>JASDDO010000016.1:305567054-308067054 GCA_030015575.1 Agapanthus africanus | reverse complement strand
GGGAGATTTTCACTGTCATTATTTCTTGTCCCCGTTACTAACTTTTCCTTCCAAGTCTACAGTTTTTTTCAGCTTAACAGATGACATCAGTGAGGACACTGCTGCAAACAGGTTTGGGGGAGGTTTGTTCTTATTCACGCATTATTTTGCATTATCATAAATATAAGCACAAAATATTTTGATAATGAAAGTTTGAAAGTGAAAAATTTACATATGTAAGATTGGAAAATTTTAAGAAAGCAAGAAAGTTAGATATTTTCTTAAACGAAACTAGTAATAAGTAGTTATGAGCCGTTGTCACAAGGGTTAGTAAGATGAAGGAAATTACTAATCTGAGTATAAAAATAAGTCTGAAAAATAGTTCATATTCTTGAGGCCAAACATTTGAACGTTGATACCCTACTATACGCACTTGCACATATCTTGAAACTTGGGGTGTAGAGGATACCTTGAAATGCTCTTGTCTAAAATCCTTGGTATGAAGAAAAATAAAAAAAGTTGTAACACCTTAGGATGTGTTTAGTGGCTGATTATATTTTAATATATAGTTTTTAATAAAAAGTTTACCAAATTGAGTTTCAAAAATTTTATCATATTTAATGAGTATTTTATTAGAATTTTTCTAGGCTTGTACACACTTGTGCATGCAAATTAGGGCTTAATTGGGGTTAAACCATGATTAGCAACCATGGTGGACTAACCTTTTTCTTAAGCAAATATAATATTTGGATTAAGTTATTTGGGTTTTTATTTAAGTGGTTTCTTTTTTATGGGTAATCATTTGAAATTGGTGGACTTGGTGAGAGAGAGAGAGTGAGAATGGGGCATGATGGCCTTGCCATGCTTCATTAATGAAGAGAGGGAGGGGGGAGGGGGGTTTGACTAGTGTGTTATCATTCTTGCCTTTCATCTTTTCTTTTTTTCACTTCTATCATTCTCTCACTCACTCATACACTCACACATACCCAACAACACCAGCAACATCAGAAGCAGCAGCAGCAGCACAGGCAGCAGCAACAGCACCCCAGCAGCAGCTCCTTTCCCTCTTCTTCTTCTCCTTCTCCTTGCACGAAGGATTCCTAGGGGGTATAATCTCTGAACTCATTTCTTGTGTTGCTTAACCTTGTGTAGAATTAGCTTCGATTAGTGTTAAAAGTGAGATTTTATGCTTGTAATGGTGATTTGTGTGGACTTTTGGTTAGGGGGTGATTTTATTGGTTAACCTAGCCTAACTAAGTGTTATTAGGGCCAAGTAAACCTAGATAAACCCTAGATTTCACCAAAATACCATAGGGTTTCATTTTGTGCAAAATTTAGCGTTTTTAAAGTGAATTCTTGGCTTTTTGTGATCTACTTTAGACTCGGGTTGTTCAGGTAAAAATTGAGGAAACTGTGTTAGTTATGTATATGCCCTAGAGGCCATTGTTGTACATATGATGTATATTATAATGGATGCTTGGTTATATATAGAGAAGACTTTCTTGCTCGTCATGATAGTATGCTATTTGGTTTCACTTTATCTTAACATGTTGACTTGTATTGGTTTACTGTTTTACTCTCACATGTTGATAAAGCCCTTAGGATCTGTACTCGACTACTGGGACTATGATGAGATCATACTAGTGGGGCCGCGGTAGTCGATGAGTACATCCTATAACTGTTCCTAGTCGAGGGTATATCGAGACAGGGCATCGATACACCAGAGTAGACTAGCGTATACGCATCTTGACCCATATGATGGGCGATGGATGATCCCATATCCATCGGTGTTTGACATCAGAGATGGTGTACGGATGCTCAGTGGAGACTGGGTACACTGGACGGACTCGCCGAGAACTCCCAGATGGTGATATACCACACGTCAGATGGCAGTTCTCCGGTGACACTGGTACAGGGTAGTCTGTAGACCCGAGATCGTCATAGAGTCTTGTGTGATTCCCACTGTGCTTTGATTTCCACCTTACCACGTCCAAGAGGGCGTGCAAAACGGTGGCTTTTGGGTACAGTCCCGAATCACATGGAGGCAATGAGCGATAGGAGGGGATTCGTCTCTCCCGGTATAGGGAGTTGATGTTGTGCTGTGTTCGATTGGCTATAACTGGAAGTCCCTGGCCAGGGCTGATATAGAGATTTACTGGTAAGTGTTACTAGTAGTTTCTCGACCCGTTATAAGCCACACATCGACACGACTTATCGGTTAGTGGGGTCTGACGTATACCACCCCTAGACTTGATATGCGACATATCAGACGAACAGACCGGACTGTACGGGAGTGTTACTGATCAGATTCACAGGAGAACGCACAGGCTAGCTTGTTGATCTTCTGATCGCTCAATACCTGGGTGGCTGTTACGTTTAGCTGACCGCTTGCAGCTTGTGGGTGTTTGATATGATCATCACATGCTACTGGCGTATTGACGATTCTTTAGAGTCCTACACAGAGGTTTCTTGGCTCAGGCGAAATGGAGTAGAGGCACATATGTGATATGTGCAGGACCGAGAATAATGCGATATGGGATACCGTATTATATTCTCGCGATATTTAGATATGAACCGGGACATCGGATCAAGTGTTGATTCGATAAATCGGTACATGATATATTAGTCGGTTATATTCGATATAGCCGGATCGTCGAATCAAGTGTTGATTCGATGATTTAATATATAATAATATATATATATAATATTATTATATTAACTAATTTTGCTTTCTTTTAATATCATTTTCTCATTTTATTTCATCACTTAAGAAAAACTAGCAAGATTTCTTGAAGAAGGAAGAAGATGATAATGAAAAGATAATGAATTATCTTTCTTTTGTGATGAATAGAATAAAATCTATATGATTGAATTGTGAACCATGGTCAAGGATGATAGGATAAGAATGAGTAGAGAAACAACTAGGGTTAGGGTTTGGTTAGGTTAAAAGAATGTGTCATCCATAAAGATCTTAAGAATGACAAAAGAAAAAGCTTCTAGAAGGAACTTGAAGCTACTAACCCTAATCAAACCCTAATCTCAATTAATCATCCTTAAACATGTTTAACAATTAATCATATCATGTCACAATAATATATATCACATATATATATTATATATTTGCAACAAAAGAAAATAATACAATTAACATATATCGCATATATATCAATGTATCATCCGCTGAGAAAATGAAATAATAAAGAAAGCCAATATTAGTTAATATAATAATATATTATATATATATTATTATATATTAAATCATCGAATCAACACTTGATCCGACGATCCGGCTATATCGAATATAACCGACTATGGGATTAGTGTGTTCACTTCTTTAAGAGTGAGATAGCTTGAGTTCTTTGAAACCTCGACGTAGATCATCGGAGATTTGGAATACGACAAGCTAGAATGGATCGTTCGAGTCGTGGAGCCTCTCATGTGTCCGGGAGATCGTGGATCGCGGCAAAGGGACTTCTACTCGGAGCTTGTGAAGTGAAGGAGCGGACTACAAAGGTTGTAATCCCTCACACTTAGATAAAAGTTATCTTCTTGCATATTAAACCCTAATAATCTAGCAAAGATCCCGGCTTTGGGTTGTTCGGCACGTCTAAAATTTTATCCGGGCATGTTTGATGCCTTATGAACCTTCACAAGAGTGCCTAGGAACCCTACAAACTGGAGCATTTATACTAGGTCTAGACCACACTACCAGAGCACGAGCCCCTAACCCCACACCCTGGCCGCCGGAATATTCCTTCTGGCCGAAAATTGCACCCAGACTTGGGAGATAGGTGTTAGGGTTTTGTCTAGGGTAGTCTGCTGTGTTTCCCAGTGTCTTGGCATGTGCAATTTTGTAAGTTTCTCTCTGTAGGAAAATCTGGGACGATATATCGCTTTTCTAGTACGTTTAGTTCGCGCGATACGCGCGATACGTGAGTGGGTTCTGTGATCTAGCGTGTCGCGGCGTGTCGGGATAGTTTTAGACGCGTATACACACGTTTTAGCGTATCGTACACAAGCGCGTTTAGTTCGCGACGCGAGTGTATCGTTTGACTTCAATATCGCATTTTGCGAGATATTTGCTTATATGGATTTTCCTTGTGTGAATTCTAGGTTCGCAGGCGGGTACGTCGGACGAAGCAAAGAAAGGGAAGCAGGTGGTCGGCTACGAGTAGCGCACGACCAGGTGAGTAGATTTAACATCTACGGGGAAATTGCCCGTATGGCGTTAAGCGTCAGGGCGTGTTAGGATATTTAGTCGTAGATGTTCATATGGACTAGTAGCATACCTTCTTGTTGCATATAGAAATGATAGCATAGAACACTGCACTGTCACTAACGGTTCAAGCTGCACGAGCACTATTTGTATGTTACACTCACACCGTAGTGATTTCCATGACACTCGCACTATAGCATTGCTACGCATTATACATATCGTTTGATTGCCGCATCATTGATGATTGTCATGACTTGTCGTATATTGATATTTTCATACCTGCGCACATGCACACTGTATATTCATACCAGTGCATACATATATTGATATTTTCATACTTGCGCACATGCACACTGTATATTCATACCAGTGCACACATATATTGATATTTTCATACTTGTGCACATGCACACTGTATATTCATACCAGTACACACATATCTTGATATATCACTACCTGCGCACATGCACCCTTTATGTTCATCTTAGTGCATACATATCTTGATATATCACTACCTGCGCACATGCACCCTTTATGTTCATCTTAGTGCATACATATCTTGATATATCACTACCTGCGCACATGCACCCTTTATGTTCATCTTAGTGCATACATACCTTGATATATCTACACTTGTGCGCATATACATCGTATATCCATATTAGTGCACATGTACATTGCTACACTCACATTGCGTATATATCCATTTGCACATCCATACCTATACACATACATATGTTACATACATGGATGACATTGACATGTTTTAAAACTAAGGGACCCCATAGGATATTTCAAAACTGGATCTTTCAAAAGAGCGGTTTCCCTTTCTTTTACTCTCAGTATCATACGATACATTGCATGGATTTACGCATTGAGTTTTGGATTCATATGATTTCTGGATTTGAGAACCGTGGTATCATTTTAAGAAAATACGCACTGTTTTAAAAACCCGGTTTCTCTTGATATGATATTTCAGTGCGTCCACCATGAGTTTTCTCGGTTCCAGAGAGCTTGTGTGAGTATACCCTATTCGAGAGCGGTAGGTACTGATTACAGGTACATGGTGGACCCGGTACGATACCCCGGGGTAAGAAGACTCGTATTGTAAGACGGTGAGCCCAGCGGAGGAACTACTACCTACCGGTGATTGGTTAGATCTAGCGATTATCCGGAGGATACCGACCAGAGTCGATAGATGGATACGGGACGACGCATACTGCCGGGGCCGAGGGCCGATTCCGCAGACGGAGCCCGAGGGCCGATTCCGCAGACGGATCCCGTGGGCCGATCCGATGGACGGAGCCCGATACTTGAAGATTTGCGTGCCGATGCTAGACACGTCTGATTTTATGATATTTCGAGTGCTGATGTTGGGCACTCACGATTCTATGAGATTTACAGGATTTGAGGGCCGATGAGGATGACGGCGCCTGAGTCTTTTCTAGGATTTGGTATGTTGATGGACACCAGTTATTTTCCACGTTGATATTTCGTGTAGATATTACTTATTCCCATGCTCAGCATTCAGTATTTTATATCTCATCATGTATCTGTTGTACCTGATAGAGTACATTTGCTATGCACGATTATTGCATACCTTGCTCATTCTATATAGATATCAATAGATTGCATTTGCTATGCACGATTATTGCATACCTTGCTCATCCTATATAGATGTTATTAGATTGCATTTGCTATGCACGATTATTTCATACCTTGCTCATCCTATATAGATGTCATTAGATTGCATTTGCTATGCACGATTATCGCATACCCTGCTTATCATTTAGAGATGTTGTTAGATCATACTTGATGCATGATTACTGCTCATATAGTTCATCATATAGATGTTATCTGTTGGCATAGGTTAGAGTATCGCAGCACGTGCATACTCGCGATTACCTTTATATGTTATCTACTACTCACGAGTTGGCAACTCACCCCCGTTGTGCCACAGTGTTTGCAGGTTGCCCCTCGGAGTAGTCGCGGCAGGCTGCTTTCCTATATCTTTTGGCTACGGATACCACTGCAGTTGGTGCGTGAGCTGTTTGCTGCTAGGTGGGTTTGTGGTATCCGGTTATTTCCATTGTACATATTTTGTATCTAGTACTCTCCATCTACTTTTATGTATTTGACTTAGACACCAGTGTGAGGACGATGATGTATATTATTTTGTATTCTGGTGGCGAGCTCGTTGTGAGCCGACTTTACTTATTCAGTTCTTATCATGTGTGATGTGTTCCATTTATTGCTCTTTTCTTCTCTACGGCGTCGTATATTGTTATCTTGGTGATTGTCTACTTGAGGTTTTCTTAACAGTTTAACAAATGTTTCTATTAAATGTTTTATGCACTCTATACTTTTACTGGTTTTGATTTCTGGGTTTCGGCTTACATAGTCGCGTTACGCCTATAGACGTTTCGTGGTTAAGTGCTGGTCACGGGCCAAACTTTGGGTCATGACAAAAGTATATGTGGTGAAGAAAAAAATAAACACTGGTTTTGTAATTACTTAAGGTAGCATAAAAAAATATAGCGAGGGTGCTTTATCACCTAGTGCCTTGGACCAACTGGTTTGGGCACCACTGCTAAGCCTTAGGTGTTGCAAGACGAGAAATTACGCCAAAATGTGCGAGCACATTTTGTAATCGTTTGGTTAGTACCTCAAGAAATATTAACGGTTGCATGAAGGATGTGTGAGCAATTCCATTTAAAATATTCACCAACTAAAAAGTATTAAGGAAGATGGACAAGAGTATGATAGCTTGAATTGAATTTTCTAAGTGTAGGGATGTATTTTACACATACGTAGGGATATATGATCGATGTTTGGATAAAATATAGGGAGGAAGAATAAAGACGATGTTTTATTGGGGGATGATGTGATTTCTAACATTTTTTTCACGACCAACAAGATAGGGCTCATGGCAACCGAAAAGCTAGTATAGTTGGAAAATCTTATTTTCAAGTTCTTTCTTTTATAGTTCTTATTTTTGTACGTAACTTTTATTTTCTTTCTTTTATTATAGGATTTTGTGGGTGTAATTCGCTGAAAACCCTTAGGAGACAACACTCCTCCTACTAGGGACACCTAGAGGTTTAACGACTTGTTGCACGTGCTCAGTGCAATCGTGTTGCCAACGAAAGTGTGCTACTTAGGTTTTTGTTTTTCTTTTTCTCCCTCTCGTGAATAAATAGTTTGCTCGGGACGATCAAAGTTAAGTTTTGGGGTATTTGTTCAGTCGAAAATATCGCACGTTTGATATAACATTTTTCTTACTTTTCTTAAATATCTAAATATGTTTATTATAAATATAGAACATATTTAGGTTTATCTACAAAATACTATTTACCATATATTTTTATATTATAATTAATATTATGAAGAAAAATATATGCATATAATATTTTTATTATGCATATCATATCAAATATTCTAATCAAGATTCTTTAAAAGATATAACATCATACAAATAGTTAGAATAATATCTTTATAACAAATATTACTAACATTATTCATGGATATATTGTGCAAGATTTAGCTCAGGTCAGGAGATCGGGATATCGAGATGTCGGCAATCAAAAATCTGCCGATGAAATTAAATAAAATCGAAGAATCAATACCGGCAGAGACTCAGGAAATATTTCCAAAATTTAGATATCTAGAAGATCTCTACGTGTCAATGTGAAGCCACTGAAAAAATCCCAAACCCTAACTCCACCAAACCGTGGCGGAAGGGCGGTCAAATAGGGGTAAACGCGGCGGATCTGCGGCGCTTTGGTGGTCGTACGATGTGAGATTTCAGGATCATGATCTTAACAACATATCTTAACCTATAGAATCTAGGGTTTCTAGCTTTGGGGCTATATAAAGGACCGAGGGCTAAACTTAGAAATCATAATCTTTTACACGAAGCAAATCACCGTCAAAGAACAAGTGATCCACGACAGGTCCACGATTCGACGTGATAAGACGACGTGAGATTCGACAAAACATTTAAAAGTTCCACGCATCCCTGAGGACGACCCGTACTCATCTCGGCTAGCTACACGCGACACCGTTATTGATTGCGGTTATTTACTACACTTTTCACAGATCAATCAGTAGACTTAGAAAGACTTGTATTGGCGAGACTTAGAGCGATGAGTGTATGTTCGCTTCTTTTGAGGTTTTGATATCTTGCTTTATTTATTGTTCTTTCTGGGTTGACCTTCACCGTAGGGCGTCGTATATATGTGCTTTTGCGTCATAGAGTTAGGGTTTCATTCTTCTAGAAGGTCCATAGAAAACACCTGCATAATTTTCTGAAGATTTTAAACTTGGAAAATTCCAACTCTTGGAAAATTTCCAGCGAGCGAGAAAAATGGGTATTTGATATTCGTTCAAACTTTTTAACGTCGTCAAGATTACCCAAAACGATGTTAGAATTACGACTACAAAGCACTCTGAATTGCCTTTACAAAAACATAACATCACATGCAATCTCATGAAAAAACAAGCAACACCTGAAACACCAAAACCCAGAGACTGGAACACCAGAAAAATACGAAGCCCAAACACTTGAACTGGACCGGCCAGGCCGGATTTTTAGCTCTTTTCACCGGGACAAATCTGGAGAAAAGGGTTTGTATTTGTGCGGTGTTCATGTTACATCTCATGTAACATTCTGCAGTTGCTTAAAAAAAATTTTGACACTCTGAAAATTTCGACAGAAACTAGGTTTTATGTTTCGATGTTTAGGAGTTGTTTCAGTTTCGTAATACAACAAACATCGTCTAATTCTCTAACATGGCTCTAATACCTCTGCTAAGTTCCGTAGCACTGCCGCTGGGTTTCGGGAGGCATCGACCATGCCGTTTTCAAAAATTTGGCGCGCTAAAGAACCCTAACCTAGAATCTTAACTAGAGAATTAGATGAAAGCATGAATGTAAATATCTTTACATCTAAGTGAACAAGGAATACAACCTTTGTAGACCGGTCCATCACTTCAATAGCTCCGTGTAGTAGTCCCTTTGCTCCAAGTAGTGAACTCCCGGACTCTAGAAAGGCTTCACAAGATGAAAGGAACAAACTTGCTTGAAGTTTTCGAGGCCGAAGATTATCTACGTCGAGGAGACACCAACTCAAGCTACCTCTTCACTAATTAGGAACTAGTGAAGCAAACAACCTAAACTAAATGGCTAGCCTAGTGTAGGTTGATGAAGTAGGAATTTTGCCCACTTTAGAAATATTTTTCTCACTGATTTTCTTCACCTCCCAAATGGCTAGAGAGTTGGAGGAAGGAGATGAAGAAAAGCAACCATGGAAAAAAAAGCAAGTCTAGAATGAATCTCATGAGTGAGAATAGAAACCATGGGTGAGATAATATCTCATACTAACTCTTGTAGAAACTTAACCATGGATAAACAATAATGGTTAGGTTAATAAATATCTCAAGTAAATCAAAATTAGTGGACAAAGTCAATGGTTCTACATGCTTCCACTAAGCTTAACCATGTAACTAATTTCCAACTAATTTGATTTACTTTAAATAAATAAAACATTACATTATTATAAGCATGGTGTGAGTCTCATACATCCATGTAGCATGTAGCAACTAGCATGACACAATAATATATATCACATATATATTAAGTGTACACAAGTGAGAAAAAGAAATGCTTAAGTGAGTTAATATTAGTTAATGTAAATTAATATATCAAATATATAATTATACATTAAATTATTAAATCAACACTTGATTTAATAATCCGGCTATATCATATATAACTGACTAATATAATATGTATCAACTTATCGAATCAACACTTGATTCGATAACACGGTTATATCACATATAACCGATCGATATCTCATATCGCGAGAATAGAATACGGTATCACATATCGTATTAATCTCGGTCCCGCACATATCACATATGTGCTCCTACTTCGTTTCGCTTGAGCCAGAAAACCTCTGTGTAGGACTCTAAAGACTCGTCAATACGCCGGCAGTAGGTGATGATCATATCAAACACCCACAAGCCGTCAGCGGTACTAGCTGGACGTAACGGCTACTCGAGTATTGAGCGATCAGAAGATCAATAAGTAAGCCTGCTCATAAACCTGTGAATTCAATAACTAATATTACCATACAGTCCGGTCTCTTCGTCAGATATGTCGCATATCTCAGCATGGGGTGGTAAATGTCAGACCCCAATAGCCTGATAAGTCATGCCGATATTGGGCTCATAACGGTTCGAGAAACTACTGATAACACTTACCAGTAAATCTCAGCAACCGTGGAAAGGGATTTTCTGTTATGGCCAATCAAGCATAGCGCAACATCAACCCCCAATACCGGGAGAGACAAAATCCCCTCCTATCGCTCATTACCTCCATGTGACTCGGGACTGTACCCAAAAACCACCGTTTTGCACGTTCTCTTGAATGTGGTAAGGTGGAAATCAAAGCACGGTGGGAATCACACAAGACTATATTACGATCTCGGGTCTACAGACTAACTTGTACCTGTGTCACCAGAGAACTGCTATCTGACGATAGGTATAATACCATCTAGGAGTTCTCGGCGAGTCCGTTCAGTGTATCCAGTCTCTACTGAGCACCTATATACCTTCTCTGATTTCAAACACCAATGGATGTGGGATCATCCATCGCCCATCATATGGGTCAAGAAGCGTATACACTAGTCTACTCTGGAATATCGATGCCCCGTCTCGATACTCCCACGACTAGGAACAATGGAAGGATGTACTAACCGACCACCCTGGCCCCACTAGTATGATTACATCATAATCCCGGTAGTTTAGTACTCATCATAAGGGATTTATCAATATGTAACAGAGAGACAATAAGTGTACATGTTAAGATAAAGAGCAACCAGATAGCATACTATCATGTCGAGTAAGAAAGTCCTCCCTATATATGTCCAAGCATCCACTATAATATACATCATATTTACAATAATAGCCTCTAGGGCATACATATAACTAACAATCCCCCATTTGCACTAGGGCCAGTTGTTGTAGTATCTCATACTCAACGTCCGATAGAAGTCTCTCTAGGAAAAAGCCTTTATGAGTGGATCCGCCGTGTTATCCTTCGTTTCAACTCTCCTTACCTCGATCCCTTGGAGATCAACCATCTCCCTGTTAGTTATATGTATGCCCTAGAGGCCATTACTGTACATACGATATATATTGTAGTGGATGCTTGGACATATATAGGGAGGACTTTCTTGCTCGACATGGTAGTATGTTATCTGGTTACACTTTATCTTAACATGTACTCTGATTGTCTCTATGTTACATGTTGATAAAGCCCTTAGGATGAGTACTTGACTACCAGGACTATGATGCAGATCATACTAATAGGGACAGTGTAGTCGCCAAGTACAACCTTCAAATGTTCCTATTCGTAGGAGTACCGAGACAGGGCATCGATACTCCAGAGTAGACTAGCGTATGCGCTTCTTGACCCATATGATGGGCGATGGATGATCTCATATCCATGGTGTTTGACATCAAAGAAGGTATACGGGTGCTCTGTGGAGACTGGGTACACTGGACGGACTCGCCGAGAACTCCCAGATGGTATTATACCTCACGTCAGATGGCGGTTCTCTGGTGACACTGGTACAGGTTAGTCTGTAGACCCGAGATCGTCATAGAGTCTTGTGTGATTCCTACTGTGCTTTGATTTCCATCATACCACGTCCAAGAGGGCGTGCAAAAAGGTGGCTTTTGGGTACAGTCCCGAATCACATGGAGGCAATGAGCGATAGGAGGGGATTCGTCTCTCCCGGTATAGGGAGTTGATGTTGTGCAGTGTTCGATTGGCTATAATTGGAAATCCCTGGCCAGGGTTGCTGAGATTTACTGGTAAGTGTTATCAGTAGTTTCTCGAACTATTATAGACCTCATATCGACACGACTTATCAAGCTACTGGGGTCTGACGTTTACCACCCCTAGGCGAGATATGCGACATATCAGACGAAGAGACCGGACTGTATGGGAGTGTTACTGATTGGATTCCCAGGAGAATGTACAGGCTTGCTTGTTGATCTTCTGATCGCTCGATACCTGGGTGGCTGTTACGTTTAGCTGACCGCTTGCAGCTTGTGGGTGTTTGATATGATCATCACCTACTGCCGGCGTATTGACGATTCTTTAGAGTCCTACATAGAGGTTTCTTGGCTCAGGCAAAACGGAGTAGGAGAACATATATGATATGTGCGGGACCGAGAACAATTCGTGTATGTGATACAGTATTAGATTCTCGCGATATGAGATATCGGGCGGGTATATGTGATATAGTCGGGTCATCGGATCAAGTGTTGATTCGATGAACTGATACAGATTATATTAGTCGGTTATTTGTGAAATAGCCGGATTATCGGATCAAGTGTTGATTCGATAATTTAATGTATAATTATATATTAGATATATTAAATTGCATTAACTAGTATAAGCTCACAAAAAGATTCTTTTTCTCACTCGGATAATACATTGATATATATGCGATATATGTTAATTGTATTATTTTATTTTGTTACAATAAATATTGTATATGTGATATATAATATTGTAACATGTTAGGGTTATTAATGCAACGTGATTAGTGGAGATTAAACATGATTAAGGTTTGATTTGGGTTAATATTTTCTAGAAGTTTCTAGAAGGTTTTCTTTTGTTTCTTGCTAAAGATATTTTCTAAAGATATTTGTTATGATATTTGTTAACCCAACCCAACCCTTGACCATGGTGAAGTCTCTACATGGGTTAAGTTATCATACTTAACCCATGGTTGCATTTCTAACCTCACAACAATTCATTATTCATCACAAAAGAAATGCTTCTTCTTTTTCCTTCTTCTTTTGAATGGAAAAGCTTTCTAGCTTTTTCATTAGTGATGATTTTGAGTGAGATTAAGAAAATAAATGAGAGCTAAAATCCTACTTCATCATCCTAATCTATCCTAGCCATTTAGATTAGGGTGTTCACTTCATTTGTGAGTGAGAGCTTGTGTTAAATAAACTTCAAGGTAGATCATCTTAGTTATCGAAGATCGGAAGCAAGTTTGCATCATTCTCTTCGTGGAGCCTCTCTAGAGTTCGGATACTCGATGATCGCAGCGAAGGGACCTCAACACGGAGCTTATGAAGTGAAGGACCAGACTAAAAAGGTTGTAATCCCAAACTGTTAGATGTTAAAGTGTTTAACATGCTTTGTTTCGCCTAATCTCTAGTTTAAAGATCTTGGTTAGGGTTTTTCGGCACGTCTAAATTTTAAATCGGGCATGGTTGATGTCTTGTAGACCCTTGTGAGTGTGCCTAGTAACCCTATAGTGGTATCAGAGCCAAGCTAGAGCTTTAGGTGAAGTTTAAAGTCCTATCGAACTCCGAATACTCATAAAACCCTAGTTTCTGGAAAAAAATTCAAAAGTTGATATATTTCATATTAAAAATACTCAAAAAATCAGCAGGGAATTCTATGGAGTTCTGTGAAAAACGAGCCATTAATTCACTTAAACCACCGCGGAACCGCGGCAAGACCATGCCTTGCGCCGCGGTTCCGCGGCCAAACAGTGGAATTGGGGTTTGACTTTTACACAGTAATATCTGTACAGATTTCCTGATTCTTCTGGGATTTTTTAATTCTACTCAAGTGTTCAGTTTTCTGGGATGTATGGTAACTCGTTGATTCGATCGAAAAGTTTAACTTCGTTTAAGTTTTTCCGGGTAAATTTAGAACGTGTTAAAAGGTTCGAACGGATATCAATAACTCACCTTTTCCCCTGCCGAAAAATTTCCAAGTGTTGGATTTTTCCGAAGTTTAAGAACGTTCTAAGTCATGCAAGTAACGCAGTGGACCCTCTAGAAGACAACAAACCTTAACTCGATTTTGTGACCGTCTGAACCGCCTCTAAACCTTTGGGTTTATGGCAGTACGGCGTTGCCACATGTGAGGCGTTGGATTGACCCTTCTACGGCGGGACCATTGGTACTGTGGCATGTGATTGATGTTTTTAAACTAATTTCAAGTGTTGAGAATTATTTGGGAAAACTTAGGTGTTTGATTATTCGATCGAAAAGTTTAACATTGTCTATTTATCTGGAATGTGATACAATATTTGGAATCCACATGTAGTTATGAGATAACTAATTTGAATGTTATAAATCTAGCAGTTTAGTCTCAGATGATCGGTTGCCACGGGATTTTGATGCGATCAAAAGTCCGTCGCAATCACGTAGCGTACGCGGATACTCGCCGGGTAAACTTAATAGACAACCACGCCCCATAGCCCCGACCGAGTGACTGTAGGAGAACCCCGTCGCCAAAAGCATCCGTTCGGGTGCTCGCGGCAGCGGTGTTCCACCTTAGTGCACTTCGTCGACGGCATCCGGGGATGCGGCCGTCTACTAAAGTTTGCGACGAGCATTCGATCAGGATATCGGGAATCTTGTTGAATTGCCCGACTTGATATTGAAAAGAATTTTCAATAATGAGACTAAAATGCGAGGTTTATAATTGTAAAGCTTGCGATGTCTAAGGAATTCATTTGGTTAGGCATGAGATGTCTAAGGGGGTTGCGGATTCCAACTGTTGTAGTTTTACACTTTCTTTTCTGTGACCGTAAGCGTAGTATGTGGTGTATCACCGGTTTCGTTGCTCTACATCAACGACAATCGGTATACGCATACTTGCTTACGTTGATGATATGAGATATTATGTATTGCTGTGACATGTTATATTGGATCGTCGTGTTTTGAATAGCCGGGGGTTTTATGTGAGATGAGAGTTTTTCTTTTTCATTCATGTAAAATTCATTGTATGTAATATTCTTTTATTGGGACACTTCCGGGCTGAGGATGATGTCACCGTTGTATATTATTTACTTTTCCGCATTAGGTAGACCCAAGGCGGGGGGCACAAGTAACCGGGTTCTAGGGTCCAGTGGGAGACCATCTCGAGGAGTCGAGACCGGGTCTCCTAACCCTAGAATTGGCAGTGTTGCTTGCCGCTCTTGTAGGGGTCTAAGGATGTGGGTTTGGCTATTCATCACGACCGTGGAATCCGTGTTTTATACAGGCTCGTATTAAAACACGGACCTCCTAGTATATCCAATATTTCATATGTTATCTTCTGTTGCAATGTTCTGTGATGAGATCATATTACTGCCTGAGACGAATGTTTATATTATATATATGAGATATATGTTATATTGCAGATTTCGTTTCAAATGTGATGCTTGTGAAGCATAATAAAATGGGACTTCATTAATGAGATTAATGAAATAAAACAAACCTAAAGATGTTGTAGAAACTTGTTTAAAAACTGGTAGCTCTAGTTCTTGCTTTGCATAGCGGTGTTCCTTGTAGAACATCCAGCACCTTATTCGATAAGGAAAGAGCCGAGATCCCTTCACCGGGAGTGACCTCTTTAGAGAAACTAGCAGATGCTACAAACTCGGTTTGTCTTTTGATTGTTTTTATAGTTTTTGCTTTGCATAGTGATATTTGTGAAATATCCTGCACCTTATTCGATAAGGAAAGAGCCGACGATCCCTTCACCGGGAGTGACCACTTTAGCAAAACTAGAAAAGGCCTCAAAAACATTCCTATTAAAATCATTCGATTCTACAACGATATCAAGTTCATTGCGCAAAGGGTTTTCTTAAAAACCTGTCGTGGCCCACCGTCATTTCAGATAAGTACTAGTTAGTATTCGTGCTACATTTGTTGACCATGTTAAGGCGTAGTGTGCGGTAGCTGATTAGTGCTTATCTGTATAAGCATATGATGCGATTGGATTAGGGTAGTCGTGCGACTTTGTTGACCATGTTAAGGGTCGTACGGGTGGGTTTAATTCAATCGGGAAATGACGGGTTGAACTTGACTAGAACTTATGATTTGTTGACCATGTTAAGGTCATATAGCTGCTAGGGGTAAATTATTATTGGGAATTTTAAGTGTTGAAATTTGCAATGAGATTACATACCTTCTATGAGATAGTTGGATCCCGATACCCGCTATGAGTAAAAGTTACTCCTGGGAGAGTTTTACACATTACAATTAGCTGATCAAGTAGGTGTCTAGAATGGTGTTAACGGGGTTACACCCCTGGGAAAACGAGGTTTATATTAATTAGGTCCGTGCGAAAGCACAGGGAACCTCCCTCAAAGTACCGGCACTGGCCTGGCTGAAAAATTGGCGAACTTGTAGAGTGTAATTAATCCCGGCTAGTCTTTCCTTTTAGGGTTTGAAGGAAGATTTGACTTAAAACAGTGGGAGACATCCTGATTAGATAAATTGATAACCAATCTAATCTTGTAAAAGCGCACACTGAGTGTTTTCTTCTCTCTCTCTCCTGGTTGCGACTATGTCACGCCTTAATCAAGATAATAATACGGATGTATTGACCGAACCCGCTTGTTAGACTACGCTAGGGAACGTTGGTCCCGCTCTAACTTATAATTGCTATAAGACAGAGCAGGAAATAGAGGATTACCAGAATTCCCGTGCCGCCCAAACGAAGAAAGTACATGTTGATGCATCTTCTTCGGGTGTGTTCATTACACAGAACTGTTTCTCAGTATTCTTTACGTCCTGGGTATGAGATACCGGATCAGGATCCCGCAAATGTAATATGTTACATGGGCTACAGATAGGTGGAGAACTGAGAACGGGTGATAAATTTCATGAGATAGAAACGGTGCAAGTGTTGCAGCCAAGTCTGTTGGTAGTTATCACCCTGTATTACCAGAATACATTGATTCTTAATGAATGTTATTAGATACCGAACCTGATATACAATATCATATCAGTCTCTTTATTAGTAAAGAAGGATATAATTTTGTATTGTTGGATAATGTTTTGAACATTTCCTATATCAAGAGTTGATCGGATCAGGCACGTTATCTAAAAGCATAGACGTTCTAAATCAAACCACAGTTCTTAATGTACAGAACACACACAAGAGGAAGAGTTCAGAAATGAACGAATCCTTCTTGAGGTATTGTAGACTAGGTCATATCAATGTGACCCAACTAGCTGAAGTTACATAAAGATGCATATTTAAATTAGTTTGGATTTACATCTTGTAAAACTTGCCAGTCATGTCACAAAGATAAGATGACCACAGCTCCGTTTATTAGAAACAGAGAAAGAGTTAGTGAACTCTTGGGATTGATACATGCTGATGTATGAAAGTCCCATGTCTACACATGCCAGGATCGGTTCTTTGTACTTCATTACATTCACTGATTATCTCTCAAGATTTAGACATATGTTCCTGTTGAAACACAAGTCCGAAACTTTTGAGATAATCACAGAATATAAGTTAGAAGTAGAGAACCAAAAATGGGTATAAGTATTATGTCCTTTGATGAGATCAAGGAGGAGAATACTTGAGCACAGAATTCGTGGACTATTCTAAAGGAGAATGAGATTCTCTCTCAGCATTACTTCTCCGTATACACCACAGCACGTAGGTGTATCGGGGCGGAGCAATCACACCCTATTAGATATGGTGCGCTCTATGATGAGTACTACTGAGTTTCCTATTTCCTTTTTGGGAGTTATGCACTTGAGATGCTGCATACCTATTGAATAGGGTTCAAATCAAATCAGTTGCCTACCACTTCATATGTGATATGGAATGGGAAGAGCCCATATCTTAAGTAAGTTAAGATTTGGGGTTGTCCGTCCTATGTCTAAAAGAAAAATCCAGACAAGCTCGAGGCAAAGTCAGTTCTGTGGAAGTTTGTTGGATATCCCAAGCATTTGCAAGGGAATATCTTCTACCAAACCGAGGAACAAAAGATGTTTTGTTTCTCAGCATACCACCTTTGTGAAAGGGAATTTCTTGTGAAGAAATTATTGGTCATGTGGTAGAACTGGAAAGAGTTCCAGCTATACAAACTGCAGCTGATGATTTGGTAGAACCAAAAGATTCAATAGTTTCCAACGAACCTCAGCCTCTCCGCCGATCTAGTAGGGTTCCCCACCCACCTGAGAGATACTTCGGTTTTCTCTATGACAGTAGAAGCGAGGATTGCATCATAAGATGATGACCCAACTAGTTTTGAGTTGGCCATCAGGAGTGGGACTCTGTAAGAATGGATGGATGTTTATCGATCTGAGATGGAATCCTTATACACCAACAAAGTATGGACTTTGGTTGCTTTATCTGAAGGGTTAAATCCCCATCAGGAGCAAGTATATCTTGAGAAGATTAATTGGTGTACATGGAAAAGCTGAGACTTTTAAAACTATGCTTAAAGTCCATCCAGATCCTACTTGCCACGGCTACATACCATGACTACGATATCTGGCGGTTAGGTGTCATGACTGCTTTTCTAAATGATGATTTGGAACAGAGCGTCTATAAGTACACATCCAGAGGGCTTCATAGAAAGTGGGAGCAGCGGAAACGTGTGCAAGATGTTTTATGTGATAAATCAGGCATCGCGGAGTTGGGACGTCTGTTTTGATGTGGTAGTCAAAGAGTTTGACTTCATCAAAATGGTAGATAAACCTTGTATATATAAAAAGGTAGTAGAGAGAATAGTGGTGATCCTCGTAGAGTTCGTAGATGACATACTCTTGATAGGGAAGTGTTTCCTATGCTACGCTCGGTCAATCTCCTCTTATCACAATTATTCTCCATATAGGATCAAGGTGATACCTCCTAAATACCGGGTTATGGATCTATGGGATTGATCTAATTAGATGTTAGGAATCTCACTAGTTGTAGTGAGATGGTATCAAACGATCCTGGGGAGAATCACTGGAAATGTTCCAGGGTGATAAGGACGACTGAATGTCAGTCGCAGGCATTGTATTTACCCTCAGTGGAGGGACGGTATGTGTAACACTTTGAAATTTCGTTTTAATTTTTTTCGTGTTAATTAGAAATTGTGCATGTTATTATATGTGTACATAGGATTATTAGTTATTTTAGTCGGGTTTACCCTAATTGGAAAATTTTCCTTTGTAGTGTACACTTGCACACTTAGCACAATTTTTGTGACCTAGATAAAAAGTGTTAACATGATAACCATTTTCTTTCATGCATGGTTGTTATTTTTCCCCACCCTTTTATCAAAATAAAACCCTTGTTTCAATAATTCAAATCCAATAGAAAATGAGGCATGGTGTTAGGTAAAGGACTTTGACTTTTGACCCTTTTCTTCTCTCTTCTCTCTCTTCCTCCTCATTTCTGAATTCTACAGAATTTCCAGCAGAAAAACCCTAGCTTTCCTTCATCTTTCCCTCTCCTTTTCACTTCTCTTTGATCCCTACACAATCAACATATTTTCATCACAAAACCATGGAAAAGTGAGCTTTTTGAGGTGTTTGGAGGCAAATCTGCACAGTTGATGCTAGAACTGGAACTTTTGGTTTTTCTAAGGTCATTTGAAGGTATAAATCTCACTCCTAGCACCCTATCTCCATAACTTGCATGTTTAGTTTCAAAATATCACCTTTTTGTGCAACTTTAGTGCTATTGAAGGGATTTAGTGATGATATGTTAAAATTTATGTTGTTGTGGCTTGATTAGCTTGTTAATGAGTTATTAGTGTGGTTTTAGACCTGGGTTTGCTTCAGGTTCCACAAAAATACCCTAATGTATTGTTTTAGTGCTAAATTGGACTTTTTAACTAGATTTAAGGATCTGTTAGATCTGCTGCTACTCGGGTTGTTTCAGAATGAAATTGGATTTACTGTAGCATACACAGGGGGTATAGAGCGCACACACCAAACCCGAGGCCCACCTCCCTACCCAGGCCGCCGAAAAATGAGTTCTGGCCTCAATTTGCGGCCAGATTAGTGAATTGGGGGTTGGGGTTTGGGTCACATGAGTCTGCTGCTATGTGGGGTATTTTGGTATATCTATTTTTATAATATCTGTTCTGTATCAAAATCTGGAGTAGAATACCCTATTTCCCGTATTTTTAATCTTTAGCGACACGCGTGATACGTGTGTGTGGGTTTGGGGTTTCTGCGTATCGCGACGCGTCGGAGTGACTTCAGGCGCGTAATCACACGTTTTAGCGTATCGCGCACACGCGCGCTTGGTTTGCGACACGGGTTTCTAGTTGACCTTAAATGTCGTGTTTGTATGGTTTTGAGCTTATGCTTCATATTCTGTGGAATTCTAGGTTCGCAGGCGAGTGCGACGGACGCCGCGAAGAAGGGGAAACAAGTCGTCGGCTATACCTAGCGAGAGACTACGGTGAGTAGATTTAACATCTACGGGGATATCGCCCGTATGGCGTTCTACGTCAGGGCTGATCGGATCTTGTAGCTACATTTCCATATATTGACTGTTCATGGCTACTATTTAGTGGATACCACATTCCCTGATATATGTATATAAACTATTATTGATAGAACACCGCACCATTACCAACGGTTCATGTTGCACGAGCACTATCCTGCATGCTACACACGCACCGTTAGTAATTGCCATGACACTCACACTGTAGACTTTCCATGATATTCATACTTGATGCATATATCACATCGGATCATTATGTTGTAGCTCATCTTTATGTGACTTGACATGATATTCATACTTGATGCACATATCACATCACATTGACTTGCATATTGGTTTGGATTACATGTGATTTCTGGATTTGGGAACCGTGGCTATTTCAAATATGTAATCATTTAAAAACCCGGTACTCTTGATATGATATTTCGGTGCGTCCACCCTATGTTTTCTCGGTGCTAGAGCGATATATATGAGATAAAGAGGGCTGACCCGGACTGGCGGATGCCCGATATATATGAGATAGAGAGGGCTGACCCGGACTAACGGATGTCCGATATATATGAGAGAGAGGGCTGACCCGGACTGACGGATGCCCGATAGATATATGAGAGAGGGGGCTGACCCGGACTGACGGATGCCCGATATAGGAAGATTTGCGTGTCGATGCTAGACACGAGTATTTATGATATTTGGGTACCGATGTTGGGCACTCGTGATTCTCAGTGATGTACAGGATTTGAGGGCCGGTGGGAGTGCCGGCGTCTGGGTTGTTGGGATTGGGGGTGTATTGATGGACACCGACTACATATTACACGTTGACATTCCGTGTAGATGTTATACTTCCCATGCTCAGCATCCATTATTGTATCTCATCCTGTAGTTACATTACCTGATAGAGCACTTGCATGATTATTGCACATACTGCTTATCACGCATTGATATCATCTGTTGGCATATGATAGAGTAGCGCAGTACATGCATGCTCGCGATTACCTTTATATGTTATCTCTATTCACGAGTTGGCAACTCACCCCTATTGTGCCACAGTGTTTGCAGGTTGCCCTTCGGAGTAGTCGCGGCAGGCTGCGTTCTTGCATCTTTTGACACAGATACCCCTACAGTTGTGTACTAGCTCTTTTGCGGATAGGTGGGTTTTGTACGGTATCTGTTTATCTTTCAGTTATGTACATTGTTGTAACTAGTATTCTCCATCTACCATATATGTACTTGACTTAGAGACAGTGTGAGGACGATGATGTATATTATTTGTATTCTGGTGTCGAGCTCGTAGTGAGCCGATTTTACTTATGCAGTTTATTCTATTTGTGATGTTCCCATTTGTTACTCTTGATCTTCGCTACGGCGTCGTATATTACTATCTTGGTGATTGTTTACTTAATATTTCTTATTACTTCGAAATGCTTCCATTTTAAAAACTTAAAACACTCTATACTTTTACTGGTCTGGTTTCTGGGTTTTCAGTTCACATAGTCGCGTTACGTCTGTAGACGTTACGTGGTTAAGTGTAAGTCCACGTTACCTCTCCCGGTACTTACGGGCTTGCGGAAATGATGAAAAACGATTTTTCAAGAGGTGTTAACATAGACTCAAAATACGGACCTTTGTTAAACAATTACCTAACAACCTAACTAGAGTTTTACCTACTCGGTTAGGGGGCTATACCTTTCTTGAACTCCTTCGTCTTCAACTCTTTGCGGTGTACGGATCGGCCTCACCTCGTCGTCTCCTTGCGCCGAAGATGGATCCGCCTGAAAGCTTCTACCTTTGGTTTCTTCTTCGAACTTGAAGAAACTTGAACACTTGGTTTGCTAAACCTTGTGAACTAGGATGAGTAGAGAAGTGATTTGGGTTTTCTTTTATCTCTAAGGCAATGTTTCTCAACTCATGAGAGGGAGTTGCCTTGAGCTAGAGAGGGAGCAAGAGGAAGAGCAAGAGGGAGAGCTCAAGCAAGAGAGAGAAAGCAAATGAGAGAATGAGAAAGTCTTTTGCCCTCCAAGCTCTCATAATCCAAAACCATCATAACAAATAATAGTAATCAAGTATTATGTGATGGTTCAAGTCAAAATGGCTATATTATTTCATGCACTCATTTTGCAAAAAGAAACAAGCAAGCAAAAGTCTTTGCCATGAAATGATAGCCATTGTCATGATGATGGTCAACTAGTCCAACCTAGTCAACCGGTCAACAAAGTCAACAAGTCAACAAAGTCAACCCCTCAACAACCATGTCACTATAATACTTAATTAATATTATTGTTAATCATATTTCTTATTCTCATTAGGGTTTAGCAAAAAGTCAACAGTCAACAGTCAACAACCCCAATGAGAATCCTCTGCCTCTGTCTCTCTGTCAACTGTGCATACACACCCGCATCCGCGTTCCGAGGAACACGAATACAAACGAGATAAAACCAATCCCAAAACGTACACTAGGATCCGGCTTAAACCAAAGCCCGCTAGTGTTAACTGTCCGGATACTAAACGTGCACAAGTGCACGGATGTGACCGAACCCTGTCGCAAAACCATGCGACCTGTCGCAAAACCATGCGACCTCTACTCTTTTGCCTAAAGGCGAATTGCTTTCTGTGTGGGACTCTAAAGACTCGACGCTACGCTGGCAGTGGGTTTAACCACAGACCGCAAGCGGCACTAGCTGTGCGTAACGGTCCCCAGGTAGATGCCAACAAGAAGACGGACGAGGTGAAACCCATCTGAAATCCTACTGAACCTAAATGTGACAATCTCCATACAGTCCGATCTATTCGTCTGATAACATTGCATGGCGGGCCTAGGGGGCGGTAAACGTCAGTCCCCTAATAGCGGTACAAGTCGTGTCGGAGTGTAGCCCAGAACACCCTGAGAAAACACTGGAAACCTACCAGTATATCTCGCTTGCCCTGGCCAGGGACTACTTGTGTAATGGCTCTCCTAGACACAGCACGATGTCAACCCCCAATACCGGGAGAGACGAATCGTGTCTAACCGTCACTGCCTCCAAGTGCTTCGGGACTGCACCCAACTACTACCTGTTTGCACGACTCCTTTAAGCCGTGGTAGGGTAGTAATCAAAGTACAGTGGGAACACACTCGAGGCGAAGTGACAGTGTCAAGTCAGCGGACTAAGCTGTACTCATGTCACCTGGGAACTGATAACTGACGATAGGTATAGTACCAACCAACAGTTCCCGACGAGTCATGTCCAGTGTACTCGTAACCTAACGAGCACCCGCATACTATCTCAAGTACGACGTACTGACGGCTGTGGGACAGACCGTCTCCCACACTGGGATGAGAAGCGCATACGCTAGTCTACTCCGGAGTATCGATGCCCTGTCTCGATAGTTCTACGACTAGGGACCTACATAAGGATGTGCTTGTGGATTACCCAGCCCCCACTAGTGTGACTGCCATCACAACGCTGGTAATCAAGCAAAGATCCTAAGGGCTCCACTAATGTGTATAGGTGATATACTAAAATAAACACATGTACACATTAAAGTAGAAACAAACCAAGTAGCATACTACTATATTGAGCAAGATTGTTTATACAAGGTGAATATCCCAAGCTTCCATTAAGTAATATACAAACTAGTATGATACAGTAATGGCCTCTAGAGCATATACACTAACAATCTTCCACTTGCACTAAGGCCATGTACTGGCGTATCGAAGACCTATCATCTCGATCAGCCGCTCGAACTGAGTTTGGGGTAAGGCCTTTGTGAGTGGATCAGCTGTGTTATCTTCCGTAGAAACTCTCCGAACCTCGATCTCCTGGGGACCCACGATCTCCCTGATCAGGTGATACTGCCTCAAGATGTGTCTGGACTTCTGATGGGACCTGGGTTCCTTCGCTAAAGCTATAGCCCCGTTGTTGTCGCAATACAGCGGTATTGGATCAACAATGGACGGAACCACCTGAAGTTCCGTTAAGAACTTCCTTATCCAGGCGGCTTCTTCTGCGGCATCTGCAGCAGCGATATATTCCGCTTCCATCGTCGAGTCAGCAACGGTTTCCTGTTTGGAACTCTTCCAACACACCGCCCCTCCATTGAGGGTAAAGACATAACCCGACATGGACTTGGAATCATCCTTGTCACTCTGGAAGCTGGAGTCAGCAAAGGCCTCGATCTGGAGGTATTTTCCGCCATACACCAAGAACATCTCCTTAGTCCTTCTCAGGTACTTGAGAATGTTCTTTACCACTATCCAGTGTTTCTCCCCAGGGTTTGACTGATACCGGCTTACCACACTCAGTGCATAAGCTACATCTGGTCTGATACACAACATCGCATACATTATAGAGCCCACCGCAGAAGCGTAGGGTATAATAGACATGCGATCCCTTTCCAAATCAGTCTTGGAAGACATCTCTTTGGAAAGGGTGATCCCGTGACAAGCCGGTAGATTACCGCGCTTGGAATCTTCTATACTGAATCTTTTCAGTATGGTGTCGATGTACCTGGACTGTAAGAGTCCCAGTATCCTCTTGGATCTGTCACGATAGATCCGGATCCCCGGAATGTATGAGGCATCAGCCAGGTCTTTCATGTAGAACCTATGTGACAAGAACCCTTTGACAGATTATAGCATAGGAATGTCATTTCCTATTAAGAGAATGTCATCCACGTATAAAACTAGGAATACTACAGTTCTCGCTAAAAATCTACTATAGATGCATGGTTCATCTGGATTTTTGATAAAGCCAAATTCTTTGACCGTCTCATCAAAATAGATGTTCCAACTCCGCGATGCCTGCTTTAGTCCGTAGATGGACTTAAGCAACTTGCACACCTTTCCGCTGCTCCCACTCTGAATGAAACCCTCTGGCTGGTCCATATAAACACACTCCTCTAAATTTCCATTTAGAAAAGCGGTCTTTACGTCCATCTGCCAAATCTCATAATCGTGGAAGGCAGCAATAGCAAGAAGGATCCGAATGGATTTCTGCATAGCTACTGGAGAAAAGGTCTCGTCATAGTCCAGACTAGGTCTTTGACAAAAACCCTTTGCAACCAGTCTAGCTTTATAGGTCTCAACCTGTCCATCTACACCAATCTTCCTTTTGAAGATCCACTTGCATCCTACGGGTTTTATCCCAACTGGAGCAACGTCCAACATCCATACTTTGTTGGTGTACATGGACTCCATTTCGGTCCGCATTGCTCTGAATGGCCTGCTGGAAGCTAGTCGGCTCATCACTATCAAAGATGCAATCCTCTCTATCCCCGTCTATGAGAAAACCGTAGTATCTCTCGGGCGGATGAGACTGCCTACTACTCCTGCGGAGCGGCGCAGGAATGTCATGATCTTTCGAACCCTCTGGTTCTACTAAGCTTTCAGTAATAGCTCGTGGTTCTGTAATTTCTTCCAGTTCTATTGCGCTCCCACTTATCTGATTTTCCAAAAACTCAGTTTCCAAGAAGTGGGCATGACGAGAAACAAAAATCTTTTGTTCCTCTTCGCAATAGAAGAAATATCCCTTGGAGTTCTTTGGATATCCCACAAACTTTCACTGTACTGAGCGTGCCTCGAGCTTGTCCGCATGCTGCTTTTTGACAAAACCTAGACTTCCCCATGTCTTAATATGATTAAGATAAGGTCTCTTCCCACACCACATCTGATATGGTGTAGTAGGCACAGTCTTAGTAGGAACTCGGTTCAAAAGGTATGCAGCTAATTCTAGTGCATATCCCCAGAATGATCGCGGTAACTCAGCGTTACTCATCATGGACCGTACCATATCCAATAGGGTGCGGTTCCGTCTCTCCGATACACTATTATGTTGTGGGGTGTATGGAGGAGTAAGATGAGAGAGAATTTCATTCTCTTTTAAGTAATCCAGGAACTCGGCACTTAAGTATTCACCACCTCGATCAGATCTCAGTGTTTTGATACTTTTGCCTGTTTGTTTTTCTACTTCATCCTTATATTCCTGGAATTTTCCAAAGGCTTCGGATTTATGTTTCATTAAGAAGACATAACCGTACCTTAAAATGTCATCCGTAAAAGTAATGAAGTAAGAATAACCGCTTCGTGCATGCGTAGACATTGGACCACACACGTCGCTGTGTACGAGTAACGAGAGCTCGCTCGCTCTTACTCCGTGTCCAGTGAACGGAGTCTTTGTCATCTTTCCTTTGAGACAGGATTGACAAGTGGCATACGATTGATATTCGAATGGATCCAAATATCCTTCTGTATGTAACTTCGTCAACCTTCTCTCATTGATGTGACCCAGTCTACAATTCCATAAGAAAGTCTGATTTATTTCCGGAGACTTTCTTTTGTGTGTATTCTGGACATTGAAAATCTGTGGCTGGTTTACTACGTATATATCATTGCTCAATGTACCTGACCCAATCAGAACTTGATTAAGGTGAATGTTTACAACATTACTTACAAACGCAAATTCATAACCTTCTTTAGATATTAAAGATACAGAAATGATATTACAAGTTGCGTTGGGTACAAAAAAGCAATTACGTAAAACCAAAACATGTCCATCTGACATTTCCAGGTGATAGTCCCCCACGGCCTTAGCATCCATGCTAGCTCCGTTTGCAACTTTGAGGGTCATGTCACCTGCCTTCAAAAACCTACGCTTTCTCAACGCCTGCAAAGAATTACAGATATGAGATCCTGATCCGGTATCCAATACCCAGGAAGTAGAGTTTATTGATAGACAGTTTTCAATAACATACACACCTGAAGCTGAAGCCGCAACTTGCTTCAGATCCTGTGTTCTGGCTTTCCAATCCCTGCAATCTTTCTTCCAGTGCCCACTCTTATGACAGAAAAAGCACTCTTCCTTCCCTATAAGCTTCCCCGCTATCTTTGTTGCTTTTGACTTTCCCTTCGTATCCACTTTACTAATACCGCCCCTTGGTTTGGCGGGGCTTTCTTCTTCTTTCCCTTGGCTTTCGCCTTGGACCTAGAAGAGGAAGATCCTCCTACAAACAAAGTGGATGTTTCCCTACCTTTCTGTAGGGTGCCCTCTGCACTCCTCAGCATGTTGAGGAGCTTTGAAAGTTCAACTTCTTTTTCTTGCAAGTTGAAATTCAGGATGAACTGGGCGTAAGTGGAAGGAAGGGACTGAAGAATCAAGTCCGTATAGAGCTCATTCTCCAACGTGGTACCAAGGTCCGCGAGCTCCTCAATGAAGCCAATCATCTTAAGCACGTATTCCGCTACCGATGATCCGACGGCCAACCTTGCCGAAAATATCTTTTTCGACACTTCGTATCTTGCGATACGAGATTGCTCTCCATACAGTTCTTTTGTATGGAGAAATATGGATTCGAGGTCCATATTCTCGTGCCTCCTCTGATGTTCGTTGTCCATAGAGGCAAGCACGAAGCACTTGGCCTTCGTGCAATCGATTTCCCAGGTCTTATGGATTTACCTATCCGCGACGCTGGTTTTGGGACCTGGGACAGGGGGAGCTTTGGTGGTAAGTAGATACCCCAACTTGTCATAAGTGATTGCCATTTTGACATTCCTGAACCAATCTTTGTAGTTTGGCCCTGTCAGTATGTTTTTATCTAGTAGTAACTTAAGTCCGGTCATGATGTTTGGTCGCTGCAATTAGAAGAGAGAGAAGAAACACTTTAGCATGATGCTCTTGCAAGTTTAGAGTGGTTTTTAATTTGTCTAAACAGGATGGCTCCCATTGTCTCTCGAATCCCTCCTCAAACCAAAAAGGAAAAATTAGTCAGGATCAATCTCACCGTACAATACTTGCTTAACCGTTCGGCCAGGCTGGTGTCGGTACTTCGAGGGAGGTTTTCCAACGCTTTCGCGAAGTTCCTTAATTAAATAACCTCTTTTCCCTGGGGGCGTAGCCCCACTAATACCTTTCTAGACACCTACTTGGTTTATAGCATTGATCGTTAAGTGAGAAATTTCCCGAGGAGTAGCGTATACTCACAGTAGGATCGGGATCCAAATATCATTGCGTGACAAAACTGAAGGAATCCTACCAGAATCATCACACTCCAAATGGTATGCAGTGCTAGCAAGTTTCAGTTCTTTTGAAACTCCCGATATGGATTTTTGCCCCATGCTCTTATGACCTTGACTTTGGCCAAAATATCATAAGTCACATGTCAAGTTCTACCCGTCATTCTCCAGGTTAATTTGAGCCCACCCGCACATACCCTTGACTTTGGCCAAAATGGTAGAACGACTGCCCCAAACCAACACATCTATCTATGCTGCACATGAATACCCAATAGCTACCAATCACTATGCCTTGACTTTGGCCAACATACATAGCTTGAATACTTATTGACCATTCATGTGAAACGACGGAGGGCTACGAATGGTTTTGGCGAAACCGTGAACGTAGTGAACTTGATATAATCGATGGAACGAGATAGCTTTTAAAAGGAGTGGCTTAAGCTCCGCGTTTAAAAGTTATTTTTGAAAAGAAACCGAGTGGTTTTGAAAGTATTCCAACGACTTTTACTTGGTTTATTTTTTCTTGCATTAATTCCAATGCGTCCCATCATTTAATCCTACCATTGCAGAAAACAACCAAAATATGACGTACGCTTATGCCATCCGCATTCTCCACTGGGCCCCGTCATTACCCGTTAGGTTACTTAACTAACGATAGAGCGGGGGCCGGACTAGCGCGGATGCAAAACATAAGCAACGCCTAAATAATATCATATATATATATTGCAATGATAGCCATTTCAGATCACAGATGAACACATTGGATATACTAGGAATCCGCAATTCGTACGAGCCTGTAACGAAAAGCGGATTACACGGTCGCGATGAAAAGCCAATACCCCACCCTAGACCCATACGGGTGCGGCAAACTACCCGCCAAATATCCGAAGCGGAGCAACCTCCCTCAACGACGTGAGTAGGCCACTCGGCACTTCGAGATACCCGGTAGTTTGTGCACCCCACCTTGGGTCTATCCTAGGAGCAAAAAATAGTAAAAGAAATTATACAATGACGGCTACAACCTCGACCCGGTTGTGTGACCAAAAATAATATTACATCAATTAAAAATTTACAAGAATTGAAAGGAAAAGAAAACTCTCATCTCACAACCCCCGGCTATTCATACGCGACAATCCAATGAATTCATATACACATACCATCAACATTACAGATCACAGATATGTATAACCCCCACTAATCGACGTATAGCGATTAGCAGACGTTCAATACATATAACACATCACAGATATATACCCGTCAGCTTAAGTCTTTAGAAGTTCGATCAAAATACGGATTTTCAGACCCCATAAACAAATTTTCCTTTCTGTAAAATCTCGGCAGAAAAAACATATCCCAAAAATCCCAAAACTGCCCCAGAAAAACACTGCATGAAACTTGTTCCACGACCGAGTCAACTCAGCCGCGGAACCGCGGCGGGAGCATGCTCCCGCCGCGTTTCCGTGGCGCTTTGACCGAGTCGGTGGACCAAATTTCTTGTGTGGGTTTTCAAAAGCCTGAGCCGATTTTTAGTGTCAGATTTATTAATTTTTGAACAGAAAACAAAATCGGCAGAAACTTGATTTTACGGGCGTGTTTCACGACTTTTTCTTCGATCGAACTTCTAGTTACTTTGCTAACATGTTAGATAGTGTTTAACCAGGCTCTGATACCACTGTAAGTCCACGTTACCTCTCCCGGTACTTACGGGCTTGCGGAAATGATGAAAAACGATTTTTCAAGAGGTGTTAACATGGACTCAAAATACGGATCTTTGTTAAACAACAACCTAACAACCTACCTAGAGTTTTACCTACTCGGTTAAGGGGCTATACCTTTCTTGAACTCCTTCGTCTTCAACTCTTTGCGGTGTACGGATCGGCCTCACCTCGTCGTCTCCTTGCGCCGAAGATGGATCCACCTGAAAGCTTCTACCTTTGGCTTCTTCTTCGAACTTGAAGAAACTAGAACACTTGGTTTGCTAAACCTTGTGAACTAGGATGAGTAGAGAAGTGATTTGGGTTTTCTTTTATCTCTAAAGCAATGTTTCTCAACTCATGAGAGGGAGTTGCCTTGAGCTAGAGAGAGAGCAAGAGGAAGAGCAAGAGGGAGAGCTCAAGCAAGAGAGAGAAAACAAATGAGAGAATGAGAAAGTCTTTTGCCCTCCAAGCTCTCATAATCCAAAACCATCATAACAAATAATAGTAATCAAGTATTATGTGATGGTTCAAGTCAAAATGGCTATATCATTTCATGCACTCATTTTGCAAAAAGAAACAAGCAAGCAAAAGTCTTTGCCATGAAATGATAGCCATTGTCATGATGATGGTCAACTAGTCCAACCTAGTCAACCGTCAACAAAGTCAACAAGTCAACAAAGTCAACCCCTCAACAACCATGTCACTATAATACTTAATTAATATTATTGTTAATCATATTTCTTATTCTCATTAGGGTTTAGCAAAAAGTCAATAGTCAACAGTCAACAGTCGACAACTGATTGGTAGAGATTCTGCGTGTTCAAGTTTAGTTAAATACCGCAATCAAAACGGTTTCGCTTGTAGCTAGCCGGTTGAGTACGGGTCGTCCGCAGGGAGATGGGAATTTCTTTCTATGTGTTTTTGACGAGTTAAGTCCGAGAGTTCAGATTTGTTTGTGATTATCTAAGTATTAGAATGATATGTAAAGAGAGCTTGTTAGGGTTAGGATTAGGTTAGTTTGAGTTAGGAGTCACTCACTTCTTCCATTGCCACTCTTAATATCGGTGTTACGGTAATCGGCAACAACGGGGATTAGCACAATTAGGAAGGACCTTGCGAGTATAAGCTAGGCTTTCCAACGCTTAAGTTCTTCCTTTTGGTGCTTGTCCGTCCGTTCTTGGCTCTTAGCCATAACCTCCGGTTAATTCAACCACAACCGGTCTCACTACGGAATCACCGCTATCATGTAGGATAGGGTGCCGTAAGGAGCGGATTGTGGTTCAATTAACGGGAGTCAATTTTAAGATGCTGGGCAAGGAAAGAGTGAGAGAGATTTCCTTCTCTCAAACTTCCCTTATCCTACCCTAACAAGTATGAAACTACTCACACATCATAATGAAAAGAAAACAACACAAAAGAGGAAGATAGAAAGAAAGAGATTAGAAGATAACAACTAGCTATTTGCGACCTCACCTTGGCGAGAATCAAGCGTAAGCATCATGGTTGTTTTTAAGGATAAACGAAAAGAGCAAAGAAAGAAACAACAAGAAATAACAACAACTAAGTTAACCAATGAAAATTACAACAATTAACAAGTTAACTAAAGAACAAGACAAGCATGATAAGTAAAATCTTCTTCTTTATTCATCATTCTTCACTCACAAAAGCTCACTACAAGATTTTCAATGGAGAAGAGATGAGAAGAGGAAGAAGAAACAAGTATTCTAAACCTAGAAAAATACAAGAATTTGAACACCTTGGCTTCACAAGGTTCTGGGCTATTTATAGGCTGGAAAATGAAAACCTAGGGCAAAATTCTGCCTCTATACAAAATGTTCAAACTACCCCTGAAAAATGTTCACTTTTGGCGCCAGTATGGCCGCGGAACCGCGGCCTATACCCCCTTTTGGCCGCGGTTCCGCGGCCGTATGAGGGAGTTGGGACCCCCTGTTTCTTGTGCTTTCCTGGTTCCATTTTGTCTGTAGTCTGGCATATGTATTTTCTGATAATCTTTTCACTTCTCTTCCAGAATTCTAGTAGATCAAAAAGGTGATTGGATATGGATCTTTTGTCATGATTTTCTCGAGCTCCGCGTAGATTTCTTAGTCTTGGTGTTGCCATTGTGCTTTGTGCATGAAGGTGACAAACGATTTGTCATTTTGTCTCTCAAACTGGTGTGTGGCAACATACGGATAAAGAGCAGAGACCCGTGTTTCATCTGTGGTTGGCAGTAATCCGGAATTGTCGTGTTTTTCCATGCATTTCACCTTTTAGAGCCGAGAAGCTGTATTCTGCAATTGACTAGCAAACACGGCTCAAGAGTATCTACCGATAAACAATATGATAAAAATTGGGCGGTATAAAAATGCGAAAAACTGATATGAACAAATACCCCCAAACTTATCATTTTCTCGTCCCGAGCAAAGCCAATTTATTCACAAAAATTTCCTAACCTCACTTTCGCAGGGAACGCGATTGCACTGAGCATGTGCAACAAGCCGTTAAACCTCTAGGTGTCCCTAGTAGGAGGAGTGTTGTCTCCTGAGGGTTTTCAGCGGATACTACCCACAAAATCCGGTCAAGCTAGTTTTGTAAAATAACTAAGATTCAAACCCTAAAGTTTTGTTTCAGAAAATAACAATTCTATTATCCTAAGTCTAGACTATCGAACCCTTATTTTTCACACCTCGCTTCTTATTTAACTACAGATTTTTATATGTCTTTACGTGCAGTGCAAATAGTGTCGTTAAGTTCCAGAAGGATCGAATAGAGTCATCATATCACACAATTACGCCCGGATAATAATTTTAAATGGATCACATAAGTTTTATAAAGAGTTAAGCATTTTTCAAGTTTCGTTTTCCAGTAAAAGTTTCAACTTCAGAATTTCTATCTTCCTTAACAGGAAACTAGGTCTCATTTTTCACTCCACCCTTTCCTTATTTTCATTTCATACACACCTCTGTGAACGTGCAATAGTCTTTATCATAGAATAAAGCCTTCATATCTCCGCTAAAATTTTTATAAAAGCCTGTCTTTTATCAAGATTATTCTCACACAAAGAACCGTTGGGACTTTTAACTCGGAGAGAACACTTACTTGACTTTGTTTTAATCTGGACTTTCTAGGCTTCTTAGCGAGCTTTGGGCCAATGCTCCCAAACCAGTTGGTTTTAGGGCATTAGGTGTAGAAACACCCCAGCGAACTTAATTACTCAAGTTACCTAGGTCAAAAAACAAAAGACAGTTTGGCGTGAAAATCATGATGATTCAATACGAACGGAGATATAGCTGGCGGTTTCAATTTTTTTTTTTTTTTTTTGGATAAAAGACGTGTTTAGTGGTTCGGTGTGTAATCATTCCAATCAAGTTTCAGATGGGTTATTTTTCAGACTTAGTTCCAATTAGGGCATCAATAACATTCCTACATATTCACTTCACTTCATAAACTATTCTTGATATTACTTATTTCAGAACAAACCTATTTGATCCTCAGAAAATCATTGAACCATTTAAAAGTTTTTGGACATAAAAGACTTGTCATCTAATTTCCAATACTTACGACACGTGTAGTGTGATGTAAAGACGTATATCAGCTATAGTTAACTTCAAAGGAGAGTTATCTTTCAGGTTTTTAAAATCTAAAAGTAAGATTTATTTATTCTTATTTTATCAAACAAAACCGTCGAAATGTTGAATCGGAGTCCTTCCACTAGCTAACTTGACAAAAAAGTTTTTATGTTTTAAGAAAATTTTCTGATTTTTATGGATTTTTAAAATATGTATGCAAATGCAAAATATACAAATGAATGCGAAGGTAAGAGATGCGTACCGAGCGTACCCCCAAACTTAAATTGGACAGTGTCCTCACTGTCATTGCATGAAGAGATCATTTGAAGGGTTAAAATTGTCGGTTAGATAAACACATTTTTTTTAAGTAAAAGAAAAAGAAAAAGAATATCCACAAAAATGTACAAAATGGTATATACATACCCCCAAACTTATTTGGAACAGTGTCCACTGTTTTTGGCTGGATAACCGAAGTTTGGAGGTAGGCAGAGGAAGATCATGCAGGGTAAACCGGCTCCTGTAGGAACAGGAGATCTACTGTTAGTTCGGCGCTAAGGTACGGTTTTAGTCGATGTCCGTTCACCTTGAAAAATGAACCGTCTTTTGGATTCTCCAAATCCACAGCGCCATGCGGATACACATTCCGCACAAAATACGGCCTTTTCCAGCGAGATCTGAGCTTTCCGGGATGGAAGTGGAGCCGGGTGTCGTAAAGCAATACCTGTTGACCAGGTACGAAGGTTTTGCGCAAAAGGTGTTTATCATGAAACACCTTCGTTCGATTCTTAACGACAACCGCGTTATCGTAAGCCTCATCCCTAAGCTCGCTTAATTCGTTCAACTGCAGCTTCCGATGGCTGCCCGCATCTTCTAGAGACAGATTCAGCTCCTTTATCGCCCAAAATGCGCGATGCTCTATTTCGACAGGAAGGTGGCAAGCTTTTCCATACACAAGCCGATAGGGAGACATGCCAAGGTCGGTCTTATAAGCGGTTCGAAATGCCCAAAGGGCATCAGTGAGTTTCAGCGACCAATCCTTACGGTTCTTGGAAACCGTCTTCTCCAGTATCTGCTTGATTTGCCGATTTGAGACTTCGGCTTGACCACAGGTTTGGGGGTGATAGGGCGTGGATAGCTTATGATTAATGGAATATTTCCGCATCAATGCCTCGAAAGTCTTGTTGCAGAAATGGCTTCCATTGTCGCTAATGATTGCTCGGGGGTGCCCAAAATGGGAGAAAATGTTTTCTTTAAGAAACCTAACAACAACCTTGTTGTCGTTAGTCCGGCTGGGCACAGCCTCGACCCATTTAGAGACGTAATCAACAACAAGAAGGATGTACAAGTTCCCGAAAGAGCTGGGAAACGGCCCCATGAAATCTATCCCCCAAACATCGAAAATCTCCACAACCAAGATTGGTTGGAGCGGCATCTCGTTCCTCCGGGATATTCGGCCCATGTGTTGGCACCGGGAGCAAGTCTTGCAATAGTCATGAGCGTCCTTGAAGAGTTGTGGCCAGTAGAAACCACATTGCAAGATCTTCTCAGCTGTCTTTCTGGGGCCAAAATGCCCGCCACATGCTTGATCGTGGCAAAACGACAGCACACTCTTGAATTCCTCATCAGGGACACACCGGCGAATAATCTGGTCGGGACAGTACTTGAACAGATAGGGTTCGTCCCAGTAAAAGTGTTTTACTTGGGATAAGAAGCGAGTCTGTCCTGACTTGACCATTCGGTTGGTAGTAACCCTGTGGCCAAATAGTTCACAATATCTGCGAACCAGGGTTCGCGAGATACTGTCAAGAGCTGTTCATCCGGGAAAACGTCATTGATTGGGATTTGAAGCGACGGCGAAGAAGGAAGTCGTGAGAGATGGTCGGCAACGACGTTTTCACATCCTCGTTTGTCCTTAATGACAAGGTCAAACTCTTGAAGTAAGAGGATCCAACGTATAAGCCGAGATTTGGCATCTTTCTTCGCAAAAAGATGGCGCGGAGCAGAATGGTCAGTGTAGACAATGACTGGAGAGCCGATGAGGTAAGGCCTGAACTTTTCTAAAGCAAATACAACAGCCAAGAATTCCTTCTCAGTTGTTGTATAATTGAGTTGGGCGTCGTTCAGGGTTCGGCTAGCATAATAGATTACGTGCGGCATCTTGTTGATGTGCTGTCCAAGGACAGCGCCGATGGCAAAGTCGGATGCATCGCACATAATCTCGAATGGGTGCGTCCAGTCAGGAGAAGAGAGAACGGGAGCAGACGTGAGTGAGCGTTTTAATGATTCAAATGCAGTCACACAGCTCGAGTTGAAGTCAAATGGCGTGTCCTTGGCCAGTAGAAGAGTCAAGGGCCTAGCAATCTTGCTAAAGTCCTTGATAAACCGTCTGTAGAAACCGGCGTGGCCAAGGAAGGCTCGGATATCTCTGACGCATCGGGAAGGAGGGAGATTGGAAATGACCTCAATCTTTGCTTTATCTACCTCAATGCCTTTTTGCGAGATGATATGTCCTAAGACAATACCTTCGCGCACCATGAAGTGGCACTTCTCCCAGTTCAAAGTGAGATTCTTGTCCTTACATCGGGTAAGGACAGCGTCAAGATGCAGCAGACACTCGTCAAAGGAATCGCCGAAGATGGAGAAATCGTCCATGAAGATCTCCAAGAATTTTCCACCATGTCTGAGAATATTCCCATCATACACCGCTGGAAGGTAGCGGGCGCATTGCATAACCCAAAGGGCATGCGACGATATGCAAACGTGCCGAAAGGACAAGTGAAAGTGGTCTTATCCTGGTCTTTTTCGGCGATGGGAATTTGATTATAGCCACAGTAGCCATCAAGAAAGCAATAGTACGCATGTCCGGCCAATCGTTCAAGCATCTGGTCAATGAATGGTAGCGGAAAGTGTCTTTCCGCGTTGCGGCGTTGAGTTTTCTGTAATCGATGCAAACTCGCCACCCAGTTTGGGTGCGAGTAGGGATTAACTCGTTCGCCTCGTTGGTTATGACCGTGATACCTGATTTCTTGGGGACAACATGAATGGGGCTAACCCACTGGCTATCAGAGATAGGGTAAATGATACCACTATCCAGACATTTGACGATCTCCTTCTTCACGGCCTCTTTCATGACTGGATTGAGACGTCTTTGTGGATCCCGGGCTGGTTTGGCATCATCCATCAGATGAATGTGATGCTCAACGATCAGGGGACTAATCCCCTTGATGTCCGCCATGGACCAGCCAAAAGCTTGCCTGTTGCTGTGCAAGACCGCGAGAAGGGCTTTCTCTTGCTCTGGAGCTAGAGAAGCCGAGATGATGACAGGGAGGGTCTCGTTCTCACCTAAGTAAGCGTACTTAAGGTGAGATGGCAAAGGCTTGAGTTCGAGGGTCGGAGGTGTAACGATGGAAGGCAAGATTGGTGCAGAGGTCTCGAACTCAAAGGACTCCAGCAAAAGTTCAAAGCGAGTGTAAGCGACCGAGTTGGATGGTTCAGGTAACTCATCCGGAAAGTTGAAGGATTCAAACTCGGGTTGTGAGCGGCTAAGATCGTTTGAGAACGTGAAACACTCGTAGTCGTAGTCAGGCGTAGAAACAGCAGCAGGTTCGAAGAGAAACGCACTAGTGGCGTTAAGGTTATCGTGATCAAACAGAAACTCCTCGAATTCACACTCTTCTGGGTTGATCTCCTGGATCGAGCAGACATCTAATATATGAGCATTAGGTTCGGTGGGCTGATTCCCCAACCTAAAAATGTTGAGTTCAATTGTCATATTGCCAAAAGATAGGTTCATCGAACCATTGCGACAATTGATCACAGCATTTGAGGTTGCAAGGAATGGGCGACCAAGTATCACCAGAATTTGATTCCGGGGGTTAGATACAGGCTGTGTGTCTAATACAATGAAGTCAACAGGGAATATGAAGTCCCCGACTTTGATTAACACATCCTCTAGCTCACCCCTAGGATGGGTGATCGATCGGCCGGCCATTTGGAGAGTGCAGTGTGTGGGTTTCAGCTCTCCTACACCTAATTGCTCATATACAGAGTATGGAAGCAAGTTAACATTGGCACCAAGATCTAATAGTGCGCGGTTGATGTTCTTATCCCCAATGGTAATAGAAATTGTCGGACAGCCAGGGTCCTTCCGTTTTTGTGGTAAAGATTGGGTAAGGGCATCACTCACAGCACTAGCCAAGAAAACTTTCTTGGGTACCTGAGACTTCCTCTTTTTCGTGCACAAGTCCTTTAAGATTTTCGCGTAGGATGGGACTTGTTGGACAGCATCTAAAAGAGGAATGTTAATGTTAACTTGCTTAAACAACTCCAGAATCTTCTCCATGTGTGGATTTTGTTTATTATACCTCAACCGGTTTGGAAATGGGACATTTTTAAAATTGGTTGAGTCTAATGCTTGTGGAGGAGATTGTGGAGTTGGAACGGATCCCAGAATAGGTGTTTTCGTGGAGTGAGAAGCGGGTCCGTTCATAGCAGAAGAAGAAGAAGAAGAAGAAGAAGAAGAAGGAGAAGGAGAGCCTTTTGAAGAATGGAGAATAGGCTCAGAAGATGAAGAAGTGGGAGAAGAAGAAGAAGAAGAAGAAGAAGAAGAAGCGGCCGGGGTGTCATCGTTGATTCGTGTGCCAATGTTGTTTTGCAGCATCCTTCCCGATCTCAATGTGGTCACGGTACTCACATTATGGTTCTGTTGTTCAAGAGCAACATGTACATTATGTGGGTGACCGGGATTTGGGAGTGGTTGGGACGGGAGCTTCCCCTTCTCTCGCTCGCTTAAGGCCGCATTCAGCTGTGCAATCTGGGCCTCGATGGTCTTGATGCTTTGCCCGTGTGCGGCAGTGTGTTGCACTAAGGACTGAATGGAAGACTGGATGTTTGCGGTGGATTGTGTCGATTGTTTGACAAACGCCTCCAGACTTCGTTCAAGAGAGGAAACCTTATCGTTGTTTGACGGAACAAAGTTGTTTTGGGGAAAAGAATTGTTGGGTGCAAAGTTGTTCGTCTGATTTTGAAAAGGTTGGGGTTGGAAGGGCTGCTGAAACTGATGATGAGTTTGTTGTTGCGCTTGTTGTTGCGGCGGAGGGGGCCTTTGGAAATTGTTGCCCTGGAATTGATTCTGATTCTGATTCCAGGCGAAATTGGGGTGGTTCCTCCAACCGGGATTGTAGGTGGAAGAGTATGGATCATTCCTCGGTCTTTGCTGGAATGCAGCATTAACCTGATCCTGTCCTTGCGATGGTGTATTGTAAGGACACTCTTCGGTCAAGTGAGAAGGATCGGAACAACAAACGCATATGGTACGAAGGGGAAGAACAGGGCTAGGAGCAGGAGAAGAAAATTTGCTCTCTATCGCTTCAAGCTTTCTCGTTATTGCAGCCATTTCAGCTTTCATCGCAATAGAGATATCAAGTTGGTGAATTCCTACCCTAGACTGACCGGTAGAAGTGGAGGTAGAAGAAGAAGTCGGTCTGGTGCTCTCCCACTGTAGCGTTTGCTCCGCAAGGTTGTCAAAGAATTGCCACGCTTCTTCGTCAGATTTTGATAGGAAGTGGCCCTGACAGATGGTTTCCAACAACTGCTTCGTTGCTGGGTTCAGGCCCTCGTATAAGGTTTGGCAGAGTTGCCATTTCTCTATACCGTGGTGAGGACACTGAACAAGAAGGTCTTTGTACCGGTCAAAGCACTTCCAGAAGGGTTCAGAAGGAAGCTGGGAGAATTGGTTGATTTCATTGCGAATCCTTGCGGTTTTATGATTTGGATAAAACTTTTTGAGAAACGCTTTAACAAACTCGTCCCAACTGGTTATGGAATTGGAAGCGGTGCTATACAGCCATTTTTCAGCTAGATCACATAAAGTGAACGGAATGACCCGTAGGCGTATAGCATCGTCCGACAGTTGCGTGGTTTTCATCATGGCACAAACGTTTTGAAATTTGTTAATGAAGATATAGGCATCTTCAGATTCAAGCCCATGAAATCGTGGAAGCATGTTGATGAAGTGGGGCTAAATTTCAAAGTTATCCCCATTGGCCGGTAGAAGAGAAAGGCAGGTGGGGAGTGCAGAACGGGTGGGATAGAAATGATCCTGGAGCGCGATTCGCTATGGCGCAACAACAGGCGGTGGTGGTGGGTTATTCGTCTCCATAGGAGGTCGAATCAATCCCGGAGGAGTTGAAGGGATGTTTGGATTAAATCCTGACATCGCAGAAGAAGAAGTTGGTGATGGTGAAGGTGAAGATGTATGAACAGAATTCCGGTCAACGTTGGAGTTGGCCGATAAAGGTAAAGGTGAAAGAGGAGTGGATGGAGTTTCGACGTCTGAGTCGATCGCGTAGTCGGTAGCGACTAACGAAACACGGACTAGGCGGGCGCTAGGGTCCCGAGTCCAAGCGGACATACACTAAACGGGTTTAGTATAGTCAAAGCGGAGAAGGTGCGGGTAAGAAAACGTCAATGGAGGAGAGCGATGGGTGGTGGGTGAAAAATGGAGTTTGGCGACAAAGGGCAAGTTTTTATAAAAGTTTTTGATATATATTTTTTTTTTCTTTAGAAAGAGCTTTACAGAGATATGTACGGATTTACGGCTTGAAGCAATCACAAACAAGATATGCACAATCACACCTAGATCTAGGGTCACCTAGGTCAGCTAGACAGCTCCTAACTGTTCCAGAGGGCTAGAAATAGGACCTCAAACCGCCTCTTCTCCGTCAATTACTGCCAGGTAAGTGCCAGGTAAGTGGGAGGTTTTCCAACGCTTTCGCGAAGTTCCTTAATTAGATAACCACTTGCCTTCGACACACTTGCCTAGACACCGCAAAAGTCAGATAGGATAAACGGCCGATGCCTGTAACTAGTGCTCTGTCCTATTGAGCGCGAAGTCCTTAGGGCTGAGTCTAGTATTTTTTAATTAACAATGGTCAATGCATATGCTTTTTGTGATTTCTGGGGTCCTGGGAAGGGTGATGAAATCCCCACCCAATCTGAATTGGTTTCAAGCCCCTTAAGTCCGTATTAATGAATGCAAAGCGGTAACAAATCAACAGCAAACAATTTTATTTTTTTAGCGCGGCGCAAAGAATCCTGCACAAGAACAGTTTATTGGAAGGGAGAAGAGAATTTGCGCAAAGAAAGCTGCAGAAAACACAGTTCAGTGGAGTTCAGAGAAGTGGGAGAGAAAAGAGAGAGTTACCCAGAAAAATTGGTGCCCTGAAGCAGCCAAACGGCCGCGGTTCCGCGGCAATAGGGCTCTAATGCCGCGGTTCCGCGTCTATCTTGTGGAATTGGGGCTTCAGGTTTGGTGGATGGGTTCTGTTGGGTGTCCTCTTCTTGTCTGGATGCGCTGAATTTTGACTTGCTTACTGTATTTGCTCCAGATTTTTACAGTAGACCGTTTGCTTCGTTTTGATCCATCGCGGTGTAGCCGCGAAATGTGGGTCTATCTTCCCTACGTCTTTGGCACTGAACTTGAACTTCGTATTTTTCACGTCTTGTCCACTGAACTCGAACTTCGTATTTTCCTTCACACTTGCACAAAAACTACTCAAAAATAACAAGATGGTTTGTTTACAATGTATATTTTTTTTTTTGTTTTTCGGTTAGATTTATACTTACAAATTAACCCGAAATTACACAAAGAAATAAACTACCGTCTCCCCGGCAACGGCGCCATTTGATTGGTAGAGATTCTGCGTGTTCAAGTTTAGTTAAATACCGCAATCAAAACGGTTTCGCTTGTAGCTAGCCGGTTGAGTACGGGTCGTCCGCAGGGAGATGGGAATTTCTTACTATGTGTTTTTGACGAGTTAAGTCCGAGAGTTCAGATTTGTTTGTGATTATCTAAGTATTAGAATGATATGTAAAGAGAGCTTGTTAGGGTTAGGATTAGGTTAGTTTGAGTTAGGAGTCACTCACTTCTTCCATTGCCACTCTTAATATCGGTGTTACGGTAATCGGCAACAACGGGGATTAGCACGACTAGGAAGGAACTTGCGAGTATAAGCTAGGCTTTCCAACGCTTAAGTTCTTCCTTTTGGTGCTTGTCCGTCCGTTCTTTGCTCTTAGCCATAACCTCCGGTTAATTCAACCACAACCAGTCTCACTACGGAATCACCGCTATCATGTAGGATAGGGTGCCGTAAGGAGCGGATTGTGGTTCAATTAACGGGAGTCGATTTTAAGATGTTGGGCAAGGAAAGAGTGAGAGAGATTTCCTTCTCTCAAACTTCCCTTATCCTACCCTAACAAGTATGAAACTACTCACACATCATAATGAAAAGAAAACAACACAAAAGAGGAAGATAGAAAGAAAGAGATTAGAAGATAACAACTAGCTATTTGCGACCTCACCTTGGCGAGAATCAAGCGTAAGCATCATGGTTGTTTTTAAGGATAAACGAAAAGAGCAAAGAAAGAAACAACAAGAAATAACAACAACTAAGTTAACCAATGAAAATTACAACAATTAACAAGTTAACTAAAGAACAAGACAAGCATGATAAGTAAAATCTTCTTCTTTATTCATCATTCTTCACTCACAAAAGCTCACTACAAGATTTTCAATGGAGAAGAGATGAGAAGAGGAAGAAGAAACAAGTATTCTAAACCTAGAAAAATACAAGAATTTGAACACTTTGGCTTCACAAGGTTCTGGGCTATTTATAGGCTGGAAAATGAAAACCTAGGGCAAAATTCTGCCTCTATACAAAATGTCCAAACTACCCCTGAAAAATGTTCACTTTTGGCGCCAGTATGGCCGCGGAACCGCGGCCTATACCCCCTTTTGGCCGCGGTTCCGCGGCCGTATGAGGGAGTTGGGACCCCCTGTTTCTTGTGCTTTCCTGGTTCCATTTTGTCTGTAGTCTGGCATATGTATTTTCTGATAATCTTTTCACTTCTCTTCCAGAATTCTAGTAGATCAAAAAGGTGATTGGATATGGATCTTTTGTCATGATTTTCTCGAGCTCCGCGTAGATTTCTTGGTCTTGGTGTTGCCATTGTGCTTTGTGCATGAAGGTGACAAACGATTTGTCATTTTGTCTCTCAAACTGGTGTGTGGCAACATACGGATAATGAGCAGAGACCCGTGTTTCATCTGTGGTTGGCAGTAATCCGGAATTGTCGTGTTTTTCTATGCATTTCACCTTTTAGAGCCGAGAACCTGTATTCTGCAATTGACTAGCAAACACGGCTCAAGAGTATCTACCGATAAACAATATGATAAAAATTGGGCGGTATAAAAATGCAAAAAACTGATATGAACAACAACCCCAATGAGAATCCTCTGCCTCTGTCTCTCTGTCAACTGTGCATACACACCCGCATCCGCGTTCCGAGGAACACGAACAAAAACAAGATAAAACCAATCCCAAAACGTACACTAGGATCTGGCTTAAACCAAAACCCGCTAGTGTCAACTGTCCGGACACTAAACGTGCATAAGTGTACGGATGTGAACGAACCCTGTCGCAAAACCATGCGACCTGTTGCAAAACCATGCGACCTGTCGCAAAACCATGCGACCTCTACTCTTTTGCCTAAAGGAGAATAGCTTTCTGTGTGGGACTCTAAAGACTCAACACTACGCTGGCAGTGGGTTTAACCACAGACCGCAAGCGGCACTAGCTGTGCGTAACGGTCCCCAGGTAGATGCCGACAAGAAGACGGACGAGGTGAAACCCATCTGAAATCCTACTGAGCCTGAATTTGACAATCTCCATACAGTCCGGTGTGTTCGTCTGATAACATCACATGGCGGGCCTAAGGGGCGGTAAACGTCAGTCCCCTAATATCGGTACAAGTCGTGTCGGAGTGTAGCCCAGAACACCCTAAGATAACACTGGAAACCTACCAGTATATCTCGCTTGCCCTGGACAGGGACTACTTGTGTAATGGCTCTCCTAGACACAGCGCGATATCAACCCCCAATACCGGGAGAGACGAATCCTGTCTAACCGTCACTGCCTCCAAGTGCTTCGGGATTGCACCTAACTACTACCTGTTTGCATAACTCCTTTGAGCCGTGGTAGGGTAGTAATCAAAGTACAGTGGGAACACACTCGAGGCAAAGTGACAGTGTCAAGTCAGCGGACTAAGCTGTACTCATGTCACCTGGGAACTGATAACTGACGATAGGTATAGTACCAACCAACAGTTCCCGACGAGTCATGTCCAGTGTACTCGTAACCTAACGAGCACCCGCATACTATCTCAAGTACGACGTACTGACGGCTGTAGGACAGACCGTCTCCCACACTGGGATGAGAAGCGCATACGCTAGTCTATTCCGGAGTATCGATGCCCTGTCTCGATAGTCCTACGACTAGGGACCTGCATAAGGATGTGCTTGTGGATTACCCAGCCCCCACTAGTGTGACTGCCATCACAACGCAGGTAATCAAGCAAAGATCCTAAGGGCTCCACTAATGTGTATAGGTGATATACTAAAATAAACACATGTACACATTAAAGTAGAAACAAACCAAGTAGCATACTACTATATTGAGCAAGATTGTTTATACAAGGTGAATATCCCAAGCTTCCATTAAGTAATATATAAACTAGTGTGATACAGTAGTGGCCTCTAGGGCATATACACTAACAATAAGTGCTGGTCACGGGCCAAACTTTGGGTCGTGACAAAGTTGGTATCAGAGCATAGGTTTTACCTTTCGGAGTGTTCCTAGGATGACCCTGGTATGATGGAGTAGGTAGCTGAAGCAGAGTGGCGTGGCGTGAGTTTGTTCCGCGGCATACTCACGACACGGTACTCCGCCAAGGCGACCTTAGGACTTGTTGATTTAAATTCCTTCTTGAGTATATACATTCTTGCGATTCGATTTCCGTATCCTTATCGAATCCTATTGTTCCTTTCAGCCATTATGCCGCCAAAGACTACGAGGGCGCAGAGAGCGGCCGCGAGGGCCGAGATTCGAGTTGACTCGTCCGAGACAAGGACTGATCCGGATAGTACACCGGTTGTGCCTGAGCAGGCTGTTCCTGCCGTGACAGATCAGAATGCTATGTTAGGGGCTGGTGTGCAGGAGATGCTCCAGACGATGGGATCCAGTATGCAGGAGATGCGCCAGATGATGGGATCTCTAGTTGAGACACTTCGAGCGCAGCGACCAGAGGTAGTTCCACCCGTTGCAGATACCGCGGTGGTACCCACAGTACAGGCAGTTGCCCCTGCAGCTACGGAGGTTATTACAGTATCGTTGTCAGAGTTTATAAGGCCGAAGCCTCCGGTCTTCACAGGCACCGATACGGCCGAGGACCCACAGTCTTTCATTGATAGGATGGCGCGGATATGTCATTCACTTAGATGCGCAGATGCGAGATGGGTTAAGTTCGCGAGCTTTCGCCTGGAAGGTCTCTCGCAGAAATGGTGTTAATCAGTCGAGAAGGGTAGAGCAGCAGGTCTTCCTCCTATGACCTGGACAGAGTTCGTGGCGCTATTCCTTGCCCGTTTTCTTCCACTGAGCGTCAGAGATGCTAGAGCACGCAGGTTCGAGTCCTTACGTCAGACACCGGAGATGTCAGTGGCAGAGTATGATGTCCTATTCACCGAGCTGTCAGTGTATGCTCCGTACCTAGTGGCTACTGAGGAGTTGCGAGTCAAGAGATTTGTCCGAGCCTTACTTACACCACTGTTTCTAGCGATCAGCGCACAGCATTACGAGACATATGCAGCAGCTGTAGACGTAGCCCTATTGCATCATGGATGATGATGAACCCACTAGTTTCGAGCAGGCCATCACGAGTGGTGACTCTGTGAAATGGCTGGATGCAATGCGATCTGAGATGGAATCCATGTACACCAACAAAGTATGGACTTTGGAAAATGCTCCTGAAGGGGTAAAACCCATTGGGAGCAAGTGGATCTTTAAAAAGAAATTTGGTGTAGATGGAAAAGTTGAGACTTTCAAAGCTAGACTGGTAGCAAAGGGATTTCGTCAACGACCAGGTGTGGACTATGACGAAACCTTTTCTCCAGTAGCTATGCTTAAGTCCATCCGGATCTTACTTGCCATTGCTGCATACCATGACTACGAAATCTGGCAAATGGATGTTAAGACCGCCTTTCTAAACGGTGATTTAGAAGAGTGCGTGTACATGACTCAGCCAGAGGGCTTCGTAGATAGTGGGAGCAGCGGAAAGGTGTGCAAGCTGCTTAAATCCATTTATGGGTTGAAGCAAGCATCGCGGAGTTGGAACATCTGTTTTGATGTTGTAGTCAAAGAGTTTGACTTCATCAAAAATATAGATGAACCTTGTATCTATAAGAAGGTGGCAGAGGGTAAGGTAGTCTTCCTCGTATTGTATGTGGATGACATACTCTGGATAGGAAATGATATTCCTATGCTGCAATCAGTCAAGCTCTTCTTATCACAGAGATTCTCAATGAAAGATCTAGGTGATGCCTCCTGCATATTGGGAATCATGATCTATAGAGATAGATCTAAACGGATACTGGGATTGTCCCAATCCAGGTACATTGACACCATACTAAAGAGGTTTAGTATGGAAGAATCCAAGCGTGGGAATCAGCCCACGATCTCTGGACTCACTCTCTCCAAAGAGATGTTTCCCAAGACTGATTTGGAGAGAGCTCGCATGCAAGGGATACCCTATGCTTCGGCAGTAGGCTCTATCATGTATGCGATGCTATGTACCAGACCCGATGTAGCATACTCACTAAGTGTAGTGAGTCGGTATCAAGCAGATCCAGGAGAGAGTCATTGGACAGCAGTGAAGAACATTCTCAAGTACTTGCGAAGGACTAAGGAGATGTTCTTGGTGTATGGTAACGGAGAACTCCAGGTGGAGTCCTTTACCGATTCCAGCTTCCAAAGTGATAAGGACGACTCTAAGTCGCATTCGGGTTTTGTCTTTACCCTCAATGGAGGGGCGGTATGTTGGAAGAGTTCCAAACAGGATACCGTTGCAGACTCAACGATGGAGGCTGAATACATCGCTGCCAACGATGCTGCCAAAGAGGCTGTCTGGATCAAGAAGTTCATTAGTGAACTTGGTGTGGTTCCATCCATTGAGCATCCAATACCTCTGTATTGCGATAACAATGGAGCTGTGGCGTTAGCCAAGGAACCCAGGTCCCATCAGAAGTCCAGACATATTCTGAGGCGGTATCACCTGATTAGGGAGATAGTTGATCGCCGGGAGATCGAGGTCAGGAGAGTAGATACGAAGGACAACACTACGGATCCATTCACGAAGGCTATTCCCCAGATACAGTTTGAGAGATTATTCGGGATGCTAGGTATGAGATACTACAGCAGCTGGCCTTAGTGCAAGTGGGAGATTGTTAGTTATGTATATGCCCTAGAGGCCATTGTTGTACATATGATGTATATTATAATGGATGCTTGGTTATATATAGAGAAGACTTTCTTGCTCGTCATGATAGTATGCTATTTGGTTTCACTTTATCTTAACATGTTGACTTGTATTGGTTTACTGTTTTACTCTCACATGTTGATAAAGCCCTTAGGACTTGTACTCGACTACTGGGACTATGATGAGATCATACTAGTGGGGCCGCGGTAGTCGATGAGTGCATCCTATAACTGTTCCTAGTCGAGGGTATATCGAGACAGGGCATTGATACACCAGAGTAGACTAGCGTATACGCATCTTGACCCATATGATGGGCGATGGATGATCCCATATCCATCGGTGTTAGACATCAGAGATGGTGTACGGGTGCTCAGTAGAGACTGGGTACACTGAACGGACTCGCCGAGAACTCCCAGATGGTGATATACCACACGTCAGATGGCAGTTCTCCGGTGACACTGGTACAGGGTAGTCTGTAGACCCGAGATCGTCATAGAGTCTTGTGTGATTCCCACTGTGCTTTGATTTCCACCTTACCACGTCCAAGAGGGCGTGCAAAACGGTGGCTTTTGGGTACAGTCCCGAATCACATGGAGGCAATGAGCGATAGGAGGGGATTCGTCTCTCCCGGTATAGGGAGTTGATGTTGTGCTGTGTTCGATTGGCTATAACTGGAAGTCCCTGGCCAGGGCTGATATAGAGATTTACTGGTAAGTGTTACTAGTAGTTTCTCGACCTGTTATGAGCCATACATCGACACGACTTATCGGTTACTGGGGTCTGACGTATACCACCCCTAGACTTGATATGCGACATATCAGACGAACAGACCGGACTGTACGGGAGTGTTACTGGTTGGATTCACAGGAGAACGCACAGGCTAGCTTGTTGATCTTCTGATCGCTCAATACCTGGGTGGCTGTTACGTTTAGCTGACCGCTTGCAGCTTGTGGGTGTTTGATATGATCATCACCTGCTACTGGCGTATTGACGATTCTTTAGAGTCCTACACAGAGGTTTCTTGGCTCAGGCGAAACGGAGTAGAAGCACATATGTGATATGTGAAGGACCGAGAATAATGCGATATGGGATACCGTATTATATTCTCGCGATATTTAGATATGAACCGGGACATCGGATCAAGTGTTGAATCGATGAATCGGTACATGATATATTAGTCGGTTATATTCGATATAGCCGGATCGTCGGATCAAGTGTTGATTCGATGATTTAATATATAATAATATATATGATATATTATTATATTAACTAATATTGGCTTGCTTTATTATTTCATTTTCTCAGTGGATGATACATTGATATATATGCGATATATGTTAATTGTATTATTTTCTTTTGTTGCAAATATATAATATATATGTGATATATATTATTGTGACATGATATGATTAATTGTTAAACATGTTTAAGGATGATTAATTGAGGTTAAGGTTTGATTAGGGTTGGATGCTTCAAGTTCCTTCTAGAAGCTTTCTTTCTTTTGTCATTACAAAGATCTTTTGTGATGACACATTCTAAACTTAACCAAACCCTAACCCTAGTTGTTTCTCTACTTGTTCTCATCCAATCATCCTTGACCATGGTTAATAATTCAATCATATGTTTATATTTCTATTCATCACAAAAGAAAAGGATTATGATTATCTTTTGATTATCCAATATCTTCTTCTTCTTCTCTCTTGAAGAAGCTCTCTTGAAAATTCTTATGTGATGAAATAAAATGAGAAAATGATATTAAAAGAAAGCAAAATCACTACTCTCTCATCCTCATCTCATCTAGCCCATGTGATTAGGGTGTTCTTCTCTTTTGAGTGAGAAAGCTTGAGTCGAAGCAACTTCAAGGTAGATCATCGGAGATTTGGATTACGACAAGCTAGAATGGATCGTTCGAGTCGTGGAGCCTCTCATGAGTCCGGGAGATCGTGGATCGCGGCAAAGGGACTTCTACTCGGAGCTTGTGAAGTGAAGGAGCGGACTACAAAGGTTGTAATCCCTCACACTTAGATAAAAGTTATCATCTTGCATATAAAACCCTAATAATCTAGCAAAGATCCCGGCTTTGGGTTGTTCGGCACGTCTAAAATTTAATCCGGGCATGTTTGATGCCTTATGAACCTTCACAAGAGTGCCTAGGAACCCTACAGTGGTATCAGAGCCTAGCTAGAGCATTAGGCGATGTGTTTACGAAGTTAAAACTCCGATCGAACCCGAAACGACGAAACTTGACCCCTCTCTGGAAATTTTTTAAATTTTGGGATTTTTCAGAATTAAAAATATGTAAAAAAATCAGCAGGGAATTCTAAGAATTACCATGAAACACGTGCCCACAATTCCACCAAAGTAGCGCGGAAGCGCGGCATAAACAGGGTTCTCGCTGCGGATCCGCGGCGGCACTGTAGTATTGGGACACGTGGCTTCATGGTTTTACCCGTAGGTACTTGCTGACCATTCTGGATATTTTTAATCTGTTCCAGGTGTTTAAAATTCTGGGGTTTGTTTTGTAATAGTAGACTCGATCGGAAATTTTAAATTCGTATTTCTTTCCGGATATTTAGAAACTGTTAAACTGGTTGAACGGATATCATTAACCCACTTTATTCCGGCACGGCAAACTTTCAAGCGTTGAATTTTTATTGGGTTTAAATCTTTCGGAAAATTGTACAAGTTAAGCGATGGACCCTCTAGAAGACAACAAACCTTAACTCGATTATGTGACCGTCTTGAACTGCCTTTTGAACCTTCGGGTTTGGGGCAGTACGGCGTGCCACATGTGAGGCGTTGGCTTTGCCCTTCTACGGCTGGATCACTGGTAGTGTGACATATTCTGGGATTATTTGAACTCCGCTCAAGAGTTGAGCACTTCGGGAAATTTTGGGTGTTTGATTATCTGTTCAAATAGTTTAATACCGTATATTTATCTGGAATGTGATACAATATGTGGAATTCATAGAGTTAGGCATGAAATACGAAGTATGTGATATTTCGGATTTACGATGTCTAAAGTGATTGTGGATTCCAAATATTGTAGTTTTACACTTTCTTTTCTGTGACCGTAAGCGTAGTATGTGGTGTATCGCCGGCTTCGTTGCTATACATCAACGACAATCGGGATACGCATACTTGCTTACTTTGATGATATGAGATATTATGTGTTGCTGTAATATGTTATATTGGATCGTCGCGATCAGAATAGCCGGGGGTTTTATGTGAGATGAGGGTTTTTATTTTCATTCATGTAAAATTCATTTGTAATATAATATTCTTTTATTTGGGGCACTTCCAGGTTGCGGTTGCTGTCACCAGTGTATATTATTTACTTTTCCGCATTAGGTAGACCCAAGGAGGGGAGCACAAGTAACCGGGTTCTAGGGTCCAGTGGGAGGCCATCTCGAGGAGTCGAGACCGGGTCTCCTAACCCTAGAATTGGCAGTGTTACTTGCCGCTCTCGTAGGGGTCTTGGGATGTGGGTTTGGCTATTCGTCGCGACCGTGGAATCCGTGTTTTATACAGGCTCGTATTAAAAACACGGACGTCCTAGTATATCCAATATTTCATATATGTTCTTCTGCTGCAATGTTCTGTGATGAGATCATATTACTGCCTGAGACGAATGCTTATACTATATATATATGCTGATATATAAATATTACTGCTTTCGTTTCTTCTGTGATGCTTAGGAAGCATAAGCTGATGGGATTTTTATTAATGAGATTAATAAAAGAAAAGAAACCTAAAGATGTTGTAGAATCAAAAACTTTATAAAAAGGGGTAGCTACAGTTTTGCTTTGCACAGTGATATATACGATATATCCAGCACCTTATTCGATGAGGAAAGGACCGAGATCCCTTCACCGGGAGTGACTCCTTTGGCGAAACTGGCAGATGCTACAAAACGCGGTTTGTCTTTTGATTGCTTTTAATGTTTTGCTTTGCACAGCGGTATATATGATATATCCTGCACCTTATTCGATGAGGAAAGGGCCGACGATCCCTTCACCGGGAGTGACCCCTTTAGCGAAACTAAGAAAAACCTCAAAAACACTCCTTTTCAAAAACTACATGATTCTACGACGATATCAAGTTCATTACGCTCAGGGTTTTCTGAAAAACCTGCGTAGCCCTCCGTCATTTCAGATAGATATTATTTAGTATTCGTGCTATGTTTGTTGACTTAGTTAAGGCATAGTGTACGGTAGCTAAGTAATGTTTATCTGTTAAAACATGAGATGTGATTGGATTAGGGTATTCGTACGGCTTTGTTGACTTAGTTAAGGGTCGTGCGGGTGGGTTTAATTCAATCAGGAAATGTACGGGTTGAACTTGACTTGCGATTTATGGTTTGTTGACTTAGTTAAGGTCATAGATCGCTAGGGGCAAAATATTATCGGGAATTTCAAGTGTTGAAATTTGCAATGAGATTGCATACCTCCTATGAGATAGTTGGATCCTGATACCCACTGCGAGTAAGAGTTACTCCTGGGAGAGTTTTACACAGGACAATTAGTCATTCAAGTAGGTGTCTAGAAAAGTGTTAACGAGGTTATGTCTCTGGGAAAACGAGGTTTACTTTAATTAGGTCCGTGCGAAAGCACGGGGAACCTCCCTCAAAGTACCGACACTGATCTGGCTGAAAGATTGACGAAATTGTAGGGTGTAATTAATCCCGGCTAATCTTACCTTTTAGGGTTTTAAGGTAGATTTGATAAAAAACAGTGGGAGACATCCTGATTAGATAAGAAAATAACCAATCTAATCTTGCAAGAGCATACGCTAAAGTGTTTTCTTCTCTCTCTCTCCAGGTAGCGACCATTTCAGGCCATAATCAAGATAATAATATGGATGTATTGACTGAACCTGATTATTGTACTGAGCAAGGGAACGTTAGACCCATTCTTTCTTATAAGAGTTATAAGACTGAACAGGAAACAGGAGAATATCTGGATTCTCACGCCGCCCAAAAGAACTTGCATATTGATGCATCTTCTTCGGGTGTGTTTGTTATTGAGAACTGTTTCTCAGTTCACCCTACGTCCTGGGTATTAGATACCGGATCAGGATCCCACATATGCAAACAGTTGCATGGGCTACGTAAAGGTAGAGAACTGGAAAAAGGTGATCATTCCGTTCAAGTAGGGAACGGTGCGAGTATTGTAGCCAAAGCAGTTGGCGAATATCACCTTGTATTGCCAAGTCGTAATACACTGATTCTAAATGAGTGCTATTATATACCGAACATGATGTGCAACATTATATCAGTTTCTTTATTGAGTAAAGAGGGATATAATTTTGTAGTACAGGATAATGTTATGAACATATTCCTAGATCAAAAGTTGATTGCATCAGGCTCGTTACATAATGGCATATTCATTCTAAATCAGAATACAGTTCTAAATATACAAAACACACACAAGAGGAAAAGTTCAGATATGAACGAATCCTACTTGTGGCATTGTAGACTTGGTCATATCAATGCAACACGACTGGCTAAGTTACATAGAGATGGTTATTTGAATCCGTTCGAATTATCATCTTATGATACTTGCCATTCATGTCTCAAAGGAAAAATGACCAAAGCTCCGTTTAGTGGACACGGAGAAAGAGTTATCGAACTCTTAGGACTAGTACATAGTGATGTATGCGGTCCCATGTCTACGCATGCAAGGAACGGTTCTTCCTACTTCATTACATTCACTGACGATCTCTCTAGATTCAGACATGTGTTCCTGATGAAACACAAGTCTGAAGCTTTTGAGAAATTCAGAGAATATAAGCACGAAGTAGAGAACCAAACGGGCAAAAGTATTAAGATTCTTCGATCTGATCGAGGAGGAGAATACTTAAGCGGTGAGTTTTTAGATTATCTAAAAGAGAATGGGATTCTCTCTCAGCTTACTCCTCCTTATACACCACAGCACAACGGTGTATCGGAACGAAGGAATCAGACCCTATTAGATATGGTGCGATCTATGATGAGCAAAGCTGAGTTACCTATTTCCTTCTGGGGGTATGCGCTTGAGACAGCCATATACATATTGAATCTAGTTCCGTCTAAATCTGTACCTACCACACCATATGAGATATGGAGTGGGAAGAGACCATATTTTAAACGAGTTAAGATATGGGGTTGTCCGGCCTATGTCAAAAGACAAAATCCAGACAAACTCGAGGCACGATCAGTTCTTTGCAAATTTGTGGGATATCCTAAGAATTCTCAAGGATATATTTTCTATCACGCTGAGGAACAAAAAGTGTTTATTTCTCAATATGCCACCTTTTTAGAAAAGGAATTTCTTGCAAAAGAAATTAGTGGCAGAGAGGTAGAACTGGAAGAGGTTCCAGCACCACAAACTGCAACTGATGATTTGATGGAACCAGAAGATTCAATAGTACCCAACGAACCCCAGCCTCTCCGCCGATCTAGTAGGGTTTCTCGTCCACCTGAGAGATACTACGGTTTTCTCATTGATGGTGGAAGCGAGGATTGCATCATGGATGATGATGAACCCACTAGTTTCGAGCAGGCCATCACGAGTGGTGACTCTGTGAAATGGCTGGATGCAATGCGATCTGAGATGGAATCCATGTACACCAACAAAGTATGGACTTTGGAAAATGCTCCTGAAGGGGTAAAACCCATTGGGAGCAAGTGGATCTTTAAAAAGAAATTTGGTGTAGATGGAAAAGTTGAGACTTTCAAAGCTAGACTGGTAGCAAAGGGATTTCGTCAACGACCAGGTGTGGACTATGACGAAACCTTTTCTCCAGTAGCTATGCTTAAGTCCATCCGGATCTTACTTGCCATTGCTGCATACCATGACTACGAAATCTGGCAAATGGATGTTAAGACCGCCTTTCTAAACGGTGATTTAGAAGAGTGCGTGTACATGACTCAGCCAGAGGGCTTCGTAGATAGTGGGAGCAGCGGAAAGGTGTGCAAGCTGCTTAAATCCATTTATGGGTTGAAGCAAGCATCGCGGAGTTGGAACATCTGTTTTGATGTTGTAGTCAAAGAGTTTGACTTCATCAAAAATATAGATGAACCTTGTATCTATAAGAAGGTGGCAGAGGGTAAGGTAGTCTTCCTCGTATTGTACGTGGATGACATACTCTTGATAGGAAATGATATTCCTATGCTGCAATCAGTCAAGCTCTTCTTATCACAGAGATTCTCAATGAAAGATCTAGGTGATGCCTCCTGCATATTGGGAATCATGATCTATAGAGATAGATCTAAACGGATACTGGGATTGTCCCAATCCAGGTACATTGACACCATACTAAAGAGGTTTAGTATGGAAGAATCCAAGCGTGGGAATCAGCCCACGATCTCTGGACTCACTCTCTCCAAAGAGATGTCTCCCAAGACTGATTTGGAGAGAGCTCGCATGCAAGGGATACCCTATGCTTCGGCAGTAGGCTCTATCATGTATGCGATGCTATGTACCAGACCCGATGTAGCATACTCACTAAGTGTAGTGAGTCGGTATCAAGCAGATCCAGGAGAGAGTCATTGGACAGCAGTGAAGAACATTCTCAAGTACTTGCGAAGGACTAAGGAGATGTTCTTGGTGTATGGTAACGGAGAACTCCAGGTGGAGTCCTTTACCGATTCCAGCTTCCAAAGTGATAAGGACGACTCTAAGTCGCATTCGGGTTTTGTCTTTACCCTCAATGGAGGGGCGGTATGTTGGAAGAGTTCCAAACAGGATACCGTTGCAGACTCAACGATGGAGGCTGAATACATCGCTGCCAACGATGCTGCCAAAGAGGCTGTCTGGATCAAGAAGTTCATTAGTGAACTTGGTGTGGTTCCATCCATTGAGCATCCAATACCTCTGTATTGCGATAACAATGGAGCTGTGGCGTTAGCCAAGGAACCCAGGTCCCATCAGAAGTCCAGACATATTCTGAGGCGGTATCACCTGATCAGGGAGATAGTTGATCGCCGGGAGATCGAGGTCAGGAGAGTAGATACGAAGGACAACACTACGGATCCATTCACGAAGGCTATTCCCCAGATACAGTTTGAGAGATTATTCGGGATGCTAGGTATGAGATACTACAGCAGCTGGCCTTAGTGCAAGTGGGAGATTGTTAGTTATGTATATGCCCTAGAGGCCATTGTTGTACATATGATGTATATTATAATGGATGCTTGGTTATATATAGAGAAGACTTTCTTGCTCGTCATGATATTATGCTATTTGGTTTCACTTTATCTTAACATGTTGACTTGTATTGGTTTACTGTTTTACTCTCACATGTTGATAAAGCCCTTAGGACTTGTACTCGACTACTGGGACTATGATGAGATCATACTAGTGGGGCCGCGGTAGTCGATGAGTGCATCCTATAACTGTTCCTAGTCGAGGGTATATCGAGACAGGGCATTGATACACCAGAGTAGACTAGCGTATACGCATCTTGACCCATATGATGGGCGATGGATGATCCCATATCCATCGGTGTTAGACATCAGAGATGGTGTACGGGTGCTCAGTAGAGACTGGGTACACTGAACGGACTCGCCGAGAACTCCCAGATGGTGATATACCACACGTCAGATGGCAGTTCTCCGGTGACACTGGTACAGGGTAGTCTGTAGACCCGAGATCGTCATAGAGTCTTGTGTGATTCCCACTGTGCTTTGATTTCCACCTTACCACGTCCAAGAGGGCGTGCAAAACGGTGGCTTTTGGGTACAGTCCCGAATCACATGGAGGCAATGAGCGATAGGAGGGGATTCGTCTCTCCCGGTATAGGGAGTTGATGTTGTGCTGTGTTCGATTGGCTATAACTGGAAGTCCCTGGCCAGGGCTGATATAGAGATTTACTGGTAAGTGTTACTAGTAGTTTCTCGACCCGTTATGAGCCATACATCGACACGACTTATCGGTTACTGGGGTCTGACGTATACCACCCCTAGACTTGATATGCGACATATCAGACGAACAGACCGGACTGTACGGGAGTGTTACTGGTTGGATTCACAGGAGAACGCACAGGCTAGCTTGTTGATCTTCTGATCGCTCAATACCTGGGTGGCTGTTACGTTTAGCTGACCGCTTGCAGCTTGTGGGTGTTTGATATGATCATCACCTGCTACTGGCGTATTGACGATTCTTTAGAGTCCTACACAGAGGTTTCTTGGCTCAGGCGAAACGGAGTAGAAGCACATATGTGATATGTGCAGGATCGAGAATAATGCGATATGGGATACCGTATTATATTCTCGCGATATTTAGATATGAACCGGGACATCGGATCAAGTGTTGAATCGATGAATCGGTACATGATATATTAGTCGGTTATATTCGATATAGCCGGATCGTCGGATCAAGTGTTGATTCGATGATTTAATATATAATAATATATATGATATATTATTATATTAACTAATATTGGCTTGCTTTATTATTTCATTCTCTCAGTGGATGATACATTGATATATATGCGATATATGTTAATTGTATTATTTTCTTTTGTTGCAAATATATAATATATATGTGATATATATTATTGTGACATCATATGATTAATTGTTAAACATGTTTAAGGATGATTAATTGAGGTTAAGGTTTGATTAGGGTTGGATGCTTCAAGTTCCTTCTAGATGCTTTCTTTCTTTTGTCATTACAAAGATCTTTTGTGATGACACATTCTAAACTTAACCAAACCCTAACCCTAGTTGTTTCTCTACTTGTTCTCATCCAATCATCCTTGACCATGGTTAATAATTCAATCATATTTTTATATTTCTATTCATCACAAAAGAAAAGGATTATGATTATCTTTTGATTATCCATTATCTTCTTCTTCTTCTCTCTTGAAGAAGCTCTCTTGAAAATTCTTATGTGATGAAATAAAATGAGAAAATGATATTAAAAGAAAGCAAAATCACTACTCTCTCATCCTCATCTCATCTAGCCCATGTAATTAGGGTGTTCTTCTCTTTTGAGTGAGAAAGCTTGAGTCGAAGCAACTTCAAGGTAGATCATCGGAGATTTGGATTACGACAAGCTAGAATGGATCGTTCGAGTCGTGGAGCCTCTCATGAGTCCGGGAGATCGTGGATCGCGGCAAAGGGACTTCTACTCGGAGCTTGTGAAGTGAAGGAGCGGACTACAAAGGTTGTAATCCCTCACACTTAGATAAAAGTTATCATCTTGCATATAAAACCTAATAATCTAGCAAAGATCCCGGCTTTGGGTTGTTCGGCACGTCTAAAATTTAATCCGGGCATGTTTGATGCCTTATGAACCTTCACAAGAGTGCCTAGGAACCCTACACGCGCTACGGCCATTATAAGTTTTTGGTGATGTCGTTCGAACTCACCAACGCGCCAGCAGCATTTATGGACTTGATGAACCGTATTTTCCGGCCGTATCTTGATCTGTTCATCATAGTGTTCATTGACGATATTCTAGTGTATTCTCAGACTAGAGAGGAGTATGAGCAGCACCTGCGGATTACACTGCAGACCTTGAGGGAGCATCAGCTTTTTGCCAAATTCTCAAAGTTTGCTTTCTGGCTGGACATCATCGACTTCTTGGTGCATGTGATTACACGAGATGGTATATGTATAGACCCGAGGAAGATTGAGGCTGTTCGGAGTTGGCCTAGACCCACGTCAGTTACTAAGGTTCGCAGCTTTCTAGGGCTGGCAGGCTACTACAGGCGATTCGTGCAGGACTTCTCTCGCATTGCTACACCTTTGACCGGGTTGACCCGGAAGAGAGTTCAATTCGATTGGACGGAGGAGTGTGAGTACAGTTTTCAGCAGCTACGGGATCTATTGACTACGACACCAGTGCTATCCTTGCCTTCAGGATCAGGCGGATTTGTGGTCTACTGTGATGCTTCACGAGTAGGGCTAGGGTGCGTATTGATGCAGCATGACAGGATGATCGCGTATGCTTCGCAGCAATTAAAGAAACATGAACAGAACTACCCCACTCACGATTTAGAGATGGCTGCAGTGGTCTTTGCACTTAAGATCTGGCGACATTACCTATATGGAGAGTCCTGCCAGATATTCACTGATCACAAGAGCCTAAAGTATATATTCCAGCAGCGAGACTTGAACCTTAGACAGCGCCGATGGATGGAGTTAGTGAAGGACTACGATTGTGAGATCTTGTATCACCCGGGCAGGGCTAATATAGTGGCGGATGCTTTGAGCAGGAGGCCCGAGGGTAGTCTATCTTGTTTGAGCACAGTACAGAGGCAGTCGTCGGCAGATTGGCAGATTTTATGCGACGGCCGGGTACAGTTCGAGTTTACGCCGATCGGAGGACAGATTGCGCATGTTCATGCACGCCCACAGTTGCTTGACCGTATACATGAGGCACAGCACAGTGATGACCGATGTTCAGAGATCAGGACACAGATGGGACAGGGCAGATTTTCCGAGTTCGTGATCGATTATCAGGGGATACTACGATTTGGGGCTAGACTGTGCGTACCAGATGCTGAGGGATTGAGGTGCGAGATCGTTGAAGAGGCACATCGATCGGTATACAGTGTTCATCCCGGTTCCACCAAGATGTACCATGATATGAGAGGTGTTTACAGGTGGGACGGAATGAAGAGAGATATCACAGATTTTGTGTCGAGATGCCTGAATTGTCGGCAAGTCAAGGCTGAGCACCAGAGGCCCGCGGGAGAGCTACAGCCGTTACCCATTCCGGAGTGGAAATGGGAGCAGATTTCTATGGACTTCATTGTGGGTCTGCCCAGGACTAGTCGAGGGTATGACTCCATCTGGGTGATCGTGGATCGTTTGACGAAAGTGGCTCACTTCCTACCAGTGAAGACGACTTTCGGATTTGCTCAGTATGCCCAGATATACATCGACGAGATTGTACGACTGCACGGAGTTTCGACATGTATCGTGTCCGACAGAGGCACCCAGTTTACCAGCCGGCTATGGCAGAGACTTCAGGAGGCTTTGGGAACTCGCTTGAGCTTCAGCACAGCATTTCATCCGCAGACCGACGGACAGTCAGAGCGGACCATTCAAACTCTCGAGGACATGCTCAGAGCGTGCGTCTTAGACTTTGGAGGTAGCTGGGATCATCATTTACCCTTAGTAGAGTTCACCTACAACAACAGCTACCAGGAGATCATTCAGATGGCACCGTTTGAGGCTCTTTATGGGAGGAGATGCAGATCGCCCACATGTTGGACAGAGCTCAGTGAGAGCAGTATCTTAGGGCCACAGATTGTGGAGGAGACGACCGCGAAGATCCAGTTGATTCGCGACAGGATGAGAGCAGCCCAAAGTAGGCAGAGATCTTATGCGGACTGTCGGCGGCACAGACTTGAGTTTTCTGTTGGTGACCATGTTTTCTTGAGGGTCTTCCCAATGAAAGGTGTGATGAGATTTGGGAAGAAGGGGAAGCTTAGTCCCAGATTTGTGGGCCCCTTCGAGATCCTCGAGCGTGTTGGTGCAGTTGCGTATCGGTTAGCCCTTCCGCCCAGTTTTCCAGACGTGCACCCTATATTTCACGTTTCGATGCTCCGCAGATATCTTCATGATCCTTCGCATGCGATCCAGCACCCGACGATCCAGCTTGAGCGCGACCTTTCCTATGCAGAGCAGCCGGTGATGATCTTGGATCGACAAGTAAAGAAATTGAGGTCGAAAGAGATACCGTCCGTCAAGGTACTTTGGCATGGTCCAAGCAGAGAGGAGGTCACTTGGGAGACCGAGAGCGAGATGAGCAAGAAGTATCCCCACCATTTTGAAGGTACGTATAGTTAGATTTTGAAAATTCAGGGACCGAATTTCTTTAAGGGGGGTAGACTGTAATACTTTGAAATTTCATTTTAATGTTTTTCGTGTTAATTAGAAATTGTGCGTGTTATTATATGTGTACATAGGATTATTAGTTATTTTAGTCGGGTTTACCCTAATTGGAAAATTTTCCTTTGTAGTGTACACTTGCACACTTAGCACAATTTTTGTGACCTAGGTAAAAAGTGTTAACATGTTAACCATTTTCTTTCATGCATGGTTGTTATTTTACCCCCACCCTTTTATCAAAATAAAACCCTTGTTTCAATAATTCAAATCCAATAGAAAATGAGGCATGGTGTTAGGTAAAGGACTTTGACTTTTGACCCTTTTCTTCTCTCTTCTCTCTCTTCCTCCTCATTTCTGAATTCTACAGAATTTCCAGCAGAAAAACCCTAGCTTTCCTTCATCTTTCCCTCTCCTTTTCACTTCTCTTTGATCCCTACACAATCAACACATTTTCATCACAAAACCATGGAAAAGTGAGCTTTTTGAGGTGTTTGGAGGCAAATCTGCACAGTTGATGCTAGAACTAGAACTTTTGGTTTTTCTAAGGTCATTTGAAGGTATAAATCTCACTCCTAGCACCCTATCTCCATAACTTGCATGTTTAGTTTCAAAATATCACCTTTTTGTGCAACTTTAGTGCTATTGAAGGGATTTAGTGATGATATGTTAAAATTTATGTTGTTGTGGCTTGATTAGCTTGTTAATGAGTTATTAGTGTGATTTTAGACCTGGGTTTGCTTCAGGTTCCACAAAAATACCCTAATGTATTGTTTTAGTGCTAAATTGGACTTTTTAACTAGATTTAGGGATTTGTTAGATCTGCTGCTACCCGGGTTGTTTCAGAATGAAATTGGATTTACTGTAGCATACACAGGGGGTATAGAGCGCACACACCAAACCCGGGGGCCCACCTCCCTACCCAGGCCGCCGAAAAATGAGTTCTGGCCGCAATTTGCGGCCAGATTAGTGAATTGCGGTTGGGGTTTGGGTCACATGAGTCTGCTGCTATGTGGGGTATTTTGGTATATCTATTTTTATAATATCTGTTCTGTATCAAAATCTGGAGTAGAATACCCTATTTTCCGTATTTTTAATCTTTAGCGACATGCGTGATACGTGTGTGTGGGTTTGGGGTTTCTGCGTATCGCGACGCGTCGGAGTGACTTCAGGCGCGTAATCACACGTTTGAGCGTATCGCGCACGCGCGCACTTGGTTTGCAATACGGGTTTCTAGTTGACCTTAAATGTCGTGTTTGTATGGTTTTGAGCTTATGCGTGATATTCTGTGGAATTCTAGGTTCGCAGGCGAGTGCGACGGACGCCGCGAAGAAGGGGAAACAAGTCGTCGGATATACCTAGCGAGAGACTATGGTGAGTAGATTTAACATCTACGGGGATATCACCCACATGGCGTTCTACGTCAGGGCTGATAGGATATTGTAGCTACATTTCCATACATTGACTGTTCATGGCTACTATTTAGTGCATACCACATTCCCTGATATATGTATATAAACTAGAATTGATAGAACACCGCACCATTACCAACGATTCATGTTGCACGAGCACTATCCTGCATGCTACACACACACCGTTAGTAATTTCCATGACACTCACACTGTAGACTTTCCATGATATTCATACTTGATGCATATATCACATCGGATCATTATGTTGTAGCTTGTCTTTATGTGACCTGACATGATATTCATACTTGATGCACATATCACATCACATTGACTTGCATATTGGTTTGGATTACATGTGATTTCTGGATTTGGGAACCGTGGCTATTTCAAATATGTAATCATTTAAAAACCCGGTTCCCTTGATATGATATTTCGGTGCGTCCACCCTATGTTTTCTCGGTGCTAGAGCAATATATATGAGATAGAGAGGGCTGACCCAGACTGGCGGATGCCCGATATATATGAGATAGAGAGGGCTGACCCGGACTGATGGATGCCCGATAAATATATGAGAGAGGGGGCTGATCCGGATTGACGGATGCCCGATATAGGAAGATTTGCGTGTCGATGCTAGACACGAGTATTTATGATATTTGGGTGCCGATGTTGGGCACTCGTGATTCTCAGTGATGTACAGGATTTGAAGGCCGATGGGAGTGCCGGCGTCTGGGTTGTTGGGATTTGGGGTGCATTGATGGACACCGACTACATATTCCACGTTGACATTCTGTGTAGATGTTATACTTCCCATGCTCAGCATTCATTATTGTATCCCATCCTGTAATTACATTACCTGATAGAGCACTTGCATGATTATTACACATACTGCTTATCACGCATTGATATCATCTGTTGGCATATGATAGAGTAGCGCAGTACGTGCATGCTCGCGATTACCTTTATATGTTATCTCTATTCATGAGTTGGCAACTCACCCCCGTTGTGGCACAGTGTTTGCAGGTTGCCCTTCGGAGTAGTCGCGGCAGGCTGCGTTCTTGCATCTTTTGACACAGATACCCCTACAGTTGTGTACTAGCTCTTTTGCGGATTGGTGGGTTTTGTGCGGTATCTGTTTATCTTTCAGTTATGTACATTGTTGTATCTAGTATTTTCCATCTACCATATATGTACTTGACTTAGAGACAGTGTGAGGACGATGATGTATATTATTTGTATTCTGGTGTCGAGCTCGTTGTGAGCCGATTTTACTTATGCAGTTTATTCTATCTGTGATGTTCCCACTTATTACTCTTGATCTTCGCTACAGCATCATATATTACTATCTTGATGATTGTTTACTTAAGATTTCTTATTACTTCTAAATTCTTCCATTTTAAAAACTTAAAACACTCTATACTTTTACTGGTTTGGTTTCTGGGTTTTCGGTTCACTTAGTCGCGTTACGCCTGTAGACGTTACGTGGTTAAGTGCCGGTCATGGGCCAAACTTTGGGTGGTGACAGTATGTTGGAAGAGTTCCAAGCTAGATACCGTGACTTACTAGACGATTAAAGGCAAGATACATCGTTACCAAGGATGCTACCAAAGAGGCAGTCTGGATATATGTAAATTCATGAGATGAACTTCGTTCCTACCATTGTGTAACAATGGAGTTGTGGCATATGCTAAGGAACCACCATCCCATCAGAAATCCAGATATAATTCTTAGGCAGTATCACCTGATCATGGAGATGGTTGATCTACAGGTACATCAAGGTTAGGAGAGTAGACACATAGGACAACAGCGCGGATCCACTCACAAAGGCCTTTTTCCCTGTGTAGATTTTTATGGGATGGTTGAGTATGAGATACTTCAACCACAGCTAATTATTGGGTATACGATACCACAACAGATGACCCTAGTGCAAGTGGGAGATTGTTAGTTATATGTATGCCCTAGAGGCCATTACTGTACATACGATGTATATTGTAGTGGATGCTTGGACATATATAGGGAGGACTTTCTTGCTCGACAGGGTAGTATACTATCTGGTTACACTTTATCTTAACGTGTACTCTGATTGTCTCTATGTTACATGTTGATAAAGCCCTTAGGATGAGTACTTGACTATCAGGACTATGTTGCAGATCATAATAATGGGGACAGTGTAGTCGCCAAGTACATCCTTCAAATGTTCCTAGTCGTAGGAGTACCGAGACAGGGCATCGATACTCCAAAGTAGACTAGCGTATGCGCTTCTTGACCCATATGATGGGCGATGGATGATCCCATATCCATTGGTGTTTGACATCAGAGAAGGTATACGGGTGCTTAGTGGAGACTGGGTACACTGGACGGACTCGCCGAGAACTCCCAGATGGTATTATACCTCATGTCAGATGGCGGTTCTCTGATGACACTGGTACAGGTTAGTCTGTAGACCCGAGATCTTCATAGAGTCTTGTGTGATTCCCACTGTGCTTTGATTTCCATCATACCACATCCAAGAGGGCGTGCAAAAAGGTGGCTTTTGGGTACAGTCCCGAATCACATGGAGGCAATGAGCGATAGGAGGGGATTCGTCTCTCCCGGTATAGGGAGTTGATGTTGTGCAGTGTTCGATTGGCTATAACTGGAAATCCCTGGCCAGGGTTGCTGAGATTTACTGGTAAGTGTTATCAGTAGTTTCTCGAACTGTTATAGACCACATATCGACACGACTTATCAAGCTACTGGGGTCTGATGTTTACCACCCCTAGGTGAGATATGCGACATATCAGACGAAGAGACCGGACTGTACGGGAGTGTTACTGATTGGATTCGTAGGAGAATGTATGTCACGCCCCGCTTCCCAGAGTACGCAAGATTTGGGCACGTGATATAGCCAACCATGCTACCTGTGGGTAGGAAGTATCCATCCACAGTCACATTACGGTTGTATAGATATCGAGAACAGTAAAATAAACTAAACTAATACATGTCCAAATCCATAATAACAAGAATCAATAAACAATAAGTGCGGAAGCTAATGATCCAATACAATGAAATAACAGTATGTCCCATAATGCGGGCTCACATCTGGAAATGAAACGACATAAATGAACTAAACTCTAAAGAACTCACAGTTCAGCCTGCTGGCTGAAGTACTCCTGCTCGGTCGACGACAAAGGTACGGAATCTGGGCCATGCAAAACCCAGACGTCAGCGCGTCATGATATCAAGTATATAGCATAAACATGATAATAAACAGTGCAAGCATGAACATGAATAAGCAGTAATAAGAAGTAATAAACAGGGTAACGTGCAGTAGTGACTAAACTGTCCTATCAGGTTTTCTACTCTATAGTCTTTGAAACCAATTGATGAATCGTCGATGTAACTCAATAGTATCCCGTGCGTGCCCGGGACCACGGTCATAATTCTCGGGGCTGAATCCGAGACGTGCCGCTAAGCGGTAAAAGGTAGTAGGATAGATGAGTGATGTCAGCATCAACACTCCGGAGCTGGCCAAGCCCGTAAGACTGATCAGAACAATGTATCGAACTGTTGAGTTACAAGTCGGTTCCACCTTTGATTTCCCCATACCCCCAAACTATGTATGTCAGTCAGGTATTCAATAGTCAAGAACTAATGCCAACACAAGTCAAGTAAAGGTAGGTCTGTCTGGATCGACAGCAGGAATGGTTAGGTTTGTCGGTATTAGGCATAAGATCAGGTAACAGGTCAGGTTACTTTCAACAGGTAGAGTCGATATGTACAGGGTGTTGTGTCCGGTGTATCGGTACATGTGTCAGGTGTATCAAGATCGGTCAATATGTAATGCAATCAGGTATATGATGATAACAGGTATAGTAACAAATAATGAACAGTAGCAGGAAACAGTAAATAACAATTATTATTCTATGTGAACACAGTGCTGTTTGTATTTTCATATTAATCCGGTTCACGCACCTTTGGGGTGCAAAAGCCACAAGGTGAAGCGATATCGATAACCTATGTAATGGAGTTGCATGAATTTAAACTAAGCATAATAATTGTCTCATGAGTGATTCTAACAAATGAATTGGGGATGATCTACTTGGTTTGATTAGTTAATTATGACTTCATAGCAGACCGGTTAAAGCGAGCAATGATTTCATTGATTTAAAGTTACGGATAATCGTGGCTAGCAATTCTAAGTTATAACAGGTATCGATATTATATTAGTTGTGTGGTTATAATATGATGATTAAGTTGTAGCATGTTAAGCAAGTATTCAGATACTTGCCTCGGCGGTTCCGCAAACCGAAACACGGATGCGATGTCGGCAGAAACTGCGATATGGAAGCACGGGCCACGGATCGAGTCCCAACAGAGATCAACGGGATCACACGGACCAGGGGACTTCGCTGGAGCGTCGGGTTCGTCAGACGGCGCGGTCGGATTCCGGCAAAATGGCAAAAGTAACGGAATTAGCGACAAAACCCACGCATCCAGAAATACGGACCAACAGGGGGATGGTCTGCACAAAGGAAGGAAAGGAAACTTACAGGGAGACACCAGGGGTGTGACCACGGCGGGTTCGACGGCACTGGAACACCGGCGAGGCCGCGACGGTGGCTGTGAAAGCTAGAACAGCCGCTGGCTTGCTGGAGAGGGGTACGACGAGTGGAAGAGAGAGGGGGTCGGCTCTGGTGGTCGAGGGAACAGGGAGGTGGTCGGAGGTGGCGTCGACGAGGTCGCCGGCGCGCTTCTCCGGCGAACAGGGAAGGTGCAGGCGAAGGGTTTAGGCTCGGGTTTACTGTTCCGGCGAGGGGAGGAAGGAAACGACGATGAGGTCTCGACGAGGAGGGTGAAAGGGGGTCGTGGGAGGCTTCGACGGTCGGAGGCGACGTCGACGGCGAGGTCGCGAGGGGATGGAGGCGTCGGGGAGATGGGTGCAGGCGCGGGTGTTGTCGGGAGAACAGGAGGAAGAGGGTAGGTGGGTGCGGTGGAGGTCGTGGTGGTGAGGGCGGCGACGGCGAAGTCTCGAGGAGGCTGGCGGTGAGACTGCGGGAGGCTAGGGTTTTCTCGCGAAGAAGAGGGTTGAGGAAGGCGGCTGCATGCATGGGTTTTAAAGAGGAAGAGAGAGAAAAGATTGAAGAGGGAGAAAGAAAGAGATTTGATGAGATAGAGAGAGAAGGAGGATGAGGAGAGAGGCAGAGAGAGGTTAGACGAGGGGGAGAGAGAAAGAGAGAGGGAGAGGGGCCCACGAGGGGAAAATCGTATGCTGCGATTGGCTGAGGGAAAGTAAATGAATTATAAGAACGATTTTTAAGGGATTAGAACTGTTGGAGTATAAATATAATCGTAAAGATATTAACCTTAGATATTAAATTAAATGGGCCACTTTGGCGCAAAATGAAACATTTCCAAATCGCGCCCGGGTTGCGCCCAAATGTTCCAAATTCAAATTATATGATTTTAAGCGGGTTCCAAATTTTGAAAGGAGGTGTTTAGTGATTAAAATGCATGCCCCCAAGTCGGACACTTGTACGCACGCGTAGTCGCCCAAACCTGCCCGTTTAGCCAAACGGAACGGAATCTCGACACGCGGACGCTACCACGCGACTAGTGGCGACGAGTAGGCCAACATGGACATCTTAAATTTCATTTTCGGAGTTAAAATTTGTTATGTGCCAAAATGACTTAACCGGGTAAAATTTAGCAATAAACACCAGAAAATCAGGAAAATTGGAAATGAGCAAACCACAACCCTCAACTAGTAATATACATAGTATTATTGGGCTCGGGTGTTACATCATACCCAACTACAAAAGAATTTCGTCCTCGAAATTCCAAGAATACAAGATAGCTAACTACTGGAAAAGGTGAGGGAAATTCTGTCGGATCTCGTCTTCTCGCTTCCAAGTGGATTCTCAATGCGATCAGTTACCCCAAGAAACTAGCACAAGAGGGATAACATTGTCCTTAAGAACCTTTTCTCTTCGATCCTTGATCTCGACTGGTCGCTCCTCAAAAGTCAGGTCCTCACGAACGGTCAACTCCGAGTGATCCAAAACATGGGTCTCATCACGAACATACCTCCGTAGTTGAGACACATGAAACACATCGTGAACTCCTGCTAATGACGATGGTAACGCCAACCGGTACGATACCTCTCCAACACGCTCCAATATCTCGAAGGGTCCAACGAATCGGGGACTAAGCTTTCCCCGACTTCCAAAGCGAATCACCCCTCTAGTCGGTGATATCTTCAGGAATACCAAATCGCCCACGGCGAACTCTAGAGGTCTTCTTGACGTGTCGGCCCAACTCTTCTGTCGGTCTTGAGCTGCCTTCATATGCTTCCTGATTGTATTCACCTTCTCGACTGTCTGTATCACCAAATCTGGTCCCAATAACCTTCGTTCACCAACATCATCCCAACAAACAGGTGAACGGCACTTACGACCATACAGCGCCTCAAACGGAGCCATCTGAATTGTCGCTTGGAAGCTATTGTTGTACGACAACTCCACCAGGTGTAGATGATCTTCCCAAGAACCTTTGAAGTCCAACATGCAAGCCCTCAACATATCTTCAAGGGTCTGGATCGTTCTCTCTGATTGTCCATCAGTCTGGGGATGATAAGCTGTGCTGAACTTCAATCGAGTCCCCAAACTTTCTTGTAAACTCCTCCAAAAGTGTGACAAGAACCGAGTGTCCCGGTCGGACACGATGCTTACCGGTACTCCATGCAATCTGACAATCTCCTGCATGTATCGCTCTGCCAAGGTCTCCGTCGATTGACCAACCCGAAAAGGAATAAAGTGAGCTGCTTTGGTCAACCGATCGACAATCACCCATACAGCATTGTTACCCTTTGGACTCCGCGGTAAAGCCGTCACGAAATCCATGGTTATATGTTCCCACTTCCATTGAGGAATCGAAAGTGGTTGCAACAAACCAGCAACCCTTTGGTGTTCAGCCTTGACTTGCTGACACACTAAGCACTTAGCCACAAAGCGAGCAATTTCCCGCTTCATACCTTCCCACCAGAAATGCTGTCGAATATCTCGGTACATCTTCGTCCCTCCTGGATGTACAGAGTAAGCTGAACTGTGTGCTTCCTTCATAAGCTCCTCACGCACATCTCCTTTTGGCACACATACACGGCTACCATATCTCAACGAACCATCTTCATGGATCAGTAGATCGGTTCGTAGTCCGGCTCCAACCTGCTCTCGAAACTTTTGCAGTCTAGGATCCGGCGATTGCGCCGCTTTAATCTTCTCAACTAAGGACGATTGTACTTGTAACTGCATCAACTGTCCTGTAGCACGCGGTAGCACAACCTCCAAGTCAAACCTCCGAAACTCCTCAATGATCTCTCTCTGTGCAGTCAATAACTGAATTGCTGGTAACCGACTTAGCGCATCTGGCACGACGTTAACTTTTCCCGGGTGGTACTTAAGATCAAGGTCGTAGTCGGCCATCAGCTCCAACCATCTGCGTTGCCTCATGTTCAACTCCTTCTGAGTGAACACATATTTCAAACTCTTGTGATCCGTAAAGACTTCAACTCTCTCGCCCAGAAGGTAGTGTCTCCAAATCTTCAGGGCGAAGATCACGGCTGCAAGCTCCAAGTCGTGAGTCGGATAGTTCTGCTCATGAATCTTCAGCTGTCTCGATGCGTAAGCGACGACTTTCCTATTCTGCATCAAAACACATCCCAATCCTTTTCCAGATGCGTCGCTGTGAATCACCAGTCCTCCTGAATCATCCGGTACGGTTAGGATAGGGGCGGTTATCAACTTCTGCTTCAACGTCTCGAAGGCCAATGCACATCCATCTGTCCAAACAAACGGTACCTCCTTACACGTAAGCTTGGTTAACGGCTCAGCTAAACGAGCAAAGTTCTCCACAAATCTTCTGTAGTATCTGGCGAATCCAAGAAAACTCCTTATCTCTGCAACACTCTTTGGAACCGGCCAATCCCGAACTGCTGCTATCTTCTCGGGATCAACGGCGATTCCATCGCCTGACACGACATGCCCCAGAAACCTCACTTCTTCCAACCAGAATTCGCACTTACTCACTTTCGCAAATAACTTCTCTTGTCTCAGCGTCGGCAGTGCGATCCTTCTTCTTCACTAAGAGAACTGGAGTTCCCCACGGTGAGTTGCTGCTTCGAATCCATCCCTTCTCGAGTAATTCACTCACTTGTTTCTTAACTCCCTCCAACATTACTGGTGCCATTGGATAGTCAGTTTTTGATACTGGCGTTGCACCAGGAGTAAGGTCAACCGCAAACTCCACATCTCGCTTCGGTGGTAAGCCCGAAATGTCTTCAAACACATCCATAAGGTCGCGGACAACTGCCGGCTCTTCATCACTCTCCACTACCATAGCCGCAAGAACACTGTTCGTCGGCCTAGCCCTAAACTCGACTGGCCCGACAGGATTTCTTTCTCCAATGAAAGTAAACTTAGGATGTCCGGGAATCTGGAAATTACCTTCCTTGCCCTACAGCCAATGTGGGCGTGGGAAGTGCCAAGAAAATCCATCCCCAAGACAACCTCATAACTGCCCGTCTCTATCACCAAGAAGTCTGCAAAAAGCTCCCGTCCGCAAACAACAACTGTACGATCTCTACTATCCTTACTAGCTATAATTTTCCCATTCCCAGTGTGTATGTCCCATAAACTAGACAGGGTCGTGCAGTTGATCGAGTGTGTAGTTATAAATTTGGATGACATAAACAATGGGATGCTCCGAATTTAAGTAATGCCAAAGCGGGAAAACCATGAACGAGTAAATTACCTGAAACCACTTCTCCCGATGCCTTAGCTTCTTCAGCTGTCAACGTGAACGCTCGAGCCTGCTGTGGTCCTTGAGTAAGCGGTTCCTGTCCTTGGAACGGTCCTTGCGGAGGCTTCTGTGTATCATCCTTCGTGCGAGGCTTCGACGGACAAGCATCAACGGTGTGATCCGCCGCTCCACATCTAAAACAAAGTCCCAGCCTCAAACGACACTCCCTTCGCACGTGTCCGGGTTTATGGCAGTAACTACAGATCACGCTCCCCCTCCGATCACCCATACTGGTTTTCTTCATTGGTGCTACGTTGCGCCTGTTCACTGGAATACGTCTACGTACGGACGTGGGGTCCATTGTAAATGCTGGTTCCAGCTCGAGTTGTTCCTTTAGTTTCTCCATCAATCCCCTTATCACTCTTTGCCTGGCGGCTAAGACCGCATGCCCTGGGTCCATCTCCAAATTCTGATCGGCCATATCCCTGAAATCAAAGTACCCACATTAGCATGATGATAGTTTTCGAGTATAGATCAAGGCTAGAACTCCAAGATACTTAAATAGAGTGCTGCATTGTAGCTATGCCGCGGTATCATAGCCGCAATTACTTAACTCCACCCAAGTCGCCTAAGTCCTAGAGATAACAAGAAGTTAGGTTTTCAAGCTTGACAATGCAAAGTAAGTTTGCATGTCGACATGATCTGGAAGAATGATTCAAGGACGGTAAAACGGTCAAGGTGGCAGGACATGTTCCCTAATCACGGGTATTCTGATTCGTGTATCGGGTGCAATACCCAACTACGAGAATCAACCCAATTAACCTATGGCTCTGATTAACCCAATTAACCCAATCAAGCTACTGGGGTCTGATGTTTACCACCCCTAGGTGAGATATGCGACATATCAGACGAAGAGACCGGACTGTACGGGAGTGTTACTGATTGGATTCGTAGGAGAATGTATAAGCTTTCTTGTTGATCTTCTGATAGCTCAATACCTGGGTGGCTGTTACGTTTAGCTGACCGCTTGCAGCTTGTGGGTATTTGATATGATCATCACCTACTGCCGGTGTATTGACGATTCTTTAGAGTCCTACACAGAAGTTTCTTGGCTCAGGTAAAACGGAGTAGGAGCACATATATGATATGTGCGGGACCGAGAACAATGCGTGTATATGATACCGTATTAGATTCTCGCGATATGAGATATCGGCCGGGTATATGTGATACAGCCGGGTCATTGGATCAAGTGTTGATTCGATGAACTGATACAGATTATATTAGTCGGTTATTTATGAAATAGCCGGATTATCGGATCAAGTGTTGATTCGATAATTTAATGTATAATTATATATTAGATATATTAAATTACATTAACTAGTATAAGCTCACAAAAAGATTCTTTTTCTCACTCGGGTAATACATTGATATATATGTGATATATGTTAATTGTATTATTTTATTTTGTTACAATAAATATTGTATATGTCATATATAATATTGTAACATGTTAGGGTTATTAATGCAACGTGATTAGTGGAGATTAAACATGATTAAGGTTTGATTTGGGTTAATATTTTCTAGAAGCTTCTAGAAGGTTTTCTTTTGTTTCTTGCTAAAGATATTTTCTAAAGATATTTGTTATGATATTTGTTAACCCAACCCAACCCTTGACCATGGTGAAGTCTCTGCATGGGTTAAGTTATCATACTTAACCCATGGTTGCATTTCTAACCTCACAACAATTCATTATTCATCACAAAAGAAATGCTTCTTCTTCTTCCTTCTTCTTTTGAATGGAAAAGCTTTCTAGCTTTTTCATTAGTGATGATTTTGAGTGAGATTAAGAAAATAAATGAGAGCTAAAATCCTACTTCATCATCCTAATCTATCCTAGCCATTTAGATTAGGGTGTTCACTTCATTTGTGAGTGAGAGCTTGTGTTAAAGAAACTTCAAGGTAGATCATCTTAGTCATCGAAGATCGGAAGCAAGTTTGCATCATTCTCTTCGTAGAGCCTCTCTAGAGTTCGGATACTCGATGATCGCAGTGAAGAGACCTCAACACGGAGCTTATGAAGTGAAGGACCGGACTACAAAGGTTGTAATCCCAAACTCTTAGATGTTAAAGTGTTTAACATGCTTTGTTTCGCCTAATCTCTAGTTTAAAGATCTTGGTTAGGGTTGTTCGGCACGTCTAAATTTTAAATTGGGCATGGTTGATGCCTTGTAGACCCTTGTGAGTGTTCCTAGTAACCCTACACTCCCTTATCAGGTGATACTGCCTCAGAATATGTCTGGATCGCTGATGGGACCGGCGTTCCTAGGCCAAAACTACAACTCCATTGTTGTCATAATAACAGTTATTGGACGCTCAATGGTAGGAACCATGTTCATCTCATGAACAAGAAATATCCAAACATCCACTTTGGCAGCATCGTTGGTAGCGATGTATTCGGCTTTTATCGTCCAGTTTGCCACGATATCTAGCTTGGAACTCTTCCAAAATACCGTCCCTCAACTTAGGGTAAAGACAAAGCCTGAGACTGACTTTCAGTTGACCTTATCACTCTGAGAGCTCGAATTAGTAAAGCACTCCTACTGGAGTTCACCGTTACCAAACACCAAGAACATTTCTTTAGTGCTTCTCAAGTACTTAAGAATGTCCTTCGCGGCTGTCCAGTGATTCTCCCAAGATCCGATTGATTCCTGATCACTACACCTAGTGATACAGCTACATCTGGTCTGGTGCATAACATCGCATACATGATAGAGCCTTTTGCCGAAGCATAGGGTATCCCTTTTATGCGATATCTCTCTAAATCAGTCTTGGAAGACATCTTTTTGGAGAGAGTGATTCCTGAGCAAGTGGGCGAACCACCACGCTAAGAATCTTCCATACTAAACCCCTTTAGTATGGTGTTAACGTACCTGGATTTGGGACACTCCCAACATCCACTTAGATCTATCTCTGTAGATCATAATCCACAAAATGTAGTAGGTATCATCCAGATCTTCCATGGAGAATCCTCGTGATAAAAGGATCTTGACCGAGTGTGGCATAGGAAACCATTTCCTATCAAGAGTATGTTATCTGTAGGGTTCCTAGGCACGCTAAGGAGGTCTCACAAGGCATCAACCATGCCAATTTCAAAAATTCTAGGTGCCGAGAAACCCGACTACGGATCGTTGGCTAAAGTTTAGGCGACAATTGAAACTAGTTAACAAATTAACTATAAGGAAACGGAAATACAACCTTTGTAGATCCGGTGCTCCACCTCCATAGCTCCGCAACGAAGTCTCCTCGCTGTCCAAAAAGAATCTCGGACTCTAGCGTCGGCTTAGTCGGAGAAATGGCGAGCTAGGTCGTCGATGTCCATGCCGAAAATGATCTACGTCGAGGCATCGCTAGATCAAGCTCCACCTTCACCAATCCATGAAAACTTGTGAAGGAAACACACTCTACTACTTGGCAAGAGGTAGAGGATGAAGAAATAGGAAGTGGGTAGACTTTAGAATTGGATTTCTCACTCTATTTCATCAATCACCATTGATGAAGTCTAGGTTTTCTTCTTTGAAAAAGAAGAAGAAGATGAAAAGTGTTATGATAAGTTATTTTCAAAAAAGAAAATAAAAGAATACTTATCATAAAAACAACCAAGGTCAAGTGTAGAGAATTAACTAAGGTTTAAGTGAGTGGTTAGGGTTAAGCATGAGACAAAATGGTCACTTTTGTCAAACCTTCATGAAGCTTCATGAACAAAACAAAACTAGCAACCATTTTCCCTTTTTGCTTTTCTAAAATGAATAAACAAATAAATAAATAAATGAATAATCAAATAATAACCCTAACCATTTACTTAACCAAGATTTTAATTCTTTACACAAACCCTAATGTTCATGTATCATCAAACATGATGCAAACAAGTGCACAAAAATATATCACATATACGATGTGCACACTACGAGTGAGAAAATCCATTTTAAGTGAACCGATATTAGTTAATGCAAACCAATATATCAAATATATAATTATGCATTAAATCATTAAATCAACACTTGATTTAATGATCCGGTCATATCGCATATAACCGACTAATATCAACAGTAACATCTTATCGAATCAACACTTGATCCGATAACCCGGCTATATCGCATATAACCGATCAATGTCACAAATCGCGAGAATCGAATACAGTATCACATACCGGTATCATTCTCGGTCCCGCACATATCTCATATGCGCTCCTATTTCGTTTCGCTTGAGCCAGGAAACCTCTGTGTAGGACTCTAAAGACTCGTCAATACGCCGGCAGCAGGTGATGATCATATCAAACACCCACAAGCCGCAAGCGGTCTGCTAAACGTAACGGCCACCCGGGTATTGAGCGATCAGAAGATCGACGAGCAAGCCCGCTCACACTCCTGTGAATCCAACCAGTAACACTTACCGTACTGTCCGGTCTGTTCGTCTGATCTGTCGCATATCTCGCCTAGGGGTGGTAAACGTCAGACCCCAATAGCTCGATAAGTCGTGTCGATATGAGGTCTATAACACTTCGAGAAACTACTGGTAACACTTACCAGTAAATCTCAGCAACCCTGGCCAGGGATTTCCTTTTATAGCCAATCGAACGCAGCGCAACATCAACTCCCTATACCGGGAGAGACGAATCCCCTCCTATCGCTCATTGCCTCCATGTGACTCGGGACTGTACCCAAAAACCACCGTTTTGCACGCCCTCTTAGACGTGGTAAGATGGAAATCAAAGCACAGTGGGAACCACACAAGACTCTATGACGATCTCGGGTCAACAGACTAACCTGTACCAGTGTCACCAGAGAACTGCTATCTGACGTGAGGTATAATACCATCTGGGAGTTCTCGGCGAGTCCGTCCAGTGTACCCAGTCTCCACTGAGCACCCGTATATCATCTCTGATGTCAAACACCAATGGATATGGAATCATCCATCGCCCATCTGTATGGGTCGAGAAGGTATACGCTAGTCTACTCTGGCATATCGATGCCCCGTCTCGATATACCCACGACTAGGGACCTTGAAGGATGTACTTATAGACTACCATGTCCCCACTAGTGTGATCCGCATCACAGTCCAGGTAGTCAAGCACACATCCTAAGGGCTTTACCAACATGTAACAGAGAGACAATCAGTGTACATGTTAAGGCAAAGAGTAACCAGATAGCATACTATCATGTCGAGCAAGAAAGTCCTCCCTATATATGTCCCAGCATCCACTACAATATACATCCTATGTATAGTAATGGCCTCTAAGGCATACATATAACTAACAATCTCCCACTTGCACTAGGGCCATCTGTAGCAGTGGTTGTAGTATCTCATACTCAACCATCCCAACATAAAAATCTCTCTCTAGGAAAAGGCCTTTGTGAGTGGATCCGCCCGTGTTGTCCTCTGAGTCTACTCTCTTAACCTCGATCACCCTGGAGATCAACTATCTCCATGATCAGGCGATGCTGCCTCAGAATATGTCTGGATCACTGATGGGACAGACGTTCCTTGGCATAATCCACAACTCCATTGTCACACAATGGGAGGAACTAAGTTCATCTCATGAACAAATATACACCCAGACAGCCTCTTTGGTAGTATCTTAAGTAGCGATGTATCCAGCCTTTATCGTCTAGTATGCCATGGTATCTAGCTTGGAACTCTTCCAACATACCGTCCCTTTACTGAGGGTAAATACAATGCCTGTGACTGACATTCAGTCATCTTTATCACCGTGGAACCCTTCCAGTAATTTTCCCCAGGATCGATTGATACCATCTCACTACATCTAGTGAGTATCCTAACATCCAATTACATCTATCTCATAGATGAAAAATAAGGATTTAGGATGTATCACTTTGATCCTTTATGGAGAATCCTTGTGATAAGCGGAGATTGACCGAGCGTAGCATAGGAAACTCCTTCCCTATCAAGAGTATGTCATCCAGGTACTCTACGAGGATCATCACCATACTCCCTACTACCTTTTCGTATATACAAGGTTCATCTACCATTTTGATGATGTCAAACTGTTTGACTAACTCATCAAAACAGATGTTCCAACTCCGCGATACCTGCTTTATCTTATAAAGCATCTTGCACACGTTTCCGCTGCTCCCACTGTTCACGAAGCCCTCTGGCTGTATACTTATAGACACTCTCTTCCAAAGCATCATTTAGAAAAGCAGTCATGACACCCAACCGCCAGATATCGTAGTCATGGTATGTAGCCGTGGCAAGTAGGATCTGGATGGGCTTAAGCATAGATCCTTAGAAAAGGTTTCATCATGATCCACACCTGGTCAATGATGCAAACTTTTAACAAGTCTAGCTTTGAAAGTCTCAACTTTTCCATGTACACCAAGTAATCTTCTCAAGATATACTTGCTCCTGATGGGGATTTAACCCTTCAGATATAGCAACCAAAGTCCATACTTAGTTGGTGTATAAGGATTCCATCTCAGATCACTAAGCATCCAGCCATTCTTACAGAGTCCCACTCCTGATGGCCAGCTCGAAACTGGTTAGGTCATCATCTCATGATGCAATCCTCGCTCCCACTGTCATAGAGAAACCGAAGTATCTCTCAGGTGGGTGAGGAAACCTACTAGATCGGCGGAGAGGCTGAGGTTCGTCGGTTACTATTGAATCTTTTGGTTGTACCAAATCATCTGCTGTAATCTGTATAGCTGGAACATTTCCAGTTGTACATTACATACCTTGCCTCGAGCTTGTCCGGATTTTGCCTTTAGACATAGGCCAGACAACCCCAAATCTTAACCAACTTAAGATATGGGCTCTTCCCTTTCCATATCACATATGAAGCGGTAAGCAACTGATTTGTTTGGAACCCTATTCAATAGGTATGCAACTTCTCAAGTGCATAATTCCCAAAAGGAAATAGGAAACTCAGTAATACTCATCATAGAGCACACCATATCACATAGGGCGCTATTGCTCCGCCCCGGTATACCATCGTGCTATGGTGTATACGGAGGAGTAATGCTGAGAGAGAATCTCATTCTCCTTTAGAATAGTCCAGAAATTCCGTGCTCAAGTATTCTCCTCCTTGATCTCATCAAAGGACATAATACTTATACCCGTATTTTGGTTCTCTACTTCTAACTTATATTCTGTGAATATCTCAGAAGGTTCGGACTTGTGTTTCAACAGGAACATAGGTCTGAATCTCGAGAGATCATCAGAGAATGCAATGAAGTATAAAGGACCGGTCTTGGCATGTGCAGACAGGGGATCTTACATACATCATCATGTATCAATCCCAAGAGTTTACTAACTCTTTCTCTGTTTCCAATAAACAGAGATAAGGTCATTATATCTTTGTGACATGACTCGCAAGTTTTATAAGATGTAAATTCAAACTGATTTAAATATGCATCTAAATGTAACTTAAGCAAGTCGGGTCGTATTGACATGACCTAGTCTACAATGCCTCAAGAAGGAATCGTTCATTTCTGAACTCTTCCTCTTGTGTGTGTTCTGTATACTAAGAACTGTAGTTTGATTTAGAACGTTAATGCTTTTAGATAACGTGCCTGAACCGATCAACTTTTGATATAGGAAATGTTCAAAACATTATCCATCAATACAAAATTATATCCTTTCTTTATTAATAAAGAGACCGATATGATTTTGTATATCAGGTTCGGTATCTAACAGCATTTGTTCAGAATCAATGTATTGGCAATACAGGGTGACAGTGACCAACAGACTTGGCTGCAACACTTGCCCCGTTTTCTGTCTCATGAAACTTATCACCCGTTCTCAGTTTTTCTACCTTTTGTAGCCCTATGTAACAGATTACATATCTGGGATCCTGATCCGGTATCATATACCCAGGATGCAGAGGATACTGAGAAACAGTTCTGTATAATGAACACACCCGAAGATGATGCATCAGCATGCACTCTCTTCGTTTGGGCGGCACGGGAATTCTGGTAATCCCCAATATCCTGCTCTGTCTTATAACAATTATAAGTTGGAGCGGGACCAACGTTCCCCAGCTCAGTATAACAAGCGGGTTCGGTCAATATTCCGTATTATTATCTTGATTAAGGCGTGATATGGTCGCTACCTGGAGAGAGAGAGAAGAAAACACCCGGCATGCGCTCTTGCAAGAATAAATTGGTTATATATTTTATCTAATCAGGATGGCTCCCACTGCTTTTTATCAAATCTTCCTTCAAACCCTAAAACGAAAGACTAGCCGGGATTAATTACACACTACAAATTCGCCAATCTTTCAGCCAGGCCAGTGTCGGTACTTTGAGGGAGGTCCCCCGTGCTTTCGCACGAACCTAATTAATGTAAACCTCGTTTTCCCAGAGGCGTAACCTCGTTGACACCTTTCTAGACACCTACTTGATCGGCTAATTGTAATGTATAAAACTCTCCTAGGAGTAACACTTACTCGCAACGGGTATCGGGATCCAACTATCTCATAGAAGGTATGAAATCTCATTGCAAATTTCAACACTTGAAATTCCCGATAATATTTTGCCCCTAGCGTCCTATGACCTTAACGGAGGCCAAACAACCCATAGTCCGCTAGTTAAGTTCAACCCGTCATTTCCTGATTGAATTAAACCCACCCGCACGACCCTTGACGGAGGCCAAACAACGCCGTACGAATACCCTAATCCAATCGCATCATATGCTAGCAGATAAGCACTAGTTAGCTACCGTACACTACGCCTTGACGGAGGCCAAACTACCGCAGCACGAATACTAACTACTACTTATCTGAAATGATGGAGGGCTACGACAGGCTTTTAAGAAATCCTATTGCGTAATGAACTTGATATCGTTGTAGAATCAAATGGTTTTAAAATGGAGTGCTTTTGAGGCTTTTCTAGTTTTGCTAAAGGAGTCACTCCCGGTGAAGGGATCGTCGGTCCTTTCCTCGTTGAATGAGGTGCGGGATATATCATATATATCACTGTGCAAAGCAGAAACTATAGAAGCTATCAAAAGCCAAACCGAATGTGTAGCATCTGCCAGTTATTGCTAAAGGAGTCACTCCCGGTGAAGGGATCTCGGTCCTTTCCTCATCGAATAAGGTGCAGGATATATCACATATACCGCTGTGCAAAGCAAGAACTGTAGCTACCTGTTTTATTTTGAAATTCGATTGTACAACATCTTAGGTTTCTTTTATTTCATTAATCTCATTAATGAAGTCCCATCATTTAAATCCACCTAAACATCACAGATAAATACGACGTACGCTTATGCCATCCGCATTCGCCTCGATGTCCCCTCGTGCACCGTTAGGTTAGGTAACTAACGGCAGAGCGGGGCAGGGCTAGCGCGGGTGTAAAACATAAGCAACGTCTATATAATATATCATATATACTATATTCTGTATCTATCACAGAACATCACATGATCACATCACAGATATCGCAGCAGAAGAATCATATGAAATATTGGATATACTAGGACGTCCGTGTTTTCAATACGAGCCAGTATAAAACACGGATTCCACGGTCGTGATAAATAGCCAAACCCACACCCCTAGACCCCTACGAGAGCGGAAAGCAACCCTACCAATTCTAGGGTTAGGAGACCCGGACTCGACTCCTCGAGTTGGTCTCCCACTGGATCCTAGAACCCGGTTACTTGTGCTCCCCTCCTTGGGTCTATCCTAGTGCGGAAAAGTAAATAATATACAAAAGGTGACATCTTCCGCAACCTGGAAGTGCCCCAATAAAAGAATATTACATACAAGTTTTTACATGAATGAAAATGAAAAACACTCATCTCACATAAAAACCTCCGGCTATTCAAACACGACGATCCAATATAACATATCCAGCAACACATAACATCACATGTCATCAACGTAAGTAAGTATGCATACACCGATTCCCGTCGATATACAGCAACGACAATCGGCAATACCACTACATACTACACTTACGGTCACAGAAAAGAAAGTGTAAAACTACAACAGTTGGAATCCGCAACCTCTTTAGACATCACATGCCTAATCAAATGAATTCCTTAGACATCGCATGCCTAACAATTATAAACCCCGCATTTTAGTCTCATTATCGAAAACTCTTTTCAATATCAAGTCGGGAAATTCAACAAGATTCCCGACTTCCTGATCGAATGCTCGTCGCAAACTTTAGTAGGCAGCTGCACCCCCGACGCCGTCGACGAAGTGCACCAAGGCGGAACACCGCTGCCGCGAGCACCCGACCGGATGCTTTCGGCGACGGGGTTCTCCTACAGTCACTTGGTCGGGGCTATGGGGTGTAGCAGTCTATTAAGTTTACCCGGCGAGTATCCGCGTACGCTACGTGATTGCGACGGACTTTTGATCACATCAAAATTCTGTGGCAACCGATCAAGTGAGACTAAACTGCTATGTTTATAACATTCATTCAGTTATCTCATAACTTATTGTGAATTCCAATTATTGTATCACATTCCGAATAAAACAGAAAATGTTAAACTTTTCGATCGAACAATCGAACACCCAAGTTTTCCCGATACAGCTCATCACATGAAACAGGTTTTAAAACATTCAGTTCATGCCTCAGTACCAACGGTCCAGCCGTAGAAGGGTCAAGCCAACGCCTCACATGTGGCACGCCGTACTGCCCCAAACCCGAAGGTTCAAAGGGCAGTTCAAGACGGTCATATAATCGAGTTAAGGTTTGTTGTCTTCTAGAGGGACCATCGCGTTACTTGCACTACTTAGAACGTCTTTAAACCTCGGAAAAATCCAACACTTGGAAATTTTCCGGCAGGGGAAAAGTTGGGTATTTATATCCGGTCGAACTTTTTAACATATTCTAAAATGTTCGGAAAGCCACATAGACAAAATCTGATAATCCGATCGAACAATCGAATCCCCAAAACAAGCCCAGAAAATGCAACTCCGGAATAAGTTTTAAATATTCCCAGAAAATCCAGAATAATTAAATGAGAATTACTGTGCAAAATGGGAGCGCTTACGTCATCAATGAGCCGCGGAACCGCCGCAGAAGCTGGGCTTCTGCCGCGGTTCCGCCGCCGATTAGAGGAATCATGTGTCTGAATTTGCACCGTAATTCTTAGTTTTCTCTTCTGAATTTTATAGCAATTTTTAATTCACAAAAATCCGCATTTTTGAAAAAAGTCCAAAGAGCATGTAATTTTAGGGTTTCGGGTTCGATCGGGTTTCAAACGTCGTCTACGCATCGCCTAAGGCTCTAGCTAGGCTCTGATACCACTGTAGGGTTCCTAGGCACATCAAGGAGGTCTCACAAGGCATCAACCATGCCAATTTCAAAAATTCTAGGTGCCGAGAAACCCGACTACGGATCGTTGGCTAAAGTTTAGGCGACAATTGAAACTAGTTAACAAATTAACTATAAGGAAACGGAAATACAACCTTTGTAGATCCGGTGCTCCACCTCCATAGCTCCGCAACGAAGTCTCCTCACTGTCCAAAAAGAATCCCGGACTCTAGCGTCGGCTTCGTCGGAGAAATGGCGAGCTAGGTCGTCGATGTCCATGCCGAAGATGATCTACGTCGAGGCATCGCTAGATCAAGCTCCACCTTCACCAATCCATGAAAACTTGTGAAGGAAACACACTCTACTACTTGGCAAGAGCTAGAGGATGAAGAAATAGGAAGTGGATAGACTTTAGAATTGGATTTCTCACTCTATTTCATCAATCACCATTGATGAAGTCTAGGTTTTCTTCTTTGAAAAAGAAGAAGAAGATGAAAAGTGTTATGATAAGTTATTTTCAAAAAAGAAAATAAAAGAATACTTATCATAAAAACAACCAAGGTCAAGTGTAGAGAATTAACTAAGGTTTAAGTGAGTGGTTAGGGTTAAGCATGAGACAAAATGGTCACTTTTGTCAAACCTTCATGAAGCTTCATGAACAAAACAAAACTAGCAACCATTTTCCCTTTTTGCTTTTCTAAAATGAATAAACAAATAAATAAATAAATGAATAATCAAATAATAACCCTAACCATTTACTTAACCAAGATTTTAATTCTTTACACAAACCCTAATGTTCATGTATCATCAAACATGATGCAAACAAGTGCACAAAAATATATCATATATACGATGTGCACACTACGAGTGAGAAAATCCATTTTAAGTGAACCGATATTAGTTAATGCAAACCAATATATCAAATATATAATTATGCATTAAATCATTAAATCAACACTTGATTTAATGATCCGGTCATATCGCATATAACCGACTAATATCAACAGTAACATCTTATCGAATCAACACTTGATCCGATAACCCGGCTATATCGCATATAACCGATCAATGTCACAAATCGCGAGAATCGAATACAGTATCACATACCGGTATCATTCTCGGTCCCGCACATATCTCATATGCGCTCCTATTTCGTTTCGCTTGAGCCAGGAAACCTCTGTATAGGACTCTAAAGACTCGTCAATACGCCGGCAACAGGTGATGATCATATCAAACACCCACAAGCCGCAAGCGGTCTGATAAACGTAATGGCCACCCGGGTATTGAGCGATCAGAAGATCGACGAGCAATCCCGCTCACACTCCTGTGAATCCAACCAGTAACACTTACCGTACAGTCCGGTCTGTTCGTCTGATCTGTCGCATATCTCACCTAGGGGTGGTAAACGTCAGACCCCAATAGCTCGATAAGTCGTGTCGATATGAGGTCTATAACACTTCGAGAAACTACTGGTAACACTTACCAGTAAATCTCAGCAACCCTGGCTAGGGATTTCCTGTTATAGCCAATCGAACACAGCGCAACATCAACTCCCTATACCGGGAGAGACGAATCCCCTCCTATCGCTCATTGCCTCCATGTGACTCGGGACTGTACCCAAAAAACACCGTTTTGCACACCCTCTTGGACGTGGTAAGATGGAAATCAAAGCACAGTGGGAACCACACAAGACTCTATGACGATCTCGGGTCAACAGACTAACCTGTACCAGTGTCACCAGAGAACTGCCATCTGACGTGAGGTATAATACCATCTGGGAGTTCTCGACGAGTCCGTCCAGTGTACCCAGTCTCCACTGAGCACCCGTATATCATCTCTGATGTCAAACACCAATGGATATGGGATCATCCATCGCCCATCTGTATGGGTCGAGAAGGTATACGCTAGTCTACTCTGGCATATCGATGCCCCGTCTCGATATACCCACGACTAGGGACCTTGAAGGATGTACTTATAGACTACCATGTCCCCACTAGTGTGATCCGCATCACAGTCCAGGTAGTCAAGCACACATCCTAAGGGCTTTACCAACATGTAACAGAGAGACAATCAGTGTACACGTTAAGGCAAAGAGTAACCAGATAGCATACTATCATGTCGAGCAAGAAAGTCCTCCCTATATATGTCCCAGCATCCACTACAATATACATCCTATGTATAGTAATGGCCTTTAGGGCATACATATAACTAACATCATCTACGTACAATACGTGGAAGACAACCTTACTCTCTACAACCTTCTTGTATATACAAGGTTCATCTACCTTTTTGATGAAGTCAAACACTTTGACTATCACATCAAAACAGATGTTCCAACTCCGCTATGCCTGCTTTAATCCTGATGGACTTAAGCATAGCCACTGGAGAAAAGGTTTCATCATAATACACACCTGGTTATTGACGAAAATCTTTTACTACAAGTCTAGCTTTGAAAGTCTCAACTTTTCCATCCACACCAAGAATCTTCTCACGATCCACTTGCTCCCGATGGGTTTTACCCCTTTAGGTGCAACATTCAAAGTCATACTTTGTTGGTGTACTTGGATTCCATCTTTGATCGCATAGCATCCAGCCATTTCACAGAGTCCCCACTTGTGATGTCCTGCCTGGACCTAGTTGGGTCATCATCTACCATGATGCAATCCTCGCTCCCACCGTTACCGAGGAAACCGTAGTGTCTCTCAGGTGGATGAGGAACCCTACCAGATTCACGGAGAGGCTGAGGTTCGTTGGAGACTATTGAATCCTTTGGTTTCACCAAATCATCAGCAATTAGTTTGTCCAGCTGGAACTCCTTCCAGTTCTACCTCAGGACCATTAATTTCTTCCATAAGAAATTCCTTTTCTAAAAGGTGGCATGCTGAGAAATAAAACACCTTTTTCTCCTCAGTGTGGTAGAAGATATATCCTTGATTATGTTCGGGATATCCAACAAACTTATACAGAACTGACCTTGCCTCGAGCTTGTCTGGATTTTGTTTTTCAACATAGGCTGGACAACTGTAACGTTTTGAAAATCGTTTCGGTGAAATTTCGAAAAAATCGGTAAAATAAGGGGGGTTTCTGTAAAAAGTCAAAATACAAATATCTAATTATAAAAATTAAATATACATATTCTAGCTATGTAATTGCTATTATTTGGTATTTATTGAGCCACTGGTGAAATTTCAAATTTTCTGAAAAAAAAAATTATTTTATTATTATTTTAAGCCGTCACTATTACATTTAATTAGGGAAAATTACAAATTGGAATGAGTTGAAACAAATTTTGTGCATCATAAAACATTAAATAAAATTTTATCATGTGGTTTTTGGAATGAAAATATTTGCCAAAACGGTTTAGAAATTATTGAAGAAAAAAGGGTTTTTTTTAGCGTAAATGGATGCTTGGGGTATTGTATTTATCATTTTTCATCACCCCACATCCGTACCCACACCCACACACCCCCATTTACTCCTCCCCTTAGCTAAATTCAGCAGCCCCCATTTTTTCCCCACTTGAATTTCAAAGGAAAAGAAACGATAGAAAAGAAAAGAAAATGGATGAATTAGGTGGACTTTTGACTTTATGTTGACTTGGACTTTCCTCCCTTGTATTTTCTCTACCTCCCTCTCTCTCCTCACTCCCATTTCTGGCCGAAATTCTCCCCCTCCCAACAGCAGCAGCCCCCCCCCCCCAAATCCCACTCTTTTCTTCATCAAAAAAATCCACAAATCACTTCAAAATCCATGCAAATTCAAATCTAAATCCAAATCCGACTCCTACCCATTTTAGCTTAGCCCGTATAGCATGGATCCTTATGAAAAGAGAGCATTTTGGGAGGCCATGGATGTTTGTGGATCTTCAAATGGTTTTGGGTATAATTCTAAACTTTTTTGCTTAATTTGTTACTTGTTTCTTAAAGCTAATTTAATTAAGTGTTAATGTGGTTTATGTGAGTTTAATTGCATGATTAAGATTTCAAGTTAGGGTTTGTTGTGGAAATGAGTTGTGTTTGATTGTGCATGGTTTAGTGATGTGGATTAACACATTTAGTTTTATAGAAAACTAATCTAGTTGTTAATTACAAGTTGTTACTTGAAAAATATCCAAATTAAGCTTTTTGTTGCAAACTAGGTTTTTTGATTTAATTCGAAATATGAGATTAAAAATATGGTTAGGATTTTTATCATATTATTAACTTTATTAAGTGTAGTTTAATGCTTTAGATCATGCAAATCTAAGCTAGATTGTAGTTTGTGCATTTTTGCTATTAAATTGTTAAAATTTAGGTATTTTGTAAACTAGAATATTAGGATTTTTGGAATTTAATGAGATTAAATTCCGGGAATTGTTTATATGACTTATTTAAGATATTTAATAAATATATTGGCCGCTACATTCATTTAAACATCATGTTTTGTACAAAAACGGCGAATTGTGCTTGCTAGATTTTCGGAAAAATGACCTTTTAAGTGAAATTGGGGTTTTTGTGAGTTTTAACCGAGTTTATATTAAAATTAGTGTTCGTGAATGTGCAAATGAGTGTGATTGGATTTTTCTCGATGGTTTGATGTTTGTACATCGACATCGAGGGTTGGTTTGACTATTCTTGCATGCGTAGGCGATAGATTTAGACCTATGCGTGATACGCGTGCTGATTTGATTTTCGTATGCCGTTTCGATTTCGAATTTAGTTTTAATACGATATGGTGCGTTATGATATGTAGGTACCCCCATGTGGACTTCGAGACGACAAACAACCGCGTGGCGACGTCGGCACCGGCTAGCGAAGATCAGGTGAGTAGATTTATATCTACGGGGAGAAGTCGGGTGGATGGCGTATAGCACCCCCGCAGTCCGTGGTGGTGTATACGGATGCGTATACACACCAACAATTATTATATATTATTTGGGATTAATAACGATGCTTAGGATGGATATTGGTGTGTTGGATTGTTTTAGTGTTGCGAACCCTAGAGTAGTGTTGCACTACACATACACACATACATACTTGCATACATTCCTATTGATATGTGCTCATGGGACTCTTTATTGTTATGTGTTCACATGGGTATGGGACTATGTGTTCACATACGGATTTGAGGATGATACTTGGGATTGAGCCGAGTCGATGAGTTTTGATTTGAGGCCGTGAGATCGGTGATATAGCAGGATTCGTATTTGAGATACGACAGGACGTTGTAGAGGGTCCTTGATGTAATGTTTCATACACGTCCATGCATACGTAGGCGGTATCAGTATGGTACTAGACGTAGATCAGTACCCCGATCATGATATTTGATAAAGAGGATACCAGGTGAATAGTATGATGAGTGTCGATATTGACCCGTACCCAGATTTGGGATGCCGTACGACGGAATTACGTACGAGCTATATTGATGATTGATCCGCACTCTTGACTCGGGATGCCTGATTATAGATATGGTATCGGCTATGATATTATTGAGGCGGGATCACCGACTATACATATACAGGTAGGTATATGTATCGACTCAGATGATAGGCGGTTTCCTTACCTGTAGTTCAGCTTGTTAGTTCAGCCGTATAGTTTAGTGTAGTTGTTAGATTAGATTAGACTCCTACCTATTTCAAAACTAACGAATCGTGAGTATTTTAAAAGACAGCCCAAGGGATCTTACGGATATTTCAAAAGACGTATCTTTTCAAAAAAACACCGTAGCCCTATTTTCAAAACCCCATGATTCGTGTTATTTCAAAAGGCACCATTTGTAGGACTTATATTAGATTAATACTGATTAGTTATCGTCGTGTCTAGTATTCTGCTCCCGCACATTATTGCTGTTCGCTCTGCCTCGCATACTTATTGTGTTGCATATTCCATTATTGATATCATGCTGTTAGGACACCAGCACCATTACCGATGATGCGTATGTATCACGTACACCTACTTGCCGGCTCACACACATCTTCATCGGTAATTGCCATGTCGCGTACACCTTAGAAAATATTATTGCTTGACATAGCCTGTTAGCTAATAGTTTAGACATGATATTAGTGTACTTGCCTTATATGTTAGTTTAGACATTGTAGTTATTACCTGCTACTTCATGCATACTGTTATTCATTGTTATACCGCACTCATGGATTCTCATGCCTTTATTCACTAGTTTATGTGCTATTGAGGTTTTGGACTCGGATTTCCTTGATATTTCTGGATTTGGGAACCGTGGGGATTTCAAAAGAGAATATGTAATTGTTTTAAAAACCCGGTTACCCTGGATATGATATTTCAGTGCGTCGACCATGTGTTTTCTCGGTGCTGAGAGTGACATGTGAGACCCGAGTTCGAGGAGTGGAGGAACCGTTTCGGGTACATGGTGGACCCGGTAAGGTATCCCGGGGCAAGAAGCTCGTGGTGATGATGATGAGCCTGGCAGGGGGAGACTGCCTACCGGTGATATTACCCGACACGTCGGATATCCGGAGGATACCGTCGTGGTCTTGAGATAGATGGTAGGGGCCGGTCTGGACTGACGGCGTCCTAGATATTGTGATTTAGACATTGAGATTTCGAGATATTGAGGTATTGAGATTTGATGATACAGGCCAGTCCGGATAGCCGGAGCATGAGGTTTTGAGACATTGAGATTTATGTTTTGTGTCGATGCTAGACACCGTTGATGCTGATTTCATTTATGATACCTCATTTTAAAAATACAAAGGAAATCTCACTAAATTTATGAAAAACAGTTCCTTCATATACATGTATTCTGTTTTCATGCATTCATACCTCACTCATATGATATATTGCTACCTGAGGCACTGACACGGGCACATGAGATTACACTCGGGTTAGATATAACCCTAGCCATTGTTATAGGCTGCCTGTTATACATATATTTGAGGATATGTTATGATCATTGACCTAGGTTGCGTTATTTATGCGATTTCTGTGCGTAGATGTTTTTCTATTCACGAGTTAGCAACTCACCCCCGTTGTGCCCCAGTTTCTTGCAGGTTTGCCGTACAGGTTTCATTACGGCTTTGCGGGCATAGTTTCATTCGGGTGATTTGCTAGTAGGTGGATTTACTTGTATCATACCCCCATTATATATCTTGTATATCATTATTCTGTTGTATCTAGAATTCCATCAACCAAACATGTATTTATTTTTGAGATAGAGACCAGTGATGTTACTCTTTCGACCTTAGAGTCGCTCGTTATATTTCTGGTGGTTTTGAGTTTCCTTTTGAGTTTTGATCCTCGCCGTTGGCGTTGTATATTATATTGCTTGTGTGGTTGTGACCGTCGATTGACGAAGAGCTAGCTCCCGCTTGGGGATGCCTTTTCTTGATTTCGTATACTATTCATGTTGTATCCCGTTTGGGGGCCAGTATTTACAAAGGAGACTCTGCCGAAATTTTCAGTAAATTTTTGATGTTTTTAAAAACCGCATAATTCGGCTTATGCTATTGAAACTACTTGCTTTTAGTTGGTTTTTCCTGCACTCTACTACTTTTCTTGGTTTGGATTTCTGGATTTTCGGTTTACTTAGATTACGTACGCCTCGAGACGTTCGTAGTTTAAGTGCCAGTCATGTTCCGTGCTTTCGGGTCGTGACAAAGTTGGTATCAGAGCGTTAGGTTTTACCTTCGGAGCGTAGGATGACCCTTGGTTGATGGAATAGGTGACTAAAGTAGAGTGACGTACCGTGGGTATGTTCCGCGGCATATTTACGATACGCTACTCCACTTAAGAAGCCTTAGGATGTACATTTCTTTGCTCAGTATTATATTCATTGATCTAGCCTCATCAGTACCAGTTATGGTTTTGCTGCTACGGTTACGGGCAGGGAGAGCTACGGCTAGAGTTGCGGTCAGCACAAGCTCGTCACGAACGAGGACTGACCAGGGCGAAATTCCGGCGACACACGATTGCAGAGATGTGTCTTTTTACTGTGTTTCCGCGCCACGAGCGTTTGGCGGATCGCCTTTATGAGGTTACTCGGAGGTGCTGATCGACACTAGAGGATTGAGCCAATGATAGAGGCCAGCCAGATTTTGATGACCGTTGGTGTGTTGCTTACTCCTGATGATTGAAGCACTGTTCAGTGTGCAGACGAGCGAGCCAGTTGTTGCTGCGAGCGACGAGATATCGCCCCATATGTTGGAGCTATTGCGGGGCGAGTTGTACGAATAGATGATAGAAGGTCGCTAGTCACCCGATGATGAATGACTAGGACAGGTGGTTCGTTCGTTTACCCCGATGCGAGGTCATCAGATAGATTGATTCCAGCTAGAGACGACTTCACGCAGAGATGTGAGGGTCGACAGAGACGATCGAATGTCGGAAACCTTTTATTCCAAGTTTAAAGTATTCGGAAAGACATGCAGGCAATTCTATGGTCCCTCTAGAAGAATGAAACCCTAACTCGACATAATGACCATGTGAAAGCCTTTGAACCTTCGGGTTTGCGGCAGTTCTGCGGCGCCATTAGTGAGGCTTGGGTTTGCCCTTCTACGGCTGGACCACCGATACTGTGGTATATATATTCGATACTATTAAATTGTACCAAGATGTTGAGCTCTTGGGGGATTTTGAGGTTTTGACGAATCGATCGAATGGTTCGACTTCAATCGGATGCTAGGTGGTGAGATGCATTCTTGGGAGACTCCAGATACGAGGATAGTCGTTGGAGCTCAGTCCATGCAGCCGCGATGAGACGAGTCCAAAGCAGACGACATTAGAGAAAAGTGGAGTAAGAGGTTCGCACCAGATCTAGATGAGATGACGTTCCACTCCGCCGACATCAGAGATGCGATGCGCATGCCGAGGCATGGTACATGGACTTACCTTCCAGAAGGAGTCGCGATGAGTATGCAGTCGTTCCAGAGCAAGATGCAGATATAGGAAAGGACAATGACTTCCGGACAGTTGGCAGAGACGAGACATGGAAGAGACCGTGAGCAGGATTCCTTCCAGGACACTGCTGCAATGATACTTGCACCCAGGATCAGATGTGTTACGTACATTCAGAGAGCTAGAGGCCGACGCTAGTGATATGCTGTCTTACGAGTGGTCGCGATGATTGACCAAGAGATGACCAGAGAAGTGCCAGAACGGAATCGTCCCCGTTAGCACACCTGACAGGGTCGATGAGCCGATGGACCGAAAGATTGGTAATTCACAGTGAAGACCTTGACCCAGGAGTGGTCATGGTTACGCACACCAGCAGGACAGAGTTCATGATCATCGACGAGACGTCCCACTAGTGACCGTGACAGTTGGCCGAGATTCTTAGAGGATGCGCTGGAGCAGTACTATTCCGCCATTATTGATTACGATGTTTTGGGTGATTTATTCGTATGATTTGATTTTGATGATTGAGGATTTACGATCTTTGCACAGTATTGCACTTGATATCGTTTTCGTGCTTTAGTTTCACATGTTTTTGATTTTACGGTTTTAAACAGTTGAGTTGGTTTTGTGCGTATGCATGCACACGATTTCGTTCCTGCACTCGGTATAGTTATATATGCTTGCAGTGCAGTGATACGCCTTTTGTGCACTTAGATGCACTGGACTTCGATTTCGATGGTGATACTCGATATTTGTTTTGTGCATCTTGTGCACCTGATTGATTTTGCGCACGTTCGACGCTTGATATTGGATTTCATGATTTCGTGCACGATGGATGCACCTGATTTGGATTTTCGCGCATGTTGGGCGCATGTTTTGAAGGGTGATTTTGGTGCACACCAGATGCACTGAATCGAGATTTTTTTCGTGCATGTCAGATGCACCTGATTTTGCTGTCAGACACACATGTTGCCTACGACAGATGTTTCATGCACACCCGATCCACTTAGATGTTGTTTCTGTGCGTATGTATGGCACATTCATGGATTTTGATTTCCGTGCGCACCAGACGCACGTAGCATTCATGTGCATATTTTGGGATTGATTTCGTATAGAGCAGTACGTTTTTATGATATTGCTATGTGTTTTCGTACTGAGCAGGACTAGTCAGAGAACAGTACCTGAATATATTTTGCATGCATTGATAGTTATTGAAGGGATTTCCAAAAAGCGAGCTATAGCCTCAGTATTTACCTATGTGTCTGATATGACACGAAATGTTTAAAACAAGGAGACTCTTCTAAATTGTTTCCAAAACGGCGGAACGTACATTTCAAAAAAAGGTATATATGTATATAGTTATTTTCTTATGATAGACGTCCGCCACTGTGCAGTGTTATACGCGTTGCACAACGACTTAAAGAGATTTGGCATGCATTTCCTTTAGATACTTACAGATATAGATTCGATATTTACATGTATAGTTTCGAGTTATGTCATATTGGTTTTGATTTGGATTTGGCATTGATGTCTTCTCCATGACTCCGATGATTGCGGAATACTTGACGGAGTTTTGATTTGAGTTTTATGCTCATTTTTCAAGCGCATGTGCTACGCTACGATTTGTTTTATGTATTTACAATTTCGGAGCCCCGACGACTTGATGGTTTTTCTTAGATGTTTTAGTATTTAGGGGAGTTTGAATTTAAATTCGGGGACCGAATTTCCTTAAGGGGGGAAGATTGTAACGTTTTGAAAATCGTTTCGGTGAAATTTCGAAAAAATCGGTAAAATAAGGGGGTTTTCTGTAAAATGTCAAAATACAAATATCTTATTATAAAAATTAAATATACATATTCTATCTATGTAATTGCTATTATTTGGTGTTTATTGAGCCACTGGTGAAATTTCAAATTTTCTGAAAAAAAAATTATTTTATTATTATTTTAAGCCGTCACTAATACATTTAATTAGGGAAAATTACAAATTGGAATGAGTTGAAACAAATTTTGTGCATCATAAAACATTAAATAAAATTTTATCATGTGGTTTTTGGAATGAAAACATTTGCCAAAACGGTTTCGAAATTATTGAAGAAAAAAGGCTTTTTTTTAGCGTAAATGGATGTTTGGGGTATTGTATTTATAATTTTTCATCACCCCACACCCGTACCCACACCCACACACCCTCATTTACTCCTCCCCTTAGCCAAATTCAGCATTCCCCATTTTTTCCCCACTTGAATTTCAAAGGAAAAGAAATGATAGAAAAGAAAAGAAAATGGATGAATTAGGTGGACTTTTGACTTTATGTTGACTTGGACTTTCCTCCCTTGTATTTTCTCTACCTCCCTCTCTCTCCTCACTCTCATTTCTGGCCGAAATTCTCCCCCTCACAACAGCAGCCGCCCCCCCCCCCCAAATCCCACTCTTTTCTTCATCAAAAAAATCCACAAATCACTTCAAAATCCATGCAAATTCAAATCTAAATCCAAATCCGACTCCTACCCATTTTAGCTTAGCCCGTATAGCATGGATCCTTGTGAAAAGAGAGCATTTTGGGAGGCCATGGATGCTTGTGGATCTTCAAATGTTTTTGGGTATAATTCTAAACTTTTCTGCTTAATTTGTTACTTGTTTCTTAAAGCTAATTTAATTAAGTGTTAATGTGGTTTATGTGAGTTTAATTGCATGATTAAGATTTCAAGTTAGGGTTTGTTGTGGAAATGAGTTGTGTTTGATTGTGCATGGTTTAGTGATGTGGATTAACACATTTAGTTTTGTAGAAAACTAATCTAGTTGTTAATTACAAGTTGTTACTTGAAAAATGTCCAAATTAAGTTTTTTGTTGCAAACTAGGTTTTTTGATTTAATTCGAAATATGAGATTAAAAATATGGTTAGGGTTTTTATCATATTATTAACTTTATTAAGTGTAGTTTAATGCTTTAGATCATGCAAATCTAAGCTAGATTGTAGTTTGTGCATTTTTGCTATGAAATTGTTAAAATTTAGATATTTTGTAAACTAGAATATTAGGGTTTTTGGAATTTATTGAGATTAAATTCCGGGAATTGTTTATATGACTTATTTAAGATATTTAATAAATATATTGGCCGCTACATTCATTTAAATATCATGTTTTGTACAAAAACGGCGAATTGTGCTTGCTAGATTTTCGGAAAAATGACCTTTTAGGTGAAATTGGGGTTTTGTGAGTTTTAACCGAGTTTATATTAAAATTAGTGTTCGTGAATGTGCAAATGAGTGTGATTGGATTTTTCTCGATGGTTTGATGTTTGTACATCGACATCGAGGGTTGGTTTGACTATTCTTGCATGCGTAGGCGATAGGTTTAGACCTATGCGTGATACGCGTGCTGATTTGATTTTCGTATGCCGTTTCGATTTCGAATTTAGTTTTAATGCGATATGGTGCGTTATGATATGTAGGTACCCGCATGTGGACTTCGAGACGACAAGCAAGCGCGTGGCGACGTCGGCACCGGCTAGCGAAGACCAGGTGAGTAGATTTATATCTACGGGGAGAAGTCGGGTGGATGGCGTATAGCACCCCCGCAGTCCGTGGTGGTGTATACGGATGCGTATACACACCAACAATTATTATATGTTATTTGGGATTAATAACGATGCTTAGGATGGATATTGGTGTGTTGGATTGTTTTAGTGTTGCGAACCCTAGGGTAGTGTTGCACTACACATACACACATACATACTTGCATACATTCCTATTGATATGTGCTCATGGGACTCTTTATTGTTATGTGTTCACATGGGTATGGGACTATGTGTTCACATACGGATTTGAGGATGATACTTGGGATTGAGCCGAGTCGATGAGTTTTGATTTGAGGCCGTGAGATCGGTGATATAGCAGGATTCGTATTTGAGATACGACAGGACGTTGTAGCGGGTCCTTGATGTAATGTTTCATACACGTCCATGCATACGTAGGCGGTATCAGTATGGTACTAGACGTAGATCAGTACCCCGATCATGATATTTGATAAAGAGGATACCAGGTGAATAGTATGATGAGTGTCGATATTGACCCGTACCCAGATTTGGGATGCCGTACGACGGAATTACGTACGAGCTATATTGATGATTGATCCGCACTCTTGACTCGGGATGCCTGATTATAGATATGGTATCGGCTATGATATTATTGAGGCGGGATCACCGACTATACATATACAGGTAGGTATATGTATCGACTCAGATGATAGGCGGTTTCCTTACCTGTAGTTCAGCTTGTTAGTTCAGCCGTATAGTTTAGTGTAGTTGTTAGATTAGATTAGACTCCTACCTATTTCAAAACTAACGAATCGTGGGTATTTTAAAAGACAGCCCAAGGGATCTTACGGATATTTCAAAAGACGTATCTTTTCAAAAAAACACCGTAGCCCTATTTTCAAAACCCCATGATTCGTGTTATTTCAAAAGGCACCATTTGTTGGACTTATATTAGATTAATACGGATTAGTTATCGTCGTGTCTAGTATTCTGCTCCCGCACATTATTGCTGTTCGCTCTGCCTCGCATACTTATTGTGTTGCATATTCCATTATTGATATCATGCTGTTAGGACACCAGCACCATTACCGATGATGCGTATGTACCACGTACACCTACTTGCCGGCTCACACACATCTTCATCGGTAATTGCCATGTCGCGTACACCTTAGAAAATATTATTGCTTGACATAGCCTGTTAGCTAATAGTTTAGACATGATATTAGTGTACTTGCCTTATATATTAGTTTAGACATTGTAGTTATTACCTGCTACTTCATGCATATTGTTATTCATTGTTATACCGCACTCGTGGATTCTCATGCCTTTATTCACTAGTTTATGTGCTATTGAGGTTTTGGACTCGGATTTCCTTGATATTTCTGGATTTGGGAACCGTGGGGATTTCAAAAGAGAATATGTAATTGTTTTAAAAACCCGGTTACCCTTGATATGATATTTCAGTGCGTCCACCATGTGTTTTCTCGGTGCTGAGAGTGACATGTGAGACCCGAGTTCGAGGAGTGGAGGAAACGTTTCGGGTACATGGTGGACCCGGTAAGGTACCCCGGGCCAAGAAGCTCGTGGTGATGACGATGAGCCTGGCAGGGGGAGACTGCCTACCGGTGATATTACCCGACGCGTCGGATATCCGGAGGATACCGTCGTGGTCTTGAGATAGATGGTAGGGGCCGGTCTGGACTGACGGCGCCCTAGATATTGTGATTTAGACATTGAGATTTCGAGATATCGAGGTATTGAGATTTGATGATACAGGCCAGTCCGGATAGCCGGAGCCTGAGGTTTTGAGACATTGAGATTTATGTTTTGTGTCAATGCTAGACACCGTTGATGCTGATTTCATTTATGATACCTCATTTTAAAAATACAAAGGAAATCTCACTAAATTTATGAAAAACGGTTCCTTCATTTATATGTATTCTGTTTTCATGCATTCATACCTCACTCATATGATATATTGCTACCTGAGGCACTGACACGGGCACATGAGATTACACTCGGGTTAGATATTACCCTAGCCATTGTTATAGGCTGCCTGTTATACATATATTTGAGGATATATTATGATCATTGACCTAGGTTGCGTTATTTATGCGATTTCTGTGCGTAGATGTTTTTCTATTCACGAGTTGGCAACTCACCCCCGTTGTGCCCCGGTTTCTTGCAGGTTTGCCGTACAGGTTTCATTACGGCTTTGCGGGCATAGTTTCATTCGGGTGATTTGCTAGTAGGTGGGTTTACTTGTATCATACCCCCATTATATATCTTGTATATCATTATTCTGTTGTATCTAGAATTCCATCAACCAAACATGTATTTATTTTTGAGATAGAGACCTGTGATGTTACTCTTTCGACCTTAGAGTCGCTCGTTATATTTCTGGTGGTTTTGAGTTTCCTTTTGAGTTTTGATCCTCGCCGTTGGCGTTGTATATTATATTGCTTGTGTGGTTGTGACCGTCGATTGACGAAGAGCTAGCTCCAGCTTGCGGATGCCTTTTCTTGATTTCGTATACTATTCATGTTGTATCCCGTTTGGGGGCCAGTATTTACAAAGGAGACTCTGCCAAAATTTTCAGTAAATTTTTGATGTTTTTAAAAACCGCATAATTCGGCTTATGCTATTGAAACTACTTGCTTTAAGTTGGTTTTTCCTGCACTCTACTACTTTTCTTGGTTTGAATTTCTGGGTTTTCGGTTTACTTAGATTACGTACGCCTCGAGACGTTCGTAGTTTAAGTGCCGGTCATGTTCCGTGCTTTCGGGTCGTGACAACAACCCCATATTTTAACTCGTTTAAGACATTGTCTTTTCTCATTCCATATCTCATATGGAGTGGTAGGCACTGATTTGTATGGAACCCCATTCAATAGATATGCAGCTTCTCAAGTGCATAACACCCAAAAGGAAACAGGTAACTCAGCAATACTCATCATAGAGCGCGCCATATCTCATAGAGTATGAATCCTCCACCCCGATACACCGTTGTTCTATGGTATACTCGAAGGAGTAAGCTGAGAGAGAATCCCATTCTCCTTTTGATAATCCAGGAACTCCATGCACAAGTATTCACTTCTCCGATCACATCAAAGGTCTTAATACTTTTACCCTTCTGGTTTTCAACTTCAAGCTTATATTCCTTGAATTTCTCAAAAGTTTCAGACTTGTGTTTCAACAAGAACATATGTCTGAATCTTGAGAGATGGTCAGTGAATATAATGAAGTACGAAGAACCAACCCTGGCATTTGTAGGCATAGGACCATATACATCATCATGTATCCGTCCCAAGAGTTCAATAACTCTTTCTCTGTTTCCAGTAAATAGAGTATTGGTCATTTTATCTTTGAGACAAGACTGGCAAGTATCATAAGATGAAAATTCGAACAGATTCTAATATTCATCCTTATGTAACTTAGCTAGTCGTGTCGCATTGATATGACCTAGTCTACAATTCAACAAGAAGGATTCGTTCATTTGTGAACTACTCCTCTTGTGTGTGTTCTATATACTTTGAACTGTGGTTTGCTTTAGAACATATATGTCATTACATAGCATGCCTGATCCAATCAACTCTTGATTAAGGAAAATATTCACAACATTATCCTGTAATACAAAATTATATACTTCTTTAACTTAATAATGAAACTGATATAATGTTGTATATCAGGTTCGGTATGTAATAACATTCGTTCAGGATCAATGTATTTACCATTTGGTAATACAAGGTGATATTTGCCAAATGATTTGGCTGCAACAATTGCACCATCCCCTACTCTAGAGAATGATCACATTTTCTCAGTTGTCTACCTTTCTTTAGCCCACTTAACATCTTACATATGTAGGATCCTGTTCCAGTATCTTATACCTAGGACGTAGAGGAAACTGAGAAACGGTTTTCGGTAACTAACACACCCGAAGAATATACATCAACATGCTTTTTCCTCGATTGGATCGCGTAGGAATCCGGATATTTCCCTATTTCGTGCTCGGACTTATAAAAATTATAAGATAGAGTGGAACCAACATTCCCCAGCTCAGTATAATAAACAGGTTCGGTCAATACATTCATATTATTATCTTGATTAAGGCATGTCACGGTCGCTACCAGAAGAGGGAGAGAAGAAAACACTCTGCGTATGCTCTTGCAAGATCAGATTGGTTATTATTTTATCTAATCAGGATGGCTCCCACTGTTTTTATCAAATCTTCCTTCAAACCCTAAAAGGTAAGACTAGCAGGGATTAATTACACCCTACAAGTTCGCCAATCTTTCAGCCAGGCCAGTGTCGGTATTTTGAGGGAGGTTCCCTGTGCTTTCGCACGGAACTAATTAAAATAAACCTCGTTTTCCCATGGGCATAACCCGTTAACACCTTTCTAGACACCTACTTGATCGGCTAATTGTAATGTGCAAAACTCTCCCAGGAGTAACTCTTACTCGCAGTGGGTATCGGGTCCAACTATCTCATAGAAAGTATGCAATCTCATTGCAAATTTCAACACTTCAAATTCCCGATAATATTTTGCCCCTAGCAACTTATGACCTTAACATAGTCAACAAATCATAAGCGCTAGCCAAGTTCAACCCGTACATTTCATGATTGAATTAAACCCACCCGTACGACCCTTAACAGTCAACAAAGTCGTACGACAACCCTAATCCAATCGTATCACATGCTTTAGCGGATAAGCATTAATCAGCTACTGCACACTATGCCTTAACATAGTCAACAAACGTAGCACGAATACTAAGTAGCACTTATCTGAAATGACGGAGGGATACGACAGGTTTTTAAGAAAACCTTTTGCGTAATGAACTTGATATCGTTGTAGAATCGAGTGATTTTGAAAAGGAGTGTTTTTAGGCTTTTACTAGTTTTGCTAAAGAGGTCACTCCCGGTGAAGGGATCCCGGCTCTTTCCTTATCGAATAAGGTGCTGGATATTCAGGAATACCACTATGCAAAACAATAAGTAGAGAAGCAATCAAAAATAAAACCGTGTGGGTTGTAGCATCTGCCAGTTTCGCTAAAGAGGTCACTCCCGGTGAAGGGATCTCGGCTCTTTCCTTATCGAATAAGGTGATGGATATTCTACAAAGAATACCGCTATGCAAAGCAAGAACTAGAGCTACCAGTTTTTTTTAAAACAGGATTCTGCAACATCTTTAGGTTTCTTTCCTTTCAATAATCTCATTAATTAAGTCCCATCATTTATGCTTCCTAAGCATCACAGATAAAGAAACGAAAGTAGAACATACGCTTATGTCATCCGCATTCACCACAGTGTCCCGTTATGCACCGTTAGGTTACTTAACTAACGGCATAGCGGGGCAGGACTAGCACGGGTGTAAAACATAAGCAACGCTTATTATATATCATATATATAATAATCACATTCGTCTCAACATATAAAGTGATCACATCACAGAATATCAGCAGCAGAAGTCCACATATGAAATATTGGATATACGAGGAATTCCGTGTTTTAAATTAAGCCAAAAAAATACGGATTCCACGGTCGTGATGAATAGCCAAACCCACATCCCAAAACCCCTACGAGAGCGGAAAGAAACCCTCCCAATTCTAGATTTAGGAGACCCAGTCTCGACTCCTTGAGATGGTCTCCCACTGGACTCTAGAACCTGGTTACTTGTGCTCTCCACCTTGGGTCTATCCTAATGCGGAAAAGTAAATAATATACATCAATGGTGATATCATCCTCAACCCGTAAGTGCCCCAATAAAAGAATATTACATACAAGTCTTTACATGAATGAAAAAGAAAAACTCTCATCTCACGCAAAAAAAACCCTGGCTATTCAAACACGACGATCCAATATAACATATCCCAGCAAAACATAACATCACATGTCATCAACGTAAGTAAATATGCGTATCCCAATTGTCGTTGATATATAGCAACGAAACCGGCGATACACCCCATATTACACTTACAGTCGCAGAAAAGAAAGTGAAAAACTACAACAATTGGAATCCGCAACCACCTTAGACATCCTAAACCCAATGTATCACATACTTTGGATTTCATGCCTAACCAAATGAATTCCTTAGACATCATAAACCCGGAATATCACATATTCCGAATTTCATACCAAACAATTATAAACCCCGCATTTTAGTCTCGTTATTGAAAACACTTTCCAATAACAAGTCGAGCAATTCAATAAGATTCCTGACATTCTGATCGAATGCTCGTCGGAAACTTTAGTAGACGGCTACACCCGCGATGCCGTCGACAAAGTGCACTTAGGCGGAACACCGCGGCCGCAAGCACCCGGAAGGATGCTTTTGGCAATGGGGTTCTCCTACAGTCACTTGGTAGGGGCTATGGAGCGTGGCTATCCGGTAATGTTACCCGGCCAGTATCCGCGTACGCTATGTGATTGCGACGGACTTTTGATCCACATCAAAATCCCGTGGCAACCGATCACATGAGACTAAATTGCTAGATTTATAAAATTCAAACTAGTTTTCACAAAACTAATTATTGTGGATTCCAAAGATTGTATCACAATCACAGATAGTTAGACGATGTTAAACTTTTCGATCGAATCAACAAACACCCAAAATTTCCTAGAGAGCTCAACACTTGAGCGGAGTTAAAAAATACCCAGAACATGCCACAACACCTATGGACCAACTGTAGAAGGGCCAACCCTTGCCTCACTTATGGCGCCGCAGAACTACCACAAACGCTAGGGTTTAGTGGCTGTTCCGGCTGTCATAGAATCGAGTTAAGGTTTCATTCTTCTAGAGGGTCCATAGAAAACACCTGCATGATTTTCTAAAGATTTTAAACGTGGAAAATTCCAACTCTTGGAAAATTTCCAGCGAGGGAGAAAAATAGTTATTTTATATTCGTTCGAACTTTTTAACGTCGTCAAGATTACCCGAAACGATGTTAGAATTACGACTACGAAGCACTCCGAATTGCCTTTACAGAAACATAACATCACATGCAATCTCAGTAAAAACAAGCAACAACTGAAACACCAAAATCCAGAGACTGGAACACCAGAAAAATACGAAGCCCAAACACTTGAACTGGACCGTCCAGGCCGGATTTTTAGCTCTTTTCGTCGGGTCAAATCCGGCGAAAAGGGTTCGTATTTATGTGGTGTTCATGTTACATCTCATGTAACATTCTGCAGTTGCTTAAAAAAATTTAGACACTCTGAAAATTTCGACAGAAACTAGGTTTTATGTTTCGATGTTTCGGAGTTGTTTCGGTTTCGTAATACTATAAACATCGTCTAATTCTCTAGCATGGCTCTGATACCACTGCTGGGTTCTGTAGCACCGCCGCTGGGTTTCGGAAGGCATCGACCAAGCCTTTTTCGAATAAAGAACCCGAACCTAGAATCTTAACTACAGAATTAGACGAAAGCATGAATGTAAACATCTTGACATCTAAGTGAACAAAGAATACAACCTTTGTAAACCGGTCATTCACTTCAATAGGTCCGTGTAGTAGTCCCTTCGCTCCAAGTAGTGAACTCCTGGACTCTAGAAAGTCTCCACATGATGAAAAGAACAAACTTGCTTGAAGTCTTCGAGGCCCAAGATAATCTACGTCAAGGAGACACCAACTCAAGCTACCTCTTCACTTGTCACGACCCGAAAGTACGGAATATGACCGGCACTTAAACTACGAAACGTCTCGAGGCGTACGTAATCTAAGTAAACCGAAAACCCAGAAATCCAAACCAAGAAAAGTAGTAGAGTGAAGGAAAACCAATTTAAATCAAGTAGTTTTAATAGCATAGCCGAATTATGCGTTTAAAAAAAACATTAAATATTTCCTGAAAATTTCGGCAGAGTCTCCTTTGTAAATACTGGCCCCCAAATGGGATACAACATGAATAGTATACGAAATCAAAAAAAGGGCATCCCCAAACGGGAGCTAGCTCTTCGTCAATCGACGGTCACAACCACACAAGCAATATAATATACAACGCCAAGGACGAGGATCAAAACTCAAAGGAAACTCAAAATCACAAGAAATCCACAGAAATAAGACGCGCGACTCTAAGGTCGAAGGAAAACATCACTGGTCTCTATCTCAAAATAAATACATGTTTGGTTGATGGAACTTCTAGATACAACAGAATAATGATATACAAGATATATAATGGTGGTACGATGCAAGTAAACCCACCTATTAGCAAATCACCCGAAGGAAACTATGCCCGCAAAGCCGTAATGAAACCTGTACGGCAATCCTGCAAGAAACTGGGGCACAACGGGGGTGAGTTGCCAACTCGTGAATAGAAAAACATCTACGAAAAGAAATCGCATAAATAACGCAACCTAGGTCAAAGATCATAATATATCCTCAATTATAAGAATAACATGAAACCTATAACAAGGCTAGGGTAAATATCTAACCCGATTGTAATCTCATGTGCCCGTGTCAGTGCCTCAGGTAGCAATATATATCATATGAATGAGGTATGAATGCATGAAAACAGAATACATGTAAATGAAGAACTGTTTGCGTAATTTAGTGAGATTTCCTTTGTATTTTTAAAATGAGGTATCATAATGAAATCAGCATAAAACAGTGCCTATCATCGGCACAAAGCGTAATCCCAATATCTCGATATCTCTGTATCACAGTCTCTGTACCTCAATATCTCGAAATCTCAATATCACAGTCTCAATATCTAGGGCGCCGTCAGTCCAGACCGGCCCCTACCATCCATCTCAAGACCACGACGGTATCCTCCGGATATCCGACGCGTCGGGTAAAATCACCGGTAGGTGGTGCTCCCCTGCCAGGCTCACATCGTCATCATCACGCGTTTCTTGCCCCGGGTACCTTACCGGGTCCACCATGTACCCGAAACGGTTCATCCATCTTCTCGAATCAGGTCTCGAAATCTATCAGCAAACTCATGGTGGACGACTCATACATCATGGGAAAACCGCACTTTTTATTTTAAAAGAGAGAATGTTTATTTATGTTTTTGCGGTTTTCCTCCAAATCCAGAAAATCTCATGGAAATCCGAATCCAAAACCTCAATAACACGTAAAATAGTTAATATATGCATGAGAATCCATGAATGCGGCATAACAATGAATAACAGTATGCATGAAGTAGCAGGTAATAACTACAATGTCTAAACTAACATATGAGGCAAGTACACTAATATCATGTCTAAACTATTAGCTAACAGGCTATGTCAAGCAATAATATTTTCTAAGGTGTACGTGACATGGTAATTACCGATGAAGATGTGTGTGAGCCGGCAAGTAAGTGTACGTGGTACATACGCATCATCGGTAATGGTGCTGGTGTCCTAACAGCATGATATCAATAATGGAGTATGAAACATAATATAAGCATGTGATGTGAAGCAAACCACAATAATGAGCGGGAGCTGAATACTAGACGCAACTATAACTAATCTGCATTAGTCTAATATAAGTCCTACAATTGGTGCCTTTTGAAATAATACGAATCATGGGGTTTTGAAAATAGGGGATATGGTGTTTTTATGAAAAGATACGTCTTTTGAAATATCCGTAGGATCCTTTGGGCTGTCTTTTAAAATACCCACGATTCGTTAGTTTTTGAAATAGGTAAGAATCGAATCTAATCTAACAACAAAACTAAACTAAAGGGCTAAGCTAACAAGCTGGACTACAGGTAAGGAAACCGCCTAACATCTGAGTCGATCCATATACATACCTGTATATATATTAATCGGTGATCCCGCCTCAATAATATCATATCCGATACCATATCTATAATCAGACATCCCAAGTCAAGAGTGCGGATCAATCATCAAAATATAGCTCGTACGTAAATCCGTCGTACGGCATCCCCAAATCTGGGTACGGGTTAATATCATATTCATCACACTATTCATCTAGTATCCTCTTTATCCAAGATCATAGTTCAGGGTACTGACCTATGTCTAGTACAATACTAATATCATCAATATAGTCATGATCTGACTACTGATCGACAGTCTCGTACAAACCGATATAACAACCACAAAATAAATCTCATCGACTCAGCTCAATCCCTAGTATCGTCCTCATATCCGTATGTGAACACATAGTCCCATACCCATGTGAACACAAAACTATAAAGAATCCCATGAGCACATATAAATAGGAATGTATGCAAGTATGTATGTGTGTATGTATGTGTGTATGTATAGTGCAACACTATCCTAGTGTTCGCAACACTAAAGTAATCCAACACACCAATATCCATCCTAACATCACTATTAATCCCAAATAACATATAATAATTGTTGGTGTGTATACGCATCCGTATACACCACCACGGACTGCGGGGGTGCTATACGCAATCCACCCGACTTCTCCCCGTAGATATAAATCTACTCACCTCGACCTTCGCTTGCCGATGCCGATGTCGACACGCGCTTTCTTGTCTCCTTGAAGTCTTCGTGAGGGTACCTACATATCATAACACACCGCATCGCATTAAAGTCCGACTCATGACCAAATCGACACACGAAACTCACATAGGTCAAAACCTATGGTTTGCTTTCACAAATCAACCTAAAAACCCTCGACATCGGCGTACAAACGCCGATTGATCGAGAAAAATACCAAACATACCAAATCATGGTTTTACAATTCACTAAAAATATATAAAATATGATGCAATTCATCAAAACCAATAAATTGATTAAATCGATTTATTACAAGAAACCTAGTAAGCATCAATTAGCCGTTTCACATTAAAACTCGATGTTTAAACGAAACTAATGGCCACAATATCCACCAAATATCATAACCAAGTTATAGAAACCATATCAATAATTTATTCTCATCAACTTGTATAAATTCCAAAATTCTAGTTTTGCAAAAATATCCAATTTAACACTTTTTAAAGCAAAATTTCACAATTTAACAATTTAGCTTGGCTTTGCGTATTTTAAATGGTTAAACCACTGATGGAAACCTTAATGATGTGCTAAAAACCCTAACTAGATTTTAATCCCACATTTTAATAAAATTTCTAAAACCTAGTTAGCAATTTAGCATAATTATCACAATTTGGGCAAATTAAATATAACAATTTGCAAATTAGCTACAAGATTAGGTTTTGCATATCATAAGATGCTAAAATACATCACACTACCATGAACAAATTATCACAACCATAACTTTAATTGAACCCTTCTCTTGAATTTAAACTTGCAATTTAAAACCTAAATTAAACACCTAATTAAGTTGATTTAAAGTATTTAACATCAAATTAAGCAAAAGGGTTAGAGTTATACCTTCACAGACCATGAGATCAAATATGGAACTTGACCTCCAAATTGAGATCTTTGCACCAAGATCCATGCTATATGGGCTAAGGAAAAATGGGTAGGGCTTTGATTTTGATTTTGTGGGATTTTTGGTGGAATTTTGATGCATTTTTGTAATGTTTTTGATGAGGAAATGAGAGGGGAAAAATTGGGGGCTGCACTTGAAGAGGCTCGGCCAGAATTGTGAGGAAGTGGGAGAGAGGTGGGGGCAAAAAGTCAAGCCAAGAAAACAATACCCATACCTCACAACAATATACTATGCATCATTCTTTATTCATATCATTTTTTTAATTTCCTTTTCTTTTCTTTTTGTGAGATGAGGTGAACAAGTATTTTGGGGCTGCCAAGGGGGCTCGGCCACACAACTTGGTGATGGATGTGGGTTTGTATGGTGAGTAAAAATGATAATGTTATACTCCAAATCTCCATTTAACTTATTTTCACCATTTAAGCATTTTTCTTCCATAATTTTCTAAACCGTTTTGGCAAACGATTTTGTTTCAACAACCTCATGATAAAATTTTGTTTAATGTTTTATGATGCACAAGATTTGTTTCAACTCATTCCAATTTGTAATTTTCCCTAATTAAATGTATTAGTGACGGCTTAAAATAATAATAAAATAATTTTTTTTCAGAAAATTTGAAATTTCACCAGTGGCTCAATAAACACCAAATACTAGCAATTACATAGCTAGAATATGTATATTTAATTTTATAATAAAAATATTTGCATTTTGACTTTTTACAGAAAACCCCTTATTTTCAAAACGTTACATCACTAATTAGAAATTAGTGAAGCAAACAACCAAAACTAAATGGCTAGTCTAGTGTAGGTTGATGAAGTAGGAATTTTGCTCACTTAAGAAATATTTTTCTCATTAATTTTCTTAACCTCCCAAATGGCTAGAGAGCTTGAGGAAAGAGATGAAGAAAAGCTACCATGGAAAAAAGCAAGTCTAGAATGAATCTCATGAGTGAGAATAGCAACCATGGGTGAGATAATATCTCATACTAACTCTTGTAGAGACTTAACCATGGATAAACAATAATGGTTAGGTTAATAAATATCTCAAGCAAAACAAAATTAGTGGACAAAGTCAATGGTTCTACAAGCTTCCACTAAGCTTAACCATGTGACTAATTTCCAACTAATTTGATTTACTTTAAATAAATAAAACCTTACATTATTATAAGCATGGTGTGAGTCTCATACACCCATATAGCATGTAGCAACTAGCATGACACAATAATATATATCGCATATATATTAAGTGTACACAAGTGAGAAAAAGAAATGCTTAAGTGAGCTAATATTAGTTAATGTAAATTAATATATCAAATTTATAATTATACATTAAATTATTAAATCAACACTTGATTTAATAATCCGGTTATATCACATATAACCGACTAATATTATATGTATCAATTTATCGAATCAACACTTGATTCGATAACCCGGCTATATCACATATAACCGATCGATATCTCATATCACAAGAATAGAATATGGTATCACATGTAGTATTAATCTCGGTCCCGCACATATCACATATGTTATCCCACTTCGTTTCGCTTGAGCCAGAAAACCTCTGGGTAGGACTCTAAAGACTCGTCAATACGCCGGCACTAGGTGATGATCATATCAAACACCCACAAGCCGTCAGCGGTACTAGCTGGACGTAACGGCTACCCGGGTATTGAACGATCAGAAGATCAACAAGCAAGCCTGCTCATAAACCTATGAATCCAATAAGTAACACTACTGTACGGTCCGGCCTCTTCGTCAGATATGTCGCATATCTCAGCCTGGGAGTGGTAAACGTCAGACCCCAATAGCCTGATAAGTCATGCCGATAAGAGGCTCATAACGGTTCGAGAAACTACTGATAACACTTACCAGTAAATCTCAGCAACCCTGGCCAGGGATTTCCTGTTATTGCCAATCGAGCATAACGCAACATCAACCCCTATAACGGGAGAGAAGAAATCCCCTCCTATCGCTCATTGCCTCCATGTGACTCGGGATTGTACCCAAAAACCACCGTTTTGCACGTTCTTTTGAACGTGGTAAGGTGTAAATCAAAGCACGGTAGGAATCACACAAGACTCTATGACAATCTCGGGTCTACAAACTAACCTGTACCAGTGTCACCAGAGAACTGCTATCTGACGATATGTATAATACCATCTAGGAGTTCTCGGCGAGTCCGTTCAGTGTACCCAGTCTCCACTGAGCACCCGTATACCTTCTCTAATGTCAAACACCAATGGATGTGGGATCATCCATCTCCTATCGTATGGGTTAAGAACCGTATACGCTAGTCTACTCTGGAATATAGATGCCCCGTCTCGATACTCCCACGACTAGGAACAATGGAAGGATGTACTTACCGACCACCCTGGCCCCACTAGTATGATCTACATCATAATCCCAGTTGTTTAGTACTCATCCTAAGGGCTTTATCAATATGTAACAGAGAGACAATAAGTGTACATGTTAAGATAAAGAGCAACCAGATAGCATACTATCATGTCGAGCAAGAAAGTCATCCCTATATATGTCCAGGCATCCACTATAATACACATCATATATACAATAATGGGCTTTAGGGCATACATATAACTAACAATCTCCCACTTGCACTAGGGTCAGTTGTTGTAGTATCTCATACTCAACGTTCGATAGAAATCTCACTAGGAAAAAGCCTTTGTGAGTGGATCCGCCGTGTTATCCTCCGTTTCAACTCTCCTTACCTCGATCCCTTGGAGATCAACCATCTCCTTGATCAGGTGATACCGCCTCAGAATATGTCTGGATCGCTGATGGGACTGGCGTTCCTAGGCCAAAGCCACAACTCCATTGTTGTCACAATAACAGTTTTTGGACGCTCAATGGTAGGAACCATGTTTATCTCATGAACAAGAAATATCCAAACATCCACTTTGGTAGCATCGTTGGTAGCAATGTATTCAGCCTTTATCGTCTAGTTTCCACGGTATCTAGCTTGAAACTCTTCCAACATCCCGTCCCTTCACTTAGGGTAAAGAAAAAGCCCGAGACTGACTTTCAGTCGACCTTATCACTCTGGGAGCTCGAATTGGTAAAGGACTCCCACTGGAGTTCACCGTTACCAAACACCAAGAACATTTCTTTAGTGCTTCTCAAGTACTTAAGAATGTCCTTCGCAGCTGTCCAGTGATTCTCCAAAGATCCGATTGATTCCTGATCACTACACCTAGTGATACAGCTACATCTGGTCTGGTGCATAACATCGCATACATGATAGAGCCTTTTGCCGAAGCATAGGGTATCCCTTGTATGCGATCTCTATCTAAATCAATCTTGGAAGACATCTTTTTGGAGAGAGTGATTCCTGAGTACGGCAGCAAGGTTTCGGGAGGCATCATCCATACCATATTTAAAAATTGGTCGTATTAGCTAACCCTAACCCTAGAATCGTTACTAGAAAATCCGACAATATTAAATGTAAACACATTACATCTAAGTGAATGAGGGAATACAACCTTTGTAGACCGGTCCTTCACTTCTAAAGCTCCATGTCGTAGTCCCTTCGCTGCGAATGGTGAACTCCCGGACTCTAGAGAGGGTTCACTTAAAGAAACGAACACACTTGCTCAATGTCTTCGAGGCCGAAGAAGATCTACGTCGAGGAGACTCAAGCTCATGCTACCTCTTCACTAATGGTGAGATTAGTTAAGCAAACACCTTAAACTAAATGGCTAATAGTAGAGGATGGTGAAGTAGGAAATGGGCTCACTCTAGTTTTTTATTTTCTCACAATATATCATCACTTCATCAAAAGCTAGAGAGCAAACTCATGAGGAAGAAGAAGATGAAGTGAAGTGATGAATGAATAATTCATGTGAGGTTAGAAATGCAACCCAAGGTGAGTATATCTCATACACTAACCTATGTAGAGAATAAACCATGGTCATGGGTTAATGTTGGGTTAACACATATCTTAAGCAAGACAAACAAGTGGACTTAGTCAATGGTTATCAAGTTTCCACAAAAAAATCAACCATGACTAATTCTAAATGTTTGAATTACTTAAAACAAATAAAAAACCCTAACTTTAACCTAGCATGGTGTGTCTCATACATACATGTTGCATGTGTAACCTAGCATGACACATAAATATTTTGTGCAAAAAGAAAACAATACATTTAACATATATCACATATATATCAATGTATCATTACTGAGAAAAATGAATACTTAAGTGAGCTAATATTAGTTAATGTAATGTAATATATCAAATATATAATTATACATTAAATTATTAAATCAACTCTTGATTTAATAATCCGGCTATATTATATACAACCGACTAATATCATATGAATCAACTTATCGAATCAACACTTGATCCGATAACCCGGCTATATCATATATAACCGACCGATATCACATATCGCGAGAATAGAATACGGTATCACATATCGCATTAATCTCGGTCCCGCACATATCACATATATGCTCCTACTCCGTTTCGCATGAACCAGGAAACTTCTGTGTAGGACTTTAAAGACTCGTCAATACGCCGGCAGCAGGTGATGATCATATCAAACACCCACAAGCCGCAAGCGGTTTACCAAACGTATCGGCCACCCGGGTATTGAGCGATCAGAAGATCAACAAGCAAGCCTGCTCGTACTTCTGCGAATCCAATCAGAAACACTACCGTACAGTCCGATCTCTTCGTCAGATATGTCGCATATCATAGCCTTGGGTGGTATAACGTCAGACCCCAATAGCCTGAAAAGTCATACCGATGCAAGGTCCATAACGGTTCGAGAAACTACTGATAACACTTCCCGGTAAATCTCAGCAACCCTGGTCAGGGATTTCCTGTTATGGCAAATCGAGCATAGCGCAACATCAACTCCCAATACCGGGAGAGACGAAACCCCTCATATCACTCATTGCCTCCATGTGACTCGGGACTGTACCTGTTAGGTCCACGTTACCCACCCCGGTTCTTTCGGGGAGGCGGAATAGGTAAAACGAAAATTTTTCCTTAGCTAGGTAACATGGACCGTTTCATGAAGGATCGTTGCTAAACAAAACTAACATAAAATCTACAAGTTCTAACTACTATGTAGAATGGTTATACCTAGTCTTGAACTCCTTCTCTTCTTGTTGTTCTCTTGAACTCTTTCTCTTCTTGTTGTTCTCCTCCTTACTTGCTCCTTGTAATAGTTTGTACGGCTCCTCCTCGTCGTCTCCTCTTTGTCGAAGATAGATCCACCCGAGGGCCTCGAACTTGAGCTCCTACCTCAACCTAGAGGTAACTAAGGTATTTGGTTTGCTAAACCTAGTACCCTAGAATGAGTAGAGATGTGTTATTGTGGCTTTGTCTCAAAAACTTATGATTTCCAACATATGGAATACTTAAGCTTTGAGAGAGGAAGAAGAAGAGCTTTTGCAAAGAGAGAGAAAAGATATCATAGAATGAGAGCTATCTTTTTTTTTGCAACCATGCTCATATGAGAGAATAATAGATTAACAATAATAATCAAAAAGGAAAATGTGATGGTGAGTATGGAATGACCATTATCATTTCATTATAAATGCAATTTGCAAAGATCAAGAAGCATCTTTGATATGAAATGATTATGGTCAAAATGTCAATAATGGTCAAAATGTCCACCATGGTCAAACGGTCGACCTAACCATCACACAACAATCCTTAACTATCATTATTAATCGTATTTATCATTCTCATTAGGGTTTGGAAAAAGTGAACGGTCAACAAGTCAACCAAAGTGAAATGGTCAACAACCCTAATGAGAATCCTCCACCTCTGCCTCTATCAACTGTGCATACACACCCGCATCCGCGTTCTGAGGAACACAAATACAATGAGACAAAACCAATCCCAAAACAAATACTAGTATCTGGCTTAAACCAAAGCCCACTAGTAATAACTGCTCGGTCACCAAGCGTGCACAAGTGCGCGAGTGTGAACGAACCCTGTCGCAAAACCATGCGACCTCTACTCAGTTTTGCCCAAAGGCGAGTAACCCTCTGTGTGGGACTCTAAAGACTCGACACTACGCTGGCAGTGGGGTTAACCACAGACCGCAAGCGGCACTAGCTATACGTAATGGTCCCCAGGTAGATGCCGATGAGAAGACTGATGAGGTGAACCCATCCGAACTCCTACTGAGCCTGAATGTGACAATCTCCGTACAGTCCGGTCTGTCCGTCTAAGAGTATCGCATGGCGGGCCTAGGGGGTGGTAAACGTCAGTCCCCTAATAGCGGTACAAGTCGTGTCGGAGTGTAGCCCAAAACACCCTGAGAATCTACTGGAAAACCTACCAGCAATTCTCGCTTTCCCTGGCCAGGGACTTTGTGTAATGACTCTCCTAGACACAGCGCGATATCAACCCCCAATACTGGGAGAGATGAATCCTGTCTAACCATCACTGCCTCCAAGTGCTTCGGGACTGCACCCAACTACTACCTGTTTGCACGACTCAGTATAGCCGTGGTAGGGTAGTAATCTAAAAACAATAGGAACACACTCGAGGCGAAGTGACAGTGTCAAGTAAGCGGACTAAGCTATACTCATGTCGCCTGGGAACTGTTAACTGACGATAGGTATAATACCAACCAACAGTTCCCGATGAGTCCTGTCCAGTGTACTCGTAACCTAACGAGCACCTGCATACTATCTCCAGTATGACGTACTGATGGCTGTGGGACAGACCATCTCCCCTGCTGGGAAGAGAAGCGTATGCACCAGTCTACTCTGGAGTATCGATGCCCTGTCTCGATAATCCTATGACTAGGGACCAAAATAAGGATGTGCTTATAGACTACCCAGCCCCCACTAGTGTGATCGCCATCACAACGCCGGTAGTCAAGCAAAGATCCTAAGGGTTCTACCAATATGTTTTTAGCGATATGTTAAAAGAAACATATACACATATTAAGATAGAAACAAACCAAGTAACATACTACTATATCGAGCAAGACTGTCGTAAAACCATATATATATCCCAAGCCTCCAAAATGTATTATACAAACCAGTACTATACAATAATGGCCTCTAGGGCATACATATCTAACAATCTATGTGTTTTAACACAAGCCGGACGACCGTAAAGCAGTTCTCAATTACAAGAACACCTGAAGTAGATGCAAAACCATGCTTCTTCACCTTTGATAGTACCCAAAAACCACATTTTTGCACGATCTCTTGACCGTGGTATGGTGGAAATCAAAGCACAATGGGAATCACAAAAGACTCTATGACGATCTCGGGTCTACAGACTAACATGTACCAGTGTCACCAGAGAACTGCTATCCGACGATAGGTAAAATACCATTTAGGAGTTCTCGGCGAGTCCGTTCAGTGTACCCAGTCTCCACTGAGCACGCGTATACCTTCTCTGATGTCAAACACCAATGGATATGGGATCATCCATCGCCTATCATATGGGTCGAGAAGCGTATACACTAGTCTTCTCTCGAGTATCGATGCCCTGTCTCGATACTCCCACGATTAGGAACATTTGAAGGATGTACTTACCGACTACCCTATCCCCATTAGTATGATCTGCATCATAGTCCTGGTAGTCAAGTACTCATCCTAAGGGCTTTATCAACATGTAATAGAGAGACAATAAATGTACATGTTAAGATAAAGAGCAACCAGATAGCATATTATCATGTCGAGCAAGAAATTCCTCTCTATATATGTCCAAGCATCCACTACAATATACATCGCATGTACAGTAATGACCTCTAGGGCATACATATAACTAACAATCTCCCACTTGCACTAAGGCCATCTTTTGTAGTATCCAATACCCAACAATTTAGCAGTGGTTGTAGTATCCCATACTCAACCATCCCATAGAAGTCTCTCTAGGGGTAAGGCCTTTTTGAATGGATCCGCTGTGTTATCCTTCGTGTCTACTCTCCTAACCTCGATCCCTGGGAGATCAACCATCTCCCTGTTCAGGTGATACTTGCCTCAGAATATGTCCGGAACGCTGATGGGACCTTCGTTCCTAGGCTAAAGCCACAACTCTATTGTTGTCACAATAACAATTATTGGACACTCAATGGTAGGAACCTTGTTCATTTCATGAACAAGAAATGCCCAGACAGCCACTTTGGCAACATCAATTGTAGCAATGTATTCAGCCTTTATCGTCTAGTATGTCACGGTATCTATCTTGGAACTCTTCTAACATACCGTCCCTCTACTGAGGGTAAAGACAATGCCTGTGACTAACTCTCAGTCGAACTTATCACTCTGGAAACTCGAACCAAGAACATTCATTTAGTGCTTCTCAAGTACTTAACAATGTCCTCCACAGCTATCCAGTGATTCTCCCAAGATCTGATTGATTCCAGATCACTACACCTAGTGAGTCATTTACATCTGGTCTGGTACATAACATCGCATACATGATAGAGCCTAGTGCCGAAGAATAGGATATCCCTTGCATGCGAGCTCTCTCCAAATCAATCTTGGAAGACATCTTTTTGGAGAGAGTGTTCCATGAGTAAGTGGGCGAACCACCACGCTTAGAATCTTCCATACTAAACCCCTTTAGTATGGTATTAATGTACCTGGATTTGGGACACTCCCAAAATCTACTTAGATCTATCACCATAGATCATAATCCATAAGATGTAGTAGGGATCATCCAAATCATCCATGGAGAATCCTCGTGATAAGAGGAGCTTGACCGAGTGTATCATAGGAAACCATTTCCTATCAAGAGTATGTCATCTACATACAATACGTATAAGATAACCTTACTCTCTACAACCTTCTTGTATATACAAGGTTCATCTACCATTTTGATAAAGTCAAACTCTTTGACTACCACATCAAAACAGATGTCCCAACTCCGCGATGCGCGCATTGATCCTGATGGACTTAAGCATAGATTTGAAAGTCTCGACTTTTCCATCTACACCAAGAATTTTCTCAAGATCCATTTGCTCCCAATGGGTTTTACCCCTTTATGTGCAACATCCAAAGTCATACTTTGTTGGTGTATATGGATTCCATCTTCGATCGCATAGCATCCAGCCTTTACATAGAGTCCCTACTCGTGATGTCCTGCCTGAACCTAGTTGGACCATCATTGACCATGATGCATTCCTCACTCCCACTGTCACCGAGAAGACCGTAGTATCTCTCAAGTGGATGAGGAACCCTACCAGATTCGCGGAGAGGCTGAGGCTCGTTTGAGACTACTGAATTCTTTGGTTTCACCAAATCATCAGCTGTTAGTTTATCTAGCTGGAACTCCTTCCAGTTCTACTTCATGACCACTAATTTCTTCACAAGAAATTCCTTTTCTAAAAAAGGTGGCATGCTGTGAAACAAAACACCTTTTGCTCCTCAGTTAGGTAGAAGATATACCCTCGCAAATGTTTAGGATATCCTAACAAACTTATACAGAACTGACCTTGCCTCGAGTTTGTCCAGATTCTGCCTTTCAACATAGGCCGGACAACCCCATATCTTAACTCGTTTAAGATATGGTCTCTTTCCATTCCATATCTCATATGAGGTGGTAGGCATTAATTTGGATAGAACCCCATTCAATAGGATGCAGCTTCTCAAGTGCATAACTCCAAAAGGAAACAGATAACTCAGCAGTACTCATCATAGAGCGCGCCATATCTCATAAGGTGTGATACCTCCGCCCCGATACGCCATTGTGATATGGTGTATACGAAGGAGTAAGCTGAGAGAGAATCACATTCCCTGTTTAGAAAATCAAGGAACTCCATGCCCAAGTATTCTCCTTTAAATAATCCAGGAACTCCATGCCCAAGTATTCTCCTCCTCGATCACATCGAAGGACTTTAATACTTCCACCTGTCTGGTTCTCAATTTCAAGCTTATATTCCTTGAATTTCTCAAAAGTTTCAGACTCATGTTTCAACAGGAACATATGTAACGTTTTAGAAATCGTTTAGGTGATTTTCCGTTTTTAGGGTAAAATAGTCGGTGTTTTCCGTTTTAACCCGATTGTGATCAAACTTCTGTATAGACTTAACGGCACCTAGTTTAGCTAGAATGAAGCTAGTGCACAGGCTTTGGGGGTCAATGGGAAGTTTTGGTTCACACAGAATTTTTCCCTAATTAAATTATTATTTTAAGTTTTTATTTATGCATTTAATTATTGGTTAAGGTTTGTGTTTCATTTTTGGCCAAATTTTCTTCATCATTTGCTTTGGCCGAATCTTCTAGTGGAGTGGGGATTTTAGAATTGATTGTGAGTCATTGAGTGAGTCATGAGGTGAGGTGGCTAAAGCTTTAAATGGTTTTGTTTTCTTAAGATCTTTTGTGATGATATTTGTATAAGGTCACCACTTTCTTTGTTATGCTCACCCTCTCCCACTTTGGCCGAGCACTATATGTGCAGCCCCACTTTGGCCGAGCCCCATTCATGGTGAAAAATGATTCATTTTGCAAATCTTAAGCTCATTTCATCACTCCAAGGCAACTTCAATTTAACCTTTACCCAATTCATTGGGTGCCTTGAGGCAAAGTATTCTACATTCTCTCTACTTCAATCTTGGACTTGTCGGCTAGCAAACTTAATTTTTGGATCTTTTGTGGAGGTATAAACCCTAATCCTAAACTCTCTTTGTTGTTCTAAATCATTAATTAGCTTATTAGATATTAATTTAAAGCTTTAATATGCATGTTTTGAAATTCAACAAATGGTTTTTTGTTAATCAAGTTAGGTTTTAATTAGTAAAAAGGGTTAATTGTTAAGTTATGCTTGATGAAAACTTAACCTAGTTTGCTAGTTTGTTAAATGTTATTTTCCTAATTGGTTAATTAAGCTAATTAGCAAACAAAACTTTTACTAATCCTAATTAAGTGAGATTTAAAATTATAGTAATGGTTTGGATGGTTTAACCTTGCTATATTGTGATATTTGCAAATTCTAGTTTTGGTAAAAACTTGTAGTTTTGTGCTAAAATAATATATGTTGCTTACTAGTTTTCGGTAAGTTTAGGCGTGGGTTTCTTTTGACGTTGCGACGTTATTTATATTAGATTCCACGTTTATTATTATGTTTTGAATGCGTAATCGGTACGATCAGGGTCTATGCTTGGTAGTTGTGTCGCTTTGCGTTCCTAGCTAAGGTCGTGCCGATGTCGTTCGTGTATTTGTGTAGCTTTTGCTCTTGAGTTGGTTTCGTAGTGTCGCTACGCGTGTTAGCCACTTGACTAACACTTCAGAGTATGTTTAGAGTTGGTGTGTCGGTCAAACGTAGTTGGTACGTATTATTGGTCGATTGCTAATATATACTTGTTATGTGGTTATATGCTTTCAGGATCGCAGGCGGGGACTTCGGGCGCTGCGAAGAAGGGAAAGTGAGTTGTTAGCTTTACTTAGCCAGGATGGTTGGTGAGTAGATTTAACATCTACAGGGGGATCGCCCGCATGGCGTTATGCGTCTGGGCTAGATCAAATGACATGACTATTAGTTAGAAGTATACGGATATTGATTGTGCGTGTATACCTTTGTTGCTTATCTCATTTCCTTGTTTATGGACTTAGTATTAATGAGACACAGCACCATTATTGACGGTTCATGTTTCACAAGCACTAATTGTATGCTATACACACACCGTCAATAATTGCCATGACACGCACAACACCTTTACATACGTGATATTGTATTGTTTAGGGACATTGAGACATGATCCCTATTTCCTTTTGTGCATATGACATATAGCATACCTGTATACCTACATGCTTACACATATGCCTTGACATGCTTACATGCTAGTTACCTATATACCTATATGGTATTGTACCATTAGTGATAGGTATACACACATATAAGACATAGCTACATGTACATCTCGCATTCATACTTACACTTATACCTGGAGGGTATATTACATCATTACTGATAGGTGGATACATATACTTTACCATACCTGCATGTTTACACATATCTTTGGCTATAGCTACATGTTCACCTTTACTTGATGTTATATAGACTTGGAGAAATTAGGAACCGCATGATATATATATTTTAACTTGTTGCAGTTAAATATAGGCTTTTCCTTTATATGCTCACATTACAGTTTTATGTTGCATATATTATATTCATGGATTTTCGTATTGAGATATGGATTTTTCATGATGTTTTCTGGATTTGAGAACCGTGGTAGTTTCATGAAATTATGCATTATTTGAAAAACCCGGTTTCTCTTGATATGATATTTCAGCAGCCACCATGAGATTTATCGGTTCTGATATATATACCCCATGCGAGGAGGCGTAGTTGGCCGTGTGAGGGTACATGGTGGGGCCCGGAGATACCCCGGGGCAAGAAGATTGAAGGACCTTGCCGATTGAGCCTGACAGGGGAACCATACCTACCGATGACAGTACCTTTGACCCGACGGGTATCGTGGAGATACAGGCCGGGGTCATGTACGTATGGATACGTCGAAAGACGATGGTCGAAGCTGGGCACTCGGGTTTTCAGGATAGCGTATGATACGTAACTATCAAGGGGCCAGTCGTGGTGACAGCACCTGATAGATCAGTATTTATGTGTCGATGCTTGACACTTGGTTTCATGATATTTTTACTCCTAAGTATATATAATAGTGGAATGGGACGCTGTTATATATGTGTGTGTGTGTGTGTGTGTATTAGTGGAATGGGACGCTAATATATATGTATACTTATCAATTCATATACATCATCATAATTATTCATGCAAATATACGTATTCAGGATATATGAGTTTCACTTGATATTGGATTCAGGATATATGGGATTCACTTTATATTGGATACAGGATATATGAGATTTACTTGATATTGTACATTCGGGGTTTATGAGACTTACATGATATGAGAGCCAATTTGGGGGCTGTTTTGAGGAAATTGGGATTTGGATTGTCTTGATGGACTTTGGTCCTACCACGAGGTCAGGATTCCGTGGGAATGACATGTTTTATCCCATACTTCGCATTTATTGTTTATGCACTGCTTCATGTATTAGTAGTACCTGATAGAGTACCTTCCATGACCGTTGCATTTACATATTTTTATTTTATATGCATTTCTTCATGTATTAGTTGTACCTGCTAGAGTACCTTTCATGACTGTTGTATATACACATTGTCATATCATTGCTTCATGTATTAGTAGTACCTGATAGAGTACCATACATGATTGTTGCATAAATATTGTCATATTCTTGCTTCATGTATTAGTTGTACCTGCTAGAGTATCTTTCATGACTGTTGCATGCATATGACTATCATTGCTATTAGCTTGCATATGTTAGATTCGTGTTGTACGTGCATACTTGCGATTACCTACATATGTTATTTACTATTCACGAGTTGGCAACTCACCCCTATTGTGCCACAGTGTTTTGCAGGTAGTCCCTCAGGGCAGTTGCGGCAGGCTTTCATCTTTCGTATCATCTTTTGCAGCGGATACCGCTACAGCTGACTGTGTACAGTTTTGCTATAGGTGGGTTTTACGTTTATCCGATATTGCGTATTATATATTCGTTGTATCCTGTACTCTCTATCTACCACTTTCATGTGTATGACTTAGAGACTTGATGTGAGGACGATATTGTATATTTTGGTGACTTGGATGTCTTTTATGCATTTTAACTTATACCGTATTTTATTTCTTCGCTACGGCGTCGTATATCTGTTGTGGTGGTTGTTTTTCTCCGTTGAGCGTGGATTTGCTCCCGTTGGGGATGCTTTACTTCTATTTATGTTGTACCCATTTTTGGGGTTAGTTTTTACAAAGGAGGTGCTGCCAAAATTTTTAAGAAAGTAAAGTTGGACTTTAAAGAATTTGGTTTAAGATTTCAAAAGTTTTGGAAAATGCTATTATCACTTACTACTTTTGATGGTTTAGATTGCTGGATTTTCGGCTTACTTAAATTGCGTTACGCCTGGAGACGTTGTGTAGTTTAAGGGTCGTCACGTGCCAATTTTCAGGTCGTGACAATATATGTCCGAATCTTGAGAGATAGTCGATGAATATAATGAAGTACCAAGAACCAATCTTGGCATTTGTAGACATAGGACCATATATATCATCATGTATGCGTCCCAAGAGTTCACTAACTCTTTCTCTGTTTCCAGTAAACGGAGTATCGGTCATTTTATCTTTGAGACAAGACTGGCAAGTATCATAAGATGAAAATTCGAACAGATTCTCATATTTATCCTTATGTAACTTAGCTGGTCGTGTCGCCTTGATATGACCTAGTCTATAATGCCACAAGAAGGATCCGTTCATTTCTGAACTACTCCTCTTGTGTGTGTTCTAGATACTTTGAACTGTGGTATGATTTAGAACGTATATGCTATTATCTAACGTGCCTGATCGAATCAACTCTTGATTCAGGAAAATGTTCACAACATTATCCTCCAATACAGAATTATATCCTTCTTTAACTTAATAAAGAAACTGATGTAATATTGTATATCAGGTTCGTTATCTAATAACATTTGTTTAGAATCAATGTATTAATACAAGGTGATATCTGCCAACAGACTTGGCTGCAACAATTGCACCATTCTCAAACACTTAGAGACATATCACCCATTCTCAGTTCTCTACCTTTCTGTAGCCCATGTAACTCTTACATATGTGGGATCATGATCCGGTATCTCATACCTAGGACGTAGAAGATACTGAGAAACAGTTCTCGGTAATAAGGACACCCGAAGAATATGCATCAACATGCACTTTCTTCAATTGGGTCACATGGGAATCCAGATATTTCCCTATTTCCTACTCGGACTTATAACAATTATAAAGTAGAGCGGAACCAACGTTCCCTAGCTCAGTATAATAAGCAGGTTCGATCAATGCATCCATATTATTATCTTGATTAAGGCGTGGCATAGTCGCTACCAAGTGAGAGAGAGAAGAAAACACTCTGCGTGCGCTCTTGCAAGATCAGATTGGTTATTATTTTATCTAATCAGGATGGCTCCCACTATTTTAGTCAAATCTACCTTCAAACCCTAAAAGGTAAGACTAGCCAGGATTAATTACACCATATAAGTTCGCCAATCTTTCGGCCAGGCCGGTGTCGGTACTTTGAGGGAGGTTCCCCGTGCTTTCGCACGGACCTAATTAAAATAAACCTCATTTTCACAGGGGCGTAACCCCGTTAACACCTTACCAACTTGGTCGGATAATTGTAATGTGTAAAACTCTCCTAGGAGTAACTCTTACTCGTAGTGGGTATCGGGATCCAACTATCTCATAGAATGTATGCAATCTCATAGCAAATTTCAACACTTGAAATGCCCGAAAATATTTTGCCCCAAGCGATCTATGACCTTGACAAGGTCAACAAACCATAGACCGCATGTCAAGTTTAACCCGTCATTTCCTGATTGAATTAAACCCACCGGCACGACCCTTGACAAGGTCAACAAGGCCGCACGACTACCCTAATCCAATCGCATCATATGCTAGCAGATAAGCACTAATCAGCTACTGCACACTACACCTTGACAAGGTCAACAAACCCAGCATGAATACTAAATACTACTTATCTGAAATGACGGAGGGCTACGACAGGTTTTTAAGAAAACCCTTTGTGTAATGAACTTAATAGCATTGTAGAATCGAGTGATTTTGAAAAAGGAGTGTTTTTTAGGCTTTTACTAGTTTTGCTAAAGTGGTCACTCCCGGTGAAGGGATCTCAGCTCTTTCCTTATCGAATAAGGTTAAGGATATTTCACAAATAACACTATGCAAAGCAAAAACTATAGAAGCAATCAAAAGACAAACCAAGAGGATTGTAGCATCTGCTAGTTTCGCTAAAGAGGTCACTCCCGGTGAAGGGATCTCGGCTCTTTCCTTATCGAATAAGGTGATGGATATTCTACAAGGAATATCGCTATGCAAAGCAAGAACTAGAGCTACCAGTTTTTAAAACAAGTTTCTACAACATCTTTAGGTTTCTTTTTCTTTCATTAATCCCATTAATGAAGTCTCATCTGTTATGCTTCCTAAGCATCACATAAGAAACGAAAGCAGCAATATTTATTATATCTCATATATATAATATAAGCATTCGACTTAGAACATATTAAGTAATCACATCACAGAATATCCACAGCAGAAGAATCATATATGAAATATTGGATATACTAGGAATTCTGTGTTTTATTTAAGCCGGTAAAAACGCGGATTCCACGGTCGTGATGAATAGCCAAACCCACATCCCTAGACCCCTACGAGAGCGGAAAGAAACCCTACCAATTCTAGAGTTAGGAGACCCGATCTTGACTCCTCGATATGGTCTCCCACTGGACCCTAGAACCCGGTTACTTGTGCTCCCCACCTTGAGTCTATCCTAATACGGAAAAGTAAATAATATACAATAGTGAAATCATCCTCAACCCGGAAGTGCTCCAATAAAAGAATATTACATACAAGCTTTTACATGAATGAAAATGAAAAACTCTCATCTCACATAAAAAAAAAACCAGGCTATTCAGAACATGACGATCCAATATAACATATCACAGCAACACATAACAACACATGTCATCAACATAAGTAAATATGCGTATCCTAGTTGTCATTGACATATAGCACCGAAACCGGCAATACACCGCATATTACACTTACAGTCGTAGAAAAGAAAGTGAAAAACTACAACAGTTGGAATCCGCAACCACCTTAAACATCATAAACCCAATGTATCATATACTTTGGATTTCATGCCCAACCAAATGAATTCCTTAGACATCACATGCCTAACAATTATAAACCCCGCATTTTAGTCTCGATATTGAAACACTTTCCAATAACCTATCGGGTAATTCAACAAGATTCCCGATAATATGATCGAATGCTCGTCGGAAACTTTAGTAGACGGCCGCACCCCCCTATGCCATCGACGAAGTGCATTAAGGCGGAACACCGCGTCCGCGAGCACCCGAACGGATGCTTTTAGCGACGGGGTTCTCCTACAGCCACTTGGTTGGGGCTTTGGGCATGGCTATCTAGTAAGGTTACCCGGCGAGTATCCGCGTACACTACGTAATTGCGACGGACTTTTGATCCACATCAAAATTCCGTGGCAACCGATCAAATGAGACTAAACTGCTAGATTTATAAAATTCAAACTAGCTATCACATAACTAATTTTTTGGATTCCAAATATTATATCACAATCACAGATAGCTAGACGAAGTTAAACTTTTCGATCGAATAATAAAACACCCAAAATTTCCCAACAAGCTCAACACTTGAGCGGAGTTCAAAAAAATACCCAGAACATGCCGCAGCTCCTATGAACCAGCCGTAGAAGAGTCAACCAATGCCTCACCTGTGGCACCGCTGAACTACCACAAACCCTAAGTTTTGATGGCGGTTCTGACGGTCACAGAATCGAGTTAAGGTTTCGTTCTTCTAGAGGGTCCACAGAATCGCTTGCAAGATTTTCTGAAAACTTTAAACTCGGAAAAATCCAACTCTTGGAAAATTTCAACGAGGGAAAAAATTGGGTTATTGATATCCGTTCGAACTTTTTAACATCGTTTAAATAACACGAATACATGTTAGAATTACGACTACGAAACACTCCGAGTTTCCTTTGCAGAAAGTTAACATCACATGCAAATTTAGCAAAAACAAACAACACCTGAAACACCAAAACCCAGAGATTGGAAAACAGAAGAAATTTGAAGCCAAATACCCATGAAAAAACCGAGCACACCGGATTTTCCATGCATGTGGCCGGCCCAATTTTCTCCAAATTGCGTCGAATTTCTTCTTTGTTCATGGCATATCACATATAACATTTTGCAGTTGTTTAAAAAAAATTTCAAGACTTTTTAAAATCGACAGAAACTAAGTTATCGTATCGGGTGTTTCGGAGTAGTTTCGGTTTCGTAATCCTAGCAAATATCATCTAATTTTCTAGCATGGCTCTGATACCACTGTTACCTAGCACGGCAGCTGTAACATTTCAAAATAATAAAATATTATTTTTGGGAATTTTTATAATTTAATATTATTTTAATGAATATTTTAATATTTCGGTATAATTAAATACAAATAAATGGGGAAAATTTTGGAAAAATTATGGAAAATTCCAAAATAGGGTATTTTATGGGATTATGCTATTTTTAAGTTTTTATGATTAGTTTGACACTAATTAAGTGCTAATCGCGATTAAAAATCGCTAATCGAATTTTTGGCATTTTTGTGCAAAACATGCACATATCTTTTTCTACACTTGTGTTGCATTTCTACCATGGATTTTCTTTTGGGTTGACTATTCAAGTGAGAAGGGATTTAGTGAAGAAAAGAAAATAGGTATGGTGAGAGAGAGGGTAGGTGAGGGTGTTGACCTAGCAATTTCCTCTCATTTTCTCCAACTCATTTCCTCTCTCCCTCTCCTTCATTGCTGCTGCTGCTCCTGCTCCTGCTCCTCCCCCTCTTCAAAGCCACAAATCATCTCTAAAACTACACCAAAACCCTATCTCCATTTCGTTAAAAGTGTGCACAAGCTCAAGATCAACACATCGGACCAAGAAAGCGAGGATTTTGGCCACTAGGGGCAACTCAAGAAAATTCTTGAGTTGCCAAATGAGGTATTTTTCTGGACCATTAGCTTAGTTTTTGCATTAATTATACCCCCATGCTAGATTAGAATCGATATCATGTGATTTTGTGGATTTAAGAAAAACCTAGTTAGGGTTATGAGAATTTGAGAGTTGTAATGTGAAATTGAGCTCATTAGAGGCTGAACAAACACCCTAGTGCTTAAATTAAGACCCAAACCTGAGACTTGAAACACTAAAACACGGATTTAGAAACCCTGACATCGGATAAATGTATGATTTGTGAGGGTATTTTGGAATCTGGAGCAACCCGGGACCACTAGAATTGATTTTGGGATTACTGGGAGTCGTGCAGGCACCTAGGAAGCTACCACAGAGACCCGAGCCCCGAACTACAACCCCAGGCCGCAGATATATTCATTCTGGCCGCAATTTGCGGCCAGATCAGGGAAATTGGGTCCCAGATTTCGTTCATGGCTCCTTTTGCACTAAAATAGACCCCTCCTATCTGCAGTTTTGGCTAATTGTCACCTGGGGAAAATCTGGGAGCATTTTGATGTGTTTTAAGCTATGTTTTTCGTATTTTAAATTACACTTTCTTGATATTTGGATTTGTATTTGGTTGTCGGGTGTTCGTACATCGACAACAGGGATTGTTTGATTGATTTGCACATTTAGGCTATAGGTTCCAACCTATGAGCACACTGTGCGCTGTAATGGTTTTCTGCCTCGATTCTAATACGTATTGCGACTGTTTATTATTATAGGTACCCTTGCAAGGATTCTGAGGCGAAGAAGCGTGGCGTCATCGATTTCGGCGAGCGAAGACCAAGTGAGTAGATTATATCAACGGGGGAAATCGGGTGGATGGCGTATAGCACAACCGCATTTCGATGTCTAGTATACTATATATACTATATAGGATAGCTTATTGAGTGACATAGAGATCATAGATGTGTTAGGTGTACTATGGATATTTAGGGTTAGAAGTGAACTAGTGTATTTTCCTAGTTGCGAACCCTAGCATAGGTTTACACCCACACGCACACACATGCTTATTGCTACACTTATATCATGATGATGAGGATAGTGTATGATACTGAAGATGAGTCGATGAGTTTTGGACATGGTGCCGTGAGATCGGCGATATGATGTGATTCGTATTTGGGATACGATACGAGATTTTAGCGGGCCTTTGGACGTGTGTTTTACACACGCGCTTATATTTGTTTAGATGATATCGATTGTACTAGACTTAAATCAGTACCCCTGATCACGTGATATGATGATAAGGATACCAGATATTGATGAGATGAATGTGAGATTGACCCGTACCCAGCTATTGGGATGCCGTACGACGATATACCGTACGAGCTTTATATTGATGATAGATCCGCACTCATGACTCGAGGATATTATACGATGTAGATTGTATTGTATGTGATACTATTGAGGCGGGATCACCGACTATTATATTTATATACATATATCGAATCAGATGTAGGTGGTTTCCATACCCCTCCCGATTGACTTGATAGTTGGATGTAGATTACTTAGTAGACATGAGACTAGACCCGAGTCATACCTATTTCAAAACTAACGAATCGGGGATATTTTAAAGATAGGCAAAATGGATTCTACGGATATTTCCCGAACGACGCATCTTTTCTTAAAACACCGTAGCCCTTATTTTACCAAAAACCCCGATTTGTCTTATTTCAAATGGCAAAGCTGCATGATATATTTATTGAGGTAGATTTCTTCACTGTTGCGTTGATTATTCGATTCCGCATATTCATGCTATTTGCATTGCATTGCTTGTGTTTATTGATATATTACTATCATGCTGCTAGGACACCAGCACCATTATCGATGATGCATATGTTCCACGTACACTGCTCGCCGGCTCACACACTTCATTATCGATAATTGCCATGTCACTACACTGTAGTACTGTTGCATTCAGGATATGACTCTTGCATGGCATACTTGTGTACCTATACACTGTGCACCCATACGTGCATACATACGTATTTGCACTTACATTGATGGTTCAGGCTTGGTGAGAGATTTGGGAACCGCAAAATACCTTTAAAAGATGATTCATTTTAAAGAAGCGGTCTTCCCTACATATGTGCATATTACTATTCCATGTTTCATGACATACTGATATGTTTACAGTTCTTTTACATGTCACATACATCATGCTTTCTGATTATACGCATTGAGATATGTTGTTTCCATGATATTTCTGGATTTGGGAACCGTGGGTATTTCAAAGGAGAATATGTAATTATTTTAAAAACCCGGTTGCCCTTGATATGATATTTCAGTGCGTCCACCATGTGTTTTCTCGGTGCTAGAGTGATATATGAGAGAGAGGGGGGGCTGACCCGGACTGACGGATGCCCGACATATGAGAGAGGGGGGGCTGGCCCGGACTGACGGATGCCCGATATATGAGAGAAGGGGCTGACCCGGACAGACGGATGCTCGATATATGAGAATTTACGTGCCGATGCTGGGCACAGCTTTCATGATGTTTTCGAGTGTCGATGCTGGACACTCCGGTTCCCTGATTTTGACGTGTCGCGAGGGACACGGATGGGTTATATCCTCATATTTCCATGCATATGCTTCATGATATTTACATGCATGATGGTTATTGTCATTGGGTGACGAGTGGACGGGATCCACATATTTACAGATTTGATTACATTGATCATACCTTATATTTATGATATGTTATTACCTGAGGCACTGGCACGAGCACTTGGCACTACACTCATGTATAGAGGTTATACTGCCACTTTAGCATGCTTCAGACTTATTCATATTGAGGTTATATATATCTGATCGTATTGACCTAGGATGAGTCATACATACGATTTCTGCTTGTAGATATTTTCTATTCACGAGTTGGCAACTCACCCCCGTTGTGCCACAATTCTTGCAGGTTTTGCCGTACAGGTTTCATTGCGGCTTTTCTGGCACATTGCTTCCATTACGGGTGACTTGCTTCGGTAGGTGGGTTCTTTTGCATCAGAACCACCATTGTACATGTATTATTCATTGTATCTATAAATTCCATCAACCAAAACTTGTATATTGTTTCAGACTTAGAAATCAGTTATGTATTATTTCGACCTTAGAGTCGCGCGTAGCAGTATTATGGTTTTCATGTTAATTTTGAGTTTCTTTCTGAGTTTTGATCCTCGCCTTTCGGCGTTGTATATTATATTGCTTGTGTGGTTGTGACCGTCAATTGACGAAGAGCTAGCTCCCGCTTGGGGATGCTTTTTATCATTGCTTATATATTATCCTTGCTGTACCCTGTTCGGGGCCAGTTTTTACAAAGGAAACTCTGCCGAAATTTTCAGAAAAAACTATACATTTTAAAAATACATATTCGGCTTAGTTATTTAAAAACCATGATTAAAACATGTTTTCTTCATTCCTTTAAACTAGTTTTCTTTATTTACTCCCTAAAATGGTTTTAAATTTCTGGGCTTTTGGCCTACTTGTATTAGATGGGGTCCTATAGACTTCATATGATTCAAGTGCCAGTCACGGGCTATTTCGGGTCGTGACAAAGTTGGTATCAGAGCGCTAGGTTAACCTTGGTTCGAGTCTAAGTTTGACTATGTGGAGCCTAGGGCGTCTATATATATACGGAACTTAGGCTTGACCTTACGGAACTTAGACTTAGTCGAGGGGGTATTATACCCGAATTTTCATTGCGTAGGATGACCCTTGGTTGATGGAGTAGGTAGCTTGAGTAGAGAGACGTACCGTACGTATGTTCCGCGGCATACTTACGACACGCCACTCCGCTTAAGAAACCATAGGATGTACATTTCCTTGCACAGTATTATATTCATTCCTATGATCTATCCTCATCGATACTGGTTATGATTTTGCTGCCACGATTGCACGGGCAGAGTGAGCTACGGCTCGAGTTGCGTCAGCATGAGCTCGTCGTGGAAGAGGACTGACCGGGGCATGATTCCAGAGACATACGATTGCATATAGAGGCTTCATTTATTGCGTTTTCGCTCCATGAGCGTTTGACTGATCACTTTTGCGAGATTTCCCGGACGTGCCGAGTGGTACTAGAGGATTGATCAACTAATAGAGGCCAGCCAGGATGTGATGACCATTGATATATCGCTTATTCATGATGATTGAGGCGCTGTTCAGCGTACGGACGAATGAGCCAGTTGTTGCTGCGAATGACAAGATGTCGCCCAGATGATTGGAGCTACTGCAGCTTGAGCATATACTTAGAGATATTGATGCCCGAGGGTGAATGACTAGGACGTGTGGTTCGTTCGCTACCCCGATGCGAGGTCATCAGATAGATTGATTCCAGCTAGAGATGACTTCACGCAGATTCGTTGAGAGTCGATAGCGACGATCGAATGTCAGAAACCCATATTCCAAGTTTAAAGTATTCGGAAAGACATGCAAGAGATTCTATGGACCCTCTAGAAGAATGAAACCCTAAATCGACATAATGACCGTGTGAAAGCCTTTGAACCTTAGGGTTTGCGGCAGTTCCGCGGCGTCATTAGTGAGGCTTGGGTTTGCCCTTCTACGGTTGGACCACCGATGCTGTGGTGTGTACTCGATAATATTAAACTGTACCCAAGATGTTGAGCTCTTGAGGGATTCTGAGGTTTTGACATGTCGATCGGATGGTTCGCCACCTTTCAGATATTATGTGATGGGACACATTTCTTGGGAGACTCCAGATACGAGTATAGACATTGGAGCGTAGTACATGCAGTCACGAGTAGACGAATCCGAATCAGGCGACATTTGAACAAAGTGGAGTAAAGCGTTCGCACGAAATTTCGACGAGATGACGTTCCACTTGTAAGCCCGCGGGGGCACCCCGGCAGTCGATCCGACGCCGGAAACTCGGAAAACAAAAACTTTGCGAACTTTGCAAAACGGCACCACCACGGACTTTCTACCCGGATCGGGCCATTAACCTAGCAACTAGCAAAATAGAAAAGAGTAGAGATGCAATACCAAGCGATCCGTGTCCTTCGGTCTTCGTCTCCACTCCGATCTCCCGCGGAATCTCCGTCACCTCCTCGCTCGTCGGAAAGGGTACCACGTAGCCGGAATCTTTTACGGGCTCCCGCCTCTTGACCGAGGCAACTCGGGCGTGAAGTTGGCTAGCCGACGCGTCCAAGACTTGCTATAGAATAGTGTAGAATGCTTGTCTCTTGGGGTTTAGTTGCCTTTGATGTGTAGGAGAAGAAAAAGACTTTGGAGAAAGAAGAATGGTGCTCTCAATTTTTCCAAGAAAATGAGATAACTAAATCATCCACAAATGAACCTCTCTCTCTCAAATTAAATCAGCCCCTGCACACCCCCTTTTTGCTCATTCCTCTCAAAGGAAATTAATCCACCATTCAAATTAAAACACCAGCACACACACAATGGGAGGGGTCCACCAAAAATGCATGAAGAAAATTTCACACAAAAAACAAACCTCACTTCACTCCTAAACAGTGGCCGGCCCATGCATAAAAATGGGTGGAGAAAAATTGATTAATTAAAAAAGGAAAAGAGAGATAAGCATGGAAAAAGGGTCACCCTCCATTCTCATCAAAGTCCACTCACAAGATAAGCAAATGAAATGACCATAATAGAATATCATCATGAAGCTAGTCTCATCATAAAGCCATATATGCAAGAAAGCCCCTCACAACTAAGTTAATTGCAAACTTGCAATTTAACCCCTCCAACGAAAAGTCCGGCCGAGAAGGAATAAAAGAAAACCGGCCGGAACGGAATGCAAACTGGCAACTTCAGAAAAAACCGATCCCGTAATAAATTACAGGAAAAACCCCACTACTGCAAATACATGCCCGCATTTGTATTCCCACTGAACACAAATGCAAAGAGACAAAACTACACTATCAAATACTAGAATCTGGCTTAAGCCAAAACCGGCTAGTAAAAACCGTCCGATCACGATCCGTGCAATACCGCACGTATCTGATCGAACCCTGCCATATCTCCATACGGCCTCTACAGCGTTTCGCCCGAAACTTGAGTAACTGTCTGTGTGGTGGACTCTAAAGACTCGTCAATACTATGGCTGTGGATTTAACCACCAGCACGTCAGAGGTATTAGCCATACGTGACGGGCCACCAGCTATCGACCAAAAGGGACGTCGATGAGCGAACTCATCCTGACACCCTACTGAGCCTGTCAGTGACAATATCTATACAGTCCGGTCCGTTCGTCTATGAGCATCGCATGGCGGGCCTAGGGGGTTGGTAAAAGTCAGACCCCTAAAAGCGGTACAAGTCGTGTCGGAGTGTAGCCCAGAACACCCTGAGATACTACTGGAATACCTACCAGCAAATCTCCTGCCTTGGCCAAGGACTTTTCATGTTCTGGCTCTCCTAGACACAGCACGACCTCACCCCCAAAACCGGGAGAGACGAACCCCTGAAGATCCGCTCACTGCCTCCATGTTGCTCGGGACTGTACCCAACTAAAACCTGTTTGCACGACTCCTTTGAGCCGTGGTAGGGTAGTAATCAAAGCACAGTGGGAACTCACACGAGACAAATGACGATCTCAGGTCGATGAACTAACCTGTACACATGTCACCAGGGAACTGCTATCTGACGTCTGGTATAATCCCAACTAGCAGGTTCCCGGCGAGTCCTGTCCGGTGTACTCATAACCCAATGAGCACCTGTATACATCTTAGGTGAACCAACTGACACCAGTGGATTGTGAGACCGGCCACCGCCTCTCGTCGGGGTCTCGACTGTATACACTAGTCTACTATGAAGAATCGATGCCCTGTCTCGAAACTCCCTCGACTAGGGACCATTTAAGGATGTGCTTATAGACCCCAGCTCCCACTTATATGATCGCCCTCATACTGCTGGTAGTCAAGCAAGAATCCTAGGGGCTCTATCAACGTGCAATAGTGACCTGTAAGGTCACCTAAAGTAGTACACGATGATAAAGGTAAACCAGATAGCATACTATCATCTCGAGTAAGACTGTCCTACGGGGACAGGTCCTCCCCTCAATCATTGCAATCACGTGCCTGTGATCCAATAATTGACTCTGAGGGCACTATCTCCAACACCACTCCGCTGACATCAGAGATACGATGTGTCTACAGAGGCATTGGGATGCGACCAGCTTCCGAGGAAATGTTGTACTGAGAATGCAGATTGTCCAGAGAGCGAGAAGAGATTGTGTATGAGTACCAGCCTCCGTACAGTTCGGCTTAGGCGAGATTGGAAGAGACCTTAAGCAGGATTCCTTACAAGACACTGCTGCAATAAGATTTGCACCAGGAGCAGATATGAGATGTGTATTCGGAGGACCAGAGGACGGCGCAAGTGACGTGCTGCTTTACGAGTGGTCGTGAGGATTGATCGAGAGATGACTAGAAAAGTGCCAGGACGGAATCGTTTCCGTTAGCACACCTGACAGGGCTGATGAGCCGATGGATTGCTAGATTGGTAATCCACAGAGAAGATGAGGATGCCAGACCGTGAGCAAGAGGCAAGTAGATATCTTGCGCCGCTAGCATTGGATGTACCGGCTCCTTCTTGACTTATACCGACGACGGTATTTTTGGTTTATGATTTTTTGATTTGACTATCACGTATCTGTCACTTTGGATTTCGGTATTTTGGGCGATCTATTCGCATGATTTAGACTTGATGACTGAGTTTCATGGATTTCATACGGTTGATTTGATGTCATCCGATATGTCGATTTTGGATTTCGTGATTTCGTGCATGATAGATGCACCGATTTGGATTTTCGCGCATGTTTTGAGATACGATTTTTGTGCACACCAGGTGCACTAAATCGGGATTCTTCGTGCATGTCAGATGCACCTGATTTTGCTGTCAGGCACACACGTTGCCTATGACAGATGCTTCGTGCACACCCGTTGCACCTAGATGTTCTTTCTGTGCACATGTATGGCACATATATGGATTTTGATTCCGTGCACACCAGACGCATAGGGTATTCTTATATACATTTTGGGATTGATTTTTATAGAGCAGTACGTTTTATGATATTTGCTATGTGTTTTCGTACTGAGCGGGACTAGTCAGATAACAGTACTTGGATATACTTTGCATGCATTGATAATTATCAAAGGGATTTCCAAAAAACGAGCTATAGTCTCAGTATTGCCTACGTGTCCAATATGACACGAAATGTTTAAATAAGGGAACCCTTCTAAATTGTTTTCAAAACGGCGGAACGTACATGTTAAACAAAAGATATATATACGTATATAGTTAATTTCTTATGAAACACGTCCGCCACTGTGCAGTGTTATGCGCATCGTACAGCGACTTAAAAAGATTTGGCATGCATTTATTTTAGCTAATTACATGTATAGATTTGATGTCTACATGTATGGTTTCGATATATATTGGTTTTGTATTGGACTTGGCATTTGTGACTTTACCGTAACTCCGATAATTGTAGATGCTTGACGGAGTTTTGCTTTTGTGTTATCTGCTCATTATCCATGCGCATGCATTGCGCTATGATGCATTTTGTGTATTGATGATTCGGAGCCCCGTCGACTTGGATTTTGTATCGAAATGTTTCAGCATTTGGGGGTTTAAATTTAAATTCGGGGACCGAATTTCTTTAACGGGGGAAGATTGTAATATTTCAAAATAATAAAATATTATTTTTGGGAATTTTTATAATTTAATATTATTTTAATGAATATTTTAATATTTCGGTATAATTAAATACAAATAAATGGGGGAAATTTTGGAAAAATTATGGAAAACTCCAAAATCGGGTATTTTATGGGATTATTCCATTTTTAAGTTTTTATGATTAGTTTGACACTAATTTAGTGCTAATCGCGATTAAAAACCACTAATCGGATTTTTGGCATTTTTGTGCAAAACATGCACATATCTTTTTCTACACTTGTGTTGCATTTCTACCATGGCTTTTCTTTTGGGTTGACTATTCAAGTGAGAAGGGATTTAGTGAAGAAAAGAAAATAAGAAAAGAAAATAGGTATGATGAGAGAGAGGGTAGGTGAGGGTGTTGACCTAGCCATTTCCTCTCATTTTCTCCAACTCATTTCCTCTCTCCCTCTCCTTCATTGTTGCTGCTGCTCCTGCTCCTCATTCTCCCCCTCTTCAAAGCCACAAATCATCTCTAAAACTACACCAAAACCCTATCTCCATTTCGTTAAAAGTGTGCACAAGCTCAAGATCAACACATCGGACCAAGAAAGCGAGGATTTTTGCCGCTAGGGGCAACTCAAGAAAATTCTTGAGTTGCCAAATGAGGTATTTTTCTGGACCATTAGCTTAGTTTTTGCATTAATTATACCCCCATGCTAGATTAGAATCGATATCATGTGATTTTGTGGATTTAAGAAAAACCTAGTTAGGGTTATGGGAATTTGAGAGTTGTAATGTGAAATTGAGCTCATTAGAGGCTGAACAAACACCCTAGTGCTTAAATTAAGACCCAAACCTGACACTTGAAACCCCAAAACACGGATTTAGAAACCCCGACATCGGATAAATGTGTAATTTGTGAGGGTATTTTGGAATCTGGAGCAACCCGGGGCCACTAGAATTGATTTTGGGATTACTGGGAGTCGTGCAGGCACCTAGGAAGCTACCACAGAGACCCGAGCACCTAAATACAACCCCAGGCCGCAGATATATTCATTCTGGCCGCAATTTGCGGCTAGATCAGGGAAATTGTGTCCCAGATTTGGTTCATGGCTCCTTTTGCACTAAAATAGACCCTTCCTATATGCAGTTTTAGCTAATTGTCACCTAGGGAAAATCTGGGAGAATTTTGATGTGTTTTAAGCTATGTTTTCCGTATTTTAAAATGCACTTTCTTGATATTTGGATTTGTATTTGGTTGTCGGGTGTTCGTACATCGACAACAAGGATTGTTTGATTGAATTGCACATTTAGGCCATAGGTTCCAACCTATGAGCACACTGTGCGCTATATTGGTTTTCTGCCTCGATTCTAATACGTATTGTGACTGTTTATTATTATAGGTACCCTTGCAAGGATTCCGAGGCGAAGAAGCTCGGCGTCATCGATTTCGGTGAGCGAAGACCAAGTGAGTAGATTATATCTACGGGGGAAATCGGGTGGATGGCGTATAGCACCCCCGCATTTCGATGTCTAGTATACTATATATACTATATATGATAGCTTATAAAGTGACATAGAGATCATAGATGTGTTAGGTGTACTATGGATATTTAGGGTTTTAAGTGAACTAGTGTATTTTCCTAGTTGCGAACCCTAGCATAGGTTTACACCCACACGCACACACATGCTTATTGCTACACTTATATCATGATGATGAGGATAGTGTATGATACTGAAGATGAGTCGATGAGTTTTGGGCATGGTGCCGTGAGATCGGCGATATGATGTGATTCGTATTTGGGATGCGATACGAGATTTTAGCGGGCCTTTGGATGTGTGTTTTACACACACGCTTATATTTGTTTAGATGGTATCGATTGTACTAGACTTAGATCAGTACCCCAGATCACGTGATATGATGATAAGGATACCAGATATTGATGAGATGAATGTGAGATTGACCTGTACCCAGCTATTGGAATGCCGTACGACGATTTACCGTACGAGCTTTATATTGATGATAGATCCGCACTCATGACTCGAGGATATTATACGATGTAGATTGTATCGTATGTGATACTATTGAGGCGGGATCACAGACTATTATATTTATATACATATATCGACTCAGATGTAGGTGGTTTCCATACCCCTCCCGATTGACTTGATAGTTGGATGTAGATTACTTAGTAGACATGAGACTAGACCCGAGTCATACCTATTTCAAAACTAACGAATCGGAGATATTTTAAAGATAGGCAAAATGGATTCTACGGATATATCCCGAACGACGCATCTTTTCTTAAAACACCATAGCCCTTATTTTACCAAAAACCCCGATTTGTCTTATTTCAAATGGCAAAGCTGCATGATATATTTATTGAGGTAGATTTCTTCACTGTTGCGTTGATTATTCGATTCCGCATATTCATGCTATTTGCATTGCATTGCTTGTGTTTATTGATATATTACTATCATGCTGCTAGGACACCAGCACCATTATCGATGATGCATATGTTCCACGTACACTGCTCGCCGCTCACACACTTCATCATCGATAATTGCTATGTCACTACACCGTAGTACTGTTGCATTCAGGATATGACTCTTGCATGGCATACTTGTGTACCTATACACAGTGCACCCATACGTGCATACATACGTATTTGCACTTACATTGATGGTTCAGGCTTGGTGAGAGATTTGGGAACCGCAAAATGCCTTTAAAAGCTGATTCATTTTAAAGAAGCGGTCTTCCCTACATATGTGCATATTACTATTCCATGTTGCATGACATACTGATATGTTTACAGTTCTTTTACATGTCGCATACATCATGCTTTCTGATTATACGCATTGAGATATGTTGTTTCCATGATATTTCTGGATTTGGGAACTGTGGGTATTTCAAAGGAGAATATGTAATTATTTTAAAAACCCTCATTCATGCCATATTTAAAAATTGGCCGTATTAGCTAACCCTAACCCAAGAATCGTTACTAGAAAATCCGACGATACTAAATGTAAACACTTTACATCTAAGTGAATGAGGGAATACAACTTTTGTAGACCGGTCCTTCACTTCTAAAGCTCCATGTTGTAGTCCCTTCGCTGCGAATGGTGAACTCCCGGACTCTAGAGAGGGTTCACTTGAAGAAACGAACACACTTGCTTAATGTCTTCGAGGCCGAAGAAGATCTACGTCGAGGAGACTCAAGCTCATGCTACCTCTTCACTAATGGTGAGATTAGTGAAGCAAACACCCTAAACTAAATGGCTAATAGTAGAGGATGATAAAGTAGGAAATGGGCTCACTTTAGTTTTTATTTTCTCACAACATATCATCATTTAATCAAAAGCTAGAGAGCAAACTCATGACGAAGAAGAAGATGAAGTGAAGTGAAGAATGAATAATTCATGTGAGGTTAGAAATGCAACCCAAGGTGAGTATATCTCATACACTAACCTATATAGAGAATAAACCATGGTCATGGGTTGATATTGGGTTAATAAATATCTTAAGCAAGGCAAACAAGTAGACTTAGTCAATGGTTATCAAGTTTCCACAAAAAATCAACCATGACTAATTCTAAATGTTTGAATTACTTAAAACAAATAAAAACCCTAACTTTAACATAGCACGGTGTAGGGTTGCTAGGCACGCTCACAAGGTTCTATGAGGCATCAACCATGCCCGATTAAAATTTTAGCCGTGCCGAACAACCCAAAGCCGGATCTTTAAACTAGAGTTTAGGCGAAAACAAGCATGTTAAACACTTTAACACTAAGTGAGAGGGATTATAACCTTTGTAGATCCGGTCCTTCAGTTCTTAAGCTCCGTGTTGAAGTCCCTTCGCTCCGATCATCGTGTTCCGAACTCTCGAGAGGCTCCGCGAAGAGAAAGGTGCAAGCTTGCTTCCGATCTTCGATAACAAAGATGATCTATCTTGAAATTTCGTTAACACAAGCTCTCACTCTCTAAAAGAAGTGAACACCCTCATCTAAACGGGAAGGATGGATGAGGATGATGAAGTAGGATTTTTGCTCTCTTTTGTTTTCATATTCTCACATATAAACATCACTTATGAAAAAGCTAGTAAAGCTTTTCATCAAGGAGGAAGAAGCAAGAAGAAGAGCTAAATCCTTTTGTGATGAATAATGAATTGTTGTAGTGGTTACAAATCTAACCAAGAGTTAATCATGAAGGAGTTAACCCTTGTAGAGAATTAACTAGAGTTAATGGTTTCGATTGGTTTAACATAATATCTTCACAAAATATCCAGCAAAACACAAAGTCAAAGCTTCATGAAGCTTCATGGAAGCTTCATGCAAAAGATAACCCTAATCCAAACCCTAACCAAGTTTAAACCCTAAACCATTGTTAAATTTGTAACCCTAACATGTTACAATATTATATATCACATATACAATATATTTTGTAACAATAGAAAATAATACAATTAACATATATCGCATATATATCAATGTATTATCCCGTGAGAAAATGAATCTTTTAGTGAGCTAATATTAGTTAATGTAATTTAATATATCATATATATTATTATATATTAAATTATCGAATCAACACTTGATCCGATAATCCGGCTATTTCACAAATAACCGACTAATACGATGACCTGGCTATATCACATATACCCGGCCGATTTCTCATATCGGGAGAATCCAATACGGTATCACATACCGCATTATCCTCGGTCCCGCACATATCACATATGTGCTCCTACTCCGTTTTGCCTGAACCAAGAAACCTCTGTATAGAACTCTATAGAATCGTCAATACGCCGGCAGTAGGTGATGATCATATCAAACACCCACAAGCTGCAAGCGGTCAGCTAAACGTAACAGCCACCCAGGTATTGAGCGCTCAGAAGATCAACAAGCAAGCCTGTACTTTCTCCTGTGTATCAAAAAGTAACACTCCCATACAGTCCGGTCTCGTCGTCTGATATGTCGCATATCTCGCCTAGGGGTGGTAAACGTCAGACCCCAGTAGTTCGATAAGTCGTGTCGATATGAGGTCTATAACAGTTCGAGAAACTACTGATAACACTTACCAGTAAATCTCAGCAACCCTGGCCAGGGATTTCCAGTTATAGCCAATCGAACACAGCACAACATCAACTCCCTATACCGGGAGAAACGAATCCCCTCCTATCGCTCATTGCCTCCATGTGATTCGAGACTGTACCCAAAAGCCACCTTTTTGCACGCCCTCTTGGACGTGGTATGATGGAAATCAAAGCATAGTAGGAATCACACAAGACTCTATGACGGTCTCGGGTCAACAGACTACTCTGTACCCGGAGAACTGCCATCTGACGTGAGGTATAATACCATCTGGGAGTTCTCGGCGAGTCCGTCCAGTGTACGCAGTCTCTACTGAGCACCCGTACACCATCCTTGATGTCAAACACCGATGGATATGGGATCATCCATCGCCAATCATATGGGTCAAGATGCGTATACGCTAGTCTACTCTGGTGTATCTGTCGGGTTCCTAGGCATACTAATGAGGTCTCACAAGTGATCAAACATGGCTAATTCAAAATTTTCTATGTGCCTACAAACCTTAATACGGACCGTTAACTAGATGTATAGGCGATGAGATGCAAGTAAACAACTTTAACTTAAAAGGAAAGAGGCTACAACCTTTGTAGATCCGGTCCTCCACCTCCTAGGCTCCGTGATTACGTCCCTCCGCTGTAGCAATCGAAATCCTAGACTCTTGTGGTGGTCTCATCGGAGAAATGGGCGGGCTAGGTCGTCGACTTCGATGCCGAAGATGATCTACGTCGAGACAACTCAAGATCAAACTCCAACTTCACCAAGTCATGAAACTTGTGAAGAAAACACCCTATACTACTTGGCAAGAGGTAGAGGATGAAGAAATAGGTGTAGGGTTCCTAGGCACGCACTAGAGGTCTCACAAGGCATCGACCATGCCCGTTTCAAAAATTACGGTGCCGAGAAACCCTAGTGTAAGGATCGTTGCTAGAAATCTAGGCGAAAAGATAAACTAGTTAACACTTAACTACTAGGATACGGAAATTACAACCTTTGTAGATCCGGATATCCACCTCCATGGCTCCGCAACGAAGTCTCCTCGCTGTCCAAGTCGAACCCCGGGCTCTAGCGTCGGCTTCATAGGAGAAACGGGTGAGCTAGGTCGTCGGCTTCGTGTCAAAGACGATCTACGTCGAGGCATCGCAAGTTCAAGCTCCGACTTCACAAAGTGATGAGACTTGTGAAGAAAACACACTCTAAAACTTGGCAAGAGGTAGAGGATGAAGAAATAGGAGGTGGGTTCTCTTTAGAATTGGATTTCTCACTCTCAAGCTCAAGTTGCCATTAAAGGCCTTAAGGTTTCAAACTTGAAGATGAAGAAGAAGATCAGCTAGAATTATGATAAGTCTCTTTTAAAATGAAAAAAAAAAGAATACTTATCATAATTCTAACTAGGGTCAAGTGTAGAGAATAGACCATGGTTAATGGATGGGTTAGGGTTAAGCAAGATGACAAGAATGGTTAAGAAGTCAAAGCTTCATGAAGCTTCAACTAAGAGACAAAGAAAGCCACCATTCTTATCATAATCATTTCCAAATAAATAAATAAAGAAATGAATAAATAAATGATTAAGCAAAACCCTAATTATCACTTAACCATGGTTTAATTCTTTATACTCAACCAAATGATCAAGTATCATCAAACATGATACAAAAATGTGCACAAAAATATATCACATATACAATGTGCATCAAGTGAGAAAATCCTTTTAAAAAAGATCCAATACTAGTTAATGTAAAGTAATATATCAAATATATAATTATACATTAAATCATTAAATCAACACTTGATTTAACGATCCGGTCATATCACATATAACCGACTAGTATCCTATGTATCGATTTATCGAATCAATGATTCGATAACCAGGTCATATCGAATATAACCAATCGAAACATTTATTGCGAGAATTAAATGCGGTATCACATACACGCATTATTCTCGCTCCCGCACATATCTCATATGCGCTCCTATTTCGTTTCGCTTGAGCCAGGAAACCTCTGTGTAGGACTCTTAAGACTCGTCAATACGCCGGTAGCAGATGATGATCATATCAAGCACCCACAAGCCGCAAGCGGTCTGCTAAACGTAACGGCCATCCGGGTATTGAGCGATCAGAAGATCGACGAGCTAGCCCGCTCACACTCCTGTGAATCCAACCAGTAACACTTACCGTACAGTCCGGTCTGATCGTCTGATATGTCGCATATCTCACCTAGGGGTGGTAAACGTTAGACCCCAATAGCTCGATAAGTCGTGTCGATATGAGGCTCATAACGGGTCGAGAAACTACTGGTAACACTTACCAGCATTTCTCTGATCAGCCCTGGCCAGGGACTTCCCTGTTACGGCCAATCGAGCACAGCGCAACATCAACCCCCAATACCGGGAGAGACGAAACCCCTCCTATCGCTCATTGCCTCCATGTGACTCGGGACTGTACCCAAAGACCACCGTTTTGCACGCCCTCATGTACGTGTAAGGTGGAGATCAAAGCACAGTGGGAATCACACAAGACTCTATGACGATCTCGGGTCTACAGACTAACCTGTACAAGTGTCACCTGAGAACTGCCATCTGACGTGAGGTATAATACCATCTGGGAGTTCTCGGCGAGTCCGTCCAGTGTACCCAGTTTTCACTGAGCACCCGTATACCATCTCTGATGTCAAACACCAATGGATATGGGATCATCCATCGCCCATCACATGGGTCGAGAAGCGTATACGCTAGTCTACACTGGTATATCGATGCCCCGTCTCGATACACCCACGACTAGGGACCTTGAAGGATGTACTCATGGACTACCATGTCCCCACTAGTATGATCTGCATCATAGTCCAGATAGTCAAGTACACATCCTAAGGGCTTTACCAACATGTAACTATAATACAGTTTAAAGAGACTAATGTACATGTTAAGATAAAGAGTAACCAGATAGCATACTATCATATCGAGCAAGAAAGTCATCTCTATATATGTCCAAGCATCCAATATAATATACATCAACTGTACAATACTGGCCTCTAGGGCATACATACAACTAACAATAGGAAGTGGGTTCACTTTAGAATTGGATTTCTCACTCTTTTTCTCAAGTTGCCATTAATGAAGGCAAGGTTTTCTTCTTGTTGAAGATGAAGAAGAAGAAGAAAAAGAATATGATAAGTATTATTCTAAAAGGAAAATAATATGAATACTTATCATATACCAACCATAGTTAGGTGTAGAGAATAAACTATGGTTAGGTTGAATGGTTAGGGTTAAGCATGAGACAAGAATGGTGGACTTGTTCAAAGCTTCATGAAGCTTCAACAAACAAACAAAGAAAGCCACCATGATTTATTTATCTTTCTAAAATGAAAAATAAATAAATGAATAAGAAAAATGTAAACCCTAACCACTAACTTAACCATGGTTTGATTCTTTACACAAACCCAAGTGAGCATGTATCATCAAACATGATACAAACAAGTGCACAAAAGTATATCACATATACAACTTGTGCATTTCAAGTGACAAAATCCATTTAAAGTGAACCGATACTAGTTAATGCAAAGTAATATATCAAATATATAATTATGCATTAAATCATTAAATCAACACTTGATTTATCGATCCGGTCATATCGCATATAACTGACTAATATCCAATGTATCGGCTTATCGAATCAATCCTTGATTCGATAACTAGGTTATATCGCATACAACCAATCGATACATTCATCGAGAGAATAGAATATGGTATCACATGCACGCATTATTCTCGGTCCCGCACATATCTCATATGCGCTCCTATTTCGTTTCGCTTGAGCCAGGAAACCTATGTATAGGACTCTAAAGACTCGTCAATACGCCGGCAGCAGATGATGATCATATCAAGCACCCACAAGCCGCAAGCGGTCTGCTAAACATAACGGCCACCCGAGTATTGAGCGATCAGAAGATCAACAAGCAAGCCCGCTCACACTCCTGTGAATCCAACCAGTAACACTTACCGTACAGTCCGGTCTGTTCGTCTGATATGTTGCATATCTCACCTAGGGGTGGTAAACGTTAGACCCCAATAGCTCGATAAGTCATGCCGACGTGAGGTCCATAACTATCGTGAAACTACTGATAACTCTTACCAGTATATCACTGCAACCCTGGCCAGAGATTTCCTGTTATGGCCAGTCGTGCATAGCGCAACATCAACCCCCAATACCAGGAAAGACGAATACCCTCCTATCGCTCATTGCCTCCATGTGAATCAGGACTGTACCTAAAAACCACCTGTTTGCACGACTCAGTAGAGCCGTGGTAGGATGGAAATCAAAGCACAGTGGGAGACACATAAGACTCTAAGACGATCTCGGGTCAACAGACTAAGCTGTACCAGTGTCACCAGAGAACTGTCATCTGACGTGAGGTATAATACCATCTGGGAGTTCTCGGCGAGTCCGTTCAGTGTACCCAGTCTCCACTGAGCACCCGCATACCATCTCTGATGTCAAACACCAATGGATATGGGATCATCCATTGCCCATCACATGAGTCGAGAAGATATACGCTAGTCTACTCTGGAATATCGATGCCCCGTCTCGATATTCCCACGACTAGGAACATTGAAGGATGTACTCATTGACTACCCAGAGCCCACTAGTATGATCTGCATCATAGTCCTGGAAGTCGAGTACACATCCTAAGGGCTTTATCAACATGTAATCAGAGAGACAGAAAGTATACATGTTAAGATAAAGAGCAACCAGATAGCGTACTATCATGTCGAGCAAGAAAGTCCTACCTATATATGTCCCAGCATCCACTACAATATACATCCAATGTACAGTAATGGCCTCTAGGGCATACATATAACTAACAATCTCCCACTTGCACTAGGGCCATCTGTAGCAGTAGTTGTAGTATCTAATACTCAACCATCCCCTAAAAGTCTCTCTTTGGGAAAAGGCCTTCGTGAGTGGATCCGCCGTATTGTCCTCTGAGTCTACTCTCATATCCTCGATCACCCTGGAGATCAACTATCTCCATGATCAGGTGATGCTGCCTCAGAATATGTCTGGGTCACTGATGGGACCAGGGTTCCTGGGCCAAAGCCACACTTCCATTGTCATACAATGGTAGGAACCTAGTTCATCTTATGAACCAATATACACCCAAACTGCCTCTTTGGTAGTATCTTTGACAGCGATGTTACCAGCCTTTATCGTCTAGTTTGCCACGGTATCTAGCTTGGAACTTTTCCAACATACCGTCCCTTTAGTTAGGGTAAAAACAATGCCTGTGACTGATATTCAGTCGTCTTTATCACCCTGGAACCTTTCCAGTGATTCTCCCCAGGATCGAGGAGGTATCACCTTTATCCTATTGGAGAATCCATGTGACAAGAGGAGATCGACCGATCGTAGTATAGAAAAAATTTTTCTATCTAGAGTATGTTGTCCACGTACAATGCGAGGATGACTACCTTACTCTCTACTACCTTTTTGTTCATACAAGGTTCATCTACCATTTTGATGAAGTCAAACACTTCGACTATCACATCAAAACAGACGTTCCAACTCCGCGATGCCTGCTGTATTCTGCAAAGCAACTTGCACATGTTTCCGCTGCTCCCACTGTTTACGAAGCCCTCTGGCTGTGTACTTATTGACGTTCTCTTCTAAATCAGTATTTAGAAAAGTAGTCATGACACCCAACCACCAGATATCGTAGTCATGGTATGTAGCAATGGCAAGTAGGATCTGGATGGACTTAAGCATAGTCCCTGGAAGAGGTTTCATAATTATCCATGCCTGGTCGATGATGAAAACCTTTAACAAGTCTAGCTTTGAAAGTCTCAACTTTTCCATCTACACCAAGTAATCATCTCAAGATATACTTGCTCCTGATGGGGATTTAACCCTTCAGATATAGCAGCCAAAGTCCATACTTTGCTGGTGTACATGGATTCCATGTCAGATCGCTAAGCATCCAGCCATTCTTACAGAGTCCCTACTCTCGATGGCCTGCTCGAAACTAGTTGGGTCATCATCTCATGATGCATTCCTCGCTCCCACTGTCATCGAGAAACCGAAGTATCTCTTAAGCGGATGAGGAACCCTGCTAGTTCGGCGGAGAGGCTGAGGTTCGTTGGGGACTATTGAATCCTTTGGTTCTATCAAATCATCAGCAGTTTTGTATAGCTGGAACCTTTCCAGTTCTACAGAACTGTCCTTGCCTCGATCTTGTCCAGATTTTGCTTTAGACATAGGCCGGACAATCCTAAATCTTAACTTACTTAAGAGATAGGCTCTTCCCATACCATATCTTATATGGAGTGGTAGACACTGATTTGATTCGAACCTAATTCAATAGGTATGCAGCTTTTCAAGTGCACAACCCCAAAAGGAAATAGGTGACTCAGTAATACTCATCATAGAGCACACCATATCTAATATTGTGCGATTGCTCCGCCCCGATACACCGTTGTGCTGTGGTGTATTCAGAGGAGTAATGCTGAGAGAGAATCTCATTTTCCTTTAGAATAGTCCAAGAATTCCATGCACAAGTATTCTCTTCCCTGATCTTATCACAGGACATAATACTTTTACCCGGTTTTGGTTCTCTACTTCTAACTTATATTCTGTGAATATCTCAAAAGCTTCGGACTTATGTTTCAACAGGAACATATGACTGAATCTTGAGAGATTATCGGAGAATATAATGAAGTACAAAGAACCGGTCCTGGCATATGTAGACAGGGGAGTTTACATACATCATCATATATCAGTCCCAAGAGTTTACTAACTCTTTCTCTGTTTCCAATAAACAGAGCTATGGTCATCTAATCTTTGTGACATGATTGGTAAGTTTCACAAGATGTAAATTCAAACTGATTTAAATATGCATCTAAAATGTAACTTCAGCCAGTCGGGTCGCATTGATATGACCTAGTCTACAATGCCTCAAGAAGGATTCGTTCATTTTTGAACTCTTCCTCTTGTGTGTGTTCTGTATACTAGGAACTGTAGTTTGATTTAGAACGTCAATGCTTTTAGATAATGTGCCTGAACCGATCAACTTTTGATATAGGAAATGTTCAAAACATTATCCATCAATACAAAATTATATCCTTTCTTTACGAATAAAGAGACTGATATGATTTTGTATATCAGGTTCGGTAACTAATAACATTCGTTCAGAATCAATGTAGTGGTCATACAGGGGGACAGTGACCAACAGACTTGGCTGCAACACTTGCCCCGTTTTCTGTCTCATGAAACTTATCACCCGTTCTCAGTTTTTCTACGTTTTTGTAGCCCTATGAAACAGATTACATATCTGGGATCCTGATCCAGTATCAAATACCCAGGATGCGGAGGATACTGAGAAACAGTTTTTTGTAATGAACATACCCGAAGAAGATGCATCATATGCACTTTCTTCGTTTGGGCGGCATAGGAATTCTGGTATTCCCCTATTTCCTGCTCTGTCTTATAACAATTATAAGTTGGAGCGGGACCAACGTTCCCCGGCTCAGTATAACAAGCGGGTTCGGTCAATACATCCATATTATTATCTTGATTAAGGCGTGATATGGTCGCTACCTGGAGAGAGAGAGAAGAAAACACTCTGCGTGCGCTCTTGCAAGATTAAATTGGTTATTTATTTTATCTAATCAGGATGGCTCCCACTGTTTTTATCAAATCTTCCTTCAAACCTTAAAAGGAAAGACTAGCCGGGATTAATTACACTCTACAAGTTCGCCAATCTTTCAGCCAGGCCAGTGTCGGTACTTTGAGGGAGGTTCCCCGTGCTTTCGCACGGACCTAATTACAGTAAACCTCGTTTTCCCAGAGGCGTAACCCCGTTCACACCTTTCTAGACACCTACTTGATCGGCTAATTGCAAAGTACAAAACTCTCCCAGGAGTAACAATTACTCGCAGTGGGTATCAGGATCCAACTATCATATAGAAGGTATGCAATCTCATTGCAAATTTCAACACTTGAAACTCCCGATAAAAATTTTTACCCCTAGCACTTATGACCTTAACTATGGTCAACAAATCATAAGTACTAGTCAAGTTCTACCCGTCATTTCGTGATTAATTAGACCCACCCACATGACCCTTAACTAAGGTCAACAAAGTCACGCGACTGTCCTAACTTATCGCATCATATGCGGTGTAGGAAGACATCACTTAGCTACCGTACACTGTGCCTTAACTAAGGTCAACAAACACAGCACGAATACTAAGTACTCTACTTCCTAAAATGACGGAGGGTTGCGAATGGTTTTTATGAAAACCTTTAACGCTTTCAACTTGATCTCGTTGCGGAATCAAATGGTTTTTAAATGGAATGTTTTTTAAGCTTTTTCTAGTTTTGCTAAAGGGGTCACTCACGGTGAAGGGATCGTCGGCCCTTTCCTCGTCGAATGAGGTGCGGGATATATCATATATATCACTGTGCAAAGCAGAAACTATAGAAGCAATCAAATGACAAACCGAGTGTGTAGCATCTGCCAGTTATTGCTAAAGGAGTCACTCTCGGTGAAGGGATCTCGGTCCTTTCCTCATCAAATAAGGTGCAGGATGTTCTACAATGTACACCTCGATGCAAAACAAGAACTGTAGCTACCTGTTTTATTTTGAAATTCGATTCCACAACATCAATTAGGTTTATTTTCTTTCATTAATCTCATTAATGAATATCCCATCATTTAAGTCCACCTAAACATCACAGATAAATATAACGTACGCTTATGCCATCCGCATTCGCCTCGATGTCCCGTCTGCACCGTTAGGTTAGGTAACTATCGCCAGAGCGAGGCAGAGCTAGCGCGGGTGTAAAACATAAGCAATGTCTATATAATATATCATATATACTATATAAAATATCTATCTGAACAAATCACATGATCACATCACAGATAACGCAGCAGAAAGTATCATATGAAATATTGGATATACTAGGACGTCCGTGTTTTCAATATGAGCCAGTATAAAACACGGATTCCACGGTCGTGATGAATAGCCAATCCCACACCCCTAGACCCCTATGAGAGGGGCAAGCAACCCTACCAATTCTAGGGTTAGGAGACCCGGACTCGACTCCTTGAGTTGGTCTCCTACTGGACCCCAGAACCCGGTTACTTGTGCTCCCCTCCTTGGGTCTATCCTAATGCGGAAAAGTAAATAATATACAAACGGTGACATCTTCCGCAACCAGGAAGTGCTTCAATAAAAGAATATTACATACAAGTTTTTACATGAATGAAAATGAAAAACACTCATCTCACATAAAACCCCACGGCTATTCAAACACGACGATCCAATATAACATATCCAGCAACACATAACATCACATGTCATCAACGTAAGTAAACATGCGTATCCCAATTGTTATTGACATATAGCAACGAAACCGGCGATATCACATATTACACTTACGGTCACAGAAAAGAAAGTGTAAAACTACAACAGTTGGAATCCTCAACCTCTTTAGACATCGCATGCCTAGCCAAATGAATTCCTTAGACATCGCATGCCTAACAGTTATAAACCCCGCATTTTAGTCTCATTTTCGAAAACTCTTTTCAATATCAAGTCGGGCAATTCAACAAGATTCCCGACATCCTGATCGAATGCTCGTCGCAAACTTTAGTAGACGGCTGCACCCATGATACCGTCGACGAAGTGCACCAAGGTGGAACACCGCTGCCGCGAGCACCCGAACGGATGCTTTCGGTGACGGGGTTCTCCTACAGTCACTTGGTCGGGGCTATGGAGTGTAGCAGTCTATTAAGTTTACTCGGTGAGTACCCGCGTACGCTACGTGATTGCGACGGACTTTTGATCGCATCAAAATTCTGTGGCAACCGATCAAGTGAGACTAAAGTGCTATGTTAATAACATTCATTCAGTTATCTCATAACTACTTATGAATTCCAAATATTGTATCATATTCCGGATAAATAGAAAAATGTTAAACTTTCCGATCGAACAATCGAACACCCAATTTTTCCCGATACAGCTCAACACATAAAATAAGTTTAAAAACATTCACTTCGTGCCTCAGTACCAACGGTCCAGCCGTAGAAGGGTCAAGCCAACGCCTCACATGTGGCACGCCGTACTGCCCCAAACCCGAAGGTTCAAAGGGCAGTTCAAGACGGTCACATAATCGAGTTAAGGTTTGTAGTCTTCTAGAGGGACCATCGCGTTACTTGCACTACTTAGAACGTCGATAAACTACAGAAAAGTCCAACAATTGGAAATTTCCCGGCAGGGGAAAAAGTGGATATTTATATCCGGTCGAACTTTTTAACATATTCTAAAATTACCCGGAAAAGCACACAGACAAAATTAGACAATCCGATCGAAACACCGAGTCCCCAATACTACCCAGAAAAATCAACTCTTGAGTTCAGATTAAAAATTCCCAAGAAAACCAGCACTACAAAATAAGAATTACTATGTAAAATTCATTGAACATGGAGATCGTACGGCCGCGGAACCGCCGCACGAGCCATGCTCGTGCCGCGGAACCGCGGCGGTTTGATGGAGTTAGGCACTCGAATTTCACAGTAACTCTTACAAACTCCTGCTGATTTTTTTGCATATTTTTAATTCACAAAATTCCACAATTTTCAAAAAAGTACAGAGAGCAAGTTTTGAATTAGGGTTTCGGCTCGATCGGATTTCTAACTCCGTCTACGCATCGCCTAGGGCTCTAGCTAGGCTCTGATACCACTGTCGGGTTCCTAGGCACACTAATGAGGTCTTACAAGTGATCAAACATGGCTAATTCAAAATTTTCCATGTGCCTACAAACCCTAATACGGACCGTTAACTAGATGTATAGGCGATGCGATGCAAGTAAACAACTTTAACTTAAAAGAAAAGAGGCTACAACCTTTGTAGATCCGGTCCTCCACCTCCTAGGCTCCGTGATGACGTCCCTCCGCTGTAGCAACCGGAATCCTAGACTCTTGCGGTGGTCTCATCGAAGAAATGGGCGGGCTAGGTCTTCGACTTCGATGCCGAAGATGATCTACGTCGAGGCAACTCAAAATCAAACTCCAACTTTACCAAGTCATGAAACTTATGAAGAAAACACCCTATACTACTTGGCAAAAGGTAGAGGATGAATAAATAGGAAGTGGGTTCACTTTAGAATTGGATTTCTCACTCTTTTTCTCAAGTTGCCATTGATGAAGGCAAGATTTTCTTCTTGTTGAAGATGAAGAAGAAGAAGAAAAAGAATATGATAAGTATTATTCTAAAAGGAAAATAATATGAATACTTATCATATACCAACCATAGTTAGGTGTAGAGAATAAACTATGATTAGGTTGAATAGTTAGGGTTAAGCATGAGACAAGAATGGAGGACTTGTTCAAAGCTTCATGAAGCTTCAACAAACAAACAAACAAAGCCACCATGATTTATTTATCTTTCCAAAATGAAAAATAAATAAATGAATAAGAAAAATGTAAACCCTAACCACTAACTTAACCATGGTTTGATTCTTTACACAAACCCAAGTGAGCATGTATCATCAAACATGATACAAACAAGTGCACAAAAGTATATCACATATACAACTTGTGCATTTCAAGTGACAAAATCCATTTAAAGTGAACCGATACTAGTTAATGCAAAGTAATATATCAAATATATAATTATGCATTAAATCATTAAATCAACACTTGATTTATCGATCCGGTCATATCGCATATAACCGACTAATATCCAATGTATCGGCTTATCGAATCAATCCTTAATTCGATAACTAGGTTATATCGCATACACCCAATCGATACATTCATCACGAGAATAGAATACGGTATCACATGCACGCATTATTCTCGGTCCCGCACATATCTCATATGCGCTCCTATTTCGTTTCGCTTGAGCCAGGAAACCTCTGTGTAGGACTCTAAAGACTCGTCAATACGCCGGCAGCAGATGATGATCATATCAAGCACCCACAAGCCGCAAGCGGTCTGCTAAACGTAACGGCCACCCGGATATTGAGCGATCAGAAGATCGACGAGCAAGCCCGCTCACACTCCCGTGAATCCAACCAGTAACACTTACCGTACAGTCCGGTCTGTTCGTCTGATATGTTGCATATCTCGCCTAGGGGTGGTAAACGTCAGACCCCAATAGCTCGATAAGTCATGCCGACGTGAGGTCCATAACTATCGTGAAACTACTGATAACTCTTATCAGTATATCACTGCAACCCTGGCTAGGGATTTCCTGTTATGGCCAGTCGTGCATAGCGCAACATCAACCCCCAATACCAGGAGAGAAGAATCCTCTCCTATCGCTCATTGCCTCCATGTGAATCGGGACTGTACCCAAAAACCACCTGTTTGCACGACTCAGTCGAGCCATGGTAGGGTGGAAATCAAAGCACAGTGGGAGACACACAAGACTCTATGACGATCTCGGGTCAACAAACTAAGTTGTACCAGTGTCACCAGAGAACTGTCATCTGACGTGAGGTATAATACCATCTGGGAGTTCTCGGCAAGTCCGTTCAGTATACCCAGTCTCCACTGAGCACCCGCATACCATCTCTGATGTCAAACACCAATGGATATGGGATCATCCATTGCCCATCACATGAGTCGAGAAGATATACGCTAGTCTACTCTGGAATATCGATGCCCCGTCTCGATATTCCCACGACTAGGAACATTGAAGGATGTACTCATTGACTACCCAGACCCCACTAGTATGATCTGCATCATAGTCCTGGAAGTCGAGTACACATCCGAAGGGCATTATCAACATGTAATCAGAGAGACAAAAAGTATACATGTTAAGATAAAGAGCAACCAGATAGCATACTATCATGTCGAGCAAGAAAGTCCTACCTATATATGTCCCAGCATCCACTACAATATACATCCAATGTACAGTAATGGCCTCTAGGGCATACATATAACTAACAGTATCGATGCCCTGTCTCGATACTCCCTCGACTAGGAACAGTTATAGGATGTACTCGTCGACTACCGTGGCCCCACTAGTATGATCTCATCATAGTCCCAGTAGTCGAGTACATATCCTAAGGGCTTTATCAACATGTAATATAGAGACAATCAGTGTACATGTTAAGATAAAGTACAACCAGATAGCATACTATAATGTCGAGCAAGAAAGTCCTCCCTATATATGTCCTAGCATCCATTACAATATACATCGTATGTACAGTAATGGCCTCAAGGGCATACATATAACTAACACATGGTGTGTGTCTCATACATACATGTTGCATGTGTAACCTAGCATGACACATAAATATATATCACATATATATTTTGTGCAAAAAGAAAACAATACATTTAACATATATCATACACATATATATATATATCAACGTATCATTAGTGAGAAAAATGAATACTTAAGTGAGCTAATATTAGTTAATGTAATGTAATATATCAAATATACAATTATACATTAAATTATTAAATCAACTCTTGATTTAATAATCCGGCAATATTATATACAACCGACTAATATCATATGAATCAACTTATCGAATCAACACTTGATCCAATAACAGGGCTATATCATATATAACTGACCGATATCCGATATCGCGAGAATAGAATACGGTATCACATATCGCATTAGTCTCGGTCCCGCACATATCACATATGTACTCCGACTCAGTTTCGCATGAACCAGGAAACTTCTATGTAGGACTCTAAAGACTCGTCAATACGCCGGCAGTAGGTGATGATCATATCAAACACCCACAAGCCGCAAGCAGTCTGCCAAACGTAACGGCCACCCGGGTATTGACCGATCAGAAGATCAACAAGCAAGCATGCTCATACTCCTGCGAATCCAATCAATAACACTACCGTACAGTCCAGTCTCTTCGTCAAATATGTCGCATATCACAGCGTGGGGGTGGTATAACGTCAGACCCCAATAGCCTGATAAGTCATGCCGATGCAAGGTCCATAACGGTTCGAGAAACTACTGATAACACTTACCAGTAAATCTCAGTAACCCTGGCCAGGGATTTCCTGTTATGGCCAATCGAGCATAGCGCAACATCAACTCCCAATACTGGGAGAGTCGAAACCCCTCCTATCGCTCATTGCCTCCATATGACTCGGGACTACCCAAAAACCACCTTTTTGCACGATCTCTTGATCGAGGTATAGTGGAAATCAAAGCACAATAGGAATCACACAAGGCTCTATGACGATCTCAGGTCTACAGACTAACATATACTAGTGTCACCAGAGAACTGCTATCCGACGATAGGTATAATACCATCTAGGAGTTATCGGCGAGTCCGTTCAGTTTACCCAGTCTCCACTGAGCACCCGTATACCTTCTCTGATGTCAAACACCAATGGATATGGGGTCATCCATCGCCCATCATATGGGTCGAGAACCGTATATGCTAGTCTACTCTGGAGTATCGATGCCCTATCTCGATACTCCCATGACTAGGAACATGTGAAGGATGTACTTACCGACTACCCTGTCCCCATTAGTATGATCTGCATCATAGTCCTGGTAGTCAAGTACTCATCCTAAGGGCTTTATCAACATGTAATAGAGAGCCAATAAATGTACATGTTGTAGGGTTACTAGGCACTCTCACAAGGTTCTACAAGGCATCAACCATGCCCGATTCAAAAATTAGACGTGCCGAACAACCCTAACCAAGATCGTATACTAGAGATTATGCGAAAACTATAAGCAAGTAAACAACTTTACTTCTAAGAGTTTGGGATTACAACCTTTGTAGTCCGGTCTTTCACTTCAAATAGCTCCGTGTAGTAGTCCCCTTCGCCGCGATCGCAAACCCTGGACTTTAGAGAGGCTCTATGAAGAAACGAACGTGCTTGCTTCAATGACTTCGAGGCTAAAGATGATCTACGTCGACGAGACACTGAATCAAGCTATTCCTTCACTAGGTCATGAACTTTGTGAAGAGAACACACTCTACTACATGGCAAGTGGTAGAGTATGAAGAAGTAGGAGGTGGGCTCACTTTAGAATTTATTTTCTTACACTTTTACTCAAAACTCCATTAGAGCTAGCATGCTTTTTCATGGAACTTGAAGAAGAAGAAGAAGACTTGTGAATAATTCATCCAAATGAATTATTGGACCTATGGTTGAGTTAAGCCCTCATGGCTAACTCATGTAGAGAATTAACTCATGGCTATGGTTAAAGGTTGGGTTTGATAAATATCTTAAACTAGACAAAAGGGTTGACTTTGTCAAAGCTTATCCATAAGCTTTTGTGCAAGCTTTAGCATAACAAACTCAATCTCTTTTGAATTAGCTTAACATAAATAGAAACCCTAACTTAACCCTAGCATTGTGTTAATCTCATACACCCATCTTTTATGTATCATCAAACACGACACAATCCATGTACACAAATGCGTATATATATATATATATAATGTGCACATCATGTGAGAAAAAGAAATCAATAGTGACCTAAATATTAGTTAATGTATTATAATATATCAAATATATAATTATACATTAAATTATCAAATCAACTCTTGATTTATTAATCCGGCTATATCACATATAACCGACTAATATCAAATGCAACATCTTATCGAATCAACGCTCAATCTGATAACTCGGCTATATCACATATAACCAATCATGTCACACATCGCGAGAATATAATGCAGTATCATATACTCGCATTAATCTCGTTCCCGCACATATCACATATGCGCTCCTACTCCGTTTCTCTTGAGCCAGGAAACCTCTGTTTAGGACTCTAAAGACTCGTCAATACGCCGGCAGTAGGTGATGATCATATCAAACACCCACAAGCCGCAAGCGGTCTGCTAAACGTAACGGCCACCCGGGTATTGAGCGATCAGAAGATCAACAAGCAAGCATGTACTTTCTCCAGCGAATCCAATCAGTAACACTCCCGTACAGTCCGGTCTCTTTGTTTGATATGTCGCATATCTCACCTAGGGGTGGTAAACGTCAGACCCCAGTAGCTTGATAAGTCATGTCGATATGAGGTCTATAACAGTTCGAGAAACTACTGATAACACTTACCAGTAAATCTCAGCAACCCTGGCCAGGGATTTCCAGTTATAGCCAATCAAACACGGCGCAACATCAACTCCCTATACCGGGAGAGACGAATCCCCTCCTGCCGCTCATTGTCTCCATGTGATTCGGGACTGTACCCAAAAGCCACCGTTTTGCACGCCCCAATGGACGTGGTATGATGGAAATCAAAGCACAGTGGGAATCACACAAGACTCTATGACGATCTCGGGTCTACAGACTAACCTATACCAGTGTTACCAGAGAACTGCCATCTAACGTCAGGTATAATACCATCTGGGAGTTCTCTGCGAGTCCGTCCAGTGTACCCAATTTTCACTGAGCACCCATATACCTTCTCTGATGTCAAACACCAATGGATATGGGATCATCCATCGCCCATCATATAGGTCAAGAAGCGCATACGCTAGTCTACTATGGAGTATCGATGCCCTGTCTCGGTACTCCCATGACTAGGAACATTTGAAGGATGTACTTGGCGACTACACTGTCCCCACTAGTATGATCTGCATCATAGTCCTGGTAGTCTAGTACTTATCCTAAGGGCTTTATCAACATGTAACATAGAGACTATCAGAGTACATGTTAAGATAAAGAGCAACCAGATAGCATACTATCATGTCGAGCAAGAAAGTCCTACCTATATATGTCCAAGCATCCACTACAATATACATCGTATGTACAGTAATGGCTTCTAGGGCATACATATAACTAACAATCTCCCACTTGCACTAGGGCCATCTGTTGTGGTATCGCATACCCAACAATCAGCAGTGGTTAAAGTATCTCATACTCAACCATCCCATAAAAGTCTCTACTGGGAAATAGGCCTTTGTGAGTGGATTCGCGTTGTTTTCCTCTGTGTCTACTCTCCTAACCTCGATCTCTCTGGAGATCAACCATCTCCATGATCAGGTGATACTGCCTAAGAATTATATCTGGATTTCTGATGGTACGGAGGTTCCTTGGCATAAGCCACAACTCCATTGTCACACAATGGTAGGAACGAAATTCATCTCATGAACTTATATATATCCAGACTGCCTCTTTGGTAGCATCTTTGGTAACGATGTAACTTGCCTTTAATCATCTAGTAAGTCACGGTATCTAGCTTGGAACTCTTCCAAGATTCCGTCCCTCCACTGAGGGTAAAGACAATGCCTGCGACTGACATTTAGTCGTCCTTATCACCCAGGAACCTTTCCAGTGATTCTCCCCAGGATCGATTGATACCATCTCACTACAACTAGTGAGAATCCTAACATCCAAATAGATCTATCTCATAGATCCATAACCCAGGATTTAGGAGGTATCATCTTGATCCTATATGGAGAATCGTTGTGATAAGCGGAGATTGACCGAGCGTAGCATAGGAAACTCCTTTCCTATCAAGAGTATGTCATCCACGTACTCTACGAGGATCACCACCATACTCTCTACTACCTTTTTGTATATACAAGGTTCTTGTACCATTTTGATGAAGTCAAACTCTTTGACTACCACATCAAAACAGACGTTCCAACTCCGCGATGCCTGCTTTATCACATAAAACATCTTGCACACGTTTCCGCTGCTCCCATTTCTACGAAGCCCTCTGGCTGTGTACTTATAGACGTTCTCTTCCAAAACATCATTTAGAAAAGCAGTCATGACACCCAACCACCAGATATCATAGTCATGGTATGTAGCAGTGGCAAGTAGGATCTGGATGGACTTAAGCATAGCTTTGAAAGTCTCAACTTTTCCATGTACACCAAGTAATCTTCTCAAGATATACTTGCTCCTGATGGGGATTTAACCCTTCAGATAAAGCAACCAAAGTCCATACTTTGTTAGTGTATAAGGATTCCATCTCAAATCGCTAAGCATCCAGCCATTCTTACAGAGTCCTACTCCTGATGGCCAGCTCGAAACTAGTTGGGTCATCATCTCATGATGCAATCCTCGCTCCCACTGTCATAGAGAAACCGAAGTATCTCTCAGGTGGGTGAGGAACCCTACTAGATCGGCGGAGAGGCTGAGGTTCGTTAGAAACTATTGAATCCTCTGGGTTTACCAAATCATCAGCTGCAGTTTGTATCTCCAACAAACTTCCACAGAACTGACTTTGCCTCGGGATTGTCCGGATTATGCTTTTAGACATAAGCCGGACAACCCCAAATCTTAACTTACTTACGATATGGGCTCTTCCCATTCCATATCACATATGAAGTGGTAGGCAACTGATTTGATTGGAACCCTATTCAATAGGTATCCAGCTTCTCAAGTGCATAACTCCCAAAAGGAAATAGGAAACTCAGTAGTACTCATCATAGAGCACACCATATCACATAGGGTGTGATTGCTCCGTCCCGATACACCATCTTGCTATGGTGTATACGGAGGAGTAATGCTGAGAGAGAATCTCATTCTCCTTTAGAATAGTCCAGGAATTCCGTGCTCAAGTATTCTCCTCCTTGATCACATCAAAGGACATAATACTTATACCCATCTTTGGTTCTCTACTTCTAACTTATATTCATTGAATTTCTCAAAAGTTCCAGACTTGTGTTTCAACAGAAACATATGTCCGGATCTTGAGAGATAATCAGTGAATGTAATGAAATACAAAGAACCGGTCCTGGCATGTGTAGACAGGGAACTTACATACATCATCATGTATCAATCCCAAGAGTTCACCAACTCTTTCTCTGTTTCCAATAAACAGAGCTATGGTCATCTTATCTGTCACGACCCGAAAGTACGGAACATGACTGGCACTTAGACTACGACGTCTCAAGGCGTACGTATGCTAAGTAAGCCGAAACCCAGAAATCCAAACCAAGAGAAGTAGTAGACAATAGGAAGAACCATATCAAATCAACCTGTATGCAACATAATATACAACGCCTAAAGGCGAGGATCACAACAGAAATGGAACTCAACCAGCAAGAAACTCAAGAAATATAACATGCTATTCTATGGTCGAAAGAATAACATTACTGGTCTCTATCTCAAAAAATACAAGTTTGGTTGATGGAACTTCTAGATACAACTGAAATATAATATACAAGGTATAATGATGGGTAAGATACAATAAACCCACCTACTAGCAAGTCACCCGAAAAGAAACCGTGCCCGCAAAGCCGTAATGAAATCCGTACGGCAACACCTGCAAGAAACTGGGGCACAACGGGGGTGAGTTGCCAACTCGTGAGTAGAGAAAGATCTACGAACAGAAAATCGCATGAATAACGCAACCTAGGTCAATGATCATAATATATCCTCAATATATGAATAACATGCAGCCTATAACAAAGGCTAGGGTAATATCTAACCTGAGTGTGATCTCACGTGCCCGTGTCAGTGCCTCAGGTAGCAATATATCATATGAATGAGGTATGAATGCATGAAAACAGAATACATGTAAATGAAGAAACTGTTTTCATAAATTAGTGAGATTTCCTTTGTATTTTTAAAATGAGGTATCATAAATGAAATCAGCACCAACAGTGTCTAGCATCGACACAAAACATAAATCTCAATGTCTCAAAACCTCAGGCTCCGGCCATCCGGACTGGCCTGTATCATCAAATCTCAGTACCTCAATATCTCAAAATCTCAATGTCTCAATCTCAATATCTAGGGCGTCGTCAGTCCAGACCGGCCCCTACCATCCATCTCAAGACCACGACGGTATCCTCCGGATATCCGACGCGTCGGGTAAAATCACCGGTAGGTAGTCTCCCCCTGCCAGGCTCATCGTCATCACCACGAGCTTCTTGCCCCGGGGTACCTTACCGGGTCCACCATGTACCCGAAACGGTTCATCCAACTCCTCGAATCGGGTCTCCAAATCCATCAGCAAACTCATGGTGGACGACTCATACATCATGGGAAAAACCGCGCTTTTTATTTAAAAAGAGAAAGAAGAAGTTTGTATATGTTTTGCGGTTTTCCCCAAATCCAGAAAATCTCATGGAAATCCAAATCCAAAACCTCAATAGCACGTAAAAGTGAATATATGCATGAGAATCCATGAATGCGGCATAACAATGAATAACAGTATGCATGAGGTAGCAGGTAATAACTACAATGTCTAAACTAACATATAAGGCAAGTACACTAATATCATGTCTAAACTATTAGCTAACAGGCTATGTCAAGCAATAATATTTTCTAAGGTGTACGTGACATGGCAATTACCGATGAAGATGTGTGTGAGCCGGCAAGTAAGTGTACGTGGTACATACGCATCATCGGTAATGGTGCTGGTGTCCTAACCACAAGATATCAACAGTAGAATATGAAGCATAATATAAGCATGTGATGCAGAGCAAACAACAATAATGAGCGGGAACTGAATACTAGACGCAACGATAACTAATCTATTTTAACCTAATATAAGTCCTACAGTGGTGCCTTTTGAAATAACACGAATCATGGGGTTTTGAAAATAGGGGCTACGGTGTTTTTAAGAAAAGATACGTTTTTTTTTTGAAATATCCGTAGGATCCCTTAGGCTGTCTTTAAAAATACGCACGATTCGCAAGCTTTGAAATAGGTAGGAACCGAATCTAATCTAACAACTAACTAAACTAAAGGGCTACGCTACAAGCTAGACTATAGGTAAGGAAACCGCCTAACATCTGAGTCGATACATATACATACCTGTATATATATTAGTCGGTGATCCCGCCTCAATAATATCATATCCGATACCATATCTATAATCAGACATCCCAAGTCAAGAGTGCGGATCAATCATCAAGATATAGCTCGTACGTAAATCCGTCGTACGACATCCCCCAATTCTGGGTACGGGTCAAAATCACATTCATCATACTATTCATCTGATATCCTCTTTATCAAATCATGATCGGGGTACTGATCTACGTCTAGTACCATACTGATACCGCCTACGTATGCATGGACGTGTGTGAAACACTACGTCAAGGACCCGCTACAACGTCATGTCGTATCTCAAATACGAACCCTGCTATATCACCGATCTCATGGCCTCAAATCAAATCTCATCGACTCAGCTCAATCCCAAGTATCATTCTCAAATCCGTATGTGAACACATAGTCCCATACCCATGTGAACCCATAACTATATAACCCCATATAAGCACATATGAAGAAAAATGTATGCAAGTATGGGTGTGTGTATAAATGTGGTGCAGCCTCTACTCTAGGGTCTCGCAACACTAAACCTAACTATTCACACCTAAAATCTATCTTTATCATCAATAACCTCAATAAATAATAATCAATATATATGTATGTATACGTATTCGTATACATCACCACGGACTGCGGGGGTGTTATACGCCATCCACCCGACTTCTCCCCGTAGATATAAATCTACTCACCTGGTCCTCGCTCGTCGGTGCCGACGTCGCGACGCGCTTGCTTGTCGTCTCGAAGTCCACATGGGTTACCTACATATCATAACGCACCGTATCGCATTAAAATCCGACTCAAGACCAAAACGACTCACGAATCTCACATAGGTCAAAACCTATGGTTTCTTTCACAAATCAACCCAAAAACTCTCGACGTCGGTGTACAAACGCCAGACCATCGAGAAAAACCCAAATACACTCATTTGTAAAATCACGAGCACTAATTATAATATAAAATAGCTTAAAATTCACAAAAACCCCAAATTCACTTTAAAAGCCATTTTTCCGAAAATCTAGCAAGCACAAATTACCCGTTTTAATACAACATCTTGATGTTTAACCGAATCTAGCGGCCACAATATTCACTAAATATCATAACAAACTCATATAAACCATTCCTATAATTTATTCTCATCAATTTCCATAATTTCCAAAATTCTAGTTTACAATATACCCAAATTTAACAATTTTATAGCAAAAAAATGCATAAACCACAATCTAGCTTGGATTTTCATGAACTAAAAATTAAACTACACATTATAATATTAATAATGACATGAAACCTTAATTTAGATTTTAATCCCAAATATAAAACCATTTCAAAAAAACCTAGTTAGCAAAAAGAACATTTATCACAATTTCCAACTAACAATTTGAAATTTGTAACTAGATTTGGTTTTAGCAAGAATTAATATGTTAATCCACTCATTAAGATCAATACCCAAAGATGAAAACCCTAATTTTGATTTATAAACCCTTCTCTTGAATTTTGAATCACAAATTTAAAACCATAATTAAACATCTAGTTAAACTAGACTAAAGCATTAGCAACAAATGAACATGGGTTTAGGGTTTATACCTCACTATCCATGGATCAAACATGGAACTAAGCCACCAAAAAATAGCTCCCATACACCTAGATCCATGCTAGATAGGCCAAGGGAAAATGGGTATAGCTTGGATTTTGAGTTTGCTTTGAATTTGCATGGATTTTTGAAGCATTTTAATGGATTTTTGAGGCAAAATGGTGTGGGATTTTGGTGAAGGGCTGCTGCTGTGGGGGGTTTCAGATTTGGCCAGAAATGGAGGGGGTTTGGGTGAGGGAGGAGAGAGAGTGAGGTGGAGAAAGTAATATCTAGTCAAAGTCCACCCTTTTTCTATCATTTTCCTTTCTTTTCTTTTCTTTTCTTTTCTTGGTGATTGGAGAGAGAGAGAGGGGGAGGGCTGTCATGGTGGGGCCGGCCACATGGGGAGGGGAAGAGAGGGTGAGGTGTGGGTGTGTGAGTTAGGGAAAAAGATAAATGTATTACCCCAATTCCCATTAACACTAATTTCACCGAAAAAAGCCTTTTTCTTCGATATTTTTCTAAACCGTTTTGGCAAACGATTTCGTTTCAAAAACCACATGATAAAATTTTATTTAATGTTTTATGATGCACAAAATTTGTTTCAACTCATTCCAATTTGTAATTTTCCCTAATTAAATATATTAGTGACGGCTTAAAATAATAATAAAATAATATTTTTTTCAGAAAATTTGAAATTTCACCCGCGGCTCAATAAACACCAAATAATAGAAATTTCATAGCTAGAATATGTATATTTAATTTTTATAATAAGATATTTGCATTTTGACTTTTTACAGAAAACCCCCTTATTTTACCGATTTTCCGAAATTTCACCGAAACGATTTTCAAAACACTACAATCTTCCCCCCTTAAAAAAATTCGGTCCCCGAATTTAAAGTAAAACTCCCCCCAAATACTAAAACATCTAAACCAAAACCATCAAGTCGTCGGGGCTCTGAAATTGTAAATACATAAAACAAATTGTAGCGCAGCGCATGCGCATGAAAAATGAGCATATAACTCAAATCAAAACTCCGTCAAGCATCCCGCAATCATCGGAGTCATGGTAAAGACACAAATGTCAAATCCAATATAAAACCAATATGATATAATCTTGAAACTATACATGTAAATATCAACTCTATATATGTAAATATCTGAAGAAAATGCATGCCAAATCTTTTAAAGTCGCTGTGCAATGCGAATACACTGCACAGTGGCGAACGTCTATCATAAGAAAATAATCATATACATATATACCTTTTGTTTGAACTGTACGTTCCGCCATTTTGGGAAACAATTTGGAAGTGTTTTCTTTATTTAAACGTTTCGTGTCATATGAGACACGTAGGTAAATACTGAGACTATAGCTCGCATTTTGGAATTCCCTTCGATAGCTATCAATGCATGCAAAATAAATTCAGGTACTGTCCTCTGACTAGTCCTGCTCAGTACGAAAACACATAGCAAATATCATAAAAACGTACTGCTCTATAAGAAATCAATCCCAAAATATGCATATGAATACTACGTGTGTCTGGTGCGCACGGAAATCAAAATCCATATATGTGTCAACATGTGTACAGAAACAAGATCTAAGTGCATCGGGTGTGCATGAAACATCTGTCATAGGCAACGTGAGTGCCTGACAGCAAAACGGATGCATCTGACATGCACGAAGAATCTCGATTTAGTGCAACTGGTGTGCACCAAAATCGTATCTCAAAACATGCGCTCAACATGCGCGAAAATCCAAACCAAGTGCATCCATCATGCACGAAATCATGAAATCCAATATCAAGTGCCGAACATGCGCAAAATCAAATCAGGTGCACAAGGTGCACAAAACAAATATCGAACATCACCATCGAAATCAAAGTCCAGGGCATCTAAATGCACAACATACGTAACACTGCACTGCAAGCATATATGAACTATACCGCGTGCAAAAACCAAATCGTGTGCGTATATACGCACAAAATCAACTCAAATGTCTAAAACCGTAAAATCATAAACATGTGAAACCAAGCACGAAAACGATATCAAGTGCAACACTGTGTAACGATCGTAAATCCTCAATCATCAAAATCAAATCATGCGAATAAATCACCCAAAACATCGAAATCAATAATGGAAGAATAGTACCGCTCAAGCGCATCCTCTAAGAATCTCGGGCCAACTGTCGCGGTCACTAGTGGGACGTCTCGTCGATGATCATGAACTCTGGCCAGCTGGTGTGCGTAACAATGACCACTCCTGGGTCAAGGTCTTCACTGTGAATTACCAATCTCTCGATCCATCGGCTCATCGGCCCTGTCAGGTGTGCTAACGGGGATGATTCCGTTCTGGCACTTCTCTGGTCATCTCTCGGTCAATCATCGCGACCACTCGTAAGACAGCATATTACTGGCGTCGGCCTCTGGCTCTCTGAATGTACGTGACACCTCTGATCCTGGGTGCAAGTATCATTGCAGCAGTGTCCTGGAAGGAATCCTGCTCACGGTCTCTTCCATGTCTCGTCTCTGCCAACTGTCCGGAAGTCATTGTCATTTCCTATATCTGCATCTTGCTCTGGAACGACTGCATACTCATCGCAACTCCTTCTGGGAGGTAAGTCCAAGTACCATTCCTCGGCATGCGCATCGCATCTCTGATGTCTGCGGAGTGGAACGTCATCTCATCTAGATCTGGTACAAACCTCTTACTTCACTTTTCTCTAATGTCGTCTGCTTTGGACTCGTCTCGTCGCGGCTGCATGGACTGAGCTCCAACAGCTATCCTCGTATCTGGAGTCTCCCAAGAATGCATCTCACCACCTAGCATCCGAATTAAGTTGAGCCATCCGATCGAGTCATCAAAACCTCATAATCCCCCAACAGCTCAACATCTTGGGCACAGTTTAATAGTATCGAGTACATACCACAGCATCGGTGGTCCAGCCGTAGAAGGGCAAACCCAAGCCTCACTAATGGCGCCGCAGAACTGCCGCAAACCCGAAGGTTCCAAGGCTTTCACACGGTCATTAAGTCGAGTTGGGGTTTCATTCTTCTAGAGGGACCATAGAATTGCCTGCATGTCTTTCCGACTACTTTAAACTTGGAATAATAGGTTTCTGACATTCGATCGTCTCTGTCGACTCCCAACGTCTCCGCGTGAAGTTGTCTCTAGCTGGAATCAATCTATCTGATGACCTTGCATCGGGGTAGGCGAACGAACCACCTGTCCTAGTCATTTATCCTCGGGTGACTAGCGACCTTCTATCATCTCTTAGTACAACTCGTACTGCAATAGCTCCAACATCTGGGGCGATATCTCGTCTTTCGCAGCAATAACTGGCTCACTCGCCTGCATACTGAACAGTGCCTCAATCAACATGAATAAGCAATGCGCCAACGGTCATCAAAAATCTGGCTGGCCTCTGTCGGTGGCCCAATCCTCTGGTACTGATCGGCACGTCCGAGAAATCTCGTAAAGGCGATCCGCCAAACGCTCGTGGCGCGAAAACACAGTAAAAAGACATATCTCTGCAATCGTGTGTTGCCGGAATTACGCCCTGGTCAGTCCTCGTTCGTGACGAGCTTGTGCTGACCGCAACTCTAGCCGTAGCTCTCCCTGCCTGTAACCGTAGCAGCAAAACCAAACTGGTACCGATGAGTCTAGATCAGGAAGGAATATAATACTGAACAAGGAAATGTACATCCTAAGGCTTCATAAGTGGAGTGGGGTGTCGTAAATATGCCGCGGAACATATCAACGGTACGTCACTCTACTTTAGTCACCTATTCCATCAACCAAGGGTCATCCTACGCTCCTAAGGTTAAAACCTAACGCTCTGATACCAACTTTGTCACGACCCGAAAGTACGGAACATGACTGGCACTTAGACTACGAACGTCTCAAGGCGTACGTATGCTAAGTAAGTCGAAACCCAGAAATCCAAACCAAGAGAAGTAGTAGAGAATAGGAAGAACCATATCAAATCAACCTGTATGCAACATAATATACGACGCCTAAAGACGAGGATCACAACAGAAATGGAACTCAACCAGCAAGAAACTCAAGAAATATAACATCCTACTCTATGGTCGAAAGAATAACATTACTGGTCTCTATCTCAAAAAATACAAGTTTGGTTGATGGAACTTCTAGATACAACTGAAATATAATATACAAGGTATAATGATGGGTAAGATACAATAAACCCACCTACTAGCAAGTCTCCCGAAAAGAAACCGTGCCCGCAAAGCCGTAATGAAATCCGTACGGCAACACCTGCGAGAAGCTGGGGCACAACGGGGGTGAGTTGCCAACTCTTGAGTAGAAAAAGATCTACGAACAGAAAATCGCATGAATAACGCAACCTAGGTCAATGATCATAATATATCCTCAATATATGAATAACATGCAGCCTATAACAATGGCTAGGGTAATATCTAACCTGAGTGTGATCTCACGTGCCCGTGTCAGTGCCTCAGGTAGCAATATATCATATGAATGAGGTATGAATGCATGAAAACAGAATACATGTAAATGAAGAAACTGTTTTCATAAATTAGTGAGATTTCCTTTGTATTTTTAAAATGAGGTATCATAAATGAAATAAGCACCAACAGTGTCTAGCATCGACACAAAACATAAATCTCAATGTCTCAAAACCTCAGGCTCCGGCCATCCGGACTGGCCTGTATCATCAAATCTCAGTACCTCAATATCTCAAAATCTCAATGTCTCAATCTCAATATCTAGGGCGCCGTCAGTCCAGACCGGCCCCTACCATCCATCTCAAGACCACGACGGTATCCTCCGGATATCCGACGCGTCGGGTAAAATCACCGGTAGGTAGTCTCCCCCTGCCAAGCTCATCGTCATCACCACGAGCTTCTTGCCCCGGGGTACCTTACCGGGTCCACCATGTACCCGAAACGGTTCATCCAACTCCTCGAATCGGGTCTCCAAATCCATCAGCAAACTCATGGTGGACGACTCATACATCATGGGAAAAACCGCGCTTTTTATTTAAAAAGAGAAAGAAGAAGTTTGTATATGTTTTGCGGTTTTCCCCAAATCCAGAAAATCTCATGGAAATCCAAATCCTCAATAGCACGTAAAAAGTGAATATATGCATGAGAATCCATGAATGCGGCATAACAATGAATAACAGTATGCATGAGGTAGCAGGTAATAACTACAATGTCTAAACTAACATATAAGGCAAGTACACTAATATCATGTCTAAACTATTAGCTAACAGGCTATGTCAAGCAATAATATTTTCTAAGGTGTACATGACATGGCAATTACCGATGAAGATGTGTGTGAGCCGGCAAGTAAGTGTACGTGGTACATACGCATCATCGGTAATGGTGCTGGTGTCCTAACCACAAGATATCAACAGTAGAATATGAAGCATAATATAAGCATGTGATGCAGAGCAAACAACAATAATGAGCGGGAACTGAATACTAGATGCAACGATAACTAATCTTTTTTAACCTAATATAAGTCCTACAGTGGTGCCTTTTGAAATAACACGAATCGTGGGGTTTTGAAAATAGGGGCTACGGTGTTTTTAAGAAAAGATACGTTTTTTTTTTGAAATATCCGTAGGATCCCTTAGGCTGTCTTTAAAAATATGCACGATTCGCAAGCTTTGAAATAGGTAGGAACCGAATCTAATCTAACAACTAACTAAACTAAAGGGCTACGCTACAAACTAGACTACAGGTAAGGAAACCGCCTAACATCTGAGTCGATACATATACATACCTGTATATATATTAGTCGGTGATCCCGCCTCAATAATATCATATCCGATACCATATCTATAATCAGACATCCCAAGTCAAGAGTGCGGATCAATCATCAAGATATAGCTCGTACGTAAATCCGTCGTACGGCATCCCCCAATTCTGGGTACGGGTCAAAATCACATTCATCATACTATTCATCTGATATCCTCTTTATCAAATCATGATCGGGGTACTGATCTACGTCTAGTACCATACTGATACCGCCTACGTATGCATGGACGTGTGTGAAACACTACGTCAAGGACCCGCTACAACGTCATGTCGTATCTCAAATACGAACCCTGCTATATCACCGATCTCATGGCCTCAAATCAAATCTCATCGACTCAGCCCAATCCCAAGTATCATCCTCAAATCCGTGTGTGAACACATAGTCCCATACCCATGTGAACCCATAACTATATAACCCCATATAAGCACATATGAAGAAAAATGTATGCAAGTATGGGTGTGTGTATAAATGTGGTGCAGCCTCTACTCTAGGGTCTCGCAACACTAAACCTATCTATTCACACCTAAAATCTACCTTTATCATCAATAACCTCAATAAATAATAATCAATATATATGTGTGTATACGTATTCGTATACATCACCACGGACTGCGGGGGTGCTATACGCCATCCACCCGACTTCTCCCCGTAGATATAAATCTACTCACCTGGTCCTCGCTCGCCGGTGCCGACGTCGCGACGCGCTTGCTTGTCGTCTCGAAGTCCATATAGGTTACCTACATATCATAACGCACCGTATCACATTAAAATCCGACTCAAGACCAAAACGACTCACGAATCTCACATAGGTCAAAACCTATGGTTTCTTTCACAAATCAACCCAAAAAATCTCGACGTCGGTGTACAAATGCCAGACCATCGAGAAAAACCCAAATACACTCATTTGTAAAATCACGAGCACTAATTATAATATAAAATAGCTTAAAATTCACAAAAACCCCAAATTCACTTTAAAAGCCATTTTTCCGAAAATCTAGCAAGCACAAATTACCCGTTTTAATACAACATCTTGATGTTTAACCGAATCTAGCGGCCACAATATTCACTAAATATCATAACAAACTCATATAAACCATTCCTATAATTTATTCTCATCAATTTCCATAATTTCCAAAATTCTAGTTTACAATATACCCAAATTTAACAATTTTATAGCAAAAAAATGCATAAACCACAATCTAACTTGGATTTTCATGAACTAAAGATTAAACTACACATTATAATATTAATAATGACATGAAACCTTAATTTAGATTTTAATCCCAAATATAAAACCATTTCAAAAAAACCTAGTTAGCAAAAAGAACATTTATCACAATTTCCAACTAACAATTTGAAATTTGTAACTAGATTTGGTTTTAGCAAGAATTAATATGTTAATCCACTCATTAAGATCAATACCCAAAGATGAAAACCCTAATTTAATTTACAAACCCTTCTTTTGAATTTTGAATCACAAATTTATAACCATAATTAAACATCTAGTTAAACTAGACTAAAGCATTAGCAACAAATGAACATGGGTTTAGGGTTTATACCTCACTATCCATGGATCAAACATGGAACTAAGCCACCAAAAAATAGCTCCCATACACCTAGATCCATGCTAGATAGGCCAAGGGAAAATGGGTATAGCTTGGATTTTGAGTTTGCTTTGAATTTGCATGGATTTTTGAAGCATTTTAATGGATTTTTGAGGCAAAATGGTGTGGGATTTTGGTGAAGGGCTGCTGCTGTGGGGGGTTTCAGATTTGGCCAGAAATGGAGGGGGTTTGGGTGAGGGAGGAGAGAGAGTGAGGTGGAGAAAGTAATATCTAGTCAAAGTCCACCCTTTTTCTATCATTTTCCTTTCTTTTCTTTTCTTTTCTTGGTGATTGGAGAGAGAGAGAGGAGGAGGGCTGTCATGGTGGGGCCGGCCACATAGGGAGGGGAAGAGAGGGTGAGGTGTGGGTGTGTGGGTTAGGAAAAAAGATAAATGTATTACCCCAATTCCCATTAACACTAATTTCACCGAAAAAAGCCTTTTTATTCGATATTTTTCTAAACCGTTTTGGCAAACGATTTCGTTTCAAAAACCACATGATAAAATTTTATTTAATGTTTTATGATGCACAAAGTTTGTTTCAACTCATTCCAATTTGTAATTTTCCCTAATTAAATATATTAGTGACGGCTTAAAATAATAATAAAATAATATTTTTTTCAGAAAATTTGAAATTTCACCCGCGGCTCAATAAACACCAAATAATAGCAATTTCATAGCTAGAATATGAATATTTAATTTTTATAATAAGATATTTGCATTTTGATTTTTTACAGAAAACCCCCTTATTTTACCGATTTTCCGAAATTTCACCGAAACGATTTTCAACGACTAGGGACCTGAATATGGATGTGCTTGTAGACTACCCAGCCCCCACTAGTGTGACTGCCATCACAACGCTGGTAGTCAAGCAAGATCCTAAGAGCTCTATCAATACGTATACTCACATATTAAGATAGAAAAACCAAGTAGCATACTACCATGTTTAGCAAGACTGTTATATACATGTGAATATCCCAAGCTTCCATTAAGTAATATACAAACTAGTATGATACAATAATGGCCCCTAGGGCATATACACTAACAATCTCCCACTTGTACTAGGGCCATGTACTGGCATATCGAAGACCGATGATCTCGAGTAGCCTCTCGAACTGAATCTGAGGTAGGGCCTTCGTGAATGGATCAGCAATGTTCTCTTCAGAAGCAACTCTCCGAACCTCGATCTCCCGACGATCAATGATCTCCCTGATCAGGTGATACCGCCTTAAGATGTGTCTGGACTTCTGATGGGACCTTGGTTCCTTCTCTAAAGCTATAGCTCCGTTGTTGTCGCAATACAGAGGTATTGGATCAACTATGGTAGGAACCACCTGAAGTTCTGTTAGGAACTTCTTCATCCAGACTGCTTCTTTTGCGGCATCGCAAGCAGCTATATACTCCGCTTCCATCGTCGAGTCAGCAACGGTGTCCTGCTTGGAGCTCTTCCAGCACACCGCCCCTCCATTGAGGGTAAAGACATAACCCGACATGGACTTGGAATCGTCCTTATCACTCTGGAAGCCGGAATCAGCAAAGGCCTCCAACCTGAGGTCTTTTCCGCCGTAAACCAAGAACATCTCCTTAGTCCTTCTCAGGTACTTGAGAATGTTCTTTACTGCTATCAAGTGCTTCTCCCATGGGTCTGACTGATACCGGCTTACCACGCTCAGTGCGTAAGCTACATCTGGTCTGGTGCACAACATCGCATACATTATAGAGCCTACCGCAGAAGCGTAGGGTATAATAGACATGCGTTCCCTTTCCAAATCAGTCTTGGGAGACATCTCTTTGGAGAGGGTGATTCCGTGACAAGCCGGTAGATTATCGCGCTTAGAATCTTCCATACTGAATCTTTTCAGTACAGTGTCGATATACCTGGACTGAGAAAGTCCCAACATCCTCTTGGATCTATCACGATAGATCCGGATCCCCAGAATGTAAGAGGCATCACCCAGGTCTTTCATGGAGAACCTGTGTGACAAGAATCCTTTGACAGAGTGTAGCATAGGAATGTCATTTCCTATCAATAGAATGTCATCCACGTACAAGACGAGGAATACGACACTTCTGGCTACAACTTTACTATATATGCACGGTTCATCTGGATTTTTGATAAAGTCATATTCTTTGACTGTCTAATCAAAACAGATGTTCCAACTCCGCGTTGCCTGTTTTAGTCCATAAATGGACTTAAGCAGCTTGCATACTTTCCCGCTGCTCCCACTCTGATTGAAACCTTCTGGCTGATCCATATAAACGCACTCTTCTAAATTTCCATTCAGAAAAGCCGTCTTTACGTCCATCTGCCAGATTTCATAAACATGGAAGGCAGCAATAGCAAGAAGGACCCGAATGGATTTGAGCATAGCCACTGGAGAAAAAGTTTCGTCATAGTCCAAACCAGGTCTTTGACGAAAACCCTTTGCAACAAGTCTAGCCTTATAGGTTTCCACCTGTCCATCTACACCAATCTTTTTCTTGAAGATCCATTTGCATCCTATGGATTTTACCCCATCTGGAGCAAAGTCCAAAGTCCATACTTTGTTGGTGTACATGGACTCCATTTTGGTCCGCATTACATCTAGCCATCGTACCGAGTCGCCACTCTGGATGGCCTGCTAGAAGTCAGTAGGTTCATCATCATCTATGATGCAATCCTCTCTATCCCCATCTATGAGAAAACCGTAGTATCTCTCAGGCGGATGAGATGGCCTACTACTCCTGCGGAGGGGTGCGGGAATGTCCTATTCATCTTGAACTATCGGTTCTACCAAACTTTCAGTAGCAGTTTGTGGTTCTGGAATTTCTTCCAGTTCTATTTCGCTCCCACTTATTTCCTTTTCTAAAAACTGAAATTCCAGAAAATGGGCATTACGAGAAACAATAACCTTTTGTTCCTCTGCGTAATAGAAATAATATCCCTTGGAGTTCTTTGGATATCGCACAAACTTACATTTTACTGATCGTGCCTCGAGCTTGTCCACATGATGCTTTTTAACAAAAGCTGGACATCCCCAAATCTTCATATGCTGAATATGGGGTTTCTTCCCACCCCACATCTGATATGGGGTGGTAGGCACGGTCTTGGTAGGAGCCCTGTTCAGAAGATATGCTGCTGAATCTAGCGCATAACCCTAAAAAGATCGCGGTAACTCAGCATTACTCATCATGGATCATACCATATTCAATAGGGTTCGATTCCGTCTCTCCGATACACCGTTATGCTGTGGAGTGTATGGAGGAGTAAGCTGAGAGAGAATTCCTTTCTCTTTTAGGTAACCTAGGAACTCGACACTCAAGTATTCACCACATCGATCAGATCTTAGTGTCTTGATACTTTTGCCGGTTTGGTTTTCTACTTCATTCTTATACTCTTGGAATTTCTCAAAAGCCTCGGATTTATGTTTCATCAGATAAATGAATCCGTACCTTGAGTAATCATCCATGAAAGTAATGAAATAGGAAAAACCACCTCTTGCATGTATAGACATTGGACCACATACATCGCTGTGTATGAGTCTTAAGAGCTCGCTCGCTCTTACTTCATGTCCGGTAAATGGAGTCTTTGTCATCTTTCCTTTGAGACAAGATTGACAAGTGTCATAAGTTTGATATTCGAACGAGTCCAAATATCCTTCTCTATGCAACTTAGTCAACCTTCTCTCATTGATGTGACCCAGTCTACAATGCCATAAGAAAGCTTTATTTAAATCTGGAGACTTTCTTTTTAGTGTGTTCTGGACATTGAAAATTTGGAGTTGGTTTAAAACATATATACCGTTATTTAGTGTACCGGACCCAATCAAACCATGATTAAGGTGGATGTTAACAACATCTCTTACAAACGTGAAATCATAACCTTTATTTGATAACAAGGAAACTGATATGATATTACACGTTAAGCTTGGTACAAAAAAACAGTTATGTAAAACCAAAATGTGTCCACTCGTTAATCCCAGGTGATAATCCCCGACGGACGCAGCTCCCACGCTAGCTCCGTTAGCAACCTTTACGGTCATATCACCTTCCTTCAGCACTCTACGGTTTCTCAGTGCCTGCAATGAGTTGCAAATATGAGATCCTGATCCGGTATCCAATACCCAGGAAGTAGAGTTAATTGACAGACAATTCTCAATTACAAACACACCTGAAGTCGAAGCCACAGCTTGCTTCAGTTCCTGGTTCTTTGCGTTCCACGCCTTGCAATCTTTCTTCCAGTGCCCTTTCTTGTGACAATGGAAGCACTCATCCTGGCCCACTACCGGTACCGCAAACTTTTTCTTTCCCTTCCCTCCCACCTTACTAACACCTCCTCTAGGTTTGGTGGCGGCCTTCTTCTTCCTTCCTTTGGCCCTAGCCTTGGACCCGGAATAAGATGCACCGCTAACAAACATAGCGGGTGTTTCCCTTGCTTTCTGCAAGGTGCCCTCTGCACTCCTCAACATGTTCAGGAGTTCCGGAAGTTCAACTTCTTTTCTTTGAATGTTGAAGTTCAGGATAAACTGGGCGTAGGTGGAAGGAAGGGACTGGAGAATAAGGTCTGTATATAGCTCATTATCCAAAGTCGTCCCAAGGTCTGCGAGCTCTTCTATATAGCCGATCATCTTTAGGACATGTTCTCCTACCGATAACCCGACAGCCAACCTCGCTCGAAACAAGTTCTTAGAGGTCTCGTATCTTGCTATACGAGATTGCTCTCCATAAAGTTCCTTTGTATGGAGAAATATGGCATCTAGTTCCATATCCTCGTACCCCTCTGATGTTCATTGTTCATCGAGGCAAGCACGATGCACTTGGCTTTCGCGCAATCGAAATCCCAGGTTTTGCGGATTTCCTTATCCGCATTACTGGATTTAGGACCAGGGATAGCAGGTGCCGTAGCGGTGAGGACGTACCCCAATTTGTCATAGGTCAAAGCCATTTTGACATTCCGCAGCCAATCTTTATAGTTTGGCCCTATCAGTATATTTTTCTCTAAAAGTAACTTAAGTCCAGTCATTTTCAGGGTCGCTGCAATTAGGAGAGAGAGAAGAAAACTCTTTAGCATGATGCTCTTGCAAGTTTAGAGTGGTTTTTAGTTTATCTAAACTGGATGGCCCCCACTGTTTCTCGAATCCTTCCTCAAACCATAAAAGAAGAATTAGCCAGGACTATTCTCACTGTACAATTCTTGCTTAACCGTTCAGCCAGGCTAGTGTCGATACTTCGAGGGAGGTTTTCCAACGCTTTCGCGAAGTTCCTTAATTAAAGAACCTCTTTTCTCTGGGGGCGTAACCCCGCTGACACCTTTCTTGACACCTACTTGGTTTATAGCATTGATCGTTAAGTGACAAAATATCCTGATAAGTAGCATATACTCACAGTAGGATCGGGATCCAAATATCATCGTATGATAATGTTGAAGGAATGCTACCAACATTCATCAAACTCCAAATGGTATGCATCTCTTTGCAAATTTCAGTTTCTTTAGAAATTCCCGATATAAGTTTTTGCCCCATGCTCTTATGACCTTAGCTTTAGTCAAAATGTCATAAGTCACATGTCAAGTTCTACCCGTCATTATCTTGTCAATTTGAACCCATCCGTATATACCCCTGACTTTGGTCAAATGATAATACGACTGTCCCAAACCAACTCATCTATCTTATGCAACAAATGAAAACCCAGCAGCTACCAAACACTATGCCTTCACTTTGGCCAAAATGCATAGCTTGAATACTACTGAATACCCAAATGAAATGACGGAGGGCTACGAATGGTTTTGGCGAAACCGTGAACGTAGTGAACTTGATATAACCGAAGGAACCTGATAGCTTTTTAAAAGGAGTGGTTAAAGCTCCGCATTTAAAAATATATGTTTTTAAAATTAACCGAGTGGTTTCTTTTAAATTGGTCCAACGATTAAACTTTTGGTTTATTTTCTTTGCCTTATAAATAATGCGTCCCATCATTAACCTATCATTGCAGAAAACAACGAAAATACAACGTCCTCTTATGCCATCTGCATTCGCCATGGGGTCCCGTCATCACCCGTTAGGTTACTTAACTAACAGCAGAGCGGGGGCTGGGCTAGCGCGGGTGTAAAATATAAGTGACGTCTAAATAGCTATCATATATAGATATTGTACATTCGTCAGATGCAATAATAGGCATTCCAGATCTCATATGAACTTTATTGGATTTGCAAGCAATCCGCGTTTGTTTAGAGCCTGCAACAAAAGACGGATTACACAGTTGTGATGAATAGCCATTACCCCACCCAAAACCCCTACGGGTACGGCAAACTACCCGCCCGGCAATTTGTGCACCCCACCTTGGGTCTGTCCTAGGAGCAAAAACAGTAAAATGAAATAATACAACGGTGGCTACAACCGCAACCTGGATGTGCCCCGCAAAAATAATATTACAACAAATTACATTTACATCAAATGAATCAAATAATAACCCATCACATAACCCCGGCTAATCATCACAACAGTCCAATACAGTTCACATCCACAAACAGTAAAAACCATTACAGAAATGTGCAACCCCCTGCCAACCGACATACTAGCAGTTAGGGGAGGTTTACGAACACATTAAACAAACACAGATATAATCCAACAAGCAAATACCGTATAATTTCGATCGATTAAACACATTTAATTTTGCTCCAATACTTCTCTGTAAATCTGAAACCTGAGCAAAAATTAAAAAATTCCAGAAAATACCAAATATCACAGAGAACCCACACAGGAAAATTGGGATGATGAATCGGCAACTCGGCGGCGGAATCGCGGCGGATCGTTGGGATCCGCGGCGGTTCCGTGGCGCTTTAGCCGATTCATGATCCCAATTTTCTTGGGTGTTCTTATACTATCATTTAAGGCTTTCTGAAGGTCCGTGAAAAATTTTTGGACCTCATTTAAAAATCGACAGAAACTCGTGATATCGGGGTTTTCCGGTCTTGTTTTTTCCGTTCGAAATTCATACAATTTTGCAAGTGAGTTATTTATTGTTTAGCGAGGCTCTGATACCACTGTAAGTCAATGTACAACACCCCACGACTTGCGGGGAGGCGGCAATATGAAAAACGATCTTGTTCTTTGCTTAAACATCGACTAACCGCATGAATCGAAGCTAAACGATAACTAACATCAAACATAGAAGTTCTAAACTACTATGTGAAGGGATTATACCTAAAGAACCGTGTCCTTCGTCTTTACGAACTCCTCCTCCTCCTCGGCCTTCTCCAAGTAGTAGACGATCCACCACGAGAGCTAAACTCCAAGCTTTGCCTCTAAACTTGGGGCAACTAGGTATCTTTAAGTGCTAATCAAAGTACCAAGATGAAATAGAGTATGGTTATGGATTAAGTAGTCTAACTAATCCTTGTACTCAACACAAGAGAGGGGAGGATTAGGGTTTGAAGAGAGAGAGCTTGAGGAGAGAGAAGGTGAACCTAATAATCAAATGAGAAAATGAGTTATCATAATATATATCAAGCATTATTGTTTTTCAAGAAAAGAAAAGAAAATGATTTACAACCATGCTTGATAAATATCTTATGGTGATTCATCTCCATGAGTCATTAAGCAATTATGAAGCATTAATGACATGGATGAATCATCCATATGACTCACTAATCTCATTTAATGTATATGCCACCTAAACCTCCTTAGTCACCATCTTCTAGAAGCTTCTCGCGCAATTACGAGAACGCCCCTCCTATCCGTAAAAACACGGAAAAACTTTAGACTGTATAAATCCAATAACCGGATACTAGTAACTGGCTTAAACCAAAGCCGACTAGTAAAAACTGTCCGAAAGTCGTACGTGCGTAAACACACGTATGCGTCCGAACCCTTATCGTAAAACCATACGACCTCTTTATCGTTTTGCCTGGAGTAGGGAAACTCTCTGCGTGGGACTCTAGAGACTCGACTACTACGCTGGCAGTGGGTTTAACCACAGACCGCAAGCGGCACTAGCTGTACGTAACGGTCCCTAGGTAAATGTCGATAAGAAGGCCGATGAGGAAACCCATCCGAACTCCTACTGAATCTGATGTGACAATCTCCATACAGTCTGGTCTGTTCGTCTAAGACTATCGCATATCGGGCCTAGGGGCGGCAAGCGTCAGTCCCCTAATAGCGGTATAAGTCATGTCGGAGCGAAGCCCATTACACCCTGAGAAACTACTGGAACCTACCAGCAAATCTCGCTTGCCCTGGCCAGGGACTTTGCGTAATGGCTCTCTGACACAACACGATATCAACCCCCAATACCGGGAGAGACGAATCATGTCTAACCGCCACTGCCTCCAAGTGCTCGGGACTGCACCCAACTGCTACCTGTTTGCACGACTCATTTGAGCCGTGGTAGGGTAGCAATCTAAGAACAATGGGACACATTCGAGGCGAAGTAGCAGTGTCAAGTCTGCGGACTATGCTGTACTCATGTCACCTGGGAACTGTTCACTGACGACTGGTATAAAACCAACCAACAGTTCCCTGTGAGTCCTGTCCGGTGTACCCGTAACCTAACGAGCACCTGCATACTATCTCCAGTACGACGTACTGACGGCTGTGGGACAGACTGTTGGAGATAGTGCCCTCAGAGTCAATTATTGGATCACAGGCACGTGATTGCAATGATTGAGGGAGGACCTATCCCGGTAGGACAGTCTTACTCGAGATGATAGTATGCTATCTGGTTTATCTTTATCATCGTGTACTGCTTTAGGTGACCTGACATGTCGCTATTACACGTTGATAGAGCCCCTAGGATTCTTGCTTGACTGCCAGCAGTATGATGGCGATCATATACGTGGGAGCTGGTAGTCTATAAGCACATCCTTAAAAGGTCCCTAGTCGTAGGAGTTTCGAGACAGGGCATCGATACTCCATTAGTAGACTAGTGTATACAGTCGAGACCCCGACGAGGGGCGGTGGCCGGTCTCACAAGCCACCGGTGTCAGTTGGTTCACCTAAGATGTATACAGGTGCTCATTGGGTTATGAGTACACCGGACAAGACTCGCCGGGAACCTGCTAGTTGGTCATATACCAGATGTCAGATAGCAGTTCCCAGGTGACATGTGTACAGGTTAGTTCATCGACCTGAGATCGTCATTTGTCTCGTGTGAGTTCCCACTGTGCTTTGATTACTACCCTACCACGGCTCAAAGGAGTCGTGCAAACAGGTTTTAGTTGGGTACAGTCCCGAGCCACATGGAGGCAGTGAGCGGATCTTCAGGGGTTCGTCTCTCCCGGTATTGGGGGTGAGGTGGCGCTGTGTCTAGAAGAGCCATTACACAAAGCCCTCGGCCGAGGCAAGGAGATTTACTGGTAGGTATTCCAGTAGTATCTCAGGGTGTTCTGGGCTACACTCCGACACGACTTGTACCGCTTTTGGGGGTCTGACTTTTACCAACCCCCTAGGCCCGCCATGCGATACTCATAGACGAACGGACCGGACTGTACGGATATTGTCACTGACAGGCTCAGTTGGGTGTCGGGGTGAGCTTCCTCATCGACGTCCCATTTGGTCAATACCTGGTGGCCCGTCACGTATTGGCTTATACCTCTGACGTGCTAGTGGTTAAATCCACAGCCAAGGTATTGACGAGTCTTTAGAGTCCACCACACTCAGTTACTCAGCTACTCAAGTTTCGGGCGAAACGCTGTAGAGGCCGTATGGAGATATGGCAGGGTTCGATCAGATACGTGCGGTATTGCACGGATCGTGATCGGACAGTTTTTACTAGCCGGCTTTGGCTTAAGCCGGATTCTAGTATTTGATAGTGTAGTTTTGTCTCTTTGCATTTGTGTTCAGTGGGAATACAAATGCGGGCATGTATTTGCAGTAGTGGGGTTTTCCTGTAATTTATTACGGGATCGGTTTTCTGAAGTTGCCAGTTCGCATTCCGTTCCGGCCGGTTTTTCTTCATTCCTTCTCGGTCGGACTTTCTTGTTGGAGGGTGTTAATTGCAAGTTTGCAATTAACAACTAGTGGAGGGCTTCTTTGCATATTGTGCCTTTGTCATCATAAGATGCTTTTAGCATCTCTTCACCTGCTTTCTCATGATGGTTTGATGGAAGGATTGATTAGTGAGATGAGTGAGAAAGGATGTGAGGTTTATATTATCCTTTTTATATATTGTTTTTTTTTTATCATATACATTATGGTGCCATTCCTTTTTCTCTCTCCAATCTATTTTCTCATCTTAGGGGCCGGCCATTCTTTGGGGAGAGAGGGGAGAGGATCATTTTTCTAGTGGGGGAAATATATCATCTCATTCTTATGCTTGCTTGCAAAAACACACAAATCCCTCCATAGCTTTTGCTTCCTCCATTCCTCCACATCAAGGCAACCTCATAACCCCAAGAGACAAGTTCACTACACTATTCTATAGCAAGTCTTGGACGCGTCGGCTAGCCAACTTCGCGCCCGAGTTGCCTCGGTCAAGAGGCGGGAGCCCGTAAAAGATTCCGGCTACGTGGTGCCCTTTCCGACGAGCGAGGAGGTGACGGAGATTCCGCGGGAGATCGGAGTGGAGACGAAGACCGAAGGACACGGATCGCTCGGTATACTTCTCACCCAATCTCTAGTTAGCTAGATTAGGTTAATGGTTACGATCCGGGTTTTCATTGTCCGCGGTAGCGCCGGTTTCCGAGTAAGAAAAATTTTTTATTCCGCATTTTGGTCTCGAGTACGAGGCCGGGGCGCTGCCGTGGCGCAACATGGTATCAGAGCCACGCCATTAACCTTACCTAGCTTGTTCTAATGTGTTTTGCGTATCCGATCGACCAAAATCCCGAAAACCGTATTTTAGTTCATATCAGTTTCTGTTGAAAATTTTTGGTCTCCGAAAATTTTTCAGGTTGTCGAAAACTGCTGTACAAGACATTATAAAACCACTGTAAAATTTCGACAGTGTCAGTCGTACAATGGAGCGCGGAAGGGCGGCCAAACCCACCTTTGGGCCGCGCTTCCGCCGCAGTCTACTGTGCTCAACTTGTCAAAATTTTACAGTGGGCTTTTGGGCTAATTTTGTGGGTTTTGGGATATTAAATTTGGGCCCAGGTTTTCTGTGACTGCTACAGTATTGGTTGGGGGCCCACTTGTTAATTGTTTGATCGATCGGATATTTTAAACACATTATTTCACAGTATTTACATTATATCTGCGACCGTGAATGTCACTCGATCGGTAAATCCGGTCTAACTGCTATAGCCCGGTTAGACGGATTTGCGAACGTGACTTTCACGTTGATGTTCTATGTTTATGCTGTGTTGTTGCGGATCGGTCGTGGGGGATAGCCTGGATGCAATGCTAGTACTGTTTTCTTGTATTATGTACATTTGATATTGCGGGGCGAGCGTCCGACATGTGGACTGCCGTCACTGCCTGTTTGTATTATTCTTTTGGGGCACGACCTGGTTGCGGTCGATGTACCCAGTATATGTATATTTTACTTTCTGTACTAGGATTACCCCGCGGAGGGGTGCACGGATAGCCGGGTTCTAGAGGGCAACGGGCCCGCATCTCATGGCATTGAGACAGAGGGGGCCTCACTCTAGGATTGGCGGGCTATTCGCCGCACTCGTAGGGGGTATAGGTTGACCCAGGATGGGTGCCTAAGTTACCGGATTCCATGAAGTGCTGGGTGGTCCATTCACGGGGCTGAAGGGGGCTGTCTCGCTTCAGGTTTTGGCGGGTGACTTGCCGCGCCCGTAGGAGTCTAGGATTTCATTGCACAGGCTATCCACACGACCAGGGGAACGTCGGGTTTCAGCAGCGGCTCTGTGAAACCCGGGGCTTCCAGTTATCTGTATTGTTCTGTGATGCTGTATATTTCTGTGATGTTGCTTTTTATCACGCCTTGAGCGAATATAATATATTGGTATATATATTAGTAGATGTTGTATATGTTTTACATCCGCGCTAGTCCAGTCCCCGCTCTGTCGTTAGTAAGCTAACCTAACGAGTGATGACGGGACCCAGTGGCGAATGCGGATGGCATATACGTACGTCAGTATATTTTCGTTCTTTGTGGTGTGATTAATTGATGGGACTGCGTTGATTCGGATCAACGCAAGTTATAAACAAACATATTCTGATGTTGTTGGAACACTTTTCAAAAAGCTGTTATTGCAAGGACGTTCACTTTTGTTTTGCATCGTGGTATTCATTTGGAATATCCTGCTCCTCAGTCGACGAGGCAAGGGCCGAGATCCCTTCACCGGGAGTGACCCCTTGGACAGAAGTTTGCGTCAGGGCATTAACTTCACTATAGCCGATTACTTTTGCTTTGCATCGTGGTATTCAGTTGGAATATCCTGCACCTCATTCTACGGGGAAAGAGCCGAGATCCCTTCACCGGGAGTGACCTCTTTAGCAAAGGCTTTCGTCACTATATTTTTATAAAAAAAAAACTATGCAGTTCCTTCAACGATATCAAGTTCATTACGTTAAAGGTTTTTCGCCAAAAACCAGCCGTAACCCTCCGTCATTTCTTACAAGTATTACTTGGTATTCGTGCTGCGTTTGTTGACTGTGTCAAGGCGTAGTGTGCGGTAGCTAAGTAGTGTTTGTTTGTAGCATATTAATGGGATTGGTTAGGACAGTCGTGCGGCCTTGTTGACTGTGTCAAGGGCTCGTACGGGTGGGTTTAATGCAATCCAGGATAATGACGGGTTGAACTTGACTAGGACCCTTTGATTTGTTGACTGTGTCAAGGTCACTTGGGTCCTAGGGGTAAAAATCACATCGGGAGTTTCAAAAGAACTGAAACTTGCCAGGCATGCGCATACCTTCTGGAGTGTGGTGACTTGAGTGGATTCCGTCACGTTATCATGCGATGATAGTTGGATCCCGATTCCCACTGATGAGTTAGTTTACTCCTCGGGTGACCCCGACTAATTATTCTTTCAGGTTTGGAGGAGAATTTGAGGTACAGTGGGAGGTTTCCTGATTAGATAAAGTGATAACCATTCTGATCTAGGTTAGAGTGCACGCTGAGTGTTTCTTTTCTCTCTCTCTTGGTAGCGACCATTGACCCGACCCTGGACTATGACTCAGTGACCTAGTTGACCGAACCTTCTTAACACTGGCTTTTGGATTGTCAGAGTTGCAGACCTCATTGCCACTCCTACTTTTACCCTTTTCTCTAGGACACCCCGCATTACTGCGAACGTCCACTTCCATTGGACAAAACCATCGTATGGTTATATACGAACTCGAAGGACTTCGAGGATGGTTTCTGGTTCTGGAGAAAACGGATGGGATTATTCAGTTGTCTTTTCTTTTCACCCTCTCTCATTGCGAGTTCTCCTTGGTTTAGGAGATAGTACACCTATTACGCAAATTGGATAGTCTTCTTCCAAACCTTAGGCTGGTGCCGACCGGTAGGGAATGAAGAAAACCAATTAGCATAACGATGGTGTGCAGAAGGTATTAAGTTAAGACAAAGCAAGGGATTAGTAGGAGGGCAAAGTAAATTGCGACTGATATTCACGACCAAACCAAGTATTTCTTCGCCAACACTAAATCACCTTTGTATTTATCCAGGACACTCCGTATTACTACGAAGATCCCAGTTTATTGGATACTCCATCGTATGGTTATATACGAACTCGAAAGGAACTTGTTCCAGTTCGGGGATGGATCCTTGTTCAGGAGAAATAGGAATAAAGTACATTCAGATGTCTTTTATCTTCACCTTCTCTCGCGTTGCGAGTGCTCCTAGGATTAGGACAGTACACCCTTTATGCTTTATGGATAGTCTTCTTCCAAACCATAGGCTGGTGCCGAACGGTAGGGAAGGAAGAAAACCATTTGGCCTAAAGGGGTGTACAGAAGGTAATGACTAAAGACATATAAAGGGATTTGGAGAGGTGGCAAAGAATTATACGGTTATAGTTGTGAATCTGGATAATGGAAGAGGCATTACTAGGAATACCAGGATACCCCGACGAAACATTTCAATGTTTCAGTTTCACTGTGTACTGTTAATAGAAAACTGATTTCCCGAATAGACACTTACTCCAGGGTATGTATTTACCAGGTATGATTCTCACATCTGCATGGTTTTACAGATGATGAGTGGGAGTAAGTTATTGGGAATTGGGTGGTCATCCTCATTATATCGGGATTCGTTGTAATCGGTGATATTTGAGGAAGTCACCTGGGTTGTTTGCCGGTCGGCAAATATTTGGTTTTTAATATCCGCTGTTGTGCACCAATTTCAAATTGATATATCTGTACGTCTATTTTCATAGAGTGAGATATACCTTTTGATATTATGTCGATGACATTTACCTATATCAGTGGATGGTTAGGTAAGGAGCATTAAACAGCGGTGTAATTCTTCTTAACCATAAGTACAGTTTTCAACCTACGACACACAGTGAAAGAGTTGTTAGACTCAGCGGACTTATACAGAGTATTGTATGTTGTCCAGTGTCCATTTAGACAGAGGGGTAGGTCCTCGTGCTATATTCGGTTTACTTATGACTTCTCTAGTTCTTAGACATGTGTTTCGTGGAAACACAGGGTCTAAGTTTTGAGGAGTTATAGGTATTTGAATAGAGTAGAGAACCAGGTATAGCAAGTATCGGGATTCTTCAAAGTGATCGAAGATGTAGATACTTGTGTATGGTGTTCAGTTGATAGTAATGATAAAGAGAAATTGCTTCTCTTTCAGGTTACTCATAATTGGAAGCATTCCTAAGTTGAGTAACGCTGATCGGCCTCCTTCCATTTAGTTTACATGCACTGGAGATAGCTGCATGATTTGAATCTGGTTCAATTAAATCAGTGCCTCTGGTTCTATATTGGATATAGAACAGTTCATATCTTGACATTGTTAAGGTACGGGGAGTTGTCCGGCTTATGCTTAAAACCAGACACTGGACAACTCAAGACACGTTTCTGTAATGGCTGTTTGTGGGTTGACCCAGGCTATGACGAGGGTTGACTTTCTACCATCTGGATGAACAATAGCAATATTGTTCTAGACTCGCCACAGTTTTATTAAAAATGGATTTTTTTCAAAAAACAGTAGTGGGAGTATGGTAGAACTGGAAGTGATTCCAGAACCACAAACGATTACTGAAGATTTGATAAGGAACCTAAAGATTCAATCTGTTTTGACATTCCATTGGCCACTCTGCAGATACGGTGGGTAACTTCAGGCACCCGAGAGGTACTCCGGTAGCCTCAAGGACGGTGACAGGGAAGTTCTTGTTTACCCACACTTACCATTGCTGTTGTTCCAGGCTGCGAGACCCGGCAGGAGGATGAGTATAGCGTCGTTCTAAACTAGCTTTGGAAGTGCACGTCTATATGACTCTGCCAGAGGGTTGTCGTAGTCAGTGGGAGCAGCGGAAGTATTGGTGAACATCAGGCTTATGTCTATTTATAGACTAAAGCAGATGTAGCGGAGATAGATCATCTATTTCTGACGTGACAGTCATAGGTTTGACTTCATCAGAATAGGGGATGGATCTGTTGAGGAGGTAGTAGGGTGTGATGTCCTGGTTTTAGATGACATACACAGAGTAGGAAAAGAAACTCCTATACTACGATCGGTTATACTTTGGTTGTCACACAGTGGTTTCTCCACACAGGACTTGGATATTATATCAGACATTCTGGTTACTAGATCTATGGTTTTAGATCTAGATTTGGGTGGTTTCCCAATCTGGGTACCTTGACAACATTCTATGAGTATTTAGAATGGACGACTCCTGGCACGGTAGTGCACCTGCAGTTGATGGAGTCACCCTCTCTAAAGGTGTCCAATAGACTAAAGGGGAGAGGGATACTCATGATTGGCAGATCACTTGCTTAAGCAATTGAGTCAATCATGAGATGTCAAGTACCACACCAGATGTTGTTCTTGCAGTAGATGCAATGAGTTGATATTAATCCAATCCTGGAGAAACGGTCGGAAGCAGTTTTAGAACATAAGTTAATGTTCTAGGGATATGATAACGGCAGCCTCCTTTAGGAGACGGTTATCATTCCAGGCTTCCAAGGTGACATGGACGACAAGGAGGTTGTCAGAGTTATAGTTTTCCTTCTGACGAGGGGCAGTATTTTGGACAGGTGGTCCAAGGCAATACTGAGGGCGGCCTGGCGCAGGATACTGATTAAGTTCAGTTGACGATACGGTCTAAGAAGTTTGGATTTGGAGTTCATTTATGAGCTAGGTCCCATCAGACATCCAGACGTTCTAAGACAGGTATTGCTCATTTCGGGAGATGGCTTTCTCCGCGAACTTGAGATATAGAGAGACATAGAAAGAAACTTCTCTGTGGATCCACTCACTGAGGCTATTCCTCGAACGCAATAGTTTCGCAAACGAGCTTTGTGAGACTGACTAGTAGAGGAGTTGGGTGTTCGGTATCACACGGGCTGTGAGTATGCGGCATCGCAATAATTAGCCTTGAGTGCAAGTGGGAGATTGTTGGAGATAGTGCCCTCAGAGTCAATTATTGGATCACAGGCACGTAATTGCAATGATTGAGGGAGGACCTATCCCGGTAGGACAGTCTTACTCTAGATGATAGTATGCTATCTGGTTTATCTTTATCATCGTGTACTGCTTTAGGTGACCTGACATGTCGCTATTACACGTTGATAGAGCCCCTAGGATTCTTGCTTGACTGCCAGCAGTATGATGGCGATCATATACGTAGGAGCTGGTAGTCTATAAGCACATCCTTAAAAGGTCCCTAGTCGTAGGAGTTTCGAGACAGGGCATCGATACTCCATTAGTAGACTAGTGTCTACAGTCGAGACCCCGACGAGGGGCGGTGGCCGGTCTCACAAGCCACCGATGTCAGTTGGTTCACCTAAGATGTATACAGGTGCTCATTGGGTTATGAGTACACCGGACAGGACTCGCCGGGAACCTGCTAGTTGGTCATATACCAGATGTCAGATAGCAGCTCCCAGGTGACATGTGTACAGGTTAGTTCATCGACCTGAGATCGTCATTTGTCTCGTGTGAGTTCCCACTGTGCTTTGATTACTATCCTACCACGGCTCAAAGGAGTCGTGCAAACAGGTTTTAGTTGGGTACAGTCCCGAGCCACATGGAGGCAGTGAGCGGATCTTCAGGGGTTCGTCTCTCCCGGTATTGGGGGTGAGGTCGCGCTGTGTCTAGGAGAGCCATTACACAAAGCCCTCGGCTGAGGCAAGGAGATATACTGGTAGGTATTCCAGTAGTATCTCAGGGTGTTCTGGGCTACACTCCGACACGACTTGTACCGCTTTTGGGGGTCTGACTTTTACCAACCCCCTAGGCCCGCCATGCGATACTCATAGACGAACGGACCGGACTGTACGGATATTGTCACTGACAGGCTCAGTTGGGTGTCGGGGTGAGCTTCCTCATCGACGTCCCATTTGGTCAATACCTGGTGGCCCGTCACGTATTGGCTTATACCTCTGACGTGCTAGTGGTTAAATCCACAGCCAAGGTATTGACGAGTCTTTAGAGTCCACCACACTCAGTTACTCAGCTACTCAAGTTTCGGGCGAAACGCTGTAGAGGCCGTATGGAGATATGGCAGGGTTCGATCAGATACGTGCGGTATTGCACGGATCGTGATCGGACAGTTTTTACTAGCCGGCTTTGGCTTAAGCCGGATTCTAGTATTTGATAGTGTAGTTTTGTCTCTTTGCATTTGTGTTCAGTGGGAATACAAATGCGGGCATGTATTTGCAGTAGTGGGGTTTTCCTGTAATTTATTACGGGATCGGTTTTCTGAAGTTGCCAGTTCGCATTCCGTTCCGGCCGGTTTTTCTTCATTCCTTCTCGGTCGGACTTTCTTGTTGGAGGGTGTTAATTGCAAGTTTGCAATTAACAACTAGTGGAGGGCTTCTTTGCATATTGTGCCTTTGTCATCATGAGATGCTTTTAGCATCTCTTCACTTGCTTTCTCATGATGGTTTGATGGAAGGATTGATTAGTGAGATGAGTGAGAAAGGATGTGAGGTTTATATTATCCTTTTTATATATTGTTTTTTTTTTTATCATATACATTATGGTGCCATTCCTTTTTCTCTCTCCAATCTATTTTCTCATCTTAGGGGCCGGCCATTCTTTGGGGAGAGAGGGGAGAGGATCATTTTTCTAGTGGGGGAAATATATCATCTCATTCTTATGCTTGCTTGCAAAAACACACAAATCCCTCCATAGCTTTTGCTTCCTCCATTCCTCCACATCAAGGCAACCTCATAACCCCAAGAGACAAGTTCACTACACTATTCTATAGCAAGTCTTGGACGCGTCGGCTAGCCAACTTCGCGCCCGAGTTGCCTCGGTCAAGAGGCGGGAGCCCGTAAAAGATTCCGGCTACGTGGTGCCCTTTCCGACGAGCGAGGAGGTGACGGAGATTCCGCGGGAGATCGGAGTGGAGACGAAGACCGAAGGACACGGATCGCTCGGTATACTTCTCACCCAATCTCTAGTTAGCTAGATTAGGTTAATGGTTACGATCCGGTTTTTCATTGTCCGCGGTAGCGCCGGTTTCCGAGTAAGGAAAATTTTTTATTCCGCATTTTGGTCTCGAGTACGAGGCCGGGGCGCTGCCGTGGCGCAACACAGACCATCTCCTCAACTGGGATGAGAAGCGTACACACTAGTCTACTCTGGAGTATCGATGCCCTGTCTAGATAATCCAATGACTAGGGACCTGAATAAGGATGTGCTTGTAGACTACCCAGCCCCCACTATTGTTGCGCCACGGCAGCGCCCCGGCCTCTTGCTCGAGGCCAAAATGCGGAATAAAAATTTTCCTTACTCGGAAACCGGCGCTACCGCGGACAAAGAAAACCCGGATCGTTTACCATTAACCTAAACTAGCTAACAAGAGAGGGGAAGAGAAGTATACCGACTGATCCGAGTCCTTCGGTCTTCATCTCCATCGTCCCGATCTCCCGCGGAAAGTGTTGCCTCCACATCGTCGCCTCCTTGCCGGAAAGGGCACCACATCGCCTTCTTCTTTTACGGGCTCCCGCCTCAATACCGAGGCAACTCGCGCATGAAGCCGGCAACTCGACATGCTCAAGATGTGCTGTAGAATGTAGTGTAGAAGATGCTTGTCTCTTTTTAGGGTTTGTAGTTGCCTTGATGGAGGAATGGGATTAGGAAAAATGGTGCTTTCATTTTTCCAAAACAAGAAGAAGAAAGAGATGAAGAATTCCTCACAAATCAAAGATGAACTCTCTCATTCTTTTCTTTCTCTCTCAAATGTTTTTCAATCATTTCCATCAAGTGAGAAGAATGGTGGAGGGAAAGGATATATAGCATGAAGGGAGGTGATGGTAGGAGCAATGAAGAGGGTGACCATATCCAAAGACAAGAAAACATCAACCATGCTTAACACTATTAAACCCATACCCTCTCATGTCTTAATTAATGCAAGTGATGGATGAAAGATATCATAATCCCACAATTGCAAGAAACCCCTCCACAAATGTTATTTGCACAATTGCAAATAACCCCCTCCATCGGAAAAGTCCGGCCGGGAAAGAACAAAGGAAAACCGGCCGGAACGGAATGCAAACTGGCAACTCCAGAAAACTGGTCCCGTAATAAATTACAGGAAAACCCCGATACTGTGCATACACACCCGCATCTGTATTCCGACCGGATACAAATGCAATGAGACAAAATCTACACTGTACTAAACTAGGACCGGCTTAAGCCAAAGCCGGCTAGTAATATCCGTCCGATCCTGATCCGTGCAATACCGCACGTATCAGATCGAACCCTGCCATATAACTATACGGCTACTAGTACAAACTGTCTGATCCTGATCCGTGCAATACCGCATGTATCTGATCGGACCCTGCCATATCTCCATACGGCCTCTACAGCGTTTCGCCCGAAAGCTGAGTAACTGAAAGTGTGGTGGACTCTAAAGACTCGTCAATACTATGGCTGTGGATTTAACCACTAGCACGTCAGAGGTATAAGCCAATACGTAACGGGCCACCAGCTATTGACTAAAAGGGACGTCGATGAGCGAACTCATCCTGACACCCTACTGAGCCTGTCAGTGACAATATCCGTACAGTCCGGTCCGTTCGTCTATGAGCATCGCATGTTGGGCCTAGGGGGTTGGTAAAAGTCAGACCCCCAAAAGCGGTACAAGTCTTGTCGGAGTGTAGCCCAGAACGCCATGAGATACTACTGGAATACCTACCAGTAAATCTCCTGCCTCGGCCGAGGGCTTTGCGTAATGGCTCTCCTAGACACAGCGCGACCTCACCCCCAATACCGGGAGAGACGAACCCCTGAAGATCCGCTCACTGCCTCCATGTGGCTCGGGACTGTACCCAACTAAAACCTGTTTGCACGACTCCTTTGAGCCGTGGTAGGGTAGTAATCAAAGCACAGTGGGAACTCACACGAGACAAATGACGATCCTCAGGTCGATGAACTAACCTGTACACATGTCACCAGGGAACTGCTATCTGACGTCTGGTATAAGACCAACTAGCAGGTTCCCGGCGAGTCCTGTCCGGTGTACTCATAACCCAATGAGCACCTGTATACATCTTAGGTGAACCAACTGACACCAGTGGCTTGTGAGACCGGCCACCGCCCCTCGTCGGGGTCTCGACTGTATACACTAGTCTACTAATGGAGTATCGATGCCCTGTCTCGAAACTCCTACGACTAGGGACCATTTAAGGATGTGCTTATAGACTACCAGCTCCCACGTATATGATCGCCATCATACTGCTGGCAGTCAAGCAAGAATCCTAGGGGCTCTATCAACGTGTAATAGCGACATGCCAGGTCACCTAAAGCAGTACACGATGATAAAGGTAAACCAGATAGCATACTATCATCTCGAGTAAGACTGTCCTACCGGGATAGGTCCTCCCTCAATCATTGCAATCACGTGCCTGTGATCCAATAATTGACTCTGAGGGCACTAACTCCAACAATCTCCCACTTGCACTCAAGGCTAATTATTGCGATGTCGCATACTCACTGCCCGTGTGATACCGAACACCCAACTCCTCTACTAGTCAGTCTCACAAAACCCGTTTGCGAAACTATTGCGTTCGAGGAATAGCCTCAGTGAGTGGATCCGCTGTGATGTTTCTTTCTATGTCTCTCTATATCTCAAGTTCGCGGAGAAAGCCATCTCCCGAAATGAGCAATACCTGTCTTAGAATGTCTGGATGTCTGATGGGACCTAGCTCATAAATGAACTCCAAATCCAAACTTCTTAGACTGTATCGTCAACTGAACTTAATCAGTATCCTGCGCCAGGCCACCCTCAGTATTGCCTTGGACCACCTGTCCAAAATACTGCCCCTCGTCAGAAGGAAAACTATAACTCTGACAACCTCCTTGTCGTCCATGTCACCTTGGAAGCATGGAATGATAACTGTCTTCCAAATGAGGCTGTCGTTATCATATCCCTAGAACATCCACTTATGTTCTAAGACTGCTTCCGACTGTTTCTCCAGGATTGGATCAATATCAACTTATTGCATCTAGTGCAAGAACAACATCTGGTGTGGTACCTGACATCTCATGATTGACTCAATTGCCTAAGCAAGTGATCTGCCAATCATGAGTTTCCCTCTCCCCTTTAGTCTATAAGACACCTTTAGAGAGGGTGACTCCATCAACTGCAGGTACACTACCGTGTCAGGAGTCGTCCATTCTAAATACTCATAGAATGCTGTCAAGGTACCCAGATTGGGAAACCACCCAAATCTAGATCTAAAACCATAGATCTAGTAACCAGTATGTCTGATATAATATCCAAGTCCTATGTGGAGAAAACACTGTGTGACGACCAAAGTATAACCGATCGTAGTATAGGAATATCACTTCCTACTACCTTCTCAACAGATCCACCCCTTATTCTGATGACGTCAAACCTATGACTGTCACATCAGAAATAGATGATCTATCTCCGCTACATCCGCTTTAGTCTATAGACATAAGCCTGATGTCCACCAATGCTTCCGCTGCTCCCACTGACTACGACAACCCTCTGGCAGATTCATATAGACGTGCACTTCCAAAGCTAGTTTAGAACGACGCTATACTCATCCTCCTGCCGGGTCTCGCAGCCTGGAACAACAGCAATGGCAAGTGTGGGTAAACAAGAACTTCCCTGTCACCGTCCTTGAGGCTACCGGAGTACCTCTCGGGTGCCTGAAGTTACCCACCAAATCTGCGGAGTGGCCAATGGAATGTCAAATCAGATTGAATCTTTAGGTTCCTTATCAAATCTTCAGTAATCGTTTGCGGTTCTGGAATCACTTCCAGTTCTACCATACTCCCACTACTGTTTTTGAAAAATCATTTTTAATAAAACTGTGGCGAGTCTAGAACAATATTTCTATTGATCTGCCAGATAGTAGAAAGTCAACCCTCGTCATAGCCTGGGTCAACCCACAAACTGCCATTACAGAAACGTGCCTTGAGTTGTCCAGTGTCTGGTTTTAATCATAAGCCGGACAACTCCCCGTACCTTAACATCGTTAAGATATGAACTGTTCTATATCCAATATAGAACCAGAGGCACTGATTTAATTAAATCAGATTCAAATCATGCAGCTGTTTCCAGTGCATGTCAACTAAATGGAAGGAGGCCGATCAGCGTTACTCAACTTAGGAATGCTTCCAATTATGAGTAACCTGAAAGAGAAGCAATTTCTCTTTATCATTACTATCAACTGAATACCATACACAAGTATCTACATCTTCGATCTCTCTGAAGAATCCCGATACTTGCAATACCTGGTTCTCTACTTTATCCAAATACCTATTACTTCTCAAAATTCGGACCCTGTGTTTCTACGAAACACTTGTCTAAAAACTAGAGAAGTCATAAGTAAACCGAATATAGTACGAGGACCAACCCCTCTGTCCTAATGGACACTGGACAACATACAATACTCTGTATAAGTCCGCTGAGTCTAACAACTCTTTCACTGTGTGTCGTAGGTTGAAAACTGTACTTATGGTTAAGAAGAATTACACCGCTATTTAATGCTCCTTACCTAACCATCCACTGATATAGGTAAATGTCATCGACATAATATCAAAAGGTATATCTCACTCTATGAAAATAGACGTACAGATATATCAATTTGAAATTGGTGCATAACCGCGGATATTCAAAACCAAATAATTGTCGTCCGGCAAACAACCCAGGTGACTTCCACAAATAATGAGGATGATCACCTAATTCCCAATAACTTACTCCCACTCATCATCTGTAAAACCATGCAGATGTGAGAATCATACCTGGTAAATACATACCCTGGAGTAAGTGTCTAAACGGGAAATCAGTTTTCGATTAACAGTACACAGTGAAACTGAAACATTGAAATGTTTCGGTGGGGTATTCCGGTATTCTTAGTAATGCATCTTCCATTATCCAGATTCACAACTGTAACCGTATATCTCTTTGCCATCTGTCCAAATCCCTTTATATGTCTTTATTCATTACCTTCTGTACACCCCATTAGGCCAAATGGTTTTCTTCCTTCCCTACCGTTCGGCACCAGCCTATGGTTTGGAAGAAGACTATCCAATAAGCATAAAAGGTGTACTGTCCTAATCTTAGGAACACTCGCAATGCGAGAGAAGGTGAAGATAAAAGACACCTGAATGTACTTTATTCCTATTTCTCCTGAACCAGAATCCATCCCCGAACTGGAACAAGTTCCTTTCGAGTTCGTATATAACCATACGATGGAGTATCCAATAAAATGGGATCTTCGTAGTGATACGGAGTGTCCTGGAGAAATACAAAGGTGATTTAGGATTGGTGAAGAAATACTTGGTTTGGTCGTGAATAGCAGTCGCAACTTACTTTGCCCTCTTACTAATCCCTTGCTTTGTCTTAACTTAACACCTTCTGCACACCATCGTTATGCTAATTGGTTTTCTTCATTCCCTACCGGTCGGCACCAGCCTAAGGTTTGGAAGAAGACTATCCAATTTGCGTAATAGGTGTACTATCTCCTAAACCAAGGAGTACTCGTAATGAGAGAAGGTGAAAAGAAAAGACAACTGAATAATCCTATCCGTTTTCTCCAGAACCAGAAACCATCCTCGAAGTCCTTCGAGTTCATATCTAACCATACGATGGTTTTGTCCAATGGAAGTGGACGTTCGTAGTAATACGGGGTGTCCTGGAGAAAAGGGTAAAAGTAGGAGTGGCAAAGAGGTCTGAAACTCTGACAATCCAAAAGCCAGTGTTAAGTAGGTTCGGTCAACTGGGTCACTGAGTCATAGTCCAGGGTCGGGTCAATGGTCGCTGCCAGAGAGAGAGAGAAAAGAAACACTCAGCGTGCACTCAAACCTAGATCAGAATGGTTATCACTTTATCTAATCTGGAAAACTCCCACTGTACCTCAAATTCTCCTCCAAACCTGAAAGAAGAATTAGTCGGGGTCACCCGAGGAGTAAACCAACTCATCAGTGGGAATCGGGATCCAACTATCATCGCATGATAACATGACGGAATCCACTCAAGTCACCACACTCCAGAAGGTATGCGCATGCTTGGCAAGTTTCAGTTCTTTTGAAACTCCCGATGTTATTTTTACCCCTAGGACCCAAGTGACCTTGACGAATAATCAATAAATCAAAAAGGTCCTAGTCAAGTTCAACCCGTCATTATCTTGATTGCATTAAACCCACCCGCACGACCCTTGACGAATAATCAACAAAGTCGCACGATTGTCCTAACCAATCCACTTATCCATGCGACAGAAAGCATTACAGAGCTACCGCACACTACGCCTCGGCGAATAGCAACGACAAACGTAGCGCGAATACTATGCAATACTAATCCGAAATGACGGAGGGCTACGAATGGTTTTTGGCGAAAAACCTTTAACGTAATGAACTTGATATCGTTGAAGGAACTGGATAATTTTTATTAGAAAATATAGTGACGAAAACCTTTACTAAAGAGGTCACTCCCGGTGAAGGGATCTCGGCTCTTTCCCCGTAGAATGAGGTGCGGGATATTCCAACTGAATACCACGATGCAAAGCAAAAGTAATCGGCTATAGTGAAGTTAATGCCCTGACGCAAACTTCTGTCCAAGGGGTCACTCCCGGTGAAGGGATCTCGGCCCTTGCCTCGTCGACTGAGGAGCAGGATATTCCAAATGAATACCACGATGCAAAACAAAAGTGAACGTCCTTGCAATAACAGCTTTTTGAAAAAAAGTTCCAACAACATCAGAATAGGTTTGTTTATCTTGCATTGATCCGAATCAACGCAGTCCCATCAAATGATCACACCACAAAGAACGAAAATATACTGACGTACGTATATGCCATCCGCATTCGCCACTGGGTCCCGTCATCACTCGTTAGGTTAGCTTACTAACGACAGAGCGGGGACTGGACTAGCGCGGATGAAAAACATATACAACATCTACTAATATATATACCAATATATTATATTTCGCTCAAGGCGTGATAAGAAATGCAACATCACAGAAATGTACAGCATCACAGAACAATACAGATATCTGGAAGCCCCGGGTTTCACAGAGCCGCTGCTGAAACCCGACGTTCCCCTGGTCGTGTGGATAGCCTGTGCAATGAAAACCTAGACCCCTACGGGCGCGGCAAGTCACCCGCCAAAACCTGAAGCGAGGCAGCCCCCTTCAGCTCCGTGAATGGACCACCCAGCACTTCATGGAATCCGGTAACTTGGGCACCCCTCCTGGGTCAACCTGTACCCCCTACGAGTGCGGCGAATAGCCTGCCAATCCTAGAGTGAAGCCCCCTCCGTCTCAATGCCATGAGATGCGGGCCCGTTGCCCCCTAGAACCCGGCTATCCGTGCACTCCTCCGCAGGGTAACCCTAGTACAGAAAGTAAAAAATACATACTACAAACAGGCAGTATCCCAAAAGAATAATACAAACAGGCAGTGACGGCAGTCCACATGTCGGACGCTCGCCCCGCAATATCAAATGTACATAATACAACAGCACTGTACTAGCATTGCATCCAGGCTATCCCCCACGACCGATCCGCAACATCACAGCATAAACATAGAACATCAACGTGAAAGTCACGTTCGCAAATCCGTCTAACCGGGCTATAGCAGTTAGACCGGATTTACCGATCGAGTGACATTCACGGTCGCAGATATAATGTAAATACTGTGAAAAAATGTGTTTAAAATTTTCCGATTGACCAAAAATTAACAAGTGGGCCCCCAATCAAAACTGTAGCACTCACAGAAAACCTGGGCCCAAGTTTAATATCCCAAAACCCCTAAAAATAGCCCACAAGCCCACTGGAAAAATTGGGAACAGTGACGACACCAGAGTGCGGCGGAAGGGCGGCGCAAGGTGGGGTTTCGCCGCGCTTCCGCGCTCAGGTAGTCGACTGAAGTTGTCGAATTTTTACAGTGGTCTTATAACTCCCTGCACATCATTCTGAAACCACCAGAAAAATTTTTAGACTTCAAAAAATTTCAACAGAAACTGATGTGAAGGGAAAATACGGTTTTTGGAATTTCGGTCGATCGGAACTGAAAAACACATTAGAACAAGCTAGGTAAGGTTAATGGCGTGGCTCTGATACCATGTTACGCCACGGCAGCGCCCCGGCCTCTTGCTCGAGGCCAAAATGCGGAATAAAAATTTTCCTTACTCGGAAACCGGCGCTACCGCGGACAAAGAAAACCCGGATCGTTTACCATTAACCTAAACTAGCTAACAAGAGAGGGGAAGAGAAGTATACCGACTGATCCGAGTCTTTCGGTCTTCATCTCCATCGTCCCGATCTCCCGCGGAAAGTGTTGCCTCCACATCGTCGCCTCCTCGCCGGAAAGGGCACCACATCGCCTTCTTCTTTTACGGGCTCCCGCCTCAATACCGAGGCAACTCGCGCATGAAGCCGGCAACTCGACATGCTCAAGATGTGCTGTAGAATGTAGTGTAGAAGATGCTTGTCTCTTTTTAGGGTTTGTAGTTGCCTTGATGGAGGAATGGGATTAGGAAAAATGGTGCTTTCATTTTTCCAAAACAAGAAGAAGAAAGAGATGAAGAATTCCTCACAAATCAAAGATGAACTCTCTCATTCTTTTCTTTCTCTCTCAAATGTTTTTCAATCATTTCCATCAAGTGAGAAGAATGGTGGAGGGAAAGGATATATAGCATGAAGGGAGGTGATGGTAGGAGCAATGAAGAGGGTGACCATATCCAAAGACAAGAAAACATCAACCATGCTTAACACTATTAAACCCATACCCTCTCATGTCTTAATTAATGCAAGTGATGGATGAAAGATATCATAATCCCACAATTGCAAGAAACCCCTCCACAAATGTTATTTGCACAATTGCAAATAACCCCCTCCATCGGAAAAGTCCGGCCGGGAAAGAACAAAGGAAAACCGGCCGGAACGGAATGCAAACTGGCAACTCCAGAAAACTGGTCCCGTAATAAATTACAGGAAAACCCCGATACTGTGCATACACACCCGCATCTGTATTCCGACCGGATACAAATGCAATGAGACAAAATCTACACTGTACTAAACTAGGACCGGCTTAAGCCAAAGCCGGCTAGTAATATCCGTCCGATCCTGATCCGTGCAATACCGCACGTATCAGATCGAACCCTGCCATATAACTATACGGCTACTAGTACAAACTGTCTGATCCTGATCCGTGCAATACCGCATGTATCTGATCGGACCCTGCCATATCTCCATACGGCCTCTACAGCGTTTCGCCCGAAAGCTGAGTAACTGAAAGTGTGGTGGACTCTAAAGACTCGTCAATACTATGGCTGTGGATTTAACCACTAGCACGTCAGAGGTATAAGCCAATACGTAACGGGCCACCAGCTATTGACTAAAAGGGACGTCGATGAGCGAACTCATCCTGACACCCTACTGAGCCTGTCAGTGACAATATCCGTACAGTCCGGTCCGTTCGTCTATGAGCATCGCATGTCGGGCCTAGGGGGTTGGTAAAAGTCAGACCCCCAAAAGCGGTACAAGTCTTGTCGGAGTGTAGCCCAGAACGCCATGAGATACTACTGGAATACCTACCAGTAAATCTCCTGCCTCGGCCGAGGGCTTTGCGTAATGGCTCTCCTAGACACAGCGCGACCTCACCCCCAATACCGGGAGAGACGAACCCCTGAAGATCCGCTCACTGCCTCCATGTGGCTCGGGACTGTACCCAACTAAAACCTGTTTGCACGACTCCTTTGAGCCGTGGTAGGGTAGTAATCAAAGCACAGTGGGAACTCACACGAGACAAATGACGATCCTCGGGTCGATGAACTAACCTGTACACATGTCACCAGGGAACTGCTATCTGACGTCTGGTATAAGACCAACTAGCAGGTTCCCGGCGAGTCCTGTCCGGTGTACTCATAACCCAATGAGCACCTGTATACATCTTAGGTGAACCAACTGACACCGGTGGCTTGTGAGACCGGCCACCGCCCCTCGTCGGGGTCTCGACTGTATACACTAGTCTACTAATGGAGTATCGATGCCCTGTCTCGAAACTCCTACGACTAGGGACCATTTAAGGATGTGCTTATAGACTACCAGCTCCCACGTATATGATCGCCATCATACTGCTGGCAGTCAAGCAAGAATCCTAGGGGCTCTATCAACGTGTAATAGCGACATGCCAGGTCACCTAAAGCAGTACACGATGATAAAGGTAAACCAGATAGCATACTATCATCTCGAGTAAGACTGTCCTACCGGGATAGGTCCTCCCTCAATCATTGCAATCACGTGCCTGTGATCCAATAATTGACTCTGAGGGCACTAACTCCAACAACTAGTGTGACTGCCATCACAACGCTGGTAGTCAAGCAAGATCCTAAGAGCTCTATCAATATGTATACTCACATATTAAGATAGAAAAACCAGGTAGCATACTACCATGTTTAGCAAGACTGTTATATACATGTGAATATCCCAAGCTTCCATTAAGTAATATACAAACTAGTATGATACAATAATGGCCCCTAGGGCATATACACTAACAAATACATCCTATTATTATCTTGATTAAGGCGTGACATGGTCGCTACCTGGAGAGAGATAGAAGAAAACACTGAGTGTGCGCTTTTACAAGATTAGATTGGTTATCAATTTATCTAATCAGGATGTCTCCCACTGTTTTAGTCAAATCTTCCTTCAAACCCTAAAAGGAAAGACTAGCCGGGATTAGTTGCACCCTACAAGTTCGCCAATCTTTCAGCCAGGCCAGTGCCGGTACTTTGAGGGAGGTTCCCGTGCTTTCGCACGGACCTAATTAAAGTAAACCTCGTTTTCCCAAGGGCATAACCCCGTTGACACCTTTCTAGACACCTACTTGATCGGCTAATTGTAATGTGTAAAACTCTCCCAGGAGTAACTCTTACTCGCAGCGGGTATCGGGATCCAACTATCTCATAGAAAGTATGCAATCTCATTGCAAATTTCAACACTTGAAATTCCCAATAATATTTTACCCCTAGCACTTATGACCTTAACTAAGATCAACATATCATAAGCACTAGTCAAGTTCTACCCGTCATTTCATAATTAATCAGACCCACCCTATATGACCCTTAACTATGGTCGACATAATCACATGAATGTCCTAACTAATAGCATCATATGCTGTATAGGAAGACATCACTTAGCTATCGTACACTACGCCTCAACTAAAGTCGACATACGCAACACGAATACTAAGTACTCTACTTCCTAAAATGACGGAGGGCTACGACAGGTTTTTATGAAAACCTTTTGCGTAATGAACTTGATATCGTTGTAGAATCGAGTGATTTTAAATGGAGTGTTTTTGAGGCCTTTTCTAGTTTCGCTAAAGAGGTCCCTCTCGGTGAAGGGATCGTCGGCTCTTTCCTTATCGAATAAGGTGCAGAATATTTCACAAATATCACTATGCAAAGCAAGAACTATAGAAGCAATCAAAAGACAACCCGAGTTTGTAGCATCTGCTAGTTTCGCTAAAGAGGTCACTCCCGGTGAAGGGATCGCGGCTCTTTCCTTATCGAATAAGGTGTTGGATGTTCTACAAGGAACACCGCTATGCAAAGCAAGAACTAGAGCTACCAGTTTTTAGACAAGTTTCTACAACATCTTTAGGTTTCTTTTATTTCATTAATCTCATTAATGAAATCCCATTTTAATATGCTTCATAAGCATCACATTTGAAATGAAATCTGCAATATAACATATATCTCATATATATAATATAAATATTCGTCTCAGTCAGTAAAATGATCTCATCATGGAACATTGCTGCAGAAGAAACATATATGAAATATTGGATATACTAGGAGGTCTGTGTTTTAGTACGAGCCTGTATAAAATACGGATTCCACGGTCGCGATGAATAGCCAAACCCACATCCCTAGACCCCTACGAGAGCGGCAAGCAACACTGCCAATTCTAGGGTTAGGAGACCCGGTCTCGACTCCTCGAGATGGTCTCCCACTGGACCCTAGAACCCGGTTACTTGTGCTCCCCGCCTTGGGTCTACCTATTGCGGAAAAGTAAATAATATACAGTGGTGACATCATCCTCAGCCCGGAAGTGCCCCAATAAAAGAATATTACATACAAATGAATTTTACATGAATGAAAAAGAAAAACTCTCATCTCACATAAAACCCCCGGCTATTCAAAACACGACGATCCAATATAACATATCACAGCAACACATAATATCTCATATCATCAACGTAAGCAAGTATGCGTATCCCGATTATCGTTGATGTATAGCAACGAAGCCGGCGATACACCACATACTACGCTTACGGTCACAGAAAAGAAAGTGTAAAACTACAACAGTTGGAATCCGCAACCTCCTCAGACATCGCATGCCTAACCAAATGAATTCCTTAGACATCGCATGCCTAACAATTATAAACCCCGCATTTTAGTCTCAATATCGAAAACTCTTTTCAATATCTAGTCGAGCAATTCAACACGATTCCCGACATCCTGATCGAATGCTCATCGCAAACTTTAGTAGACGGCCGCACCCCCGGATGCCGTCGACAAAGTGCACTAAGGAGGAACACCGCTTCCGCGAGCACCCGAACGGATGCTTTTAGCGACGGGGTTCTCCTACAGTCACTTGGTCGGGGCTATGGGGCGTGGCTGTCTGTTAAGTTTACCCGGCGAGTATCCGCGTACGCTACGTGATTGCGACGGACTTTTGATCACATCAAAATCCTGTGGCAACCGATCATTTGAGACTAAACTGCTAAATTTACAACATTCAAATTAGTTATCTCATAACTATTAGTGGATTCCAAATATTGTATCACATTCCAGATAAATAGACAATGTTAAACTTACCGATCGAATAATCAAACACCCAAGTTTTCCCAAATAGCTCAACACTTGAGCGGAGTTCAAAAAGGTATCCATCACATGCCACAGTACCAATGGTCCAGCCGTAGAAGGGTCAAACCAACGCCTCACATGTGGCAACGCCGTACTGCCACAAACCCTAAGATTTAAAGGCGGTTCAGACGGTCGCATAATCGAGTTAAGGTTTGTTGTCTTCTAGAGGGTCCACCGCGTTACTTGTACGATTTTCCGAAAGTTTCAAACTCGAGAAAAAATCCAACTTTTGAAAAAAAAATCCAACAGGGGAAAAAGTGAGTTATTGATATCCGTTCGAACTTTTTAACACGTTCTAAAATTATCCGGAAAAAACTTAAACGAAGTTAAATTATCCGATCGAATCAACGAGTCCCCAATACATCCCAGAAAACTCAACACTTGAGTACAATTTAAAAATTCCCAGAAGCATCAGGAAGTACCTACGGATCAACTGTAGCAAAATCTAACCCTCAATACCCAAGTCTTGCCGTGGAACCGCCGCCAATACCCTGGTTTGGCCGCGGTTCCGCGGCGCTTTAGTGGATTTAGGGTGTCATATTGCACAGTAATTCCTAAAATACCCTGATGATTTTTTTGAGTATTTTTAATATGAAAAAATCTACATTTTGAAAAATTTCCGGAGAAGGGGTTTAAAATGGGGTTTCGGGGTTCGGTCGGACTTTAAACTTCGTCTAGACTTCGCCTAAAGCTCTAGCTTGGATCTGATACCACTGTAGGGTTACTAGGCACTCTCACAAGATTCTACAAGGCATCAACCATGCCAGATTCAAAAATTAGACGTGCCGAACAATCCTAACCAAGATCGTATACTAGAGATTATGCAAAAACTATAAGCAAGTAAACAACTTTACTTCTAAGAGTTTGGGATTACAACCTTTGTAGTCCGGTCCTTCACTTCAAATAGCTCTGTGTAGTAGTCCCATTCGCTGTGATCGCAAACCCCGGACTCTGGAGAGACTCTATGAAGAAACGAACATGCTTGCTTCGATGACTTCGAGGCCGAAGATGATCTACGTCGACGAGACACTGAATCAAGCTATTCCTTCACTAGGTCATGAACTTTGTGAAGAGAACACACTCTACTACATGGCAAGTGGTAGAGTATGAAGAAGTAGGAGGTGGGCTCACTTTAGAATTGATTTTCTCACACTTTTACTCAAAACTCCATTAGAGCTAGCATGCTTTTTCATGGAGCTTGAAGAAGAAGAAGAAGACTTGTGAATAATTCATCCAAATGAACTATTGGACCTATGGTTGAGTTAATCCCTCATGGCTAACTCATGTAGAGAATTAACTCATGGCTATGGTTAAAGGTTGGGTTTGATAAATATCTTAAACTAGACAAAAGGGTTGACTTTGTCAAAGCTTATCCATAAGCTTTTGTGCAAGCTTTAGCATAACAAACTCAATCTCTTTTGAATTAGCTTAACATAAATAGAAACTCTAACTTAACCCTAGCATTGTGTTAATCTCATACACCCATCTTTTATGTATCATCAAACATGACACAATTCATGTACACAAATGCGTATATATATACACACACACACACACACACAATGTGCACAACATGTGAGAAAAAGAAATCAATAGTGAGCTAAATATTAGTTAATGTATTATAATATATCAAATATATAATTATACATTAAATTATCAAATCAACTCTTGATTTAATAATCCGGCTATATCACATATAACCGACTAATATCAAATGCAACATCTTATCGAATCAACGCTCGATCCGATAACTCGGCTATATCAGATATAACCAATCATTTCACACATCGCGAGAATATAATGAGGTATCACATACTCGCATTAATCTCGTTCCCGCACATATCACATATGCGCTCCTACTCCGTTTCGCTTGAGCCAGAAAACCTCTGTGTAGGACTCTAAAAACTCGTCAATACGCCGGCAGTAGGTGATGATCATATCAAACACCCACAAGCCGCAAGCGGTCTGCTAAACGTAATGGCCATACGAGTATTGAGCGATCAGAAGATCAACAAGCACGCCTGTACTTTCTCCAGCGAATCCAATCAGTAACACTCCCGTACAGTCCGGTCTCTTCGTCTGATATGTCGCATATCTCGTTGTTCATATCATAATATTGCATTATTATATTACCCATTCTTATTCGTTTTATAAATAAACAGGTGCTTTTGACGCATGTCTGCTACATATTACAGGATACAGGTTCTTGGACCGAAAACAGTGAAAAAGACAAAAGATGATACAAAAGAGGGACTTTTGACCAACAAGTAGAAGGATCCTAGTCAAGCCTAGACGAAGAACAATTCACAATTGTACAAGGCAACGCATGGTCCGAAATGTGAAAGGAAACAGTTAAAAGACCCCTACAAGTTTCACTGAAGATTTGGAGAAAACCCAGAAGCCAAATGGAGAAAAGAACCATAAAAATAGAAAGCCCAAAGCATCAAGCAGCAGCCCACAAAATTTGATCATATGATATCACCAAGGGGCCGCGGAACCGCGGCCCTACCCCCATCAATGCCGCGGTTCCGCGGCCGTCCATTGCGCACGTCGATGCAGAAAGAAGGTGGAGGTGCGTCGGTGCGTTGGTTGGGATTTTTCGGGGGTATATCTGTAATAGCACATATGCGAGCAATTGTAACCCTAATTTTCCCATTCCCTATAAAAATGTATTCTAAAGATTGTATAGGGGATGCCTCTTTTTGATAAATAAAAATTCAGATTCAATTGGAATTGGAAGAGCATCATTCTTGTAAGTTGTCTTTTCTTTTCTGCCCTAGTTTTATAATTGAATTCTTGCCCTAGATAAATCGTTCCTTTTGCCCTAGTTTAATCTAGCGTAGTATCTCTTAACCTGCCGTAGGTAACTAAATTATTAGATCTAAAAATACACAGTAATCTTAAAATGATGTTTTTAATAGAACCCCTAATGAGCGAGTAATTTCCTCGCTTGTTAGGGTTAGGAATAGGGAGGGGTTGAGAGATTAATATCTCCCATCTCTTTCATGCCCAATCATTTTTAATAACTAGAACTTCATGCATGCATGCATGATCCGCTCCCTACGGCACCCTACCCACGAGGTAACGGTGAAACCGTAGTATAAAGGACCGAACATGCATGACTTCCATGAAGGTTAGAGCAATTATTAGGAAAGGACGGACAAGAATCTAGAGGAAGAAACTGCGTTCCTTCCAAATCATCCTAATCCCCTTTACTAATAATTGTTATAACTTCTAAAAAGATTTAATTGAGGGCATTGAAAGAGGTGTGAAATTTAATCTTATCAAACTCCACCTTAGACCTAATCCTAGCAAGTTTCTTAATCATCGTACAACTTAGTTTTTAGATTCAATTAAAGGACCAAACAACCATTGGAATTAGCTCGTAAGAACACTTAGAAAAATTACACATCCCTGTGGACCGACCCGTACTCACCGGCTAGCTGCAAAGCGACGCCGTTCTTGATTGCGGTAAATTATCTTTGATCGTAAAACTCACACTAATCAAATGGCGCCGTTGCCGGGGATAGCGTAAAAATTTCCTTTTTGTACTTTCGGGTTGATATAAATTTTAAAAATCATAAAAATCTGAAAATATAAAAAGTACAAAAAAAAATTATCATTTTTTTTATTGTTTGAAGGGTTTATCGTTTGAATTTTTGCAGGAACAGCGAAGAATCTCGGATCTGGAAGATTGCACAGATCAAAACAGGAAAAAACAGATTTGAAAAGTATAGGATTTTGCCAACAGAGGAGGAGGATTTTTCTTGGGATCTGAAATGCACAAGACGCCGCGTTTTCGCCGCCGTACCCCACCCCAGACGTCTGGTTGACCGCGAATGTCAGAAAAAGTTTTTGGAACCGTGCCGGCTAGTTGACCGCGAAAACGCGGCAGGAAGGCGCTTAGGCCACGGTTCCGCGCTCTGGAGACATCATCTATTGACCAAATTTGGACTGTAAGATTTTTTCTCTCTCCTCTGAAATCTCCCGATATATCTTTTGCCAAATTTTCTGCAGGATTTCTTTGCGCTAAAAAAATATTCTTTCTCCTTCTAAATAACATATTTTCTGCAGGTTTCTTTGCGCCGCGCTTAAAAAAAAATTAATTGCAAGTGAATTTATTGTTTTGCATAATTTAATCGGACTTTAAGGGGCTATTAACCAAACTCAGATTGGGTGGGGATTTCATCACCCTTCTCAGGACCCCAGAAAGCACTTAAGGCATTTGCATTGACCACTATTAATTAAAAAATAGTAGACTCAGCCCTAAGGACTTCAAGCTCAATAGGACAAAGGACTAGTCATAGGCATCAGCCGTTAATCCTAACATGACTTTACGGTGTCTAGGCAAGTGTGTCAAGGCAAGTGGTTACTTAATTAGGACCGCTACTTGTAGCGGGGAGCCTCCCACTTACCTGGCACTTACCTGGCCGCAATTGGCGGTGAAGAGGCGGTTTGAGGTCCTATTTCTAACCCTAGTTATGAGCTGTCTAGCTGACCTAGGTGACCCTAAATCTAGGCCATATTGTGCATGTGTGGTTGATCGCATTTGTGTCACAAGTCTCTTTTCAAAAAAATCTTTTGCAAAAATTTCACATAAAAAAGAAAAAAAACTTTTCAGAACTTGCAACTTGTCGCTAAAGAAATCTTGCAACTCACTTACACCACTTTCTTTCATTGACGTTATCTTACCTCCACATTCTGTCTTTCATTTTTCTGACTACACTACCCCTTTAGTGTATGTCACTTTGGACTAGGGACACTAACGCCCGATTAGTCCGTGTTACGTTGGTACCGACCGACGAACCTTTCGACACCGAAGTCGAAATTCCGTCCACTTCCTTACCTCCACCTTCAAATTCTTTTTCCGAAGGCATGTCTGGATACAATCCTAACGATACCTTACCAACGGGAATGACTCCACCTCCGTTAGGTGCGAATAACCCGAATCAACCGCCTGTTGAAGCGCCCACATGAGTTGCGCTCCAGAATCTCTTCTACCCTATCCGCACTTCTTTACCTACCTGTCTTTCACCCCCACCGGCAAATGGGGACAATTTTGAAATAAAACCACATTTCATCAATATGCTGCCAAAATTTCACGGTTTGGAATCAGAAGATGCGTATATTTTTATCAATAAATTCCAAAACGTTTGCGCTATGATGAAAACGACCCAATTAAGTGATGACGCTATAAGGCTAAGGGTCATTCCTTTCACCTTATGTGACCTAGCCGAGAAGTGGCTATACAGCACCACATCACATTCAATTAAAAATTGGGATGAGTTTGTGAAAGCTTTTCTTAAAAAGTTCTATCCTCACCACAAAACTGCTAGAATCCGTAATGAGATTATAAAGTTTTCCCAGCTTCCTCATGAACCATTTTGGAAGTGTTTTGAAAGATTTAAAGACCTACTCGTTCAATGCCCTCATCATGGGATCGAAAGTTGGCAACTCTGTCAAACATTATACGAGGGATTGAACCAGGCAACGAAGCAGTTGCTAGAAACCATTTGTCAAGGTCACTTTCTAGCGAGGAAGCATGGCAGTTTCTTGAGGACCTTAGTGACCAAACAATTCAGTGGGAGAGCACCAAGACTACATCATCTTCTTCTAGTGTTCAATCTAGGGCAGGCATACATCCATTAGATATGTTGATTGCTATGAAGGCCGAGATGGCCGCTCTTACGAAAAAGCTAGAAGCGATTGAGACCAAAATCTCATCGTCTTCTCCTGCCCCTGTTGTGCCTCCACGAACTGTTTGTGCTTGTTGTTCGGATCCATCACATCTCACCGAAGAGTGTTCTTACAATGCATCTACTCAAGGACATGATCAAGTCAATGATGCCTACCAGCAACGACAGAGAAACGATCCATACTCTTCGACATACAATCCGGGGTGGATGAGTCACCCAAATTTCGCTTGGAACCAAAATCAACAATTCCAAGGAAATAACAATTTTCAAAGTCCTCCTCCTCCACAACAACAACAAGCACCTCCACAAACTCAATTTCAGCAGCAACCTTTTCAACAGCAACCTTACCCTAATCAAGTGAATAATTTTGTGCCTAACAATTCTTACCCACCAAACAATTTTGTTCAACCTAACAATGACAAGGTTACTTCGCTCGAAAGAAGTCTAGATGCGTTCCTAAAGCAATCTACACAATCTACAGCAAGATTAGAGACTTCTATTCAATCTTTGGTGCAAAACAGTGCCTCACACGATCAAAGGATCAAATCTATTGAGGCACAAATTGCACAACTCAATGCAGCATTGAGCGAGCGAGAAAAAGGAAAGCTCCCATCTCAACCACTGCCCAATCCCGGTCACGCACATGCTGCATATCAACAGCAAAATCATAACGTAAATGCTGTGACCACGTTGAGATCCGGAAAAGTGTTGGAAAACAATGTGGGTATTAACCATGACACCCCTGCCGGTGTTTCTTCTTCACCTTCTTCTTCTTCGTTAGAGCCAATTCTCCATCCTTCACACGGCTCTACTTCATCTAGCTCGAACGGACCCACTTCTCACAACACGAACACATCTACATGGGGTTCCGTTCCAACTCAACAATCTGATCCGCAAAAATTGGACTCAACAACATTTCAAAATGTACCTTTTCCAAACCGGTTGAGATCCAATAAACCAACTCCATAGATGGAGAAGATTGTAGAGTTGTTCAAACAGGTCAGCATAAATATCCATCTTTTGGATGTAATCCAACAAGTTCCTTCATATGCAAAAAGCTTAAAGGACTTATGCAACAAAAAGAGGAAGTCACAAGTACCAAAAAAGTTTTCGTGGCTAGTGCTATTGGTGATGCTATTGTAAATTCTTTACCCCCAAAGCAAAAGGACCCCGGTTGTCCTACTATTTCAATAACAATTGGGGACAAGAACATCAATAGAGCACTATTAGATCTTGGTGCTAGTGTCAATTTGCTACCTTATTCTGTGTACGAGCAATTAGGCGTTGGAGAGCTTAAGCCCACTCACTGCACTCTCCAAATGGCCGACCGATCAATCACCCATCCTAGGGGAGAGTTGGAGGATGTGTTAATTAGAGTTGGGGATTTCATTTTTCTCGTAGACTTTATTGTTATGGATACACAACCTGTCGCTAACCCCCGGAATCAAATTCCGGTGATACTTGGTCGACCATTCCTGGCGACTTCTAACGCAGTGATCAATTGTCGTAACGGTTCAATGAATCTATCTTTTTGCAATATGACAATTGAACTCAATATCTTTAAGTTGGGAAATCAGCCTGCCAAGCCTAATTCTAGCGTACTTCATGTTTGCTCGATCAATGAGATCGCGGAGGAGGACTGTGAGTTCGAAAATTTCATGTTCGATCACAGCAGTGTTGACGCCATTAGTGTGTTCCTCCTAGAATCCGACACAGCTTTCACTGCGGACAACGATTATGAGTGTTTCACCTTTGTAGACGATTTTGAAGACTCACCACCCGAGCTTGAGTCTTTTGCTTTTTCGGATGAGTTAGTTGAACCATCCGACTCGGTTGCGTATACTCGATTTGAACCTTTGATGGAATCCTTCGAGTTTGAAATAGTTACTCCATTGTTGCCATCTATTATTCCACCTCCTAAACTCGAACTAAAGCTTTTGCCGTCGCACCTAAAATATGCTTATCTAGGTGATAATGAGACTTTACCCGTTATCATATCGGCCTCTCTAGCTCTTGAGCAAGAGAAGGCCCTTTTAATGGTCTTAGAAAATAATCGGCAAGCTTTTGGCTGGTCTATGGCGGACATCAAGGGGATTAGTCCCCTCATAGTTGAACATCATATACACTTGATGGATGATGCCAAGCCGGCAAGGGATCCACAAAGACGCCTCAACCCCATTATGAAAGAGGCCGTTAAGAAGGAGATTATTAAATGTCTTGATAGTGGTAGCATTTACCCTATCTCGGATAGCCAATGGGTTAGCCCCATTCATGTCGTACCAAAGAAATCAGGCATTACGGTCATTACCAATGAGGAAAATGAGTTAATTCCCACTCGCACCCAAACTGGGTGGCGAGTTTGCATCGACTATAGAAAACTCAATGCCGCGACAAGAAAGGACCACTTTCCTTTACCTTTCATTGACAAAATGCTAGAACGATTGGCGGGGCACGAGTTCTACTTTTTTTTAGATGGCTATTCCGGTTATAACCAAGTCCCCATAACCAAAGAGGATCAAGACAAGACCACATTTACTTGTCCCTTTGGCACTTTTGCTTATCGCCGCATGCCCTTTGGGTTATTCAATGCACCCGCTACATTTCAGCGGTGTATGATGAGGATCTTTTCAGACATGGTTGAAAAGTTCTTGGAGATCTTTATGGATGATTTCTCCATTTTTGGTGACTCCTTCGACGAGTGTTTACGACATCTTGATGCAGTTCTTACCCACTGTAGGGATAAGAACCTAACTTTGAATTGGGAGAAGTGCCACTTTATGGTACGAGAAGGCATTGTCTTAGGACATGTCATCTCGCAAAACGGCATAGAGGTTGATCGAGCCAAGCTTGAAGTCATCTCTAATCTTCCTCCTCCTAAATGCATCAAAGTCATCCGAGCTTTCCTTGGCCACGCCGGATTTTATAGACGGTTCATGAAAGATTTTAGCAAGATTGCTAGACCCTTGACTCTCTTATTGGCCAAGGACACAACATTTGATTTCGACTCAACTTGCATGGAAGCATTCGAGTCTTTGAAATACTCTCTCATTTCTGCGCCCATTCTTTCATCTCCAGACCGGACGCAACCTTTCGAAAATATGTGCGACGCATCAGATTTTGCCATTGGTGCTGTCCTTGGACAGCACATTAACAAGATGCCGCACATGATTTCTTACGCTAGCCGTACATTAAATGAGGCCCAACTAAACTACACAACAACAGAAAAAGAGTTTTTAGCGGTTGTGTTTGCACTTGAAAAATTTCGGCCTTATTTAATCGGCTCTCCAGTTATTGTGTATACGGATCATTCAGCTCTTCGCCACCTTTTTGTGAAGAAGGATGCAAAATCGAGGCTAATACGTTGGATCCTCCTGCTACAAGAATTTGACCTTGTCATAAGGGACAAAAAAGGATGTGAAAACGTAGTGGCCGATCACCTTTCACGACTTCCTTCTTCACCTACACTTGAACTTCCTATCACTGATACTTTTCCCGATGAGCAACTCTTGACCGTTTCTTGCGAACCATGGTTCGCTGATATAGTAAACTACTTAGCCACCGGCTTGATACCTAACGATTGGTCGAAACAGGATAAACTTCGATTCTTGTCCCAAGCAAAGCATTTTTACTGGGATGAACCTTATCTTTTTAAATATTGTTCCGACCAAATCACTCGTCGGTGTGTACCAGAAAACGAGTTTAAGAGTGTGCTGTCTTATTGCCATGATCAAGCATGTGGCGGGCACTTTGGCCCAAAGAAAACGGCCGAAAAAATCTTGCAGTGTGGTTTCTATTGGCCACGACTCTTTAAGGATGCATATGAATACTGCAAGACATGCTCCCGGTGCCAACACTTAGGCTGGATATCGCGGAGAAACGAAATGCCGCTCCAACCAATTTTGGTTGTCGATGTTTTTGATGTTTGGGGTATAGATTTCATGGGACCATTTCCCAATTCATTTGGGAATGTTTATATTCTGTTGGCTGTTGAGTACGTTTCAAAATGGGTCGAGATTGTGCCTAGCCGAACGAATGACAATAAGGTTGTCGTTCGATTTCTTAAAGAACACATCTTTTCTTGATTTGGGTACCCTCGAGCGATCATAAGTGATAATGGTTCTCACTTTTACAATAGGACTTTTGAGTCCTTAATGCGCAAATATTCTATAACCCACAAGCTGTCAACACCATACCATCCCTAAACATGTGGGCAAGCCGAGGTTTCAAATCGGCAAATCAAGCAAATCTTGGAGAAAACGGTGTCAAAAAACCGTAAAGATTGGTCCCTAAAACTTATCGATGCACTATGGGCTTTCCGTACTGCATACAAGACCGATCTTGGTATGTCTCCATACCGGCTTGTTTACGGGAAGGCTTGCCACCTCCCGGTAGAAATTGAGCACAAGGCATTTTGGGCTATCAAAGAGTTGAATTTATCTTTAGGAGATGCGGGCAGCAACCAAAAGCAGCAATTAAATGAACTAGAAGAGCTGCGGGATGAGGCATATGATAATGCCGTAATTGTCAAAAACCGAACTAAGGTGTTCCACGATAAACACCTTTTGCGAAAAACTTTTGAACCTGGTCAACAGGTTTTACTCTATGACACTCGATTACATTATCACCAAGGCAAGCTCCGTTCTAGATGGAAAGGACCATATGTTGTTCGCACCGTATATCCGCACGGTGCGGTTGATCTTGAAAATTCTGAGGACAGTACTTTATTCAAAGTGAATGGACATCGATTGAAACCATTCCTCACAGCGGACCCATCGGAGGAGCTCCTGTTTTTGCAGGAGCCGATCTACACCGATTAATTCTCCTCCACTTTTCCCCCGAATTTCCAATTTTTCCAATAACTTAATTTCAAATAAGTTTGGGGGGGTATATCATTTGTAAATACATAATTCCAAAATACCATAAAAAATAAATACAAAAATTTTTTGAAAAAAGAAAATAAAAATATATTTGGACCTAATTGTAAAAATTCAGATTAATTAATAAATACAATTTTTTATTTTTTACAAATAAATACCTCCTTTCGGAGGGTGTTTTTCACAAACTTCCATTCCCTCCCCCTATTTAACAGTCCCGAGCCCTCCCCCCCGTCCTTCTAACCTATTTTCTTTCCTCCTCCTCAAACCCTAGCCGCCGCCACAGAACAGCTGACGAAAATTTCCGCAGCGCCGCCGCCCTACCGCCGCGATCCTGCCGCGCAAGGCCGCTTCCGCCGCGATTCCGCCGTCGTTCTGCCGCGACACCCCCTGGAATTTCCAGGAGAGGTAAATCTGTTCCTCCGCACTTTGTTTTCCTCATTTTTTTCTGTAAAATCACTATGGAACACAGAATGCAATTTGAGAGGGATTTCTCTCCAGTTTTCTCGCACGAACTTTACGGTAGCTACTTCTCACGCGAAGCGGAGGGGATGGAATTTTCTTATTTACAATCACCCCTCTGCATTTGCTCTACCAGATCTAGTTGCCTATTTTTATGAATCCATGGAAGAAAATTGTCTAGCGGACTTAGGGTATATCAAGTTGAATTGGGGGATCGCGTTATTAACATTGATCGGGATTTAATCCATGAAGTCACACTTATACCTCGTTTGCCCGCGCATGACCACCCCCTACAGTTTGAGGATTACATGCCCTTGATGGGCAATGACTGCGCGAGAGAGCCGCGAAAGGGTATCCAAGCACGATCCCTCTTCGCGAATGTTTTTACTGTGTACCGGTGGGCACAAAACAACATCTTTGGTAGTTCTCACAACACGACTTTTTTCACCCCCTCATTACATGCCGTGCACACACTAATGACGAAGAACCCACGGTTCGACATGTGCACTGTTTTACTTCATTCTATAGGTGCGGGGAAAGGGCTACAAACTACCCTTGCCCTATGCTAGTCACCCAGCTCTGCCGTTATTTCCTCCCCGTCGAGGAATTTGACTTTTACATGATGGGAGGAGTCCCGGTTCGACCACTTATTGAGAGTGTTACTTCGTCCTATTCTAGACTGACGGATATATGGTCGCGATCCGAACCGGCCGAAAATGTCCCCGCTCGCACCCCTAGCTCTAGTTCGACATCGAGTGAGGGTGAGCTGACCCCTCAAGAGCATGCACGCTTAATGAGGAGAGCTGTGAGGGGAATTGATATGTTGAGGGAAGAGTTTAGGATGACGACACAAGAGCACGACCATCGTTTGACAGAGATTGAGAGGGTTATTCAAACCCTATTGGCTAAAGAAGAGCGATCACGTTCACGCTCGAGGGCGCGACGTGGGGCCGGGCAGTGAGGGCACTGCTTTGCTCAAGTTTGGGGGAGATGGTGGTGTATATAGTTATCTGTTGCATTGCATTGCATTGCATATTTTAATTTTTGTATATAATTTTTCTTTTCCTTTTGCATATTTGTTTTCTGCATTGCATCTTTATAAAAATCATATTTCATAAAAATCTGAAAATTTTGAAAAAAAATATATAAAAAAACCATAAAAAATTGAAAAATTTCAAAAAAAATTATAAAAATAATTGTATTCAATTTTGGCTTAGTTGACTAGAGTTTGACATATAGGTTAACTGGCTACGAACAACTAGATCTTGGACTTAGTAAATTAAAAACCCTAAAAATAACATTCCTTAAAGTTTAACGGTAGAAAGTATATGTCCTCATGGTTTATTTAGAAATAGACAAATTTTGGGTTCACTTCCTGGGCTAAGTCGAAATAAAGGAAAAGTATTGATTTTTATTAGAGCATAAGTTTGAAAAATAATTCCTAGCTTAAGTATGGATTCTGAAAATGTATACCCTACAAATTGCACTAACACACACCTTGAAACTTGGAATAGTAGAAGAAACCTTGAAATGCACTTGTCTAATAGTTTTTAGTACGAAGAAAATAAAAGAAAAAAGGTGAATAAAGAAAAAAAAATGGACACTGGTTTTTGTGATTGCTCAAGGCTGCAAAAATAGAAAAATATTAGCGAGGGTGCTTCATCACCTAGTGCCTTAGACCAACTGGTTTGGTACACTGCTAAAACTTTGGGTGTTGCAAGACTAGGAAGTACGCTTTAATGTGCAAACACATCTTATAATCGGTCGTTGGTACCTCAAGAAATATTAACGGTCGCATGAAGGATGTGTAAGCAAAAATTCATTTAAATATTCACCAATTAATAAGTACTTTGGACGAAAAGGACAAGAGTATGATTGCTTGATTTGAATTTCTAAGTGTAGGGGTGATTTATATACACACGTGGGGATATGTGATTAGAGTTTAGATAAGAGAAAGGAATGAAGAATAGAACTTGTATCTTTAGTAGAATTGATAAAATTCCTAAGTGGAGATGGGACCCTAGAAGGAAAACTTAAGAAATGCTGAAAGCTAAGTATGCCTATAGAACATATAATCTTAAGTTAGATGATGAGGAAGTGTGAAGAATATGGGTGGATAATTTGCAAGTCAAAGATAATAGAGTTCCTTGTTAGAAAACCTAATTGGAGAATTAAAGTTAATGAGCCAAATTGATAGGATTTTGTGGGAGTATCCGCTGAAAACCCTCAGGAGACAACACTCCTCCTACTAGGGACACCTAGAGGTTTAACGGCTTATTGCACGTGCTCAGTGCAATCGTGTTTCCCTGCGAAAGTGCGGTTAAGTTCTTTTTGTTGAGAATAAAAAAATAAGTTTGCTCGAGGACGAGCAAAAGATAAGTTTGGGGGTATTTGTTCATATCATAATATTGCATTATTATATTACCCATTCTTATTCGTTTTATAAATAAACATGTGCTTTGGACGCATGTCTGCTACATATTACAGGATACAGGTTCTTGGAGCGAAAACAGTGAAAAAGACAAAAATAATACAAAAGAGGGACTTTTGACCAACAAGTAGAAGGATCCTATTCAAGCCTAGACGAAGAACAATTCACAATTGTACAAGGCAACGCATGGTCCGAAATTTCAAAGGAAACAGTTAAAAAACCACTACAAGTTTCACTGAAGATCTGGAGAAAACCCAGAAGCCAAATGGAGAAAAGAACTATAGAAATAGAAAGCCCAAAGCATCAAGAAGCAGCCCACAAAATTTGATCATATGATATCACCAAGGGGCCGCGAAACCGCGGCCCTACCCCCATCAATGTCGCGGTTCCGCGGCCGTCCATTGCGCACGTCGGTGCAGAAAGAAGGTGGAAGTGTGTCGGTGCGTTGGTTGGGATTTTTCGGGGGTATATCTGTAATAGCACATATGCGAGCAATTGTAACCCTAACTTTCCCATTCCCTATAAAAATGTATTCTAAAGATTGTATTGGGGATGCCTCTTTTTGATAAATAAAAATTCAGATTCAATTGGAATTGGAAGAGCATCATTCTTGTAAGTTGTCTTTTCTTTTCTGCCCTAGTTTTATAATTGAATTCTTGCCCTAGATAAATCGTTCATTTTGCCCTAGTTTAATCTAGCATAGTATCTCTTAACCTGCCGTAGGTAACTAAATTATTAGATCTAAAAATACACAGTAATCTTAAAATGATGTTTTTAATAGATCCCCTAATGAGCGAGTAATTTCCTCGCTTGTTAGGGTTAGGAATAGGGAGGGGTTGAGAGATGAATATCTCTCATCTCTTTCATGCCCAATCATTTTTAATAACTAGAACTTCATGCATGCATGCATGATCCGCTCCCTACGGCACCCTACCCACGAGGTAACGGTGAAACAGTATTATAAAGGACCGAACATGCATGACTTCCATGAAGGTTAGAGCAATTATTAGGAAAGGACGGACAAGGATCTAGAGGAAGAAACTTCGTTTCTTCCAAATCATCCTAATTTCCTTTACTAATAATTGTTATAACTTCTAAAAAGATTTAATTGAGGGCATTGAAAGAGGTGTGAAATTTAATTTTATCAAACTCCACCTTAGACCTAATCCTAGAAGTTTCTTAATCATCGTACAACATAGTTTTTAGATTCAATTAAAGGACCAAACAACCATTGGAATTAGCTCGTAAGAACACTTAGGAAAATTACACATCCCTGTGGACCGACCCGTACTCACTGGCTAGCTGCAAAGCGATGCCGTTCTTGATTGCGGTAAATTATCTTTGATCGTAAAATCTCTATTAATCACTCGCCTAGGGGTGGTAAACGTCAGACCCCAGTAGCCTGATAAGTCGTGTCGATATGAGGTATATAACAGTTCGAGAAACTACTGATAACACTTACCAGTAAATTTCAGCAACTCTGTCCAAGGATTTCCAGTTATAGCCAATCAAACACAGCGCAACATCAACTCCCTATACCGGGAGAGACGAATCCCCTCCTATCGCTCATTGTCTCCATGTGATTCGGGACTGTACCTAAAAGCCACCGTTTTGCATGCCCCATTGGACGTGGTATGATGGAAATCAAAGCACAGTGGGAATCACACAAGACGCTATGACGATCTCGGGTTTACAGACTAACCTGTACCAGTGTTACCAGAGAACTGCCATCTGACGTCAGGTATAATACCATCTGGGAGTTCTCTGCGAGTCCGTCCAGTGTACCCAGTTTTCACTGAGCACCCGTATACCTTCTCTCATGTCAAACACCAATGGATATGGGATCATCCATCGCCCATCATATAGGTCAAGAAGCGCATACGCTAGTCTACTCTAGAGTATCGATGCCCTGTCTCGGTTCTCCCACGACAAGGAACATTTGAAGGATGTACTTAGCGACTACACTGTCCCCACTAGTATGATCTGCATCATAGTCCTGGTAGTCTAGTACTTATCCTAAGGGCTTTATCAACATGTAACATAGAGACTACCAGAGCACATGTTAAGATAAAGAGCAACCGGATAGCATACTATCATGTCGAGCAAGAAAGTCCTACCTATATATGTCCAAGCATCCACTACAATATACATCGTATGTATAGTAATGGCCTCCAGGGCATACATATAACTAACACATGTTAAGATAAAAAGCAACCAGATAGCATACTATAATGTCGAGCAAGAAAGTCCTCTATATATATGTCCAAGCATCCACTACAATATACATCGCATGTACAGTAATGGCCTCTAGGGCATACATATAACTAACATAATCCACACCTGGTTATTGACGAAAACCTTTTACTACAAGTCTAGCTTTGAAAGTCTCAACTTTTCCATCCACACCAAGAATCTTCTCAAGATCCACTTGCTCCCGATGGGTTTTAACCTTTCAGGTGCAACATTCAAAGTCATACTTTGTTGGTGTACATGGATTCCATCTTTGATCGCATAGCATCCATCCATTTCACAGAGTCCCCACTTGTGATGGCCTGCCTGAACCTAGTTGGGTCATCATCTACCATGATGCAATCCTCGCTCCCACCGTCTCCGAGGAAACCGTAGTATCTCTCAGGTGGATGAGGAATCCTACCAGATTCGCGGAGAGGCCGAGGTTCTTTGGAGACTATTGAATCCTTTGGTTTTACCAAATCATCAGCTATTAGTTTTTCCGGCTGGAACTCCTTCCAGTTCTACCTCATGACCATTAATTTCTTCCATAAGAAATTCCTTTTCTAAAAAGGTGGCATGCTGAGAAACAAAACACATTTTGCTCCTTAGTGTGGTAGAAGATATACCCTTGATTATGTTCGGGATATCCAACAAACTTATACAGAACTGACCTTGCCTCGAGCTTGTCTTGATTTTGTTTTTCAACATAGGTCGGACAACCCCATATCTTAACTCGTTTAAGACATGGTCTCTTCTCATTCCATATCTCATATGGAGTGGTAGGCACTGATTTGGATGGAACCCCATTCAATAGATATGCAGCTTCTCAAGTGCATAACACCCAAAAGGAAACAGGTGACTCAGCAATACTCATCATAGAGTGCGCCATATCTCATAGGGTGCGAATCCTCCGCCCCGATACACCGTTGTTCTGTAGTGTACTCGAAGGAGTAAGCTGAGAGAGAATCCCATTCTCCTTTTGATAATCCAGGAACTCCATGCACAAGTATTCCCTTCTCCGATCACATCGAAGGACTTAATACTTTTACCCTTCTGGTTTTCAACTTCAAGCTTATATTCCTTGAATTTCTTAAGAGTTTCAGACTTGTGTTTCAACAAGAACATTTGTCTGAATCTTGAGAGATGGTCAGTGAATATAATGAAGTACGAAGAACCAACCCTGGTATTTGTAGACATAGGACCATATACATAATCATGTATCCGTCCTAGGAGTTCAATAACTCTTTCTCTGTTTCTAGTAAACAGAGTATTGGTCATTTTATCTTTGAGACAAGACTGGTAAGTATCATAAGATGAAAATTCGAACATATTCTAATATCCATCCTTATGTAACTTAGATAGTCATGTCGCATTGATATGACCTAGTCTACAATACTACAAGAAGGATTCGTTCATTTCTGAACTACTCCTCTTGTGTGTGTTCTATATACTTTGAACTATGGTTTGATTTAGAACATATATGCCATTACATAGCGTGCCTGATACAATCAACTCTTGATTAAGGAAAATGTTCACAACATTATTCTGTAATACAAAATTATATCCTTCTTTAACTTAATAAAGAAACTGATGTAATGTTGTATATCAGATTCGGTATGTAATAACATTCGTTCAGAATCAATGTATTTACCATTTGGTAATACAAGGTGATATTTGTCAACTGATTTGGCTGCAACAATTGCACCATTCCCAACTCTAGAGAATGATCATATTTTCTCAGTTGTCTACCTTTCTTTATCCCACGTAACATCTTACATATGTGGGATCCTGTTCCGGTATCACATACCTAGGACGTAGAGAAAACTGAGAAATGGTTATCGGTAACTAACACACCCGAAGAATATACATCAACATGCTTTTTCCTCGATTGGGTCGCATAGGAATCCGGATATTCCCCTATTTCCTGCCCAGACTTATAACAATTATAAGATAGAGCGGAACCAATGTACCCCAGCTCAGTATAATAAGCAGGTTCGGTCAATACATCCATATTATTATCTTGATTAAGGCATGTCACGGTCGCTAGCAGGACAGGGAGAGAAGAAAACACTCTGCGTATGCTCTTGCAAGATCAGATTGGTTATTATTTTATCTAATCAGGATAGCTCCCACTGTTTTTATCAAATCTTCCTTCAAAGCCTAAAAAGTAAGACTAGCCGGGATTAATTACACCCTACAAGTTCGCCAATCTTCCGGTCAGGCCAGTGTCGGTACTTTGAGGGAGGTTCCCCGTGCTTTCGCACGGACCTAATTAAAATAAACCTCATTTTCCCAGGGGCGTAACCCCGTTAACACCTTTCTAGACACCTACTTGATCGGCTAATTGTAATGTGCAAAACTCTCCCAGGAGTAACTCTTACTCGTAGTGGGTATCAGGATCCAACTATCTCATAGAAGGTATTCAATCTCATTGCAAATTTCAACAATTGAAATTCCTAATAATATTTTGCCCCTAGCAACTTATGACCTTAGCATAGTCAACAAATCATAAGCGCTAGCCAAGTTCAACCCGTACATTTCATGATTGAATTAAACCCACCCGTATGACCCTTAATATAGTCAACAAAGTCGTACGACTACCCTAATCCAATCACATCACATACTTTAGCAGATAAGCACTAATCAGCTACTGTACACTATGCCTTAACATAGTCAACAAACGTAGCACGAATACTAAGTAACACTTATCTGAAATGACGGAGGGCTACGACAGGTTTTTAAGAAAACCTTTTGCGTAATGAACTTGATATCGTTGTAGAATCGAGTGATTTTGAAAAGGAGTGTTTTTTAGGCTTTTACTAGTTTTGCTAAAGAGGTCACTCCCAGTGAAGGGATCTCGGCTCTTTCCTTATCGAATAAGGTGCTAGATATTCAGGAATACCACTATGCAAAACAAGAACTAGAAAAGCAATCAAAAACAAAACCGTGTGGGTTGTAGCATCTGCCAGTTTCGCTAAAGAGGTCACTCCCGGTGAAGGGATCTCGGCTCTTTCCTTATCGAATAAGGTGCTGGATATTCTACAAGGAATACCGCTATGCAAAACAAGAACTAGAGCTACCAGTTTTTTTTAAAACAGGATTCTGCAACATCTTTAGCTTTCTTTCTTTTCATTAATCTCATTAATGAAGTCTCATCATTTATGCTTCCTAAGAATCACAGATAAAGAAACGAAAGTAGAACATACGCTTATGTCATCCGCATTCGCCACAGTGTCCCGTTATGCACCGTTAGGTTACTTAACTAACGGCATAGCGGGGCGGGACTAGCATGGGTGTAAAACATAAGCAGCGCTTATTATATATCATATATATAATAATCACATTCATCTCATCATATAAAGTGATCACATCACAGAATATCAGCAGCAGAAGCCCACATATGAAATATTGGATATACTAGGAATTCCATGTTTTAAATTAAGCCAATAAAAAACACGGATTCCACGGTCGTGATGAATAGCCAAACCCACATCCCTAGACCCCTACGAGAGCGGCAAGCAACCCTCCCAATTCTAGAGTTAGGAGACCCGGTCTCGACTCCTCGAGATGGTCTCCCACTGGACTCTAGAACCCAGTTATTTATGCTCTCCTCCTTGGGTCTATCCTAATGTAGAAAAGTAAATAATATATATCAATGGTGACGTCATCCTCAACCCAGAAGTGCCCCAATAAAAGAATATTACATACAAGTTTTTACATGAATGAAAAAGAAAAACTCTCATCTCACGCAAAAAAGCTTGGCTATTCAAACACGACGATCCTGTTAGTGTATATGCCCTAGGGGCCATTATTGTATCATACTAGTTTGTATATTACTTAATGGAAGCTTGGGATATTCACATGTATATAACAGTCTTGCTAAACATGGTAGTATGCTACTTGGTTTTTCTATCTTAATATGTGAGTATACGTATTGATAAAGCTCTTAGGATCTTGCTTGACTACCAGCGTTGTGATGGCAGTCACACTAGTGGGGGCTGGGTAGTCTACAAGCACATCCTTATTCCGGTCCCTAGTCGTAGGATTATCGAGACAGGGCATCGATACTCCGGAGTAGACTAGTGTGCATGCTTCTCATCCCAGTTGGGGAGATGGTCTGTCCCACAGCCGTCAGTACGTCGTACTGGAGATATTATGCAGGTGCCCGTTAGGTTACGGATACACCGGACAGGACTCACAGGGAACTGTTGGTTGGTTTTATACCAGTCAACAGTGAACAGTTCCCAGGTGACATGAGTACAGCATAGTCCGCAGACTTGACACTGCTACTTCGCCTCGAGTGTGTCCCACTGTTCTTAGATTGCTACCCTACTACGGCTCAAAGGAGTCGTGCAAACAGGTAGCAGTTGGGTGCAGTCCCGAGCACTTGGAGGCAGTAGCGGTTAGAAAAGATTCGTCTCTCCCGGTATTTAGGGTTGTTATCACGCTGTGTCAGAGAGCCATTACGCAAAGTCCCTGGCCAGGGCAAGCGAGATTTGCTGGTAGGTTCCAATAGTTTCTCAGGGTGTAATGGGCTTCACTCCGACACGACTTATACCGCTATTAGGGGACTGACGCTTGCACCCCTTTAGGCCCGATATGCGATAGTCTTAGACGAACAGACCCGACTGTACGGAGATTGTCACATCAGACTCAGTAGGAGTTCGGATGGGTTTTCCTCATCGGCCTTCTTATCGACATCTACCTGGAGACCGTTACGTACAGCTAGTGCTGCTTGCGGTCTGTGGTTAAACCCACCGCCAGCATAGTAGTCGAGTCTCTAGAGTCCCACACAGAGAGTTTCCCTACTCCAGGCGAAACGATATAGAGGTCGTATGGTTTTACGACAAGGGTTCGGACGCATACGTGTGTTTACGCACGTACGACATCCGGACAGTTTTTACTAGTCGGCTTTGGTTTAAGCCAGTTTCTAGTATCCGGTTATTGGATTTATACAGTCTAAAGTTTTTCCATGTTTTCACGGATCGGATGGGCGTTCTCGTAATTGTGCGAGAAGCTTCTAGAAGATGTTGACTTGGGGGTTAAGGTGGCATATGCATTAAATGGGATTAGTGACTCATTTGAGTGATTCATCCATGTCATTAATGCATCATAAATGCTTAATGACTCATGGAGATGAATCACCCATTAGATATTTATGGAGCATGGTTGTTAAATCATTTACTTGATTTATATTGTTATTTTGATGCTTCATATATATTATGAGAGATCATTATCCCATTCCATTCTCTTGCTCACTTTCTCTCTCCTCAAGCTCTCTCTCTTCAAACCCTAATCCTCCCCTCTCATGTGTTGAGTACAAGGATTAGACTAGACTACTTAATCCTTTACCATTCTCTATATCACCTAGGTTACTAGGATTAGCACTTCAAGAAACCTAGTTACCTCTAGTTTGAGGTGAAGCTTGTAGTAAAGCTCTCGGGTGGATCTTCTACTACTTAGAGAAGGCCGGAGAGGACGTGGAGAACGATAAGATGAAGGACTCGGATCTTTAGGTATAATCACTTTTCATAGTAGTTGTTAAATCCTATGTTAGTTGTTAGTTATTGTTTATGCAAAGATTCTCGGTTAGTCGATGCTTACGCTTTAAACAAGATCGTTTTTCATTTTTCCGCCTCCCCGCAAGTCGTGGGGTGTTGTACATCGACTTACAGTGGTATCAGAGCCTCGCTAAACAATAATTAACTCATTAGCAAAGTCGTAAGAATTTCGAACGCAAAAAGAACCGGAAAAATCATCGTTTAACACACTTTCTGTCGTTTTTTTAAACAGGCCCTAAAAATTTTTCAGGGACCTGCAGAATAACAAGAAGGAAGAAATATGGGTACTGCAGAAATTTGGTCGCGTAACTCGGCTAACTTGCCGCGGATCCGCGGCCAAGTTAGGGCCGAGTCGGCCCAAATTTTTTTAGTGACCTTATGGTGTTAACAGTGATATTTCTGGATATTTTATTTTCTGTTAAGATCTCAGGTGCACAGAGAAGTTTTGCAGTAGAATCTAAAGTGTTTTGCTCGATCGAAATTTTGCGATGTTTGCTAATTTGATTATATCTGTGATTGTATAATGTGTTCGTAAACCTCCCCTAACTGCTAGTATGTCGGTTGGCAGGGGGTTGCACATTTCTGTAATGGTTTTTACTGTTTGTGGATATGAACTGTATTGGACTGTTGTGATGTTTAGCCGGGGTTTGTGATGGGTTATTATTTTAATTCATTCGATGTAACTGTAATATGTTGTAATATTATTTTGCGGGGCACATCCAGGTTGCGGTTGTAGCCACCGTTGTATTATTTCATTTTACTGTTTTTGCTCCTAGGATAGACCCAAGGTAGGGTGCACAAACTACCGGGTACTTTGAAGTGTTTAGTGGCCTACTCACTTTGTTGAGGGAGACTGCTTCACTTCGGGTATTTGACGGGTAGTTTGCCGTACCCGTAGGGGTCTAGGGTGGGGTAATGGCTATTCATCACAACTGTGTAATCCGTCTTTTGTTGCAGGCTCTAAACAAACATGGATTGCTTGCAAATCCAATAAAGTTCATATGAGATCTGGAATGCCTATTATTGCGTCTGACAAATGTACAATATCTATATATGATAGCTATTTAGACGTCACTTATGTTTTACACCCGCGCTAGCCCAGCCCCCGCTCTGTCGTTAGTTAAGTAACCTAACGGGTAATGACGGGCCTCGTGGCGAATGCGGATGGCATAAGAGGACGTTGTATTTTCGTTGTTTTCTACAATGATAGGTTAAATGATGGGACGCATTATTTTATAATGCAAAAAAAATAAACCAAAAGGTTGAATCGTTGGAACAATTTAAAAGAAACCAATCGGTTATTTTAAAACAGATGATATTTTTTAATTGCGGAGCTTTAACCACTCCTTTTAAAAAGCTATCAGGTTCCTTCGGTCATATCAAGTTCATTACGTTCACGGTTTCGCCAAAACCATTCGTAGCCCTCCGTCATTTCATTTGGGTATTCAGTTGTATTCAAGCTATGTATTTTGACCAACGCCAAGGCATAGTGTTTGGTAGCTGCTGGGTATTCATTTGTTGCATAGATAGATGAGTTAGTTTGGGACAATCGTATGATCATTTTGGCCAACGTCAAGGATATGTACGGATGGGTTCAAATTAACAAGATAATGATGGGTAGAACTTGACATGTGACTTATGACATTTTGACCAACGCCAAAGTCATAAGAGCATGGGGCAAAAAAATATATATCGGGAATTTCTAAAGAAACTGAAATTTGCAAAGAGATGCATACCATTTGGAGTTTGATGAATGTTGGTAGCATTCCTTCAACATTATCATACGATGATATTTGGATCCCGATCCTACTGTGAGTATATGCTACTCATCAGGATATTCGTCACTTAACGATCAATGCTATAAACCAAGTAGGTGTCAAGAAAGGTGTCGGCGGGGTTACGCCCCCAGAGAAAAGAGGTTATTTAATTAAGGAACTTCGCGAAAGCGTTGGAAAACCTTCCTCGAAGTACCGACACCAGCCTGGCTGAACGGTTAAGCAAGTATTGTACAGTGAGAATAGTCCTGGCTAATTCTTCTTTTATGGTTTGAGGAAGGATTCGAGAAACAGTGGGAGCCATCCAGTTTAGATAAATTAAAAACCATTCTAAACTTCCAAGAGCATCATGCTAAAGAGTTTTCTTCTCTCTCTCCTAATTGCAGCGACCCTGAAAATGACTGGCATTAAGTTACTTTTAGAGAAAAATATACTGACAGGGCCAAACTATAAAGATTAGCTGCCGAATGTCAAAATGGACTTGACCTATGACAAATTGGGGTACGTCCTCACCGCTACGGCACCTGAAGTCCTAGGTCCCAAATCTAGTAATGCGGATAAGGAAATCGGCAAAACCTGGGATTTAGATTGCGCGAAAGCCAAGTGCATCGTGCTTGCCTCGATGAACAATGAACATCAGAAGAGGCACGAGGATATGGATCTTGAATCCATATTTCTCCATACAAAAGATCTGTATGGGGAGCAATCTCGTATAGCAAGATACGAGACCTCAAAGAAGCTGTTTCAAGCGAGGTTGGCTGTCGGGTCATCGGTAGGAGAACATGTCCTAAAGATGATCGGCTATATAGAAGAGCTCGCAGACCTGGGGACGACTTTGGATAATGAGCTCTATACAGACCTTATTCTCCAGTCCCTCCCACCCACCTACGCCCAGTTTATTCTGAACTTTAACATTCAAAGAAAAGAAGTTGAACTTTCAGAACTCCTTAACATGTTGAGGAGTGCAGAGGGCACCTTGCAGAAGGCAAGGGAAACACCCGCAATGTTTGTTCGCGGTACTTCTTCTTCCGGGTCCAAGGCTAAAACCAAAGGAAGGAAGAATAAGGCCCCCAACAAACCTAGAGGAGGTGTTAGTAAGGTAGCAGGGAAGGGAAAGAAAAAGTTTACGGTACCGGTAGTGGCCCAGGATGAGTGCTTCCATTGTCACAAGAAAGGGCACTGGAAAAAGGATTGCAAGGCGTGGAGCGCCAAGAACCAGGAACCGAAGCAAGCTGTGGCTTCGACTTCAGGTGTGTTTGTAATTGAGAATTGTCTGTCAATCAACTCTACTTCCTGGGTATTGGATACCGGATCAGGATCTCATATTTGCAATTCATTGCAGGCACTGAGAAACCGTAGAGTGCTGAAGGAAGGTGATATGACCCTGATGGTTGCTAACGGAGCTAGCGTGGGAGCTGTGTCCGTAGGGGATTATCACCTGGGATTGACGAGTGGACACATTTTGGTTTTACATAACTGTTTTTTTGTACCCAGCTTAACGTGTAATATCATATCTGTTTCCTTGTTATCAAATAAAGGTTTTGATTTCACATTTGGAAGTGGTGTTGTTAACATCCACCTTAATCATGGTTTGATTGGGTCCGGTACACTGGATAACGGTATATATGTGTTAAACCAACTCCAAATTTTCAATGTCCAGAACACACTAAAAAGAAAGTCTCCAGATTTAAATAAAGCTTTCTTATGGCATTGTAGACTGGGTCACATCAATGAGAGAAGGTTGACTAAGTTGCATAGAGAAGGATATTTGGACTCGTTCGAATATCAAACTTATGACACTTGTCAATCTTGTCTCAAAGGAAAGATGACAAAGACTCCATTTACTGGACATGGAGTAAGAGCGAGCGAGCTCTTAGGACTCATACACAGCGATGTATGTGGTCCAATGTCTACACATGCAAGAGGTGGTTTTTCCTATTTCATTACTTTCACGGATGATTACTCAAGGTACGGATTCATTTATCTGATGAAACTTAAATCCGAGGCTTTTGAGAAATTCCAAGAGTATAAGAATGAAGTAGAAAACCAAACCGGCAAAAGTATCAAGACACTAAGATCTGATCGAGGTGGTGAATCCTTGAGTGCCGAGTTCCTAGGTTACCTAAAAGAGAAAGGAATTCTCTCTCAGCTTACTCCTCCATACACTCCACAGCATAACGGTGTATCGGAGAGACGGAATCGAACCCTATTGGATATGGTACGATCCATGATGAGTAATGCTGAGTTACCGCAATCTTTTTGGGGTTATGCGCTAGAATCAGCGGCATATCTTTTGAATATGGTACATACCAAGACTGTGCCTACTACTCCATATCAGATGTGGAGTGGGAAGAAACCCTATCTTCAGTATCTGAAGATATGGGGATGTCCAGCTTTTGTTAAAAAGCAGCATGTGGACAAGCTCGAGGCACGATCAGTAAAGTGTAAGTTTGTGGGATATCCAAAGAACTCCAAGGGGTATCTATTCTATTACGCAGAGGAACAAAAGGTGTTTGTTTCTCGTAATGCCCATTTTCTAGAATATCAGTTTTTCGAAAAGGAAATAAATGGGAGCGAAATAGAACTGGAAGAAATTCCAGAACCACAAACTAATATTGAAAGTTTGGTAAAACAAGTAGTTCAAGAAGAACAGGACATTCCCGCACCCCTCCGCAGAAGTAGTAGGTCGTCTCATCTGCCTGAGAGATACTACGGTTTTCTCATAGATGGGGATAGAGAGGATTGCATCATAGATGATGATGAACCTACTGGCTTCCAGCAGGCCATCTAGAGCGGCGACTCGGTACGATGGCAAGATGCAATGCGGACCGAAATGGAGTCCATGTACACCAACAAAGTATGGACTTTGGACTTTGCTCCAGATGGGGTAAAACCCATAGGATGCAAATGGATCTTCAAGAAAAAGATTGGTGTAGATGGACAGGTGGAAACCTATAAGGCTAGACTTGTTGCAAAGGGTTTTCGTCAAAGACCTGGTTTGGACTATGACGAAACTTTTTCTCCAGTGGCTATGCTCGAATCCATTCGGGTCCTTCTTGCTATTACTGCCTTCCATGATTATGAAATCTGGCAGATGGACGTAAAGACGGCTTTTCTGAATGGAAATTTAGAAGAGTGCATCTATATGGATCAGCCAGAGGGATTCAATCAGAGTGGGAGCAGCTGGAAAGTATGCAAGCTGCTTAAGTCCATTTATGGACAAAAGCAGGCATCGCGGAGTTGGAACATCTGTTTTGATGAAACAGTCAAAGAATATGACTTTATCAAAAATCCAGATGAACCGTGCATATATAGTAAAGTTGTAGCCAGAACTGTCGTATTCCTCGTCTTGTACGTGGATGACATTCTATTGATAGGAAATGACATTCCTATGCAACAATCTGTCAAAGGATTCTTGTCACACAGGTTCTCCATAAAAGACATGGGCGATGCCTCTTACATTCTGAGGATCCGGATCTATCGTGATAGATCCAAGATGATGTTGGGACTTTCGCAGTCCAGGTATATCGACACTGTACTGAAAAGATTCAGTATGGAAGATTCTAAGCGCGGTAATCTACCGGCTTGTCACGGAATCACCCTATCCAAAGAGATGTCTCCCAAGACTGATTTGGAAAGGGAACGCATGTCTATTATACCCTACGCTTCTACGGTAGGCTCTATAATGTATGCGATGTTGTGCACCAGACCAGATATAGCTTACACACTAAGCGTGGTAAGCCGGTATCAGTCAGACCCAGGGGAGAAGCACTGGATAGCAGTAAAGAACATTCTCAAGTACCTGAGGAGGACTAAGGAGATGTTCTTGGTTTACGGCGGAAAAGACCTCAGGTTGGAGGCCTATGCTGATTCCGACTTCAAGAGTGATAAGGACGATTCCAAGTCCATGTCGGGTTATGTCTTTACCCTCAATGGAGGGGCGGTGTGCTGGAAGAGCTCCAAGCAGGACACCGTTGCTGACTCAACGATGGAAGCGGAGTATATAGCTGCTTGCGATGCCGCAAAAGAAGCAGTCTGGATGAAGAAGTTCCTAACAGAACTTCAGGTGGTTCCTACCATTGTTGATCCAATACCTCTGTATTACGACAACAACGGAGCTATAGATTTAGCAAAGGAACCAAGGTCCCATCAGAAGTCCAGACACATCTTAAAGCGGTATCACCTGATCAGGGAGATCATTGATCGTCGGGAGATCGAGGTTCGGAGAGTTGCTACTGAAGAGAACATTGCTGATCCATTCACGAAGGCCCTACCTCAGATTCAGTTCGAGAGGCTACTCGAGATCATCGGTCTTCGATATGCCAGTACATAGCCCTAGTGCAAGTGGGAGATTGTTAGTGTATATGCCCTAGGGGCCATTATTGTATCATACTAGTTTGTATATTACTTAATGGAAGCTTGGGATATTCACTTGTATATAACAGTCTTGCTAAACATGGTAGTATGATACTTGGTTTTTCTATCTTAATATGTGAGTATACGTATTGATAGAGCTCTTAGGATCTTGCTTGACTTCCAGCGTTGTGATGGCAGTCACACTAGTGGGGGCTGAGTAGTCTACAAGCACATCCTTATTCAGATCCCTAGTCGTAGGATTATCGAGACAGGGCATCGATACTCTGGAGTAGACTAGTGTGTACGCTTCTCATCCCAGTTGGGGAGATGGTCTGTCCCACAACCGTCAGTACGTCGTATTGGAGATAGTATGCAGGTGCTCGTTAGGTTACGGGTACACCGGACAGGACTCACAGAGAACTGTTGGTTGGTTTTATACCAGTCGTCAGTGAACAGTTCCCAGGTGACATGAGTACAGCATAGTCCGCAGACTTGACACTACTACTTCGCCTCGAGTGTGTCCCACTGTTCTTAGATTGCTACCCTACCACGGCTCAAAGGAGTCGTGCAAACAGGTAGCAGTTGGGTGCAGTCCCGAGCACTTGGAGGCAGTAGCGGTTAGACAGGATTCGTCTTTCCCGGTATTAGGAGTTGATATTGCGCTGTGTCAGAGAGCCATTACGCAAAGTCCCTGGCCAGGGCAAGCGAGATTTGCTGGTAGGTTCCAGTAGTTTCTCAGGGTGTAATGGGCTTCACTCCGACACGACTTACCACCGCCCTAGGCCCGATATGCGATAGTCTTAGACGAACAGACCGGACTGTACGGAGATTGTCACATCAGACTCAGTAGGAGTTCGGATGGGTTTTCCTCATCGGCCTTCTTATCGACATCTACCTGGGGACCGTTACGTACAGCTAGTGCCGCTTGTGGTCTGTGGTTAAACCCACTGCTAGCGTAGTAGTCGAGTCTCTAGAGTCCCACACAGAGAGTTTCCCTACTCCAGGCAAAATGATATAGAGGTCGTATGGTTTTACGACAAGGGTTCGGACGCATACGTGTGTTTACGCACGTACGACATCCGGACAGTTTTTACTAGTCGGCTTTGGTTTAAGCCAGTTTCTAGTATCCGGTTATTGGATTTATACAGTCTAAAGTTTTTCCATGTTTTCACGGATCGGAGGGGCGTTCTCGTAATTGTGCGAGAAGCTTCCAGAAGATGGTGACTTGGGGGTTAAGGTGGCATATGCATTAAATGGGATTAGTGACTCATTTGAGTGATTCATCCATGTCATTAATGCATCATAAATGCTTAATGACTCATGGAGATGAATCACCCATTAGATATTTATGGAGCATGGTTGTTAAATCATTTACTTGATTTATATTTTTATTTTGATGCTTCATATATATTATGAGAGATCATTATCCCATTCCATTTTCTTGCTCACTTTCTCTCTCCTCAAGCTCTCCCTCTTCAAACCCTAATCCTCCCCTCTCATGTGTTGAGTACAATTAGATTAGACTACTTAATCCTTAACCATTCTCTATATCACCTAGGTTACTAGGATTAGCACTTCAAGAAACCTAGTTACCTCTAGTTTGAGGTGAAGCTTGTAGTAAAGCTCTCGGGTAGATCTTCTGCTACTTAGAGAAGGCCGGAAAGGACGTGGAGAACGACAAGACGAAGGACTCGGATTTTTAGGTATAATCACTTTTCATAGTAGTTGTTAACTCCTATGTTAGTTGTTAGTTATTGTTTATGCAAAGATTCTCGGTTAGTCGATGCTTACGCTTTAAACAAGATCGTTTTTCATTTTTCCGACTCCCCGCAAGTCGTAGGGTTTTGTACATCGACTTACAGATCCAATATAACATATCCCAGCAACACATGACATCACATGTCATCAACGTAAGTAAATATGCGTATCCCAATTGCCGTTGACATATAGTAACGAAACCGGTGATACACCACATATTACACCTACGGTCGCAGAAAAGAAAGTGAAAAACTACAACAATTAGAATCCGCAACCATCTTAGACATCATAAACCCAATGTATCACATACTTTGGATTTCATGCCTAACCAAATGAATTCCTTAAACATCATAAACCCGGAATATCACATATTCCGAATTTCATGCCTAACAATTATAAACCCCGCATTTCAGTCTTGTTATTGAAAACACTTTCCAATAATAAGTCGGGAAATTCAACAAGATTTCCGACATACTGATCGAATGCTCGTTGGAAACTTTAGTAGACGGCCACACCCCCGATGCCGTCGACGAAGTGCACTTCGGCGGAACACCGCGGCCGCGAGCACCCAGAAGGATGCTTTTGGCAACAGGGTTCTCCTACAGTCACTTGGTCGGGGCTATGGAGCGTGGCTATCTGGTAATGTTACCCGGCGAGTATCCGCGTACGCTACGTGATTGCGACGGACTTTTGATCAACATCAAAATCCCGTGGCAACCGATCACATGAGACTAAATTGCTAGATTTATAAAATTCAAACAAGTTTTCAAAAAACTAATTATTATGGATTCCAAATATTGTATCACAATCACAGATATCGAAACAACAAACACCCAAAATTTCCCAGAGAGCTCAACACTTGAGCGGAGTTAAACAATACCCAGAACATGCCACAACACCTATGGACCAACTGTAAAAGGGCCAACCCGTGCCTCACCTATGGCGCTGCGGAACTACCACAAACCCTAGTGTTTGGTGGCGGTTCCAGCGATCATAGAATCGAGTTAAGGTTTCATTCTTCTAGAGGGTCCATAGAAAACACCTGCATGATTTTCTAAAGATTTTAAACTTGGAAAATTCCAACTCTTGGAAAATTTCCAGCGAGGGAGAAAAATGGGTATTTGATATTCGTTCGGACTTTTTAACGTCGTCAAGATTACCCGAAACAATGTTAGAATTACGACTACGAAGCACTCCGAATTGGCTTTACAGAAACATAACATAACATGCAATCTCAGTAAAAACAAGCAACACCTGAAACACCAAAACCCAGAGACTGGAACACCAGAAAAATACGAAGCCCAAACACTTGAACTGGACCGGCCAGGCCGGATTTTTAGCTCTTTTCGCCGGGTCAAATCCGGCGAAAAGGGTTCGTATTTGTGTGGTGTTCATGTTACATCTCATGTAACATTCTGCAGTTGCTTAAAAAAATTTTAGACACTCTGAAAATTTCGACAGAAACTAGGTTTTATGTTTCGATGTTTCGGAGTTGTTTCGGTTTTGTAATACAACAAACATCATCTAATACTCTAGCATGGCTCTGATACCACTGCTGGGTTCCGTAGCACCACCGTTGGGTTTCGGGAGGTATCGACCATGCCGTTTTCAAAAATTTGGCGCACTAAAGAACCCTAACCTAGAATCTTAACTAGAGAATTAGACGAAAGCATGAATATAAACATCTTTACATCTAAGTGAACAAGGAATAAAACCTTTGTAGACCGGTCATTCACTTCAATAGCTCCGTGTAGTAGTCCCTTCGCTCCAAGTAGTGAACTCCCGGACTTTAGAAAGGCTCCACAAGATGAAAGGAACAAACTTGCTTGAAGTCTTCGAGGCCGAAAATGATCTACGTCAAGGAGACACCAACTCAAGCTACATCTTCACTAATTAGGAATTAGTGAAGCAAACAACTTAAACTAAATGGCTAGTCTAGTGTAGGTTGATGAAGTAGGATTTTTTCTCACTTTAAAAATATTTTTCTCATTAATTTTCTTCACTTCCCAAATGGCTAGAGAGCTTGAGGAAGGAAATGAAGAAAAGCAACCATGAAAAAAAGCAAGTCTAGAATGAATCTCATGAGTGAGAATAGCAACCATTGGTGAGATAATATCTCATACTAACTCTTGTAGAGACTTAACCATGGCTAAATAATAATGGTTAGGTTAATAAATATCTCAAGTAAAACAAAATTAGTGGACAAAGTCAATGGTTCTACAAGCTTCCACTAAGCTTAACCATATGACTAATTTCCAACTAATTTGATTTATTTTAAATAAATAAAACCTTACATTATTATAAGCATGGTGTGAGTCTCATACACCCATGTAGCATGTAGCAACTAGCATGACACAATAATATATATCACATATATATTAAGTGTACACAAGTGAGAAAAAGAAATGCTTAAGTGAGCTAATATTAGTTAATGTAAATTAATATATCAAATATATAATTATACATTAAATTATTAAATCAACACTTGATTTAATAATCCGGCTATATCACATATAACCGACTAATATTATATGTATCAACTTATCGAATCAAAACTTGATTCGATAACCAAGCTATATCGCATATAACCGATCGATATCTCATATCGCGAGAATAGAATACGGTATCACATATCGTATTAATCTCGGTCCCGCACATATCACATATGTGCTCCTACTTCGTTTCGCTTGAGCCAGAAAACCTCTGTGTAGGACTCTAAAGACTCGTCAATACGCCAGCAGTAGGTGATGATCATATCAAACACCCACAAGACGTCAACGGTACTAGCTGGACGTAACGGCTACCCGAGTATTGAGCGATCAGAAGATCAACAAGCAAGTCTGCTCATAAACCTGTGAATCCAATAAGTAAAACTACCGTACAGTCTGGTCTCTTCATCAGATATGTCGCATATCTCAGCCTGGGGGTGGTAAACGTCAGACCCCAATAGCCTGATAAGTCATACCGATATGAGGCTCATAACGGTTCGAGAAACAAATGATAACACTTACCAGTAAATCTCAGCAACCCTGGCCAGGGATTTCCTGTTATGGCCAATCGAGCATAGCGCAACATCAACTCCCAATACCGGGAGAGACGAAACCCCTCCTATCGCTCATTGCTTCCATGAGACTCGGGACTGTACCCAAAAACCACCGTTTTGCACGTTCTCTTGAACGTGGTAAGGTGGAAATCAAAGCACAGTGGGAATCACACAAGACTCTATGACGATCTCGGGTCTACAGACTAACCTGTACCGGTATCACCAGAAAACTGCTATCTGACGATAGGTATAATACCATCTAGGAGATCTCGGCGAGTCCGTTCAGTGTACCCAGTCTCCACTGAGCACCCATATACCTTCTCTAATGTCAAAAACCAATGGATGTGGGCTCATCCATCGCCCATCATATAGGTCAAGAAGCGTATACGCTAGTGTAACGCCTTGAAAAGTCGTTTTGGTGTTTTCCCGAAAATCAGTAAATATTTGGTATTTTTCCGTAAATCGTAATTATTGTTATTTTGCTGTATAGGCCTAATTATACCTAATTTGGATAGGTAATTGCTAGTTTTTAGTAGCTAATGAGTTACTTATAAATTTCTGGTCATTTAAAAAATTTCCTTATTTTACTATTTTTAATATTATTTTAAGCTATTAAAAATACATTAAATTAGCGATAAATACAAATTTGAAGGGGCTAATTACTTGCTTTAGAACCATGACAACTAAAATCTGGTTAGTAATATAAATTTTTAGTATTTTATTTCAAGTTCTTATTAGTTATAATCGAAGGAAATTAAAATTTTAATTAATTGAATTAAAACTTGCAAATATGATATTGTGGGGGGGGGGGTCTTTTTGCATGGAATTTTTTTTGAAATCTCTCACACTCATTCCTCACTCCCTTGGCCGGCCCCACCTTGACAGCAGCCCTCTTTTTCTCCCCTCTCTTTGGTCTTCAACTCATTTAAACAATATGATATATGAAGGATTAAAATATATTAATTAGAGTATGGGTTTTTGTTGATTGGTATGGTCTTTTGACTTTGAAATTTTTTCACCATTCCCTCACAACTCCCACTTCCTTCCCTGGCCGAGACCCATGCTGCTGCTGTCCCCAATTTCCCTTCTCTTTTTTTTCCTTCAAAACTCATCTCAAAATCCATCAAAATCCAAAATTTCCTTCACAAATCCAAAGCAAACCCTTAATCCATCTCTTCTCACACCCAAATTGGTTTAAAACAAGGAGAAAGATGGCATCTTGAGAGGCTAAAGCAACCTAGGGTTTGAGCTTGTGAGGTATAAATTTCAATCTTTGGTTAATTTGTAGATAATTGTAACATCTTCAAAAATATAAAATATTAATTTTGGGAATTTTTTTATAATTTAATATTAAATCTATTTTTAAATGCAAATAAATAGGAAAAATTTGAGAAAAATTATGGAAAATTCTAAAATAAGATAAATTAGTGAATTATGACATTTTTAAGTTTTTGTGATTAGTTTGACACTAATTTAGTGCTAATCGCGATTAAAATCGCTAATTGGGTTTTTTGGCAATTTTGTGCAAAACTTGCACATATCACTTTTTCTACACTTGTGTATTTTTCTAGCCATGGTTTTCATTTGGGTTTACTATTGGTATGAGAAGGGTTGGGTTTTAAAAGAAAAGGGAAAAGAAAAGAAAAAGTAATGATGAGGGTAGGTGAAAAAGAGAAGTGGACTTTTGACTAGCACCCTTAGCCATTCTCCCATCATTTTCTTCCCTCTTCCTTCTCCTCTTGCTGCTGCTGCCCCTTCCTCCATCTCCCTCCCCTCCTCAAGCCATGAATCATCTCTAAAAACACACCAAAACCCCAATCTCCTTTCATTAAAAATGTCCAAAATCCCTAGATCTACACATGGAGCTAAAGAAGCTTGGATTGTGACCACTTGGGGCAACTCAAGAATTTTCTTGAGTTGCCAATTGAGGTAATTTCTGAACCATTTGCTTAATTATAGCCTTTCCTATAACCCCATGTCAAGATTTTATCGATATTGTGTGATATTATGGATTTGAGAGAAACCTAGTTAGGGTTTGAGTGAATTGGTGTTGCATTATGAAATTGGGCTCAGTATTGATCTTACCAACACCCTAGTGTTTGAATTGGAACCCCAAACCTGATGCTAGAACCAGAATACGGATTTTAGAAACCGATATCGGGGAAAAAACTGGAATCTTTCACTGTGTTGTTGAATCTGCTATCACCCCGAGACCCCATAAATAAAATTGAGTGGACAGTAGCATGTGCAGGCACCCAGGAAACTAACCCCAAAACCCTAGCCCCTAACTCTTCTTCCCGGCCGCCAAAACCTCCTTTCTGGCCGCAAATTGCGGCCAGACCAGGGAGGAGTTGCATCGTTTTGCGTTCCTGGCCCATTTCCTCAATTCTTGGCCCTGGGTACTTCTAGTTTTGACAGATTCTATCTAGGGTGAAATCTGGGGCATATATCCTATGTTGTCGTTTTGGATTCGTGTTTCCGTATTCCGTATTTTTGGATTGGAAATGGTGGAATGTGTTTTGACTCGACTATTGTCGTTTATACGACGATATAGAGGATTATGGATGGTTTTGAAGGCGTGCCATAGGTTCTCACCTATAGGCCCCTTATCGTATCGTTTTGGAGTTTATGCGCCGTTTTAGATTGGATTTGGTTTTAATGCGCATATACGATATTTTGATGTGTAGGTACCAATGAAGACTTCGGACGATAAGCAAATGCATGGTGATGTCCGCAAATGATGATGCAAGGTAAGTAGATTATATCTACGGGGGAAAGTCGGGTGGATGGCGTATAGCACCCCCGCAGTCCGTAGATAGCTTATTATGTAGTATTGTGATATTAGGTGTATTTGGATATGTAGGGTTAGAAGTGACTAGTGTAGTTCATAGTCGCGAACCCTAGGATAGAATTACACCTATACATATACCCTTGCTTTTCACATGTACTTACACTGTGGTTGATGATATGTGACGACTTTGGAGATGAGTCGATATTGTGGGCTTGGTGCCCTGGGATCGGTGATTTGATACGATTCATATGTGGGATATGACTTGTGATTCTTGCGGGCTTGGGATGGTGTTTACCCCCGCATGCATACTTTACCGATGTTACCGTTTGTACTAGATATAGAGTAGTACCTCCAGACTATATGATCTGATGATGGTGAGATTTGTTTTGTGATGAGACAGTGAGATGTTGACCCCTACCCAGCTTTTGGGAATGTCGTACGATGATTTACCGTACGAGCTGATATTGATGATAGATCCGCACTCATAGCTAGAGGATATCTTACGATATGACATTGAGGCGGGATCACCGACTATATATCTACACATATACTTTGACTCAGTTTTAGGTGGTTTCCACACCTACCCCTCCTGTTTGACCGGATACTTAGATGTAGTTTGCATAGTAGATACTTTACTGTGCTGTTGATTACTAGATTTCCGTATATTCATGCTATTCGCATTGCTGGCATATGTTCATTACCATGTTATTATCATGCTGTTAGGACACCAGCACCATTATCGATGATGCGTATGTTTCACGTACACTACTTGCCGGCTCACACACTTCATCATCGATAATTGCCATGTCACTACACAGTAGTACTATTACATTCGTGATATGATGCTTCCTTCGACATATGCGCATTCCTATTCCATGTTGCATGATTTCCGATATGATTACTCTCTTTACATGTCGCATATATCATGGATTGATTGCATAGTACATCGCATTGGATTTACTGCTGGATGTTGGATTTTCATGTGATTTCTGGGTTTTGAGGACCGTGGGGTTATTTAAGAAAAGAGGCACTTTATGAAAACCCGGTACCTCGTGATATGATATTTCGGTGCGTCCACCACGCGTTTTCTCGGTGCTGAGACGTGTGCTTGAAACCCGATTCAAGGAGGTGATGTACCGTTTGCGGGTTCGTGGTGGGCCCGGTATGGTTCCCCTCGGCGAGATGATCGATGGGTTATGCCGATTGAGCCTGGAGGCGGGCGAGTACCTACCGGTGATTTTACCTGAGCTCGGCGGATATCCGGGGGATACCGCCTGGAGCCGAGAGATGGGCATACTGCCGGGGCCGACGGGCCGATATCCGCAGACGGAGCCCAGAGATGGACATGGGTTGACTCATACTGCCGGGGCCGAGGGCCGATATCCGCAGACGGAGCCCCATATGGATGAGGATTTACGTGTCGGTGTTTGGCACGGGTTTCATGATGAGTTTTCCATGATTTTGGTTATATCCTCACATTGCATACATGATGCTTGCTGTCAGTGGGTGACAGGTGGACGGGTTCCACATATATACAGACATGGTTCATATACAGACTGGATTTACACTTATCTTATACCAATATTAGTGGTATGGGACGCTAATATATGTGTATTGATATTATTGATATTTCTTCATTGATACTTCATGCAGACATACCTTACACTGATGACATGTTATTACCTGAGTACCTGGCACTATATACATGATTAGATGTTACCTTGCCACTTTATTACACTCAGATGTACTCTTGTGGATATATTACTGATTGTTGACTTAGGATTATGTCTTGCATTCGATTTATCCTTGTAGATGTTTCTATTCACGAGTTGGCAACTCACCCCCGTTGTGCCACAGTTCTTGCAGGTTCTGCCGTACAGGTTCTATTGCGGCATTTCTGGCACACTACCTTCTTGCGGGTGACTTGCTTTTGGTAGGTGGATTCCTTTGTATCAAGAATCCCCAGTTTGTATTTATTTTATTCATTGTATCTAGAAATTGTCCATCAACCAAAAACTTGTATATTCTTTCAGACCTAGACTTCAGTGTTGTATATTTCGACCTTAGAGTCGCGCTTAGTTGTATTGCGGATTTCCTTGTTGCTTTTGAGCTTTCCTTTGGATTTGATCCTCGCCACTTGGCGTTGTATATTATCATATCTTGCGTGGTTGTGACCGTCGATTGACGAAGAGCTAGCTCCCGCTTGGGGATGCCTTTATCATTTGCATATATTGATATCCTTGTTTTACCCCATTCGGGGCCAGTTTTACAAAAGAGACTCTGCCGAAATTTTTAGAAAAAGACTTATTGTTTCCAAAACGTACTTTCGGCTTAGTTATTTAAAAACCTTGATTTCAAACCTGTATTTCTTCACTTCTTTAAACCAGTTTTCTTTACTTATTCTTCAAAATGGTTTTAGATTTCTGGGCTTTTGGTTTACTTGGATCAGATGGAGTCCTATAGGCTTCATAGGGTTCAAGGGCCAGTCACGTGCTCTTTCGGGTCGTGACAAAGTTGGTATCAGAGCGCTAGGTTGACCTTGGTTCGAGTTTAAGTTTGACTATGTGGAGCCTAGGGAGTTGTTTATATACGGAACTTAGGCTTGACCTTACGGAACTTAGACTTGGTCGAGGGGGTGTAAACCCGAACTTTCGTCGTTTTAGGATGACCCTTGGTTGATGGATTAGGTGACTAAAGTAGAGTGACGTACCGTTGGTATGTTCCGCGGCATACTTACGACACGCCACTCCGCTTAAGGAACCTTAGGATGGACGTTTGTTTAGAGATCAGTGATTCTCTTCCTATCCAGGATTATACATCCATTTGAGATCCCCGATTCTATTAGTTTCATGATCATACCTTCATTGATGTTGTTCCTTCCTATGATCATGTATCCCCTTTGGATCTGTTGTTTCCTTTCTTGCCTTTGATGTGCTCTCTTTTGATACTCGATTGAGATCCCTGTCACCATGTTTGAGCGCAGTTTGGGCTGCTGCTAGGGTTACGGCCGGTGTGAGCTCGTTTGGTACGAGGGCCGACCTTTGTGTTTTCTGGTGACATGGGAACGTCTCGAGTTAGTGTTGGTGTTTGTGACCTCTAGTGGAGGCGAGTGCTTGGTTTGCACCGGATGATCGTGCCTTTGTTAGAGCTGCCAGTTGAGAGAGGACTGTTGATGTACAGTATACCTCAGAGATCGTGATGTCGCCTACCGTGCAGACAGATGGACCAGCTGTTGCTGAGATTGACAGGATGTCGCTTTCGGAGCTTACGAGCTGAGATTGCCGGAGCTTTCGGGCAATCATGCGACTGATGATAGCTAGTCTACCCGATTTGAGAGACGAAGGTGATTCGTCCGATTTTGCGCCAGAGTGGGCCCAGTTGAGTTGAAGATTTCCAGTGTGGAGAGTCTTACTCAGATCTAGAGCAGACCGACTCAGAGATGACCGCTTATGTATCGCCTTTCCTGGAGGATTGAGGCGTTGTTCGGCGTACAGGCGTATGAGCCAGTTGCTGCTGCAAATGACGAGATATCGCCCAGATGGCTGGAGCTACTGCAGCATGAGCATGTTCGTAGAGAGATGATAGCGAGTCGCTAGTCACCGAGGATGAATGACTAGGACGTGTGGTGAGTTCGCTTACCCCGATGCAGGTCATCAGGTGGATTGATTCCAGATAGAGACGACTTCACGCAGGTTCGTTGAGAGTCGATAGAGACGATCGAACGTCAGGAGCCTATTTTCCAAGTTTAAAGTATACGGAAAGACATGCAGGTGATTCTATGGACCCTCTAGAAGAATGAAACCCTAACTCGACTTAATGACCGTGTGACAGCCTTTGAACCTTAGGGTTTACGGCGGTTCCGCGGCGCCATTAGTGAGGCTTGGGTTTGCCCTTCTACGGCTGGACCACCGACGCTGTGGCATGTACTCGATACTATTAAACTGTACCCGAGATGTGAGCTCTTGGGGGATTATGAGGATCTGACGAGTCGATCGGATGGTTCGACATTTTTCGGACATTGTGATGGGACACTGCTTGGGAGACTCCAGATGCGAGGATAGCCGTCGGAGCGCAGTTCGTGCAGTCATGATGAGACGAGTCCGAATCAGTCGACATTGAGCAGAGTGAAGAAAAGAGTTCGACGAGATGATGTTCCCCTCCGCTGATATTAGAGATGTGTTACGCACCCCGAGGCGTGGTATATGGATATACCTTCCAGAAAGAAGCGCGATAAGTATGCAGCCGTTCCGGAATAAGCTTTAGCTTCAGCTTTGGATGATGACTTCCGGGCGTTTCGGCAGGATTGAGATTTGAGAAAGGAATCTCGGCAGGACCTTTCTGGAGTACGATACGAGAAGACTTAGACCCAGAGTGGTCATTTTGCGCACACCCAGCAGGATAGAGTTCGGCATTGTCGACGAGGTAGTTGACCAAGTTCGGATAAAGGAACTTACCCAGATGCGTTGCGAATTGATCAAGGACGGACGAGTGATGAGTTTTCCTCCGATAGTTTGAGACGTGTTCCTGAGGACCAGTTCGGCCTGACATCTGCTACAGAGTGATGAAGCTACAGAGTACGAGATTTCGAGTCCGTGTGAGAGACTTCAGATTGACCGTGGCCGAGGCAGTGCAGTGCATAGTAGCTTGGCGTTACGTCATAGTGGACGACGATAGAGACAGTTGGAACAAGAGGTTCGTGTGAGACCCTGACGAGTTGTCATTGCTTCCCGTCGAGACTAGAGACCTGAGATGCTTACAGAGACGTTGCGATGTGACCAGTTTCTGGAGAAATATTGTGCTGAGGACACAGATGCCCTTTGAGCGAGAAGAGGTTATGCAGGAGAGCTAGCCTCTGTACAGATCGGCATAGGCATGATTGGAAGAGACCTTGAGCAGGATTCCTTCTAGGACATAGCTGCCATGATGTTGCACCGAGGATCGAATGTGTGACGTGCTTTCAGAGAGCCAGAGGCCGACGCCAGTGATATGCTGCCTTACGAGTGGTCGTGAGGTTTGACCGAGAGGTGACCAGAGAAGTGCCAGAACGGAATCGTCCCCGTTAGCACACCTGACAGGGCCGATGAGCCGATTGACCGCGTGATAGGTAATCCGCAGAGAAGATAAGGATCCAGAGAGTCAGAAGACGCTAGACAGTGAGCAAAAGGCAGGTAGATATCCTGCGTTGCTAGCTGTGGATTGCACCGACTCCTTCTCGACATCGAAGGAGGAACTACCAAAGACGGTATTTGTGATTTGTGATTTTGTGATTCGATTATCACGTATCCGTCATTTTGGATTTCGGTATTTTGGGTGTTCTGTTTGGATGATTTAGTTTTGGTGACTGAGTTTCATGATATTGGTTTCATGCACCCACTGGATATTTATATATTTTGCGCAGATTTTTCATGCATTTAGTGTTATGCTTTGATTCGTGCACGCTGATGCACACGATTGTGAGATTCCCTTTGCGGTACACCTGATTTTGGTTTGAGACGCATTTTATCGTTGATTTTGACCCGGATTTTGATGGTTGGTTTTGCACTCCGTGCTGGTGATGTGCTTTACACCTATTCGATGTTTGTTATTGGATTTCATGATTCCGTGCATGTTGAGTGTGCAGGGTTTAGATTTTCATTCGTGCACGATAGATGCACAGATTTGGATTTTCGCGCATGTTGGGCGCATGTTTTTAGATACGATTTTGGTGCGCACCCGATGCACTAAATCGAGATTTCTTCGTGCATGTTAGATGCACCGGACCTTGGCTGTCAGGCACATACGTTGCCCATGACAGAGGTTTCGTGCACACCCGTTGCACCTAGATGTTGTTTTGTGCACCTGTTTAGCACATATTGGATTTTTGATTTCCGTGCGCACCAGACGCACAGGATTGTGTTATGTACATTTTGAGATTTATTCCCTTTGGAGCAGTACCTTTTATGATGTTGGGTTTTTGCTTTCATGCTGAGCAGGACTAGTCAGTAGACGGTACCTGGATATACTTTTGCATGTTTTTACATCAGCTTTTTACGTGTATAGATTGGATGTCTACATGTGTAGTTTCGATCCATATCATATCGGTTTTGTATTGGATTTGACATTGTGTTTTTACATCGACTCCGATGATTGCGGGATGCTTGACGGAGTTTTGTTTTTGAGTTATCTGCTCAGTACCCTTGCACATGCATTGCGCTGTGACGTTCTTGGTGTTGATGATTTCGGAGCCCCGACGACTTTGGTTTATTACTGAGATTGTTTTAATAGTGGGGGTTTAAATTTAAATTCGGGGACCGAATTTCTTTAAGGGGGGTAGATTGTAACATCTTCAAAAATATAAAATATTAATTTTGGGAATTTTTTTATAATTTAATATTAAATCTATTTTTAAATGCAAATAAATAGGAAAAATTTGAGAAAAATTATGGAAAATTCTAAAATAAGATAAATTAGTGAATTATGACATTTTTAAGTTTTTGTGATTAGTTTGACACTAATTTAGTGCTAATCGCGATTAAAATCGCTAATTGGGTTTTTTGGCAATTTTGTGCAAAACTTGCACATATCACTTTTTCTACACTTGTGTATTTTTCTAGCCATGGTTTTCATTTGGGTTTACTATTGGTATGAGAAGGGTTGGGTTTTAAAAGAAAAGGGAAAAGAAAAGAAAAAGTAATGATGAGGGTAGGTGAAAAAGAGAAGTGGACTTTTGACTAGCACCCTTAGCCATTCTCCCATCATTTTCTTCCCTCTTCCTTCTCCTCTTGCTGCTGCTGCCCCTTCCTCAATCTCCCTCCCCTCCTCAAGCCATGAATCATCTCTAAAAACACACCAAAACCCCAATCTCCTTTCATAAAAAATGTCCAAAATCCCTAGATCTACACATGGAGCTAAAGAAGCTTGGATTGTGACCACTTGGGGCAACTCAAGAATTTTCTTGAGTTGCCAATTGAGGTAATTTCTGAACCATTTGCTTAATTATAGCCTTTCCTATAACCCCATGTCAAGATTTTATCGATATTGTGTGATATTATGGATTTGAGAGAAACCTAGTTAGGGTTTGAGTGAATTGGTGTTGCATTATGAAATTGGGCTCAGTATTGATCTTACCAACACCCTAGTGTTTGAATTGGAACCCCAAACCTGATGCTAGAACCAGAATACGGATTTTAGAAACCGATATCGGGGAAAAAACTGGAATCTGTCACTGTGTTGTTGAATCTGCTATCACCCCGAGACCCCATAAATAAAATTGAGTGGACAGTAGCATGTGCAGGCACCCAGGAAACTAACCCCAAAACCCTAGCCCCTAACTCTTCTTCCCGGCCGCCAAAACCTCCTTTCTGGCCGCAAATTGCGGCCAGACCAGGGAGGAGTTGCCTCGTTTTGCGTTCCTGGCCCCATTTCCTCAATTCTTGGCCCTGGGTACTTCTAGTTTTGACAGATTCTATCTAGGGTGAAATCTGGGGCATATATCCTATGTTGTCGTTTTGGATTCGTGTTTCCGTATTCCGTATTTTTGGATTGGAAATGGTGGAATGTGTTTTGACTCGACTATTGTCGTTTATACGACGATATAGAGGATTATGGATGGTTTTGAAGGCGTGCCATAGGTTCTCACCTATAGGCCCCTTATCGTATCGTTTTGGAGTTTATGCACCGTTTTAGATTGGATTTGGTTTTAATGCGCATATACGATATTTTGATGTGTAGGTACCCATGAAGACTTCGGACGACAAGCAAATGCATGGTGATGTCCGCAAATGATGATGCAAGGTGAGTAGATTATATCTACGGGGGAAAGTCGGGTGGATGGCGTATAGCACCCCCGCAGTCCGTAGATAGCTTATTATGTAGTATTGTGATATTAGGTGTATTTGGATATGTAGGGTTAGAAGTGACTAGTGTAGTTCATAGTCGCGAACCCTAGGATAGAATTACACCTATACATATACCCTTGCTTTTCACATGTACTTACACTGTGGTTGATGATATGTGACGACTTTGGAGATGAGTCGATATTGTGGGCTTGGTGCCCTGGGATCGGTGATTTGATACGATTCATATGTGGGATATGACTTGTGATTCTTGCGGGCTTGGGATGGTGTTTACCCCCGCATGCATACTTTACCGATGTTACCGTTTGTACTAGATATAGAGTAGTACCTCCAGACTATATGATCTGATGATGGTGAGATTTGTTATGTGATGAGACAGTGAGATGTTGACCCCTACCCAGCTTTTGGGAATGCCGTACGATGATTTACCGTACGAGCTGATATTGATGATAGATCCGCACTCATAGCTAGAGGATATCTTACGATATGACATTGAGGCGGGATCACCGACTATATATCTACACATATACTTTGACTCAGTTTTAGGTGGTTTCCACACCTACCCCTCCTGTTTGACCGGATACTTAGATGTAGTTTGCATAGTACATACTTTACTGTGCTGTTGATTACTAGATTTCCGTATATTCATGCTATTCGCATTGCTGGCATATGTTCATTACCATGTTATTATCATGCTGTTAGGACACCAGCACCATTATCGATGATGTGTATGTTTCACGTACACTACTTGCCGGCTCACACACTTCATCATCGATAATTGCCATGTCACTACACAGTAGTACTATTACATTCGTGATATGATGCTTCCTTCGACATATGCGCATTCCTATTCCATGTTGCATGATTTCCGATATGATTACTCTCTTTACATGTCGCATATATCATGGATTGATTGCATAGTACATCGCATTGGATTTACTGCTGGATGTTGGATTTTCATGTGATTTCTGGGTTTTGAAGACCGTGGGGTTATTTAAGAAAAGAGGCACTTTATGAAAACCCGGTACCTCGTGATATGATATTTCGGTGCGTCCACCACGCGTTTTCTCGGTGCTGAGACGTGTGCTTGAAACCCGATTCGAGGAGGTGATGTACCGTTTGCGGGTTCGTGGTGGGCCCGGTATGGTTCCCCTCGGCGAGATGATCGATGGGTTATGCCGATTGAGCCTGGAGGCGGGCGAGTACCTACCGGTGATTTTACCTGAGCTCGGCGGATATCCGGGGGATACCGCCTGGAGCTGAGAGATGGGCATACTGCCGGGGCCGACGGGCCGATATCCGCAGACGGAGCCCAGAGATGGACATGGGTTGACTCATACTGCCGGGGCCGAAGGCCGATATCCGCAGACGGAGCCCCATATGGATGAGGATTTACGTGTCGGTGTTTGGCACGGGTTTCATGATGAGTTTTCCATGATTTTGGTTATATCCTCACATTGCATACATGATGCTTGCTGTCAGTGGGTGACAGGTGGACGGGTTCCACATATATACAGACATGGTTCATATACAGACTGGATTTACACTTATCTTACACCAATATTAGTGGTATGGGACGCTAATATATGTGTATTGATATTATTGATATTTCTTCATTGATACTTCATGCAGACATACCTTACACTGATAACATGTTATTACCTGAGTACCTGGCACTATATACATGATTAGATGTTACCTTGCCACCTTATTACACTCAGATGTACTCTTGTGGATATATTACTGATTGTTGACTTAGGATTATGTCTTGCATTCGATTTATCCTTGTAGATGTTTCTATTCATGAGTTGGCAACTCACCCCCGTTGTGCCACAGTTCTTGCAGGTTCTGCCGTACAGGTTCTATTGCGGCATTTCTGGCACACTACCTTCTTGCGGGTGACTTGCTTTTGGTAGGTGGATTCCTTTGTATCAAGAATCCCCAGTTTGTATTTATTTTATTCATTGTATCTAGAAATTGTCCATCAACCAAAAACTTGTATATTCTTTCAGACCTAGACTTCAGTGTTGTATATTTCGACCTTAGAGTCGCGCTTAGTTGTATTGCGGATTTCCTTGTTGCTTTTGAGCTTTCCTTTGGATTTGATCCTCGCCACTTGGCGTTGTATATTATCATATCTTGCGTGGTTGTGACCGTCGATTGACGAAGAGCTAGCTCCCGCTTGGGGATGCCTTTATCATTTGCATATATTGATATCCTTGTTTTACCCCATTCGGGGCCAGTTTTACAAAAGAGACTCTGCCAAAATTTTTAGAAAAGACTTATTGTTTCCAAAACGTACTTTCGGCTTAGTTATTTAAAAACCTTGATTTCAAACCTGTATTTCTTCACTTCTTTAAACCAGTTTTCTTTACTTATTTTTCAAAATGGTTTTAGATTTCTGGGCTTTTGGTTTACTTGGATCAGATGGAGTCCTATAGGCTTCATAGGGTTCAAGGGCCAGTCACGTGCTCTTTCGGGTCGTGACAATAAGTGTGCTAAATTAGAACTTGATGTGTTAATTTTGTTGTTAATTTCTAGTCTAGGTTTTTAAAGTGAGTGGTTTGATTTGAGCTAAGGTTTTAGAAACCATTATTAGGTTAATTAAATTTATTTTGCTATCTAGTTGTTATGCCAACCTAATCTAAGAGGTTAATTTGCTTAAGTGGGTTTTAATTGATGTTAATTTAGTGTTTTTCATGTATGGTTTGATTTGGAATTGCTAATTATAAAAAAAATCAAGAAAGGGTTTGTGTATGGAAAATAGGTTTTGAAGCATGGTAATTGGGTTAATCTAATTGTAGTGGCTTTCTAATGGTTAACTTGGGTGATTGTGCGATGATGTGAGCACTTTATCGCAAATCCGTGATGTTTGCACGAATTTGGAATTTTTAGTGCTTACTAGGTTTTATAAAAATTAAGTGGTGAATTGTTTGTGATATCTTGATGATATTTTTGGCATCTCCTACGAAATTTAGGATATGAGAATGCGAGACTTGGTATGATCGAGTTTTGTTTTGGCGGTTGGTCCGAAAACGACAATTTTAGTTAAGGTTATTGTGGTTTTCGTATGTGTCCCGCGCACCTAGTGCACGTTATTCTTAGCTTGTGGACGTTGATCTTTTCGTATGGTGATTTGTATCGTTTCATGATGTGTAACCTTATGTTTTGTATGGTGCAAATTCCAGGATCGGTCGCGGAGACTTCGGACGCGGCAAGAAAAGGGAAAGCGGAGATTGGACATAGCTAACCGGGGATTTCCGGTGAGTAGATGTATACATCTACGGGGAAAATCGTTTGGATGGCGCGAGGCGCCCGATAATTTAGAATTTACAGTAATACCAGCTTGTTGCATGTAGTTCTTATTTCCTATTTTTACGGCATTGCATGACCTGTATATCCATATTTGTGTTAAATTCATCATATAGAAACCATTGAAACCATTAAATGAGATATACGACACAGAAAATAATTGGCTTGCTTAATTCATTATATTTAATTGTGCAACTTCATTTCATAGGACACTTGCACCATTACCAGGGTTTTATACTGCACGAGCACTATTCATGCGAACACACACGCCTTGGTAATTGCTATGCCACAAATACTAGATAACTTGTTTAAAACGGAATTTAGAATAATTTCACCATATAAGACATATAAACCAGTGCTAATATAGTAAATTCCGCAAGATGAACATGTAGAATTGCAAGTCATATGCATGTACCTCATTACATCATTCGGTCATTCATGGTCTTTATGTCATATATTGCAGATCGCATTGTTGATACCATAGACATTCATCATCATTGACATGCATACTTATGGTACTTTCTTCTGGAGTATTTCAGTATTTGAGATTTATGAGATTTCGGAGGAACCGCAAGGATTTAATAAAACTGATATCATTTTAAATGTGGCAAGTTGCGGTTTTCTCGTAACATAATATTTGTCTCGTCCACCATGAGTTTTCTGTTGGTTTTCGAGACCTGTTTCGAGGAGTTGGATGAACCATCTCGGGTACATGGTGGGCCCGGTAAGGTACCCCGGGGCAAGAAGTTCGAGTAGTAGACGATGAGCCTGGCAGGGGCGGACTACCTACCGGTGATTGTTGACACGGCGGATATCCAGAGGATACCGACCGTGGCCGTGAGATGTTGAGATATTGATATTTTGAGATGGACCGGCCGGACGGCTGGGACCGGGATATTGGATACAGATACTTTGGGACACTGAGATATTTATTTGAGGTGCCTATGCTGGGCACGGATTTCTGTTGATTTCATATGATATTCCCTCAGATATTTCACAGAAATTTTCATAAGATGAAAATAATGATTTCCTCATATCAGCATATTCAGATCTTGTGTTACATTGCACTCATGTCGCATACATGCTAGTACTTCATACTACCACAATATTGTAGAATTGTGACACTTTGCGTACATGCTTACGATAGCCTTTATAGATGATACATATTACTCACGAGTTGGCAACTCACCCCCGTTGTGCCACAGACTTTTTGCAGATCCGATCCGTCAGTACTGTTGCGACGGACGCACTTCCTCCTTTTGCGTGGATTTGAGGATTTTTGCTCGTAGGTGGGTTATGTGTTCATTTTGTTTTTCACCTTGTACATTCATTGTATCTAGTGTACTCCATCTACTGTATCATCTACCAGTATTGTTGTTTATTGACTTAGAGGCGAGACAGTGAGATTTGTGGGCATGTATATTGTTTCTTTGGGTCGCGCTCACTTGAGCCGACATGTTGCTCATTACTGTCACGACCCAAATTAGCTCGTGACTGGCCCTTGAATCATATGAAGTCTATATTACCATCATGCTGTTAGGACACCAGCGCCATTATCGATGATGAAGTGTGTGAGCCGGCAAGCAAGTGTACGTGGAACATACGCATCATCGATAATGGTGCTGGTGTCCTAACAGCATGATGGTAATATAGCAATAAACACATTTACACATGCAAAGCGATGTGAATAGCATGAATATATGGAAATCGAATAATCAACGCAACAGTGAAGAATCTACATCAATATGTATATATCATGCAGTTTTGCCATTTGAAATAAGACGAATCGGGGTTTTTGGTAAAATAAGGGCTACGGCGTTTTAAGAAAGTATGTGTCTTTGAAAATATCCGTAGAGTCCCTTTTTCCTATCCTTGAAATACTCCCGATTCGTTAGTTTTGAAATAGGTATGACTCGGGTCTAGTCTAATGTCTACTAAGTAATCTACATCTAACTATCAAGTCAATTGGGAGGGGTATGGAAACCACCTAAATCTGAGTCGATATATATATATATATAAAAGTATAATAGTCGGTGATCCCGCCTCAAAGGTACCGCGTACGATACAATATCATATGACATCCTCGAGTCATGAGTGCGGATCTATCATCAATATACATAGCTCGTATGTAAATCCGCCGTACGGCATCCTAATAGCTGGGTACGGGTCAATATCACATTATCTCATCAATTATCTGGTATCCGTATCATCATATCACATAGTCTGGGGTACTGATCTGAGTCTAGTACAAATCGATACCATCTATATAAGTATGAATGCGTGTGTGAAGCACACGTCCAAGGCCCGCTAAGAATCACATGTCGTATCCCAAATACGAATCACATCATATCACCGATCTCTCGGCACTATGCCCAATATCATCTACTCATCTCCAATGTCATCCACTATCATCATCAACACAGTATAAGTATAATGAATACACAAGGGTGTGCGTGTGGGTGTAAACCTATTCTAGGGTTCGCGACTAAGAACTACACTAGTTTACTTCTAACCCTAATCTAAACATAGTACACCTAACACAATATATATGACACACTATAAACTATCATATATATAATATATACATATATAGTATACCAACTTCGGACTGCGGGGGTGCTATACGCCATCCACCCGACTTCCCCCGTAGATATAACCTACTCACCTTGTGTCTTCATTTGTCGACGTCGCCACGCGCTTGCTTGTCATCCCAAAGTCTTCATGGGATACCTACACATCAACGTATCGTAAATGCGTATTAAAACTAAATTAAAACTAAAATGACATACGAAAACCCAAACGATACGCTAAGGGGATTATAAGTTAGAACCTATGGGTACGCTTTCAAAACCATCAATCAATCCTCGATATCGTCGTATAAACACCAAGTATTCGAGGTAAAACACTGATACACAATTCCAGAATTCAAAATACGGAATACGGAAACACAAATCAAAACAGAAACTTAGGAAAAAGGCTCCAGATTCTACCCTAGGTCAAATTGGACAATTTTGCACATGCCAAGGGTCTAATCTATAGATATAGGAGCTAAAGAACCAAAACGATACAAAATGGTGCAGGTCTGGCCGCAAATTGCGGCCAGAGGGAATAAATTGGCGGCCGAGGAAGAGAGTTAGGGGCTAGGGTCTTGGGGTTATCTTCCTGGGTGCCTGCACATGTCAAAGTCAATCCAAAATAATTTTCAGAGTCTCGGGGTGATAGCAGATCTCATATAACCTTCACAGATTTCATAAATCTTCCAATATCGGTTTCTAAATCTGTATTCCGAGTTTCAAGTCTCAGGTTTGGGTCTCAAATCTAGCACTAAGGTGTTTGTATGACCTCTACTGAGCTTAATTTCACATCACAACCTAAAATTCCCTCAAACCCTAACTAGGTTTTCCTTAAGTCCACCAAATCACACAATATCGGTTCAATCATAACATAGGGGTATAAGTAATGCAAAAACTAAGCTAATGGTCCAGAAAAATACCTCATTTGGCAACTCAAGAAAATTCTTGAGTTGCCCCAAGTGGCCAAAATCCTTGCTTTCTTGGTCCAATGTGTTGGTCTTGAGCTTGTGCATCTTTTTAGTGAAAAGGAGATAGGGTTTTGGAGTTGTTTTAGAGGTGTTTTGAGGAGGTGAAGAGGGGAGGGAATGAGGAGCAGGAGCAGGAGCAGCAATGAAGGAAGAGGGAGAGAAAATGAATGAAGAATGAAGGGGAAAGGCTAAGTCCAAGTCAAAGGTAACCCTTTCTCTCTCTCACCCATACTTCATATTATATCATTTTCCATTTCTTTTCTTTTCTTCACTAAATACCTTCTCACACCAATAGTAAACCCAAAGTGACATGGTAGAAATGCATAGGTGTAAAGAAAAATGATATGTGCATGTTTTGCACAAAAATGCTAAAAAACCGATTAGCTATTTTTAATCGCGATTAGCACTAAATTAGGATATAATTAATCATAAAAACTTTAAAATGGCATAATTCCATAAAATACCCTATTTTAGAATTTTCCATAATTTTTCCCATTTATCGGTATTTAATTATACCGAAATATTAAAATATTCAATAAAATAATATTAAATTATAAAAATTCCCAAAAATAATATTTTATTTTTTTGAAATGTTACAATCTTCCCCCCTTAAAGAAATTCGGTCCCCGAATTTAAATTTAAACCCCCAAGTTCTAAAACATTTCTATAAAAATCCAAATCGTCGGGGCTCCGAAATCATCAATACATAAAACGCATCATAGCGCAATGCATGCGCATGAGTAATGAGTAGATAACTCAAATCAAAACTCCGTAAAGCATCCCGCAATCATCAGAGTTATGGTAAAGACACAGTGTCAAATCCAAAACAAAACCAATATGATATATATCAAAATTATACATGTAGATATGAAATCTATATATGTAAATAACTAAAAGAAATGCGTGCAAAATATGTCCAGGTACTGTCCTCTGTCTAGTCCTGCTCAGTATGAAAACACATAGCAAATATCATAAAAACGTAATGCTCCATAAGGAATTAATCTCCCAATGTATATAAGAATACCCTGTGCGTCTGGTGCGCACGGAAATCAAAATCCATATATGTGCCATACATGTACACAGAAACAACACCTAGGTGCAACGGGTGTGCACACAACATCTGTTATAGGCAACGTGTGTGTCTGACAGCAAAATCAGGTGCATCTGACATGCACGAAGAATCCCGATTTAGTGCATCTGGTGTGCACCAAAATCGTATCTCAAAACATGCGCTTAACACACGCGAGAATCCAAATCAAAAGCATGGAGTGCAAGAAATCAACATCAATATCAGAATCAAAATCGACGGTATACAATACGGCTCAATCCAAATCAGGTATACCGTGGTGGATAATCTCACAACCGTGTGCATCAGCGTGCACGAATCAAATCAAAACACAGGCATAAAATAGGCATGAAATCATAATCAATACCTCAAGAGTAATAACTATGCGCAAAGTATAAATATCCAGTAGGTGCAACCATGGTGCAAGAAAACAAATATCATGAAACCCAGCCATCAAAACCAAATCATGCGAATAAATCGTCCAAAATACCGAAATCCATAGTGACGGATACGTGATAATCGAATCACAAAATCACAAATCATAAATACCGTCGTCGGTATATCCTCCTTCAAAGTCGAGAAGGTGTCGGTGCATCAATTGCTAGCAGTGCAAGATATCTACTTGCCTCTTGCTCACGGTCTGGCGTCCTCTGTCTCTGGGTCCTTATCTTCTCTGTGGATTACCTATCTCACGATCCATCGGCTCATCGGCCCTGTCAGGTGTGCTAACGAGGACGATTCCGTTTTGGCACTTCCCTGGTCATCTCTCGGTCAATCATCACGACCACTCGTAAAGCAGCATGTCACTGGCGTCGGCCTCTAGCTCTCTGAATGCACGTGACACATCTGATCCTGGGTGCAAATATCATTGCAGCAGTGTCCTGGAAGGAATCCTGCTCAAGGTCTTTTCCAATCTTGCCTATGCCGATCTGTACGGAGGATGGTACTCTTGCATAATCTCTTCTCGTTCGATGGACATCTGTGTCCTCAGCACAGCAATTTCTCGGAAACTGGTCGCAACCCAACGCCTCTGTAGACATATCCGACCATAATCTCAACGGGGAGTAACAACAGCTCATCAGTGTCTCACACGTACCTCTTGCCCCGCTTGTCTGTATCATCGTCCACTTTGACGTCACGTCATGCTATCTACACACTGCAACTGTTCTCGGCCACGGTCAATCCGAATTCTCTCGTACGGACTCGAAATCACGTACTCTGTAGCTTCATCACTCTGTAGAAGATATCTGGCCGAACAGGTCCTCGGGAACTCGTCCCAACCATCGGAGGAATACTCAATACTCGTCCGTCCTCGATCAACTCACAACGCATCTGGGTGAGGTCCTTTATCCGAACCTGGTCAACTATCTCGTCGACGGTGCCGAAATCTGGCCTGCTGGGTGTGCGCAATATGACCACTCCTGGGTCCAGGTCTTCCCGTATAGTATTCCAGAAAGGTCCTGTCGAGGTCTTTCTCGAATCTCTTACTCCACTTTTCTCTGATGTCGACTGCTTCGGACTCGTCTCATCGTGGTTGCATGGACGGCGCTCCAACGGCTCTACTCGTATCTGGAGTCTCCCAAGCAATGTGTCCCATCATATGATATCCGAAAGATGTCGAACCATCCGATCGATTTGTCAAAACCTCATAATTCCCCAAAGAGATCAACATCTTGGGTGCAGTTTAATAGTATCGAGTACATACCACAGCATCAGTGGTCCAGCCGTAGAAGGGCAAACCCAAGCCTCACTAATGGCGCCGCGGAACCGCCGCAAACCCTAAGGTTCAAATGCTTTCACACGGTCATTATGTCGAGTTAGGGTTTCATTCTTCTATAGGGTCCATAGAATTGCTTTCATGTCTTTCCAAATACTTTAAACTTGGAAAATGGGCTCCTGACATTCGATCGTCTCTATCGACTCTCAACGAATCTACATGAAGTCGTCTCTAGCTGGAATCAATCTATTTGATGACCTCGCATCGGGTAAGCGAACGAACCACATGTCCTAGTCATTCATCCTCAGTGACTAGCGACTCACCATCATATCTCTAAGTATATACTCATGGTGCATTAGCTCCAATCATCTGGGCGATATCCCGTCATTTGCATCAACAACTGGCTCATTCGTCTGTACACTGAACAGCGCCTCAATCTTCCTGAATAAGCGATATATCAATAGTCATCACATCTGACTGGCCTCTATCAGTAGCCTGATCCTCCGGTACCAATCAGCACGTCCGAGAAATCTCGTAAAGGCAATCCACTAAACGCTCATGGCGCGAACACAATAAGACGACACCTCTAAATGCAATCGTACATCTATGGAATCACGCCCTGGTCAGCCCTTGTCTTCGACGAGCTCATGCTGACGCAACTCTAGCCGTAGCTCTCTCTGCCCGTGTGATCGTGGCAGCACAATCATAACCAGTACCGATGAGGATAGATCATAGGAAGGAATATAATACTGTGCAAGGAAATGTACATCCTAAGGCTCCTTAAGCGGAGTAGTGTGTCGTAAGTATGCCGCGGAACATACACACGGTACATCACTCTACTGAAGTCACCTACTCCATCAACCAAGGGTCATCCTACGCGACGAAAGTTCGGGTCTAATACCCCCTCGACTAAGTCCAAGTTCCGTAAGGTCAAGCCTAAGTTCCGTATATATATAGACGCCCTAGGCTCCATATAGTCAAACTTAGACTCGAACCAAGGATAACCTAGCGCTCTGATACCAACTTTGTCACGACCCAAATTAGCTCGTGACTGGCCCTTGAATCATATGAAGTCTATAGGACCCCATGTAATCCAAGTAAGCCAAAAGCCCAGAAATCTAAAACCATTTTAAATAATAAATGAAGGAAAATAGTTTTTAGAAGTGAAGAAAACATGTTTTAAATACAAGGTTTTTAAATAAGTAAGACGAATGTGCATCTTTAAAAAAATGTATAGTCTTTTATGAAAAATTCGGCAGAGTTTCCTTTATAAATACTGGCCCCGAACGGGGTACAGCAAGAATAATATATATGCAATGATAAAAGGCATCCCCAAGCGGGAGCTAGCTCTTCGTCAATCGACGGTCATAACCACGCAATCAATATAATATATAACGCCGAAGGGCGAGGATCAAAACTCAAAAAGAAACTCAAATAACATGAAAACCGTAATACTACTACACGCCACTCTAAGGTCGAAATAATACATAACTAGTGTCTAAGTCTGAAACAATATACAAGTTTTGGTTGATGGAATTTCTAGATACAATGAATAATACATATACAATGGTGGTTCTAATGCAAAAGAACCCACCTACTAAAACAAATCACCCGCAAAGGAAGCAGTGTGCCAGATATGCCGCCATGGAATCTGTACGGCAAAACCTGCAAGAAGCTGTGGCACAACAGGGGTGAGTTGCCAACTCGTGAATAGAAAATATCTACAAGCAGAAATCGAATGCACGACATAATCCTAGGTCAATACGATCAGATATATATATAAACCTCAAAAGGATAAGTCTGAAGCATGATAAGGTGGCAATGTAACATCTATACATGTATGTAGTGCCAAGTGCTCGTGCCAGTGCCTCAGCTAATAACATATCATAAATATAAGGTATGTCTGCATGAATAAGTATGATGAAGTATCTAAATTGATATCAATACACATATATTAGCGTCCCATTCCACTAATATTGGTGTAAGGGCATATATAACAGCGTCCTCATCCACTGTTATATATACATATGAGGTAAGATCAAAGAAATCAAAGTCTGTATGTATGTGGATCCCGTCCACGTGTCACCCAATGATAATAAGCATCATGCGTGTAAATATCGTAAAGCATATGCATGGAAATATGAGGATATAATCATAATCATGGAACCTGAGTGCCTAGCATCGACACTCGAAAATATCATGAAACCTGTGCCTAGCATCGGCACGTAAATCCTCATCTATCAGGCGCTGTCACCAAGACTGGCCCTGATAGGTACGTATCATACGCTATCTCGAAAACCCGAGTGCCCAGCTTCGACCCTCGGATTTCGACGTATCCATACGTACATAACTCCGGTCGGTATCCCCACGATAACCGCCGAGTAAAAGGTAATGTCACCGGAGTGTATGGTTCCCCTGCCGGGCTCATCGGCGTGGTGCATCGACATCCTTTTCTTGCCCCGGGTACCTCCGGGCCCCACCATGTACCCTCATACGGCCTCGACGCCTCCTCGCATGGGGTGTGTGTGTGTGTATATATATATATATATATATATATATCAGATTCGATAAAACTATTGGTGGATGCTGAAATATCATATCAAGGGTAACCGGGTTTTTAAAACATTTACATAATCTCTTTGAAATACCCACGATTCCCAAATCCAGAAATATCATGGAAACAACATATCTCAATGCGCATAATCAGAAAGCATGATGTATGTGACATATAAATGAAATGCAAGTATAACAGTATATCATGCAACATAGAATAATAGTATGCACATACAAGGGTCATATCCTGATGCAATAATACTACTGTGTAGTGACATGGCAATTATCGATGATGAAGTGTGTGAGGCGGCAAGCAAGTGTACGTGGAACATACGCATCATCGATAATGGTGCTGGTGTCCTAACAGCATGATTGTAATTTAGCAATAAACACATTTACACATGCAAAGCGATGTGAATAGCATGAATATGTGGAAATCGAATAATCAACGCAACAGTGAAGAATCTACATCAATATGTATATGTCATGCAGTTATGCCATTTGAAATAAGACGAATCGGGGTTTTTGGTAAAATAAGGGCTACGGCGTTTTAAGAAAGTATGCGTCTTTGAAAATATCCGTAGAGTCCCTTTTTCCTATCCTTGAAATACTCCCGATTCGTTAGTTTTGAAATAGGTATGACTCGGGTCTAGTCTAATGTCTACTAAGTAATCTACATCTAACTATCAAGTCAATTGGAAGGGGTATGGAAACCACCTAAATCTGAGTCGATATATATATATATAAGTATAATAGTCGGTGATCCCGCCTCAAAGGTACCGCGTACGATACAATATCATATGACATCCTCGAGTCATGAGTGCGGATCTATCATCAATATACATAGCTCGTACGTAAATCCGTCGTACAGCATCCCAATAGCTGGGTACGGGTCAGTATCACATTATCTCATCAATTATCTGGTATCCATATCATCATATCACATAGTCTGGGTACTGATCTGAGTCTAGTACAAATCGATACCATCTATATAAGTATGAATGCGTGTGTGAAGCACACGTCCAAAGCCCGCTAAGAATCACATATCGTATCCCAAATACGAATCACATCATATCACTGATCTCTCGGCACTATGCCCAATATCATCGACTCATCTCCAATGTCATCCACTATCATCATCAACACAGTATAAGTATAATGAATACACAAGGGTGTGCATGTGGGTGTAAACCTATTCTAAGGTTCGCGACTAGGAACTACACTAGTTTACTTCTAACCCTAATCTATACATAATACATCTAACACAATATCCATGACACTATAAACTATCATATATATAATATATACATATATAGTATACCAACTTCGGACTGCGGGGGTGCTATACGCCATCCACCCGACTTCCCCCGTAAATATAACCTACTCACCTTGTGTCTTCATTTGTCGACGTCGCCACGCGCTTGTTTGTCATCCCGAAGTCTTCATGGGATACCTACACATCAACGTATCGTAAATGCGTATTAAAACTAAATCAAAACTAAAACGACATACGAAAACCCAAACGATACGCTAAGGGGCCTATAGGTTAGAACCTATGGGTACGCTTTCAAAACCATCAATCAATCCTCGATATCGTCGTATAAACGCCAAGTATTCGAGGTAAAACACTGATACACAATTCCAGAATTCAAAATACGGAATGCGGAAACACAAATCAAAACAGCAACTTAGAAAAAAGGCTCCAGATTCTACCCTAGGTCAAATTGGACAATTTTGCACATGCCAGGGGTCTAATCTATAGATATAGGAGCTAAAGAACCAAAACGATACAAAATGGTGCAGGTCTGGCCGCAAATTATGGCTGTTTCCCCCAATCAGAGCAAAGCTCTGTTGGAAATTCAAAATTCAAATTTTGAAGCAACGCTTCAAATCCCGGGCGCAACGCGCCACGTGTCAGGCGCAGACATATCAGCGCAGCGCCCAAAGCAGCGCACCCAATCAGAGCAAAGCTCTATTTAAAGCAAAATTAAAGAAAGCAACGCTTCAGTTGCGCAAGCGCTGCGTTGCGCGACACGTGTCAGCGCAGTTGCGCTGCGCGACACTGTCACGTCCCGAAAGTACGGAACATGACCGGCACTTAAACTACGAAACGTCTCGAGGCGTACGTAATCTAAGTAAACCGAAAACCCAGAAATCCAAACCAAGAAAAGAAGTAGAGTGAAGAAAAACCAATTTAAAACAAGTAGTTTTAATAGCATAAGCCGAACTATGCGGTTTTTAAGAACATCAAAATTTACTGAAAATTTCGGCAGAGTCTCCTTTGTAAAAAACTGGCTCCCAAACGGGATACAACATGAATAGTATACGAAATCAACAAAAAGGGCATCCCCAAGCGGGAGCTAGCTCTTCGTCAATCGACGGTCACAACCACACAAACAATATAATATACAACGCCAACGGCGAGGATCAAAACTCAAAAGGAAACTCAAAACCACCAGAAATATAACGAGCGACTCTAAGGTCGAAAGAATAACCAACACTGGTCTCTATCTCAATAAATACATGTTTGGTTGATGGAATTTACTAGATACAACTGAATAATATCATACAAGGTAAATAATGGGGGTATGATACAAGTAAACCCACCTACTAGCAAATCACCCGAATGAAACTATGCCCGCAAAGCCGTAAGGAAACCTGTACGGCAAACCTGCAAGAAACTGGGGCACAACGGGGTGAGTTGCCAACTCGTGAATAGAAAAATATCTACGCACAGAAATCGCATAAATAACGCAACCTAGGACAATGATCATAATATGTCCTCAAAAATATGAATAACATGCAGCCTATAACAATGGCTAGGGTGATATCTAACCGAGTGAAATCTCATGTGCCCGTGTCGGTGCCTCAGGTAGCAATATATCATATGAATGAGGTATGAATGCATGAAACAGAATACATGTAAATGAAGAAACTGTTTTCATAAATTAGTGAGATTTCCTTCGTATTTTTAAACTGAGGTATCATAATGAAATCAGTATCAACAGTGTCTAGCATCGACACAAAACATAAATCTCACTGTCTCGAAATATCAATGTCTCAATCTCAATATCTAGGGCGCCGTCAGTCCAGACCGGCCCCTACCATCATCTCAAGACCACGACGGTATCCTCCGGATATCCGACGCGTCGGGTAATATCACCGGTAGGTAGTCTCCCCCTGCCGGGCTCATCGTCATCACCACGAGCTTCTTGCCCCGGGATACCTTACCGGGCCCACCATGTACCCGTGACGGTTCCTCCACTCCTCGAACTCGGGTCTCACATGTCGCTCTCAGCACCGAGAAAACACATGGTGGACGCACTGAAATATCATATCCAGGGTAACCGGGTTTTTAAAACAATTACATATTCTCTTTTGAAATCTCGACGGTTCCCAAATCCAGAAATATCAAGGAAATCCAAGTCCAAAACCTCAATAGCACATAAACTAGTGAATAAGTGCATGAGAATCCATGCGTGCGGTATAACAATGAATAACAATATGCATGAAGTAGCAAGTAATAACTGAAATGTCTAATATGGCATATAAGGAAAGTACACTAATATCATGTCAAAACTACTAGCTAACAAGCTAAGTCAAGCAAATATATTCTCTAAAGTGTACGTGACATGGCAACTACCGATGAAGATGTGTGTGAGCCGGCAAGTAAGTGTATGTGGTACATACGCATCATCGGTAATGGTGCTGGTGTCCTAACAGCATGATATCAATAATGGAGTATGCAGCAAAATAAGTATGCGGGGCGGAGCGAACAACAATAATGTGCGGAAGCAGAATACTAGACACAACGATAACTAATCAGTATTAAACTAATATAAGTCCTACAAATGGTGCCTTTTGAAATAACACGAATCATGGGGTTTTGAAAATAGGGGCTACGGTGTTTTTATGAAAAGATACGTCGTTTTTGAAATATCCGTAGATTCCCTTGAGCTGTCTTTAAAAATGCCCACGATTCGTTAGTTTTTGAAATAGGTAAGAAGGCTAATCTAATCTAACAACTACACTAAACTATACGGCTGAACTACAGGTAAGGAAACCGCCTATCATCTGAGTCGATACATATACATACCTGTATATGTATAGTCGGTGATCCCGCCTCAATAATATCATATCCGATACCATATCTAAAATCAGGCATCCCAAGTCAAGAGTGCGGATCAATCATCAATATAGCTCGTACGTAAATCTGTCGTACGGCATCCCAAATCTGGGTACGGGTCAATATCACATTCATCATACTATTCACCTGGTATCCTCTTTATCAAATATAATGATCGGGGTACTGATCTACGTCTAGTACCATACTGATACCGCCTACGTGTGCATGGACATGTGTGAAACACTACGTCAAGGACCCGCTACAACGTCATGTCGTATCTAAGATACGAACCCCGCTATATCACCGATCTCACGGCCTCAAATCAAATCTCATCGACTCAGCTCAATCCCAAGTATCATCCTCAATCCGTATGTGAACACATAGTCCCATACCCATGTGAACACATAACTATAAAGAATCCCATGAGCACATATCAATAGGAATGTATGCAAGTATGTATGTGTGTATGTGTAGTGCAACACTACCCTAGGGTTCGCAACACTAAAAATAGTCCAACACACCAATATCCATCCTAAGCATCGTTATTAATCCTAAATAACATATAATAAATGTTGGTGTGTATACGCATCCGTATACACCACCACGGACTGCGGGGGTGCTATACGCCATCCACCCGACTTCTCCCCGTAGATATAAATCTACTCACCTGGTCCTCGCTAGCCGGCGCCGACGTCGCCATGCACTTGCTTGTCCTCTCGAAGTCCACATGGGGTACCTACACATCATAACGCACCGTATCGCATTAAAACTAAATTCAAAATCGAAACGGCATACGAAAATCACATCGGCACGCGTATCACGCGTAGGTCCAAACCTATCGCCTACGCATGCAAGAATAGTCAAACCAACCCTCGATGTCGATGTACAACGTCAAACCATCGAGAAAAATCCAATCACACTCATTTGCACAATTACAAGCACTAATTATAATATAAAATAGCTTAAAATTCCCAAAAACCCCAATTTCACTTAAAAAGTCGTTTTTCCGAAAATCTAGCAAGCACAATTCGCCGTTTGTACAAAACATGATATTTAAATGAATGTAGCGGCCAATATACTTATTAAATATCTTAAATAAGTCATAGAAACAATTTTCGGAATTTAATCTCATTAAATTCCAAAAACCCTAATATTCTAGTTTACAAAATACCATTTTTACAATTTCATAGCAAAAATGCACAAACTACAATTTAGGTTGGATTTCCATGAACTAAAGTGTTAAACTACACTTAATAAAGTTAATAATATGATAAAAACCCTAACCATATTTTAATTCTCAATTTAACATAATATTTACAAAAACTAGTTTGCAATTTTAACCAATTTCGACCATTTTATAGCAAAATGCACATGCAACAATCTAGTTTGGATTTGCATGATCTAAAGCATTAAACTACATTTTATAATGTTAATAAAGTCATAAAATTCTTAGTTAGATTTTAAATCACCCATTTGCAACTAAAAACTAAAACCTAGTTTGCTTAAATAACTAAATTTGGACTTTTAGATGGAACAATTTACAAATTATCTTCTAGATTAGGTTTAACATGTCTTAACATGCTAACTACACCATGCAACCTTAAACAAGTGACAACAACCCTATTGAATTTAAAACCCTAACTTTTCAATTCAAACTCCTTCTCTTTAAATTTCCAAACTTGCAATTAAACCATATTTAAGCACCTAATAAGATACATTAAGGAATTTAACCCAACAATTGAACAATAGGTTAGGATTTATACCTTAAAACCATCTTGAGATCAACATGAAACTAGACCTCCAAATTGAAATCTTTGCACCAAGATCCATGCTTAAAGAGATAAGAGAAAATGGTTAGGGCTTTGATTTGCATTTTAGCTTTGATTTTTGATGGAAATGGGTGAATTTTTTGATGGAAAATGAGAGGAGAAGAGGGAGGGAGGGGCTGCTGTTGTGGAGATCATTTTCAGCCAGAAGTGGGTGAGGGGAGAGAGAGGGAGGTGAGGAAAATGCAAGGGAGGAAAGTCAAGGTCAAGGTAAGGTCAAAGTCTAACTACTTTATCTATTTTCTAATCTTTTCTTTTATTTCATTTCATTTCTTTTTCCTTTGCAAACCAAGTGGGGAAAAAGTGAGGGCTGCTGAATTTGGCTAAGGGGAGGAGTAAGTGGGGGTGTGTGGGTGTGGGCACGGGTGTGGGGTGATGAAAAATGATAAATACAATACCCCAAACATCCATTTACGCTAAAAAAAGCCTTTTTTCTTCAATAATTTCTAAACCGTTTTGGCAAATGATTTCGTTCCAAAAACCATATGATAAATTTTTATTTAATGTTTTATGACGCACAAAATTTGTTTCAACTCATTCCGATTTGTAATTTTCCCTAATTAAATGTATTAGTGACGGCCTAAAATAATAATAAAATAATATTTTTTTCAGGAAATTTGAAATTTCACCAGCGGCTCAATAAACACCAAATAATAGCAATTACATAGCTAGAATATGTATATTTAATTTTTATAATAAGATATTTGCATTTTGACTTTTTACAGAAAACCCCCTTATTTTACCGATTTTTCGAAATTTCACCGAAACGATTTTCAAAGCGTTACAATCTTCCCCTCTTAAAGAAATTCGGTCCCCGAATTTAAATTCAAACTCCCCCAAATACTAAAACATCTAAGAAAACCCATCAAGTCGTCGGGGCTCCGAAATTGTAAATACATAAAACAAATCGTAACGCAGCGCATGCGCTTGAAAAATGAGCATATAACTCAAATCAAAACTCCGTCAAGCATCCCGCAATCATCGGAGTCATGGAGAAGACATCAATGCCAAATCCAAATCAAAACCAATATGACATAACTCGAAACTATACATGTAATTATCGAATCTATATCTGTAAGTATCTGAAGGAAATGCATGCCAAATCTCTTTAATTCGATGTGCAACGCGTATAACACTGCACAGTGGCGGACGTCTATCATAAGAAAATAACTATATACATATATACCTTTGTTTGAAATGTACGTTCCGCCGTTTTGGAAACAATTTAGAAGGGTCTCCTTATTTTAAACATTTCGTGTCATATCAGACACGTAGGTAAATACTGAGGCTATAGCTCGCTTTTTGGAAATCCCTTCAATAACTATCAATGCATGCAAAATATATTACTGTCCTCTGACTAGTCCTGCTCAGTACGAAAACACATAGAAATATCATAAAAACGTACTGCTCTATACGAAATCAATCCTAAAATATGCACATGAATGCTACGTGCGTCTGGTGCGCACGAAAATCAAAATCCATGAATGTGCCATACATGCGCACAGAAACAACATCTAAGTGCATCGGGTGTGCACGAAACATATGTCGTAGGCAACATGTGTGCCTGACAGCAAAATCAGGTGCATCTGACATGCACGAAAAATCTCGATTTAGTGCATCTGGTGTGCACCAAAATCGCATCTCAAGACATGCGCGAAAATTCAAATCAGGTGCATCCATCGTGCACGAAATCATGAAATCCAATATCAAGCGCCGAACGTGCGCAAAATCAATCAGGTGCACAAGGTGCACAAAACAAATATCGAGTATCACAATCGAAATCGAAGTCCAGTGCATCTAAGTGCACAAAAGGCGTATCACTGCACTGCAAGAATATATAAACTATACAGAGTGCAGGAACGAAATCGTGCGCGTGCATACGCACAAAATCAACTCAAATGTCTGAAACCGTAAAATCACAAACATGTGAAACCCAAGCACGAAAACGATATCAAGTGCAACACTGTGCAAGAATCGTAAATTCTTAATCATCAAAATCAAATCATGCGAATAAATCACCCAAAACATCGAAATCGATAATGGCGGAATAGTACCGCTCAAGTGCATCCTCTAAGAATCTCGGGCCAACTGTCGCGGTCACTAGTGGGGCGTCACGTCGATGATCATGGACTCTGGCCTGCTAGTGTGCGTAACAATGACCACTCCTGGGTCAAGATCTCCACTGTGAATTACCAATCTCTCGGTCCATCGGCTCTGTCAGGTGTGCTAACGGGGATGATTCCATTCTGGCACTTCTCTGGTCATCTCTCGGTCAATCATTGCGACCACTCATAAGACAGCATATCACTGGCGTCGGCCTCTGGCTCTCTGAATATACGTGACACATCTGATCCTGGGTGCAAGTATCATTGCAGCAGTGTCCTGGAAGGAATCCTGCTCACGGTCTCTTCCATGTCTCGTCCCTGCCAACTGTCCGGAAGTCATCGTCCTTTCCTATATCTGCATCTTGCTCCGGAACGGCTGCATACCCATCGCGACTCCTTCTGGAAGGTATATCCAGTACTCTGCCTCGGCATGCGTATCGCATCTCTGATGTCGGCGGAGTGGAACGTCGTCTTATCCAGATCTTGTACGGAGCTCTTTACTCCACTTTCTCTAATGTCGACTGCTTCCGAATCGTCTCATCATGGCTATATGGCTGAGCTCCAACGGCTATCCTCGTATCTGGAGTCTCCCAAGAAATGCATCTCACCACCTAGCATCCGAATTAAGTCGAGCCATCCGACCGAGTCGTCAAAACCTCATAATCCCCCAAGAGCTCAACATCTTGGGCACAGTTTAATAGTATCGAGTACATACCACAGCATCGGTGGTCCAGCCGTAGAAGGGCAAACCCAAGCCTCACTAATGGCGCCGTAGAACTGCCGCAAACCCGAAGGTTCAAAGGCTTTCACACGGTCATTAAGTCGAGTTAGGGTTTCATTCTTCTAGAGGGACCATAGAATTGCCTGCATGTCTTTCCGACTACTTAAAACTTGGAATAATAGGTTTCTGACATTCGATCGTCTCTGTCGACTCTCAACGTCTCTGCGTGAAATCGTCTCCAGCTGGAATCAATCTATCTGATGACCTCGCATCGGGGTAGGCGAACGATCCACAAGTCCTAGTCATTCATCCTCGATGACTAGCGACCTTCTATCATCTCTTAGTACAACTCGTTCTGCACTAACGCCAGCATCTGGGGCAATATCTCGTCGTTCGCAGCAATAACTAGCTCGCTCGTCTGCACGCTGAACAGTGCCTCGACCATCATGAATAAGCAACACACCAACGGTCATCAAAATCTGGTTGGCCTCTGTCAGTGGCCCAATCCTTTGATACTGATCGGCACGTCCGAGAAATCTCATAAAGGCGATCCGCCAAACGCTCGTGGCGCGGAAACACAGTAAAAAGACACATCTCCGCAATCGTGTGTCGCCGGAATTTCGCCCTGGTCAGTCCTCGTTCGTGACGAGCTCGTGCTGACCGCAACTCTAGCTGTAGCTCTCCCTGCCCGTAATCGTGGCAGCAAAACCAAACTAGTACCGATGAGGCTAGATCAGGAAGGAATATAATACTGAACAAGAAAATGTACATCCTAAGGCTTCATAAGTGGAGTGGCGTGTCGTAAATATGTCGCGGAACATACCAACGATACGTCACTCTACTTTAGTCACCTATTCCATCAACCAAGGGTCATCCTACACTCCGAAGGTAAAACCTAACGCTCTGATACCAACTTTGTCACGTCCCGAAAGTACGGAACATGACCGGCACTTAAACTACGAAACGTCTCGAGGCGTACGTAATCTAAGTAAACCGAAAACCCAGAAATCCAAACCAAGAAAAGAAGTAGAGTGAAGGAAAACCAATTTAAAACAAGTAGTTTTAATAGCATAAGCCGAACTATGCGGTTTTTAAGAACATCAAAATTTGCTGAAAATTTCGGCAGAGTCTCCTTTGTAAAAAACTGGCTCCCAAACGGGATACAACATGAAAAGTATACGAAATCAACAAAAAGGGCATCCCCAAGCGGGAGCTAGCTCTTCGTCAATCGACGGTCACAACCACACAAACAATATAATATGCCAACGGCGAGGATCAAAACTCAAAAGGAAACTCAAAACATCCATAAATATAACGAGCGACTCTAAGGTCGAAAGAATAACCAACACTGGTCTCTATCTCAATAAATACATGTTTGGTTGATGGAATTTACTAGATACAACTGAATAATATCATACAAGGTAAATAATGGGGGTATGATACAAGTAAACCCACCTACTAGCAAATCACCCGAATGAAACTATGCCCGCAAAGCCGTAAGGAAACCTGTACGGCAAACCTGCAAGAAACTGGGGCACAACGGGGTGAGTTGCCAACTCGTGAATAGAAAAATATCTACGCACAGAAATCGCATAAATAACGCAACCTAGGACAATGATCATAATATGTCCTCAAAAATATGAATAACATGCAGCCTATAACAATGGCTAGGGTGATATCTAACCGAGTGAAATCTCATGTGCCCGTGTCGGTGCCTCAGGTAGCAATATATCATATGAATGAGGTATGAATGCATGAAACAGAATACATGTAAATGAAGAAACTGTTTTCATAAATTAGTGAGATTTCCTTCGTATTTTTAAACTGAGGTATCATAATGAAATCAGTATCAACAGTGTCTAGCATCGACACAAAACATAAATCTCACTGTCTCGAAATATCAATGTCTCAATCTCAATATCTAGGGCGCCGTCAGTCCAGACCGGCCCCTACCATCATCTCAAGACCACGACGGTATCCTCCGGATATCCAACGCGTCGGGTAATATCACCGGTAGGTAGTCTCCCCATGCCGGGCTCATCGTCATCACCACGAGCTTCTTGCCCCGGGGTACCTTACCGGGCCCACCATGTACCCGTGACGGTTCCTCCACTCCTCGAACTCGGGTCTCACATGTCGCTCTCAGCACCGAGAAAACACATGGTGGACGCACTGAAATATCATATCCAGGGTAACCGGGTTTTTAAAACAATTACATATTCTCTTTTGAAATCTCCACGGTTCCCAAATCCAGAAATATCAAGGAAATCCGAGTCCAAAACCTCAATAGCACATAAACTAATGAATAAGTGCATGAGAATCCATGCGTGCGGTATAACAATGAATAACAATATGCATGAAGTAGCAAGTAATAACTGAAATGTCTAATATGGCATATAAGGAAAGTACACTAATATCATGTCAAAACTACTAGCTAACAAGCTAAGTCAAGCAAATATATTCTCTAAAGTGTACGTGACATGGCAACTACCGATGAAGATGTGTGTGAGCCGGCAAGTAAGTGTATGTGGTACATACGCATCATCGGTAATGGTGCTGGTGTCCTAACAGCATGATATCAATAATGGAGTATGCAGCAAAATAAGTATGCGGGGCGGAGCGAACAGCAATAATGTGCGGAAGCAGAATACTAGACACAACGATAACTAATCAGTATTAAACTAATATAAGTCCTACAAATGGTGCCTTTTGAAATAACACGAATCATGGGGTTTTGAAAATAGGGGCTACGGTGTTTTTATGAAAAGATACGTCGTTTTTGAAATATCCGTAGATTCCCTTGAGCTGTCTTTAAAAATGCCCACGATTCGTTAGTTTTTGAAATAGGTAAGAAGGCTAATCTAATCTAACAACTACACTAAACTATACGGCTGAACTACAGGTAAGGAAACCGCCTATCATCTGAGTCGATACATATACATACCTGTATATGTATAGTCGGTGATCCCGCCTCAATAATATCATATCCGATACCATATCTAAAATCAGGCATCCCAAGTCAAGAGTGCGGATCAATCATCAATATAGCTCGTACGTAAATCTGTCGTACGGCATCCCAAATCTGGGTACGGGTCAATATCACATTCATCATACTATTCACCTGGTATCCTCTTTATCAAATATTATGATCGGGGTACTGATCTACGTCTAGTACCATACTGATACCGCCTACGTGTGCATGGACATGTGTGAAACACTACGTCAAGGACCCGCTACAACGTTATGTCGTATCTAAGATACGAACCCTGCTATATCACCGATCTCACGGCCTCAAATCAAATCTCATCGACTCAGCTCAATCCCAAGTATCATCCTCAATCCGTATGTGAACACATAGTCCCATACCCATGTGAACACATAACTATAAAGAATCCCATGAGCACATATCAATAGGAATGTATGCAAGTATGTATGTGTGTATGTGTAGTGCAACACTACCCTAGGGTTCGCAACACTAAAAATAGTCCAACACACCAATATCCATCCTAAGCATCGTTATTAATCCTAAATAACATATAATAAATGTTGGTGTGTATACGCATCCGTATACACCACCACGGACTGCGGGGGTGCTATACGCCATCCACCCGACTTCTCCCCGTAGATATAAATCTACTCACCTGGTCCTCGCTAGCCGGTGCCGACGTCGCCATGCGCTTGCTTGTCGTATCGAAGTCCACATGGGGTGCCTACACATCATAACGCACCGTATCGCATTAAAACTAAATTCAAAATCGAAACGGCATACGAAAATCACATCGGCACGCGTATCACGCGTAGGTCCAAACCTATCGCCTACGCATGCAAGAATAGTCAAACCAACCCTCGATGTCGATGTACAACGTCAAACCATCGAGAAAAATCCAATCACACTCATTTGCACAATTACAAGCACTAATTATAATATAAAATAGCTTAAAATTCCCAAAAACCCCAATTTCACTTAAAAAGTCGTTTTTCCGAAAATCTAGCAAGCACAATTCGCCGTTTGTACAAAACATGATGTTTAAATGAATGTAGCGGCCAATATACTTATTAAATATCTTAAATAAGTCATAAAAACAATTTCCGGAATTTAATCTCATTAAATTCCAAAAACCCTAATATTCTAGTTTACAAAATACCCTTTTTACAATTTCATAGCAAAAATGCACAAACTACAATTTAGGTTGGATTTTCATGAACTAAAGTGTTAAACTACACTTAATAAAGTTAATAATATGATAAAAACCCTAACCATATTTTAATTCTCAATTTAACACAATATTTACAAAAACTAGTTTGCAATTTTAACCAATTTCGACCATTTTATAGAAAAATGCACATGCAACAATCTAGTTTGGATTTGCATGATCTAAAGCATTAAACTACATTTTATAATGTTAATATAGTCATAAAATTCTTAGTTAGATTTTAAATCACCCATTTGCAACTAAAAACTAAAACATAGTTTGCTTAAATAACTAAATTTGGACTTTTAGATGCAACAATTTACAAATTATCTTCTAGATTAGGTTTAACATGTCTTAACATGCTAACTACACCATGCAACCTTAAACAAGTGACAACAACCCTATTGAATTTAAAACCCTAACTTTTCAATTCAAACTCCTTCTCTTTAGATTTCCAAACTTGCAATTAAACCATATTTAAGCACCTAATAAGATACATTAAGGAATTTAACCCAACAATTGAACAATAGGTTAGGATTTATACCTTAAAACCATCTTGAGATCAACATGAAACTAGACCTCCAAATTGAAATCTTTGCACCAAGATCCATGCTTAAAGAGATAAGAGAAAATGGGTAGGGCTTTGATTTGCATTTTAGCTTTGATTTTTTATGGAAATGGGTGAATTTTTTGATGGAAAATGAGAGGAGAAGAGGGAGGGAGGGGCTGCTGTTGTGGGGATCATTTTCGGTCAGAAGTGGGTGAGGGGAGAGAGAGGGAGGTGAGGAAAATGCAAGGGAGGAAAGTCAAGGTCAAGGTAAGGTCAAAGTCTAACTACTTTATCTATTTTCTAATCTTTTCTTTTATTTCATTTCATTTCTTTTTCCTTTGCAAACCAAGTGGGGAAAAAGTGAGGGCTGCTGAATTTGGCTAAGGGGAGAAGTGGGGGTGTGTGGGTGTGGGCACGGGTGTGGGGTGATGAAAAATGATAAATACAATACCCCAAACATCCATTTACGCTAAAAAAAAGCCTTTTTTTCTTCAATAATTTCTAAACCGTTTTGGCAAATGATTTCGTTCCAAAAACCACATGATAAATTTTTATTTAATGTTTTATGATGCACAAAATTTGTTTCAACTCATTCCGATTTGTAATTTTCCCTAATTAAATGTATTAGTGACGGCTTAAAATAATAATAAAATAATATTTTTTTCAGGAAATTTGAAATTTCACCAGCGGCTCAATAAACACCAAATAATAGCAATTACATAGCTAGAATATGTATATTTAATTTTTATAATAAGATATTTGCATTTTGACTTTTTACAGAAAACCCCCTTATGTTACCGATTTTTCGAAATTTCACCGAAACGATTTTCAAAGCGTTACAGACACGCGTCAGCGCAGATGCGCTCGCGCAGTTGCGCTGCGCTTTGCGCTGCCCGACGCGTGCTAGCGCAGATGCGCTGCGCTTTGCGCTGCGCGACACGTGTCAGCGCAGTTGCGTTGTGCGCTACTTGACACGTGTCACGCGCTGGGGCATTTGCGCCAAACAGAATCAAGATTCTAAAGAAATCTTTCTGTTCTTGTTAAAACAAGAAGATTTTCTTCTGTAAAACAGAAGCCCTTGGATCAAAGATCCAACGGTGGGAAAAATTCCCCAAATCACTCAGAGAAAGATCTCTTTAACTAATTTATGGGCACTATAAAAAGGACCCTAGACCTCAATTCAAAATCATCAACATTCTTGAGAAATCAAGAGCTTCAAACAGAGAGAACTCTGAAAAAGTTTCAAGAAAAAGGTAAAAATCCTACATGAAATAGAAAAAATTTCTTCTAATAGATCATTGATCTAAGAACAAGATCAATGATCTTCACATAATAAACAGTGCTTTGCACTTCTTATGAACCGCTGGTTCTTTAAAACAAGAAAAACAAAATAAAGAACAGTGCTTTGCACTTTTTTATGAACCTTTGGTTCCTGAAATAAGAAAAAAAACTCGTTTTTCTTTTATCTAAATTAGATCAAGAAAACGAATAGTGCTTTGCACTTCTTTTATGAACCATTGGTTCTTGAATCTAAAAGATTCTCAAATCATAGTGCCTTGCACTTGCAAACTGAGCTGTTGTGCTCCTGGATTGGCGCAAGCCACCAGAGCACGCCACGTGTGCGCAGCGCATTAGCGCAGCGCACTGCGCTTGCGCGACACGTGTCAACATTACAAGCGCTTGCGCTCTCTGATTGGCGCAAAGCGTCTGATAAATGCAATGCATTTCCTAAAGGGCCAGGCCCAAATCAAAAAGACCAAGCAGGCCTAATTAAATTGTAACGTAATAAAAAGGGCAGAGCCCAAACAGAATTGATGCTCTGCATCATTTATAAATGGGCAGAGCCAAAACGAAATAATAAAAAATGCTATGCATTTTTAAAAAAAGGGCAGAGCCCAAACAAAGTAGATGCTTTGCATCATTTATAAATGGGCAGAGCCCAAAACAAATTGATGCTCTGCATCATTTATGGGTAGAGCCCAAATAAAAATAAAAATAAATGCAATTCAAAAGCAAATAAAATGTTGAACATTTTCAACTGGACTTAGCCCAATTCTGGCCGTAAGTCCTCAAATTAAATTGACTGAGCAAGATTGCTCTCTTAAATCAATTTATATCCGGTTCGAGGGTACATCTCCGAACTCCTCTGACACATGTCGTTGTAATCATTCAACATCGTCAGAGAGGTGACAGGTCCCGACGACCACACACATACGTATATGGACCGAAACGTCCTTAAACTAATGCTGGACTGAAACGTCCTTAAACTAATGCTGGACCGAAACGTCCCTAAACTGGCGATGGACCACCACGTCCCTAAACTGGAACATGGACCACCACGTCCCTAAACTGGCGATGGACCACCACGTCCCTAAACTGGAACATGGACCACTATGTCCCTAAACTGGAACAATAGAGCCCCCAAATGCTCTTTTGTCGGATCCAAACGATCCCGTTAAGTTGATCTTAGTCTCAAATCAGACTAACGTATCCTTAACAAACGTTTAAGTCGATCTTAGCCTAAATACGTCTAACATATCCTTAAACCAAAACACCAAACCCAAATCTAAGTAAATACGGATTTGGACTAATCCACGTCCTACGGGCGACGACATCGCTTAGTCTCCGTATACAATCCACGGGCAACCACAAACAAAACAAACACACATGACACGAAGTGAAATTCTGGAGAAGGAAAAAGTTGTTACCGCGATGCGGTAGCGTAATTAACTGCAGGGGCTTGCGCCTGCAGGGAAGAGCGTCCCCACAATCAAAAACCCCTCAAGCGAGGGGGAATCTGACGAAGTCTGCTACATCGGCCGCATCCATCTAAACTTCCGATACACGGTGCCATAAATCAACTTGGCATCTTCGGAGAGGTAGACGGATAAAACCAAATACATCTGCCCCGAATCTCAGGCAAGATGTCCTAACGTCTTGGCCGCCGTTCGGAGGGGAACAGATTCTGGCACGCCCGGTGGGACCTTTTCCTCTTTCCACTCCACACTTCGTGTGTCGTCTTCGCGAACCAATCGCGGTTTGTTAAATGGTTGCCTTTGGATTTTAAGTTACTAAGATTTGGTCTTTTGCCTGGAGCAGAACTCAAGCATCAATGGCCTCTAACTGCACCAACTGCTCGAAGTGCCACTACAACGGATGCTCCACCTCCCCTGGAGGTGTAGCATATGGGACCCAAGCGGCTTCCTTCCTCGCTCTGCCGGTAGAACAGGTGACCCAGGCCACCACCGGCCTGTTTTTCGGGACCATGATCCCACCTACAAGCTTCTCTATGCCAATACCTGCACTGGAAGTGAACAAGAAGTCGGTCTTCGACCGGCTCACTGCTACAACGGCCCCTGTCAACGGGTCGCCCACTACCAAACCAACAACCTCTGTTTTCACCAGGCTGGATCAAAACTCTAAATTGGCTGTCCCAAGGAAGGCAATGACTGCTGCTCCAGAAGTCGTCAAGGCGGCTTCCCCTGTCAAAGAGTCAGTCTTTTCAAGACTGACGATTCTTGCTCCTGCCCCTGCTCGAGGATCCGTCTTCGACAGGTTGAATATCACCCCTTAAAAGACAACCTCGGTCTTTAAGAGGTTAACACCAGCGGCGCCTCATTCAGACAGGGGGCAAAAAGAAGTTGTCTCAATTTTCGAGCCAGTCCCAACGGCTCGTCATGCTCGACGTCGCCATTGGCGACGAGTAAGGAAGGCAGGGGGCAACTCCCCCTCAGGGCTAACTCCACCGGCTCCAGTGGTGGAAGTCAACGCTGTTGTTCCAACTGGGAACAGCTTTGAACTGCTGAGGAAGGTACGTAAGAACTCTCCAACCGCTACACTGAAAAGATCTCCTCCGCCCGCGGAGAGAGTTCCGGAAACAAAGCAAGAACAGCCCCCTCAACGGCTGTCCGCAAAAATATACAAGGTTTGGCGAAGGGTTCAAGACTCCGTAATCGACCCAGATCGCTCTAGTCAACAGAAAAAGGCGAAAGTGGAAAAAGAAAAAGACCGTCCGATCAAACAAGGAAGGATGACAGTCACTTGGGTGCCCAAAGCAACGGCCCCCTCAACTTCTACGGCCCATAAGAGAAGAAGGCCAGAAAAAGTCCCTACGCCAACGATGAATGTCAGAGGTGGTGAACCCAAACGCCCTAAGTCAGGGGGCATTGTAGTTCATACCGTCTACGTGGCGTCTGGTAAAGAGGACAGTCGCATATCTACGGGTCATCGACCGCTTACGCGATCAGTGACCAAAGCCCAGGAGCAGCAGCAGAAGCTCCAAGAGATGATGAACGCTATGGCCGCACTTACTGGGCCAAAAGAAAACCCTGAAACGTCCTCGGATGAACGCCAAGAGGAAGAAACCGACGCTAAATTCCTTCGTCGAATATTGGAGAAGAAGGACAAAGAGGCTGCTGAACAAGCAGCCAACATACAGCGTATGGGCCTCCTGTTCCAAGACATGGTAGGGATGATGATACAACAAGATCCTCCGGCCGAAGATCCCCCGATCATTCTTGGAGACGATAGGGGAGAGACATCAAATCCTCTGCCAGCTCTATCGACGGCTAAGGAGGATACAATCTCCAAAGCTGATTTGGATGAGTACATAGCCCAACAAATACGGGTTCATCATGCGACCGAAGCAGCCGGCCAGGTCGTAAAAACAGGGCGGCCATATCCAAGTTGGTATGATCAAATCAAGTACCCGCCAGGTTACATAATTCCCAAGTTCCATGTCTACAAGGGGACGGGCAATCCTCACCAGCATGTTGCCCAGTTCAGGGCACTCTGCGGCAACACCGGCGGCGATGACAAGCTTTTGCTTCGCCAGTTTGTTGGAAGTTTAGCAGATACGGCGTTCGAGTGGTACTCTGAGCTCCCGAATGACTCTATCAAAACCTTCGCGGAGATGGTGCTGTTGTTTACTCAGCGTTTTGCAAGCTCCAGTGAACGCACCCCGATGACGACACTGATTAACGCCAGGGTAAAACCAGGCGAGACATGGGTTCGATATGCTATACGATGGCGAACTTATGGTCGAAGTGCGAGCAGCGCATTGAAGAGGCTCCCGCGGTGGGTATGTTTGTGGGAACCCTTGATCCGCAAGCAACCATCTCACAATTTATGATGTTTTTCAAGCCAACTACCTTCCAGGCCTTGATTGACAAGCTAGTGTAAATGGATCAGATAGGCCATAAACCCCCTCTTCCAAAGCCGGACTCACGAAGTGACAAAGGGAAGGGAAAAGCGATCGTTGTCGCTAATGCTCAACAACAACCGAGCGACTCAAAGACGGTTGTTCGTCAAAATAATATACGTCCGTATGTAGCCCTTGAGGAGAGGTTAGGACGTTCTTACTCTTTTCCCCGCGATAAAATGAGAAGGTTATTAGAGCTGGCGTTGCACAACCGACTCATAAATCTGCCGGATCCAAAACGTCCGTTGCAACCAAGTGATGTCAATGAGCCCAACTACTGTCCTTATCATCGAGTACTGGGCCATCCGATCGAAGATTGCTACGTTTTCAAAAATTGGCTTGAAAACCAGTACCGACAGGGAAAATTCGCGTTATCTGACAAATGGAAGGTGAATCCCCTGCAGCCCCACACCTCTAAGGGGACGAATACGCCGGGGGCAACATGCTCCGTCGTTGAAGAAGCTCCTTGGGAGGTTGTATTATCAGCCAAGACAAAAAGGATGCTAAACGATCTTCAGACATGTCTAGCGATTAGGTGGAAGAACCTGTTGGAACCGCAGGTCATTGAGGGGATGTTGAAGCCACGTACAACTCCAAAGACCGATGGTGGTGGCCCAAGCACTCGCAACCAGCCGTCAAAATCTTCGAAAAAGAAGAAGAAGAAATCTAAGAAGCCCGTGAAGCCTGGCGACAAGCGCACGGACTTGCAAAAACAAATTGACGCGCTGGAGGAATACAACCAGAAAGCACGGACTCCCATTACACTCCAAGAGTTCCTCAATCATATCCTTCAAGAGGAAGATGAGGGAGAAAGTTCATCTGATGAATCTGAAGAATATGTGGCGAGCTGTCATGTGATTTCCCATTCGTTCATGGACGATGAGGAGACTCCTTGTACTGAAACGCTGGGGGCAGACCCTGAATCAAAAATTCTGGGGCCATCAGATGAAGTAATTGACGCATTCCTTAACGAAGCTCAATTGAAGAGTAAAGCTGATCGGGAACGCAAGACAGCTATATTTGAAAGGGCCAAGCGCCGGCGACTTGATGAAAGAGCTGAGACGATCCCGCTGGAGCAAAACACCTCCACTACCGACAAAAGCCAATTCAAGATGAGGAAAAGGTTTGCTAAGGCCATATCAATGGGCATGAAGCTACCATCCTCTGAAGGAATCATCACCGGTGAAATAGAAATGCACCCCTCCTATTGCTTATATCATCAGAAGGTTTCGCGCCCCACTCAAGAGTGCAAAGCTTTCGATAGATGGTGGCAAGGATACGTTGCTCATCGGCAACGCTTTAAGTGGGAAAAGTGTAAAACTCGTCGGGAGCAAAGAAATATGACCGAAAGGCTTAAAAGAACTACCGGCAATTGTCGCATGGTTAACACCGGCGGGTCACAAGTGCCTACATTCGAGAGCGATTCTGATGAGGAGCTGGAGCTTGGCCCTCTCTTTAAAAAGTCCATCTCGGGAAAAGAAGAAGAGCCGAAGGTCTGCGAAAATATCCGGCTACGTAATCGCACGCTCCCTAAAAAGAATCTCGGGCCCTTAAACAAAAAAGATAAAGGGAAAGAAAAGGTCTCTGAAGATATCGTCTTAGATGACCAAGTGGTGGAGGAGCTAAGTGCCAAGGACCCGCCGAAGAAAAATAACGTGGATTACAACGTCTTAGCGCATCTGAGGAAGCTACCCTCACAGCTCGGCATTCTTGACGCCCTTTTGCTATCAAAAGAGGCGAGAGATTCATTAGTCAAGGCACTACAGGATCCGTGGCAATTCCAAGCTTTTCTGGCCGAGGAAAAGATGAAGGATGAATTGAAGGAAGTGCACACGGCCGATGTCGCTTTTGGTGATGAAGATCTTCTCCTTGGGACATGCGAACACAATCGTCCCCTCTACGTCTCAGGATACTGTCACGATATAAAGATAGGCAAAATCCTGATCGACAATGGATCCTTCGTTAATCTTCTCAATGTGCGGGTCTTAAAAGAAATCTGCATGAGCGTCCAGCACCTTGCTCGAGACAAGATCACCATCTCCGGGTTTGACTCCCGGTCATCAAGAACTCTTGGGTCTGTGGTACTGACGCTACGCTTTGGGTTACTCGTCACGGACATTAAGTTCCACGTCATAGACGCCAAGACATGCTACAATGCTCTGCTCGGCCGACGGTGGTTACACGAGTACAACATCATCCCTTCTACACAACATCAGTGTATGAAATACGCTAAGGATGGTCTCGAGTATACCATGGCGGGAGAACTGAATCCGTTTTCCGTGAATGAAGTCCGCAAATATGAAAATGCCAAATACTTCTTACCGGATTTCGAAGACATGGAAAGGTGTCACAAGCCGGAGAACAAAGCTAATGCCACCATCCCTGTCTTCGGCAGTGATACCGAGGAGGAAGAGGAGATAGTGTATTCGGGTCCGCCCCAACACAACAAGCCAGGACCGTCCGCACCTACGTTGATCTTTGGTAGCGACTCGGAAGATGAGATCCATGCTGTATTCTCTGCTCGACCTTCAATACAAACGTCCGCTGACGAAGAGCAAAGTCTACAAGTCGCCATGGTGCCGCTTAAACACCGTAAAGAACTGGATGCGCTTGATATCTACATTGTAGAAGAGCTGCGAACATTCTATATCCCTCCCAGGCGAGAAAGCGAAAAAGCAATTCTATTCTACCGCTCTGAAGAAACCAAAGTGGAGAAAGAAATCTGGCATGGCGCGGATCCTACGCTCGACAGGCTTCAGCCTATCCGTCTTCCCAGATATTATACGGAAGGTTTGAAAAAGCTGCTGAAACGCCAGGGGATATCCTTCAAGCAGACCGTTCGAAAAGCCAAATTCTATGACAAAGTCTGGAACGTTCCCGGGACTCAGCGCAAACTGCCTAATGGGAGAATGGAGACAAAAGAACTTGGATACATCCGGTCAAAGAAACAAGAGCTACTAAACAGCTGCTATGTCATGTATGACTTCGATGAAGAAGTGGATGCTCAATGGGAGGACGCTAATCCTGAGCCAGTGAAAGTTCCAGATGCAAAAGAGCCCAATCCGTCGTTCGAAGAACAAATGGACAAGCTTATAAGGGAAGTGGGTCAAAAAGTCTGAGACGACCATATGTTAGTTATATGTATGCCCTAGAGGCCATTACTGTACATACAATGTATATTGTAGTGGATGCTTGGACATATATAGGGAGGACTTTCTTGCTCGACATGATAGTACGCTATCTGGTTGTACTTTATCTTAACATGTACTCTGATTGTCTCTTTTGTTACATGTTGATAAAGCCCTTAGGATTTGTACTCGACTACTGGGACTATGATGAGATCATACTAGTGGGGCCACTGTAGTCTATGAGTACATCCTATAACTGTTCCTAGTCGAGGGTGTGTCGAGACAGGGCATCGATACACCAGAGTAGACTAGCGTATACGCATCTTGACCCATATGATGGGCGATGGATGATCCCATATCCATCGGTGTTTGACATCAAGGATGGTGTACGGGTGCTCAGTGGAGACTGGGTACACTGGACGGACTCGCCGAGAACTCCTAGATGGTATATATACCTATTGTCAGATAGCAGTTCTCTGGTGACACTTGTACAGGTTAGTTTGTAGACCCGAGATCGTCATAGAGTCTTGTGTGATTCCCACTGTACTTTGATTTCCTCCCTACCACGGCTCTACTAAGTTATGCAAACAGGTGGATTTTGGGTACAGTCCCGAATCATATGGAGACAGTGAGCGATAGGAGGGGTTTCGTCTCTCCCGGTATAGGGAGTTGATGTCGCGCTATGTTTGATCGACTATAACACCTAAATCCCTGGCCAGGGTTCTCGAGGTTTACTAATAAGTGTTATCAGTAGTTCCTTGACCTGTTATGAGCCGTAAATCAACATAACTTATAAAGTTACCGGGGTCTGACATTTACCACCCTTGGACTTCATATGCGACGTATCAGACGAAGAGACCGGACTGTACGGTAAGTGTTGCTTACAGGCTCGTAAAGGTTGTGATGAGTTCGCTCGTCGGCCACCTTTTCGTTATGTACCTGGGTAGCCGTTACGTACAGCTAGTGCCACTAACGTGCTTGTGGTTAAACCCATTGCCAGCGTACTGACGAGTCTTTAGAGTCCCACATAGAGGGTTCCCTCGTTCAGGCGAAAGATGTAGAGACCGTAAGTTGTTACGGCAGCCGTAATGTGTTGCGGCAGGTTTTCGATTATGTTCGTGTAATTGTTACAGGAATAATAATCGGAAGAATAATACTGGACGGATACCAGTATTATATTATTGGATTAATGGTATTCGTATTTTTCGGAATTCGGATGCGGGTATACAGTATACGGTATACGGTATACGGAGGAGGGGTATTTTTGTAATTGTTACATGAATACCTTCTAGAAGATGCCACCTCATAATGACATAATTATGACATCATTTATTTTGTGAAAATAAATTAGTGAGGTGTAAATTAAAAGGTATAAGCATGATAACATGGTTGTTGAAGTGGATGTACTATTAAAGCATGATACTTCTTTCATAATACATGCTTTAGTTAGTGCTAAATTCTTTTTCCATCATGCTTGAACTTTTTAATTATAAATGCAATTATTCTCTCCTCCACTTCTTCTTATAAATACCTTCACATGAGATGTGAAATCAAGGCATTCAATTCCTACACAAAATTATGATAAGTGTATCATAACAAGTGTATAAGAAGAGAGAAAGAAAAATGATGGTGATCATTCTTCCTAGCTTTAACCCTCACATGAGATGTGAATCCAAAGCTTAGGATTTCAAGTTAATCCAATACAATTATCTCTACATCATCCTAGTGACCTCTTCTAGCAAATTTGGTCTCTCGGTTAAACTCTTGAGAAGAGTTTCAAGCTTGCACGAAAATTCTCGGGTGGATCATCTAGGTCTTCGGTGGCCGGAGATCGAAAACATCGGCAACATCTTAACAAGCCAAGGAGTCCAGAAAAGAGGGGAAAGGAGCAAAGGAGTTGCATCCAAGAGAAGACCCGAAGGACCGTATCATCAAGGTATAATCCCTAACATAGTAGATAAGATCTCTAGTTAGGGTATACTAGTTGTGGTTTAGACAAGATCTTCGGTTAAGTGCGTGTTGTATGCAAAGAAATTTTTTGTTCATCGCTTCCGCCGCGCCACAAGAGTTGTGGGAGCATGCAGCACTCACCAACACCATAACCGCGAAATGGTCATCTACGAGAAAGCCAAAACGCAGCGCCTCCTCCAACAGGCCGTGAAAGATGAAAATGCCGCTCCTTATCAACCTGTTATAAAGAAGGCCCGACGCAGAGGCAGAAACAAGTCGAAACGCGAAAAAGACGCTCAACAGCAACGAAGCGGGGCTAAGTGGCCATGCGAGCGAAAATCGAGCGGTTCCAATCTATCCCTCAAGAGAAAAATGAGTCAAGCATACTCTTTTCCTCGGGACAAGACGAAGAAAATACTTGACCTCGCTTTAAAACATCAGATGCTTGCCGGAGTCTAAACACCCCGAACAAGCAGGCGAGGTCTCACACCCAGACTATTGCTCTTATCACCGAGTGGTAGGGCATCCTCTCGAGGACTGCTTCACCTTCAAGAATTGGGTCGAAGATCAGTATCATCTTGGCAAGTTCTCTCTGTCCGACAACTGGAGGGTAGCGCCGCCACAGAAACACGAGCCTAAGGCCATGGAAGAAGAACCAGTTCCACATTGGGATTGGAAGCGAATTCGTACTTGTCACGTGATAACGATGTCAAAAGAAGAGCCCGAGAACATGGATGACCTTCCGTGGTGCTTCGAAAACAGCAATGATGAGGTGATCTCAGAATTCCCACCAGCGCCAAAAGAGCTGGAAGATGGAATCCATACCACTGCAGATAACCTTAAGAAAATTGAGTTGGGAACGGCGAATGACCCGCGACCGACATTCATCAGCGAGCTGCTATCTGAAGAAAGGGTGGCTGCGTTAAAGGACGTGCTTCTACAGCATAGAGATTGCTTCGCATGGAACTATTCCGAAATGCCGGGACTAGATCCAGAAATTGTTGTGCATAGATTGGCGATATCTCCGGACATCAAGCCAGTCAAACAGGCACCGAGAAGAATGTGGCTCGAGCTTGAGATGAGTATCAACGCCGAGGTCAAGAAGCTGATCGACTCTGGCTTCATCCAGGAAGTTCAATACCCTGAATGGATCGCCAACATCGTCCCGGTGATGAAGAAAAATGGGACAGTGCGTATATGCGTAGACTTCCGGGATCTTAACAAAGCTTGCCCGAAGGACGATTTCCCAGTGCCAGTCACCGAACTGATGATAGACAATACGTCCACTCACGAGGATTTCTCCTTCATGGACGGCTCGTCAGGATATAATCAGATAAAAATGCATCCCGAAGACCAGAAGCACACCGCCTTCAGGACCCCTTTGGGAATATTTTGTTACAAGGTGATGCCCTTCGGTCTAAAGAACGCCGGCGCCACCTATCAGAGGGCCATGACGAAGATCTTCGATGACCTTATACATGAAATCGTCGAATGTTATATCGACGACCTCGTGGTCAAGAGCAAATCATACGAGGAACATCTCGAGCATCTAAAGACTGTATTTCAACGCCTTCGACAATACAACTTGAAGATGAACCCTCTTAAGTGTGCGTTCGGGGTTTCCTCGGGTAAATTCCTAGAATTCATCATCCGACACCGAGGTATCAAAATAGATCCGTCAAAGATCAAGGCGATCATGGAAATGCCTCCGCCAAGGACTATCAAACAGCTGCGGTCTCTCCAAGGGAAGCTCGTGTATATACGACGATTTATAGCCAACCTTTCAGGAAAGTGCCATCCTTACAGCCACCTAATGAAGAAGGGAACCCCGTTCGTCTGGGACCAAAAATGCCAAAGCGCGCTAGATGAGATCAAACAATACCTGTAGAACCCGCCGGTGTTGGCTGCTCCGGTCAAGGGAAAGCCCCTCATTCTTTATACAACCGCTCTCGAAGGCTCCTTGGGCGCATTATGGGCACAAGAGAACGATCAAGGGAAGGAAAGAGCACTCTACTACTTAAGTCGAGTTCTGCTGGGGGCAGAAAGCAACTACTCCCCCATTGAAAAACACTGCCTGGCGTTAATCTTCGTGATAACAAAGCTCAGGCACTATGCGTTGGCGCATGAAGTCCATCTCATTTCAAAGGTGGACCCCCTTAAATATTTGATGTCGAAGGCCATATTGACGGGACGACTCGCTAAATGGGCCCTGCTCTTGATGGAGTTCTCGATAACGTATCAACCTCTCAAGGCAGTGAAAGGCCAGGCCATCGCCGACTTTCTTGCTGAGCACCCGATACCTGCCGATCCTCCTCTGAATTGCGATCTTCCAGACGAACAAGCGTTTGATGCGATCGACGGTAATGATACCCGATGGGAGCTTTATTTCGATGGAGCATCTTCCGTGAAGAAGCGCAAACAAAGTACCCCTATAATCAAATCGTTGGTAGGCCTTATCTTCGTGACTCCATAAGGAGGGATAATGCGCTTCGCTTTCTCCTTAACAGAGTCGAGGACGAATAACGAAGCCGAATATGAAGCCTTGATAGCAGGTCTTGAGATCGCCATCGACATGGGAATTGAAAACCTCCTCATATATGGAGATTCCCAGCTAGTCGTTAGTCAAGTAAACGGCGACTATCAAACGTGCAAACCGGAGTTGGTGAAGTATGGTGAAAAGGTGCAACAACTGTTGACCCAAATTCCCTCCTATACTTTGGAAAGCATACCACACGCGGAAAACAGCAAAGCAGACGCGTTGACCAAACTTGCTAAAGAACTGGCTGACGAGAACCTCGATGACGTTAGAATCGTGGTACAAAGCCATCGGGTGCTTGCCCCAGCAGAAATATCTCCGGAATCATCCGAAGAGAAGGGAGCGACTGAACAGACGACCTTGCAAATAGAAGACCGGGAAAAGGCTGAGGATTGGAGGGAAGTCTTCATAGACTACTTTAAGTCCCACCGAATGCCTGAAGAAGTGTCCACAAGACATCAGCTCATGAAACGAGCTCTGTCTTTTGCCTTCGTCAATGATACTCTGTACAAGAGGTCATTTGATTCTCTGTGGCTGAGATGCTTAGGACCTGACGAAGCGAAAATGGTCGTCCAGGAAGTTCATGATGGACTCTGCGGTTCTCACCAAGCAGGCCCAAAGATGAAGTTGAAGATCAAACGGATGGGCTACTACTGGCCCACGATGATCCAGGACTGCCTCGAATATGCGAAGCAATGCCACTCATGCCAAATTCATAGGGACTTCATCCACCAGCATCTAAATCCACTACATCCAACGGTGGCTAGCTGGCCGTTCGAAATGTGGGGGACTGACATAGTCGGCCCCATCGAACCAGCATCGTCCAGAGGACATCGTTTCATCCTGGCAACGACTGACTATTTCTCCAAATGAGCAGAAGCAGTACCGTTGAGGGAAGCGAAGACGGAGAATATCCTCCATTTCTTCAAGACGCACGTCCTATATCGGTTTGGAACTCCACGACGGATCATCTCCGATAACGGGCCAGCTTACAGAAGCCATAAGATCAGTCGCTTCGTGCAGCAACACAATATAGACTGGAGATATTCCTCGGTTTATAATCCACGAGCTAATGGTCTAGCTGAAGCCTTCAACAAAACCTTGACAAAGATCTTGAAGAAAACGGTGTCCCGAAATAAGAAGGACTGGTACGAGAAGCTGCAAGAAGCTCTTTGGGCGTATCGAACTACGTTCAAGACAGCCACAAACACAACGCCATATGCGCTGTTATTCGGTACAGAAGCAGTACTCCCCCTCGAGATAGAGTTACCCTCTCTACGAGTGGCAGTCCACTACGAGCTAACAGATGAAGAAAATGCTCACCTTCGGCTTGAGGAGCTCGATGCCCTCGATGAGACCCGGCTCATAGCGCAGCAAAATCTAGAGGCCTATAAAGCAAAGATGACGTGCTCATATGAAAGATTGACCCGACCGAGGACATTCCGCCAAGGCGAACTTGTGCTAGTGGTCAAAAGGCCTATGATTCCCAATCGCTCCAAGCGGGGAAAATTCGAGCCAAACTATGAAGGCTTGTACATCATAGATAAGGTCTACCAGGGTGGGGCCTATCTACTCATGGACATGCACGGTGAAAGGCCTTCCAGGCCAATAAACGGTCGCTTCCTAAATAAATACTATGCTTAATGAGCCACAGCCTAGGTCAATGGTAGATGACGACGACTATGTCCGCTCGCTATCTTCTTAAGCTCAAGATTTATAAGCAGTAGCCGGCCTTCTCAATAGCGGACCGAAACGTCCTTAAATTAATACCGCAGCATCCGTAGACTGACAAAATATAAAAAAATATTTAAAAATATATATAAATAAATAAAAACGGTATGTCCATAAGCAAAAAAGGGCACGGATGAAAACCCGAAAGGCTGCCGTGAGTAAAAACAGCAGGACTACCGGCGAGTGTTCGTGAAAACCCGAAAGGGCGCGACCTCGTAAAAAAAAGAGAAGAAGAAAATAAATAAAAATATATATATATAATGAAAACGGTATGTCCATAAGCAAAATGGGCACGGATGAAAACCCGAAAGGGTTCCGTGAGTAAAAACAGCAGGACTGCCGGCGAGTGTTTGTGAAAACCCGAAAGGGCGCAACCTCGTTAAAAGACACTTACAGGGTCCTCTTGACCTTGTAAGGAGAAACCGCCCGCGTAAGATCCTTACGACTCACAAGGGAGCAACACACTCAGGGATCCCCACGATTCCTAAGGAGAAAATACACTTGCGAGATCCTCACGACTCGTAAGGAGAACTCTCTTATGGGACCCTCACGGCTCATAAGATTTGAAAGTCTTAAGTTACAGAGACCTAAACCTGTGCTTAAGCAACCCCCACAACCTATAATATTGCCCTACAAGTGGTTCAATACTGACTCTTGTATACAATCCACGGGCATGAATAAACATTTCCCTAACCAAGATCCATCCGTGACTGGGAATATGTTCGCATGACTCTTGTAAGTCCTCTCGATTTACAAGGAGAAAACCCTCCTGTAGGATCCTTACGACTTACAGAGGAACATGCACTTAGGAATCCTCACGATTCCTAAGGAGAAAATACACCTACAAGATCCTCACGACTTGTAGGGAGAAATACCTTTGTGAGACTCTTACGGCTCATGAAGTTAAAAGCCTTAGTCGACAGCACCTTAATCCTGTTCGCTAAGCCACCTTTGTTCGACATCGACAGAGGCAAATGATGATTCGCTCCTGGCAATATCCCAGTTGTAGCGGTGCTGATGCCGAAATCGGTGTCTAATTCCAGGTTTACGGCGGAAAGCCAGTAGGCCGCACATGCATACGGAATAGCCGAAATGATAGGGCAACTTGCAATAAAAAGCAGCAAGTAAAAATGTATGCATGCAAAATTAGCCAAAATGATTGGGCAACTCGCAATAAAAAGCAGCGAGTGAAAACAAAATAAACAGCCGAAATGATTGGGCACCACAAAAAATAGCCGAAATGATTGGGCAATCACGACCTTCGCGATATAAAAGCTGAAATGATAGAGCATCGCGGAAATGAAACAAAAAAAAGGTGATAAAACTTCAGCCCTACAGCTGAGATCACATCGATCCCTGTATACAATCCAAGGGCACAAACAAAGAAGGAACCATACTCTCCCAACAGGCTCCGCCAGAAAACGAAGCCAAATCTCGACGGTTCATCCCAACTCCGAAGAAACCAGTGTCTTCGGCAAATATCTCAACTCAGGGAAACAAACAATCCTTGACGAGAGCCTCCTGATTCGCATCAACTCGCAGAGAAACCAGTGCCTCCATGGGAAATTCTCGATCCGTTTCAACACCAAGAAAACAAATAATCCTTGGCGCTAGGGAAACAAATAATCCCTTGCAAATATCTCAACTCAGGGAAACAAACAATCCTTGACGAGAGCCTCCTGATTCACATCGACTCGCAGAGAAACCAGTGCCTCCGTGGGAAATTCTCGATCCGTTTCAACACCAAGGAAACAAATCATCCTTGGCGCTAGGGAAACAAATAATCCCTGGCAAATATCTCAACTCAGGGAAACAAACAATCCTTGACGAGAGCCTCCTGATTCGCATCGACTCGCAGAGAAACCAGTGCCTCCGTGGGAAATTCTCGATCCGTTTCAACACTAAGGAAACAAATAATCCTTGGCGCTAGGGAAACAAATAATCCTTAGCAGATATCTCAACTCAGGGAAACAAACAATCCTTGAAGAGAGCCTCCTGATTCGCATCGACTCGCAGAGAAACCAGTGCCTCCGTGGGAAATTCTCGATCCGTTTCAACACCAAGGAAACAAATAATCCTTGGCGCTAGGGAAACAAATAATCCTTAGCAGATATCTCAACTCAGGGAAACAAACAATCCTTGACGAGAGCCTCCTGATTCGCATCGACTCGCAGAGAAACCAGTGCCTCCGTGGGAAATTCTCGATCCATTTCAACACCAAGAAAACAAATAATCCTTAGCGCTAGGGAAACAAATAATTCTTAGCAAATATCTCAACTCAGGGAAACAAACAATCCTTGACGAGAGCCTCCTGATTCGCATCGACTCGCAGAGAAACCAGTGCCTCCGTAGGAAATTCTCGATCCGTTTCAACACCAAGGAAACAAATAATCCTTGGCGCTAGGGAAACAAATAATCCTTAGCAGATACCTCAACTCAAGGAAACAAACAATCCTTGACGAGAGCCTCCTGATTCGCGTCGGCTCGCAGAGAAACCAGTGTCTCCGCGGGAAAATTCCCGATTCGTCTCAACTTACAAGATGAAGCCTCAGGCAGCAGGGACTAAAAAACTTGCTTCCTGAACAATGGAACCCTGCAAGTCGATCTAAAATGGTCTCTTTCATACTATTCACGGGTCTCACTCTCCAAAGTCGAGTTTCGACAAAGAGGGAAACAACCGCTTACAGGTCCTCTCGACTCGTAAGAGGAAAAAATTCTCTTACAGGATCCTTACGACCTATAAGAGAAAACACACTTAGGAATCCTCACGATTCCTAAGGAGAAAACCCACCTACGAGATCCCCTCGATCCGTAGGGAGAAAAATCTCTATGAGACCCTCACGGCTAATAGAGTTGAAAAGTCTTAGGCAGCAGATCTGAACCTGCGGCCTAAGCCATCGCTATTTCTTAAGGTAGTCAGGATACTCGCTCTAATCATCCGTCAACCATGTTTACTAAGGTGGCATGCTGATAATAAAAGAAAGAAAAGAGGGAGAAAATGACACAAGACATTACAAAAAAAATGTGTATCTTTTATTCATAAACTTGATTGGGTACAGGATACATTATGTTAAAGAATAAAAATATATATATACACATTCTTTTTTATCTACAAGTACAAACGATACAAAGAGGGATAGCTACTGAGGAGGAAGTGTCTTTAGTAAATCCACAAGCTGCTCTCGCACTTCCTTTAGCGCCTCCTCCTGAGTGGCTGCCGCGGCCACCTCCGCTTCCACCTAGGCCCGCTGCTGTAAAAAGGATGAAAGTTGCTCCTCGGCCGCCTTCTGGGCTGCTTCTTGGCTGGGTGCATCCCGCTCGACAACGTCAAGTTGTTGCCTCAAGGATAACCCTTCAGAAAGACATTGCAGAAGACCCTCAAAGACAACCTTCAGTCATGCAGCATTGGCCTCCACCCGAGCATGCAGTTGGACAGACTTGCTCGAAGTCTCACCGCGCTCCTTACGCCTTGAAATGACTTCTTGTTCGAGATGGCGGAAGTAAGAAGCGCTCCGCTCAATCCACGCTGCTCTTTGATTACTGGCGGCCAAGGTCTCGGGAGCGGGACGCAGCGACTCCAACTGATGCAGGCGGGCCTCGATCTCCCTGCAATAGTTAACCCAAGATGCGATGATACCCTCGTCATGAAAGTTCACGAGTATCACCAGCATCGGGTTAACCGTCGTAGCGAAGTCTGCGGCAGATGTAAGAGTTTCAACGTCGAGTTCCTCGACGTAGTCACTCAACATGTGCAGACTATTCGCGGCGCCTTTCGAAGATGGACGTCTCAGATAAGGACCTGCCGGCATTGTAATGCGAGGCTTGAAGGGCGACGAGACCGGAACGACGGCTGAAAAGAAACAGGATGTGATCAGATAACAGTACAGAAAATAAAAGGGGGGAGTTATCGATGTGATATTCGCCACACCATATGAGACAGGTGGCAAGGCCGGAAGGGCCGGTGGCGCAGCCGATCTTTTATCCCCTCCTTCAATCTGTAGCACTGCAGTCGAGATGAGAAAAAAGGGGTTAGAAGTAATTCCATCAATGAAGAAAGAAGGATATCAATGGAAATCATACTCACCAACGCCACCAGAGGAAGAGATGAGTTCGGATAGGAAGGAGAAGTGTGGGAGCAACACCTGATAAAGATGGTCAAAAAGCACTCCTGAAAGACACAACAGTATGACTTTAGTACACGAATTATACGTCTGAAAAGTGAGATTAATAAGTTGCAAACCCATACCTTCCAACATCTTTGACGATATGAGAGAGGGCTGAGAGGTGACCACCACCAAGGCAGTAGTTGAAGGCGCTCCCTCGAGCAATGGGGCATCGGCGCTGGCTACACCTGCGTTACGAACAAATGTGAACTTGTCAGAAAGGATTGTAAGATAAAGAGGACAGTAACTTGGAATTTACCTGGTGAGCTGCCGGTCGAAACGGAGGTGGCTCCCTCCTCCATCGACATGAGGCCACCGCCCGTGGCCTCATCACCCGACTCAATGGGAACCGTTGTCGTGCTCGCGAGACCTGGAGACGGCGGAGGACCATAGACAGGGAGGGCTATGACCGGAGCATTGCCAGATTCCTGAGAAGGAGCGGTCGGCTCGTCTTCAGGAATCATGGCCACCTCGGCCGTTACTCCCTCGGGTTCAGCAGTCACGGTTACCTTGTCCACCATCACCACAAGATCATCAGCCTCAGGCACTCCGCCCATTGCTACTTCGGGCTCAACAACAACCGCTTGCTCAGGCATAGCGAACATGACCAGTTCGTCAGCCACTACCTCGGGCCCAGCAATCCCAGCTATGTCATCCGCCACCGACTCGGGCTCGACCAATGTCTCTCCCCTCAGCCCCTCAGGTTCGATAGTCTCCGCCTCCCCCTCGGTTGGGCTTGGCTCTGCAGGGTAGAACATATAAGAACCGACAGCTTTATGAGTCTTATAACGAAATTCTGAAAGAAGTATTACCTGAGGTAGACTTGTCGTTAGCCTCTCTATTGGCGCGGATCGCCTGTCTATGAGCTGTAGACAGGGCGACTGGGGACTCTTCTGACGGAGTGTCGGCTCGAGGAACGGTGCTGGGGCCTGCTCCAATGGCCAAAGCAGCCCTGCGTGCCTTTGCTTCGCGCCTCGACCGCTTCCTCTCCTCCCGGGCTGTCACGATGGACCTCTTTGACGCTTCCTTTATCGAAGCATCGTCGTCCTCATTTAAAGATGCCTCCAGAGCCTTTAAGGCATCTCTCATCAGCTCTTCAAGACGAACCTCCTGCGGTGGCCCAGAGGAAGCGGGAACATCGGCAGCTGGCAGAACATTTGCGTCGCTTGGCGGGAACGGCATTGAGGTTTCTGCAATAAAAAGGGAGAGATTAGATTGACCATAACACAAGGAGAATAAAAACTTGATGAATCGAAACTTACTGAGGCCTAAAGACGCTCTAAGGCGTTCCTCCTCTTGGAAGATCTTGAGTGATGCGGCAATGGCTTCTTCAGTGGTGATGCCTGTTGGAAGAAAAGAAAGAAAAATAATAGTCAAAGGCGAAGATATGATGCAATAGAAAATGCGACTAGTGATTACCTGAATCCGCAAGCTTAGCGAGCCATGCGTCACGCCTTGCCAACCACGCTGAAGTTTCGAGAGTGGCCTCCAAGTCCGTATCATCCGGTGGTGGCATGACTAACCCCTCGTTAGTCCCGTATTCACTCAGGCCCTCGGCATAGGGAGCGTGGGGTTCCTGACCGAACGCGACGTCCGCAGCGAAGAGCGACTTCTTTTTCTTCTGCCCTCCGACCCTAGGTGCACGTGGGATCGACTTCCGTTTAGCAGCCACCTTGGGACGGCGGGCCCCGATGTCTGCACCCACGCCAGACTCCGGCGAAACTACAACCACTGTCTCCACTGGAGCACAGGGCGCTGGGGCTGCATCTGTAATATCAGGAAGCGGCAATCCGTGCGGAGGACTTTGCGCACGCGATGGCCCGGTTCTAACCTTTTTTAGAGGGGAAACTACTGGAGTCCTCGGAACCAAAGGAGCGTTGCGGTCACTGCCTGGAGGCGCACCCTTACGGTCGACCAGCAGTCGCCTTTCCTCCTTTATAACGGCTCCTGTTGCATGATTGTACCAGTCTTTGTACACATTGAGGAGTCGTGGAGTTCAAGCCGGCGCACTGATAAAAAAATGAGAGCCTGTATTCAGGCGCATGAAATGATGCAGCGCGTTCTCCATCCCTTCTTCAGTGGCAGCGGGTTCCAGCAAGAAAGCTTCCAAGGGGACCCCTTGATCATAGCCCAGTTGTTGGGCAAAACGATGCGGGTTATATCTCATGAAAATCGCCGCACCATTCTGCCTGAAGACTAGGAAGCCCGGTCTAATAGAGTATAAGTGAAGGGTCTCCCGGGCCATCAAAACTGATGCTCCATCCTTAAAGGAGTCTTGTAATGGTCGCACCGCGGTGGTGGACGCTTTTCCAATAGTCAGCACCTTGTCAATAAAGGACATCCCGGCTCCAACGGTGTGAGAGCGAAGGAGTAAACCCCTGGCGTTCCATGGTGATGGGGTCACAATTGATGCGCCGATCAGCTGTATAATGCGAGGGAAACCGCACTTGTCGAAGAACGAGAGCCTTTTGTGCATGCCGAAGACACCCGCCGTGTGTAGCTCGAGCTACGATATAAAGTAGTGCATCGGGAAGACCACGTGCAGTACCCCGGGCACGTTAGCATCCGCTGCTCAGCTGAGGCCATATAGGTGTGCCAAGCCAGTGATCCCAACGGCCACCTTTACCCCGATGGCCATCCGGTGGACTGGATAAAAGACAGAAGGCCGCATACGGTGAGAGTGCATTGGGATCGCAAACCAACTCAACCACAACCCGAGAAATCCTAAGAAAAAGGCCTCCTCGTCCATCCCGGGGGCCGCGATTTCTGCAAAAGACATAGTCGGGAAGTCCGGAAGGAAAAAAAAACCCTTTTGGTGTATCTCCTTCTCCGGCAGGTTGTCCACACCTAGACCGAAAGGGTCATCCAGGGTAGCTAACTTGGCAGCTTCTGATGAGAGGACGCTTGGGCGAAGGAATCTAGCAATAAAATCCTCAAAGTTTGTAAGTCGATGTACAACACCCCACGACTTGCGGGGAGGCAGAAATATGAAAAACGATCTTGTTCTTTGCTTAAACATCGACTAACCGCATGAATCGAAGCTAAACGATAACTAACATCAAACATAGCGGTTCTAAACTACTATGTGAAGGGATTATACCTAAAGAACCGTGTCCTTCGTCTTTACGAACTCCACCTCCTCCTCGGCCTTCTCCAAGTAGTAGACGATCCACCATGAGAGCTAAACTCCAAGCTTTGCCTCTAAACTTGAGGCAACTAGGTATCTTTAAGTGCTAATCAAAGTACCTAGATGAAATAGAGTATGGTTATGGATTAAGTAGTCTAAACTAATCCTTGTACTCAACACATGAGAGGGGAGGATTAGGGTTTGAAGAGAGAGAGCTTGAGGAGAGAGAAGGTGAGAAGAATAATGAAATGAGAAAATGAGTTATCATAATATATATCAAGCATTATTGTTTTCCAAGAAAAGAAAAGAAAATCATTTACAACCATGCTTGATAAATATCTTATGGTGATTCATCTCCATGAGTCATTAAACAATTATGAAGCATTAATGACATGGATGAATCATCCATATGACTCACTAATCTCATTTAATGTATATTCCACCTAAACCTCCTTAGTCACCATCTTCTAGAAGCTTCTCGCGCAATTACGAGAACGTCCCTCCTATCCTTGAAAACACGGAAAAACTTTAGACTGTATAAATCCAATAACCGGATACTAGTAACTGGCTTAAACCAAAGCCGACTAGTAAAAACTGTCCGAAAGTCGTACGTGCGTAAACACTCGTATGCGTCCGAACCCTTGTCGTAAAACCATACGACCTCTATATCGTTTCGCCTGGAGTAGGGAAACTCTCTGCGTGGGACTCTAGAGACTCGACTACTACGCTGGCAGTGGGTTTAACCACAAACTGCAAGCGGCACTAGCTGTACGTAACGGTCGCCAGGTAAATGTCGATCAGAAGGCGGATAAGGAAACCCATCCGAACTCCTACTGAGTCTGATGTGACAATCTCCATACAGTCCAGTCCGTTCGTCTAAGACTATCGCATATCGGGCCTAGGGGGCGGCAAGCGTCAGTCCCGTAATAGCGGTATAAGTCGTGTCGGAGCGAAGCCCATTACATCCTGAGAAACTACTGGAACCAACCAGCAAATCTCGCTTGCCCTGGCCAGGGACTTTGCGTAATGGCTCTCTGACACAGCGCGATATCAACCCCCAATACCGGGAGAGACGAATCCTGTCTAACCGCCACTGCCTCCAAGTGCTCGGGACTGCACCCAACTGCTACCTGTTTGCACGACTCCTTTGAGCCGTGGTAGGGTAGCAATCTAAGAACAGTGGGACACACTCGAGGCGAAGTAGCAGTGTCAAGTCTGCGGACTAAGCTGTACTCATGTCACCTGGGAACTGTTCACTGACGACTGGTATAAAACCAACCAACAGTTCCCTGTGAGTCCTGTCCGGTGTACCCGTAACCTAACGAGCACCTGCATACTATCTCCAGTACGACGTACTGACGGCTGTGGGACAAACCATCTCCCCAACTGGGATGAGAAGCGCACACACTAGTCTACTCCGGAGTATCGATGCCCTATCTCGATAATCCAACGACTAGGGACCTGAATAAGGATATGCTTGTAGACTACCCAGTCCCCACTAGTGTGACTGCCATCACAACGCTGGTAGTCAAGCAAGATCCTAAGAGCTCTATCAATACGTATACTCACATATTAAGATAGAAAAACCAAGTAGCATACTACCATGTTTAGCAAGACTGTTATATACATGTGAATATCCCAAGCTTCCATTAAGTAATATACAAACTAGTATGATACAATAATGGCCCCTAGGGCATATACACTAACAATCTCCCACTTGCACTAGGGCCATGTACGGGCATATCGAAGACCGATGATCTCGAGTAGCCTCTCGAACTGAATCTGAGGTAGGGCCTTTGTGAATGGATCAGCAATGTTCTCTTCAGAAGCAACTCTCCGAACCTCGATCTCCCGACGATCAATGATCTCCCTTATCAGGTGATACCGCCTTAAGATGTGTCTGGACTTCTGATGGGACCTTGGTTCCTTCGCTAAAGCTATAGCTCCATTGTTGTCGCAATACAGAGGTATTGGATCAACTATGGTAGGAACCACCTGAAGTTCTGTTAGGAACTTCTTCATCCAGACTGCTTCTTTTGCGGCATCGCAAGCAGCTATATACTCCGCTTCCATCGTCGAGTCAGCAACGGTGTCCTGCTTGGAGCTCTTCCAGCACACCGCCCCTCCATTGAGGGTAAAGACATAACCCGACATGGACTTGGAATCGTCCTTATCACTCTGGAAGCCGGAATCAGCAAAGGCCTCCAACCTGAGGTCTTTTCCGCCGTAAACCAAGAACATCTCCTTAGTCCTTCTCAGGTACTTGAGAATGTTCTTTACTGCTATCCAGTGCTTCTCCCCTGGGTCTGACTGATACCGGCTTACCACCCTCAGTGCGTAAGCTACATCTGGTCTGGTGCACAACATCGCATACATTATAGAGCCTGCCGCAGAAGCGTAGGGTATAATAGACATGCGTTCCCTTTCCAAATCAGTCTTGGGAGACATCTCTTTGGAGAGGGTGATTCCGTGACAAGCCGGTAGATTACCGCGCTTAGAATCTTCCATACTGAATCTTTTCAGTACAGTGTCGATATACCTGGACTGCGAAAGTCCCAACATCCTCTTGGATCTATCACGATAGATCCGGATCCCCAGAATATAAGAGGCATCACCCAGGTCTATCATGGAGAACCTGTGTGACAAGAATCCTTTGACAGATTGTAGCATAGGAATGTCATTTCCTATCAATAGAATGTCATCCACGTACAAGACGAGGAATACGACACTTCTGGCTACAACATTACTATATATGCATGGTTCATCTGGATTTTTGATAAAGTCATATTCTTTGACTGTCTCATCAAAACAGATGTTCCAACTCCGTGATGCCTTCTTTAGTCCATAAATGGACTTAAGCAGCTTGCATACTTTCCCACTGCTCCCACTCTGATTGAAAACCTTTGGCTGATCTATATAGACGCACTCTTCTAAACTTCCATTCAGAAAAGCCGTCTTTACGTCCATCTGCCAGATTTCATAATCATGGAAGGCAGCAATAGCAAGAAGGACCCGAATGGATTTGAGCATAGCCACTGGAGAAAAAGTTTCGTCATAGTCCAAACCAGGTCTTTGACGAAAACCCTTTGCAACAAGTCTAGCCTTATAGGTTTCCACCTGTCCATCTACACCAATCTTTTTCTTGAAGATCCATTTGCATCCTATGGGTTTTACCCCATCTGGAGAAAAGTCCAAAGTCCATACTTTGTTGGTGTACATGGACTCCATTTCGGTCCGCATTGCATCTAGCCATCGTACCGAGTCGCCCCTCTGGATGGCCTGCTGGAAGTCATTAGGTTCATCATCATCTATGATGCAATCCTCTCTATCTCCATCTATGAAAAAACCGTAGTATCTCTCAGGCGGATGAGACGGCCTACTACACCTGCGGAGGGGTGCGGGAATGTCCTGTTCTTCTTGAACTACCGATTCTACCAAACTTTCAGTAGCAGTTTGTGGTTCTGGAATTTCTTCCAGTTCTATTTCGCTCCCACTTGATTCCTTTTCTAAAAACTGATGTTCTAGAAAATGGGCATTACGAGAAACAAATACCTTTTGTTCCTCTGCGTAATAGAATAGATATCCCCTGGAGTATTTTGGATATCCCACAAACTTACACTTTACTGATCGTGCCTCGAGCTTGTCCACATGCTGTTTTTTAACAAAAGCTGGACATCCCCAAATCTTTATATACTTTAGATGGGGTTTCTTCCCACTCCACATCTGATATGGTGTGGTAGGCACAGTCTTGGTAGGAACCATGTTCAAAAGATATGCCGCTGATTCTAGCGCATAACCCCAGAAAGATCGCGGTAACTCAGCATTACTCATCATGGATTGTACCATATCCAATAAGGTTCGATTCCGTCTCTCCGATACACCATTATGCTGTGGAGTGTATGGAGGAGTAAGCAGAGAGAGAATTCCTTTCTCTTTTAGGTAACCTAGGAACTCGGCACTCAAGTATTCACCACCTCGATCAGATCTAAGTGTCTTGATATTTTTGCCGGTTTGGTTTTCTACTTCATTCTTATACTCTTGGAATTTCTCAAAAGCCTCGGATTTATGTTTCATTAGATAAATGAATCCGTATCTTGAGTAATCATCCGTGAAAGTAATGAAATAGGAAAAACCACGTCTTGCATGCGTAGACATTAGACCACATACATCGCTGTGTATGATTCATAAGTGCTCGCTCGCTCTTACTCCATGTCCAGTAAATGGAGTCTTTGTCATCTTTCCTTTGAGACAAGATTGACAAGTGTCATAAGTTTGATATTCGAACGAGTCCAAATATCCTTCTCTATGCAACTTAGTCAACCTTCTCTCATTGATGTGACCCAGTCTACAATGCCATAAGAAAGCTTTATTTAAATCTGGAGACTTTCTTTTTAGTGTGTTCTGGATATTGAAAATTTGGAGTTGGTTTAAAACATATATACCATTATTTAGTGTACCGGACCCAATCAAACCATGATTAAGGTGGATGTTAACAACATCTCTTACAAACGTGAAATCATAACCTTTATTTGATAACAAGGAAACTGATATGATATTACACGTTAAGCTTGGTACAAAAAAACAGTTATGTAAAACCAAAATGTGTCCACTCGTCAATCCCAGGTGATAATCCCCGACGGACGCAGCTCCCATGCTAGCTCCGTTGGCAACCTTTAGGGTCATATCACCTTCCTTCAGCACTCTACGGTTTCTCAGTGCCTGCAATGAATTGCAAATATGAGATCCTGATCCGGTATCCAATACCTAAGAAGTAGAGTTAATTGACAGACAATTCTCAATTACAAACACACCTGAAGTCGAAGCCACAGCTTATTTCGGTTCCTGGTTCTTGGCGTTCCACGCCTTGCAATCTTTCTTCCAGTGCCCTTTCCTGTGACAATGGAAGCACTCATCCTGGCCCACTACCGGTACCGCAAACTTTTTCTTTCCCTTCCCTCCCACCTTACTAACACCTCCTCTAGATTTGGTGGCGGCCTTCTTCTTCCTTCCTTTGGCCCTAGCCTTGGACCCGGAAGAAGATGCACCGCTAACAAACATAGCGGGTGTTTCCCTTGCTTTCTGCAAGGTGCCCTCAGCACTCCTTAACATGTTCAGGAGTTCCGGAAGTTCAACTTCTTTTCTTTGAATGTTGAAGTTCAGGATAAACTGGGCGTAGGTGGAACGAAGGGACTGGAGAATAAGGTCTGTATAGAGCTCATTATCCAAAGTCGTCCCAAGGTCTGTGAGCTCTTCTATATAGCCGATCATCTTTAGGACATGTTCTCCTACTGATGACCCGACAGCCAACCTCGCTCGAAACAAGTTCTTAGAGGTCTCGTATCTTGCTATACGAGATTGCTCTCCATAAAGTTCCTTTGTATGGAGAAATATGGCATCTAGTTCCATATCCTCGTGCCTCCTCTGATGTTCATTGTTCATCGAGGCAAGCACGATGCACTTGGCTTTCGCGCAATCGAAATCTCAGGTTTTGCGGATTTCCTTATCCGCATTACTGGATTTGGGACCAGGGACAGCAGGTGCCGTAGCGGTGAGGACGTACCCCAATTTGTCATAGGTCAAAGCCATTTTGACATTCCACAGCCAATCTTTATAGTTTGGCCCTGTCAGTATATTTTTCTCTAAAAGTAACTTAAGTCCAGTCATTTTCAGGGTCGCTGCAATTAGGAGAGAGAGAAGAAAACTCTTTAGCATGATGCTCTTGCAAGTTTAGAGTGGTTTTTAGTTTATCTAAACTGGATGGCTCCCACTGTTTCTCGAATCCTTCCTCAAACCATAAAAGAAGAATTAGCCAGGACTATTCTCACTGTACAATTCTTGCTTAACCGTTCAGCCAGGCTAGTGTCGATACTTCGAGGGAGGTTTTCCAATGCTTTCGCGAAGTTCCTTAATTAAAGAACCTCTTTTCTCTGGGGGCGTAAGCCCGCTGACACCTTTCTTGACACCTACTTGGTTTATAGCATTGATCGTTAAGTGACAAATATCCTGATAAGTAGCATATACTCACAGTAGGATCGGGATCCAAATATCATTGTATGATAATGTTGAAGGAATCCTACCAACATGCATCAAACTCCAAATGGTATGCAACTCTTTGCAAATTTCAGTTTCTTTAGAAATTCCCGATATATATTTTTGCCCCATGCTCTTATGACCTTGGCGTTAGGTCAAAATGTCATAAGTCACATGTCAAGTTCTACCCATCATTATCTTGTCAATTTGAACCCATCCGTATATATCCTTGACGTTCGGCCAAAATGATAATACGACTGTCCCAAACAAACTCATCAATCTATGCAACAAATGAATATCCAGTAGCTACCAAACACTATGCCATGGCGTTAGGTCAAAATACATAGCTTGAATACTACTGAATACCCAGATGAAATGACGGAGGGCTACGAATGGTTTTGGCAAAACCGTGAACGTAGTGAACTTGATATAACCGAAGGAACCTGATAGCTTTTAAAAGGAGTGGTTAAAGCTCCGCATTTAAAAATATCTGTTTTAAAATTAACCGAGTGGTTTCTTTTAAATTGTTCCAACGATTAAACTTTTGGTTTATTTTCTTTGCATTATAAATAATGCGTCCCATCATTAACCTATCATTGCATAAAACAACGAAAATACAACATCCTCTTATGCCATCCGCATTCGCCACGGGGTCCCGTCATCACCCGTTAGGTTACTTAGCTAACGACAGAGCGGGGGCTGGGCTAGCGCGGGTGTAAAACATAAGTGACGTCTAAATAGCTATCATATATAGATATTGTACATTCGTCAGACGCAATAATAGGCATTCCAGATCACAGATGAACTTTATTGGATTTACAAGCAATCCGTGTTTGTTTTGAGCCTGCAACAAAAGACGGATTACACAGTTGTGATGAATAGCCATTACCCCACCCAAGACCCCTACGGGTACTGCAAACTACCCACCCGGCAGTTTGTGCACCCCACCTTCGGTCTGTCCTAGGAGCAAAAACAGTAAAATGAAATAATACAACGGTGGCTACAACCGCAACCTGGATGTGCCCCGCAAAATAATATTACAACAAATTACATTTACATCAAATGAATTAAATAATAACCCATCACATAACCCCGGCTATACATCACAACAGTCCAACACAGTTCATATCCACAAACAGTAAAAACCATTACAGAAATGTGCAACCCCCCTGCCAACCGACATACTAGTAGTTAGGGGAGGTTTACGAACACATTATACAAACACAGATATAATCCAACAAGCAAATACCGTATAATTTCGATCGATTAAACACATTTAATTTTGCTCCAATACTTCTCTGTAAATATGAAACCTGAGCAAATATTAAAAAATTCCAGAAAATACCACATATCACAGAGAACCCACACAGGGAAATTGGGATGATGAATCGGCAACTCGGCGGAGAAATCGCGGCGAATCGGTGGGATCCGCCGCGGTTCCGCGGCGCTTTAGCCGATTCATGAGCCCAGTTTTCTTGGGTATTCGTATACTATCATTTAAGGCTTTCTGAAGGTCCCTGAAAAATATTTGGACCTCATTTAAAAATCGACAGAAACTCATGATATCGGGGTTTTCCGGTTTTGTTTTTTTCGTTCGAAATTCATATAATTTTGCAAGTGAGTTATTTATTATTTAGCGAGGCTCTGATACCACTGTAAGTCGATGTACAACACCGCACGAATTGCGGGGAGGCGGAAATATGAAAAACGTTCTTGTTCTTTGCTTAAACATCGACTAACCGCATGAATCGAAGCTAAACGATAACTAACATCAAACATAGCGGTTCTAAACTACTATATGAAGGGATTATACCTAAAGAACCATGTCCTTCGTCTTTACGAACTCCACCTCCTCCTCGGCCTTCTCCAAGTAGTAGATGATCCACCACGAGAGCTAAACTCCAAGCTTTGCCTCTAAACTTGAGGCAACTAGGTATCTTTAAGTGCTAATCAAAGTACCTAGATGAAATAGAGTATGGTTATGGATTAAGTAGTCTAACTAATCCTTGTACTCAACACACGAGAGGGGAGGATTAGGGTTTGAAGAGAGAGAGCTTGAGGACAGAGAAGGTGAGAAGAATAATGAAATGAGAAAATGAGTTATCATAATATATATCAAGCATTATTGTTTTTCAAGAAAAGAAAAGAAAATCATTTACAACCATGCTTGATAAATATCTTATGGTGATTCATCTCCATGAGTCATTAAGCAATTATGAAGCATTAATGACATGGATGAATCATCCATATGACTCACTAATCTCATTTAATGTATATGCCACCTAAACCTCCTTAGTCACCATCTTCTAGAAGCTTCTCGCGCAATTACGAGAACGCCCCTCCTATCAGTGAAAACACGGAAAAACTTTAGACTGTATAAATCCAATAACCGGATACTAGTAACTGGCTTAAACCAAAGGCGACTTGTAAAAACTGTCCGAAAGTCGTACGTGCGTAAACACACGTATGCGTCCGAACCCTTGTCGTAAAACCATACGACCTCTATATCGTTTCGCCTGGAGTAGGGAGACTCTCTGCGTGGGACTCTAGAGACTCGACTACTACGCTGGCAGTGGGTTTAACCACAGACCGCAAGCGGCACTAGCTGTACGTAACGGTCCCCAGGTAGATGTCTATAAGAAGGACGATGAGGAAACCCATCCGAACTCCTACTGAGTCTGATGTGACAATATCCATACAGTCCGGTCCGTTCGTCTAAGACTATCGAATATCGGGCCTAGGAGGCGGCAAGCGTCAGTCCCCTAATAGCGGTATAAGTCGTGTTGGAGCGAAGCCCATTACACCCTAAGAAACTACTGGAACCAACCAGCAAATCTCGTTTGCCCTGGCCAGGGACTTTGCGTAATGGCTCTCTGACACAGCGCGATATCAACCCCCAATACCGGGAGAGACGAATCATGTCTAACCGCCACTGCCTCCAAGTGCTCGGGACTGCACCCAACTGCTACCTGTTTGCACGACTCCTTTGAGCCGTGGTAGGGTAGCAATCTAAGAACAGTGGGACACACTCGAGGCGAAGTAGCAGTGTCAAGTCTGCGGACTAAGCTGTACTCATGTCACCTGGGAACTGTTCACTGACGACTGGTATAAAACCAACCAACAGTTCCCTGTGAGTCCTGTCCGGTGTACCCGTAACCTAACGAGCACCTGCATACTATCTCCAGTACGACGTACTGACGGCTGTGGGACAAACCATCTCCCCAACTGGGATGAGAAGCGCACACACTAGTCTACTCCGGAGTATCGATGCCCTGTCTCGATAATCCAACAACTAGGGACCTGAATAAGGATGTGCTTGTAGACTACCCAGCCCCCACTAGTGTGACTGCCATCACAACGCTGGTAGTCAAGCAAGATCCTAAGAGCTCTATCAATACGTATACTCACATATTAAGATAGAAAAACCAAGTAGCATACTACCATGTTTAGCAAGACTGTTATATACATGTGAATATCCCAAGCTTCCATTAAGTAATATACAAACTAGTATGATACAATAATGGCCCCTAGGGCATATACACTAACAAAGTTAACTCCCCGACTCCCATGTTCGATAAAAAGGGACTCATAGATGTTCAACACTTTAATCAAGCTTGGAAATTGATGTTGAACAGCATTCTCCGGCGTGAGCCCCTTACCACAGGCTTAGCACCGAAGACGTACTCGTCTGTCGGGAACAACTCCTCATAGTGTTCCCCTATAACCGGTAAACCGGATACCTCCGTAAACTCTTCCAGAGAGATTGACACTTCCCGATCCATGGCGAGGAAAGTGTGGGTAGGAATGTTCCACTGCTCCAGGAAAGCCTTGAACCACCAGGTGGGGAATGTGGGATATTGGAACAGAGAGACGTACACCGCGGTATACAATCCTAACTTTATCAACTGCGACTTCTTCGTCGACAGGATGTACCGGGCCCACGGCAGATAACCGATCGGGTGACGGGGGATCAGACCAATGTTATATGATTGCCCCCAAGGTCGCGCCTCACCCTGACAAATACGTCGTCTTAGGATATCCAAAACCATAGGACGCTGGACCGGAATCGCATCCATAGCAGGATGAAGAAAGCCCTTTGAGGTCCAATCAACCATCTCCACGGCATACTGCACCGAGGATGGGGTAGCATAGTGAATCGCCGTGATGGGTTCTGACGGTACGGCGCACGTGAAGCTCCGTCGATCCATGATGATCTGGTTATACCACGACCCCCAAAGGTGGAGACTCTTATATTCCGGGTCGTAGTCTCTAATCATAGCCAAGACGTCACGGTCCAAGGGCGATTCAGGAAACCCTTCCTCCGAGCGGACGAACGGGAACGAGGTATCGAGAGACATGGTCACTGCAAAAGAACAAGAAATAGTCGTTAGTGCTGCGATTCCAACGCTTGGCGTTTAAAAAATTTCCAATTAGCTGAATTTAAAAATTAATTCAATTAAAATTAATTACACCACACTGCAGTGCAGTAGGTGGGAGACCAAATGGGGACCCACAAAATCTGTATGAAAATGCCTCATTTAATAAGACAGCCTCATCATTGGATGAGACTGTCAGTTAAAGAAAAAAATCCCCAAGAGAATATTCTCATCAATGGGGAATCCCTAGAGACAAGGAGAAAATCTCCTCTTTCAGAGCAAAGCTCTGTCATATAATGACACTTGTCAAATTCTGGTCTCAAAGGAATAAAATTCTTTAAAAGAGCATAGCTCTGTAGTAATAATGGAAAGGTCCATCAGAAAAAATTTACACTTAAAAGAATTTAAATTTTTTGGAATCTTAAAAAAAAATATGAAAAACTTATAAAAAAAATTCTTCATTTTTCAGATCTAAAAGATCTACAGTTGATCCAAGAGCAAAGCTTTGTTCATGGGTTAGAACCCATGAACAAGATCTCTGCAGATCTATAAGTTTTTGAGAGCAAAGCTCTGTGTATGAAACCCCAATGGGGATCTCTTTAGATCAAAAGATCTGTGAGAGCAAACCTCTTTGGTTAAGATTAATTTAAATTAATTTGATCTAAATTAAGTTTTACCTAAAGTTTCTAACTTTGGAAATAAGCAAAGCTCTGAAGTTCTTAAGCAAGAGCAAAGCTCTATTGAAATCAAGAATCTTGAAAAAGGGGGTGAAGATTTTTTTAAGGACCAAAGGTCCTATTTATAAGGCGCTTGCGTCCCTTCAGCTCACCCCTTGATCCAACGGTCAGGAGCTTGCCACCGCTGCACTCACGTGCGCGCCACGTGAGCGCAACGGTGGGGGGGGCATTTGTTTCCCCCAATCAGAGCAAAGCTCTGTTGGAAATTCAAAATTCAAATTTTGAAGCAACGCTTCAAATCCCGGGCACAACGCGCCACGTGTCAGGCGCAGACACATCAGCGCAGCGCCCAAAGCAGCGCACCCAATCAGAGCAAAGCTCTATTTAAAGCAAAATTAAAGGAAGCAACGCTTCAGTTGTGCAGGCGCTGCGCTGCGCGACACGCGTCAACGCAGATGCGCAAGCGCAGTTGCGCTGCGCTTTGCGCTGCGCGACACGCATCAGCGCAGTTGCGCTGCGCTTTGCGCTGCCCGACGCGTGTTAGCGCAGTTGCGCTGCGCGACACGTGTCAGCGCAGTTGCGCTGCACTGTGCGCTGCTTGACACGTGTCACGCGCTGGGGCATTTGCGCCAAACAGAATCAAGATTCTAAAGAAATCTTTCTGTTCTTGTTAAAACAAGAAGATTTTCTTCTGTAAAACAGAAGCCCTTGGATCAAAAATCCAATGGTGGGAAAAATTCCCCAAATCACTCAGAGAAAGATCTCTTTAACTAATTTATGGGCACTATAAAAAGAACCCTAGACCTCAATTCAAAATCATCAACATTCTTGAGAAATCAAGAGCTTCAAACAGAGAGAACTCTGAAAAAGTTTCAAGAAAAAGGTAAAAAAACCTTCATGAAATAGAAGAAATTTCTTCTAATAGATCATTGATCTAAGAACAAGATCAATGATCTTCACATAATAAACAGTGCTTTGCACTTCTTATGAACCGCTGGTTCTTTAAAACAAGAAAAACAAAATAAAGAACAGTGCTTTGCACTTTTTTATGAACCTTTGGTTCCTGAAATAAGAAAAAAACTCGTTTTTCTTTGATCTAAATTAGATCAAGAAAACGAATAGTGCTTTGCACTTCTTTTATGAACCATTGGTTCTTGAATCTAAAAGATTCTCAAATCATAGTGCCTTGCACTTGCAAACTGCGCTGTTGTGCTCCTGGATTGGCGCAAGCCACCAGAGCGCGCCACGTGTCAGCAGCGCATTAGCGCAGCGCACTGCGCTTGCGCGACTCGTGGCAACATTACAAGCGCTTGCGCTCTCTGATTGGCGCAAAGCGCCTGATAAATGCAATGCATTTCCTAAAGGGCCAGGCCCAAATCAAAAAGACCAAGCAGGCCTAATTAAATTGTAACGTAATAAAAAGGGCAGAGCCCAAACAGAATTGATGCTCTGCATCATTTATAAATGGGCAGAGCCCAAACGAAATAATAAAAAATGCTATGCATTTTAAAAAAAAGGGCAGAGCCCAAACAAAGTAGATGCTTTGCATCATTTATAAATGGGCAGAGCCCAAAACAAATTGATGCTCTGCATCCTTTATGGGTAGAGCCTAAATAAAAATAAAAATAAATGCAATGCAAAAGCAAATAAAATGTTGAACATTTTCAACTGGACTTAGCCCAATTCTGGCCGTAAGTCCTCAAATTAAATTAACTGAGCAAGATTGCTCTCTTAAATCAATTTATATCCGGTTCGAGGGTACATCTCCGAACTCCTCTGACACATGCCGTTGTAATCATTCAACGTCGTCAGAGAGGTAACGGGTCCCGACGACCACACACATACATATATGGACCGAAACGTCCTTAAACTAATGCTGGACCGAAACGTCCTTAAACTAATGATGGACCACCACGTCCCTAAACTGGCGATGGACCACCACGTCTCTAAACTGGAACATGGACCACCACATCCCTAAACTGGCGATGGACCACCACATCCCTAAACTGGCGATGGACCACCACGTCCCTAAACTGGAACATGGACCACCACGTCCCTAAACTGGAACAATAGAGCCCCCAAATGCTCTTTTGTCGGATCCTAACGATCCCATTAAGTTGATCTTAGTCTCAAATCAAACTAACGTATCCTTAACAAACGTTTAAGTCGATCTTAGCCTAAATACGGCTAACGTATCCTTAAACCAAAACACCAAACCCAAATCTAAGTAAATACGGATTTGGACTAATCCACGTCCTACGGGCGACGACATCGCTTAGTCTCCGTATACAATCCACGGGCAACCACAAACAAAACAAACACACACGACACGAAGTGAAATTCTGGAGAAGGAGAAAGTTGTTACCGCGATGCGGTAGCGTAATTAACTGTAGGGGCTTGCGCCTGCAGGGAAGAGCGTCCCCACAATCAAAAACTCCTCAAGCGAGGGGGAATCTGACGAAGTCTGCTACATCGGCCGCATCCGTTTAAACCTCCGATATACGGTGCCATAAATCAACTTGGCATCTTCGAAGAGGTAGACGGATAAAACCAAATAGCATCTGCCCCGAATCTCAGGCAAGATATCCTAACGTCTTGGCCGCCGTTCAAAGGGGAACAATGGCCAGAGGGAATAAATTGGCGGCCGAGGAAGAGAGTTAGGGACTGGGGTCTTAGGGTTATCTTCCTGGGTGCATGCACGTGTCACAGTCAATCCAAAATAATTTTCAGAGTCTCGGGGTGATAGCAGATCTCATATAACCTTCACAGATTTCACAAATCTTCCGATATCGGTTTCTAAATCCGTATTCCGGGTTTCAAGTCTCAAGTTTGGGTCTCAAATCTAGCACTAAGGTGTTTGTATGACCTCTACTGAGCTTAATTTCACATCACAACCTAAAATTCCCTCAAACCCTAACTAGGTTTTCCTTAAGTCCACCAAATCACACAATATCGGTTCAATCATAACATAGGGGTATAAGTAATGCAAAAACTAAGCTAATGGTCCAAAAAAATACCTCATTTAGCAACTCAAGAAAATTCTTGAGTTGCTCCAAGTGGCCAAAATCCTTGCTTTCTTGGTCCAACGTGTTGGTCTTGAGCTTGTGCATCTTTTTAGTGAAAAGGAGATAGGGTTTTGGAGTTGTTTTAGAGGTGTTTTGAGGAGGTGAAGAGGGGAGGGAATGAGGAGCAGGAGCAGCAGCAGCAATGAAGGAAGAGGGAGAGAAAATGAATGAAGAATGAAGGGGAAAGGCTAAGTCCAAGTCAAAGGTAACCCTTTCTCTCTCTCACTCATACTTCATATTATATCATTTTCCATTTCTTTTCTTTTCTTCACTAAATCCCTTCTCACACCAATAGTAAACCCAAAGTGACATGGTAGAAATGCACAAGTGTAAAGAAAAATGATATGTGCATATTTTGCACAAAAATGCTAAAAAACCGAATAGCGATTTTTAATCGCGATTAGCACTAAATTAGCATATAATTAATCATAAAAACTTTAAAATGGCATAATTCCATAAAATACCCTATTTTAGAATTTTCCAAAATTTTTCCCATTTATCGGTATTTAATTATACCGAAATATTAAAATATTCAATAAAATATTATTAAATTATAAAAATTCCCAAAAATAATATTTTATTTTTTTGAAATGTTACAATTACTCATGCTTTCTTTTGCTTATTTTGCACATTGCTGATTTATATTGCGTGGGATTTGTGACCGTCTTGGGGCGAAGAGCTAGCTCCCGCTTGGGGATGCCTTATTTCATGTTATTGATATATTCCTGTTTTGTACCCGTTTGGGGGCCAGTTTTTAAAAGGGATACTCTGCCGAAATTTTCAGAAAATTGGATGTTTCTTTTAAAAAGGCTTAATATGACTTATTTTATTAAAATCGCTTTCAATAAATTGGTTTTTCTTCACTCTACTGCTTATTTGGTTTTGATTTCTGGGCTTTGGCTTACTTAGATTACGTCCGTCTTGAGACGTTCGTAATTTAAGTGCCAGTCACGTTCCGTATCTTTCGGGTCGTGACAAAGTTGGTATCAGAGCGATAGGTTTTACCTTTCTGAGTGTAGGATGACCCTTGGTAGATGGAGTAAGTGACTTAAGCAGGGTAACGTAGCGTGTGTATGTCCGCAGCATACTTGCGATACGTTACTCCGCCTAGGTGACTTTAGGATATACTTGCTTGAAATTCCTTCTTCAATTCCGTGTATTCTATGATTCTATTGCACTGTCCTTATCATCCTGTTTCCTGTACCAGCCACTATGCCGCCTAAGGCTACGAGAGCGCAGAGGGCTGCCGCCCGAGATGAGATCCGAGAAGGCTCGTCTGAGACGAGGACCGAGCAGGGTGGCGTACCTACGCCTTAGGGACAGACTGATCCGCATTCCCCAGGCCGCATGGATAGGCTAGAGACTAGTATGGAGGAGTTGCGACAGATGGTGGGAGGTATGCAGGAGTTACGACAGATGGTGGGATCCTTAGTAGAGGCCAGTCGTGCACCGAGATCGGAGGACGTACCTACCACAGTACAGACTACGATAGTGCCTGCTGTCCAGACAGTCGCTCCTACTACTACAGTGGCTATTCCAGTATCAATACAGGATTTCATGAGACTGAGACCCCCAGTCTTCACGGGCACCGATGCAGCGGAGGATCCACAGACATTCCTTGACAATTTATCCAGGATTTGCCGTTCGCTTAGATATTCCGACGATAGATGGGTAGAGCTTATGAGTTTCCGTCTGGAAGGCCTTGCGCAGACATGGTGGGAGTCAGTCGAGAGAGGTCGAGCAGCAGGTCTACCTCCTATGACTTGGGTCGAGTTCACAGCAGTATTTCTAGCTCGTTTCCTTCCAGAGAGCATTCTTGATGCTAGAGCTCGTAGTTTTGAGGCTTTGATCAAGACTCCAGGGATGACAGTGTCTGAGTATGATATCCAGTTTACTCAGTTGTCCCGATATGCTCCGTACTTGGTTGATACAGAAGAGAAGAGGGTAAAGAGGTTTGTGCAGGGACTCGACACACAATTATTTCTTGCCATCGGCGCCCAGCACTTTGACACTTATGCAGCTGTTATGGACACGGCCTTATGGATGGAGGCGCGCATTTTAGAGACTTCGGTCGTTCTGGGCCGAAGAGGATTCGTACTGATATGCCAGCTCAGAGGCATCGTGCCAGATTCTTTCCGAGAGATGGTGGTGGCAGAGGAGTTGGACGAGGTCATCTATTTGGTTCTTATCCGCAGGGACAGCAGGCGTCGCCAGGATGTTTTGGGTGCGGGAGTCCGCACCATCGTATCAGAGACTGTCCGGTGATACGACAGGGAGCGGCGACAGTTCCACACGTGACCTTACCACTTCCACCACCTCCTCAGAGAGCTCTACTTCCTGCCCCCAGTGATGCTCCACATCAGTTAGGCGCCCCCAGAGGCCTTGGACATGGCGGTCCTATTCAGAGAGGCCGAGGAGGCCGAGGCCGAAGCCGAGGACAGCCAGCTATTGGTGGGGAACAGGCCTGAGTGTTCGCTTTGACTCCGAAGGATGCACAGGCATCCAATGCCGTTGTGACAGGTACCTTGCCAGTATGTTCTTTCGACGCACGAGTATTATTCGACCCAGGTTCCACACATTCGTATGTATCTACACACTTTGCACCGATGTTGGGCCGTGAGTGATCGTCGTTAGATCAGCCGCTTGTTGTTATCACTCCGGTAGGCGAGTCGTTTGTCGCTCGTTTTGTGTTTCGATTGTGTTCCGTTCGTATCGGGGAGAGGGATTCGTCGATTGATTTGATTCTCCTCGATATGTTGGACTTTGATGTGCTTCTGGGCATGGACTGGCTGGCCACTTGTTATGCTTCTGTGGACTGCCGTGAGAAGGCAGTCAGATTTAGCTTTTCAGGAGAGCCAGTCCTTGTTATTCAGGGAGACCGTAGCGTCACCCTTCCCAGCTTGATTTGGTCTCTTCGCGCTGGTCAGCTCTTGCGGAAGGGATGTCAGGGATTCTTAGCGTATATTTGTGATACTCGAGCTGCAGAGGTTCCCTTGGACTAGGTCCCGATTGTTAGTGAGTTCCCTGATGTTTTTCCTGATGAGCTGCCTGGGTTACCGCCTGAGCACGATATTGAGTTCTGCATTGACTTGATTCCCGGATCGGGGCCTATTTCTATACCGCCTTATCGGATGGCCCCGGCGGAGCTTAGAGAGCTGAAGGATCAGTTGCAGGATTTGCTAGATAAAGGGCTTATTCGACCTAGTGTGTCTCCGTGGGGTGCTCATGTCCTGTTCGTCAAGAAGAAGGACGGCAGTTTGCGCTTGTGCATTGATTACCGCCAGCTGAACAGGGTTACCGTACGAAACAGATATCCCTTACCATGTATCGATGATTTGTTTGACCAGCTTCAGGGTGCGGGATACTTTTCGAGGATTGACTTGCGATCGGGTTACCATCAGTTGCGGGTGCGACAAGAGGATATTCCGAGGACGGCTTTTCACACACGTTACGGGCACTATGAGTTTTTGGTGATGTCGTTCGGACTCACCAATGCACCAGCCACGTTTATGGATTTGATGAACCGCATTTTCAGGCCGTATCTAGATCTGTTCATCATCGTGTTTATTGACGACATTTTGGTGTATTCCTGGAGCCGATAGGAGCACGAGCAGCACATGCGGATCACATTGCAGACTTTGAGGGAGCACCAGCTGTTCTCAAAATTTTCCAAGTGCACGTTTTGGCTTGACAGCTTTGATTTCTTGGGTCACGTGATTACGAGAGATGGCATATGTGTGGACCAGAGGAAGATCGAGGCCGTTCACCATTGGCCCAGACCGACATCAGTTACGGAGATCCGCAGTTTCCTAGGCCGGGCTGGCTACTACCGACGATTTGTTCAGGACTTCTCCCGTATTGCTGCACCATTGACTGGGTTGACCCGGAAGGGAGTTCCTTTTGATTGGACCGAGGCGTGCGAGCATAGCTTCCATGTAACGTTTTAAAAGTAATTAAATAAATAAATAATAGCATGAAATGACCTTTTAGTGTTGTTTCTCTTCTTGAAACTTCCACACATTTTCACACTCTCTTCTTTCTCTCCGTTACCTCTCCAAGGCCGGCCACAACCCCCCATGGCTGCCCCCCCATTTTCCACCTCATTTTTATTCAAAAATCATCAAAAATACATCAAAAATTCCATTAAAATTCCACAAAATCCTATATATTTTCTACCCTTCTATTCTTGCTCATATTTACATGGATTTTGGAGTGGGATAGCATGCATTTTGGAGGCTCATTTCTTGTTTGGATTTCATATTTTTGGAGGTATAATTTCTTTCTTTTGATTTATTGTTTTAGATGTTCATTTAAGCTTAACTAGATTTAAAGAATTAATTCTATGTTTTTTTTTAAAATTCAAGTTAGGGTTTGTAAATTCAAGTTATGGTTTTTAATAATTAATTAGGGTTATAATAGTTAGTTTAACACTTTTGGAATTAGAAAATCTTGCATGTTTGTTGAATTGTAAATTTTTCATTCAAAATTGTTTTAAATTAGGAATTTAGCTAACTAGGTTTTTGCAAAATGTGATTGTGGTTAATATAAAATTCTAATTTGGGTTGTTATCATTGGATTGTGGTTTTAGTGGAAATATTAGCATGTTAATGGAAAGAAAAACTTAGTTTGATTGCTAGTTTCTATAGATAATTGATAAATTGTGATAAAAATTGTTATTTTTGTAAACTAGATTTTGGGAAATTCCTAAATAAATGAGATTAAAAATATAATTATGGTTTCATTATATCATTATCATCATGAATTGTGGTTTAAGTCATTAAGTTATGCAAAATCATGTTTTGTGGTGGAATTGTGGTATTTTGCTTGAAAATGTTGAAAATTGTTAAAGGGTGCAAACTAGAAATTTCAAATTTATACAAATTTATGTAATAAAAATATAGTAATAGTTTGTATAGTCTAGTTATGCTATTTAATGAGTTTTATGACCATTGGTTTCATTTAGATGTCAAGTTTTGATGAAAAAAACGGTAAATTGGCATTTTCGGGTTTTACGAAATTGGACGGTTTGACTGATTTTAGTGTTTCGATGAATTTGATCATGTTTTATAGTATAAGTAATGTGTTTTAAAACTACAAGTTGTTTGTTGATGTTTATCTCGATCCATCGGAGTTTGTACGCCGATATCGAGCGGTATTTGGTTCTTCTGCGTGGACGGGACATAGGTTTTAACCTATGCTTATTCCTTGTATCGTTTGACTTTTGTATGTGATTCGGTTTACGATGCTATTTATATGTTTGCGTTTAGGTACCCTCCAAGTGGACTGCGGGCGATGAAGAGGAGGATGGCGACACTGTCGTCGGCAGACATGGACCAGGTGAGTAGATGTATATCTACGGGGGGAAGTCGGGTGGATGGCGTTTAGCACCCCCGCAACATAGGATAGGAATAGTACTTATTGACAATAGGAAACCAGATGTGACCCTAGATTCTTAATGAGTAGGACCCTAGTAATGACCCTAGGCTGGACTAGACCGATTTAGGAAAAGCATACCAGATGATGAATACCTTGGAAGAGGTTCGTAGGTTTCAGGTAGAAACACACACACGCACACACTGAAACTCGACATGGTGTGTACGTATAAGTGTATATATATATATAGAACTAGGTATAGGTATATATATATATATACAACACGTACATGCGATTCATTGATGTGATATGATATCTGAGGTATGATGAAACAGTATAACTGGGCTTGATGCCGTGATTCTTGACTATATAGTCGTATTAAGTGTTAGCGGATCATTAGAGAATGAGATGATGAACAGGTATATATAAATTATAATGGGTAGTGATGATATTGAGATACATGAGACTCTAAAATAGTATCCGGACTGTAACTTGTGACTGATCACGATATGATATATGTACAACCTGATTACGACATTATATAGGTGTGACCTGATGCCGATATCATATAGGTGTGACTTGATGACGACATGATTTCAGTATGACTTAATCACAATATGAAACATGTGACATGATATTTCTGAGGATAAACTAATGATGCATATTACGATGGCAATGATATATGATTGATGTGTGGGATTACAGTTTAGCACCTTGATCATGAGATGTGTTGATGATGACATTATACGAATGATGAGGCACCTAGGAGATACTTGACCCGTACCCCGATATTGGGATGCCGTACGATGGATTTTACCGTACGAGGCTTAGATATGATGATTGATCCGCACTCTTGATTTGAGGAAGCCGTACTACGTACATGACGCTATTGAGGCTGGATCGCCGACTATTAGGGATATTGATTCAGACCTTAGGTAGACTCTTATTTCTATTGACTAGTTCTTAGGTTTAGTTTTCCTTAGGAGGTTAGATGGACACTAGGTTAGGTTCGAGTCATATAGTGGTAGTAGTATTAGTATATTAAATGAGTAGGTAATATACATTCGTCTTTACTTTCACATTGTAATCATAATGTTGCATGTTCATGCATATGTTGCTATAAACAGTATAAACCTTACCTGTTATGACACCAGCACCATTACCGATGATGCGCATATTCCACGCACACTTATTCGCCGGCTCACACACATCATCATCGGTAATTGCTATGTCACGTACACTTTAGATCATATTATCTTTTATTGATAGAATCGGTTGACAACTAAACCGATATAATATTGTGATTACTCTCTGATGTTAGTATAGACATGATAATCATTACTTAGACTTTCATGCATTCATATTTTCATGTTATCGCGCAGTATCATGGGCATATGCCGACACTTATCATATACTTACTCATGATTTTTGAGATTTGGATTTCTGTGAGATTTCTGGATTTTTGGGGAAAACCGCAAGAATATATAAAAACTTCCCTCTCTCTCCTCCTCTCTTTTTAAAATATGATGCGGTTTTCTCATGATGTATGTGTCGTCCACCATGAGATTTCGTGTTTTCTGATGGATTTCGAGACCCGATTCGAGGAGTGGATGAACCGTCTCGGGTACATGGTGGGCCCGGTATGGTACCCCGGGGCAAGAAGATCGAGTTGTAGACGATGAGCCTGGCAGGGGAAGGCTACCTACCGGTAATGTCTGGCGCGGCGGATATCCGGAGGATACCGACCGTTGTCATGAGATTTGATGATATGGGCCGATCCGGACTGACGGAGCCCGAGATATTGAGACTATGAGACTTGAGATTTACATGTTTGTGTCGATGCTTGACACGGATTTCCATGGATTTCATTGTTGAGATTTCAGATTCTTATACACATTTTACTGTGATAACAGCTAAAAGATTTCTTATACAGATATATCTGGATTTCAGGATTTGGTTATTTTACATTCATGGTGCATGCATATCCATTCATATGACATAGTACTATATGAGGCACTGACACGGGCACGGAGTATCTGCATTTACACGTAGTATTACCATGCTATTACTAGATGATTGGGACTTAGTAGTGTATTACTATGACCTAGGATAGCGTCGTGTATTCGATTTCTTTTCGTAGATGTCTTCTACTCACGAGTTGGCAACTCACCCCCGTTGTGCCAAATTTTATTACAGGTTCGATGTACAGGTTTCCCTGGCAGCTTGCTGGCACATCTTTTAATTCAGGGTGATTTGCACGGTAGGTTGGTTCACTTGTATTTGAACCACCATTGTATCTGTATTATTTCATTTGTATCTAGAAAGCTCCATCAACCATACTTGTATTACTTGATAATTTATTGGACCAGTCTTTTATTTCGACCTTAGAGTCGCGCATGTATTATTCTGATCTGGTGGTTTTGCTTTCTTTTGAGTTTTGAGCCTCGCCCTTTGGCGTTGTATATTATTGTGCTGGTTGTGGTTGTTTCCGCCTGTTGGCGTTGAGCTAGCTCCCGTTTGGGGATGCTTTTTATTGCTTATGTATATTATACTTGTTGTACCCGTTTGGGGGTCAGTTTTTACAGAAGAGACTCTGCCGAAATTTTTGAGAAAATTGGATGTTGCTTTTAAACTTATTTTCTACATGTTTTCTTCTTCTTCTTCTTTTATATGGTTTAGATTTCTGGGCTTCGGCTTACTTAGGTTACGTTGCGCCTCTAGACGTTTCGTAATCTAAGTGCCGGTCACGTTCCGTACTTTCGGGTCGTGACAAAGTTGGTATCAGAGCGCTAGGTTTAACCTTGTATAAGTCTAGGTGACCCTTGGTTGATGGAGTAGGAGATTTAGGTAGAGTAACGTACCGTGGGTATGGTCCGCGGCATACTTACGATACGCTACTCTGCTTAAGGAGCCTTAGGATGTACATTTGTTTGCACCGTATTTCATTCGTTCCTTTAATCTATCTTCGTCGATGTTGGAGGGTGGTTTTTTGTTACCACGGGCGCACTGGCAGAGGGAGCTGCGACTCGAATGCGATAACCATTAGGGTATTGGTTATCCTTGAGGATTGAAGCATTGTTTAGCGTGCGGACGAAGGGTATTCACATGCCGTCCGGATGAAGTTAAAGGGTTCGAACGATTATCAGGAAACCATTTTCCCAAGTTTAAAGTACTCGGAAGAACATGCAGGTATTTCGATGGACCCTCTAGAAGAATGAAACCCTAACTCGACATAATGACCACGAGAACGCCCTTGAACCTTAGGGTTTACGGCAGTTCCGCGGTGCCATTAGTGAGGCTTGGGTTTGCCCTTCTACGGCTGGATCATCGATGCTGGGGTATGTACCGGATATTTTTAAGCTGTACTTGAGCGTTGAGCTCTCGGTGAATTATGGGATTTTGATGGATCGATCGAAAAGTTTAATGTAGTCCGGATATCAGGTGAAGGGATCGATTACATGGGAGACTCTAGATATGAGTGTTGCCGTTGGTAGCGCAGTCTGCATAGCTACGAAGAGACGAGTTTGAAGCAGCCGACATCAGAGGAAAGATGCGCGCATTGACGATAGTGTTTACGATTGTGACTTAGTGATTTGAATTTCATATTTTCATTGATTGGATTTTTGTATTTTGAGGACTTTGTTCTACGTTTGTTATTTCATGTGTGTACCTTCATTCTATTTGTGTTTTCGTATATCAGTTGTATTGATGTTGTTTAGTACACACCCAGTACACTTGATTTGGTTTTATATATTTTAGGATTTTTGATTGATTTTGTGGATAGGGATTACGCATGATTTTGACATATGTTTCGACCTAGTTTTCATGCATTTTTGTACTGTGATTTCGATTTTGATATTCGATGTATGTTTTCGTGTACCATATGCACCTGATTAGGATTCTTGCGCATACTTGGCGCACTTGAGACGATTTCGTGCACACCTGATGCATTAAATCGGGGATTTGTGCAGATTAGATGCACCTGATATTGAGTCGTACACGCCCGTTGCACTTGACAGATGTTTTTGGTGCACACCTGTTGCACTTAGTTTTGAGTATTCGTGGTATTTGTATTTGGTTTCGATTTCAGTGCGCATCGGACGCACATTATATTTTTACAATGTGATTAGGATTGATTTTAGTTTGAGCAGTATGTTTTCATAATCATTACTATTTAATTTAGTAACCAGGCGGGACGTGTATGTTAATAAAAGATATATATATATATATAGCTATTCTTTTTAAATAAACGTCCGCTACTTATGCCGTGACACGTGCATCACACGGTGATTTCCAAAAGGGGTTTTTGCATACTTCCTTATCCAGATATTTGAACGGTTTTACTATGATGCGCGCTATATATAAGTTATAGATTGATGTATATTAAGATGGTTTTCATATTAGGTTTTGATATTTTATTCTCGCCATAACTCCGATGATTGCATTATGCTTGACGGAGATGATTTTTGTTATGTATTGATGATTTCGGAGCCCCGACGATTTGAGTGTTTGCTAAACGTTTTAGTATTTGGAGGGGGAGTTTTAATTTAAATTCGGGGACCGAATTTCTTAAAGGGGGGAAGATTGTAACGTTTTAAAAGTAATTAAATAAATAAATAATAGCATGAAATGACCTTTTAGTGTTGTTTCTCTTCTTGAAACTTCCACACATTTTCACACTCTCTTCTTTCTCTCCGTTACCTCTCCAAGGCCGGCCACAACCCCCCATGGCTGCCCCTCCATTTTACACCTCATTTTTATTCAAAAATCATCAAAAATACATCAAAAATTCCATTAAAATTCCACAAAATCCTATATATTTTCTACCCTTCTATTCTTGCTCATATTTACATGGATTTTGGAGTGGGATAGCATGCATTTTGGAGGCTCATTTCTTGTTTGGATTTCATATTTTTGGAGGTATAATTTCTTTCTTTTGATTTATTGTTTTAGATGTTCATTTAAGCTTAACTAGATTTAAAGAATTAATTCTATGTTTTTTTTAAAATTCAAGTTAGGGTTTGTAAATTCAAGTTATGGTTTTTAATAATTAATTAGGGTTATAATAGTTAGTTTAACACTTTTGGAATTGGAAAATCTTGCATGTTTGTTGAATTGTAAATTTTTCATTCAAAATTGTTTTAAATTAGGAATTTAGCTAACTAGGTTTTTGCAAAATGTGATTGTGGTTAATATAAAATTCTAATTTGGGTTGTTATCATTGGATTGTGGTTTTAGTGGAAATATTAGCATGTTAATGGAAAGAAAAACTTAGTTTGATTGCTAGTTTCTATAGATAATTGATAAATTGTGATAAAAATTGTTATTTTTGTAAACTAGATTTTGGGAAATTCCTAAATAAATGAGATTAAAAATATAATTATGGTTTCATTATATCATTATCATCATGAATTGTGGTTTAAGTCATTAAGTTATGCAAAATCATGTTTTGTGGTGGAATTGTGGTATTTTGCTTGAAAATATTGAAAATTGTTAAAGGGTGCAAACTAGAAATTTCAAATTTATACAAATTTATGTAATAAAAATATAGTAATAGTTTGTATAGTCTAGTTATGCTATTTAATGAGTTTTATGACCATTGGTTTCATTTAGATGTCAAGTTTTGATGAAAAAACGGTAAATTGGCATTTTCGGGCTTTACGAAATTGGACGGTTTGACTGATTTTAGTGTTCGACGAATTTGATCATGTTTTATAGTATAAGTAATGTGTTTTAAAACTAAAAGTTGTTTTTTGATGTTTATCTCGATCCATCGGAGTTTGTACGCCGATATCGAGCGGTATTTGGTTCTTCTGCGTGGACGGGACATAGATTTTAACCTATGCTTGTTCCTTGTATCGTTTGACTTTTGTATGTGATTCGGTTTACGATGCTATTTATATGTTTGCGTTTAGGTACCCTCCAAGTGGACTGCGGGCGATGAAGAGGAGGATGGAGACACCGTCTTCGGCAGACATGGACCAGGTGAGTAGATGTATATCTACGGGGGGAAGTCGGATGGATGGAGTTTAGCACCCCCGCAAGATAGGATAGGAATAGTACTTATTGACAATAGGAAACCAGATGTGACCCTAGATTCTTAATGAGTAGGACCCTAGTAATGACCCAAGGCTGGACTAGACCGATTTAGGAAAAGCATACCAGATGATGAATACCTTGGAAGAGGTTCGTAGGTTTCAGGTAGAAACACACACACGCACACACTGAAACTCGACATGGTGTGTACGTATAAGTGTGTATATATATATAGAACTAGGTATAGGTATATATATATATACAACACGTACATGCGATTCATTGATGTGATATGATATCTGAGGTATGATGAAACAGTAAAACTGGGCTTGATGCCGTGATTCTTGACTATATAGTCGTACTAAGTGTTAGCGGATCATTAGAGAATGAGATGATGAACAGGTATATATAAATTATAATGGGTAGTGATGATATTGAGATACATGGGACTCTAAAATAGTACCCGGACTGTAACTTGTGACTGATCACGATGTGATATATGTACAACCTGATTACGACATTATATAGGTGTGACCAGATGCCGATATCATATAGGTATGACTTGATGACGACATGATTTCAGTATGACTTAATCACAATATGAAACATGTGACATGATATTTCTGAGGATAAACTAATGATGCATATTACGATGGCAATGATATATGATTGATGTATGGGATTACAGTTTAGCACCTTGATCATGAGATGTGTTGATGATGACATTATACGAATGATGAGGCACCTAGGAGATACTTGACCCGTACCCCGATATTGGGATGCCGTACGATGGATTTTACCGTACGAGGCTTAGATATGATGATTGATCCGCACTCTTGATTTGAGGAAGCCGTACTACGTACGTGACGCTATTGAGGCTGGATCACCGACTATTTGGGATATTGATTCAGACCATAGGTAGACTCTTATTTCTATTAACTAGTTCTTAGGTTTAGTATTCCTTAGGAGGTTAGATGGACACTAGGTTAGGTTCGAGTCATATAATGGTAGTAGTATTAGTATATTAAATGAGTAGGTAATATACATTCGTCTTTACTTTCACATTGTAATCATAATGTTGCATGTTCATGCATATGTTGCTATAAACAGTATAAACCTTACCTGTTAGGACACCAGCACCATTACCGATGATGCGCATATTCCACGCACACTTATTCGCCGGCTCACACACATCATCATCGGTAATTGCTATGTCACGTACACTTTAGATCATATTATCTTTTATTGATAGAATTAGTTAACAACTAAACCGATATAATATTGTGATTACTCTCTGATGTTAGTATAGACATGATAATCATTACTTAGACTTTCATGCATTCATATTTTCATGTTATCGCGCAGTATCATGGGTATATGCCAACACTTATCATATACTTACTCATGATTTTTGAGATTTGGATTTCTGTGAGATTTCTAGATTTTTGGGGAAAACCGCAAGAATATATAAAAACTTCTCTCTCTCTCTCTCCTCCTCTCTTTTTAAAATAAGATGTTGTTTTCTCATGATGTATGTGTCGTCCACCATGAGATTTCGTGTTTTCTGATGGATTTCGAGACCCGATTCGAGGAGTGGATGAACCGTCTCGGGTACATGGTGGGCCCGGTATGGTACCCCGGGGCAAGAAGATCGAGTTGTAGACGATGAGCCTGGCAGGGGAAGGCTACCTACCGGTGATGTCTGGTGCGGCGGATATCCGGAGGATACCGACCGTTGTCGTGAGATTTGATGATATGGGCCGATCCGGACTGACGGAGCCCGAGATTTTGAGACTATGAGACTTGAGATTTACATGTTTGTGTCGATGCTTGACACGGATTTCCATGGATTTCATTGTTGAGATTTCAGATTCTTATACATATTTTACTGTGATAACAGCTAAAAGATTTCTTATACAGATATATCTGGATTTCAGGATTTTGTTATTTTACATTCATGGTGCATGCATATCCATTCATATGACATAGTACTATATGAGGCACTGACACGGGCACAGAGTATCTGCATTTACACGTAGTATTACCCTTCTATTAGTAGATGATTGGGACTTAGTAGTGTATTACTATGACCTAGGATAGCATCGTGCATTCGATTTCTTTTCGTAGATGTCTTCTACTCACGAGTTGGCAACTCACCCCCATTGTGCCAAATTTTATTACAGGTTCGATGTACAGGTTTCCCTGGCAGCTTGCTGGCACATCTTTTAATTCAGGGTGATTTGCACAGTAGGTTGGTTCACTTGTATTTGAACCACCATTGTATCTGTATTATTTCATTTGTATCTAGAAAGCTCCATCAACCATACTTGTATTACTTGATAATTTATTGGACCAGTCTTTTATTTCGACCTTAGAGTCGCGCATGTATTATTCTGATAGTGGTTTTGCTTTCTTTTGAGTTTTGAGCCTCGCCCTTTGGCGTTGTATATTATTGTGCTGGTTGTGGTTGTTTCCGCCTATTGGCGTTGAGCTAGCTCCCGTTTGGGGATGCTTTTTATTGCTTATGTATATTATACTTGTTGTACCCGTTTGGGGGTCAGTTTTTACAGAAGAGACTCTGCCGAAATTTTTGAGAAAATTGGATGTTGCTTTTAAACTTATTTTCTACATGTTTTCTTCTTCTTCTTCTTTTATATGGTTTAGATTTCTGGGCTTCGTCTTACTTAGGTTACGTTGCGCCTCTAGACGTTTCGTAATCTAAGTGCCGGTCACGTTCCGTACTTTCGGGTCGTGACATTCCAGCAGTTGAAGACTCGTCTGACTACTGCACCAGTGTATTCATTGCCTTCAGGATCAGGCGGATTCATGGTTTATTGCGACGCTTCTCGAGTGGGACTAGGTTGCGTGTTGATGCAGCACGACAGAGTTATTGCGTATGCTTCTCGGCAGCTGAAGATACATGAACAGAACTATCCTACGCACGATTTAGAGATGGTTGCAGTGGTGTTTGCACTCAAGATCTAGAGACATTACCTATACGGCGAGTCGTGCCAAATATTTACGGACCACAAGAGCTTGAAGTATATATTTCAGTAGCGAGACCTGAATCTGAGACAGCGCCGTTGGATGGAGCTGGTGAAAGACTATGATTGCGAGATCCTTTGTCATCCGGGCAAGGCAAACGTGGTGGCTGATGCTTTGAGAAGGAGGCCCGAAGGTAGTTTATCTTGTTTGAGCGCCGTACAGAGGCAGTCGTCAGCAGATTAGCAGATTCTATGCGACAGCCGAGTGCAGTTTGAGTTCCCTCTGACAGAGGGACAGCTTGCGCATGTTCATGCACGTCCGCAGTTGCTTGACCGTATTCGAGAGGCACAGCCCAGTGATGACCGTCTTTCAGAGATCATAGAGCAGGTTCGGCAGGGCAGAGTTTCCGAGTTCGTGATCGATGATCAGGGGGTATTGCGATTTGGGACTCGATTGTGCATACCAGATTCTGAGGGACTGCGGCGTGAGATTCTTGAGGAGGCCCATAGATCGAGGTATAGCGTTCATCTCGGTTCCACCAAGATGTACCACAATTTGCGAGATGTTTATTGGTGGGACGGAATGAAGTGGGGCATCACTGATTTCGTGTCGAGATGCCTGACTTGTCAGCAAGTCAAGATCGAGCACCAGAGGCCCGCGGGAGAGTTGCAGCCTTTGCCCATTCCGGAGTGGAAATAGGAGCAGATTTCTATGGACTTCATTGTGGGTCTACCCAGGACCAGTCGAGGGTATGACTCCATTTGGGTGATCGTGGATTGTTTGACGAAAGCGGCTCACTTCCTGTCAGTGAAGACCACTTTCAGATTTGCTCAGTTTGCCCAGATTTACATCGACGAGATCGTACGATTGCATGGCATCCCGACGTGTATTGTGTCAGACCGAGGCACCCATTTTACCAGCCGACTATGGCAGAGACTTCAGGAGGCGTTGGGCACCCGGTTGAGTTTCAGCACAGCATTTCATCCGCAGACCGACGGCCAATCAGAGCGGACTATTCAGACTCTTGAGGACATGATCCGAGAGTGCGTTTTAGACTTCGGAGGTAGCTGGGATCATCATTTACCCTTAGTGGAGTTCTCTTACAACAACAGCTTCCAGGATACTATTCAGATGGCACCTTTCGAGGCCTTGTATGGAAGGAGATGCAGATCGCCCGTCTGTTGGACAGAGCTCAGCGAGAGCAGTATTTTGGGGCCGCAGATTGTTGAGGAGACGACCGAGAAGATACAGTTGATTCGAGATCGGATGAGAGCGGCTCATAGCAGGCAGAAATCTATGCGGACAGACGCCGTCGCAGACTAGAGTTCGCAGTTGGCGAGCATGTTTTTCTGAGGGTCTCTCCGATGAAGGGCGTGATGCAATTTGGGCGAAAAGGAAAGCTTAGTCCCAGATTTATGGGTCCCTTCGAGATCCTCAAGCGTGTCGGCGCAGTTACGTATCGCTTGGCTCTTCCACCCAGCTTTCCTGATGTTCACCCCCACCTTCCATGTTTCGATGCTCCGCAAGTACCTTCATGATCCTTCGCATGCGATTCAGCACCTGACAGTCCAGCTAGAGCGCGACCTTTCTTTTGCAGAGCAGCCAGTGGTCATCCTGGTTCGGCAGGTGAAGAAATTGAGATCGAAGGTTATCTCGACCGTCAAGGTCCTTTGGCGAGGCCCGAGCAGCGAGGAGGTCACCTGGGAGACCGAGGACGAGATGAGGAAGAAATATCCCCATCTCTTTGAAGGTATGCATAGCTAGATTTTTTTAAATTCGGGGACCGAATTTCTTTAAGGGGGGAAGATTGTAATGCCTTGAAAATTCGTTTTGGTGTTTTCCCGAAAATCGGTAAATATTTGGTATTTTTCCGTAAATCGTCATTATTGTTATTTTGCTGTATAAGCCTAATTATATCTAATTTGGATAGGTAATTTCTAGTTTTTAGTAGCTAATGAGTTACTTATAAATTTCTGGTCATTTAAAAAAATTTCCCTATTTTACTATTTTTAATATTATTTTAAGCTGTTAAAAATACATTAAATTAGCGATAAATATAAATTTGAATGGGCTAATTACTTGCTTTAGAACCATGACAACTAAAATCTAGTTAGTAATATAAATTTTTAGTATTTTATTTCAAGTTCTTATTAGTTATAATCGAAGGAAATTAAAATTTTAATTAATTGAACTAAAACTTGCAAATATGATATTGTGGGGGGTCTTTTTGCATGGATTTTTTTTTAAATCTCTCACACCCATTCCTCACTCCCTTGGCCGGCCACACCTTGACAACAGCCCTCTTTTTCTCCCCTCTCTTTAGTCTTCAACTCATTTAAACAATATGATATGTGAAGGATTAAAATATATTAATTAGAGTATGGGTTTTTGTTGATTGGTATGGTCTTTTGACTTTGAAATTTTTTCACCATCCCCTCACAACTCTCCACTTCCCTCCCTGGCCGAGATCCATGCTGCTGTTGTCCCTAATTTCCCTTCTCTTTTTTTTTCCTTCAAAACTCATCTCAAAATCCATCAAAATCCAAAATTTCCTTCACAAATCCAAAGCAAACCCTTAATCCATCTCTTCTCACATCCAAATTGGTTTAAAACAAGGAGAAAGATGGCATCTAGAGAGGCTAGAGCAACCTAGGGTTTGAGCTTATGAGGTATAAATTTCAAGCTTTGGTTAATTTGTAGTTAAGTGTGCTAAATTAGAACTTGATGTGTTAATTTTGTTGTTAATTTCTAGTCTAGGTTTTTAAAGTGAGTGGTTTGATTTGAGCTAAGGTTTTAGAAACCATTATTAGGTTAATTAAATTTATTTTGTTATCTAGTTGTTATGCTAACCTAATCTAAGAGGTTAATTTGCTTAAATGGGTTTTAATTGATGTTAATTTAGTGTTTTTCATGTATGGTTTGATTTGGAATTGCTAATTATAAAAAAAATCAAGAAAAGGTTTGTGTATGTAAAATGGGTTTTGAAGCATGGTAATTGGGTTAATTTAATTGTAGTGGATTTCTAATGGTTAACTTGGGTGATTGTGCGATGATGTGAGCACTTTATCGCAAATCCGCGATGTTTGCACGAATTTGGAATTTTTAGTGCTTACTAGGTTTTATAAAAATTAAGTGGTGAATTGTTTGTGATATCTTGATGATATTTTTGGCATCTCCTACGACATTTAGGATATGAGAATGCGAGACTTGGTTTGATCGGGTTTTGTTTTGGCGGTTGGTCCGAAAACGTCAATTTTAGTTAAGGTTATTGTGGTTTTCGTGTGTGTCCCGCGCACCTAGTGCACGTTGTGCCTAGCTTGTGAACGTTGATCTTTTCGTATGGTGATTTGTGTCGTTTCATGATATGTAACCTTATGTTTTGTATGATGCAAATTCCAGGATCGGTCGCGGAGACTTCGGACGCGGCAAGAAAAGGGAAAGCGGTGATTGGACATAGCTAGCTGGGGATTTCCGATGTGTAGATGTATACATCTACGGGGGAAATCGTTTGGATGGCGCGAAGCGCCCGATAATTTAGAATTTCCAGTAATACCAGCTTGTTGCATGTAGTTCATAGTTCCTATTTTTACGGCATTGCGTGACCTGTATATCCATATTTGTGTTAAATTCATCATATAGAAACCATTGAAACCATTAAATGAGATATGCGACACAGTAAATAATTGGCTTGCTTAATTCATTATATTTAATTGTGCAACTTCATTTCATAGGACACTTGCACCATTACCAGGGTTTTATGCTGCACAAGCACTATTCATGCGAACACACACGCCTTGGTAATTGCTATGCCACAAACACTAGATAACTTGTTTAAAACGGAATTTAGAATAATTTCACCATATAAGACATATAAACCAGTGCTAATATAGTAAATTCCGCAAGATGAACATGTAGAATTGCTAGTCATATACATATACCTCATTACATCATTCGGTCATTCATAGTCTTTATGTCATATATTGCAGTTCGCACTGTTGATACCATAGGCATTCATCATCATTGACATGCATACTTATGGTACTTTCTTCTGGAGTATTACGGTATTTGAGATTTATGAGATTTCGGAGAAACCGCAAGGATTTAATAAAACTGATATCATTTTAAATGTGGCAAGTTGTGGTTTTCTCGTAACATGATATTTGTGGCATCCACCATGAGTTTTCTGTTGGTTTTCGAGACCTGTTTCGAGAAGTTGTATGAACCATCTCGGGTACATGGTGGGCCCGGTAAGATACACCGGGGTAAGAAGTTCGAGTAGTAGACAATGAGCCTGGCAGGGGCGGACTACCTACCGATGATTGTTGGCACGGCGGATATCCAGAGGATACCGACCGTGGCCGTGAGATGTTGAAATATTGATATTTTGAGATGGACCAGCCGGACGGCTGGGGCCGGGATATTGGATACAGATACTTTAGGACACTGAGATATTTATTTGAGGTGCCGATGCTGGGCACGGATTTCTGTTGATTTCATATGATATTCCCTCAGATATTTCACAGAAATTTTCCTAAGATGAAAATAATGATTTCCTCATATCAGCATATTCAGATCTTGTGTTACATTGCACTCATGTCGCATACATGCTAGTACTTCATACTACCACAATATTGTAGAATTGTGACACTTTGCGTACATGCTTACGATAGTCTTTATAAATGATACATATTACTCACGAGTTGACAACTCACCCCCGTTGTGCCACGGACTTTTTGCAGGTCCGATCCGTCAGGTACTGTTGCGGCGGACGCACTTCCTCCTTTTGCGTGGATTTGAGGATTTTTCTCGTAGGTGGGTTATGTGTTCATTTTGTTTTCCACCTTGTATATTCATTGTATCTAGTGTACTCCATCTACTGTATCATCTACCAGTATTGTTGTTTATTGACTTAGAGGCGAGACAGTGAGATTTGTGGGCATGTATATTGTTTCTTTGGGTCGCGCTCACTTGAGCCGACATGTTGCTTATTACTCGTGCTTTCTTTTGCTTATTTTGCATATTGCTGATTTATATTGCGTGGGATTTGTGACCGCCTTGGGGCGAAGAGCTAGCTCCCGCTTGGGGATGCCTTATTTCATGTTATTGATATATTCATGTTTTGTACCCGTTTGGGGGCCAGCATTTACAAAGAAGACTCTGCCGAAATTTTCGGAAAATTGGATGTTGCTTTTAAAAAGGCTTAATATGACTTATTTGATTAAAATCTCTTTCAATAAATTGGATTTCCTTCACTCTACTTCTTATTTGGTTTTGATTTCTGGGCTTTGGCTTACTTAGATTACGTCCGCCTTGAGACGTTCGTAATTTAAGTGCCAGTCACGTTCCGTATCTTTCGGGTCGTGACAGCTAGTCTACTCTGGAATATCGATGCCCCATCTCGATACTCCCACGACTAAGAACAATGGAAGGATGTACTTACCGACTACCCTGGCCCCATTAGTATGATCTACATCATAATCCCGGTAGTCTAGTACTCATTCTAAGGGCTTTATCAACATGTAACAGAGAGACAATAAGTGTACATGTTAAAATAAAGAGCAACCAGATAGCATACTATCATGTTGAGCAAGAAATTCCTTCCTATATATGTCCAAGCATCCACTATAATATACATCATATGTACAATAATGGCCTCTAGGTCATACATATAACAAACAAGTGGGAGCAGCGGAAGCATGGTGGGCAAGTAGCTTATGTCTATTTATAGGCTAAAGCAAGTATTGCGGAGATAGATCATCTAGTTTTGATGTGACAGTCATAGAGCTTGACTTCATCAGAACAATAGATAGACCAGGTAAGAAGGTAGTAGGGAGTGATGTCCTGGTATTTGGATGACATGCTCTTGATAAGAAGTGATATTCCTATACTACGATCGGTTATACTGTGGTTATCACAAGGTATTTCTCCATAAATGATTTGGATAAAATATCAGGGATTCTGGTCACTAGATCTATGGTTTTAGATCTTGATTTGGGAAGTGTCCCAATTCAGGTACTTGACACTATTCTAAAGTGTTTTAGAATGGACGACTCCTGGCATGGTGGTGTACCCGCTGGTGATGGAGTCATCCTCTCTAAAGAGATGTCTTTCAGACTGATGAGGAGAGAGATTTGCATGATTGGCATATCACTTGCTTAGGAAATTGAGTCAATCATGAGATGTCAAGTGCCACACCAGATATTGTTTTTGCACTGGCTGTAATAAACATATATTAATCCAATTCCGGAGAAACATTGGGAAGCAGTTATGAACATAAGTGGATGTTCTTGGTATATGGTAACGGCAACCTCCTTCAGGAGGCGGTTATCATTTCAGGCTTTCAAGGTGACCGGATGACAGAGTGACTATCAGAGTTATAGTTTTCCCTCTTTTGAGGGGCAGTATATTGGACAGGTGGTCCAAGCGGATACTGTGATAGGCATGGCGCAGGATACTGATTAAATTCAGTGGATGATACAGTTTAAGAAGTTTGTTTAATTTGGAGTTCATTTATGAACTGGGTCCCATCAGATATCTAGACAAATTCTAAGACAGGTATTGCTCATTTCAGGAGATAGTTTTTCTCCGTGAAGTTGAGATATAGAGAGATAAAGATAGAAACATTGGAGCGGATCCACTCGCTGAGACCATTTCTCGAACGCAATAGTTTCACAAACGGGTTTTGCAAGACTGTTTAGTAGAGAAGTTGGGTGGTCGGTATCACACGGGCTGTGAGTATACGACACCGCAATAATTAGCCTTAAGTGCAAGTGGGAGATTGTTGGCTGTAGTGCCCTCAAGTTAATTATTGTAATCGCAGTCACGCGATTATGATGATTAAGGGAAGGCCTATACGGGTATAACAGTCTTACTCAAAATGACATGCAACAAACAATATCTGGTGTGGTACCCTCAAATGCATAATTAGCCTTAAGTGCAAGTGGGAGATTGTTGGCTGTAGTGCCCTCAAGTGTCTTCACTAATTATGCATTTAACCTAGTTTTATTTTGGTTAACCTTATTTAAGTGTTATGACATGCAACATTTCATTTTTGTGACATTTGGTTTTTTTGTATTTCAAAATAAAAGAGAAAAGAAAAGATAAGGAAAAAAATGAAAAATAGAATGAGAGGAGACAAGGGGGACAAGGAGGTATGGGGAGGGGGGGGAGAGAGAGAGAGAGAGAGAGAGAGAGAGAGAGAGAGAGAGAGTGTGTGTGTGTGTGATATGGTTGCATTTAACCATTCTTTCTTCACATCATCATTCATCTCTTTCTTCATCTCCTCCTTCTTCATTTTCTCCACCGCCTCAACCCTTTCTACCACCACCAAATTATCACCTAAATCAACTCAAAACCACATTAATCCTTCACAAAAATATTCCTCACCTCATCCTACACCTCATGGCTTGTTCAAGATTTCATTTTGAGTATCTTTGGCCATCTTAGAATTTTCTTGAGTTGCTTCTACAAGTTAAAACTCTCACTTTTAGATAAGTTTCTAGATTTCTTAACGCCTTAAACTAGGTAGAATTAGTTTAGAACTCAAAGTTTATATTTAGTGAACTTGGAAAATTCTAAGGTGAGATTAGAGAGTAGAACTTGTAGTAGGAGGTTTAGTGAGTGTGTACTAGCCTATTAATAATAGAATTTCTGGTCTAGATGAGATTAGAAGTTTCAAAGACGAGTTTAGAATTTTCCCGATATCGGTTTTCATTAAGTTGTGATGATCAATTGGAATCTGGTATTACCTAAGAACTCTGAAAATTAAATTAAGGTTACTGTGAGATGTATAGACTTGTAGGAAGCCACCCTAGAAACCTGAGACTAAACCCTGCAAATTAATTGGTTTTGGCCGCAATTTGTGGGCCAAAGTTGGAGTTAGGGTTTGAATTTGGTCTGTAGCTCACTCACTAGGTAACTAGGCCTACCCTATACGCTAAAAGTCTAATTTCACCTTAAGGAAAATTTGGGAGCATTTTACTAGGTTTTGGGCGAAGTTTTACAATATTTGAAAACTTGGTTTTTGATATTTGAATTTTGACTCGGACATTTGACATTCGTACGTCGACATCGGGGGTTATTTTGTTGTTTTAGCATGCGTTGACCATAGATTCTAACCTATATGCGCTTCACTAGTCATATCGGTTTTCAAATTGGATTTTTATGCGATACGATATACTTTGATTTGTAGGTACAAGCGCGTGGACTTTCGGGATGACGAAAGAAGGCAAAGCATCCGTCGGAATTGGCTAGGGCAAGGCGAAGTTAGGTGAGTACGGGGTAAGTTAGGTGGATAGCGTATAACACCCCCGCAGCCTTAGAATTAGGACACACACACACATTTAGCTAGTAGGTGTCTAGAATACCATACCGTAGTAGTATACTTAGTAGAAGATATTCCCTAGTTCTATTTTCTTGCCATTAGGCTATACATATATACACACCTATATGATATGATGATAATTATGATATGATAATGATACGATTCGATATGATTGGATATGATGATATGAGGCGATGTTATAGGATATGATATATGAGGACATGAGACGATATATGATGATATGAGATAAGATGATGTACGTGACTATAGATCCATACTATTGATTTGATGATATCGTACGATAGATATTCCGTACGTGATATGATGAGGATAGATTGCCAACTTATAAATCGACTCGAGAAAAACTTGTTTAAATTCACAAAGTAGATATTATGATATGTTTAGAGCCATACCTATTTTCAAAACTAACGAATCGTTACGCACTTTTAAATGATAACTTTAAAGGACGCTACGACTTTTCAAATGATATCTTTTTCAAATAAAAAAACATAGTAACCTCTTATTTTCCTAAACAACGATTCATATTATTTTAAACTATAATTGTATGGCTCATACGTAGTTGCGTATTTGTATACTGTTCACGTTTATGATTTCTCTATTCTGTTTACGCTTGCGTTACGATTTTTTATTTCTGCATACTCCCGAATTATTTTCTTTTACGATATATATATTACGTTTCATACCCTTATCTTTACGTGACTTCATTTGCTAGGACACAAGCACCATTACCGATTATGTACATGTTGCATGTACACATACTTGCTGGCTCAGACACACATCATCGGTAATTGCCATGCTACGTACACATTAGAAAGTGTTATGTCACCATATCACCTTATAACCTGTTAATATTTTAGTTACTGATTAGTTCACAGTACCCCATATTAGTGTAGATATTGCGCTTTCTTTACCTTACTACACTACACGCTCATATGAACACACTTGCTATGCATTACAGTGTTGTTCTGTGTCTGTACATATTATTTCATTACTGCCATACTTTTATGATTCTGTTTTCATGAGATTTCTGGATTTGAGAAACCGCAGATATTATTTAAAAACTTATGATTGTTTTAAAAACGCGGTTTCTCTTGATATGATATTTCGACGTCTGCCATGAGATTTCTCGGTGCTGGGCTATGATGATTACCTGATTCGAGGAGTGAGGGGTCACCGTCTACGGGTACATGATGGACCCGGTACGGTACCCCGGGACAAGAAAATTGTATAGAAAGGCGTTGGGCCTGGCAGGGGAACACTATCTATCGGTGACAGTACTGGACTCGGCGGATATCCAAAGGATACTGACCGGAGTGATATGAAACATATGGATATGAGGTCCGATCCGATGAGACGGTGCCTGAGATATGAGAATTTATGTGTTGATGCTGGATGATTGTAATAAATTTTTGATTGTGTATGTAAAAAGTTATCAATTCAAATAGTCCCCGGTTTCGGCGCCATTTGATTGTTCGTAAAATTCGAGACTGAGTAAGTAAATCAACTCAAATGATTCCCGATAACGGTTTCATTTGATCGATAAGAGTCTCTTTGTGTCGGTAATTAGAAAATTGAATAAAGTTCACAATCAAAGAATTATATTTGACCGCAATCAATTACGGTGTCGATTGTAGATCGTAAGCGAGTGCGGATCGTCCACAGGGATTGTGCGATTCGTTTTTATATTTGCTTTGTTTGAATTGAAAAATTAATCGAAAAGAAAAGAAAACATGATTCAAGATTTTATCAAATGTTTCAAGTGTCACAATTCTAATCAAGAATCAAGAAAATGATAAACAATCGGGAATCAGGGTTTCGATGATATTTCCAACCAACTGTCAAGAATCTAAATGAGGCTCGTAGGAATCGATCGGATCTATAGACGTGATGTAATATCAAGATTTCGTGTTCTTGTCCTTCGAAGGATTGATACTACATCGATGATGATCGACGAGAGTTAGGGCTTTCTTGATGAAACTAGGGTTTCATCATTTAACCCTTGTTCTTTCGTTGATATCATTCACATACTAGCCTCTAGCAATTTCAAGAAACGATCGTAATTCCCCAATCTCGAGCGACATCAATCAAGAAAGTATCGCAATGAATTGGGTCGTCGATTCTTGAACTTGCTAGGGTTTACAAAACTCGTAGGATTCAAAAATCAATTTAAGATATATTACATCATCATTCTATTGATCGTCTCGACTCCTCGACGAGCGGAGTATTACTCGCATATCACAACAAGAATTACAACTAGAAATTTAGATTGAATCATGATGCGAGAATTTAAAGAAAACAAGAAAAAAGAATATCACCTTTTATTTATATCAACAATTTGATTACAGTCGCTCAAGAACTACAAGAGGAAGAACTAAATTGTCGACTTGGCTTCGCTCGGCTCCGTGAGTCGCGGATCGGCTTGGACCACTTGCTCCGTTGAAGATCGGCTCGGCTCATAAAAGGTTGCAAGGCTTCTTGCTTGATGGGGTACCGGGATCTTGGCTTTTGATTGGAATTAGGGTTAGGGTTTCACACAAGCCTTCTCACTAGACTTGTGGAAGAAGAAGATGAAGAAAGAGAGTGAATGGGTCTATTGATTTCAATGAATGAATCTAATGAATTCAATAATTGGATTCTTTTACAAGTAAGCCTAGGGTCTTATTTATAGATCACCCAAACCCTAGGCCTTGAGTTGTTCCCTCCAAAAGTTTGTTGAAAGACTTCTAGAAGTAGTTAGTTAGGCTTGGCTTAGGGTTTAAGCTAGGGTTTAGGGAGAAGTTTCTAGAATACAAGGCTAGTTTAGTGTTGATCCCAAAGCTTGTTGATCTGGCAGAAATCTCTGGAGTCTTCTGGAACTTGAAGTACATTTCTGAACTGTAGCCACTGAGATAAACATTTTGCACCAAAATTGAGGAGGTGAAGGGGCAAGACCGCCGCGGAACCGCGGCGCAAGCAGGCTCCGGCCGCGGTTCCGCGGCCATGTTGGAAGCATGAGCTATGGTATTTTTGAAGTGGTCTTGGGCTAATATTTTGGGCTTCATCTGATATGTTGATTTATATTTGTCCCTTTGGATTGATACCAGAACTGAAATCATTGAGTTGGCGTCATGTTTGATCGTTACCATGTAAATTTTTGGCCTTTCTTCTGGATTTTCCTGCACCGATCTCAAAACAAGTGTTGCGCAATATAGGGATGATGCGATGCCATGAAATGCGGTCAATTTCCTGTATAGTGCCGGTTTTAGGGTCTAACACATGTAATCTGATATTTTGCGACAGTTTTGCTAATATGTGAAATATGAATGCCGAACACTTCTATATGAATGCAAATGATGAGGAAATTGCCGGCTAAAATATGCAATATTTTCGACTAATCAAATTCCCCCAAACTTAATTTCGATCGTCTCGAGCGAACTGTTTTATTAAAAAGAGAAGGAGAAAATAAAGAAAGAGAAAAACTAACTAGCACACTTTCGTAGACAACACGATTGCACTGAGCACATGCAACAAGCCTTTAAACCTCTAGGTGTCCCTAGTAGGAGGAGTGTTGTCTCCTGAGGGTTTTCAGCGGATTGCACCCACAAAATCCAATAATAAAAGAAAGATCATGAATATTACATTTAAAGAAAAGAATTGTAAAAGAAAAGCCTTGAAAATTAGGGTTTCCAACTAAGCTAGCTTTTCGGTTGTCATGAGCCCTATCTTAATGGTCATGAAAAGATGTCAGAAATCACGTCCTCCCTCAATAAAACATCGTCTTATTCTTCATTCCTATCTTTCTTCCAAACATCGATCATATAACCCTGCGTGTGTGTAAAGGACATCCCTACACCCGGAGAATTCAATTCAAGCTATCATACTCTTGCCCATCAGCCTCAGTACTTTTTAATTAATGAATATTTAGACGGAGTTGCTCACACACTTTCATGCGACCGTTAATACTTCTTGAGGTAGTAACCGACCGATTACTCCTGTGCTTGCTTACTTGGTGTATTTTCCTTGTCTTGCACCACCTCAGGCATAGCAGTGACTCCCAGACCAGTTGGCCTTAGGGCACTAGGTGAAGAAGCACCCTCGCTATATATTTTTTTATTGCCCTTGGTGATAACAAAACCAGTGTCCATTTTTCTCACCACTTTATATATTTTTTTATTCACTTTTTTTTTATTTCCTTCATACTTTTGGCTTTAAGACAAGAGCATTTCAAGGTATCCTCTACTATCCCAGGCTTCAAGACGTGTGTAAGTGCGAATAGCAAGGTAACAACGTTCAAAATGTTTGGCTTCCAGAATAGAAACTATTTTTCAGACTTATTTTTATCCTCAGATTAGTGACGTCCTTCATCTTACTAACCCTTGGGACAACGGCTCATAACTACTTATTACTAGTTCGTATAAGAAAACTTCTAATTTTCTTAGTTTTCTTAAATTTTTCTAATCTCATGGATGTAATTTTTCACTATCTAAACTTTTATTATCTTATTTATATACAAAAAAGTGTAAATATTAAAATTATTTTTATACTTGAAAATTTTTAAATTTTTATGGGTTTTGAAAATTTTTAAATTTTTATAGATTTTTAAAAGAAATGTTTTGTGCTTATGCAGATGATATGCAAATGATGCGAAAATAAGCACAAACCTCCCCCAAACTTGTTTTCAACAGTGTCTTCACTGTTGTCAACAGCTATATCTACAAAACCTGTAAGTCTGGGAGGAATTATTAGTGGGGGCAAAATATATAAGTGAAGAACTTCCCCCAAACTTATTCTTTTCACTCACTTTCATTCAAAAAGATGATGCAATGATATACAAGATATGAAGGTGAGACGGAGGAATTTTAATCCAAATAAACTGGCTCCTGTAAGAACAGGAGCTCCTCCGTGGGGTCAGTGGAAAAATACGGCTTTAATCTATGTCCATTCACTTTGAAAACGGTGCCGTTTTTAACATTTTCTACCTCTACTGCCCCGTGCGGGTATACAGACCGCACAACAAAAGGTCCCTTCCATCGAGATCGGAGCTTACCCACGTGAAGGTGTAATCGTGAATCATAAAGAAGGACTTGTTGACCAGGTGAAAATGTTTTCCTCAACATGTTTTTATCATGAAAAACCTTAGTCCTATTCTTTGTGATTATAGCGTTATCATAAGCTTCATCGCGGAGTTCGCTTAACTCATTAAGTTGCAGCTTCCGAAAGGTGCAAGCAAGGTTTAAATCAAAATTTATTTCTTTAATACCCTACAATGCTTTATGCTCTATCTCGACAGGTAAGTGACATGCTTTTCCAAACACTATCCTATATGGAGACATCCCTAGGTCGGTCTTATATGCAGTTCGGAATGCCCAAAGAGCATCCGTCAGTTTGGTCGACCAGTCTTTTCTATTTTTAGCAACAGTTTTCTCCAGGATAAGTTTGATTTGTCTGTTTGAGATTTCAGCCTGCCCGCTTGTTTGGGGGTGATAGGGTGTAGAAAGTCGGTGGTTGATTGAGTATTTCCGCATCAGAGTCTCGAAAGATCTGTTGCAGAAGTGTGTCCCATTATCGCTAATAATAGCGCGTGGGTGTCCAAATCGCGAAAAGATATTCTCTTTCAAGAACTTAATGACAACTTTCTTGTCATTAGTGCGACATGGAATGGCTTCTACCCACTTTGAGACATAATCAACCGCCAGCAGTATGTATAAATTCCCAAAGGAGTTGGGAAAAGGACCCATAAAATCTATGCCCCAAACATCGAATATTTCAACAACCAAGATGGGTTGCTGAGGCATTTCATTCCTCTGGGAGATTCTACCCGTGTACTGACATTGTGTACAGGTTTTGCAATGCTCAAATGTGTCCTTGAATAAGGTCGGCCAATAAAATCCACATTGCAAAACCTTCTCCGCTGTCTTTCTAGGACCGAAGTGACCCCCACAGGCCTGATCATGACAAAAAGAAAGAACACTCTTAAACTCTTCATTCGGGACACACCGGCGAATGATCTGATCGGGACAATATTTAAACAAATAGGGCTCGTCCCAGTAAAAGTGTTTTACTTGGGATAGAAAACGATATTTGTCTTGTTTTGACCAATCGCTGGGTATCAGTCCCGTGGCATGATAGTTCACAATATCCCTGAACCATGGTTCATTGGATACGCTCAAGAGTTGTTCATCAGGAAACGAATCATTGATCGGCAGGGTCACAGGGGAAGAAGAGATGCGTGAAAGATGGTCAGCTACTACGTTTTCACATCCTTTCTTATCTTTGATAACAAGATCGAATTCTTGTAATAGAAGGATCCAACGTATTAGTCGACCTTTTGCATCTTTCTTCGCCAGAAGATGTTTTAAAGCGGAATGGTCAGTATACACAACTATAGGTGAGCCAATTAAGTAAGGCCTGAATTTTTCTAATGCAAATACAACCGCTAAAAGTTCTTTTTCTGTGGTTGTATAATTGATTTGAGCATCATTCAGGGTCTTACTTGCATAGTATATTACGCGTGGCATCTTTTCGATGTGCTGTCCTAAGACTGCACCTACTGCAAAATCAGATGCGTCACACATCAGCTCAAAGGGGTAGTCCCAGTTTGGTGATGATAAAACGGGGCTGAAGTGAGTGAGTGTTTAAGTGAGTCGAAAGCTGTCTCGCAGTCTGAGTCAAAATGGAAGGTCGTATCCTTGGCCAGGAGAAGAGTTAAAGGTCTAGCAATTTTGCTAAAGTCCTTAATGAATCTCCTATAAAAGCCCGCATGGCCAAGGAAAGAGCGAATATCTTTGACGCTTTTGGGATGAGGGAGGTTTTGAATGACATCTATCTTAGCTTTGTCAACCTCAATGCCTTTCTGTGAAATGACATGTCCAAGAACAATTCCTTCTTGGACCATAAAATGGCATTTTTCCCAGTTCAAAGTCAAGTTCTTCTCTTTGCAACGAGTAAGAACAGCGTCAAGATTCGATAGGCAATCAGAAAAAGAGTCTCCAAAAATCGAGAAGTCGTCCATAAAGATCTCCAGAAAATTCTCTACCATATCAGAGAATATCCCCATCATACACCGCTGAAAGGTAGCGGGAGCATTGCATAACCCAAAGGGCATGCGACTGTAAGCAAAGGTACCAAAAGGACAAGTAAAGGTGGTTTTATCTTGATCCTTTTTGGCGATGGGGACCTGATTATAGCCTGAGTACCTGTCCATAAAATAATAATACTCTCATCCCGCTAAGCGTTCCAGCATCTGATCAATGAATGGTAGAGGAAAGTGATCTTTCCTCGTGGCAGCGTTGAGTTTTCTATAATCGATACATACACGCCACCCAGTTTGGGTGCGTGTCTGAATCAACTCATTTGCCTCATTGGTTATAACAGTGATGCCGGATTTCTTAGGAACGACATGTATAGGACTCACCCATTGGCTATCGGAGATGGGGTATATAATACCATTATCTAAGCATTTGACGATCTTTTTCATGACCGCTTCCTTCATGACGGGATTCAACCGTCTCTGTGGTTCTCGGGTTGGTCTGGCATCATCCATCACATGTATATGATGTTTAACTATCAAGGGACTAATCCCTTTGATGTCCGCCATACTCCAACCAAAGGCCTCTTTGTTAGATCTCAATACCGATAAAAGTGCATTCTCTTGCTCTAATGCTAGAGAAGCGGAAATTATAACCGGTAAAGACTCCTTCTTACCTAAATAGGCATATTTCAGATGAGACGGTAAAATTTTGAGGTCTAATTCGGGCGGAGAAATGATAGAAGGAGGGATCATTGAGTGATTTTTGGATTTACAAAGAAGCTCAGAGCCTGTGAAAGATACAGACTCGGGTGGAGAAAAGTCAGAAGTGCAGGACTCAAGTGTAGAAAAAGTGTCCTCACTAAGATCTTGTGTAAAATCAAACAGAGATGTGGTTATGTCATCGAGATCAGTAAAGCAAAGTTCCTCAGCTCCGCAACTATCGGGAGCGATCTCATGGACAGAGCACACATCTAAAATATGAGCAGAGGGTTTTGATGGCTGACTTCCAACTTTGTAGATATTTAGTTCAATGGTCATATTTCCAAATGATAAATTCATTGAACCGTTTCTACAATTTATAACAGCGTTGGAAGTGGCAAGGAAAGGACGACCTAGAATCACCGGAATTTGGCCCCGGGGGTTTGCTACAGGATGTGTGTCGAGTACAATGAAATCAACAGGGAAAACAAATTCCCCGACCTTTATCAACACATCCTCTAATTCACCCCTTGGTTTCGTGATAGATCGGTCTGCCATCTGGAGAGTGCAGTGAGCAGGTTTCAGCTCTCCAATCCCTAATTGCTCATAGACAGAATATGGAAGTAGGTTAACACTTGCACCAAGATCTAAAAGAGCACGATTTATGTTTTTACCCCCAATAGAAATCGATATTGTAGGACATCCTGGGTCCTTTCGTTTCTTTGGTAGCTGGGGAATAAAAGCAGTGCTGATATTATTAGCCATGAAGACCTTCTTCGGCACTTGGGTCTTCCTCTTCCTAGTGCACAAGTCCTTAAGAATTTTCGCATAAGCGGGGACTTGTTGAATTGCATTTAGGAGAGGGATATTGATGTTAACCTGTTTGAACATTTCCAAAATTTTCTCCATATGAGGACTCGTTCTATTACCCCTTAACCGATTCGGGTAAGGAGCTTTCGCAATAAGCGCCGGGTCCATCATAGAAGAAGGAAGAGGGGGTAGAAGAGGTCCCAAAAGAGGTGTGGGGACCATCTGTGGAGAACTATAAGGGTTGGGTTCAGGTGTCGAGCCTAGTGGAAAATGGAGAATAGGCTCTCGAGAAGATGGTGTGGTAGAAGAAGAAGGATCAGAAGGAGAAGTGTGTGTGTGTGTGGAAAGGTCTCAGCCGGGGTGTTGATATGATTTTCAGTATCATCAATACCTTCCCCAACATGATTGTTCAGCATACTTCCCGATCTCAACGTTGTGATGGCATTTACATTATAATGCCCAGGATTCTGTAGGGGTTGAGAGGGAAGTTTCCCTTTTTCTCTCGCACTCATTTCGGCTTTTAGGCGTGCGATTTCAGCTTCCATCGATCTGATACTCTCAGCTTGAGACGCTGAGTTTTTCTTTATCTCACTAACGGAAGATCTAACCTCAGTCGAAACCTCTATGAAATTTGATAAAAGTGATTTCATGGTTTGAGTGAATTGAGAGAACTCGTCAGAACAGGTCATAGGATTAGACTGTGCAGGAGTGTTGACCTGGTTTTGGAAATTTTGTGACTGGTAGGGGTGCTGAGTGAGTTGAAGGGGTTGCTGTTATGGTGGAGGAAGAGCCCTTTGAAATTGATTCGTGTTTGGAACCGTGTTTTGAGATTGGTTTTGGTTCCAAGCGAAATTCGGGTGATTCCTCCAACCCTGATTGTACGTGGAAGAATATGGATCGTTTCGAGGTCTTTGAAATGCGGCATTAGAATGCTCGTGACCTTGAAACGCAGAGTTTAAGGGACATTCTTCCGTTAAATGAGACGGATCAGAACAGCACCCACAAACAGTTTTGGGGAGTGACATTGGGTTTAAGGAAGCTGCAGAAAATTTGTGTTCCATAGCGTCGAGCTTCTTTTGCATTGCTGCCATCTCAGCTCGAACACCTATGGACACATCTATTTGGTGTACGCCACCCATATTTAATGGTTGGGTTCCACTCTCCCACTGTAGTGATTTTTCAGCGAACTCTTCTAAATACTTCCAAGCTTCCCCATCATCCTTGGTCATAAAAGTACCTTGACACATGTTTTCAAGGCTCTGTTTAGTGTTTGGGTTAATGCCCTCATAAATGATTCGGCAAAGCTCCCATCTCGGGATGCCGTGATGAGGACACTGAACCAATAGATCCTTGAAACGTTCAAAGCATTTAGAGAATGGTTCAGCAGGGAGCTGGGCAAATTGATTCAGTTCGCTACGGATTCGAGCTGTCTTTTGGATTGAGTAAAATTTCTTAAGGAATGCAGCGACGAATTCTTCCCAATTCGTAATAGAGTGTGCGGTAGTGTTATATAGCCACTTCTCGGTTATATCGCACAATGTAAATGGAAGAAGTCGTAGACACATCGCATCCACTGAAAGTTGTGACGTGCCCATCATTGCGCACACGTTTTCAAATTTGGTAATGAAAACGTAAGCGTCCTCAGTCTCGAGTCCGTGGAATTTGGGTAAAAGGTTGATATACTGGGATTTAATCTCAAAGTTATCACCATTGGCTGGTGGTGTGGATAAGCAGGTCGAAAGAGGACCTCGAAGTGGATAGCACCTCTCCTGGAGAGAGATGCGGGGTGGATTCTGCGCACCAACGGACGGCGGCAGATTAGGGTTAAAGAAGTTTGATGGAGTCGAATCCATCGATGTGGGTGTGGTAGTGGGTGAAGGAAAGGTAAATGGAGAAATATCGACTTCGGAGTCGATAAAGGTACGCGGACTAAACGGGCACTAGAATCCCGTGTGCAGCCTATCTTGTACTAAAAAGGGTTAGTACAAGTGGCAACGTTGGCTTATAATTAGGGGTAAATGAATGAATGCGGTGTTTGCTTTGAAAAAGTGACGGATTTTTGAAAAAATGATGCGACACAACAAATGCAACACAAAAACCCTAGAATCTAGTGGTCACCTAGGTCCGGCTCTAGACCGCTCCTAACTGCCAAAAGACAAGTCGCAGGATAGAATCCTCCACTGCCTTTTTGTTCCCCTGTGGCCAGGTAAGTGCCAGGTAAGTGGGAAGGTACTCCACTACGTAAGTAGTGGGCCTAATTAATAACCACTAGCCTTCGACACACTTTCCTAGGCACCACAAGAAAACGCGGATAAGCAATGAATTACCCACGACCTTCTCTTGTCCTAAGTGAGTGCGACAGTCCTTAGAGTCATCTCTAGATTTCTTTTAGTTAATGTGGGTCAATGCGGTTGCAAGTTTTGCGGTTTTCGGGGCCTAGGAAGGGTAATGAAATCCCCACCTAATTTGGATTTGGCCGTGCCCCTTAATATCCGTATTTAGAATGCAAATAACCAAGAAACAAAATCACGCACAAATTTAATTTTGCAATTTGCGAGCTGCAATTATTTGCAAAGAATCCTGCAGCAAAGTATTAGTTGGAGCTAAAAAGAGGAGAGAGGAGAAGGTAAGAAGTCACCTGAAGCAAAATTGTACAGAGAACCCTCCACTAAGCCGCGGTTCCGCCGCAATAGATGGCTAATGCCGCCCTTCTGCGGTCGTTTGAAGAGAACACTGCACAAAATTTTTAGGGAATGTTCCTGTTCACTTCCCCTGTCCTCTGGTATATTCCAAAAAAAAATTTCAATTTCCAAACAGCTCCAGATTTCCTTGCAATGAACCACGACAAATCGTTTAGGGTTTGCACGAATTTTGATCTCAAAAATCACAATGGAATAAATCTTTCAATTCAAACTATAAAATGAAACGAATTAGTGCGTAATCCCCAGCAACGGCGCCATTTTGATTGTTATAAATTTTCGATTGTGTATGTAAAAAGTTATCAATTCAAATAGTCCCCGGTTTCGGCGCCATTTGATTGTTCGTAAAATTCGAGACTAAGTAAGTAAATCAACTCAAATGATTCCCGATAACGGTTTCATTTGATCGATAAGAGTCTCTTTGTGTCGGTAATTAGAAAATTGAATAAAGTTCACAATCAAAGAATTATATTTGACCGCAATCAATTACGGTGTCGATTGTAGATCGTAAGCGAGTGCGGATCGTCCACAGGGATTGTGCGATTCGTTTTTATATTTGCTTTGTTTGAATTGAAAAATTAATCGAAAAGAAAAGAAAACATGATTCAAGATTTTATCAAATGTTTCAAGTGTCACAATTCTAATCAAGAATCAAGAAAATGATAAACAATCGGGAATCAGGGTTTCGATGATATTTCCAACCAACTGTCAAGAATCTAAATGAGGCTCGTAGGAATCGATCGGATCTATAGACGTGATGTAATATCAAGATTTCGTGTTCTTGTCCTTCGAAGGATTGATACTACATCGATGATGATCGACGAGAGTTAGGGCTTTCTTGATGAAACTAGGGTTTCATCATTTAACCCTTGTTCTTTCGTTGATATCATTCACATACTAGCCTCTAGCAATTTCAAGAAACGATCGTAATTCCCCAATCTCGAGCGATATCAATCAAGAAAGCATCGCAACGAATTGGGTCGTCGATTCTTGAACTTGCTAGGGTTTACAAAACTCGTAGGATTCAAGAATCAATTTAAGATATATTACATCATCATTCTATTGATCGTCTCGACTCCTCGACGAGCGGAGTATTACTCACACATCACAACAAGAATTACAACTAGAAATTTAGATTGAATCATGATGCGAGAATTTAAAGAAAACAAGAAAAAAGAATATCACCTTTTATTTATATCAACAATTTGATTACAGTCGCTCAAGAACTACAAGAGGAAGAACTAAATTGTCGACTTGGCTTCGCTCGGCTCCGTGAGTCGCTGATCGGCTTGGACCACTTGCTCCGTTGAAGATCGGCTCGGCTCATAAAAGGTTGCAAGGCTTCTTGCTTGATGGGGTACTCGGGATCTTGGCTTTTGATTGGAATTAGGGTTAGGGTTTCACACAAGCCTTCTCACTAGACTTGTGGAAGAAGAAGATGAAGAAAGAGAGTGAATGGGTCTATTGATTTCAATGAATGAATCTAATGAATTCAATAATTGGATTCTTTTACAAGTGAGCCTAGGGTCTTATTTATAGATCACCCAAACCCTAGGCCTTGAGTTGTTCCCTCCAAAAGTTTGTTGAAAGACTTCTAGAAGTAGTTAGTTAGGCTTAGCTTAGGGTTTAAGCTAGGGTTTAGGGAGAAGTTTCTAGAATACAAGGCTAGTTTAGTGTTGATCCCAAAGCTTGTTGATCTGGCAGAAATCTCTGGAGTCTTCTAGAACTTGAAGTACATTTCTGAACTGTAGCCACTGAGATAAACATTTTGCACCAAAATTGAGGAGGTGAAGGGGCAAGACCGCCGCGGAACCGCGGCGCAAGCAGGCTCCGGCCGCGGTTTCGCGGCCATGTTGGAAGCATGAGCTATGGTATTTTTGAAGTGGTCTTGGGCTAATATTTTGGGCTTCATCTGATATGTTGATTTGTATTTGTCCCTTTGAATTGATACCAGAACTGAAATCATTGAGTTGGCGTCATGTTTGATCGTTACCATGTAAATTTTTGGCCTTTCTTCTGGATTTTCCTGCACAGATCTCAAAACAAGTGTTGCGCAATATAGGGATGATGCGATGCCATGAAATACGGTCAATTTCCTGTATAGTGCCGGTTTTAGGGTCTAACACATGTAATCTGATATTTTGCGACAGTTTTGCTAATATGTGAAATATGAATGCGGAACACTTCTATATGAATGCAAATGATGAGGAAATTGCCGGCTAAAATATGCAATATTTTCGACTAATCACTGGACATGGATTTTATGATGATTTCGAGTGTCGATACTGGACACTCAGGATTTTATGATGATTTCGAATGTCGTTGATGGACACTCCTCGGATGATATGTATATATATATGATATGGATGGCATGGTATCATTTATTGACACAGGCACGATATCATATATTTCTATATATATGTATACACGACTACCTTCGATACCACATGGTATGATATTATTATATTACTGTATGACCTAGGAGATCGTCATACATTCAATTTCTACTTGTTGATGTCTTCTATCCATGGGTTGGCAACTCATCCCGTTGTGCCATAGTTTTCTTGCAGGATCGATCGCTCGGATCAGTAGCGGCTTGCTGGCACATTGCTTCTTTGGATGTTTGCATTGGTAGATGGGTTATAGTACAGAGCGTAACTACCGTTGTATACTTTTATGTTCATTGTATCTAGTTAAAAATCCCATCAACCAGGCTATGTATACTTGGTAGACTTAGAGACCGGTTTATATATTCTTTGGATTTAGAATCGAGAATTGTAAATTCTTATATTATATTTGATAATGTTTTGGTTTTCTTTACTCTTTTTCTGTGTTGATCTTCGTCTTGGACGTCATATATTCTTGTTGTGTGGTTGTGTTTCCACCGATTGGCGAAGAGCTAGCTCCCGCTTGGGGATGCAATATTATTATCGTTTATGTACTGATTTGATCAAAATTTACAAAGGAGGTGCTGCCCAAATTTCTAATGAAGAAAATATTTTCAAACCATAGTATATAATACATTCGTATCGTTATAAGCTTTACTTATATTTTAAAAAGAGAACCTGATTTCAGTTATACCCTTTTCAAAACTTCACCTCCACTATTTTCTTAAAAAAGTTTAAATTCCTGGTTTTCGGCTTATTTGGGTTACGGTGGGGTCCTATAGACTTCATGTGATTCAAGTGCCTGTCGCGTGTCATTTCCGGGTCGTGACAATTCTGATCAAAACGGCACAAACCTCTCTATTTGGATGCACTGTCCCTTCATGATTGTTACAACCCAATGTTGATGACAAGTTGTGCTTCGCTTTAATCGAAGGCTAGTGATAAAAGTGTGAAACGGATGGACAAGGGGCAACAGAGGAGACTAAGCGCATGAAAGGTATAAGCTATACTTGCTTGTACCTCTCAAAAGAACCATAATATGAGTTCCTTACGACTGCTCTAGCATCAACACAAATAAGGAACTCAAAGGTGAGAATACGGAATTGTTACCTTACTTAAACCACCCAATCCGAAAACCCCAACAAGCCCCTTTCATTCTTGTCAATTCACATAGTTAAAAACGAACCAAAAACTCAAACAACTTGTGTTAATTCATCTAAAAGTAGAACAATAACTAACCGTTTCTCCGTGGATGACCCGCAACTCACCTTCGGCTAGCTTCCAGTGACCCGTTCTTGATTGCGATATTTACACTTCATTTTTCCCCACCAATCAAGAAGTTACAAGTTGAGTCGAACCTGGGTAAAATCTTATGTCTCTTATGATACTTTATTCTACGACATTCGTATTCGTTGGTAGTTTTTTTTAGTTTACTAAAAAAACACCATTCTCGAATTTCTGCATCAACCGACTTTTTCACTACGAAAACATCATTGTTTTTTTTTTATCTCGTTTGTAATTTCTTTTAGCAAAACTCAAAACTGTGCGAGCATGCTAAGTGGTCATTTAAGAATATGGTAAGTTCTTTCTTTACTTCATGTTTTCAAGACTTGAAACATGTGATAACAGTGACAATAATATAGAAGTAAAATAAAAATATTCTACTAAATCTATCTAGTTCAGTTGAAAGTTTATACTAGGCATGACTACGTAAATGAAAAATGCCGAGCAGAGAAAGAAGAAAAATACTCCTCATTGTTGTGAGCAAATAGAGTGGAGAAATAAAAAATGAAGTTTTGGTCATTTTTCCAACATCACTGTCGTGTGCAATCAAACGCACCCCAGTTTGGTACCTAATTCATTCAAGCTTTCAGTCTTGCCATTTACCCATTCATTTCGCCATCTTCTAATCATTCATCTGAAAGCATCTCTTTCTCTCTCTAGAGATGGATGGGTAAATGACAAGAGCGGGCCCTTGATACATCTCTCAGGGCTCATTTGCTTGCAGTTTTATGAAATTTGGATTTCCAAATAGCGCAAATGAAATTTTTTAGATTGACTAATTTTGTGTTTGGTTAGTATTGGATTTCTAGTATTGCATTTGTAGATCCTTATGATCCTTGTCTGGTTGTTAAAAAGAAAGTAAGATTTGTATTTGAAGATTTTAGAGAAAAAGGTAAAGAGAGTTAATTTTTTTTAATGCATAAAAGTGCAATGGGCCCCACACATTTGTCTTCAATCCACAAGAATCCATTCAAAAAATAAGGATCTGAGGATCCTTGAATTTTTATGGAACGCTCGGCAAAAACAACCAAATCCAAATTTACAAAATCCTACAACCAAACACAATATTCTCAGATCCAAAAATCCTAGAATCCAAATAGTGCAAGATCTTAGATCCCCTCTCCTCTCCTCCACGGCGATGGACGGCACCTCCCCTGACCTCTCCTCAGATCTTATTTCCATCTTCAAAATTATCGAATCACATCTCTTTATCGGCGCCATCAACCACCAAAATCACAACCTTCGCCATCGCAGCGATCACGCTCACATAGTCTTTGTTCAAATGCCCAATTAGCTTATTACATTCCCTCTCTTCTCTTTCCATGGCCCTTGAAACCCCAGTTTGCTTAATTATATGCATAATCTTCAAAATATAGCCTACATTTATCCACTACAACAAAATAGCCTCTGGCTGGTTCATGCTAATCGAACAAAAGCAAATTAGATTTGTACAGACTTTGTTGTTTATCAAATAAAACAAGAGCTTAAACTACAAAAAAGTCATGTTGGGTCAGAACCATGGCTGAGCTTTCTGTGTGCGCGGAACCCCGTGTTCTCATTATTCATTTCGGGTCTTCACCTCACTTCATTATTTTTTCAGTCTTTAACTCAGTTCATTACGCCTCTGCTGCCCATCGGCTCTCTATTCTTATCTTCTGATGTTACATCGATATTTTTTTTATTTAGAATCTTGTATTTAACGCCAGCAATGTAACTATATGATCATTTATTTCACTTTTGGTATCTTTTTTTCGCTAGTCTCTATACAAAATTATATATTTGTATTTGCATATAACCTCTTAATTAATTATTGTAAATTGTTTCAAATAACTTTTCATATCTATGTTTTGATTAGAACTTTATATTGACAAACCGCACCTTCAAATTATCTAATTGCTTTAATTAGGAAAATAGACATCATTTTGGAATACATGATGATATCAATATTTAGGTAAATTTTTAATAAGAAAAATTTCTAACTCTTAAATAATATATCATTTTTTCTGCAAATTTTATTTATGTTTGAAGCTTCAGAAAAATGATATTGTAAATTACGTCCCACTTGACAAAAGGTTCAGGATCTGTCACTGACTGTATACCTCTTCTCTACAACAATAGCTAAAGTTTAAATAGGATATGTACCAGTTTCGTATCCAATTCAAATAAAATATTCAAAAAATAAACTTAAAAATCCTCAATTCTTGATGGCTCAAATTATTGACCTTTTAGATAAGAAAATTCTAAAGAATGGATAACTCTACCACCTTTGGGAATATAACTAATCCTTATAAACTCCTGCATATAAATGTCATAAATTATCTTCTTTGTTATCTCTATTATCATAATTAGAACACAAGAAGATGTATGATATATGATGGTCTCCAATTGATTCAAATAATATGTGCAAGAAAAAGAGAGAGAAAATATCCTCTAAGATGGCCAAATAATCGATTCTTTGATAATGGAGTTTTAGAGTATGTGATACTTGTAATTTGATAGTTCTAGTATAAAACCATTCTAAAGTATGTTTTTATGGTTTTAGTATAAAACCATTCTAAAGTAGACAATGATTGGTATTTTTCGGTTGAAATTATCAATATCCAAATCATGAGAAGTTAAAAATAAGAGACAGAAATGTAATTTTATATTATGATTTAGGGCATGGTAGGCTTTTTGTTAATGATGCATACCGTAGTACAATTTTTCGATAAAGAAAATCTTACATAATGATTTTAATAACGAGGCCAAATATAATTGTTTTTAGGTAAATACACAGCTTAAACGAAATAAAATATTTGGATTTTGAAAATATTATATATATATATATATATATATATATATATATATATATATATATATATATATATATATATATAATATTTGGATTTTGAAAATAAAATATTTGGATTTTGAATATATATATATATATATATATATATATATATATATATATATGGGTGTGCGTGGGGGGCGGGGGGGGGAGGGGGCAGGGGCGTGTTGGAGCGGTTTTGTAAAAATAATGTTAAAACAATTAAGGAAATCAAGAGATGAAAATAGTAAACCAAATAAATATTAATTACTAAATATGGCTTTACTTTATTACAAACTGGAGGTTTGGAAAGAGAGGGTGTGATTGATTGAGACTGAGAGAAAGAGGACTCGGAAGGCAAGTAATGCAAAGGACGGAGAGTTGATGACCTACACGTGGCCTACTCTCATTGGCTGAACCGGCTGCACCAGTCAGCACATTTTACGATGCACGTGATCGGAAGCACAAATGAAAAACTCCTGCTTCGGAAAAATGCACACTCCATTTGTTTCGACGATCGGCATACATCACCTTCATCTTTATCATCTTAGATGTGGATATACCAAATTTCATGTGGCTATACAATTTTTTCACCGTTGATTTAGATAATGCAAAATTAATGGTTTACCGACAATAGAACATTTTGCATTGCTAATTCAACGGTGAAAAAGTCGTGGAATCACACGAAATTTGGTGTATGCACATCTTAGATGATAACGATGATGATGATGGATGTCGATCGTCAAAAAAAAAGATGGAGGTTGTATTTTTTCGACGCCATAGGAAGAAATCCTCTTTTCTGGCCTTTTTTCTCCATTATATATATATATATATATATATATATATATATATTGTCTTGTCAATTATTGGGATGAGAGAGAGGAGAGATTCCCTTCACTGTATGTGTGGTAAACGGGCTGGGCCGGCCCGGGCCGGCCCTAAGCCAGTTGGGCTTAGCCGGTCAACGAGCCAGGCCAAGCCTAGTTGACAGTGCTTCGGGCCGGGCCTCAGCCCGGCCCGGGTATCCCAAATCTCGGGCCAGCCGAACCGGGTCGGGCCAAACGCAATTAAATTATTATTTTTTAAAAAATAGTTTTTTTTGGATTTTTTTTAAGTCCCAAGTCAGACCTAGATATTTTATTGATTAAAATTTTTTTGAGGAGGATATAAATTGGCAAACCTTACCCCCTCGTATAATTGCCAAAAAAAAAATGAACTTCTCTTAAGTCTTTACTCTTTATTAGAGTCAGAGTTTTCAATATTTGTAATATGTTGGTCTCTAAGTTCTACATCGAACCAATCTTTTTGGCACACTGCGGCCTCCACTGCTTCATTCGACGATCTCGCTCTCTTATTGCTTAAAACTCTGTTTACCATGTACAAATCTATTTCCACAAAAAAAATTTAAAATTCCAAACTCACAAAAAATGACGAGCACCTTTTTTTAAATAAAAATTTGCCCGGGCTGGGCCGTCGGGCTGCCTGGCCATCAGTCAGGCCAGGCTGTAGACCGCCCAGCCCATTTGCCACCTTGCCTACTGTAATTATGCTAATGTCCCTGTTTGCATGTGCACTTCATGTGCAACCCATACTGCACGGACAACTCCCTTTCCCCAATCTTATTTGTGAACCACATAAAAAAAATGGTTCATTTCCCATTGAGTTTAGGTTTATCTCATTATCTGTTCTGATCTTGTACCCTGGTCTGTAATTTTGAGCGTGCCAACTGTGAATATAGAAAAAAAAAATTGTGAGCAATAGGTATAGGAATTTTTTTTGCATTATTATCCTGTCCAAACCTTTGTTTATATAATACATATCATCCATCGCTAGAATGAATGCACTAGGAAATCACCAAAGCCTACAGATGACTTTGACGATCATCTTCAACTTCTACAGTTCTAAAGCATATTGCTCTAAACGAAAATTTATACCTGCCTAAATGGCATCCATTAGAATTAGTTTGAGTTCTCTCTTTCTCCAATTCAATCCTTAAGCAGTCTCATCACAATCCTATGCACAATATGCTGATGACCTTTAGAGCCACCACAACCAAGATTCCAAAAGACACAAGTTAGGATATCACATCACATAAAAGCTTTTGCTCAAAACAAATGGTTAAGAGAATTGAAAATCTCTCGACCTGAGACATTTACACTTCAACTCCTAAAAATATTACAAATATAAGCCACTGTAGGCTAAATGTGGAATGAATATCTTACACTATCTATCACCTGGACCAACGCGGTCCATGGTAGTCAACATCTCTAAAATACACATTATACTAATCAAGGCACTTCTCCAGCCCTAAAATTTCTTCTCTTTTTTCATGTACGGAAAAAAAATTACTTAGGGCCAAAAATATATATATTTATAGAGGCTCAAGAGATCCATGCTTGAGCCGTTCCATGCGAGCTTGGAGCCCAAATAGCGCCTTGTCATCCATAGGAAGAATGTTACTCTGTGTCTGGGCCCCACCTTCTAAATTTCCTGCAGCTGCTGCAGCCTGAATGCTCTTCATCCGTTCTCTGATAGCATCTAATGTCCCCGTTGTTAACCCAGCCGCTGGGAAAATAAATTTCAATGTGAAGAGTTAGCAATGATGGATCATTGTTAGCCTAGGATCTAGATTCTCTCCTCAATTTCACTCAACTACACTATCTTTTATTAAATTACCAAAAAGTTTCATAATAAGAATACATGTTTTTTAGTGAATTATGCCCGTGTTTAACTAAACTAGCATAATGGCGTTCACGAAATTTGTAAAACGCTATCATGGCAGTTTAGTGAAGATAGGTCGTGTGAATATGAAAGTTTTTGGTATTATGAAGTTTATGGTAGTTCAGAAAAACTGGTATAATGTTAGGTGGTCTAGGGAAATTAAGGCTTTTCTGAAGGTCCCCTGGTATTATTAGAAAATTGTAACCAACATATGCACACAAAAATAAACCTGCGCGCGTGAGAGAGAGAGAGAGAGAGAGAGAGAGAGAGAGAGAGAGAGAGACCTCCAGATGCATATCTATCGCTATGATCATCTCCCATGTTTACCCGATCCAATATATTAGTCGCACTAACACCGTAATCTTCTGAAAATGGAACCGGTAAATTGGAAGTGACGTTTTCAGATTTCGGGTTAAGTGATTTCGTATGTACAGGAGAAAGGGGTGCAAATTTTGGAGAACCACCATTTAAAGCAAGAGGAGGCGGAGTCGACATTGGGAGGCTCGAAGGTGTTCTCCCTGCCGCTGCATTCTTTTCCATCTGCATGCTCCAAAATAAATATTTAAAAAATGCAGTGTGAAACTAATAAAATGATTTCAATAACCTAACAGGCCTATTAACCTGAGCAAGCCCATCCCTGATATAAGTTCGGAAAGCTTCACTAGCATTCTGAAGTTGAGAAAATATATCAACCTAACATCATAATTCACAAGTTAGGCACAATGAAACAAAACCAAGTTACCGAGTAGAGGGGAGAAACATGATTTTTACCTGAGGGTATAGTTGAGTGATACGGTAAAGTTCATATAGACCAATTGTGCATGTTTGCTTGTCGCCGATTTTTTTGAACACAGCAGCAAGCTCTTGCTGATTCCATAACCACACGAGGCATTGGCAAAGGAATGAAACAGATCAGAATGTGAATCATGCGCAAGTCAAAAATAAAGTTAATTATACAGTTCTGGTTACGAGTTTACACTGACATGCATGTGGAAATTTATAAATTCCTGGTTAGACCTAATTCCCTATAGAAAATCCATCGTTTCCCCCTTCTAGAATTCTCCCTGGGGAGAACGTGGAAAATGCAAACAAGCTTTTAGGATTATGGCACAGGCCTCACTTATATGTAGTTGTCTCGGCCAGGAAATTGACACAAGTTAAAAGAGGTGTCGGTTTGCAGCCAGTTAGAACATTGTCACATCCTCGGAGCCTTGCTACAAACCAGGCCTTTTTTATCAGAAAAAAAAACAGATTTGGTAATGACTTAATGCAATGGCGTATCGTGTTTAAGGTGATTCTTCGGAACAGCAGCAGGCAGAAACTGCCTAGATACTATTTAGCAAAAACTCAGAACCTAAGGGGTTTCCATAAATTCTTCTTCCTTTTCTTCTGCTTTTAGCCGGAAAAATTGATGCTTTAACAAGCAATCTTTATTAACCCTAATTATAGATGCTAAAATTTACATATTAATGTGATGGGTTTCCATTTTATTCCTGATGCTACTCAACAATATGCAAACACATACATCTCATGTCATCTATGATTTTTGGGTTTGGAAGGTGGAGGGGGGATCGATTAGCATAAGGTTCCGGGCTGCAGATTCTATGGACAACAAGAGACCATCCATAAGGTTGTAAAAAGCGTTAGGCGGAGCTGAGCGTTTGGGGTACCGCCGTCTAGACGGTTTTTTTTTAAGTTTAGATAAAATTATATTTAATATATATACATATTGAAATTTCAGTAATATATTGACACTTCAGTATAGAAAATAGCAATATATTGAAATTTCAGTAGTAAAAACATAAATATATTGATAATTTCGCATGATAACCCGTAACATATCGATGTTTTAACAGTAAAAGTCAACAAAAAATAAATTTGAGCTATATAAATCTGAAATTATTCAGAAAATGGGACAAAATTGATTAACTTTTATTTCATTTAGTATGGGTTTGGGTCAGATATGATGAAGAGAGAACAAACCCGACACATGATACTTCAAAAAAGATTAATTTTTATTCCATTAAGTGGGCTGGGTCCGTCTAGAAGAACTTAAGCGGGCTGGGTCCGTCTAGAAGAACTTAAGTGGGCTAGGCGGCTTAAGCGCTTAAGCCGCTTAATTACACCACGGCTGAAGCGGAGCGGCTTTGCACCGCTTCCGCCTAGTCGGCCGCCTAGACAGCTTTTTAGAACACTGTCATCCATAATCATAATCCATAATCATAATGACTGGTTGGTGTCCGAAATCTCCTATACAAAGGGAAGCCTATAAAGAAGGTATAAGATACATCTCTGTTATAGGAAATTGTGATCAAACTCGGAAGGCACAAATGAAGCCTAGAATGAAAACCATATGCAAAAGAACACATAAATAGCACAAATGATTTTTATTTCAAATAGTAGGCCATAACATGTAGCAGGCTGGACTTGAACCCAAAACTCCTGCTCAATGGCGAGAAACTTTACTGGTTACCATTATAATACAGTGGCACTTCAAATGACGGCGTAATAAAATTGACAAATGTGATGAAGCACCTTTAGCTGAGCATCTGCAGAATGTGTCGTCGGGTTTGGGCTGTTAGAAGCTGAATCGCCCCAATGTGTTTGTCCAATAGGGCCAGATGGAGTCAGCATTCTAGCAGCTGTGAGGGTCTATAAAAGTAAACAAAGTATTAATTAACAACACTTGCAACCTTTATTTAGTTCAGGCACATTTCTCTTTGAACAGTTAAAGTTTACCTGCAGATTGAGGTCGATGTAGGCAAGAATAATGGGCTGAGGTTCCATGTCTATAGGAACCATGGAGAGGTGACCCTTTATGGCTGTGCCACGAAGCTTAACAAGTTCATGCAGAACTGTTTTAACCATCCGCAATGGCTTATCATCTGCCCCCGCCCTGCTTATAGTTCACCCACAAATCAAATATTTTCTAATACAGTTCAAACCCTTGTGAGGTTTGAACAGATTAAAAAAAAATAAGAATGAGATGTTTTGATCTGTTCTTCTGTGCATATATACAAGAAAAAAAATTCAAAAAATGTAGTATTGGTCAGTTCATTGCATGAAGCCCTTAAGACTGTAGAATTCCTTAATTTCATTGAAATAAAATTACACTTATTCAAAAAAGAATAAATTCTAGCATTTCTTTTTTAGCACATGCTGCACGTACTGCACCCACCCGGAAAAATAGAAATCAAAAGGTAGAAATATAAATAGGATCATAAAAGAATGAGATGTATTAGCAATAATTTGTGTACCTTCGCCGTATTTCCTCCATTCCTAGATCTTGCAAATATATGTGAATGCTTTGAAGAATTCGATCAAGATTAACATCATAAATTGTGCTCTGGAGGACCTGGGTGAAAAAATCACAAGTCTTTAAAGTAAGGAAAAGAAAATTAATATTAAGGACCTGAAAAGACGATGATAGTTACCTTTGTCAGTTTGATCAGGCATTTAACTACTAGGTCTGAAAACTTTTGATTCCTAGTGATGAAGTTCTCAGTTGATGTAGGGCTTGGCCACCTCGAAGTGTCCAAGGGTTTCAATAACTTAATTAGAACAACAAAGAAGATGTCCGTTCTGCATTATCCTGCTCAAGTAGGAACCAATTATAATACGTTGTGATATCAGAGGAACTAGTGTTATGGCACATGCTACAGTGAACCCAAAAAAATGGCATTGTCTTTGAACAGAAAAAGGCAACATTTAATCCTTCAAATGGATCTTTTAATGCATGACAATGGCTCAAGGGCTTATATCTAACAAAGCGGAATAGATTTTCTTCTGCTTTTCTCATCTAGACTGAGAAGATGTTGCATGTGTCACTTTATGCATTCATCTATAAATCATTTAGACATAAAGTTTGGTGGAGGGGAAAACTAGAAAACTGCTACTGCTACTTCAGAAGCCTTTTACTTAAACTTTTGGTGTCGGCTACATGAACCAAGGGCCACTTTCCTGACTAAAGTGTCCACTCCACTACCTTATCCTTTTAAACCGCCTACATCCGTGTTTATAAGCCTAATCCCCAGCCCCCCTTTGATACAGTAGCAACACTTTTTCACTTCTCTTGCAAATTTATTAGGCTCCGTTTCAAGTGTCCAAACCATCTAAATTAATTTATCGTCATTTCATCTTCTATGAAAGATAACTTCAACTTAGAGAACTGTACTAATGAAACATGCACCAACATCTCAAAGTGTCGCATGTCCTACATAGAAATATATGTTCCATGAGTCGTGTTAAAATTGCCAACTCATTTAAATTTTCCGTTTTAGTAGCAAAGAAAAAAATTAAGTAAGCTCAACGTAAAAGCCTACCAGAATCTTTAACATTAAGACATTAAGTGCTTTCAGTAGCTGACTGCCCTCATCCATCAAAGGAACCCTTTCATCTAAGAGCCAAAGTAGAAGTTCAGTTATTAGGGTGTCTAATGTACTTTGCTTCACAGCATCTGCGAGTCTTTTGATCAGGAAGGCCTGCACAAACCCAGTTATCATAAGCCTCAACTCAAATAGATTTTGTATACAAAAGAAAAAAAATCACACATGTATGGAAGATTGAAAGAACAAAATTAACTGGCACCTGCACAAGCGTGTTCAGGACATATTTACAAGACCTCGAAGATGCTCCAGATAGGCTAAAATTGAAAGTCTTTGGAACCTACAAAGGCTTTTAGAATTAGAGAAATTAAAGAGAATGGCAAGGTACAGTTATTTGGAAACAAGATTTCATTACCATTATCGCTAGGGATGAAACTAACTGGTCGGCCTCCTTAATTAGCTCTTCAATTGCGCTATTTTCAGGGTCATTAGCAGCTTGAGTCAACTCATGGCACACAACTTTCATGCCTTCAACTGACTGCATCAAAGAAAATACCACACGAGAAAGAATCATTTAGCTAACTTCTAAATAATAACAGTGCCATAAACAATAATTGATGGAACACGTTTTGTTTCATCCAGGAAATATAATCAATTATGTCATGGACTACTCAAAATTGCCAGATGAATATCCGTAAGACCCAGACTCAGTTTCTTTAACAAATATACCTTAGTCAACTTCACTTAAACAAATCCAAGAGGAAAAAACCAATTTCAAGAAGCTAGGGTAGGCGAAATAAAATTATATTTAAATCTATTTTAAATACATTCATAAAGTTAAATACTGAACAAGGGCCAAAACAGCTCAAGACTGCTAGAACCACATTTATAAGGATCCATCTGAAACTGAAGAAGACATTGGTGCTACTTTAAACTTCGTTTCCTTTTTCATTCTTAGGAAAAGGTTCTAGACTACACACAGTGTCATGCACAATTGCACATTATTTGCTTGCTGTGACAGAAGTCGCAGAACCTAGGGACTAGGCTTTTGTGGCTCAGAGGCAATTTGATGAATTAATCCTTCTGAAGTAAAATTCCCTAGGAACCTACTATCATATATAACCGCTTGCATGAATGTAATGCAATCCCCATATATCGACATCGTGGGATGTAATGGAAGTTACATAAATAAGGAAATAAAGACAAAATACAAAGGAGCAGTAATAACAGGCTATGCTAGTTTGATGATTACCAGAATCTATTTGGATATGGATTATTTGTGGCTTCCCGGGTGAAATAAGTCCAAATGTTTGCTTGTAAATGGGGACTGAATTACATCTGTACGTCTATAATTCTATATGGGAACTTATAATGAGTGCTTAATAATTTAACAAATGAATATAAAGATGTGCAGCTTTAAACATTGCTGGGTAAGGCTGACACTACCTCCAGTCTTAAGGCTCTAAACGAGTCAGTGCACACAAGACAGATATATGCCAATCAACTTCTGCTTATAAGTCTTCCACAGTCGTGCACTTAATAAGTCTACTTAACAAGTCTTCCAAGTTCCAAGAAAAAACTTATTTTGCCAAAGTCAATTTTAAGTTTTTAACCCCCCCCCCCCCCCCGAAAAAAAAACTTTATTTAGTTCTTCCTCCTAGCTATGCATGCATTTTATGTTCTGATCAGCAGCTCTTGCATCCTATAGTTCAATATAAGGAAGAATGAGAGGGCCTAAGAATTCAAAATGAGGCACAAATTTTGGGCCCACTCACTATCATCTTCTTCTATAATCAGAAAGAATGGGCACTTCAAGTACCTTACAATTTTTTATAAAAAAAAGTCCATCTCCTAAATATTCTCTAGAAAAATAGGCTTTTCAATCATCCATAATAAAAACGAAAGACAAGGAATGTTCAAATTGTATATGCAAAATTGGAAAAATGGTGTTTATGGAGATGGCATGCTGAAATGGGATTCCAATGTTGAATTTCTTTTTTTTAATTTTAAATTATATTACTTTCTAGGCAAACCTTAAATTAAGTCATGTTGTTTTCCTTGTTGCATGTGAAAAATATATTGCCACTTCAAGCAGTTAATCTCTAAATATAGAAGGCTCAATTTAACTTTTTCTTTTTCTTTTTTTGACATTATTTCCTTATTGGTGCATGTGTAAGCAAATGAGACTCCAAAAAGGATTTCAATGACATAGAAGGATAAGAAAACTTAATTATTTCACCAGCTAACCAAACTGACAGGAAATAACTATTAAAGAACATCATTATTCCTAGTAGTAGGCAAAGCATAAAGATTGCATAATAAGAGAAAGTAAAAATGATTCCAGCAACAGTACAAGATATCTTGAAAAAATACTACCTGCTCAGGTAAACCCAATGCGATAATTTCAAGAGCTTCATGCCAGTCTGCAGAACCATTTACAGTCGAAAATTGTCGGGGTAACATGTTCCTTTCCACATGAGAATCGGCAAAACCAATGTTATCCCTATTGATAAATATGGATAAAGTCAAGACAAGGTTAAATGGCCAGCCACAATCTATAAAATTAGAAAGTTATGGGGTAGCCACGAGAGAGTATTCAATAAGGTTATACTGGGCCTGGGGAGCTCCCCAGGCCTGTGCCTGCGAACGCAGGCACAATCCCACGGGTGGGTCCCCCCCGCCAGATTTTGGGATTGTACCTGCTTCGCAGGCACTGGGCCTCAGGAGTTCCCCAGACCCAGTAAGCTCATTCAATATACCTTGACAGAACAGGAGCTGCCACGGAGCGTGGAAGGACTTCTCCACTCTGTTCCGCCACATCTAGCCTGAAAAATTCAATATCAAACATTATTCTACATACATAAACAGAAAAATAATTTTATTATAAAGTATCCACATATTGAGATTTAAAAAATGGCCAACCTAATGGGATAAGTTTTATTATCATAAATGAAAACAAGTAAATGCATGTGCATATACTATGCCTATGCATTCAAATAAAAATGGTACAGCATAAATATTTGGTTTATTTTCTATATTTTCAACATGACCAATATAGATGCTTTCCTAACCCTTCCGTATTCAATATAACAAATAGTAAAGAGTACCCAATCCACTAAAGTAATATTTTATACAAAGCATTATGCAAATCATACGTAACTTGTCGGATAACCACATTAATCAAAAACTTAATCTCATTATTGAGAGACAACAATGCATATAAAGCAGACTTAACACTGAACACTCCCCCTGACATGCGACTTCCGGTCATGTGGAAGGCCTCAAGCATAAAGATAGATGCTTGGAAAGACATAATAAATGCTGGTAAGTGAACTATAAATTATTAATGAAGTTAGATCCCAGGGATTTTGAAACCTCGCATTTATAGCATGTCAAATGACCCCTGTACCAGTAACTCGAACTTAAGTGTAGGCCGACAATGTCAAGCAATCTTGACACTTAATGGACAAAACAACGTACAGCATGAAATGTGGACTTGAGATGGAAAAAAAACATTAGCAATAGATCACAACGTTGATAAACAACAGTTTATTTAAAAGAAAGGGATATGTTCTATGTAAATAAATAAAGAGCCATAAGGCTCTGTGCTAAGCCGCAGGCAGGTTGCCTGCGGACGACGCACAAAGAACAGAGGTGGTCGCCCACATATGCATGGTCTCCACCCCAGTTTCCCTTCTTTTTTTTATTCACTCAGTCGCAGGCAACTGCCTGCGGCTGAGCACAGATACATTTTTTCATTGATAAAACATGATGAAGACACACAAAAGTTGAGTCTCCAAGTAGTCAAACATGTCAAATTGCCCCCATCTCATGTATCAAACAAAACGGCATCTCATCATTTAGTATCTTCATGAGCTAAAAAGTTCCAAAATATTGATGGCTAGCATTTTAAGAAGAGGTGTACCTAGAGAAACGTGGGGGAGGTAGCATGTGGTATCATTGAACACTACAACCTAAGCTATAATTTGGCACAAAAAAAAGGTGCAATTCAAGCATCAATAATATACGAGAGAGAGAGAGAGAGAGAGAGAGAGAGAGAGAGAGAGCGAGAGAGAGAGAGAGAGACCCATTATCTCTGACAGAACGGCGTAATGCTGCTCTAGCCTCGCCAGGCTTTCCTTCCTTCTTCTTTTCCATATCCCGAGCCTATATTACGGAACAATAAAGGTGTTGTAAGCAGGAGGTTCGCCAATTATGTATGGATGAGGTTGGCAGCTTTATTATACTAACCTTCCACTTAAACCTATCATCCAGCATACTCTTTTGAGCTTCGGATAGCTTTCCAACATACCTCCACACGTCGTCACCTGTGCAAATAAAAATACTGATACAAGGTCAATAAGTAGTGAAAGTGTATATAAGGTCAATATATGAGGCTTAAAATCTTGAATGCAGATCAGCATTTATATCTTCAGAAATACCAATGTTGAGAATATGGTTAACATTTAGCCCCACATTGGAAAAACTATGGAATGCATATGGGTATAAGATATAACATGGGATAAACCTCCATAAGGCTTGAGTCTTTTGGATGGAGTCCCACTATATTAAAAACCCATGTGCATCCATGTATGGACCCCATGTGTTGTGGGCCCCAAACCAAGTTTTACATGGTATCAGAGCTTGGGTGTTTGTTTGTCCATGTTACACATGAGGTTGCTTGGGTGTTTGTTTGTCGTCCTGAGGTTGCTTGGGTGTTTGTTTGTCCATGTTACACATGTACAAACATTTAGTCCCTCATTGGAAAAACTATGGGATGCATATGGGTATAAGATATAAGATGTGATAAACCTCCATAAGGCTTGAGTCTTTTGGATGGAGTCCCAATATATTACAAGCCCATGTGCATCCATGTGTGGGTCCATGTGTTGTGGGCCCAAACCGAGTTTTACAACAAACATCAGAAGTTCTAGTTACTGTGAGCAACAAAGGACACAATCCTTGTTAGGCCATAGAACTGTAAATTTATTATTAACTTGCAAGCTTACCAAGATTTTTGTATGCAGTAGCCATCGTATTTAGGACAGCTTTCCTAATTTCACCATCTCGCTCAGATGTCAGCGCAGCAACAAGTTGCAAGGACTTCAACTGTCCACTAATCTGCAAATAGAAACACATTACGTAATTGATAGAAAAGTCAAGAAGTGTGAAAGTACCAACTCCCAAAAGATTCATTAATGCACCTCAGCTCCATAATGATCGATTAGGTAGCCAACAAGGTCGACACATTCAATCCGAGTTCGGTTATTTTTTTAGCGCAGCCCCTCCAAAACATAGGGTAGTAGCTTTGATGCAGAATATATAAAAACAATCTGCTTCATTAGTTCCCGTATTTTCTCCCGCAGTTTTTCAATATTATGCCCACACTGAAAATAATAAAATCAAGCCAGTTAACATGGAGACTGTAACATAAACAAAAGATAAATAGAATGAATACGACATATACCCAATAAGTACGAATGATGACAGGATAAGAGAGCGATTGACAAGGATACGAAACTGTTGAAGAATGTAGCGCCATAAAACCCAAATGAAAAAAAAAAACTAAAATACACATTTCTACTTTAACAATAGAACCTAACTAAGGTATTAACCTTTCCCCTTATCACAACACAATATTAAAATGGGAGCTAGGGATAATTGATATGCCCAGGAATTAAGGAGTTAATTAAGACGAACCTTCTCTACTAGGCATGGAAGGAACAATGCAGCCTCAGCCTCAGTCAAATTATAGCCTTCTTCCTTCAGAGCATCAACAAGTTCAGGAAGAAACTCTAGGACCTGTTTGCCATATCAATTTGTAAATAAATGCCTCAGCACATGGTTTTCTTTTCTTTTGCAGAAAATTGTAGCTCTCTTACAACTAAATCAAGCATTTTGTGTTCTAATCAGAGAGAAAAGGCTACCTTTAACAGGCATGTGGTGTTGGACTCACAAAAGCGCAACACAAACCACCTTAGAAGTATATCAACAAGTTCAATTATTTCTTTAACACTTGATGGTAGAGCCTGCAAAAACTTACACATTTTATAAATTTATATAATTACACAATGCAAACCGATATTAAAAGAATAGAGCAAATAAGAAATCCACCTTTTGCAACATATCAAGTCCATCTACTTGTTTCTTGAAATCGGTACTTAGAAGACGCCTATGCAAGTCTTCTCTGAAATACTTCATAAAATCACACTGCCAAATATGCATATCATTAGATAACAATGAATTCAATTGCTAACAAGATATACTGATATAGTAGCATATAGTAAGTAATTATGATGAGTATTAGTGTATAATACAGGAAAATTTGATTTATTGCATGTTCCTAGCAAACATTGCATTATGGATCAGAATTTCAAAAATGGATTCGTGGTTCAGTCAAAATCTGCAGATTGTGCAGTCAGTCAAAGAACTATATGCGTAAATAGGAGTTCAAACCATTAACAAAGCAATCTATTAATTGAATTTTTTGCATTTATCAGTTTAATGTGACATTGGTTTCTCATGCAAAAGAAACAATAAGTCACATGTAAACAAAAATTTGCAGATGATACAGTTAAAAGTTTATTTGGAGATAATTCTAAGGTCTAAATTCAGGAGATTAAGGGCTGGCTCTTAACCTAACCAAGTGAGAAAGTGAGTCGCTAAAATACCACTGTTACAAAAACAAATAATATGTGTTTGCGTTTTTAAGATCTCAAATTAAAACTAGGTTAAATGTAAAAAAAAAAAGTTTTCAACCAGAATGAGCCACTTATGAGTACAATACTTTTTTAAATAATTATAGACCTTCAGAAGGAAAAATTATAGACCTCCAATATTATAGAGATATAGCATAAAAATACAAATAGATACAGATACCCACATCAGAAGGCAAGGCATCCTATAAAAATCAACACAAACATACCTCAAGATCTTGAATCTGCTCGGGGCGTGGATCCTCAAATTTGAATCTGCGTATAACATGTCTCTCCCTATCTTCCTGTAAGGATAGAAACAGAAATGATAACTAAGAGTCTAGAACTCAATAGTGTGTGCAAGTCTACGTTGAAACAAACCTTGTTTGAGTCCTTGAAATTGAATAAAGCCTGTGATTGAACCGCAAGGTCCTGAACCGACAAAATAGACTCTGATTTTGAAGCTCTCGTAGGGACCCCTCTCTGTCAAAATATATAAATATATATAATAAGCACCCAATTTTATTGAAAGAACTATGTAAAAGACTGAAGAAATATGCACTGAGGGAATAGCCTTGCTGCCATGCTTAAGCCCACGATCAGCAAAACCATTGTGACCTGGTTTTGCTATCTTCGAGGTAGATTTCGATGGCAGGCCGGCTGGAACTGGTTTTGCGCAATCTGATGCTTCGGAAAGGGATAAACCAGAAGGTTTTATTCGTTCAAGTACAAGAGCTAAAGCTGGACCATGTAAATCCTTTAAATTCTTTGACACCTTGAAATCAGAGTAATGGCATTTCATTAAATATCATTGTGCAACTTTTTTTGGGGTGGGGTGGGGGTAGAGAGAAGGGGGGGGGGGGCTTGAACAACATACTGCTTCTTGGTCATAGAACCTCAAAATTTCACCGAAAGTAACCTCAGCAGCCTTGCGAACTTCTGCTGATTTATCCTAGGTAAGTAAAAGCGTTTAATTGTTACTTCAAATACCATAAATATTAGTTGTGTTTTTTCATCAACAATACAAACAGGTAAATGGCAATCAACTACTCTATGAAGAACTTATACAACTGCTAAACAGCACTGCCATGCCATACCGAAAATGCTGCTGCAGTTGGCTTCAACAGGTGCAAAGCTTCAGGAAAATCACTATTCCCTGAAAGATGCCTAGACAACCAATCAAAAAGATCTTTTTTCCCTTCTGAACCGAGTTTTGGGTCGGCCAATGCAACTGTGATGTATGGAACCTGGGAAATCCACCAAATATACACTGATCACCAAATGAACAATCAACGAATAACTTTAGAGTAACTCAAATTAGCACATACCATTTTATCAAGCTGCACAGATCCAATCCATGCATCCAAAGTATTCAATGTAGATTCTCGCATATGCTTCTTATTATCACCTATACATTTTAATGTCTTGCAAAAGTCCCTGTAGGAATTAGAGAGTCAAAATGATGCAGAGTCAAAATCAACCAATTTGGTGAAGTATGAATAATGAGTATAAACCTTGCTTGATTTCTCAACTGCAGGACCCATAGCAGATGCAATACCAGCAATTGTAGTTAAAGTTGCCGTCACTAAATTCTTATTGCTGTCATAAAGACGACCTCTTAGAGCTGCAAGTAATTCGACTGAAAATTGCAAAACACATGAGTGAGCACAGAATCCATATTATCAAGTTTCTACCATCTAACAATCAGCTCACGGGCACAACACATAAACCCATACCAGTGCCTGCAGCTTGGATGCGCTTGTTAGCTTCTTCGAGGATTTTATTTATTGATTCAATGGACTCCAACCGAGCCTGCATAATTTTATAAACATGTCCCACTTGTAATAATCATAACTTCCTTCTAAAGGTATTGAAAGAGTGCAATTCATCATACAATAGCAAATAAGATACTCTAACCATACCTTCCAATCAGAACTTCCCATATTCTTCAGTAGAGTAGGTGTAATTTTCGCACTGATATCTTCACGTGGCAAACCATCAAGCCCAGAGCCAGACACAAAGGACGTGGAATCTGAAGCTTTTACTGTTTTCTTTGGAGCTGCAGCAGCACCCTATCAAGGAACCCAATTAAGCATTACAATTGCAAGTATCCAAAGGTTGAAGGTGGCCGCAGCCTTCGGCACTGAATGACTATACCTCAAATGGGTTTTTCTCATATTCTTCTTCCAATGCACTAAGAAGAGCAGGCTTGACATCAGCCAGGAATCCTTTGATATCTGTGGGGAACTGAATATTAAAACTCTACGATGATCATAAGGAACAGAATGAGCAAAAATGGCAGTAAAATTTACCTGGACCAACAAACTTATGCAAGACTCCAATAAGCTTGATAGCTGAGTTTCTTGTTGCAGCAGCACTTGATTGTAAACCAGTGTCTTTGCAAAAATCAATTAGGTCCTACAGAAGTTGCATCTTATAATCAGAAAAAGGACACACAGACACACACGTGTGTATATAAAGAGAGAGGGGGGGGGAAAGGGGTATGAGCCGGCGGCCCTTTTTAAAAAATGAGCCCTCACCGATCCAAACCGGACATCTTGATCTATGTATAATGAAACACTTATATATATATATATATATATATATATATATATATATATATATAGAGAGAGAGAGAGAGCATAACATGGGAGAAATTACAAGTACCTTTAACTTTATATGGGATACACCAAAATCATCTACCGCGGAGACCGTCCATAAAATACCTTCACTGAGAACTTTGGGATTCTTGTGTTCTTTCATAATTTTGTAAAGCTAGATGTAAAAAATTTGTTAAAGAACAATACAGTTCAAAAGTATGTTCAACTTCACTACATCAAAGAAATTTCAAATATGTTAAATGAATGTAACAGATTATACTCATTCCCATGTATGCTTACTCTGTCAAACACAAAACCAGAACCCACTGCTTCAGAGAAGCTAGTAAGGCACTTCATTGCATGAGCACGTGTTTTAATATCTGCTACCCGTTCGCCTATACCTGAATTGTGTAAAGCAACAGTCTTAGCGATAAACACCAACGTTCTAGGAAAGGTCAGATGTTAGAATGAAGAAACACAAGTAACTGAAATATTGTCCACTTTATGAATAAAGATAATTATGAGAAATTTGGACTAAAGGCTGGCAGAATCTAAAATTCAGTAAAATAAGACCAAAAATCACCAAAGACCAGGGATTATTGTCCAAGGAATGTCGAGTATAAGAAGATATCTCACCCTGTATACAAAGTACAACGCATCGCTTTGGAAAACGTTTCACAGTTGAAGCGATATATGTTATTAGCTCAATCACCTGTTGTTGAACCTGCATAGATATTAATAAGTTCCCATTAACCAATCATATATAAGCATGCAGTACCATTTGTGTATAAGCATGCAGTTTGTATCCAACAAACAGATAAAATACCTGCACATTCTTTTCGCCCCATCCAGGCACAGCACACAGTAATCGAATCAAGATCTCCGCAGACGGATCAAGGTCTCCAAGATTTTCAACCTCCTGCTTTAGCAAGCCCATTGCTGCAAGAGATATTGACTATCGAGATAGTAAGAGGATCCTTAATGAACACATTAAAATGATTTGAGAAAGTTGATAAAGTAAAAAAGGTTCTCAGTAGTCATTTCTCTAATTAGTAAGCAGAAGACAAAGCGTGCATTTCATAAATTAGTATGCAGGAGATAAAATATTTGTTTTTACATAATTAATTGTATTTCTTGCAAAATGATAATCTGAAGCAAATGATAAGTCAATATACAATAGCATATATGCCATACAAATATGAAAGACAAGGTAAACAAAAACAACTCCAAGGACGACTGATCGAGAAGCTCAAACGACTGAGCAAACATGGTCATCATAATAGAAGAAGCACTCTCATTAACAGTTTTTCTTAAATGAGGCGGAAATTTAAGCTCCATTTTATTTCCTTAGGACAAAAGCATTGCAGTAAATGATATCCATGTACCAAACATGTTCTCAACATAGAAACATCCATCATTATATAATATAAGCTCCATTTTATTTCCTTAGTACAAAAGCATTGCAGTAAATGATATCCATGTACCAAACATGTTCTCAACATAGAAACATCCATCATTATATAATATAACCTCACAAGATAGTTTAAAGACTATCTGCACTATTTTCATTAACATTTTCGTAATGATTCACCTAACTCAATATATATAACAGTGACAGCATGTCAAAAGTACCTGTTAAGGATGATTCCACAAAAAGATAAATAGACGATGGATAAAAATGTCCTTATGGACCATAGCCAAGTACTAAGATATATGTGTGCATGCGTACACCCAAGTCTGTGCTATAAATTCTCAATTTTGGATAATAAGACATGTTTGACATATATCATTAAAACACAAATAGTCATGTCTAAGAAATCGAAGATTTGCCTTTCATGGGAGAAACTCAATAATTATAAAATTCACCTCAACTTGAGCCTCTTAAGACAATGAATTTAAAGGCTAAACTTCTAACAAAATAAATCTCCATATCTCTGCTGCTCCTCTCACCCCTCCCTCCCCTCCCCCTTCCCCTCCCGCACTTAAGATGAAAGGTGACAATTAAAGGCTATAAGAAAGTCTACAGTCAAAGAGGTTAATATGGATGGAGTTAGGATAAGCGTTGTTGGGTAAACCAAAAGTTAAACTGCATTCAAAAATCGTTAATTTAATGTGTCCAAAAGGACAATCGGATCCAACCAAAATGAAAGCAAAATGCAACTACAAGGGAATAGGCAAGATAGGCAGAGTATCATGAACCCGCAATTATAAATGGGCTTGTGGCGCCAGACATGTGCTATCCTAGTGCATGGGAAGGTCCTCCTTGCCCACAATTCACATGAACACGGTGCATGGTAAGCAGCATGAGGTAAATGAGGGGAGAGATCATTTCAACACAAATATACTTACAATTTAATGTATACATTATGAAGACAGACCAAAACTGGCTAAGACTTAGATTTTAACCCTAGATTACAGCTTACAATTGAAGTTTGATGAGCAAAAGCATAAAAAGGAGATGTGTATATTGAATTTACTTATTCCATTGGGTGCAAATAGCATTATAGTCAATGTAATGTGATCTCAGGAATACGAACAGAGCATGTAGTCAAGAAAATGAAAAATCCAGAGAGTAATTTCTTGACAAAACTGTGCCAAAGGCAAGAAATATAAATGATCAAATATGCCTAAAGCAGAATAATGGAGAATAACACAAAAACCTTCAAGGCGATCTTTCCAAACGCCACTCTTTAATTGGGAGATTGTATCACCAGGTATAATAGAACCCAATTTGCTTTCAATTTCTTCCAAACTCATCTCTCCTGGCTGTTAACATTGAATCAAAAACAGGCAAGTCTTAAGAATTTGGAAATATCATTACAGAAACATGTAAAGAGGATAGCCACCATTCATATATATGTAAGAGAAATCATTCCAACTAATGCATTCATTCAACATTTGAATTTAAATATTTCTGATACAAAAAGTCTATAACTAGCTAGTGTATATTCAGTTTGTTATCTCATACCTCGACGTCTTCAATCTCAATAGATCCCGATGCCTTAGAATGCCCAGCTCCATCAGCCTTTTTCCCCGTGCCAGATTTCACTGAGCCAGTTTTTTTAGCTGTTGGCTGGAAAAAGGAATCAATCGAGCAACAAATATGCTTTAGACTTAAGAAGGTTTGAATCATCTCAGAAAACAAACTTAAAACATGAATTTCAACTCACTGCTGCCTGGACCGGCTTCTTCCCACTTAGCATACTTGCTGCTGATCTTCTGGGAAATGAACTGTCACTGGCCTTGAGAGGGGATACCGAAAGGAAAATTGTTTTAAAGTAGGAGAAAAACAGAATTTATCACCAAGAAAGAATTATCAGCTTGAAGAAATCAAGTCAAAGTGTCAAACTCAGTGCAGGAACCAACAATGAACAAGGTGTCTAATAATAAGAAACATTTAAACGAAATATGAAACATTTATTAATATCAAAAAAATTATGAAACATTTAAACGAAATAAACAACACTGTTTCATTAGAACATCAGAGTTTTCTAAAATAAAATGGTTTTTTAACAAGTGTAAAACTTGTGATCCAGAAGTCTTGAACATCAATGAAATCAATACTTTAACGTTGATTGATGCCAACTACAAGCATGATCAGATTATACGCGATATAATAATTTATTATCTCACACTTGACGTGTGCAAAAAATGCAATAAACTCCAGAATAACAAAAGATGACTGAAACATGTTTGTGGTAGAGCTTGGGTAGACCAAAGATTAAGATGAATTGGAACACTAGAAATTGGTAAGGGGTCACTAACATGACAAGGATATGGCCCTTATAAAACTGAATTGTTGTATAGATTTCACATAGCTGACCCAAAATTTTTGGGAGAAAAGTTCTGACTTTTATTGTTGTTATCTTTAAAAAAAATAACGTTGGAACCAAGAGGAAGAACTTAGATAGATGCTATAAAAATTAACAAAGTCAAAGTTCAAGGAGCATGCAACAATAAAACACAGCTCAAAACTAGTGTGCAACTCTAAACACGGGAATTGAATAATTAAAGACTGCAGGATTGAGCCTAAACCAAGGATATTTAGCTATCAAAATTGAAGTACCATAACCAAATCTAAACCACCTTTTTAACCTCTTGTTCTAATCTAGTTCTCCTGCCCATAAACTGAGTGCACTTAATAATTTAAAAAGCACTCATTCTTTATCTAAAGAAGGGTACTGGTCATTTCCCAAGTTAATACTGTCCAATCATGTCACTAACTTCGGGATTTCTTAACATGAAAAGGTAATACAGCGAAAAAATTTCAGCTGAACTTAAATCTACTTATTAACCACTGATATGACCCGAATGTGTAAGTTCCACTAAAATAGCATGTCAAAACCCTAGGAGAATCACCGGTCATCAATAATTACAGATGGTAATGCAAAATATTAGCACTAATGGAAGTATGATTACAGGATACAAATATACTTCAAACAAGTTAACAAGATTGATGGTCACGCATAAGACTAGCTTATAGACTCAATTGAATAATAAGAGAGGATCTATCTACTATCTAACTTTTCAGCTACAAGAGTTCGCATTCAAAAATCATTATTACCATAAACTTATAAGTCTAATGAACCACGCCAAAAAATACAAAGATGACAAACCTCCGTCCCAGAGACACTCCCAATTGAAACGGGCATGAGACCTGTAATCAATAAAATGAGTATTAGCAGAAATCTCATCCACTGTTATAAAAAAATGTTTCATGATAAAAGTTTCACACCTGATCCTGTGCCAGAGACAGAACCACCAGTAGAACTCCCAATCATTTCTGAAAGCTTCTTCTTTCTAACTTCATCTAATTTCTCTAGAGATCTCTCTAAGGGTCTCATACCAACCATCTTAGAATATCACAGTAAGGAAGAGTAAGACTTCAAGATATTACTTTCAGCTGTAACAGATAGAGAAATACTTTACCTACCAACCCAGTAGATTCCACATAGGCTACCGAGTTGGTGATTGGTAACAAGATGGGGACAAACTTACAACTCTAGGACATGCACTTTTGTCCCCACTGTTTTAGCCAATCACCATCCCAGTAGCCTACATGGAATCTAAAGGGTCGGTAGGTAAAGTATTTTTCTAACAGATAACTCTCTTTCTTTAAATAAAAGACCTCTGGTATGCCAATACCTTAGCTATGGCTGCCAAAACAGCAAATGATGCATCTCTTACTTCTGGGGTACCATCATTCAGGCACTACAAAGATCAACAAGAGACATAAATAACTGTGACTTATCTAGTTGCCTTTCAATTACACAAACCCTCAAAAGATGAACTGTCGGTAATAAGAGCTACCAGTACTAACCTCCATACAGATAGGAACATAATCCTTATGCAACTTCAGAACAACAACCTTATTACTCGTCTCAATACAATATGTGATCCAGTTTAGTGTTAACGACCTAACAAGTGGGACCTTATTTTTCACAGCCACTTTGACATCTGAAATGATAAGCAAAAGGTAGCTCATTGAGCAAAAGAGAAAAATAGGTGGACCAATTAAAAACATGAATGACCCCTCAAATGAACAAAAAAATATCATTTGACAATAATAACTTTCCATTAAAACAAGAAGCGGCTTGGCATAAAGGACAAATAAAGATGAAGATCTAATCCGCCAATTAGGATACTGTTTGGGGAAAAACATTATAATCCAATAACTGAGTTAGGAGTTAGGGGCCAGTGTTTTAAAAGGCGCCCGTCTAGGCGCCTATGCGGTTGCCTATGTGCGTAGAAGAGTCGCACTGCACCGCACTGCATTAGACCGCTTAGTCAGGAATTATGCTTACGCTTATATTCTTGTGGGTGTACTCTCTTTATTTGTTAATTGGAATGTAATATATGACAAATTTGAGTTGTTTTAGCACTATTAAACGTCAAGGGCCACCATGAGGGCCTTCCGCAGTCGATTTCAAGAGCCGCCGCCGATTTCGAGGGCCATGAGTGCTAGCGACCATCGTCGGTTTCGGAATTCTCCAAAACTTGAACCAAGATCTCCACGAAGATCTTCACTTCAAATTTCGATCTTATCTTCACATTCGATCTTCAACTTCGAACTCACCTTCGACTTCAAGTTTCAACCACGCCAACATCGCCTTCGAGTTTTGACTGCTCCTTCGAGTTTCAAACCTTTGACGGCATTTTTTTTTCTTTTCTTTTTTTGCTTTTTTAGACTTAAAATTGAAGAAATTTAGCTTAGACAATTAATTAATTATTTAATTAATTTTTTTGGATATTTAAAAAATTGGTTGAATTTACTTCGTTACCAACTTGCAGTTAACTCTCAACGCCCTTGAGAATGCTTATTTAAGCCGCTTCTACAAGTAAAAAAGAAACCAAAACAGTTAACAATCAAATTAAAAATCAATGTTTAGCAAATAATCTTTAAAAAATAACAAAATTAACTCAAAATACACTCAAATTGATGTCAATGCAGCCTGGACGGCCGCCTAGGCGGCGCCTATGCTCAAGGCCCTTTGGCCGCACCGCTTTTGTCGCCGCATTTTAATTACTGTTAGGGACATTATCTTATTTACCCAAATATCCTCTACACTCAAAATCAAACCAATATCTACTGAAATCTATCTCAGGAGCGGAGGCGATCATCAAGAGACGAGTTGAGCCAGATTGCAAAGAGGATTGGGTGCGATTATGAGTGAAGATGAGATTTGGTCAGGAAAAGGAAAAAGATTTCATGGTTTTAATGTTCTGGGGGTAAAACAGACAGCTAATATACAACCCTAATACACTGGAACATGATTCCAGGACAAAAGAAATCAAGTGGGTAATTTTGGATGGAAAACTGATGACAGATTAAGTCGGAAAATGGCATATGTTTAAAAAAAGATGGTGCTACCATACTACTCAGGCAACAGTTAGTAAGATTCCTGCCATTTAACCTAAATTAATCCATGAATCATTAAATCTCTCTCTGGATACCATATTGTTCCATTTTCTTGATAGCGTGTAAAGATAACAAAATAAAAGTACACAGGTAAACCAACATGAGATTAATCGTTGGACAAAACTTGCCTTCAACTACATCAGCAAGGGCCAAGCACCCTGCTTTATGCATTGTTTGAAGGGTCTGAGTAAGAGCATCTGTCATAACTTGTTTTTTCTCCTTTAACTTTTCCTGTTAGCAACAAATAAATTGTATAATATTAAATAGTGTTAAAGAAACCAAAACCAAAATTGTGTAACTCAAGAGTGTAATGGTACTTACAAGTAGCACAGGCAACAAAAAACGCGAGCTTCCAGAGAAATGATTTCTTAGACCGCGAGCAAGGTTGCCAATCGCTTGAATAGCCTCAACAGAAACAGCTAGGTTAACATCTGTAACAAGCTGCAGCCACAAAGATGTGGAGCAAAGACAATTTTACAATAAGGAATTAGCTAGCAACAAAGAAACAAAACTTAAATACTGGAACCGTATATTTTTGTATTAGAAATATCATAAATGTAACTCAATTTAAATAGTTGGCTTTGTTAAATGGGTTTTCCTTAACAGCGCTCATTGGTAAAACAGTCATATTAAGTGGATGATCTTAGGTTCTTATACGAGTTTTTTCCTTTCTCTCTCGTCTTCAACGGTAACTCTCTTTTTCTAGAAGGCCTCAAAAAATTATGGTTGAATATCTTATTTTCATGACTGGATTTTTGAGAAATCGAGACATGAGTTTCTGACACATGAGCCATGAATTTCTGAGAAATTCATCATCAGAGACTTATCTTCAACAAGAGAGAAGAAAGAACTTGGACTTCGACGAAATTCAAGGACAGAGGGAGGGCCTTCACGGTTGGAAGATGCAGACCTAGGGTTTTGATGAATAGTCTTGCTAGACACAGAGATAAGAAAAGCATTTATCTGAATTTTCTGAACTTTTTTTACTTTAAGTTATCCTCATGCGGGTCGGGTCGAATCTTATTCCAATATTATCTGAAAACCACCCAAATAAACTTTTGAGGAAAATCGCAATATTTTATCTGATATCTAACAACTGATATCAGCAAATATTAAGATATATAAGCTACGATTTTTTCCAAAACTACAAAAGAATATTAATCAATAAACTTTATTGTTTCCTCTTCATTTCTGATACATCGGCCAATATCCGATATATACCGGTGATAGTTTGAACATTGGACATAATACGTTAACATATAGGGCTATAAGCATATGCATAATTATGCTACATGAGAATGATCGACAGTTGATCAGTTGCAGTAGGTTGTTGATTCCCGGTTGCATAAAGTTGCAAAAGTTGATCTTACCTTTTTAAGCGTCCGACAGATTTCAGTGAAATCACCAGGAGCAATTTTCTTAGTTGAAGCTAACTTAGTAAGCTCTGCGACGGCATCACGTCTTTCCGACCACTTGGTAGCTTTCTGAAATAAAAATTTGATGTCTTAAGATGAGTTTGCATGAGAAGAATTCCTGGAAACATTTAACTCATGGCAAAATTTTAGCGTAAAACACTGAAAGAAAACATGGCCAATGTTTAGAAAGTACTAACCACTCCCTCCCAAAATCCAGACTTTTCCAAGGGGGTAAGAATATCAACAGGATCAACAAGTTCATATTCATCTATTTCCTGGGGAGCTGGACGAAAAGATACATGAGTTTAAATAACAAGTATCAGGAAAGTGGCCAGTTCTATTTTGATCTAAGAACTAATAAATATCACATGTACACATAGACATCAGGAAAGGGAACAATTCTAATTTAGTTTAAAAAACTAATAGATATCACTTGCACACACAGATAAGAGAGTGTGTGAGACCGAGGAAGGAAAGATTCACAAATGCACACACGTGTGTGATATATATATATATATATAGGAGAGTGATCCATTGCAAACCGGTCCGTGTTTTTTAAAAACGGGAACTCCCGATCTACGACATTTTAACGATCCGATCCGTTTAAGTTGATCACCCTACCCTCAAATATATGTGTGAAAAATTAAGGGATTTAAAGACCTCTAGCCTATGCTTCGGATGGCGTTTATGTTGCATTACGGATGGCGTTTATGTTGCATTATCGAAAAACGTTCGTTTTTGCACCCATCGATGCATAGGCTAGAGGTTTTTAAATCTCTTGATTTTTCATACACATATATTTGAGGATAGGATGATCAACTTAAACGGGTCAGATCGTTAAAATATGTAGTAGATCGGAAGTTCCCGTTTTTAAAAAACGTGGACCGGTTTGCAATGTGTGTGTGTGTATATAATGGAGGAAATGTGTCATGGGAGGGAATTTCTTCTATGGCGTCGAAAAAATACACCCTCCATGATGTTTTCCGACGATTGGAACCCATCATCATCTTTATCATGTAAGATGTGGATACACCAAATTTTATGTGATTCCATCACTATTTCACCGTCGATTTCGTATGTGCAAAATTAACGGTTTACCAACGATAGACTTTTTACATTGCTAATTCAACGGTGAAAAAGTTGTGGAATCATATGGAATTTGGTGTATCCACATCTTACATGATAAAGATGATGATGATGGGTGTCGATCGTCGAAAAAAATCGAGTGTATTTTTTTGACGCCACCTAAGAAAAGCCTCATAGAACTTTTTTTCTTCATTATTCTCTCTATATAGAAATAGAGTAAACGGGGCCCGTAGTGTCCCTATAAGAGGCACTCTACAATGGAGTATATGTGGCATCTTTACATGACCATGCATAATACTTTTGCACTTATGTCACCTTTTCATTGGGTCTTGCAGTTTAATGCAAAAGCACCATATGCAAAACCTCCTATCGGTAGTATTTGGAAACAAATCATACCCATTTTTTAAATATTAGATTAGATTTAGGATGTGTGCTAGCAATTATGGAACGAATCTCTTATGTTTCTCATTAATGACATCATTGATATCATATATCCCAAAGAAAATCCAATGATTAAGAAATGGGTAGGATTTGTTTCCAAATCCTACTGATATGAGAATAGCCTCTCTCTCTCTCTCTCTCTCTCTCTCTCTATATATATATATATATATATATATATATATATATATATAAGAATAATGGAGGAATGAGACCCTATGAGGCTTTTTCCGTTAGGTGACGCAAAAAAAAACACCCTCCATTTTTTTCAACAATCGGCATTCGTCATCATCGTCTTTATCATTTAAGAAGTTAATACACCAAATTTCATGTGATTCTAACATTTTTTCACCGTTGATTTAGTGGGTGCAAATTTAACAGTTTACCGATAATAGAAGTTTTTACATTGCTAAATCAACGATGAAAAGGTGTTTGAATCACATGAAATTTGATGTATCCGTATCTTAGATGACAAAGATGATGATGGATGCCGATCGCCGAATAAAATGTTGGCGGGTGTAGTTTTTTTACGCCACCAAACGAAAAGCCTCTTAGGGCCTCTCTCTCTCTGGACCTTTCATCCATTATTCCCATATAAATATGAGAATAATGGAGGAAAGGTGTCATTGGAGAGAACATCGAGAATATACACCCTCCACGATTCTTTTTGACAATCGGCATTCATCATGTTTATCTTTATCATCTAAGATGTGGATACACCAAATTTTATAAGATTCTATCACTTTTTCACCGTTGATTTAGTGGGTGCACAACGGTTTACCGACAATAGAACTTTTTACATTGTTAATTCAACAGTGAAAAAGTGGTAGAATCACATGAAAATTGGTGTATCCACATCTTAGATGATAAAGAGGAGGATGGCTGCCGATCGTTGAATAAAATGTTTGAAGGTGTATTTTTTCGACGCCACCTAATGAAAAACCCTCCTAGGGCCTCTTCCCTTCATTATTCTCTCTCTCTCTCTCTCTCTCTCTCTCTCTCTCTCTATATATATATATATATATATATATATATCTTCACTAATGACAATAGCAACGCATTACATGAAGTGACCTCTTACCATCAGGAACAGATTCTTCAGAAGCACCAGGGCCCACAGCTTCAGTAACAGCTTCTAGCTCAGGTTCCTTGTCTTGCTCAGATCTGGTAAGAATTTTCCATTATATCAATTTTAAAGGAGTCAGGTACCAACTTCTATATGGCAAATCTACTCCAGAAGTTCAAAGATGTGAGAGAATAATCTTAACAGCATAAACAATCCAGGTGAACTTCTAGACGGTAGGACTCCACAAACAAGTTTATTTAAATAATTTTAAAAGTACGAATATACACAGCAATATGGATTCTAAAGATAAAAAGTAAAATTCAGATAATTACCTTATTTTGCGAGATGGCCTAGCATTGCCTGTGACATTAGCCAGCTCTGCTTCCAATTCTTTTTTCTTCAAACAATAAAAGAGAAGCAGTTAGATCATCTGCAGGATATGTCAAGAAAATTAATGATGTAAGGAAAGTCCTAACCATGGTATCCCTCATTTTCTCAAATAAAATAGATTTTACTGGATCCTTGCCGATCCAGCGGCATAATTCAAGTGTCAGGCCTTTTGAAGATGCACGAACATTCTGGTCTTGATGATCAAAAAGTTCAGGTAGCATTTTCAGAATCTTCTTGAGAGGGACGACCTTTGACCCAAATTCACTGAATATATATGAACAGAAAAGCATGTTAAAATAATGTAAGACTTTTATTCACTTCATAACAAATTAAAACCCCAAGAATTTAAAATCCTCACATTAAGTGACAACAACAAACCTTAGAGCTTGGAACATGACATCTATAGCTGGTACCACTGCTTTTGCAACTTTATTTTTTATTGCCTTCTCCATGGCTTCCTGAAAGTGTACATAGCAAGGTTTTTCATTTTCACAATAAAAATTGGCAATGACGTCTATGAAAGGGAAATAAACTAGAGGGTACAGAAAGCTACATATCAAATTACCAGTCCACTACAAACAATTACATGCATCACAATTTTCAAAAGTGATCCTTCATACTACTTTTCATAAGATAGATTACTGAAATCTGTGCCTGTAGTCTGAGCAGCAAAGACACAATCAAACTAAACTAACATACACTTTGCAAGATTAAAACGGATTGACGGAAAGATAATTTTTTATGACCTTAACTTCATAGAATTAGAGTGGAAGTAAAGATAATTCTTAGGACCTTTACTTCATAGAATTAGAGTGGAAGTAAAGATACGTGTTATGCTAAGCTTCCAAGAAAATGCAACTCCAAACAAACCAGATTTTGGCGACAATACAACCATGCTGATGGCAGAAATTACAATAAGACTGGGCTCTAGCTACAAACCTACATAAAAAAATAGACCTAGACATCAAAGGTCAACAAGAGATGAGAATTATTTAAACTTGAACAAAATGATAGATGAAAGTGAGGACAAAAGTATAGAAGCACACCAGAACTCAATCTACACATCGAAATTGGAGACACCCTTGCAAGGTTTATATACATACACACACACACATACATATATGCATACACACATATATGTATGCATACAAACACATACACACATATATGTATGCATACAAACACATACATATATGAACATATGTACATATACATATACGGACACATACATACATGTGTATACATACATAGATAAAACACATGCATACATACATGTATACATACATACATACATACATACATACACGTATACATACATACATACATACATGTATACATACATAAAATACATGCACATACATGTAAGGTTTGCCTAGCACCCTATGAAGAGTTTTGAAGCATCACATGTCTCAAAGTATGTATTTTTAAGGTGCTAAAACAAACACGCAATGGAATCGATCCTAGAAAATTAGGGTTACAAAACTTTAAGCTAATAAAGTTAGGGTTTCGAGACTACAATCTTTGTAGCTCCCCTTTGCTGGACACCTTGGTGTGTTGGATGTTGAATGGAGGTCCTCTTGAAGTCCCCTTGCGTCCACGACGATCCACCACGGAGTTCTCCGTCCAAGCTCGCAACTTCGTAAAACCGAAGAGAACACTCTAAGCAAGTTGGCTAAACTTGCATAGAATGATGTTGTGGTTTGGAATCTCACTTCAAAAACCTTTTTTTAAGTGTGTTTAACTCACTAGAAAAAGCTAGAGAGCAAATGGTGAGGGAGGATGAAGATGGTGGCTATTTTTTAACAAGAGGTGAAAAAATAACCCTCGGTTGAAAAAGAAAATGAAATATATCACTATATATATTTATTTCCTTCTTGCATTCAACCATGATTAAATGATGGAGAGTTAATTTAACTTGGGTTTTAAATGATAAAGAAAAGGATAGCCCTAGGTTAGTGGTAGTTGAGCTTGGTTAGGTTAGAAGAAGAATGTAGAAGCTAGAATGATTATCCTTTTCTTTTCATTTTGTTTTAAAACCAAAATTAAATAATTATCCATTATTTAATCCATGGTGTGAGTCTTACATTGCCACCATTTCCATATGCTAACAACCATGATGGATGGGTGTATGTATGTATGCATGTATGCACATCCACATGTGCATGAAACTAGAATGAAAGAAAGAAACACATGTATGCATGCATACATCCATCAAACCCTAGAAAGGTTTCAAGTGAGAAAACTAATGGTTAGATGATAAATCAACACTTAATTTATCAATCCGGTCATATCTCATACGACCCCACCAAAAGCAGGCCACCCGATCAATGTTCGGTATCATATACGCACATTTTAATCGGGTGCATGCGCATATCGCATACACGCACCACAACGTTTCGCCTGGACTGGGTAACTCCTTTGTGGGACTCTAAGACTCGTCAATACGCCGGCAGAGGGTGATGATCATATCAGGTACCCCCAAACCGCAAGCGGTCAGCTAAACGTAACGGCCACCCGAGTATTGAGCGATCAGAAGAAAACAAGCGAACCTGCTACAACTCCCGTCGAGCCATCCGGCAACACTACCGTACAGTCTGGTCTGTTCATCAGATATGCTGCATATTGAGCCTAGGGATGGTCATGTCGACCCTAATAACTCAACAAGTCGTGCCGGTGAATGGTCTATAACAGATCGAGAAACTACTGATAACACTTATCAGCAAATCTCAGCAGCCCTGGCCAGGAACTTACTGATATAACCAGTCGGGCACAGTACAGCATCAACTCCCAATACCGAGAGAGACGAAACCCCTCCTATCGCTCATTGCTTTTGTGTGTCTCGGGACTGTACCCAACGGCCACCTGTTTGCACGACTCAGTAGAGCCGTGGTAGGGTGGCAATCAAAGTACAGTGGGATAACACACAAGACTCTATGACGATCTCGGGTCTACAGACTAACCTGTACCAGTGTCACCTGAGAACTGCTATCCGACAATAGATATAATTTCATTTAGGAGTTCTCGGTGAGTCCGTCCAGTGTACCCAGTCAGCACTGAGCACCCGTATATGATCTTGATGTCAAACATCGATGAATGTGGGAACATCCATCGCCCATCGTATAGGTCTAGTATCATATACGCTAGTCTACTCTGGTATATCAATACCCCGTCTCGATATACCTACGACTAGGGACTTTCCAGGATATGCTTACAGACTTCAGATGTCCCACTAGTATGATCTCCATCATAATCAGAGTAGTCAAGCCAATATCCTCAGGGTTTTATCAGCATGTATGAGTGAATAATAAGCATGATCAAATCAACATGTCAGATAAAGAAGAACCAGATAGCATACTATCATGTCGAGCAAGAATGCATACTGAATATATATACATGTATAGATACATCCACTATCACATAATGGCCTCTAGGGCATACATATATCCAACAATACATATGTGTATACATGCGTAAATACATACATACAGTGTTGAAAAAACGTAATATTCGGTCAAATATTCAGATTCGGTGGCAAAACGAACAAAACCACATATTCGGTCAAATATACGGTCAAATCGACTATTTGCCATACAAACCGCATATTTGGGATAATAGCGTGAATATTCGGCTGAATTGGCTTATTAGACCCAAAATAAAGAACCCACAAGACCCAAAACAAAGAACCCACGACTAAAAAAAAGTATGAAATACATAACTTAATTACAAAACAAGTGGGACCAACATTTATTATTTCACAAACACTCTCTCCTTATTTCTTTCTCCCCATTCTTCTTTCTTAACCGAGACGCTCTAGTGGGACCCACACTTATTAGTTCGGACGCCTTACCATTAGGCCACGAATATATTAGTTTTCTATATCTTTATATTTGCTGAATTTTTACAAGTAATATTTATATGAAAATATTGATGGCCGTATAATCCGAATATTCACCGAATAAACCGAATATTCTCTATTCGCCGACCAACCGAACAAACTCTGAATCCGTTCTTTACAACATTGGTATGTATATAGATCATTCTTACTCTAATACCACTAGAAATACATGCGTACATACATACATGTATGTTCACACATACATGTGCATGCACAACATACATACATTCATGTGTGTGTAGATCATCCTTTCTAGTACTACTAAAAATTACATACATATATGTACACACACAGAGATCATCCTTACTTTAGTACCACTAAAAAAAGAGGCCTTAGAATAATATGACAGTTTCATCTAACAGAATTAAACTAACCAAGAGACTAGCAAAAACAATAGAAAATTAAAGAAGGCTGGTCCTCGCCAACTAACCAACTCTTTCTCACCATAGTAAATAGATGTAGGCTAATTATTTGGTGCATATAAGACATTGAGAAATTTAAGGTTGTTATGAATATATATTTAGTTGTTATATTTAGTTATCAGTTTGATTAGCTATTATATGTTTGTTAGGAGAGGTGATCTAAAACTCTCTCTCTCTCTATATATATATATATATAATTGTATGGACTATTATTTTTCTCTCAAGCCAATAGAATTTCTCTCTTTTAAATATGTTCTTGGTATCAGAGCTTTGAACAGATTTTTTAAAAAACCTTTTTTTCAGTCGCCACCCTTTTCTCTGCCTACAACAACAGCCCTTGATCTCCCTCTTCGAACCTCACTCCAGAAGCCCTTCGAACCCACCAAGCCTTCGACCCCATCGGCTGCTCCCCTCCAACCTTCGACCTCACCATTGAACCCCCTGGAAATCTCCAAAAGCCCTTCGAAACCCTCCAGAAGCCCCCAGCCATCGACTTCTCCGTCAAACCCCTCTGCAACCTTCGACCTTACCTTAATCGAACCCCCTGTAAACCTCCAGGCTTCAATTTCCACACCCTGCTGCTCTTCGAACCTTCAAACCTTCTCACAGAAACCCCTAGCCCTCTCCGGCCCCTTCACTGTGTAGGGTTACTAGGCACTCTAAGAAGGTTCTACAAGGCATCAACCATGCCCGATTAAAATTTTAGCCGTGCCGAATAACTCTAAACAAGATCTTTGCTAGATAATTAGGGTAACACATGCTAGTTAAACTCTTTAACTCTAAGTGAATACGAAATACAACCTTTGTAGATCGGTCCTTCACTTCTAAAACTCCTTGTTGTAGTTCCTCCGCTGCGATCATCGAACACCCGGAGAATCGGACGGCTCCATGAGAAGAGGCAACGGTATTGCTTGAAGTCTTCGAGGCCGAAGATGATCTACGTCGAGAGAATACGAACTCAAGCTTCTATTTCACTAACCAAAAAATTAGTGAAGCAAACACCCTAAACTAAAGTGCTAGTCTAGTAGAGCATGGTGAAATAGGAAATGGATACACTTTAGAATTTCTTCTCTCACATTGTTTCTCTCTTTTTCAAACCCTAGAAAGAAAATCAAGGAGGAAGAAGATGAGCTCAAAATGAATATGAAAACTAATCAAGAAAGAGAGCTTAAATCATGGGTGAGTTTATATCATATATAAACGCATGTAGAGACATAACCATGGCTAAATATATTGATTAGGTTAATAAATATCCAAAGCAAAACAAAATGGGTTGAATTTGTCAAAGCACTCACAAGCTTCTACAAGCTTCATGCATTTAACAAATATCCACTAATTTTGTATTTACTTTGAATATTAAAAACCATACCAATATATTTATAATGGTGTATGTCTCATACACCCATGATAGTTGTATCAACAACCATGATACAAAAAGAACACAAATAAATATATATCACATATATATTAAGTTTTGCACAAGTGAGAAAAATAAATGCTTAAGTGAACCAATGTTAGTTAATGTAAATTCGTATATCACATATGCAATTATACACTAAATTATTAAATCAACACTTGACTTAATAATCCGGTTATATCACATATAACCGACTAACATCCAATGTATCGACTTATCGAATCAACCCTTGATTCGATAACCTGGTTATATCGCATATAACCGATCGATACAAACATCGCGAGAATTGAATACGGTATCACATACTCGCATTATTCTCGGTCCCGCACATATCACATATGCGCTCCTATTTCGTTTTGCCTGAACCAGTAAAACCTCTATGTAGGACTCTAAAAACTCATCAATACGCCGGCAGTAGGTGATGATCATATCAAGCACCCACAAGCCGTCAACGGTACTAGCTGGACGTAACGGCTACCCGGATATTGAGCGATCAGAAGATCAGCAAGCAAGCCCGCTCCAACTCCTGCAAAAAGCCTGACGGTGACACTACCGTACAGTCCGGTCTCCTCGTCTGATATGTCGCATATCAAGTCTAGGGGTGGTAAAACGTTAGACCCCAATAACCGATAAGTCATGCCGATATGAGGCTCATAACGGGTCGAGAAACTATTGGTAACACTTACCAGTAAATCTCTAAATCAGCCCTGGCCAGGGACTTCCCTGTTATGGCCAATCGAGCATAGCGCAACATCAACTCCCAATACCGGGAGAGACGAAACCCCTCCTATCGCTCATTGCCTCCATGTGACTCGGGAATGTACCCAAAAACCACCGTTTTGCACGCCCTCTTGGACGTGGTAAGGTGGAAATCAAAACACAGTGGGAATCACACAAGACTCTATGACGATCTCGGGTTTACAGACTAACCTGTACCGTTGTCACCAGAGAACTGCCATCTGACGTAAGGTATAATACCATCTGGAAGTTCTCGGCGAGTCCGTCCAGTGTACACAGTCTCCACTGAGCACCCGTATATCATCTCTGATGTCAAACACCAATGGATATGGGATCATCCATCGCCCATCTGTATGGGTCGAGAAGGTATACGCTAGTCTACTCTGATATATCGATGCCCCATCTCGATACACACACGACTAGGGACCTTGAAGGATGTACTTATGGACTACCATGTCCCCACTAGTATGATCCGCATCATAGTCCGAATAGTCAAGTACACATCCTAAGCGCTTTACCAACATGTAACAGAGAGACAATTGGTGTACACGTTAAGGTAAAGAGTAACCATATAGCATACTATCATGTCGAGCAAGAAAGTCCTCCCTATATATGTCCAAGCATCCACTACAATATACATCTCATGTATAATAATGGCCTCTAGGGCATACATATAACTAACAATCTCCTACTTGCACTAGGGCCATCTAATAACAGTGGTTGTAGTATCCATACTCAACCATCCCATAATAGTCTCACTCTGGGAAAAAACCTTTGTAAGTGGATCCGCCGTGTTGTCCTCTGAGTCTACTCTCCTGACCTCGATCTCCTGGAGATCAACCATCTCCATGATCAGGTGACACTTCCTTAGAATATGTCTGGATCACTGATGGGACGGGCGTTCCTAGGCATAGGCCACAACTCCATTGTCATACAATGGTAGGAACGAAGCTCATCTCATGAACTAATATACACCCAGACTTTCTCTTTGGTAGCATCTTTGGTAGCGATGTATCCAGCCTTTATCATCTAGTATGCCACGGTATCTAGCTTGGAACTCTTCCAACATACTGTCCCTTTACTAAGGGTAAAGACAATGCCTTTGACTGACATTCAGTCGTCCTTATCACCCTGGAACCCTTCCAGTGATTCTCCCCAGGATCAATTGATACCATCTCACTATAACTAGTGAGTATCCTAACATCCAATTAGATCCATCTCATAGATCCAAAACCCAGGATTTAGTAGGTATCACTTTGATCCTATGTGGAGAATCATTGTGATAAGCGGAGATTGACCGAGCGTAGCATAGGAAACTCTTTTCCTATCAAGAGTATGTCATCCATGTACTCTACGAGGATCACCACCATACTCCCTACTACCTTTTTGTCTATACAAGGTTCATCTACCATTTTGATGATGTCAAACTATTTGACTAACACATCAAAACAGACGTTCCAACTCCGCGATGCCTGCTTTATCCCATAAAGCAACTTGTACACGCTTCCGCTGCTCCCACTGTCTACGAAGCCCTCTGGCTGTGTATTTATAGACGCTCCCTTCCAAATCAACATTTAGAAAAGCAGTCATGACACCCAACCGCCAGATATCGTAGTCATGGTATGTAGCCGTGGCAAGTAGGATCTGGATGGACTTAAACATAGCTACTTAGAAAAGGTTTCATCATAATCCATACCTGGTCAATGATGCAAACCTTTAACAAGTCTAGTTTTGAAAGTCTCAACTTTTCCATGTACACCAAGTAATCTTCTCAAGATATACTTGCTCCTGATGGGGATTTAACCCTTCGGATAAAGCAACCAAAGTCCATACTTTGTTGGTGTATAAGGATTCCATCTCAAATCGCTAAGCATCCAGCCATTCTTACAGAGTCCCACTCCTGATGGCCAGCTCGAAACTAGTTGGGTCATTATCTCATGATGCATTCCTCGCTCCCACTGTCATAGAGAAACTGAAGTATCTCTCAGGTGGATGAGGAACCCAACTAGATCGGCGGAGAGGTTGAGGTTCGTTGGAAACTATTGAATCCTTTGGTTCTACCAAATCATCAGCTGCAGTTTGTATAGCTGGAACTCCTTCCAGTTCTACCTCATGTCCACTAATTTCTTCACAAGAAATTCCCTTTCACAACGGTGGCATGCTGAGAAACAAAACATCTTTTGTTCCTCGGTTTGGTAGAAGATATTCCTTTGCGAATGCTTGGAATATCCAACAAACTTCTACAAAACTGACTTTGCCTCGAGCTTGTCCGGATCATGCTTTTAGACATAGGCTGGACAACCCCAAATCTTAACAAACTTAAGATATGGACTCTTCCCTTTCCATATCTCATATGAAGTGGTAGGCAACTGATCTGATCGGAACCCTATTCAATAGGTATGCAACTTCTCCAGTCCATAACTCCCAAAAGGAAATAGGTAACTCGGTGGTACTCATCATAGAGCACACCTTATCACATAGGGTGTGATTGCTCCACCCCGATACACCGACGTGCTGTGGTGTATACGGAGGAGTAATGCTGAGAGAGAATCTCATTCTCCTTTAGAATAATCCAGGAATTTCGTGCTCAAGTATTCTCCTTCTTGATCACATCAAAGGACATAATACTTATACCCATTTTGGTTCTCTACTTCTAACTTATATTCTGTGAATATCTCAAAAGTTTCGGACTTGTGTTTCAACAGAAACATATGTCTGAATCTTGAGAGATCATCAGAAAATGTAATGAAGTACAAAGAACCGGTCTTGGCATGTGTAGACAGGGGACCTTCATACATCAACATGTATCATCCCAAGAGTTCACTAACTCATTCTCTGTTTCCAATAAATGGAGCTATGATCATCTTATCTATGTGACATGACCGGCAAGTTTCACAAGATGTAAATTTAAACTAATTTAAATATGCATCTTTATGTAACTTCAGCTAGTCGGGTCGCATTGATATGACCTAGTCTACAATACCTCAAGAAGGATTTGTTCATTTCTGAACTCTTCCTCCTGTGTGTGTTATGTATACTAAGAACTGTAGTTTGATTTAGAACGTCAATGCTTTTAGATAACGTGCCTGAACCGATCAACTTTTGATATAGAAAATGTTCAAAACATTATCCAACAATACAAAATTATATCCTTTCTTTACTAATAAAGAAACTGATATGATGTTGTATATCAGGTTCGGTATCTAATAACATTCGTTCAGAATCAATGTATTCTGGTAATACAGGGTGATAGTTACCAACAGACTTGTCTGCAACACTTGCACCGTTTTCTATCTCATAAAACTTATCACTTGTTCTCAGTTCTCTACCTATCTGTAGCCCATGTAACAGATTACATATGCGGAATCCTGATCCGGTATCACATACCCAGGACGTAAAGGATACTGAGAAACAGTTCTCTGTAATGAACACACCCGAAGAAGATACATCAGCATGCACTTTCTTCGTTTGGGCGGCACGGGAATTCTGGTAATCCCCAATTTCCTGCTCTGTCTTATAACAATTATAAGTTGGAGCGGGACCAACGTTCCCCAGCGCAGTATAACAAGCGGGTTCGGTCAATACATCCGTATTATTATCTTGATTAAGGCGTGATATGGTCGCTACCTGGAAAGAGAGAAGAAAACACTCTGCGTGCGCTCTTGCAAGATCAGATTGGTTATTATTTTATCTAATCAGGATGGCTCCCACTGTTTTTATCAAATCTTCCTTCAAACCCTAAAAAGAAAGACTAGCCGGTGATTAATTACACCCTACAACTTCGCCAATCTTTCAGCCAGGCCAGTGTCGGTATTTTGAGGGAGGTTCCCCGTGCTTTTGCACGGACTTAATTAAAGTAAACCTCATTTTCCCAAAGGCTTAACCCCGTTGACACCTTTCTAGACACCTACTTGATCGGCTAATTGTAATGTGTAAAACTCTCCCAGGAGTAACAATTACTCGCAGTGGGTATCGGGATCCAACTATCTCATAGAAGGTATGCAATCTCATTGCAAATTTCAACACTTGAAATTCCCGATAATTTTGCCCCTAACGTGCTATGACCTTGACGAAAGCCAACAAACCATAGCCCGCTAGTCAAGTTCAACCCGTACATTTCTTGACTGAATTAAACCCACCTGCACGACCCTTGACGAAAGCCAACAAAGCCGTACGACTACCCTAATCCAATCGCATCGTATGCAGCAGATAAGCAGCATATAGCTACCGCACACTACACCTTGACGAAAGCCAACAAATATAGCACGAATACTATATACAACTTATCTGAAATGACGGAGGGCTACGACAGGTTTTTCTGAAAACCTATTGCGTAATGAACTTGATATCGTTGTAGAATCAAATGATTTTAAAATGGAGTGTTTTTGAGGCTTTTGCTAGTTTCGCTAAAGAGGTCACTACCGGTGAAGGGGTCTCGACTCTTTTCTCATCGAATGAGGTGCAGGACATATCACATATATCACTATGCAAAGCAAAAACTAGAAAAGCAATCAAAAGACAAAACCGAGGGGTGTAGCATCTGCTAGTCATTGCTAAAGGGGTCACTCCCGGTGAAGGGATCTCGGCCCTTTCCTTATCGAATAAGGTGCAGGATGTTCTACAAGGAACACCGTGATGCAAAGCAAGAACTGTAGCTACCTGTTGTTTTTTTTTTAAATTCGATTCCACATCTTTTAGGTTTCTTTTCTTTCATTAATTATATTAATGAAGTCACATCATTTAAACACCTAAACATCACAGATAAATACGACGTACACTTATGCCATCCGCATTCACCTCGATGTCCCCTCGTGCACCGTTAGGTTAGGTGACTAACGGCAGAACGGGGCAGGGCTAGCGCGGGTGTAAAACATAAGTAACGTCTATATAATATATCATATATATACTATATACAGTATTTATTACAACATATCAAATGATCACATCACAGATATCGCAGCAGAAGAAACATATGAAACATTGGATATACTAGGACGTCCGTGTTTTATTTTGAGCCTCTATAAAACACGGATTCTAAGGTCGCGATGAATAGCCAAACCCACACCCCTAGACCCCTACGAGCGCGGCAAGCAACCCTTCCAATTCTAGAGTTAGGAGACCCGACTCGACTCCTCGAGTTAGTCTCCCACTGGACTCCAGAACCCGATTACTTGTGCTCTCCTCCTTGGGTCTATCCTAGTGCGGAAAAGTAAATAATATACAATGGTGACATCATCCTCATCCCGGAAGTGCCCCAATAAAAGAATATTACATACAATGAATTTTACATGAATGAAAATAAAAACCCTCATCTCACATAAAACCCCCGGCTATTCAAAAACGCGACGATCCAATATAACATATCCAGCAACACATAACGTCACATGTCATCAACGTAAGTAAATATGCGCATCACAATTGTCGTTGACATATAGCAACGAAACCGGCGATATTACATATTACACTTACGATCGCAGAAAAGAAAGTGTAAAACTACAACAGTTGGAATCCGCAACCTTCTTAGACATCGCATGCCTAACTATTATAAACCCCGCATTTTAGTCTCTATATCGAAAACACTTTTCAATATCTAGTCGGGCAATTCAACAAGATTCCCGATATGTGATCGAATGCTCGCCGCAAACTTTAGTAGACGGCTGCACCCCCGGATGCCGTCGACGAAGTGCACTAAGGCGGAACACCGCTGCCGCGAGCACCCGAACGGATGCTTTTGGCGACGGGGTTCTTCTACAGTCACTTGGTCGGGGCTATGGGGCATGGCTGTCTATTAAGTTTTACCCGGCGAGTATCCGCGTACGCTACGTGATTGCGACGGACTTTTGATCGCATCAAAATTCCGTGGCAACCGATCATTTGAGACTAAACTACTATGTTTATAACAACCAAATTAGTTATCTCATAACTACTTGTGGATTCCAAATATTGTATCACATTCCAGATAAATAGACAATGTTAAACTTTCCGATCGAATGATCAAACACCCAAGTTTTCCCAAATAGTTCTCAACACTTGAGGGGAGTTTAAAAACATCCATCATATGCCACAGTACCAATGGTCCAGCCGTAGAAGGGTCAAGCCAACGCCTCACATGTGGCAACGCCGTACTGCCCCAAACCCTAAGGTTCAAAAGGCATTTCAAGACGGTCACATAATCGAGTTAAGATTTGTTGTCTTCTAGAGGGTCCATTGCGTAACTTGCACGATCTAGACATTCTTAAACAACGGAAAATCCAACACTTGAAAATTTTCCGGCAGGAGAAAAAGTGAATTATTGAAATCCATTCGAACTTTTTAACACGTTCTAAAAATTATCCGGAAAAAGACAACGAAATTAAATATTCCGATCGAATCAACGATTACAAAATAAACCCTAGAATGCTCTACACTTGAGTCAGATTAAAACTACCCAGAAAATATTAACAGATACAAGTGTTACTGTGCAAAACACATGACCTAATCTCACTGTACGGCCGCGGATCCGCGGCCCAAGCAGGGTATGGCCGCGGTTCCGCGGCGTTACGTACGGATTACGTCATCGAATTTCACAGTAATGCTTAGAAAACCCTGCTGAATTTTTTAGGTATTTTTAATGCAGAAAAATCACGGTTTTGAAAAATTTTCCAGAGAGGGGTTCATTTTGGCGATTCGGAGTTCGTTCAGAGTTTTAACTTCGTATACACGTCGCCTAATGCTCTAGCTAGGCTCTGATACCACTGTAGAGTTACTAGGCACTTTAAGAAGGTTCTACAAGGCATCAACCATGCCCGATTAAAATTTTAGCCGTGCCGAATAACTCTAAACAAGATCTTTGCTAGATAATTAGGGTAACACATGCTAGTTGAACTCTTTAACTCTAAATGAATACGAAATACAACCTTTGTAGATCGGTCCTTCACTTCTAAAACTCCTTGTTGTAGCCCTCCGCTGCGATCATCGAACACCCGGAGAATCGGACGGCTCCATGAGAAGAGGCAACGGTATTGCTTGAAGTCTTCGAGGCCGAAGATGATCTACGTCGAGAGAATACGAACTCAAGCTTCTATTTCACTAACCAAAGAATTAGTGAAGCAAACACCCTAAACTAAAGTGCTAGTCTAGTAGAGCATGGTGAAATAGGAAATGGATACACTTTAGAATTTCTTTTCTCACATTGTTTCTCTCTTTTTCAAACCCTAAAAAGAAAATCAAGGAGGAAGAAGATGAGCTCAAAATGAATATGAAAACTAATCAAGAGAGACCTTAAACCATGGGTGAGTTTATATCATATATAAACTCATGTAGAGACATAACCGTGGCTAAATATATTGGTTAGGTTAATAAATATCCAAAGCAAAACAAAATGGGTTGAATTTGTCAAAGCACTAACAAGCTTCTACAAGCTTCATGCATTTAACAAATATCCACTAATTTTGTATTTACTTTGAATATTAAAAACCATACCAATATATTTATAATGGTGTATGTCTCATACACCCATGATAGTTGTATCAACAACCATGATACAAAAAGAACACAAATAAATATATATCACATATATATTAAGTTGTGCACAAGTGAGAAAAATAAATGCTTAAGTGAACCAATATTAGTTAATGTAAATTAGTATATCACATATGCAATTATACACTAAAATATTAAATTAACACTTGACTTAATAATCCGGTTATATCACATATAACCGACTAACATCCAATATATCGACTTATCGAATCAACCCTTGATTCGATAACCTGGTTATATCGCATATAACCGATCGATACAAACATCGCGAGAATTGAATACGGTATCACATACTCGCATTATTCTCGGTCCCGCACATATCACATATGCGCTCCTATTTCGTTTTGCCTGAGCCAGTAAAACCTCTATGTAGGACTCTAAAAACTCGTCAATACGCCGGCAGTAGGTGATGATCATATCAAGCACCTACAAACCGTCAACGGTACTAGCTGGACGTAACGGCTACCCGGGTATTGAGCGATCAGAAGATCAACAAGCAAGCCCGCTCCAACTCCTGCAAAAAGCCTGACGGTGACACTACCGTACAGTCCGGTCTCCTCGTCTGATATGTCGCATATCAAGTCTAGGGGTGGTAAAACGTCAGACCCCAATAACCGATAAGTCATATGCCGATATGAGGCTCATAACGGGTCGAGAAACTACTGGTAACACTTACCAGTAAATCTCTAAATCAGCCCTGGTCAGGGACTTCCCTGTTATGGCCAATCGAGCATAGCGCAACATCAACTCTCAATACCGGGAGAGACGAAACCCCTCCTATCGCTCATTGCCTCCATGTGACTCGGGACTGTACCCAAAAACCACCGTTTTGCACGCCCTCTTGGACGTGGTAAGGTGGAAATCAAAGCACGGTGGGAATCACACAGGACTCAATGACGATCTCGGGTCTACAGACTAACCTGTACCAGTGTCACCAGAGAACTGCCATCTGACGTAAGGTATAATACCATCTGCGAGTTCTCGGCGAGTCCGTCCAGTGTACACAGTCTCCACTGAGCACCCGTATATCATCTCTGATGTCAAACACCAATAGATATGGGATCATCCATCGCCCATCTGTATGGGTCGAGAAGGTATACGCTAGTCTACTCTGGTATATCGATGCCCCGTCTCGATACACCCACGACTAGGGACCTTGAAGGATGTACTTATGGACTACCATATCCCCACTAGTATGATCCGCATCATAGTCCAGGTAGTCAAGTACACATCCTAAGGGCTTTACCAACATGTAACAGAGAGACAATCAGTGTACACGTTAAGATAAAGAGTAACCAGATAGCATACTATCATGTCGAGCAAGAAAGTCTTCTCTATATATGTCCAAGCATCCACTACAATATACATCTCATGTATAGTAATGGCCTCTAGGGCATACATATAACTAACACACTGCACTACAAACTCCCATGAACATCTCTTCTACTCTTGAAACACTCTCCATGATCTAATAGATCATATTGCTCCGTGTACGTATTATAGTTAGACAACCTTTATTCTCTCTCGGGATCTTCTGCGTCATTCATTATGGCATCCGGTGATGATAAAATTAACTCGGCCTCTCTGTCGTCCGTTGATTTCAAGACGGACCTTCGCTTGACTACTATCTCTCCAGCGCAAAGAACCATCTTCAATGGTCCAGCGCTGTTGAAGGGGCCTTAAACAGCAAAGGCCTTCACCGCGACTTGACGGATGCTCCCTTGACTCCAAAGATCCCCAATACGATACTTGGTTCCAGAACAATAACAAGGTGATTGTGTGGTTATCTAACTCCATGGATTCTTACTGCTATACGTCTATTATATCTCTGAAAACTGCAAGGGAAGTTGGACACACCTTCGTTCTCTGTATTCGTCAAAGGATAACTTGCAGAAACTCTATGATATCTTCCATAACTTTACTACGGCTACTCTAGGAGAAGATATTCAGGACTTTGGTGCTCTCTTCAGTGGTCCTCTCGATCAGTGGAACGTCTATCAGCCTATCTCTACTGACCCTGCTGTCACTCGCAAACAACGTGAGTCTCTTATTAGCACGTTGCTCTTGGCTGGACTACCACACGGTTTTGAGAGCGTCCACTCCCTCATTCTTTCTCAGAATGGTTCTTCTTTGACGAAAATCATGTCAAGCATTTATCGTATGTGTAACGTTTCCAAAATAATAAAATATTATTTTCGGGAATTTTTATAATTTAATATTATTTTAATGAATATTTTAATATTTGGGTGGAATTAAATACAAATAAATGCGGGAAAATTTTGGAAAATTCAAAAATAATGTATTCTATGAAATTTGGTCATTTTTAAGTTTTTATGAGCATTTATATACTAATTTAGTGCTAATCGCGATTAGAAATCGCTAATCGGATTTTTTTTTGGCTTTTTGTGCAAAACTTGCACATATCATTTTTATCACACTTGTGCATCTTCTTTCATGTCTTTTGGGGCTACTATTCTTGTGAGAAGGGTTTTAGAAAAGAAAAGAAAAGGGAAAAAGGAAATGGAATGATGAAGAGAGAGAGAGGGGTAGGTATAGGTTAACTTTTCCTTGTAGCCTTGCTCCCATCATTTCCAAACCCTCATTTTTCTCTCCCCACTCCTAGATCTGCTGCTGCTGCTCCCTTTCTTCCTCTTCCTCCTTCTTCAAATTCCCCAATATACACCATTAAAACTATCTTAAAACCTCACACTCATTTCACAAAAAATGCACACAAGCCCAAGATCTACGCAATGGACCAAGAAAGTTGATGTTTTGGTGCTGGGAAAGGTTCATGAGTCCTTAAGGAGGTAATTTCTGCACCCATTATCGTAGTATTTCGTTCCATTTGCATCCATACTAGTTTCATCGATATGGTGTTGTTTGGTGGATTTGTGAAACATCAAGTTAGGGTTTAGGGTAAAACTGAGATTAAAGGTGATATTGAGGCTTATTGTGACCTTAGAACCCCTGGTGTAATGCAAAATTGGACCCAAACCTGGAAGTGAAACCAGAATACGGAATTACGGAACCGATATCGGAAAAACTGGAAATCTGGGACTGTTTGGTGTAATCTGCTATCATCCCGAGGCCCCAAAAATAAAACTGAGTTGACAGTGAGATGTGCAGGCACCATAGAACCAACACACCAAACCCTAGCCCCCAACTCAATAGTACGGCCGCCAATTTATTCCCCCTGGCCGCAAATTGCGGCCAGAGCAGGGATTCTGGTGCTCGTTTTTGTTCTGTGGTCCTATTTCCTCTAGTTTTGACCTTGGGTATGTCTAGTTTTGACTGAATCCATCTAGGATGAAATCTGGGATGATTTTCCTATATTGGTGCATGATTTACGACTTGTTTTAGCTTGGATTTTGGTATTTGGTGTTTCGTTCCTGTCGGGTGGCGTTTGGACGTCAACGACAGGTGGTTATTGATCGTGTTTACATGCGAAGCGATAGGTTTCTACCTATGCGAGTAGCGTGTGCTGTTTCGGTTTCCGATGTGATTTTCATGTACTTTAGCATTGTGATATACTTGTAGATACCCCGCGTGATGTTGAGGCAAAGGAGATGAAGATAGCGACATCGGCTTTGGCACACGAGAAGCAAGGTGAGTAGATTTATATCTACGGGGAGAAGTCGGGTGGATGGCGTATAGCACCCTCGCAGTCCGTGGTAATGTATACGAATACGTATACACACGTATATTATTATGTGTTGTTTAGGATTATGGATAGTAAAAATAGTATTATTGGTGATAAGAACATATTGGTTTAGTATAGAGCGAACCCTAGAGTAGTGGTTGCACTCACACATACACTTACACACATTCTTGCATTCATTCTTTCATTTATTTGTGCGCATATGATGGTGGGTATATCTACACATGGGTATGAGACTATGTGTTTATATACGGGATTGAGATGATATTTGATATGAGGCCGTGAGATCGGCGATGTGACATAGTTCGTTTTTGAGGTGGGATATGATAGTTTTAGCGGGCCTTTGGGCATGTGTTTTACCCCGCATTCATAAGTATATAGATGGTATCGATTTGTACTAGACGTAGAGTAGTACCCCAGATTATGCGATCTGATGATAGTGATACCTGATATATGATGAGATAGTGGGATATTGACCCCTACCCAGTTATTGGGATGTCGTACGACGATTTACCGTATGAGCTTTACATTGATGTTAGATCCGCACTCATGACTCGAGAATGTTATATGATGTACTGTATTGTACGTGATACTATTGAGGCGAGATCACTGATTATATATATATATGTATATCGACTCAGATTTAGGTGGTTTCCACACCCCTCCCGATTGACTTGATTGTTGGGTTCGTAGTTTGCATAGTAGGCGTTAGACTAGACCCGAGTCATACCTTTTTCAAACTAACGAATCGGGGATATTTTAAAGATAGGCAGAAGGGTTATACGGATATTTTCAAATGATGCATCTTTTCTTAAAACGCCGTAGCCCTTATTTTACCAAAAGCCCTGATTCGTCTTATTTCAAAAGGCAAGGTTGCATGACATAGCTATTGGGGCAGGTTCTGTACTTTTGCGTTGATTATTCGTTTCCGCATATTCCTGCTATTTGCATTGCATCGCTTGTATTGCTGTTATATTCAGTCATGCTGCTAGGACACCAGCACCATTATCGATGATGCATATGTTCCACGTACACTTGTTGCCGGCTCACACACTCATCATCGATAATTGCCATGTCACTACACTGTAGTACTATTGCATTCAGTATATGATCCTTGCATGACATGATGATGTGCATACCTTCCTTTACATGTCGCATACTTCATGTTTTTGATTATACGTATTGACATATGTTGTTTCCATGATATTTCTGGATTTGGGAACCGTGGGTATTTCAAAAGGGAATATATAATTGTTTTAAAACCCGGGTTACTCTTGATATGATATTTCAGTGCGTCCACCATGTGTTTTCTCGGTGCTGAGAGTGACGTGTGAGAATGAGGCCGATTGCGGGTACATGGTGGACCCGGTATGGTACCCCGGGACGAGAACGGTTTCGTTGTGTAGTAGACGGTGAGCCTGGCAGAGGGACTACTTGTTAGTGTATATGCCCTAGAGGCCATTACTGTATCATACTAGTTTGTATATTACTTAATGGAAGCTTGGGATATTCACCTTGTATAAACAATCTTGCTCAATATAGTAGTATGCTACTTGGTTTGTTTCTACTTCAATGTGTACTTGTGTTCATTTCAGTATATCACTTATACGCATTAGTGGAGCCCTTAGGATCTTTGCTTGATTACCAGCGTTGTGATGGCAGTCACACTAGTGGGGGCTGGGTAATCTATAAGCACATCCTTATACAGGTCCCTAGTCGCAGGACTATCGAGACAGGGCATCGATACTCCGGAGTAGACTAGCGTATGCGCTTCTCATCCCAGTGTGGGAGATGGTCTGTCACACAGCCATCAGTACGTCGTACTGGAGATAGTATACGGGTGCTCGTTGGGTTACGAGTACACTGGCCAGGACTCGTCGGGAACTGACAGGTTGGTATTATACCTATCGTCAATTATCAGTTCCCAGGTGACATGAGTACAGCTTAGTCCGCTGATTTGACACTGGCACTTCGCCTCGAATGTGTTCCCACTGCACTTTGATCACTACCCTACCACGGCTCAAAGGAGTCGTGCAAACAGGTGATGGTTGGGTGCAGTCCCGAAGCACTTGGAGGCAGTGACGGTTAGACAGGATTCGTCTCTCCCGGTATTGGGGGTTGACATCGCGCTGTGTCTAGGAGAGCCATTACAGGAGTAGTCCCTGGCCAGGGCAAGCGAGATATATTGGTAGGCTTCCAGTGTTATCTCAGGGTGTTTTGGGCTTCACTCCGACACGACTTGTACCGCTATTAGGGGACTGACGTTTTACCGCCCCCTAGGCCCGCCATGCGATGTATCAGACGAACAGACCGGACTGTACGGAGACTGTCACATTCAGACTCAGTAGGAGTTCAGATGGGGTTCACCTCGTCAGCCTTCTTGTCGGCATCTACCTGGGGACCGTTACGCACAGCTAATGCCGCTTGCGGTCTGTGGTTAAACCCACTGCCAGCGTAGTATCGAGTCTTTAGAGTCCCACACAGAGGGTACTCGCCTCTGGGCAAAACAGAGTAGAGGTCGCATGGTTTTGCGACAGGGTTCGTTCTCATCCGCGCACTTGTGCACGTTTGGAGTCCGGACGGATATTACTGGCTGGCTCTGGTTTGAGTCAGATACTGGTATATGTTTTGGGGTTGCTTTTATCTCTCAGTATTCATGTTCCTCGGAACAAGAATGCAGGTGTGTATGCACAGTTATTTGAGGAGGAGGAAGAGGACTTTCATTAGGGTTTCGGAACGGGTGCGTATGCACAGTTGACAGTCGTCTTTTTCCAAACCCTAATGGATTTATGTTATATCAATTAATAATATTAATAAAATGAAATTGTGTCATGGTTGGTTTTTTTGTTGACTTGTTGACCATGGTTGACTTGTTGACCATGGTTGAAGTTTTGACCATCATCATTACAAAAGAAAGATGCTCTTTTGATTCTAGCAAATTCATTTAATGTTTGAAATGATAATGGTCATTCCTAAACCTTCCATCAACTATTTCATTTTCATTATTATTATTAATTTGATAATTCTTTTGCTTTTTGTTATGGTTGCAAAAAGAAAAGAGCTCATTCTATCATTTAGCTTCTCTCTCCTCACTTCATCTTCTTCTTCCTCTAGCAAAAGGAGAACCCTTCTCATGTGTTGAGAATCCCTCTCCTTAAAAGAAAAGCATCCTTTAGACACTCTCTACTCACTCTAGGATCAAAGGTTTAGCAAGCCGAAGATTCTAGTTCTCTCCAAGTTCGAGAAAGAGCCCGAAGGTTGAACCCTCAGGTGAATCCATCTTCGACGGAAGAAGGCGACGAGAAAAGAACCATCAACCTCTACTAGGTTTCAAGAAGAAGGAGTTCAAGTTAGGTATAACCACTTTGCCGAGTAGTTAACTCTCCTTTGCATGTTTGCTAGTTTAGTTTAGAAAAGATCCCGACTTATGTTAGTCCATGTTGCCCCTTACGCTAAAAATTTGATTTTTATACCGTTTCCGCCTCCCCGTAAGAACCGGGGGTCGCAACGTGGACTTACAGTGGTATCAGAGCCTAACTAAACTTAAACTAGCTTGGTAGTGAAGTGTAACGAAGTTCGGAACCGAAAAATCCAAAACCAAACTTTTACAAAACCCTAGTTTCTGTTAAATTTTTTTCTGGTCAAAACAAGATTTGTTATACACCTAAATTCGGCTCAGGGTTTTTTGTGAACACCCAAGAAAAACGATCCCCTGAATCCTTCAAACCACCGCGGATCCGCGGCCTCAGCTATTCTTGTCGCCGCGGATCCGCCGCCGTTTAGGCTCTTCATGTGATCGTGTTTTGTGCAGTGTTCTTCTGGTAGGGTTTTGGGATTTTTCAAATATGTTATATGTGCCCAGATTTTCCAGAACAGAAATTTACTTTTGGGGGCCTATAATTCCGTATTTTTTCCGAACTTCACTACACTTTGACTATGATGGTTATATCTGTGATGTTTGTATGTATTGAACGTCGGCTAATCGCTATAAGTCGATTAGCCGGGGTTATACATCTCTGTGATCTGTGTTTGATATTGGAATGTGTATATGAATGTGTTAGACTGTCGCGGGTGAATAGCCGGGGTGGATGTGAGATGAGCTTTTGTTTTTCTTTCATTCATTGTAAATGTAAATTGATGTAATATCATTATTTGTTTGGCCGCACAACCGGGTCGGGGTTGTAGCCGTCATTGTATAATTCTTTTTTACTATTTTTGCTCCTAGGATAGACCCATGGAGGGGTGCACAAACTGCCGAGTACTTGGCGGGTAGTTTGCCGCACCCGTAGGGGTCTTGGGTGGGGTATTGGTTATTCACCGCGACCGTGTAATCCGCTTTTCGTTGCAGGCTCGAACGGATTGCGGATTCCTAGTATATCCAATGTATTCATCTGTGATCTGTAATGTCTATCATTGCTATATTTATAACTATTTAGGCGTTGCTTATGTTTTACAGCCGCGCTAGCCCAGCCCCCGCTCTGTCGCTAGTTAAGTAACCTAACGGGTGATGACGGGGCCCCGTGGCGAATGCGAATGGCATAAGCGTACGTCATATTTTGGTTGTTTTCTGCAATGGTAGGATTAAATGATGGGACGCATTAAAAGAACTAATGCAAGAATATCACGCATTAAAAGAACTAATGCAAGATAATAAACCAAGCTAAAGTCGTTGGAACACTTTCGAAAAACCACTCGGTTCTTTTCAAAAATAACTTTTAAATGCGGAGCTTGAGCCACTCCTTCTAAAAGCTATCTCGTTCCATCGATTATATCAAGTTCACTACGTTCACGGTTTCGCCAAAACCATTCGTAGCCCTCCGTCGTTTCACATGAATAGTCAATAGTATTCAAGCTGTGTTTGTTGGCCAAAGTCAAGGCATAGTGATTGATAGCTATTGGGTATTCATGTGCAGCATAGATAGATGCGTTGGTTTGGAACAATCGTACTGCCTTGTTGGCCAAAGTCAAGGGTAGGTACGGGTGGATTCAAATTAACCTGGAGAACGACGGGTAGAACTTGACATGTGACTTATGATTTGTTGGCCAAAGTCAAGGTCATAAGAGCATGGGGCAGAAATCCACATCGGGGGTTTCATAAGTACTGAAACTTGCTAGATTTGCATACCATTTGGAGTATGATGATTCTGGTAGGATTCCTTCAGTTTCGTCACGCAATGATATTTGGATCCCGATCCTACTGTAAGTATATGCTACTCCTCGGAAAATTTCTTACTAAACGATCAATGCTATAAACCTAGTAGGTGCCTAGAAAGGTGTTAGCGGGGCTACGCCCCCAGGGAAAAGAGGTTATTTAATTAAGGAACTTTGCGAAAGCGTTGGAAAACCTCCCTCGAAGTACCGACACTGGCCAGGCTGAACGGTTAAGCAAGTATTGTGCGGTGGGATTGATCCCGACTAATTCTTCCTTTATGGTTTGAGGAGGGATTCGAGAGACAGTGGGAGCCATCCTGTTTAGACAAATTAAAAACCACTCTAAACTTGCAAGAGCATCGTGCTAAAGTGTTTCTTCTCTCTCTCCTAATTGCAGCGACCATTCAACATGACTAGACTTAAGTTACTTCTAGATAAAAATATATTGACAGGGCCAAACTACAAAGATTGGCTCAGGAATGTCAAGATGGCAATCACTTACGACAAGCTGGGGTATCTTCTTACCACCAAAGCTCCCCCCGTCCAGGTCCCACCTCCAGCGTCGCGGATAAGGAAATCCGTAAGACTTGGGAGATTGATAGCGCGAAGGTCAGGTGCCTCGTACTTGCCTCGATGGACAATGAACATCAGAGGAGGCACGAGAATATGGATCTGGAATCCATATTTCTTCATACAAAAGAACTGTATGGAGAGCAGTCTCGTATCGCAAGATACGAAGTGTCGAAGAAGTTGTTTTCGGCAAAGTTGGCCGTCGGATCATCGGTAGCGGAACACGTGCTTAAGATGATTGGCTACATTGAGGAGCTCGCTGACCTTGGGACCACGTTGGAGAATGAGCTCTATACGGACTTGATTCTTCAGTCCCTTCCTTCCACTTACGCCCAGTTCATCCTGAATTTCAACTTACAAGAAAAGAAAGTTGAACTTTCAGAACTCCTCAACATGCTGAGGAGTGCAGAGGGCACCCTACAGAAAGGTAGGGAAACATCCACTTTGTTTGTAGGAGGATCTTCTTCTTCTAGGTCCAAGGCGAAAGCCAAGGGAAAGAAGAGGAAAGCCCCCGCCAAACCAAGGGGCGGTGTTAGTAAAGTGGATACGAAGGGAAAAGCAAAGGCAACAATGAAAGCAGGGAAGCTTATAGGTAAAGAAGAATGCTTCTATTGTCATAAGAGTGGACACTGGAAGAATGATTGCAGGGCTTGGAAATCCAGGACACAGGAATTGAAGCAGGTTGCGGCTTCAGCTTCAGGTGTGTATGTTATTGAAAACTGTCTTTCGATAAACTCTACTTCCTGGGTATTGGATACCGGATCAGGATCTCATATCTGTAATTCATTGCAGGCGTTGAGAAATCGTAGGTTTTTGAAGGCAGGTAACATGACCCTCAGAGTTGCAAACGGAGCTAGCATGGATGCTAAAGCCGTGGGGGACTATCACCTGGGAATGTCAGATGGGCATGTTTTGGTTTTGCGTAATTGCTTTTTTGTACCCAACGCAACTTGTAATATCATTTCTGTATCTTTGGTTTCTAAAGAAGGTTATGAATTTGCGTTTGTAAGTAATGTTGTAAACATTCACCTTAATTAAGTTCTGATTGGGTCAGGTACATTGAGCAATGGTATATACGTGTTAAACCAACCACAGATTTTCAATGTCCAGAATACACACAAAAGAAAGTCTCCTGATATCAATCAGGCTTTCTTATGGCATTGTAGACTGGGTCACATCAATGAGACACGGTTGACTAAGTTACATAAAGAAGGATACTTGGATCCGTTCGAGTATCAGTCTTATGCCACTTGTGAATCTTGTCTCATGGGAAAGATGACAAAGACTCCGTTCACTGGACACGGAGAAAGAGCGAGCGAGCTCTTGGGACTCGTACACAGCGACGTCTGCGGTCCAATGTCTACACATGCGCGAAGCGGTTACTCTTACTTCATTATTTTTACGGATGATTTTTCAAGGTACGGTTATGTCTTCTTAATGAAACATAAGTCCGAAGCCTTTGAAAAGTTCCAGGAATATAAGAATGAAGTAGAGAAACAGACCGGCAAAAGTATCAAGATTCTAAGATCGGATCGAGGTGGAGAATACTTAAGTGCCGAGTTCCTGAATTATTTAAAAGAGAACGGAATTCTCTCTCAGCTTACTCCTCCATACACTCCGCAACACAACGGTGTATCGGAGAGACGGAACCGAACCCTATTGGATATGGTACGGTCCATGATGAGCAACGCTGAGTTACCGCGATCATTCTGGGGGTATGCGCTAGAATCAGCTGCGTACCTTTTGAACCGAGTTCCTACTAAGACTGCGTCTACTACACCATATGAGATGTGGAGTGGGAAGAGACCCTATCTTAAGTACATTAAGACATGGGGATGTCCAGCTTTTGTTAAAAAACAGCATGCGGACAAGCTCGAGACACGCTCAGTACAGTGCAAGTTTGTGGGATATCCAAAGAACTCCAAGGGATATTTCTTCTACTGCGAAGAGGAACAAAAAGTTCTTGTTTCTCGTCATGCCTACTTCTTGGAAACTGAGTTTTTGGAAAACCAGATAAGTGGGAGCACAGTAGAACTGGAAGAAATTCCAGAACCACAAACCATTACTGAAAGCTTAGAGGAACCAGAGGGTTCGAAAGAACAGGACATTCCTACGCCGCTCCGCAGGAGTAGTAGGCAGTCTCATTCGCCCGAGAGATACTACGGTTTTCTCATAGACGGGGATAGAGAGGATTTTATCTTAGATTATGATGAGCCTACTAGCTTCCAGCAGGCCATTCAGAGCGTTGACTCGGTAAAATAGCTGGATGCAATGCGGACCGAAATGGAGTCCATGTACACCAACAAAGTATGGACGTTGGACATTGCTCCAGACGGGGTAAAACCCGTAGGATGCAAGTGGATCTTCAAAAGGAAGATTGGTGTAGATGGACAGGTTGAGACCTATAAAGCTAGACTTGTAGCAAAGGGTTTCCGTCAAAAACCTGGCTTGGACTATGACGAAACCTTTTCTCCAGTGGCTATGCTGAAATCCATTCGGATCCTTCTTGCCATTGCTGCCTTCCACGATTATGAGATTTGGCAGATGGACGTAAAGACCGCTTTTCTGAATGGAAATTTAGAGGAGTGTGTCTATATGGATCAGCCAGAGGGTTTCATTCAGAGTGGGAGCAGCGGAAAGGTGTGCAAGTTGCTTAAGTCCATCTATGGACTAAAGCAGGCATCGCGGAGTTGGAACATCTGTTTTGATGAGACGGTCAAGGAATTTGGCTTTATCAAAAATCCAGATGAACCATGCATCTATAGTAGATTTGTAGCGAGAACTGTAGTATTCCTCGTTTTATACGTGGATGACATTCTCTTAATAGGAAATGACATTCCTATGCTACAATCTGTCAAGGGGTTCTTGTCGCACAGGTTCTCCATGAAAGACCTGGGTGATGCCTCATACATCCTGGGGATCCGGATCCATCGTGATAGATCCAAGAGGATATTAGGACTTTCTCAGTCCAGGTACATCGACACCATAGTGAAAAGATTCAGTATGGAAGATTCCAAGCGCGGTAACCTACCGGCTTGTCACGGGATCACCCTCTCTAAAGAGATGTCTCCCAAGACTGATTTGGAGAGGGATCGCATGTCTATTATACCCTACGCTTCTGCGGTAGGCTCTATAATGTATGCGATGTTGTGTACCAGACCGGATGTAGCTTATGCACTGAGTGTGGTAAGCCGGTATCAGTCAAACCCTGGGGAGAAACACTGGATAGCGGTAAAGAACATTCTCAAGTACCTGAGAAGGACTAAGGAGATGTTCTTGGTGTATGGCGGAAAAGACCTCCAGATCGAGGCCTTTGCTGACTCCAGCTTCCAGAGTGACAAGGATGATTCCAAGTCCATGTCGGGTTTTGTCTTTACCCTCAATGGAGGGGCGGTGTGTTGGAAGAGCTCCAAACAGGAAACCGTTGCAGACTCGACTATGGAAGCGGAATACATTGCTGCATCTGATGCCGCAAAAGAAGCTGTCTGGATGAGGAAGTTCTTGAAAGAACTTCAGGTGGTTCCGTCCATTGTTGACCCAATACCTCTGTATTGCGACAACAACGGGGCTATAACTTTAGCGAAGGAACCCAGGTCCCATCAGAGATCCAGGCACATCTTGAGGCGGTATCACCTGATCAGGAAGATCGTGGATCGCAAAGAGATCGAGGTTCGGAGGGTTGCTTCAGAAGAAAACACTGCAGATCCATTCACCAAGGCCTTACCCCAGACACAGTTCGAGCGGCTGATCGAGATGATAGGTCTTCGATACGCCAGTACATGGCCTTAGTGCAAGTGGGAGATTGTTAGTGTATATGCCCTAGAGGCCATTACTGTATCATACTAGTTTGTATATTACTTAATGGAAGCTTGGGATATTCACCTTGTATAAACAATCTTGCTCAATATAGTAGTATGCTACTTGGTTTGTTTCTACTTCAATGTGTACTTGTGTTCATTTCAGTATATCACTTATACGCATTAGTGGAGCCCTTAGGATCTTTGCTTGATTACCAGCGTTGTGATGCAGTCACACTAGTGGGGGCTGGGTAATCTATAAGCACATCCTTATACAGGTCCCTAGTCGCAGGACTATCGAGACAGGGCATCGATACTCCGGAGTAGACTAGCGTATGCACTTCTCATCCCAGTGTGGGAGATGGTCTGTCCCACAGCCATCAGTACGTCGTACTGGAGATAGTATACGGGTGCTCGTTGGGTTACGAGTACACTGGATAGGACTCGTCGGGAACTGACAGGTTGGTATTATACATATCGTCAGTTATCAGTTCTCAGGTGACATGAGTACAGCTTAGTCCGCTGACTTGACACTGGCACTTCGCCTCGAGTGTGTTCCCACTGCACTTTGATCACTACCCTACCACGGCTCAAAGGAGTCGTGCAAACAGGTGGTGGTTGGGTGCAGTCCCGAAGCACTTGGAGGCAGTGACGGTTAGACAGGATTCGTCTCTCCCGATATTGGGGGTTGACATCGCGCTGTGTCTAGGAGAGCCATTACACGAGTAGTCCCTGGCCAGGGCAAGCGAGATATACTGGTAGGCTTCCAGTGTTATCTCAGGGTGTTTTGGGCTTCACTCCTACACGACTTGTACCGCTATTAAGGGATTGACGTTTTACCGCCCCCTAGGCCCGCCATGCGATGTATCAGACGAACAGACCGGACTGTACGGAGACTGTCACATTCAGACTCAGTAGGAGTTCAGATGGGGTTCACCTCGTCAGCCTTCTTGTCGGCATCTACCTGGGGACCGTTACGCACAGCTAGTGCCGCTTGCGGTCTGTGGTTAAACCCACTGCCAGCGTAGTGTCGAGTCTTTAGAGTCCCACACAGAGGGTACTCGCCTCTGGGCAAAACAGAGTAGAGGTCGCATGGTTTTGCGACAGGGTTCGTTCTCATCCGCGCACTTGTGCACGTTTGGAGTCCGGACGGATATTACGGGCTGGCTCTGGTTTGAGTCAGATACTGGTATATGTTTTGGGGTTGCTTTTATCTCTCAGTATTCATGTTCCTCGGAACAAGAATGCAGGTGTGTATGCACAGTTATTTGAGGAGGAGGAAGAGGACTTTCATTAGGGTTTCGGAACGGGTGCGTATGCACAGTTGACAGTCGTCTTTTTCCAAACCCTAATGGATTTATGTTATATCAATTAATAATATTAATAAAATGAAATTGTGTCATGGTTGGTTTTTTTGTTGACTTGTTGACCATGGTTGACTTGTTGACCATGGTTGAAGTTTTGACCATCATCATTACAAAAGAAAGATGCTCTTTGATTCTAGCAAATTCATTTAATGTTTGAAATGATAATGGTCATTCCTAAACCTTCTATCAACTATTTCATTTTCATTATTATTATTAATTTGATAATTCTTTTACTTTTTATTATGGTTGCAAAAAGAAAAGAGCTCATTCTATCATTTAGCTTCTCTCCTCACTTCATCTTCTTCTTCCTCTAGCAAAAGGAGAACCCTTCTCATGTGTTGAGAATCCCTCTCCTTAAAAGAAAAGCATCCCTTAGACACTCTCTACTCACTCTAGGATCAAAGGTTTAGCAAGCTGAAGATTCTAGTTCTCTCCAAGTTCGAGAAAGAGCCCGAAGGTTGAACCCTCAGGTGGATCCATCTTCGACGGAAGAAGGCGACGAGAAGAGAACCATCAATCTCTACTAGGTTTCAAAAAGAAGGAGTTCAAGTTAGGTATAACCACTTTGCCGAGTAGTTAACTCTCCTTTGCATGTTTGCTAGTTTAGTTTAGAAAAGATCCCGACTTATGTTAGTCCATGTTGCCCCTTGCGCTAAAAATTTGATTTTTATACCGTTTCCACCTCCCCGTAAGAACCGGGGGTCGCAACGTGGACTTACACTACTACCTACCGGTGATTGGTTGGGCCTGGCGGTTATCCGGAGGATACTGACCAGAGTCGATGGATAGATTTGGGCGTACTGCCGGGGCCGAGGGCCGATACCGCAGACAGAGCCCGTGGGCCGATCCGGACTGACGGAGCCCGATATATGAGGATTTACGTGCCGATACTGGGCACAGTTTTCATGATGTTTTCGAGTGTCGATGCTGGGCACTCCGTTTCCATGATTCTGATGTGTCGCGAGGGACACGGGTGGATTATATCCTCATATTTCCATGCACAGGTTTTATGATATTTACTTGCATGATGGTTATTGTCACTGGGTGACGGGTGGACGGGATCCACGTGTATGCAGATTTGATTACATTGATCATACCTCATATTCATGACATGCTATTACCTGAGGGATTAGCACGAGCACTTGGCACTACACTCATGTATAGAGTTTTCCTTGCCAGTTTAGCATGCTTCAGCTTTATTCATATTGAGGTTTATTTATATTTGATCGTATTGACCTAGGATGGGTCATGCATTCGATCTCTGCTTGTAGATATTTTTCTATTCACGAGTTGGCAACTCACCCCCGTTGTGCCCCAGTTCTTACAGGTTGCCGTATAAATTTCATAGCGGCATTTCTGGCACACTGCCTCCTTATGGGTGACTTTCTTGGGTAGGTGGGTTCTTTTGTATCAAGACCGCCATTGTTCGTGTATTATTTATTGTATCTAAAATTTCCATCAACCAAAACTTGTATATTGTTTCAGACTTAGAAAACAGTGTTGTATTATTTCGACCTTAGAGCCGCGCTTGTAGTATTGCGGTTTTCTGGCTGTTTTTTAGTTTCTTTTTCGGTTTTGATCCTCGCCCTTTGGCGTTGTATATTATTATTGCTTGCGTGGTTGTGACCGTCGATTGACTTAGAGCTAGCTCCCGCTTGGGAATGCCTTTTATCCTGTCTTATATATTATTTTTGTTGTACCCCGTTCGGGGCCAGTTTTTACAAAGGAAACTCTGCCGAAATTTTCAGGAAAATGTTACACATTTTAAAAATACATATTTGGCTTAGTTATTTAAAAACTTGATTTTCAAAACATATTTTCTTTACCTCTTAAAAACTAGTTTTTCCTTTATTTACTCTTTAAATGGTTTTAGATTCTGGGCTTTTGGCTTACTTGGATCAGATGGAGTCCTATAGACTTCATATGGTTCAAGGGCCAGTCACGTGCTCTTTCGGGTCGTGACAGTATGCCAACGGTCTCTTCCCTATCTCATGAACCTATCTTATGAGTATGTCTCGACCGCACTTATTACTCGAGGCCGTGGACGAGCGACCTATACTCAGTCTGGACGTGGAACCTTTGATTCTGTTTCTGGTGGCCGTAGGGCATCACGTGGTCGTCCCCATTTGACTGCTCGTGGTCGTAGTTCCTATGGACATGGACGGCCGATTCGGCCTTTATTGTACTTATTGCGGCAACACTAATCATCGGGACGACTGGTGTTGAGAGAAATATGGCTATCCTGATGATACACCTACCGCTCGCCAAACATCCACACCGGCAGCTACTGATCAACCTTCCTCTTCTGCCGGACAGGTACCTTTATCCAATGATGAATGGGGCCAGTTACGTCGTCTCCTCTCTTCTGTAGCTTCTGCCAACCTTTCCACTCTATCGGGTATATCTTTACTTTCTCATTCTAATTCGTGGGTAGCCGATTCCAGCGCCTCACATCACATGCCTCGTGATAGACCATCTGATCTTATTTCTAGTTTTCACAAGTTTATTTTCATGGCTGATGGTAATACTACACCTGTTTCTGGTTCTGCTGACTTTTCACTTCATCTTTACACCTTAAAAATGCTTTAACTGTACAATCTTTAAAACAAAACCTGCATTCCATTCGTCAGTTTACAAATGATTCCAACTGCTCTGTAACTTTTTATCCATCTTATTTTGTGATACAGAATCTTCTAACGAAACAACAAATTGGAAGGGCATGAGACGAATGGACTGTATTACGTTGATCACATTTCCAGTACGTCTGCAACTGTTTCTACTATTCAGTGGCACCGGAGACTTGATCATCTTTCTCTTTCGTCTTTACGTACTACATTACCTTCTATTAGTTTATCAGAATTTAGTTGTGAGCCTTGTATTCTTGGGAAGTATCATCGCTCCTCTTATTATCCGATTAATATGAGACATGACTTACCTTTTGTTTTAGTTCACTCCGATATTTGGGGACACTTTAAATTTTCTAGTGTGTTTGGTTATAAATATTTTGTTATATTTATTGATGATCATTCACGAATGACTTGGTTGTATCTTCTGCATAATAGGTCTAAACTTTTGACTACTTTTAAAACCTTTGTTGCTGAAATTTCTAATCAATTTGGTGTTTCGATTAACGTTCTTCGTTCAAATAATGTTAAGGAGTATAGCAGCACAGAATTTACTGCAATTTGTAAGACACGGGGAATATTGCATCAAATTTTGTGTTCTTATACTCCTCAGCAAAATGGGATTGCTGAACGAGAGAACCAACATTTATTTAGATAGCTCGTTCTCTTCTCTTCTCTTACATATATATGTTCCTAAACGATTGTGGAATTTTGCAGTTTTAGTTGCCTGCTTTTATATCAATTGTATGCCTTCTTCGGTCTGAGGAAACCAGTCTCCTTTATCTATTTTGTATCCACGGGGCAAGCCTTTTTCTCATTCCTCCTAAGGTGTTTGGTTGCCTGTGTTATTCACATATTCTCGGTCATCATATTGACAAACTTGATCCTAGAGCTACACGTATGATATCTATAGATTACTCTCGTTCCCAAAAAGGGTATGTTTGCTTTGACTCTGCTACATCCAAAATTTGTACTTCATGTGATGTGACCTTCTTAGAAGATCAAACATCTTTTCGATATGTATATTCTAGTATTATGTTCTTAGAATATCAAACCTACTAGCCGGCTCGGGATTGAGCCGGATTATTAAGTCAGATATTGATTTAATAATTTACGTATATGTGTTTCGATATGTATATTCTAGTATTATGTTCTTTGTGTTATTCTATCTCTTCGGGTATTCGTATTTCAGTTTGAATATAGGTATGTATATACAGTAGAATGTAATCCGTATTTATCTGGAAAATATTCTAGAAGGCGGACACCTCATTTTGGATTAGACCATTTATTTTAAATGAATAATGAGGTGGATAATTGAGAGATGGGAGTATGGTGAGAACCATGCTTGCATAGTGTACACAAATGAATTATTAATTCATTTGTGTAAACTATTCGAGCATGGATTGAATATTAAAATGGAAATTGTGTTTTATAAAACAATGCTTCATGCTTTTTTCCACACTTGATGAAAGATGAAAAAGAAAAGAGTTGGATGGTTCATTATTTTTTGAGCATGCCATCTTCATTCTCACCATTAGCTTCACTCTCTCCCCTTTTTTTGAGTTCCTCCACCTTCATCTTCAATCTCCACTCTACCCTCTCATGTGTTGAGAATCAAGAGAGAAGGTGAGATAGTGATACATTTAGAACACTCCACTACATCCTAGGCATTCTAGACTAGCCATCTAGGATCCCTAGTTGCTTCACTTGATCTTTTATGTTGAGCTAGAGCCATGAGTTACATCTCTCGGATGGATCATCTTCGACGGAGGAAGACCGGCGGCCAAACTCGATCCAAAGGACCTCAAGGAACTAAGGGAGATAGTGGAAGACCGAAGAACATGGTTCGTTCGGTATAACACTCTATCACAGTAGTTAGACTCCTTTAGATTACTAGTTTCATGTTTGGATTCGATTCTAGATAGTTGTTCTAGCACCAAGTTTTTAAACGCCAAAATTCTTCGTTCTGAACGGCCGCGGTCGACGGGCGCTAGGAATCCCAACAGCTATGTTGGAAAAGATTGCCGCATTGTGCTCTAAACAGACTTGGAAATTGGTATCTCCGTTTTCATATAAGAAAGTTATTGGCCGTCGATGGATCTTTACTGTCAAGCAAAATCCAGATAGGACGATTGACCGTCCCAAAACTCGATTGGTAGCCAAAGAATTTACTCAGCAGTATGGTTTGGATTATTTTGAGACTTTTTCCCAGTTGCCAAATTACCATCGGTTCGTATTCTTATATCCTTGGTTGTCTCTAAGGTATGGTCTCTTCATCAGCTTGATGTGAAAAATGCCTTTCTTAATGGCGATCTATCAGAGACTATTTATATGCAGCAGCCTCCTGATTTTGAGCGACTGAGGGAGTCTATGTTTTGTTTTCTACACAAATCGTTATATGGACTAAAGCAGTTACCACGTGCCTGGTTTGAAAATTTTAGCATGATTTTACAACAGATTGGCTTCAAACGTAGTCGCGCCGACACGTCTCTTTTTACACACTATCGTCCTCATGGCAGGGTAATTGTGTCGGCGTATGTTGATGATATTATCATCACTGGAGATGATTCTGCTGGCATCTCCAAGGTGAAAGAACATTTGGCTTCACACTTTCATACCAAGGACCTTGGGCCACTTAGATATATCCTTGGAATTGAAGTATCACGGAATTCTGGTAGATTGCGGGTCTCTCAGCGCAAATATACACTTGATCTTCTATCTGGGACAGGATTGCTGGGATGTAAACCAACAAACACTCCTATGAATTCCTCGATCAAACTATCTCGATTAAGCTCTCTCTCGGATCCTCCACTACCTGACATAGGACGATATCGACGTCTAGTTGGGAAGTTTATTTACCTCACTGTCACTCGGCCAGTCATTGCCTTTACCGTTAGCACAGTGAGTCAATATATACAGAAGTCTTTGACCTCCCACCTTAAGGCAGTTGAGTATATTCTCAAATACATCAAAGGTTCTCCAAGTCAGGATTTTCTGTACAAACCATCATCTATGTCGTCGCTCACAGCCGTTGCGGATGCTGACTTTGCTAGATCCGTTGATGATCGTCGTTCTATGAGTGGCTATTGTGTTTTCTTGGAAGGAAACCTGGTTACATGGAAAAATAAAAAGCAAAATATAGTTGCTCGTTCTTCTGCAAAGGCTGAGTATAGATATATAGCGCATACAGTTGCTGAGTTGGTATGGCTTACGTCCCTTTTGACAGATTTTGGAGTTCCTTCTTCTCTTCCGACTACACTCTTCTGTGATAACAAGACCGCAATTCATATTGCTGAGAATCCAGTTTTTCATGAGCGGACCAAACATATCGAGATAGATTGTCACTCATTCATGACAAAATTACATATAAGATGGTTGCACTCCAGCATATTTCCTCTGCAACACAACTAGAAGATATTCTTACCAAAGCTCTTTCTCGATCAGTTTTCACTCGTCTTCTGTCCAACCTTGGCATGATTGACATTTACGCTTCAGCTTGCAGGGGTGTTATGAATATATATTTAGTTGTTATATTTAGTTATCAGTCTGATTAGTTATTATATATTTGTTAGGAGAGGTAATCTATATCTCTCTATATATATAATGGTATGGGCTATTATTTTTCTTTCAAACCAATAGAATTTTTCTCTTTTAAATCTGTTCAAAGGCAAAGGTTTAAAATCTCAGGATAGGTACTGGTATCATTTTTGGAATCGAAATCAACCGTCTCAGTAATATTAGCCATCTCTAATCAAAAATATCGTTCCTTTTTATCATCTAACTAAAAATTTTAAAAATTAAATAAATAGTAAAATAACTAAACAATTTGACACATTTGTCAAAAATTAATGATGTCTAGAATGAGTTTTTAAATATGTTGTAAAGATAACTGCAAACTTTTTGGTACTTTATTATTAAATAATAATGTCATATAAACCAATAACCCATTAAAAAACTCAAAGAACCATTAATAAACTTAGCATTGAACCAAAACTAGCCGATTAGTGAACCTACTACTATGATTTAGAATCTCAGCATCAGACTCTATCAGAACTCCGACGATCATTTTTGGGACCGGAATCGGCCCATCTCGAATTGGGATCGGCCGAGATTTCACCACTACTATAATTTAGAATCATAGCATGAGACTATATCAGAACTCCGACGATCATTTTTGGGACCGGAATCGGCCATCTCGAATTGGGTTCGGCCGAGATTCCAAACCATGGTTAAGGCATCCCAAAACAAGTAGTATAAGCCTGAAGTATAGACCTCAAATTAAGCAATCAAATCTAAGTGATATTCAACATATAATCAAACAATTTAAATGGCTGTCCTAAAAAGCATCAGCCATAACCTCCACAGATAAACTTCAAAACCAAGTATAGCTCATAATCCAGGTGACCCCAAATCAGAAGAACAAACATAAAGAAGTTATCAACAAAGTAAATCATCACTAATCACGCATCAAAATATAGTTCATTTTGTAAGATCCCTTATTTGATTGATACCTGCACCCCAACACTACAAAAAACAATTTATTAAATCTTCCTTCAACAGGTTAAGGAATAACAGCTCAGAGTCTCGCCACCTAAAGATCATGTGTAATTCTCCAAGCCCTAGATGGACAGCTAGATATTAGCAGCCACACTTTACAATGTCAAAAAATATTCAGATTCATGAAAAGCTCAAGGTTACAATAATTCTGATTTCTTTTTGATTGCTAAGCATATGACTCCTTGCCTTTCTTCCACCTCCTCTTATTAACGTCATTCTTTGTAACAAATGAAACAAAGCTGAAAGCTGTCTTCTCCAACTCTTTCTTACAGAAGCAATGGCAGAGATGCATAGTCTTATATTGTTCATTTCAATTTTAACTTACTCAGAAATCTTTGTATTTTGTGTCTGTTTGGTGCAAGGATGTCTACCATAGTGGCACTTGAACATCTTACCTTTTGCAGTTGACAATTCATCGTTAAGGCTCCAAACTGCTTTTTAAGCCTAGTGCTTGCAATTTTTAGATCTAAATTAAGTTTCGACTTCCTCAGATTGATCGATGCATCCTGAACTTCAAACTTTGAATTCCATGTTCATAAGTAATATTTCATTTTCAGGTTTCTTTGGTGGCTTTCCATTCCCAGCCCTTTTGGCTAGAAAGGTGACTGGATCCCCAAAGTTTATGGATATGTTCCAGTTTAAGGACTCGCATGTTATAGACTATAATACATTGTATCTCACATAGTGTCTACAATGGTATTTTCCCTTGTCCTCTACGACTGTACTTGATTTGAATGCTCCTGGTGGTTCTTAATCACAAGCATCTTATTGCTTTCACTTGGGCATAGGAACTAGGACTGGTTGTATCTTGTGCAGGTATAATGAGCGATCTTTATACTCTTGTTATATCGTGTGCAGGCATAATGAGCGATAGTTATACTCTTGTTATGAGTGGGTTAGCTTCAGTACAGTTGAAGCCTTCTACATGTGAATACATGTAGATGTAACATCTTATTGACATCAAGTGAGGGTTTTCTTCCAACTCATCTCCTCCTATTTTCCAGAACTAGCTTTAAAAATATATAAATCAAAGACTAGAAATATATAAATTGAAGATCAAGAATGAAGAGACCAGCAAAAATTTAAAATTTGCACAATCGTATCCACTGTATTTCAACCCCAATAATCAGAATGAATGCAACCAATGCCATCTAAATAATGTTGGAGATAGTGCCCTCAGAGTCAATTATTGGATCACAGGCACGTGATTGCAATGATTGAGGGAGGACCTATCCCGGTAGGACAGTCTTACTCGAGATGATAGTATGCTATCTGGTTTACCTTTATCATCGTGTACTGCTTTAGGTGACATGACAGGTCACTATTGCACGTTGATAGAGCCCCTAGGATTCTTGCTTGACTACCGGCAGTATGAGGGCGATCATATAAGTGAGAGCTGGAGTCTACAAGCACATCCTTAAAAGGTCCCTAGTCGTAGGAGTTTCGAGACAGGGCATCGATACTCCAGAGTAGACTAGTGTATACAGTCGAGACCCCGACGAGGGGCGGTGGCCGGTCTTACAAGCCACTGGTGTCGGTTGGTTCACCTAAGATGTATACAGGTGCTCATTGGGTTATGAGTACACCGGACAGGACTCGCCGGGAACATGCTAGTTGGTCTTATACCTGACGTCAGATAGCAGTTCCCTGGTGACATGTGTACAGGTTAGTTCATCGACCTGGGGATCGTCATTTGTCTCGTGTGAGTTCCCACTGTACTTTGATTACTACCCTACCACGGCTCAAAGGAGTCGTGCAAACAGGTTTTAGTTGGGTACAGTCCCGAGCCACATGGAGGCAGTGAGCGGATCTTCGGGGGTTTCGTCTCTCCCGGTATTGGGGGTGAGGTCGCGCTGTGTCTAGGAGAGCCATTACACAAAGACCTTGGCCAAGGCAGGAGATTTACTGGTAGGTATTCCAGTAGTATCTCAGGGTGTTCTGGGCTACACTCCGACACGACTTGTACCGCTTTTGGGGGTCTGACTTTTACCAACCCCCTAGGCCCGCCATGCGATACTCATAGACGAACGGACCGGACTGTACGGATATTGTCACTGACAGGCTCAGTTGGGTGTCGGGGTGAGCTTCCTCATCGACGTCCCTTTTGGTCAATAGCTGGTGGCCCGTCACGTATTGGCTTATACCTCTGACGTGCTAGTGGTTAAATCCACAGCCATAGTATTGACGAGTCTTTAGAGTCCACCACACTTTCAGTTACTCAAGCTTTCGGGCGAAACGCTGTAGAGGCCGTATGGAGATATGGCAGGGTCCGATCAGATACGTGCGGTATTGCACGGATCAGGATCGGACGGTTTGTACTAGTAGCCGTATAGATATATGGCAGGGTTCGATCAGATACGTGCGGTATTGCACGGATCAGGATCGAACGGATATTACTAGCCGGCTTTGGTTTAAGCCGGTCCTAGTTTAGTACAGTGTAGATTTTGTCTTTTTGCATTTGTATCCGGACGGAATACAGATGCGGGTGTGTATGCACAGTATCGGGGTTTTCCTGTAATTTATTACGGGACCAGTTTTCTGGAGTTGCCAGTTTGCATTCCGTTCCGGCCGGTTTTCCTTTGTTCTTTCCCGGCCGGACTTTTCCGATGGAGGGGGTTATTTGCAATTGTGCAAATAACTTTTGTGGAGGGGGTTTCTTGTAAAAGATTGATTATGATAGCTTTCATTTCTTTTCAACCATGCTTTTGCTTTATGAGATTTGATTGTGATAAAGTGAGGGTATGGGTTCAATAGTTTGAAGCATGGTGTATGTTTCTTTGTCTCTTGATATGGTCACCTCTTCCATTCTCCTACACTCACCTCCCTTCATGTTTGCTATTACCTCCTCCACCATTCTCTTTTGGATGAGAGTTGGTTTTATAAGAAAAGAGAGAAGAAAAAGAATGAGAGGGTTCATCTTTATTTTGTGAGGAATTCTTCATCTCCTTCTTCTTCTTGTTATGGAAAAATGAAAGCACCATTTTTCCTAACTCCATTCCTCCATCTTCAAAAGGCAACTCAAAACCCCAAATGAGACACATAGATCTACACTACACTTCCTACAGCAAATCTTGGACGCGTCGATTCGCCAGCTTCGCGCCCGAGTTGCCTCGGTATTGAGGTGGGAGCCCGTAAAAGTACCCGGCTTCGTGGTGCCCTTTCCGACGAGAAGGAGATGGATGGAGATCCCGCGAGGAGATCGGAGCGGAGATGAAGACCGGAGGACTTGGATCGTCGGTATATCTCTAACACTATCTTGTTAGTTAGCTTAGACTAGTTTAATGGTTACGATCCGGAGTTTAGTGCGCGGTGGTGCCGGTTTGCAAAGTCCGCAAAATTTGAGTTATTCACCGTTTCCGCATTCCGGCGTCGGATTGACGGCCGGGGCGCCGCCGTGCACTTACAAATAATACAGAAGGTCAAACAACCAAACAAGGAGCCTTTAACTTTCAAAGCATCACAGCAAAAAATAAATGACGTGGGTTATCCTGCTTATCTAAATCAGCCCCAATATAAAACATGGTTGAAATATCCTACAACACGGACAACAAACAACAAGCCATATCAATAATCCTCCCAAGGGGGGGAAAGGTGCTTTTATCCTCCTAGGTATATATATCTTCAAGTGTTTAACACCAACCCAAAAGCTTACATTACCATAAGAACAAATTGTTTAGCATAAACTTGTCAAGGGAAGGTTGGGTATGATTACTTCTCTCTCTTTATATGTATATATATATATATATATATATATATATATATATATATATATATGTGTGTGTGTGTGTGTGTGTGTGTGTGTGTGTGTGTGAATAATGGAGGAAAGAGGCCATAGGAGGGGATTTCCTCCTATGGCGTCGGAAAAAATACAACCTCCACCATTTTTTCCGACGATCGGCGTCCATCATCATCATCGTTATCATCTAAGATGTGCATACACCAAATTTCATATGATTTCACCACTTTTTCACCGTTGAATTAGCAATGTAAAAAGTACTATTGTCGGTAAACTATTAATTTTGCACCAACTAAATCAATGGTGAAAAAATGGTATAATCACATGAAATTTGGTGTATCAACATCTTCGATGATAAAGATGGAGGTGATGTATACCAATTGTCGAAAAAAACATGGAGGGTGCATTTTTCCGATGCTATAGGAGGAAATTCCCTCCTATAGCACCTCTCTCTCTCTCTCTCTCTCTCTCTCTATATATATATATATATATATATATATATAACACAAACTTACGAAAGGACATACCGTTTTCTAACTATCCATAATATCAAATAATGAAATATCGGGGTATAAATGTAGAGCATATATAAATTGATAATCAAAAATCAAGTTTGCAACAGATAAAGAAATTTCCAACATTTTCATACCAGGAAAACATCTGCTGCCTCCAACTCCACCCAAAGCATAAACGCCGCTTGTGCTTTCTCGACTGTTTTTGTTCGACCAGTGAGGCATTTTGCAACAATCGAATCACACACTTCTTTCGCATATCTGAACAACTCAAAATTACCACAATGTTCGTTTCTTAAAAAATCTCAAACAAAAAGTAATGCAGATCATTAATATTCAAAATAACAATAATTACCTCCCTGCATCAGCATCCGCTGCCTTCAAAAATGCAATTAAAGCATCAAGCGCCTTCTCCTGTACCGGCGCATTAGAATCTGCAACTGTCTTTCTAAACAACGGCCCTAATAATCAAGCAAAAAAAATTATTAAAATTCAAAAATTCATTAAAGTTCAGAATCTAGCAGAATTGCTTCACTGCATTATAACAAGAAACAACTCCGACCAAATAAAACGAGCAAACAGCAAGGATTAAAATTAAGCCTCGCAAAAATACACAAAAACGCATCAATCGACATCAGCATTTACAGATCGAGAGATTACCGAAGTCTCTAAGCCTTGGATCCTTGGGATCTGTGATCGAATCGCAAACGGCGGCGAGATCGATGTTGGCGTCATTCCTAACCTTCCAATTCTTGTGAAGGAGCCGCTCGTCCCATGGCAGCTTCTTAGCCTCCTTCAATAGCTTCTCGTCCTCGGTCGACATTGGGATTTACAGCAGGAATTTCGATTTCGATTTCAAAATGATCGACTTTTCGATCGATCGAATCGGAGATTTGTTGTTGTTTTCGGTGATGTTTTTTGTGATTGGGGGTGGCACGTGATGAGGCAGGTTAAGGGGAGGAATCGCACGTGAGCGGGATGCGGGCAGGGGCAAGGGGGAGAATTGTCGGCTCCTGCGTTTTTGAAAGAATTTGAAATTTGAGAGAGAGGTGGATGACACGTGGATGGCTATGATTCGGCATGGGTGATGGGGTATGGTTTTGGGAATTTTTAACCAAAACAATACTATTAAATAAAATATTTCCCAAAATAATACTGGCCCAAAACTAATTCTTAAAATAAACCTTCGTATTGCCACGTGGTAATAGGCCTCGCGTGGTTGGGCTGGGGAGTGTCTCGGGTTGGGGTAAATTATACCAAATGAAAACGCTAATGTCGGTATTGTTTTCCTTAACGCTACTAACATTAGAGTTTTCATTTCGGCCCACCTACTGTTTTATATACGATCGAAACTCTGATCGAAGCCCCAAACTCATTCTTCCGAGCCATTTCTCTCTCTTCAAAAGCCTTTGCTACCCCCTAGCCACCGATCCCACTCGTCGCCTGTCACGACCCAAAATTAGGCACGTGACCGGCACTTAAACCACGTGACGTCAACAAGCGTAACGCAATTAAGTAAGCCGAAAACCCAGAAATCTAAACCATCAAAAGTAGTAAGTGATAAAAACATAAAAATATTTGGAAATCTCAAGTAAAAATCTTAAAGCTTAAGTTTATTTTCTTAAAAATTTCGGCAGCACTTCTTTGTAAAAACTAGCCCCGAAACGGGTACAAACATATGATATAAATAAAGCATCCCCAAACGGGAAAAAATCACACCCAAAGGCGGAAACAACCACCACAAGCATATATACGACGTCGTAGCGAAAAAATAGACAATATAAATGAAAAACAGCATAAAGAGGTAAAACCTACATAATAAAGGCCGGATCACACGAGCACGACACCCAGAGTCACAAAATATACAATATCGTCCTCACAACCCGTCTCTAAGTCAATACATGAAAGTGGTAGATGGAGAGTACTAGAAACAATGGATATAAACGGATAACCGCAAACCCACCTACAGCAAAACGGCTCACAGCCAACCGTAGCGGTATCCGCTGAAAAAGATACAATAAGAAGCTCTGCCGCGACTACTCTGAGGGTCAAGCCTGTAAAACACTGTGGCATGACGGGGGTGAGTTGCTAACTCGTGAATAGTAAGCAACATCATACAGATAATCGCAGGTATGCACGTACAACGATAATCTATCACATGCAATCTGATAGCATAAATATGGTAATATGGATATGCAACAATCATGATCAAGGTACTCCATCGGTACTACAAATATATGAAGCAATGCATATCAAATCACTACTGGGTATGGGATAAAACATATCATCGTCAATGAATCATTATTATGGAAAAACCGGTGTCCATCAACGACACCCCAAATCCCAATACCTCAGGCGTCGTCACTCTGATCGGCCCTCATATCTGTAAATCTCATGGAACCTGAGTGCCCAATATTGGCACTCGAAATATCATGAAAACCTGTGTCCAATATCGACACGTAAATCCACATAACTCGGGCTCCGTCAGTCCGGATCGACCCACGAGCTCCGTCAGTCCGGATCGGCCCATATCTATCTCACGACTCCGGTCGGTATCCTCCGGATAACCGCCGGGTCCAACCAATCACCGGCAGGTAGTAGTCCCTCTGCCAGGCTCATCGTCTACTACACAACATCCCTTTCTTGCCCGGGGGTACCATACTGGGTCCACCATGAACCCGCAAACGGATCATCCAACTCCTCGAATCGGCTTTCTAACACAAGTCTCACAACCGAGAAAACTCATGGTGGATGCATCGAAATATCATATCAAGAGAAACCGGGTTTTCAAAACAATGCATACTTTCTTGAAATATTCCCACGGTTCTCAAATCCATAAATCACGTGAAATCCGTATCTCAATGCGTAAATCCATGAAATATGATATATGCAACATAAAACGGTGATATGAGCATATCAAGGGAAAACCGCTCTTTTAAATGAATCCAGTTTTTAAATATATCATGCGGTTCCCAATTTCTCGAAAATCAAATGCAACATCATATAAAGATGTACATGTAGCTATGTATGCACGATGCATTTCATATGCGCAATAGAACAGGTGTTGGATATAGTGCTCTCAGAGTCAATTATTAGATCACAGGCACGTGATTGCAATGATTGAGGGAGGACCTATGCCGGTAGGACGGTCTTACTCAAGATGATAGTATGCTATCTGGTTTATCTTTATCATCGTGTGCTGCTTTAGGTGACCTTACAGGTCGCTATTACACGTTGATAGAGCCCTTAGGATTCTTGCTTAACTACCAGCAGCATGATGGCGATCATATACGTGGGAGCTGGGGTCTATAAGCACATCCTTAAAAGGTCCCTAGTCGTGGGAGTTTCGAGACTGGGCATCGATACTCCATTAGTAGACTAGTGTATACAGTTGAGACCCCAACGAGGGGCGGTGGCCGGTCTCACAAGCCATTGGTGTCAGTTGGATCACCTAAAATGTATACAAGTGCTCATTGGATTATGAGTACACCGGACAGGACTCGCCGGGAACATGCTAGTTGGTATTATACCTGATGTCAGATAGCAGTTCCCTGGTGACATGTGTACAGGTTAGTTCATTGACCTGAGATCGTCCTTTGTCTCGTGTGAGTTCCCACTGTGCTTTGATTACTACCCTACCACGACTCAAAGGAGTCGTGCAAACAGGTTTTAGTTGGGTACAGTCCCGAGCCACATGGAGGCAGTGAGCGGATCGGCAGGGGTTTCGTCTCTCCCGGTATTGGGGGTAAGATCGCGCTGTGTCTAGGAGAGCCATTACATGAAGTCCTTGGCTAAGGCAGGAGATTTACTGGTAGGTATTCCAGTAGTATCTCAGGGTGTTCTGGGCTACACTCCGACATGACTTGTACAGCTTTTGGGGGTCTGACTTTTACCAACCCCCTAGGCCCGCCATGCGATGCTCATAGACGAACGGACCGGACTGTACGGATATTGTCACTGACAGGCTCAGTAGGGTGTCAGGATGAGTTCGCTCATCGACCTCCCTTTTGGTCAATACCTGGTAGCCCGTTACGTACGGCTAGTACCTCTGACGTGCTAGTGGTTAAATCCACAGCCAAAATATTGACGAGTCTTTAGAGTCCCCCATAGACAATTTTCAAGTTTCGGGCGAAACGTTGTAGAGGCCGTATGGTATTATGGCAGGGTTCGATCATATACGTGCAGTAGTGCACGGATCATGATCGGACGGATCATACTAGTGGGCTTTGGTTTAAGCCGGATCCTAGTATTAGATTTGTTGAATTACTTTGGTCTCATCGCATTCACATTCGGTCGGAATGCGGATGCAGGTATGTATATACAGGTGTGGGGTACTCTTGTGATCCGTCACGAGTTTACTTTAGTAGATGCCATTCACTTTTTATTGTTGCAAACATTTGGATTAATGTTTGCATAAGAAAATAATGGGCTCATAATCATGATTAGGTGTATTAATTGTGACACATGCACAAGTGATGAGTCATGGTCTCTTTACTTGTGCATATGTGTAACGTTTTGAAAATCGTTTCGGTGAAATTTCGGAAAATCGGTAAAATAAGGGGGTTTCTGTAAAAAATCAAAATACAAATATCTTTATTATAAAATTAAATATACATATTCTAGCTATGCAATTGCTAGTATTTGGTGTGTATTGAGCCACTGGTGAAATTTCAAATTTTCTGAAATTTTTTCCGAAATTAATTATTTTAATATTATTTAAAGCCGTCACTAATACATTTAATTAGGGAAAATTACAAATTGGAATGGGTTGATACAAATTTTATAATTCATGACACACTAATCTGACAGGTAAAATATTGTTTCTGAAACGAAATGGCTTGCCAAAACGGTGTAGAAAATATCGAAGAAAATAGCTTAATTAGTGAATGTTGTGTTAGTGGGAATTGGGGTAATACATTTATCTTTTTTCCTAACCCATACACCCACACCTCACCCTCTCTCTCTCCCCCCATGTGGCCGGCCCCACCTTGACAGCCCTCCCCCCTCTCTCTCCAATCACCTCTTGTTTGAATAGAAAAGAAAAGAAAAGAAAAGAAAGTGAAAGAAGTAAAGGTGGATTTTTACTTTTCTTCTCACTTTCTCCACCTCACTCTCTCTCCTCCCTCACCCCCCCTCCCACCACATTTCCTGGCCGAAATTTCAGGCCCCAAAACAGCAGCCCTCTTCCCTCTTCTTCCCTCATTTTTCCCTCAAAAAAATTCACCAATTCCCATCAAAATCTAAACTAAAATTCAAAACAAAGCCTTACCCATTTTCCCTTATCCCTTTTAGCATGGATCTTGGTGCAAGAATTTCATTTTGGAGGTCTAGATTTCAAGTTTGATCATGGTTTGTGAGGTATAACTTTTGACCCATTGTTCAATTGTTGGTTTAAATTCCTTAATGTAGCTTATTAGGTGCTTAATTATGGTTTAATTAAAAGATGTGGGTTTTCAAGAGAAGGATTAGATTAGGGTTTTGTTGTGGAATTAGGTTGTGATGAATGGTGCATGGTTATGTGATGTGGATTAATATCTTAAGTCTTGTAGAAAACTAATCTAGTTGTTAATTGCAAACCATTACTTATAAAATGTCCTAATTAAGCTATTTTGCTAACTAGGGTTTTTGGAAAATTATTAAATGCTTTAGATTAAAATATAATTATGGTTTCATGTCATTATTAATATTATAATAAGTGGTTTAATGCCTTTGGACCATGCAAAACCAAGCTTAATTGTAAAATTGTGAATTTTACTTTAAAAAAAAGTTAAAATCGGTATTTTTGCAAACTAGTTTTTTTGAACGTATTTGGTTTGGTGAAATTAAATCGTGGAAATGGTTTGTAAGGCTTATTTAAGTTATTTAATAAGTATTATGTCTGCTAGATTTGTTTAAACGTCGAGTTTTGTACTAAAACGGGTAATTTTTGCTTGCTAGATTTTCGGAAAAATGGCTTTTAAAGTGAGTTTGAGTTTTTTGTAAATTTTAACCTATTTTATATTATAATTAGTGTTCGTGAATGCGCAAATGAGTGTGTTTGGGTTTTCTCGATGGTTTGACGTCTGTACATCGATATCGAGGGGTGGTTTGGCTATACTTGCATGCGTAGGCGATAGGTTTTGACCTATGCGTGATACGCGTGCCGATTTGATTTTCGTATGCCGTTTCGATTTCGAATTTGGTTTTAATGCGATACGGTGCGTTATGATATGTAGGTACCCCATGTGGACTTCGAGACGACAAGCAAGCGCGTGGCGACGTCGGCACCGGCGAGCGAGGACCAGGTGAGTAGATTTATATATACGGGGAGAAGTCGGGTGGATGGCGTATAGCATCCCCGCAGTTCGTGGTGATGTATACGAATACGTATACACACATATATATTGATGATATATTGTTGAGTTTATTTATGATAAAGATAGATTTTAGGTATGATTGGATAGGTTTAGTGTTGCGAGACCCTAGGGTAGAGGTTGCACCACATTTACACACACACTCATACTTACATACATTCTTCTTTCATATGTGCTTTTATGGGGTTATATTGTTATGTGTTCACATGGGTATGGGACTATGTGTTCACATACTGGATTTGAGGGTAGTATTTGGGATTTGAGATGAGTCGATAAGATTTGATTGAGACCGCGAGAACGGTGATATGGCAGGATTCGTGCTTGAGGTACGTCCTGATATTATAGCGAATCTTGGGATGACGATACATGTGAATAGTGTTATACATTGAATGGTTGACATGTGATCGTGATATGAGATAAGATATATTAAGATATTCATAATAGGTCGCATTAGGCGATGTATATCTCTTTATGACGGTATATGATGATGATATCGGTTTGTATGAGGCTGTAGATCAGCAGTCAGATCATGACTATAATGATGATATTGGTATCGTACTAGACGTAGGTCAGTACCCGGATTATGATCTTTGATAAAGAGGATACCAAATGATTATTTTGATGAATGTGATACTGGCCTGTACCCAGATTTGGGGTACCGTACGATGGATTTACGTACGAGCTATATATTGATGTTTGATCCGCACTTTTGACTTGGGAATATTTGATTATAGATATGGCATCGGATGTGATGTTATCGAGGCGGGATCACCGACTAATATATATGTACATATATGTATCGACTCAGATGTTAGACGGTTTCCTTACCTTCAGTTAGCCTGTTAGCTCAGCCCTATAGTTTAGTGTAGCTGTATGACTCATATGACTTTAACTGCAGATTGGTTATCGTTGTGTTTAGTATTTAGCTCCCGCTCATTATTGCTGTTCGCTCCGCACCGCATACTTATATTGTGATTCCTATTTGTATTGTTAATATCATGCTGTTAGGACACCATCACCATTACCGATGATGCGTATGTACCACGTACACTTACTTGCCGGCTCACACACATCTTCATCGGTAATTGCCATGCCACGTACACTTTAGAAATACTATTGCATTGACATAGTTTGTTAGCTAATAATTTAGACATGATATTAGTGTACTTGCCTTATATGCTAGATTGGACATTATAGCTATTACTTGTTACTTCATGCATGTTATTATTCTTTGTTATGCCGCATTCATGGATTTTTATGCCTATATTCACTGTTTACATACTATTGAGGATTTGGATTCGGATTTCCATGAGATTTTCTGGATTTGGGGGAAAACCGCAAAACTTATATAAACTTCTTTTCTCTCTTTAAAATAAAAAGTGCGGTTTTCCCATGATGTATGAGTCGTCCACCATGAGTTTGCTGATGGATTTCGAGACCCGAGTTCGAGGAGTGGAGGAACCATTTCGGGTACATGGTGGACCCGGTGCGGTACCCCGGGGCAAGAGGATCGCAGATGATGGCGTTGAGCCTGGCAGGGGAACACTACCGACCGGTGATTTTACCCGACGCGTCGGATATCCGGAGGATACCGTCGTGGTCTTGAGATGGATGGTAGGGGACGGTCTGGACTGACGGCGCCCTAGATATTGAGATTGAGACATTGAGATTTCGAGATATTGAGGTACTGAGATTTGATGATACAGGCCAGTCCGGATAGCCGGAGCCTGAGATTTTGAGACATTGAGATTTATGTTTTGTGTCGATGCTAGACACTGTTTATGTTGATTTCATTTATGATACCTCATTATAAGAATACAAAGGAAATCTCACTAAATTATGAAAGCAGTTTCTTTAGTACATGTATTCTGTTTTCATACATCATCCATATGATATATTGCTACCTGAGACACTGACACGGGCATATGGGGTTACACTTGGGGTAGATATTACCCCAGCTATTGTTTAGGCTGCTGGTTATATTTGAGGATATATTATGATCGTATGACCTAGAATTGCGCTGTTCATGCGATTTCTGTTCGCAGATGTTTTTTCTACTCACGAGTTGGCAACTCACCCCCGTTGTGCCACAGTTTCTTGCAGGTTTTGCCGTACAGGTTTCATTACGGCTTTGCCGGCACTGCTTCTTTCGGGTGACTTGCTAGTAGGTGGGTTTATTTGTATCGTACCCATCATTATACATTGTATATTATTATTCAGTTGTATCTAGAAGTTCCCTCAACCAAACATGTATTTATTTTTGAGATAGAGACCGGTGATGTTATTCTTTCGAACTTAGAGTCGCGCGTTATATTTCTGTGGATTTCTTGTTGTTTTGATTTTCCTTTTGAGTTTTGATCCTCGCCCTTGGCGTTGTATATTATATTGCTTGTGTGGTTGTGACCGTCGATTGACGAAGAGCTAGCTCCCGCTTGGGGATGCCTTTTTATTGATTTCGTATACTATTCATGTTGTATCCCGTTTGGGGTCCAGTATTTACAAAGGAGACTTTGCCGAAATTTTCAGAAAATACTTGATGTTTTTAAAACGCATAATTCGGCTTATGCTATTAAAACTACTTGTTTTAAGTTGGTTTTTCCTTCGCTCTACTACTTTTCTTGGTTTGGATTTCTGGGTGTTTGGCTTACTTAGATTACGTACGTCTCGAGACGTTTCGTAGTCTAAGTGCCGGTCATGTTCCATACTTTCAGGTCGTGACAAAGTTGGTATTAGAACGTTAGGTTTTACCTTCGGAGCGTAGGATGACCCTTGGTTGATGGAATATGTGACTAACGTAGAGTGACGTACCGCGGGTATGTTCCGCGGCATACTTACGATACGCTACTCCACTTAAGAAGCCGTGGGATGTACATTTCTTTGTTCAGTATTATATTCATTCCTGATCTAGCCTCATCGGTACCAGTTATGGTTTTGCTGCCACGATTACGGGCAGGGAGAGCTACGGCTAGAGTTGCAGTCAGCACAAGCTCGTTACGGACGAGGACTGACCAGGGCGTAATTCCGGCGACACACGATTGTAGAGAAGTGTCTTTTTATTATGTTTTTGCGCCACGAGCGTTTGATGGATCGCTGTATGAGATTACTCGGACGTGCAAATTAGCACCAGAGGAAATTGAGCCACTGGCAGAGGCCAGCCAGATTTTGATGACCGTTGAGGTATTGCTCATTCGTGATGATTGAGGCACGGTTCAGCGTGCAGACGAGTGAGCCAGTTATTGCTGCGAACGACGAGATATCGCCCAGATGTTGGAGCTATTGCAGTATGAGTTGTACTAAGAGATGATAGAAGGTCACTAGTCACCGAGGATGAATGACCAGGACAAGTGGTTTGTTCGCTACCCCGATGCGAGGTCATAAGATAGATTGATTCCAGCTAGAGACGACTTCACGCGGAGACGTTGAGAGTCGACAGAGACGATCGAATGTCAGAAACCTATTATTCCAAGTTTAAAGTATTCGGAAAGACATGCAGGCAATTCTATTGACCCTCTAGAAGAATGAAACCCTAACTCGACTTAATGACCGTGTGAAAGCCTTTGAATCTTAGGGTTTGCGGCAGTTCCGCGGCGCCATTAGTGAGGCTTGGGTTTGCCCTTCTACGGCTGGACCATCGATATTGTGGTACGTACTCGATACTGTTAAACTGTACCCAAGATGTTGAGCTCTTGGAGGATTATGCGGTTTTGACGAATCGATCGGCTGGTTCGACTTCATTCGGATGCTAGGTGGTGAGATACATTCTTGGCAGACTCCAGTTACGAGGATAGCCGTTGGAGATCAGTCCATGCAGCCACGACGAGACGAGTCCGAAGCAGTCGACATCAGAGAAAAGTGGAGTAAGAGGTTCGTACGAGATCTTGATGAGACGACGTTCCACTCCGCCATCAGAAATGCGATACGCATGCCGAGGCATTGTACTTGGATATACCTTCTAGAAGGAGTCACGATGAGTATGCAGCCGTTCCGGAACGAGAACAGATCTAGTAAGGGACGATGACTTCCGAACAGTTCGGCAGAGACGAGATTTGGGAGAGATCTCGACAGGACCTTTCTGGAATGAATTACGAGAAGACTTGGACCCAGGAGTGGTCATGTTACGCACACCAGCAGGCCAGATTTCAGGATCGTCGACGAGACATGCTATGAGTGACCACGACAGTTGTCCGGAGATTTTTTGGAGGATGTTCTTGAGCGGGGCAATTGTGCCATACTTGTTTTCGGTATTGTTGGGCGATTTATTCGCATGATTTGGTTTTGATGATTGAGTTTCATGATATCGTTTTCATGGACCATGGTTGCACCTACTGAGTATTTACGATTTTTGCACAGTTGTTGCACTTGAGATAGTTTTCGTGCCTTGGTTTCTCATGCTTGTGATTATATGGATTTCATACAGTCGAGTTGATTTGTGCGTATATACGCATACGATTTGGTTTTTGCACTCGGTATAGTTCACATATGCTTGCAGTACTGTGATACGCATTTTGTGCACTTAGATGCACTGGACTTCGATTTCGATTGTGATGCTCGATATTGGTTTTGTGCACCTTGTGCACCTGATTGGATTTTGCACATGTTCGGCGCTTGATATTGGATTTCATGATTTCGTGCATGATAGATGCACCTGCCTTGGATTTTCCCGCATGTTGAGCGCATGTTTTGAGATGCGATTTTGGTGCACACCAGATGCACTAAATCAAGATTCTTCATGCGTGTCAGATGCACCTGTCTTTGCTGTCAGGCACACACGTTGCCTATGACAAATGTTGTGTGCACACCCAATGCACTTAGATGTTGTTTTTGTGCGCATGTAGGGCGCATATATGGATTTTGATTTCTGTGCGCACCAGACGCACGTAGTATTCATATGCATATTTTGGGATTGATTTCTTATAGAGCATTACGTTTTTATGACATTTGCTATGTATTTTCGTATTAAGCAGGACTAGTCAGAGGATAGTACCTGAATGTATTTTGCATGCATTGATAGCTATCGAAGGGAATTCCGAAAGCGAGCTATAGTCTCAGTATTTACCTACGTGTCTGATATGACACGAAACGTTTAAAACAAAGAAACCCTTCTAAATTGTTTCCCAAAACAGCGGAACGCACATTTTAAACAAAAGGTATATATGTATATGGTTATTTTCTTATGATAGACGTCCGCCACTGTGCAGTGTTATGCGCATTGCACAGCGACTTTAAGAGATTTGGCATGCATTTCCTTCAGATATTTACATATATAGATTTGATATTTACGTGTATAGTTTCGAGTTATATCATATTGGTTTTGGTATTGGATTTGACATTTGTGTCTTTACCATGACTCCGATGATTGCGGGATGTTTTACGGAGTTTTGATTTTGAGTTATATGCTCATTTTTCATGCGCTGCGCTGCGATTTGTTTTATTTATTTACGATTTCGGAGCCCCGACGACTGGATGGTTTTGCTTAGATGTTTTAGTATTTAGGGGGAGTTTTAATTTAAATTCGGGGACCGAATTTCTTTAAGGGGGAAGATTGTAACGTTTTGAAAATCATTTCGGTGAAATTTCGGAAAATCGGTAAAATAAGGGGGTTTTCTGTAAAAAATCAAAATACAAATATCTTTATTATAAAATTAAATATACATATTCTAGCTATGCAATTGCTAGTATTTGGTGTTTATTGAGCCACTGGTAAAATTTCAAATTTTCTGAATTTTTTCCCGAAATTAATTATTTTAATATTATTTTAAGCCGTCACTAATACATTTAATTAGGGCAAATTATAAATTGGAATAGATCGATACAAATTTTATAATTCATGACACACTAATCTGACAGGTAAAATATTGTTTCTGAAACGAAATGGTTTACCAAAACGGTTTAGAAAATATCGAAGAAAAGGGCTTAATTAGTGAATGTTGTGTTAGTGGGAATTGGGGTAATACATTTATCTTTTTCCTTAACCCACACACCCACACCTCACCCTCTCTCCCTCTCCCCATGTGGCCGGCCCCACCTTGACAGCCCTCCCCCCTCTCTCCAATCATCTCTCGTTTGAATAGAAAAGAAAAGAAAAGAAAAGAAAGTGAAAGAAGTAAAGGTGGACTTTGACTTTTCTTCTCACTTTCTCCACCTCACTCTCTCTCCTCCCTCACCCCCCCCACATTTCCTGGCCGAAATTTCAGGCCCCAAAACAGCAGCCCTCTTCCCTCTTCTTCCCTCATTTTTCCCTCAAAAAAATTCACCAATTCCCATCAAAATCTAAACTAAAATTCAAAACAAAGCCTTACCCATTTTTCCTTATCCCTTTTAGCATGGATCTTGGTGCAAGGATTTCATTTTGGAGGTCTAGATTTCAAGTTTGATCATGGTTTGTGAGGTATAACTTTTGACCCATTGTTCAATTGTTGGTTTAAATTCCTTAATGTAGCTTATTAGGTGCTTAATTATGGTTTAATTGAAAGATGTGGATTTTCAAGAGAAGGATTATATTAGGGTTTTGTTGTGGAATTAGATTGTGATGAATGGTGCATGGTTATGTGATGTGGATTAACATCTTAAGTCTTGTAGAAAGCTAATCTAGTTGTTAATTGCAAACCATTACTTATAAAATGTCCTAATTAAGCTATTTTGCTTACTAGGGTTTTTGGAAAATTATTAAATGATTTAGATTAAAATATAATTATACTTTCATGTCATTATTAATATTATAATAAGTGGTTTAATGCCTTTGGACCATGCAAAACCAAGCTTAATTGTAAAATTATGAATTTTACTTTAAAAAAAAAGTTAAAATCGGTATTTTTGCAAACTAGTTTTTTTGAACGTATGTGGTTTGGTGAAATTAAATCGTGGAAATGGTTTGTAAGGCTTATTTAAGTTATTTAATAAGTATTATGTCCGCTAGATTTGTTTAAACGTCGAGTTTTGTACTAAAACGGGTAATTTTTGCTTGGTAGATTTTCGGAAAAATGGCTTTTAAAGTGAGTTTGAGTTTTTTATAAATTTTAACCTATTTTATATTATAATTAGTGTTCGTGAATGCGCAAATGAGTGTGTTTGGGTTTTCTCGATGGTTTGACGTCTGTACATCGATATCGAGGGATGGTTTGGCTATACTTGCATGCGTAGGCGATAGGTTTTGACCTATGCGTGATACATGTGTCGATTTGATTTTCGTATGCCGTTTCGATTTCGAATTTGGTTTTAATGCGATACGGTGCGTTATGATATGTAGGTACACTATATGGACTTCGAGACGACAAGCAAGCGCATGGCAACGTCGGCACCGACGAGCGAGGACCAGGTGAGTAGATTTATATCTACGGGGAGAAGTCGGGTGGATGGCGTATAGCACCCCCGCAGTTCGTGGTGATGTATACTAATACGTATACGTATACACACATATATATTGATGATATATTGTTGAGTTTCTTTATGATAAAGATAGATTTTAGGTGTGATTGGATATGTTTAGTGTTGCGAGACCCTAGGGTAGAGGTTGCACCACATTTACACACACACCCATACTTACATACATTCTTCTTTCATATGTGCTTTTATGGGGTTTTATTGTTATGTGTTCACATGGGTATGGGACTATGTGTTCACATACTGAATTTGAGGGTGGTATTTGGGATTTGAGATAAGTCGATAAGATTTGATTGAGACCGCGAGAACGGTGATATGGCAGGATTCGTACTTGAGCTACGTCCTGATATTATAGCGGATCTTAGGACGACGATACATGTGAATAGTGTTATATATTGAATGGTTGACATGTGATCGTGATATGAGATAAGATATATTAAGATATTTATAATAGGTCGCATTAGGCGATGTATACCTCTTTATGACGATATATGATGATATCGGTTTGTATGAGGCTGTAGATCAGCAGTCAGATCATGACTATATTGATGATATTAGTATCGTACTAGACGTAGGTCAGTACCCGGATTATGATCTTTGATAAAGAGGATACCAAATGATTATTTTGATGAATGTGATACTGGCCTGTACCCAGATTTGGGGTGCCGTACGACGGATTTACGTACGAGCTATATATTGATGTTTGATCCGCACTTTTGACTTGGGAATATTTGATTATAGATATGGTATCGGATGTGATGTTATCGAGGCGGGATCACCGACTAATATATATGTACATATATGTATCGACTCAGATGTTTGGCGGTTTCCTTACCTTCAGTTAGCCTGTTAGCTCAGCCTTATAGTTTAGTGTAGCTGTATGACTCATATGACTTTAACTGCAGATTAGTTATCGTTGTGTTTAGTATTTAGCTCCCGCTCATTATTGCTGTTCGCTCCGCACCGCATACTTATATTGTGATTCCTATTTGCATTGTAGATATCATGCTGTTAGGACACCAGCACCATTACCGATGATGCGTATATACCACGTACACTTCATTGCCGGCTCACACACATCTTCATCGGTAATTGCCATGCCACGTACACTTTAGAAATACTATTGCATTGACATAGTTTGTTAGCTAATAATTTAGACATGATATTAGTATACTTGCCTTATATGCTAGATTGGACATTGTAGCTATTACTTGTTACTTCATGCATGTTATTATTCTTTGTTATGCCGCATTCATGGATTTTTATGCCTATATTCACTGTTTACATGCTATTGAGGATTTGGATTCGGATTTCCATTAGATTTTCTGGATTTGGGGGAAAACCGCAAAACTTATATAAACTTCTTTTCTCTCTTTAAAATAAAAAGTGCGGTTTTCCCATGATGTATGAGTCGTCCACCATGAGTTTGCTGATGGATTTCGAGACCCGAGTTCGAGGAGTGGAGAAACCGTTTCGGGTATATGGTGGACCCGGTGCGGTACCCTGGGGCAAGAGGATCGCAGATGATGGCGTTGAGCCTGGCAGGGGAACACTGCCGACTGGTGATTTTACCCGACGCGTCGGATATCCGGAGGATACCGTCGTGGTCTTGAGATGGATGGTAGGGGACGGTCTGGACTGACGGCGCCCTAGATATTGAGATTGAGACATTGAGATTTCGAGATATTGAGGTACTGAGATTTGATGATACAGGCCAGTCCGGATAGCCGGAGCCTGAGAATTTGAGACATTGAGATTTATGTTTTGTGTCGATGCTAGACACTGTTTATGTTGATTTCATTTATGATACCTCATTATAAGAATACAAAGGAAATCTCACTAAATTATGAAAGCAGTTTCTTTAGTACATGTATTCTGTTTTCATACATCATCCATATGATATATTGCTACCTGAGACACTGACACGGGCATATGGGGTTACACTTGGGTTAGATATTACCCCAGCCATTGTTTAGGCTGCTGGTTATATTTGAGGATATATTATGATCGTATGACCTAGAATTGCGTTGTTCATGCGATTTCTGTTCGTAGATGTTTTTTCTACTCACGAGTTGGCAACTCACCCCCGTTGTGCCACAGTTTCTTGCAGGTTTTGCCGTACAGGTTTCATTACGGCTTTGCTGGCACTACTTCTTTCGGGTGACTTGCTAGTAGGTGGGTTTATTTGTATCGTACCCATCATTATACATTGTATATTATTATTCAGTTGTATCTAGAAGTTCCATCAACCAAACATGTATTTATTTTTGAGATAGAGACCAGTGATGTTATTCTTTCGAACTTAGAGTCGCGCGTTATATTTCTGTGGATTTCTTGTTGTTTTGAGTTTCCTTTTGAGTTTTGATCCTCGCCCTTGGGGTTGTATATTATATTGCTTGTGTGGTTGTGACCGTCGATTGACGAAGAGCTAGCTCCCGCTTGGGGATGCCTTTTTATTGATTTCGTATACTATTCATGTTGTATCCCGTTTGGTGGCCAGTATTTACAAAGGAGACTCTGTCGAAATTTTCAGAAAATACTTGATGTTTTTAAAACCCATAATTCGGCTTATGCTATTAAAACTACTTGTTTTAAGTTGGTTTTTCCTTCACTCTACTACTTTTCTTGGTTTGGATTTCTGGGTTTTCGGCTTACTTAGATTACGTACGCCTCGAGACGTTTCGTAGTCTAAGTGCCGGTCATGTTCCGTACTTTCGGATTGTGACAATATGTCACATTGTTGATGGATTTGAGTATTGAAATGAGGGGGAGAGAAAGAAAGGGCAGCCATAACCTCATGGTTAGCCTTTGTATTTTCTAACACACTCTCACTCTCATTTTATCATCTCAACAAAAGAAAAAGAGAAGAAAGCTTCTTCTTCTTCCTCATCTTTCTTGAGCTCATTATCTCCTCACTAATGGTATCCACTAAATCCTCAAGAGACAAAGTGATGACATACATTCTCTACTTCACCTTGGACACGTCGGCTAGCGAAATTCGTGCCCGAGTTGCTTCGGATGAAGCGGGAGCCCGTAAAAAGACTCGAAGATGTGCTGCCCTTTCCGGCGAGGAAATCGAGATCGGAGATGCCGCGAGGAGTTTGGGATGGCGGCCAAAGACCGAAGGACACGGATCGATCGGTATAGCTTTCCAATCCTTTCTCTAGTTGCTAGTTGTAGGTTAATGGTTCGATCCGGATTTAAAGTATACGATAGCGCCGGTTTCTAGTTTGAAAAAGTTTTCATTTCCGCATTTTGGCCTCGGACAGACGGCCGGGGCGCTACCGTAGACTTACATGGTATCAAAACCACGCCATTAACCTTTACTAGCTTGCTCTAACGTGTTTAGAATATCGATCGAATGAAATTTCCGAAAACTGCATTTCCAATTCTAAAGTTTCAGTCGAATTTTTTTTATCGTCAAAAAATTATTTTGAGTGTTGCAGAAAATCAAGCAGGCTTTTTTAAGAAATCAGGGAAAATTTGGTACACTGCTATCACTGTAGCGCCGCGGAACCGCGACATTACCCTAGTTTTGGCCGCGGTTCCGCCGCCGTACTGTAGCATTAGTGCACCAAATTTTCTGCAGTGCTCTCTGACTTGGAATTGTGGTTTCTGGTATTTTTTGTTTGGGCCCAGATTATTTTGAGTACTGGGAATTGTGCTTGGGGCCCACTTCGGAAAATTTTGTCGATCGAAAATTTTAAATATGTTAGTTTACAGTACTTACTTTATATCTGCGACCGTGAATGTCATTTGATCGGTAAATCTTGTCTAATTGCTATAGCCCTTTTAGACGGATTTCCGAACGTGACATTCACGTTGATGTTCTGTGTTGTGCTGTGATGTTGCAGATTTGTCGTGGTGGATAGCCTGGATGCAATGGTAGTACAGTTTGGTTGCATTTGTACATTTGATATTGCAGGGCGAGCGTTCGACATGTGGATTGTCGTCACTGCCTGTTTGTATATTATTCTTTTGGGGCACGACCGGGCTGAGATCGATGTACCCGTTGTATATATATATTTTACTTTTTGTACTAGGATTACCCCGTGGTGGGGTGCACGGATAGCCGGGTTCTAGAGGACAATGGGCCCGCATCTCATGGCTTTGAGACGGAGGGGGCTTCACTCTAGAATTGGCGGGCTATTCCCGCACTCGTAGGGGGTACAGGTTGACCCAAGGAGGGGTGCTCAAGTTACCGGATTCCGTGAAGTGCTGGGTGGTCCATTCACTTTGTTGAAGGGGGCTGCCTTGTTCAGGTTTTGGCGGGTAACTTGCCGCGCCCGTAGGGGTCTAGGATAGTAGCTCTTCTTTCTTTATTCCCAGTGTAAGTGTAAGAGTCTTTACTATTGGTTTCATTGCATAGGCTATCCGCACGACCAGGGGAGCGTCGGGTTTCAGTAGCGGCTCTATGAAACCCGTGGATCCCAGATTATCTGTATTTTTCTGTGATGCTTATTACATTTTTGTGATGTTGCATTTATCACGCCTGGAGCGATTATTATATATTGATATATATACTAGTAGATGTTGTATATGTTTTACACCCGCGCTAGTCCAGTCCCCGCTCTGTCGTTAGTTAAGTAACCTAACGGGTGATGACGGGACCCAGTGACGAATGCGGATGGCATATACGTACATCATATTTTCGTTCTTTTGTAGTGTGATTAATTGATGGGACTACATTGATTCGGATCAATGCAAGCGAAACAAACCTGTTTGATGTTGTTGGAACATTTTTCAAAAAGCTGTTATTATAAGGACGTTCTCTTTTGTTTTGCACAGTGGTATTCGGTTATGAATATCCAGCACCTCAGTCGACGAAGCAAGGGCCGAGATCCCTTCACCGGGAGTGACCCCTTGGACAGAAGTTTGCGTCAGGGTAATAACTTCACTATAACCGATTACCTTTTGCTTTGCATCGTGGTATTCAGTTGGAATATCCTGCACCTCATTCTACGGGGAAAGAGCCGAGATCCCTTCACCGGGAGTGACCTCTTTAGCAAAGATTTTCGCCACTATATTTTTATAAAAAGCTATCCGGTTCCTTCAACGATATCAAGTTCATTATGTTAAAGGTTTTTCGCCAAAAACCATTCGTAGCCCTCCGTCATTTCAGACGGGTAGCATTTAGTATTCATGCTATGTTTGTTGGCCTTCGTCATGGCATAGTGTATGGTGGCTATTTGTTACTTTTCTGCTGCATAGATAGATGTGTTGTTTTGGGATAGTCGTACTAGTATTTTGGCCTTCGTCAAGGGTATGTACGGGTGGGTTCAAATTAACCTGGATAATGACGGATAGAACTTGACATGTGACTTATGATATGTTGGCCTTCATCAAGGTCATAAAAGCATGGGGTAAAAATCACATCGGGAGTTTATAAAGAAACTGAAACTTGCCAGATATGCACATACCTTCTGGAGTGTGATAACGTGAGTGGATTCCATCACGTTATCATGCGATGATAGTTGGATCTCGATTCCCACTGATGAGTTGGTTTACTCCTCGGGTGATCCCGACTAATTCTTCTTTCAGGTTTGGAGGAGAATTTGACGATACAGTGGGAGGTTTCCTGATTAGATAAATTGATAACCATTCTGATCTAGGTTAGAGTGCACGCTGAGTGTTTCTTTTCTCTTTCTCTTTGGCAGCGACCATGACCCGACCCTTGACTATGACTCAGTGACCAAGTTAACCGAACCTTCTTAAAACACTGGCTTTTGGATTGTCAGAGTTGCATACCTCATTGCCACTCCTACTTTTACCCTTTTCTCCAGAACACCCCGTATTACTACGAACATCCACTTCCATTAGATAAAGCCATCGTATGGTTATATACGAACTCGAAAGAACTTGTTCCAGATTCGAGGATGGTTTCCGGTTCTGGAGAAAATGAATAGGACTATTCAGTTGTCTTTTCCTTTTACCTTCTCTCAGGTTGCGTGTACTCCTTGGATTAGGACAGTACACCTATTACGCTAATTGGACAGTCTTCATCCAAACCATAGGCAGGTGCCGAACGGTAGGGAATGAAGAAAACCATTTAGCCTAGATGGTGTATAGAAGGTAATAAGTTAAGACAAATAAAGGGATTAGTAAGAGGGCAAAGTAAATTGCGACCGCTATTCACGATTAAACCAAGTATTTCTTCGCCAATCCTACATCACCTTTGTATTCCGTATCACTACGAAGATCCACAGTTATTTGGATACTCCATCGTATGGTTATATACGAACTCGAAGGAACTTGTTCCAGTTCGGAGATGGATTCTGGTTCAGGAGAAATAGGAATAATGTTTATTCAGTTGTCTTTTATCTTCACCTTCTCTTAGGTTACGAGTACTCCTAGGATTAGGAGAGTACATCCATTATGCTTATTGGATAGTCTTCTTCCAAACCATAGGCTGGTGCCGAACGGTAGGGAAGGAAGAAAACCATTTAGCCTAAAGGGGTGTACAGAAGGTAATGACTAGAGACATATAAAGGGATTTGGAGAGATGACAAAGAAATATACGATTATAGTTGTGAATCTGGATATTGGAAGAGGCATTACTAGGAATACCCGGATACCCCTTCGAAACATTTACATGTTTCAGTTTCACTGTGTATTGTTAAAAGAAAACTGATTTCCCAATTAGTCCTTGCTCTAGGGTATGTATTTACCAGGTTTGATTCTCACATCTGTATGGTTTTACAAATGACGAGTGAGAGTAAGTTATTGGGAATTGGGTGATCATCCTCATTATATCGGGATTCGTTGTAATTGGTGATATTTGAGGAAATCACCGGGGTTGTTTGCCGGACGATAAATATTTGGTTTTGAATATCCGTTGTTATGCACCAATTTCAAATTGATATATCTGTACGTTTATTTTTATATAAAGTGAGATATATCTTTTTTAAATTATGTCTATGACATTTACCTATATCAGTGGATGGTTAGGTAAGGAGCATTAAACAGCGGTGTAATTCTTCTTAACCATAAGTACAGTTTTTAACCTACGATGCACAGTGTTTGAGTTATTAGACTCAGGGGACTTATACAGAGTATTGTATGTTGTCCAGTGTCCATGAGAACAGAGGGATTGGTGCTCATACTATATTCTGTTTACTTATGACTTCTCTAGTTCTTAGACATGTGTTTTGTAGAAATGCAAGGTCTAAGTTTTGAGAAGTTATAGGTATAAGAATAAAGTAGAGAACCAGGTGTTGCAAGTATCAGGATTCTTCAAAGTGATTGAAGATGTATATACTTGTGTATGGTATTCAGATAGTAATGACTAAGAGAACTTGCTTCTCTTTCAGGTTACTCATAATTGGAAGCACTCCTAAGTTGAGTAATGCTGATCGGCCTCTTTCCATTTAGTTGACATGCACTGGAGACAGCTGCATGATTTGAATCTGGTTCCAATTAAATCAGTGCCTCTGTTTCTATATTAGATATAGAATAGTTCATATCTTAACAATGTTAAGGTACGGGGAGTTGTCCGGCTTATGCTTAAAACCAGACTCTGGATAACTCGAGGCACGTTTCTGTAATGGCAGTTTGTGGGTTGACCCAGGCTATGACGAGGGTTGACTTTCTACCATCTGAAAGATCAATAGTGATATTGTTCTTGACTCGCAACAGTTTTGATAAAAATGGATTTTTTCATAAAACAATAGTGGAAGTATGGTAGAACTGGAAGTGATTCCAGAACCGTAAACGATTACTGAAAATTTGATAAGAACCTTAAGATTCAATTTGGTTTGACATTCCATTGGCACTCTGCAGATATGATGTGTAACCTCAGGCACCCGAGAGGTACTCTGGTAGCCTCAAGGACGGTGACATGGAGGTTCTTGTTTACCCAAACTTGCCATTGCTGTTGTTCCAGACTGTGAGGCCAGGCAGGAGGATGAGTATAGCGTCGTTCTAAACTAGCTTTAGAAGTGTATGTGTATATGACTCTGCCAGAGGGTTGTCGTAGTCAGTGGGAGCAGCGGAAGCATTGGTGGACAAGTAGCTAATGTTTATTTATGGACTAAAGCAGATATAGCGGAGAAAGATCATCTATTTCTGATGTGACAGTCATAGGTTTGATTTCATCAGAATAGGGGATGGATCTGTTAAGAAGGTAGTAGGGTGTGATGTCCTGGTATTTGGATGACATACACAGAGTAGGAAGTGAAAATCCTATACTACGATCGGTTATACTTTGGTTGTCACACAGTGGTTTCTCCACATAGGATATTGGATATTATATCAGACATTCTGGTTACTGGATCTATGGTTTTAGATCTAGATTTGGGAAGTGTCCCAATCAGGGTACTTAGACTGCATTCTTGTAAGTCCACGTTACCTCTCCCGGTTCTTTCGGGCTTGCGGAAATGGTGAAAAACGATTTTTCAGGTCATGGTAACATGGACTAGAAAACTCGGATCTTTGCTAAACTACACACTAGCAACCAACAAGAGCTTTACCTACTCGTTTAGGGGGTTATACCTCAACTTGAACTCCTTCTTTTGGACTCCTTGTGGTGGTCGGATGGTTCTCTCCTCGTCGCCTTCTATTGCCGAAGATGGATCCACCTGAGGGTCTCTACCTTGAGCTCCTTCCTCGAACTTGAGGAAACTAAAGTGTTAGGCTTGCTGGACCTTCAACCTTAGGATGAGTAGAGAGTGGCTTTGGCGTTTTATCTCAAAGAAAATGGTTCTCAACTCATGAGAAGGATTTTCCTTGAGCTAGAGGAAGAGGAAGAGCAAAATGGATGAGAGAGAATGAATATGAGAGAATAATAATAGTTTTGCAACCATAACCAATATATGTGAATTAATCTAATTAATAATATTAATCAAAATGAAAAAGGTGATGGTTGGTTTGATAAGACCATTATCATTTCATATTAAATGTTTTTGCAAAGATCAAAGAGCATCTTTGCTTGAAATGATGATGGTCAACTTTTCAACCTTGGTCAACAAGTCAACCTTGGTCAATAAGTCAACAACCCTAACCATAACTCAATTTCCTTTAATTAATATTATTAATTGATATTTCATATATTCATTAGGGTTTGGTAAACGACAACCGTCAACTGTGCATACACACCCGTACCAAAACCCTAATGAGAATCCTCTTCCCCTGCCTCAGTCAACTGTGCATACACACCCGCATTCGTGTTCCGAGGAGCACGAATACAATGAGATAAAACTAATCCCAAAGCATATACTAGGATCTGGCTCAAACCAGAGCCCGCTAGTAATAACTGTCCGGATACCAAACGTGCACAAGTGCGCGGATGTGAACGAACCCTGTCGCAAAACCATGCGACCTCTACTCTGTTTTGCCCAAAGGCGAATAACCCTCTGTGTGGGACTCTAAAGACTCGACATTATGCTGGCAGTGTGTTTAACCACAGTCCGCAAGCGGCACTAGTTGTACGTAACGGTCCCCAGGTAGATGCCGATAAGAAGGCTGACGAGGTGAACGCATCTGAACTCCTACTGAGCCTGAATGTGATAATCTCCGTACAGTCCGGTCTGTTCGTCTGAGAATATCGCATGGCGGGCCTAGGGGGCGGTAAACGTCAGTCCCCTAATAGCGGTACAAGTCATGTCGGAGTGTAGCCCAGAACACCCTGAGATAACACTGGAAACCTACCAGTATAGCTCGCTTGCCCTGGCCAGGGACTTTGTGTAATGGCTCTCCTAGACACAGTGCGATATCAACCCCCAATACCGGGAGAGACGAATCTTGTCTAACCGTCACTGCCTCCAAGTGCTTCGGGACTGCTACCTGTTTGCACAACTCCTTTGAGCCGTGGTAGGGTAGCAATCTAAGAACAATGGGAACACACTCGAGGCGAAGTGACAGTGTCAAGTCAACGGACTAAGCTGTACTCATGTCACCTGGGAACTGATAACTGACGATAAGTATAATACCAACCAACAGTTCCCGACGAGTCATGTCCAGTGTACTCGTAACCTAACGAGCACCCGCATACTATCTCAAGTACGACGTACCGACGGCTGTGGGACAGACTGTCTCCCAAGCTGGGATGAGAAGCGTATACGCTAGTCTACTCCGGAGTATCGATGCCCTGTCTCGATAGTCCTACGACTAGGGACCTGTATAAGGATGTGCTTATAGATTACCCAGCCCCCACAAGTGTGACTGCCATCACAACGCTGGTAATCAAGCAAAGATCCTAAGGGCTCAACTAATGTGTATAGGCGATATGCTAAAAGAAACACATGTACACATTAAAGTAGAAACAAACCAAGTAGCATACTACCATTTTGAGCAAGATTGTCTATACAACTGTGAATATCCCAAGCTTCCATTAAGTAATATACAAACTAGTATGATACAGTAATGGCCTCTAGGGCATATACACTAATAATTCTAAAGGTGTTTTAGAATGGACTACTCCTGGCATGGTAGTGTACCTGCAGGTAATGGAGTCACCCTCTCTAAAGGTGTCTTACAGACTAAAGGGGAGAGGGATGTGCATGATTGACAGTTCGTGCTACAAATCTACTATAGATGCATGGTTCATCTGGATTTTTGATAAAGCCAAAATCTTTGACCGTCTCATCAAAACAGATGTTCCAACTCCGTGATGCCGCTTTAGTCCATAAATGGACTTAAGCAACTTGCACACCTTTTCGCTGCTCCCACTCTGAATGAAACCCTCTGGCTGGTCCATATAGACACACTCCTCTAAATTTCCATTTAGAAAAGCGGTCTTTATGTCTATCTGCCAAATCTCATAATCGTGGAAGGCAGCAATGGCAAGAAGGATCCGAATGGATTTTAGCATAGCCACTGGAGAAAAGGTTTCGTCATAGTCCAAACCAGGTCTTTGACGAAAACCCTTTGCAACAAGTCTTGCCTTATAGGTCTCAACCTGTCCATCTACACCAATCTTCCTTTTGAAGATCCACTTGCATCCTACGGGTTTTACCCCATCTGGAGCAACGTCCAACGTTCATACTTTGTTGGTGTACATGGATTCCATTTCGGTCTGCATTGCATCCAGCCATTTTACCGAGTCAACGTTCTGAATGGCCTGGTGGAAGTTAGTCGGCTCATCATAATCAATGATGCAATCCTCTCAATCCCCGTCTATGAGAAAACCGTAGAATCTCTTGGGCGGATGAGACTGCCTACTACTCTTGCGGAGTGGCGTAGGAATGTCCTGTTCTTTTGAACCCTCTGGTTCTACTAAGCTTTCAGTAATAGTCTGTGGTTCTGGAATTTCTTCCAGTTCTATTGCGCTCCCACTTATTTCCTTTTCTAAGAACTGGTGTTCCAGAAAATGGGCATTATGAGAAACAAAGACCTTTTGCTCCTCTGCGTAATAGAAAAGATACTCCCTGGAGTTCTTTGGGTATCCCACAAACTTGCACAGTACTGAGCGTGCCTCAAGTTTGTCCGCATGCTGCTTTTTGACAAAAGCTGGACATCCCCAGATCTTCAGATATTGAAAATAGGGTTTCTTCCCACTCCATATCTCATATGGTGTGGTAGGAACAGTCTTAGTTGGAACTCGGTTCAAAAGGTATGCAGCTGATTCTAGCGCATATCCCCAGAATGATCGCGGCAACTCAGCGTTACTCATCATGGACCGTACCATTTCCAATAGGGTTCTGTTTCGTCTCTCCGATACACCGTTATGTTTCGGAGTGTACGAAGGAGTAAGCTGAGAGAGAATTCCATTCTCTTTTAAGTAATCTAGGAACTCGACACTTAAGTATTCACCACCTCGATTTGATCTCTGTGTCTTGATACTTTTGCCTGTTTGTTTTTCTACTTCATTCTTATATTCCTGGAATTTTCCAAAGGCTTCGGATTTATGTTTCATTAAGAAGACATATCCGTATCTTGAAAAGTATTCTGTAAAAGTAATGAAGTAAGAATAACCGCTTCGCGCATGCATAGACATTGGACCGCACACGTTACTGTGTACGAGTCCCAAGAGCTCGCTCGCTCTTACTCCGTGTCCAGTGAACGGAGTCTTTGTCATCTTTCTTTTGAGACAGGATTGACAAGTTGCATATGATTGATATTTGAACGGATCCAAATATCCTTCTGTATGTAACTTCGTCAACCTTCTCTCATTGATGTGACCCGGTCTACAATGCCATAAGAAAGCCTGATTTGTATCCGGAGACTTTCTTTTGTGTGTATTCTGGACATTGAAAATCTGTGGTCGGTTTAATACGTATATACCATTGTTTAATGTACCCGACCCAATCAAAACTTGATTAAGGTGAATGTTCACAACATTACTTACAAATGCAAATTCATAACCTTCTTTAGATAATAAAGATACAGATATGATATTACAGGTTGCATTGGGTACAAAATAACAATTATGCAAAACCAAAAAGTGTCCATCTGACAATCCCAGGTGATAGTCCCCCACGGACTCAACATCCATGCCAGCTCCGTTTGCAACTCTGAGGGTCATATCACCTGCCTTCAAAATCCTACGCCTTATCAGTGCCTGTAAAGAATTACAGATATGAGATCCTGATCCGGTATCCAATACCCAGGATGTAGAGTTTATTGATAGACAGTTTTCAATAACATACACACCTGAAGCTGAAGCCGCAACTTGCTTCAGATCCTGGTTTCTGGCCTTCCAAGCCCTGCAATCCTTTTTCCAGAGTCCACTCTTGTGACAGTAAAAGCACTCTTCCTTCCCCACAAGCTTTCCCGCTACCTTTGTTGCCTTTGCCTTTCCTTTCGTATCCACTTTACTAACACCGCCCCTTGGTTTGGTGGGGGTTTTCTTCTTCTTTCCCTTGGCTTTCGCCTTGGACCTAGAAGAGAAAGATCCTCCTACAAACAAAGTGGATGTTTCCCTACCTTTCTGTAGGGTGCCCTTTGCACTCCTCAGCATGTTGAGGAGTTCTGAAAGTTCAACTTCTTTTTCTTGCAAGTTGAAGTTCAGGATAAACTGGGCGTAAGTGGAAGGAAGGGACTGGAGAATCAAGTCCGTGTAGAGCTCGTTCTCTAACGTGGTCCCAAGGTCCGCGAGCTCCTCAATGAAGCCAATCATCTTAAGCACGTGTTCCGCTACCGATGATCCGACGGCCAATCTCGTCGAAAACAGCTTTTTCGAGACTTCGTATCTGGCGATACGGGATTGCTCTCCATACAGTTCTTTTGTATGGAGAAATATGGATTCAAGGTCCATATTCTCGTGCCTCCTCTGATGTTCATTGTCCATAGAGGCAAGCACGAGGCATTTGGCTTTCGCGCAATCGATTTCCCAGGTATTACGGATTTCCTTATCCGCGACGCTGGTTTTGGGACATGGGACATGGGGAGCTTTGGTGGTAAGGAGATACCCCAACTTGTCATAAGTGATTGCCATTTTGACATTCCTGAGCCAATCTTTGTAGTTTGGCCCTGTCAGTATGTTTTTATCTAGTAGTAACTTAAGTCCAGTCATGATGTTTGGTCGCTGCAATTAGGAGAGAGAGAAGAAACACTTTAGCATGATGCTCTTGCAAGTGTAGAGTGGTTTTTAATTTGTCTAAACAGGATGGCTCCCACTGTCTCTCGAATCCCTCCTCAAACCAAAAAGGAAGAATTAGTCGGGATCAATCTCACCGTACAATACTTTCTTAACCGTTCAGCCAGGCCAGTGTTGGTACTTCGAGGGAGGTTTTCCAACGCTTTCGCGAAGTTCCTTAATTAAATAACCTCTTTTCCCTATGGGCGTAGCCCCGCTAACACCTTTCTAGACACCTACTTGGTTTATAGCATTGATCGTTAAGTGAGAAAGTTCCGGAGGAGTAGCATATACTCACAGTAGGATCGGGATCCAAATATCATCACGTGACAAAACTGAAGGAATCTAACTAGAATCATCACACTCCAAATGGTATGCAGCGCTAGCAAGTTTCAGTTTCTTTTGAAACTCCCGATGTGGATTTTTGCCCCATGCTCTTATGACCTTGGCGTGAGGTCAAAATATCATAAATCACATGTCAAGTTCTATCCATCATTATCCAGGTTAATTTGAACCCACCCGTACCTACCCTTGACGTAGGCCAAAATGGCAGTACGACTATCTCAAACCAACGCATTCTATCTATGCAACAGATAAATATCCGGCAGCTACCAATCACTATGCCTTGGCTTGAGGTCAAAATACATAGCTTGAATACTACCGAATATTTAACTGAAATGTTGGAGGGATACGAATGGTTTTGGCGAAACCGTGAACGTAGTGAACTTGATATAATTGATGGTCCGAGATAGCTTTTAAAAGGAGTGGTTCAAGCTCCGCATTTAAAAGTTGGTTTTTGAAAAGAACCGAGTGGTTTTCAAAGTGTTCCAACGACTTTTACTTTGGTTTATTTTCTTGCATTAATTTAATGCGTCCCATCAATTATTCCTACCATTGCAGAAAACAACGAAAATATGACGTACTCTTATGCCATCCGCATTCGCCACGGGGTCCCGTCATCACCCGTCAGGTTACTTAACTAACGACAGAGCGGGGGCTGGACTAGCGCGGATGCAAAACATAAGCAACGCCTAAATAGATATCTACATATAGATATATACATTCGTCAGATGCAATGATAGCTATTCCAGATCACAGATGAATACATTGGATATACTAGGAATCCGCCCTTCGTTCGAGCCTGCAACGAAAAGCGGATTACACGGTCGCGATGAATAGCCAATACCCCACCTTAGACCCCTACGGGTGCGACAAACTACCCGCCAAGTACCCGTAGCGAAGCAACCCCCCTCAACAACATGAGTAGGCCACTCGGCACTTCGAGGTACCCGGTAGTTTGTGCACCCCATCTTGGGTCTATCCTAGGAGGAAAAACAGTAAAAGAAATTATACAATGACGGCTACAACCACATCCCGGATGTGCGGCCATATAAATAATATTATATCAATTACAAATTACATGAATTGAAAGATAAAGAAAACTCTCATCTCACAACCCCCGGCTATTCATCCACGACAATCCAACGAATTCATATACACAAACCATCAACATTACAGATCACAGATATACATAACCCCCACTAATCGACGTATAGCGATTAGCAGACGTTCAATACATATATCACATCACAGATATAACCCATTAGCCAAAGTCTAGAGAAGTTCGATCAAAATACGGATTTGTAACCACCCCAAAAACAAATCTGTTCTCTGGAAAATCTGGGCAGAAACAAACCATCCTAAAAATCCTAAAACATCAATATAAGAACACTGCAGGAGAAACGACTCATGGCCGAGTCAAATCGGCCGCGGATCCGCGGTGAGTTGGTCGACTCGCTGGATCGTTTTTCTTGGGTGTTCTTTAAAAACCCTGAGCCGATTTTTAGTACATTATTTATTAATTTTTGAGCAGAAATAAAAATCGGCAGAAAGTTAATATTTTTGATGTGTTTTGCGGTTTTTTGTCCGGTCGAAATTCTAGATACTTTGCTAACATGCTAGGATGTGTTTAGCCAGGCTCTGATACCACTGTAAGTCCACGTTACCTCTCCTGGTTCTTTCGGGCTTGCGGAAATGGTGAAAAACGATTTTTCGGGTCATGGTAACATGGACTAGAAAACCCGGATATTTGCTAAACTACACACTAGCAACCAACAAGAGCTTTACCTACTCGGTTAGGGGGTTATACCTCAACTTGAACTCCTTCTCTTGGACTCCTTGTGGTGGTCGGATGGTTCTCTCCTCGTCGCCTTCTATTGAGAATCCTCTTCCTCTGCCTCAATCAACTGTGCATACACACCCGCATTCGTGTTCCGAGGAGCACGAATACAATGAGAAAAAACTAATCCCAAAGCATATACTAGGATCTGGCTCAAACCAGAGCCCGCTAGTAATAACTGTCCGGACACCAAACGTACACAAGTGCGCGGATGTGAACGAACCCTGTCGCAAAACCATGCGACCTCTACTCTGTTTTGCCCAAAGGCGAATAATCCTCTGTGTGGGACTCTAAAGACTCGACACTACGCTGGCAGTGGGTTTAACCACAGGCCGCAAGTGGTACAAGCTGTACGTAACGGTCCCCAGGTAGATGCCGATAAGAAGACTGACGAGGTGAACGCATCTGAACTCCTACTGAGCCTGCATGTGACAATCTCCGTACAGTCCGGTCTGTTCGTCTGAGAATATCGCATGGCGGGCCTAGGGGGCGGTAAACGTCAGTCCCCTAATAGCGGTACAAGTCGTGTCGGAGTGTATCCCAGAACACCCTGAGATAACACTGGAAACTTACCAGTATATCTCGCTTGCCCTGGCCAGGGAATTTGTGTAATGGCTCTCCTAGACACAGCGCAATATCAACCCCAAATACCGGGAGAGACGAATCCTGTCTAACCGTCACTGCCTCCAAGTGCTTCGGGACTGCACCCAACTGCTACCTGTTTGCACGACTCCTTTGAGCCGTGGTAGGGTAGCAATCTAATAACAGTGGGAACACACTCGAGGCGAAGTGACAGTGTCAAGTCAACGGACTAAGCTGTACTCATGTCACCTGGGAACTGATAACTGACGATAAGTATAATACCAACCAACAGTTCCTGACGAGTCATGTCCAGTGTACTCGTAACCTAACGAGCACCCGCATAGTATCTCAAGTACGACGTACCGACGGCTGTGGGGCAGACCGTCTCCCAAGCTGGGATGAGAAGCATATACGCTAGTCTACTCCGGAGTATCGATGCCCTGTCTCGATAGTCCTACGACTAGGGACCTATATAAGGATGTGCTTATAGATTACCCAGCCCCCACAAGTGTGACTGCCATCACAACACTGGTAATCAAGCAAAGATCCTAAGGGCTCCACTAATGTGTATAGGCGATATGCTAAAAGAAACGCATGTACACATTAAGTAGAAACAAACCAAGTAGCATACTACCATTTTGAGCAAGATTGTCTATATAACTGTGAATATCCCAAGCTTCCATTAAGTAATATACAAGCTAATATAATACAGTAATGGCCTCTAGGGCATATACACTAACAATTCTAAAGGTGTTTTAGAATGGACTACTCCTGGCATGGTAGTGTACCTGCAGGTAATGGAGTCACCCTCTCTAAACGTGTCTTACAGACTAAAGGGGAGAGGGATGTGCATGATTGGCAGATCACTTGCTTAGGCAATTGAGTCAATTATGAGATGTCAAGTACCACACCATATGTTGTTTTTGCACTAGATGCAATAAGTTGATATTAATGTTAGTGTATATGCCCTAGAGGCCATTACTGTATCATACTAGTTTGTATATTACTTAATGGAAGCTTGGGATATTCACCTTGTATAGACAATCTTGCTCAATATAGTAGTATGCTACTTGGTTTGTTTCTACTTCAATGTGTACATGTGTTTATTTTAGTATATCACCTATACACATTAGTGAAGCCCTTAGGATCTTTGCTTGATTACCAGCGTTGTGATGGCAGTCACACTAGTGGGGGCTGGGTAATCTATAAGCACATCCTTATGCAGGTCCCTAGTCGCAGTACTATCGAGACAGGGCATCGATACTCCGGAGTAGACTAGCGTATGCGCTTCACATCCTAGTGTGGGAGGCGGTCTGTCCCACAGCCGTCAGTACGTCGTACTTGAGATAGTATGCGGGTGCTCGTTAGGTTACGAGTACACTGGACAGGACTCGTCGGGAACTGCTGGTTGGTACTATACCTATCGTCAGTTATCAGTTCCTAGGTGACATGAATACAACTTAGTCCGCTGACTTGACACCGTCACTTCGCCTCGAGTGTGTTGCCACTGTACTTAGATTACTACCCTACCACGGCTCAAAAGAGTTGTGCAAACAGGTAGTAGTTGGGTGCAGTCCCGAAGCACTTGGAGGCAGTGACGGTTAGACAGGATTCTTCTCTCCCGGTATTGGGGGTTGACATCGCGCTGTGTCTAGGAGAGCCATTACACGAGTAGTCCCTGGCCAGGGCAAGCGAGATATACTGGTAGGTTTCCAGTGTTATCTCAGGGTGTTCTGGGCTTCACTCCGACACGACTTGTACCGCTATTAGGGGACTGGCGTTTACCGCCCCCAGGCCCGCCATGCGATGTATCAGACGAACAGACCAGACTGTACAGAGATTGTCACATTCAGGCTCAGTAGGAGTTCAGATGGGTTTCACCTCGTCAGTCTTCTTGTCGGCATCTACCTGGGGACCGTTACGCACAGCTAGTGCCGCTTGCGGTCTATGGTTAAACCCACTGCCAGCGTAGTGTCGAGTCTTTAGAGTCCTACACAGAAAGCTATTCGCCTTTAGGCAAAAGAGTAGAGGTTGCATGGTTTTGCGACAGGGTTCGGTCACATCCGTGCACTTGTGCACGTTTAGTGTCTGGACAGTTAACACTAGCGGGCTTTGGTTCAAGCCAGATCCTAGTGTACGTTTTGGGATTGGTTTTATCTCGTTTGTATTCGTGTTCCTCGGAACGCGGATGCGCGTGTGTATGCACAGTTGACAGAGAGACAGAGGCAGAGGGTTCTCATTGGGGTTGTTGACTGTTGACTGTTGACTTTTGGCTAAACCCTAATGAGAGTAAGAAATATGATTAATGATAATATTAATTGAGTATTATTATGTCATGGTTGAGATGAGGGGTTGACTTTGTTGACTTGTTGACTTTGTTGACCGGTTGACTAGGTTGGACTAGTTGACCATCATCATTGCATTGGCTATCATTTCATGGCAAAGACTTTTGCTTGCTTGTTTTGCTTTGCAATATGAGTGCATGAAATGATAATGCCACTTGATATGATATGAACCATCACATAATACTCAATTATTATTATTATTATTATTATTATTATTATTTTTGGATTATGGGAGAGAGGTTGGCAAAAGACTTTCTCATATTCTCTCATTTCATTTCTCTCTCTTGCCATCACTTGCTCAAGCTCTCCCTCTTCCTCTTGCTCTCTCTAGCTCAAGGCAAACCATTCTCATGTGTTGAGACTCATTGCCTTAGAGATAAAAAGACACCAAAACAATCATTTACTCATTCTAGTTCACAAGGCCTAGCAAGCCAAGTGTTCTAGTTTCTTCAAAGTTCGAAGAAGAAGCCAAAGGTAGAAGCTTTCGGGTGGATCCATCTTCGGCGCAAGGAGACGACGAGGTGAGGCCGATCCGTACACCGGAAGGAGTTGAAGACGAAGGAGTTCAAGAAAGGTATAGCCCCCTAACCGAGTAGGTAAAACTCAAGTTAGGTTGTTAGTTAGTTGTTTAACAAAGATCCGTATTATGAGTCCATGTTACCACCCTCTTGAAAATCGTTTTTCACCACTTCCGCAACCCCGTAAGTACCGGGTAAGGGTAGCATGGACTTACAGTGGTATCAGAGCTAGGTTAAATACTATCTAACATGTTAGCAATGTAAGTAGAAGTTCGATCGGAGAAAAGGTCACGAAAAACACCCGGAAAATCAAGTTTCTGTCGATTCTGTATTCTGTTCAAAAATTGATAAATCATACTCCAAAATTCGACTCTGGCTTTTTATAAGACACTCAAGAAATTTGGTCCAGAGAACCGTTCAACGCGTCGCGGAACCGCGGCGGGCCGAGTTGAGTCGGTCGTGGCTCAAATTTCTTGCAGTGTGTTTCTGGGGGTATTTTGGGATTTTTACAATATGTTTTTTCTGCCCAGATTTTCCAGAAAGAAAAATTAGTTTTTGGGGCTTGAAAATCCGTATTTTGATCGAACTTCTAAAGACTTAAGCTGACGGGTTTATATCTGTGATGTGTTATATGTATTGAACGTCCGCTAATCGCTATACGTCGATTAGTGGGGGTTATACATATCTGTGATCTGTAATGTTGATGGTATGTGTATATGAATTCATTGGATTGTCGCGGATGAATAGCCGGGGGGTTGTGAGATGAGTGTTTTCTTTTGTCTTTCAATTCATGTAATATGTAAATTGATGTAATATTATTTTTGGCCGCACAACCGGGTCGGGGTTGTTGCCGTCATTGTATAATTTCTTTTTACTGTTTTTGCTCCTAGTATAGACCCAAAGTGGGGTGCACAAACTACTGGGTATCTCGAAGTGCCAAGTGGCCTACTCACATCGTTGAAGGAGGTTGCTCCACTTCGGATATTTGGCGGGTAGTTTGCCGCACCCGTAGGGGTCTAGGGTGGGGTATTGGCTATTCATCGCGACCGTGTAATCCGCTTTTCGTTACAGGCTCGTACAAATTGCGGATTCCTAGTATATCCAATGTATTCATCTGTGATCTGAAATGGCTATCATTGCAATATATCTATGTATGATATTATTTAGGCGTTGCTTATGTTTTGCATCCGCGCTAGTCCAGCCCCCGCTCTGTCGTTAGTTAAGTAACCTAACGGGTAATGACGGGGCCCCGTGGCGAATGCGGATGGCATAAGCGTATGTCATATTTTGATTGTTTTCTACAATGGTAGGATTAAATGATGCGACACATTGGAATTAATGCAAGAAAAATAAACCAAGTAAAAGTCGTTGGAACACTTTCAAAAACCACTCGGTTTCTTTTCAAAAGAACTTTTAAACGCGGAGCTTAAGCCACTCCTTTTAAAAGCTATCTCATTCCATCGATCATATCAAGTTCACTACGTTCAAGGTTTTTTCAAAACCATCTGTAGCCCTCCATTATTTCAGTTAAATATTCGGTAGTATTCAAGCTATGTATTTTGACCTCACGCCAAGGCATAGTGATTGGTAGCTGCCGGATATTTATCTGTTGCATAGATAGAATGCGTTGGTTTGAGACAGTCGTACTGCCATTTTGGCCTACGTCAAGGGTAGGTACGGATGGGTTCAAATTAACCTGGATAATGATGGGAAGAACTTGACATGTGACTTATGACATTTTGACCTCACGCCAAGGTCATAAGAGCATGGGGCAAAAATCCACATCGGGAGTTTCAAAAGAACTGAAACTTGCTAGCACTGCATACCATTTGGAGTGTGATGATTCTGGTAGGATTCCTTCAGTTTTGTCACGCGATGATATTTGGATCCCGATCCTACTGTGAGTATATGCTACTCCTCGGGAAATTTCTCACTAAACGATCAATGCTATAAACCAAGTAGGTGTCTAGAAAGGTGTTAGCGGGGCTACGCCCCCTGGGAAAAGAGGTTCTTAAATTAAGGAACTTCGCGAAAGCGTTGGAAAACCTCCCTCGAAGTACCGACACCAGCCTGGCCGAATGGTTAAGCAAGTATTGTACGGTGAGATTGATCCTGACTAATTCTTCCTTTTTAGTTTGAGGAGGGATTCGAGAGACAGTGGGAGCCATCCTGTTTAGACAAATTAAAAACCACTCTAAACTTGCAAGAGCATCATGCTAAAGTGTTTCTTCTCTCTCTCCTAATTGCAGCGACCAAACATCATGACCGGACTTAAGTTATTACTAGATAAAAACATACTGACAGGGCCAAACTACAAAGATTGGCTCAGGAATGTCAAAATGGCAATCACTTATGACAAGTTGGGGTATCTCCTTACCACCAAAGCTCCCCCTGTCCCAGGTCCCACCTCCAGCGTCGCGGATAAGGAAATCCGTAAGACTTGGGAGATCGATTGCGCGAAGGCCAGGTGCCTCGTGCTTGCCTCTATGGACAACGAACATCAGAGGAGGCACGAGAATATGGACCTTGAATCCATATTTCTCCATACAAAAGAACTGTATGGAGAGCAATCTCGTATCGCAAGATACGAAGTGTCGAAGAAGTTATTTTCGGCAAGGTTGGCCATCGGATCATCGGTAGCGGAACACGTGCTTAAGATGATTGGCTTCATTGAGGAGCTCGCGGACCTTGGGACCACATTAGAGAACGAGCTCTATACGGACTTGATTCTCCAGTCCCTTCCTTCCACTTATGCCCAGTTTATCCTGAACTTCAACTTACAAGAAAAAGAAGTTGAACTTTCAGAACTTCTCAACATGCTGAGGAGTGCAGAAGGCACCCTACAGAAAGGTAGGGAAACATCCACTTTGTTTGTAGGAGGATCTTCCTCTTCTAGATCCAAGGCGAAAGCCAAGGGAAAGAAGAAGAAAGCCCCCGCCAAACCAAGGGGCGGTGTTAGTAAAGTGGATACGAAGGGAAAGACAAAAGCAACAAAGGTAGCGGGAAAGCTTGTGGATAAGGAAGAATGCTTTTACTGTCACAAGAGTGGACACTGGAAGAAAGATTGCAGGGCTTGGAAAGCCAGAACACAGGATCTGAAGCATGTTGCGGCTTTAGCTTCAGGTGTGTATGTTAGTGAAAACTGTCTATCAATAAACTCTACTTCCTGGGTATTGGATACCGGATCAGGATCTCATATCTATAATTCTTTGCAGGCGTTGAGAAACCGTAGGGTTTTGAAGGCAGGTGACATGACCCTCAAAGTTGCAAACGGAGCTAGCATGGATGCTAAGGCCGTGGGGGACTATCACCTGGGAATGTCAGATGGACATGTTTTGGTTTTACGTAATTGATTTTTTGTACCCAACGCAACTTGTAATATCATTTCTGTATCTTTGATTTCTAAAGAAGGTTATGAATTTGCGTTTATAAGTAATGTTGTAAACATTCACCTTAATCAAGTTCTGATTGGGTCAGGTGCATTAAGCAATGGTATATACGTATTAAACCAACCACAGATTTTCAATGTCCAGAATACACACAAAAGAAAGTCTCCGGAAATAAATCAGACTTTCTTATGGCATTGTAGACTGGGTCACATCAATGAGAGAAGGTTGACGAAGTTACATACAGAAGGATATTTGAATCCGTTCGAATATCAATCGTATGCCACTTGTCAATCCTGTCTCAAAGGAAAGATGACAAAGACTCCGTTCACTGGACACAGAGTAAGAGCGAGCGAGCTCTTGGGACTCGTACACAGCGACGTGTGCGGTCCAATGTCTATACATACGCGAAGCAGTTATTCTTACTTCATTACTTTTACAGATGACTTTTCAAGGTACGGTTATGTCTTCTTAATGAAACATAAATCCGAAGCCTTTGGAAAATTCCAGGAATATAAGAATGAAGTAGAAAAACAAACCGGCAAAAGTATCAAGACACTAAGATCGGATCGAGGTGGTGAATACTTGAGTGCCGAGTTCCTGGACTATTTAAAAGAGAATGGAATTCTCTCTCACCTTACTCCTCCATACACTCCGCAACATAACGGTGTATCGGAGAGACGGAACTGGACCCTATTGGATATGGTATGTTCCATGATGAGTAACACTGAGTTACCGCGATCATTCTGGGGATATGCACTAGAATCAGCTGCATACCTTTTGAACCGAGTTCCAACTAAGATCGTGCCTACCACACCATATGAGATATGGAGTGGGAAGAAACCCTATCTTCAATATCTGAAGATCTAGGGATGTCCGTCTTTTGTCAAAAAGCAGCACGCGGACAAACTCGAGGCATGCTCAGTACTATGCAAGTTTGTGGGATACCCAAAAAACTCCAGGGGGTATCTCTTCTATTACGCAGAGGAACAAAAGATCATTGTTTCTCGTAATGCCCATTTTCTGGAACACCAGTTCTTAGAAAAGGAAACAAGTGGGAGCGAAATAGAACTGGAAGAAATTCCAGAACCACAGACTATTACTGAAAGCTTAGTAGAACCAGAGGGTTCAAAAGAAAATGACATTCCTACGCCGCTCCGCAGGAGTAGTAGGCAGTCTCATCCGCCCGAGAGATACTACGGTTTTCTCATAGACGGGGATAAAGAGGATTGCATCATTGATTATGATGAGCCGACTAGCTTCCAGCAGGCCATTCAGAGCGTTGACTCGGTAAAATGGCTGGATGCAATGCGGACCGAAATAGAGTCCATGTACACCAACAAAGTATGGACGTTGGACGTTGCTCCAGATGGGATAAAACCCGTAGGATGCAAGTGGATCTTCAAAAGGAAGATTGGTGTAGATGGACATGTTGAGACCTATAAAGCTAGACTGGTTGCAAAGGGTTTTCGTCAAAGACCTGGTTTGGACTATGACGAGACCTTTTCTCCAGTAGGTATGCTGAAATCCATTCGGATCCTTCTTGCCATTGCTGCCTTCCACGATTATGAGATTTGGCAGATGGACGTTAAGACCGCTTTTCTAAATGGAAATTTAGAGGAGTGTGTTTATATGGACCAACCAGAGGGTTTCATTCAGAGTGGGAGCAGCGGAAAGGTGTGCAAGTTGCTTAAGTCCATCTACAGACTAAAGCAGGCATCGCGGAGTTGGAACATCTGTTTTGATGAGACGGTCAAAGATTTTGGCTTTATAAAAAATCCAGATGAACCATGCATCTATAGTAGATTTGTAGCGAGAACTGTAGTATTCCTCGTTTTATACGTGGATGACATTCTCTTAATAGGAAATGACATTCCTATGCTACAATCTGTCAAAGGGTTCTTGTCACACAGGTTCTCCATGAAAGACCTGGGTGTGCCTCGTACATTTTGGGGATCCGGATCTATCGTGACAGATCCAAGAGGATATTAGGACTTTCACAGTTCAGGTACATCGACACCATACTGAAAAGATTCAGTATGGAAGATTCCAAGCACGGTAATCTACCGGCTTGTCACGGGATCACCCTCTCCAAAGACATGTCTCCCAAGACTAATTTGGAAAGGGATCGCATGTCTATTATACCCTATGCTTCTGCGGTAGGCTCTATAATGTATGCGATGTTGTGTACCAGACCAGATGTAGCTTATGCACTGAGTGTGGTAAGCCGGTATCAGTCAAACCCTGGGGAGAAACACTGGATAGCAGTAAAGAACATTCTCAAGTACCTGAGAAGGACTAAGGAGATGTTCTTGGTGTATGGCGGAAAAGACCTCCAGATCGAGGCCTTTGCTGACTCTAGCTTCCAGAGTGACAAGAATGATTCCAAGTCCATGTCGGGTTATGTCTTTACCCTCAATGGTTGGGTGGTGTGTTGGAAGAGTTCCAAACAGGGTACTGTTGCTGACTCGACGATGGAAGCGGAATATATCGCTGCTGCAGATGCCGCAAAAGAAGCCGTCTGGATAAGGAAGTTCTTAACTGAACTTCAGGTGGTTCCGTCCATTATTAATCCAATACCTCTGTATTGCGACAACAACGGGGCTATAGCTTTAGCGAAGGAACCCAGGTCCCATCAGAAGTCCAGACACATCTTGAGGCGGTATCACCTGATCAGGGAGATCGTGGGTTGCCAGGAGTTCGAGGTTCGGAGAGTTTCTACAGAAGATAACACTGCTGATCCACTCACAAAGGCCTTACCCCAGACTCAGTTCGAGCGGCTGATCGAGATGATAGGTCTTCGATACGCCTGTACATGGCCTTAGTGCAAGTGGGAGATTGTTAGTGTATATGCCCTAGAGGCCATTACTGTATCATACTAGTTTGTATATTACTTAATGGAAGCTTGGGATATTCACCTTGTATAGACAATCTTACTCAATATAGTAGTATGCTACTTGGTTTGTTTCTACTTCAATGTGTTCATGTGTTTATTTTAGTATATCATCTATACACATTAGTGGAGCCCTTAGGATCTTTGCTTGATTACCAGCGTTGTGATGGAAGTCACACTAGTGGGGGCTGGGTAATCTATAAGCACATCCTTATGCAGGTCCCTAGTCGCAGGACTATCGAGACAGGGCATCGATACTCCGGAGTAGACTAGCGTATGCGCTTCTCATCCTAGTGAGGAGGCGGTCTATCCCACAGCCGTCAGTACGTCGTACTTGAGATAGTATGCGGGTGCTCGTTGGGTTACGAGTACACTGGACAGGACTCGTCGGGAACTGCTGGTTGGTACTATACCTATCGTCAGTTATCAGTTCCCAGGTGACATGAGTACAGCTTAGTCCGCTGACTTGACACTGTCACTTCGCCTCGAGTGTGTTGCTACTGTACTTAGATTACTACCCTACCACGGCTCAAAGGAGTCATGCAAACAGGTAGTAGTTGGGTGCAGTCCCGAAGCACTTGGAGGCAGTGACGGTTAGACAGGATTCGTCTCTCCCGGTATTGGGGGTTGACATTGCGCTGTGTCTAGGAGAGCCATTACATGAGTAGTCTCTGGCCAGGACAAGCGAGATATACTGGTAGGTTTCCAGTGTTATCTCAGGGTGTTCTGGGCTTCACTCCGACACGACTTGTACCGCTATTAGGGGACTGACGTTTACCGCCCCCTAGGCCCGCCATGCGATGTATCAGACGAACAAACCGGACTGTACAGAGATTGTCACATTCAGGCTCAGTAGGAGTTCAGATGGGTTTCACCTCGTCAGTGTTCTTGTCGGCATCTACCTGGGGACCGTTACGCACAGCTAGTGCCGCTTGCGGTCTGTGGTTAAACCCACTGCCAGCGTAGTGTCGAGTCTTTAGAGTCCCACACAGAAAGCTATTCGCCTTTAGGCAACAGTGTAGAGGTCGCATGGTTTTACGACAGGTCGCATGGTTTTGCGACAGGGTTCGGTCACATCCGTGCACTTGTGCAATTTTGGTGTCCGGACAGTTAGCACTAGCGGGCTTTGGTTCAAGCCAGATCCTAGTGTACGTTTTGGGATTGGTTTATCTCGTTTGTATTCGTGTTCCTCGGAACGCGGATGCGGGTGTGTATGCACAGTTGACAGAGAGACAGAGGCAGAGGATTCTCATTGGGGTTGTTGACTGTTGACTGTTGACTTTGGCTAAACCCTAATGAGAATAAGAAATATGATTAATGATAATATTAATTAAGTATTATTGTGTCATGGTTGAGATGAGGGGTTGACTTTGTTGACTTGTTGACTTTGTTGACCGGTCGACTAGGTTGGACTAGTTGACCATCATCATTGCATTGGCTATCATTTCATGCAAAGACTTTTGCTTGCTTGTTTTGCTTTGCAATATGAGTGCATGAAATGATAATGCCACTTGATATGATATGAACCATCACATAATACTCAATTATTATTATTATTATTATTATTACTACTATTATTATTATTCTTTTTGGATTATGGGAGAGAGGTTGGCAAAAGACTTTCTCATATTCTCTCATTTCATTTCTCTCTCTTGCCATCACTTGCTCAAGCTCTCCCTCTTCCTCTCTCTAGCTCAAGGCAAACAATTGTCATGTGTTGAGACTCATTGCCTTAGAGATAAAAAGACACCAAAACAATCCTCTACTCATTCTAGTTCACAAGGCCTAGCAAGCCAAGTGTTCTAGTTTCTTCAAAGTTCGAAGAAGAAGCCAAAGGTAGAAGCTTTCGGGTGGATCCATCTTCGGCACAAGGAGACGACGAGGTGAGGCCGATCCGTACACCGGAAGGAGTTGAAGACGAAGGAGTTCAAGAAAGGTATAGCCCCCTAACCGAGTAGGTAAAACTCAAGTTAGGTTGTTAGTTAGTTGTTTAACAAAGATCCGTATTATGAGTCCATGTTACCACCATCTTGAAAATCGTTTTTCACCACTTCCGCAACCCCGTAAGTACCGGGGAAGGTTAGCATGGACTTACAAATCCAATCCTGGAGAAACGTTCGGAAGCAGTTTTAGAACATAAGTGGATGTTCTAGGGATATGATAACGACAGCCTCTTTCCGGGGACGGTTATCATTCCAGGCTTCCAAGGTGACCTGGATGGCAGAGTGACTGTCAGAGTTATAGTTTTCCCTCTGACGAGGAGCAGTATTTTGGACAGGTGGTCTAAGTGGATACTGAAGGAGGTGTGGCGCAGGATACTGATTAAGTTCAGTTGACGATACATCTAAGAAGTTTGGATTTGGAGTTCATTATGAACTAGGTCCCATCAGATATCCAGACATATTCTAAGACAGGTATTGCTCATTTCGGGAGATGGCTTTCTCTGCGAACTTGAGATAAAGAGAGACATAGAAAGAAACATCAGGGCGGATCCACCCACTGAGGCTATTCCTCGAACGCAATAGTTTCGCAAACGGACTTTGTGAGACTGATTAGTAGAGGAGTTGGGTGTTCGGTATCACACGGGCTGTAAGTATGCGACATCGCAATAATTAGCCTTGAGTGCAAGTGGGAGATTGTTGGATATAGTGCCCTCGGAGTCAATTATTGGATCACAGGCACGTGATTGCAATGATTGAGGGAGGACCTATGCCGGTAGGACAGTCTTACTCAAGATGATAGTATACTATCTGGTTTATCTTTATCATCGTGTACTGCTTTAGGTGACCTTACAGGTCGCTATTACACGTTGATAGAGCCCTTAGGATTCTTGCTTGACTGCCAGCAGTATGATGGCGATCATACGTGGGAGCCGGGGTCTATAAGCACATCCTTAAAAGGTCCCTAGTCATGGGAGTTTCGAGACTGGGCATCGATACTCCATTAGTAGACTAGTGTATACTGTCGAGACCCCGACTAGGGGCGGTGGCCGGTCTCACAAGTCATTGGTGTCAGTTGGATCACCTAAGATGTATACAGGTGCTCATTGGGTTATGAGTACACCGGACAGGACTCGCCGGGAACATACTAGTTGGTATTATACCTGATGTCAGATAGCAGTTTCCTGATGACATGTGTACAGGTTAGTTCATCGACCTGAGATCGTCATTTGTCTCGTGTGAGTTCCCACTGTGCTTTGATTACTACCCTACCACGGCTCAAAGGAGTCATGTAAACAGGTTTTAGTTGGGTACAGTCCCAAGCCACATGGAGGCAGTGAGCGGATCGGCAGAGGTTTCGTCTCTCCCGGTATTGGGGGTGAGATCGCGCTGTGTCTAGGAGAGCCATTACATGAAGTCCTTGGCCAAGGCAGGAGATTTACTGGTAGGTATTCCAGTAGTATCTCAGGGTGTTCTGGGCTACACTCCAACACGACTTGTACCGTTTTTGGGGGTCTGACTTTTACCAACCCCCTAGGCCCGCCATGCGATGCTTATAGACGAACGGACCGGACTGTATGGATATTGTCACTGACAGGCTCAGTTGGGTGTCAGGATGAGTTCGCTTATCGACCTCCCTTTTGGTCAATACCTGGTAGCCCGTTACGTACGGCTAGTGCCTCTGACGTGCTAGTGGTTAAATCCACAGCCAAAGTATTGACGAGTCTTTAGAGTCCCCCACAGATAGTTTTCAAGTTTCGGGCGAAACGTTGAAGAGGCCGTATGGTATTATGGCAGGGTTCGATCATATACGTGCAGTAGTGCACGTATGATGATCGGACGGATCATACTAGTAGGCTTTGGTTTAAGCCGGATCCTAGTATTAGATTTGTTGGATTACTTTGGTCTCATCGCATTCGCATTCGGTCGGAATGCGGATGCAGGTATGTATATACAGGTGAGGGGTACTCTTGTGATCCGTCACGAGTTTACATTAGTAGATGCCATTCTCTTTTTATTGTTGCAAACATTTGGATTAATGTTTGCATAAGGAAATAATGAGCTCATAATCATGATTAGGTGCATTAATTGTGACACATGCACAAGTGATGAGTCATGGTCTCTTTACTTGTGCATATGTCACATTGTTGATGGATTTGAGTGTTGAAATGAGAGGGAGAGAGAGAAAGGGCAGGCATAACCTCATGGTTAGCTCTTGTATTTTCTAACACACTCTCACTTTCATTTTATCATCTCAACAAAAGAAAAAGAGAGGAAAGCTTCTTCTTCCTCCTCCTCTTTCTTGAGCTCATTATCTCCTCACTAATGGCATCCACTAAATCCTCAAGAGACAAAGTGATGACACACATTCTCTACTTCACCTTGGACACGTCGGCTAGTGAACTTCGTGCCCAAGTTGCTTCGGATGAAGCGGGAGCCCGTAAAAAGACTCGAAGATGTGGTGCCCTTTCCAGCGAAAAGATCGAGATCGGAGATGCCGCGAGGAGCTTGAGATGGTGCCCAAAGACCGAAGGACACGGATCGATCGGTATAGCTTTCCAACCCTTTCTCTGGTTGCTAGTTGTAGGTTAATGGTTCGATCCGGATTTAAAGTATACGATAGCGCCGGTTTCTAGTTTGAAAAAGTTTTCGTTTCCGCATTTTGGCCTCGGACAGACGTCCGGGGCACTACCGTAGACTTACAACAGGAATCAATGTCTCAATGTCAATAACAAATACAATACCACATATGTGTATAGGTTGTGCGTGTCATGGCAATTACCGACGGTGTGGGTGTAGCATACAATTTAGTGCTCGTGCAACATGAACCGCCAGTAATGGTGCAGTGTCCACTAGGTACTAAGTCAAGGCACAACAAGTAATAGTATGCAATGATGCTCATGCACAATCAACATATATGCATATAAACATGTGGCTATAATATCATATCTAGCCCTGACGCTTAATGACATACGGGCGATTTTCCCGTAGATGTTAAATCTACTCACTGATAATCTCGAGCTAGGTAAATCCAACCACCTGCTTTCCTTTCTTCGTAGCATCCGAAGTCCCCGCCTATGATCCTATTAACACGCAACACAATAACGCGTGGATTTAGCAAACTACACAATAATAAACGAACACAACGCCAATTAACGAATTGGTTCCCTTAAGCTACAAAAGGGTTCGTTTAGCGGCTAACGTGTATGGCGACATCATCAAAACCAGTCCACGACTGCAAGCTACCAACAACACTTAAACTACGTCGGATCAATCGTATTGCACTTTGCCGAAACGCCTAAAATTAGCTAAGTGATCCCGGATTTTACCTACTGTCAATATATAAAAATCTAGCAGTACCAAACACCTAGGATATAACACAGACAGCTACCCACAAAACCACAACCCCCCGGTCCCCAGGAAATCCGAGCTCACCGGAATTCTCCCCTATCTCGCCGGTCTAACTAGGTCAGGTGGGGTTCGGGCTTCAGGTGAACACTCAGGGCCTCTAGTACAACACTACTACATTGCTAGATTTTATAGTAACAATTCGTGGTCGTAGCAGATTACAGAGACTCTAAAATAGCACTAAAAATACGATATGTGCTCAAAACTATATCTTTAGTGTTCTAAACAACATCTACTAAGCTACACAACATAAAAACCATCTAATTAACAGTTAGAGATTGTTACCTATCCACACTTGCTCAAAAATCCTAACTTTCCATGCTCCAAGTCCTTTAAGTGGCTTAACTTGACTTTGTGAAGGGTTTTAGTGAGGTTTAGTGGTGATTTGTTTATGTGACATTTTAGAAAAATAAAATATTATTTTTGGGAATTTTTATAATTAAATAATAAATATTATGAATATTTTAATAATGCGGTATAATTAAATACCGATAAAGTGGAAAATATTTGGAAAATTATAGGAATTACTGAAATGAGGGTGCTTTATATGATTTATGCAAATTATAAATTCTTTATGATTAATTATATTCCATTTTAATGCTAATCGCGATTCAATATCACTAATCATGCATTAAGCTTATTTTGTGCACATGACATACACCATGTCATATTTTACATTTCTACATTTTTTCCTACCATGGCTTTTCCTTTTTTCATGCTTAGTTTTAGAATTTTGGAAAAGAAAAGAAAAGAGAAAAAGAATAAACAAAGAAGCATGGGCAAGAAAGAGAGAGAGGGAGGGTGAGGGGTCAACCTTAGTCATTGGGTAATTCCCTCTTCACTAATTTCCTTCATCTTTTCCCCCACTTCCTCACCATGGCTGCCTCCATCTCCTCCCTCATCTACCTCCTCACAAAAACACCAAAAACAACTCAAAACATCATCCCCCTTTCACAAAAAGCATGCACAAGCCCATCACAAGCACTTTGGACCAAGAAAGTTTAGATTTTAGAGACTTGGGGCAACTCAAGAATTTTCTTGCGTTGCCAAATGAGGTAATTCCTTTACCATTAGTATTGTATTTCATTCCATTAGCTTCTATTGTTAGTTTAGAATCGAATTATCGAGGTTTAGTGGTCTTTGAAAATTCCAAGTTAAGGATTAGGGTTTGATTTGAATTCAAAGGTGTAATTAAGGCTTAATAGTGACCTTAAACCCCTGTGGTGTTTGATTAAAGACCAAAACCTGAGAGTAAACCCCCAATTCTCAAACCTAGAAACCCCGATATCGGATTTGTGTTGGATTTGGGATGGTATTTTGACATCTACTATAACCCGGGTGACCTGAAAATTATTTAGCGATTACAGAGAGTCGTGCAGGCAACCTGGAGTGTACCCTAAAGACCCGAGCCCCAACCACCAAACTGTGGCCGCAAATTTAATCTTCCTGGCCGCAATTTGCGGCCATGGTAGGTGTGTCTGCCTCCATGTTTGGTTCAGGGCTACATTTGCTGTAAAATAGACCCCCCATGTATGCAAAATTGGCTAATTTCACTTAGGGTAAAATCTGGAGCATGTTTTCTGAGATTCTGTTTTGGTTTCGTGCTTGTTTATAACCTGAACTTTGTATTTATGTTTTATCTCGGTCGATTCACGTTTATACGTCGATCGTCGAGAGTTGTTTGGTTATTCGTGCATGCATAGATCATAGGTTTTAACGTATGTGTGATGCACGTGCCGATTTGGTTTTCGTGCGTGATTTCTATTTACGATGTCATGTGATATATATGTAGGTACTGTTAGTTATATGTATGACATATAGGACATTATTGTACGTATGATGTATATTATAGTGGATGCTTGGACATACATAGGTAGGACTTTCTTGCTCGACATGATAGTACGCTATCTGGTTGCTCTTTATCTTAACATGTACACTTGATGTCTCTATGTTACATGTTGATAAAGCCCTTAGGATGTGTACTTGACTACCAGGATTATGATGCAGATCATACTAATAGGGGCCTGGGCAGTTTATAAGTACATCCTTTAATTGTTCCTAATTGAGGGAATATCGAGACAGGGCATCGATACTCCAGAGTAGACTAGCGTATAACTTCTCGACCTATGTGATGGGCGATGGATGATCCCATATCCATTGGTGTTTGACATCAGAGATGGTATACGGGTGCTCAGTGTAGACTGGGTACACTGAACGGACTCGCCGAGAACTTCTAGATGGTATTATACCTCACGTCAGATGGCAGTTCTCTGATGACACTGGTACAGCTTAGTCTGTTGACCCGAGATCGTCATAGAGTCTTGTGTGGATCCCACTGTGCTTTGATTTCCACCCTAACACGGCTCTACTGAGCGTGCAAACAGATGGTTTTTGGGTACAGTCCCGAGTCACATGGAGGCAATGAGCGATATGAAGGGATTCGCCTCTCCCGGTATTGGGGGTTGATATTGCGCTATGCTCGATTGGCCATAACTTGAAATCCCTGGCCAGAATTGCTGAGATTTACTGGTAAGTGTTATCAGTAGTTTCTCGACCGTTATGGACCTTACATCGGCATGACTTATCAAGCTACTGGGGTCTGACGTTTACCACCCCTAGGTGAGATATGCGACATATCAGACGAACAGACCGGACCGTGCGGTAAGTGTTACTGATTGGATTCGCAGGAGTGTGAGCAGGCTTGCTCGTTGATCTTCTGATTGCTCAATACCCAGGTGGACGTTACGTTTAGCAGACCGCTTGCGGCTTGTGGGTGACTGATGTGATCACCACCTACTGCCGGCGTATTGACGAGTCTTTAGAGTCCTACACAGAGGTTTCCTGGCTCAGGCGAAACGAAATAGGAGCACGCATGCGATATGTACGGGACCGAGAATAATACCAGTATGTGATACTGTATTCTATTCTCACGATTTGTATCATTGGTCGGTTATATGAGATATAGCCGGGTTACCGAATCAAGTGTTGATTCGATATATTGATACACTAGATATTAGTCGGTTATATGCGATATGACCGAACCATTAAATCAAGTGTTGATTTAATTATTTAATGTATAATTATATATTTGATATATTAGTTTATATTAATTAGTATTGGTTCACTTAAGATTGCTTTTCTCACTTGATGTGCACATAATGTATATATGATATATGTTTGTGTGCATGATTGTATCATGCTTGATGATACATGCAAACTTGGGTGTGCGTATGATTTACACCATATTTAAGATAATGGTTAGGGTTTATATTTATTTTGTAATTCAAAAATTAGTGAGCACTTTGTCATGCTTGAAGCTTCATGAAGCTTGAAGCATCCATTGACCAAGTCCACTTACTTTGTCTTATGAAAGATATTTATTAACCAAACCATTAGCTTAAACCATGGTTTAGTCTCTACAAAGGTTAGTGGATGATACTAACTCACCCATAGTTGCATAATTGATGATTATTCTCTTCACTTGATTTTATATTTCTTCTTCTTCTTCATCCAAAAGAAAAACCTTGCTAGATTTTTCTAAGTGAAGAAACAAAGTGAGAAATCAAAATCTAAAGTGAACCCACTTCCTATTTCATCATCCTCTACTACTTGAAATTTAGTTTAGGGTGTTCTCTTCACAAAGTTCATGATCTAGTGAAGGGTTAGCTTGAGTTTGAGTCACCACGACGTAGATCATCTTCGGCCTCGAAGTCTACGAGCAAGCTTGTTCATTTCTCCGGGGAAATCCATTCTAGAGTTCGGGACAATGATGATCGCAGCGAAGGGACGTCAACACGGAGCTTTAGAAGTGAAGGACCGGATCTACAAAGGTTGTATTTTTGTTCACTTCTCTTTGTGATGATAGATTACATGTTTTGTTACCCTATTTTTCTAGTACGATTCGTAGTTGATTGGTTAGCACTCCCTCATTTTTTTGTTGTGGCATGTGTGATGCTTGCAAACCCTAGGCTAGGTGCTAAGGAATCCCAACATAGGCACCTCTCCTCAGTTGGATTTCGGACGATGAAGAAGAGGATGGCGACATCGACTTCGGCAAGTAAGGATCAAGGTGAGTAGATATATATCTACGGGGGAAGTCGGGTGGATGACGTATAGCATCCCCGCAGTTTTGTAGTGCAGTATGCAAATGTGTTATATCTATATATTTATATGTTATTATAAGATGCGTATACCTAGCTAGAATGCTTTAGAGGACTTTGGGTTAGTGTAAGCGTATTTGGTAGTTAATAATATAGTTTAGTGTTAGTCGCGAAACCCTAGAATAAGGTTTACACTCATGCACACACACACGCATACACTTGTTTACTTGTGCGTATATGTGGATATATATATATATATATACATATATGTTTGTGAGTATGTATATATATATATGTATGTATGTATACATATACATGGATAATGAGGATAGTACATGGTACTTGGAGATGAGTAGATGAGATTGGGCATGGTGCCACGAGATCGGTGATATGATTTGGTTCGTATTATGAGATACGACATGCTGTTATAGCGATCTTTAGGCGATGTGTTTTCATACACACGCATATATATATGTAGATGGTATCAGTATGTACTAGACTTTAGATCAGTACCCCTGATACATGATATGATGATAAGGATACCAGATGAATAATGAGATAATGTGATATTTGACCCGTACCCAAATTTGGGATGCCGTACGACGGATTTACCATACGAGCTATAATTATGATGATTGATCCGCACTCTTGACTCGAGGATGCCATATTATATATATTGTATCGTACGCGATACTATTGAGGCGGGATCACCGACTACTAGATATATATATATATATATATATATATATATATATATATATATAAATATCGACTCAGACTTAGATAGTTTTCCTTACCCCTTTCGATTAGTCTGTTAGTTTAGTCCTGTAGTTTACTTAGTAGATGTTAGACTCGGCTCGAGTCATACCGATTTCAAATTAACGAATCGTGAGTATTTTAAAGACATGCCAAGGGATTCTACGGACATTTCAAAGGACGTACATTTTCTTAAAAACACCGTAGCCCTTATTTTCTAAACACCACGATTCGTGTTATTTCAAATGTCATAACTGTATGACTCATATATATAAATGTATATTCTTACATGTTACGTTATTATTCATATTCTGCATATTCTTGCTGTTCGCATCGCATCGCATCGCATGCTTATATTGTGTTTTCATTAGTTATTATTAAAATCATGCTGTCAGGACACCAGCACCATTACCGATGATCCGTATGCTCTACGTACACCTGCTTGCCGGCTCACACACATCATCATCGGTAATTGCTATGTCACGTACACTTTAGAGGATATTATTTCATTGACATAGCTTGTTAGCTGATAGTTCCAATATGTTATTGCTTCTATATGCTAGTTTAATTATTGCATTCCTTGCTTGATATCCGATGCATTCATTTATTTATTGTCATGCAATATTATGGAACTTATTACCGGTATTTCATTGTTTATTTACCCTTGAGATTGGGATTTCGGATTTCCATGAGATTTCTGGATTTGGAGAAACCACAAAGATTTTATAAACTTATTATCTTTTTAAAAGATAGAAAATTGCGGTTTTCTCATGATATGATTTGAGATATGTCCACCATGAGTTTTCTCGGCTCTTGAGCGATATTATACACCCGATTCGAGGAGGAGGAGGAACCGTCTGTGGGTGCATGGTGGACCCGGTGCGGTACCCCGGGGCAAGATGGTCGCAGATGATGGCGTTGAGACTGGCAGGGGAGCACTACCGACCGGTGATTTTATTGTGACTCGACGGATATCCGGAGGATACCGATTGGAGTATGGGCCAGTCCGGATAGCCGGAGCCCTAGATACTGAGATTTGATGATATAGGCCAGTCCGGATTACCGGAGCCTGAGATATTGAGACAGTGAGATATATATTTTGTGTCGATGCTAGACACCGATTTCTATTGATTTCACGGATGATACCCCGATTTTATACATAAATCTTACTGAGATAAGAAAACAGTTTTCTCATTTAGATGTATTCTGTTTTCATGCATTCATACATCATATATATGATATGTTGCTACCTGAGGCACTGACACGAGCACTTGGTATTACACTTATGTATAGATGTTTACCCTTGCCATATTATCATGCTTCAGGCCATATTATTTGAGGATATTACCGATTGTATGACCTAGGATTGAGTCATACATACGATTTCTGCTCTGTGATATTTTTTACTCACGAGTTGGCAACTCACCCTCGCTATGCCATAGTTTCTTACAGGTTTTGCCGTACAGGTTTCCTTGGCGGCTTTGCTGGCACACTGCTTCTTTCCGGGTGATTGCTTTGGTAAGTAGGTTCACTCGCATCGTGACCACCATAGTACCTTATTTTATTCAGTTGTATCTAGTAAACTCCATCAATCAGACTTGTATATTATTTCAGACTTAGTCCACCAGTAGATACTCTCAAGTCATGATACATCTTGGTGGAACCTGGGTGAACACTATAAGCTGACTGATGTGCCTGCTCTAGGATCTCGCGTCTCAACCCATCGGTATCAGGTACACACAAACGAGTCCCAAAACGTAGCACACCCTAATCATCAACCAAGAACTCCGAATCTCTATCCTGCCGAACATACTCAAAAATCTCATACAAATGGGCATCGTCGGGCTGTGCCTCACGAATACAATCAAGTAGAAGTAGAAGTGGGTGAGCAAGCTGTCCACCCAGTGGAAGTGAACTCAAACTGTACTCTGCTGTCGCACAAGATTTGCCAGTCTGCAGAAGACTGTCTCTGAACTGCGCTCAACTGGGACAAGATACCCCCGGGCCTATGACTCAAAACATCTGTAACATTTCAAAATAATAAAATATTATTTTTGGGAATTTTTATAATTTAATATTATTTTATTGATTATTTTAATATTAAATTTATAATTAAATATCGATAAATAGGAAAAATTTTGAAAAAATTATGGAAAATTCAAAAATAATGTATTCTATGGAATTTTGTCATTTTTAAGTTTTTATGAGCATTTATATACTAATTTAGTGCTAATCGCGATTAAAAATCGCTAATCGGATTTTTGGCTTTTTTGTGCAAAACTTGCACATATCATTTTTGTTTTTTGACTTGTGTTACATTTTCTTACCATGGCTATTACTTTGGGTTTACTATTTGAATGAGAAGGTTTTGGAAAAGAAAAGAAAAGAAAAGGATTTTGATTAAAGAAAAGAGGTATGGTAAGAGAGAGGGGGTAGGTGAGGGTGTTGACTTGGCCTTTCTCTTTATCTCTTCCTCTCATTTTCTCTCTCCCTCTTCCTCCATCTCCTGCTGCTACTGCCCTCTTGCTCTCCCCCTTCACAAAATCATCACAATCACACACAAAACAACCTCAAAACACCATTTCCATTTCACAAAAAGTTGTGCACCACCTCACAAGCTTTAGAATGGACCAAGAAAGTTGGTGTTTTGGTGCTGTGGGAAGATTCTTGAGTCTCTATTGAGGTAATTCCTTCACAAATATTGTAGTATTTCAAGTGATTTAGCCTCTTTTAAAGTTTAGTGTCGTTTTGTCGAGGTTTTATACACTTTGGAAAACCCTAGAGAGGGTTAGGGTAAACTTGAGTTGTGGCTATGCAATTGGACTCTAATGGTGACCTTAGACCCCATATTGACCAAAACACTGGCCTAGCACAACCTGAAACCCAAAATTACAAAATTACGGAACTTTTCATGTCGGTTTGTGTGATCTGTGAAGGTGTTCTGGAATCTGGAGCAAGCCGGGGTCACCAAAAATAAAATTGAGCTGACAGTGAGTCGTGCAGGCACCTAGGAAGCTACCACCAAGACCCGAGCCCCTAACTCAAACCTACGGCCGCAAATTTAATCATTCTGGCCGCAATTTGCGGCCAGAGTAGAAGGGAATGGGTCCATTTTTGTTCCAGGGCTCATTTTGCACTAAATTAGACCCCTCCTATATGCAGTTTTGGCTAATTGTCATCTGGGGAAAATCTGGGAGCATTTTGGTGTGTTTTAGGCAGTGTTTTCCGTATTTTTAAATGCACTTTCTTGATATTTGGATTTGTATTTGGTTGTCGGGTGTTCGTACATCGACAACAGGGGTTGTTTGTTGGATTTGCATATTTGGGCCATAGGTTCAAACCTATGAGCACACTGTGCGCTGTATCGGTTTTCTGCCTTGATTTTCATACGCATTGCTATGGTTGATCATTGTAGGTACCTTCACGTGGATTCCGATACGATGTAGAAGATGATGGAGACACCGACACCGACACACTGATTGCAGGTGAGTAGATTTATATCTACGGGGAGAAGTCGGGTGGATGGCGTATAGCACCCCCGCAGTTCGTGGTGATGTATACGAATACGTATACACACAGATATTGATTATATATTGTTTGAGATTATTGATGATAGAGATGGATCCTAGGTGTGATTGGATTGGTTTAGTGTTGCGAAACCCTAGAGTAGTGGTTGCACCACATATACACACACACCCATACTTGCATACATTCTTCTTTCATATGTGCATACATAGGATTATATATTGATGTGTATATTTACACATGGGTATGGGAATATGTGTTCATATACTGGATTTGAGAATAGTATTTGGAATTTGAGATGAGTCGATGAGATTGGGCTTGAGGCCAGGAGATCGGTGATGTGATTTGGTTCGTATTGAGATACGACATGATGTTTTAGCGGGTCTTTTGACGCAGTGATTCTTGCACCTGCATGCATACTTAGGCGGTATCAGTATTGTACCAGACGTAGATTAGTACCTCGATCATGATATTTGATAAAGTGGATACTAGATGGATAGTATGATGAATGTGATATTGACCCGTACCCAGATTTGGGATGCCGTACGACGGATTTAAGTACGAGCTATATATTGATGATTGATCCGCACTCTTGACTTGGGATGTCTGATTATAGATATGGTATCGGATATGATATTATTGAGGCAGGATCACCGACTATACATATACAGGTATGTATATGTATCGACTCAGATGATAGGCGGTTTCCTTACCTGTAGTTCAGCTTGTTAGTTCAGCCGTATAGTTTAGTGTAGTTGTTAGATTAGATTAGACTCCTACCTATTTCAAAACTAGCGGGTCGTGGGTATTTTAAAAGACAGGTCAAGGGATCTACGGATATTTCAAAAGACGTATCCTTTCTTAAAACCACCGTAGCCCTATTTTTAAAACCCCACGATTCGTGTTATTTCAAATGTCACCATTGTTTAATATTTAGCTCCTGCTCATTTTGGTTGCTCGCTCCGCATCGCATACTTGCATTGTTATTTCATATTGCATTGTTGACATTATGCTGTTAGGACACCAGCACCATTACCGATGATGCGTATGTACCACGTACACTTACTTGCCGGCTTACACACATCTTCATCGGTAATTGCCATGTCACGTACACCTTAGAAAATATTATCGCCTAATGTAGCTTGTTACTAGTAGTTTTGACATGATGATTAGTTGCTTGCCTTATATGCTAGTTTAGACATTGTAGTTGTTACTTGTCACTTCGCATACTGTTATTCATTATATGCCGCATTCATGGATGCTCATGCTTATATTCATGGTTTTACATGCTATTGATGATTCGGATTCCCATGATATTTTCTGGATTTGGAGGAAAACCACAAAACATATATAAACTGCTTTCTCTCTTTTTAAATAAAAAATACGGTTTTTCTATGATGTATGAGTCGTCCACCATGAGTTTGCTGATGGATTTCGAGACCCGATTCGAGGAGATGGATGAACCGTTTCGGGTACATGGTGGACCCGGTAAGGTACCCCGGGGTAAGAAGCGCGTGATGATGACGATGTGAGCCTAGCAGGGGAGCACTACCTACCGGTGATTTTACCCGACGCGTCGGATATCCGGAGGATACCGTCGTGGTCTTGAGATGGATGGTAGGGGCCGGTCTGGACTGACGGCGCCCTAGATATTGTGATTGAGACATTGAGATTTCGAGATATTGAGGTACAGAGACTGTGATACAGAGATATCGAGATATTGGGATTATGTTTTGTGCCGATGCTAGGACTGTTTTATGCTGATTTCATTATGATACCTCATTTTAAAAATACAAAGGAAATCTCACTAAATTATGAAAACAGTTCTTCATTTACATGTATTCTGTTTTCATGCATTCATACCTCATTCATATGATATATTGCTACCTGAGGCACTGACACGGGCATATAAGATTACACTCGGGTTAGATATTTACCCTAGTCATTGTTATTGACAGCTGGTTTCATTTGAGGATTATATATATATATTGATCGTATGACCTAGGATTGCGTCATACATGCGATTTCCTTTCGTAGATGTTTTTCTATTCACGAGTTGGCAACTCACCCCCGTTGTGCCCCAGTTTCTTGCAGGTTTCGCCGTACAGGTTTCTTTACGGCTTTGCGGGTACAGTTTCGTTCGGGTGACTTGCTAGTAGGTGGGTTTATTTGTATCGTATCCATCACTATACATTGTATATTATTATTCAGTTGTATCTAGAAGTTCCATCAACCAAACATGTATTTATTTCAGAGATAGAGACCAATGTTGTTTATTCTATAGACCTTAGAGTCGCGCGTTGTATTTATACGGATTTAATGTTGTTTTGAGTTTCCTTTTCTGTTGTGATCCTCACCTTTCGGCGTTGTATATTATATTGTTTGTGTGGTTGTGGCCGTCGTTTGACGAAGAGCTAGCTCCCGCTTGGGGATGCCTTTTTTTGATTTCGTATACTATTCATGCTGTATCCCGTTTGGGGGCCTGTATTTACAAAGGAGACTCTGCCGAAATTTTCAAGAAATATTTGATGTTTTTATAAAACGCATAATTCGGCTTATGCTATTAAAACTTCTTGATTTAAATTGGTTTTCCTACACTCTACTACTTTTCTTGGTTTGGATTTCTGGGTTTTCGGCTTACTTAGAATACGTACGCCTTGAGACGTTCGTAGTTTAAGTGCCGGTCATATTCCGTACTTTCGGGACGTGACAATGTTGGTATCAGAGGTTAGGTTTTACCTTCGGAGCATAGGATGACCCTTGGTTGATGGAATAGGTGACTAAAGTAGAGTGACTACCGTGGGTATGTTCCGCGGCATATTTACGATACGCCACTCCACTTAAGAAGCTTTAGTATGTACATTTCTTGTTCAGTATCATATTCATTCCTGATCTAGCCTCATCGGTACTAGTTTTGGTTTTGCTGCCACGATTACGGGCAGGGAGAGCTACGGCTAGAGTTGCGGTCAGCACGAGCTCGTCACGAATGAGGACCGACCAGGGCGTGATCCCGGTGACACACGATTGTAGAGATGTGTCTTTTGATTGTATTTCGCGCCACGAGCGTTGGATGGATCGCTGTATGAGATTACTCGGACGTGCGGATTAGCACCAGAGGTTGGAGCCACTAAAGGAGGCCAGCCATATTTCGATGATCGTCGATGTATTGCTCATTCATGATGATTGGGGCACAGTTCAGCGAGCAGACGAGTGAGCCAGTCATTGCTGCGAACGACGAGATATCGCCCCAGATGTTGGAGCTATTGCAATACGGGTTGTACTAAGAGATGATAGAAGGTCGCTAGTTATTAAGGATGAATGACTAGGACAAGTGGTTCGTTCGTCTACCCCGATGCGAGGTCATCAGATAGATTGATTCCAGCTAGAGACGACTTCATACGGAGACGTTGAGAGTCGACAGAGACGATCGAAGGTCAGAAACCTATTATTCCAAGTTTAAAGTATTCGGAAAGACATGCAGGCAATTCTATAGACCCTCTAGAAGAATGAAACCCTAACTCGACTTAATGACCGTATGAAACCCTTTGAACCTTAGGGTTTGCGGCAGTTCTGCGGCGCTATTAGTGAGGCTTGGGTTTGTCCTTCTACGGCTGGACCACCGATGCTGTGGTATGTACTCGATACTATTATACTGTACCCAAGATGTTGAGCTCTTAGGGGATTATGAGGTTCTGAAGAATCAATCGGATGGTTCGACTCCAATCGGATACTAGGTGGTGAGATGCATTCTTGGGAGACTCCAGATACGAGGATAGCCGTTGGAGCTCAGTCCATGCAGCCACGACGAGACGAGTCCGAAGCAGTCGACGTTAGAAAAAAGTGGAGTAAGAGGTTCGTACGAGATCTTGATGATGACATTCCCCTCCGCCGACATCAGAGATGCGATGCGCATGCCGAAGCATAGTACTGGATATACCTTCTAGAAGAAGTCGCGATGAGTATGCAGCCGTTCCGGAACAAGAAGCAGATATAGTAATGGACGATGACTTCGGGACAGTTGGCAGAGACGAGACATGGAAGAGACCGTGAGCAGGATTCCTTCCAGGATACTGCTGCAATGATATTTGCATCCAGGATCAGATGGGTCACGTATATTCAGAGAGCCAGAGGCCGACGCTAGTGACATGCTGCTTTACGAGTGGTCGTGAGGATTGACCGAGAGATGACCAGAGAAGTGCCAAAACGGAATCGTCCCCGTTAGCACACCCGACAGGGCCGATGAGCCGATGGATCGTGAGATTGGTAATCCACAGAGAAGACTTGGACCCAGGAGTGGTCATTGTTACGCACACCAGTAGGCCAGAGTTCAGGATCGTCGAAGAGATATGCTATGAGTGACCATGATAATTGGCCAGAGATTCTTGGAGGACGCGCTTGAGCGGGACTATTCCGCCATACTTGTTTTAGTATTTGGGCGATCTATTCGCATAACTGATTTGATGATTGGATTCATGATATTTGTTTTCATGCACCATGGTTGTACCTATCGGATATTTGCGATTTTATACAGTTGTTGCACTTGATATTGTTTTCGTGCCTTGATTTCCCATATATATGATTTCATGGGTTTCATACATTTGAGTTGATTTTGTGCGTATGCACGCACACGATTTGGGTTTTTCACTCTGTGTAGGTTACATATGCTTGCAGTGCAATGACATGTATTTTGTGCACTTAGTTGCACTGGACTTCGATTTCGATTGGGATGTTCGATGTTTGTTTGTGCACTTTATGCACCTGATTGGATTTTACGCGTGTTTCGGCGCTTGATATTGGATTTCATGATTTTGTTCATGATGGAGGCACCGGATTTGGATTTTAGCGCATGTTAGGCGCATGTTATGAGGTACGATTTTGGTTGCACATCAGATGCACTAAATCGAGATTCTTCGTGCATGAGATGCACCTGTGTTTGCTGTCAGGCACACACTTGGCCCATGACAGATGCTTCATGCACACCCGATGCACTTAGATGTTATTTCTGTGCACATGTATGGCATATTTATGGATCTTGATTTCCGTGCGCACCAGACGCATGTAGTATTCATATGTATTTTTTGGGATTGATTTCTTATGGAGCGGTACGTTTTTATGATGATTGCTATATGTTTTTATACTGACCAGGACTAGTCAGAGGACAGTACCTGAGTATATTTTGTATGCATTGATAGGTTTCAAAGGGATTTCCAAAAGCGAGCTATAGTCTCATTATTCACATACGTGTCCGATATGACACAAAACGTTTAAAAACAGGGAACCCTTCTAAATTGTTTTCAAAACGGCGGAACGTGCATATTAAACAAAAGGTATATACGTATATGGTTATTTTCTTATAAGAGACGTCCGCCACTGTGCAGTGTTATGCGCATTGCACAACGACTTTAAAAGATTTGGCATGCATTTCCTTTAGAAACTTTTACATGTATAGATTTGATATTTACATGTATAGTTCTGATTTATATCATATTGGTTTTGCTTTGGATTTGGCATTCGTGTCCTTACCATAACTCCGATGATTGCGGGATGCTTGACGGAGTTTTGTTTTCGAGTTATCTACTCGTTACTCATGCGCATGTATTGCGCTATGATGCTTTTTATGTATTGATGATTTCGGAGCCCCGTTGGTTGGGACATTTTATTGAAATGTTTTAGAAATTGGGGGTTTAAATTTAAATTCGGGGACCGAATTTCTTTAAGGGGGGAGATTGTAACATTTCAAAATAATAAAATATTATTTTTGGGAATTTTTATAATTTAATATTATTTTATTGATTATTTTAATATTAAATTTATAATTAAATATTGATAAATAGGAAAAATTTTGAAAAAATTATGGAAAATTCAAAAATAATGTATTCTATGGAATTTTGTCATTTTTAAGTTTTTATGAGCATTTATATACTAACTTAGTGCTAATCGCGATTAAAAATCGCTAATCGGATTTTTGGCTTTTTTGTGCAAAACTTGCACATATCATTTTTGTTTTTTGACTTGTGTTACATTTTCTTACCATGGATATTACTTTGGGTTTACTATTTGAATGAGAAGGTTTTGGAAAAGAAAAGAAAAGGATTTTGATTAAAGAAAAGAGGTATGGTAAGAGAGAGGGGGTTGGTGAGGGTGTTGACTTGGCCTTTCTCTTTATCTCTTCCTCTCATTTTCTTTCTCCCTCTTCCTCCATCTCCTGCTGCTACTGCCCTCTTGCTCTCCCCCTTCACAAAATCATCACAATCACACACAAAACAACCTCAAAACACCATTTCCATTTCACAAAAAGTGTGCACCACCTCACAAGCTTTAGAATGGACCAAGAAAGTTGGTGTTTTGGTGCTGTGGGAAGATTCTTGAGTCTCTATTGAGGTAATTCCTTCACAAATATTGTAGTATTTCAAGTGATTTAGCCTCTTTTAAAGTTTAGTGTCGTTTTGTCGAGGTTTTATACACTTTGGAAAACCCTAGAGAGGGTTAGGGTAAACTTGAGTTGTGGCTATGCAATTGGACTCTAATGGTGACCTTAGACCCCATATTGACCAAAACACTGGCCTAGCACAACCTGAAACCCAAAAATACGGAATTACGGAACTTTTCATGTCGGTTTGTGTGATCTGTGAAGGTGTTCTGGAATCTGGAGCAACCCGGGGTCACCAAAAATAAAATTGGGCTGACAGTGAGCCGTGCAGGCACCTAGGAAGCTACCACCAAGACCCGAACCCCTAACTCAAACCTACGGCCGCAAATTTAATCATTCTGGCCGCAATTTGCGGCTAGAGTAGAAGGGAATGGGTCCATTTTTGTTCCAGGGCTCATTTTGCACTAAATTAGACCCCTCCTATATGCAGTTTTGGCTAATTGTCATCTGGGGAAAATCTGGGAGCATTTTGGTGTGTTTTAAGCAGTGTTTTCCGTATTTTTAAATGCACTTTCTTGATATTTGGATTTGTATTTGGTTGTCGGGTGTTCGTACATCGACAACATGGGTTGTTTGTTGGATTTGCATGTTTGGGCCATAGGTTCAAACCTATGAGCACACTGTGCGCTGTATCGGTTTTCTGCCTTGATTTTCATACGGATTGCTATGGTTGATCATTGTAGGTACCTTCACGTGGATTCCGAGACGATGCAGAAGATGATGGAGATATCGACACCGACACACTGAGTGCAGGTGAGTAGATTTATATCTATGGGGAGAAGTCGGGTGGATGGCGTATAGCACCCCCGCAGTTCATGGTGATGTATACGAATACGTATACACACAGATATTGATTATATATTGTTTGAGATTATTGATGATAGAGATGGATCCTAGGTGTGATTGGATTGGTTTAGTGTTGCGAAACCCTAGAGTAGTGGTTGCACCACACATACACACACACCCATACTTGCATACATTCTTCTTTCATATGTGCGTACATGGGATTATATATTGATGTGTATATTTACACATGGGTATGGGAATATGTGTTCATATACTAAATTTGAGAATAGTATTTGGAATTTGAGATGAGTCGATGAGATTGGGCTTGAGGCCAGGAGATCGGTGATGTGATTTGGTTCGTATTGAGATACGACATGATGTTTTAGCGGGTTTTTTGACGGAGTGATTCTTGCACCTGCATGCATACTTAGGCGGTATCAGTATTGTACTAGACATAGATTAGTACCTCGATCATGATATTTGATAAAGAGGATACCAGATGAATAGTATGATGAATGTGATATTGACCCGTACCCAGATTTGGGATGCCGTACGACGGATTTAAGTACGAGCTATATATTGATGATTGATCCGCACTCTTGACTTGGGATGTCTGATTATAGATATGGTATCGGATATGATATTATTGAGGCGGGATCACCGACTATACATATACAGGTATGTATATGTATCGACTCAGATGATAGGCGGTTTCCTTACCTGTAGTTCAGCTTGTTAGTTCAGCCGTATAGTTTAGTGTAGTTGTTAGATTAGATTAGACTCCTACCTATTTCAAAACTAGCGGGTCGTGGGTATTTTAAAAGACAGGTCAAGGGATCTACGGATATTTCAAAAGACGTATCCTTTCTTAAAACCATCGTAGCCCTATTTTCAAAACCCCACGATTCGTGTTATTTCAAATGGCACCATTGTTTAATATTTAGCTCCTGCTCATTTTGGTTGCTCGCTCCGAATCGCATACTTGCATTGTTATTTCATATTGCATTGTTGACATTATGCTGTTAGGACACCAGCACCATTACCGATGATGCGTATGTACCACGTACACTTACTTGCCGGCTCACACACATCTTCATCGGTAATTGCCATGTCACGTACACCTTAGAAAATATTATCGCCTAATGTAGCTTGTTACTAGTAGTTTTGACATGATGATTAGTTGCTTGCCTTATATGCTAGTTTAGACATTGTAGTTGTTACTTGTCACTTCGCATACTGTTATTCATTATATGCCGCATTCATGGATGCTCATGCTTATATTCATGGTTTTACATGCTATTGATGATTCGGATTCCCATGATATTTTCTGGATTTGGAGGAAAACCACAAAACATATATAAACTGCTTTCTCTCTTTTTAAATAAAAAATACGGTTTTCCTATGATGTATGAGTCGTCCACCATGAGTTTGCTGATGGATTTCGAGACCCGATTCGAGGAGATGGATGAACCGTTTCGGGTACATGGTGGACCCGGTAAGGTACCCCGGGGTAAGAAGCACGTGATGATGACGATGCGAGCCTAGCAGGGGAGCACTACCTACCGGTGATTTTACCCGATGCGTCGGATATCCGGAGGATACCGTCGTGGTCTTGAGATGGATGGTAGGGGCCGGTCTGGACTGACGGCGCCCTAGATATTGTGATTGAGACATTGAGATTTCGAGATATTGAGGTACAGAGACTGTGATACAGAGATATCGAGATATTGGGATTATGTTTTGTGCCGATGCTAGGACTGTTTTATGCTGATTTCATTATGATACCTCATTTTAAAAATACAAAGGAAATCTCACTAAATTATGAAAACAGTTCTTCATTTACATGTATTCTGTTTTCATGCATTCATACCTCATTCATATGATATATTGCTACCTGAGGCACTGACACGGGCACATAAGATTACACTCGGGTTAGATATTTACCCTAGTCATTGTTACTGCTGGTTTCATTTGAGGATTATATATATATATTGATCGTATGACCTAGGATTGCGTCATACATGCGATTTCCTTTCGTAGATGTTTTTCTATTCACGAGTTGGCAACTCACCCCCGTTGTGCCCCAGTTTCTTGCAGGTTTCGCCGTACAGGTTTCTTTACGGCTTTGCGGGTACAGTTTCGTTCGGGTGACTTGCTAGTAGGTGGGTTTATTTGTATCGTATCCATCACTATATATTGTATATTATTATTTAGTTGTATCTAGAAGTTCCATCAACCAAACATGTATTTATTTCAGAGATAGAGACCAATGTTGTTTATTCTATCGACCTTAGAGTCGCGCGTTGTATTTATACGGATTTAATGTTGTTTTGAGTTTCCTTTTCTGTTGTGATCCTCACCTTTCGGCGTTGTATATTATATTGTTTGTGTGGTTGTGGCCGTCGTTTGACGAAGAGCTAGCTCCCGCTTGGGGATGCCTTTTTTTGATTTCGTATACTATTCATGCTGTATCCCGTTTGGGGGCCTGTATTTACAAAGGAGACTCTGCCGAAATTTTCAGGAAATATTTGATGTTTTTATAAAACGCATAATTCGGCTTATGCTATTAAAACTTCTTGATTTAAATTGGTTTTCTTACACTCTACTACTTTTCTTGGTTTGGATTTCTGGGTTTTCGGCTTACTTAGAATACGTACGCCTCGAGACGTTCGTAGTTTAAGTGCCGGTCATATTCCGTACTTTTGGGACGTGACAACATCGGCTACCACATTCTCCTTGCCCGGGTGATAAAGGATCTCACAATCATAATCCTTTACAAGCTCCATCCAACGGTGTTGTCTCAAATTCAGATCCCGCTGCTGGAAGATGTACTTTAAGCTCTGGTGGTCTGTGAAAATCTGACACGACTCCCCGTACAAGTAGTGTCTCCAAATTTTAAGCGCAAAGACCACCGTGGCCATCTCAAGATCATGAGTGGGATAATTCTGCTCGTGCTTCTTCAACTGCCGGGAAGCATAAGCGATAACTCTATCATGCTGTATCAATACACAACCGAGCCCCACTCGAGAAGCATCGCAGTAAATGACAAAGTCGCCCGATCCAGAAGGCAAAGATAAAACTGGCGCAGTCGTCAACCGAGTCTTCAACTGCTGAAAACTCGGTTCGCATGCCTCAGTCCAAAGAAAAGAAACTCCCTTCCTGGTTAGTCCGGCCAGCGGTGCAGCGATACTCGAAAAGTCCTGCACGAAACGACGGTAATAACTGGCTAAGCCCCAAAAGCTATGGACCTCTGTTACTGATACAGGTCTGGGCCAAAGCTGTACGACCTCGATCTTCCTCGGGTCCACACGAATACCGTCTCCCGTCACCACATGACCAAGGAAGTAAACACTATCAAGCCAGAAGGCACACTTTGAGAATTTAGCAATCAGCTGGTTCTCTTTCAATGTCTGCAAAGCAATCTTCAAGTGCTGCTCATGCTCCTCTCGACTCTTGGAATAAACCAGAATGTCATCAATAAACACAATAATAAACTAGTCGAGGAATGGCCTGAAAATCCGGTTCATCAAATCCATGAACGCTGCTGGGGCATTGGTGAGTCCGAATGACATCACCAAAAACTCATAATGCACGTAGCGCGTACGAAAAGCAGTCTTCGGAATGCCATCATTCCGAACCCGCAATTGATGATAACTCGATCTCAAATCGATCTTGGAAAAATGTCCCGCACCCTGGAGCTGATCAAACAAATCGTCAATGCGAGGTAAAGGATACCTATTCCGCACCGTAACTCGGTTCAATTGACGATAATCAATGCACTACCTCAAACCGTCGTCCTTCTTCTTAACGAACAGAATAGGAGCCCCCTAAGGCGAAACACTCGGACGTACAAATCCCCTATCAAACAACTCTTGCTGCTGACCCTTAAGCTCCTTAAGCTCCGCCGGGACCATCCGGTAAGGCGGTATAGAAATAGGCTCCATGCTGGGGATCAAATCAATGCAAAACTCAATCTCACGCTCTGGCGGCAATCCAGGCAACTTATCGCGAAATACGTCAGGAAACACTCTCATGATAGGAACCTGGTCCAACGAATCTGTAAGTGCACGGCGGCGCCCCGGCCGTCAATCCGACGCCGGAATGCGGAAACGAAAACTTTTCTAGAACTTAGAAACCGGCACCACCGCGCACTATAATACCCGGATCGGGCCATTAACCTAATCCTAGCAAACTAGAGAAGGGGTAGAGAGATATACCGAGCGATCCGTGTCCTTCGGTCTTCTCGTCGTCGTCCCGATCTCCCCGCGGAATCTCCGGTCTTCAACTCCTCGCCGAAAGTGCACCACGTCACCGGCTTCTTTTACGGGCTCCCACCTCTGGACCGAGGCAACTCGGGCACGAAGTTGGCTAGCCGACGTGCCCAAGGATGCTGTAGGTTAACTGTAGAACTCTATGTCTCTTTTGGGGTATTAGAAGTTGCCCTTTTTGGTGGAGGTAATGAAGTATCAACTTTTGGAGGAGAACCAAGAGAATTTTGCAAGCAAATGAGATGAAATGGCACTCCCAAAAATTGGGACAACCCCTCCCCTTTAGTGGCCGACCATCTCATCCAAGGAATGGGAGAGTGGAAAAATCAGGGGGGGAGGGAAGCCATCATCCAAGAGAGAGAAAAATGATGATGGTGAAATATAATGATCACAACAAAACCCCCACTCCAAATCAACCCCATCATCAACAACCATGTCATCAAAAAAGTCAAGCCATGATGAGTGAAGAAGTCAAATGATGGTACAATCATCATGAAGCAACAATATGCAAAGGCCACCCTCCACAAATGCTAATTTGCACAATTGCAAATAAGCCCTCCTCCACCAATTTTCAGCCAAGGAAAGGAACAAAGGAAAATGGCCGAAACGGAAAGCAAACTGGCAACTTCAGAAAACTGACCCTGTAATAAATTACAGGAAAACCCGCTACTGTATATACATACCCGCATTTGTATTCCGACCGAAATACAAATGCAATGAGACAAAATCTACACTGTACTATACTAGGATCCGGCTTAAACCAAAGCCCGCTAGTATTAACCGTCCGATCATGATGCGTGCAATACCGCACGTATCTGATCGAACCCTGCCATATCTCCATACGGCCTCTACAGCGTTTCACCCGAAACTTGAGAAAACGGTCTGTGGGGGACTCTAAAGACTCGTCAATACTTTTGCTGTAGATTTAACCACTAGCACGTCAGAGGTATTAGCCATACGTAACGGGCTACCAAGTATTGACCAAAAGGGACGTCGATGAGCGAACTCATCCTGACACCCTATTGAGCCTGTCAGTGACAAGATCCGTACAGTCCGGTCCGTTGGTCTATGAGCATCGCATGGCGGGCCTAGGGGGTTGGTAAAAGTCAGACCCCCAAAAGCGGTACAAGTCGTGTCGGAGTGTAGCCCAGAACACCCTGAGATACTACTGGAATACCTACGAGTAAATCTCCTGCCTTGGACAAGGACTTCGTGTAATGGCTCTCCTAGACACAGCGCGACCTCACCCCCAATACCGGGAGAGACAAACCCCTGCAGATCCGCTCACTGTCTCCATGTGGCTCGGGACTGTACCCAACTAAAACCTGTTTGCACGTCTTATTTGAGCGTTGTAGGGTAGTAATCAAAGTACAGTGGGAACTCACACGAGACAAATGACGATCTCAGGTCGATGAACTAACCTGTACACATATCACCAGGAAACTGCTATCTGACGTCAGGTATAAGACCAACTAGCATGTTCCCGACGAGTCCTGTCCGGTGTACTCATAACCCAATGAGCACCCGTATACATCTTAGGTGAACCAACTGACACCAGTGGCTTGTGAGACCGGCCACCGCCCCTCGTCGGGGTCTCGACTGTATACACTAGTCTACTCTGGAGTATCGGTGCCCTGTCTCGAAACTCCCACGACTAGGGACCTTTTAAGGATGTGCTTATAGACTCCAGCTCCCATGTATATGATCGCCCTCATACTGCTGGCAGTCAAGCAAGAATCCCAGGGGCTCTATCAACGTGTAATAGCGACCTGTAAGGTCACCTAAAGCACTACACGATGATAAATATAAACCAGATACCATACTATCATCTTGAGTAAGACTGTCTTACCGGAATAGGTCCTCCCTCAATCATTGCAATCACGTGCCTGTGATCCAATAATTGACTATGAGGGCACTATCTCCAACAATCTCCCACTTGCACTCAAGGCTAATTATTGCGATGTCGCATACTCACAGCCCGTGTGATACCGAACACCCAACTCCTCTACTAGTCAGTCTCATAAATCCCGTTTGTGAAACTATTGCGTTCGAGGAATAGCCTCAGTGAGTGGATCCGCTTTGATGCTTCTTTCTATATCTCTCTATATCTCAAGTTCGCGGAGAAAGCCATCTCCCGAAATGAGCAATACCTGTCTTAGAATGTGTCTGGATGTCTGATGGGACCTAGTTCATAAATGAACTCCAAATCCAAACTTCTTAGACTGTATCGTCAACTGAAACCAATCAGTATCTTGCGTCACGCCTCCCTCAGTATCCCTGTTCCCCCAATCAGAGCAAGGCTCTGTTTGAATTTCAAAAATTCAAATTTTGAAGCAACGCTTCAGATCCCGTGCGCTGCGCGCAATTTGCCACGTGTCAGAAGTTGACTCGGCAGCACAACGCCCAAGGCAGTGCGTCCAATCAGAGCAAGGCTCTTTAAAAAGCAAAAGCAACGCTCAGTTGCGCAAGCGCACCGCTGCGCGCCACGTGTCTGCGCAGTTGCGCAAGCACAACTGCGCAAGCGCACCGCTGCGCGACACGTGTCTGCGCAGTTGCGCAAACCCTGTTGCGCAAGTGCACCGCAGCGCGCCACGTGTCTGCGCAGTTGCGCAAGCACAACTGCGCAAACGCACCTCTGGACGACACGTGTCTGCGCAGTTGCGCAAACACTGTTGCGCAAATTCACCGCTGAACGACACGTGTCTGCGCAGTTGCGCAAACTCTGTTGCGCAAGTGCACCGCTGAGCGACACGTGTCTGCGCAGTTGCGCAAGCGCAGTTGCGCAAGCGCTTCACTGCACGACACGTGTCTGCGCAGTTGCACCAGCGTCTGCGCAGTTGCACAAGCACAGTTGCGCAAGCGCCTCACTGCGCGACACGTGTCACGCGCTGGGGAGTTGCGCAAAAACAGAATGAAGATTTAAGGAAATTTTTTCTGTTCTTGTTAAAACAAGAAGATTTCTTCTGTAAAACAGAGGGCCTTTGGATCAAAGATCCAACGGTGGGGAAAATTCCCCAAATCACTCAGAAAAGATCTTTTTAACAAATTTAACTGATTTTTGAGCACTATAAAAAGGACCCCAGACCCCATTTCAAGGAGATAGACATTGGGTTAAAAAAAAAGAGAGAAGAGAACTCTTGAGAACTCCTTGAGAACACAAAAAAGAAGGTAAAAACCTTTGAAATAAGAGAAAATTCTCTTAGGAATAGATTATTGATCTAAAAACAAGATCAGTGATCTTCAATAAATAAATAAATAAATAAAAATAATAAAAATAGTGCCTTGCACTTGCTATGAACCTTTGGTTCTCTGAGACAGAAAGAAAAAAAAACTTTTTTTCTTTTCTTTGATCTAAATTTAGATCAAGAGATTAAAAAGTGCTCTGCACTTCTTTTCTTGAATCTAAAAGATTCTTGGTGCTTTGCACAAATGCAATGCATTACTTGAAGGGCCAGGCCCAAATCAAAAAGACCTAGCAGGCCTAAAAAAGGGGCAGACCCCAAAACAAATTGATGCTCTGCATCCTTTCTGGGCAAAGCCCAAATAAAAATAAAAAGAAATGCAAAAGCAATGTTGGACATTTTCAACTGGACTTAGCCCAATCGTGGCCATAAGTCCTTAAATTAAATTGACTGAGCAAAATGGCTCTCCTAAATCAATCTACATCCGGTTCGAGGGTACATCTCCGAACTCCTTTGATATCCATCGTTGTAATTCCTCAACGACGTCAAAGAGGTGACGGGTCCCAACGACCACACATCGATATGGACTGCGGGGTCCTTAAACTAATAATGGACCGAGACGTCCTTAAACTAATGTCGGACCGAAACGTCCTTAAACTAATGTCGGACCGAAACGTCCTTAAACTAATGATGGGCCGAAACGTCCCTAAACTAATGATGGTCCGAAACATCCCTAAACTAATATCGGACCGACACGTCCCTAAACTAATATCAGACCGAAAAGTCCCTAAACTAATATCGGACCGAAACGTCCCTAAACTAATATTGGACCACCACGTCCCTAAACTGCCTATGGACCACTACGTCCTAAAAACTGGAACAATAGAGCCTCCAAATGCTCTTTCGCCGGATCTAAACGGTCCCGTTTAAGTTGATCTTAGTCCCAAACATGGCTAACGTATCCTTAAACACTTAAATGGAATACAAAACTCTAAATCAACTTCGGTTCGAGGGTACATCTCTGAACTCCTCCGACACCTATCGTTGTAATCCTTCAACGACGTCAGAGAGGTGACGAGTCCCGACGGCCATATATTAAATGAATCACGTTTAAGTTGATCTTAGCCTCAACGAAGCTAACACATCCTTAAACTAAAATATCAAACCCAAATCTAAGTAAATACGGATTTGGACTAATCCACGTCCTACGGGCGACGGCATTACTTAGTCCCTGTATATAATCCACGGGCAACCACAAACAAAACGAACACACTCGACACGAAGTGAAATTCTGGAGAAGGAGAAAGTGGTTACCGCGATGCGGTAGCGTAATTAACTGCAGGGGCTTGCGCCTGCAGGGAAGAGCATCCCCACAATCAAAAACCCCTCAAGCGAGGGGGAATCTGACAAAGTCTGCTACATCGGCCGCATTCGTCTAAACCTTCGATACACGGTGCCATAAATCAACTTGGCATCTTCGGAGAGGTAGACAGATAAAACCAAATAACATCTGCCCCGAATCTCAGCGCCAAGGCTTCGCAACCCTGTGCGGCCGTCTTTCGGAGTGGAACAATCCCCTTGGACCACCTGTCCAAAATACTGTCCCCCGTCAGAAGGAAAACATAACTCTGACAACCAATCTGTCATCCAGGTCACCTTGGAAGCCTGGAATGATAACTGTCTCCTGAAATGAGGCTGTCGATATCATATCCCTAGAACATCCACTTATGTTCTAAAACTGCTTCCGACCGTTTCTCCAGGATTGGATCAATATCAACTTATTGCATCTATTGCAAAAACAACATCTGGTGTGGTACTCATGATCGACTCAATTGCCTAAGCAAGTGATCTGCCAATCATGCACATCCCTCTCCCCTTTAGTCTGTAAGACACCTTTAGAGAGGGTGACTCCATCACCTGCAGGTACACCACCGTGCCAGGAGTCGTCCATTTTAAAAACTCTTAGAATGTTGTCTAAGTACCCTGATTGGGAAGCCACCCAAATCTAGATCTAAAACCATAGATCTAGTAACCAGAATGTCTGATATAATATCCAAGTCCCATGTGGAGAAACCACTGTGTGACGAACAAAGTATAACCGATCGTAGTATAGGAATTTCACTTCCCACTTTGTGTATGTCATCCAAATATCAGGACATCACACCCTACTACATTCTCAACAGATCCATCCCCTATTCTGATGAAGTCAAACCTATGACTGTCACATCAGAAATAGATGATCTATCTCCGCTATATCTGCTTTAGTCCATAAACATAAGCTATTTGTCCACCAATGCTTCCGCTGCTCCCACTGACTACGACAACCCTCTGGCAGAGTCATATACACGTATATTTCTAAAGCTAGTTTAGAACGACGCTATACTCATCTTCCTGCCGGGTCTCGTAGCCTGGAACAACAGTAATGGCAAGTCTGGGTAAACAAGAACCTCCCTATCACCGTTATTGAAGCTACCGGAGTGTCTCTCGGGTGCCTGGGGTTACCCACTGTATCTGCGGAGTGGCCAATGGAATGTCAAACCAAATTGAATCTTAAGGTTCTTATCAAATTTTCAGTAATCGTCTGCGGTTCTGGAATCACTTCCAGTTCTACCATACTCCCACTACTGTTTTCTGAAAAAAATCCATTTTTGTTAAAACTGTGGCGAGTTAAGAACAATATCACTATCGATCTTCCAGATGGTAGAAAGTCAACCCTCGTCATAGCCTGGGTCAACCCACAAACATCCATTACAGAAACGTGCCTTGAGTTATCCAGAGTCTGGTTTTAAGCATAAGCCGGACAACTCCCCGTACCTTAACAATGTCAAGATATGAACTGTTCTATATCCAATACCGAAACAGAGGCACTAATTTAATTGAACCAGATTCAAATCATGCAACTGTCTCTAGTGTATGTTAACTAAATGGAAAGAGGCCGATCAGTATTACTCAACTTAGGAATGCTTCCAATTATGAGTAACCTGAAAGAGAAACAAGTTCTCTTAATCATTACTATCAACTGAATACCCTACACAAGTATCTACATCTTCGATCACCTTGAAGAATCCCGATACTTGCAACATCTGGTTCTCTACTCTATTCTTATACCTATAACTTCTCAAAACTTGGACCTTGTGTTTCTACGAAACACATGTCTAAGACCCAGAGAAGTCACAAGTAAACAGAATCTAGTACGGGTACCAACCCCTCTGTCCTAATGGACACTGGATAACATACAATACTCTGTATAAGTCCTTTGAGTCTAATAACTCAAACCCTGTGTGTCGTAGATTGAAAACTGTACTTATGGTTAAGAAGAATTACACCGCTGTTTAACGCTCCTTACCTAACCATCCACTGATATAGGTAAATGTCATCAACTTAATTTCAAAAAAGTATATCTCACTCTATAAAAATAGACGTGTAAGTCTACGCTAGCGCCCCGGCAGTCTACAGACACCAAAATGCGGAACAAAAAACTTTTAACTGGCGCTATCGTATACTTTAACCCGGATCTGCCATTAATGCTAAACTAACAAACTGTAAAGAGTGTAGAATGGTTATACCGAACGATCTGAGTCCTTCGGTCTTCAACCATCATCCCACGCTCCGTTGCGGCTGCTCCGATCTCGTCGATCTCCGATCTCCTCGTCGAGGTGGCACCACATGATCGGTTCTTTAAACGGGCTCCCGCCTCTGACTCGAGGCAACTCGATCGTCAAGTTTGCTAAAAGAGACGACAAAGATTGATGTAGAGAATGAGTAGATGACTTTGTCTTACTTCGTCCAAATCCGTGGACGATCGGTTAATGAAGTTGCCGTGGAAATCGGGTGATGGAATGAACTGTAAAATTCCATGCACCCCAAATACTGTCATATCTTTTCTACGAATGAAATCAACAACCATGAGAGAGAGAGGAGGGGGCCGGCCTCTTATAAAGAGAGGGGGGGTGACCGTAGGAGAGGGGGGTGACCATAGGATAAATATCATGAAGAAATATCAAGCATAAGGATCTTAACTAAAACAAGAATGTTTAGAAATCAAAGCATGAGTCACATGACACCTCTCCAATTCTAGAACCTTCTAGAAGCTTCTAGAAGCATGACTCACTCTCATCCAAGAAAAGATAAATCCGTCTTTAACCAAATGTTAAAAGACGGCTGATAGAAAACTGGAAACTGACAACTTCCAAAAGTGATCCTGAAACGAATTTCAGGACAACCCCGAAACTGTATAAATATACCCGCATTTGTATTACGACCGAATACAAATGCAACTGAGACAAAGATATTATACCTACTCAATATGATACTCGGATCCGGCTTAAACCAAAGCCGACCAGTATTATCTGCCCGAAAAGTGACACGTGCGTAAACGCACGTGCATTTTCCGAACCCTGCCATAAAACCATACGGCCTCTACAACGTTTCGCCCGAACTTGGGAAACTGCCTGTGGGGGACTCTAATGACTCGTCAGTACCCTGGCAGTGGGTTTAACCACAAACCGTCAGCGGCACTAGCTATGCATAACGGCTGCCCATGGACTGACCTCAAGGGTGGCCGAGGAGCGAACTCAAGGGAGACCGATGAGCGAACTCCTCCGAAAACCCTACTGAGCCTAACAGTGACAATGTATATACAGTCCGGTCCGTTCGTCAATGAGTATCGCATATCTGTCTAGGGGGCTAGCAACGTCAGACCCCCAATAGCAGTATAAGTCGTGTCGGAGTGAAGCCCAATCACACCCTGAGATACTACTGGAGTACCTACCAGTAAATCTCCTGCTATGGCCATGGACTTTGTGTAATGGCTCTCCTAGACACTGCACGACCTCGCCCCCAATACCGGGAGAGACGAATCCCCTGCCGATCCGCTCACGTGCCTCCATATGGCTCGGGACTGTACCCAAAAACTACCTGTTTGCACGACTCCTTTGAGCCGTGGTAGGGTAGAAATCAAAGCACAGTGGGAACTCACACGAGACAAATGACGACCTCAGGTCGATGAACTAACCTGTACACATGTCACCAGGGAACTGCTATCTGACGGTAGATATAATACTAACTAGCAGATTCCCGGCGAGTCCTGTCCGATGTACTCATAACCCAATGAGCACCTGTATACATCTTAGGTGATCCAACTGACACCAGTGGCTTGTGAGACCGGCCACCGCCCCTCGTCGGGGTCTCGATTGTATACACTAGTCTACTCCGGAGTATCGATGCCCTGTCTCGAAACTCCCACGACTAGGGACCACAATTAAGGATATGCATATAAACTACCCAACTCTCACGTATATGATCGCCATCATACTGTTGGTAGTAAAGCAAGATCCTAAGGGCTCTATCAAAGTGTAACATGCAATCAGTCACCTGAACATGTACACGACTGATAAAGGCAAACCAGATAGCAAACTATCATCTCGAGTAAGACTGCGCTACCGGGATAGGTCCTCCGCAATCATTGCAATCATGTACCTGCGATCCAATAATTGACTATGAGGGCACTATCTCCAACAATCTCCCACTTGCACTCAAGGCTAATATTGCGATGTCGACTACTCACAGCCCGTGTGAAACCGAACATCCAACTCCTCTACTAATCAGTTTCACAAAGCCCGTTTGTAAAACTATTGTGTTTGAGAAATAGCCTCGGTGAGTGGATCCGCCTAGAAGTTTCTTTCTGTATCTCTCTTAATCTCAAGTTCGCGGAGAAAGCCATCTCCCGAATTGAGTAGTACCTGTCTTAGAATATGTCTGGATATCTGATGGGACCTTAGTTCATAAATGAACTCCATATCCAAACTTCTTAGACTGTATGGATCACTGAACCTAATCAGTATCCGGCACCATGCCACCCACAGTATCCTCTGGAACCACCTGTCCATAATACTGTCCCTCGTCAGAGGGAAAACTAAAAACTCTGACAATCACTCTGTCATCCATGTCACCTTTGAAGCCTGGAATGATAACCGTCTCCCGAAAGAGGCTGCCGTTATCAAATCCGTAGAACATGTACTAATGTTCTAAAACTGTTTCCTTATGTTTCTCCAGGATTGGATTAATACAAACTTATTGCATCTAGTGCAAAACCAACATTTGGTGTGGTACTTGACATCTCATGATTGACTCAATTGCCTAAGCAAGTGATCTGCCAATCATGCACATCCCTCTCCCCTTTAGTCTGTAAGACACCTTTAGAGAGGGTGACTCCATCACCTGCAGGTACACCACCATGCTAGGAGTCAACTATTCCGAAAACCATTAGAATATCTGTCAAAGTACCCACATTGGGAAACTACCCAAATCCAGATCTAAAACCATAGATCCAGAAACCAGAATGTCAAATATTATATCCATATCCTGTCTGGAGAAACAACTGTGTGACGACCACAGTACAACCGATCGTAGTATAGGAATTTTACTTCCTACTCTGTGTATGTCATCCAGATACCATGACATCACACCCTACTACCTTCTTAACTGATCCATCCACTATTCTGATTGAAGTCAAACCCATGACTTTCACATCAAAATTAGATGATCTATCTCCGCTATAACTGCTCTAGTCTATAAATAGACATAAGCTACTTGCCCACCATGCTTCCGTTGCTCCCACTGACTACGACAACCCTCCTACCGGGTCTCATATCCTGGAACAACAGTAGTGTCAAGTCTTGGTAGATAAGAACCTCTCTGTCACCATCTCTGAGGCTACCGAAGTACCTTTCGGGCGTCTGAGGTTACCTACCATACCTGCGGAGTGGCTATTGGAATGTCAAACCTGATTGAATGTATAGGTCCTATTAAATTTTCCGTAATCGTTCGCGGTTCTGGAATCACTTCCAGTTCTACCATACTCCCACTACTGTTTTCTGAAAAAGATCCATTTTTACTAAAACTGTGGCGAGTCAAGAACAATATCACTATTGATCTTCCAAATGGTAGAATATCAACCCTCGTCATAGCCAGGGTCAACCCACAAACAGCCATTACAGAAACGTGCCCTGAGTTATCCAGAATCTGGTTTTAATCATAAGCTGGACAACTCCCCGTACCTTAATATCTTTTAAGGTATGATCCATTCTATATCCAATACAAAAACTTTGGCACTAATTTAATTGGAACCATATTCAAACCATGCAGCTGTCTCCAGTGCATATCAACTTAATGGAAAAAGGCTAATCAGCATTACTCAACTTAGGAATCCATCCAATTATGAGTAACCTGAAAGAGAAACACGTTTCTCAAAACCATCACTATCATCTGAATACCAATCACAAGAATCTACATCTTCGATCTCTTTGAAGAATCCCGATACTTGTGATACCTGGTTCTCTACTTTATTCTTATACCCACAACTTCTCAAAACTTAGACCTTGTATTTCTACGAAACACTCGTCTAAATACTAGAGAAGTTATAAGTAAATAGAACATAGTACGAGGACCTATCCCTTTGTCCTGAAGGACACTTGGACAACATACAATACTCTGTATAAGTCCGCTGAGTTAAACAACTCAAAGCCTGTGCGTTGTAGGTGGAAAACTGTACCCTGGCGATTTCCTCAACTATCACCAATTACAACGAATTCCGATATAATGAGGATGATCACCTAATTCCCAATATCTTACTCCCACTCATCATCTGTAAAACCATACAGATATGAGAATGAAACCTGGTAAATACATACCCTTGGAGTAAGTGTCTAATCGGGAAAACAGCTTTTCCTTTAACAATGCACTGAAACATGAAAATGTTTCGTAGGGGTATCCTGGTATTCATAGCAATTCCTCTTCCATAATCCAATTCATGACTTCAACCGTATATTTTATTGCCATCTCTCCAAATCCCTTTATTTGTCTTTAGTCGTTACCTTCTGTACACCATCGTTAGGCTAAATGGTTTTCTTCCTTCCCTACCGTTCGGCACCAGCCTATGGTTTGGAAGAAGACTATCCAGTAAGCATAATAGGTGTACCCTCCTAAACCAAGGAGTACTCGCATCTCGAGAGAAGGTGACGATAAAAGACAATTGAATAATACCTTATTCTTTTAAAGGTGAAATAGGAGCGGCGATGAAGTACGCGGTTTTGGTCGTGAATGATATCAGTCGCAATTTACTTTGCCCTCTTTCTAATCCCTTTATTTTGTCTTTACATATTACCTTCTGCACACCCTACTTAGGCTAATTGGTTTTCTTCATTCCCTACCTTTCGGCACCAGCCTATGGTTTGGAATAAGACTATCCAATAGGCGTAATAGGTGTACTCTCCTAAACCAAGGAGCTCTCGCAACCTGAGAGAAGGTGATAATAAAAGACGACTGAATAAACCAATTCTATTTCTCCTGAACCTGGATCCATCCCCAAAGAAGTCCCTTCGAGTTCGTATATAACCATACGATGGATCTATCCAATGGAAGTGGATATCCGCAGTATACGGGTGTTCTGAGAAATTCAAAGGGTAAAAGAAGGAGTGGCAATGACTTATGCAACTCAGACAATCCAAAAGCCGGTATTTTAAGAAGGTTCGGTCAACCTGGTTACTGAGTCATAGTCTAGGGTTGGTCAAATGTCGCTGCCAAAGAGAGAGAGAGAAAAGAAACACTCTGCGTGCACTCTAACCTAGATCAGAATGGTCATCATTTTATCTAATCCGGAAACCTCCCACTGTTCTGTCAAATTCTCCTCCAAACCTAAAGAAGAATCAATCGGGATTACCCGAAGAGTAAACCAACTCATCAGTGGGAATCAGGATCCAACTCTCATCGCATGATAACGTGATGGAATGCATCCACGTTACTCATACTCCAGAAGGTATGCGCATACTCGACAAGTTTCAGTTTCTTTAGAAACTCCTGATATAGTTTTTGCCCCATGCTCTTATGATCGTGACTAAGGGCCACCCCACCATAAGTCACATGTCAAGTTCTTCCCATCATTATCTTGTTAATTTGAACCCACCCGTACTCGCCCTTGACTAAGGGCCAACAAGGCTGTACGACTGTCCCAAACCAACTCATCTATCTATGCAACATGTGAACACCCCAGCAGCTACCAATCACTATGTCCTAGCTAAGGGCTAGACAAACATAGCTTGAATACTACTGACCATCCATATGAAATGATGGAGGGCTACGGCTGGTTTTTGGCGAAAAACCTATAGCGTAGTGAACTTGATATCGCTGAAGGAACCTGATAGCTTTTTAAAATATAGTGGCGAAAACCTTTTGCTAAAGAGGTCACTCCCGGTAAAGGGATCTCGGCTCTTTCCTCGTGGAATGAGGTGCAGGATATTCCACTGAATACCGCTATGCAAAGCAACTTGTAATCGACTATAGTAAAGTTATTACCCTGACGCAAACTTCTGTCCAAGGGGTCGGTCCCGGTGAAGGGATATCGGCCCTTGCCTCGTCGTATGAGGTGCTGGATATTCCACTGAATACCGCTATGCATAACAAAAGAAAACGTCTTTGCAATAACACTTTTTAAATTGTTCCAACAACTGTATACAGGTTTGTTTTTACTTTGCGTTGATCAGAATCAACGCAGTCTCATCAATTAATCACACCAGAAAAGAACGAAAATAAAATGTACGTATATGCCATCCGCATTCGTCACTGGGTCCCGTCATCACCCGTTAGGTTACTTAACTAACGACAGAGCAGGGACTGGACTAGCGCGGGTGTAAAACATATACAACATCTAATAGTATATAAACCAATATACATAATCGCTCCAGGCGTGATAATATGCAACATTACAGAAAAGTAATAAGCATCACAGAACAATACAGATAATCTGGGATCCCCGAGTTTCACAGAGCCGCTGCTGAAACTCGACGTTCCCCTGTCGTGTGGATAGCCTGTGCAATGAAACCTAGACCCCTACGGGTGCGGCAAGTTACCCGCCAAAACCTGAAGCGAGGCAGTCCCCCACAGCATAGTGAATGGAACACCCGGCACTTCACGGAATCCGGTAAATTGAGCACCCCTCCTTGGGTCAACCTGTACCCCCTACGAGTGCGGCGAATAGTCTGCCAATTCTAGAGTGGGGACCCTCTGCCTCTCAAAGCCATGAAATGCGGACCCGTTGCTCTCCAGAACCCGGCTATCCGTGCACTCCGTCGCGGGGCAAAACCTAGTACAGTAATGAAAAATAGTACAATAGGTACATCGACCGCAACCTGGTCGTGTCCCAAAAAGAATATTATACAACAGGCAGTGACGGCTGTCCACAATTTGGACGCTCGCCCCGCAATATCAAATGTACAAATAAACTCAAACTGTACTACCATTGCACACTGCTATCCACCACGACAAATCCGCAACATCACAGCACAACACAGAACATCAACGCGAAAGTCACGTTCGCAAACCCGTCTAAAAGAACTATAGCAATCAGACGCGGTTTACCGATCAAATGACATTCCCGGTCGGAGATATAATGTAAGCACTGTAACCTAACGTGTTTAAATTTCGATCGACCAAAGACCAAATATCAAAAAGTGGGCCCCACTGCTTACTGGTGAACAGTAACAAAATCTGGGCGAAAATGATATTTACCAAAAACCCCAAAATCCCACAGAGAACCATCTGACAAAATTTGGGAGCACATGCTCCCCACATGGCCGCGGTTGCGCGGCCAAACCATGGGTTTGGCCGCGCTTCCGCGGCAACTTGGAGGGATCACGACCCCAAATTTCGTCGTAGTTCTTAGAATTCCCTGCACGGATTTTTAAGACATCCAGAAATAAATTTTGAGACCGTTTAAAATTAACAGAAACTGTCGGGTAGGAATTTTGTGTTTTTCGATTTTCGGTCGGATCGATGTTTTAAACACGTTAGCACAAGTTAGTATAGCAAAATGGTTAGGCTCTGATACCACTGTAAGTCTACGCTAGCGCCCCGGCAGTCTACAGACGCCAAAATGCGGAACAAAAAACTTTTAACTGGCGCTATCGTATACTTTAACCCGGATCTGCCATTAATGCTAAACTAACAAACTGTAAAGAGTGTAGAATGGTTATACCGAACGATCCGAGTCCTTCGTTCTTCAACCATCATCCCACGCTCCGTTGCGGCTGCTCCGATCTCGTCGATCTCCGATCTCCTCGTCGAGGTGGCACCACATGATCGGTTCTTTAAACGGGCTCCCGCCTCTGACTTGAGGCAACTCGATCGTTAAGTTTGCTAAAAGAGACGACAAAGATTGATGTAGAGAATGAGTAGATGACTTTATCTCACTTCGTCCAAATCCGTGGACGATCGGTTAATGAAGTTGCCGTGGAAATCGGGTGATGGAATGAACTGTAAAATTCCATGCACCCCAAATACTGTCATATCTTTTCTACGAATGAAATCAACAACCATGAGAGAGAGAGGAGGGGGCCGGCCTCTTATAAAGAGAGGGGGGGGGTGACCGTAGGAGAGGGGGGTGACCATATGATAAATATCATGAAGAAATATCAAGCATAAAGATCTTAACTAAAACAAGAATGTTTAGAAATCAAAGCATGAGTCACATGACACCTCTCCAATTCTAGAACCTTCTAGAAGCTTCTAGAAGCATGACTCACTCTCATCCAAGAAAAGATAAATCCGTCTTTAACCAAATGTTAAAAGACGGCTGATAGAAAACTGGAAACTGGCAACTTCCAAAAGTGATCCTGAAACGAATTTCAGGACAACCCCGAAACTGTATAAATATACCCGCATTTGTATTACGACCGAATACAAATGCAACTGAGACAAAGATATTATACCTACTCAATATGATACTCGGATCCGGCTTAAACCAAAGCCGACCAGTATTATCTGCCCGAAAAGTGACACGTGCGTAAACGCACGTGCATTTTCCGAACCCTGCCATAAAACCATACGGCCTCTACAACGTTTCGCCCGAACTTGGGAAACTGCCTGTGGGGGACTCTAATGACTCGTCAGTACCGTGGCAGTGGGTTTAACCACAAACCGTCAGCGGCACTAGCTATGCATAACGGCTGCCCATGGACTGACCTCAAGGGTGGCCGAGGAGCGAACTCAAGGGAGACCGATGAGCGAACTCCTCCGAAAACCCTACTGAGCCTAACAGTGACAATGTATATACAGTCCGGTCTGTTCGTCAATGAGTATCGCATATCTGCCTAGGGGGCTAGCAACGTCAGACCCCCAATAGCAGTATAAGTCGTGTCGGAGTGAAGCCCAATCACACCCTGAGATACTACTGGAGTACCTACCAGTAAATCTCCTGCCATGGCCATGGACTTTGTGTAATGGCTCTCCTAGACACTGCACGACCTCGCCCCCAATACCGGGAGAGACGAATCCCCTGCCGATCCGCTCACGTGCCTCCATATGGCTCGGGACTGTACCCAAAAACTACCTGTTTGCACGACTCCTTTGAGCCGTGGTAGGGTAGAAATCAAAGCACAGTGGGAACTCACACGAGACAAATGACGACCTCAGGTCGATGAACTAACCTGTACACATGTCACCAGGGAACTGCTATCTGACGGTAGATATAATACTAACTAGCAGATTCCCGGCGAGTCCTGTCCGGTGTACTCATAACCCAATGAGCACCTGTATACATCTTAGGTGATCCAACTGACACCAGTGGCTTGTGAGACCGGCCACCGCCCCTCGTCGGGGTCTCGACTGTATACACTAGTCTACTCCGGAGTATTGATGCCCTGTCTCGAAACTCCCACGACTAGGGACCACAATTAAGGATATGCATATAAACTACCCAACTCTCACGTATATGATCGCCATCATACTGTTGGTAGTAAAGCAAGATCCTAAGGGCTCTATCAAAGTGTAACATGCAATCAGTCACCTGAACATGTACACGACTGATAAAGGCAAACCAGATAGCAAACTATCATCTCGAGTAAGACTGCGCTACCGGGATAGGTCCTCCGCAATCATTGCAATCACGTACCTGCGATCCAATAATTGACTATGAGGGCACTATCTCCAACAAGACGTACAGATATATCAATTTGAAATTGGTGCATGACAGCGGATATTCAAAACCAAATATTTGCCGTCCGGCAAACAACCCAGGTGACTTCCTCAAATATCACCGATTACAACGAATCCCGATATAATGAGGATGATCACCTAATTTCCAATAACTTACTCCCACTTAACATCTGTAAAACCATACAGATATGAGAATCATACCTGGTAAATACATACCCTGGAGCAAGTGTCTAATTGGGAAATCAGTTTTCTTTTAACAGTACACAGTGAAACTGAAACATTGAAATGTTTCGATGGGGTATCCCGGTATTCCTAGTAATGCCTCTTCCATTATCCAGATTCACAACTGTAACCGTGTAATTCTTTGCCATCTTTCCAAATCCCTTTATATGTCTTTAGTCATTACCTTCTGCACACCCTCTTAGGCTAAATGGTTTTCTTCCTTCCCTACCGTTCGACACCAGCCTATGGTTTGGAAGAAGACTATCCAATAAGCATAATGGGTGTACTGTCCTAATCCTAGGAGCACTCGCAATGCGAGAGAAGGTGAAGATAAAAGACAACCGAATAAACCTTATTCCTATTTCTCCTGAACCAGAATCCATCCCCGAACTGGAACAAGTTCCTTTCGAGTTCGTATATAACCATACGATAGAGTATCCAATAAACTGTGGATCTTCGTAGTGATACGGAGTGTCATGGAGAAATACAAAGGTGATTTAGGATTGGCGAAGAAATACTTGGTTTGGTCGTGAATAGCAGTCGCAATTAACTTTGCCCTCTTACTAATTCCTTGATATGTCTTTACTTAATACCTTCTGTACACCATCGTTATGCTAATTGGTTTTCTTCATTCCCTACTGTTCGGCACCAGCCTAAGGTTTGGAAGAAGACTATCCAATTTGCGTAATAGGTGTACTATCTCCTAAACCAAGGAGTCCTCGCAACCTGAGAGAAGGTAAAAGGAAAAGACAACTGAATAGTTCTATCCGTTTTCTCCAGAACCGGAAACCATCCTCGAATAAATTCCTTCGAGTTCGTATATAACCATACGATGGTTTTATCCAATGGAAGTGGACGTTCGTAGTAATACGGGGTGTCCTGGAGAAAAGGGTAAAAGTAGTAGTGGCAATGAGGTATGCAACTCTAACAATCCAAAAGCCAGTGTTTAAGAAGGTTCGGTTAATTTTGGTCTCTGAGTCATAGTCTAGGGTCGAGTCAATGGTCGCTGCCAAAGAGAGAGAGAAAAGAAACACTCAGCGTGCACTCTAACCTAGATCAGAATGGTTACCAATTTATCTAATCTGGAAACCTCCCACTGTTACGTCAAATTCTCCTCCAAACCTGAAAGAAGAATTAGTCGGGATCATCCGAGGAGTAAACCAACTCATCAGTGAGAATCGGGATCCAACTATCATCGCATGATAACGTGATGGACTTCGCTCACGTTATCACACTCCAGAAGGTATGCGCATATCTGACAAGTTTCAGTTTCTTTAGAAATTCCCGATGTGATTTCTGCCCCATGCTCTTATGACCTTGACGAAGCTTGTGAAAAATATTTTGGTTAACTTTTTACTAAAAACTCGCATTATCACTTAATTAACACTAATCGCAATCTAAGGTGTTACATCGCCCCCCTCCACGCCGCACTCCCCCTCCTCTCGCCATCCCCCCTCTGGCGACCTCCTCTTGCCCGCAGATCCCTTCGCTGCAGATCCCCTCACCGGGACTCCCCCTCCGTAGCCACCCTCGCGCCTCTCTCCCCCCGCAGCCACCCTCCCTTACGCCCCTCTCCACAGCCCTTGCTTATCGCTCTCATCTTTGATCCGGCCGTCGATACAAGTTATGCTTAACTTAAAATTTGTTGGGTAACGAATTTTTACAGATCATGATATTGTGAAAAGCTTTTATTTGAAAAAATTATAATAAATTCCTATAAATTTTAAAAATTGCCAGCAAATTAAAAAAAATCAGTAAATACAAGACAAGCTCAAGTTCCATTGTATTTAGAAATAAAGTAATCCAAATTTAAATCGGTGGAAGTTAGATGGTGAAATAGAGGGGTTTGTTGTGGTTAGATGGTGAAGCAAATGGTAATCCAAATTCAAGAATACCTAACTTTTGGTTAGATGGTGAAGTAAAGTGTTTTTTTTTGCAACACTGTAGGGGCTTTTATGCAATTAATTATCGTTTGGTAATATATTTGTTTGCATTCAAAATGTGTATTGAAGAAAATATGTTTATACTGAAGGGTGGTGATATCGTAATTATGAAGGACGACCTTATTCCGACTTGGTTGTATTTCGGTGAGCAAGTTGTGAATAGTAGAACTCATTGTGTTGAATATAAAGACTCTATTAATTAATAATTAATTTGGCTCCATCAGCATGGAACGTTGGAAGAATTGTTTGGTTGGTTTATGAAAAATTAACACTCGATCCTAGAACATGTTGTTTGATAAATCAGGCACGATATGATATTAGAAGGGGGAATATCACACTTCAAACTTGTGAATATTGTCAACGATGAATCTCTACAGTTTATGATCGAGCATGTATCATCGCCAAATTCACCGTTGTAACATTTCAGAAAAATAAAATATTATTTTTGGAATTTAGATAAATAAAATAATAAATTTCATGAATATTATAAAGATTTAGAAATTGGTTTTAATGAAGCAATATGGTTATATACTTTTAGTTTGGAAAATAGTTGGAAAATTAATATAAATTATTGTTTTTTCAAGGTTTCTGATTTGGGTTTGCGAGTTTTGTTAACTTGAATTTTAGAACATGTTGTTTGATCAATCATCATATATACCTCGTACGGTAAAATCCATCGTACGACATCCTCAAAATCGATGGTACGGGTCAATTATCATAAATATCATATAGTTCGTACGGTATTATTCGTCGTACAATATCATAGTCGGGGGTACAGATCTAAGGTCGCGTACATTCTATTATATATCAAGTCACATATTATCGCATGCTATATATATAATGCCCAACGATCCTTTAATATATCGCATCATAAACGATGTCTCATCTCAAATCATATATCAAAGTCTCTTGACATCATGCTCGATCGTATCGACTCAAACCATAAAATATATCATATCCTCATCTTACACGTATATGTATACTTATATATATATATATATATCAACATGTCTATATATATATATATATATATATATATATATATATATATATATATATATATATATATATATATATATATATATATATATATATATATATATATATATATATATATATATATATATATATATATATATATATATATATATTGTACGACGAATAATACCGTACGAACTATATGAAATTTATGATAATTGATATCAAGAGACTTTGATATTGTGAAAAGCTTTTATTTGAAAAAATTATAATAAATTCCCATAAATTTTAAAAATTGCCAGCAAATTAAAAAAAATCAGTAAATACAAGACAAGCTCAAGTTCCATTGTATTTAGAAATAAAGTAATCCAAATTTAAATCGGTGGAGGTTAGATGGTGAATTAGAGGGGTTTGTTGTGGTTAGATGGTGAAGCAAATGGTAATCCAAATTCAAGAATACCTAACTTTTGGTTAGATGGTGAAGTAAAGTGTATTTTTTGCAACACTGTAGGGGCTTTTATGCAATTAATTATCGTTTGGTAATATATTTGTTTGCATTCAAAATGTGTATTGATGAAAATATGTTTATACTGAATGGTGGTGGTATCGTAATTATGAAGGACGACCTTATTCCGACTTGGTTGTATTTCGGTGAGCAAGTTGTGAATAGTAGAACTCATTGTGTTGAATATAAAGACTCTATTAATCAATAATTAATTTGGCTCCATCGACATGGAACGTTGGAAGAATTGTTTGGTTGGTTTATGAAAAATTAACACTCGATCCTAGAACATGTTGTTTGATAAATCAGGCACGATATGATATTAGAAGGGGGAATATCACACTTCAAACTTGTGAATATTGTCAACGATGAATCTCTACAGTTTATGATCGAGTATGTATCATTGCCAAATTCGCCGTTGTAACATTTCAGAAAAATAAAATATTATTTTTGGAATTTAAATAAATAAAATAATAAATTTCATGAATATTATAAAGATTTAGAAATTGGTTTTAATGAAGCAGTATGGTTATATACTTTTAGTTTGGAAAATAGTTGGAAAATTAATATAAATTATTGTTTTTTCAAGGTTTCTGATTTGTTGCGAGTTTTGTTAACTTGAATTTTAGTATTTGGGTTTTGACTCGGTCGTTTGACGTTTGTACGCCAACGTCGAGAATTGTTTGGCTATTCTTGCATGCGTAGACCATAGGTTCTAACCTATGTGTACCTCGTGTGCTGTATCGGTTTTCTTGTATTGATTCTCGTTTACGATACGATATTCTTCTAACTGTAGGTACTTTCGTATGGACTCCCGGGATGACAAAAGGAGAGCAAGACGTCATCGACTTCGGTAAGGCAAGGATTATAGGTGAGTAGATGTATATCTACGGGAAAAGTCGGGTGGATGGCGTATAGCACCCCCGCAACCGTAGAGTAGGATATCTATATATATTATATATATGCGAGATGGATACTTAGGAAATATGATTTCTAAGAGAATATATGTTAGATTAAGCGTACTTGTAGGATGGTTTACTCTTAGTTTATTTCCTTAGTCGTGAGCCGTTAGTTTTATTTTGTTGTGCACACACACACACTTGATACGATATGGGGTACATGTATATATGTATGTGTGTGTGTGTGTATATATATGGACATGTTGATATATATATATATATATATATATATATATATATATATATATATATAAGTATACATATACGTGTAAGATGAGGATATGATATATTTTATGGTTTGAGTCGATACGATCGAGCATGATGTCAAGAGACTTTGATATATGATTTGAGATGAGACATCGTTTATGATGCGATATATTAAAGGATCGTTGGGCATTATATATATAGCATGCGATAACATGTGACTTGATATATAATAGAATGTATGCGACCTTAGATCTGTACCCCCGACTATGATATTGTACGACGAATAATACCGTACGAACTATATGCTATTTATGATAATTGACCCGTACCATCGATTTTGAGGATGTCGTACGATGGATTTTACCGTACGAGGTATATATGATGATTGATCTGCACTATTGACTCGAGGATGTCGTACGATGGACTATATCGTACGTGATGATATAAGGCTGGATCGCCGACTGTTAGATATATCGACTCGGAAATATTAGAGATTTTCTTATCACTTTCGACTCGGTTCTTAGTTTATCTTTTAGTTGCTTAGATAGATGTTAGATTAGGCTCGAGTCATACCTATTTCCAAAACTAATGAATCATATGTATTTCAAAAGACAATCCGAAGGACGCTACAGATTTTCAAAAAGATATCTCTTTTCTCAAAAACACCGTAGCCTCTACTTTTCTAAAAATAACGATTCGTGCTATTTTAAATACGATAAACGGTATGGCTCGTATATAGATTTATATACCTTATTGTTGCTTTTACTGTTTACTTTCTGTTATGATCTCGTCTGTTAGGACACCTGCACCATTACCGATGATGCGTATGTTGCACGTACACTTGCTTGCCGGCTCACACACATCAGCATCGGTAATTGCCATGTCACGTACACTTAGTAACCGTTATTTAATTCGTATACTCTGATAAATTGTAGCTAAGTAGTATTGTTTAGCATTCATGATATCATATGCTAGTTTAGACCTGTATTTCTTACTTAGATACCACATGCATTCACATACATACATTCTAGTTATGCACTAATCATTTGGCTTTACGCCGGTATTCATTATCTTATTATATACTCATGATTATGAGATTTCGGTTTTTCATGAGCTTCTTGGATTTGGGAAACCGCATGTGAATTTGAAAACTTATGCTCAATTTTAAAAGAAAATGCGGTTTCTCATGATATGATGTGTGGTGTCTACCATGAGATTTCTCGGTTCTGAGCATATATGTTTACCTGATTCGAGGAGCGAGGAGACACCGTCTGTGGGTACATAGCGTTGGATATATGTATGCCCTAGATGCCATTATTTGATAGTGGATGTACTGACATGTATATATATATATATATATTCAGAGGACATTCTTGCTCGACATGATAGTATGCTATCTGGTTGTTCTTTATCTTGACATGTTCACTTGATCATGCATATTACTCATTTGGTACATGTTGATAAAGCCCTTAGGATATTTGCTTGACTACTGGGATTATGATATAGATCATACTAGTGGGACATGCGTAGTTTATAAGCATATCCTTAAAATGTTCCTAGTCGTGGGTGTATCGAGATGGGGTATCGATATTCCAGTGTAGACTAGCGTATACGTCTCTTGACCCATATGATGGGCGATGGATGATCCCATATCCATTGGTGTTTAACATCAAAGACTGTATACGGGTGTTCAGTAGAGACTGGTTACACTGAACGGACTCGCCGAGAACTCCTATATGGTATTATATCCATCGTTGGATAGCAGTTCTCAGGTGACACTGGTACAGGTTAGTTTATAGACCCGAGATCGTCATAGAGTCTTGTATGTACTCCCACTGTACTTTGATTTCCACCATACCACGGCTCTACCAAGTCATGCAAACAGGTGGCTTTTGGTTACAGTCCTGAGGCACATGGAGGCAATGAGCGATAAGAGGGGTTTCGTCTCTTCCGGTATTGGGTGTTGATGTTGCACTATACTCGATTGGCTATAACAGGAAGTCCCTGGGCAGGGCTGATGAGATTTACTGATAAGTGTTATCAGTAGTTTTTCGATCCGTTATAGGCCATATACAGGCATGACTTATTGAGTTATTGGGGTCGACGGTGCCATCCCTAGACTCGATATGCAGCATATTTGACGAAGAGACCGGACTGTACGGTGAGTGTTGCCAGTTGGCTCGACGGGAGTTTTGACAGGTTCGCTTGTTTTTCTTCCGTTCGCTCAATACTTGGAAGCCATTACGTATAATTAGTACCGCTGACGGTTTGTGGGTATGTGATATGATCACTACCTACTGCTAGCGTATTGACGAGTCTTAGAGTCCCACAGAGGGGTTTCCTAGCTCAGGTGAAACGATGTGGGGTGCATATGAGGATATGCACGGGAGCTTGATTAAATGCGAGTATATGATATCGCATTTTAATCTGGCGTTTTCTATTGGTCGGGTCGTATGTGATATGACCGGTTTATTAAATCAAGTGTTAATTTAATATTTATGACCATTAGCTCATTTATTTAAAACCTTTTCTTTATGATGTATGCATGAATGTATGTATGTATATATATTGATATGAATGCACACATGCATGCATACATGTATCATGGTTGATGATAAATTGGAGATGGCTATGCAAGACTCACATGGAAACAATTTTGGTTTTTGATTATTAAGTTAAATGAAAAAGGAAATTAAACCATGGTTGATTTTGTTCTTCTACACACTTCTTAAAATATCCTAATTAACCATGGTTTCATTTCTATTTGTCATATAACCTAACATAAAAAATATCTAGATATTTTGTAGCCATGGTTAAGGGTGAGTGTAACTCTCTCTTATATTCTATTATTCTCATTATTTATCAATGGAATTCTCATTTTGTGCTCAAGCTAAGTCATTCTCCTCCTCCTTCCTCCTCCAAGCTCTCTGGCTCTTCAAAAGTGAGTGAAGAAAATTAAAAGAAAAGGTTTTTAAGTGAGATTATAACCCACATCACCAAACTATATTAGTCTAGCCCACTAGTGTAGGTTGTTTGCTCCACTTCAACCTAGATCAAGTGAAGCTTGGAGCTTGTGCCAAGGGACTCCGTGGTGGATCGTCGTGGACTTCGAAGGACTCAAGCGAACCCATCCAAACTACAAGTTGATCCAAGGAGTCAAGGAGGAGAGGTCTACAAAGGTTGTATTTCTCCCCTCTTAGTGTTAGACACTTGCTAGTTTGTGAAACTTGCTTTTGTTACCCTAATATTCTAGTTCGATTCTAGGTTAGGTTTGGTTAGCTCCCTAAAATTTTAATGTAGCATGTTTGATACTTGTCAAAACCTTGTGAGGGTGCTAAGCAAACCCAGTAGTGGTATCAGAGCCAAGCTAGAGAATTAGACGATGTTAATGGAATTACGAAACCGAAACAATTCCGAAACCTCGAAACAAAATCCCTAGTTTCTGTCGAAATTTTTTAGTTCTCTTAATTTTTTTTAAACAGGTGCAGAATGTTACATGTGATGTAAGATGAACACCAGATAAAAACGAAACCAATCCACTAGATTTTGACCGGCCAAACTCACTGAAAAACCGGCCCCACCAGTTTTTGTATTGGGTTTTGGTTTGGTTTTCCTCTGGTGTTCCAGTCTCTGGGGTTTGGTGTTTCAGGTATTGTTTATTTTTGTTAAAGATTGCATATGATGTTATCTTTCTATAGTTGAAATTCAGAGTGTTTCGTAGTCGTATTTTAACATCGTTTAAGGTAACCTAGATGACGTTAAAAAGTTCGAACGACCATCAAACACCACCTTAAATTTGCTTTCTGGAAATTTTTCAAAAGTTGGAATTTTTGGGTTTGAAAATGTTCAGAAAATTGTGCAGGGTATTGTGTGGACCTCCAAGAAAAACGAACTCCTAACTCGACCTAACGATCGCGGATCCACGGCCGAACGGTGCTTTTGGCGGCGGTTCCGCGGCGCCGTTGGTGAGGCTTGGGACGTGCTTTCTTGTGTTGGTCCGTATGTGCTTGTGGCACTATCTGAAATTTTTTAAATCTAACTCAAGTGTCGAGTCCTCTGAGAATTTTAGGTGGTTGATCGATCGATCGAAAAGTTTAACATCGCCTAGTTTTTATGAATGTGATACAATATTTGGAATCTACACTAATTAGTTTTGTGAAAATTGATTAGTTGCTTGTAAATTTAACATTTCGGTCTCGGTAGGAATCAGGAATCTTGTTGAATTACCCGATTTCTTTTGAAAATGTATTTTCATAGATGAGACCAAAATGTAAGATTTACAATGTTAGGCATGAAATTCGAAATATGAGATATTCTGGGTTTATGATGTCTAAGTGGTGTTTCGATTCCAAATGTTATAGTTTGACATTTCTTTTCTGCGACCGTAAGTGTAGTATGTGGTGTATCGCCAGTTTCGTTGCTATATGTCAACGACAATTGGGATACGCATACTTGCTTACGTTGATGACATATGATGTTATGTGTTGCTGTGATATGATGTATGGGATCATCGTGATTGAATAGCCGATTTTTTTTATGTGAGATGAGAGTTTTTCTTTTCATTCATGTAAAATTCATTGTATGTAATATTCTTTTATTGGGGCACTTCCGGGTTGAGGATGATGTCACCATTGATGTATATTATTTACTTTTTTCTCATTAGGATAGACCTAAGGTGGGGAGCACAAGTGACCGGGTTCTAGAGTCCAGTGGGAGACCATCTCGAGGAGTCGAGACCGAGTCTCCTAACTCTAGAATTGGTAGGGTCACTTGCCGCTCTCGTAGAGGTCTAGGGGTGTGGGCTTGGCTATTCATCAAGACCGTGGAATCCGTATTTTCTATTATTGGCTGAATACAAAATACGGACCTCCTAGTATATCCTATATTTTCATATATGTGCTACTATTGTTGATATTCTGTGATGTGATCACTTTATATGTTGAGACGAATGGTATATATTATATATATGATATATAATAAACGTTGCTTATGTTTTGCATCCACGCTAGTCCTTCCCCCGCTCTGCCGTTAGTTAAGTAACTTAACAGTGCATGACGGGACCTCGTGGCGAATGCGGATGGCGCAAGCGTACGTTCTATTTTTGTTTCTTTTCTGTGATGGCTTAAGGACTTAAATGATGGGACTACATTAATGAGATTAATGTAAAGAAAAAGAAACCTAAATGATGTCGTAGAATAGGATTTGAAGCTCACTCGGCCTTTTTATGAAAAAACAAGTTTTCAAAATGCGGAGCTTAAGCCACTCCTTTTAAAAACTATTTGATTCTGCAACGATATCAAGTTCAAAGCGTTAAAGGTTTTCTTAAAAACCATTCGCAACCCTCCGTCATTTTAGGAAGTAGAGTACTTAGTATTCGAGCTACGTATTTTGACTATAGTTAAGGTGTAGTGTACGGTAGCTAAGTGATGTCTTCCTACAAAGCATATGATGAGACTAGTTAGAACATTCATATGATTATGTTGACTATAGTTAAGGGTCATTTGAGTGGGTCTAATTAATCACGAAATGACGGGTATAACTTGACTAGTGCTTATGATATGTTTGAAAGTCTACCTTGGCACCACCATAACTTTCTAAAGGCATCAAGCATGCCAAATTCAAATTTTATTAGGTGCTAAGTAAGACTAACAAGATCTTTACTAGATTATTAAGGGTTTGCCATTGTGATGTGATTAACTCAAGAGAAGAAAAGAGCATACAACCTTTGCAGTTCGAGTCCATCTTTTCAATAGCTCCGGGTTAGGTCCACGCGATTCTACTAGTCTCCTCTTCAAGTTGAACGAACCTACTTCGTGATCTTCGCGCCAAAGACGATCCACACGAAGTTCCTCTAGCCCAAGCTAACTCTACACTAAACTCCTTTAGTGTAGGAAACACACCACACCAAATTGCTAGTTTGTTGTTGTTGGCTATAGTGCCCTCAAGTCAATTATTGGATCGCAGGCACGTGATTGCAATGATTGAGGGAGGACCTATACCGGTAGAACAGTCTTACTCGAGATGATAGTATGCTATCTGGTTTGTCTTTATCATCGTGTACATACTTTATGTGACATTACAGATCACTATTACATGTTGATAGAGCCCATAGGATTCATGCTTGACTACCAGCAGTATGATGGCGATCATATACGTGAGAGTTGGGTGGTCTATAAGCACAACCTTAAAGTGTCCCTAGTCGTGCGAGTTTCGAGACTGGGCATCGATACTCTAATAGTAGACTAGTGTATACGGATCTAGACCCCGACGAGGGGCGGTGGCCGGTCTCACAAGCCATTGGTGTTTGTTGGTTCACCTAAGATGTATACATGTGCTCATTGGGTTATGAGTACACCGGATGGACTCGCCGGGAACATGCTAGTTGGTATTATACCTATTATCAGATAGCAGTTCCCTGGTGAGATGTGTACAGCTTAGTCTATCGACCTGAGATCGTCATTTGTCTCGTGTGAGTTCCCACTGTGCTTTGATTACTACCCTACCACGACTCAAAGAAGTCATGCAAACAGGTTTTAGTTGGGTACAGTCCCAAGCCACATGGAGGTAGTGAGCGGATCGTCATGGGATTCGTCTCTCCCGGTATTGGAGGTAGATGTCGCGGAGTGCACGGGTGGCCTGCTGGGTTCCCTAGTGTCACCGCTGGGTTTCGGGAGGCATCGACCATGACGTTTTCAAAAAATGGCACGCTAAAGAACCCTAACGCTAGAATCTAAACTAGAGAATTAGACGAACAAGCATGTAAATATCTTTACATCTAAGTGAACAAGGAATACAATCTTTGTAGACCGGTCCTTCACTTCAATAGCTCCGTGTAGTAGTCCCTTCGCTCCAAGTAGTGATCTCCCGGACTCTAGTGAGGCTCCACAAGGTGAAATGAACAAGCTTGCTTGAAGTCTTCGAGGCCGAAGATGATCTACGTCGAGGAGACACTAACTCAAGCTACCTCTTCACTAAGTGATGAACTAGTGAAGAAACAACCCAATCTAAATGGCTAGTAGAGAAGATGTTGATGAAGTAGGAATTTTGCTCACTTTAGAAATAATTTTCTCCCTAATTTTCTTCACCTCCCATGAAGCTAGAAAGCTTGAGGAAGGAGATGAAGAAAGCAACCATGGAATGAAGCAAGTGAAGAATGTATCAAGTGGTGAGAATAGCAACCATGGGTGAGTTAATATCATATACTAACTCTTGTAGAGACTAAACCATAGCTAAACAATAATGGTTGGGTTAATAAATATCTTCAAGTAAAACAAAATTAGTGGACTTGGTCAATGGTTCCACAAGCTTCAACCATGTGACTAATTTCCAACTATTTTGATTTAATTTAAATAAACAAAACCTTACAATATTATAAGCATGGTGTGAGTCTCATACACCCATGTAGTATGTGGCATCAAGCATGACACAAAAGATGTACATTAATATATATCACATATATACTAAGTGTACACTAGTGAGAAAAAGAAATCTTAAGTGAGCTAATATTAGTTAATGTAAGTTAATATATCAAATATATAATTATACATTAAATTATTAAATCAACACTTGATTTAATAATTTGGCTATATCGTATACAACCGACTAATGCCAAATGTATCAACTTATCGAATCAACACTTGATTCGACAGCCCGGCTATATCACATATAACCGACCGATATCACATATCGCAAGAATAGAATACGGTATCACATACACGTATTAATCTCGGTCCCGTACATATCACATATGTGCTCCTACTTCGTTTTGCTTGAGCCAGGAAACCTCTGTGTAGGACTCTAAAGACTCGTCAATACGCCGGCAGTAGGTGGTGATCATATCAGTCACCCACAAGCCGCAAGCGGTCTGCTAAACATAATGTGCTGGATATATATATATATATATATATATATATATATATATATATATATATATATATATGCCCTAGAGGCCAGTATTGTATATATATACATATGGATGCTAGGGATATGTATGTACAGGACAATCTTGCTCAGTTTTATAGTATATTATTTGACTTGTCTTTGTCAGAGTATGTGTATTTATTTCTATTGTTGTTATATCTAGCTTGCATATATTGATAAAGACTCGATACGGTAGTATACTATTGTGGTTTGTCTTTATCTAAACATGGCGTATGTTATACTCGTTATTGCATATTGCAGTTACATGTTGATAAAGCCCGTAGGATCTTGCTTGACTACCTGCGTTGTGATGGCGATCATACTTGTGGGAGCAGGATAGTACATAAGCACATCCTTAAATGGTCCCTAGTCGCGTGAGTATCGAGACTGGGCATTGATACTCCAGAGTAGACTAGTGTATACGTTTCTAGCCCCGTCGGGGGATGGTTGGTCCTGCAGCCATTGGTCTGATTCACCTAAGATCGTATACAGGTGCTCACGGGTATGAGTACACTGGACGGACTCGACGAGAAATTCTAGATGGTACTATACCTATCGTGAGATGGAAGTTCTCAGGTGACATGTGTACAGGTTAGTCTATGGACCTGAGATCGGCATTTGTCTCATGTGAGTTCCCACTGAGCTTTGATCACTACCCTACCACGGCTCTACTGAGTCGTCCAAACAGGTTTTGGTTGGGTACGGTCCCGAGCCACATGGAGGCAGTGAGCGATTGTTGGGGATTCGTCTCTCCCGGTATTCGGAGTTCATATCGCACAGTGATCGACTGGTCAGGACCATAAGACCTTGGCCAAGGCAGTTGGGATTTACTGATAGGTTGATCAGTAGCTTCTCGGATTGGTCCTGAGCCATATCAGCACAACTTATCAGGTTATTAGGGTCTGACATTCACCACCCCTAGACCCGGTATGCGATACTCTTTGACGAAGAGGCCTGACTATACGGATATTGTCACGGATAGGTTCAGTAGGAGTTCGGACGAGTTTGCTCGTCGGCCTTCCTTTTCGACAGGTACCTGGGTAGCCGTTACGTACAGCTTGTGCCACTGATGTGCTTGTGGTTAAACCCACTACCAGAGTACTGTAGAGTCTTTAGAGTCCCATACAGAGGGTTTCCCAGCTTCGGGCGGAACGAGTAGAGGTCGTATGGTTTTACGACAGGGTTCGATCACATACGTATACTTGTGCGCATATGCTTTTCGAGCGGACAATACTAGTGGGCTTTGGTTTAAGCCGGATCCTAGTATTTGATTATTGGATTAGCTTCGTCTCATAGTATTCGTGTTTCTCGAAACACGGATGCGGGTATGTATATACGGATGAGAGAGGGTATAGAAGGAGACACCTCATTAGGGTTTTGACCATTGACTTAGTCAAAACAAGTATGAGGTGGAGGAAAGGTTTTATTATTTTTGATAAATGATAATTATATGGTATGGCTACTTGTATTGACCTTTTGACTTGGCTTGACTTGTTGACCTTAGATATTTTGATGAGATATTTTTGACCTAGATATTTTGGTGAGATATTTTCCATGCCATGCTTGAGGTCATATATAAGTTAGCCATTCTATTTTTTATAATCATTATCACAAATACATTCTCTCTCCTCAAGCTTGCTCTCTCCTTCTTCCTCTCAAAACCCTAGTGTATCATGTGTTGATAATCAAGGGTTAGTAACTAAGCCACTCTAAATCACACTCTACACATTATAGGTTACTTAGTTTAGCAATCTAAGTGATCTAGTTTCCTCATCTTGGAGGTTTAGCTCAAGGTTGGAACTCTTGGGTGGATCATCATTGACACAAGGGGGCCGAAGTTCAAGCACGATCCATACTTCCATTGAGGAGCTTAAGGAGAGGATCGAAGACCCGAAGGACTTGGTTTCTTTAGGTATACTTTCTATCATAGTAGATAGAACCATTTTTGCTAGTTAGGTTTATGGTAATGATCCGGGTTTAGTGTTATTCTAGCGCCAAGTTTCTAATCGTAGTAAATTTTTTTTTTCTGCATTTGGCCACGGAAGTTGGCCGGGGAGCTAGCGTAACCCTTCATAACGGCCACCCGGGTATTGAGCGATCAGAAGATCAACAAGCAATCCTGCTCATACTCATGTGAATCCAATCAGTAACACTACCGTACAGTCCGGTCTCTTCGTCTGATATGTCGCATATCATAGCCTGGGGGGTGGTATAATGTCAGACCCTAATAGATTGATAAGTCATGCCGATGTGAGGCCCATAACGGTCTAGAAACTACTGATAACACTTACCAGTAGATCTCAGCAATCTTGACCAGGGATTTCCTGTTATGGCCAATTGAGCACAGCGCAACATCAACCCCCAATACCGGGAGAGACGAAATCCCCTCCTATCGCTCATTGCCTCTATGTGACTCGGGACTGTACCCAAAAACCACCGTTTTGCACGATCTCTTGAACGTGGTAAGGTGGAAATCAAAGCATAGTGGGAATCACACAAGACTCTATGACGATCTTGGGTTGACAAACTAACCTGTACCGGTGTCACCAGAGTACTGCTATCTGACGATAGGTATAATACCATCTAGGAGTTCTCGGCGAGTCCAGTGTAACCAGTCTTCACTGAGCACCCGTATACCATCTCTGATGTCATACACCAATGGATATGGGATCATCCATTGCCCATCACATGGGTCGAGACACGTATACACTAGTTTACTCTGGAATATCGATGCCCCGTCTCGATACTCCTACGACTAGGAACTATTGAAGGATGTACTTACCGGCTACCTCTGCCCTACTAGTATGATCTGCATCATAATCTTGATAGTCAAGTACTCATCCTAAGGGCTTTATCAACATGTAATAGAGAGACTATAAGTGTACATATTAAGATAAAGAGCAACCGGATAGCATACTATCATATCGAGCAAGAAAGTCCTCCCTATATATGTCCCAGCATCCACTATAATATACATCACATGTATAATAATGGCCTATAGGGCATACATATAACTAACAATCTCCCACTTGCACTAAGGCCATTTGTTGTAGTATCTCATACGCAACGCCCCGATAGAAGTCTCTCTAGGGAAAGGCCTTTGTGAGTGGATCCGCCGTGTTATCCTTCATGTCAACTCTTCTCACCTTGATCCCTTGGAGATCAACCATCTCTCTGATCAGGTGATACTGTCTTAGAATATGTCTGGAACGCTGATGGGACCGACGTTTCTAGGTAAAATCCACAACTCCATTGTTGTCACAATGACAATTATTGGACACTCAATGGTAGGAACCATGTTCATCTCATGAACAAGAAATGTCCAGACAACCACTTTGGCAGCATCGTTGGTAGCGATGTATTCAGCCTTTATCGTCTAGTAAGTCACGGTATCTAGCTTGAAACTCTTCCAACATACAATCCCTCCACTGAGGGTAAAGACAAAGCCTGTGACTGACTTTCAGTCGTCCTTATCAGCTGGAATTGGTAAAGGACTTCCACTGGAGTTTACCGTTACCAAACCCCAAGAACATTTCTTTAGTGCTTCTTAAGTACTTAAGAATGTCCTTCGCAGCTGCCCACTGGCGAATGCTGATGGCATATACGTACATTGTATTTTCGTTCTTTTCTGGTGTGATAGGATTAAAATGATGGGACCGCATTAATTTTGATTAATGCAAGAAAAGAAACCTAAAAAAATGTTGTTGGAACAGATTTCGAAAAACTGACATTACAGACGTTCTCTTTTGCTTTGCACAGTGGTATTCGGTTATGAATATTTAGCACATCATTCGACGAGGCAAGGACCGAGATCCCTTCATCGGGAGTGACCCATTGAGTAAAATTTTGCGTCAACATAATAACTTCACTATAGTCGATTATTTTTGCTTTGCATCGTGGTATTCATTTTGGAATATCCTGCACCTCATTCGACGAGGAAAGAGCCGAGATCCCTTCACATGGAGTGACCGCTTTAGCAAAAGTTTTGGTTAGAGTGAAGAGCGAATAGAAAGAACGATAGGAGTATGATTCTCAAAAGAGGTCTGGCGGGTAGGTTTGATGCTAGCTCTGTTGCCTTGGCATTGGCTGATTAAAGACGAGAAAGGCCTGGAAAAAACGATGGGCATGTCAGATAGGCCGCCATAGAGATCGGGGTAGCTGCTATCCTAACAGAAGAAGACGACAGTGCCGAAGTGAAATGTAGGCGCGCTACTTAGGGGTCCATTACAATTCTACTTTTTAAGAATAGCATGATACCGAGGTTCCCAACAACCTACCTAATAGGGCGAGTGTCATCCTCCGAAATCGAGGATCTTCAATGCTTATGAACAGACTTAGGCTTATAAGGCTGGCTATATACTGATTTGAAAGCCCAGCTCGCCCATAACCGCTCGTCTGCATGGGAAATTTGATCATCCTCACCAAGTGAGAACATCTCCACAGTCTTTGCAACCTCTGTAACATTGTCTTCTACCCCATTGAAGATGAATCTCTTCCTGCTTTTATACAACAGCAACCAACTAGCATAGGCAATAAAACCTTGCCGGAACTCTTTCACCGTCGATCTCACCCGAGAGAATCTTCCACCACCATATATATTTGTAAAACCACTTAAGTTCCTTCAACGATATCAAGTTCATTACGCTAATAGGTTTTTCGCCAAAAACCCAGCCGTAGCCCTCCGTCATTTCGGATTGGTATTGCTTAGTATTCGTGCTAAGCATTTCGATCTTTAGTCGAGGCATAGTGTTCGGTAGCTATGTAATACTTTTCTGTTGAATATGCGATTGGTTAGGACAGTCGTGCTATCATTTTGATCTTTAGTCAAGGCTCGTATGGGTGGGTCTAATGCAATCAAGATAATGACGGGTAGAACTTGACTAAGACCTTTTGACATTTTGATCTTTAGTCAAGGTCACTTAGGTCTTAGGGGAAAAAACCATATCGAGAGTTTCGAACATACAGGAAACTTGCAGATTCAACATACCTTCTGGAGTGTGGTGACTAGAGTAAATTCCATCTAGTGCATCACACAATGATAGTTGGATCCCTATCCCACTGATGAGTAGGATTACTCTTGGGAGATTATTTCACTTAACAATCAATGCTATAAACCAAGTAGGTGTCTAGAACGGTGTTAGCGGGGTTATGCCTCCAGGGAAAAGAGGTTATGTAATTAAGGAACTTCGCGAAAGCATTGGAAAACCTCCCTCGAAGTACCGACACCAGCCTGGCTGAAAGTTTAAGCAAGTATTGTGACGTGCGATTAATCCCAACTAATTCTTCTTTTTAGGTTTGAAGAAGAATTCGAGAAAATAGTGGGAGCCATCCTGGTTAGATAAATTAATAAACCAATCTAATCTTGCAAGAGCGCACGCTGAGTGTTTCTTTTCTCTCTCTCTAGGTAGCAACCTTTTCACGTCCTAATCAAGATAATAAAATGTATCGCTTGACCGATCCGAATTCTTATTCGGGGCTGGGGAACGTCGATTTGGCTCTAACCTATGACAGCAGTCATGAGTATGAGCAGAGGAAAGAGCAGAACATGAATTCCTTGATAACCTCATCCAAGAAGAAGCACACCATTACGTCTTCTTCAGGTGCTTTTGTTATTGAGAACCGTTTTTCGGTCAATCCTACCTCCCGGGTTCTAGATACCGGATTAGGATCTCACATCTATAATTTATTACAGGGACTGAGGAAAAGTAGGATAGTTGGACCGGATGATATGTCCCTCAGAGTAGGGAATGGAGCACAAATTGATGCTGCTGCCGTCGATGAATATCACCTAGTATTGCCAAAAGGCAACATTATGATTTTGAACAATTGCTACTATGTACCTTCCATGGTTTGCAACATAATATCAGTTTCTTTACTTGATAAAGATGGATATAAGTTTGTTCTTGATAGAAATATCATGAACATTTACCTTAGTCAGGCATTGGTTGCAGAAGGCACACCGTGTAATGGTATCTATGTTCTTAATCAAAACACAGTTCTCAATATACAAAACACACGCAAGAGGAAGAGTTCAGATGTGAATGAATCCTACTTATGGCATTGTAGATTTGGTCATATTGGAGAGAAAATATTGAGTAAGTTGCATAAAGATGGACTTTTGGATACGTTCGAATTTTCATCTTATGAAACTTGTTAATCTTGTCTCAAAGGAAAGATGACCAAATCTCCGTTCACTGGACACGGAGAAAGAGCAACAGAGCTCTTGGGACTCATACACAGTTATGTATGTGGTCCAATGTCTATACATGCAAGGGGTGGGTTCTCGTACTTCATCACATTCACTGATGATCTCTCTAGGTTCGGATGTGTGTATCTTATGAAACACAAATCTGAAGCTTTTGAGAAATTCAAAGAATTTAGAAACGAAGTAGAGAACTAGACTGGCAAAAGTATCAGGATCCTCCGATCTGATAGAGGAGGGGAGTACTTAAGCATGGAATTCCAAAATTACCTAAAAGAGAATGGAATTCTCTCTCAGCTTACTCCTCCGTATACGCCACAGCACAACGGTGTATCAGATCGGAGGAACCGCACCCTATTGGATATGGTTCGCTCCATGATGAGTAATGCCGAGTTACCTCTTTCATTCTGGGGATTTGCACTTGAATCAGCAGCCTACCTATTGAATCAGGTTCCGTCTAAATCTGTGCCTAAGACTCCATATGAAGTATGGAGCGAAAAAAAAACCATGTCTTAAATTCATTAAAATATGGGGTTGTCTGGCTTATGTGAAAACGCAGAAGTCAGACAAACTAGAGGCACGATCAGTTTTATGTAAGTATGTAGGATATCCAAAACATTCAATGGGATATCTGTTCTACTACACCGAGGAACAGAAGGTGTTAGTTACTCGCCACGCCACCATTTTAGAGTGGTAATTTCTTACAAAAGAAACAAGTGGGAGCGCGGTAGAACTGGAAGAAATTCCAGAGGGACAAACTATAATTGAAGATTTGGTAGAACCAGAGAATTCAATAATCCCAGACGAACCTCAACCACTCCGCAGATCTGGTAGGATTTCTCATCCGCCCGAGAGATACTACGGTTTTCTCATAGACGGGGATCGAGAGGATTGCATCTTGGAAGAAGATAACCCTATCAGTTTCAGACATGCCATTATCAGTAGGGACTCTGATAAGTGGCTGGATGCTATGCGATCCGAAATGGAGTCCATGTACACCAATAAAGTGTGGACCTTGGACTCTAAATGTCGCGTTGTCAGGGGTCTGACTTTATCCACCCCCTTAGACTCGATATGCGATACTCTTAGAAGAACAGACCGGACTGTACAGATATTGTCACTGTCAGGCTCAGTAGGGGTTCTATATGAGTTTGCTCGTCGGCCTCCCTTTTGCTCAATACTTGGGTGGCCGTTACGTATAGCTAGTGCCGCTAACGTGCTTGTGGTTAAACCCACTGCCAGCGTATTGACGAGTCTTTAGAGTCCCACACAGAGGGTTTCCCTGGTTCTGGCGAAATGATGTAGTAGCCGTATTGGATACGTGCAGATTTCCGATCGATTGATGTACATTGTACTCGGACTTTCGATTGGACAGTTGATAATACTAGACGGCTCAGGCTTGAGCCGGATTATTAAATCAAGTATTGATTTAATAATTTACGTATATGTATTTCGGTACGTATATTCTAGTATTGTATTCTTTGTGTTATTCTATCTCTTTGGGTATTCGTATTTCAGTACGAATGCAGATATATTTACAGTAGAATGTAATTCGTATTTTTTTACCGGATAACATTCTAGAAGGTGCCACCTCATTTCTTGATTTGACCATTTACATAAAATGGTTAATGAGGTGGATATTTGGAAATGGAGGTATGGTGAGAACCATACTTGAAAAAGTGCACACAAATGAATTGTTAATTCATTTGTGTCCACTATTCAAGTATGGGAGGATTTTAAAATTGGAAAAATTGATTTTACAAAACCTATCATGCTATTTTCTCTTTCCTAAGAGAGCTCATTTTTTGCAAGCATGATAGTTTTTCTTCACTTAGATTTTCTTCTTGAGCTCCTCCCTCACCATTTGCTTCACCTCCTCTAGATTCCCATGGATGCTATCACCTTCAGCCAACACTAAGATCCTACACACTACATCCTAGGCTCTCTAGGGTAGCATCCTAGAGACCCTAGTTTCTCCATATGCATCGTGTTGAGGAGCTAGAGACGGAGTTACATCCCTCGGGTGGATCATCGGAGATAAAGGAATACCGGCAACCAAACCACATCAAGGAACTACTAGGAGCTTGGAATGAAGACCGAAGGACACGGATCAACTCGGTATAACGATTCTAACTCTTAGTTTAGATTGCTAGTTTAGGGTTTAAGGTCGATTCGGGATTCGGGTAATGGTAGCGCCAGTTTAGAAATTTTTGTTCCGCATTTTGGCTGCGTTTTGACGGCCGGGGCGCTGCCGTAACCCAACAGATTAGAGATCAGATATGTATATAGAGGCATTGGGATACAACCAGTTTCCGAGGAAATGCTGTGCTTAGAACGCAGATGTCCAGAAAACGAGAAAAGATTATGTAAGAGTACCAGCCTCCGTATAGTTCGGCATAGGCGAGATCGGAGAGACCTTGAGCAGGTTCCTTCCAGGACACTGCTGCACTAACATTTGCACCGAGGATCAGTTGTGCCACATGTATTCAGAAGGCCAGAGGCCGACGCCAGTGACGTGCTGCTTTACGAGTGGTCATGCTAATTGTCCGAGAGAGGACCCGAGGAGTGCCAGAGCGGAATCGTTCCCGTTAGCACACCTGACCGGGCTGATGAGCCGATGGATTGCGAGATGGGTAATCCACAGAGAAATAAGGACCCAAAGACAGAGGGTGCCAGATCGTGAGCATGAGGCAAGCGGATGTTCTTGCTCTGCCAGTTTAGGTGCACCGACATTTTTTTTCCGATATTGTAGGCGGTGTACCTCAATGTCATTTGTTGTGATTTGCGTTTGTGATCTGAGTATCTTGCTTATACCGCTTGGATTTGAGTTTTGATGATTGAGTTTCATAATATTGATTTCGTGCACCATGGCTGCACCTACTGGATATTTACATTTTGTGCATAGTTATTGCACTTGATTTATGTTTATACACCGCCACATCGGTTTACGATTTGTGCATACCTATTGCACTTGATATCGGTTTTGTGCCTTCGTAGCACGTGGTTATGATTTTGTGGATTTCATACGGTTGATTTGATTTTGTGCATGTGATATGCATTCGGTATAGCCTACATGTGCTTGCAGTGCATTATACGTGTTTTGTGTACGCAGTTGCACAAGTTTATGACTTTATACACCTTGGTACACTCATTGTTGCTTTTTATACGCATTTGAGTTATTGATGAGTTTCCGTGCATTTGTTGCACTAAATTGTTATTTCGTACACTAGATGCATCGGATTTGTATTTCGTGCACTAGATGCATCGGATTTGTATTTCGTGCACTGGATGCACCAGATTTATATTCCGTGCATTTGTTGCACTAGATTTTCATTTCGTGCATTTGTTGCACTGAATTTATATTTTGTGCATTGGTTGCACCAGATAGGTATTTCGTCCATTGGTTGCACTAGATTTATACTTCGTACATTGGTTACACCGATTTTTGTCTTTGAGCATTCGTTTTACCAGATTTATGTTTTTGTGCGCGTTGCACTTGACGTTCGCTTTTCGTGCGCTTTACCGCACTGGGCATTTATATGGACCTGACGCGTTTGATTTAGATTTTTGCGCATATTAGGCACTTGGTATTGGATTCTGTGCGCATCGGATGCACTTGAGTGAGATATTATTCGTGCATGTCGGATGCGCTTGATTGAGATTTTATTCGTGCATGTTGGATGCACTTGACTTAGATTTTTATTCGTGCATGTTGGATGCACTTGATTTAGATTTCATTCGTGCATGACGGATCCACTTGATTTGGAAAATTTGCGCATGTTGGACGCATGATATGAGATGTGATTTTGTGCACACCAGATGCACTCAGTTGGGATTTTCATCCGTGCATGTTAGTACCAATGGATTGAGATTTTCGTGCACAATAGATACACTAGATGTTGCTTTCGTGCACACCCGTTGCACTGGACAGATGCTTTCGTTCACACCCATTGCACTTAATTTGGGTTTTGTGCACATTCATAGCACTTGTATTTGGCTTTGGTTTCTGTGCGCACAAGACGCACGTGATTGTTGGATACGCCTTTTGAGGCTGATTTTGCTCTTGAGCACTTTGTTTTCATGATGGGCATTATATTATATAGTGGCCGAACAAGACTGGCCTAAGGACAGTACCTGAGTATTTGCATGCATTAAAGGTTTACCAAGAGGTTTTCAAAAGGAGGTATAGTCTCGCTATTTCCTACGTGTCCGCGAGCGGCACGAACGTTTATAAAGGAAAACTTTTTGGGATATTTCAAAAAGGGCGGAACATATATTTTAGCAAAACATATATGAACGTATATTATTACTTTATAAATGAGCGCTCATCACTTGTGCGGTGAGTTACGCATCACGCGGCGATTCAGAAAAGATTTGGCATGTGTGTTATTCAGTTTTAAGAGATTTTTCCAAGGATGCGTACTATATGCACATTATAGTATTTGACTAGTGTATATTGGATTTCAGTAGTGGATTTCGAGATCTATATCTCCATTATAATTCCGATGATTTGCGTGACGCTTGAAGGAGTTCGATTTTGAGTTTCGTACTCGTTTTCAGGCGCACACGAGGTGCTGTGGTATTTCTGTACCTTCCGTGATTTCGGAGCCCCGTTGATTTGAACTGGTTATTGAAATATTTTAGTATTTGGGGGTTTAAATTTAAATTCGGGGACCGAATTTATTTAAGGGGGGAAGATTGTAACATTTCAGAAAATATAAAATATTATTTTTGGAATTTAATATTAAAATAATATATTTCGCGAAAACTACCCGATTTGCGAAATTGGGGTTTTCGTAAAAGGGGTATAAATATATACCAATAATTGTGAAATAATTGGAGATTAAAATGATTTATTCATTTAAAAATATATTTATCGGATTTGGCATTTTTATAATTATTTATATGCATTTTGAATAAAAATTGATTAGTGCACTACTAATCGCGATTAAGCCAAATCCGTATTTCTATAGTTTTCCATGGCTAGTGCACCATGACATGTTGCTTGTTGTTTCAATTTATTTGTGTTATGTGTTTGGTTTTAATGTGTGAGGGAAAAAAGAAAAGAGAAAAGGGTTAAAAAGAGAATGATTGGAGAGAGAGAGAAAGTGATGCATGGACTTATGAGGGGTGAGAATAAGAGAGAGTGAGGGTAGGAGAGAGAGAGAGAGGGCTGCCATTCATTTCCCTCATTAGCTTTTCTTCAACTCCTTCTTCCTCCTCATTTCCCTCCACCTCCACCTCTATGAATCACCTCCATTTCTTCACCAAAACCCTATACCCTCTTCATTAAAGTTGATTCCCACCTCATCCTCAACACTTTGGACCAATCAAAGTTGGATTTTGAAGACTTTGGGAAGCTAGGGTTTTTCTTGAGTTTCCCAAATGAGGTATATCTTCTTTCATTTAGTTTAGTTTTAGTTTCTTGCACCTTAGTTTAGTTTAGAATGTGATTTGGTTAGGGTATGTGATGTTTGGAAAATTCAAGAGAAGGGTTTGGGTGTTTGTGTGGAATCATGATGTGTAGTGGCTGTTACAAGACCTTAGCGTGGGTTGTATGTCCTAGAACAGAGGATAGAACCCGAAATACGAACTTAGAACTTTCCGACATCGGTTAATTGACAGTTTGTGAGTGTATGTGGGAATCTGGAGTAATCCGGAGACAATAAGATTTATTTAGCAAACACAGAGAGGTGAGCAGGTGACCTAGAAGCTAACCCCAAGACCCGAGGCCCCCATTCACTTCCCAGGCCGCAAATAAATTCCCCCAGGCCGCAAATTGCGGCTTAGTCATGGTGGAACTGTGTGGTACTTCGTCCATAGCTCCTATATCTTTTAATTAGACCTCCTCTGTATGCAAAATTCCCTAGTTTGGCCTAGGGTGAAATCTTGGAGTGGTTTTCTTAGGTTGCTGTTTTTGTGATTTGCGATTTCTTAATTTTGGTTTGGTATTTGATATTGTATTTGGTCGTTGGATGTTTGTATGTCAACGACAAGGGGTAATTGGTTGGTTTTGTATGCGTAGGCTATAGGTTCTAACCTATGAGCGCACCGTGTGCCGTATTGGTTTTCCGGACTTGATGCTAATAGCATTTACGATTGTGTATTGATTGTAGGTACCTTCGCGCGGATTCCGAAACGACGAAGCACATCGACTACGGCTGAACAAGAAGATCCGCAGGTGAGTAGATTTATGTCTACGGGGGAAGTCGGGTGGATGGCGTATAGCACCCCTGCAAATTATGAATGGAAACCGATCTATAAGATACGATCGTAGAAACCTATATTAGAAAACTATGGATATGGTTAATAAGATAGTTAGAAATGATAGGAATGATTGAATACATATATATCGAGATATGAGATGAAAGCTATAGGGATATGACTCTTTGACATGATATGATAGAAATGATTTCTTGAATGGATATATAAGGATATGAAAAGTGTAAGTCCGCGGCGGCACCCCGGCCGTCGATCCGACGCCGGAAACGCGGAAATGAAAACTTTCAAAAACTATCGAACCGGCACCACCGCGTACTTTTCACCCGGATCGGGCCATTAACCTAGCTACTAGCAAACTAGAAAAGAGTAGAGAAGTTATACCAAGCGATCCGTGTCCTTCGGTCTTCGTCTCCACTCCGATCTCCTGCGGAAACTCCGTCCGTCACCTCCTCGTCTGAAAGGGCACCACGTAGCCGGAATCTTTTACGGGCTCCCACCTCTTGACCGAGGCAACTCGGGCGCGAAGTTGGCTAGCCGACGCGTCCAAGATGTGCTGTAGAATAGTATAGAATTGTTGTCTCTTTTGGGGTTTTAGAAGTTGCCATGGATGTAGGAATCAAGAACTTTGGAGAAGGGTTTTTGATTTTTGGAGCAAGCAAAATGAGATGATATCTTTTCACACCAAAATGAAATTTTCTCTCATTCTCCCCTTCTCCTCAAAGTGGTCGGCCTAATCTCCTCAAAGTGAAGATTGGAGAGAGAAAAAGGCATCTCAAAGATGTATATAGAAAAAAAAATGAAAACAAATATATAAAATGGTCACACCAAAATCTAATCCAAATCCATTCACAAAACCATCATGAAAAAGGCAATGGAAAAGACTAGAAAAGAATCTCATGATGGTTGAACCACAAATGCAAAAAAAACCCTCCACAAATACTAATTTTCACAATTGCAAATTAGCCCCTCCATCAGAAAGTCCGGCCGCGAAAGAACAAAAGAAAACCGGCCGGAACGGAATGCAAACTGGCAACTTCCGAAAACTGATCCCGTAATAAATTACAGGAAAACCCCACTACTGCACATACATGCCCGCATTTGTATTCCTACCGAACACAAATGCAAAGAGACAAAACTACACTATCTAATACTAGGATCCGGCTTAAGCCAAAGCCGGCTAGTAAAAACCGTCCGATCACGATCCGTGCAATACCGCACGTATCTGATCAAACCCTGCCATATCTCCATACGGCCTCTACAGCGTTTCGCCCGAAACCTGAGTAACTGTATGTGGTGGACTCTAAAGACTCGTCAATACTATGGCTGTGGATTTAACCACTAGCACGTCAGAGGTATTAGCCATACGTGACGGGCTACCAGCTATTGACCAAAAGGGACGTCGATGAGCGAACTCATTCTGACACCCTACTGAGCCTGTCAGTGAAAATATCCGTACAGTCCGGTCCGTTCATCTATGAGCATCGCATGGCGGGCCTAGGGGGTTGGTAAAAGTCAGACCCCCAAAAGCGGTACAAGTCGTGTCGGAGTGTAGCCCAGAACACCCTGAGATACTACTGGAATACCTACCAGCAAATCTCCTGCCTTGGCCAAGGACTTTTCATGTTCTGGCTCTCCTAGACACAGCGCGACCTCACCCCCAATACCGGGAGAGACGAACCCCTGCAGATCCGCTCACTGCCTCCATGTGGCTCGGGACTGTACCCAACTAAAACCTGTTTGCACGACTCCTTTGAGCCGTGGTAGGGTAGTAATCAAAGCACAGTGGGAACTCACACGAGATAAATGACGATCTCAGGTCGATGAACTAACCTGTACACATGTCACCTGGGAACTGCTATCTGACGTCTGGTATAATCCTAACTAGCAGGTTCCCGGCGAGTCCTGTCCGGTGTACTCATAACCCAATGAGCACCTGTATACATCTTAGGTGAACCAACTGACACCAGTGGCTTGTGAGACCGGCCACCGCCCCTCGTCGGGGTCTCGACTGTATACACTAGTCTACTCTGGAGAATCGATGCCCTGTCTTGAAACTCCCTCGGCTAGAGACCTTCTAAGGATGTGCTTATAGACTCCAGCTCTCACGTATATGATCGCCCTCATACTGTTGGTAGTCAAGCAAGAATCCTAGGGGCTCTATCAACGTGTAATAGCGACTCGTAAGGTCACCTAAAGCAATACACGATGATAAAGATAAACCAGATAGCATACTATCATCTTGAGTAAGACTGTCCTACTGGGATAGGTCCTCCCCTCAATCATTGCAATCACGTGCCTGTGATCCAATAATTGACTCTGAGGGCACTATCTCCAACAATCTCCCACTTGCACTCAAGGCTAATTATTGCGATGTCGCATACTCATAGCCCGTATGATACCGACACCCAACTCCTCTACTAGTCAGTCTCACAAAGTTCGTTTGCGAAACTATTGCGTTCGAGGAATAACCTCAGTGAGTGGATCCGCTCTGATGTTTCTTTATATGTCACTCTATATCTCAAGTTCGCGGAGAAAGCCATCTCCCGAAATGAGCAATACCTTCTTAGAATGTCTGGATGTCTGATGGGACTTAGCTCATAAATGAACTCCAAATCCAAAGTTCTTAGACTGTATCGTCAACTGAACTTAATCAGTATCCTGCGCCATGCCTTCCCTCAGTATCCACCTGGACCAACTGTCCAAAATACTGCCCCTCGTCAGAGGGAAAACTATAACTCTGACAGCCACTCTGCCATCCAGGTCACCTTGGAAGCCTGGAATGATAACCGTCTCCTATAGGAGGCTGCCGTTATCATATCCTAGAACATCCACTTATGTTCTAAACTTGCCTCCGACTGTTTCTCCAGGATTGGATCAATATCAACTTATTGCATCTACTGCAAGAACAACATCTGGTGTGGTACTTGACATCTCGTGATTGACTCAATTGCCTAAGCAAGTGATCTGCCAATCATGAACATCCCTCTCCCTTTTAGTCTGTAAGACACCTTTAGAGAGGGTGACTCCATTACCTGCAGGTACACTACCGTGCCAGGAGTCGTCCATTCTAAATACTCTTAGAATGCTGTCTAAGTACCCTGATTGGGAAACCACCCAAATCTAGATCTAAAACCATAGATCTAGTAACCAGAATATACGATATAAGATCCAATTCCTATGTGGAGAAACCACTGTGTGATGACCAAAGTATAACCGATCATAGTATAGGAATATCACTTCCTACTCTGTGTATGTCATCAAATACCAGGACATCACACCCTACTATCTTCTTAACAGATCCATCCTCTATTCTGATGAAGTCAAACCTATGACTTTCATATCAGAAATAGATGATCTATCTCCGCTATATCTGCTTTAGTCTATTAATAGACATAAGCCTGATGCCCACCAATGCTTCCGCTGCTCCCACTGACTACGACAACCCTATGGCAGAGTCATATAGGCGTACACTTCTAAAGTTAGTTTAGAACGACGCTATACTCATCCTCCTGCCGGATCTCACAGTCTGGAACAACAGCAATGGCAAGTCTGGGTAAACAAGAATCTCCTTGCCACCGTCCTTGAGCATACCGAAGTACCTTTCGGGTGCCTGAGGTTACCCACTTTATCTGGGGAGTGGCCAATGGAATGTCAAACCAGATTGAATCTTTAGGTTCTTATCAAATCTTCAGTAATCGTTTGCGGTTCTGGAATCACTTCCAGTTCTACCATACTCCCACTACTGTTTTCTGAAAAAATCCATTTTTAATTAAAACTGTGGCGAGTCAAGAACAATATTACTATTGATCTTCCAGATGGTAGAATATCAACCCTCGTCATAGCCCGGGTCAACCCACAAACAGCCATTACAGAAACGTGCCTCGAGTTATCCGGAGTTTGGTTTTAAGCATAGGCCGGACAACTCCCCGTTTCTTAACAATGTCAAGATATGAACTGTTCTATATCCAATATAGAAACAGAGGCACTGATTTAATTGAACCAGATTCAAATCATGCAGCTGTCTCCAGTGCATGTCAAGTAAATGGAGAGAGGCTGATCAGCGTTACTCAACTTAGGAATGCTTCCAATTATGAGTAACCTGAAAGAGAAGCAAGTTCTCTTAACCATTACTATCAACTGAATACCATATACAAGTATCTACATCTTCGATCACCTTGAAGAATCCCGATTCTTGCAATACCTGGCTCTCTACTTTATTCTTATACCTATAACTTCTCAAAACTTAGACTCTATGTTTCTACGAAACACCTGTCTAAGAACTAGAGAAGTTATAAGTAAACCGAATATAGTACGAGGACCAACCCCTCTGTCCTAATGGACACTGGACAACATACAATACTCTGTATAAGTCCCTTGAGTCTAATAACTCATTCACTGTGTGTCGTAGGTTGAAAACTGTACTATGGTTATGAAGAATTACACCGCTGTTCAATGCTCCTTACCTAACCATCCACTGATATAGGTAAATGTCATAGATATAATTTCAAAAAGGTATATCTCACTCTATGATAAATAGACGTACAGATATATCAATTTGAAATTGGTGCATAACAACGGATATTCAAAACCAAATATTTGCCGACCGGCAAACACCCCAGGTGACTTCCTCAAATATCACCAATTACAATGAATCCCGATATAATGAGGATGACCACCTAATTCCCAATAACTTACTCCCACTCATCATCTGTAAAAAAACCATACAGATGTGAGAATCATACCTGGTAAATACATACCCTGGAGTAAGTATCTAATCGGGAAATCAGTTTTCTTTTAACAGTACACAGTGAAACTGAAACATTGAAATGTTTCGATGGGGTATCCTGGTATTCCTAGTAATGCCTCTTCCATTATCCAGATTCACAACTGTAACCGTATATCTCTTTGCCATCTCTCCAAATTCCTTTATATGTCTTTAGTCATTACCTTCTGCACATCCCTTTAGGCCAAATGGTTTTCTTCCTTCCCTACCGTTCGGCACCAGCCTGTGATTTGGAAGAAGACTATCCAATAAGCATAATGGGTGTACTGTCCTAATCCTAGGAGCACTCGCAATGCGAGAGAAGGTGAAGATAAAAGACACCTGAATGAACTTTATTCCTATTTCTCCTGAACCGGGATCCATCCCCGAACTGGAACAAGTTCCTTTCGAGTTCGTATATAACCATACGATGGATTATCCAATAAACTTGGGATCTTCGTAGTGATACGGAGCGTCCTGGAGAAATACAAACGTGATTTAGGATTGGCGAAGAAATACTTGGTTTGGTCGTGAATAGCAGTCGCAATTTACTTTGCCCTCTTACTAATCCCTTTCTTTGTCTTAACTTAATACCTTCTGTACACCGTTTAGGCTAATTAGTTTTCTTCATTTCCTACCGTTCTGCACCAGCCTAAGGTTTGGAAGAAGACTATCCAATTTGCGTAATAGGTGTACTATCTCCTAAGCCAAGGAGTACTCGCAATCTGAGAGAGAAGGTAAAAGGAGAAGACAACTGAATAGTCCTATTCGTTTTCTCCAAAACTGGAAACCATCCTCGAATTCCTTCGAGTTCGTATATAACCATACGATGGTTTTTTCCAATGGAAGTGGACGTTCGCAGTAATACGGGGTGTCCTGGAGAAAAGGGTAAAAGTAGGAGTGGCAATGAGGTTTGCAACTCTGACAATCCAAAAGCCAGTGTTAAGAAGGTTCCGTCAACTTGGTCACTGAGTCATAGTCTAGGGTCGGGTCAATGGTTGTTGCCAAAGAGGGAGAGAAAAGAAACACTCAGCGTGCACTCTAACCTAGATCAGAATGGTTATCACTTTATCTAATTTGGAAACCTCCTACTGTAACGTCAAATTCTTCCCCAAACCTGAAAGAAGAATTAGCCGGGATCACCCGAGGAGTAAACTAACTCATCAGTGGGAATCGGGATCCAACTATCATCGCATGATAACGTGACGGAATCCGCGCACGTTATCACACTCCAGAAGGTATGTGTATACCTGGCAAGTTTCAGTTCTTTTGAAACTCCCGATGTGGATTTCTGCCCCATGCTCTTATGACCTTGACTTTGGCCAACATATCATAAGTCATATGTCAAGTTCTACCCGTCATTATCCAGGTTAATTTGAACCCACCCGTACCTACCCTTGACTTTGGCCAAAATGGCAGTACGACTGTCCCAAACCAACGCATCTATCTATGCTGCATATGAATACCCAATAGCTACCAAACACTGTGCCTTGACTTTGGCCAACATACACAGCTTGAATACTATTGACTATCCATATGAAACGACGGAGGGCTATGAATGGTTTCTGGCGAAAACCTTTAATGTAATGAACTTGATATCGTTGAAGGAACTGATAGCTTTTGGAAAAATATAGTGACGAAAACCTTTGCTAAAGAGGTCACTCCCGGTGAAGGGATCTCGGCTCTTTCCCCGTAGAATGAGGTGCAGGATATTCCAACTGAATACCACGATGCAAAGCAAAAGTAATCGGCTACAGTGAAGTTATTGCCCTGATGCAAACTTTTGTCCAAGGGGTCAATCCAGGTGAAGGGATCTCGGCCCTTGCCTCGTCGACTGAGGAGCAGGATATTCCAACTGAATACCACTGTGCAAAACAAAAGAGAACGCCCTTGCAATAACAGCTTTTTGAAAAGTGTTCCAACAAAATTAGAATATGTTTGTTTATCTTGCATTGATCCGAATCAACGCAGTCCCATCAATTGATCACACCACAAAAGAACGAAAATAATGATGTACGTATATGCCATCCGCATTCGCCACTGGGTCCCGTCATCACCCGTTAGGTTACTTAACTAACGACAGAGCGGGGACAGGACTAGCGCGGATGCAAAACATATACAACATCTACTAGTATATATATAATATATAATTTTCGCTCAAGGCGTGATAAAATGCAACAGCACAGAAAAGTACAGTATCACAGAATAATACAGATATCTGGGATCCCCGGGTTTCATAGAGGCGCTACTGAAACCCGACGTTCCCCTGGTCGTGTGGATAGCCTGTGTAATGAGATCCTAGACCCCTACGGGCGCGGCAAGTTACCCGCCAAAACCTGAAGCGAGGCAGCCCTCTTCAGCTACGTGAATGGACCACCCAGCACTTCACGGAATCTGGTAACTTGGGCACCCCTCCTGGGTCAACCTATACCCCCTACGAGTGCGGCGAATAGCCCGCCAATTCTAGAGTGAAGCCCCTTCCGTCTCAACGCCATGAGATGCGGGCTCGTTGCCCTCTAGAACCCGGCTATCCGTGCACCCCTCCTTGGGGTAATCCTAGTACAGAAAGTAAAATATACATACAACGGGTACATCGACCGCAACCTGGTCGTGCCCCAAAATAATAATACAAACAGGAAGTGACGACAGTCCACATGTCGGACGCTCGCCCCGCAATATCAAATGTACATATAAAACAAAACAGTACTAGCATTGCATCCAGGCTATCCCCCACGACCGATCCGCAACAACACAGCACAATCACAGAACATCAACGTGAATGTCACGTTCGCAAATCCGTCTAACCGGGCTATAGCAGTTAGACAGGATTTACCGATCAAGTGACATTCACGGTTGTAGATATAATGTAAATACAGTGAACTAATGTGTTTAAACTTTTCGATCGATCAAATTTATCGAAGTGGGCCCCCAAGCATTACTGTAGCACTTAAAGAGAGTCTAGGCCCAAAAAGAATATTCCAAAAACCCCATTTTCAACCCAGGAGCTCACTGCAAAAATTTGGTCCAATGAATAGTAAAAATGGCCGCAGAACCGCCGCAAATACGTGGGTTTGGCCGCGGTTCCACGGTGGAATAGTGAGATCACGCTACCAAATTTTCACAGAATGCTTAGAATTCCCTGCACATGTCACTGCAATGTACTGAAAAATTTTTGGAGCCAAAAAAATTTCGACAGAAAACTGTGCAAATGAAATTGGGTTTTCGGAAAATCCGTTCGATCGAACTTGTAAACACGTTAGAGCAAGCTAGACTAGGTTAATGGCGTGGCTCTGATACCAATGTAAGTCCGCGGCGGTACCCCGACCGTCGATCCGACGCCGGAAACGCGGAAACGAAAACTTTCAAAAACTATTGAACCGGCACCACCGCGTACTTTTCACCCGGATCGGGCCATTAACCTAGCTACTAGCAAACTAGAAAAGAGTAGAGAAGTTATACCAAGCGATCCGTGTCCTTCGGTCTTCGTCTCCACTCCGATCTCCTGCGGAAACTCTGTCCGTCACCTCCTCGTCTGAAAGGGCACCACGTAGCCGGAATCTTTTACGGGCTCCCACCTCTTGACCGAGGCAACTCGGGCGCGAAGTTGGCTAGCCGACGCGTCCAAGATGTGCTGTAGAATAGTGTAGAATCGTTGTCTCTTTTGGGGTTTTAGAAGTTGCCATGGATGTAGGAATCAAGAACTTTGGAGAAGGGTTTTTGATTTTTGGAGCAAGCAAAATGAGATGATATCTTTTCTCACCAAAATGAAATTTTCTCTCATTCTCCCCTTCTCCTCAAAGTGGCCGGCCTAATCTCCTCAAAGTGAAGATTGGAGAGAGAAAAAGGCATCTCAAAGATGTATATAGAAAAAAAAAATGAAAACAAATATATAAAATGGTCACACCAAAATCTAATCCAAATCCCTTCACAAAACCATCAAGAAAAAGGCAATGGAAAAGACTAGAAAAGAATCTCATGATGGTTGAACCACAAATACAAAAAAACCCCTCCACAAATACTAATTTGCATAATTGCAAATTAGCCCCTCCATCAGAAAGTCCGGCCGCGAAAGAACAAAAGAAAACCGCCCGGAACGGAATGCAAACTGGCAACTTCAGAAAACTGATCCCGTAATAAATTACAGGAAAACCCCACTACTGCACATACATGCCCGCATTTGTATTCCCACCGAACACAAATGCAAAGAGATAAAACTACACTATCTAATACTAGGATCCGGCTTAAGCCAAAGCCGGCTAGTAAAAACCGTCCGATCACGATCCGTGCAATACCGCACGTATCTGATCGAACCCTGCCATATCTCCATACGGCCTCTACAGCGTTTCGCCCGAAACCTGAGTAACTGTATGTGGTGGACTCTAAAGACTCGTCAATACTATGGCTGTGGATTTAACCACTAGCATGTCAGAGGTATTAGCCATACGTGACGGGCTACCAGCTATTGACCAAAAGGGACGTCGATGAGCGAACTCATCCTGACACCCTACTGAGCCTGTCAGTGACAATATTCGTACAGTCCGGTCCGTTCGTCTATGAGTATCGCATGGCGGGCCTAGGGGGTTGGTAAAAGTCAGACCCCTAAAAGCGGTATAAGTCGTGTCGGAGTGTAGCCCAGAACACCCTGAGATACTACTGGAATACCTACCAGCAAATCTCCTGCCTTGGCCAAGGACTTTTCATGTTCTGGCTCTCCTAGACACAGCGCGACCTCACCCCCAATACCGGGAGAGACGAACCCCTGCAGATCCGCTCACTGCCTCCATGTGGCTCGGGACTGTACCCAACTAAAACCTGTTTGCACGACTCCTTTGAGCCGTGGTAGGGTAGTAATCAAAGCACAGTGGGAACTCACACGAGATAAATGACGATCTCAGGTCGATGAACTAACCTGTACACATGTCACCTGGGAACTGCTATCTGACGTCTGGTATAATCCCAACTAGCAGGTTCCCGGTGAGTCCTGTCCGGTGTACTCATAACCCAATGAGCACCTGTATACATCTTAGGTGAACCAACTGACACCAGTGGCTTGTGAGACCGGCCACCGCCCCTCGTCGGGGTCTTGACTATATACACTAGTCTACTCTGGAGAATCGATGCCCTGTCTCGAAACTCCCTCGACTAGGGACCTTTTAAGGATGTGCTTATAGACTCCAGCTCTCACGTATATGATCGCCCTCATACTGCTGGTAGTCAAGCAAGAATTCTAGGGGCTCTATCAACGTGTAATAGCGACTCGTAAGGTCACCTAAAGCAGTACACGATGATAAAGATAAACCAGATAGCATACTATCATCTTGAGTAAGACTGTCCTACTGGGACAGGTCCTCCCCTCAATCGTTGCAATCACGTGCCTGTGATCTAATAATTGACTCTGAGGGCACTATCTCCAACAAAAAGTGAATGTGAATCACGATATATAAAAATAGGTAGTGCACGAGAATAAGTTGGAGATGTAGAGTAGCATGACACGAGATTAATAAGGTAGAATGTATGTTCGTGTAACACCTTAGATTGTGTTTTGTGGTTAATTATATTTTAATATATAGTTTTTTAATAAAAAGTTTACCCAAATGATTTCCAAATATTTTATCCTATTTAATAAGTATTTTATTAGATTTTTCCTAGGCTTGCACACACTTGTGCATGATAACTAGGGTTGTTTTGGGGGTTTAACCATGATTAGCAACATGGTGAAATAACCATTCCCTAATCTAGTTTAATATTGTATTAGGTGCTTTTGGATTTTTATTTGTATATGGTTCCTTTAAAAAATAAAATGAATTTGAAAAGGGTTTTTAAATGGTTTGAATGTTGACCTTGGTGAGAGAGAGAGAGGGTGCATTATGAGGCATGATGGCTTGCCCATGCCTTCAATTAATGAAGAGAGAGAGAGGAGGGGGTTGACTTGTTGGTGTTCTCTCATTCTCACTCTCAAACTCACACACCCACACCCACACATCATCATCATCAGCAGCAAAGACAACAACAACAATAGCAGAAGCAGCACCAGCAGCATACAGCTACAGCAACAACAACAGAACAAACAACAAGAAGAATATCAGCAGCTTCAGCAGCAGAGGCATCAACACCAGCATCAGCTCCAGCTTCTTGAGAGGAGCAGCAGCTAGTGGCAGCAGCAACAGCTTGCAGCAGCAGCACCATCAGCAACACCAACAACAGCACCATCAGCAACATCAGCATCAGCACTGGCAGCATCAACAGCAGCTTCATTGCAGCCCCTGCTTCACTAACAGCTGTAGCAACTCAGTTCTTCCCCTTCACTTGCTTCTTAGGGTTCTATAGGGTATAATTTCTGAACACAATTTCCTAGTTTGCTTAACTTGTGTATAGTTTAGCTTCGGTTTGCGATAAATGTGAGTTTGGTGCTAGTTATGGTATTTTATGTGGAATTTTGGTTAGAATGTATTTGAGTTAGTTAACCTAGCTCATTCTAGTGTTGTTAGGTCACCTCAACTGATATTCATCCCAGGTTTCACAAAAATACCATAGGTTTTCCATATTGTGCTAAATATCGTATTTTGGTGTCGTTTTGCGACATCTGTGATCTGCTTTTGACCCGGGGCCTTCAGGACAAAATTGAGAAAACTGGGGCATGCTCACTAGGTATAGATAACACTACCAGAACACGAGCCCCAATTGCTTCAACTTGGCCGCAAATTTAATGCATCTGGCCGCAAATTGCGGCCAGGAAAGGAGTTGGGTGTTGGGTTCTTGGCTAGGGTTGTCTGTTGTGTTGTATAGTATTTTGGCATGTATAGTTTTGTAAGTTGTTAGCCTGGGTAGAATCTGGGATCAATTGTCGTTTTGCATGTTCGTTGTGTTTGCGCGATATGCGCGATACGTGAGTGGGTTCTGCGATCCAGCGTGTCGCGGTAGTTTTAGACGCGTATACACAAGTTTTGGCGTATCGTGCACACGCGAGTTTAGTTCGCGACGTGAGTTTCTCGTTTTGGTTCGATATCGCGTTTTGCGGAATATTTGGCTTATATATATGATTTCCATGTCTTATTTGCAGGTTTGCAGGAAGGAACTACGAACACTGCTACATGGGGGAGCAGATGGTAGGATTCACCTAGCGTGGAGCGTAGGTGAGTAGATTTAACATCTACAGGGGAATCGCCCGCATGGCGTGATGCGTCTGGGCTATGATTCAAATACCTGTCGCATATTCTACGTCATTATTAGAATTGCGCCTTTACCATATTTCCTTGATATAGTTGTACCGTGACTAGCAGCCATAGGACACTGCACATATTATTGACGGTTCATGTTGCACGAGCACGGATTGTATGCTACACACACATCGTCAATAATTGCCATGTCACACACAACCCTTTATAGATACTGTATTGCTTATCATACTTGACATCTAGCTTATCGGTATACCTATAGTGTATCTTACCATTAGTGATAGGTACATCTACACCTTGCGATACAGCTACAAGTATACCTTGCACATATTTTATTTATACCCAGCGGGGTACCCTTCATATTCTACTTATACCCAGGGGGGTATACGACATCTTTTATTTATAGGTAGACACCTATACTTAGCTGTACCTTACTGATTTCGTATACATCTGGTTTTAGTTATATGTTCTCATTTATATGCTCGCATTCAGATATATCGCATATATTTATTCCTGGATTTGCGCCTTGTTATTTTGATTTTACATGATGTTTTCTGGATTTGGGAACCGCGGGAGTTCATGAAATTATGCATACATTGAAAAACCCGGTTTTCTTGATGTGATATTTGCACAGCCACCATGAGATTTATCGGTTCTGATTATATACTCCATACGAGGTGTGGTTGCCGTATGAGGGTACATGGTGGGGCCCGGTATGGTTCCCCTCGGCAAGAAGATCGATGGATGTTGCCGATTGAGCCTGGAGGCGGGCGAGTACCTATCGGTGACAGTACTGATGACTCGGCGGGGATCATGGAGATACCGTTGGGAGTCATGTACGTATGCATACGTCGAAAGGCGAGAGTCAGAGCTAGGCACTTGTGCTTTCGGGATAGCGTATGATACGTGATCAGGATTTCTGTGTCGATGCTTGGCACATGGTTTTTATGATATTTCTTTAACACCTTTGTATACATAACAGGGGATTTAGCCGTTGTTATATATACCCTTACACCAATATTAGTGGAATGGGACGCTAATATATGTGTATTGCCCCCATCATATTTATTTCTGCAAATATATATATATATATTTAGGATGCTTGAATCTTACTTGAGATGTGATTTGGAATATTAGGTGATTCATTGAGATTGGATACATGTTATCTATGAGATTGTTGATTTGTACATTCGAGATATAGGAGATCTATTCGATATTGTACATTGAGGAGATGTGAGACTTACATGATATGAGAGCCCAACTTAGGGGCTGATTTGAGGATTTGGGATTTGAGTGTCTTGATGGATTGTGATCCTGCCACGATGTCAGGTTTCCGTGGAAATGACATATTCCACCCCATACCTCACACTTATCTGTTTTATGTACAGTTTCATACATTGGTAGTACCTGTTAGTGTACCCTCATGATTGCTGCATATCTACTTTCTCATATCCCTATTGCATACTATTATCATGTCATTATTGCTTCACATTTGACTTACCTGCTAGTGTACTTTCTATTATTCTGCATTCACATGACATGTTATTACTGTAATCGCATATCTTAGATTCATGCTGTACGTACATTCCTGCGATTACCTGCATATGTTATCTACTATTCACGAGTTGGCAACTCATCCCGTTGTGCCACAGGTGTTTCAGGTTGTTCCCCAGAGTAGTCGAGGCAGGCTATTCAGCTATTCATCTATCATCTTTTGCTACAGATATCGCATCGGCTCACAGTTTACTGTTTTGCTTAGGTGGGTTAGATGATTATCTGTATTTCATATTGTACATTCGTTGTATCTTGTACTCTCCATCTACTATTATGTTGTTGACTTAGAGACTTGGTGAGGACGATATTGTATATTTGTGGATTTGTTGTCTTTTATATACAGCTTTCTCTCTATTGTCTTTATTTCTTCGCTACGGCGTCGTATTTTTGTGTTGTATTCATCTTGGCTAGTTTTTACAAAAAGGGGGTGTTGCCAAAATTTTAAAGAAATAAAGTAGGACTTTTAAAGAATTTGGGTTGCGATTTCAAATGTTTCAAAAACTTATATTATCTTTTCCGTATTTTTATGGTTTAGATTTCTGGGTTTTGGCTTACTTTTACTGCGTTACGTCTTTAGGCGTTGCATAGTATTAGGGCCGTCACGTGCCAATTTCGGGTCGTGACAAAGTTGGTATCAGAGCGCTAGGTTTTACCTTTCGGAGTGTAGGTTGACCTTAGTATGATGGAGTAGGTAGCTTAAGCAAAGTAACGTAGTGTGTGTATGTCTGCAGCATACCCATGATGCGATACTTCACCTAAAGTGACCTAAGTGCAAATTGTTTGAAATTCCTTCCTTGATGATTCATATCCTTGAGATTCGATTCCTATTTCTCATCGAATCTTATATCTATTTATAGCCTTGCCGCTGATGACTATGGGGACTCAGAGTGATGCAGCGAGGGCCGAGGTCAGAGTTGGCTCGGGTGAGACGAGTACTGACCAGGATGGCACTCTAGTTGCACAGGTGCAGACGGATCAGCCTACGACATATACTATTGATAGACTTTTGGCAGAGATGCAGGACTTCCGCCAGACGATGAGTTCATTGGTTGATGTCGTTCGAGAGCTACGACAGGAGGTTGTCACCCCTGTTACTCAGTTGTCACTTACGATCAGCATGCAACAGTCCGTCACCTACATAGCACCAGTGGTTGCAGCCCCAGTTGACGAGACACATATTCCAGGACAGTGGAGGACTCGTACCAGTGTACCAGCCCAGTGACAGAGGTTTGGTCATCGAGACAGATTTCGTGGCCGTCGCGGGAGTAGCAGAGGCTTAGGACGAGGACAGTCGTTTAGCTCCTATCCCCAGGATGGTCAGCAGTCAGCGCGTGGATGTTTTCGATGCGGAAGCCTTCAGCACTTCGTCAGGGATTGTTCCTCAGCACGGCGTCAGGATCGTATTCAGAGAGGCCGTGGACGCGGGAGGTTCGCTCAGAGGGCTCAGTCTACCAGATGAGTTCATCCAGCTGCGAGTAGGGGGCAGACACAGGCGTTTACTTCTACTCATTGGGACGCGCAGGCGTCCAATGCAGAGTTTTCAGGTATCCTTATTTCGCATGTTCTTTTGATGTATACGTTTGTTTTTCATGCTTGTACCGTGGTTGGGTATATTAGTCGTAGTTGTGTTAACTTTTGTCAGCGATTCTTTTGTTGCGCGACACGTATTCAGTTGTGTGCCAATCGGATAGGAGATAAAGATTCGTCAGTCGTTTTGATCCTCCTAGAGATGTTGGATTTGACGTTCTCCTGGGCACGGACTGGTTAGCTACGTGCTAGGCGTTTGTGGACTACCGTGAGGAAACAGTCAGGTTTGTTTTCCCCGGCAAGTTAGTTCTTGTTGTGCAGGTGGATAGTTGTGCCGCCTCTCACAGCTTGAATTCAGCCTTTTTCTCTAGTCGGCTTCTGAGGAGATGTCGTGGATTCTTGGAGTTCATTTGTGATACCGGAGCCACAGTGGGATTGTTGGAACGAGTTCCTTTCGTGCGAGAGTTTTCCGACGTTGTTCCAGATGGGCCGGCGAAGCTTGGGAGCTTAAGGATCAGCTGCAGAGTTGTAGTTTGGGGAGTTTTGTGCGTCTGAGTGTTTTGCTTTTGGAAGCTCCTATTTCTGTTCATCAAGGAGAAAGACGGCAGTTTAGGGTTGCGTATCGACGGATCGTTAATTGAACCGGCTTACGGTGCGGATATGTATCCTTCACCTCGCCGTGATGATTTCTTCGATCAGCTCCAGAGTGCGAGACATTTTCTAAGTTTGTTGGGATCGGGTCATCATTATTGCGGGTTCGGAGTGATGGCATTCCGAAGACTGCCTTATGCGTGCTATGGGCTTTGTGTGTTTTGGTAAGTCATTGGACTCACCAGTGCCCTAGCAGCATTCGTATATATGATGAACCAGATTTCTGTAGGCCGTTCCTCGACCAGTTATTATTGTGTTATTTACGACATTCTGGTCTATTTAATGTGTCTTGAGGGACAATAGTAGCACTTGGGGATTTGTTATGCAGATACTGGGAGAGCACCAGCAGTTTGCTAAATTCTCGGAGTGTTTCTTCAGGCTTGTTTGTGTTGACTCCTAGGTCTTGTAGTCACGGGAGACGGTTTCGTATGGTTCCGAGGGAGATCGTGGCCATACAGCTTAGGCCCAGACTTGTGTACAGGATGGAGGTCCGCAGATTTTCGGGCTTAGCAGGTTCTTACCGCCGTTTCGTGCAGGATTGCTAGAGTAGTGCTGCACCGTCGACTTAATTAACCGGAAGGGAGGTTTCCTTCTTTGGACTGAGGCATGCGTGCGGAGTTTTCGGCAGTTGAAGATTCGGTTAACAACTGCATTAGTCCTTTCTTTGCCTTTGGTTCGGGCGACCTTGTTGTTTAACTGTAATGTTTCTTGAGTGGGCTCGAGTGTGTACTGAGGTGACACTATAGAGTTATCGCTTTTGCTTCCCTACATTTGGAGGAAGTACGAGAAGGATATTCCACTCATGATCTGGAGATGGCCGTGGTGGTTTTGCGTTGGAGATTTGGAGACACTACTCGTTCGGAAGTCGTGTCAGATTTTCATGGACCGCCAGAGCTAATGTGCATCTTCCTGCAGCGGATTTTGATTGTTGTGATAGTCTTCTCTAGATTTACAGTTCTTGTGTGATCGTTGAGTACAGCTTAAGTTCGTCTCTACGGAGGGAACGACTTGCTCATGTCCGCGCCCGACCACTTTTCCTTAATCGTTTTCGCGAGACACTGCCCGCCGATGCTCGTTCGTCAGAGATACTTGAGCATACTCGGCTGGGTAATGATTCAGAGTCCTTGATTTATGATAATGGTGTGCTAAGTTAGGGACGCGTTTGGGTACCTGATGTTATCAGGTAAAGACGTGAAATCCTAGAGCAAGCACATCTGTCAACTCTCTATATGCATTCAAGTCCCACCAACATTTAGCGTGACTTGTGAGATAGTTACGGGTGGATAGGGGTGTAAAGAGAAGTTTCAGGTTTCGTTTCAAGGTGTCTGTCTTGTTGTGTGCTTGGGTCGAGCATCTGAGGCCGGCCGGAGAGTTGCAACCTTTAACCGTTCCGAATTAGGAGTGGGAGCAGATCTCCATGATTTCGTTATGGTTTCTACCCCGGTTTAGTCAGGGTGTGACTCCATTCGGATTCTTGTCGTCCGGTTATACTCAGTTTGCTCAGTTGTTTTGTTAAAGTTGTGTGTTTCTGTTGAATGTTGTCGGCAGTTGGGGATCGTCACTCGCCATCGTTAGGGTTCTCCTTCGATAGCTGTTATCAGGAGGCACTCCAATTGGCAACCTTAGGGTTTAGGGGTTAGGTCGTGTCGATCACCAGTCTGTTGTTTTTCTGACTCTGCGTAAGTAGGATTTTGGACCCCAGCTATGTCTAGAGACTTTGGAGATGATCCAATTGATTCAGTTCAGGATGAAAATTGTTCATCGCGGACAGAGGGCTTATGCAACCGTGTTGGTCGTAGACTTAAGTGCGCAATGGCAAACCATATATTCCTGCGGATTTTTCCGATAAAAGACGTGTTGGATTTTGGGAAGCTTATCCCAGAATTTTGGTCCTTCTGAGATCCTATAAGCGAGTTAGTTTCGTTGCCCTTAATTTGGCACTTCCGCCCAGATTATTGGATTTTCACCCTGTATTCCTTGTGATCATACTTTACAATTACCTTCATGACCTTTCTCACATGATTTGGCACCAGACCATTTGGCTTGGACGCGATCTTTCGTTCACCAGCAGCCAATTGTGTTAATGGCTCGGCAGGTGGAGGAACATCGGTCAAGGGTCTTGCCATCTGTGAAGGGTTTTTCTTGGACGTAGCCGTATAGTGAGGAAATCACTTGGGAGGCTGCGAGCGAGATTTGAGGGTTGTAATCTTCTCTTTGAAGGTACGCGTAACTGTATATTTTTAAATTCGGGGACGAATTTCTTTTAGGGGGGATTGTAACACCTTAGATTGTGTTTTGTGGTTAATTATATTTTAATATATAGTTTTTTAATAAAAAGTTTACCCAAATGATTTCCAAATATTTTATCCTATTTAATGAGTATTTTATTAGATTTTTCCTAGGCTTGCACACACTTGTGCATGATAACTAGGGTTGTTTTGGGGGTTTAACCATGATTAGCAACATGGTGAACTAACCATTCCCTAATCTAGTTTAATATTGTATTAGGTGCTTTTGGGTTTTTATTTGTATATGGTTCCTTTCAAAAATAAAATGAATTTGAAAAGGGTTTTTAAATGGTTTGAATGTTGACCTTGGTGAGAGAGAGAGGGGGGGTGCATCATGAGGCATGATGGCTTGCCCATGCCTTCAATTAATGAAGAGAGAGAGAGGAGGGGGTTGACTTGTTGGTGTTCTCTCATTCTCACTCATTTCCCTCATCCTCTCACTCTCAAACTCACACACCCACACCCACACATCATCATCAACAGCAGCAAAGACAACAACAACAATAACAGAAGCAGCACCAGCAGCAGACAGCTACAGCAACAACAACAGAACAAACAACAAGAAGAATATCAGCAGCTTCAGCAGCAAAGGCAGCAACACCAGCATCAGCTCCAGCTTCTTGAGAGGAGCAACAGCTAGTGGCAGCAGCAACAGCTTGCAGCAGCAGCACCATCAGCAACACCAACAACAGCACCATCAGCAACATCAGCATCAGCACTGGCAGCATCAACAGCAGCTTCAGTGCAGCCCCTGCTTCACCAGCAGCTGTAGCAACTCAGTTCTTCCCCTTCACTTGCTTCTTAGGGTTCCATAGGGTATAATTTCTGAACACAATTTCCTAGTTTGCTTAACTTGTGTATAGTTTAGCTTCGGTTTGCGATAAATGTGAGTTTGGTGCTAGTTATGGTGTTTTATGTGGAATTTTGGTTAGAATGTGTTTGAGTTGGTTAACCTAGCTCATTCTAGTGTTGTTAGGTCACCTCAACTGATATTCATCCCAGGTTTCACAAAAATACCATAGGTTTTCTATATTGTGCTAAATATCGTATTTTGGTGTCGTTTTGCGACATCTGTGATCTGCTTTTGACCCGGGGCCTTCAGGACAAAATTGAGAAAACTGGGGCATGCTCACTAGGTATAGATAACACTACCAGAACACGAGCCCCAATTGCTTCAACTTGGCCGCAAATTTAATGCATCTGGCCGCAAATTGCGGCCAGGAAGGGGAGTGGGGTGTTGGGTTCTTGGCTAGGGATGTCTGTTGTGTTGTATAGTGTTTTGGCATGTATAGTTTTGTAAGTTGTTAGCTTGGGTAGAATCTGGGATCAATTGTCGTTTTGCATGTCCGTTGTGTTTGCGCGATACGCGTGATACGTGAGTGGGTTCTGCGATCCAGCGTGTCGCGGCGTGTCGCGGTAGTTTTAGACGCGTATACACACGTTTTGGCGTATCGTGTACACGCGCGTTTAGTTCGCGACATGAGTTTCTCGTTTTGGTTCGATATCGCGTTTTGCGGAATATTTGGCTTATATATATGATTTTCATGTCTTATTTGCAGGTTTGCAGGCAGGAACTACGGACACTGCTACAGGGGGGAGCAGACGGTAGGATTCACCTAGCGTGGAGCGTAGGTGAGTAGATTTAACATCTACAGGGGAATCGCCCGCATGGCGTTATGCGTCTGGGCTATGATTCAAATACATGTCGCATATTCTATGTCATTATTAGAATTGCGCCTTTACCATATTTCCTTGATATAATTGTACTGTGACTAGCAGCCGTAGGACACTGCACATATTATTGACGGTTCATGTTGCACGAGCACGGATTGTATGCTACACACACATCGTCAATAATTGCCATGTCACACACAACCCTTTATAGATACTATATTGCTTATCATACTTGACATCTAGCTTATCGGTATACCTATAGTGTATCTTACCATTAGTGATAGGTACATCTACACCTTGCGATATAGCTATAGGTATACCTTGCACACATTTTATTTATACCCAGGAGGGTACCCTTCATATTCTACTTATACCCAGGGGGGTATACGACATCTTTTACTTATAGTTAGACACCTATACTTAGCTGTACCTTATTGATTTTGCATACATCTGGTTTCAGTTATATGTTCTCATTTATATGCTCACATTCAGATATATCGCATATATTTATTCCTGGGTTTGCGCCTTGTTATTTGGATTTTACATGATGTTTTCTGGATTTGGGAACCGCAGGAGTTCATGAAATTATGCATACATTGAAAAACCCGGTTTCCTTGATGTGATATTTGTGCAGCCACCATGAGATTTATCGGTTCTGATTATATACTCCATTCGAGATGTGGTTGCCGTATGAGGGTACATGGTGGGGCCCGGTATGGTTCCCTTCGGTAAGAAGATCGATGGATGTTGCCGATTGAGCCTGCAGGCGGGCGAGTACCTACCGGTGACAGTACTGATGACTCGGCGGGGATCATAGAGATACCGTTGGGAGTCATGTACGTATGCATACGTCGAAAGGCGAGGGTCAGAGTTAGGCACTCGTGCTTTCGGGATAGCGTATGATACGTGATCAGGATTTCTGTGTCGATGCTTGGCACATGGTTTTCATGATATTTCTTTAACACCTTTGTATATATAACAGGAGATTTAGCCGTTGTTATATATACCCTTACACCAATATTAGTGGAATGAGACGCTAATATATGTGTATTGCCCCCATCATATTTATTTCTGCAAATATATATATATATATATTTAGGATGCTAGAATCTTACTTGAGATGTGATTTGGGATATTAGGTGATTCATTGAGATTGGATACAGGTTACCTATGAGATTGTTGATTTGTACATTCGAGATATAGGAGATCTATTCGATATTGTACATTGAGGAGATGTGAGACTTACATGATATGAGAGCCCAACTTAGGGGCTGATTTGAGGATTTGGGATTTGAGTGTCTTGATGGATTGTGATCCTGCCACGATATCAGATTTCCGTAGAAATGACATATTCCACCCCATACCTCGCACTTATCTGTTTTATGCACAGTTTCATACATTGGTAGTACTTGTTAGTGTACCCTCATGATTGCTGCATATCTACTTTCTCATATCCCTATTGCATACTATTATCATGTCATTATTGCTTCACATTTGACTGTACCTGCTAGTGTATTTTCCATTATTCTGCATTCACATGACATGTTATTACTGTAATCGCATATCTTAGATTCATGCTGTACGTACATTCCTGCGATTACCTGCATATGTTATCTACTATTCACGAGTTGGCAACTCACCCCGTGGTGCCACAGGTGTTTCAGGTTGTTCCCCAGATTAGTCGAGGCAGGCTATTCAGCTATTCATCTATCATCTTTTGCTACAGATATCGCATCGGCTCACAGTTTACTGTTTTGCTTAGGTGGGTTAGATGATTATCTGTATTTCATATTGTACATTCATTGTATCTTGTACTCTCCATATACTATTATGTTGTTGACTTAGAGACTTGGTGAGGACGATATTGTATATTTGTGGATTTGTTGTCTTTTATATACAGCTTTCTCTCTATTGTCTTTATTTCTTCGCTACGGCGTCGTATTTTTGTGTTGTATTCATCTTGGCTTGTTTTTACAAAAAGGGGGTGTTGCCAAAATTTTAAAGAAATAAAGTGGGACTTTTAAAAAATTTGGGTTGCGATTTCAAATGTTTCAAAAACTTATATTATCTTTTCCGTATTTTTATGGTTTAGATTTCTGGGTTTTGGCTTTCTTTTACCGCGTTACTTTTTCAGGCGTTGCGTAGTATTAAGGCCGTCACGTGCCAATTTCGAGTTGTGACAGTTCGGCACGATTTATTCCATTTTAGTTCCGCTCATTTCCTATCATTTTGTCAATAAACAGTGCTATTTTATCTCTGTCTGCTCATTAGTACAGAATACAGGTACACAGGAAAACATACTGGAGATGGTACACAACATGAACATAAATGACGATTTTTAGCCGGAACTGCAAACGGGATAGATAACAGATCATGACAATAAGTTTTGCAAACAAAATAATGTTGTGTACAAATAAATATTTAGTTTTGGTCCAACATGATACAATATCAAAACTCATGTTTAAACCATCATGGATCAAGTGGGCATGAGCTATCATGAGGCATCAAGTTGCAAACACCATCATGGTGTCTTGCAAGTGGTGCAAACAAGTGGGTATGCAAGTGGATTGTATGTGAAAAAGAATTGATTTGAAGTGTGAACACAACACCCACCCACTAGATCTCCTCTCTGTGATTTAGCTCCAGATTGCACATATGTGTTAATTAAAAAGAATTGCAATTACAGAGAGATGCCCAAGAGACCAGAAGACTACTGAAGCAAGGTGGACCTCAGACTCCAACTTGAGGCCGCAGATTTAATCATTTTGGCCGCAATTTGCGGCCAAGTTATGGCCAAATTGCCTCGTGCTCTTTTGCTGGGTCCCTTGTTGTCATGTCATTCCAGTGTCATATGCAACTTTTGATATTTTGTTTCCTATAAATAGCAGATCACAGATATGTTCAGGGAGGATTTTTTTGGAGTGAGAAAACAGTTTGTAACATTTGATAGCTTCCTCTTCTTCCCTCTTTGAGTTTTCATTTGAGAGCTCCATTAAGAAGGTTGAGGTTGTTATCTAACTTGTAGCTCTAATCCATCCATTTTGTTAATAAAGAACTTGCACTTTCTTTTACTTTAACTTTTGTTCTTGTGTTTTCTTATGTGTTCATTCTTTTTTCTTTTCATTTTCTTTATATCATGCTTGAGTAATATCTTTTGGTTGTAGTGATGGTGAGGATGTGAGATGAATGGCTTTGCCTTCCTCCACCTCTTGTGATTGTTTAAAGTGCTTAATTGTGATTGTAAGCTTAAGATTGCTAAATGGAAGTGTTTGACTATGATGATTTCGATGGTTATTTGTAACCTTTATCTAATATCCTATTCCTTCATGTTCACAATTTGCAAGGTTAAGCTTAGAATTAACTATGTGTTAAACTTACTAGGTAGTTGAGATATGGTATGTTGCTTATGTTTCTTGACACCTTTCATTCAAGCATATACCATATACTTTCACCCACCTACCTAGCAAGAGTAATACATACTTTTACTTCTTATTTGCAATTTGATGTGTATTGATGTTGTATTCTTGCTAACCCTTGTGCTTAGTGTTGATACATCATGCATGGACATAAGAATGGTAAGTAAGAACGTAACAGAATCGTTTCGTGTTTTGTGTCGAATATCGGCAACTTGATGACTTGTGCTTCGCAACCATCTTGACAAGTCATGCTTCACGCCGGAAGCGATATAAGGACGGACAACTCATGATCAAGGGAGCGTCGAAGGAATCGCCGCGATTCAACCATCTGAGCCAAAGCCACGACCACCTTTCATTTTAAACTTGTTTCTATAATATTGTATTTTTAGTTTTAGTGACAACCAAATCAAATTATTTTGTTTCTCGAACCTTAAGCGACACTACCTAATCTCCAATTCCCTACGGATCGACCCGTACTTGCCGGTTCGCTACAACGCGCCGTGCACTTGCGGTTTATAAATTTTAAAATGAGATCGAGCTCGCGTGCGCAATATTTCTTAAAAACCATCTCTATTTCAAAACGCGCACGTTTGCGCGTGCGGGTAAAGTTCCAACAAGTTTTTGGCGCCGTTACCGAGGATGCGGTAGTCATTAGGTATTGTTATTTCTGGTTCGTACTAACAAACTAACTATTAACTCATTTTTTTTTCAAAACTAACAAAACTAACTTTTTTAACATTTGTTCTCTGTCCTTTTGATCTGCCGTCACTATGTATTTTATTATAAAATTTTGCATATAAAATTGGGACACTATAAGGACAAGAACTACACAATGAAAATTTGGAGCATAAACTCAAAGAGTTGGCCGCCTAAATATTGCATCTGGCCGTAAATTGAGGCCAGCTTTCACCCATTTGCTCCAAATTTTTTGGGTTTTGTTTCTCTGACATATTTTTGATTCATTGGTATATGCAAAATTTCACAATTATGTGTACAGCTAATTGGCCATATATATCGCTTTTTGCACTAAATATCGTTTTTTCCGACATTTTTAGGTTTTCGACGGAATTACGAGGAGCGATCGTGCGGAGCAAGGTTCAAATTCATTTGCAAAACGTTAGTGAAGTGCAGTGCCAAAGATCTGGATAGTTTGACCCGCGCAAGCGAACAATCGAGGACTCAGATCACTTTCAAAGGGGTTTCTTAACCCAAATCACTTTGGTATGTAATTTCCTAACACACTCTTCTCGAATCCATCGCAGTCCAATATTTCTATCTTCTGCAGGATTCTTCACACAAACTTACCGCCAATTGAACAGAGAACCGACCGTATTTGTTGCAGCGCTTAAAACTTAAATGAAAAAGAATTTCTTTATTTGATTGAATTCTTGAATTCTTTAATTGATTGCGCATTGCATCTAAATACGGATTTTAGGGCAAAAATAACCAAACAAGATACGGTAAAGGTTTCATCACCTTTTCTCCGTAGCCCACAAATCACAAAACTGCATTCTTGGATACCCACAGTAATTTAAAATCAACTAGAACTTTGACTTTAAGGACTTCGCGCTCATTAGGAGAAGTTGACTGTGTTTAGAACACCGCTTAACGGTATATCATTCACGGGGTATTTAGGCAAGTGTTCAAAAGAAAGGGTTATCTAATTAAGGAACTTCGCGAAAGCGTTGGAAAACCTCCCCTTCTCTCTTGCACTTACCTGGCTTCGTGATCCGTATATCTTGAGCCCGTTTCTCGACACCGTTCTACTTCGACAATCAGGATCTTAAGCAGGTCTAGTTGACTAGCATACCATAGACTGCTAGGGGTATGATATTTTTTTGTTTTTGTGACATTTGTGAATTCTTGTTAATATGGGTGATACACAATTCAATTCATTTTTTCACGATTCCTATTCCTTTGTTAATACTCAATCTCAAACTGTTTGTTCAAATTGCCAAAATTCTTCCCACATTCATGAAAATTATCCTTTTCTAGGGGGTGACCAACCATCCCAGAGTTTTACTAACGGTCAGCCACCCAACACTCTTAAATCCAGTCCCATTTCAATTAGAGACCTAATGATAGAGGATTTAGAGAAAGAGGTCGACAGATTGACTGCTTTAGCATCACCACCATCACAACCCTCCTTACCTGAAACAACTGACACATCATTAGGGTGTGATATTGAGATGGATGCTAGGCTGGCCACTTTAGAAAAGGTTATTGAAGTGATGATTGAGGTCGAGAATCAAACAGCTGCTACGCTAGCCCTGTGTATACAGCAGTCTGAGCAATTATTTCACGCTCAGGCTCAATCTTTGGCTAGAATAGAAGAACAAGCAAAACATTTAGCTGTGAGGATTTGATTGATCTTAAATTCCGTGTCGTGTTTGGAAAATGTAAAATATATCACAACCAAAGAAATTTATAAAAACCGCAATCAATAATCGGTGTCTTTTGTAGGTTCGTTTAGCGAGAGGGAAAGTGTGATTCGTTCGTAGTCGTTTTAGTTGAGTTGAAAATTAAAGGATAAAAGAAATTTGCAAGAAAATTGATTCAAGATTTGTGAGTTTGAATTTCAAGAAACATAAAGAAAATAATGATCTAGAATCAAGAATCAAGAAATGTCCCAAACCAATTGAATTGTCAAGATTTGAAAAATAGCTTGTAGGATCCGATTGAGTTAATAGCTAATGATGAATCTAATAATTCCTAATCTTATCTATTGAATATTTGTAGCTAGATTGATGATGATGATTGAAGATTAGGGATCAATTGAAGAAACTAGGGTTTCTCCTTCACTATCCCTTGTCTTTTCAATCATAATCATTCGGATCTAGCCTCCAACAAAGAAAATCACCGATAGTTTGATCCCTAATTTGAAACGAAATAATCAATAAGTTATTTCGCTCCAAATTAGGTCATCAACGATTCATTTTTCTAAGGTTCACAAATCTCATAAGAATTAAGAATTAGTATAAAGATTTGATCATCAATAGATCTATCAATTCTCTCGGATCCTCCACAAGCGGAGAATTTACTCACGCATCATCATAAAACAATCAAGAACGAAGAATATCATAATGCGAGAATGAATAGAAAGCGAGAATAGAGATTTCACCTTTATTTAGATCTTCTTCAAATTACATTTCTCACTCAAGTTTACAAGACTAGCTCCAGCTCACTCATTTGAGAAGGAATTTGGCGTCGATCATTGCGTGGCTCGTTCGTCGTGAGTCGCGGATCATCGTGGATCTCTTGCTCGGATGATGAACGGCGTTGCAAATAGAGGATCTTCGGTCTTCGCTTGATTTTTCTCTCAATGGATCATGAGTTGGCTTTGGAATTTGATTTGAGGCTAGGGTTTAGAGTTGCAAGTTGTGTCACTCAACTTGTGGAAATTTGGCTCAATATTCAACAACCTTTGTAATGAAGTCTTAGATGCCTTTTTATAGTGTTTCCTTTTGGCTTCCCCTAGAAGCTAGGTTAGTCTTCCCTTAGAAGCTAGGTAGTTAGAGAGAAGTTTCTAGATCAAGGTAGTTAGCTTACAAGAGAAAGCATGCTGTTGGAGGGAAACTTCTAGAGATTAGAAGAACTGAAGCGTCTTGAAGAAGTTTGGCCGTTAAAAGAGAAGCCACGGGAAAAGTTCCAACCGCCGACGAGTCAACTCGGCCGCAGATCCGCGGCGGATTGGCCTGACTCGGCCGCGGATCCACGGCCGTTTGATGGGTTTGCTGCATGGAAATTTCAGGGTTGTTTCCTGTTGGCTTTATGGAACTTTTATGATGTCTGGAATATTTTTATACTTTCCTGTTTACTGCCAGATCACAAGTCTTGGACTTGATACGTTTTATCAGCACTTTTAGCAGTTCCTGCTCTTTTACCTGGAGAATTTCCTGCACACAATCTCGAGACAAATGTTGATATACAAAGATCATGCATGTAGTAATAAACACTTAATTTCCCTTTAGAATGTCGATTATAACTATAACACAGTGTATTTGGTATTTTCCAGATGAATTCATAATCTGTGTTATAATTACAATAAACACCTATATATGAATGATAAGAGTAAGGAAATTAACGTGTTGAGAATGCACTATTTTCGACTGATCAAATTCACCCAAACTTAATTTTGGTCGTATCGAGCAAACTTGTTTTATTCAAGAGAAGGAGAAAATAAAGAAAAAGAAAAGCTAACTAGCACACTTTTGTAGGCAAACACGATTGCACTTAGCACGTGCAACAAGCCTTTAAACCTCTAGGTGTCCCTAGTAGGAGGAGTGTTGTCTCCTGAGGGTTTTCAGCGGTTTGCACCCACAAAATCCCATAATAAAAGGCAGACCATGAAAGTTACATATAAAGATTGAATTGTAAAAGAAAGACTTTGAAAATCAGAGTTTCCAACTAATACTAGCTTTTCAGTTGCTATGAGCCCTATCTTAATAGTCATGAAAAGATGTTGGAAATCACGTCATCCCTCAATAAAACATCGTCTTTATTCTTCATTCCTACCTTTCTTCCAAACATTGATCATATACCCCTACGTGTGTGTAAAAGACATCCCTACACTCGGAGAATTCAATTCAAGCTACCATACTCTTGTCCATCTACTTCAGTACTTTTTAATTGATATTTAGATGGAATTTGCTCACACATTTTTCATGCGGCCGTTAATACTTCTTGAGATACTAACCGACCGATTACTCAACATGCTTGCTTATAAGGTGCATTTAATATTTTCCTCGTCTTGCACCACCTAAGGCTTAGCAGTGACTCCCAAACCAGTTGGTCTAAGGCACTAGGTGATGAAGCACTCTCGCTGTATTTTTTTATGCCGCCTTGGTGATTACAAAACCCGTGTTCATTTTTCTCACCATTTTATTTTTTATTTTCCATTTATTATTTCCTTCATACTTTGGCTTTAAGACAAGAGCATTTCAAGGTATCCTCTACTATCCCGAGTTTCAAGACGTGTGTAAGTACGTATAGTAGGGTATCAACATTCAAATGTTTGGCTTCCAGAATAGGAACTATTTTTCAGATTTTATTTTATACTCAGATTAGTGACTTCTTTCATCTTACTAACCCTTGGGACAACGGCTCATAACTACTTATTACTAGTTTCGTTTAAGAAAACTTCTAACTTTCTAGGTTTTCTTAAATTTTTCCAATCTTTTGGATGTAATTTTTCCCTATCTAATCTTTTATTATAAAATTAAATATTAAATATTTTTATCTTTTAATTTTTTATATGTTTTAAAAGTTTTGTGCTTATGCAAAGTATGATGCAAAATGATGCGAAAATAAGAACAAACCTCCCCCAAATTTGTTTTCAACAGTGTCCTCACTGTTTCCATCTGTTAAAGCTCAGAAACCTGTAAACTTGAGAGGCAAAAATTTGTTACAGGGGACATGAAATATGATTGTGGAAAATCTCCCCCAAACTTATTTCTTATTCATGTTCAAAAACTTTTTATGATTTTGTTTTATATATATTTTAAAATATTTTTCTAAAATTTATTTACAAATTGACTCACCTCCATTCTAAAGATGTTACAAAATTACTAAGTCATGGAGGTGAGGTGGAGGAAAATTAGTCATTATAAAGCGGCTCCTGTAAAAACATGAGCTCCTCTGAGGGGTCAGTGGAAAAATACGGTTTTAGTCTATGTCCATTTACTTTGAAAATTGTACCATTTTCAACATTGTCTAACTCAACTGCCTCGTGCGGGTATACACACCGCACAACAAAAGGTCCTTTCCACCGAGATTTTAGCTTACCCGCATGAAGATGGAGTCGTGAATCATAAAGAAGGACTTGTTGACCAGGTGTAAAAGTTTTTCTCAAAATGTTTTTATCGTGAAATACCTTAGTCCGATTCTTTGCAATTACAACATTATCATAAGCTTCATCGCGGAGTTCGCTTAGCTCGTTTAATTGCAGCTTCCGAAAGTTACAGGCTTGATTTAAGTCAAATTTGAGTTCTCTAATGGCCCACATTGTTTTGTGCTCAATCTCGACCGGAAGGTGACAAGCCTTTCCAAACACTAGTCTGTAAGGAGACATACCTAGATCGGTTTTATATGCAGTACGGAATGCCCAAAGAGCATCCGTCAATTTGGTTGACCAATTTTTTCGATTTTAAGAAACTGATTTCTCCAAAATTTGTTTGATTTGTCTGTTTGAAATCTCAGCTTGCCCTCTCGTTTGGGGATGATAGGGTGTAGAAAGTTTGTGGTTGATTGCATATTTCCGCATTAAAGTCTCGAAAGACCGATTGCAGAAATGCGTCCCGTTATCGCTAATGATAGCATGTGGGTGTCCAAATCGCTAAAATATGTTCTCTTTTAAAAACTTAATGACAACCTTTTTGTCATTAGTGCGACAAGGAATAGCTTCAACCCATTTCGAGACGTAATCAACCGCAGGCAATATGTACAGATTCCCGAAAGAGTTGGGAGAAAGGACCCATAAAGTTAATACCCCAAACGTCAAAAATTTCAACCACCAAGAGGGTTGATGTGGCATCTCATTTTTCCGGGAAATCCTACCCGTGTGTTGACACTGTGCACAGGTTTTGCAATGATCAAATGAGTCTTTGAACAAAGTCGGCCAATAAAAACCGCATTGCAAAACCTTCTCCGCCGTCTTTCGAGAACCGAAATGACCCCCCCATGCCTGATCATGACAAAAAGATAGAACACTCTTTGTTAGTGTATATGCCCTAGAGGCCATTACTGTAACATACTAGTTTGTATATTACTTAATGGAAGCTTGGGATATTCACCTTGTATAAACAATCTTGCTCAATATAGTAGTATGCTACTTGGTTTGTTTCTACTTCAATGTGTACATGTGTTTATTTTTGTATATCACCTATACACATTAGTGGAGCCCTTAGGATCTTTGCTTGATTACCAGCGTTGTGATGGCAGTCACACTAGTGGGGGCTGGGTAATCTATAAGCACATCCTTATACAGGTCCCTAGTCGCAGGACTATCGAGACAGGGCATCGATACTCCGGAGTAGACTAGCGTATGCGCTTCTCATCCCAGTGTGGGAGATGGTCTGTCCCACAGCCATCAGTACGTCGTACTGGAGATAGTATACGGGTGCTCGTTAGGTTACGAGTACACTGGACAGGACTCGTCGGGAACTGACCGGTTGGTATTATACCTATCGTCAGTTATCAGTTCCCAGGTGACATGAGTACAGCTTAGTCCGCTGACTTGACACTGTCACTTCGCCTCGAGTGTGTTCCCACTGTACTTTGATTACTACCCTACCACGGCTCAAAGGAGTCGTGCAAACAGGTGGTAGTTGGGTGCAGCCCCGAAGCACTTGGAGGCAGTGACGGTTAGACAGGATTCGTCTCTCCTGGTATTGGGGGTTGACATCGCGCTGTGTCTAGGAGAGCCATCACACGAGTAGTCCCTGGCCAGGGCAATCGAGATATACTGGTAGGCTTCCAGTGTTATCTCAAAGTGTTTTGGGCTTCACTCCGACACGACTTGTACCGCTATTAGGGGACTGATGTTTACCGCCCCCTAGGCCCACCATGCGATATATCAGACGAACAGACCGGACTGTACAGAGAATGTCACATTCAGGCTCAGTAGGAGTTCAGATGGGTTTCACCTCGTCAGTCTTCTTGTCGGCATCTATCTGGGGACCGTTACGCACAGCTAGTGCCACTTGCGGTCTGTGGTTAAACCCACTGCCAGCGTAGTGTCGAGTCTTTAGAGTCCCACACAGAAAGCTATTCGCCTTTAGGCAAAAGAGTAGAGGTCGCATGGTTTTGCGGCAGGTCGCAGGGTTCGGTCACATCCGTGCACTTGTGCACGTACAGGGTCCGGACAGTTAACACTAGCGGGCTTTGGTTTAAGCCCGATCCTAGTGTACGTATTGGGATTGGATTTATCCAGTATGTATTCGTGTTCCTCGGAACGCGGATGCGGGTGTGTATGCACAGTTGACGGAGAGACAGAGGCAGAGGATTCTCATTAGGGTTGTTGACCGTTGACTGTTGACTATTGACTTTTTGCTCAACCCTAATGAGAATATGATATATGATTAACAATAATATTAATTAAGTATTATGGTGACATGGTTGTTGAGGGGTTGACTTTGTTGACTAGGTTGGACTAGTTGACCATCATGATGACAATGGCTATCATTTCATGGCAAAGACTTTTTACTTGCTTGTTTCTCTTGTGAGAAATGAGTGCATGAAATGATATGGCTATTGTAGCTTAAACCATTTACACAATACTTGATTACTATTTTTGTGATGATGGTTTTGGATTATGAGAGCAAAGAGAGAAAAGTAATCTCTCATTCTATCATTCTCATTCTCTCTCTTGTTCTTGAGCTCTCATCTCCTTCCTCTTGCTCTCTCTATTTTGGTCTATGGTTCACTTGTCTCATGTGTTGAGAACCAAGAACCATAGAGTAAAATCCCAACACACTCTTCTCTACTCACTCTAGTTCACAAGGTTTAGCAAACCAAGTGAACTAGTTTCTTCAAAGATCGAAGAAGAAGCCAAAGGTAGAAGCTTTCGGGTGGATCTATCTTCGGCGCAAGGAGATGACGGAGTGAAGCCGATCCGGACAACCATCGAGGCTTGAAGACGATGGAGTTCAAGAAAGAAAGGTATAACCCCCTAACCGAGTTGTTAACAACTCCTAGTTAGGTTGTTAGTTAGATATTTAACAAAGATTCGGTTTTGAGTCCATGTTATCACCTCTAGAAAATTGTTTTTCACTAAATTCCGCATGCCCGAAAGTACCGGGAGAGGTAGCATGGACTTACAGTGGTATCAGAGCCTAGTTAAACTCCATCTAACATGTTAGCAAAGTATCTAGAAGATCGATCAAAGAAAAAGTCACGAAACAAACCCGAGTTGTCAAGTTTCTGCCGATTTTTATTCTGTTCAAAAGTTGATAATTTTCATCTTAAAAATCGGCTCAGGCTTTTATTTGAATAACCACCAAATTTGGTCCCACGAACCGTTCAAAGCGCCGCGGAAACGCGGCGGGAGCACGCTCCCGCCGCGGTTCCGCGGCCGAGTTGACTCGGCCGAGGTCCAAATTTGGTCTAGTGTATTTTTGGGGTTGTTTTGGGATTTTTGGAATATGTATTTTCTGCCCAGATTTTCCAGAATGAAAATTTTGTGTTTAGGGCCTATAAATCCGTATTTTTGATCGAATTTCTAAAAGACTTAAGCTGACGGGTTTCTCTGTGATGTGATATTTGTATTGAACGTCTACTAATCGCTATATGTCGATTAGTGGGGGTTATACAAATCTGTGATCTGTAATGTCACTGGAATGTGTATATGAATTCATTGGATTGTCGCGGGTGAATAGCCGGGGGTTGTGAGACGAGAGTTTTCTTTTCTTTCAATTCATGTAAATTTGTAAATTGATGTAATAATTATTTGTATGGCCGCACAACCGGGTCGGGGTTGTAGCCGTCATTGTATAATTTCTTTTTACTGTTTTTTCTCCTAGGATAGACCCATGGAGGGGGTGCACAAACTACCGGGTATGCCGAAGTGCCGAGTGGCCTACTCATGGGGTTGAGGGAGGTTGCTTCGCTTCGGGTACTTGGCGGGTAGTTTGCCGCACCCGTAGGGGTCTTGGGTGGGGTTTTGGCTATTCACTGCGACCGTGTAATCTGCTTTTCGTTACAGGCTCGTACGAATTGCGGGTTTCTAGTATATCCAATGTGTTCATCTGTGATCTGAAATGTCTATCATTGCAATGTATATCTATATATGATATTATTTAGGCGTTGCTTATGTTTTATAGCCGCGCTAGCCCAGCCCCCGCTCTGTCGTTAGTTAAGTAACCTAACGGGTAATGACGGGGCCCCGTGGCGAATGCGAATGGCATAAGCGTACGTCATATTTTGGTTGTTTTCTGCAATGGTAGGATTAAATGATGGGACACATTAAAAGAACTAATGCAAGAATTGTTAGTGTATATGCCCTAGAGGCCATTACTGTATCATAATAGTTTGTATATTACTTAATGGAAGCTTGGGATATTCACCTTGTATAGACAATCTTGCTCAATATAGTAGTATGCTACTTTGTTTGTTTCTACTTCAATGTGTACATGTGTTTATTTTAGTATATCACCTATACACATTAGTGGAGCCCTTAGGATCTTTGCTTGATTACCAGCGTTGTGATGGCAGTCACACTAGTGGGGGCTGGGTAATCTATAAGCACATCCTTATACAGGTCCCTAGTCGCAGGACTATCGAGACAGGGCATCGATACTCCGGAGTAGACTAGCGTATGCGCTTCTTGTTAGATATGTATGCCCTAGAGGCCTATACTGTATAGGATGCTAGGCATATATATATATGTAATAAAACGATCTTTGCTCGAAATGATAGTATGCTATCTGGTTTATCTTCATCTTAACATGTGATGTATTGATGAAGCCCTTAGGACTATGCTTGACTACCGGGATTATGATGAGATCATACTAGTGGGACCTGGACAGTCTACAAGCATATCCTTTAACAGTTCCTAGTCGAGGGTATATCGAGACAGGGCATCGGTATTACCAGATTAGACTAGTGTGTACATTTCTTGACCCAGGGGGCAATGGTTGATTCCACAACCATTGATGTTTGACATCGAAGATTGTACACAGGTGCTCATTGAAGAATGGGTACACCGAATAGGACTCGCTGAGAACTCCTAGATGGTATATATACCTATTGTCAGATAGCAGTTCTCCGGCGACACTTGTACAGGTTAGTCTGTAGACCCGAGATCGTCATAGAGTCTTGTGTGATTCCCACTGTACTTTGATTTCCTCCCTACCACGGCTCTACTGAGTCATGCAAACAGGTGGATTTTGGGTACAGTCCCGAATCATATGGAGACAGTGAGCGATAGGAGGGGTTTCGTCTCTCCCGGTATAGGGAGTTGATGTCGCGCTATATTTGATCGGCTATAACACCTAAATCCCTGGCCAGGGTTCTCGAGGTTTACTGATAAATGTTATCAGTAGTTCCTTGACCTGTTATGAGCCATAAATCAACATGACTTATAAAATTACTGGGGTCTGACATTTACCACCCCTAGACTTCATATGCGACGTATCAGACGAAGAGACCGGACTGTACGGTAAGTGTTGCTTACAGGCTCGTAAGGGTTGTGATGAGTTCGCTCGTCGGCCACTTTTTCGTCACGTACCTGGGTAGCCGTTACGCACAGCTAGTGCCGCTGATGTGGTTGTGGTTAAACCCATTGCCAGCGTACTGACGAGTCTTTAGAGTCCCACACAGAGGGTTCCCTCGTTCAGGCGAAAGATGTAGAGACCGTAAGTTGTTACGGCTGCCGTAAGGTGTTGCAGCAGGTTTTCGATTATGTTCATGTAATTGTTACAGGAATAATAATCGGAAGAATAATACTGGCCGGATACCGGTATTATATTATTGGATTAATGGTATTCGTATTTTTCGGAATTCGGATGCGTGTATACAGTATACGGTATACGGTATACGGAGGAGGGGTATTTTTGTAATTGTTACAAAAATACCTTCTAGAAGGTGCCACCTCATAATGACATAATTATGACATCATTTATTTTGTGAAAATAAATTAGTGAGGTGTAAATTAAAAGGTATAAGCATGATAATTTGGTTGTTGAAGTGGATGTACTATTAAAGCATAATACTTCTTTCATAATACATGCTTTAGTTAGTGCTATTTTCTTTTTCATCATGCTTAAACTTTTTAATCATGAAATGCACTTATTCTTCTTCTTATAAATACCTTCACATGAGATGTGAAATCAAGGCATTCAAATCCTACACAAAATTATGATAAGTGTATCATAACAAGTGTATAAGAAGAAAGAAAGAAAATGATGGTGATCATTCTTCCTAGCTTAAACTCTCATATGAGATGTGAATCCAAAGCTTAGGATTTCAAATTAATCTAATATACTTATCTTTACATCATCCTAGTGACCTCTTCTAGCAAATTTGGTCTCTCGGTTAAACTCTTGAGAAGAGTTTCTAGCTTGCACGAAAACTCTCGGGTCGATCATCTAGGTCTTCGGTGGCCGGAGATCGAAAATATCGGCAACATCTAAAGGAGCCAAGGAGTTCACCAAAAGAGGAGAAAGGAGCAAAGGAATTGCATCCAAAAGAAGACCCGAAGGACCGTATCATCAAGGTATAATCCCTAACATAGTATAGATCTCTAGTTAGGGTATACTAGTTGTGGTTTAGACAAGATATTCGTTTAAGCGCGTGTTGTATGCAAAGAAAATTTTCGTTCATCGCTTCCGCCGCGCCACAAGAGTTGTGGGAGCATGCAGCACTCACCAACATGGTATCAGAGCCTAACTAAACCACAATTAGATGTTAGCCAAAAGTTAGAAGCTCGATCGACAGTTTTTTCTCCCGAAAACTCGTATTCTGCCCTTGCTGCTGTAAGTTTTTGAAAGTGTTCCAAAATTAATTTGACATGTCTTAAAAATACAAGCAGAGATTTATAAGATCACTGTAGAAAACCGGAGTCCCAACTCGCCAAGACTGCTGCGGATCCGCGGCCAAACCCTTGGTTTGGCCGCGGATCCGCTGCCGAGTCAACGCGGAGTTGACTCGGTTTGCTACAGTATTCTTATATTTGGTAAATATGGTTTCTGGGATGTGTAGAATTGTACAAAGTTGTTTGTACTGGAACATGTCAAGTGTTGGCATGGTTTAAAATTATCGATCGAAATTCTAAAAAGTGTTTGGCTAATCGGGTTTTCATTTTTTTTGTTATATGTGTTTGAAACGTCCGCTAATTGCTATATGACGATTAGTGGGGGTTGCACATATGGATATCATGGGATGGTATGTGTATATGAATGTGTTGGATCATTGTGATGAATGGCCGGAGGGTGTGAGAAGAGTGTTTTTCCTTTTCTTTCATTCCATGTAATTTGTAAAAAGCAATGTTATATTGTATAATTTCTTTTTACTGTTTTTGCTCCCAGGATAGACCCAAGGTGGGGTGCACAAACTACCGGGTTCTCCAAGTGCCGAGTGGCCTACTCAATTGTTGAGGGAGGTTGCTACACTTTGGGAATTTGGCGGGTAGTTTGCCGCACCCGTAGGGGTCTAGGGGGGTTTTGGCTATTCATCACGACGGTGGAACTCGTTTTTTATTAAGGGCTTGAATGAAATACGGAATTCCTAGCATATCCAATGCATTCATCTGTGATCTGAAATGGTTATAATTATATATGAGATATGTAATAAACGTTGCTTATGTTTTGCACCCGCGCTAGTCCAGCGCCCGCTCTGCCGTTAGTTAAGTAACCTAACGGTGCATGACGGGGCCCAGTGGCAAATGCGGATGGCATAAGCGTACGTTCTATTTGCGTTTCTTTTCTGTGATGTTTAGGAAACGTAAATGATGGGACCAAATTAATGTGATTAATGTTAAGAGAAAGAAACCTAAAGATGTTGTAGAATCAAACTTTTTGAAAAAGGGTAACTCTAGCTTTTGTTTTGCATGGTGGTATTCTTGAATATCCTGCACCTCATTCGATGAGGAAAGGGCCGAGATCCCTTCACCGGGAGTGACCCCTTTAGCGAAACTGGAAAATGTTACAAAAGAACTCGAATTGATTTTATAGTTGATCTAACTTTGCTTTGCACCGTGGTATTTACATATCCAGCACCTTATTCGATAAGGAAAGAGCCGAGATCCATTCACCGGGAGTGACCTCTTTAGCAAAATTAGAAAGATACTACAAAACCATTCGATTTTTAAAACTGGAGCTTAAACCACTCCTTCCCACTTGTTTCTACAACGATATCAAGTTCATTACGCTCATGGTTTTCTTAAAAACCTGCGTAGCCCTCCGACATTTCAGATAGGTAATACATAGTATTCGTGCTGCGTTTGTTGGCTTTCGTCAAAGCGTAGTGTGCGGTAGCTAACTATTGCTTATCTGTAACATATGATGAGATTGGGTTAGGGTAGTCGTGCGTCTTTGTTGGCTTTCGTCAAGGGACATACGGCTGGGTTTAATTCAATCAAGAAATGTACGGATTGAACTTGACTAGCGGACTATGGTTTGTTGGCATTCGTCAAGGTCATAGCACGCTAGGGGCAAAATATTATCGGGAATTTCAGGTGTTGAAATTTGCAATGAGATTGCATACCTCCTATGAGATAGTTGGATCTCGATACCCGCTGCGAGTAAGAGTTACTCTTGGGAAAGTTTTACACAAGACAATTTGACGAAATTATAGGGTGTAATTATTCCCGGCTAATCTTACCTTTTAGGGTTTGAAGGAAGATTTGATCAAAACAGTGGGAGACATCCTGATTAGATAAGAGAATAACCAATCAAATCTTGCAAGAGTATACGCTAAAGTGTTTTTCTTCTCTCTCTTAAGGAAGCGACCATGTCAGGCCTTAATCGAGATAATTATATAGATGTATTGACTGAACCCACTTATTATACTGAGCAGGGGAACGTTGGACCCGTAATATCTTATAAGAGTTATAAGAATAGAAAAGGGAATAGAAGAATATCTGGATTCTCATACTGCCCAAACCAAGAACATGCATGTTGATGCATCTCCTTCAGGTGTGTTATTTATTGAGAACTGTTTCTCAGTTCACCCTACGTCCTGGGTATTAGATACCGGATCAGGATCCCACATATGTAAATTGTTACATGGGCTACACAAAGGTAGAGAACTGGGAAAAGGTGATCATTCGGTTCAAGTAGGGAATGGTGCAAGTATTGCAGTCAAAGCAGTTGACGAATATCACCTTATATTACCAAGTAGTAATACACTGATTCTGAAAGAGTGCTATTATATACCGAACATGATGTGCAACATTATATCAGTTTCTTTATTAAGTAAAGAAGGATATAATTTTGTAGTAAAGGATAATGTTATGAACATATTCCTAGATCAAAAGTTGATTGGATCAGGCTCGTTACATAATGGCATATTCATTCTCAATCAAAATACGGTCCTTAATATACAAAACACACTCAAGAGGAAGAGTTCAGAAATGAACGAATCCTTCTTGTGGCATTATAGACTTGGTCATATCAATGCGACACGACTAGCAAGTTACATAAGAATGGATATTTGAATTCGTTCGAATTATCATCTTATGATACTTGCCATTCATGTCTCAAAGGAAAAATGACCAATACTCCATTTAGTGGACACGGAGAAAGAGTTACAGAACTCTTAGGACTGGTACATAGTGATGTATGCGGTCCAATGTCTACATACGCCAGGAATGGTTCTTCCTACTTCATTACATTCACCGACGATCTATCTAGATACGGGCATGTGTTCCTGATGAAACACAAGTCTGAAGTTTTTGAGAAATTCAGAGAATATAAGCACGAAGTAGAGAACCAAACGGGCAAAAGTATTAAGATTCTTCGATCTGATTGAGGAGGTGAATACTTAAGCAATGATTTTCTAGATTATCTAAAAGAGAATGGGATTCTCTTTCAGCTTACTCCTCCTTATACACCACAGCATAACGGTGTATCGGAGCGGAGGAATCGCACCCTATTAGATATGGTGCGCTCTATGATGAGCGAAGCTGAGTTACCTATTTCTTTCTGGGGGTATGCGCTTGAGACAGCTATACACCTATTGAATATGGTTCCTACCAAATCAGTGCCTACCACTCCATATGAGTTATGGAAAGGGAAGAGACCATTTCTTAAGTATGTTAAGATATGGGGTTGTCCAGCTTATGTCAAAAGGCTAAATCCGGACAAACTCGAGGCAAGGTCTGTGCTATGTAAGTTTGTAGGATATCCCAAAAACTCACAAGCGTATATCTTCTACCATACTGAGGAACAAAAGGTGTTTGTTTCTCGACATGCCACCTTTTTAGAAAAGGAATTTCTTGAAAAAGAAATTTGTGGCGAGGAGGTAGAACTGGAAGAGGTTCCAGCGACACAGACTATAACAGAAGACTTGGTAGAACCAGAGGATTCAGTAGTACCCAACGAACCCCAGCCTCTCCGCCGATCTAGAAGGGTTTTTCATCCACCTGAGAGATACTACGGTTTTCTCATTGATGGTGGAAGTGAGGATTGCATCATGGAAGATGATGACCCCACTAGTTTCGAGCAGGCCATCAGGAGTGGTGACTCTGTGAAATGGCTGGATGCAATGCGATCTGAGATGGAATCCATGTACACCAACAAAGTGTGGACTTTGGAAAATGCTCCTGAAGGAATAAAACCCATTGGGAGCAAGTGGATTTTTAAAAGGAAATTTGGTGTAGATGGAAAAGTTGAGACTTGTTGCAAAGGGTTTTCGTCAAAGACCAGGCGTGGATTATGACGAAACCTTTTCTCCAGTGGCTATGCTTAAGTCCATCCGGATCTTACTTGCCATTTCTGCATACCATGACTACGAAATCTGACAAATGGATGTTAAGACCGCCTTTCTAAATGGTGATTTAGAAGAATGCGTGTACATGACTCAGCCAGAGGGCTTCGTAAATAGTGGGAGCAGCGGAAAGGTGTGCAAGCTGCTTAAATCCATTTATGGGTTAAAGCAGGCATCGCGGAGTTGGAACATCTGCTTTGATGCTGTAGTCAAAGAGTTTGACTTCATCAAAAATATAGATGAGCCTTGTATATATAAGAAGGTTGCAGAGAGTAAGGTTGTATTCCTCGTATTGTACGTGGATGACATACTCTTGATAGGAAATGATGTTCCTATGCTGCAATCAGTCAAGCTCTTCTTATCACAAAGATTCTCAATGAAAGATCTAGGTGATGCCTCCTGCATATTGGGAATTAGGATCTATAGAGATAGATCTAAACGGATACTGGGATTGTCCCAATCTAGGTACATTGCACCATACTAAAGAGGTTTAGTATGGAGGAATCCAAGCGTGGGAACTTACCCACGATCTCTGGACTCACTCTCTCCAAAGAGATGTCTCCCAAGACTGATTTGGAGAGAGCTCGCATGCGAGGGATACCCTATGCTTCGGCAGTAGGCTCTATCATGTATGCGATGCTATGTACCAGACCCGATATAGCATACTCACTAAGTGTAGTAAGTCGGTATCAAGCAGATCCTGGAGAGAGTCACTGGACAGCTGTGAAGAACATTCTCAAGTACTTACGAAGAACTAAAGAGATGTTCTTGGTGTATAGTAACAGAGAACTCCAGGTGGAGTCCTTTACCGATTCCAGCTTCCAAAGTGATAAGGACGATTCTAAGTCGCACTCGGGATTTGTCTTTACCCTCAATGGAGGGGCGGTATGTTGGAAGAGTTCCAAACAGGATACCGTTGCAGACTCGAAGATGGAGGCTGAATACATCGCTGCCAACGATGCTGCCAAAGAGGCTGTCTGGATAAAGAAGTTCATTAGTGAACTTGGTGTGGTTCCATCCATTGAACATCCAATACCTCTGTATTGCGATAACAATGGAGCTGTGGCTTTGGCTAAGGAACCCAGGTCCCATCAGAAGTCCAGACATATTCTAAGGAGGTATCACCTGATCAGGGAGATAGTTGATCGCCGGGAGATCGAGGTCAGGAGAGTGGATACGAAGAACAACACAGCAGATCCATTCACCAAGGCCATCCCTCAAGTACAGTTTGAGAAACTGTTTGAGCTGTTGGGCATGCGGTACGCCGGAAACTGGTTCTAGTCGGTACTTATTGCATCAACTACAGGCCTTAGTGCAAGTGGGAGATTGTTAGATATGCATGCCCTAGAGGCCTGTACTGTATAGGATGCTAGGCATATATATATATATATGTAATAAAACGATCTTTGCTCGAAATGATAGTATGCTATCTGGTTTATCTTCATCTTAACATGTGATGTATTGATGAAGCCCTTAGGACTATGCTTGACTACCGGGATTATGATGAGATCATACTAGTGGGACATGGACAGTCTACAAGCATATCCTTTAACAGTTCCTAGTCGAGGGTATATCGAGACAGGGCATCGGTATTACCAGATTAGACTAGTGTGTACGTTTCTTGACCCAGGGGGCAATGGTTGATTCCACAACCATTGATGTTTGACATCGAAGATTGTACACAGGTGCTCATTGAAGAATGGGTACACCGAATAGGACTCGCTGAGAACTCCTAGATGGTATATATACCTATTGTCAGATAGCAGTTCTCTGGCGACACTTGTACAGGTTAGTCTGTAGACCCGAGATCGTCATAGAGTCTTGTGTGATTCCCACTGTACTTTGATTTCCTCCCTACCACGGCTCTACTGAGTCATGCAAACAGGTGGATTTTGGGTACAGTCCCGAATCATATGGAGACAGTGAGCGATAGGAGGGGTTTCATCTCTCCCGGTATAGGGAGTTGATGTCGCGCTATGTTTGATCGGCTATAACACCTAAATCCCTGGCCAGGGTTCTCGAGGTTTACTGATAAATGTTATCAGTAGTTCCTTGACCTGTTATGAGCCATAAATCAACATGACTTATAAAGTTACCGGGGTCTGACATTTACCACCCCTAGACTTCATATGCGACGTATCAGACGAAGAGACCGGACTGTACGGTAAGTGTTGCTTACTGGCTCGTAAGGGTTGTGATGAGTTCGCTCGTCGGCCACCTTTTCGTCATGTACCTGGGTTGCCGTTACGCACAGCTAGTGCTGCTGACGTGGTTGTGGTTAAACCCATTGCCAGCGTACTGACGAGTCTTTAGAGTCCCACACAGAGGGTTCCCTCGTTCAGGCGAAAGATGTAGAGACCGTAAGTTGTTACGGCTGCCGTAAGGTGTTGCAGCAGGTTTTCGATTATGTTCATGTAATTGTTACAGGAATAATAATCGGAAGAATAATACTGGCCGGATACCGATATTATATTATTGGATTAATGGTATTCGTATTTTTCGGAATTCGGATGCGTGTATACAGTATACGGTATACGGTATACGGAGAAGGGGTATTTTTGTAATTGTTACAAAAATACCTTCTAGAAGGTTCCACCTCATAATAACATAATTATAACATCATTTATTTTGTGAAAATAAATTAGTGAGGTGTAAATTAAAAGATATAAGCATGATAATTTGGTTGTTGAAGTGGATGTACTATTAAAGCATAATACTTCTTTCATAATACATGCTTTAGTTAGTGCTATTTTCTTTTTCATCATGCTTAAACTTTTTAATCATGAAATGCACTTATTCTTCTTCTTATAAATACCTTCACATGAGATGTGAAATCAAGGCATTCAAATCCTACACAAAATTATGATAAGTGTATCATAACAAGTGTATAAGAAGAAAGAAAGAAAATGATGGTGATCATTCTTCCTAGCTTAAACCCTCACATGAGATGTGAATCCAAAGCTTAGGATTTCAAGTTAATCCAATATATTTATCTCTACATCATCCTAGTGACCTCTTCTAGCAAATTTGGTCTCTCGGTTAAACTCTTGAGAAGAGTTTCTAGCTTGCACGAAAACTCTCGGGTGGATCATCTAGGTCTTCGGTGGCCGGAGATCGAAAATATCGGCAACATCTAAAGGAGCCAAGGAGTTCACCAAAAGAGGAGAAAGGAGCAAAGGAATTGCATCCAAAAGAAGACCCGAAGGACCGTATCATCAAGGTATAATTCCTAACATAGTAGATATGATCTCTAGTTAGGGTATACTAGTTGTGGTTTAGTCAAGATATTCGGTTAAGCGCGTGTTGTATGCAAAGAAAATTTTCGTTCATCGCTTCCGCCGCGCCAAAAGAGTTGTGGGAGCATGCAGCACTCACCAACACTTCTCATCCCAGTGTGGGAGATGGTCTGTCCCACAGCCATCAGTACATCGTACTGGAGATAGTATACGGGTGCTCGTTAGGTTACGAGTACACTGGACAGGACTCGTCGGGAACTGACCGGTTGGTATTATACTTATCGTCAGTTATCAGTTCCCAGATGACATGAGTACAGCTTAGTCCGCTGACTTGACACTGTCACTGCGCCTCGAGTGTGTTCCCACTGTACTTTGATTACTACCCTACCACGGCTCAAAGGAGTCGTGCGAACAGGTGGTAGTTGGGTGCAGTCCCGAAGCACTTGGAGGCAGTGACGGTTAAACAGGATTCGTCTCTCCCCGTATTGGGGGTTGACATCGCGCTGTGTCTAGGAGAGCCATTACACGAGTAGTCCCTGGCCAGGGAAATCGAGATATACTGGTAGGCTTCCAGTGTTATCTCAGGGTGTTTTGGGCTTCACTCCGACACGACTTGTACCGCTATTAGGGGACTGACGTTTACCGCCCCCCTGGGCCCGCCATGCGATGTATCAGACGAACATACCGGACTGTATGGAGAATGTCACATTCAGGCTCAGTAGGAGTTCAGATGGGTTTCACCTCGTCAGTCTTCTTGTCGGCATCTACCTGGGGACCGTTACGCACAGCTAGTGCCGCTTGCGGTCTGTGGTTAAACCCACTGCCAGCGTAGTGTCGAGTCTTTAGAGTCCCACACAGAAAGCTATTTGCCTTTAGGCAAAAGAGTAGAGGTCGCATGGTTTTGCGGCAGGGTTCGGCCACATCCGTGCACTTGTGTACGTACAGTGTCCGGACAGTTTACACTAGCGGGTTTTGGTTTAAGCCAGATCCTAGTGTACGCATTGGGATTGGATTTATCCAGTTTGTATTCGTGTTCCTCGGAACGCGGATGCGGGTGTGTATGCACGGTTGACGGAGAGACAGAGGCAGAGGATTCTCATTAGGGTTGTTGACCGTTGACTATTGACTTTTTGCTCAACCCAAATGAGAATATGATATATGATTAACAATAATATTAATTAAGTATTGTGGTGACATGGTTGATGAGGGGTTGACTTTGTTGACTTGTTGACTTTGTTTACTGGTTGACTAGGTTGGACTAGTTGACCATCATGATGACAATGGCTATCATTTCATGGCAAAGACTTTTTACTTGCTTGTTTCTCTTGTGAGAAATGAGTGCATGAAATGATATGGCTATTGTAGCTTAAACCATTTACACAATACTTGATTACTATTTTGTGATGATGGTTTTGGATTATGAGAGCTAAGAGAGAAAAGTCTTCTCTCATTCTATCATTCTCATTCTCTCTTTTGTTCTTGAGCTCTCATCTCCTTCCACTTGCTCTCCCTCTCTTAGTCTATGGTTCACTTGTCTCATGTGTTGAGAACCAAGAACCATAGAGAAAATCCCAACACACTCTTCTCTACTCATTCTAGTTCATAAGGTTTGGCAAACCAAGTGAACTAGTATCTTCAAAGACCGAAGAAGAAGCCAAAGGTAGAAGCTTTCGAGGTGGATCTATCTTCGGCGCAAGGAGACGACGGAGTGAAGACGATCCGGACAACCATCGAGAGTCAAAGAAGAAGGAGTTCAAGAAAGTAAGGTATAACCCCCTAACCGAGTAGTTAACAACTCCTAGTTAGGTTGTTAGTTAGATGTTTAACAAAGATCCGGTTTTGAGTCCATGTTACCACCTCTAGAAAAATTGTTTTTCATCAAATTCCGCATGCCTGAAAGTACCGGGAGAGGTAGCATGGACTTACAGTAGTATCAGAGCCTAGTTAAACTCTATCTAACATGTTAGCAAAGTAATTAGAAATTCGATCGGAGAAAAAGTCGCGAAATACACCCGAAATTCAAAGTTGCTGTCGATTTTTAAAGTTCTGTAAAAGTAATAAATCATGCTTCAAAAATCGACTCAGGGTTTTTAGAGTATACTGTAGAAAGACGGTCCTATGATCTCATCAAAGCGCCGCGGAAACGCGGCAATAGCTTGCTATTGCCGCGGTTCCGCGGCCGTATTGGCTCCTCTCTGGATTTTCTTTGCTACAGTATATTCAGTGGGGTATTTTGGGATTTTTGGAATATGTATTTTCTGCCCAGATTTTCCAGAATGAAAAGTTTGTATTTGGGGCCTATAAATCCGTATTTTTGATCGAACTTCTAAAAGACTTAAGCTGACGGGTTTTTCTGTGATGTGATATTTGTATTGAACGTCTACTAATCGCTATATGTCGATTAGTGGGGGTTATACAAATCTGTGATCTGTAATGTTGCTGGAATGTGTATATAAATTCATTGGATTGTCGCGGGTGAATAGCCGGGGGTTATGAGACGAGAGTTTTCTTTTCTTTCAATTAATGTAAATTTGTAAATTGATGTAATAATTATTTGTATGGCCGCACAACCGGGTCGGGGTTGTAGCCGTCATTGTATAATTTCTTTTTACTGTTTTTGCTCCTAGGATAGACCCATGGAGGGGGTGCACAAACTACCGGGTATGCCGAAGTGCCGAGTGGCCTACTCACGGGGTTGAGGGAGGTTGCTTCGCTTCGGGTACTTGGCAGGTAGTTTGCCGCACCCGTAGGGGTCTTGGGTGGGATATTGGCTATTCATCGCGACCGTGTAATATGCTTTTCGTTACAGGCTCGTACGAATTGCGGGTTCCTAGTATATCCAATGTGTTCATCTGTGATCTGAAATGTCTATCATTGCAATATATCTATATATGATATTATTTAGGCGTTGCTTATGTTTTACAGCCGCGCTAGCCCAGCCCCCGCTCTGTTGTTAGTTAAGTAACCTAACGGGTAATGGCGGGGCCCCGTGGAGAATGCGAATGGCATAAGCGTACGTCATATTTTGGTTGTTTTCTGCAATGGTAGGATTAAATGATGGGACGCATTAAAAGAACTAATGCAAGAATATCACGCATTAAAAGAACTAATGCAAGAAAATAAACCAAGTAAAAGTCATTGGAACACTTTCGAAAAACCACTCAGTTCTTTTCAAAACTAACTTTTAAATGCGGAGTTTGAGCCACTCCTTTTAAAAGCTATCTTGTTCCATCGATTATATCAAGTTCTCTACGTTCACGGTTTCGCCAAAACCATTCATAGCCCTCCGTCGTTTCACATGAATAGTCAATAGTATTCAAGCTGTGTTTGTTGGCCAAAGTCAAGGCATAGTGATTGGTAGCTATTGGGTATTCATGTGCAGCATAGATAGATGCGTTGGTTTGGAATAGTCGTACTGCCTTGTTGGCCAAAGTCAAGGGTAGGTATGGGTGGATTCAAATTAACCTGGAGAACGACTTGTAGAACTTGACATGTGACTTATGATTTGTTGGCCAAAGTCAAGGTCATAAGAGCATGGGGCAAAAATCCACATCGGGAGTTTCAAAAGAACTGAAACTTGCTAGTGTTGCATACCATTTGGAGTGTGATGATTCTGGTAGGATTCCTTCAGCTTCGTCACGCGATGATATTTGGATCCCGATCCTACTGTGAGTATATGCTACTCCTCGGGAAATTTCTCACTTAACGATCAATGCTATAAACCAAGTAGGTGTCTAGAAAGGTGTTAGCGGGGCTACGCCCCCAGGGAAAAGAGGTTCTTAAATTAAGGAACTTCGCGAAAGCGTTGGAAAACCTCCCTCGAACTACCGACACCAGTCTGGCCGAACGGTTAAGCAAGTATTGTACGGTGAGATTGATCCTGACTAATTCTTCCTTTCTGGTTTGAGGAGGAATTCGAGAAACAGTGGGAGCCATCCTGTTTAGACAAACTAAAAACCACTCTAAACTTGCAAGAGCATCATGCTGAGTGTTTCTTCTTCTCTCTCCTAATTGCAGCGACCAATCGACATGACTGGACTTAAGTTACTTCTAGATAAAAACATACTGACAGGGCCAAACTACAAAGATTGGCTCAGGAATGTCAAAATGGCAATCACTTACGACAAGCTGGGGTATCTTCTTACCACCAAAGCTCCCCCTGTCCTAAGTCCCACCTCCAGCGTCGCGGATAAGGAAATCCGTAAGACCTGGGAGATTGATAGCGCGAAGGCCAAGTGCCTCGTACTTGCCTCGATGGACAACGAACATCAGAGGAGGCACGAGAATATGGACCTTGAATCCATATTTCTCCATACAAAAGAACTGTATGGAGAGTAATCTCGTATCGCAAGATACGAAGTGTCGAAGAAGTTATTTTCAGCAAGGTTGGCCATCGGATCATCAGTAGCGGAACACGTGTTTAAGATGATTGGCTTTATTGAGGAGCTTGCGGAACTTGGAACCACGTTGGAGAATGAGCTCTATACTGACTTGATTCTCCAGTCCCTTCCTTCCACTTACGCCCAGTTTATACTGAACTTCAACTTACAAGAAAAAGTAGTTGAACTTTCAGAACTCCTCAACATGCTGAGGAGTGCAGAGGGCACCCTACAGAAAGATATGAAAACATCCACTTTGTTTGTAGGAGGATCTTCCTCTTCTAGGTCCAAGGCGAAAGCCAAGGGAAAGAAGAAGAAAGCCTTCGCCAAACCAAGGGGCGGTGTTAGTAAAGTGGATACGAAGGGAAAAGCAAAAGCAACAAAGAAAGCGGGGCAGCTTGTGGATAAAGAAGAATGCTTCTATTGTCATAAGAAAGGACACTGGAAGAATGATTGCAGGGCTTGGAAAGCCAGGACACAGGAATTGAAGCAGGTTGCGGCTTCAGCTTCAGGTGTGTATGTTATTGAAAACCGTCTTTCAATAAACTCTACTTCCTGGGTATTGGATACCGGATCAGGATCTCATATCTGTAATTCTTTGCAGGCGTTGAGAAACCGTAGGGTTTTGAATGCAGGTGACATGACCTTCAGAGTTGCAAACGGAGCTAGTATAGATGCTAAGGCCGTGGGGGACTATCACCTGGGAATGTCAGATGGACATGTTTTGGTTTTGCGTAATTGTTTTTTTTTGTACCCAACGAACTTGTAATATCATTTCTGTATCTTTACTTTCTAAAGAAGGTTATGAATTTGCGTTTGTAAGTAATGTTGTAAACATTCACCTTAATCAAGTTTTGATTGGGTCAGGTACATTGAGCAATGGGATATACGTATTAAACCAACTACAGATTTTCAATGTCCAGAATACACACAAAAGAAAGTCTCCGGAAATAAATCAGACTTTCTTATGGCATTGTAGACTAGGTCACATCAATGAGAGAAGGTTGACGAAGTTACATCAGATGGATATTTGAATCCGTTCGAATATCAATCGTATGCCACTTGTCAATCCTGTCTCAAAGGAAAGATGACAAAGACTCCGTTCACTGGACACGGAGTAAGAGCGAGCGAGCTCTTGGGACTCGTGCACAGCGACGTGTGCGGTCCAATGTCTACACATGCGCGAAGCGGTTATTCTTACTTCATTACTTTTACGGATGACTTTTCAAGGTACGGTTATGTCTTCTTAATGAAACATAAGTCCGAAGCCTTTGGAAAGTTCCAGGAATATAAGAATGAAGTAGAAAAACAAACCGGAAAAAGTATCAAGATTCTAAGATCGGATCGGGGTGGAGAATACTTAAGTGCCGAGTTCCTGGATTATTTAAAAGAGAACGGAATTCTCTCTCAGCTTACTCCTCCATACACTCCGCAACATAACGGTGTATCGGAGAGGCGGAACCGAACCCAATAGGATATGGTACGGTCCATGATGAGTAACGCTGAGTTACCACGATCATTCTGGGGGTATGCGCTAGAATCAGCTGCATACCTTTTGAACCGAGTTCCTTCTAAGACTGTGCCTACTACACCATATGAGATGTGGTGTGGGAAGAGACCCTGTCTTAAGCACATTAAGACATGGGGATGTCCATCTTTTGTTAAAAAGCAACATGCGGACAAGCTCGAGGCACGCTCAGTACAGTGTAAGTTCGTGGGATATCCAAAGAACTCCAAGGGATATTTCTTTTACTGCGAAGAGGAACAAAAAGTTCTTGTTTCTCGTCATGCCTACTTCTTGGAAATTGAGTTTTTGGAAACCCATATAAGTGGGAGCACAGTAGAACTGGAAGAAATTCCAGAACCACGAGCTATTACTGAAAGCTTAGTGGAACCTGAGGGTTCAAAAGAACAAGACATTCCTACGCCGCTCCGCAGAAGTAGTAGGCAGTCTCATCCGCCCGAGAGATACTACGGTTTTCTCATAGACGGGTATAGAGAGGATTGCATCATAGATTATGATGAGCCTACTAGCTTCCAGCAAGCCGTTCAGAGCGTCGACTCGGTAAAATGGCTGGATGCAATGCGGACCGAAATGGAGTCCATGTACACCAACAAAGTATGGACGTTGGACATTGCTCCAGACGGGGTAAAACCCGTAGGATGCAAGTGGATCTTTAAAAGGAAGATTGGTGTAGATGGACAGGTTGAGACCTATAAAGCTAGACTGGTAGCAAAGGGTTTTCGTCAAAGACCTGGTTTGGATTATGACGAGACCTTTTCTCCAGTAGCTATGCTGAAATCCATTCAGATCCTTCTTGCCATTGCTGCCTTCCACGATTATGAGATTTGGCAGATGGACGTAAAGACAGCTTTTCTAAATGGAAATTTAGAGGAGTGTGTCTATATGGACCAGCCAGAGGGTTTCATTCAGAATGGGAGCAGCGGAAAGGTGTGCAAGTTGCTTAAGTCCATTTACGGACTAAAGCAGGCATCGCGGAGTTGGAACATCTGTTTTGATGAGACGGTCAAGGAATTTGGCTTTATCAAAAATCCAGATGAACCATGCATTTATAGTAGATTTGTAGAGAGAACTGTAGTATTCCTCGTTTTATACGTGGATGACATTCTCTTAATAGGAAATGACATTCTTATGCTACAATCTGTCAAGGGGTTCTTGTCACATAGGTTCTCCATGAAAGACCTGGGTGATGCCTCATACATCCTGGGGATCCGGATCCATCGTGATAGATCCAAGAGGATATTAGGACTTTCACAGTCCAGGTACATCGACACCATACTGAAAAGATTCAGTATGGAAGATTCCAAGCGCGGTAACCTACCGGCTTGTCACGGGATCACCCTCTCTAAAGAGATGTCTCCCAAGACTGATTTGGAGAGGGATCGTATGTCTATTATACCCTACGCTTTTGCGGTAGGCTCTATAATGTATGCGATGTTGTGTACCAGACCGGATGTAGCTTATGCACTGAGTGTAGTAAGCCGGTATCAGTCAAACCCTGGGGAGAAACACTGGATAGCGGTAAAGAACATTCTCAAGTACCTGAGAAGGACTAAGGAGATGTTCTTGGTGTATGGCGGAAAAGACCTCCAGATCGAGGCCTTTGCTGACTCCAGCTTCCAGAGTGACAAGGATGATTCCAAGTCCATGTCGGGTTTTGTCTTTACCCTAATTGGAGGGGCGGTGTGTTGGAAGAGTTCAAAACAGGAAACCGTTGCAGACTCGACGATGGAAGCGGAATACATCGCTGCTATCACGACCCAAAGTACGGAACATGACCGGCACTTAAACTACGAATGTCTCGAGACGTACGTAACCTAAGTAAACCGAAAACCCAGAAATCCAAACCAAGAAAAGATGTAGAGTGCAGGAAAAACCAACTTAAAGCAAGAAGTTTCAATAGAATAAGCCGAATTATGCGGTTTTTTAAAAACATCAAAAATTTCCTGAAAATTTCGGCAGAGTCTCCTTTGTAAATACTGGCTCCCAGACGGGATACAACATGAATAGTATACGAAATCAATAAAAGGCATCCCCAAGCGGGAGCTAGCTCTTCGTCAATCGACGGTCACAACCACACAAGCAATATAATATACAACGCCTACGGCGAGGATCAAAAACTCAAAGGAAACTCAAAACCATAAGAAATCCGCAGAAATATACACGCGACTCTAAGGTCGAAAGAATAACATCACTGGTCTCTATCTCAAAAATAAATACATGTTTGGTTGATGGAATTTACTAGATACAACGGAATAATATTATACAAGGTAATACGATGGGTACGATACAAGAAAAACCCACCTACTAGCAAGTCACCCGAATCAAACTGAGCCCGCAAGCCGTAATTAAACCTGTACGACAAAACCTGCAAGAAACTGGGGCACAACGGGGTGAGTTGCCAACTCGTGAATAGAAAAACATCTACGCACAGAAATCACATAAATAACGCAATCCTAGGTCAATGATCATAATATATCCTCAAAAATGTATATAACATGCAGCCTATAACAATGGCTAGGGTAAATATCTAACCCGAGTGTAAACTCATGTGCCCGTGTCAGTGCCTCAGGTAGCAATATATCATATGAATGAGGTATGCATGCATGAAAACAGAATACATGTAAATGAAGAAACTGTTTTCATAAATTAGTGAGATTTCCTCGTATTTTAAACTGAGATATCATAAATGAAATCAGTATCAACAGTGTCTAGCATCGACACAAAACATAAATCTCACTGTCTCGAAATATCAATGTCTCAATCTCAATATCTAGGGCACCGTCAGTCCAGACCGACCCCTACCATCCATCTCAAGACCACGACGGTATCCTCCGGATATCCGACGTGTCGGGTAAAATCACCGGTAGGTAGTGCTCCCCTGCCAGTCTCACATCGTCATCATCACGTGTTTCTTGCCCCGGGGTACCTTACCGGGTCCACCATGTACCCGAAACGGTTCATCCGTCTCCTCGAATCGGATCTCGAAATCCCACAGCAAACTCATGGTGGACGACTCATACAACATGGGAAAACCACACTTTTTATTTTAAAAGAGGAAAAATGTTTATTTATGTTTTTGCGGTTTTCCTCCAAATCCAGAAAATCTCATGGAAATCCGAATCCAAAACCTCAATAACACGTAAAATAGTGAATATATGCATGAGAATTCATGAATGCGGCATAACAATGAATAACAGTATGCATGAAGTAGCAGGTAATAACTACAATGTCTAAACTAGCATATAAGGAAAGTACACTAATATCATGTCTAACTATTAGCTAACAGGCTATGTCAAGCAATAATATTTTCTAAGGTGTACGTGACATGGCAATTACCGATGAAGATGTGTGTGAGCCGGCAAATAAGTGTACGTGGTACATACGCATCATCGGTAATGGTGCTGGTGACCTAACAGCATGATATCAATAATGGAGTATGAAACATAAAATAAGCATGCGATGCGAAGCGGACCACAAAAAGAGCGGGAGCTGAAAACTAGACGCAACTATAACTAATCTGCATTAATCTAATATAAGTCCTACAAATGGTGCCTTTTGAAAAAAACACGAATCATGGGGTTTTGAAAATAGGGGCTACGGTGTTTTTATGAAAAGATAAGTCTTTTGAAATATCCGTAGGATCCCTTGGGTTGTCTTTTAAAATACCCACGATTCGTTAATTTTGAAATAGGTAGGAGTCTAATCTAATCTAACAACTACACTAAACTATACGGCTGAACTAACAAGCTGAACTACAGGTAAGGAAACTGCCTATCATCTGAGTCGATACATATACCTACCTGTATATGTATAGTCGGTGATCCCGCCTCAATAATATCATAGCCGATACCATATCTATAATCAGGCATCCCAAGTCAAGAGTGCGGATCAATCATCAAAATATAGCTCGTACGTAAATCCGTCGTACGGCATCCCCAAATCTGGGTACGGGTCAATATCATATTCCTCACACAATTCTTCAGGTATTCTCTTTATCCAAGATCATAGCCTAGGGTACTGACATATGTCTAGTACAATACTAATATCCTTAATATACTCATGATCTGACTACTGATCGACAATCTCGTATAAACCGATATCGTCAGCACATATCATCATCGGGGTATACATCGCCCGATACGGCCTAATATCAATATCCTAGCATACCATATCTTATATCACGATCACATGTCGACCATTTTATTTATAACACTATTCACCCGTATCGCCGCCCCAAGATCAGCTATAACCCCAGGACGTACCTCAAGTACGAATCCTGCCATATCACCGATATCACAACCACAAAACAAATCTCATCGACTCAGCTCAATCCCAAGTATCATCCTCAAATCCGTATGTGAACACATAGTCCCATACCCATGTGAACACATAACTATAAAGAATCCCATGAGCACATATCAATAGGAAAGTATGCAAGTATGTATGTGTGTATGTGTAGTGCAACACTACCCTAGGGTTCGCAACGCTAAAATAATCCAACACACCAATATCCAACTTAAACATCGTTAATAATCCCAAATAGCATATAATAATTGTTGGTGTGTATACGCATCCGTATACACCACCACGGACTGCGGGGGTGCTATACGCCATCCACCCGACTTCTCCCCGTAGATATAAATCTACTCACCTGGTCCTCGCTCGCCGGTGCCGACGTCGCCACGCGCTTGCTTGTCGTCTCGAAGTCCACATGGGGGTAGCTACATATCACAACGCATCGTATCGCATTAAAATCCGACTCATGACCAAAACGACACACGAATCCCACATAAGTTAAAACCTATGGTTGCTTTCACAAATCAACCCAAAAACCCTCGACGTCGGCGTACAAACGCCAAACCATCGAGAAAAACTCAAACGTATCAATCGTGGTTTCACAACACCTTAATTATATATATAAAATAGGGTTAAAATCACCAAAACATCAAATTCGCTTTAAAGCTATTTTTCCGAAAACCTAATAAGCAAAATTAAACGCTTTAATACAACATCTTGATGTTTAAATGAATCTAGCGTCCACAATATTGACTAAATATCACAACAAAGTCATATAAACCATTCCTATAATTTATTCGCATCAATTTCCATAATTTCCAAAATTCTAGTTTACAATATACCCAAATTTTAACAATTTTATAGCAAAAATACACAAACTACAATCTAGATTGGATTTTCATGAATTAAAGTATTAAACTACACTTTAAAATGTTAATAATGCCATGAATACCCTAATTAGATTTTTAGACCTAATTATTTAACCAATTTTAAAAACCTAGTTTGCAATATTATGCAATTTAGACAATTTAAAAGTAGCAGTTAGCAAGATGCAACAAGATTAAGTTTTACATAACAATAACATATTAATCTACTCATTAAGACCACAATCTAGTGATAACAAACCTAATAAAAATTTAAACCCTTTTCTAGAATTTTCTAAACTAGCAATCACAACCAAATTAACACTTGAATAAATTAGATTAACATAGTCAAACCAACAATTTAGCCTTTAGGTTAAGAATTTTACCTCAAAAAAAAAATCAAGAGATCAAGAATGAAAACCAAGCCTCCAAAATGCTTCCTTTACTTCAAGATCCATGCTAGCTTGGACAAGAAATAATGGGTAGGTCTTGGAATTGGAATTAGCTTTGAATTTCTATGGTTTTTTAAGCATTTTTGTGGATTTTTCATGCAAAAATTGAGTTGGATTTGGGGGAGGGCTGCTGCTGAAATGAGAGTAAGAGGAGTGAGAGAGTGAGGTATGTGAAATGCTAAGTCAAAGAAAATCCAAGTCAACCCAACCCATACATCTTTCTTCTTCTCATTTTCTTTTTATTTCATTTTATAAGTAATGAAAAGTGAGGTGATTGGAGAGAGAAAGAGGGAGAGGGCTGTCAAAAAGGGCCGGCCACATGGTGGGGAGAAGAGAGAGGGTGTGTGTGTGAGGCAAAGAACACCAAACACCAATTCAATATGCACCAAAACCCTTTTATTTTCACAAAATAAGCCTTTTTCTATCATATTTTCTAAAACCGTCTTGGCAAACCATTTTATTTCAAAAACCACATGATAAAATTTTGTTTAAAGTTTTATGATGCACAAAATTTGTTTCAACTCATTCTAATTTGTAATTTTCCCTAATTAAATGTATTAGTGACGGCTTAAAATAATAATAAAATAATATTTTTTCAGAAAATTTGAAATTTCACCAGCGGCTCAATAAACACCAAATAATAGCAATTACATAGCTAGAATATGTATATTTAATTTTTATAATAAGATATTTGCATTTTGACTTTTTACAGAAAACCCCCTTATTTTACCGATTTTCCGAAATTTCACCGAAACGATTTTCAAAACGCTACAATCTTCCCCCCTTAAAGAAATTCGGTCCCCGAATTTAAATTAAAACTCCCCCCAAATACTAAAACATCTAAGCAAAACCATCAAGTCGTCGGGGCTCCGAAATCATAAATACATAAAACAAATCGTAGCGCAGCGCATGCGCATGAAAAATAAGCATATAACTCGAATCAAAACTCCATCCAGCATCCCGCAATCATCGGAGTCATGGTGAAGACACAATGTCCAAATCCGAAATGAAATTCAATATGATATAACTCGAAACTATACATGTAAAATATATACAGGTACTGTCCTCTAACTAGTCCTGCTCAGTACGAAAACATATAGCAATATCATAAAAACGTACTGCTCTATACGAAATCAATCCCAAAATATGCACATGAATGCTACGTGCGTCTGGTGCGCACGGAAATCAAAATCCATGAATGTGCCATACATGCGCACAGAAACAATATCTAAGTGCGTCGGGTGTGCACGAAACATCTGTCGTAGGCAACATGTGTGCCTGACCGCAAAACAGGTGCATCTGACATGCACGAAGAATCTCGATTTAGTACATCTGGTGTGTACCCAAAATCGTATCTCAAAACCTGCGCTCAATCATGCGCGAAAACCCAAAACCAAGGGCATCCATCATGCACGAAATCATGAAATCCAATATCAAGCGCCGAACATGCGTAAAATCAAATTAGGTGCACAAGGTGCATAAAACAAATATCGAGTATCACAATCGAAATCGAAGTCCAGTGCATCTAAGTGCACAAAATGCGTATCACTGCACTGCAAGCATATGTGAACTATACTGAGTGCAAAAACCAATTCGTATGCGTACATACGCACAAAATCAACTCAAATATCTAAAACCGTAAAATCACAAACATGTAAAACCCCAGCACGAAAAAAATATCAAGTGCAACATTGTGCAAAGATCATAAATCCTCAATCATCAAAATCAGATCATTCGAATAAATCACCAAAAACATCGAAATCAATAATGGCGGCATAGTACCGCTCAAGCGCATCCTCTAAGAGTCTCGGGCCAACTGGCGCGGTCACTAATGGGACGTCTCGTCGATGATCATGAACTCTGGCCTGCTGGTGTGCATAACAATGACCACTCCTGGGTCAAGGTCTTCATTGGGAATTACCAATCTCTCGGTCCATCGGCTCATCGGCCTTGTCAGGTGTGCTAACGGGGATGATCCCGTTCTGGCACGCCTCTTGTCATCTCCCGGTCAATCATCGCGACCACTTGTGAGACAGCATATCACTGGCGTCGGCCTCTGGCTCTCTGAATGTACGTGACACATCTGATCCTGGGTGCAAGTATCATTGCAGCAGTGTCCTGGAAGGAATCCTGCTCACGGTCTTTTCCATGTCTCGTCTCTGCGAACTGTCCGGAAGTCATCGTCCTTTCCTATATCTGCATCTTTCTCCGGAACGGCTGCATACCCATCGCGACTCCTTCTAGAAGGTATATCCAGTACTCTGCCTCGGCATGCGTATCGCATCTCTGATGTCGGCGGATCGGAACGTCGTCTTATCCAGATTTTGTACGGACCTCTTTACTCCACTTTCTCAAATGTCGACTGCTTCGGACTCGTCTCATCGTGGCTACATGGACTGAGCTCCAACGGCTATCCTCGTATCGAGAGTCTCCCAAGAAATGCATCTCACCACCTAGCATCCGAATTAAGTCGAGCCATCCGATCGAGTCGTCAAAACCTCATAATCCCCCAAGAGCTCAACCTCTTGGGCACAGTTTAATAGTATCGAGTACATACCACAGTATCGGTGGTCCAGCCGTAGAAGGGCAAACCCAAGCCTTACTAATGGCGCCGTAGAACTGCCGCAAACTCGAAGGTTCAAAGGCTTTCACACGGTCATTAAGTCGAGTTAGGGTTTCATTCTTCTATAGGGACCATAGAATTGCCTGCATGTCTTTCCGACTACTTTAAACTTGGAATAATAGGTTTCCGACATTCGATCGTCTCTGTCGACTCCTAACGTCTCCGCGTGAAGTCGTCTCTAGCTGGAATCAATCTATCTGATGACCTCGCATCGGGGTAGGCGAACGATCCACATGTCCTAGTCATTCATCCTCGATGACTAGCGACCTCCTATCATCTCTTAGTACAACCCGTCCTGCACTAATTCCAGCATCTGGGGCAATATCTCGTCGTTCGCAGCAATAACTGGTTCGCTCGTCTGCACGCTGAACAGTGCCTCGATCGTCATGAATAAGCAACACACCAACGGTCATCGAGATCTGGCTGGCCTCTATCATTGGCTCAATCCTCTAGTGTCGATCAGCACATCCGAGTAACCTCATAAAGGCGATCCGCCAAACGCTCGTGGCGCGGAAACACAGTAAAAAGACACATCTCTGCAATCGTGTGTTGCCGAAATTTCGCCCTGGTCAGTCCTCGTTCGTGACGAGCTCGTGCTTACCGCAACTCTAGCTGTAGCTCTCCCTGCCCGTAATCGTGGCAGCAAAACCATAACTGGTACTGGTGAAGCTAGATCAGGAATGAATATAATACTGAACAAAGAAATGTACATCCTAAGGCTTCTTAAGTGGAGTAGCGTATCGTAAGTATGCCGCGGAACATACCCACGGTACGTCACTCTACTTTAGTCACCTATTCCATCAACCAAGGGTCATCCTACGCTCCGAAGGTAAAACCTAACGCTCTGATACCAACTTTGTCACGACCCGAAGTACGGAACATGACCGGCACTTAAACTACGAACGTCTCGAGGCGTACATAATCTAAGTAAACCGAAAACCCAGAAATCCAAACCAAGAAAAGATGTAGAGTGCAGGAAAAACCAACTTAAACCAAGAAGTTTCAATAGCATAAGCCGAATTATGCGGTTTTTTAAAAACATCAAAAATTTCCTGAAAATTTCGGTAGAGTCTCCTTTGTAAATACTGGCTCCCAAATGGGATACAACAAGAATAGTATACGAAATCAATAAAAGGCATCCCCAAGCGGGAGCTAGCTCTTCGTCAATCGACGATCACAATCACACAAGCAATATAATATACAACGCCTACGGCGAGGATCAAAAACTCAAAGGAAACTCAAAACCACAAGAAATCCGCAGAAATATACACGCGACTCTAAGGTCGAAAGAATAACATCACTGGTCTCTATCTAAAAAATAAATACATGTTTGGTTGATGGAATTTACTAGATACAACGGAATAATATTATATAAGGTAATATGATGGGTACGATACAAGAAAAACCCACTTACTAGCAAGTCATCCGAATGAAACTTAGCCCGCAAGCCGTAATTAAACCTGTACGGCAAAACCTGCAAGAAACTGGGGCATAACGGGGGTGAGTTGCCAACTCGTGAACAGAAAAACATCTACGCACAGAAATCGCATAAATAACGCAATCCTAGGTCAATGATCATAATATATCCTCAAAAATGTATATAACATGCAGCCTATAACAATGGCTAGGGTAAATATCTAACCCGAGTGTAAACTTATGTGCCCGTGTCAGTGCCTCTGGTAGAAATATATCATATGAATGAGGTATGCATGCATGAAAACAGAATACATGTAAATGAAGAAACTGTTTTCATAAATTAGTGAGATTTCCTTCGTATTTTAAACTGAGATATCATAAATGAAATCAGAATCAATAGTGTCTAGCATCGACACAAAACATAAATCTCACTGTCTCGAAATATCAATGTCTCAATCTCAATATCTAGGGCGCCGTCAGTCCAGACCGACCCCTACCATCCATCTCAAGACCACGACGGTATCCTCCGGATATCCGACGCGTCGGGTAAAATCACCGGTAGGTAGTGCTCCCCTGCCAGGCTCACATCGTCATCATCACGCGCTTCTTGCCCCGGGGTACCTTACCGGGTCCACCATGTACCCGAAACGGTTCATCCGTCTCCTCGAATCGGGTCTCGAAATCCCTCAGCAAACTCATGGTGGACGACTCATACAACATGGGAAAACCGCACTTTTTATTTTAAAAGAGGAAAAATGTTTATTTATGTTTTTCCGGTTTTCCTCCAAATCCAGAAAATCTCATGGAAATCCGAATCCAAAACCTCAATAACACGTAAAATAGTGAATATATGCATGAGAATTCATGAATGCGGCATAACAATGAATAACAGTATGCATGAAGTAGCAGGTAATAACTACAATGTCTAAACTAACATATAAGGCAAGTACACTAATATCATGTCTAACTATTAGCTAACAGGCCATGTCAAGCAATAATATTTTCTAAGGTGTACGTGACATGGCAATTACCGATGAAGATGTGTGTGAGCCGGCAAATAAGTGTACGTGGTACATACGCATCATCGGTAATGGTGCTGGTGACCTAACAGCATGATATCAATAATGGAATATGAAACATAAAATAAGCATGCGATGCGAAGCGGACCACAAAAAGAGCGGGAGCTGAAAACTAGACTCAACTATAACTAATCTGCATTAATCTAATATAAGTCCTACAAATGGTGCCTTTTGAAAAAAACACGAATCATGGGGTTTTGAAAATAGGGGCTACGGTGTTTTTATGAAAAGATAAGTCTTTTGAAATATCCGTAGGATCCCTTGGGCTGTCTTTTAAAATACCCACGATTTGTTAGTTTTGAAATAGGTAGGAGTCTAATCTAATCTAACAACTACACTAAACTATACGGCTGAACTAACAAGATGAACTACAGGTAAGGAAACCGCCTATCATCTGAGTCGATACATATACCTACCTGTATATGTATAGTCGGTGATCCCGCCTCAATAATATCATAGCCGATACCATATCTATAATCAGGCATCCCAAGTCAAGAGTGCGGATCAATCATCAAAATATAGCTCGTACGTAAATCCGTCGTACGGCATCCCCAAATCTGGGTACGGGTCAATATCATATTCCTCACACAATTCCTCAGGTATTCTCTTTATCCAAGATCATAGCCTAGGGTACTGACCTATGTCTAGTACAATACTAATATCCTCAATATACTCATGATCTGACTACTGATCGACAATCTCGTATAAACCGATATCGTCATCACATATCATCATCAAGGGGTATACATCGCCCGATACGGCCTAATATCAATATCCTAGCATACCATATCTTATATCACGATCACATGTCGACCATTTTATTTATAACACTATTCACCCGTATCGCCGCCCCAAGATCCGCTATAACCCCAGGACGTACCTCAAGTACGAATCCTGCCATATCACCGATATCACAACCACAAAACAAATCTCATCGACTCAGCTCAATCCCAAGTTGTAAGTCGATGTACTTCACCCCAGTACTTGTGGGGAGGCGGAATTTTCAGAAACGATCATGTTTAAAGAACGAACATCGACTAACCGCTTAAATCGAAGCTAAACGATAACTAACCAAACATATAGTTGTTCTAAACTACTATGCTTAGGGATTATACCTATCGAAACTAGTCCTTCGTCTTTACGATCTCCTTGTTCTCCTCGGCCTTCTCTAGGTAGTAGAAGATCCACCCGAGAGCAAAACTCCAAGCTAAACCTCTAAACTTGAGGCAACTAACCTTCTTGGATTGCTAATCAAAGAAGATAGATGAAATAGAGTGATGGTTATGGATTGATTAGTCTAACTAATCCTAGATCTCAACACATGAGGGTGAGGATTAGTCCTTTGAAGAGAGAGAGCTTGAGGAGAGAGAATGTGAATAATATTATGTTAAATAAGTTATGAGTATCATATCATATATGAAGCATTTTCTAATAAGAAGAAAAGAATAAAGAGTGATGAATAATCATGCTTCATAAAATATCTAGTGGTGATTCATTAGCATGAGTCATTAAGCAATAAATGTGTATTAATGAAATGAATGAATCACCACCATGACTCATATAACTCATTTAATGAATATGACACATAACCCTCCTTAGTCACCATCTTCTAGAAGCTTCTCGTACAATTACGAGAACGCCCCTCTAATCCGCAAAAATACGGAAAAGCTTTAGACTGTAAAAATCCAATAACCGGATACCAGTAACTGGCTTAAACCAAAGCCGACTGGTAAAAACTGTCCGAAAGTCGTACGTGCGTAAACGCACGTATGCGTCCGAACCCTTGTCGTAAAACCATACGACCTCTATATCGTTTCGCCTGGAGTAGGAAACTCTCTGTGTGGGACTCTAGAGACTCGACTACTACGCTGGCAGTGGGTTTAACCACAGACCGCAAGCGGCACTAGCTGTACGTAACGGTCCCCAGGTAGTTGTCGATAAGAAGGCCGATGAGAAAACCCATCCGAACTCCTACTGAGTCTGATGTGACAATCTCCATACAGTCCGGTCCGTTCGTCCAAGACTATCGCATATCGGGCCTAGGGGGGCGGCAAGCGTCAGTCCCCTAATAGCGGTATAAGTCATGTCGGAGGGAAGCCCATTACACCCTGAGAAACTACTGGAACCTACCAGCAAATCTCGCTTGCCCTGGCCAGGGACTTTGCGTAATGGCTCTCTGACACAGCACGATATCTACTCCCAATACCGGGAGGGACGAATCCTGTCTAACCGCCACTGCCTCCAAGTGCTCGGGACTGCACCCAACTGCTACCTGTTTGCACGACTCCTTTGAGCCGTGGTAGGGTAGCAATCTAAGAACAGTGGGACACACTCGAGGCGAAGTAGCAGTGTCAAGTCTGCGGACTACGCTGTACTCATGTCACCTGGGAACTGTTCACTGACGACTGGTATCAAACTAACCAACTGTTCCCTGTGAGTCCTGTCCGGTGTACCCGTAACCTAACGAGCACCTGCATACTATCTCCAGTACGACGTACTGACGGCTGTGGGACAGACCATCTGTCAACTGGGATGAGAAGCGTACACACCAGTCTACTCCGGAGTATCGATGCTCTGTCTCGATAATCCAATGACCAGGGACCAGAATAAGGATGTGCTTGTAGACTACCCAGCCCCCACTAGTGTGACTGCTATTACAACGCTGGTAGACAAGCAAGATCCTAAGAGCTCTATCAATACGTACACTCACATATTAAGATAGAAAAACTAAGTAGCATACTACCATGTTTAGCAAGACTGTTATATACATGTGAATATCCCAAGCTTCCATTAAGTAATATACAAACTAGTATGTACAGTAATGGCCTTCTAGGGCATAAACACTAACAATCTCCCACTTGCACTAGGGCCATGAACTGGCATATCGTAGACCAATGATCTCGAGCAGCCTCTCGAACTGAATCTGAGGAAGGGCCTTCGTGAATGGATCAGCAATGTTCTCTTCAGAAGCAACTCTCCGAACCTCGATCTCCCGACGATCAATGATCTCCCTGATCAGGTGATACCGCCTCAAGATGTGTCTGGACTTCTGATGGGACCTGGGTTCCTTCGCTAAAGCTATAGCGCCGTTGTTGTCGCAATACAGAGGTATTGGACCAACACTGGTAGGAACCACCTGAAGTTCTGTGAGGAACTTCTTCATCCAAACAGCTTCTTTTGCGGCATCGCAAGCAGCTATGTACTCCGCTTCCATCGTTGAGTCAGCAACGGTGTCCTGCTTGGAGCTCTTCCAGCACACCGCCCCTCCATTGAGGGTAAAGACATAACCCGACATGGACTTGGAATCGTCCTTATCACTCTGGAAGCCGGAATCAGCAAAGGCCTCCAACCTGAGGTCTTTTCCGCCGTAAACCAAGAACATCTCCTTAGTCCTCCTCAGGTACTTGAGAATGTTCTTAACTGCTTTCCAGTGCATCTCCCCTGGGTCTGACTGATACCGGCTTACCACGCTCAGTCAGTAAGCTACATCTGGTCTGGTACACAACATCGCATACATTATAGAGCCTACCGCAGAAGCGTAGGGTATAATAGACATGCGTTCCCTTTCCAAATCAGTCTTGGGAGACATCTCTTTGGAGAGGGTGATTCCGTGACAAGCCGGTAGGTTACCGCGCTTAGAATCTTCTATACTGAATCTTTTCAATATGGTGTCTATGTACCTGGACTGTGAAAGTCCCAACATCCTCTTTGATCTATCACGATAGATCTGGATCCCCAGAATGTAGGTGGCATCACCCAGGTCCTTCATGGAGAATTTCTGTGACAAGAATCTTTTGACTGACTGTAGCATAGGAATATCATTTCCTATTAGAAGAATGTCATCCACGTACAAGACGAGGAATACAACAACTCTCCCTACAATCTTACTGTATATGCATGGTTCATCTGGATTTTTGATAAAGTCGAATTCTTTGACAGTATCATCAAAACAGATGTTCCAACTCCGCGATGCCTGCTTTAGTCCATAAATGGATTTAAGCAGCTTGCATACTTTACCGCTGCTCCCACTCTGAATGAATCCTTCTGGCTGATCCATATAGACACTCTCTTCTAAATTTCCATTTAGAAAGGCCGTCTTTACGTCCATCTGCCAGATTTCATAATCGTGGAAGGCAGCAATAGCAAGAAGGACCCGAATGGATTTCAGCATAGCCACAGGAGAAAAAGTTTCGTCATAGTCCAAACCAGGTCTTTGACGGAAACCCTTTGCAACAAGTCTAGCTTTATAGGTTTCAACCTGTCCATCTACACCAATCTTCTTTCTGAAGATCCACTTGCATCCTACGGGTTTCACCCCATCTGGAGCAGTGTCCAAAGTCCATACTTTGTTAGTGTACATGGACTCCATTTCGGTCCGCATTGCATCCAGCCATTTTACCGAGTCACCGCTCTGAATGGCTTGCTGGAAGCTAGTAGGGTCGTCATTATCAATGATGCAATCTTCTCTATCCCCGTCTATGAGAAAACAGTAGTATCTCTCGGGCGGATGAGACTGCCTACTACTTCTGCGGATAGGCGCTGGTATGTCCCTTTCTTCTGAAACTTCTTGTTCTACCAAACTTTCAGTAACAGCTTGTGGTTCTGGAATTTCTTCCAGTTCTACTGCGCTCCCACTCTTCTGATTTTCTAAAAATTCAGTTTCTAAGAAGCGGGCATGACGAGAAACAAAAACCTTTTGTTCCTCTGCGTAGTAGAAACAATATCCCATGGAATTCTTTGGATATCCCACAAACTTACACTCTACTGAGCGTGCCTCGAGCTTGTCCGGATGCTGCTTTTTTACAAATGCTGGACATCCCCATGTCTTCAGGTACTGAAGATGGGGTTTCTTCCCACTCCACATCTGATATGGTGTGGTAGGCACAGTTTTGGTTGGAACCTTGTTCAAAAGATATGCTGCTGATTCTAGCGCATAACCCCAGAATGATCGCGGTAACTCAGCCTTACTCATCATGGAACGAACCATATCTAATAGGGTTCGATTCCTCCTTTCCGATACACCGTTGTGTTGTGGTGTGTATGGAGGAGTAAGCTGAGAGAGAATTCCTTTCTCTTTTAAGTAACCCAGGAACTCGGCACTTAAGTATTCACCACCTCGATCAGATCTCAGTATCTTAATACTTTTGTCTGTTTGGTTTTTCACTTCATTCTTGTATTCTTGGAATTTCTCAAAGGCCTCGGATTTATGCTTCATCAAGAAGATATGTCCATACCTAGAGAAATCATCCGTAAAAGTAATGAAGTAGGAATAACCACCTCGCGCATGTGTAGACATTGGACCGCACACGTCACTGTGTACGAGTCCTAAGAACTCGCTCGCTCTTACTCCGTGTCCAGAAAACAGAGTTTTTGTCATCTTTCCCATGAGACAAGATTCACAAGTGGCATAAGATTGATATTCGAACGGATTCAAATATCCTTCTCTATGTAACTTTGTTAACCGTGTTTCATTGATGTGACCTAGTCTACAATGCCATAGAAAAGCCTGATTCACTTCAGGAGACTTTCTTTTAAGTGTGTTCTGGACATTGAAAACCTGAGCTTGATTCAATACGTATATACCGTCATCTAATGTACCGGACCCAATCAGAACTTGATTTAGGTGGATGTGAACTACATCGCTTACGAATGTAAAGTCATATCCTTCTCTTGAAAGTGAGGACACTGATATGATATTACAAGTCAAACTAGGTACATACAGACAGTTACGTAGAATCAATATCTGCCCACTTGTCAAACCTAGGCGATATTCTCCCACGGATTCAGCATCCACGCTCATTCCGTTTGCAACTCTGAGAGACAAATCACCTATCCTTATAACTTTACGGTTTCTCAAAGCATGTAACGAATTACAGATATGAGATCCTGCTCCGGTATCTAGTACCCAGGAAGTAGAGTTAATTGACAAACAGTTCTCAATTACAAACACACTTGAGGCTGAAGCCACAACATGCTTCGAATCCTGGCTACTGGCTTCCAAAGCCCTGCAATCCTTCTACCAATGTCCATTCCCATAACAATAGGAATATCCCTCCTTACCTATACCAAGTCCCGAAACTGATTCTCTTCCCTTTCCTCCTACTTTGCTGACACAGTATATCGGCTTTGTAGAGGTCTTCTTCTTTTCACCCTTTGCTTTCGCCTTAGATGAAGAGGAAGAAGGTCCCCTATTAAGCAGAGCTTGTGTCTCCCTGGTTTCTTTCAGGGTGTAAGTAGAGGGTAGGGACTGTGGAAATAAGTCAGTACATGACCTGTTTCCCAACGTGGTCTCCAGGTCCTTGAGCTCATCAATATAGCTAGTCATCATAAGGACGTCGTCCCTTACAGATGACCCGTCAGCCGACCTCGCTTGAATCAATTCGTTCGAGGCCTCATATCTTGCGATATGAGATTGCTCTCCATATAAATCTTTGTTATAGAGAAAGATGGAACCAGAGTCCATCTTCTCGTGCTGCTTCTGGTATCTACCATCAACTGAAGCCAACACGAGGCACTTGGCTTTCGCTTTATTCTTTTCCTTTGTCTGACGGATATCCATATCCGCGACGGTAGAAACTGGACCTGGGACGGTGGGATCTTGAGTAGTAATAGGGTGGTCCATCTTGTCACAGGCAATGGTCATCTGGACAGACCTTTGCCAGTCAAATAAGTTAGATTCAGTCATCTTGTTATCTAGATGTAACCTGGTCATGGTCACAAGGTCGCTGCAATGAGAGAGAGAGAAGAAAACACTTTAGCATGATGCTCTTGCAAGTTTAGAGTGGTTTTTAATTTATCTAAACTGGATGGCTCCCACTGTTTCTCGAATCCTTCCTCAAACCATAAAAGAAGAATTAGCCAGGACTATTCTCACCGTACAATACTTGCTTAACCGTTCAGCCAGGCCAGTGTCGATACTTCGAGGGAGGTTTTCCAACGCTTTCGCGAAGTTCCTTAATTAAATAACCTCTTTTCTCTGGGGGCGTAACCCCGCTGACACCTTTTTGGACACCTACTAGGTTTATAGCATTGATCGTTAAGTGACGAATATCCTGATAAGTAGCATGTACTCACAGTAGGATCGGGATCCAAATATCATCATCTGATAATGTTGTAGGAATGCTACCAACATTCATCAAACTCAAAATGGTATGCATCTCTTTGCAAATTTCAGTTTCTTTAGAAATTCCCGATATACATTTTTGCCCCATGTTCTTATGACCTTGACGAAAGCCAACAAATCATAAAACACATGTCAAGTTCTGCCCATCATTATCTTGTTAATTTGAACCCACCCGTATATACCCTTGACGAAAGCCAACAAGGTTATACGACTGTCCCAAACCAACTCATCTATCTATGCAACAAATGAATACCCCAGCAGCTACCAAACACTGTGCCTTGACGAAAGCCAACAAGCATAGCTTGAATACTACTGACCATCCATAAGAAATGACGGAGGGCTACGACTGGTTTTGGCGAAACCGTGAACGTAGTGAACTTGATATAATCGAAGGAACCTGATAGCTTTTAAAAGGAGTGGTTAAAGCTCCGCATTTAAAAATATCTGTTTTAAAATAACCGAGTGGTTTCTTTTAAATTGTTCCAACGATTTAAACTTGGTTTATTTTCTTTGCATTATAGATAATGCGTCCCATCATTAACCTATCATTGCAGAAAACAACGAAAATACAACGTCCTCTTATGCCATCCGCATTCGCCACGGGGTCCCGTCATCACCCGTTAGGTTACTTAACTAACGACAGAGCGGGGGCAGGGCTAGCGCGGGTGTAAAACATAAGTGACGTCTAAATAGCTACATTATATATAGATATTTTACATTCGTCTGACGCAATGATATTCATTCCAGAACACAGATAAACAATATTGGATTTGCAAGCAATCTGTATTTCTTTTGAGCCTGCAAGAAAAGACAGATTACACAGTTGTGATGAATAGCCGTTACCCCACCCTCGACCCCTACGGGTACGGCAAACTACCCACCCGGCAGTTTGTGTACCCCACCTTGGGTCAGTCCTAGGAGCAAAAACAGTAAAATGAAATAATACAACGGTGGCTACAACCGCAACCTGGATGTGCCCCGCAAAATAATATTACAACAAATTACATTTACAACAAATGAATTAAACAATAACCCATTGCTAAACCCCGGCTAAACACCACAACAGTCCAATACAGTTTATATGCACAAACAGATATAACCATTTCAGAAATGTGCAACCCCCTGCCAACCGACATACTAGCAGTTAGGGGAGGTTTACGAACACATTAAACAATCACAGATATAATCCAATATGCAAATACTGTACAATTTCGATCGATTAAACATCTTTAATATTGCTCCAAAATCTGCTCTGTATACTGGAAACCTGAGCAAAATTAAAATATTCCAGAAACTCCCAAATTTCACAGAGAAGCAACAGAAGAAAATTGGGTTCCTGACTCGCCAACTCGGCGGCGGAAGCGCGGCGACTCAGTAGGCTGAGGCCGCGGTTCCGCGGCGAGTTAGGCGATTCAGGGGACTATTTTTCTTGGGTGTTCTTCTGAGGTCATGTCAAGCTCTCTGAGCACACCTGAAAAATTTTTGGACTTCATTTTAAGTTCGACAGAAACTGAACAGATTTAGGGTTTTCCGGCTTCGTTTTTCCGTTCGAAATTCGTACAAATTTGCAATTAAGTTATTTATTGTTTAGCGAGGCTCTGATACCACTGTAAGTCGATGTACTTCACCCCAGTACTTCTGGGGAGGCGGAATTTTCAGAAACGATCATGTTTAAAGAACGAACATCGACTAACCGCTTAAATCGAAGCTAAACGATAACTAACCAAACATATAGTTGTTCTAAACTACTATGCTTAGGGATTATACCTATCGAAACTAGTCCTTCGTCTTTAAGATCTCTTTGTTCTCCTCGGCCTTCTCTAGGTAGTAGACGATCCACCCGAGAGCAAAACTCCAAGCTAAACCTCTAAACTTGAGGCAACTAACCTTCTTGGATTGCTAATCAAAGAAGATAGATGAAATAGAGTGATGGTTATAGATTGATTAGTCTAACTAATCCTAGATCTCAACACATGAGGGTGAGGATTAGCCTTTTGAAGAGAGAGAGCTTGAGGAGAGAGAATGTGAATAATATTATGTTAAATAAGTTATGAGTATCATATCATATATGAAGCATTTTCTAATAAGAAGAAAAGAATAAAGAGTGATGAATAATCATGCTTCATAAAATATCTAGTGGTGATTCATTAGCATGAGTCATTAAGCAATAAATGTGTATTAATGAAATGAATGAATCACCACCATGACTCATATAACTCATTTAATGAATATGACACATAACCCTCCTTAGTCACCATCTTCTAGAAGCTTCTCGTACAATTACGAGAACGCCCCTCTAATCCGCAAAAATACGGAAAAACTTTAGACTGTAAAAATCCAATAACAGGATACCAGTAGCTGGCTTAAATCAAAGCGGACTGGTAAAAACTGTCCGAAAGTCGTGCGTAAACGCACGTATGCGTCCGAACCCTTTTCGTAAAACCATACGACCTCTATATCGTTTCGCCTGGAGTAGGAAACTCTCTGTGTGGGACTCTAGAGACTCGACTACTACGCTGGCAGTGGGTTTAACCACAGACCGCAAGCGACACTAGCTGTACGTAACGGTCCCCAGGTAGTTGTCGATAAGAAGGCCGATGAGAAAACCCATCCGAACTCCTACTGAGTCTGATGTGACAATCTCCATACAGTCCGGTCCGTTCGTCCAAGACTATCGCATATCGGGCCTAGGGGGGCGGCAAGCGTCAGTCCCCTAATAGCGGTATAAGTCGTGTCGGAGGGAAGCCCATTACACCCTGAGAAACTAGTGGAACCTACCAGCAAATCTCGCTTGCCCTGGCCAGGGACTTTGCGTAATGGCTCTTTGACACAGCACGATATCTACTCCCAATACCGGGAGGGACGAATCCTGTCTAACCGCCACTGCCTCCAAGTGCTCGGGACTGCACCCAACTGCTACCTGTTTGCACGACTCTTTTAAGCCGTGGTAGGGTAGCAATCTAAGAACAGTGGGACACACTCGAGGCGAAGTAGCAGTGTCAAGTCTGCGGACTACGCTGTACTCATGTCACCTGGGAACTGTTCACTGACGACTGGTATCAAACCAACCAACAGTTCCCTGTGAGTCCTGTCCGGTGTACCCGTAACCTAACGAGCACCTGCATACTATCTCCAGTACGACGTACTGACGGCTGTTGGACAGACCATCTCCCCAACTGGGATGAGAAGCGTACACACCAGTCTACTCTGGAGTATCGATGCTGTGTCTCGATAATCCAACGACCAGGGACTAGAATAAGGATGTGCTTGTAGACTACCCAGCCCCCACTAGTGTGACTGCCATCACAACGCTGGTAGACAAGCAAGATCCTAAGAGCTCTATCAATACGTACACTCACATATTAAGATAGAAAAACCAAGTAGCATACTACCATGTTTAGCAAGACTGTTATATACATGTGAATATCCCAAGCTTCCATTAAGTAATATACAAACTAGTATGATACAGTAATGGCCTTCTAGGGCATAAACACTAACACAAGTATCATCCTCAAATCCGTATGTGAACACATAGTCCCATACCCATGTGAACACATAACTATAAAGAATCCCATGAGCACATATCAATAGGAAAGTATGCAAGTATGTATGTGTGTATGTGTAGTGCAACACTACCCTAGGGTTCGCAACGCTAAAATAATCCAACACACCAATATCCAACTTAAACATCGTTAATAATCCCAAATAGCATATAATAATTGTTGGTGTGTATACGCATCCGTATACACCACCACGGACTGCGGGGGTGCTATACGCCATCCACCCGACTTCTCCCCGTAGATATAAATCTACTCACCTGGTCCTCGCTCGCCGGTGCCGACGTCGCTACGCGCTTGCTTGTCGTCTCGAAGTCCACATGGGGGTAGCTACATATCACAACGCATCGTATCGCATTAAAATCCGACTCATGACCAAAACGACACACGAATCCCACATAAGTTAAAACCTATGGTTGCTTTAACAAATCAACCCAAAAACCCTCGACGTCGGCGTACAAACGCCAAACCATCGAGAAAAACTCAAACGTATCAATCATGGTTTCACAACACCTTAATTATATATATAAAATACGGTTAAAATCACCAAAACTTCAAATTCGCTTTAAAGCTATTTTTCCGAAAACCTAATAAGCAAAATTAAACGCTTTAATACAACATCTTGATGTTTAAATGAATCTAGCGTCCACAATATTGACTAAATATCACAACAAAGTCATATAAACCATTCCTATAATTTATTCGCATCAATTTCCATAATTTCCAAAATTCTAGTTTACAATATACCCAAATTTTAACAATTTTATAGCAAAAATACACAAACTACAATCTAGATTGGATTTTCATGAATTAAAGTATTAAACTACACTTTAAAATGTTAATAATGCCATGAATACCCTAATTAGATTTTTAGACCCAATTATTTAACCAATTTTAAAAACCTAGTTTGCAATATTATGCAATTTAGACAATTTAAAAGTAGCAGTTAGCAAGATGCAACAAGATTAAGTTTTACATAACAATAACATATTAATCTACTCATTAAGACCACAATCTAGTGATAACAAACCTAATAAAAATTTAAACCCTTTTCTAGAATTTTCTAAACTAGCAATCACAACCAAATTAACACTTGAATAAATTAGATTAACATAGTCAAACCAACAATTTAGCCTTTAGGTTAAGAATTTTACCTCAAAAAAAAAAAATCAAGAGATCAAGAATGAAAACCAAGCCTCCAAAATGCTTCCTTTTCTTCAAGATCCATGCTAGCTTGGACAAGAAATAATGGGTAGGTCTTGGAATTGGAATTAGCTTTGAATTTCTATGGTTTTTTTAAGCATTTTTGTGGATTTTTCATGCAAAAATTGAGTTGGATTTGGGGGAGGGCTGCTGCTGAAATGAGAGTAAAAGGAGTGAGAGAGTGAGGTATGTGAAATGCTAAGTCAAAGAAAATCCAAGTCAACCCAACCCATACATCTTTCTTCTTCTCATTTTCTTTTTATTTCATTTTATAAGTAATGAAAAGTGAGGTGATTGGAGAGAGAAAGAGGGAGAGGGCTGTCAAAAAGGGCCGGCCACATGGTGGGGAGAAGAGAGAGGGTGTGTGTGTGAGGCAAAGAACACCAAACACCAATTCAATATGCACCAAAACCCTTTTATTTTCACAAAATAAGCCTTTTTCTATCATATTTTCTAAAACCGTTTTGGCAAACCATTTTATTTCAAAAACCACATGATAAATTTTTTTTTAAAGTTTTATGATGCACAAAATTTGTTTCAACTCATTCCAATTTGTAATTTTCCCTAATTAAATGTATTAGTGACGGCTTAAAATAATAATAAAATAATATTTTTTCAGAAAATTTGAAATTTCACCAGCGGCTCAATAAACACAAAATAATAGCAATTACATAGCTAGAATATGTATATTTAATTTTTATAATAAGATATTTGCATTTTGAATTTTTACAGAAAACCCCCTTATTTTACCGATTTTCCGAAATTTCACCGAAACGATTTTCAAAACGCTACAGCTGCATCTGATGCTGCAAAAGAAGCTGTCTGGATAAGGAAGTTCTTGAAAGAACTTCAGGTGGTTCCGTCCATTGTTGATCCAATACCTCTGTATTGCGACAACAACGGGGTTATAGCTTTAGCGAAGGAACCCAGGTCCCATCAGAGATCCAGACACATCTTGAGGCGGTATCACCTGATCAGAAAGATCGTAGATTGCCAGGAGATTGAGGTTCGGTGGGTCGCCTTAGAAGATAACACTACAGATCCATTCACCAAGGCCTTACCCCAGACTCAGTTCGAGCGGCTGATCGAGATGATAGGTCTTCGATACGTCAGTACATGGCCTTAGTGCTAGTGGGAGATTGTTAGTGTATATGCCCTAGAGGCCATTACTGTATCATACTAGTTTGTATATTACTTAATGGAAGATTGGGATATTCACCTTGTATAGACAATCTTGCTCAATATAGTAGTATGCTACTTTGTTTGTTTCTACTTCAATGTGTACATGTGTTTATTTTAGTATATCACCTATACACATTAGTGGAGCCCTTAGGATCTTTGCTTGATTACCAGCGTTGTGATGGCAGTCACACTAGTGGGGGCTGGGTAATCTATAAGCACATCCTTATACAGGTCCCTAGTCGCAGGACTATCGAGACAGGGCATCGATACTCCGGAGTAGACTAGCGTATGCGCTTCTCATCCCAGTATGGGAGATGGTCTGTCCCACAGCCATCAGTACGTCGTACTGGAGATAGTATACGGGTGCTCGTTAGGTTACGAGTACACTGGACAGGACTCGTCGGGAACTGACCGGTTGGTATTATACCTATCGTCAGTTATCAGTTCCCAGGTGACATGAGTACAGCTTAGTCCGCTGACTTGACACTGTCACTTCGCCTCGAGTGTGTTCGCACTGTACTTTGATTACTACCGTACCACGGCTCAAAGGAGTCGTGCAAACAGGTGGTAGTTGGGTGCAGTCCCGAAGCACTTGGAGGCAGTGACGGTTAGACAGGATTCGTCTCTCCCGGTATTGGGGGTTGACATCGCACTGTGTCTAGGAGAGCCATTACACGAGTAGTCCCTGGCCAGGGCAATCGAGATATACTGGTAGGCTTCCATTGTTATCTCAGGGTGTTTTGGGCTTCACCCCGACACGACTTGTACCGCTATTAGGGGACTGACGTTTACCGCCCCCTAGGCCCGCTATGCGATGTATCAGACGAACAGAACGGACTGTACGGAGAATGTCACATTCAGGCTCTGTAGGAGTTCAGATGGGTTTCACCTCGTCAGTCTTCTTGTCGGCATCTACCTGGGGACCGTTACGCACAGCTAGTGCCGCTTGCGGTCTGTAGTTAAACCCACTGCCAGCGTAGTGTCGAGTCTTTAGAGTCCCACACAGAAAGCTATTCGCCTTTAGGCAAAAGAGTAGAGGTCGCATAGTTTTGTGGCAGGTCGCATGGTTTTGCGGCAGGGTTCGGTCACATCCGTGCACTTGTGCACGTACAGTGTCCGGACAGTTTACACTAGCGGGCTTTGGTTTAAACCAGATCCTAGTGTACGTATTGGGATTGGATTTATCCAGTTTGTATTCGTGTTCCTCAGAACGCGGATGCGGGTGTGTATGCACAGTTGACGGAGAGACAGAGGCAGAAGATTCTCATTAGGGTTGTTGACCGTTGACTATTGACTTTTTGCTCAACCCTAATGAGAATATGGTATATGATTAACAATAATATTAATTAAGTATTGTGGTGACATGGTTGATGAGGGGTTGACTTTGTTGACTTGTTGACTTTGTTGACCGGTTGACTAGGTTGGACTAGTTGACCATCATGATGACAATGGCTATCGTTTCATGGCAAATACTTTTTACTTGCTTGTTTCTCTTGTGAGAAATGAGTGCATGAAATGATATGGCTATTGTAGCTTAAACCATTTACACAATACTTGATTACTATTTTGTGATGATGGTTTTGGATTATGAGAGCCAAGAAAGAAAAGTCTTCTCTCATTCTATTATTCTCATTCTCTCTCTTGTTCTTGAGCTCTCATCTCCTTCCTCTTGCTCTCCCTCTCTTAGTCTATGGTTCACTTGTCTCATGTGTTGAGAACCAAGAACCATAGAGAAAATCCCAACACACTCTTCTCTACTCATTCTAGTTCACAAGGTTTGGCAAACCAAGTGAACTAGTTTCTTCAAAGACCGAAGAAGAAGCCAAAGGTAGAAGCGTTCGAGGTGGATCCATCTTCGGCGCAAGGAGACGACGGAGTGAAGACGATCCGGACAACCATCGAGAGTCAAAGAAGAAGGAGTTCAAGAAAGTAAGGTATAACCCCCTAACCGAGTAGTTAACAACTCCTAATTAGGTTGTTAGTTAGATGTTTAACAAAGATCCGGTTTTGAGTCCATGTTACCACCTCTAGAAAAATTGTTTTTCACCAAATTCCGCATGCCCGAAAGTACCGGGAGAGGTAGCATGGACTTACAAGAATATCACGCATTAAAAGAACTAATGCAAGAAAATAAACCAAGCAAAAGTCGTTGGAACACTTTCGAAAAACCACTCGGTTCTTTTCAAAACTAACTTTTAAATGCAGAGTTTGAGCCACTCCTTTTAAAAGCTATCTCGTTCCATCGATCATATCAAGTTCACTATGTTCACGGTTTTGCCAAAACCATCCGTGCCCTCCATCATTTTAGTTAAATATTTGGTAGTATTCAAGCTATGTATTTTGACCTCACGCCAAGGCATAGTGATTGGTAGCTGCCAGATATTTATCTGTTGCATAGATAGAATGCGTTGGTTTGAGACAGTCGTACTACCATTTTGGTCTACGTCAAGGGTATGTACGGGTGGGTTCAAATTAACCTGGATAATGATGGGAAGAACTTGACATGTGACTTATGACATTTTGACCTCACGCCAAGGTCATAAGAGCATGGGGCAAAAATCTACATCGGGAGTTTCAAAAGAACTGAAACTTGCTAGTGTTGCATACCATTTGGAGTGTGATGATTCTGGTAGGATTCCTTCAGTTTCGTCACGCGATGATATTTGGATCCCGATCCTACTGTGAGTATATGCTACTCCTCGGGAAATTTCTCACTTAACGATCAATGCTATAAACCAAGTAGGTGTCTAGAAAGGTGTTAGCGGGGCTACGCCCCCAGGGAAAAGAGGTTCTTAAATTAAGGAACTTCGCGAAAGCGTTGGAAAACCTCCCTCGAAGTACCAACACCAGCCTGGCCGAACGGTTAAGCAGGTATTGTACGGTGAGATTGATCCTGACTAATTCTTCCTTTTTGGTTGGAGGAGGGATTCGAGAAACAGTGGGAGCCATCCTGTTTAGACAAACTAAAAACCACTCTAAACTTGCAAGAGCATCATGCTGAGTGTTTCTTCTTCTCTCTCCTAATTGCAGCGACCAATCGACATGACTGGACTTAAGTCACTTCTAGATAAAAACATACTGACAGGGCCAAACTACAAAGAATGGCTCAGGAATGTCAAAATGGCAATCACTTACGACAAGCTAGGGTATCTTCTTACCACCAAAGCTCCCCTGTCCCAAGTCCCACCTCCAGCGTCGCGGATAAGGAAATCCGTAAGACTTGGGAGATTGATAGCGCGAAGGCCAAGTGCCTCGTACTTGCCTCTATGAACAACGAACATCAGAGGAGGCACGAGAATATGGACCTTGAATCCATATTTCTCCATACAAAAGAACTGTATGGAGAGCAGTCTCGTATCGCAAGATACGAAGTGTCGAAGAAGTTATTTTCGGCAAGGTTGGCCATCGGATCATCGGTAGCGGAACAGTGCTTAAGATGATTGGCTTCATTGAGGAGCTCGCGGAACTTGGGACCATGTTAGAGAACGAGCTTTATACGGACTTGATTCTCCAGTCCCTTCCTTCCACTTACGCCCAGTTTATCCTGAACTTCAACTTACAAGAAAAAGAAGTTGAACTTTCAGAACTCCTCAACATGCTGAGGAGTGCAGAGGGCACCCTACAGAAAGGTAGGGAAACATCCACTTTGTTTGTAGGAGGATCTTCCTCTTCTAGGTCCAAGGCGAAAGCCAAGGGAAAGAAGAAGAAAGCCCCTGCCAAACCAATGGGCGGTGTTAGTAAAGTGGATACGAAGGGAAAAGAAAAAGCAACAAAGAAAGCGGGGCAGCTTGTGGATAAAGAAGAATGCTTCTATTGTCATAAGAAAGGACACTGGAAGAATGATTGCAGGGCTTGGAAAGCCAGGACACAGGAATTGAAGCAGGTTGCGGCTTCAGCTTCACGTGTGTATGTTATTAAAAACTGTCTTTCAATAAACTCTACTTCCTGGGTATTGGATACCGGATCAGGATCTCATATCTTTAATTCTTTGCAGGCGTTGAGAAACCGTAGGGTTTTGAAGGCAGGTGACATGACCCTCAGAGTTGCAAACGGAGCTAGCATGGATGCTAAGGCCGTGGGGGACTATCACCTGGGAATGTCAGATGGACATGTTTTGGTTTTGCGTAATTGCTTTTTTGTACCCAACGCAACTTGTAATATCATTTCTGTATCTTTAGTTTTTAAAGAGGGTTATGAATTTGCGTTTGTAAGTAATGTTGTAAACATTCACCTTAATCAAGTTTTGATTGGGTCAGGTACATTGAGCAATGGTATATACGTATTAAACCAACCACAGATTTTCAATGTCCAGAATACACACAAAAGAAAGTCTCCGGAAATAATCAGACTTTCTTATGGCATTGTAGACTAGGTCACATCAATAAGAGAAGGTTGACGAAGTTACATACAGAAGGATATTTGAATCCGTTCGAATATCAATCGTATGCCATTTGTCAATCCTGTCTCAAAGGAAAGATGACAAAGACTCCGTTCACTGGACACAGAGTAAGAGCGAGCGAGCTCTTGGGACTCGTACACAGTGACGTGTGTGGTCCAATGTCTACACATGCGCGAAGCGGTTATTCTTACTTCATTACTTTTACGGATGACTTTTCAAGGTACGGTTATGTCTTCTTAATGAAACATAAGTCCGAAGCCTTTGGAAAATTCCAGGAATATAAGAATGAAATAGAAAAACAAACCGGCAAAAGTATCAAGATTCTAAGATCGGATTGAGATGGTGAATACTTGAGTGCCGAGTTCCTGGACTATTTAAAAGAGAACGGAATTCTCTCTCAGCTTACTCTTCCATACACTCCGCAACATAACGGTGTATCGGAGAGACGGAACCGAACCCTATTAGATATGGTTCGGTCCATGATGAGTAACACTGAGTTACCGCGATCATTCTGGGGGTATGCGCTAGAATCAGCTGCATACCTTTTGAAACGAGTTCCAACTAAGACTGTGCCTACCACACCATATGAAATATGGAGTGGGAAGAAACCCTATCTTCAATATCTGAAGATCTGGGGATGTCCGGCTTTTGTAAAAAAGCAGCATGCAGACAAGCTCGAGGCACGCTCAGTACTGTGCAAGTTTGTGGGATACCCAAAGAACTCCAGGGGGTATCTCTTCTCTTACGCAGAGGAACAAAAGATTATTGTTTCTCGTAATGCCCATTTTCTAGAACACCAGTTCTTAGAAAAGGAAACAAATGGGAGCGAAATAGAACTGGAAGAAATTCCAAAACCACAAACTATTACTGAAAGTTTAGTGGAACCAGAGGGTTCAAAAGAACAGGACATTCCTACGCCGCTCCGCAGAAGTAGTAGGCAGTCTCATCCACCCGAGAGATACTACGGTTTTCTCATAAACGGGGATAGAGATGATTGCATCATAGATTATGATGAGCCTACTAGCTTCCAGCAAGCCGTTCAGAGCGTCGACTCGGTAAAATGGCTGGATGCAATGCGGACCGAAATGGAGTCCATGTACACCAACAAAGTATGGACGTTGGACGTTGCTCCAGACGGGGTAAAACCCGTAGGATGCAAATGGATCTTCAAAAGGAAGATTGGTGTAGATGGACAGGTTGAGACCTATAAAGCTAGACTGGTTGCAAAGGGTTTTCGTCAAAGACCTGGTTTGGACTATGACGAGACCTTTTCTCCAGTAGCTATGTTGAAATCCATTCGGATCCTTCTTGCCATTGCTGCCTTCCACGATTATGAGATTTGGCAGATGGACGTAAAGACAGCTTTTCTAAATGGAAATTTAGAGGAGTGTGTCTATATGGACCAGCCAGAGGGTTTCATTCAGAGTGGGAGCAGCGGAAAGGTGTGCAAGTTGCTTAAGTCCATTTACGGACTAAAGCAGATATCGCGGAGTTGGAACATCTGTTTTGATGAGACGGTCAAAGAATTTGGCTTTATCAAAAATCCAGATGAACCATGCATCTATAGTAGATTTGTAGCGAGAACTGTAGTATTCCTCGTTTTATACGTGGATGACATTCTCTTAATAGGAAATGACATTCTTATGCTACAATCTGTCAAGGGGTTCTTGTCACACAGGTTCTCCATGAAAGACCTGGGTGATGCCTCATACATCATGGGGATCCGGATCCATCGTGATAGATCCAAGAGGATATTAGGACTTTCACAGTCCAGGTACATCGACACCATACTGAAAAGATTCAGTATGGAAGATTCTAAGCGCGGTAATCTACCGGCTTGTCACGGGATCACCCTCTCTAAAGAGATGTCTCCCAAGATTGATTTGGAGAGGGATCGCATGTCTATTATACCCTACGCTTCTGCGGTAGGCTCTATAATGTATGCGATGTTGTGTACCAGACCGGATGTAGCTTATGCACTGAGTGTCGTAAGCCGGTATCAGTCAAACCCTGGGGAGAAACACTGGATAGCGGTAAAGAACATTCTCAAGTACCAGAGAAGGACTAAGGAGATGTTCTTGGTGTATGGCGGGAAAGACCTCCAGATCGAGGCCTTTGCTGACTCCAGCTTCCAAAGTGACAAGGATGATTCCAAGTCCATGTCGGGTTTTGTCTTTACCCTCAATAGAGGGGCGGTGTGTTGGAAGAGTTCCAAACAGGAAACCGGTGCAGACTCGACGATGGAAGCAGAATACATCGCTGTATCTGATGCCGCAAAAGAAGCTGTCTGGATGAGGAAGTTCTTGAAAGAACTTCAGGTGGTTCCGTCCATTGTTGATCCAATACCTCTGTATTGCGACAACAACGGGGCTATAGCTTTAGCGAAGTAACCCAGGTCCCATCAGAGATCCAGACACATCTTGAGGCGGTATCACCTGATCAGGGAGATCGTGGATCGCCAGGAGATCGAGGTTCGGAGGGTCGCTTCAGAAGATAACAATGCAGATCCATTCACCAAGGCCTTGCCCCAGACTCAGTTTGAGCGGCTGATCGAGATGATAGGTCTTCGATACGCCAGTACATGGCCTTAGTGCAAGTGGGAGATTGTTAGTGTATATGCCCTAGAGGCCATTACTGTATCATACTAGTTTGTATATTACTTAATGGAAGTTTGGGATATTCATCTTGTATAAACAATCTTGCTCAATATAGTAGTATGCTACTTGGTTTGTTTCTACTTCAATGTGTACATGTGTTTATTTTTGTATATCACCTATACACATTAGTGGAGCCCTAAGGATCTTTGCTTGATTACCAGCGTTGTGATGGCAGTCACACTAGTGGGGGCTTGGTAATCTATAAGCACATCCTTATACAGGTCCCTAGTCGCAGGACTATCGAGACAGGGCATCGATACTCCGGAGTAGACTAGCGTATGCGCTTCTCATCCCAGTGTGGGAGATGGTCTGTCCCATAGCTATCAGTACGTCGTACTGGAGATAGTATACGGGTGCTCGTTAGGTTACGAGTATACTGGACATGACTCGTCGGGAACTGACCGGTTGGTATTATACCTATCGTCAGTTATCAGTTCCCAGGTGACATGAGTACAGCTTAGTCCGCTGACTTGACATTGTCACTTCGCCTCGAGTGTGTCTCACTGTACTTTGATTACTACCCTACCACGGCTCAAAGGAGTCGTGCAAACAGGTGGTAGTTGGGTGCAGTCCCGAAGCACTTGGAGGCAGTGACGGTTAGACAGGATTCGTCTCTCCCGGTATTGGGGGTTGACATCGCGCTGTGTCTAGGAGAGCCATTGCACGAGTAGTCCCTGGCCAGGGCAATCGAGATATACTGGTAGGCTTCCAGTGTTATGTCAGGGTGTTTTGGGCTTCACTCCGACACGACTTGTTCCGCTATTAGGGGACTGATGTTTACCGCCCCCTAGGCCCGCCATGCGATATATCAGACGAGCAGACCAGACTGTACGTAGAATGTCACATTCAGGCTCAGTAGGAGTTTAGATGGGTTTCACCTCGTCAGTCTTCTTGTCGGCATCTACCTGGGGACCGTTACGCACAGCTAGTGCCGCTTGCGGTCTATGGTTAAACCCACTGCCAGCGTAGTTTCGAGTCTTTAGAGTCCCACACAGAAAGCTATTCGCTTTGAGGAAAAAGAGTAGAGGTCGCAAGGTTTTGCTGCAGGTCACATGGTTTTGCGACAGGGTTCGGTCACATCCGTGCACTTGTGCACGTACAGTGTCCGGACAGTTAACACTAGAGGGCTTTGGTTTAAGCCAGATCCTAGTGTACGTATTGGGATTGGATTTATCCAGTATGTATTCGTGTTCCTCGGAACGCGGATGCGGGTGTGTATTCACAGTTGATGGAGAGACAGAGGCAGAGGATTCTCATTAGGGTTGTTGACCGTTGACTGTTGACTATTGACTTTTTGCTCAACCCTAATGAGAATATGATATATGATTAACAATAATATTAATTAAGTATTATGGTGACATGGTTGTTGAGGGGTTGACTTTGTTGACTTGTTGACTTTGTTGACCGGTTGACTAGGTTGGACTAGTTGACCATCATGATGACAATGGCTATCATTTCATGGCAAAGACTTTTTACTTGCTTGTTTCTCTTGTGAGAAATGAGTGCATGAAATGATATGGCTATTGTAGCTTAAACCATTTACACAATACTTGATTACTATTTTTGTGATGATGGTTTTGGATTATGAGAGCCAAGAGAGAAAAGTATTCTCTCATTCTATCATTCTCATTCTCTCTCTTGTTCTTGAGCTCTCATCTCCTTCCTCTTGCTCTCCCTCTCTTTTGGTCTATGGTTCACTTGTCTCATGTGTTGAGAACCAAGAACCATAGAGTAAAATCCCAACACACTCTTCTCTACTCACTCTAGTTCACAAGGTTTAGCAAACCAAGTGAACTAGTTTCTTCAAAGATCGAAGAAGAAGCCAAAGGTAGAAGCTTTCGGGTGGATCTATCTTCGGCGCAAGGAGACGACGGAGTGAAGCCGATCCGGACAACCATCGAGGCTTGAAGATGAAGGAGTTCAAGAAAGAAAGGTATAACCCCCTAACCGAGTAGTTAACAACTCCTAGTTAGGTTGTTAGTTAGATGTTTAACAAAGATCCGGTTTTGAGTCCATGTTACCACCTCTAGAAAATTGTTTTTCACCAAATTACGCATGCCCGAAAGTACCGGGAGAGGTAGCATGGACTTACACTCTTGAGTTCATCATTAAGGACACATCGGCGAATGATCTGATTAGGACAATACTTAAACAAATAAAGTTCATCCCAGTAAAAATGTTTTACTTGGGATAGAAATCGATGTTTGTCTTGTTTCGACCATTCACACGAAATAAGTCCCGTAGCAAGATAATTCACAACATCCCCGAACCAAGGTTCAGTGGATACTTTTAAGAGTTGTTCGTCTGGAAAAGAATCATTGATCGGCAGGGTCACAGGTGAAAAAGAGATGCGCGAAAGATGGTCGGCTACAACGTTTTCACATCCTTTCTTATCTTTAATAACAAGATCAAATTCTTGTAATAGAAAGATCCAACGTATTAGCCTACCTTTAGCATCCTTCTTTGCCAAAAGATGTTTTAAAGCGGAGTGGTCAGTGTACACAACAATAGGTGAGCCAATCAAGTAAGGCCTGAATTTTTCTAATGCAAATACAACCGCCAAAAGTTCTTTTTCGGTAGTTGTATAATTAATTTGAGCATCGTTCAGGGTATTACTTGCATAATAGATCACGCGTGACATCTTTTCAATGTGCTGTCCTAAGACTGCACCCACTGCAAAATCTGACGCATCACACATAAGCTCAAACGGGTGGTTCCAATATGGAGATGATAAAACGGGGGCTGTAGTGAGAGAGTGTTTGAGTGAGTCAAATGCTGCCTCACAATCCGAGTCAAAGTGAAAGGTTGTGTCCTTGGCCAAGAGAAGAGTTAAAGGTCTAGCAATTTTGCTAAAATCCTTAATGAATATCCTGTAAAAGCCTGCATGGCCAAGAAAAGGTCGTATATCCTTGAAGAATTTGGGACGAGGTAGCTTATGAATGACATCTATTTTAGCTCTGTCAACCTCAATGCCTTTCCGTGAAATCACATGTTCAAGTACAATTCCCTCTTGGACCATGAAATGGCATTTTTCCCAATTCAAGGTTAAGTTCTTCTCTTTACAACGAGTAAGAACTGCGTCAAGATGTGATAGGCAGTCAGCAAATCAATCTCCGAATATCGAGAAATCGTCCATGAAAATCTCCAGAAAATTCTCGACCATATCCGAGAATATCTTCATCATACACCATTGAAATGTAGCGGGAGCATTGCATAACCCAAAGGGCATGCGTCTATAAGCAAAAGTACCAAAAGGACAAGTAAATATGGTTTTGTCTTGATCCTTTTTGGCAATAGGGACCTGGTTATAGCCAGAGTATCCGTCCATGAAGCAATAGTATTCACGTCCAGCTAAGCGTTCTAACATCTGGTCAATAAAAGGTAGAGGAAAGTGGTCTTTCCTCGTTGCGGCATTGAGTTTTCTATAATCAATACATACACGCCACCCAGTTTGAGTGCGTGTCTGAATTAACTCATTTGCTTCATTTGTTATGACCGTGATGCCAGATTTCTTAGGGACGACATGAATTGGACTTACCCATTGGCTATCGGAGATTAGATAAATGATACCATTGTTAAGGCATTTGACGATCTCTTTCTTCACTGCATCCTTCATGACGGGGTTTAACTGTGTCTGTGGTTGTCGGGTTGGCTTAGCTTCATCCATCAGATGTATATGGTGTTCTACAATTAAGGGACTAATCCCTTTGATGTCAGCCATAGTCCAAGCAAATGCCTGCCTATTAGATCTCAATACCGTCAAAAGAGCGTTCTCTTGTTCTGAGGCTAGAGAAGCTAATATGATAACAGGTAAAGACTCATTCTCACCTAAATATGCATATTTAAGGTGAGAAGGTAAAAGTTTGAGATCTAATGCGGGCAGAGAAACTATAGAAGGTGGGGTCATCGAATGATATTCGGAGTCAAGGAGAAGCTCGTAGCCTGCATAAGATACATACTCGGAAGGTGAAGAGTCAAGAGTTTCAGACTCAAGCGTGGAAATGTGTCCTCACTAAGATGTGAAAGATCAAACATTGATGTGCTAGTGTCGTCGATATTTTCAAAGCAAAGTTCATCAACTTCGTAACTCTCGGGAGCAATCTCGTGGATAGAACAGACATCAAGTATGTGAGCAGAGGGTTCAGATGGCCGACTTCCAATTTTATAGATGTTCAGTTCAATTGTCATTTTTCCAAAAGATAGGTTCATTGAACCGTTTTGACAATTAATGACAGCATCGGAAGTGGCAAGGAATGGTCAACCCAAAATCACCGAAATTTAGTTCTGTGAGTTCGCTACAGGTTGTGTATCTAGAACAATAAAGTCCACAGGGAATATGAATTCCCCAACTTTTATCAACACATCCTCCAGTTCACCCCTAGGTTTGGTGATTGATCGGTATGCCATTTGGAGAGTGCAATGAGCTGGTTTTAACTCTCCAATCCCTAACTGCTCGTAAACAGAATATGGAAGCAGGTTAACACTTGCGCCAAGGTCAAGTAAAGCACGGTTAATATTTTTACCCCCAATAGAAATCGATATTGTAGGACATCCTGGGTCCTTACGTTTCTTTGGTAACTGTGGGGTAAAAGCAGTGCTAACATTATTAGTCATGAAGACCTTTTTAAGCACTTGAGTCTTCCTCTTCCTAGTGCACAAGTCTTTGAGAATTTTCGCTTAAGCGGGGACTTGTTGAATAGCATCTAGAAGAGGGATGTTGATGTTAACCTGTTTGAACATTTCCATAATCTTCTCCATATGTGGACTAGATTTGTTTCCCCTTAATCGATTCAGATAAGGAGATTTAGCAATAATAGCTGGGTCCAACATTGGAGAAGGTGGTGTGTGTGGAACTGATCCCATAATAGGAGTGGGGATCGTCTTTGGTGGACTAGAAGAGGTATGCTGAGGTGTCGAGCCTTGAGGAAAATGAAGAATAGGCTCGCTAAAAGGTGGTGGGGTAGAAGAACTGGGGTCAGAAGTAGAAGTGTGTGTGGAAGGAAAAGTAGAAGTGGAAGCCGGGGTGTTATTGATAGATTTTTCATTATCATCAATCTCTTCCCCGACGTGATTGTTCATCACTCTTCCTGATCTCAACGTTGTAATGTCATTCACATTGTAGTGTTGTGAATGCCCAGGATTCGGCAGGGGTTGAGATGGAAGTTTCCCTTTTTCTCTAGCACTCATCTCGGCATTTAATCGGGCAATTTGAGCTTCCATCGATTTTATACTCTCAACATGGGAGTCAGAGTTTTTCTGGATTTTATCGACAGAAGTCTTTATTTCAGCTGAAACTTGCATGAAATTTTTCAGAATCAAATTCATGGTTTGTGCGAGTGAAGAGGATTCATCTGTACCGGTCAATTGCAAAGAACTAGATGGTGCAGAGGTGATGACCGGATTTTGAAAGTTTTGTGATTGATAGAGGTGCTGAGTCAGTTGTAGTGGTTGCTGTTGTTGTGGAGGAGCCCTTTGAAAATTATTTTGGTTTGGAACCGTATTTTGATTTTGTTGTTGGTTCCAAGCAAAGTTAGGGTGATTCCTCCAACCCTGATTATACGTGGAAGAATACGGATCGTTTCTAGGTCTTTGTTGGAAAGCAGCATTTGTATGCTTTTGGCCTTGAAACGGAGAATTTAATGGACATTCTTCCGTAAGATGAGATGGATCAGAACAGCATCCACAAACAGTTTTGGGGAGTGACATCTGATTTAGGGAGGCTGCTAAAAATTTATGTTCCATAGCTTCGAGTTCTTTTGCATTGCTGCCATTTCAGTTCTAACTCCTATGGAAACATCAATTTGGTGAATGCCACCCCTAGACGATATCCGGTTTACACTCTCCTACTGTAAAGATTTTTCAGCGAAATCTTCTAAAAATCTCCAGGCTTCACCATCATCTTTATTCATGAAGGTGCCTTGACACATGAATTCAAGGTTCTGTTTTGTTGTAGGATTAATGCCCTCATATATGATTCTGCACAGATCCCATCTAGGAATTTCGTGATGAGGACATTGAACTAACAGATCCTTGAAGCGTTCAAAACACTTCGAGAATGGTTCATTTGGAAGCTGGGTAAACTGATTTATTTCGCTACGGACTCGAGCTGTTTTATGATTAGGGTAGAATTTCTTTAGGAAAGCTGTTACGAATTCTCCCCAGTTCGAAATAGAATGTGCGGCTGTGTTATAAAGCCACTTCTCGGCTATATCGCACAAAGTGAATGGGAGAAGATGTAATCTCATAGCATCCACAGAAAGCTGTGAAGTACCCATCACAGCGCATACATTTTCAAATTTGGTAATAAAGACGTATGCATCTTCAGTCTCGAGACCGTGATATTTTGGCAGAAGATTGATGTATTATGGTTTGATTTAAAAATTGTTCCCATTGGCTGGTGGAATGGTGAGACAGGTCGAAAGAGGACCTCGCATAGTGTAACATCTCTCTTAGAGAGAGATGCGGGGTGGATTCTGCGCACCTGTGGACGGTGGCAGAGTAGTGTTAAAGAAGTTCGATGGAGAATCGTCCATCGAAGTGGGTGTGGTAGTGGGTGTAGAAAAAGAAGATGTAGAAATACCGACTTCGGAGTCGATAGGAGTAACGCGGACAAGACGGGCACTAGAATCCTGTGTCCAGCTGAGCATGCACTAAATGGTATAGCACAGGTGGCAGCGTTGAATGATAATTAAGGAAAAGATGAGTTGGTGTTTGGTTTGAAAAATACGGATTTTAGAAAAAATCACACAAATAATGCACAAGCAACCCTAAATCTAGTGGTCACCTAGGTCAAGTCTCTAGACCGCTCCTAGACTTCCAGAAGACAAGTCGCAAGATAGATCCTCTACTGCCTATTTGCCCCTTCTGTGGCCAGGTAAGTGCTAGGTAAGTGGGAGGTTCTTCACTACGTAAGTAGTGGGTCTAATTAAGTAACCACTTGCCTTAGACACACTTGCCTAGACACTACAAAAGAAACGCAGATAAACAGTAGGTTACCCATGACCTTCATCTGTTCTTATTGAGCGTGACGGTCTTTAGAGTCTTGTCTAGATATTTTTTAGTTAATAAGGGTGATGCGGATGCAAGTTTGTGATTTTTTGGGCTTAGGAAGGGTAATGAAATCCCCACCTAATCTGAATTTAGTCTTTTCCCCTTAATTTCCGTATTAAAAATGTAAACAACCAAGATCAAACACGCAACAATTTTTCTTTTTGCGGCGCTGTGAATTTTTGCAAAGAAACTTGCAGAAATTTGTTAATGGATTGAGTAGGGAGGAGATAAGAAAGTCAGAAATGGACCTAAGAATTTTGGTGCAGTGAAACCCTAATAGCACCGCGGTTCCGCCGCAAGATGCACTCTATGGCCGCGGTTCCGCCGCGAGATGTCAAGATCTCTGCACAAAAATTTCAGCAAATGTTCCAAATGCCTCTCTGGACTTTTTGAGATGTCCTGAAAATTTTTCCTCTCGCTCCACAGATTCCATATCTCCTTGCAACAAATCACAACAAATCGTTAAGCGCTTGTTACGAATTTTGATCTAAAAAACTGATGGAATAATAAATTTTCCAACTCAAATTACAAAAACTAACAAATTAGCACACTATCCCCGGCAACGGTGCCATTTGATTGATCTTAAATTCCGTGTCGTGTTTGGAAAATGTAAAATATATCACAACCAAAGAAATTTATAAAAACCGCAATCAATAATCGGTGTCTTTTGTAGGTTCGTTTCACGAGTGCGGATCGTCCACAGGGAAAGTGTGATTCGTTCGTAGTCGTTTTAGTTGAGTTGAAAATTAAAGGATAAAAGAAATTTGCAAGGAAATTGATTCAAGATTTGTGAGTTTGAATTTCAAGAAACATAAAGAAAATAATGATCTAGAATCAAGAATCAAGAAATGTCCCAAACCAATTGAATTATCAAGATTTGAAAAATAGCTTGTAGGATTCGATTGAGTTAATAGCTAATGATGAATCTAATAATTCCTAATCTTATCTATTGAATATTTGTAGCTAGATTGATGATGATGATTGAAGATTAGGGATCAATTAAAGAAACTAGGGTTTCTCCTTCACTATCCCTTGTCTTTTCAATCATAATCATTCGGATCTAGCCTCCAACAAAGAAAATCACCGATAGTTTGATCCATAATTTGCAACGAAATAATCAAGAAGTTATTTCGCTCCAAATTAGGTCATCAACGATTCATTTTGCTAAAGTTCACAAATCTCATAAGAATTAAGAATTAGTATAAAGATTTGATCATCAATAGATCTATCAATTCTCTCGGATCCTCCATAAGCGGAGAATTTACTCACGCATCATCATAAAACAATCAAGAACGAAGAATATTATAATGCGAGAATGAATAGAAAGCGAGAATAGAGATTTTCACCTTTATTTAGATCTTCTTCAAATTACATTTCTCACTCAAGTTTACAAGACTAGCTCTAGCTCACTCATTTGAGAAGGAATTTGGCGTCGATCTTTGCGTGGCTCGTTCGTCGTGAGTCGCGGATCGTCGTGGATCTCTTGCTCAGATGATGATCGGCGTTGCAAATAGAGGATCTTCTGTCTTCGCTTGATTTTTCTCTCAATGGATCTTGAGTTGGCTTTGGAATTTGATTTGCGGCTAGGGTTTAGAGTTGGAAGTTGTGTCAGTCAACTTGTGGAAATTTGGCTCAATATTCAACAACCTTTGTAATGAAGCCTTAGATGCCTTTTTATAGTGTTTCCCTTTGGCTTCCCCTAGAAGCTAGGTTAGTCTTCCCTTGGAATCTAGGTAGTTAGAGAGAAGTTTCTAGATCAAGGTAGTTAGCTAGCTTACAAGAGAAGGCTTGCTATTGGAGGGAAACTTCTAGAGATTAGAAGAACTGAAGCGTCTTGAAGAAGTTTGGCCGTTAAAAGAGAAGCCTCGGGAAAAGTTCCAACCGACGACGAGTCAACTCGGCCGCAGATCCACGGCGGATTGGCCTGACTCGGCCGCGGATCCGCGGCCGTTTGATGGGTTTGCTGCATGGAAATTTCAGGGTTGTTTCTTGTTGGCTTTATGGAACTTTTATGATGTCTGAAATATTTTTATACTTTCCTGTTTACTTCCAGATCACAAGTCTTGGACTTGATGCATTTTATCAGCACTTTTAGCAGTCCCGGCTCTTTTGCCTGGAGAATTTCCTGCACACAATCTCAAGACAAATGTTGATATACAAAGATCATGCATGTAGTAATAAACACTTAATTTCCCTTTAGAATGTCGATTATAACTATAACACATTGGATTTGGTATTTTCCAGATGAATTCATAATCTGTATTATAATTATAATAAACACATATATATGAATGATAAGAGTAGGGAAATTAACGTGTTGAGAATGCACTATTTTCGACTGATCAGGATTCTAGGGAGTGAACACAGTCAATCGGAACCCAGTAATGTTAATGTTTTTCATCTAGGAAGTTATCCAAGTGAGATAAACGATCAACTGAATTTTGATGATTTCATAGATGACGATGCAAATGATTTGACTAAGTGTTATTAGGACACACAAGAAAGACCTCAGACTGATTGCATTCCAATTTTAGAGGAGGAATCTTGTGAATTTTATGGGTATGGTTTGGATAGATTAGAGATCAATGATCAGGAACCCACAATTTTTGTATCACCTGGTGATATTGTTTCGGAAGAAATATTAGTGTGGGAACCTACTTTTTTGGATGACATATACCTACCCATTTGTGAATGTGATGTGGAAGAAATGGTATTCGGAGAGTTAGAAACCTATAATGATAAGAATATGATTGTGAAAATTTATAGGGAGGAAGACAGCTTTGAAAAATATTCTTTCATATCGAGTTTTGAGGAAATTTTTATGGATGAACTTGATATTCTTGGTGAGTTTGAGTCAGGATCAATTTGGGAATATCCTAGGAATCTTTTTTTTGCCTAACTTTTTGCGGATGAACTCCAGTTTTTAAACGAACCTGGCTTCGGAACTCAACATGTACTTTATGAACATTCAATTCATCCAGGAAACAATTCATTAACCTCTTCAAAACTTCATTTTCATCTTCAGCTTCTTCTGATCCCTACTTTTACACGCCCATGCCCTTCACTAACATCTAACATATACCTTTTCTCTTTCTTTTTCTTTTGTATATACATATTCTTTTACCAGCCATTGCACTATATAGACAAAATCTTTAAATGGCCGGTATTAATTTCTGGACTAACCCAATTTTTTAACATGTAAATGTTGTAATTAGTCATAGGTTTTTTTCTTTTTCTTTGAATAAAATTCTCACCATGATGTCTAAGTCTAGCTACCGGAGACGGGGGCAACGATGAGGATATTGTAAAACTCAGGTTTGGGGTTGAGCACTGCGTTTATTTTGCTGCATCATGTGTATATTCTGCATTGCATACATATTTAAAAAAACCATAAAAATTAAAAAAATTTCCTAAAAATATAAAAACTTTGTCATGTTAGCTAGCAGGGGAACTTAGATTCAAAGTCTAACAGTTCGGTTGATAAGTTAGAAATAACTAAATCCTTTTTGTGAGATTGAAAACCCGAAAGATAACCCTCCTTTGAGTTTGGCCGTAGCTAATATACGTCTTTTATATCACTTTACACGTGTCGTGAGTTCTTAAGAATTAGATGAATGTCTGACATGTCTTCAAACTTCTTGAAATTGATAAACATCTTTAGGATCAAACAGGTTTGTTCTGAATTAAGTAATATCAAGATTAGTTCACAAGTTAAAGTAGATATGAAGGATGTTATTGAGGTTTTAATAGAAGCTATAAGTCTGAAAAATAACCCATCTGGACCCTTGTTGGAGTGATTACACACCTTATCCACATGTAACATCTTCGGATTTAAAAGAAAGGCTGACTATATCTCCATTTTTCACTGAGTGCAGAATTATTTAAAATAAAATGAGTCTTTTGTTTTGTGGCCTTAGTAACTTGGGTAATTAAGTCCTTGGGGTGTCTCTATACCTAATGGCCTAAAACCATGTGGTTTGGGAGTCATTGACCCAAAGCTCGCTAAGTTTCCAATTGCCAAGTAAAACAAGCAAAGCAAGTGTTCTCTCTGAGTTAAAAGTCCTAACGGTTCTTTATGGGAGAATAATCTTGGCGGAGACGAATTTTCTATTAAAACAGTTTTTTCGTGGAGATATGAAGGTTTGTATTTATTAAGACGTTTTGCACGATAACGAAGGGTGCGTATGAAAAACAACAGGTGAAAGGTTGGAGTGAAAACTAAGACTTAGGTTCTCTGTTAAAAATGATATATATTCTGACTTGAATCCTAACTGGAGAACAAAACTTGAGAAAATCTTAAGTCCTTTTAAACTCGTGTGATCCTTTAGAAGTCTATCCTGGTCTGTATTTATGACATGATGACCCTAATCAAGTTCTTAAAAGCTTGTCGACACTATTCGCACAATCACGTAAAGGCGTGTATAAGCTTATGTTAAACAAATTGTGAGGAGTGAAAGATAGGGTTGGACGTTTCTAACTAAGATGATAGAACTTCTAGATTTGATTCTTAACTTAAGAGTAAAATCTACCGTTTCTTCACGACGCTAACTTGACTGGATTTTGTGGGTGCAATCCACTGAAAACCCTCAAGAGACAAAACTCCTCCTACTAGGGACACCTAGAGGTTTAATGGCTTGTTCCACGGGCTCAGTGCAATCGCGTTCCCTGCGAAAGTGAGGTAAGGATTTTGTTTTGCTCGGGACGAGAAAAAGATAGGTTTGGGGGTATTTGTTCGGCACGATTTATTACATTTTAGTACCGCTCATTTCCTATAATTTTGTCAATAAACAGTGCTATTTTATCTCTGTCTGCTCATTAGTACAGAATACAGGTACACGGGCAAAAACACTGGAGATGGTATACAACACGAACAGAAACGACGGTTTTTAGCCGGAACTGCAAATGGGATAGATAACAGATCATGACATTAATTTTTGCAAACAAAATAATGTTGTGTACAAATAAATATTTAGTTTTGGTCCAACATGATACAATATCAAAACCCATGTTTGAACCATCAGGGATCAAGTGGGCATGAGCTATCATGAGGCATCAAGTTGCAAACACCATCATGGTGTCTTGCAAGTGGTGCAAGCAAGTGGTTATGCAAGTTGATTGTATGTGAAAAAGAATTGATTTGAAGTGTGAACACAACGTACACCCACTAGATCTCCTCTCTGTGATTTAGCTCCAGATTGCACATATGTGTTAATTAAAAAGAATTGCAATTACAGAGAGATGCCCAAGAGACCAGAAGACTACTGTGTAAGTCCATGTCATGCACCGCACGGTTCATGGGGAGGCGGGATATGTGAAAAATGATCATCAAAGCATCGCAACACGGACTCGAGCTCACGGATCGTGACTAAACCATAACTAGCAAACTACAAGAGGTTTAACTACTCGGATTTGAAGTTATATCTCATGATACAAGTCCTTCGGGTCTTCATCGCTGTCCTCCACTCGTCGTCGGATCCAAGGATCGTAACGGATCGCGGCTACCTCGACGGCCTCCTCGAGTCAAAGACGATCCACCCGAGAGTCTATAGTCCGAGCTTCTATCTCGAATCTGAGATAACTACGGCTTCTAGTTTGTTAAACTAGATGTCTTAGAGGGTGTAAAGTATTTAGATGGAGTGCTTTGTCTCTTTAAACCCTAGGATTCTCAACACATGAGAGCTATTAGGGTTTTGAGGAAGAAGAAGAAGACTTGAGAGAATGAGAGTGTTTGTGATAATCTTATGAATAATCACCCATGTTTGAATAATATGAAGCATACAAATATTTACCAAAAATATCTAGTAAATATTAAGCATGCTTCATTTAATTCTAATGGTGAATCACCACATGAGTCATGGTTCATTAAATGAAAACCTACACCTTATCTCCTCCACCTCATTTAAGTTTAATCTTTAAAAGAAATAAAACCTAATGAGTCATCTCCTTCTAGAAGCTTTCCTGAAAAATTATAAGAATGCCCATCAACTGTATATACATACCCGTATCCGTATTCCGAAAATACGAATACAAAGAGACGAAATAAATCCATCAGTATAATACTAGGATCCGGCTTAAACCAAAGCCCACTAGTATTATCCGCCCGATCATCGTACATGCACAAGTGCACGTAAGTGATCGAAGCCCTGCTGTAAAACCATACGGCCTTTACACCTTTTTCCCGGTGCAGGGAAACCTTCTGTGTGGGACTTTAAAGACTCGACACTACGCTGGCAGTGGGTTTAACCACAGGCCGCAAGCGGTACTAGCTGTACGTAACGGTCCCTAGGTAGATGCCGATAAGAAGGCCGATGAGGTAACTCATCCGAACTCCTACTGAGCCTGAATGTGATAATCTCTATACAGTCCAGTCTGTTCGTCTAAGAATATCGCATATCGGGCCTAGGGGGATGGTAAACGTCAGACCCCTAATAGCGGTATAAGTCGTGTCGAAGTGTAGCCCAGAACACCCTGAGAAACTACTGGAACACCTACCAGTAAATCTCACTTGCCGTGGCCATGGACTTTGTGTAATGGCTTAATGGCTCTCTAACACAGTGCGATATCAACCCCAAATACCGGGAGAGACGAATCATATCTAACCGCCACTGCCTCTAAGTGCTTCGGGACTGCACCCAACTACTACTTGTTTGCATGACTCCTTTGAGCCGTGGTAGGGTAGTAATCAAAGTACAGTGGGAACACACTCGAGGTGAAGTAGCAGTGTCAAGTCGACGGACTAAGCTGTACTCATGTCACCTGGGAACTGCTACCCGACGACAGGTATAATAACCATCAGCAGTTCCCGACGAGTCCTGTCCAGTGTACTCATAACCTAACGAGCACCTGCATACTATCTCCAGTACGACGTACTAATGGCTGTGGGACAGACCATCTCCCCTCCTGGGATGAGAAACGTATACACCAGTCTACTCCGGAGTATCGATGCCCCGTCTCGATAATCCTACGACCAGGGACCTGTATAAGGATGTGCTTGTAGATTACCCAGCCCCCACTAGTGTGACTGCCATCACAACGCTGGTAATCAAGCAAAGATCCTAAGGGCTCTATTAATAAGTATAAGCGATATGCTAAAAGAAACACACACACATATCTGAGTAGAAACAAACCAAGTAGCATACTACCATTTTGAGCAAGACTGTCAATACAACTGTGAATATCCCAAGCTTCCATTAGTAATATACAAACCAATATGATACAATAATGGCCTCTAGGGCATATACACTAATAATCTTCCACTTGCACTAGGGCCTTGTACTGGCGTATCGCAGACCTATCATCTCGATTAGCCGCTCGAACTGTGTCTGAGGGATGACCTTCGTGAGTGGATATGCAGTGTTATCCTATGTATCTACTCTCCTCACCTCGATCTCCTAGCGATCAACGATCTCCCTGATCAGGTGATACCACCTCAAAATGTGTCTGGACTTCTAGTGGGACCTGGGTTCCTTCACTAAAGCTATAGCGCCGTTGTTGTCGCAATTCAGCGGTATTTGATCAACAATGGTCGGAACCACCTGAAGTTCTGTTAAGAACTTCCTCATCCAGACAGCTTCTTTTGCAGCATCGCAAGCAGCTATGTACTCCGCTTCCATCGTCGAGCCAGCAACGGTGTCCTGCTTGGAGCTCTTCCAACAGACCGCCCCTCCATTGAGGGTAAAGATATAACCCGACATGGACTTGGAGTCATCCTTGTCACTCTGGAAGCTGGAGTCAGCAAAAGCCTCGATCTGGAGGTCTTTTCCGCCATACACCAAGAACATCTCTTTAGTCCTTCTCAGGTACTTGAGAATGTTCTTTACTGCTATCCAGTGCTTCTCCCCTAGGTTCGACTGATACTGGCTTACAACGCTCAATGCGTAGGCTACATCTGGTCTGGTACATAACATCGCATACATTATAGAACCTACCGCTGATGCGTAGGGTATAGATGACATGCGAGCCCTTTCCAAATCAGTCTTTGGAGACATCTCTTTGGAGAGGGTGATTCCGTGATAAGCCAGTAAATTACCGTGCTTTGAATCATCCATACTGAATCTTTTCAGTATGGTGTCGATGTACCTTGACTGTGAAAGTCCAACTATCCGTTTAGATCTATCACGATAGATCTGGATCCCCAGAATGTAGGAGGCATCACCCAGGTCCTTCATGGAGAACTTTTGTGACAAGAATCCTTTGACTGGCTATAGCATAGGTATGTCATTTCCTATTAAGAGAATATCATCCACGTACAAGACGAGGAATACCACAGTTCTCCCTACAATCTTACTGTAAATGCATGGCTCATCTGGATTTTTGATAAAGTCAAATTCTTTGTCTGTTTCATCAAAATAGATGTTCCAACTCTGCGATGCCTGCTTTAGTCCATAAATGGACTTAAGCAACTTGCACACTTTCCCGCTGCTCCAACTCTGAATGAAACCCTCTGGCTGATCCATATAGACACACTCTTCTAAATTACCATTTAGAAAAGCCGTCTTTACGTCCATCTGCCAGATCTTATAATCGTGGAAGGCAGCAATGGCAAGAAGGATCCGAATGTATTTGAGCATAGCCACTGTAGAAAAGGTTTCGTCATAGTCCAAACCAGATCTTTGACGAAAACCCTTTGCAACAAGTCTAGCCTTATAGGTTTCAATCTGTCCATCTACACCAATCTTCTTTCTGAAGATCCATTTGCAGCTTACGGGTTTTACCCCTTCTGGAGCAATGTCCAAAGTCCATACTTTGTTGGTGTACATGGACTCCATCTCGGTCCGCATTGCATCCAACCATTTTATCGAGTCGCCGCTCTGAATGGCTTGCTGGAAGCTAGTAGGTTCATCATTGTCAATGATGCAATTCTTTCTATCCCCGTCTATGAGAAAACCGTAGTATCTCTCGGGCGGATGAGACTGCCTACTACTTCTGCGGAGTGGCGCTGGGATGTTCGGTTCTTCTGAAACCTTTGGTTATACCAAGCTTTCAGTAATAGGTTGTGGTTCTGGAATTTCTTCCAGTTTTATTGCGCTCCCACTTTTCTGATTTTCTAAAAATACAGCTTCCAAGAAGTGGGGATGCTGAGAAACAAAAACCTTTTGTTCCTCTGCGTAATAGAAAAGATACCCCCTGGAGTTCTTTGGTGTTAGTGTATATGCCCTAGAGGCCATTACTGTATCATACTAGTATGTATATTACTTGATGGAAGCATGGGATATTCACAGTTGTATATACAATCTTGCTCGAAATGGTAGTATGCTACTTGGTTTGTCTCTGCTTTAATGTGTACATGCGTTTCTTTTATTGTATCACCAATACGCATTAGTGGAGCCCTTAGAATCTTTGCTTGATTACCAGCGTTGTGATGGTGCTCACACTCGTGGGGGCTGGGTAATCCATAAGCACATCCTTATACAGGTCCCTAGTCGTAGGACTATCGAGACAGGGCATCGATACTCCGGAGTAGACTAGAGTATGCGCTTCTCATCCCAGCGTGGGAGACGGTCTGTCCCACAGCCGTCAGTATGTCGTACTTGAGATAGTATACGGGTGCTCGTTAGGTTACGAGTACACTGGACATGACTCGTCGGGAACCGTTGGTTGGTATTATACCTATCGTCAGTTATCAGTTCCCAGGTGACATGAGTACAGCTTAGTCCGCTGACTTGACACTGTCACTTCGCCTCGAGTGTGTTCCCACTGTACTTTGATTACTACCCTACCACGGCTCAAAGGAGTCGTGCAAACAGGTAGTAGTTGGGTGCAGTCCCGAAGCACTTGGAGGCAGTGACGGTTAGACATGATTCGTCTCTCCCGGTATTGGGGGTTGACATCGCGCTGTGTCCAGGAGAGCCATTACACAAGTAGTCCCTGGCCAGGGCAAGCGAGATATACTGGTAGGTTTCCAGTGTTATCTCAGGGTGTTCTGGGCTACACTCTGACACGACTTGTACCGCTATTAGGGGACTGGCGTTTACCGCCCCCTAGGCCCGCCATGTGATGTATCAGACGAACAGACCGGACTGTACGGAGACTGTCACATTCAGGCTCAGTAGGAGTTCAGATAGGTTCACCTCGTCAGTCTTCTTATCGGCATCTGCCTAGGGACCGTTACGTACAGCTAGTGCCACTTGCGGTCTGTGGTTAAACCCACTGCCAGCGTAGTGTCGAGTCTTTAGAGTCCCACACAGAGAGTTATTCGCCTTTAGGCAAAATGAGTAGAGGTCGCATGGTTTTGCGACAAGGTTCGTTCACAACCGCGCACTTGTGTACGTTTGCTGTCCGGACAGCTTATACTAGCGGGCTTTGGTTTAAGCCAGATCCTAGTACATGATTTGGGATTGGTTTTATCTCTTTGTATTCGTGTTCCTCGGATCACGAATACGGGTGCGTATGCACAGTTGACTGAGACAGAGGGAGAGGACTTTGATTAGGGTTGATGACTATTGTCATTTGCTTAACCCTAATGCTTATGTGTGTATTATGAATAATTGATATTAGTTAAATATAATTGTGCATGGTTAGGGTTGTTGACCATTTGACCATACTTGACTTGTTGACTTGGGTTGAGATGTTGACCATCATCATTCCATATGAAAGATGCTCTTTGATCCTTGCAATTTGCATTTAATGTGAAATGATAATGGTCAAGTCTTGATTAACCATGACAATTATCTAGCTAATTATCTAATTTCATAATTCACCCATATTAGAGAGAATGGTTCATTATTCTTATTCATTCTATCATATAGATTCTCTCTCCTCCTCTTCCTCTCTCTCAAGCTCTCCCCTCTCATGAGTTGAGAAACACATGAGCTTGAGATAAACTTCTCTAAAATAATCTCTACTCTCTTCTAAGGTTCTAGGATTAGCACTTCTAGCATCTTAGTTACTTCTAGCTTGAAGTTGAAGCCAAAGGTTGAGGCTCTCGGGTGGATCCTTCTTCGACTAGAGAAGACGACAAGGTGATCTCTTTCTTCCACTCCAAGGACCAAGGAGAGAAGGACATAAAGCCCAAGGTATAACCTTTCTTTCATGTAGCTAATACTAGTTAGCTTGTAGTTAGTTTTTGTTTAGCAAAGATCCTCCTTTAGTTAGTCCATTTTGCCTAGTACCGTAAAAATCCGATTTTTATACCGTTTCCGCCTCCCCGTAAGCACCGGGGTGGGCAACGTGGACTTACAGTGGTATCAGAGCCTAACTAAACATAAACTAGCTAGTTAGTAAAGTGTATAGAAGTTCGATCGGTAAAAATCGCAAAACTAAAATTTCAAAAACCCAGTTTCTGCCGATTTTTAAATCTGCTCTAAAAATAATAAATCACACCTTAAAAATCGGCTCAGGGTTTTTACAGTACACACAAGAAAAACGAACCAGCGAACCGACCAACCGACCGCGGTTCCGCGGCCGAGTTGACTCGGCCGCGGCTCGTTTCTCTTGCAGTGTTCTTATTTCATGGTTTTGGGATTTTTAAGATATTTTATTTCTGCCCAGATTTTCCAGAATTAAAATTTGTATTTGGGTGGCTATAAATCCGTATTTTTTGATCGAACTTCACTATATTTTGACTATTGGTTATATCTGTGATGTTTATATGTATTTAACGTCTGCTAATCGCTATACATCGATTAGTGGGGGTTATACATATCTGTGATCTGTAATGCTTATTGGTTTGTGTATATGAACTCGGTGGATTGTCGCGGATGAATAGCCGGGGTGGATGTGAGATGAGAGTTTCTTTTTTCTTTCATTCATGTAATATGTAAATTGATGTAATATTATTTATTTGTCCGCACAACCGGGTCGGGGTTGTAGCCGTCATTGTATAATTTCTTTTTACTGTTTTTGCTCTTAGGATAGACCCATGGTGGGGTGCACAAACTACCGGGTATCTCGAAGTGCCGAGTGGCCTACTCACGTCGTTGAGGGAGGTTGCTTCGCTTCAGGTACTTGGCAGGTAGTTTGCCGCACCCGTAGGGGTCTTGGGTGGGGTATTGGCTATTCATCGCGACCGTGTAATCCGCTTTTCGTTGCAGGCTCGAACGAATCGCGGATTCCTAGTATATCCAAAGTGTTCATCTGTGATCTGGATTGACTATCATTGCTATATATTTATATATGATAACTATTTAGGTGTTGCTTATGTTTTACATCCGCGCTAGTCTAGCCCCCGCTCTGTCGTTAGTTAAGTAACCTAACGGGTGATGACGGGGCCCCATGGCGAATGTGGATGGCATAAGCGTACACCATATTTTGGTTGTTTTCTGCAATGGTAGGATTAAAAGATGGGACATATTAAGATTAATGCAAGAAAATAAACCAAGTAAAAGTCGATTGGAACACTTTGAAAACCACTCGGTTCTTTTCAAAACTAAACTTTTAAATGCGAAGCTTGAACCACTCCTTTTAAAAGCTATCTCGTTCCATCGATTATATCAAGTTCACTACGTTCACGGTTTCGCCAAAACCATTCGTAGCCCTCCGTCATTCCACATGAATGGTCAAAAAGTATTCAAGCTATGTATGTTGGCCAAAGTCAAGGCATAGTGATTGGTAGCTATTGGGTATTCATGTGCAGCATAGGTAGATGCGTTGGTTTGGGACAGTCGTGCTGCCATTTTGGCCAAAGTCAAGGGTAGGTACGGGTGGGTCCAAATTAACCAGGAGAATGACGGGTAGAACTTGACATGTGACTTATGATATTTTGGCCAAAGTCAAGGTCATAAGAGCATGGGGCAAAAATCCACATCGGGACTTTCATAAGTACTGAAACTTGCTAGTGCTGCATACCATTTAGAGTGTGATGATTCTGGTAGGATTCCTTCGGTTTTATCACGCGATGATATTTGGATCCCGATCCTACTGTGAGTATATGCTACTCCTCGGGAAATCTCTCACTTAACGATCAATGTTATAAACCCAGTAGGTGTCTAGAAAGGTGTTAGCGGGGCTACGCCCACGGGGAAAAGAGGTTACTTAATTAAGGAACTTCGCGAAAGCGTTGGAAAACCTCCCTCGAAGTACCGACACTGGCCTGGCTGAACGGTTAAGCATGTATTGTACGGTGAGATTGATCCTGACTAATTCTTTCTTTATGGTTTGAGGAGGGATTCGAGAGACAGTGGGAGCCATCCTGTTTAGACAAACTAAAAACCACTCTAAACTTGCAAGAGCATCATGCTAAAGTGTTTCTTTTCTCTCTCCTAATTGCAGCGACCATTCAACATGACCGGACTTAAGTTATTACTAGATAAAAACATACTGATAGGGCCAAACTACAATGATTGGCTCAGGAATGTCAAGATGGCAATCACTTATGACAAGTTGGGGTATGTCCTTACCACCAAAGCTCCCCCCGTCCCAGGTCCCACCTCCAGCGTCGCGGATGTAGAAATCCGTAAGACATGGGAGATTGATTGCGCGAAGGCCAAATGCCTCGTGCTTACCTCGATGGACAACGAACATCAGAGGAGGCACGAGAATATGGACCTAGAGTCCATATTTTTTGATACAAAAGAACTGTATGGAGAGCAGTCTCGTATCGCAAGATACGAAGTGTCGAAGAAGCTATTTTCGGCAAGATTGGCCGTCAGATCATCGGTAGCGGAACCCGTGCTTAAGATGATTGGCTACATAGAGGAGCTCGCGGACCTTGGGACTACGTTGGAGAATGAACTCTACACTGACTTGATTCTCCAGTCCCTTCCTTCCACTTACGCCCAGTTTGTACTAAACTTCAACATGCATGGAAATGAGGTAGAACTTTCCGAACTTCTGAACATGTTGAGGAGTGCTGAGGGCATCCTACAGAAGGGTAGGGAGACATCCACTTTGTTTGTAGGAGGATCTTCCTCTTCTAGGTCCATGGCGAAAGCCAAGGGAAAGAAGAGGAAAGCCTCTGCCAAACTAAGGGGCGGTGTCAGTAAAGTGGATACGAAGGGAAAGGGAAAGGCAACAAAGGTAGCGGGAAAGCTGGTGGGAAAGGAAGAATGCTTCTATTGTCACAAAAGTGGACACTGGAAAAAGGATTGCAAGGCTTGGAAGGCCAGAACCCAGGATTTGAAGCGAGTTGCGACTTCAGCTTCAGGTGTGTATGTTATTGAAAACTGTCTATCAATAAACTCTACTTCCTGGGTATTGGATACCGGATCAGGATCTCATATCTGTAATTCTTTGCAGGCGTCGAGAAAGCGTAGAGTTTTGAAGGAAGGTGATATGACCCTCAGAGTTGCAAACGGAGCTACCATGGATGCTGAGGCCGTGGGGGACTATCACCTGGGATTGTCAGATGGACACATTTTGGTTTTGCGTAGTTGTTATTTTGTACCAAATGCAGCCGTAATATCATTTCTGTATCTTTATTGTCTAAAGAAGGTTATGAATTTGCATTTGTAAGTAATGTTGTGAACATTCACCTTAATTAAGTTTTGATTGGGTCAGGTACATTAAACAACGGTATATACGTATTAGACCAACTACAGATTTTCAATGTCCAGAATACACACAAAAGAAAGTCTCTAGAAATCAATAAAACTTTCTTATGGCATTGTAGACTCGGTCACATTAATGAGAGAAGGTTGACGAAGTTACATACAGAAGGATATTTGGATCCGTTCGAATATTAATCGTATGCAACTTGTCAATCCTGTCTCAAAGGAAAGATGACAAAGACTCCGTTCACTGGACACGGAGTAAGAGCGAGCGAGCTCTTGGGACTCGTACACAGCGACGTATGCGGTCCAATGTCTACGCATGCACGAAGTGGTTATTCTTACTTCATTACTTTTATGGATGACTTTTCAAGGTACGGATATGTCTTCTTAATGAAACATAAATCCGAGGCCTTTGAAAAATTCCAGGAATACAAGAATGAAGTAGATAAACAAACAGGCAAAAATATCAAGGCACTGAGATCTGATCGAGGTGGTGAATACTTGAGTGCCGAGTTCCTGGGTTACTTAAAAGAGAATGGAATTCTCTCTCAGCTTACTCCTCCATACACTCCGCAACATAACGGTGTATCAGAGAGACGGAACCGAACCCTATTGGATATGGTACGGTCCATGATGAGTAACGCTGAGTTGCCGCGATCGTTCTGGGGATATGCGCTAGAATCAGCTGCATACCTTTTAAACCGAGTTCCAACTAAGACTGTGCCTACTACACCATATCAGATGTGGTGTGGGAAGAGACCCTATCTTAATCACATTAAGACATGGGGATGTCCAGCTTTTGTCAAAAAGCAGCATGCGGACAAGCTTGAGGCACGCTCAGTACAGTGCAAGTTTGTGGGATATCCAAAGAACTCCAAGGGATATGTCTTCTATTGCGAAGAGGAACAAAAGGTTATTGTTTCTCGCCATGCCCACTTTCTAGAACACCAGTTCTTGGAAAAGGAAATTAGTGGGAGCGCAATAGAACTGGAAGAAATTCCAGAACCACGAGCTATTATTGAAAGCTTAGTAGAACCAGAGGGTTCGAAAGATCAGGACATTCCCACGCCACTCCGCAGGAGTAGTAGGCAGTCTCATCCGCCCGAGAGATACTACGGTTTTCTCATAGACGGGGATAGAGAGGATTGCATCATAGATTGTGATGAGCCTACTAGCTTCCAGCAAGCCATTCAGAGTGTTGACTCGGTAAAATGGCTGGATGCAATGCGGACCGAAATGGAGTCCATGTACACCAACAAAGTATGGACGTTAGACATTGCTGCAGATGGGGTAAAACCCGTAGGATGCAAGTGGATCTTCAAAAGGAAGATTGGTGTAGATGGATAGGTTGAGACCTATAAAGCTAGACTGGTTGCAAAGGGTTTTCGTCAGCGACCTGGTTTGGACTATGACGAAACCTTTTCTTCAGTAGCTATGCTGAAATCCATTCGGATCCTTCATGCCATTGCTGCTTTCCACGATTATGAGATTTGGCAGATGAACGTAAAGACTGCTTTTCTAAATGGAAATTTAGAGGAGTGTGTCTATATGGACCAGCCAGAGGATTTCATTCAGAGTGGGAGCAGCGGAAAGGTGTGCAAGTTTCTTAAGTCCATTTATGGACTAAAGCAGGCATCGCGGAGTTGGAACATCTGTTTTGATGAGACGGTCAAGGAATTTGGCTTTATCAAAAACCAGATGAACCATGCATCTATTGTAGATTTGTAGCGAGAACTGTAGTATTCCTCGTTTTATACGTGGATGACATTCTCTTAATAGGAAATGACATTCCTATGCTACAATCTGTCAAAGGGTTCTTGTCACACATGTTCTCCATGAAAGACCTGGGTGATGCCTCATACATTCTGGGGATCCGGATCTACCGTGACAGATCCAAGAGGATTTTAGGACTTTCACAGTCCAGGTACATCGACACCATACTGAAAAGATTCAGTATGGAAGATTCTAAGCACGGTAATCTACCGGCTTGTCACGGGATCACCCTCTCCAAAGAGATGTCTCCCAAGACTGATTTGGAGAGGGATCGCATGTCTATTATACCTTACGCTTCTGCGGTAGGCTCTATAATATATGCGATGTTGTGTACCGGACCAGATGTGGCTTATGCACTGAGTGTGGTAAGCAGGTATCAGTCAAACCCTGGGAAGAAACATTGGATAGCGGTAAAGAACATTCTCAAGTACCTGAGAAGGACTAAGGAGATGTTCTTGGTGTATGGCGGAAAAGATCTCCACATTGAGGCCTTTGCTGACTCTAGCTTCCAGAGTGACAAGGATGATTCCAAGTCCATGTCGTGTTTTGTCTTTACCATCAATGGAGGGGCGGTGTGTTGGAAGAGTTCCAAACAGGAAACCGTTGCTGACTCGACCATGGAAGCGGAATACATCGCTGCATCTGATGCCGCAAAAGAAGCTGTCTGGATGAGGAAGTTCTTGAAAGAACTTCAGGTGGTTCCGTCCATTGTTGATCCAATACCTCTGTATTATGACAACAACAGGGCTATAGTTTTAGCGAAGGAACCCAGGTCCCATCAGAAATTCAGACACATCTTGAGGCGGTATCACCTGATCAGGGAGATCGTGGATCGCCAGGAGATCGAGTTTCGGAGGGTTGCTTTAGAAGATAACACTGCAGATCCATTCACGAAGGCCTTACCCCAGACTCAGTTCGAGCGGCCGATCGAGATGATAGGTCTTCGATACGCCAGTACATGGCCTTAGTGCAAGTGGGAGATTGTTAGTGTATATGCCCTAGAGGCCATTACTGTATCATACTAGTATGTATATTACTTGATGGAAACTTGGGATATTCACAGTTGTATATACAATCTTGCTCGAAATGGTAGTATGCTACTTGGTTTGTCTCTACTTTAATGTGTACATGTGTTTCTTTTATTGTATCACCTATACGCATTAGTGGAGCCCTTAGGATCTTTGCTTGATTACCAGCGTTGTGATGGTGCTCACACTCGTAGGGGCTGGGTAATCCATAAGCACATCCTTATACAGGTCCCTAGTCATAGGACTATCGAGAAAGGGCATCGATACTCCGGAGTAGACTAGCGTATGCGCTTCTCATCCCAGCATGGGAGACGGTCTGTCCCACAGCCGTCAGTACGTCGTACTTGAGATAGTATATGGGTGCTCGTTAGGTTACGAGTACACCGGACAGGACTCGTCGTGAACTGTTGGTTGGTATTATACCTATCGTCAGTTATCAGTTCCCAGGTGACATGAGTACAGCTTAGTCCGCTGACTTGACACTGTCACTTCACCTCGAGTGTGTTCCTACTGTACTTTGATTACTACCCTACCACGGCTTAAAGGAGTCGTGCAAACAGGTAGTAGTTGGGTGCATTCCCGAAGCACTTGGAGGCAGTGATGGTTAGACAGGATTCGTCTCTCCCGGTATTGGGGGTTGACATCGCGCTATGTCCAGGAGAGCCATTACACAAGTAGCCCTTGGCCAGGGCAAGCGAGATATACTGGTAGGTTTCCAGTGTTATCTCAGGGTATTCTGGGCTACACTCCGACACGACTTGTACCGCTATTAGGGGACTGACGTTTACCGCCCCCTAGGCCCGCCATGCAATGTATCAGACGAACAGACCGGACTGTAAGGAGACTGTCACATTCAGGCTCAGTAGGAGTTCAGATGGGTTCACCTCGTCAGTCTTCTTATCGGCATCTACCTGGGGACCGTTACGTACAGCTAGTGCCGCTTGCGGTCTGTGGTTAAACCCACTGCCAGCATAGTGTCGAGTCCCACACAGAGAGTTATTCGCCTTTAGGCAAAATGAGTAGAGGTCGCATGGTTTTGCGACAAGGTTCGTTTACATCCGCGCACTTGTGCACGTTTGCTGTCCGGACAGCTTATACTAGCGGGCTTTGGTTTAAGCCAGATCCTAGTATATGATTTGGGATTGGTTTTATCTCTTTGTATTCGTGTTCCTCGGATCACGAATACGGGTGCGTATGCACAGTTGACTGAGACAGAGGGAGAGGAATTCGATTAGGGTTGATGACTATTGTCATTTGCTTAACCCTAATACTTATGTGTGTATTATGAATAATTGATATTAGTTAAATATAATTGTGCATGGTTAGGGTTGTTGACCATTTGACCATACTTGACTTGTTGACTTGGGTTGACATGTTGACCATCATCATTCCATATGAAAGATGCTCTTTGATCCTTGCAATTTGCATTTAATGTGAAATGATAATGGTCAAGTCTTGATTAACCATGACAATTATCTAGCTAATTATCTAATTTCATAATTCATCCATATTAGAGAGAATGGTTCATTATTCTTATTCATTCTATCATATAGATTCTCTCTCCTCCTCTTCCTCTCTCTCAAGCTCTCCCCTCTCATGAGTTGAGAAACACATGAGCTTAAGATAAACTTCTCTAAAATAATCTCTACTCTCTTCTAAGGTTCTAGGATTAGCACTTCTAGCATCTTAGTTACTTCTAGTTTGAAGTTGAAGCCAAAGGTTGAGGCTCTCGGGTGGATCCTTCTTCGACTAGAGAAGGCGACAAGGTGATCTCTTTCTTCCACTCCAACGAGCAAGGAGAGAAGGACATAAAGCCCAAGGTATAACCTTTCTTCCATGTAGCTAATACTAGTTAGCTTGTAGTTAGTTTTTGTTTAGCAAAGATCCTCCTTTAGTTAGTCCATGTTGCCTAGTACCGTAAAAATCCGATTTTTATACCGTTTCCGCCTCCCCGCAAGCACCGGAGTGGGCAACGTGGACTTACATTTGGGTATCCCACAAACTTACACAGTACTGAGCATGCCTCGAGCTTGTCCGCATGCTGCTTCTTTACAAAAGCTGGACATCCCCATATCTTAAGGTACTTAAGACAGATTTCTTCCCACTCCACATCTGATATGGTGTGGTAGGCACAGTCTTGGTTGGAACCTTGTTCAAAAGATATGCAGCTGATTCTAGTGCATAACCCCAGAAGGATCGCGGTAACTCAGCCTTACTCATCATGGAACGAACCATATCAATAGGGTTCGATTCCTCCTTTCCGATACACCGTTATGTTGTGGTGTGTATGGAGAAGTAAGCTGAGAGAGAATTCCATTCTCTTTTAAGTATCCCAGGAACTCGGCACTTAAGTATTCACCACCTCGATCAGATCTTAGTGTCTTGATACTTTTACCTGTTTGTTTTTCCACTTCATTCTTGTATTCTCGGAATTTCTCAAAAGGCCTCGGATTTATGCTTCATTAAGAAGACACGTCCATACCTAGAGAAAACATTTGTAAAAGTAATGAAATAGGAATAACCACTTCGCGCATGTGTAGACATTGGACCGCATACATCGCTGTGTATGAGTCCTAAGAGCTCGCTCGCTCTTACTCCGAGTCCAGTGAACAGAGTCTTTGTCATCTTTTCCATGAGACAAGATTGACAAGTAGCATAATACTGATATTCGAACGGATCCAAATATCCCTCTCTATGTAACTTCGTCAAACGTGTTTCATAAGAAAGCCTGATTTGTTTCCGGAGACTTTCTTTTAAGTGTGTTCTGGATACTGAAAACCTGAGCTTGATTTAATACGTGTATACCGCTATCTAATGTACCTGATCCAATCAAAGCTTGATTTTGGTGGATGTGGACGACATCGCTTACAAATGTAAAATCATATCCTTCCTTAGAAAGTATGGATACAGATATGATATTACAAGCTAGACTTGGTACATACAAACAGTTACGTAGAATCAATATCTGCCCACTTGTCAATCCTAGATGATATTCCCCTACGGATTTAGTTTCCACGCTCATTCCGTTTGCAACTCTGAGATTCATATCACCTACCATGATAACTCTACGGTTTCTCAAAGCCTGTAATGAATTACAGATATGAGATCCTGATCCGGTATCTAGTACCCAGGAAGTAGAGTTTATTGACATACAATTTTCGATTACAAACACACCCGAAGTCGAAGCCACAACATGCTTCGAATCCTGGATTCTGGCTTTCCAAGCCCTGCAATCCCTCTGCCAATGCCCTTTCCCATAACAACAGGAACATCCCTCCTTCCCTACTGTTAACCCCGAAACTTTTGCCCTTCCCTGTCCTTCTACCTTACTGACACCGCATATCAGCTTTTTGGAGGTCTTCTTCTTCTCACCCTTGGCTTCCGCCTTGAATCCAGAAGAGGAAGATTCTCTAATAAGCAGAGCGGGTGTCACCCTGGTTTCTTTCAGGGTGCCCTCAATTGGAAGTATAACTTTCTTCCCCTGGGAGTAAGTAGGAGGTAGGGACTGTAGAATCAAGTCAGCATATGACCCGTTTCTCAACGTGGTCTCCAGGTCCGTGAGCTCATCAATATAGCTAGTCATCGTAAGGACGTTGTTCCCTACTGATGACTCGACAGCCAACCTCGCTTGAAGCAATTCTTTCGAGATCTTATCTTGCGATATGAGATTGCTCTCCATATAAAACTTTGTTACGGAGGAAGATAGAAACTAAGTCCATCTTCTCGTGCTGCCTATGGTATACACCATCAACTGAGGCCAACACGAGGCACTTAACATTCGCACAGTTTTTTTCCCTTGTCTTACGGATATCCTTATTCGCGATGGTAGAAACTGGAACTGGGATGGCGGGGAATTGAGTAGTAATAAGGTGGTTCAGCTTGTCATAGGCAATGGACATCTGGACAAAGCTTTGCCAGTCATTATAGTCAGATTCAGTCATTTTATTATCTAGATGTAACCTAGTCTTGGTCACAGGGTCGCTGCAATTAAGAGAGAGAGAATAAAACACTTAGCATGATGCTCTTGCAAGTATATATTGGTTTTTAATTTATCTAAACAGGATGGCTCCCACCGTTTCTTGAATCCTTTCTCAAACCATAAAAGAAGAATTAGTCAGGATTGATCTTACCGTACAATTCTTGCTTAACCATTCAGCCAGGTCAGTGTCGGTACTTAGAGGGAGGTTTTAAAACGCTTTCGCGAAGTTCCTTAATTAAATAACCTCTTTTCCCTAGGGCGTAGCCCCGCTAACACTTTTCTAGACACCTACTTGGTTATAGCATTGATCGTTAAGTGAAGAATATCCCGAGGAGTAGCGGATACTCATAGTAGGATCGAGACCCAAATATCATTGTGTGATAATGCTGAAGGTATCCTACCAACATTATCAAACTCCAAATGGTGCTAGTTTTAGTTTCTTTAGAAACCCCCGATGTGGATTTTTGCCCCATGCTCCTATGACCTTGACGAAGGTCAACAAATCATAAGTCACATGTCAAGTTCTACCCATCATTGTCTAGGTTAATTTGAACCCACCCGAATATACCCTTGACGAAGGTCAACAAGGTAATACGACTGTCCCAAACCAACGCATCTATCTATGCTACATATGAACACCCAGCAGCTACCAATCACTATGCCTTGACGAAGGTCAATAAACATAGCTTGAATACTATTGAATATTCATATGAAATGACAGAGGGCTAAGAATGGTTTTGGCGAAACCGTGAACGCAGTGAACTTGATATAATCGAAGGAACCTGATAGCTTTTAAAAGGAGTGGTTTAAGCTCCGCAATTAAAAGTTTGCTATTTTGAAATAACCGAGTGGTTTTAAACTTTGTTCCAACGATTCAGCTTTCGTTTTGTTTTATTTGCATTAATATAATGCGTCCCATCAATTAGCCTACCATTGCAGAAAACAACAAAAATAAAACGTACGCTTATGCCATCCGCATTCGCCACTGTGCCCCGTCATCACCCGTTAGGTTACTTAACTAACGACAGAGTGGGGGCTGGACTAGCGCGGATGCAAAACATAACAACGCCTACTAGATATCATATATAGATATGTATATTAGTCTGATGCAATAATAGGCATTCCAGATCACAGATGAACACATTGGATATATTAGGAAGTCCGCGTTTCATTTGAGCCTGCAACAAAAGACGCCACGGTCGTGATGAATAGCCAAAACCCCACCCTAGACCCCTACGGGTGCGGCAAACTACCTGCAAAATACCTGAAATGAAGCAACCTCCCTCAACAAAGTGAGTAGGTCACTCGGCACTTCAAAGTACCCGGTAGTCTGTGCACCCCACCTTGGGTCTATCCTAGGAGCAATAAACAGTAAATGAAATAATACAACGGTGGTTACAACCTCAACCCGGATGTGCCCCGCGAAAAAATATTACAACAAATTACAATTTACATCGAATGAAAGATAAAAACCCTCATCTCACATCCCCAGCTATTCATCCACGACAATCCAACAAGTTCATATACACAATCCAATATCACAGAACACAGAAATGTGCAATCCCCATTAATCGACGTATAGCGATTAGTAGACGTTCAACACATATAACAACACAGATGAAACCCGATTAGCAAATAACTTAGAATTTTGATCGAAAACTATTTTCCGTGTCTACCCCAAATGCAAACCAGCACTCAAAATATTCTGGGTAGATGCCAAATATGCAAGAAGATAGAACACCAAAAATAAGACAATACTGTGGAAAAACGAGCTAACTCGGCGTCGACTCGGCTGCGGATCCACTACGAATCACATAGATTCGCCGCGCTTCCACGGTGGTCTAGCCGAGTTAGGGACTCGTTTTTCTACAGTGTTCTTATAATTCCCTGTAGTGAATTTTCATACCTCTGAAATAATTTTTTCGATAGTTTTAAAATCGATATAAACTGCAGGGATTCGGAGTTTTGTTTTCGTGTTTTTCCGACGATCGAAGTTCTAATAAGTTGCTAACAAGCTAGTAATGGTTTAGTAGGCTCTGATACCACTGTAAGTCCATGTCACGCACCCCATGGTTCATGGGGAGGCGGAATATGTGAAAAACGATCACTAAAGCATCGCAACACGGACTCGAGCTTACGGATCGTGACTAAACCATAACTAGTAAACTACAATAGGTTTAACTACTCGAATTCGAAGTTATACCTCACGATACAAGTCCTTCGGGTCTTCATCGCTGTCCTCCGCTCGTCATCGGCTCCAAGGATCGTAACGGATCACGGCTACCTCGACGGCCTCCTCGAGTCAAAGACGATCCACCCGAGAGTCTATAGTCCGAGCTTCTATCTCGATTGTAAGATAACTATGGCTTCTAGTTTGCTAAACTAGAAGTCTTAGAGGGTGTAGAGTATTTAGATGGAGTGCTTTGTCTCTTTACACCCTAGGATTCTCAACACATGAGAGCTATTAGGGTTTTGAGGAAGAAGAAGATGAAGACTTGAAAGAATGAGAGTGTTTGTGATAATCCTATGAATAATCACCCATGTTTGAATAATATGAAGCATACAAATATCTACCAAAAATATTTAGTAAATATCAAGCATGCTTCATTTAATTCTAATGGTGAATCACCACATGAGTCATGGTTCATTAAATGAAAACCTACACCTCATCTCCTCCACCTCATTTAAGTTTAATCTTTAAAAGAAATAAACCCTAATGAGTCATCTCCTTCTAGAAGCTTTCCCAAAAAATTACGAGAATGCCCCTCAACTGTATATACATACCCGTATCCGTATTCCGAAGAATATGAATACAAAGAGACGAAATAAATCCATCAGTATAATACTAGGATCCTGTAGGGTCGCCTAGCACGACAACAAGGTTTCGGAAGGTATTGTCCATGCCAAATTAAAATTTTGCCGTTCTAGCTAACCATTGAATCGTATACTAGAAATCCTACGGAATAGAAATGCAAACACTTTGCAAGTAAAGAGAGCAAGGAATACAACCTTTGTAGACCGGTCCTTCACTTCAATAGCTCCGTGTAGTAGCCCTTCGCTGCGATCGTGAACTCCGAACTCTAGAGAGACTCCCATGAAGAAATGAACATACTTGCATCGAAGTCTTCGAGGCCGAAGATGATCTACGTCGCGGAGACACTAACCCAAGCTATCTCTTCACTAATTACGGAATTAGTGAAGCAAACACCCTATACTAAATGGCAAGTAGTAGAGGATGATGAAGTAGGAAGTGGGCTCACTTTAGAAATCATTTTCTCACTCATTTTTCTCATCTCCATGGAAGCTAGTGAGCTTGAGGAAGAAGATGATAAAAAACTCTCATGATAAAATCAAGTAGAGAATTAGAACCATGGGTGAGTTAAGTATCATATACCTAACCTTTGTAGAGACTTAACCAAAACTAATTTAATTGGTAGGGTTAACAAATATCTTAGGTAAAACAAAACTTGAAGGCTTAGTCAAAGAACTACAAGCTTCTATAAGCTTATCAACCATGACAAAATCATTTAGTTTTAGAATTACTTAAATAAATAAAACCCTAGCAATTAAACCAAGCATGGTGTAAGACATACACACACCCATGTCCATGTATCATCAAGCATGCCATAATATTTTGTACACTAATATATATCACATATATACACATGCACAAACTAGTGAGAAAAGAAATCATAAGTGAGCTGATACTACTTAATGTAATGTAATATATCAAATATATAATTATACATTAGATTATCAAATCAACTCTTGATTTAATAATCCGGCTATATCACATATAACCGACTAATATCATATTAACAACTTATCAAATCAACACTTGATCCGATAATCCGGCTATATCGCATATAACCGACCAATGTCATAAATCACAAGAATAGAACATGAAATCTCATATCGTATCAATCTCAGTCCTGCACATATCACATATGTGCTCCAACTCCGTTTCGCTTGAGCCAGGAAACCTCTGTGTAAGACTCTAAAGACTCGTCAATACGTCGGTAGTAGGTGATGATCATATCAAACACCCACAAGCTGCAAGCGGTCTGCTAAACATAACGGACACCCGGGTGTTGAGCGATCAGAAGATCAACAAGCAAGCCTGCTCACACTCCTGCGAATCCAATCAGCAACACTACCGTATAGTCCGGTCTCTTCGTCTGATATGTCGCATATCTCGTCTAGCGGTGGTAAACGTCAGACCCCAGTAACTCGATAAGTCATGTCGATATGAGGCACATAACTGGTCGAGAAACTACTGATAACACTTACCAGTATATCTTTGAAGCAGCCCTGGCCAGGGACTTCCTGCTATACCCAATCGAGCACAGCGCAACATCAACTCCCAATACCGGGAGAGACGAAACCACTCGTATCGCTCATTGCCTCCATGTGATTCGGGACTGTACCGAAAAGCCACCGTTTTGCACGTTCTCTTGAACATGGTAAGGTGAAAATCAAAGCACAGTGGGAATCACACAAGACTCTATGACGATCTCGGGTCTACAGACTAACCTGTACCAGTGTCACCAGAGAACTGCCATCTGACGTGAGGTATAATACCATCTGGGAGTTCTCGGCGAGTCCATCCAGTGTACCCAGCCTCCACTGAGCACCCGTATACTGTCTCTGATGTCAAAAACCAATGGATATGGGATCATCCATCGCCCATCTATATGGGTCGAGAAGCTATACGCTAGTCTACTCTGGTATATCGATGCCCTGTCTCGATACACCCACGACTAGGAACAATTGAAGGATGTACTTAGTGTTAGTGTATATGCCTTAGAGGCCATTACTGTATCATACTAGCTTGTATATTACTTAATGGAAGCTTGGGATATTCACAGTTGTATAGAAAATCTTGCTCAAAATGGTAGTATGCTACTGGCTTTGTTTCTACTTCAATATGTGCATGTGTTTCTTTTAGCATATCGCTTATACATATCAGTAGAGCCCTTAGGATCTTTGCTTGATTACCAGCGTTGTGATGGCAGTCACACTAGTGGGGGATGGGTAATCTATAAGCACATACTTATACAGGTCCCTAGTCGTAGGACTATCGAGACGGGACATCGATACTCCGGAGTAGACTAGCGTATACGCTTCTCATCCCAGCTCGGGAGGTGGTCTGTCCCACAGCCATCAGTACGTCGTATTGGAGATGGTATGCGGGTGCTCATTAGGTTACGAGTACACTGGACAGGACTCGTCGGGAACTGTTGGATGGTATTATACCTATCGTCAGTTATTAGTTCACAGGTGACATGAGTACAGATTAGTCCGCTGACTTGACACTGTCATTTCGCCTCGAGTGTGTTCCCACTGTACTTAGATTACTACCCTACCACGGGTCAAAGGAGTCATGCAAACATGCAGTAGTTGGGTGCAGTCCCGAAGCACTTGGAGGTAGTGACGGTTAGATAGGATTCGTCTCTCCCGGTATTGGGGGTTGACATCGCGCTGTGTCTAGGAGAGCCATTACACGAGTAGTCCCTGGCCAGGGCAAGCGAGATATACTGGTAGGTTTTCAGTGTTATCTCAGGGTGTTCTGGGCTACACTCCGACACGACTTGTACCGCTATTGGGGGACTGACGTTCACCACCCCTAGGCCCGCCATGCGATGTATCAGACGAACAGACCGGACTGTACGGAGATTGTCACATACATGCTCAGTAGGAGTTCGGATGGGTTTATCTCATCGGCCTTCTTATCGACATCTACCTGGGGACCGTTACGTACAGCTAGTGCCGCTTGCGGTCTATAGTTAAACCCACTGCCAGCGTAGTGTCGAGTCTTTAGAGTCCCACACAGAGAGTTTCCCTGCACTGAGCGAAACGTGTAGAGGCCGTATGGTTTTACGGCAGGGCTGCGATCACTTACGTACACTTGTGTGCGTATGCTGTTCGGGCAGGCAATACTTGTGGGCTTTGGTTTAAGCCGGATCCTAGCATTCCACTGATGGATTCATTTTGTCTTCTGTGCATTCGCATTCTACGGAATGCGGATGAAGGTGTGTATGCACAGTTTTGAGGAGCGATGAAGGAGAAGGTGCCTCCTTAGGGTTTTGGCAGATGGTTCGGCCAAAACCGCTATGTGGTAGGCTCATTAGGGTTTTGGCAATTCGTTCGGTCAAAACCATTATGAGTCGCGGACATTACTTACTAATCTTTTCAGCGATAATTTTATGATGGTTAATTGCTTTGACCATTTGACCACCTTGACCACTCTTGATTTTGTTGACCCGTTGACCAAAGTTGACCTTGACCTTCATGAAAGGTCTACACTCTTCTTTGGTTTTCTTTTTCATTTTGGATTATGATAATGGTCTTGTCAATGTAGCCATCAACTTTATCATGAGAGGATTTGTAATGATGTTGTTTAGTATTATTGCAACCATGGTGCCTTTTTTCTTGGGTTGATAATTTCATTATTTTTTTCTCATTCTCTCTCTTGAAAGTGAGAAGAAATAAAGAGAGCTCCATGGTTGCTTGATCTCCTTCATCTTCCTCCTCTTGAAATATTCTTTTGATCTCATGTGTTGAGAGAAAAAGAATCCACATAGACAAATACTTCCATCAACCTCCTCTACATAACCTAGGACTTCAAGACTAGCGATCTTGTTGCCCTAGTTGCCTCGGCTCGAGGTGGAGCTCAGTGTGCATCTCTCGGGTGGATCGTCTTCGACTCAAGAAGGCCGCAGAGTTGAGCAAGATACGGATCGACCCGCGGAGTGTGGATGGGTGAGCCGGACATCGGAGAGAAGATCTGAAGGAACGGTTTCATGAGGTATAGTTTCTACGACATAGTAGTTAATGCCTCTAGTAGTTTGTTAGTTTCTAGTTTAGCAAAGATCCGGCTTTTAGTCCATGTTGCCTTTGCGCCAAAAATTGTTTTTCGCCGTTTCCGCCTCCCCGTAAGAACCGGGGTGAGCAACGTGGACTTATAGTGGTATCAGAGCCTAGCTAAACATAAACTAGCAAGTTAGCATAGTATTTAGAATATCGATCGAAAAAAAATTCGCAAAACAAGTCCGGAAAATTTAACTTTCTGCCGATTTTTTATACTGTTCAAAAAGTAATTTAAAATATATGAAAAATCGGCTCAGGGTTTTCTAAAGACACAGACCAAAAACGGTCCACTGAACCGGTCAAAGCGCCGCGGTTCCGCGGCAAGAACATGCTTCTTGCCGCGGATCTGCGACCGAGTTGACTCGGCCGTGGACCGGGTTTGGTGCAGTGTGCTTTGTTGGCTGTTTTGGGATTCTTAGTACATGTTGTTTCTACCCAGATTTTCCAGAGAACAAATTGATTTTTGGGATGGTTACAAATCCGTATTTTGATCGATATTCCGTAGACTTTGGCTAATGCATATTATCAGTGATGTGATATATGTATTGAACGTCTGCTAATCGCTATACGACGATTAGTGGGGGTTATACATATCTGTGATCTGTAATGTTGATGGTTTGTGTATATGAATTCGTTGGATTGTCGCGGATGAATAGCCGGGGGTTGTGAGATGAGAGTTTTCTTATTCTTTCAATTCTTGTAATATGTAAATTGATGTAATATTATTTGTTTGGCCGCACAACCAGGTCGGGGTTGTAGCCGTCATTGTATAATTTCTTTTTACTGTTTTTGCTCCTAGGATAGACCCAAGGTGGGGTGCACAAACTACCGGGTATCTCGAAGTGCCGAGTGGCCTACTCACGGTGTTGAGGGAGGTTGCTTCGCTTAGGGTACTTGGCGGGTAGTTTGCCGCACCCGTAGGGGTCTAGGGTGGGGTTTGGCTATTCATCGCGACCGTGTAATCCGTTCTTCCTTACAGGCTCGTGCGAATTGCGGATTCCTAGTATATCAAATGTATTCATCTGTGATCTGGAATGGCTATCATTGCATGTGACGAATGTTTATATACATCTATATGATATCTATTTAGGCGTTGCTTATGTTTTGCATCCGCGCTAGTCCAGCCCCCGCTCTGTCGTTAGTTAAGTAACCTAACGGGTGATGACGGGACCCCGTGGCGAATGCTGATGGCATAAGCGTACGTCATATTTTCGTTGTTTTCTGCAATAGTAAGATTAAATGATGGGACGCATTGGAATTAATGCAAGAAAAAATAAACCAAATAAAAGTCGTTGGAACAATTCAAAACCACTCGGTTTATTTTCAAAAACAACTTTTAAACGCGGAGCTTAAACCACTCCTTTTAAAAGCTATCAAGGTTCCTTCGATTATATCAAGTTCACTACGTTCACGGTTTCGCCAAAACCATTAGTAGCCTTCCGTCGTTTCATATGAATATCCAACAGTATTCAAGCTGTGTTTGTTGGCCATAGTCAAGGCACAGTGATTGGTAGCTGGTGGGTATTCATATGTTGCATAGATAGATGCGTTGGTTTGGGACAGTCGTATTGCTTTGTTGGCCATAGTCAAGGGTATATACGGGTTGGTTCAAATCAACCTGGACAACGACAGGTAGAACTTGACATGTGACTTATGATTTGTTGGCCTTAGTCAAGGTCATAAGAGCATGGGGAAAAAATCCACATCGGGAGTTTCAAAAGAACTGAAACTTGCTAGCACTGCATACCATTTGGAGTGCGACAATTCTGGTAGGATTCCTTCAGTTTTGTCACACGATGATATTTTGATCCCGATCTTACTGTGAGTATATGCTACTCCTCCGAAACTTTCTCACTTAACGATCAATGCTATAAACCAAGTAGGTGTCTAGAAAGGTATTAGCGGGGCTACGCCCACAGGGAAAAGAGGTTATTTAATTAAGGAACTTAGAGAAAGTGTTGGAAAACCTCCCTCGAAGTACCGACACCAGCCTGGCTGAATAGTTAAGCAAGTATTGTACGGTGAGATTGATCCCGACTAATTCTTCCATTATGGTTTGAGGAGGGATTCGAGAGACAGTGGGAGCCATCCTGTTTAGATAAATTAAAAACCAATCTAAACTTGCAAGAGCATCATGCTAAAGTGTTTTCCTCTCTCTCTCTTAATTGCAGCGACCCAGTGACCAGACATAGGTTACATCTAGATAATAAAATGACTGAATCTGACTGTTATAACTGGCAAAGGTCTGTCCAGATGTCCATTGCCCATGACAAGCTGGGACACCTCTTGACTGATCCAACCCCTGCTGTCTCGCGTCCGGTTTCCCCTGTCACGGATATTCATATCCGCGAGACATCGGAAAAGAACTGTGCGAAAGCCAAGTTCCTCGTGTTAGCCTCAGTTGATGGTGCATACCAGAGGCAGCACGAGAAGATGGACTTAGTCTCTATCTTCCTCCATAACAAAGATTTATATGGAGAGCAATCTCGTATTGCAAGATGTGAGACCTCGAAAGAATTGTTTCAAGCGAGGTTGGCTATCGGGTCATCTGTAAGGGGCAACTTCGTTACAGAGACTAGCTCTTTTGAGCTCTCGGACCTGAAGACCACGTTGAAGTACGGGTCAGATGCTGACTTAGTTCAACAGTCTCTACCTACTACCCTGAAGGATACCAGGGAAGTGGAAAGAAAGGGAAGGGCAGAAGTTTCGGGACTGGATGTAGTAAAAGAGGGACGTTCCTATTGTTACAGGAATGAATATTGGCAGAAGGATTGCAGGGCTAGTATAGCTAGTAGCCAGAATTCGAAGCATGTTGTGGCTTCGGCTTCGGGTGTGTTTGTAATTGTGAACTGTATGTCAGTTAACCCTACTTCCTGGGTATTGGATACCGGATCAGGATCTCATATCTGTAATTCATTACAGGCTCTGAGAAACCGTAGGGTTATCAAGAAAGGTGATATGACTCTCAGGGTTGCTAACGGAATGAGCATGTACGCTGAATCCGTAGGGGAATATCATCTAGTACTGACAACTGGGCAGATATTGATTCTGCGTGACTGTTTTTATGTACCAGGTGCGACTTGTAATATCATATTTGTATCCTTACTTTCTAAGGAAGGATATGATTTACTTTTGTAAGCGATGTAGTCAACATCCATCTAAATCAAGTTCTGATTGGGTCAGGTACATTACAAAACGGGATATACGTATTGAATCAAGCTCAGATCTTCAGTGTCCAGAACACACTTAAAAGAAAGTCTCCGGAATTAAATCAGGGTTTCTTATGGCATTGTAGACTGGGTCACATTAATGAGACACGGTTGACAAAGTTACATAAAGAAGGATACTTGGATCCGTTCGAGTACCAGTCTTATGCCACTTGTGAATCTTGTCTCATGCGAAAGATGACAAAGACTCCGTTCACTGGACACGGAGAAAGAGCAAGTGAGCTCTTGGGACTCATACACAGTGATGTGTGTGGTCCGATGTCTACACATGCGCGAAGTGGTTATTCATACTTCATTACCTTCACAGATGATTTCTCTAGGTATGGGCATGTCTTCTTGATGAAGCATAAATCCGAGGCCTTTGAGAAATTTCAGGAATATAAGAATGAAGTTGAAAAACAAACAGGAAAAAGTATCAAGACACTGAGATCTGATCGAGGTGGTGAATAGCTGAGTGCCGAGTTTCTGGGCTACTTAAAAGAGAATGGAATTCTCTCTCAGGTTACTCCTCCATACACACCACAACACAACGGTGTATCGGAATGGAGGAATCGAACCCTATTGGATATGGTTCGTTCCATGATGAGTAAGGCTGAATTGCCGCGATCCTTCTGGAGTTATGCACTAGAAACAGCTGCATATCTTTTGAACCAAGTTCCTACTAATTCAGTGCCTACCACAACATATCAGATGTGGAGTGGGAAGAAACCCTATCTTAAACACTTTAAGATATGGGGGTGTCCAGCTTTTGTTAAAAAGCAGCATGCGGACAAGCTCGAGGCACGTTCAGTACAGTGTAAGTTTGTGGGATACCCAAAGAACTCCAAGGGGTATCTTTTCTATTACGTAGAGGAACAAAAGGTTTTTATTTCTCGTCATGCCCGCTTCTTGGAAATTGAATTTTTGGAAAATCAGATAAGTGGGAGCGCAATAGAACTGGAAGAAATTCCAGAACCACATGCTATTACTGAAACCTTAGTGGAACCAGAAGGTTCAGGAGAACCGGACATCCCAGCGCCACTCCGCAGGAGTAGTAGGCAGTCTCATCCGCCCGAGAGATACTACGGTTTTCTCATAGACGGGGATAGAGAGGATTGCACTATTGATTATGGTGAGCCTACTAGCTTCCTGCAAGCCATTCAGAGCGGTGACTTGGTAAAATGGCTGGATGCAATGCGGACCGAGATGGAGTCCATGTACAACAACAAAGTTTGGACTTTGGACTTTGCTCCAGAAGGGGTAAAACCCATAGGCTGCAAATGGATCTTCAGAAAGAAGATTGGTGTAGATGGGCAGGTTGAAACCTATAAAGCTAGACTTGTAGCAAAGAGTTTTCGTCAAAGACCTGGTTTGGACTATGACGAGACCTTTTCTCCAATGGCTATGCACAAATCCATTCGGATCCTTCTTGCCATTTTTGCCTTCCACGATTATAAGATCTGGAAGATGGACATAAAGACGGCTTTCCTAAATGGAAATTTGGAAGAGTGCGTCAATATGGATCAGCCGGAGGGATTGATTCAGAGTGGGAGCAGCGGTAAAGTGTGCAAGTTGCTCAAGTCCATCTATGGACTGAAGCAGGTATCGCGGAGTTGGAACATCTTCTTTGATGATACTGTCAAGGAATTCGACTTTATTAAAAACCCAGATGAACCATGCATTTACAGTAAGATTGTAGGGAGAACTGTGGTATTCCTCGTCTTTTACGTGAATGCCATTCTCCTAATAGGAAATGATATTCCTATGCTACAGTCAATCAAAGGATTCTTGTCACAGAGGTTCTCCATGAAGGACCTGGGCGATGCCAACTACATTCTGGGGATCCAGATCTATCGTGATAGATCTAAGAGGATGTTGGGACTTTCATAGTCGAGGTACATAGACACCATACTAAAACGATTTAGTATGGAAGATTCCAAGAGCGGTAATCTACCGGCTTGTCACAGAATCACCCTCTCCAAAGAGATGTCTCCCAAGACTGATTTGGAAAGGGCTCGCATGTAATCTATACCCTACGCATCTGCGGTAGGCTCTATAATGTATGCGATGTTATGCACCAGACTAGATGTAGCATACGCATTAAGCGTTGTAAGCCGGTATCAGTTGAACCCAGGGGAGAAACACTGGATAGCGGTAAAGAACATTCTCAAGTACCTGAGAAGGACTAAGGAGATGTTCTTGGTGTATGGCGGAAAAGACCTCCAGATCGAGGCCTTTGCTGACTCCAGCTTCCAGAGTAACAAGGATGACTCCAAGTCCATATCGGGTTATTTCTTTACCCTCAATGGAGGGGCGGTTTGCTGGAAGAGCTCCAAGCAGGAAACCGTTGCTGACTCAACTATGGAAGCGGAGTACATAGTTGCTTGCGATGCCGCAAAAGAAGCTGTCTGGATGAAGAAGTTCCTCACGGAGCTTCAGGTGGTTCCTACCAGTGTTGATCCAATACCGCTGTATTGTGACAACAACGGCGCTATAACTTTAGCGAAGGAACCCAGGTCCCATCAGAAGTCCAGGCACATATTGAGGCGGTACCACCTGATCAGGGAGATCGTAGATCGCTGGGAGATCGAGGTGAAGAGAGTAAATACGGAAGATAACACTGGTGATCCATTCACGAAGGCCATACCCCAGACTCAGTTCGAGCGGCTGATCGAGATGATAGGTCTTCGATACGCCAGTACATGGCTTTAGTGCAAGTGGGAGATTGTTAGTGTATATGCCCTAGAGGCCATTACTGTATCATACTAGCTTGTATATTACTTAATGGAAGCTTGGGATATTCACAGTTGTATAGACAATCTTTCTCAAAATGGTAGTATGCTACTTGGTTTGTTTCTACTTCAATATGTGCATATGTTTCTTTTATCATATCGCTTATACATATTAGTAGAGCCCTTAGGATCTTTGCTTGATTACCAGCGTTGTGATAGCGGTCACACTAGTGGGGGCTGGGTAATCTACAAGCACATCCTTATACAGGTCCCTAGTTGTAGGACTATCGAGACAGGGCATCGATACTTCGGAGTAGACTAGCGTATACGCTTCTCATCCCAGCTCGGGAGGTGGTCTGTCCCACAGCCATCAGTACGTCGTACTGGAGATAGTATGCGGGTGCTCGTTAGGTTAAGAGTACACTGGACAAGACTCGTCGGGAACTGTTGGATAGTATTATACCAATCGTCAGTTATCAGTTCCCAGGTGATATGAGTACAGCTTAGTCCGCTGACTTGACACTGTCATTTCGCCTCGAGTGTGTTCCCATTGTACTTAGATTACTACCCTACCACGGGTCAAAGGAGTCGTGCAAACATGCAGTAGTTGGGTGCAGTCCCGAAGCACTTGGAGGTAGTGACGGTTAGATAGGATTCGTCTCTCCCGGTATTGGGGGTTGACATCGCGCTGTGTCTAGGAGAGCCATTACACGAGTAGTCCCTGGCCAGGGCAAGCGAGATATACTGGTAGGTTTCCAGTGTTATCTCAGGGTGTTCTGGGCTACACTCCGACACGACTTGTACCGCTATTGGGGGACTGACGTTCACCACCCCTAGGCCCGCCATGCGATGTATCAGACGAACAGACCGGACTGTACGGAGATTGTCACATACAGGCTCAATAGGAGTTCGAATGGGTTTATCTCATCGGCCTTCTTATCGACATCTACCTGGGGACCGTTACGTACAGCTAGTGCCGCTTGCGGTCTGTGGTTAAACCCACTGCCAGCGTAGTGTCGAGTCTTTAGAGTCCCACACAGAGAGTTTCCCTGCACTGAGCGAAACGTGTAGAGGCCGTATGGTTTTACGGTAGGGCTGCGATCACTTATCTATACTTGTGTGCGTATGCTGTTCGTGCAGGCAATACTAGTGGGCTTTGGTTTAAGCCAGATCCTAGCATTGCACCGATGGATTCGTTTTGTCTTCTGTGCATTCGCATTCTACGGTTTTGAGGAGCGATGAAGGAGAAGATGCCTCATTAGGGTTTTGGCAGATGGTTCGGCCAAAACCGCTATGTGGCAGGCTCATTAAGGTTTTGGCAATTCGTTCGGTCAAAACCATTATGAGCCGCGGACATTACTTACTAATCTTTTCAGTGATAATATTATGATGGCTAATTGCTTTGACCATTTGACCACCTTGACCACTCTTGACTTTGTTGACCCGTTGACCAAAGTTGACCTTGACCTTCATGAAAGGTCTACACTCTTCTTTGGTTTTCTTTTTCATTTTGGATTATGATAATGGTCATGTCAATGTAGCCATCAATTTTATCATGATAGGATTTGTAATGATGTTGTTTAGTATTATTGCAACCATGGTGCCTTTTTTCTTGGGTTGATAATTTCATTATTTTTTTCTCATTCTCTCTCTTGAAAGTGAGAAGAAAGAAAGAGAGCTCCATGGTTGCTTGATCTCCTTCATCTTCCTCCTCTTGAAATATTCTTTTGATCTCATGTGTTGAGAGAAAAGGAATCCACATAAACAAATACTTCCATCAACCTCCTCTACATAACCTAGGACTTCAAGACTAGCGATCTTGTTGCCCTAGTTGCCTCGGCTCGAGGTGGAGCTCAGTGTACATCTCTCGGGTGGATTGTCTTTGACTCAAGAAGGCCGCAGAGGTGACCAAGATCCGGATCGACCCTCGGAGCGTGGATGGGTGAGCCGGACAGCGGAAAGAAGATCCGAAGGACCGTTTTCGTGAGGTAAAATTTCTACGACATAGTAGTTAACGCCTCTAGTAGTTTGTTAGTTTCTAGTTTAGCAAAGATCTGGCTTTTAGTCCATGTTGCCTTTGCGCCAAAAATTGTTTTTCGCCGTTTCCTCCTCCCCGTAAGAACCGGGGTGAGCAACATGGACTTACAGTGGTATCAGAGCCTAGCTAAACATAAACTAGCAAATTAGCAAAGTATTTAGAATATCGATCGGAAAAAATTCGCAAAACAAGTTCGGAAAATTTAACTTTCTGCCGATTTTTTATACTGTTCAAAAAGTAATTTAAAATATATGAAAAATCGGCTCAGGGTTTTCTAAAGACACAGACCAAAAACGGTCCACTGAACCGGTCAAAGCGCCGCGGTTCCGCGGCAAGAACATGCTTCTTGCCACGGATCCGTGGCCGAGTTGACTCGGCCGTGGACCAGGTTTGGTGCAGTATGCTTAGTTGGCTGTTTTCGGATTTTTAGTACATGTTGTTTCTACCCAGATTTTCCAGAGAGCAAATTGATTTTTGGGGTGGTTACAAATCCGTATTTTGATCGATATTCCGTAAACTTTGGCTAATGGATATTATCTGTGATGTGATATATGTATTGAACGTCTGCTAATCGCTATACGTCGATTAGTGGGGGTTATACATATCTGTGATCTGTAATGTTGATGGTTTGTGTATATGAATTCGTTGGATTGTCACGGATGAATAGCCGGGGGTTGTGAGATGAGAGTTTTCTTATTCTTTCAATTCTTGTAATATGTAAATTGATATAATATTATTTGTTTGGCCGCACAACCGGGTCGGGGTTGTAGCCGTCATTGTATAATTTCTTTTTACTGTTTTTGCTCCTAGGATAGACCCAAGGTGGGGTGCACAAACTACCGGGTATCTCGAAGTGCCGAATGGCCTACTCACGGTGTTGAGGGAGGTTGCTTCACTTCGGGTACTTGGCGGGTAGTTTGCCGCACCTGTAGGGGTCTAGGGTGGGGTTTGGCTATTCATCGCGACCGTGTAATCCGTTCTTCGTTACAGGCTCGTACGAATTGCGGATTCCTACTATATCAAATGTATTCATCTGTGATCTGGAATGGCTATCATTGCATGTGACGAATGTTTATATATATCTATATGATATCTATTTAGGCGTTGCTTATGTTTTGCATCCGCGCTAGTCCAGCCCCCGCTCTGTCGTTAGTTAAGTAACCTAATGGGTGATGACGGGACCCCATGGCGAATGCGGATGACATAAGCGTACGTCATATTTTCGTTTTTTTTCTGCAATGGTAAGATTAAATGATGGGACACATTGGAATTAATGCAAGAAAAAATAAACCAAGTAAAAGTCGTTGGAACAATTTCAAAACCACTCGGTTTCTTTTCAAAAACAACTTTTAAATGCGGAGCTTAAACCACTCCTTTTAAAAGCTATCAAGGTTCCTTCGATTATATCAAGTTCACTACGTTCACGGTTTCTCCAAAACCATTCGTAGCCCTCCGTCGTTTCATATGAATATCCAACAGTATTCAAGCTATGTTTGTTGGCCATAGTCAAGGCACAGTGATTGGTAGCTGGTGGGTATTCATATGTTGCATAGATTGATGCGTTGGTTTGGGACAGTCGTATTGCTTTGTTGGCCATAGTCAAGGGTATATATGGGTGGGTTCAAATCAACCTGGACAACGACGGGTAGAACTTGACATGTGACTTATGATTTGTTGGCCTTAGTCCAGATCATAAGAGCATGGGGCAAAAATCCACATCGGGAGTTTCAAAAGAACTGAAACTTGCTAGCGCTGCATACCATTTGGAGTGTGATGATTCTGGTAGGATTCCTTCAGTTTTGTCACACGATGATATTTGGATCCCGATCCTACTGTGAGTATATGCTACTTCTCCGAAACTTTCTCACTTAACGATCAATGCTATAAACCAAGTAGGTGTCTAGAAAGGTGTTAGCGGGGCTACGCCGACAGGGAAAAGAGGTTATTTAATTAAGGAACTTCGCGAAAGCGTTGGAAAACCTCCCTCGAAGTACCGACACCAGCCTGGCTGAACAGTTAAGCAAGTATTGTACGGTGAGATTGATCCCGACTAATTCTTCCTTTATGGTTTGAGGAGGGATTCGAGAGACAGTGGGAGCCATCCTGTTTAGATAAATTAAAAACCAATCTAAACTTGCAAGAGCATCATGCTAAAGTGTTTTCTTCTCTCTTTCTTAATTGCACCGACCCAGTGACCAGACATAGGTTACATCTAGATAATAAAATGACTGAATCTAACTGTTATAACTGGAAAAGGTCTGTCCTAATGTCCATTGCCCATGACAAGCTGGGACACTTCTTGACTGATCCAACCCCTGCCGTCTCGGGTCCGGTTTCCCCTGTCACGGATATTCATATCCGCGAGACATCGGAAAAGAACTGTGCGAAAGCCAAGTGCCTCGTGTCAGCCTCAGTTGATGGTGCATACCAGAGGCAGCACGAGAAGATGGACTTAGTCTCTATCTTCCTCCATAACAAAGATTTATATGGAGAGCAATCTCGTATCGCAAGATATGAGACCTCGAAAGAATTGCTTCATGTGAGGTTGGCTATCGGGTCATCTGTAAGGTGCAACGTCCTTACAGAGACCAGCTCTTTTGAGCTCTCGGACCTGAAGACCACGTTGAAGAACGGGTCAGATGCTGACTTAGTTCAACAGTCTTTACCTACTACCCTGAAGGAAACCAGGGAAGTGGAAAGAAAGGGAAGGGCAGAAGTTTCGGGACTGGATGTAGTAAAAGAGGGACGTTCCTATTGTTACGGGAATGAACATTGTCAGAAGGATTGCAGGGCTAGTATAGCCAGTAGCCAGAATTCGAAGCATCTTGTGGCTTCGGCTTCGGGTGTGTTTGTAATTGAGAACTGTATGTCAGTTAACCCTACTTCCTGGGTATTGGATACCGGATCATGATCTCATATCTGTAATTCATTACAGACTCTGAGAAACCGTAGGGTTATCAAGAAAGGTGATATGACTCTCAGGGTTGCTAACGGAATGAGCATGTACGCTGAATCCGTAGGGGGATATCATCTAGGACTAACAACTGGGCAGATATTGATTTTGCCTGACTATTTTTATGTACCAGGTGCGACTTGTAATATCATATCTGTATCCTTACTTTCTAAGGAAGGATATGATTTTACTTTTGTAAGCGATGTAGTCAACATCCACCTAAATCAGGTTCTGATTGGGTCAGGTACATTACAAAACGGGATATACGTATTGAATCAAGCTCAGATCTTCAGTGTCCAGAACACACTTAAAAGAAAGTCTCCGGAATTAAATCAGGCTTTCTTATGACATTGTAGACTGGGTCACATTAATGTGACACGGTTGACAAAGTTACATAAATAAGGATACTTGGATCCGTTCGAGTACCAGTCTTATGCCACTTGTGAATCTTGTCTCATGGGAAAGATGACAAAGACTCCGTTCACTGGACATGGAGAAAGAGCAAGTGAGCTCTTGGGACTCATACACAGTGATGTGTGTGGTCCGATGTCTATACATGCGCGAAGTGGTTATTCATACTTCATTACCTTCACAGATGATTTCTCTAGGTATGGGCATGTCTTCTTGATGAAGCACAAATCCGAGGCCTTTGAGAAATTTCGGGAATACAAGAATGAAGTTGAAAAACAAACAGGAAAAAGTATCAAGACACTGAGATCTGATCGAGATGGTGAATACTTGAGTGCCGAGTTTCTGGGCTACTTAAAAGAGAATGGAATTCTCTCTCAGTTTACTCCTCCATACACACCACAACACAACGGTGTATTGGAAAGGAGGAATCGAACCCTATTGGATATGGTTCGTTCCATGATGAGTAAAGCTGAGTTGCCGCGATCCTTCTGGAGTTATGCACTAGAAACAGCTGCATATCTTTTGAACCAAGTTCCTACTAAGTCAGTGCCTACCACACCATATCAGATGTGGAGTGGGAAGAAACCCTGTCTTAAACACTTTAAGACATGGGGGTGTCCAGCTTTTGTTAAAAAGCAGCATGCGGACAAGCTCGAGGCACGTTCAGTACAGTGTAAGTTTATGGGATACCCAAAGAACTCGAAGGGGTATCTTTTCTATTAAGTAGAGGAACAAAAGCTTTTTGTTTCTCGTCATGCCCGCTTCTTGGAAACTGAATTTTTTGAAAATCAGATAAGTGGGAGCACAATAGAACTGGAAGAAATTCCAGAACTTCTAGCTATTACTGAAACCTTAGTGGAACCTGTTAGTTAGGTATATGCCCTAGAGGCCATTGTTGTACGTATGATATATATTATGATGGATGCTTGGATATATACAGAGAGGACTTTCTTGCTCGTCATGATAGTATGCTATTTAGTTTCACTTTATCTTAACATGTTGACTTGTATTGGTTTACTGTCTTACTCTCACATGTTGATAAAGCCCTTAGGATCTGTACTCGACTACTGGGACTATGATGAGATCATACTAGTAGGGCCATAGTAGTCGATGAGTACATCCTATAACTGTTCCTAGTTGAGGGTATATCGAGACAGGGCATCGATACACCAGAGTAGACTAGCATATACGCATCTTGACCCATATGGTGGGCGATGGATGATCCCATATCCATCGGTGTTTGACATCAGAGATGGTGTACGGGTGCTCAGTGGAGACTGGGTACACTGGATGGACTCTCCGAGAACTCCCAGATGGTGATATACCACACGTCAGATGGCAGTTCTCCGGTGACACTGGTACAGGGTAGTCTGTAGACCCGAGATCGTCATAGAGTCTTGTGTGATTCCCACTGTGCTTTGATTTTCACCTTACCACGTTCAAGAGGGCGTGCAGAACGGTGGATTTTGGGTACAGTCCCGGACCACATGGAGGCAATGAGCGGTAGAAGGGGATTCATCTCTCCCGGTATAGGGAGTTGATGTTGTGCTGTGTTCGATTGGCTATAACTGGAAGTCCCTGGCCAGGGCTGATATAGAGATTTACTGGTAAGTGTTACCAGTAGTTTCTCGACTTGTTATGAGCCTCATATCGACACGACTTATCGGTTACTGGGGTCTGACGTATACTACCTCTAGACTTGATATGCGACATATCAGACGAACAGACCGGACTGTACGGGAGTGTTACTGATTGGATTCACAGGAGAACGGACTGGCTAGCTTTTTGATCTTCTGATCGCTCAATACCTGGGTGGCTGTTACGTTTAGCTGAGCGCTTGCAGCTTGTGGGTGTTTGATATGATCATCACCTGCTACCGGCGTATTGACGATTCTTTAGAGTCCTACACAGAGGTTTCTTGGCTCAGGCAAAACGGAGTAGAGGCACATATGTGATATGTGCAGGACCGAGGATAATGCGATATGAGATACCGTATTATATTCTCGCGATATTTAGATATGAACCGGGACATCGAATCAAGTGTTGATTCGATGGATTGGTATATGATATATTAGTCGGTTATATTCGATATAGCCGGATCGTCGGATCAAGTGTTGATTCGATGATTTAATGTATAATGATATATATGATATATTGTATTACATTATCTAATATTGGCTTGCTTTATTATTTCATTTTCTCACCGGATTAATACATTGATATATATGCGATATATGTTAATTGTATTATTTTCTTTTGTTGCAAATATATAATATATATGTGATATATATTATTGTGACATGATATGATTTATTATGAAACATGTTTAAGGATGATAAAAAGGGATTAGGGTTTGATTAGGGTTAGCTCCTTCTTGTTCATTCTATAAGGATTCTCTTTTGTCTTGGTTAAGATATTATGGTTGATCCTTATCCTTAACCTAACCAAACCCTAACTCTAGTTTATTCTCTACAAAGTTTTAGCCTCTCATCCTTGACCATGGTTCAATAATCAATCATATACTCTAATCTACTATTCATCACAAAAGGATTATTCTTTTCATTCTTCATCTTCTTCTCTCTTGAGTTTGAGAAAGAGTTCACTTGAGTTTTCTCTTGTGATGAGTTATTGTGAGAAAATGATATAAAAAGAAAGCATAAATACTACTCCATCATCCTCATCTAATCTACCCCATTAGATTAGGGTGTTCACCTCATTAGAGTGAGAGAAAGCTTGAGTTATTGCAACTTCGACGTAGATCATCGGAGAAAAGGAATACGACAAGCTATCATGGATCGTTCGAGTCGTGGAGCCTCTCTTGAGTCCGGGAGATCATGGATCGCGGCGAAGGGACTTCTACTCGGAGCTTGTGAAGCGAAGGAGCATACTAAAAATGTTGTAATCCCTCACACTCAGGTTTAAAGATGTTATCTTGCATGTTAAACCCTAATAATCTAGCAAAGATCCCAGCTTTGGGTTGTTCGGCACATCTAAAATTTTATTCGGGCATGTTTGATGCTTTATGAACCTTCACAAGAGTGCCTAGGAACCCTACAGAGGTATCAGAGCCGAGCTAGAGCATTAAGCGACGTGTTTACGAAGTTAAAACTCCGATCGAACCCGTACCGACAAAGCTAAACCCCTCTCTGAACAATTTTTTAAATCTGGGATTTTTCTGAATTAAAAATACCTAAAAAATTCAGCAGGGAAATATAAGAATTGTGGTGAAAAACGAGCACCTAACACTTCCAAACCGCCGCGGAACCGTGGCCGTACGGCGCTTGGGCCGCGGATCCACGGCCGTACAGGGGAGATTGGTATTTGTTTTTACACAGTAATTCATATTTCTGTGATTTAAATTATATGGGAATTTTTATTCTGACTCAAGTGTTGAGTATTCTAGGGTTTATTTTGTAATCGTAGATTCGATCGGAATATTTAAATTCGTTATTATTTCCGGATATTTAGAATCTGTTAAAATGTTCGAACGGATATCATTAACTCAATTTTTCCCGACACGAAAAATTTTCAAGCCTTGAATCGTTTCTTGAGTTTAAATCTTTCGCAAATGCGTGCAAGTTTTGTGGTGGACCCTCTAGAAGACAACAAACCTTAACTCGATTATGTGACCGTCTTGAACTGCCTTTTGAACCTTCGGGTTTGGGGCAGTACGACGTGCCACATGTGAGGCGTTGGCTTGACCCTTCTACGGCTGGACCGCTACTACTGTGACACATTCTGGATTATTTGAACTTCGCTCAAGTGTTGAGCAATTTGGGAAATTTTTGGTATTTGATTATCTGTTCGAAAAGTTTAATACTGTCTATTTATTTGGAATGTGATACAATATGTGGAATTCATAGAGTTAGGCATGAAATGCGAAGTATGTGATATTTTGGATTTACGATGTCTAAAGTGATTGTGGATTCCAAATATTGTAGTTTTACACATTCTTTTCTGTGACCGTAAGTGTAGTATGTAGTGGTATTGCCAATTGTCGTTGCTATACATCGACGACGATCGGTGTATGCATACTTACTTACGTTGATGATATGAGATATTATGTGTTGCTGAGATATGATGTGCAGGATTGTCGCGATTGAATAGCCGGGGGTTTTATGTGAGATGAGAGTTTTATTTTTCCATTCATGTAAATTCAAATGTGATGTAATATTCTTTTATTTGGGGCACTTCCGGGTTGAGGTTGATGCCACCAGTGTTGTATATTATTTACTTTTCCGCATTAGGATGGACCCAAGGAGGGGAGCACAGGTGACCGGGTTCTGGGGTTCAGTGGGAGGCCATCTCGAGGAGTCGAGACCGGGTCTCCTAAACTCCAGAATTGGTAGGGTCGCTTGCCGATCTCGTAGGGGTCCAGGGTGTGGGCTTGGCTATTCATCGCGACTGTGGAATCCGTATTTTCTATTGTTGGCTAAATACTAAATACGGACGTCCTAGTATATCCCACATTATATCTATGTTTCTGCTGCGATATCTGTGATGTGATCATTTGATATGTTGTGATGGATACAGTATATAGTATATATGATATATTATATAGACGTTACTTATATTTTACACCCGCACTAGCCCTGCCCTGCTCTGTCGTTAGTTACCTAACCTAACGGTGCACGAGGGGACATCGAGGCGAATGCGGATGGCATAAGTATGTTGTAGAATCAAAACTTTATAAAAAGGGTAGCTACAGTTTTGCTTTGCATAGAGGTATATATGATATACCCTGCACCTTATTCGATGAGGAAAGAGCCGAGATCCCTTCACCGGGAGTGACCTCTTTAGCAAAACTGGCAGATGCTACAAAACTCGGTTTGTCTTTTGATTGCTTTTAGAGTTTTGCTTTGCACAGTGATATATATGATATGTCCTGCACCTTATTCGATGAGGAAAGAGCCGAGATCCCTTCACCGGGAGTGACCTCTTTAGCAAAACTAATGAAAGCCTAAAAAACACTCCATTTTAAAATTTCACATGATTCTACGACGATATCAAGTTCATTACGCTCATGGTTTTTTGAAAAACTTGCGTAGCCCTCCGTCATTTCAGATAAAGACTAGTTAGTATTCGTGCTACGTTTGTTGACTATGTTAAGGCGTAGTGTGCGGTAGCTAATTAGTACTTATCTGCTAAAACATGAGATGTGATTAGATTAGGGTAGTTGTACGACTTTGTTGACTATGTTAAGGGTCGTGCAGGTGGGTTTAATTCAATCGGGAAATGACGGGTTGAACTTGGCTAGCAATTATGATTTGTTGACTATGTTAAGGTCATAAATTGCTAGGGGAAAAATATTATCGAGAATTTCAAGTGTTGAAATTTGCAATGAGATTGCATACCTTCTATGAGATAGTTGGATCCCGATACCCACTGCGAGTAAGAGTTACTCCTGGGAAAGTTTTACACAGGACAATTAGTCGATCAAGTAGGTGTCTAGAAAAATATTAACGGGGTTACGCCTCTAGGAAAATGAGGTTTACTTTAATTAGGTCCGTGCGAAAGCACGGGGAACCTCCCTCAAGTACCGACACCGATCTGGCTGAAAGATTGATGAAATTGTAGGGTGTAATTAATCCCGGCTAATCTTACCTTTTATGGTTTGAAGGTAGATTTGATAAAAACAGTGGGAGACATCCTGATTAGATAAGATAATAACCAATCTAATCTTCCAAGAGCATACGTAAAAGTGTTTTCTTCTCTCTCTCTCCAGGTAGCGACCATGTCAGGCCATAATCAAAATAATAATATGGATGTATTGACTGAACCCGCTTATTATACTGAGCAGGGGAACGTTGGACCCGTTCTTTCTTATAAGAGTTATAAGACTGAACAGGGAATAGGGGAATATCTGGATTCTCAAGCCGCCCAGAAGAACATGCATGTTGATGCATCTTCTTCAGGTGTGTTAGTTATTGAGAACTGTTTCTCAGTTCACCCTACGTCCTGGGTATTAGATACCGGATCAGGATCCCACATATGTAAATTGTTACATGGGCTACGAAAATGTAGAGAACTGGAAAAAGGTGATCATTCCGTTCAAGTAGGAAACGGTGCAAATATTGCAGCCAAAGCAGTTGGCGAATATCACCTTGTATTGCCAAGTCGTAATACACTGATTCTAAATGAGTGCTATTATATACCGAACATGATGTGCAACATTATATCAGTCTCTTTATTAAGTAAAGAAGGATATAATTTTGTAGTAAAGGATAATGTTATGAACATATTCCTAGATCAAAAGTTGATTGCATCAAGCTCGTTACATAATGGCATATTCATTCTAAATCAGAATATAGTCCTCAATATACAAAACACACACAAGAGGAAAAGTTCAGAAATGAATGAATCCTTCTTGTGGCATTGTAGACTTGATCATATCAATGCGACACGACTAGCTAAGTTACATAAGGATGGTTATTTGAATCCGTTCGAATTATCATCTTATGATACTTACCATTCATGTCTCAAAGGAAAAATGACCAAAGCTTCGTTTAGTGGACACGGAGAAAGAGTTACTGAACTCTTAGGACTGGTACATAGTGATATATGCGGTCCTATGTCTACGCATGCGAGGAACGGTTCTTCCTTCTTCATTACATTCACTGACAATCTCTCTAGATTCGGACATGTGTTCCTGATGAAACACAAGTCTGAAGCTTTTAATAAATTCAGAGAATATAATCACGAAGTAAAGAATCAAACGGGCAAAAGTATTAAGATTCTTCGATCTGATCGAGGAGATGAATACTTAAGTAATGAGTTCCTAGATTATCTAAAAGAGAATGGGATTCTCTCTCAGCTTACTCCTCTTTATACACCACAGCACAACGGTGTATCGGAACGGAGGAATCGCACCCTATTAGATATGGCGCGCTCTATGATGAGCAAGGCTGAGTTGCCTATTTTCTTCTGGGGTTATGCGCTTGAGACAGCAGCATACCTATTGAATCAAGTTCTGTCTAAATCTGTGCCTACCACACCATATGAGATATGGAGTGGGAAGAGACCATATTTTAAACGAGTTAAGATATGGGGTTGTCTGGCCTATGTCAAAAGGCAAAATCCAGACAAACTCGAGGCACGGTCAGTTCTTTGCAAGTTTGTGGGATATCCTAAGAATTCCCAAGGATATTTTTTCTACCACGCTGAAGAACAAAAAGTGTTTGTTTCTCAATATGCCACCTTTTTGGAAAAGAAATTTCTTGCAAAAGAAATTAGTGGCAAAGAGGTAGAGCTGGAAGAGGTTCCAGAAACACAAATTGCAACTGAAGATTTAGTAGAACCAGAGGATTCAGTAGTACCCGACGAACCCCAGCCTCTCTGCCGATCTAGTAGGGTTTCTCGTCCACCTGAGAGATACTACGATTTTCTCATTGATGGTGGAAGTGAGGATTGCATCATGGAAGATGATGACCCGACTAGTTTCGAGCAGGCCATCACGAGTGGTGACTCTGTGAAATGGCTGGATGCAATGCGATCTGAGATGGAATCCATGTACACCAATAACGTATGGATTTTGAAAAATGCTCCTGAAGGGGTAAAACCCATTGGGAGCAAGTGAATTTTTAAAAAGAAAATTGGTGTAGATGGAAAAGTTGAGACTTTCAAAGCTAGACTTGTAGCAAAGGGTTTTCGTCAACGACCAGGTGTGGATTGTGACGAAACCTTTTCTCCAGTGGCTATGCTTAAGTCCATCTAGATCTTACTTGGCATTGCTGCATACCATGATTACGAAATCTGGCAAATGGATGTTAAGACCGCCATTCTAAATGGTGATTTAGAAGAGTGCGTGTACATGACTCAGCCAGAGGGCTTCGTAGATAGTGGGAGCAACAGAAAGGTGTGCAAACTACTTAAATCCATTTATGGGTTAAAGTAAGTATCGCGGAGTTGGAACATCTGTTTTGATGTTGTAGTCAAAGAGTTTGACTTCATCAAAAACATAGATGAACCTTGTATCTATAAGAAGGTAGCAGAGAGTAAGGTTTTCTTTCTCGTATTGTACGTGGATGACATACTCTTGATAGGAAATGATATTCCTATCCTGCAATCAGTCAAGCTCTTCTTATCACAAAGATTCTCAATGAAAGATCTAGGTGATGCCTCATGCATATTGGGGATTAGGATCTTTAGAGATAGATCCAAACGGATACTGGGATTGTCCCAATCCAGGTATATTGACACAATACTAAAGAGGTTTAGTATGGAAGAATCCAAGCGTGGGAACCAACCCATGATCTCTGGACTCACTCTCTCCAAAGAGATGTCTCTCAAGACTGATTTGGAAACAGCTTACATGTAAGGGATACCCTATGCTTCGGCAGTAGGCTCTATCATGTATGCAATGCTATGTACCATACTCACTAAGTGTAGTGAGTCGGTATCAAGCAGATCCTAGAGAGAGTCACTGGACAGCTGTGAAGAACATTCTCAAGTACTTGCGAAGGACTAGAGACATGTTCTTGGTGTATGGTAACGGAGAACTCCGGGTGGAGTCCTTTACCGATTCCAGCTTCCAAAGTGATAAGGACGACTCTAAGTCGCACTCGGGATTTGTCTTTACCCTCAATGGAGGGGCGGTATGTTGGAAGAGTTCCAAACAGGATACCGTTGCAGACTTGACGATGGAGGCTGAATACATCGCTGCCAACGATGCTGCCAAAGAGGCTGTCTGGATGAAGAAGTTCATCACTGAACTTGGTGTGGTTCCAACCATTGAACATCCAATACCTTTGTATTGCGATAACAATGGAGCCGTGGCTTTGGCCAAGGAACCCAGGTCCCATCAGAAATCCAGACATATTCTGAGGCGGTATCACCTGATCAGGGAGATAGTTGATCGCCGGGAGATCGAGGTCAGGAGAGTAGATACGAAGGACAACACTGCAGATCCACTCATGAAGGTCATTCCCTAGATACAGTTTGAGAGATTATTCGGGATGCTAGGTATGAGATACTACAGCAGCTGGCCTTAGTGCAAGTGGGAGATTGTTAGTTATGTATATGCCCTAGAGGCCATTGTTGTACATATGATGTATATTATGATGGATGCTTGGATATATACAGAGATGACTTTCTTGCTCGTCATGATAGTATGCTATTTGGTTTCACTTTATCTTAACATGTTGATTTGTATTGGTTTACTGTCTTACTCTCACATGTTGATAAAGCCCTTAGGATCTGTACTCGACTACTGGGACTATGATGAGATCATACTAGTTGGGCCATAGTAGTCGATGAGTACATCCTATAATTGTTCCTAGTCGAGGGTATATCGAGACAGGGTATCGATACACCAGAGTAGACTAGCGTATACGCATCTTGACCCATATGATGGGCGATGGATGATCCCATATCCATCGGTGTTTGACATCAGAGTGGTGTACGGGTGCTCAGTGGAGACTGGGTACACTGGACGGACTCGCCGAGAACTCCCAGATGGTGATATACCACACGTCAGATGGCAGTTCTCCGGTAACACTGGTACAGGATAGTCTGTAGACCCGAGATCGTCATAGAGTCTTGTGTGATTCCCACTGTGCTTTGATTTCCACCTTACCACGTCCAAGAGGGCGTGCAGAAGGGTGATTTTGGGTACAGTCCCGAATCACATGGAGGCAATGAGCGATAGGAGGGGATTTGTCTCTCCCGGTATAGGGAGTTGATATTGTGCTGTGTTCGATTGGTTATAACTGGAAGTCCCTGGCCAGGGCTGATATAGAGATTTACTGGTAAGTGTTACCAGTAGTTTCTCGACCTGTTATGAGCCTCATATCGACACGACTTATCGGTTACTGGGGTCTGACGTATACTACCCCTAGACTTGATATGCGACATATCAGACGAACAGACCGGACTGTATGGGAGTGTTACTGATTGGATTCACAGGAGAACGGACATGCTAGCTTGTTGATCTTCTGATCGCTCAATACCTGGATGGCTGTTACGTTTAGCTGAGCGCTTGCAGCTTGTGGGTGTTTGATATGATCATCACCTGCTACCGGCGTATTGACGATTCTTTAGAGTCCTACACAGAGGTTTCTTGGCTCAGGCAAAATGGAGTAGAGGCACATATGTGATATGTGCAGGACCGAGGATAATGCGATATGAGATACCGTATTATATTCTCGCGATATTTAGATATGAACCGGGACATTGAATTAAGTGTTGATTCGATGAATCGGTACATGATATATTAGTCGGTTATATTCGATATAGCCGGATCGTCGGATCAAGTGTTGATTCGATGATTTAATGTATAATGATATATATGATATATTGTATTACATTATCTAATATTGGCTTGCTTTATTATTTCATTTTCTCTCCGGATTAATACATTGATATATATGCGATATATGTTAATTGTATTATTTTCTTTTGTTGCAAATATATAATATATATGTGATATATATTATTGTGACATGATATGATTTATTATGAAACATGTTTAAGGATGATAAAAAGAGATTAGTGTTTGATTAGGGTTAGCTCCTTCTTGTTCATTCTAGAAGGATTCTCTTTTGTCTTGGTTAAGATATTATGGTTGATCCTTATCCTTAACCTAACCAAACCCTAACTCTAGTTTATTCTCTACAAAGTTTTAGCCTCTCATCCTTGACCATGGTTCAATAATCAATCATATACTCTAATCTACTATTCATCACAAAAGGATTATTCTTTTCATTCTTCATCTTCTTCTCTCTTGAGTTTGAGAGAGAGTTCACTTGAGTTTTCTCTTGTGATGAGTTATTGTGAGAAAATGATATAAAAAGAAAGCATAAATACTACTCCATCATCCTCATCTAATCTACCCCATTAGATTAGGGTGTTCACCTCATTAGAGTAAGAGAAAGCTTGAGCTATTGCAACTTCGACGTAGATCATCGGAGAAAAGGAATACGACAAGCTATCATGGATCGTTCGAGTCGTGAAGCCTCTCTTGAGTCCGGGAGATCATGGATCGCGGCGAAGGGACTTCTACTCGGAGCTTGTGAAGCGAAGGAGCGGACTACAAAGGTTGTAATCCCTCACACTTAGGTTTAAAGATGTTATCTTGTATGTTAAACCTTAATAATCTAGCAAAGATCCCGGCTTTGGGTTGTTCGACACATCTAAAATTTTATTCGGGCAAGTTTGATGCTTTATGAACCTTTACAAGAGTGCCTAGGAACCCTACATAACCAGAAGGTTCAGGAGAGCGCCACTCCGCAGGAGTAGCAGGCAGTCTCATCCGCCCGAGAGATACTACGGTTTTCTCATAGACAGGGATAGAGAGGATTGCACTATTGATTATGGTGAGCCTACTAGCTTCCAGCAAGCCATTCAGAGCGGTGACTTCGTAAAATGGCTGGATGCAATGCGGACCGAGATGGAGTCCATGTACACCAACAAAGTTTGGACTTTGGACTTTGCTCCAGAAGGGGTAAAACCCGTAGGCTGCAAATTGATCTTCAGAAAGAAGATTGGAGTAGATTGGCAGGTTGAAACCTATAAAGCTAGACTTGTATCAAAAGTTTTCGTCAAATACCTGGTTTGGACTATGACGAGACCTTTTCTCCAGTGGCTATGCTCAAATCCATTCGGATCCTTCTTGCCTTTGCTGCCTTCCACGATTATGAGATATGGCAGATGGACGTAAAGACGGCTTTCCTAAATGGAAATTTGGAAGAGTGCGTCTATATGGATCAGCCGGAGGAATTGATTCAGAGTGGGAGCAGCGGTAAAGTGTGCAAGTTGCTCAAGTCCATCTATGGACTGAAGCAGGCATCGCGGAGTTGGAACATCTGCTTTTATGATACTGTCAAGGAATTCGACATTATCAAAAACCCAGATGAACCATGCATTTATAGTAAGATTGTAGGGAGAATTGTGGTATTCCTCGTCTTGTACATGGATGACATTCTCCTAATAGGAAATGATATTCCTATGCTACAGTCAGTCAAAGGATTCTTGTCACAGAGGTTCTCCATGAAGGACCTTGGCGATGCCAACTACATTCTGGGGATCCAGATCTATCGTGATAGATCTAAGAGGATGTTGGGACTTTCACAGTCGAGGTACATAGACACCATACTAAAACGATTTAGTATGGAAGATTCCAAGCGCGGTAATCTACCGTCTTGTCACGGAATCACCCTCTCCAAAGAGATGTCTCCCAAGACTGATTTGGAAAGGGCTCGCATGTCATCTATACCCTTCGCATCTGCGGTAGGCTCTATAATGTATGCAATGTTATGCACCAGACTAGATGTAGCATACGCATTAAGCGTTGTAAGCCGGTATCAGTCGAACCCAGGGGAGAAACACTGGATAGCGGTAAAGAACATTCTCAAGTACCTGAGAAGGACTAAGGAGATGTTCTTGGTGTATGGCGGAAAAGACCTCCAGATCGAGGCCTTTGCTGACTCTAGCTTCCAGAGAGACAAGGATGACTCCAAGTCCATATCGGGTTATGCCTTTACCATCAATGGAGGGGCGGTTTGCTGGAAGCGCTCCAAGCAGGAAACCGTTGCTGACTCAACTATGGAAGAGGAGTACATAAATGCTTGCGATGCCGCAAAAGAAGCTGTCTGGATGAAGAAGTTCCTCACGGAGCTTCAGGTGGTTCCTACCAGTGTTGATCCAATACCGCTGTATTGTGACAACAACGGCGCTATAGCTTTAGCGAAGGAACCCAGGTCCCATCAGAAGTCCAGGCACATTTTAAGGCGGTACCACCTGATCAGGGAGATCGTAGATCACCGGGAGATCGTAGATCGCCGGGAGATCGAGGTGAAGAGAGTAAATACGGAAGATAATACTGCCGATCCATTCACGAAGGCCATACCCCAGACTCAGTTCGAGCGGCTGATCGAGATGATAGGTCTTCGATACGCCAGTACATGGCCTTAGTGCAAGTGGGAGATTGTTAGTGTATATGCCCTAGAGGCCATTACTGTATCATACTAGCTTGTATATTACTTAATGGAAGCTTGGGATATTCACAGATGTATAGACAATCTTGCTCAAAATGGTAGTATGCTACTTGGTTTGTTTCTACTTCAATATGTGCATGTGTTTCTTTTAGCATATCGCTTATACATATTAGTAGAGCCCTTAGGATATTTGCTTGATTACCAATGTTGTGATGGCAGTCACACTAGTGGGGGCTGGGTAATCTACAAGCACATCCTTATACAGGTCCCTAGTCGTAGGACTATCGAGATGGGGCATCGATACTCCGGAGTAGACTAGCGTATACGCTTCTCATCCCAGCTCGGGAGGTGGTCTGTCCCACAGCCATCAGTACGCCGTACTGGAGATAGTATGCGGGTGCTCGTTAGGTTACGAGTACACTGGACAGGACTCGTCGGGAACTGTTGGATGGTATTATACCTATCGTTAGTTATCAGTTCCCAGGTGACATGAGTACAGCTTAGTCCGCTGACTTGACACTATCATTTCGCCTCGTGTGTGTTCCTACTGTACTTAGATTACTACCCTACCATGGCTCAAAGGAGTCGTGCAAACAGGTAGTAGTTGGGTGCAGTCCCAAAGCTCTTGGAGGCAGTGACGGTTAGACAGGATTCGTCTCTCCCGGTATTGGGGGTTGACATCGCGCTGTGTCTAGGAGAGCCATTACACGAGTAGTCCCTGGCCAGGGCAAGCGAGATATACTGCTAGCTTTCCAGTGTTATCTCAGGGTGTTCTGGGCTACACTCCGACACAACTTGTACCGCTATTGGGGGACAGACGTTCACCGCCCCCTAGGCCCTCCATGCGATGTATCAGACGAACAGATCGGACTGTACAGAGATTGTCACATACAGGCTTAGTAGGAGTTCAGATGGGTTTATCTCATCGGCCTTCTTATCGACATCTACCTGGGGACCGTAACGTACAGCTAGTGCCGCTTGCGGTCTGTGGTTAAACCCACTGCCAGCGTAGTGTCGAGTCTTTAGAGTCCTACACAGAGAGTTTCCCTGCACTGAACGAAATGTGTAGAGGCCGTATGGTTTTACGGCAGGGCTGCGATCACTTACGTACACTTGTGTGCGTATGCTGTTCGGGCAGGCAATACTAGTGGGCTTTGGTTTTAGCCGAATCCTAGCATTGCACCGATGGATTCGTTTTGTCTTCTGTGCATTCGCATTCTACGGAATGCGGATGCAGGTGTGTATGCACAGTTTTGAGGAGCGATGAAGGAGAAGGTGCCTCATTAGGGTTTTGGCAGATGGTTCGGCAAAAACCGCTATATGGCAGGCTCATTAGGGTTTTGGCAATTCGTTCGGTCAAAACCATTATGAGCCGCGGATATTACTTACTAATCTTTTCAGTGATAATTTTATGATGGCTAATTGCTTTGACCATTTGACCACCTTGACCACTCTTAACTTTGTTGACCCGTTGACCAAAGTTGACCTTGACCTTCATGAAAGGTCTACACTCTTCTTTGGTTTTCTTTTTCATTTTAGATTATGATAATGGTCATGTCAATGTAGCCATCAACTTTATCATGATAGGATTTGTAATGATGTTGTTTAGTATTATTGCAACCATGGTGCCTTTTTTCTTGGGTTGATAATTTCATTATTTTTTTGTCATTATCTCTCTTGAAAGTGAGAAGAAAGAAAGAGTGTTCCATGGTTTCTTGATCTCCTTCATCTTCCTCCTCTTGAAATATTCTTTTGATCTCATGTGTTGAGAGAAAAAGAATCCACATAGGCAAATGCTTCCATCAACCTCCTCTACATAACCTAGGACTTCAAGACTAGCGATCTTGTTGCCCTAGTTGCCTTGGCTCGAGGTGGAGTTCAGTGTACATATCTCGGGTGGAACGTCTTCGACTCAAGAAGGCCGTGGAGGTGACCAAGATCCGGATCGACCCTCGGAGCGTGGATGGGTGAGCCGAACAGCGGAGAGAAGATCCGAAGGACCGGTTTCTTGAGGGATAATTTCTACGGCAATGTAGTTAACGCCTCTAGTAGTTTGTTAGTTTCTAGTTTAGGAAAGATCCGGCTTTTAGTCCATGTTGCCTTTGCGCCAAAAATTGTTTTTCGCCGTTTCCGCCTCCCCGTAAGAACCGGGGTGAGCAACGTGGACTTACAGTGGTATTAGAGCCTAGCTAAACATAAACTAGCAAGTTAGCAAAGTATTTAGAATATCGATCGGAAAAAATTCGCAAAACAAGTCCGGAAAATTTAACTTTCTGCCGATTTTTTATACTGTTCAAAAAGTAATTTAAAATATATGAAAAATCGGCTCAGGGTTTTCTAAAGACACAGACCAAAAACAGTCCACTGAACCGGTCAAAGCGCCGTGGTTCCGCGGCCGAGTTGACTCGGCCGTGGACCGGGTTTGGTGCAGTGTGCTTAGTTGGCTGTTTTGGGATTTTTAGTACATGTTGTTTCTACCCAGATTTTCCAGAGAACAAATTGATTTTTGGGGTGGTTACAAATCCGTATTTTGATCGATATTCCGTAGACTTTGGCTAATGGATATTATCTGTGATATGATATATGTATTGAACGTCTGCTAATCGCTATACGTCGATTAGTGGGGGTTATACATATCTGTGATCTGTAATGTTGATGGTTTGTGTATATGAATTCGTTGGATTGTCGCGGATGAATAGCCGGGGGTTGTGAGATGAGTGTTTTCTTATTCTTTCAATTCTTGTAATATGTAAATTGATGTAATATTATTTGTTTGGCCGCACAACCGGGTCGGGGTTGTAGCCGTCATTGTATAATTTCTTTTTACTGTTTTTGCTCCTAGGATAGACCCAAGGTGGGGTGCACAAACTACCGGGTATCTCGAAGTGCAGAGTGGCCTACTCACGGTGTTGAGAGAGGTTACTTCGCTTAGGGTACTTGGCAGGTAGTTTGCCGTACCCGTAGGGGTCTAGGGTGGGGTTTGGCTATTCATCGCGACCGTGTAATCCGTTCTTCGTTACAGGCTCGTACGAATTGCGGATTCCTAGTATATCAAATGTATTCATCTGTGATCTGGAATGGCTATCATTGCATGTGACAAATGTTTATATATATCTATATGATATCTATTTAGGCATTGCTTATGTTTTGCATCCGCGCTAGTCCAGCCCCTGCTCTGTCGTTAGTTAAGTAACCTAACGGGTGATGACGGGACCCCGTGGCGAATGCGGATGGCATAAGCGTACATCATATTTTCGTTGTTTTCTGCAATGGTAAGATTAAATGATGGGACGCATTGGAATTAATGCAAGAAAAAATAAACCCAGTAAAAGTCGTTGGAACAATTTCAAAACCACTCGGTTTCTTTTCAAAAACAACTTTTAAACGCGGAGCTTAAACCACTCCTTTTAAAAGCTATCAAGCTTCCTTCGATTATATCAAGTTCACTACGTTCACGGTTTCGCCAAAACCATTCGTAGCCCTCCGTCGTTTCATATGAATATCCAACAGTATTCAAGCTGTGTTTGTTGGCCAGAGTCAAGGCACGGTGATTGGTAGCTAGTGGGTATTCATATGTTGCATAGATAGAAGCGTTGGTTTGGGACAGTCGTATTTCTTTGTTGGCCATAGTCAAGGGTATATACGGGTGGGTTCAAATCAACCTGGACAACGACGGGTAGAACTTGACATGTGACTTATGATTTGTTGGCCTTAGTCAAGGTCATAAGAGCATGGGTCAAAAATCCACATCGGGAGTTTCAAAAGAACTGAAACTTGCTAGCGTTGCATACCATTTGGAGTATGATGATTCTGGTAGGATTCCTTCAGTTTTGTCACACGATGATATTTGGATCCCGATCCTACTGTGAGTATATGCTACTCTTCCGAAACTTTCTCACTTAACGATCAATGCTATAAACTAAGTAGGTGTCTAGAAAGGTGTAAGCGGGGCTACGCCCACAGGGAAAAGAGGTTATTTAATTAAGGAACTTCACGAAAGCATTGGAAAACCTCCCTCGAAGTAACGACACCAGCCTGGCTGAACAGTTAAGCAAGTATTGTACGGAGAGATTGATCCCGACTAATTCTTCCTTTATGGTTTGAGGAGGGATTCGAAAGACAGTGGGAGCCATCCTGTTTAGATAAATTAAAAACCAATCTAAACTTGCAAGAGCATCATGCTAAAGTGTTTTCTTATCTCTCTCTTAATTGCAGCGACCCAGTGACCAGACATAGGTTACATCTAGATAATAAAATGACTGAATCTGACTGTTATAACTGGCAAAGGTTTGTCCAGATGTCCATTGCCCATGACAAGCTGGGACACCTCTTGACTGATCCAACCCCTGCCGTCTCGGGTCCAGTTTCCCCTGTCACGGATATTCATATCCGCGAGACATCGAAAAAGAACTGTGTGAAAGCCAAGTGCCTCGTGTTAGCCTCAATTGATGGTGCATACCAGAGGCAGCACGAGAAGATGGACTCAGTCTCTATCTTCCTCCATAACAAAGATTTATATGGAGAGCAATCTCGTATCGCAAGATATGAGACCTCGAAAGAATTGCATCAAGCGAGGTTGGCTATCGGGTCATCTGTAAGAGGCAACGTCCTTACAGAGACCGGCTCTTTTGAGCTCTCGGACCTGAAGACCACGTTGAAGAACGGGTCAGATGCTGACTTAGTTCAACTGTCTCTACCTACTACCCTGAAGGAAACCAGGGAAGTGGAAAGAAAGGGAAGGGCAGAAGTTTCGGGACTGGATGTAGTAAAAGAGGGACGTTCCTATTGTTACGGGAATGAACATTGGCAGAAGGATTGCAGGGCTAGTATAGCCAGTAGCCAGAATTCGAAGCATGTTGTGGCTTCGGCTTCGGGTGTGTTTGTAATTGAGAACTGTATGTCAGTTAACCCTACTTCCTAGGTATTGGATACCGGATCAGGATCTCATATCTGTAATTCATTACAGGCTCTGAGAAACCATAGGGTTATCAAGAAAGGTGATATGACTCTCAGGGTTGCTAACGGAATGAGCATGTACGCTGAATCCGTAGGGGAATATCATCTAGGACTGACAACTGGGCAGATATTGATTCTGTGTGACTGTTTTTATGTACCAGGTGGGACTTGTAATATCATATCTGTATCCTTACTTTCTAAGGAAGGATATGATTTTACTTTTGTAAGCGATGTAGTCAACATCCACCTAAATCAAGTTCTGATTGGGTCAGGTACATTACAAAACGGGATATACGTATTGAATCAAGCTCAGATCTTCAGTGTCCAGAACACACTTAAAAGAAAGTCTCCGTAATTAAATCAGGCTTTCTTATGGCATTGTCGACTGGGTCACATTAATGAGAAACGGTTGACAAAGTTACATAAAGAAAGATACTTGGATCCGTTCGAGTACCAGTCTTATGCCACTTGTGAATCTTGTCTCATAGGAAAGATGACAAAGACTCCGTTCACTGGACACGGAGAAAGAGCAAGTGAGCTCTTGGTGTTAGTAATTTGTATGCCCTAAAGGCCATTATATGGATAGTGGAAACTTGGACATATTATCTATGGAGATAGATGAATTTCTTGCTCAAAATGATAGTACGCTATCTAGTTTACTTTATCTGTGCATGTAGATTTAATCATTTACACATGTTGATAAAGCCCAAAGGATATTTGCTTGACTATTGTGATTATGATGCGGATCATACTAGTAGGGCACAAGTAGTCTATAAGCATATCCTTGAACTGTTCCTAGTCGAGGGTGTATCGAGACAGGGCATCGATATTCCAGAGTAGACTAGCGTATGCTATTCTTGTCCCATATGATGGGCGATGGATGATCCCATATCCATCTGGTGAGGAGACACCAAAGATTGTATGCGGGTGCTCAGTGGAGACTGGGTACACTGAACGGACTCGCCGAGAACTCCTATGTGGTATTATATCTATCGTCGGATAGCAGTTCTCAAGGAACACTGGTACAGGTTAGTCTGTAGACCCGAGATCGTCATAGAGTCTTGTGTGTCCTCCCACTATACTTTGATCTCCACCCTACCACGGCTCTACTGAGTCGTGCAAACAGGTGGTCTTTGGGTACAGTCCCGAGGTGCATGGAGGCAATGAGCGATAGGAGGGGTTTCGTCTCTCCCGGTATTTGGGGGTTGATGTTGTGCTATGCTCGATTGGCTATAACATGAAGTCCCTGGCCAGGGCTGCTGAGATTTACTGATAAGAGTTATCAGTAGTTTCTCAATATGTTATGAGCCATACACCAGCATGACTTATTGAGTTACTGGGGTCGACGATACCATCCCTAGACTTGATATGCAGCATATCTGACGAAGAGACCGGACTGTACGGTAAGTGTTGCCAGTTGGCTCGACGGGAGTTTTTACAGCTTCGCTGGTTTTCTTCTGATCGTTTCAATACCCGGGTGGCCGTTATGTTTAGCTGACCTCTTGCGGCTTGTGGATGTTTGATATGATCATCATCTACTGCTGGCGTATTGACGAGTCTTAGAGTCCCACAATGAAGTTTCCTGGCTCAGGCAAAACGATGTGGTGTGCATATGAGATATGCGCGGGACCCGATTAAATACGATTATGTGATAACGTATATTAATCGGGCATTTTCTATTTGTCCGATCGTATGAGATATGACCGGTTTGGTAAAATCAAGTGTTGATTTAACTAATTACATTTAGATAAATTCTTTAAGTAAATCCTTTTGTATGCATGCATGTATGCACATGATGATGTGCATGGACACATACATGCATACATAGTATCATGGTTGTTGATACAAGAATGATGGCAATATAAGACTTATATTGAAGCTTTTAATTTGTATTCATCATTTTAAGTTAATGTAAAGAATATCCACTAATGCTCCATTATTACTTAGTGGGTAAGTTTTATTTAACTTAATGAAAAGAATTTCCACCATGCTTAATTCTTTAGGAAAAGAATTTCCACTCATAATTATGGTGGTAATGGAATAATGGTGATTATTCCTTTATTATCACTATAAATAACTTCATATGTGATATGAAACAAGAAGCACACAACAAGGAAAAATTGAGTGCAAGGGTGTGAAAAATACAAGTTATCATATGTGATATGAAAGAAAGCTCAAGCCACCATTATCTTCTTCTTCCTCTCTAGATTTCTCTCTTGAGTGAAGATTGACAAAAGAAAGGATTTTAATTGAAGAACATAAACCACATCATCATACTACACACCTCTAGCCGATTTGTGTAGGGTGTTTACTCTACTTCGTTTGCGAAACAAGTAAGGTAAGGAGCTTTGGGCAAAGGGACTTCGGGTGGATCATCGTGGACAAGGAAGGCTACCATCGATCCGTTCCAAACTCTCATAGTGCCAAGGAGTCACCGAGGGAGATCTACAAAGGTTGTAATCTTTCCTCTTAGTGATAGTTTTACAATTGCATGTGATGTTTAGTTGTATAATCCCTAAAACTTCTAGTTTCGATTCTTGTCGGGTTAACTTAACACCTCTAAATTTTTGATTATGGCATGCGTGATGCTAACGAACTCTTGACGAGGTGCTAGGCAAGCCCTACAGTGGTATCAGAGCCAAGCTAGAGCATTAGGCGATGCGTAGGCGAAATTAAACGTCCGATCGAACCGCAAAACATCAATTTTGACAGCTCTCTGGAAATTTTTTGAAAATTGGATTTTTCCAAATTAAAATGTCCTAAAAAAATCAGCAGGCAAAACTAAGAATTACCATGTAAAAATTTTTGAACGATCTCTCTAAAGCGCGGCGGAAGGGCGGCCAAAACATGGTTTTGGCGGCACTTTAGCGGCCGTACTGTAGCATCATGAAAGAATTTTTATTGCAGAATACCTGATTTAATTAGTACATGCCTCTGGAATATTTAAAAACATACTCAAGTGTTGAGTATTCTGGAGATAAATTGGTTTTGGTGATTCGATTGGAAAAAGTTTAACTTCTTTCAGATTTTCAGATTTTTAGAACTTGTTAAAATGTTTGAACGAATATTACAAACACAGTTTTTCCCGTATTGGAAAAATTCCAAGTGTTGGATTTTTCCCTAGTTCAAAACCTTCGAAAAACATGCAAGCGCATCTATGGACACTCTAGAAGAACATAACCATAACTCGATTATGTGACCGTCAAAACTATCACCGAACCTTAGGGTTTTTGGTAGTTTAGCGTTGCCACATGTGAGGCGTTGGTTTGGCCCTTCTACGGTTGGTCCATAAGGGGCTGTGGCATGTTCTAGAAATTTTTGAACTCGGCTCAAGTGTTGTGCAGTTTGGGAAATCTAGGGTGTTTGTTTATTCGATCGAAGAATTTAACATTGTTTATTTATCTGAAATGTGATACAATATGTGGAATTCATATAGTTAGGCATGAAATACGAAGTATGTGATATTTCGAATTTATGATGTCTAAGGTGATTGTGGATTCCAAATGTTGTAGTTTTTCATTTTATTTTCTGTGACCGTAAGTGTAGTATGTAGTGTATCGCCGTTTTCGTTGCTATACGTCAACGACAATCGGGATACGCATACTTACTTACGTTGATGATATGAGATATTATGTGTTGCTGAGATATGATGAGCAGGATTGTCGTGACTGAATAGCCGGGGGTTTTTATGTGAGATGAGAGTTTTATTTTTCATTCATGTAAAATCAATTGTATATTATTTACTTTTCCGCATTAGGATATACCCAAGGAGGGGAGCACAAGTGACCGGGTTCTAGGGTTCAGTGGGAGGCCATCTCGAGGAGTCGAGACCGGGTCTCCTAAACTCTAGAATTGGCGGGATCACTTGCCGCTCTCGTAGGGGTCTAAGGGTGTGGGATTGGCTATTCATCACGACCGTGGAATCCGTATTTTCTATTGTTGGCTCGATACAAAATACGGACATCCTAGATATCCTTTTATATGCTTCTGCTGTTGATATTCTGTAATGTGATTACTTAGTATCTGAGACGAATGGATTATTATTATATATATGATATATAATAAACGTTGCTTATATTTTACACCCGCGCTAGTCCCGCCCCGCTATGCCGTTAGTTAAGTAACCAAACGGTGCATAACGGGACACTGTGGCGAATGCGGATGGTATAAGTATACGTTCTATTCTGTGATGGCTTAGGAACTTAAATGATGGGATCACATTAATGAGATTAATGTAAAGAAAAGAAACCTAATGATGTTGTAGAATCAGATCTGAAACAAACTCGGCTTTTTATGAAAAATGCAAGTTTCAAAAGGATGCGGAGCTTAAGCCACTCCTTTTCTTAACCGTTTGATTCTACAACGAGATCAAGTTCAAAGCGTTAAGGTTTTCTTAAAAACCATCCGCAACCCTCCGTCATTTTAGGAAGTAGAGTACTTAGTATTCGTGCTGCGTATGTTGATTATAGTCAAGGCGTAGTGTACGGTAGCTAAGTGATGTCTTCCTACAAAGCATATGATGCGATTGGTTAGGACATTCATGTGATTATGTTGATCATAGTCAAGGGTCATATGGGTGGGTCTAGTTAATCACGAAATGACGGGTAGAATTTGACTAGTACTTATGATATGTTGACCATAGCCAAGGTCATAAGTGACTAGGGGTAAAAACCATATCGGGAATTTCAAGAGTTGAAATTTGCAATAAGATTGCATACCATCTATATGATAGTTGGATCTCGATCTCACTGTAAGTAAGTGTTACTTCCAGGAAAACTTTCCTGGCTAGTTTTCTTTTCAGGTTTTGAAAGAAAATTTGATTAAAAGCAGTGGGAGACATTGATTAGATAAAATAATAACCAATCTAATTCTTTGAAAGAGCAATTCGCTAAGTGTATCTTTTTCTCTCTCCGAATGACAATTACAGATGTCAGGACTTAAGCTTCTACTTGAGAAAAATAAACTGACAGGACCAAATTATAAAGAATGGTTGAGGAACTTGAACATTGCACTCTCATATGATAAGGTATCATATGTCCTCAATACTGAACCCCCACCCGTCCCAGGACCTGAATCATCTGTCGCGGATAGGGAGATCCGTAAAACTTGGGAAATTGACTGCAACACGGCCAAGTGCCTCGCGCTCGCTTCTATGGACAATGTCCATCAGAAGCAACACGAGAATATGGATGTCCAATCCATCTTTCTTCATACAAAGGAGTTGTATGAAGAGCAAACTCGTACCTTGAGATACGAGGCATCTAGAAAGCTGTTTCAGATGCGAATGGCCGCTGGTACATCAGTTGGAGACCATGTTTTGAAAATGATTGGTCTTATTGAAGAACTTGAGGGTCTGGGATGGACCATGGATAATGAGCAATATACGGATATTGTTCTTCAGTCTCTCCCCCCTGCCTTTGCTCCGTTCATAGTAAATTTCAATATGAATGGTTTGGAGAAATCATTGCCTGAACTTCTCAATATGTTGAGGAGTGCAGAGAACACATTGAAAACGGCAAGGACTCCTGCTCTGGTTGCTGGGCCATCTTCCTCTTCATTCCCAAAAGCTAAGGCCAAGGGAAAGAAGAAGAAGAAGTCCATCAAACAGAAAGGTGGAGTTAGAAAGGCGAAGGGGAAAGACAAAGCAGGGGCTGGGGGAAGTGGAAAAGGAGAATGTTTTTACTGTAAAAAGTCAGGACATTGGAAACGCAACTGTGCTGAATATCTTGCTGATCTCAAGAAGAAGAAGCATGCTGATGCTTCCACTTCAGGTGTGTTTGTAACTGAAAATTGTTTTTCCTTAAACTCTGCATCCTGGGTATTGGATACTGGTTCTGGTTCTCATATCTGCAATTGTATGCAGGGATTGAGAAATAGTAGAGTTTTAAAAACAGGAGATCATACTCTGCGGGTTGGAAATGGTTCCAATATACATGCTGTATCCGTGGGAGAGTATCATCTAGGATTGCCTTCAGGAAGTATTTTGGTTTTGAACCCGTGTTATTTTGTACCAAGTATGTTATGTAATATTATATCCGTTTCTTTGTTGGACAATGAAGGATATCATTTTATATTGCAAAATAATGTTATGAACATTAACCTGAATCAAGAGTTGATTGGGTATGGTACACTAAATAACGGTATTTACATCCTGAACCAACACACAGTTTTCAATATACAACATACTAGTAAAAGAAAGTTTTCAGATATAAATGAAGCTTTTCTTTGGCATTGTAGACTTGGTCATATTAACGAAACAAGACTAAACAAGCTACATAAAGATGGATATTTGAATACGTTTGAATATAAATCTTATGCGACTTGCCAGTCTTGTATCAAAGGTAAAATGACCAAAACTCCGTTTAGTGGACACGGAGAGAGAGCTGGTGAACTCTTAAGCCTCATACATAGTGATGTATGCGGACCAATGTCTACACTTGCAAGAGGTGGTTTTTCATACTTCATCACTTTTACTGATGATTTCTCAAGATTCGGACACGTCTTTTTGATAAAGCACAAATCTGAAGCTTTTGAGAAATTCAAGGAGTATAAACTTGAAGTAGAGAAGCAAACAGGCTTGAGCATCAAGAAACTTCGATCGGATCGAGGTGGAGAGTATTTAAGTACAGAGTTTCTAGACTTCTTAAAAGAGAATGGGATTCTCTCTCAGCTCACTCCTCCTTATACGCCGCAGCACAATGGTGTGTCAGAACGGAGGAATCGTACCCTATTGGATATGGTACGATCCATGATGTGTGATTCTGAGTTACCGCTTTCCTTTTGGGGACATGCATTGGAGACAGCAATGTATCTATTGAACAGGGTGCCAACCAAGACCGTGTCTACCACTCCATATGAGATGTGGAATGGAAAGAGACCATCTCTTAAAAGGTTTAGGATTTGGGGTTGTCCGGCTTTTGTTAAAAAGCAGAATCCAAACAAACTCGAGACACGATCGGTCATGTGTAAATTTGTGGGGTATCCAAAACATTCGTATGGATATCTATTCTACCACAAAGAGGAACAAAAGGTGTTTGTTGCTCAGCATGCCACATTTTTGGAAAATGAGTTCTTTACAGAAAGTACTAATGGCAATATAGTAGAACTAGAAGAGGTTCTAGAGACACAAATTACTCAGGAGGAATTGGTTGAAACTGATGTTGCAGTAGAACTTCAAGAACCTCAGCCGCTCAGGAGGTCTAGTAGAACTTCTCACCCACCAGAGAGATACTATGGGTTTCTCATAGATGGTGATAGAGAAGATTGCATCATGGATGATGATGACCCTACTAGTTTTCAGCAAGCTATCACGAGTGGTGACTCAGTGAAATGGCTGGAAGCAATGAGATCCGAAATGGAGTCAATGTACACCAACAAAGTATGGACTTTGGACGTTGCGCCTCCTGGGATAAAACCAGTTGGGTGCAAATGGATCTTTAAGAGAAAGATTGGTGTAGATGGACAGGTAGAGACCTATAAAGCAAGGCTTGTAGCGAAAGGTTTTCGTCAAAGACCAGGCTTGGACTATGATGAAACTTTCTCTCCGGTAGCAATGCTTAAATCCATTAGGATCCTACTTGCTATTGCTGCTCACTATGATTATGAAATATGGCAGATGGACGTGAAAACTGCATTTCTAAATGGTGATTTAGAAGAATGTGTTTTTATGGATCAGCCAGAGGGCTTCATTGATAGTGGGAGCAGCGGGAAAGCATGTAGATTGCTTAAATCCATTTATGGATTAAAGCAGGCCTCAAGGAGCTGGAACATCTGCTTTGATGATACAATCAAAGAGTTTGATTTTATCAGAAATGAAGATGAACCATGTATTTATAAGAAGATTGTAGGGAGTACTGTCACATTCCTCGTATTGTACGTAGATGACATTCTCCTGATAGGAAATGATGTTCCTATGCTACAATCGGTCAAACTATTCTTATCACAAAGGTTCTCCATGAAGGACCTGGGTGATGCCTCGCGCATTTTGGGCATTAGGATCTATAGAGATAGATCCAAGAGGTTATTGGGACTGTCCCAATCAAAGTACATAGACACCATTCTAAAGAGGTTTAGTATGGAAGATTCCAAGCGTGGTGCTTTGCCTGCTAGTCATGGAATCACTCTCTCTAAGGATTACTGTCCGAAGACTGATGAAGAGAGAGCTCGCATGAGCATTATACCCTACGCTTCAGCCGTGGGATCTATAATGTATGCGATGTTGTGTACCCGCCCTGATGTGGCTTATGCACTGGCTGTAGTAAGCAGGTATCAATCCAACCCAGGGGAGAAACATTGGATAGCAGTGAAGAACATTCGTAAGTACTTACGAAGGACTAAAGAATTGTTCTTGGTGTATGGTAATGGGGATCTCCAGATGGAGGCCTTTACCGATTCAAGCTTCCAAAGTGACAAGGATGACAGTAAATCAATCTCAGGGTTTGTATTTACCCTAAATGGAGGAGCGGTTAGTTGGAAGAGTTCCAAACAGGACACCGTTGCAGACTCCACGATGGAAGCTGAGTATATTGCTGCAAGTGATGCTGCTAAGGAAGCCGTCTGGATGAAGAAGTTCATTGCGGAACTAGGAGTAGTTCCAACCATTGTTGATCCAATACCATTGTATTGCGATAATAATGGAGCTATAGCATTAGCTAAAGAACCAAGGTCCCATCAGAAATCTAGACACATCCTAAGGAGATATCATCTGATCCGGGAGATAGTTGATCGCCAGGAGATCGAGATTCGGAGAGTAGATACAAAGGATAACACAGCGGATCCATTCACCAAGGCACTTCCACAGCCTCAGCATGAGCGACTGTTTGAAATGTTGGGTATGAGATACGCCAATAATTGGCCTTAGTGCAAGTGGGAGATTGTTAGTAATTTGTATGCCCTAAAGGCCATTATATGGATAGTGGAAACTTGGACATATTATCTATGGAGATAGATGAATTTCTTGCTCAAAATGATAGTACGCTATCTGGTTTACTTTATCTGTACATGTAGATTTAATCATTTACACATGTTGATAAAGCCCAAAGGATATTTGCTTGACTATTGTGATTATGATGCGGATCATACTAGTGGGGCACAAGTAGTCTATAAGCATATCCTTGAACTGTTCCTAGTCGAGGGTGTATCGAGACAGGGCATCGATATTCCAGAGTAGACTAGCGTATGCTATTCTTGTCCCATATGATGGGCGATGGATGATCCCATATCCATCTGGTGAGGAGACACCAAAGATTGTATGCGGGTGCTCAGTGGAGACTGGGTACACTGAACGGACTCGCCGAGAACTCCTATGTGGTATTATATCTATCGTCGGATAGCAGTTCTCAAGGAACACTGGTACAGGTTAGTCTGTAGACCCGAGATCGTCATAGAGTCTTGTGTGTCCTCCCACTATACTTTGATCTCCACCCTACCACGGCTCTACTGAGTCGTGCAAACAGGTGGTCTTTGGGTACAGTCCCGAGGTGCATGGAGGCAATGAGCGATAGGAGGGGTTTCGTCTCTCCCGGTATTTGGGGGTTGATGTTGTGCTATGCTCGATTGGCTATAACATGAAGTCCCTGGCCAGGGCTGCTGAGATTTACTGATAAGAGTTATCAGTAGTTTCTCAATATGTTATGAGCCATACACCAGCATGACTTATTGAGTTACTGGGGTCGACGATACCATCCCTAGACTTGATATGCAGCATATCTGACGAAGAGACCGGACTGTACGGTAAGTGTTGCCAGTTGGCTCGACGGGAGTTTTTACAGCTTCGCTGGTTTTCTTCTGATCGTTTCAATACCCGGGTGGCCGTTATGTTTAGCTGACCTCTTGTGGCTTGTGGATGTTTGATATGATCATCATCTACTGCTGGCGTATTGACGAGTCTTAGAGTCCCACAATGAAGTTTCCTGGCTCAGGCAAAACGATGTGGTGTGCATATGAGATATGCGCGGGACCCGATTAAATACGGTTATGTGATAACGTATATTAATCGGGCATTTTCTATTTGTCCGATCGTATGAGATATGACCGGTTTGGTAAAATCAAGTGTTGATTTAACTAATTACATTTAGATAAATTCTTTAAGTAAATCCTTTTGTATGCATGCATGTATGCACATGATGATGTGCATGGACACATACATGCATACATAGTATCATGGTTGTTGATACAAGAATGATGGCAATATAAGACTTATATTGAAGCTTTTAATTTGTATTCATCATTTTAAGTTAATGTAAAGAATATCCACTAATGCTCCATTATTACTTAGTGGGTAAGTTTTATTTAACTTAATGAAAAGAATTTCCACCATGCTTAATTCTTTAGGAAAAGAATTTCCACTCATAATTATGGTGGTAATGGAATAATGGTGATTATTCCTTTATTATCACTATAAATAGCTTCATATGTGATATGAAACAAGAAGCACACAACAAGGAAAAATTGAGTGCAAGGGTGTGAAAAATACAAGTTATCATATGTGATATGAAAGAAAGCTCAAGCCACCATTATCTTCTTCTTCCTCTCTAGATTTCTCTCTTGAGTGAAGATTGACAAAAGAAAGGATTTTAATTGAAGAACATAAACCACATCATCATACTACACACCTCTAGCCGATTTGTGTAGGGTGTTTACTCTACTTCGTTTGCGAAACAAGTAAGGTAAGGAGCTTTGGGCAAAGGGACTTCGGGTGGATCATCGTGGACAAGGAAGGCTACCATCGATCCGTTCCAAACTCTCATAGTGCCAAGGAGTCACCGAGGGAGATCTACAAAGGTTGTAATCTTTCCACTTAGTGATAGTTTTACAATTGCATGTGATGTTTAGTTGTATAATCCCTAAAACTTCTAGTTTCGATTCTTGTCGGGTTAACTTAACACCTCTAAATTTTTGATTATGGCATGTGTGATGCTAACGAACTCTTGACGAGGTGCTAGGCAAGCCCTACACTTGGGACTCATACACAGTGATGTGTGTGGTCCGATATCTACACATGCGCGAAGTGGTTATTCATACTTCATTACCTTCACAGATGATTTCTCTAGGTATGAGCATGTCTTCTTGATGAAGCACAAATCCGAGGCCTTTGAGAAATTTCGGGAATACAAGAATGAAGTTGAAAAACAAACAGGCAAAAGTATCAAGACACTGAGATCTGATCGAGGTGGTGAATACTTGAGTGCCGAGTTTCTGGGCTACTTAAAAGAGAATGGAATTCTCTCTCAGCTTACTCCTCCATACACACCACAACACAACGGTGTATTGGAAAGGAGGAATCGAACCCTATTGGATATGGTTCGTTCCATGATGAGTAAGGCTGAGTTGCCGCGATCCTTCTGGAGTTATGCACTAGAAACAACTGCATATCTTTTGAACCAAGTTCCTACTAAGTCAGTGCCTACCACACCATATCAGATGTGGAGTGGGAAGAAACCCTGTCTTAAACACTTTAAGACATGGGGGTGTCCAGCTTTTGTTAAAAAGCAGCATGCGGACAAGCTCGAGTCACGTTCAATACAGTGTATAAGAACCATCAGCAGTTCCCGATGGACTAAGCTGTACTCATGTCACCCGGGAACTGCTACCCGACGACAGGTATAATAACCATCAGCAGTTCCCGACGAGTCCTGTCCAATGTATTCGTAACCTAACGAGCACCTGCATACTGTCTCCAGTACGATGTACTAATGGCTGTGGGACATGCCTTCTCCCATCTTTGGATGAGAAACGTATACACCAGTCTACTCCGGAGTATCGATGCCCCGTCTCGATAATCCTACGACCAGGGACCTGTATAAGGTATTAGTGTATATTACCTAGAGGCCATTACTGTATCATACTAGTTTGTATATTACTTAATAGAAGCTTGGGATATTCACAGTTGTATAAACAATCTTGCTCAATATAGTAGTATGCTACTTGGTTTGTTTCTACTTCAATGTGTACATGTGTTTATTTTAGTATATCACCTATACACATTAGTGGAGCCCTTAGGATCTTTGCTTGATTACCAGCGTTGTGATGGCAGTCACACTAGTGGGGGCTGGGTAATCTATAAGCACATCCTTATGAAGGTCCCTAGTCGCAGGACTATCGAGACATGGCATCGATACTCCGGAGTAGACTAGCGTATGTGCTTCTCATCCCAGTGTGGGAGATGGTCTGTCCCACAGCCATCTGTACGTCGTACTGGAGATAGTATGCGGGTGCTCGTTGGGTTACGAGTACACTGGACAGGACTCGTCGGGAACTGTTGGTTGGTACTATACCTATCGTCAGTAATCAGTTCCCAGGTGACATGAGTACAACTTAGTCCGCTGACTTGACACTGTCACTTCGCCTCGAGTGTGTTCCCACTGTACTTAGATTACTACCCTACCACGGCTCAAAGGAGTCGTGCAAACAGGTGGTAGTTGGGTGCAGTCCTGAAGCACTTGGAGGCAGTGACGGTTAGACAGGATTCGTCTCTCCCGGTATTGGGGGTTGACATCGCGCTGTGTCTAGGAGAGCCATTACACGAGTAGTCCCTGGCCAGGGCAAGTGAGATATACTGGTAGGTTTTCAGTGTTATCTCAGGGTGTTCTGGGCTTCACTCCGACATGACTTGTACCGTTATTGGGGGACTGACGTTTACCGCCCCCTAGGCCCGCCATGCGATGTATCAGACGAACAGACCGGACTGTATGGAGATTGTCACAGTCAGATTCAGTAGGAGTTCAGATGGGTTTCACCTCGTCAGTCTTCTTGTCGGCATCTACCTGGGGACCGTTATGCACAGCTAGTGCCGCTTACGGTCTGTGGTTAAACCCACTGCCAGCGTAGTGTCGAGTCTTTAGAGTCCCACACAGAAAGCTATTCGCCTTTAGGAAAAAGAGTAGAGGTCGCATGGTTTTGCGACAGGTCGCATGGTTTTGCGACAGGGTTCGGTCACATCCGTGCACTTGTGCATGTACAGTGTCCGGACAGTTAACACTAGCGGGCTTTGGTTTAAGCCAGATCCTAGTGTACGTTTTGGGGTTGGTTTTATCTCGTATGTATTCGTGTTCCTCGGAACACGGATGCGGGTGTGTATGCACAGTTGATAGAGAGACAGAGGCAGAGTATTCTCATTGGGGTTGTTGACTGTTGACTGTTGACAGTTGACTGTTGACCATTGACTTTTGCTTAACCCTAATGAGAATAAGATATATGATTAACATTAATATTAATTAAGTATTATAGTGACATGGTTGTTGAGGGGTTGACATTGTTAACTTGTTGACTTTGTTGACCGGTTGACTAGGTTGAACTAGTTGACCATCATCATGACAATGGCTATCATTCCATGGTAAAGACTTTTGCTTGCTTGTTTATTTATGCAAAATGAGTGCATGAAATGATATAGCCATTTTGACTTAAACCATTTACACAATACTTGATTACTATTTTTGTTACGATGGCTTTTGGATTATGAGAGGTGAGAATGAGAAGAGTATGGTTCATTCTATCATTTGCTTTCTCTCTCTTGAGCTCTCTCATTCTCAAGCTCTCCCTCTTCCTCTTGCTCTCTCTACCTCAAGGCAAACCATTCTCATGTGTTGAGACTCATTGCCTTAGAGATAAAAAGACACCAAAACATTTCTCTACTCATTCTAGTTCACAAGGCCTAGCAAGCCAAGTGATCTAGTTTCTTCAAAGTTCGAAGAAGAGGCCAAAGGTAGAAGTTTTCGGGTGGATCCATCTTCGGCGCAAGGAGACGACGAGGTGAGGCCGATCCGTACACCGGGAGGAGTCGAAGACGAAGGAGTTCGAGAAAGGTATAGCCCCCTAACCGAGTAGGTAAACTCTTGTTTGGTTGTTGGCTAGTAGTTTAACAAAGATCCGTAGTTGAGTCCATGTTACCACCCTCTTGAAAATCATTTTTCACCACTTCCGCAACCCCGTAAGAACCGGGGAAGGGTAGCATGGACTTACAGTGGTATCAGAGCCTAGTTAAACACTACCTAACATGTTAGCATAGTAACTAGAAATTCGATCGGAGAAAAAGTCGCGAAGTACACCCGGATATCAAACTTGCTGTCGATTTTCAAAGTGCTGTAAAAGTAATAAATCATGCTTTAAAAATCGACTCAGGATTTTTATAGTCTACTGTAGAAAAACGGTCCAGAGATCCTACCAAACCGCCGCGGAAAAGCGGCAATAGCTTGCTATTGCGCGGTTCCGCGGCCGATTTAGCTCCTCTGTGAATCGTCTTCATTGCAGTTTGTTCTATGGGGTATTTTGGGAATTTTGGTATATGTTTATTCAGCCCAGATTTTCCAGAAAGAAAAATTTGTTTTTGGGGCTTTAAAAACCGTATTTTGATCGAGCTTCTAAAGACTTAAGCTGACGGGTATTTATCTGTGATGTGATATTTGTATTGAACGTCTGCTAATCGCTATATGTCGATTAGTGGGGGTTATACAAATCTGTGATCTGTAATGTTGTTGAAATGTGTATATGAATTCATTGGATTGTCGCGGGTGAATAGCCGGGGGTTGTGAGACGAGAGTTTTCTTTTCTTTCAATTCATGTAAATTTGTAAATTGATGTAATATTATTTATATGGCCGCAGAACCGGGTCGGGGTTGTAGCCGTCATTGTATAATTTCTTTTTACTGTTTTTGCTCCTAGGATAGACCCATGGAGGGGGTGCACAAACTACCGGGTATCCCGAAGTGACGAGTGGCCTACTCATGGAGTTGAGGGAGGTTTCTTCACTTCGGGTACTTGGCGGGTAGTTTGCCGCACCCGTAGGGGTCTAGGGTGGGGTATTGGCTATTCACCGCGACCGTGTAATATGTTTTTCGTTACAGGCTCGTACGAATTGCGGGGCCCTACTATATCCAATGTATTCATCTGTGATCTGAAATGGCTATCATTGCAATATATCTATATATGATATTATTTAGGCGTTGCTTATGTTTTACAGCCGCGCTAGCCCAGCCCCCGCTCTGTCGTTAGTTAAGTAACCTAACGGGTAATGACGGGGCCCCGTGGCGAATGCGAATGGCATAAACGTATGTCATATTTTGGTTGTTTTCTGCAATGGTAGGATTAAATGATGGGACACATTAAAAGAACTAATGCAAGAAAAATACGCATTAAAAGAACTAATGCAAAGAAAAATAAACCAAGTAAAAGTCGTTGGAACACATTCAAAAACCACTCGGTTTCTTTTCAAAATAACTTTTAAACGCGGAGTTTAAGCCACTCCTTTTAAAAGCTATCTCGTTCCATCGATCATATCAAGTTCACTACGTTCACGGTTTCTCCAAAACCATTCATTGCCCTCCGTCGTTTCACATGGATGGTCAATAGTATTCAAGCTATGTATGTTGGCCAAAGTCAAGGCATAATGATTGGTAGCTATTGGGTATTCATGTGCAGCATAGATAGATGTGTTGGTTTGGGGCAGTCGTACTACCATTTTGGCCAAAGTTAAGGGTATGTGCTGATGGGCTCAAATTAACCTGGAGAATGACGGGTAGAACTTGACATGTGACTTATGATATTTTGGCCAAAGTCAAGGTCATAAGAGCATGGGGCAAAAATCCACATCGGGAGTTTCAAAAGAACTGAAACTTGCTAGTGTTGCATACCATTTGGAGTGTGATGATTCTGGTAGGATTCCTTCAGTTTCGTCACGCGATGATATTTGGATCCCGATCCTACTGTGAGTATATGGTACTCCTCGGGAAATTTCTCACTTAACGATCAATGCTATAAACCAAGTAGGTGTCTAGAAAGGTGTTAGCGGGGCTACGCCCCCAGGGAAAAGAGGTTCTTAAATTAAGGAACTTCGCGAAAGCGTTGGAAAACCTCCCTCGAAGTACCGACACCAGCCTGGCCGAACGGTTAAGCAAGAATTGTACGATGAGATTGATCCTGACTAATTCTTCCTTTTTGGTTTGAGGAGGGATTCGAGAGACAGTGTGAGCCATCCTGTTTAGACAAATTAAAAACCACTCTAAACTTGCAAGAGCATCATGCTAAAGTATTTCTTCTCTCTCTCCTAATTGCAGCGACTAATCATCATGACCGGACTTAAGTTATTACTAGATAAAAACATACTGACAGGGCCAAACTACAAAGATTGGCTCAGGAATGTCAAAATGGCAATCACTTATGACAAGTTGGGGTATCTCCTTACTACCAAAGCTCCCCCTGTCCTAAGTCCCACCTCCAACGTCGCGGAAAAGGAAATCCGTAAGACTTGGGAGATCGATTGCGTGAAGGCCAGGTGCCTCGTGCTTGCCTCTATGGACAACGAACATCAGATGAGGCACGAGAATATGGACCTCGAATCCATATTTCTCCATACAAAAGAACTGTATGGAGAGCAATCTCATATCGCAAGATACGAAGTGTCGAAGAAGTTATTTTCGGCAAGGTTGGCCATCGGATCATCGGTAGCGGAACACGTGCTTAAGATGATTGGCTTCATTGAGGAGCTCGCGGAACATGGGACCACGTTAAAGAACGAGCTCTATACGGACTTGATTCTCCAGTCCCTTCCTCCCACTTACGCCCAGTTTATCCTGAACTTCAACTTACAAGAAAAAGAAGTTGAACTTCAACTTACAAGAAAAAGAAGTTGAACTTTCAGAACTCCTCAACATGCTGAGGAGTGCAGAGGGCACCCTACAGAAAGGTAGGGAAACATCCACTTTGTTTGTAGGAGGATCTTCATCTTCTAGGTCCAAGGCGAAAGCCAAGGGAAAGAAGAAGAAAGCCTCCGCCAAACAAAGGGGCGGTGTTAGTAAAGTGGATACGAAGGGAAAAGCAAAAGCAACAAAGATAGAGGGGAAGCTTATAGGGAAGGAAGAGTGCTTTTTCTGTCATAAGAGTGGTCACTGGAAGAAAGATTGCAGGGCTTGGAAACCCAGGACACAGGAACTGAAGCAAGTTGCGGCTTCAGCTTCAGGTGTGTATATTATTGAAAACTGTCTATCAATAAACTCTACTTCCTGGGTATTGGATACCGGATCAGGATCTCATATCTGTAATTCTTTGCAGGCGTTGAGAAACCGTAGGGTTTTGAAGGCAGGTGACATGACCTTCAAAGTTGCAAACGGAGCTAGCATGGATGCTAAGGCTGTGGGGGACTATCACCTGGGAATGTCAGATGGACATGTTTTGGTTTTGCGTAATTGCTATTTTGTACCGAACGTAACTTGTAATATCATTTCTGTATCTTTGATTTCTAAAGAAGGTTATGAATTTGCGTTTGTAAGTAATGTTGTAAACATTCACCTTAATCAAGTTCTGATTGGGTCAGGTACATTAAGCAATGGTATATACGTACTAAACAAACCACAGATTTTCAATGTCCAGAATACACACAAAAGAAAGTCTCCGGAAATAAATCAGACTTTCTTATGGCATTGTAGACTGGGTCACATCAATGAGAGAAGGTTGACGAAGTTACATACAGAAGGATATTTGAATCCGTTCGAATATCAATCATATGCCACTTGTCAATCTTGTCTCAAAGGAAAGATGACAAAGACTCCGTTCACTGGACACGGAGTAAGAGCGAGCGAGTGCTTGGGACTCGTACACAGCGACGTGTGCGGTCCAATGTCTACACATGAGCGAAGCGGTTATTCTTACTTCATTACTTTTACGGATGACTTTTCAAGGTACGGTCATGTCTTCTTAACGAAACATAAATCCGAAGCCTTTGGAAAGTTCCAGGAATATAAGAATGAAGTAGAAAAACAAACCGGCAAAAGTATCAAGATTCTAAGATCGGATCGAGGCGGTGAATACTTGAGTGCCAAGTTCCTGGACTATTTAAAAGAGAACAGAATTCTCTCTCAGCTTACTCCTCCATACACTCCACAACATAACGGTGTATCGGAGAGACGGAACCGAACCCTATTGGATATGGTACGGTCCATGATGAGTAACACTGAGTTACCGTGATCATTCTGGGGATATGCACTAGAATCAGCTGCATACCTTTTGAACCGAGTTCCAACTAAGACTGTGCCTACTACACTATATGAGATATGGTGTGGGAAGAGACCCTATCTTAATCACAATAAGACATGGGGAAGTCCAGCTTTTGTCAAAAAGCAGCATGCGGACAAGCTCGATGCACGCTCAGTAGAGTGCAAGTTTGTGGGATATCCAAAGAACTCCAAGGGATATCTCTTCTATTACGTAGAGGAACAAAAGATCATTGTTTCTCGTAATGCCCATTTTCTAGAACACCAGTTCTTAGAAAAAGAAACAAGTGGGAGCGAAATAGAGCTGGAAGAAATTCCAGAACCACAGACTATTACTGAAAGCTTAGTGGAACCAGAGGGTTCAAAAGAAAATGACATTCCTACGCCGCTCCGCAGGAGTAGTAGGCAGTCTCATCCGCCCGAGAGATACTACGGTTTTCTCATAGACGGGGATAGAGAGGATTGCATCATAGATTATGATGAGCCGACAAGCTTCCAGCAGGCCATTCAGAGCGTTGACTCGGTAAAATGGCTGGATGCAATGCGGACCGAAATGGAGTCCATGTACACCAACAAAGTATGGACGTTGGACGTTGCTCCAGATGGGGTAAAACCCGTAGGATGCAAGTGGATCTTCAAAAGGAAGATTGGTGTAGATGGACAGGTTGAGACCTATAAAGCTAGACTGGTTGCAAAGGGTTTTCGTCAAAGACCTGGTTTGGACTATGATGAGACCTTTTCTCCAGTAGCTATGCTGAAATCCATTCGGATCCTTCTTTCCATTGCTGCCTTCCACGATTATGAGATTTGGCAGATGGACGTAAAGACCGCTTTTCTAAATGGAAATTTAGAGGAGTGTGTTTATATGGACCAGCCAGAGGGTTTCATTCAGAGTGGGAGCAGCGGAAAGGTGTGCAAGTTGCTTAAGTCCATCTATGGACTAAAGCAGTCATCACGGAGTTGGAACATCTGTTTTAATGAGACGGTCAAGGAATTTGGCTTTATCAAAAATCCAGATGAGCCATGCATCTATAGTAGATTTGTAGCGAGAACTGTAGTATTCCTCGTTTTATACGTAGATGACATTCTCTTAATAGGAAATGACATTCCTATGCTACAATCTGTCAAGGGGTTCTTGTCACACAGGTTCTCCATGAAAGACCTGGGTGATGCCTCCGACATTCTGGGGATCCGGATCTATCGTGACAGATCCAAGAGGATACTGGGACTCTCACAGTCCAGGTACAACGACACCATACTGAAAAGATTCAGTATGGAAGATTCCAAGCACGGTAATCTACCGGCTTGTCACGGGATCACTCTCTCCAAAGAGATGTCTCCCAAGACTGATTTGGAAAGGGACCGCATGTCTATTATACTCTACGCTTCTGCGGTAGGCTCTATAATGTATGCGATGTTGTGTACCAGACCAGATGTAGCTTATGCATTGAGTGTGGTAAGCCGGTATCAGTCAAATCCAGGGGAGAAACACTGGATAGCAGTAAAGAACATTCTCAAGTACCTGAGAAGGACTAACGAGATGTTCTTGGTGTATGGCGGAAAAGACCTCCAGATCGAGGCCTTTGCTGACTCCAGCTTCCAAAGTGACAAGGATGATTCCAAGTCCATGTCGGGTTATGTCTTTACCCTCAATGGAGGGGTGGTGTGTTGGAAGAGTTCCAAACAGGAAACCGTTGCTGACTCGACGATGGAAGCGGAATATATCGCTGCTGCAGATGCCGCAAAAGAAGCTGTCTGGGTAAGAAAGTTCTTAACTGAACTTCAGGTGGTTCCATCCATTGTTGATCCAATACCTCTGTATTGCGACAACAACGGGGCTATAGCTTTAGCAAAGGAACCAAGGTCCCATCAGAAGTCCAGACACATCTTGAGGCGGTATCACCTGATCAGGGAGATCGCGGGTTGCCAGGAGATCGAGGTTCGGAGAGTTTCTACGGAAGATAACACTGCTGATCCACTCACAAAGGCTTTACCCCAGACTCTATTCGAGCTGCTGATCGAGATGATAGGTCTTCGATACGCCAGTACATGGCCTTAGTGCAAGTGGGAGATTGTTAGTATATATGACCTATAGGCCATTACTGTATCATACTAGTTTGTATATTACTTAATGGAAGCTTGGGATATTCACAGTTGTATAAACAATCTTGCTCAATATAGTAGTATGCTACTTGGTTTGTTTCTACTTCAATGTGTATATGTGTTTATTTTAGTATATCACTTATACACATTAGTGGAGCTCTTAGGATCTTTGCTTGATTACCAGCGTTGTGATGGCATTCACACTAGTGGGGGCTGGGTAATCTATAGGCACATCCTTATGCAGGTCCCTAGTCGCAGGACTATCGAGACAGGGCATCGATACTCCGGAGTAGACTAGCGTATGCGCTTCTCATCCCAGTGTGGGAGATGGTCTGTCCCATAGCCATCAGTACGTCGTACTGGAGATAGTATGCGGGTGCTCGTTGGGTTATGATTATACTGGACAGGACTCGTCGGGAACTGTTGGTTGGTACTATACCTATCGTCAGTTATCAGTTTCCAGGTGACATGAGTACAGCTTAGTCCGCTGACTTGACACTGTCACTTCGCCTCGAGTGTGTTCCCTCTGTACTTAGATTACTATCCTACCACGGTTCAAAGGAGTCGTGCAAACAGGTAGCTGTTGGGTGCAGTCCCGAAGCACTTGGAGGCAGTGACGGTTAGACAGGATTCGTCTCTCCCGGTATTGGGGGTTGACATCGCGCTGTATCTAGGAGAGCCATTACACGAGTAGTCCCTGGCCAGGGCAAGCGAGATATACTGGTAGGTTTCCAGTGTTATCTCAGGATGTTCTGGGCTTCACTCCGACACGACTTGTACCGCTATTGGGGGACTGACGTTTACCGCCCCGTAGGCCCGTCATGCGATGTATCAGACGAACAGACCGGACTGTATGGAGATTGTCATAGTCAGACTCAGTAGGAGTTCAGATGGGTTTCACCTCATCAGTCTTCTTGTCGGCATCTACCTGGGGACCGTTACGCACAGCTAGTGTTGCTTGTGGTCTGTGGTTAAACCCACTGCCAGCGTAGTGTCGAGTCTTTAGAGTCCCATACAGAAAGCTATTCGCCTTTAGGCAAAAGATTAGAGGTCGCATGGTTTTGCGACAGGTCGCATGGTTTTGCGACAGGGTTCGGTCACATCCGTGCACTTGTGCACGTACAGTGTCCGGACAGTTAACACTAGCGGGCTTTGGTTTAAGCCAGATCCTAGTGTACGTTTTGGGGTTGGTTTTATCTCGTATGTATTCGTGTTCCTCGGAACGCGGATGCGGGTGTGTATGCACAGTTGACAGAGAGACACAGGCAGAGTATTCTCATTGGGGTTGTTGACTGTTGACTGTTGACAGTTGACTGTTGACCATTGACTTTTGCTTAACCCTAATCAGAATAAGATATATGATTAACATTAATATTAATTAAGTATTATAGTGACATGGTTGTTGAGGGGTTGGCATTGTTGACTTGTTGACTTTGTTGACCGGTTGACTAGGTTGGACTAGTTGACCATCATCATGACAATGGCTATCATTCCATGGCAAAGACTTTTGCTTGCTTGTTTATTTATGCAAAATGAGTGCATGAAATGATATAACCATTTTGACTTAAACCATTTACACAATACTTGATTACTATTTTTGTTAAGATGGCTTTTGGATTATAAGAGGTGAGAATGAGAAGAGTATGGTTCATTCTATCATTTGCTTTCTCTCTCTTGAGCTCTCTCATTCTCAAGCTCTCCCTCTTCCTCTTGCTCTCTCTACCTCAAGGCAAACCATTCTCATGTGTTGAGACTCATTGCCTTAGAGATAAAAAGACCCCAAAACATTCCTCTACTCATTCTAGTTCACAAGGCCTAGCAAGCCAAGTGATCTAGTTTCTTCAAAGTTCGAAGAAGAAGCCAAAGGTAGAAGCTTTCGGGTGGATCCATCTTCGGCGCAAGGAGACGACGAGGTGAGGCCGATCCGTACACCGGGAGGAGTCGAAGACGAAGGAGTTCAAGAAAGGTATAGTCCCCTAACCGAGTAGGTAAACTCTTGTTAGGTTGTTGGCTAGTAATTTAACAAAGATCCGTATTTGAGTCCATGTTACCACCCTCTTGAAAATCGTTTTTCACCACTTCCGCAACCCCGTAAGAACCGGGGAAGGGTAGCATGGACTTACATAAGGATGTGCTTGTAGATTACCCAGCCTCCACTAGTGTGACTGCCATCACAACGCTGATGATCAATCAAAGATCCTAAGGGCTCTACTAATATGTATAAGCGATATGCTAAAAGAAACACACGCACATATCTGAGTAGAAACAAACCAAGTAGCATACTACCATTTTGAGCAAGACTGTCAATACAATTGTGAATATCCTAAGCTTCCATTAGTAATATACAAACCAGTATGATACAATAATGGCCTCTAGGGCATATACACTAACATACTGAAGCAAGGTGGGCCCCAGACTCCAACTTGAGGCCGCAGATTTAATCATTTTGGCCGCAATTTGCGGCCAAGTTATGGCCGCAATTTGCGGCCAAGTTATGGCTAAATTGCCTCGTGCTCTTTTGGTGGGTCCCTTGTTGTCGTGTCAGTCCAGTGTCATATGCAACTTTTGATATTTTGTTGCCTATAAATAGCAGATCACAGATATGTTCGGGGAGGCTTTTTTTGGAGTGAGAAAACAGTTTATAACATTTGATAGCTTCCTCTTCTTCCCTCTTTGAGCTTTCATTTGGGAGCTCCATTAAGGAGGTTGAGGTTGTTATCTAACTTGTAGCTCTAATCCATCCATTTTGTTAATAAAGAACTTGCACTTTCTTTTGCTTTAACTTTTGTTCTTGTGTTTTCTTATGTGTTCTTTCTTTTTTCTTTTCATTTTCTTTATATCATGATTGAGTAATATCTTTTGGTTGTGGTGATGGTGAGGATGTGAGATGAATGGTTTTGCCTTCCTCCTCCTCTTGTCATTGTTTAAAGTGCTTAATTGTGATTGTAAACTTAAGATTGCTAAATGGAAGTGTTTGATATGATGTGATGATTTCGATGGTTATTTGTAACCTTTATCTCATATCCTATTCTTTCATGTTCACCATTAGCAAGGTTAAGCTTAGAATTAACTATGTGTTAAACTTACTAGGTAGTTGAGATATGGTATGTTGCTTATGTTTCTTGACACCTTTCATTCAAGCATATACCATATACTCTCATCCACCTACCTAGTAAGAATAATACATACTTTTACTTCTTTGTAACATTTTGGAAAATTTTAAATATTAATTTATAATTTTAAATATAAAAATAATGAGTTTATAAAAGTGATATCACATACAGCTTTTGGTATCGGAATTATATTCATAAAAATGTGGTTATTTTGGTAGAATGTGAATAAAGGTGTGTGATGTCATAAAAATGATATTTTAATTATCTTAACATGACATTGTATTTTACATTAAGCTAATGACATTTAAGGGATAGATTAATCATTTCATATCTTTTATTTCATATGGATTTAAATTGTAACATGAGATAATATTTCATATTAAGATAAGAATATTTAAGTTTCTTGACAAATATTTCATTTTAAGCATGGAGGTAGATTTTATATAAAAAGGGTTTTCTTTCTTTTTGTTGTTTTATAATATTTTGCAAATGGTTGACATATCATAACCTAGACTAAACCCTCACATACAACTCACCTCACCCTTGTTCATAACTCTACACCTCCTCCTTCATAGCTTTACACCTCCTTCTTCAATGTTTAACACATCCTCCTTGCATGAATGCACCATGCTTCCTTATGGTGACACCTCCTCCTTTCTCCATGCCATCTCCACCTCTCAACCTTCACATCATGCTTTCTCTACACATATTAATTCTTCTTATCTCAACTGAACACATTAGTTTCAGCTTTAAGCAAAATAATTCCTAAGTGTTCATACCAAAAGAGAGAGAGAGAGAGAGAGAGAGAGAGAGAGAGAGAGCAATGACTTCCTTCATGAAGTGTACCCTTCATCAAACTCAATACACTACAACCCTTAGATGATTCCATCATAGGATTATTGAGCTAGTGTTCTTTTGTGAATCATTCAATAGTTATAAGTTCAACCCTGCATGTTATTACTTCAATACTGTTTTTGTTTAGAGGTATGTATCGGTATATATCGTATTTGGATAATTATAGCTCTGTTAATAATCTGCTATAGTTTAGATGTAAATTAGAAAACCAAACAGTGTTTTAACCTTGTAATTTGGACCTAGAATAACCCATAAGAATACGAACCCTTTACCTCGGATTTTGGCCGGCGACATTCTCTTGAAACCGAGCTCGCCGGTTTTATAAGGGAGTTAGGTGTTGGGGTTTTCGGGGTAACTCTCTGGTTATATTTTTGGGTTGTTTGGTATTGTTTGGTTACGTTATAATTTCAGTATATAAAATCTGGTAGCAAATATCTGTTTTTAGTGTGCGGAGTTAGGAAACAAGGAAAATAGTGATATTTAACATACTGAACTTGAATCTGGAAACATTAGGTATAACTACTAGAAAAACTAGCAAGACCAAAACTATACCGAGACCAATAGAAGACTTTTCACAAAGCTCGAGCCTCTAGATCCCTACCAAGACCGGCGACGTTCCGCATTTTTCCGAGCTCGCCGGCCCTCCCTAGGCTTTTGGTGTTGGTTTTTCTCCTGTAGCTTTGTTCTGGTATTTTATAAGCTATGGTGTTGTTTGATTTGTTCCAGTATTCTTACAGAGAGATCTGAGAATGATTAGTAAAAGTTTTATCAAAGTTTCCGATATTACGATATTGGGTTTTCGTATTTTTGTACTGCAGCTGAACCGTTAACGTTTATACGTTAACGATATATTTATATTGTCGTTTTTGGTTTAAGTATACTGTAGGTTCTAACCTATGGATACCTATCTCATTGTTTGGAGTTTTGATATAATGTTTACGCCGATATTTCATAAATACGATTATAGGTACGATTTCGAGGATTTTCGAGACGGAGTTGGCGGATATAGCAGCGTGGATTTCAGCAAGCTTATCTAGTTGGTGAGTAGATTTACATCTACTGGGGGAAGTCGGGTGGATGGCGTATAGCACCCCCGCAACCTTATAAATAAAATAGTATGATATCTAGTTAGATGTTAATGTTATTGATATAATATCATATATAGTATGCCCTTCGTTTGCATATAGTTTCATGCATAGTTTTAATGACATACGTACGCGACGTTAGATCCATATGAAATGGATATGATTGATGGATTTGTACGAGGAATCACGCTGTACTTGAAATGATACAAATACAGTGATACAATGAGGTATTATACAAGGAATTATATGTATTGGAAATGATGAGATTTATATGCCGAGTAACGGCCAAGTTTTTTTCCTTTAGACTCGTAGAGCTAGATTATTTTCCGTTTTAGGATGTAATACTTGTGCGAGCTATATTCTTTTAAAAACTACGATTCGTTTCCCTTTTAATGATAAAATACAAGGATGCGTTGCCAATTTCCAAAATGAATATCTATTTTAATCTAAGGCAGCTTCCTTATCTCAAAACCAACGTTTCATTCCCTTTTCAAAGATAATGATATAGCTCATAGCAGGAAATTACAGTTATTAGTTATGCTTAGATTTACTTTACATGTTCACATTATATTTATCGATAGTATACGTTTCTGTAATACTAACACTCTGATAGAACACATCACAAATACCAATGAGTACTATGCTGCACAAGCACATACATGTATGTTACACCACATCTCATTGGTACTGCCATGTGACTGTAGAATTGTTATACTCCGTAATACGTATATAGATGTTGATATGAGTAGGCTATTACACCTTTAGAACACTTGCACAAATATTAATGATTTCCATACGGCACGAGCACAAACGCGTATGTTACACTACACATCACACATCATTAGTATTGCCATGACACGGTAGAATCGATACGTTAATTGCTTGTATGATTTATTTACACACTTTACCTCATTATCTGTTAAGCATTATGAATACCAATACTATGAATGTTATATTTGATTTTATGAATTTTTGAACGTTTTACTTTTGATGATATATATCAGTGGTATGGGACGCTGTTATATATGTATATATATAATATATCATCAAGATAATCTATGCAAATATTCTCTTTCTTTACTTGATATTTTCTGAAGATGATGATTTAACGTCCACCATGAGTTTTGATGTTTTTTGACTGTTTTATTCTGAACCGAGTGGGGTAGCTATATGGTTTCGGACTTGTGACTTATCCGTACTGAGTGGGGTAGCTATACAGCGGGATACATGGTGGACCCGGTTCGAGACCGAGGGGCAGGATAGCCGCATTATAGGCGGGGAACCTAACGAGGATACTCGATACCGGAGATAGAGATGAGCACGGCAGATATCCAGGGGATACTGACCGGGGTTCGATGGGCACGACGGATATCCAGGGGATACCGACCTTGCCAGGGATATCGGGTGGCGATCATCTATTGAGATGGTGTCGACGGTATCTGCATTTACGTGTCGATGCTGGACACGAGAGATTTCTGATTTCGATGTCGATGCTGGACATCCATATATATTGATATGATTGTTATCATGAGGTACACAATTAGATTTCATTATTGGATTCGACTAGGACTGATCCGGAGAACAGTACCTATATATATATTCTACTTGGGATCGCATGACAGTTAGTGTTGCATTATGATATATATGCATATCATATAGTATATTAGTGCAGATTTTGGTAGTACTATACTTATGACCTAGGTATCGTCGTGCATTTTGATTTCTACCTTTAGATGTACTTTTATTCACTGAGTTGGCAACTCATGCCCGTTGTGCCACAGTTTCTTGCAGGTTTCACCGCTTGGATTTTCAGCGGCTTGGGCACACATTCTTTTTGGACATTGATTGGTAAGTGGGTTATTATCATATCGTACTCATTCTTGATTATTCATATATTCTTGTATCTAATGGAAACTCTATTAACTTAGAAATGGTATATTGTGTACTTAGAAGCGAAACTTAGAAATTGTGAGGTCGCACTCTTTGGAGTCGACTTCTGATATAGATTGTTTGGCTACTCCATCGTTTGGACGTGGAAGCTAGCTCCCGTTGGGATGCTATTTTATTGTTGTAGTTTTATCGGGTTTTTATGTAAAATTTTCAAAGGAGGTGCTGTCGAATTTCAAAATGTCATAGATGTTTTTCATACATACTTAGTTAAAATTTAAATGTTATTTAAACTGATTCCATCTGATGACTATTTTAAACTCACCTCCAATATTTGTAAAAGGGTTTAGATTCCGGGTTTCGGCTTACTTGAACCGCGTCGATGTCTTTAGATGTCACGTGATTTAAGTGCCGGTCACGTGCCACATTTGGGTCGTGACATTCTTATTTGCAATTTGATGTGTATTGATGTTGTGTTCTTCCTAACCCTTGTGCTTAATGTTGATACATCATGCATGGACATAAGAATGGTAAGTAAGAACGTAACAGAATCGTTTCGTGTTTTGTGTCGAATATCGGCAACTTGATGACTTGTGCTTCGCAACCGCCTTGACAAGTCATGCTTCATGCCGGAAGCGATATAAGGACGGACATCTCATGATCAAGGGAGCGTCGAAGGAATCGCCGCGATTCAACCATCTGAGCCAAAGCCACGGCCACCTTTCTTTTTAAACTTGTTTCTATAATATCGTATTTTTAGTTTTAGTGACAACCAAACCAAATTCTTTTGTTTCTTGAACTTTAAGCGACACTACCTAATCTTCAATTCCCTGCGGATCGACCTGTTTGGAATCCACCCCCGCGCGCAAACGCGTATGTTTTGGAAATGTGTACGTTTTTAATGGAAAACGGAATGCGCGCACGAGTTCGTTCTCGTTTTAAATATTTATAACCGCAAGTGCACGGCGCATTGTAGAGAGCTGACAAGCACGGGTCGATTCTCAGGGAATTGTGTATTATGTATCATTGTTTAAGGTTAATAAATCAATGAATTGGTTTTGTCACGAAATTTATAAGAACACGGAAACAATAAAAAGCAAGAAAAAGAGTTTAAAGAAGAATGGTTGTGGGTTGGTTCGGAAGCTCGAATCGCGACGTTTACCTCTACACTCCCTTGGTCATAAGATGTCCGTTTGACCACTTACCGTTTGTATGTCCGCTCTTGGGGTATCATCATTAAACATGAGGGTTAGAAAGCATACCGCAACAACAAAAACACAAAGAGGTTAGTGAGATCAAATGATTTTGGTGTTGAGTTTCTTAAGGGTGTGTAAAGGTATATAGTATATGAAACAAAGAGCGTGCCAAGCCCTTATCACAACATACCATATCCTAGCTTAGTAAACTTAACACCAAATGGATCTTAACTTAAACATTGAAAATGGGGAAGGGAAATGAATATGGTATATGAGGAGGTTACAAGTAACCAAGATTCAAGATACCGTATCATATCAATACATAAACAATATTCAAGTTAGAATCATAAATTTACCGCATGAAACATAAACAAGAGGTGGAGGAGGTAAAGCCTTTCATTTCACTTCCTCACACACACCACAACCAAATAAAAGAATTAGCTAAGCATGATTAAAGAAAGCAAGTAAAGAAGACAAGTAAATAAAAGAAAGCAACAATTATATAAACACTTGAGAACAAGATACAAGATTTGGTGACTTGTTCAACCTCCTTAATGAAGTTCTCCAACGAGAGCTTCAAGAGGGAAGAAAAAGAAGAAACCAATTGAAGATCACTCCCTTCAAGCCTAAACCAAAAAGAAAACAAAACTATGAAAAACTATCAAAATGGTATATGCATGGTAGAATATGAGAGAGGCCTCCCCTTGACACTGATATGCTATTTATAGACCAAAAATAGGAATAAATAAACAATAAAAACATGACTAGGTGGCATCAGGGAAGGGGATGTGAGAAAATGGGGTCCACAGGGGCCTCGGGAACCGAGCTTGCCTGATTATCAAGGAGGCTCGCCGGCCCAAATCCGAGGAGGGGGGCTCGGGTTGTAGTGGAGTGCTTGCGTTCTCTCTCTTATTACGCTGGATCAGTTTGCTTGGTCAATTGTAACCTGGTTTGTATGCAGAGAATTGGAGGGAAACATGGCCTTTACATCACATCCACACTTTATGCAATAAATGCATTCACACCCACTTTGCACAAGTTGTGTGCCCACTTGTTTATATCATGATGCCAAGGCAGCCCATCTGGTCTAAGGCAGCCCTTCACCTAGATCCAAAGCTATGTGCACATATGTAAGGGATTGGACCAATTTTATACAAAAAATGTGTACACATGCATTATTTGAAAAAGAGCTCTCGGGATATCAGTCGGTTATTTGGTCTGCTTGCAATGTCGGCTCCCAAATGTTATATCCGTGATTTTGAGTATGTTTCCGTGTTGTATCACGAATACCTTTAAGCTGTAATAACTGAGCAAACACTGATTAATAATACCGATATATAGCAAAACAGATAACGAATGAGAGGTAATAAAATGTAGTTTTATGAGATGAACAAATACCCCCAAACTTATCTTTTGCTCGTCCCGAGCAAAACAAAAAATCCTAACCTCACTTTCGCAGGGAACACGATTGCACTGAGCACGTGCAACAAGCCATTAAACCTCTAAGTGTCCCTAGTAGGAAGAGTGTTGTCTCCTTAGGGTTTTCAGCGGATTACACCCACAAAATCCAGTCAAGTTAGTCACGGAGAAACTGTTGATTCAGGTCCTAAAGTTATGAATCAAATATAGAAGTTCTATCACCCAAGTTAGAAATATTAAACCCTATTTTTTCACTCCTCGCAATTTGTTTAACATAAGCCAATACGTGTCTTTTCGTGATTGTGCGGCAGTGTCGACAGGTTTTAAGAACTTGATTAGTGTCATCATGTCAAACAATTACGCACCAGGATAAACTTCTGAAGGATAACACAAGTTTGGAAGGAGTTAAGATTTTCTCAAGTTTTATTCTCCAGTTAGGTTTCAAGTCAGAATATATATCAATTTTAAAAGAGAACCTAAGTCTTATTTTTCACTCTTACCTTTCACCTGTTTTTGTTCATACACACCTTTCATTATCGTGCAAAACGTCTTAATAAATACAAACCTTCATATCTCCGCGAAAAAAACTGTTTTAAATAGAAAATTCGTTTCCGCCAAGATTATTCTCCCACAAAGAACCGTTAGGACTTTTAACTTGGAGAGAACACTTGCTTAGCTTGTTTTATCTGGCGATTGGAAACTTAGCGAGATTTGGGTCAATGACTCCCAAACCAGATGGTTTTAGGGTATTAGGTGTGGAGACACCCCAAGGACTTAATTACCCAAGTTATCAAGGCCACAAAACAAAAGACTCATTTTATTTTGAATTTTTTCACTTAGTGAAAACGGAGATATAACCAGCTTTTTTCTTTTAAATCTGAAGATGTTATATGTGAGAAAGTGTGTAATTACTCCAACAAGGTTCTAGATGGGTTATTTTTCAGACTTACGGCTTCTGTTAAAATCTCTATAAAATTCTTCATATCCACTTCGCTGTATGAACTAATCTTGATATTGTGCTTAACTCGGCCAAACCTGTTTGATCCTAAAGATGTTTAATCAATTTTCAAAAAATTTACAGACATTTCAGACATTCATTAAATTCTCAAAAACCTATGACACAAGCAAGTGACATAAAAGACATATATCAGCAATAGATAAACAAACAGGAGCGTTATCTTTTAGGTTGTCAATTTCACAGCAAGGATTTAGTTATTTCTACCTTATCAGCCAAACCATCAGATTTGAATCCAAATTTCCCAGATAACCGCACGAAAAAGTTTTTATAATTTTTCAAGAAATTTTTCAATTTTTATAAATTTTTCAAATTTTCTATACAATGTAGTACAAAAGCAGATATGAAATGCAGCTACATGCAAAAGAAAAGAAAAATACAAAATGTAAATGCTTAAATGCAAGAAATATGCAAATGCAAACTATATGCAGATACAAAATACCACCACCACCAAGCTTCAGCTCCACCCCCAAACCGATCCAGACGATATCCTCATCGTCATTTTGCCTTGCCTTTGCCTTTGCCTCGGCTGCTTCCGCTTGCTTCCTCCTGGTTGGCGAGGATCTGGCTGAGCTGATCCTTAATTTCCTTGTTCTGATCTTTAATTTCCTTGTTCTGCAGGATCAACGTCTTAATGCCGCGGACTTCCTTTCTGTGAAGTCCGTAGGGATCCGTCGGAACGTCATCTCCCAAGTATATCTCGGATGAAGTCTGCGGGGCCGCATGCTCGCTGGGGTCAGTCGGGGTGCAAATCTGCTCACTCCTGGGATCCGTGTACCCTGGTGACATATTCTCTATTTCCACCGGAATAGCAGGATACATCAAGAGATAGGCAGCGAACTCGTCCTCCGCAAATAATTGCAGCAAATTTGAGTGATGAGGACGGGAAGCAGAGATTTGTGCGCCGCAACACTTTCCTTGATCGTTGCAAACATCATGCTCACCATGCAGAATTGGTAGTCCTTGGTCATCAAACACTGGACCACGTTCCCTACAATAGCTGGGAATGATGATACGCGCGCAATCCCCTTGAAATTTCGATACACCCACCGGCATGCCGTATAGGCGTTCCTGTAGATCTGCTGGGCATTTAACCCAGCATCTCGTAGCTCACAATGATTTCCTAGAAGTTTCCTATACTGCGCCAATTCTAGGGGTTTCTGAGAACCAGATCGCATTGGGATATTCGTGACGTAGGAAATGGTTTCCGCTGAGAACACCCTACGTCGTCCCAGAAAACGCAACCTAACCCTATCTTGGAGAATTTCTCCCTCACGAATTGCATTATAAAATTTATCAACCAGGCGCTCACAGGCGCACAACCCCTTTGCCCCGTACAGCAAGAATTTCCAACCAAGTTGTTGGATTGTGTCGCAAAAATAGTGCCCGAAGACATCATGTGAAAAAATTGTGACAAAATTTCTCTCCAACTCAAAATGGGCCATTTGTTCAGGTCTGTGGGAATTGTAGGAAATAAACAGTATAGAAGAGAAGGAAAATGAGTTCCTTACAGCCAGAGAGAAGAAGATCGGAGCAAGGAGGAAGACGGGCCGAGGTCGCCGGAATTGTTGGTCATCTCGCTGGCCGGAATACAAGGGGGGAAGCTTGGTTTTGGGTGGGGGCTGCGGGAAGAGGAAATGAGGAAACTAGATCTGTTTACGAGAATGGGAAGTGAGGTCACGGGGTTGGGCAGTGGGCTCTATATATAAAAAGGAATTTTGCAAAAAACACCCCCCACAATGAAATCCCATCCTAATTATACTTCTTCACAAACAAAAATTGAAAACCGTCTCGTCCCGCTAAAAAGAAAGACAACACTCACACCCTAATGGGTGAGATTTTATTAAAAACCTAGGAAAAAACAAAGAAAACAAAAAATCATAATATTCACAATCTAAACGACATTGTTAATGCAGAAGTTAATACCAGCCATAAGAAAATTTTGTCAATATGGTGCCATGGCTGGCAAAAGAATAAGTATATTAAAAAGAAAATATACAAAGAATAGTTAGATGTTATTAAACGGCATGGGTGTATGAAGGAATGGGTTAGAAGATGTTGAAGGTGAAGACGAAGTTTTGGCGACGGAAAAGACTTATTGTTCGAATGAAATGAATTTTCCAGAATTACAAGTGAAGTTTCAAAGTCAGTTTCGTTTAAAAACCGGAGTTCATCTGCAAAAAATTCAGAAAAAGAAAGGTCCAAAGGATGATCCCAACTCAAACTGACCAAGAATATCAAGTTCATCATCAAAAATTTTGTCAAAACTCGATAAGAAAGAATAGTGTTCAGTGCTGTCTTCTTCTTTACTATTTTTCACTATCCTACACTCATTATTTACACTCTCCCAAAATGATTTTTCCTTTTCACATTCATAGTTGGGTATGTAAGTGCACGGCAGCGCCCCGACCGTCAATCCGATACAGGAATGCTGAAACGAAACTTTTACAGAACTTGTAAACCGGCACTACCGCGCACTATAAACTCGGATCGGGCCATTAACCTAATCCTAGCAAACTAGAGAATGGGGTAGAGAGCTATACCAAGCGATCCGTGTCCTTCGGTCTTCGGCCTCCACTCCGATCTCCTCGCGGAATCTCCGGTCTTCATCTCCTCGTCGGAAAGGGAACCACACCGCCAGGTTCTTTTATGGGCTCCCATCTCTGGACCGAGGCAACTCGGGTATGAAGTTGGCGAGCCGACGTGTCCAAGGATGCTGTAGGTGAAGTGTAGGATAGTTTGTCTCTCGCGGATATGAAGTTTCCATTGAAGATGTGTAGGAGAAAATGAACTTTGGAGTGAACTAGAATTTGTGTAGCAAGAAAAATGAGAGATCAATGATTTTTCCTCCACCAAAATAAAACCCCTGCCTCCCTCAAGAATGTGGCCGGCCTATTCAAATATGGTGGAGGGAGAAAAAATCAACAAGGGGGGGTTGAGCACAAGAAGAGAAAATGGTGAGCATAAGAAAAGTGATGATGAGGAATTATTGTTACACCACATTCAAATCCCATCCTTTCTCATAAATGCAAAAAAATGATCACTAGAAAAAGCAAAGTTGCTATATCCATCATATAAACCAAATGCCACATACAACCCTCCACAATTGCTAATTTGCACATTTGCAAATTAGCCCCTCCCATCACAAAAATCCGGCCGTGAAGGAATAAAGGAAAACTGGCCGGAACGGAATACAAACTGGCAACTTCAAAAAACTGATCCCGTAATAAATTACAGGAAAACCCCGCGACTGTATATACATACCCCCATTTGTATTCCGACCGAATACAAATGCAACGAGACAAAATCTACACTGTACAATACTAGGATCCGGCTTAAACCAAATCCCGCTAGTTTTATCTGTTCGATCTTGATCCGTGCAATACCGCACGTATAAGATCGAACCCTGCCATATCTCCATACGGCCTCTACAGCGTTTCGCCCGAAACTTGAGAAAATGTCTGTGGGGGACTCTAAAGACTCGTCAATAGTTTGGCTGTGGATTTAACCACTAGCACGTCAGAGGTATTAGCCATACGTAACGGGCAACCAGGTATTGACCAAAAGAGACGTCGATGAGCGAACTCATTCTGACACCCTACTGAGCCTGTCAGTGACAATATCCATACAGTCCAGTCCGTTCGTCTATGAGCATCGCATGGCGGGCCTAGGAGGTTGGTAAAAGTCAGACCCCCAAAAGCGGTACAAGTCGTGTCGGAGTGTAACTCAGAACACCCTGAGATACTACTGGAATACCTACCAGTAAATCTCCTGCCTTGGCTAAGGACTTCGTGTAATGGCTCTCCTAGACACAGCGCGGCCTCACCCCCAATACCGGGAGAGACGAACTCCTGCAGATCCGCTCACTGCCTCCATGTGGCTCGGGACTGTACCCAACTAAAACCTGTTTGCATGACTCCTTTGAGCCGTGGTAGGGTAGTAATCAAAGAACAGTGGGAACTCACACGAGACAAATGACGATCTCAGTTCGATGAACTAACATGTACACATGTCACCAGGGAACTGCTATTTGACGTCAGGTATAAGACCAACTAGCATGTTCCCGGCGAGTCCTGTCCGGTGTACTCATAACCCAATGAGCACCTGTATACATCTTAGGTGAACCAACTGACACCAGTGGCTTGTGAGACCGGCCACCGCCCCTTGTCGGGGTCTCGATTGTATACACCAGTCTACTCTGGAGTATCGATGCCCTGTCTCGAAAACTCCCACGACTAGGGACCTTTTAAGGATGGGCTTATAGACCCTAGCTCCCACGTATATGATCGCCATCATACTGCTGGCCGTCAAGCAAGAATCCTAAGGGCTCTATCAACGTGCAATAGTGACCTGTAAGGTCACCTGAAACAGTACACGATGATAAAGATAAACCAGATAGCATACTATTATCTTGAGTAAGACTGTCTTACCGGCATAGGTCCTCCCTCAATCATTGCAATCACGTGCCTGTGATCCAATAATTGACTCTGAGGGCACTATCTTTAATAATCTTCCACTTGCACTCAAGGCTAATTATTGCGATGTCACATACTCACAGCCCGTGTGATACCGAACACCCAACTCCTCTACTAATCAGTCTCACAAAACCCGTTTACGAAACTATTGTGTTCGAGGAATAGCCTCAGTGAGTGGATCCGCTCAGATGTTTTTTTTCTATGTCTCTCTTTATCTCAAGTTCGCGGAGAAAGCCATCTCCCGAAATGAGCAATACCTGTCTTAGAATATGTCTGGATATCTGATGGGACCTAGCTCATAAATGAACTCCAAATCCAAACTTCTTAGACTGTATCGTCAACTGAATTTAATCAGTATCCTGCGCCATGTCTCCCTCAGTATCCCCTTGGACCACCTGTCCAAACTACTGCCCCTCGTAGGAGTGAAAACTATAACTCTGACAGTCACTCTGTCATCCAGGTCACCTTGGAAGCCTGGAATGATAACCGTCTCCCAAAAGAGGCTGTCGTTATCATATCCCTAGAACATCCACTTATGGTCTAAAGCTGCTTCCGAATGTTTCTCTGGGATTGGATCAATATCAACTTATTGCACCTACTGCAAAAACAACATCCGGTGTGGCACTTGACATCTAATGATTGACTCAATTGCCTAAGCAAGTGATCTGCCAATCATGCACATCCCTCTCCCCTTTAGTCTGTAAGACTCCTTTAGAGAGGGTGACTCCATTACCTGTAGGTACACTACCGTGCTAGAAGTCGTCCACTAAATACTTTTAGAATGCTTTCTAAGTACCCTGATTGGGAAACTACCCAAATCTAGATCTAAAACCATAGATATAGTAACCAGAATATCTGATATAATACCCAATTCCTATATGGAAGAACCAGTGTGTGACAACCAAAGTATAACCGATCGTAGTATAGGAATATCACTTCCTACTCTGTGTATGTCATCCAGATACCATGACATCACACCCTACTACCTTCTTAACAGATCCATCCCCTATTCTGATGAAGTCAAATCTATGACTGTCACATCAGAAATAGATGATCTATCTCCGCTATATCTGCTTTAGTCTATAAATAGACATAAGCCACTTGTCCACTATGCTTCCGTTGCTCCCACTGACCACGACAACCCTCTGGCAGAATCACATACACGTGCACTTCTAAAGCTAGTTTAGAATGACGCTATACTCATCCTCCTGCCGGGTCTTACAGTCTAGAACAACAACAATGGCAAGTCTGGGTAAACAAGGACATCCCTGTCACCGTCCTTGAGGCTACCGGAGTACCTCTCGGGTGCCTGAGGTTACCCACCATATCTGCGGAGTGGCCAATGGAATGTCAAGCCAGATTGTATCTTTAGGTTCTTATCAAATTTTCAGTAATCGTTCGCGGTTCTGGAATCACTTCCAGTTCTACCATACTCCCACTACTGTTTTCTGAAAAAAAATCCTTTTTTATTAAAACCGTGGCGAGTCGGCGAGTCAAGAACAATATCACTATTGATCTTCCATATGGTAGAAAGTCAACCCTCGGCATAGCCTGGGTCAACCCATAAACAGCCATTACAGAAACGTGCCTTGAGTTATCCAGAGTCTGGTTTTAAGCATAAGCCAGACAACTCCCCGTACCTTAACAATGTTAAGATATGAACTATTCTATATCCAATATAGAAACAGAGGCACTGATTTAATTGGAACCAGATTCAAATCATGCAGCTGTCTCCAGTGCATGTCAACTAAATGGAGAGAGTCCGATCAGCATTACTCAACTTAGGAGGGCTTCCAATTATGAGTAACCTGAAAGAGAAGCAAGTTCTCTTCATCATTACTATCAACTGAATACTATACACAAGTATCTACATCTTCCATCACCTTGAAGAATCCCGATACTTGCAACATCTGGTTCTTTACTTTATTCTTATACCTATAACTTCTCAAAACTTGGACCTTGTGTTTCTACGAAACACATATCTAAGAACTAGAGAAGTCATAAGTAAACAGAATACAGCACGAGTACCAACCCCTCTGTCCTAATGGACACTGGACAACATACAATACTGTGTATAAGTCCCTTGAGTCTAATAACTTATTCCCTGTATGTCGTAGGTTGAAAACTGTACTTATGGTTAAGAAGAATTACACCGCTGTTCAATGCTCCTTACCTAACCATCCACAGATATAGGTAAATGTCATAGACATAATTTCGAAAAGTTATATCTCACTCTATAAAAAATAGACGTACAGATATATCGATTTGAAATTGGTGCATAACAACGGATATTCAAAACCAAATATTTGCCGTCCGGCAAACAACCCAGGTGATTTCCTCAAATATCACCAATTACAACGAATCCCGATATAATGAGGATGATCACCCAATTCCCAATAACTTATTCCCACTCATCATCTGTAAAACCATACAGATGTGAGAATCATACCTGGTAAATACATACCCTGGAGCAAGTGTCTAATTGGGAAATCAATTTTCTTTTAACAGTACACAGTGAATTCTGAAACATTGAAATGTTTCGTAGGGGTATCCGGGTATTCCTAGTAATGCCTCTTCCATTATCAAATTCACAACTGTAACCGTATAATTCTTTGCCATCTTTCCAAATCCCTTTATATGTCTTTAGTCATTACCTTCTGTACACCCCTTTAGGCTAAATGGTTTTCTTTCTTCCCTACCGTTCGGCACCAGCCTATGGTTTGGAAGAAGACTATCCAATAAGCATAATTGGTGTACTGCCATAATCCTAGGAGAACTCGCAATGCGAGAGAAGATAAAGATAAAAGACAACCGAATGAAACTTTATTCCTATTTCTCCTGAACCAGAATCCATCCCCGAATTGGAACAAGTTCCTTTCGAGTTCGTATATAACCATACGATGGAGTATCCAATAAACTGTGGATCTTCGTAGTGATACAGAGTGTTCTGGAGAAATACAAAGGTGAAGTGGGAGTGGTAATGAAATACTTGGTTTGGTCGTGAATAGCAGTCGCAATTTACTTTGCCCTCTTACTAATCCCTTTATTTATCTTTACTTAATACTTTCTGTACACCATTTAGGCTAATTTGTTTTCTTCATTCGCTACCGGTTGGCACCTGCCTATGGTTTGGAAGAAGACTATCCAATTTGCGTAATAGGTGTACTGTCCTAATCCAAGGAGCACTCGCAACCTGAGAGAAGGTAAAAGGAAAAGACAACTGAATAGTCCTATTCGTTTTCTCTAGAACCGGAAACCATCCTCGAATAAATTCCTCCGAGTTCGTATATAACCATACGATGGTTTTATCCAATGGAAGTGGACGTTCATAGTAATACGGGGTGTTCTGGAGAAAATGGGTAAAAGTAGGAGTGGCAATGAGGTATGCAACTCAGACAATCCACAAGCCAGTCTTATAAGAAGGTTCGGTCAACTTGGTCACTGAGTCATAGTCAAGGGTCGGGTCATGGTCGCTGCCAAAAAGAGAGAGAAAAGAAACACTCAGCGTGCACTCTAACCTAGATCAGAATGGTCATCACTTTATCCAATCAGGAAACCTCCCACTGTACCGTCAAATTCTCCTCCAAACCTAAAAGAAGAATTAGTCGGGATCACCCGAGGAGTAAACCAACTCATCAGTGGGAATCGGGATCCAACTATCATCACATGATAATGTGACGGAATCCGCTCACGTTATCATACTCCAGAAGGTATGCGCATATCTGGCAAGTTTCAGTTTCTTTAGAAACTCCCGATGTGATTTTTACCCCATGCTCTTATGATCTTGACTAAGGCCAACAAATCATAAGTCACATGTCAAGTTCTACCCGTCATTGTCCAGGTTAATTTGAACCCATCCGTACAAGCCCTTGACTAGGGCCAACAAGGTTGTACGACTGTCCCAAACCAACGCATCTATCTATGCTGCAGAAAAGTAACAAATAGCTACCATACAGTATGCCTTGACTAAGGCCAACAAACATAGCATGAATACTAAGTGCTACCCGTCTGAAATAACGGAGGGCTACGAATGGTTTTTGGCGAAAAACCATTAACGTAATGAACTTGATATCGTTTAAGGAACCGGATAGCTTTTTATAAAAATATAGTGGTGAAAACCATTACTAAAGAGGTCACTCCCGGTGAAGGGATTTCGGCTCATTCCCTGTAGAATGAGGTGCAGGATATTCCAACTGAATACCATGATGCAAAGCAAAAGTAAACGACTATAGTGAAGTTATTGCCCTGATGCAAACTTCTGTCCAAGGGGTCACTCCCGGTGAAGGGATCTCGGCCCTTGCCTCGTCGACTGAGGTGCTGGATATTCATAACCGAATACCACTGTGCAAAACAAAAGAGAACGTTCTTGCAATAACAGCTTTTTGAAAAATGTTCCAACAACATCAGAATAGGTTTGTTTAGCTTGCATTGATCCGAATCAACGCAGTCCCATCAATTGATCACACCACAAAAGAACGAAAATACGATGTACATATATGCCATCCGCATTCGCCACTGGGTCCCGTCATCACCCGTTAGGTTACTTAACTAACAACAGAGCGGGGACTGGACTAGCGCGGGTGTAAAACATATACAACATCTACTAGTATATATATTAATATATAATATTCGCTCAAGGCGTGATAAAATGCAATATCACAGAAATGTAATAAGCATCACAGAACAATACAGATATCTGGGATCCCCGGGTTTCATAGAGCCGCTACTGAAACCCGACGTTCCCCTGGTCGGTGGATAGCCTGTGCAATGAAATCCTAGACCCCTACGGGCGCGACAAGTTACCCGCCAAAACCTGAAGCGAGGCAGTCCCCTTCAACAACGTGAATGGACCACCCAGCACTTCACGGAATCCGGTAAGTTGAGCACCCCACCTTGGGTCAACCTGTACCCCCTACGAGTGCGGCGAATGGCCCGCCAATTCTAGAGTGAAGCCCCATCCGTCTCAACGCCATGAGATGCGGGCCTGTTGCCCTCTAGATCCCGGCTACCCGTGCACCCCTCCGCGGGGCAATCCTAGTACAGAAAATAAAATATACATACAACAGGTACATCGGCCTCATCCCGGTCGTGTCCCAAAAGAATAATATACAAACAGGCAGTGACGGTAGTCCACATATCGGACGCTCGCCCCGCAATATCAAATGTACATATACAACCAAACTGTACTAATATTGCATCGAGGCTATCCACCATGACAAATCCGCAACATCACAGCACAACACAGAACATCAACGTGAATGTCACGTTTGCAAATCCGTCTAAAAGGGCTATAGCAGTTAGACAGGATTTACCGATCAAATGACATTCACGGTCGCAGATATAATGTAAATACCGTGAACTAACATGTTTAAAATTTTTGATCGACTAAATATATCGAAGTGGGCCCCAAGCACAACTGTAGCACCCAAAGAAAATCTGGGCCCAAACAGAATGTACCAAAAACCCTATTTCCATGTCAGAAAACCCTTTAGGAAAAAAGGTGCCGCAAGGACTTATAATGGCCCCGGAACCGCGGCTAATGCATGGGTTTGGCCGTGGTTCCGCGATGGAACAGTAAGATTAGCGCACCAAATTTTCACAGAATTCTAAGAAAACCCTGCTCGTATTTTTCCAATATACCAAATAATTTTTAGAGCAGAGGAAAAATTCGACAGAAACTGGACATGGAAACGCTGTTTTTTGAAAATCCGATCGATCGAACTTGTAAACACGTTAGAGCAAGCTAGACTAGGTTAATGGCATGGCTCTGATACCACTGTAAGTGCACGGCAGCGCCCCGGCTGTCAATCCGATGTCGGAATGCGAAAACGAAACTTTTATAGAACTTGTAAACCGGCACTACCGCGCACTATAAACCCGGATCGGGCCATTAACCTAATCCTAGCAAACTAGAGAATGGGGTAGAGAGCTATACCGAGCGATCCGTGTCCTTCGGTCTTCGGCCTCCACTCCGATCTCCTCGCGGAATCTCCGGTCTTCATCTCCTCGTCCGAAAGGGCACCACACCGCCAGGTTCTTTTACGGGCTCCCACCTCTGGACCGAGGCAACTCGGGCAAGAAGTTGACGAGCCGATGTGCCCAGGGATGCAATAGGTGAAGTGTAGGATAGTTTGTCTCTCGCGGGTATGAAGTTGCCATTAAAGATGTGTAGGAGAAAATGAACTTTGGAGTGAACTAGAATTTGTGTAGCAAGAAAAATGAGAGATCAATGATTTTTCCTCCACCAAAATAAAACCCCTGCCTCCCTCAAGAATGTGGCCGGCCAATTCAAATATGGTGGAGGGAGAAAAAATCAACAAGGGGGGGGGGGTGAGCACAAGAAGAGAAAATGGTGAGCATAAGAAAAGTGATGATAATGAGGAATTAATGTCACACCACATTCAAATCCTATCCTTTCTTATAAATGGAAAAAAATGATCACCAGAAAAAGCAAAGATGCTATATCCATCATATAAACCAAATGCCACATACAACCCTCCACAATTGCTAATTTGCACATTTGCAAATTAGCCCCTCCCATCACAAAAATCCGGCCGTGAAGGAATAAAGGAAAACTGGCCGGAGCGGAATACAAACTGGCAACTTCAAAAAACTGATCCCGTAATAAATTACAGGAAAACCCCGCGACTGTATATACATACCCGCATTTGTATTCCGACCGAATACAAATGCAACGAGACAAAATCTATACTGTACAATACTAGGATCCGGCTTAAACCAAAGCTCGCTAGTATTATCCGTCCGATCTTGATCCGTGCAATAACGCACGTATAAGATCGAACCCTGCCATATCTCCATACGGCCTCTACAACGTTTCGCCCGAAACTTGAGAAACTGTCTGTGGGGGACTCTAAAGACTCGTCAATAGTTTTGCTGTGGATTTAACCACTAGCACGTCAGAGGTATTAGCCATACGTAACGGACAACCAAGTATTGACCAAAAGGGACGTCGATGAGAGAACTCATCCTGACACCCTACTAAGCCTGTCAGTGACAATATCCGTACAATCCGGTCCGTTCGTCTATGAGCATCGCATGGCGGGCCTAGGGGTTGGTAAAAGTCAGACCCCCAAAAGCGGTACAAGTCGTGTCGGAGTGTAGCTCAGAACACTCTGAGACTACTGGAATACCTACCAGCAAATCTCCTGCCTTGGCCAAGGACTTCGTGTAATGGCTATCCTAAACACAGCGCGGCCTCACCCCCAATACCGGGAGAGACGAACCCCTGCAGATCCGCTCACTGCCTCCATGTGGCTCGGGACTGTACCCAACTAAAATCTGTTTGCACGACTCCTTTGAGCCGTGGTAGGGTAGTAATCAAAGCACAGTGGGAACTCACACGAGACAAATGACGATCTCAGGTCGATGAACTAACCTGTACACATGTCACCAGGGAACTGCTATCTGACGTCAGGTATAAGACCAACTAGCATGTTCCCAGCGAGTCCTGTCCGGTGTACTCATAACCCAATGAGCACCTGTATACATCTTAGGTGAACCAACTGACACCAGTGGCTTGTGAGACTGGCCACCGCCCCTCGTCGCGGTATCGACTGTATACACTAGTCTACTCTGGAGTATCGATGCACTGTCTCGAAAACTCCCACGACTAGGGACCTTTTAAGGATGGGCTTATAGACCCCAGCTCCCACGTATATGATCGCCATCATACTGCTGGCCGTCAAGCAAGAATCCTAAGGGCTCTATCAACGTGCAATAGTGACCTGTAAGGTCAGCTGAACAGTACACGATGATAAAGATAAACCAGATAGCATACTATCATCTTGAGTAAGACTGTCCTAACGGCATAGGCCCTCCCTCAATCATTGCAATCACATGCCTGTGATCCAATAATTGACTCTGAGGGCACTATCTCCAATAGGGTAGGTTCATATCATCCAAAAAGGTAGGTTCCCACCCTAATGTTTCTTTCGAAACAATATCACTAGGTGATACAAAAATTGTGGGTTCCTGATCATTAATCTTTTCTAATCTATCCCAACCATACCCGTCAAATTCACAAGGTTCCTCCTCTAAAATTGGAAAACAAAAATCAGCCGGAGGACTTTCTTGTGTGTCCTGGTAGCACTCAGTCAATCCAGTTGTGTCATCATCTATGAAATCATCCAAATTGATCAGTTCAGTTATATCACTCGGGTGACTTCCTAGCTGACAGATGTGTACACTATTGGGTTTCGATTGGTTGTACTCACTCCCTAAAATCTTTACAGCTAAGTGTTTCACTTTTCCCTCTATGTTAGCCAAAGATTGGGCCTGACCAAGAAATAATGGCTCAGACTGCTGTATGAATAGGGCTAACGTAGAAGCTGATTGATTCTCAACCGCAGTAATCACTTCAATACCTTTTTCTAGAGCGGTCAACCCAGCATCCATCTCACTATCATACCCTACAGATGATTCAACGGTTTCGGGTTGGAGGGGTTGTGATGGTGATGATGCTAAAACAGTCATTCTGTCGACCTCTTTCTCTAAATTTGCAATCAATTGGTCAATGGTTGAAGTGGTACTGGGTTCAGGAGTGTTAGGTGGGTGACCGTTATCAAGAATTTGGAACGGTTGGTCACCCCCTAGAAAAGGACAATTATCATGAATGTGGAAAGTATCATTGCAATTTGAACAAATGAGTTAGGACTGAGTATAAACAAATGAATAAGAATCGTGAAAAATGGAACCGAATCGTGTATCACCCATATTAACAAGAGTGCACAAATATCACAAACACAAAGAATATCATCCCCCTAGCAGTCTACGGTATGCTAGTCAACTAGACCTGCTCAAGAACCTGATTGTCGAAATAAAACTGTGTCGAGAAATGGGCTCAAGATATACAGATCACGAAGCCAGGTAAGTGCAAGAGAGATGGGGAGGTTTTACAACGCTTTCGCGAAGTTCCTTAATTAAATAACCCTTTCTCTTGAACGCTTGCCCAGACACCCCGTGAACGGTATACCGTTAAGCAGTGTTCTAAACACAGTTAACTTCTCCTAATGAGCGCGATGTCCTTAAGTCAAAGTTCTAATTGATTTTAAATTACTAGGGCTATGCGAAAATGTAGTTTTTGTAATTTGTGGGCTACGGAGGAAAGGCCGTATCTTGTTATGGTCTTTGTGCCCTTAATTTCGTATTTAAAATGCAATGCACAATCAAATAAAAGAATTTAAGAAATCAATTAATTTAAAGCAATTCTTTTTCAATTTTTGTTAAGCGCTGCAAAAAAATACGGTTAGTTATCTAGTTCTATTGGCGGCAAAATTGTGCAAAGAATCCTGCAAAAGATAGAAAATTGGATTGCGTCGGATTTGACCGGAGGTGTTAGGAAATACGTACCGATATGATTTGGTTTAAAAAAACCACTTTGAAAGTGATCCGAATTGTTGAATGTTCGCTTATGCGGGTCAAACTACCCGGATTTTTGGCACTATTCTTTCTTAACGCCTTGAAATTGCATTTGAACCTCGCTCCGCACGATCGCTGGTCGTAATTCCGCGAAAAACTGAAATGTCGGAAAAATACGATATTTAATGTCAAAAGTGATACGTGTGCCCCAATTCCTGCATACTCCAAATTATATAAATCAAACAAGACCAAAAGAACCAAAACACAGAACTGGCGATCACCAAAAAAGAAAAATCAAAACCCTCACAAACAGGCCGGCGACGCCGGAAAATCCTCTAAAGTCGCCGGATTTTGCAAAGGGTTAGGTGTAGGGATTTTTGGTGGAATCTCTAGGAAAGATGAATATTCTAATGGTCTTACTAGATTTTTAAATTGAATTTCAGGGTGATTGCAGGTCTTAACAACAGAGAACAAAATGCAAAGAATTCAATTAGTGTTAGTTTTGAAAGAATTTGAGTTAGAAGGTTAGTTTTGTTAGTAGAACCAGAAATAACAATACCTAACGACTACAACTCCCCGACAATGGCGCCAAAAACTTGTTTGGAATCCACCCGCGTGCTCAAATGCGTATGTTTTGGAAATGTGTACGTTTTAATGGAAAACGGAATGCGCGCATGAGATCGTTCTCGTTTTAAATATTTATAACCGCAAGTGCACGACGTGTTGTAGCGAGCCGGAAAGCACGGGTCGATCCGTAGGGAATTGTGTATTAGGTATCGTTGTTTAATGTTAAAAAATTAATGAATTGGTTTTGTCACAAAAATTATAAGAACACGGAAACAATAAAAAGCAAGAAAAGGATTTTAAGGAAGAATGGTTGTGGGTTGGTTTGTAAGCTCGAATCGCGACATTTACCTCTACACTCCCTTGGTCATGAGATGTCCGTTTGATCACTTACCGTTTGTATGTCCGCGCTTGGGGTATCATCACTAAACACGAGGGTTGGCAAGCATACCGCAACAACAAAAACACAAAGAGGTTAGTGAGATCAAATGATTTTGGTGTTGAGTTTCCTAACGGTATGCGAAGGTATATAGTATATGAAACAAAGAGCTTGTCAAGCCCTTATCACAACATACCATATCCTAGCTTAGCAAACTTAACACCAAAAGGATCTTAACTTAAACATTGAACATGGGGAAGGGAAATGAATACGGTATATGATGAGGTTATAAGTAACCAAGATTCAAGATACCGTATCATATCAATACATAAACAATATTCAAGTTAGAATCGTAAATTTACCGCATGAAACATAAACAAGAGGTGGAGGAGGCAAAGCCTTTCATCTCACTTCCTCACACACACCACAACCAAATAAAAGAATTAGCTAAGCATGATTAAAGAAGGCAAGTAAAGAAGACAAGTAAATAAAAGAAAGCAACAATTATATAAACACTTGAGAACAAGATACAAGATTTGGTGACTTGTTCAACCTCCTTAATGAAACTTTCCAAAGAGAGCTTCAAGAGGGAAGAAGAAGAAGAAACCAATTGAAGGTCACTCCCCTCAAGCCTAAACCAAAAAGAAAACAAACTAGGAAAAACTATCAAAATGGTATATGCATGGTAGAATATGAGAGAGGCCTCCCCTTGCCACTGATCTGCTATTTATAGACCAAAAATAGGAATAAATAAACAAAAAAAACATGACTAGGTGGTATCGGGGAAGGGGATGTGAGAAAATGGGGTCCACAGGGGCCTCGGGAACCGTGCTCGCCGGATTATCAAGGAGGCTCGCCGGCCCAAATCCGAGGAGGGGGGCTCGGGTTGCAGTGGAGTGCTTGTGTGCTCTTTCTTATTACTCTGGATCAGTTTGCTTGGTCAATTGTAACCTGGTTTGTATGCAGAGAATTGGAGGGAAACTTGGTCTTTACATCACATCCACACTTTATGAAATAAATGCATTCATACCCACTTTGCACAAGTTGTGTTCCCACTTGTTTATATCATGATGCTAAGGCAGCCCATCATGGTCTAAGGCAGCCCTTCACCTAGATCCAAAGCTATGTGCACATATGTAAAGGGTTGAACCAATTTATACAAAAAATGTGTACACATGCATTATTTTGAAAAGAGCTCCCGGGATATTGGTCGGTTCTCTAGTCTACTTGCAATGTCGGCTCCCAAATGTTATATCCATGATTTTGAGTATGTTTTCCGTCCTGTATCACGAATACTTGTAAACTGTAATAACTGAGCAAACACTGATTAATAGTACCGATATATAGCAAAACAGATAACGAATGAGAGGTAATAAAATATAGTTTTATGAGATGAACACGACCCGTACTTGCTGGCTCGCTACAACGCGTCGTGCACTTGAGGTTTATAAATTTTAAAATGAGACCGAGCTCGCGTGCGCAATATTTCTTAAAATCCATCTCTATTTCAAAACATGCACGTTTGCGCGCGCGGGTAAAGTCCCAACAATGTATATATAAAATGACTTGATGTAAGATGACTTAATGTGATGAAAAGAATATACGATATAATATGATGACTTGATTGATATGTGGGTATACGGAAGCGAGTCGATATGAGATGATTGGTGCCTTTGCCGGTCCCCTTATGGATGTGACCTGGGATATAGGTATATAGATATATATAATGTTGTGAATTATGAGTGATATGCCGTACGAGACGTTAGGTCCGTACCCTCATTGTCATATAGGTTGATAGGATCCCTAATGGTTTAATGCCGCCGTACGATGATTTACCGTACATGATGAGTTTTATGATGATTGATCCGTACCCTTGACTACAGGATGTCGTATGATGGATTATACCGTACGTGATGTTGTGAGGCTGGATGCTGATTGATAGATTCACCGACTCGGTTATAATGATGTATACGTATACCTTATAGCACTTCACTTACAATAGTAGTATGCTACATTCATGTTATTCTCATTGCATTACTTATACTTGTGCTAGTACACTTACACCATTATCGATGATGTGTATGTTACACTTACACAGATTGCCGGTTCACACACTTTCATCATCTATAATTTCTATGCTACTTACACTGTAGAATTTGCATGATATACTTGCAATAGCTACATATACACCTTTATATGATGTAGCATTTGACTTTGGAGAAATTGGGAACCGCAGGATATATTTAAAAACTGAATTCATTTAAAAGAGCGGTTTTTCCTTGATATGTGCATATTACTGTTCCATGTTGGATGCATCATGCTTTATGATTATATGCATTGAGATGCTGTTTTCATGAGATTCTGGATTTGAGAAGCGTGGTTATATTTCAAAAGAAAGTATATATTGTTTTAAAAATCCGGTTTCTCTTGATATGATATTTCAGTGCGTCCACCATGCGTTTTCTTGGTTCTGAGACGTGTGATAGAAACCCGATTCGAGAAGGTGGATGATCCGTTTGCGGGTTCATGGTGGACCCGGTATGGTACCCCGGCGCGAGAAATGGTTTTTGTGGTGTAGACAATGAGCCTGGCAGAGGGACTACTACCTACCAGTGATTGGTTGGACCTAGCGGTTATCCGGAGGATACCGACCGAAGTCGAGAGATGGATATGGGCCGACCCATACTGCCGGAGCCGAGGGCCGATCCGGATAGACGGAGCCCGCGGGCCGATCCGGACTGACGGAGCCCGAGATATGAGGATTTACGTTTCGATGCTGGACAAGGGTTTTATGATGTTTCTGTAAGTCCATGTCACGCACCCCACGAGCTTGCGGGGAGGCGGAAAATATGAAAAACGATTATCAAAGGTTCGTAACACGGACTTGAGCACACGGATCGTGTCTAAACCATTACTAGCAAACTACGAAAAGTTTAACTACTCTGATTCGAAGTTATACCTCACGTTACTTGCCCTTCGGGTCTTCATCGCTGTCCTCCACACCTCGTAGGCTCTATGGAACATGGGCGCCTCAACAGCCTCCTCGAGTCAAAGACGATCCACCCGAGAGTCTATAGTCCGAGCTCCTATCTCGAATCTGAGATAACTACGGCTTCTAGATCGCTAATCTAGAAGTCCTAGAGGGTGTAGAGTAATTAGATGGATTACTTAGTCACTTAAACCCTAGGATTCTCAACTCATGAGAGCTTTTAGGGTTTGAGGAAGAAGATGAAGACTTGAGGAGAGAGAAAGCTTTTGTGATAATGATATGAATAATAACTTATGAAAGAATATAATGAAGCATACAAATATCTCTTGATCAAATATCTAGAAATATCTTGTGAGCTTCATTTAATCCTAAATGGTGAATCACCTCATGAGTCATTAAGCATTTAATGAAAACTTACAACCCATCTCTCCACCTCATTTGTGTTTAATCAAAAGAAATAAATACAAATGAGTCATCTTCTTCTAGAAGCTTCCCGACAAATTACAAGACTGCCCCTCTCATCCGTATTTTCGAAAAACACGGATAATCTTTGACTGAATAAATCCATCTGTATAATACTAGAATCTGGCTTAAACCAAAGCCCGCTAGTATTATCTGCCCGATCATAATACGTGCATAAGTGTACGTAAGTGATCGCGGCCCTACCATAAAACCATACGGCCTCTACACCTTTTTCCCGGTGCAGGGAAACTCTCTGTATGGGACTCTAAAGACTCGACACTACGCTGGCAGTGGGTTTAACCACAGGCCGTAAGTGGTACTAGCTGTACGTAACGGTCCCCAGGTAGATGTCGATAAGAAGGACGATGAGGAAACCCATCCGTACTCCAACTGAGCCTGATGTGACAATCTCCATACAGTTCGGTCTGTTCGTCTATGACTATCGCGTATCGAGCCTAGGGGGGCGGTAAACGTCAAACCCCTAATAGCGATATAAGTTGTGTCGGAGTGAAGCCCATTACACCTTGAGAAACTACTGGAACCTACCAGTAAATCTCGCTTGCCCTGGCTAGCGACTTTGCGTAATGGCTCTCAATACTGTTAGTTATATATATGCCCTAGAGGCCATTGTTGTACATATGATATATATTATAATGGATGCTTGGATATATATAGAGAGGACTTTCTTGCTCGTCATGATAGTATGCTATTTGGTTTCACTTTATCTTAACATGTTGACTTGTATTAGTTTACTGTCTTGTTCTCACATGTTGATAAAGCCCTTAGGATATGTACTCGACTACTGGGACTATGATGAGATCATACTAGTGGGGCCAGCGTAGTCTATGAGTACATCCTATAATTATTCCTAGTCGAGGGTGTATCGAGACAGGGCATCGATATAACAGAGTAGACTAGCGTACACGTATCTTGACCCATATGATGGGCGATGGATGATCCCATATCCATCGGTGTTTGGCATCAAAGATGGTGTATGGGTGCTCAGTGGAGACTGGGTACACTGGACGGACTCGCCGAGAAGTCCCAGATGGTATTATACCTCACGTCAGATGGCAGTTCTCCGGTGACACTGGTACAGGTTAGTCTGTAGACCTGAGATCGTCATAGAGTATTGTATGATTCCTACTGTTCTTTGATTTCCACCTTACCACGTCCAAGAGGGCATGCAAAACGGTGGCTTTTGGGTACAGTCCCGAATCACATGGAGGCAATGAGCGATAGGAGGGGATTCGTCTCTCCCGGTATAGTGAGTTGATGTAGTGCTGTGTTCGATTGGCTATAACTGGAAGTCCCTGGCCATGGAGGATATTGAGTACTATTGGTAAGTGTTATCAGCAGGTTCTCGACCTGTTATGAGCCTCACATCGACACGACTTATCGGTTACTGGGGTCTGACATATACCACCCCTAGACTAGATATGCAACATATCAGACGAAGAGACCGGACTGTACGTGAGTGTTACTGATTGGATTCACAGGAGAATGTACATGCTTGCTTGTTAATCTTCTGATCGCTCAATACCTAGGTGGCTGTTACGTTTAGCTGACCGCTTGCAGCTTGTGGGTGTTTAATATGATCATTATCTGCTACCGGCGTATTGACAATTCTTTAGAGTCCTACACAGAGGTTCTTGACTCAGGCAAAACGGAGTAGGAGCATATATGTGATATGTGCGTCATCGAGAATAATACGATATGAGATACAGTATTCTATTCTTGCGATGTATGATATCGGCCGACGATAATTGATATCAGCTGGGTCATCGGATTGAGTGTTGATTCGATGAATCGGTACATGATATATTAGTCGGTTATATTCGATATAGCCGGATTGTCGGATCAAGTGTTGATTCGATAGTATAATGTATAATTATATATGTGATATATTACATTACATTATCTAATATTGGCTCGCTTTATTATTTCATTTTCTCACCGGATAATACATTGATATATTTGCGATATATGTTAATTGTATTATTTTCTTTTGTTGCAAATATATATTATATATATGATATATAATATTGTAACATGTTATGATTACTAATGCAACATGTTTAGTGGAGATTAAATATGGTTAGGGTTTGATTTGGGTTAGCTCTTTCTTGATACTTCTAGAAGGTTTTACTTTGTTTCTAGCAAAGATATTATGGTTGATATTTTGCTAGATATTTCTTTGACCCAAACCACAACCTTAACCCTAGTTAAGTCTCTATATTGGTTAGCCTCTTCATCTTTGACCATGGTGGCATTTGTAATCATAATTATCTTTTCATAGTTCATCATAAAAGGATATTCATTCTTCTTCTCTTCCTTAAGTTCACAAAAGCTTTCTAGGTTTTTATTTTGTGATGAATGAGTGTGAGAATTTGATAATAAAAGAGAGCATAAATCCTACTTAATCATCCTCATCTAATCTAGCTAATTAGATTTGGGTGTTCACCTCATTAGTGAGTGAGAGCATGAGTTAAAGAGATTTCAAGGTAGATCATCTTCAAATAGGAAGACTACAAGCAAGTATGGATCGTTCGGCTTGTGAAACCTCTTTTGAGTCCGGGAGATCATGGATCACGGCGAAGGGACTTTTACTCAGAGCTTATGAAGCGAAGGAGCCGACTACAAAGGTTGTAATCCCTCTCTCTTAGTTGTAAAGATATTTACTTGCATGTTTAACTATAATTATCTAGCAAAGATCCTAGCTTTGGGTTGTTCGGCACGTCTAAATTTTAAATCGGGCATGGTTGATGCCTTATAGACCCTTGTAAGAGTGCCTAGTAACTTTACAGTGGTATCAGAGCCTAGCTAGAGCATTAGGCGATGTGTATACGAAGTTAAAACTCCGATCGAACCCCGATACGTCGGTTTTGACCCCCTCTCTGGAAATTTTGTAAAAATGTGATTTTTTCTGAATTAAAAATACTCAAAAAAATCAGCAGGGAATTCTAAGGATAACCATGAAATACGAGACCCCAAGACTCTCAAAGAGCAGCAGAACCGCATCAAGAACATGCTTGTCGCGGCAGTTCCGCGGCCAGAAGAGGGAATTGGGGACACGTATTTGAACAGTAATATCCGTAGGTGTTTCTGCATATTTCTGGGTATTTTTAATCTTACTCAAGTATTGAGTTTTCTGGAGATCTTTTGGTACTCGTTGATTCGATCGGAAAGTTTAAATTCGTTCTGTTTTCCGGATAATTTAGAAAGTATTAAAATGTTCGAACGGATATCATTAACTCACTTTTTCCCGACACGAAAAACTTTCAAGTGTTGAATTTTTCTTGAGTTTAAATCTTTCGAAAAAACATGCAAGTAACGCGGTGGACCCTCTAGAAGAACACAAACCTTAACTCGATTATGTGACCGTCTGAACCGTCTCTAAACCTTAGGGTTTGGGGCAGTACGACGTTGCGACATGTGAGGCGTTGGTTTGGCCCTTCTACGGCTGGACCATTGGTACTGTGACATATTCTGGGATTTTTTGAACTCCGCTCAAGTGTTGAGCTATTTAGTAAATCTTGGGTATTTGATTATTCGATCGCAAAGTTTAACTTTGTCTATTTATCTGGAATGTGATACAATATGTGGAATTCATATAGTTAGGCATGAAATGCGAAGTATGTGATATTTCGGATTTACGATGTCTAAAGAGATTGTGAATTCCAAATGTTGTAGTTTTACACTTTCTTTTCTGTGACCGTAAGTGTAGTATGTAGTTGTATTGCCGGTTTTTGTTGCTATACATCAATGACAATCGGTGTATGCTTACTTACTTACGTTGATGATATGAGATATTATGTGTTGCTGTGATATGTTATATTGGATCGTCGTGTTCTGAATAGCCGGAGGTTTTATGTGAGATGAGGGTTTTTATTTTCATTCATGTAAAATTCATTTGTATGTAATATTCTTTTATTGGGGCACTTCCGGGATGAGGTTGATGTCACCAGTGTATATTGTTTACTTTTCCGCATTAGGTAGACCCAAGGAGGGGAGCACAAGTAACCGGGTTCTGGGGTACAGTGGGAGGCCATCTCGAGGAGTCAAGACCGGGTCTCCTAACCCTAGAATTGGCAGTGTTACTTGCCGCTCTCATAGGGGTCTAGGGATGTGGGTTTGGCTATTCATCGCGACCGTGGAATCCGTGTTTTATACAGGCTCGAAATAAAACACGGACGTCCTAGTATATCCAATATTTCATATGTTATCTTCTGTTGCAATGTTCTGTGATGAGATCATATTACTGCCTGAGACGAATGCTTATACTATATATATGATATATAAATATTACAGCTTTCATTTCTTCTGTGATGCTTAGGAAGCATAAATGATGGGATTTTTATTAATGAGATTAATAAAAGAAAAGGAACCTAAAAGATATTGTAGAATCAAAACTTTATAAAAAGGGGTAGCTACAGTTTTGCTTTTCATAGCGGTATATATGATATACCCTGCGCCTTATTCGATGAGGAAAGAGCCGAGATCCCTTCACCGGGAGTGACCTCTTTAGCAAAACTGGCAGATGCTACAAACTCACGATTTAGTTTTTGACAGCTTAAATAGTTCTTGCTTTGCACAGTGGTATATATGATATACCCTGTACCTTATTCGATCGGGAAAGAGTCGAGATCCCTTCATCGGGAGTGACCTCTTTAGCGAAACCAGAAAAGCCTAAAAAACAATCCTTTTCAAAATTCAATTGTTTCTACAACGATATCGAGTTCATTACGCTCTTGGTTTTCTGAAAAACCTGCGTAGCCCTCCGTCATTTCAGATAAAGACTATTTAGTATTCATACTGCGTTTGTTGACCTTTGTCAAGGCGTAGTTTGCGGTAGCTGATTAGTAATTATCTGTAAAGCATGTTATGTGATTGGATTAGGGTGGTCGTATGACCTTGTTGACCTCTGTCAAGAATCATGCGAGTAGGTTTGATTCAATCAAGAAATGACGGGTTGAACTTGACTAGTGCACTATGGTTTGTTGACCTCTGTCAAGGTTATAGCACACTAGGGGAAAAAGCATTATCGGGAATTTCAAGTGTTGAAATTTGCAATGAGATTGCATACCTTCTATGAGATAGATGGATCCCGATACCCACTGCGAGTAAAAGTTACTCCTGGGAGAATTTTACACAAGGCAATTAGCCGATCAAGTAGGTGTCTAGAAAAGTGTTAACGAGGTTATTCCTCTGGGGAAAACGAGGTTTATTTTAATTAGGTCCGTGCGAAAGCACGGTGAACCTCCCTCAAAGTACCAACACTGATCTGGCTGAAAGATTGACGAAATTGTAGGGTGTAATTAATCCCGGCTAATCTTACCTTTTAGGGTTTGAAGGGAGATTTGATAAAAACAGTGGGAGACATCCTGATTAGATAAGATAATGACCAATCTAATCGTGCAAGAGCATATGCTAAAGTGTTTCCTTCTCTCTATCTCCAGGTAGCGACCATGTCAGGCCTTAATCAAGATAATAATATAGATGTATTGACTGAACCCGCTTATTATACTGAGCAAGAGATCATTGGTCCCGTTCTTTCTTATAAGAGTTATAAGACTAAGCAGGAAACATGAGAATATCTAGATTCTCATGCCGCCCAAACGAAGAAAAAGCATGCTGATGCATCTTCTTCGGGTGTGCTAGTTATTGAGAACTGTTTCTCAGTTCACCCTACGTCCTGGGTATCAGATAACGGATCGGGATCCCACATATGTAAATTGTTACGTGGGCTACGTAAAGGTAGAGAACTGGGAAATGGTGATCATTCCGTACAAGTAGGGAATGGTGCAAGTACTGCAGCCAAAGCAGTTGGCGAATATCACCTAGTATTACCAAGTAGTAATACATTGATTCTGAACGAGTGCTATTATATACCGAACATGATATGCAACATTATATCAGTTTTTTTATTAAGTAAAGAAGGATATAATTTTGTAATACAGGATAATGTTATGAACATCTTCCTAAATTAAAAGTTGATTGGATCAGGCTCGTTACATAATGGCATATTCATTCTCAATCAAAATACAGTCCTTAATATACAAAATACACACAAAAGGAAGAGTTCAGAAATGAACGAATCCTTCATATGGCATTGTAGACTTGGTCATATCAATGCGACACGGCTAGCTAAGTTACATAAGGATGTATATTTGAATCCGTTCGAATTATCATCTTATGAAACTTTCCATTCATGTCTCAAAGGCAAAATGACCAAAACTCCGTTTAGTAGACACGGAGAAAGAGTTAATGAACTCTTAGGACTGGTACATAGTGATGTATGCGGTCCCATGTCTACACATGCCAGGAACGGTTCTTCCTACTTTATTACATTCACTGACGATCTCTCTAGATACGGACATGTGTTCCTGATAAAATACAAGTCTGAAGCTTTTGAGAAATTCAGAGAATATAAGCACGAAGTAGAGAACCAAACGGGCAAAAGTATTAAGATCCTTCGATCTGATCGAGGAAGAGAATACTTAAGCAATGAGTTCCTAGACTATCTAAAAGAGAATGGGATTCTCTCTCAGCTTACTCCTCCTTATACACCACAGCACAACGGTATATCGGAGCAGAGGAATCACACCCTATTAGATATGGTGCGTTCTATGATGAGCAATGCTGAGTTGCCTATTTCCTTTTAGGGTTATGCGCTTGAAGCAGCTGCATACCTATTGAATCAGGTTCCATAAAAATCTGTACCTACCACACCATATGAGATATGGAGTGGGAAGAGACCATGTCTTAAACGAGTTAAGATATAGGGTTGTCCGGCCTATGTCAAAAGGAAAAATCCAGACAAACTCGAGGTGCGGTCAGTTCTTTATAAGTTTGTAGGATATCCTAAAATTCAAATGGATATCTATTCTACCACGGTGAACAACAAAAGGTGTTTGTTGCTCAACATGCCACCTTTTTAGAAAATGAATTTCTTGCAAAAGAAATTAGTGGCAATACAGTAGAGCTGGAAGAGGTTCCAGCACCACAAACTACAACTGATGATTTATTGGAACCAGTGGATTCAAGAGTTCCTGACGAACCCTAGCCACTCCGCCGATCTAGCAGGGTTTCTCATCCACCTGAGAGATACTATGGTTTTCTCATTGATGGTGGGAGCGAGGATTGCATCATGGAAGATGATGACCCCACTAGTTTCGAGCAGGCCATCACGGGTGGTGACTATGTGAAATGGCTGGATGCAATGCGATCTGAGATGGAATCCATGTACACCAACAAAGTATGGACTTTGGAAGTTGCTCCTGAAGGGGTAAAACCCATTGGGAGCAAATGGATCTTTAAGAAGAAAATTGGTGTAGATGGAAAAGTTGAGACTTTCAATGCTAGACTTGTTGCAAAGGGTTTTTGTCAACGACCAGGTGTGGATTATGACGAAACCTTTTCTCCAGTGGCTATGCTTAAGTCCATCCGGATCTTACTTGCCATTGCTGCATACCATGACTACGAAATCTGGCAGATGGATGTTAAGACCGCCTTTAGTCACGACCCGATGGTACGGAACGTGATTGGCACTTAAATTACGAAACATCTAGAGGCGTAACGTAATCTAAGTAAGCCAAAGTCCAGAAATCTAAACCAAAATTTTAAGTAGAGTGAAGGAAAACTTGATAAAAGAAAACGATTTTAACCCAAAACAAGTCGCCTTAAATATTTTAATAAAACAACAACTTTTTCCGAAAATTTCGCCAGAGTCTCCTTTGTAAATACTGGCCCCGAAACAGGTACAAATAAGAGAAATACAAATATATCATGAATAAGGCATCCCCAAGCGGGAGCTAGCTCTTCGCCAAAGGCGGATCATTACCACATACGATATATATATCATCGATACCAAAATGAGCCTGTAAAAGCATGAAAATAAAAAAGAAACCATACGTCGGCTCAAGTGAGCATCGACACCAAACCACAATTACAAGTCTCACAAATCTCACCGTCTAGTCCAATATACAAGGGTAGATGGAGTATACTAGATACAAAATAAAAAAAATGCACAGTGGGAGCAAAAGCAAATCTTCCAAAACCCACCTGTGATCAAGCTGCAAGAAGAAGCAAAGGAACGAAATAGAAGATACACCCGCCGCTACTGTACTGACGGGTCAGACCTGCAAGATACAGTGGCACAACGGGGGTGAGTTGCCAGCTCGTGAGTAGCAAGTAACATCTGATAAGGCTATCGTAAGTATGCACGTATATACGTCACAACCTACGCATATAATAATATGATGCAATGCACTAACATGTATGCGATGTAAATGCATAATTAGCATGAGATCTAAGTATGTTTGGTATGAGAAATCTTTATTTTTCTTAGAAAAATTTCTGTGAAGTGAATGAAGAATCATCAAAGAAATCCATAGAAATCCGTATCAAGTATCGACACAAAACATATATGCCTCAAGATCTCAATGTCTTAATATCTCAAAGTATCAATATCTCGGGCTCCGTCAGTCCGGATCGGCCCCTATCATCAAATCTCACGACGATGGTCGGTATCCTCTGGATATCCGCCGCGCCAGACATCACCATTAGGTAGTCTTCCCCTGCTAGGCTCATCGTCTACAACTCGATCTTCTTGCCCCGGGGTACCATACCGGGCCCACCATATACCCGAGACGGTTCATCCACTCCTCGAATCGGGTCTCGAAATCCAACAGAAAACATGAAAACTCATGGTGGATGACACATACATCACGAGAAAACCGCAACTTGCCTTTTTAAAACATAATGAGTTTGGAAAATTCTTGCTGTTTTCCCAAAATCCAGAAATCTCATCAATACCGAAATCCTCCAAAAATCATAATATCTGACATGTTGTAAATGATAGATGCTATGATATCAATATTATGCAATGTAGTTTATGAGGAGAAATCTATACAAGCATGATAATGAAGTGAGGTATATGCATGCTTTGCAATTCAATGTATCATGTATGATGCACGTGTTTGATACTGAACTAAGAAGGTTCTAACATGCTCGTGGCATGGCAATTACCAAAGGCGTGTGTTCATATGAATAGTGCGCGTGCTACGTGAGCCAATGGTAATGGTGCAAGTGTCCTAAGAGGTGATATCACATGTATATCTATTATACATATAACGATGCGATGCAATGATATGGCTAACTAGGAACTTCGCATAAAAAGTAAATATTTTAAATAATACTAAACCGCCGGGCGTCTCGCGCCATCCAGACGATGTTCCCTATAGATGCATACATCTACCCACCGGGACGTCTCGGCTAAGCTGATCTGATCTCCGTCCAGTCATTCACGCGCCGCGTCTGACGTCTCTGCACCTGGCCCTAGGATCGCACGCAAGCAATAAAAAGGATAAATATAAGAATAGTCACGGAACAAACAACATAATTCAGTTACGTGCACCAACTCGATGCGCACAAAATCGGTGCACAGAACGCGCCCCCGACAACGCCACCGACTATTTCTGGGGTCGCTAAACGGGATAACTACCAAGTCTAAAACTCAAACGTACCAATTGCACATTCATAACCCATTAAATAAATATTGGAATTAGGTTGTAGGTCACTAAAGTTTCAATTTAATTCAAATCTGTGAATTTCTAAATAAAAACCTAGTAAGCATCCATTTCCTATTTTAGTTCAAGTCTTGATGTTTTATCATCTCTAATGGTTACAATGCTCACTTACTATCATAATTAGGCCACACAAATATTCACTAGAACTTTACCTCACCAAAATATATTAATTCTAAAAAACCTATTTTGCAACATTATTTAATTTAGGAAATTTTAAAGCAAAAATTTTCAAACTAGCAACTACTTTAGATTTTTCATTTCTTAAGGTGTTAAACTACATATTACAACCATAAGTAAGTTATAAAAACCCTAACTTTATTTTAAACCCTCTCTTGAAATTTCGATTTAGCAATTAGAACCATAATTAAATATCAAAATTTACTAAGTTGAAGTAATTAAACATAAAGTAATAATTGGTTTAAAAATTATACCTCAAAATCAGCAGATCAATCATGCATCTTGATCTTCAAAATGCTAACTTTGCTCCAAGATCCTAGCAATATTTGGCCAAGGAAGTTGAATGGAGAAATAGCTATGAATTTGTGGGAAATTAATTGGATTTTTGTTGGATTTTGAGAATTTTAAAGTGGAAAAAAAATGGGATGAAGAAAGGGGCTGCTACTGCTTGGGGAGGCTCAGCCACCACTTGAGAGGAAAGAGAGAGAGAGATATGTGTGGATGTATCTAGAAATGACCATATAAGTTACATCTTTTATTCTTCATTAATTTATTAATTTCTCTTCATTTTTTTTATTGAAATTATGAAGTGGGAATGAGTGGAAATTGTTGGGATGGCAGCAGGACATTTTCGGCCAAAGAAAGTAATGAGTGTGTGAGGGGTGTGTGGAAAATTCCCTTTTCAAAAAGAACCCCCCCCCCCCCCCCAACATTCATATATTAACTCTTTACCATAATTAATTGATTTTGTTTTTTTTCCTAATCCATTCTAGATTTCTCTAGAACTCTAGAGACAAAACCAAAAGAAAGAATATGTTACAACTAAATTTTAGGTTGTCATAGTTCACATTTGTATAATCAACCCATTCTCATTTGAAATTTACACTAATTAAATGTATAATTAAAATCTTATATTAATATTTGAAATAATTAATTAAAGAAAAATATTTAAGTTAAATAATAATTTACAAGTCACTCAATAATATCAATTACTAGCAATTGCATAGTTAAAATAGGCGTAATTAAATCTATAATGAAAAATAATTGTAGTCGAGTTTTATGGAAAATACAGTTTATATTACCGATTATCAGAAAATTTACCTAAAGGATTTTATTTATTGAATTATTTATTTATTTATTTTTGAAACTTTACAATCTTCCCCCTTTAAGAAAATTCGGTCCCCGAATTTAAAGTCTAACTACACCTACCCACGAAGAGATGGGAATGTTTCTTCCGCATCTCGACCTTGGCTTCTTACGTGTCCATCGTGCCGCTCGGGTTATGCCAAAGAATCAAAACGGTCGGATATGACCTCGGACCTCGGTTTCTTCATCTGTCGATCTGGAATACTATCTGCTGCTCGGTGAAAGAAGGATTGTGCTCTAGCTGAAACATCTGATGCTATATCGCGTAAGAGAGGTCATGAAGGTACTTGCGGAGTATCGATACTTGAAACACGGGGTGAACAACTAGAAGTCTGGTTGAAAAGTCAAACGATAACACTGTGTCGAAACGCTCGAGAATCTCTAAAATCCCACATATCTGAAACTAAGCTTCCCTTCCTCTTGAATCTCAACATGCCCTTCATCAGAGAAACCTTCAAGAAAGCACGATCGCCAATGGCGAACTCAGGTCTGCAACAACGTCTATCAGCTTTAAACTTCAGCCTGCTCTAGGCCACTCTCATCCTATTCCGAATCAATTGAATCTTTTCGGTTGTGTCCCGCACAATCTGTGACCCCAAAAACTGCTCTCACCGAGCCTTGTCTAACAAATGGGCGGTTGACATCTTTTCCCATAAAATGCTTCAAAGGGGGCATCTGAATCGTCTCCTGGAAGCTGTTATTGTAAGAAAACTCTGTCAAGGGCAAGTGGCAATCCCAACTGCCACCGAAAATCTGAACGCAAGCCCAGAGCATATCCTCAAGAATCTATAGGGTCCTCTCTGATTGATCGTCGGTCTGCGAATAGAAAACTGTATTGAAACTCAATTGGTGTCCAAAGTCTCCTGAAATTTCTACAATAGTCGGCTGGTGAACTGGGTGCCTCTATCGGACACAAAACACGTCGGAACGCCATGAAGTCGCACAATCTTATCAATATATATCTGAGCATACCGAACGAATCCGAAAATTGGTCTTAACTGGCTGAAAGTGAGTTGCTTCGTTAATTGGTCTACGGTTACTCAATTAGTGTCATACTCTCAACTGATCCTAGATAGACCCACGATAAAATCTATAGAAATTTTTCTCCCATTTCTATTTCAGAATGGGCAAAGGTTGTAATTCTCCTGCTGACCCCTTATTCTCGGCCTTGACTTGCTGACAAGTCTGCATCCTGAAACCAGGTCTGTGACATCTCTCTTCATCCCTTCACATAATATCCGGACGACGTTAAACTTTTCGATCGATTTATCAAAGTCCCACAATTCCCCAAGAGCTCAACTCTTGAGTACAGTTTAATGATATCCGGTACATGCCACAGTACCTGCGGACCAACTGTAGAAGGGCAAACCTAAGCCTCACTAATGGCACCGCGGAACTGCCGCAAACCCTAAGGTTCAAAAGCGTTCCCATGATCATTATATCGAGTTAGAGTTTCATTCTTCTAGAGGTTCCATAGAATTACTTGCATGTTTTTCCGAACACCTTAAACTTGAAAAAAATAGGTTTTTGACATCCGTTCGAACTTTTTAACCCGCCTAGACAACATGCGAACACCCGAAACAATGTCGAAACTATAAATATGAAACACTTCGACTTGATTATATTGTAAGATCACACCACCTGCAAACTTAGCACAAACAAGCAACACCGGAAACACTAAATCCCAGATCCCGGAACACTGGAAACTAATTTTTGAAGCCAAAACTCTCAAACAGGGCCGGCTGTCACGAAGAATCTGCTAATCTGTCGTCGACTGTCTCTGAACCGTGCTTAAACATCAAAAGCTACCTCTGGGACCCCAACTCAAAACATCTGCCACCACATTCGCCTTGCGCGGACAATAAAGAATCTCGCTGTCATAATCTTTCACTAGCCCCATTCAACCGTGCTATCTCAAAATTCAAATCTCGCTTCTGATGAGAAGGTACCTTAAACTCTTGTGGTCCGTGTATACCTGGCACGACTTGTCTCCAAATCTTAAGTATAAAAATCACTGCGGCTATCTCTAAATCATGTATGAAATAGTTCTACTCATGCTTCTTCAACTGTCGAGAAGCATCGCCAAAATCAATAACACCGCCTGATCCTGAAAGCAAGATAATATTAGCGCCGTAGTCAAACGAATCTTTAACTGCTAAAAGCTCTGCTTTCATGCCTTATTCCAACGAAAAGAAACTCCCTTCCAAGACACCCGGTCAACATTGCAGTTATATGCGAAAAATCCTGTACGAAATATCAATAGTATCCGCCCAAAATCCAAAATGCTGCGAACCTTCGTCACTAATACAGGTCTGGGCCAGTGCTGAATGACCTCGATCTTCTTCGGTTCCATACTTATACCATTTCTCGCAACTACGTGACCCAAAAGTGAACACCATCCATCCAGAAAACACACTTGGATAATTTAGCAAATAGCCGGCGCTCCCTCAAAGTCTGCAACGAATTCCCCAATTACTGCCCAGGTTCCAAAAGTATACAAAGATGTCTTCCATGAACATGATGATAAACTGGTCAAGATCCGCCTGGATCTTTGGTTCATCCAATTCATAAACACTGCTGGGGAATTGGTGAGTTCGAACGACATCACCAAAACTCATAACGCCCGTAATTTGTATGGAAAGTAATCTTCGGAATACCACCCTCTTGAACCCACAACTGGTAGTAGCGTGACCGCAAGTCAATCTTCGAGAAATGTCCCGCACAATAACCCAATTCAACTGACCATAACCCATGTATCGACACAACTGCCGTCTTCCCTTCTAACGAACAGGACAGGAGCTCTCCAAGGTGACGCACTCGGACGAACAAGCCCTTATCCAACAAATCTTGCAACTGATCCTTCAGTTCCTTAAACTCCGCCGGGTCCATCCAATACGGCGGTATAGAAAAGGCTCCGTGCCAGAAATCAAGTCAAAACAAAACTCAATATCGCGCTCTGGCGATAAACCAAGCAACTTGTCAGGAAAAGCATCTTGAAATTCCCTCACCAACGAGGCCTGGTCCAACGGGACCTCTGCGGATCCAACATTGCAAACTTGCGCCAAGAATTCCTAATATCCCTTTATCTCAAAAGCTGACTAGCGCAAAAAAGAACTCAAACTGCGAAAGGCGATGCTACGGTCTCCTCGAAAACAAGAACTGGCTTACCAAAAAACTAAAATTGACTGCCTCCTTACGGCAGTCCCCGGACGCACAATACGTGGCTAACCAATCCATGCCAAGAAAACTTCGAAGTCCAAAATATCGGGAAGAGTCAAATCGACGAAAGATTCCTTCTCTCCGATGTGAACGAATCACGAACAAACAACTTATCGAGCGACCAAAAATTTTAGCCTCCTACGATGGCGTCTATCTAACCGCCTCTGAGCTGGCATACTGGTACAAATTCGTTTTGGTCCAGAAATGACCAAAGTCTCAGAAATGCGCTCCTCTATCAGTAAGGTTGTATCCATCGCAGCTGCATAAGCGTCAAAATGCTGGGTTCCTATAGCAAGCAATACCTGTATGTCCAATCTCCACCCGAACCTCTTTATCCATTTCTCTTCTGTGTCCTCCAGGTAAGGAGCACCTCGAACCACCAAGAAATCTGAATGTAATACTCGGACACTGCCATCCCTGAAATCTTACGCACAGGCTCGAAATTACGAGCTCGAGAATTTCGAACACTCTTCGGAAGGAAACGAGCAAGAAATACAGCTGTGAACTCCTCCCAAGTCATAAGAAGTAGATCTGCAGCCCGGACTCTCTCAATGGATCCTCACCACGTCTGAGCAAGACCCCTAGACGAAAACTTGCAAACTCAACCCATTTCTTGTCAGAACATCTCTGTGAACGACAATTTCGGCCATCCTGTCTAGGATTGTCTACGTGTCCTCCGCTGCATCCGTGCCGGTAAAAATAAACTGGAGGCCTCAGCCTCAAACTCTTATAAGGTTACAGAAATAATCTTGGTAACAACAGAAACAACTGCCTGTGCAGCAGGTACAACACAATCTTTAAAATAGGAGAGACATCATCGGCTCTCGGAGCTCGGCTAACTACCATTAACAATCCAACCATCGGTCATACGTCCTGAATACTCGACTCCAGCCTAGCCATCCATCCTGGAAATGGCGGACCACTCTATCCCTGAGGAGTAGGCGTACCGCCCTGATCGGTCCTAGTCTCAAACGAGCCTACTCTAACATCATCTCCAGCGGCAGCCCTCTGGCCCTCGTAGTCTCCGACGGCATAGTGGCTGGAATGAGGAACATGATTAATAGGAACATTGCAATCGAATCAAAGGGTTTCCGGAATCAAGGAAGGAAATACAAGCAAATGTATATCCTAAGGTCACTTAGGCGGAGTACCGTATCGTAAGTATGCCGCGGAACATACCCACGCTACGCCATTCTGCTTAAGCCACCTACTCCATCTACCGAGGGTCATCCTGCACTCAGAAAGGTAAAACCCTAGGCTCTGATACCAACTTTGTCACGACCCGATGGTACGGAATGTGACTGGCACTTAAATTACGAAACATCTAAAGGCGTAACGTAATCTCAGTAAGCCAAAGTCTAGAAATCTAAACCAAAATTTTAAGCAGAGTGAAGGAAAACTTGATAAAAGAAAACGATTTTAACCCAAAACAAGTCGCCTTAAATATTTTAATAAAACAACAACTTTTTCCGAAAATCTCGCCAGAGTCTCCTTTGTAAATACTGGCCTTGAAACAGGTACAAATAAGAGAAATACAAATATATCATGAATAAGGCATCCCCAAGCAGGAGCTAGCTCTTCGCCAAAGGCGGATCATTACCACATACGATATATATATCATCGATACCAAAATGAGCCTGTAAAAGCATGAAAATAAAAAAGAAACCATACGTCGGCTCAAGTGAGCATCGACACCAAACCACAATTACAAGTCTCACAAATCTCACCGTCTAGTCCAATATACAAGGGTAGATGGAGTATACTAGATACAAAATAAAAAAATGCACAGTGGGAGCAAAAGCAAATCTTCCAAAACCCACCTGTGAGCAAGCTGCAAGACGAAGCAAAGGAACGAAATAGAAGATACACCCGCCGCTACTGTACTGACGGGTCAGACCTGTAAGATACTGTGGCACAACGGGGGTGAGTTGCCAGCTTGTGAGTAGCAAGTAACATCTAATAAGGCTATCGTAAGTATGCACGTAAATGCGTCACAACCTACGCATATACTAATATGATGCAATGCACTAACATGTATGGGACGTAAATGCATAATTAGCATGAGATCTAAGTATGTTTGGTATGAGAAATCTTTATTTTTCTTAGAAAAATTTCTGTGAAGTGAATGAAGAATCATCAAAGAAATCCATAGAAATCCGTGTCAAGTATCGACACAAAACATATATGCCTCAAGATCTCAATGTCTTAATATCTCAAAGTCTCAATATCTCAAAGTCTCAATATCTCGGGCTCCATCAGTCCGGATCGGCCCCTATCATCAAATCTCACGACGACGGTCGGTATCCTCCGGATATCCGCCGTGCCAGACATCACCGGTAGGTAGTCTTCCCCTGCCAGGCTCATCGTCTACAACTCGATCTTCTTGCCCTGGGGTACCATACCGGGCCCACCATGTACCCGAGACGGTTCATCCACTCCTCGAATCGGGTCTCGAAATCCCACAGAAAACATGAAAACTCATGGTGGACGACACATACATCACGAGAAAACCGCAACTTGCCTTTTTAAAACATAATGAGTTTGGAAAATTCTTGCTGTTTTCCTAAAATCCTGAAATCTCATCAATACCGAAATCCTCCAAAAATCATAATATCTGACATGTTGTAAATGATAGATGCTATGATATCAATATTATGCAATGTAGTTTATGAGGAGAAATCTATATAAGCATGATAATGAAGTGAGGTATATGCATGCTTTGCAATTCAATGTATCATGTATGATGCAAGTGTTTGATACTGAACTAAGAAGGTTCTAACGTGCTCGTGACATGGCAATTACCAAAGGCATGTGTGTTCATATAAATAGTGCGCGTGCTACCTGAGCCAATGGTAATGGTGCAAGTGTCCTAACAGGTGATATCACATGTATATCTATTATACATATAACGATGCGATGCAATGATATGGATAACTAGGAACTTCGCATAAAAAGTAAATATTTTAAATAATACTAAACCGCCGGGCGCCTCGCGCCATCCAGACGATGTTCCCTATAGATGTATACATCTACTCACCGGGACGTCTCGGCTAAGCTGATCCGATCTCCGTCCAGTCATTCACGCGCCGCGTCTGACGTCTCTGCACCCGGCCCTAGGATCGCACGCAAGCAATAAAAAGGATAAATAAAAGAATAGTCACGGAACAAACAACAAAATTCAGTTACGTGCACCAACTCGATGCGCACAAAATCGGTGCACAGAACGCGCCCGCGACAACGCCACCGACTATTTCTGGGGTCGCAAAACGGGATAACTACCAAGTCTAAAACTCAAACGTACCAATTGCACATTCATAACCCATTAAATAAATATTGGAATTAGGTTATAGGTCACTAAAGTTTCAATTTAATTCAAATCTGTGAATTTCTAAATAAAAACCTAGTAAGTATCCATTTCCTATTTTAGTTCAAGTCTTGATGTTTTATCATCTCTAATGGTTACAATGCTCACTTAATATCATAATTAGGTCACACAAATATTCACTAGAACTTTACCTCACCAAAATATATTAATTCTAAAAAACCTAGTTTGCAACATTATTTAATTTAGGAAATTTTAAAGCAAAAATTTTCAAACTAGCAACTAGTTTAGATTTTTCATTTCTTAAGGTGTTAAACTACATATTACAACCATAAGTAAGTTATAAAAACCCTAACTTTATTTTAAACCCTCTCTTGAAATTTCGATTTAGCAATTAGAACCATAATTAAATATCAAAATTTACTAAGTTGAAGTAATTAAACATAAAGTAATAATTGGTTTAAAAATTATGCCTCAAAATCTGCAGATCAATCATGCAACTTGATCTTCAAAATGCTAACTTTGCTCCAAGATCCTAGCAATATTTGGCCAAGAAAGTTGAATGGAGAAACAGCTATGAATTTGTGGGAAATTAATTGGATTTTTGTTGGATTTTGAGAATTTTAAAGTGGAAAAAAAATGGGATGAAGAAAGGGGCTGCTACTGCTTGGGGAGGCTCAGCCACCACTTGAGAGGAAAGAGAGAGAGAGATATGTGTGGATGTATCTAGAAATGACCATATAAGCTACATCTTTTATTCTTTATTAATTTATTAATTTCTCTTCAATTTTTTTATTGAAATTATGAAGTGGGAATGAGTGGAAATTATTGGGATGGCAGCAGGACATTTTCGGCCAAGGAAAGTAGTGAGTGTGTGAGGGGTGTGTGGAAAATTCCCTTTTCAAAAAGACCCCCCCAACATTCATATATTAACTCTTTACCATAATTAATTGATTTTGTTTTTTTTTTCCTAATCCATTCTAGATTTCTCTAGAACTCTAGAGACAAAACCAAAAGAAAGAATATGTTACAACTAAATTTTAGGTTGTCATGGTTCACATTTGTATAATCAACCCATTCTCATTTGAAATTTACACTAATTAAATGTATAATTAAAATCTTATATTAATATTTGAAATAATTAATTAAAGAAAAATATTTAAGTAAAATAATAATTTATAAGTCACTCAATAATATCAATTACTAGCAATTGCATAGTTAAAATAGGCGTAATTAAATCTATAATGAAAAATAATTGTAGTCGAGTTTTACGGAAAATACAGTTTATATTACCGATTATCAGAAAATTTACCTAAAGGATTTTATTTATTGAATTATTTTTGAAACTTTACACCTTTCTAAACGGTGATTTAGAAGAGTGCGCGTACATGACTGAGCCAGAGGGCTTCGTAGATAGTGGGAGCAGCGGAAAGGTGCGCAAGCTGCTTAAATCCATTTATGGGTTAAAGCAAGCATCGCGGAGTTAGAACATTTGCTTTGATGTTGTAGTCAAAGAGTTTGACTTCATCAAAAACGTAGATGAACCTTGTATTTATAAGAAGGTTGCAGAGAGAAAGGTCGTCTTCCTCGTATTGTACGTCGATGACATACTCTTGATAGGAAATGATGTTCCTATGCTGCAATCGGTCAAGCTCTTCTTATCACAAAGATTCTCAATGAAAGATCTAGGTGATGCCTCCTGCATACTAGGGATTATGATCTATAGAGATAGATCTAAACGGATACTGGGATTGTCCCAAACCAGGTACATTGACACCATACTAAAGAGGTTTAGTATGGAAGAATCCAAGCATGGGAACCTACCCACGATCCCTGGACTCACTCTCTCCAAAGAGATGTCTCCCAAGACTGATTTGGAAAGAGCTCGCACGCAAGGGATACCCTATGCTTCGGCAGTAGGCTCTATCATGTATGCGATGCTATGTACCAGACCCGATGTAGCATACTCACTAAGTGTAGTAAGTAGGCATCAAGCAGATCCTGGAGAGAGTCACTGGATAGCTGTAAAGAACATTCTCAAGTACTTGAGAAGAACTAAAGAGATGTTCTTGGTGTATGGTAACGGAGAACTCCAGGTGAAGTTCTTTACCGATTCGAGCTTCCAAAGTGATAAGGACGACTCTAAGTCGCACTCGGGATTTGTCTTTACCCTCAATGGAGGGGCGGTGTGTTGGAAGAGTTCCAAACAAGATACCGTTGCAGACTCGACGAAGGAAGCTGAATACATCGCTGCCAACGATGCTGCCAAAGAGGCTGTCTGGATAAAGAAGTTCATTTCTGAACTTGGTGTGGTTCCATCCATTGAGCATCCAATACCTTTGTATTGCGATAACAATGGAGCTGTGGCTTTGGCCAAGGAAGCCAGGTCCCATCATAAGTCCATACATATTCTGAGGCGGTATCACCTGATCAGGGAGATAGTTGATCGCCGGGAGATCGAGGTCAGGAGAGTAGATACGAAGGACAACACTGCGGATCCATTCACGAAGGCTATTCCCCAGATACAGTTTGAGAGATTATTCGGGATGCTAGGTATGCGATACTACAGCAGCTGGCCTTAGTGCAAGTGGGAGATTGTTAGTTATATATATGCCTTAGAGGCCATTGTTGTACATATGATGTATATTATAATGGATGCTTGGATATATATAGTGTAGGGTTACTAGGCACTCTAACAAGGTTCTACAAGGCATCAACCATGCGCGATTAAAATTTTAGCCGTGCCGAACAAACCTAAACAAGATCTTTGCTAGATTATTAGGGTTTCATATGCAAGTAAATATCTTTTATGACTAAGTGAATACGAAATACAACCTTTGTAGATCGGTCCTTCACTTCAAAAGCTCCTTGTTGTTGTCCCTCCACTGCGATCAAGGTCCTCCCGGGCTCTTGCATGGCTTCACGAGGCAGAAGGAGCGTCGTTGCTTGAAGTCTTCGAGGACAAAGATGATCTACGTCGAGGGAATACGAACTCAAGCTTCTTCTTCACCAACTAGAGAATTAGTGAAGCAAAACACCCTAAACTAAAGTGCTAGTATAGTAGAGGATGAGGAAATAGGAAGTGGGTACACCTTAGAATTATTTATCTCACTTTTATTTCTCACTTAATCAAAACCTAGAGAGCTTTTGAGTTCAAGGAAGAAGATGAAGAAATAATGAGATGGGGATAATGATCAAGTGAGAAAGCTAACCATGGGTGAGTGAGTATCATATACTAATTCATATAGAGACATAACCATGGCTAATCCAAATGGTTAGGTTAACAAAAATCTAAAGTAAAGACAAAGTTAGTGGACTTTGTCAAAGCAAAGCAAGCTTCTACAAACTTCATGCTCTTTCCAAATTTCCACTAATTTTGTAATTAACTTAAATAATTATAACCCACCATAATAAATAGAATGGTGTATGTCTTACATGTTAGTGTATATGCCCTAGGGGCCATTATTGTATCATATTAGTTTGTATATTACTTAATGGAAGTTTGGGATATTCACATGTATATAACAGTCTTGCTAAACATGGTAGTATGCTACTTGGTTTTTCTATCTTAATATGTGAGTATACGTATTGATAGAGCTCTTAGGATCTTTCTTGACAACCAGCGTTGTGATGGCAGTCACACTAGTGGGGGCTGGGTAGTCTACAAGTACATCCTTATTCAGGTCCCTAGTCGTAGGATTATCGAGACAGGGCATCGATACTCCGGAGTAGACTAGTATGTACGCTTCTCATCCCAGTTGGGGAGATGGTCTGTCCCACAGCCGTCAGTACGTCGTACTGGAGATAGTATGCAGGTGCTCGTTGGGTTACGGGTACACCGGACATGACTCACAGGGAACTGTTGGTTGGTTTTATACCAGTCGTCAGTGAACAGTTCCCAGGTGACATGAGTACAACATAGTCCGCAGACTTGATACTGCTACTTCACCTCGAGTGTGTCCCACTGTTCTTAGATTGCTACCCTACCACGGCTCAAAGGAGTCATGCAAACAGGTAGCAGTTGGGTGTAGTCCCGAGCACTTGGAGGCAGTGGCGGTTTGACAGGATTCGTCTCTCCCGGTATTTGGGGTTGATATCGCGCTGTGTTAGAGAGCCATTACGCAAAGTCCCTGGCCAGGGCAAGCGATATTTGCTGGTAGGTTCCAGTAGTTTCTCAGGGTGTAATGGGCTTCGCTCCGACACTACTTATACCGCTATTAGGGGACTGACGCTTGCCGCCCCCTAGGCCCGATATGCGATAGTCTTAGATGAACAGACCGGACTGTATGGAGATTGTCACATCCGACTCAGTAGGAGTTCGGATGGGTTTCCTCATCGGCCTTCTTTTCTACATTTACCTGGAGACCGTTACGTACAGCTAGTGCCGCTTGCGGTCTGTGGTTAAACCCACTGCCAGCGTAGTAGTCGAGTCTCTAGAGTCCCACACAGAGAGTTTCCCTACTCCAGGTGAAACGATATAGAGGTCGTATGGTTTTACGACAAGGGTTCGGACGCATACGTGCGTTTACGCACGTACGACATCCAGACAGTTTTTACTAGCTGGCTTTGGTTTAAGCCAGTTTCTAGTATCCGGTTATTGGATTTATACAGTCTAAACTTTTTCCGTGTTTTCACGGATAGGAGGGGCGTTCTCGTAATTGCGCGAGAAGCTTCTAGAAGATGGTGACTTGGGGGTTAAGGTGGCATATGCATTAAATGAGATTAGTGAGTCATTTGAGTGATTCATCCATGTCATTAATGCATCATAAATGCTTAATGACTCATGGAGATGAATCACCCTCTTGTATTTATTAAGCATGATGATTAATCCTTTATTTTCTTTTTTTGGATAAATGATAATGCTTGATATATATTATGATAGATCATTATCTCATCTCATGCTCTTGCTCACTTTCTCTCTCCTCAAGCTCTCCCACTTCAAACCTTAATCCTCCCCTCTCATGTGTTGAGACCAAGGATTAGAGTAGACTACTTAATCCTTAACCATTCTCTATATCACCTAGATTACTTAGTGTAACACCCGGCCCCCTTTATACCAAAATTTGAGTTTGTCGTTAACTTATAAGATTTCATTTTTTGTTTATAATTAATTATTAGTTTATTTATTTTGTAAACTCCATTAAACACTAAAATCCCAATCATTTTTACCCCGCTATTTTATCAAACCCAAATTCCAATCCCTTATTTTCCTTTCCTATTATATATAAACCTCGACCTCGGCCTAGAACTCCATTTCATTTTAAGTATTTTCCTTAGCCAAGTTTAAAATAAAATGTTAAAGGTAAAGACTAATCCCCAAACCATTCTATTTTTCCCAAACTCTTTTCCTAATAAATTCAACGAGCCCAGCACCATAATCTTCGGCCCAGCCCACTACTCTTTCCCTCTTCTTTCTTTAAACTTTTTCTTTAATTTTCTTCCCTGGCCCAACCGAGCCCGGCCCCCTCATTTTATTCATTTTGTTTTCTTTTTAAATTTCCTTTGGCCCGGCCTGCTTCTCTTTCCCATCAACAAATTCTTTTTTTCTCTTTCTTCCGGCCTGGCCCAAATCCCCCAGCACCCAAGCCCGTCTTCCTCAGCCCATCCCTTCTAAATATTATTTAAATCAATTCTTATTTACACCAGCCCATTCCCTAGGCCCGTTCCATTTCTTTCCTTTAAAGTCTTTTATTTTTGATTCAGGCCCAGAAGCCCGCTCCCTCTTCGAGCCCGACCCGGAACTGTTTTCCCTTCTTCAATCTCCAACGGTAACTTCTCACTGCGCGCGCACGATCCACGTTTCTCGCCGCCTCCTCCGCCCTCGCCTAAGCGCTGCCGTTCTCCCCACGACTCGTGCGCCGTTACCTTGACGTGCGCACCCCTCGTCTCTCCTAACCCCCTCGAACTCACTATCACTCTTCTCCCGTCTCCCACTCTCTCTCGAACTCGCGCCACCACCGTCTCCTCACCGCCGCTCACCGACCACTCCATCCCGCCATCAGCCTTCTCCCAATCTCGCGACCACCACAGCCGCACACTCCTCGTCGTCATCCAAGCACCCCTCCTCACCTCACCTGCATGCCCGACCTCAACCCAAGAACCGACCACCGATCACCCGAGTCCCCATACCTCCGACCTCCTCTCCTCGAGATCCTCATCGCCTCGTCTCCGATCACCGGCAACCTTCTCCCCGAGCACCCTCTCGTTCTCCCCCTCCCAAGCTCTCTCTATACCTCTCCGTGATCCCTCTCTCTCTCTCACTCCGTGATCTCTCTCTCTCTCTCTCACTCTGTGATCTCTCTCTCTCTCTCTCTCACTGTGATCTCTCTCTCTCAGTTTTCTATCTCTCTCTCTCTCTCTCTCTCACTCACTGTATCTCTCTCTCTCTCCAACTCTCTGCCTACTCTCTCTCCCTCTCACTTCTCTATCTCTCTCCCTAACACTCTCACCATCGTCATCATCACCCATCGTCGAACCCCTTGACGCACAAGAGCTAAGCTTCACAGCCGAGCCCCGACCACCAAACTGCGAGCCGTCGTGCCGAGACTCGTGTTCGAGCCAAGTCAGGTACCGAGCCGCACGTGTGTCGCGATCGTGCCGTTATCACTGCCGAGCATCGCCAAGACGCCTCATGGCAAGTTTTTACTTGCTTTCATGCTATTCTATATATGTTACAAATCAATATCGTATATAAATTATGCTTTTCTTTTCCGTAAGATTATTCGACACAACTGTTCGATACTTGTTCTCTTAGGAAATCATTATCTAATTTGACGGAACTCAATGGTGTAGGTTGGCCCGTAGGGCTGTGAACATAGTGTATGAATTTCGTTGGATAATTTGATCGTTAAAGATTAAAACAACTGCCCCCAAGTTTAACCGTAAAACTGTAATTCTGTTGCACCTGAAAACCGTTAAATTCACCATAAATCATATGCATACTATAATGGTGCGTTCGAGGGCTCAAATCGAAGCTAACTCGACGAACTTTAACCCTATGTTAGTTTCCTGACATTCCTGTACTTAAACCATGATGAAGATTGGATCGGAGTGCGACTCTGGACTGCAGTCCAGAGCGACTCCAGTTGTTGGTTGCTGTTCCGTAATGGGTACCACATGATTTACTTAACTCTTAGGCTGCGGAACTCTGCTGTTTATCTTAGATAAACCTGTTAGCTAGACAACACAACTGGTTTCATTCTGTTTCGTTACCATTTGATATTTAATCTGTAATTTAGTAAATCGGGACACATAACAGTCCCAACAGAATCAGAATTGACATGTTAATATTAAACAGTGTATAACTCTTGACGTGCAGATGCGATCGAAGATCCGTCTATTGCGTTAAAAACCTTACTGAAAACCCTAGAATTCATCCAACTGTAGCGTCACTAAAATCTGATCCCAACTGGGATCAAAATGCGTTGCGAAACGGACTTCTGATTCTGAAATTGGATTTCCAGCCGCGTGCGCTTAAAATGAAATGGTTATAACTATTGATCCTGGAAACCGTTTGGCTTGAAACAAGATTCTATGGATGTATAACTGAACATATTAATTACCACCTGTTTATCGTTTCGCTAAATTGTATACATAGGTTTCATGATAAATCGTGCAAGTGATAGACTACTGTTTTTATGACACCTTAATTGTGCTTATATACTGTTCATGCATCATATCATACCTATACCATTGTAGTGATAACCTAGTGATATCGTACATTCACCCAGTGTTAGATTTTAGTGATGATTGTGGCAAGTACGTTAGTGTTCGTGTATCCGTGATTAAGTGAAAGTGATACGCACTTGTGCACAATCAGTGTCCATTTTATTCTATTGCATTGTCGACGTCTGTGGGATGCGTGTACGTGTGACTATAAGTGGTATGGGAAACTTATGGAAGCGCTTGCATGGGTGTCACAGATAAGGCATCCGACACTGCCACTTATCTTAGGTATTAGTCGGGACGTGCTTGATGGAGGTCCTGCCTCCAGTTCTCGCGCAGACCTGTCACGGACCGATTAGTACTTAGGGTGGTGGTTAGCGTTTGATGTAGACCACGGTGTGTGGGGTAGTTTAAGTGTGAGTTCAACAGAATCTCGGGAGTCCCATGCCGGCTTATATATTTAGGGAGTTATATGGAGATTTACAGGGTACGTGATATATACACCGTGATATTTTTGTTACATGTTGGGCCCGTGGTCCCTTGCCCTTGGCTTCTACCCTTGGGTGGAAGACACTCGCGAGTGGTTGACTCTCACACTTGGACCGACGATAGGCTTAGTGACCTGTACAGTGAGACTTAGAGACTGATAGGGATACTGGCATTTATATTCCTTATATACTGTGTTGGCATACATGACATATCGTTATACTGCTTTACTTTTCCGCTGCACTGATTACTGCACATTCATATTCCTGCCGTCATTGATTTACTGATATTCATATCCATTACTACTGTTAGAACCGTCACTTGACTTTATATATATTATATTGCTAATGTGTTGCACTGACGACCTGAGTATGCATGCTCAGTGTGAGGAGAAGATTTAGCCTGGACCATAACTAGACGTGCATCACAGACTTCTTGACTTGCCCTCCCGAGTTACATTCATTTGTTCCACTTCAGGTCAGTCTTTACATTGTTTACTTCAGTTACTGCATTTCTCATTACCTACACATCATTTACTGTTTACCATGAGAAACTAGAAGCCGAAGTGTGACTACGGCAGGACTTTTCCTTGACCGTAGGAGCATGGCTGGCCTTGTCTACCCCTCGTATTCCGTATTTTGGGAAGTGGGGCGTGACATGGTTTAGTTGGTATCAGAGCCAGGTTTTGCTTCGATTGGGATTGCAGTTTTCCGTGTATAGCTTGACAATCTAAGATATCCCCCAGTCTAGATTGTAAACTTGATATTCTTGATCCATATTCATATCGTGTGTTCAGCTATCCTTTCACTAAGGTTTCAGGTAACTTGGCAAAGTTTCGTGGTTGTAATTGTGAACTATATCACGATTACACTACTATACCCCGTTTAAGTGACTTGGAGTCGTACAGTTGATTTTCCACTTGTAATAAATTCATCACTTCTGATATTCTTGAATCCTTGTCCTATCCATATTATATTTTGATTCGTATAGCTTGTGACTTATATCATTCTCAAAATCATTGTTTCAGGATCATGTCTTCCAACAACTCTTCATCTATATCCGTTCCCCAGAATCAGACCATCGAGATTCTGAGTGTACTGCAAGTCTAAAGGAAGCCCAGGAGCGAACAAACAACTTGTTGGCTGAAGGACTGAGAAGACAGGTGAGTCAGACCCCAGCGGGAGTCTCCTATCATAAAGGGATCTTCATTAGACGAGAAAAGAAGAAGAAGATGAAGCGTCAAGTTGTTTCCCCGCGACAGAGGCAGCAGAAGACCCCATGTTGTGGGTATTGTAAGAGAGCAGGACATTTTCAGAGGGATTGTCGCCGCGCCCAAGGGAAATGTCTGATTTGTGGATCCAGCGAACATCTCATCAACGGTTGCCCTGAAAGGAAAGAACTACAAAGAGGAAACTCGTCCACACTCTCCACTCCTGCCAAGTGAGGATTATTGCGTATTTCGCGCTTCGAGGATAAGGCAGACCCAACACAAGATCCAACTCGCGTGACGAGATTGCAGCGGTCTAGCATTCAAAGAAGGGTTCTTCATGTTATCTACTTTCAGTGATAATGTTGTCATCTTTTTATGAATATTTCTTTCCGTTTGAAACCTTGTATCCGTTGAACTTTTGGCTTAATGCAATAAAATTTGAATCGTATTATATGTATCATTCTCTTGCTTTCTCTTTATCTAATTCTATTCTTTATCACAGTATTCTAATCTTGATCTTTCAATTCCTGCAACCGCATGTTTTCCTATAGTTCGTACCCTGAGCTTTTTCCTTGATGTATCCCACTGTCTAATCATGACTTTCTTTTCAGACCATGGCCCACCCTGGAGCGGCGCCGCATCTAGACGAGGATGCACAGTCATGCGTTTCCTTAGATCGCACGCTGATGAGTTCTGATGATGAAGTCAACGGTCCCCATGTCAATTTCGAAAACAACGATTCAGAGGGCGAAGGAGCAGCCGTCCCAGAGTTTGGCATGATAGCTGATTCCGACGAAGAAGAAGGAGATCCTGAAGAAAACCCTATAGAGGAAGACCCAATAGAAGAACATCTCGAGGAAGAGCCGATAGAAGAAAATCCAGTGGAGGAAGACCCCATGGAAGAGAACCCAGAAGGAGAGAATCACATGGAATCGGACCTCGATGAAGAAGCTCCATCCGAGGAAGAATGACCAGAAGATCGGGACCCTGCTGTGGAAGAACATCCAATGGCGATGCCCGCGAGGCGATATGGAAATGGACGCCCCTACCTGAATGCGCGAGCCTACCGCAACCTACTGAATTTCCACAACCGCGACTGACGGAATTCCTTTTTGATGTTGTTTTTCTGACCAAATAAAATGTGTATAGTTTAGGGCCATTTTCCGTCTTTGAGAATGCCTTGTTTCAAATTTTCTTGAATGAAATAAATCTTCTGCATTCGTAAACCTTTTGATTATTGGTTCGCTTGATACTTGTTTATTGCCCATATCCATTTACTTTTCTGCTGAGATCCCTGACTGTCCATCCCTACCTATTGTATGGTTTTCACCCCGTTTTGATTAGAAAGTACCGCCCCTTGATCCTTGGAATGAGCCACCATTCATTCTTCCCCTGTGCCTCGTTTGTAATCCTTCTGGGAGGAGAAAATTTTGGAGAAACTTCCGAGTTCGCTAACCCTTCACATCTTGATTCATATGTTGTACCGACCACTATCCTACCCATACTTCTTCCCTTGTAGTCATTTGTTGTTCGCCCCTACATCCTGTGCTGACCCGATCCCAATTCCCTTGATCTTCAGCCTAAAACCGTCACCCTTCGACCTTTTGTATCAGCCACATCCCATTGTAATCCTTACCCTGCCTAGACCTAGACATACTTGTGCTTTTCCCTGTTACCCCAACTATATTTAGGAGCACTGTTATTTTAAAATGCAGTTTTGGTATTTTGCATTTGTCAAAGAGTACGTGTTATTGATTACCCCGTTTTATGTATTTTAAGTGCATTATTATTATTCTCATTTTAGTAGCGCAACCTTACATCGCGCATACTTTTGGTCTATGCTTCTTAATTTCACTATCCCAGTTTTCTAAAATATTTTAAAACTATTTTATCGATACCTTACCCTAAACTGTTTTAACCTACCGACAAATCTTTCGCTACGTTATTATCGTTACTTCATTTTCGGGCGTTGTGCATATAGTTACTATTATAAGTGGTTGGACTTTATACTTATTAATTTTTGTTGTGCTACTTTCAATATACTTATATGTGCACACATTTGGGTTTGATTCTATCGAACACGCCTTGATTATTATTGTTCGTTATTATTGTTATTGCTATTCTGGTATACATATAGTTGCCCCTATAGTTATTCCGGCCTTATCCCTATTTAGACATATATATTTTTTTTGAATGATGTTATTACATATTTACAACTTCAAATTTCTTCGTTCACTTATACCTATTAGATGGTTACGTGTTAGTTTGCAATATAATAGCTTTCGCCTATATTTGTATAATTTATCGTTTGCTTTAAATTTCGAGGACGAAATTTTTATAAGGGTGGTATGATGTAACACCCGGCCCCCTTTATACCAAAATTTGAGTTTGTAGTTAACTTATGAGATTTCATTTTTTGTTTATAATTAATTATTAGTTTATTTATTTTGTAAACTCTATTAAACACTAAAATCCCAATCATTTTTACCCCGCTATTTTATCAAACCCTAATTCCAATCCCTTATTTTCCTTTCCTATTATATATAAACCTCGGCCTCGGCATAGAACTCCATTTCATTTTAAGTATTTTCCTTAGCCAAGTTTAAAATAAAATGTTAAAGGTAAAGCCTAATCCCCAAACCATTCTATTTTTCCCAAACTCTTTTCCTAATAAATTCAACGAGCCCAGCACCATAATCTTCGGCCCAGCCCACTATTCTTTCCCTCTTCTTTCTTTAAACTTTTTCTTTAATTTTCTTCCCTGGCCCAACCGAGCCCGGCCCCCTCATTTTATTCATTTTGATTTATTTTTAAATTTCCTTTGGCCCGGCCTGCTTCTCTTTCCCCTCAACAAATTCTTTTTTTCTCTTTCTTCCGGCCTGGCCCAAATCCCCCAGCACCCAAGCCCGTCTTCCTCAGCCCATCCCTTCTAAATATTATTTAAATCAATTCTTATTTACACCAGCCCATTCCCTTGGCCCGTTCCATTTCTTTCCTTTAAATTCTTTTATTTTTGATTCAGGCCCAGAAGCCCGCTCCCTCTTCGAGCCCGACCCGGCACTGTTTTCCCTTCTTCAATCTCCAACGGTAACTTCTCACTGCGCGCGCACGATCCACGTTTCTCGCCGCCTCTTCCGCCCTCGCCTACGCGCTGCCGTTCTCCCCACGACTCGTGCGCCGTTACCTTGACGTGCGCACCCCCCTTCTCTCCTAACCCCCTCGAACTCACTATCACTCTTCTCCCGTCTCCCACTCTCTCTCGAACTCGTGCCACCACCGTCTCCTCACCGCCGCTCACCGACCACTCCATCCCGCCATCAGCCTTCTCCCAATCTCGCGACCACCACAGCCGCACACTCCTCGTCGTCATCCAAGCACCCCTCCTCACCTCACCTGCATGCCCGACCTCAACCCAAGAACCGACCACCGATCACCCGAGTCCCCATACCTCCGACCTCCTCTCCTCGAGATCCTCATCGCCTCGTCTCCGATCACCGGCAACCTTCTCCCCGAGCACCCTCTCGTTCTCCCCCTCCCAAGCTCTCTCTATACCTCTCCGTGATCTCTCTCTCTCTCTCTCTCACTCTGTGATCTCTCTCTCTCTCTCTCTCACTCACTGTATCTCTCTCTCTCTCTAACTCTCTGCCTACTCTCTCTCCCTCTCACTTCTCTCTCTCTCTCCTTAACACTCTCACCATCGTCATCATCACCCATCGTCGAAACCCTTGATGCACAAGAGCCAAGCTTCACAGCCGAGCCCCGACCACCAAACTGCGAGCCGTCGTGCCGAGACTCGTGTTCGAGCCAAGTCAGGTGCCGAGCCGCGCGTGTGTCGTGATCGTGCCGTTATCACTGCCGAGCATCTCCAAGACGCCTCCAGGCAAGTTTTTACTTGCTTTCATGCTATTCTATATATGTTACAAATCAATATCGTATATAAATTATGCTTTTCTTTTCCGTAAGATTATTCAACACAACTGTTCGATACTTGTTCTCTTAGGAAATCATTATCTAATTTGACGGAACTCAATGGTGTAGGTTGGCCCGTAGGGCTGTGAACATAGTGTATGAATTTCGTTGGATAATTTGATCGTTAAAGATTAAAACAACTGCCCCCAAGTTTAACCGAAAAACTGTAATTCTGTTGCACCTGAAAACCGTTAAATTCACCATAAATCATATGCATACTATAATGGTGCGTTCGAGGGCTCAAATCGAAGCTAACTCGACGAACTTGGGCTGTTCCGTAATGGGTACCACATGATTTACTTAACTCTTAGGCAGCGGAACTCTGCTGTTTATCGTAGATAAACCTGTTAGCTAGACAACACAACTGGTTTCATTCTGTTTCGTTACCGTTTGATATTTAATCTGTAATTTAGTAAATCGGGACACATAATAGTCCCAACAGAATCAGAATTGACATGTTAATATTAAACAGTATATAACTCTTGACGTGAAGATGCGATCGAAGATCCGTCTATTGCGTTGAAAACCTTACTAAAAACCCTAGAATTCATCCAACTGTAGCGTCACTAAAATCTGATCCCAACTGGGATCAAAATGCGTTGCGAAACGGACTTCTGATTCTGAAATTGGATTTCCAGCCGCGTGCGCTTAAAATGAAATGGTTATAACTATTGATCCTGGAAACCGTTTGGCTTGAAACAAGATTCTATGGATGTATAACTGAACATATTAATTACCACCTGTTTATCGTTTCGCTAAATTGTATACATAGGTTTCATGATAAATCGTGCAAGTGATAGACTACTGTTTTTATGACACCTTAATTGTGCTTATATACTGTTCATGCATCATATCATACCTATACCATTGTAGTGATAACCTAGTGATATCGTGCATTCACCTAGTGTTAGATTTTAGTGATGATTGTGGCAAGTACGTTAGTGTTCGTGTATCCGTGATTAAGTGAAAGTGATACGTACTTGTGCACAATCAGTGTCCATTTTATTCTATTGCATTGTCGACGTCTGTGGGATGCGTGTACGTGTGACTATAAGTGGTATGGGACACTTATGGAAGCGCTTGCACGGGTGTCACAGATAAGGCATCCGACACTGGCATTTATCTTAGGTATTAGTCGGGACGTGCTTGATGGAGGTCCTGCCTCCAGTTCTCGCGCAGACCTGTCACAGACCGATTAGTACTTAGGGTGGTGGTTAGCGTTTGATGTAGACCACGGGGTATGGGGTAGTTTAAGTGTGAGTTCAAGAGAATCTCGGGAGTCCCATGCCGGCTTATATATTTAGGGAGTTATATGGAGATTTACAGGGTACGTGATATATACACCGTGATATTTTTGTTACAAGTTGGGCCCGTGGTCCCTTGCCCTTGGGTTCTACCCTTGGGTGGAGGACACTCGCGAGTGGTTGACTCTCATACTTGGACTGACGATAGGCTTAGTGACCTGTACAGTGAGACTTAGAGACTGATAGGGATACTGGCATTTATATTCCTTATATACTGTGTTGGCATACATGACATATCGTTATACTGCTTTACTTTTCCGCTGCACTGATTACTGCACATTCATATTCCTGCCGTCATTGATTTACTGATATTCATATCCATTACTACTGTTAGAACTGTCACTTGACTTTATATATATTATATTGCTAATGTGTCGCTCTGACGACCTGAGTATGCATGCTCAGTGTGAGGAGAAGATTTAGCCTGGACCATAACTAGACGTGCATCACAGACTTCTTGACTTGCCCTCCCAAGTTACATTCATTTGTTCCACTTCAGGTCAGTCTTTACATTGTTTACTTCAGTTACTGCATTTCTCATTACCTGCGCATCATTTACTATTTACCATGAGAAACTAGAAGCCGAAGTGTGACTACGGCAGGACTTTTCCTTGACCGTAGGAGCATGGCTGGCCTTGTCTACCCCTCGTATTCCGTATTTTGGGAAGTGGGGCGTGACACTTAGATTAGCGATTTAAGAAAGCTAGTTACCTCAAGTTAGAGGTGAAGCTTGTAGTAAAGCTCTCGGGTGGATCTTCTACTACATAGAGAAGGCCGGAGAGGACGTGGAGAACGACAAGACGAAGGACTCGGTTCTTTAGGTATAATCACTTATCATAGTAGTTAACTCTTCTATGGTTTCTTGTTAGTTATTGTTTATGTAAAGATTCTCGGTTAGTCGATGTTTACGCCTAAAACACGATCGTTTTTCATTATTCCGCCTCCCCGCAAGTCGTGGGGTGTTGTACATCGACTTACATTACACACCCATGAATGATGTATCAACAACCATGATACAAAAAGAAAACACTTTTTAATATATATCACATATATATTAAAGTTGTGCACATGTGAGAAAAATCCTTAAGTGAACAAATGTTAGTTAATGTAAATTAGTATATCAAATATACAATTATACACTAAATTATTAAATAAACACTTGACTTAATAATCCGGTTATATCTCATATTACCAACTAACATCCAATGTATCGACTTATCGAATCAACACTTGATTCGATAACCCGGCTATATCACATATAACCGACCGATACAAAAAGTCGCGAGAATAAAATACGGTATCACATACACGCATTATTCTCGATCCCGCACATATCATATATGCGCTCCTATTTCATTTTGCCTGAGCCAGTAAAACCTCTATGTAGGACTCTAAAGACTCGTCAATACGCCGGCAGTAGGTGATGATCACATCAACCACCCACAAGCCGTCAGCGGTACTAGCTGGACGTAATGGCTACTCGGGTATTGAGCGATCAGAAGATCAGCAAGCAAGCCCGCTCCAACTCATGTAAAAGCCTAACGGTAACACTTGTCGTACAGTCCGGTCTCTTCGTCTGATATATCACATATCAAGTCTAGGGGTGGTAAACGTCAGAACCCAATAACCGATAAGTCGTGCCGATGTGAGGCTCATAACGGGTCGAGAAACTACTGGTAACACTTACTAGTAAATCTCTAAATCAGCCCTGGCCAGGGACTTTCCTGTTATGGCCAATCGAGCACAGCGCAACATCAACCCCCAATACCGGGAGAGACGAAACCCTTCCTATCGCTCGTTTGCTCCATGTGACTCGGGACTGTATCCAAAAACCACCGTTTTGCACGCCCTATTGGATGTGGTAAGGTGGAAATCAAAGAACAGTGGGAATCTCACAAGACTCTATGGCGATCTCGGGTCTACAGACTAACCTGCACAAGTGTCACCAGAGAACTGCCATCTGACGTGAGGTATAATACCATCTGGGAGTTCTCGGCGAGTCCGTCCAGTGTACCCAGTCTCCACTGAGCACCCGTATACCATCTCTGATGTCAAACACCAATGGATATGGGATCATCCATCGCCCCATCTCATGGGTCGAGAAGCGTATACGCTAGTCTACTCTGGTATATCGATGCCCTGTCTCGATACACCCACGACTAGGAACATTAAAGGATGTACTTATGGACTACCATGACCCCACTAGTATGATCTGCATCATAGTCCTGGTAGTCAAGTACACATCCTAAGGGCTTTACCAACATGTAACTATAAGACAGTATCAAGAGACAAGTATACTTGTTAAGATAAAGAGCAACCAGATAGCATACTATCATATCGAGCAAGAAAGTCCTCTCTATATATGTCCAAGCATCCAATATAATATACATCATATGTACAATACTGGCCTCTAGGGCATATATACAACTAACATATAGAGAGGTGTTCTCCTCCGAATGGCGGCCGAGACATTAGGACATCTTGCCTGAGATTCGGGGCAGATGCTATTTGGTTTTACTCGTCTACCTCTCCGATGATGCCAAGTTGATTTATGGCACCATGTATCGGAGGTTTAGACGGATGCGACCGATGTAGCAGACTTCGTCAGATTCCCCCTCGTTTGAGGGGTTTTTGATTGTGGGGATGCTTTTCCCTGCAGGCGCAAGCCCCTACAGTTAATTATGCTACCGCATCGCGGTAGCCACTTTCTCCTTCTCCAGAATTTCACTTCGTGTCGTGTGTGTTTGTTTTGTTTGTGATTTCCCATGGATTGTATACGGAGACTAAATGATGTCGTTGCCCATAGGACGTGGATTAATCCAAATCCGTATTTACTTAGATTTGGGTTTGGTGTTTTAGTTTAAGAATACGTTAGCCATATTTAGGCTAAGATCGACTTAAACGTTCGTTAAGGATACGTTAGTCTGATTTAAGACTAAGATCAACTTAACGGGATCGTTTGGATCCGACAAGAGAGCAATTGGCTCTATTGTTTAGTTTAATGACATTGCGGTCCATAGGTAGTTTAAGGACGTTGCGGTCCATAGGTAGTTTAAGAACGTTGCGGTCCATATTCTAGTTTAGGGACATGGTGGTCCATATTCAGTTTAAGGATGCTTAAGTCCGTAAGTTTAAGGACCCCACAATCCGTGTTTTAGTTTAAGGACGCATAAGTCCGTGGGTTTAAGGATCCCACAATCCGTCTTTTGGTTTAAGGATGCTTAAGTCTTTGAGTTTAAGGACCCCACAGTCCGTGTTGATGTGTGGTTGTCGGGACCCGTCACCTCTCTGACGTCGTTGAAGGATTACAACGATAGGCGTCAAAGGAGTTTGGAGATGTACCCTCGAACCGGATGTAAATTGATTTAAGAGAGCAGCTGTGCTCAGTCAATTTAATTTGAGGACTTACGACCATGATTGGGCTAAGTCCAGTTGAAAAATGTTCAACGCTTTTATTTGTTTTTGGCCTATTAGGCCTGTGCTAGGGCTTTGCCCATGTTTAAGTAATGCATTGCATTACTTTTGGTCTCTGTTGGACTTTTATTTGGGCTCTGCCCCTTTAAAATAATGCATTGCATTATTTATTATTTTGTTTGGGCTCTGCCCATTTATAAATGATGCAGAGCATCAATTTTGTTTGGGCTCTGCCCTTTTTATTGCATTGCAATTTAATTTGGCCTACTAGGCCTTTCTGATTTGGGCCTGGCCCTTTAGTAAAATAAATGCATTGCATTTGTCAGGCGCTTTGCGCCAATCACTGAGCGCAAGCGCTTATGGTGATGACACGTGTTACGCAAGCGCAGTGCACTGCGCCAGTGCGCTGCGCTTGCGCTGCTGACACATGGCGCGCTCTGGTGAGTTGCGCCAATTTCAGAGAGTAAGGCTCTTTCTTAAAGCGCATAGCGCAAGTGATTCAGATGTTGACACGTGGCACTCTCTGGTGGCTTGCGCCAACCCAGGAGCGCAACAGTGCAGTTTCTGCAAGTGCAAGGCACTATTTCAATAATCTTGAGAATATTTAAGATTCTAGAACCAATGGTTCATAAAAAAGTGCAAAGCACTGTTTGATTTCTTGATCCAATTTAGATCAAAGAAAACAAGTTTTTTCTTCTTTTTCTTTTTTCAGAGAACCAGTGGTTCATAAAAGAGTGCAAAGCACTTATTATTATATGAAGATCATTGATCTTGTTCTTAGATCAATGATCTATTAGAAGAAATTCTTCTATTTTATGAAGGTTTTTACCTTTTTCTTGAAATTTCTTCAGAGTTCTCTCTGTTTTGAAGTTCTCAATCTCTCCAATGATGATTTTTATTTGGGGTCTAGGGGCCTTTATATAGTACCCATAAACTTGTTAAATTTGTTAAAGAGATCTTTCTCTGAGTGATTTAGGTAATTTTCCCCACCGTTGGATCTTTGATCCAAGGGCTTCTGTTTTTCAGAAGTCAATCTTCTTTTTTTAACAAGAATAGAAAAATCTTGCTAGAATTTAATTCTGTTTGGCGCAAATGCCCCAGTGCATGACACGTGTCAGCAGCGTAGAGCGCAGCGTAACTGCGCTGACATGTGTCGCGCAGCGCACTGCGCAGCGCATCTGCGCTGACACGTGTCGCGCAGCGTAGCGCTTACGCAACTGAAGCGTTGCTTCCTTTAATTTTGTTTTAAATAGAGCTTTGCTCTGATTGGGCGCGCTGCCTTGGGCGCTGCGCTAGCGTATCAGCTTTCGACACGTGGCGCATTGCGCGCAGCGCTAAGAATTTGAAGCGTTGCTTCGAATTTTGAAATTCAAACAGAGCTTTGCTCTGATTGGGGGAAACAAATGCCCCCCTACCGTTGCGCTTACGTGGCGCGCACGTGAGTGCAGCGGTAGCAAGATCCTGGCCGTTGGATAAACGGGTGAGCTGAAGGGGCGCAGGCGCCTTATAAATAGGACCCCTGGCCCTTAGAAATCTTTACCATTTCCAAGATTTTGATTTTCAGAGCTTTGCTCTTGCTTAAGAACTTCAGAGCTTTGCTCTTGCTTCCAGACTCTAGAGTTTTGCTCTCATTTCCAAAGCTAAAAAACTTTTAGGTAAAATTAATTTAAAATTAAATCAATCTTAACCAACAGAGCCTTACTCTCATAGATCTTTTGATCTAAAGAAATCCCCTTTGGGGTTTCATAAACAGAGCTTTGCTCTCAAAAATTTGTTTCAGGGTTTCTTAACCCATGAACAGAGCTTTGCTCATTGACAGAATATAGATCTTTGATCTTCTGATGATGAACTCTTAAGAGTTTTTTTTATGTGTGGATCTTTAAGATCCCAGAACTTCAATTTTTTTAAGGAATTAATTAATTTTCTTTCTTTGATGAATTATTACAGAGCTAGGCTCTTTTAAAGAATCTTATTCCCCTGAGACCAGAGTTTGACAAGTGTCACTATGTGACAGAGCTTTGCTCTGAAAGAGGAGATTTTCTCCTTGTCTCTAGGGATTTTTTTATATTATTAATGGGAATATTCTCTTGGGGATTAACTGACAATCTCATCCAATGATGGGGTTGTCTTATTAACTGACATATTGTCATCCAGATTTTGTAGGTCCCCCCTTGGTCTCCTACCCACTGCACTGCTGTGTGGTGTAATTAATTTTAATTAATCTTTAATTTAATTAATTAAAATTTTTTTAAACGCCAAGCGTTGGAATTACAACACTAACGGCTAATTTTGTTCCCTTGCAGTGACTATGTCTTTCGATACTTCATTCCCGTTTGCTCGTTCGGAGGAGGGATTTCCTGAAGCGCCCTTGGACCGCGAAGTCCTAGCTATGATCAGGGACCATGACCCGAAATATAAGAGTCTCCACCTTTGGGGGTCGTGGTATAATCAGATTATCATGGATCGACGGAGCTTCACATGCGCAGTACCGTCAGAACCCATCACGGTGATTCATTATGCCAGTCTACCCCTGGTGCAGTATACCGTGGAGATGGTTGATTGGACTTCGAAGGGATTTCTTCATCCTGCCATTGATGCGATTCCGGTTCAGCGTCCTATGGTTTTGGATATCCTGGGACGCCGTATCTGTCATGGCGAGGCGCGACCTTGGGGGCAATCATATAACATAGGTCTGATCCCTCGCCACCCGATCGGCTATCTACCGTGGGCTCGGTATATCCTGTCGACGAAGAAGTCGCAGTTGATAAGGTTAGGGTTGTACACTGCGGTCTACGTCTCCCTCTTCCAGTATCCCACGCTTCCCACCTGGTGGTTCAAGGCTTTCTTGGAGCAGTGGAACATTCCTACTCACACCTTCCTCGCAATAGATCGGGAAGTGTCAATTTCTCTGGAGGAGTTCACAGAGGTCTCCGGTTTACCGGTTATAGGGGAGCACTATGAGGAGTTGCTTCCGACAGAAGAGTATGTCTTCGGTGCTAAGCCGGCAGTAAGGGGCCTCACCCTGGAGAATGTTGTTCAACACCAATTCCCAAGTTTGATCAAAGTGTTGAACATCTACGAGGCCCTTTTCATCGAACGTGGGAGTCGCGGAGTTAGCTTTGAGGATTTCATCGCTCGGTTCCTTCACGCAAGCGTCCTCTCGGCAGAAGCTGCCAAGTTTGCCACCCTTGAGGACCCTTTCGGTCTAGGTTCGGATAACCTACCGGCGAAGGAAATAGACCAAAAGGGTTTTTTCCTTCCTAACTCCCCGACTGTGTCTTTTGCGGAAGTTGTGGCCCCCGGGATGGACAAGGAGGCCTTCTTCTTAGGATTTCTTGGGCTATGGCTGAGTTGGTTTGAGCTCCCAATGCATTCTCGCCATATGCGGCCCTCTGTCTTTTACCCTGCTCACCGGATGACCATCGGGGTAAAAGTGGCCGTTGGGATAGCCGGCTTGGCACACTTGTATCACGGCCTCAGTCGAGCGGCGGATGCTAATGAGCCTGGGGTGCTGCACGTGATCTTCCCAATGCACTACTTCGTATCATAGCTCGAACTACACACATCGGGTGTCTTTGGCATGCACAAAAGGCCCTCGTTCTATGACAGGTGCAGCTTCCCTCGCATCATACAGTTGATTGGCGCATCAATTGTGACTCCATCGCCGCGAAATGCCAGGGGTTTACTCCTTCACCCCCACACCATTGGAGACGGGGTGTCCTTCATCGACAAGGTGTTGACTATTGGAAAGGCATCCACCACTGCAGTGCGGCCATTGCAAGACACTTTCAAGGATGGAGCCTCAGTGTTGACGGCCCGCGAGACCCTCCACTTATATTCTATCAGACCGGGCTTCTTGTGTTAGTGTATATGCCCTAGAGGCCATTACTGTATCATACTAGTTTGTATATTACTTAATGGAAGCTTGGGATATTCACCTTGTATAAACAATCTTGCTCAATATAGTAGTATGCTACTTGGTTTGTTTCTACTTCAATGTGTACATGTGTTTATTTTAGTATATCACCTATACACATTAGTGGAGCCCTTAGGATCTTTGCTTGATTACCAGCGTTGTGATGGCAGTCACACTAGTGGAGGCTGGGTAATCTATAAGCACATCCTTATGCAGGTCCCTAGTCGCAGGACTATCGAGACAGGGCATCGATACTCCGGAGTAGACTAGCGTATGCGCTTCTCATCCCAGTGTGGGAGACGGTCTGTCCCACAGCCGTCAGTATGTCGTACTTGAGATAGTATGCGGGTGCTCGTTGGGTTACGAGTACACTGGACAGGACTCGTCGGGAACTGTTGGTTGGTACTATACCTATCGTCAGTTATCAAATCCTAGGTGACATGAGTACAGCTTAGTCCGCTGACTTGACACTGTCACTTCGCCTCGAGTGTGTTACCACTGTACTTAGATTACTACCCTACCACGACTCAAAGGAGTCGTGCAAACAGGTAGTAGTTGGGTGCAGTCCCGAAGCACTTGGAGGCAGTGACGGTTAGACAGGATTCGTCTCTCCCGGTATTGGGGGTTGACATCGTGCTATGTCTAGGAGAGTCATTACACGAGTAGTCCCTGGCCAGGGCAAGCGAGATATACTGGTAGGTTTCCAGTGTTATCTCAGGGTGTTCTGGGCTTCACTCCGACACGACTTGTACCGCTATTGGGGGACTGACGTTTACCGCCCCCTAGGCCCGCTATGCGATGTATCAGACGAACAGACCGGACTGTATGGATACTGTCACATTCAGACTCAGTAGGAGTTCAGATGGGTTTCACCTCGTCAGTCTTCTTGTCGGCATCTACCTGGGGACCGTTACGCACAGCTAGTGCCGCTTGTGGTCTGTGGTTAAACCCACTGCTAGCGTAGTGTCGAGTCTTTAGAGTCCCACACAGAAAGCTATTCGCCTTTAGGCAAAAGAGTAGGGGGCGCATTGTTTTGCGACATGTCGCATTGTTTTGCGACATGTCGCATTATTTTGCGACAGGGTTCGGTCACATCCGTGCACTTGTGCACGTACAGTGTCCGGATAGTTAACACTAGCGGGCTTTGGTTTAAGCCAGATCTTAGTGTATATTTTGGGATTGCTTTTATCTCGTTCGTATTCGTGTTCCTCGGAACGCGGATGCGGGTGTGTATGCACAGTTGACAGAGAGACAGAGGCAGAGTATTCTCATTGGGGTTTGTTGACTGTTGACTGTTGACAGTTGACTGTTGACAGTTGACTGTTGACCATTGACTTTTGCTTAACCTTAATGAGAATAAGATATATGATTAACATTAATATTAATTAAGTATTATAGTGACATGGTTGTTGAGGGGTTGACTTTGTTGACTTGTTGACTTTGTTGACCGGTTGACTAGGTTGGACTAGTTGACCATCATAATGACAATGGCTATCATTCCATGGCAAAGACTTTTGCTTGCTTGTTTATTTATACAAAATGAGTGCATGAAATGATATAGCCATTTTGACTTAAACCATTACACAATACTTGATTACTATTTTTGTTATGATGGCTTTTGGATTATGAGAGGTGAGAATGAGAAGAGTATGGTTCATTCTATCATTTGCTTTCTCTCTCTTGAGCTCTCTCATTCTCAAGCTCTCCCTCTTCTTCTTGCTCTCTCTACCTCAAGGCAAACCATTCTCATGTGTTGAGACTCATTGCCTTAGAGATAAAAAGACACCAAAACATTCCTCTACTCATTCTAGTTCACAAGGCCTAGCAAGCCAAGTGATCTAGTTTCTTCAAAGTTCGAAGAAGAAGCCAAAGGTAGAAGCTTTCTGGTGGATCCATCTTCGGCGTAAGGAGACGACGAGGTGAGGCCGATCCGTACACTGGGAGGAGTCGAAGACGAAGGAGTTAAAGAAAGTTATAGCCCCCTAACCGAGTAGGTAAACTCTTGTTAGGTTGTTAGTTAGTAGTTTAACAAAGATCCGTATTTGAGTCCATGTTACCACCCTCTTGAAAATCGTTTTTCACCACTTCCGCAACCCCGCAAGAACCGGGGAAGGGTAGCATGGACTTACATCTTGGTGTTCAGGCAGAACAGGGCGGCAATTTTCATGAGATATAACCCGCATCGTTTCGCCCAACTGCTGAGCTACAATCAAGGGGTACCATTGGAAGCCTTCTTATCGGAACCTGCTGCTACTGAAGAGGGGATGGAGAACGCGCTGCATCACTTCATGCGCCAGAATACGGGTTCCCATTTTTTTATCAGTGAGCCAGCTTGCGCCCCACGACTCCTCAAGGTATATACAGAATGGTACAGTCATTCGATGGGAGCCGTCATAAAGGAGGAAAAGTGATTTCTGGTCGACCGTAAGGGTGCGCCTCCAGGTAGCGACCGCAACGCTCCTTTGGTGCCAAGGACCCCGGTAGTTCCCCCTCTAAAAGATGCTAGATCCGGACCACCGCGTGCGCAGAGTCCCCCACGTGGATTGCCGCTCACCGATATTGCGGATGCACCGCCAGCACCCTGTGCTCCAGTGGAGACAGTGGTTGTAGCCTCGCCGGAGTCTGGTGTGGGTGCGGACATCGGGACCCGCCGCCCTAAGGTTCCTGCCAAGTGTAAGTCGATCCCGGGTGCACCTAGGGTTGGTGGGCAGAAGAAGAAAAAGAAGTCTCTCTTCGCCGCTGACGTCGCGTTCGGCTAGGAACCCCACGCTCCCTATGGTGAGGGCCTGAGTGAATATGGGACTAACGAAGGATTAGTCATGCCGCCGGATGACACGGACTTGGAGGCCGCCCTCGAAGCTTCGGAGCGGTTGGCGAGGCGCGACGCGTGGTTGGCTAAGGTTGCGAAATTAGGTAATCACTAGTCGCATTTTCTATTGCATCATATCTTTATTATTGCCTTTGACTAACATTTTCCCTTCTTTTCTTCCAATAGGCATCACCACTTAAGAAGCCATTTCCGCTTCCCTCAAGACCTTCCAAGAGGAGGAACGCCTTAGAGCGTCCTTAGGCCTTAGTAAGTTTCAATTCATCAAGTTTTCATTTTCCTTGTGTTATGGTCGATCTAACCTCTCCCTTTTTATCGCAGGAACTTCAATGCCGATTCCGCCAGGTGATGCGGAGACTCTTTCCGGGTCAGTTGCCGACGTTTCTACCTCCTCGGGAGTACCACGAGAAGCCCGACTTGAAGAGCCGATGAGAGATGCCTTAAAGGCTCTGGAGGCATCTCTGAACGAGGATGACGACGCCTTGATGAAGGAAGCGTCGAAGAGGTCCATCGCGACAGCTCGGGAGGAGAGGAAGCGGTCAAGGCGCGAAGCGAAGGCACGCAGGGTTGCCTTGGCCATTGGAGCGGGCCCAAGCACTGTCCCTCGTGCCGATACTCCATCAGAAGAGCCCCCGGTCGCTTTGTCTACAGCTCACAGACAGGCGGTGCACGCCAATAGGGAGGCTAACGATAAGTCCACCTCAGGTAATATTCCTTTCAGAATTTTGTTGTAAGAATTATGAAGTTATCGGTTCTTATATATTCTGTCCTGCAGGGCCAAGTCCAACCGAGGGGGAGGCGGAGACCGTCGAACCTGAGAGGCTAGAGGGAGAGGTATTGGCCGTAGCCGAGTCAATGGCGGACGACACAACCGGGATTGTCGGGCCTGAGCTAGTGGCTGACGAAATGATCATGTCCACTACGCCTGAGCAGGTAGTTGATGTCGAGCCCGAGGTAGCAGCGGACGGAGCGCCTGAGACCGATGACTTCGTGGCGACGGTGGACGAGACAACCGTGACTGCTGAGCCCGAACGAGTAGCGGGTGAGGTGGACATGATTCCTGAGGACGAGCCAACCGCTCTTTCTCAGGAGTCTGGCAATGCTCCGGTCATAGCTCTCCCCGCCTATGGCCCTCCGGCGTCTCCTGGCCTTGCGAGCACGACGACGGCCCCCGTGGAGTCTGGGGATGAGGCTACGGGTGGTGAACTTATGTCGATGAAGGAGGGAGATGCTTCCATCTCGACTGGAGGCACATCAGGTAAATTTCGAATTACCGTCCCCCTTTTTTTACCTTGCAATCTTTCCTGACAGGTTTACCCTTGTTTTTTTTAACGCAGGTGCGGCCAGCGCCGATGCTCCATTGCTCGAGGGAGCACCGTCAACTACTGCCTTGCCGGTGGTCACTTCTCAGCCCTCTCTTATACCAACGAAGATGTTGGAAGGTATGGACTTGCAACCTATTAGTTTCGTCTTTCAGCCGCATAATTTATGTACTAAATTCGTACTGTTGTGCCTTTTCAGGAGTGCTTTTTGATCATATTTATCAAGTGTTGCTCCCACACTTCTCCTTCCCATCTGAATTCGCTTCTCCCTCTGGTGGCTCTGGTGAGTATGGTTTCCAATTGATATCTTTCTTTTTCAGTGATGGGATTATTTCTAACTTTTTCTCGTCCCGACTGCAGTGCTACAAATTGATGGAGGGGATGAAAGATTGGCGCGCCACCGGCCCTTTCGGCCTTGCCATCTGCCGCAGCTGGTACAACAAACTATCGCATTGATAACTCCCTTTTTTTTATTTCTTGAACTGTTATCTGATCATATCTTGTTTTTTCAGCTGTCGTTCCGGTCTCGGCGCCCTTCGAGCCTCGCATCACAATGCCGGCAGGTCCTTTCCTGAGACGTCCGTCCTCGAAAGGCGCCGCGAACAGTCTGTGTATGTTGAGAGACTACATCGAGGAGCTCGACGTCGAGACTCCTACGTCTGCTGCGGATTTTTCTACGGCGGTTAACCCGATGCTGGTGATACTCATGAATTTCCACGACGAGGGCATCATCGCATCTTGGGTTAACCATTGCAGGGAGATCGAGGCTCGCCTGCATCAGCTGGAGTCGATGCGTCCCGCTCCCGAGACCTTAGCCGCAAGCAATCAAAGTGCAACGTGGATCGAGCAAAGTTCTTCTTACGTCCACCACTTGGAACAAGAAGTGGCTTTAAGGCTGAGGGAATATCGAAAGACCTCGAGCGAGACGGCTTGTCTGCGTGCTGAGGTTGAGGCGAATGTGCCCAAGTGAAGGCTATCTTTGAGGGCCTCCTGGAATGTATCTCTCATGGGCTAAACTTGAAGCAAAAGCTTGATGTCGCCGAGCGTGACACCCCAGGCCGTGAAGCTGCTCATCAGGCCGTTAGGGAGCAGCTTGCATCTGTCTTGCAGCAGCGGGCTCAAGTGGAGGCAGAACTGGCGGTGGTGGCCGATCAGGAGAAAGTTTGGAAGGAGGTCCGCGAATAATTGCTAGAGCTATTTAAGACGCTTCCTTCATAGTAATTCCCCTTGTATCTATACACTTGTAAAATTTTACTTTTTAAATAATATGTATCTATTCTTTATTCTTTTGTACACTTCACCTTGTACTTGATTACATTCAATAAAGATACAGATTTTTCTTTGCAATGTCTTGTACTATTTCTTTGCTTTTTCCCTTCTCTTATTATCAGCATGCTGTCTTGATAAACACATTTGACCGATAATAGAGTAAGCATTTAGATTTCTCCAAGAGATAGCGATGGCTTCGGCCGTAGGTTCAGATTTGCTGCCTAAGACTTTTCAACTCTATGAGCCGTGAGGGTCTTATAGAGACTTTTCTCCCTATGGATCGAGAGGATCTCGTAGGTGGATTTTCTCCTTAGGAATCGTGAGGATTCCTAAGTGTGTTTTCTCTTATAAGTCGTAAGGATCTTATAAGAGAATTTTCTTCCTTACAAATCAAGAGGACTCATAAGTGTTTGGTGAGCTGACTTGTTTCCGAGTCGAAGTATTGCTCCGACGGAGAGGTCGTTGGCTGACTTGTTTCGGGGTCGGAGGTCGTTGGTTGAATTTTTTCCGAGACGGAGGTCGTTGGCTGACTTGTTTCCGAGACGGAGGTCATTGGTTGACTTGTTTCCGCGACGGAGGTCATTTGTTGACTTGTTTCCGAGACGGAGGTCGTTGGTTGACTTGTTTCCACGACGGAGGTCATTTGTTGACTTGTTTCCGCGACGGAGGTCGTTGGTTGACTTGTTTCCGCGACGGAGGTCATTTGTTGACTTGTTTCCGAGACGGAGGTCGTTGGCTGACTTGTTTCTGCGACGGAGGTCGTTGGCTGACTTGTTTCTGCGACGGAGGTCATTTGCTGACTTTTTTCCGAGACGGAGGTCATTGGTTGACTTGTTTCCGCGACGGAGGTCATTTGTTGACTTGTTTCCGAGACGGAGGTCGTTGGCTGACTTGTTTCCGAGACGGAGGTCGTTGGCTGACTTGTTTCCGCGACTGAGGTCATTTGCTGACTTGTTTCCAAGACGGAGGTCGTTGGTTGACTTGTTTCCGCGACGGAGGTCATTTGTTGACTTGTTTCCGAGACGGAGGTCGTTGGTTGACTTGTTTCCGCGACGGAGGTCATTTGTTGATTTGTTTCCGAGACGGAGGTCGTTGGCTGACTTGTTTCCGCGACGGAGGTCATTTGCTGACTTGTTTCCGAGATGGTGGTCGTTGGTTGATTTGTTTCCACGACGGAGGTCATTGGTTGACTTGTTTCCGGGACGGAGGTCGTTGGTTGACTTGTTTTCGGGATGGAGGTCGTTGGTTGACTTGTTTCCGTAACGGAGATCTTGGTTGACTTGTTTCCGTGACGGAGGTCATTGGCTGACTTGTTTCCGGGACGGAGGTCGTTGGTTGACTTGTTTCCGTGATGGTGGTCTTGGCTGACTTGTTTCCGCGACGGAGGTCATTGGTTGACTTGTTTCAGGGACGGAGGTCGTTGGTTGACTTGTTTCCATGACGGAGGCCTTAGCTGACTTGTTTCCGCGACGGAGGTCCTTGGCTGACTTGTTTTCGCGACGGAGGTCATTGGTTGACTCTAGGTTATCTGTGAACCGCAGAGTCTTGGAACTGGGGACTTTGCCCTGGCTCCGATTGGTAGTGTCACGTCCGTGTCCTGCTGAAATGAGGAGGAACACCGCTGTTGGTCTCCAAGCTTTAAATGAGGTCATCGAGATCTGACTTCCTTTTGACGCAGCCTGGTGGGGAAATGTAGTCCTCTTTTTGTTTGTGCCCTTGGATTGTATACAGGGATCGATGTGATCTCAACTGTAGGGCAAAATTCTCATTCATTTTTATTGTTTTATTTCCGCGATGCTCTATCATTTCAGCTTTTATGTCGCGAAGGTCGCGATTGCCCAATCATTTCGGCTATTTTTCGCGGTGCCCAATCATTTCGGCTATTTATTTTGTTTTTGCTCGCTACTTTTTATTGCGATTTGCCCAATCATTTAGGCTGTTTTATATGCATACGTTTTTACTTGCTGCTTTTTATTGCAAGTTGCCCCATCATTTTGGCTATTTCGTATGCATGTATGGCCTATCGGCTTTTCACCGTAAAACTGAAATTAGACACCGATTTCGGCATCAGCACCGCTACAACTGGGATATTGCCAGGAGCGAATCATCATTTGCCTCTGTCGATGTCGAACAAAGGTGGCTTAGCGAACAAGTTAAGGTCCTATCGACTAAGGCTTTTAACTTCATGAGCCGTAAGGGTCTCACAAAAGTATTTCTCCCTACAAGTCGTGAGGATCTCGTAGGTGTATTTTCTCCTTAGGAATCGTGAGGATTCCTAAGTGTATGTTCCTCTGTAAGTCGTAAGGATCCTACATGAGCGTTTTCTCCTTGTAAATCGAAAGGACCTACAAGGGTTGTTCATCATGCGCACATATCCCCAATCACGGATGAAACTTGGTTAGGGAAATGTTTATTCGCGCCCGTGGATTGTATACAAGGGCCAGTATTGAACCACTTGTAGGGCAGTATCGAAGGTTGTGGGGGGTTTGCTTAAGAACAGGTTTAGGTCTCTGTAACTTAAGACTTTCAAATCTTATGAGCCGTGAGGGTCCCATAAGAGAGTTCTCCTTACGAGCCGTGAGGATCTCGCAAGTGTATTTTCTCCTTAGGAATCGTGGGGATCCCTAAGTGTGTTGCTCCCTCCTGAGTCGTAAGGATCTCACGCGAGTGGTTTCTCCTTACAAGGTCGAGAGGGCCCTGTAAGTGTCCTTTAACGAGGTTGCGCCCTTTCAGGTTTTCACAAACACTCGCCGGTAGTCCTACTGTTTTTACTCATGGAGCCCTTTCGGGTTTTCATCCGTGCCCATTTTGCTTATGGACATACCGTTTTTTTATTCTTTTTATTTTTATATATTTTTTTATGAGGTCGTGCCCTTTCGGGTTTTCACGAACACTCGCCGGTAGCCCTGCTGTTTTTACTCACGGAGCCCTTTCGGGTTTTCATCCGTGCCCATTTTGCTTATGGACATACCGTTTATTATTATTTTTTATTTTTATACATATTTTTTTATTCATCTTGTCAGCCTAAGGATGCTGCGGTAGTAGTTTAAGGACGTTTCGGTCCGTCCGAGAGAAGGCTGACGATTGCTTATAAAGTTTGAGCCTAGTAAGATAGCGAGGGGACATAGTCGTCGTCGTCTATCATTGACCTAGGCAGTAACTTGCTAAGCGTAGTATGTTTTTAGGAATCGGCCATTTATTGGCCTGTAAGGCCTTTCACCGTGCATATTTATGAGTAGATAGGCTCCACCCTAGTAGACCTTGTCTATGATGTACGAGCCTTCATAGTTTGGCTCGAATTTTCCCGGCTTGGCGCGATTGGGGATCATAGGTCTTTTGACCACTAGTACGATTTCTCCTTGGCGGTATTTCCTCGGCCGGGTCAATCTTTCATATGAGCGCGTCATCTTTTCTTTACAAGCCTCCAGATTTTGTTGCGCTATGAGTCGGGTCACATCAAGGGCATCAAGCTCCTCAAGCCGAAGGTGAGTATTTTCTTCGTCCGTCAGCTCATAGTGGACCGCCACTCGTAGAGAAGGTAACTCTATCTCAAGGGGGAGTACTGCTTCTGTACCGAATACCAACGCATATGACGTTGTGTTCGTGGCTGTTTTGAACGTAGTTCGATACGCCCAAAGAGCCTCTTGCAACTTCTCATGCCAGTCCTTCTTATTTCGGGACACCGTTTTCTTCACGATCTTTGTCAAGGTCTTGTTGAAGGCCTCAGCTAGACCGTTAACTCGCGGATTATAAACTGAGGAATATCTCCAGTCTATATTATGCTGTTGCGCGAAGCGACTGATTTTGTGGCTTCTATAAGCTGGCCCGTTATCGGAGATGATCCGTCGCGGAGTTCCAAACCGATATATGACGTGCGTCTTGAAGAAATAGAGGATATTCTCCATCTTCACTTCCCTCAGCGGTACTTCTTCTGCCCATTTGGAGAAGTAGTCAGTCATCGCCAGGATGAAACGATGTCCTCTAGACGATGTTGGTTCAATGGGGCCGACTATGTCAGTTCCCCACATTTCGAATGGCCAGCTAGCCACTGTTGGATGGAGTGGATTTGGGTGCTGGTGGATGAAGTCCCCATGAATTTGGCATGAGTGGCATTGCTTCGCGTATTCGAAGCAGTCTTGAATCATCGTGGGCCAGTAGTAATCCAACCGTTTGATCTTCAACTTCATCTTCGGGCCCGCTTGGTGAGAGCCGCAGAGTCCGTCATGAACTTCCTGAATGACTCTTTTCGCTTCGTCAGGTCCCAGACATCTCAACCACAGAGAATCAAATGACCTCTTGTACATAGTATCATTGACGAAGGCGAAGGACAGAGCTCGTTTCATAAGCTGATGTCTTCAGGACGCATCTTCGGGGGTTCGATGGTATTTGAAGTAGTCTATAAAGACTTCCCTCCAATCCTCGGCCTTTTCCCGGTCATTTATTTGCATGGCCATTTGCTCAGTCGCTCCCTTCTCTTCGGATGATTCCGGAGATATTTCTGCCTTAGCAAGAACCCGACAGCTTTGTACTACGATTCTTACGTCATCGAGGTTCTCATCAGCCAGTTCCTTAGTGAGATTGGCCAACGCGTCCGCTTTGCTGTTTTCTGCGCGCGGTATGTTTTCCAAAGTATATGAAGGGATTTGGGTCAACAGTTGTTGCACCTTTTCGCCGTATTTCACCAACTCTGGTTTGCACATTTGGTAGTCGCCGTTTACTTGACTAACGACCAGCTGGGAATCTCCGTATATGAGGAGGTTTCCAATTCCCATGTCGATGGCGATCTCGAGGCCTACTATCAAAGCTTCGTACTCGGCTTCATTGTTCGTCCTCGGCTCTGTTAGGGAGAAAGCAAAGCGCATTATCCCTCCTCGTGGAGTTACAAAGATGAGTCCTACCCTCGATTTGATTATAGGGGTACTTTGTTTGCATTTCTTCACGGAAGATGCTCCATCGAAATAAAGCTCCCATCGGGTATCACCACTGTCGATCGCATCAAATGCATGTTCCTCTGGAATATCGCAATTCAGAGGAGAATCGGCGGGTATCGGATGCTCAGCGAGGAAGTCGGCAATGGCCTGGCCTTTCACTGCCTTAAGAGGTTGATACGTTATCGAGAACTCCATCAAGAGCAGGGCCCATTTAGCGAGTCGCCCGTCAATATGTCCTTCGACATTAAATATTTGAAGGGGTCCACCTTCGAAATGAGACGGACTTCATGCGCCGACGCATAGTGCCTGAGCTTTGTTATCGCAAAGATCAACGCCAGGCAATGTTTTTTAATGGGGGAGTAGTTGCTTTCTGCCCCCAGTAGAACTCAACTCAAGTAATATAGTGCTTTTTCTTTCCTTTGATCGCTCTCTTGCGCCCATAATGCGCCTAAGGAGCCTTCGAGGGCGGTTGTATAAGGAATGAGGGGCTTTCCCTTGACCGGAGCAGCCAATACTGGAGGATTCTGGAGGTACTGCTTGATTTCGTCCAGCGCGCTTTGGCATTTTTGGTCCCAGACAAACGGGGTTCCCTTCTTCATCAGGTGGCTGTAAGGATGGCACTTGCCTGAAAGGTTGGCTATAAATCGCCGTATATATGCGAGCTTCCCTTGGAGAGACCGCAGCTGCTTGAGAGTCCTTGGCGGAGGCATTTCCATGATCGTCTCGATCTTTGACGGATCTATCTCAATACCTCAATGACGGTCGATGAATCCCAGGAATTTGCCCGAGGAAACTCCGAATGCACACTTGAGAGGGTTCATCTTCAAGTTGTATTGCCGAAGGTGTTGAAATACGGTCTTCAGGTGCTCGAGATGTTCCTCGTATGATTTGCTTTTCACCACGAGGTCATCGATATAACATTCGACAATTTCATGTATAAGGTCATCGAAGATCTTCATCATGGCCCTCTGATAGGTGGCACCGGCATTCTTCAAACCGAAGGGCATCACCTTGTAGCAGAATATACCCAAAGGAGTCCTGAAGGCGGTGTGCTTCTGGTCTTCGGGATGTATCTTTATCTGATTATACCCTGATGAGCCATCCATGAAGGAGAAAACCTCATGAGTGGACGTATTGTCTATCATTAGTTCGGTGACTGGCATTAGGAAATCGTCCTTCGGGCAGGCTTTATTGAGATCCCGGAAGTCCACGCATATGCGCACTATCCCATTTTTCTTCATCACCGGGACGATGTTGGCGATCCACTCGGGATACTGGACCTCCTGGATGAAGCCAGAGTCGATCATCTTCTTGACCTCGGCGTTGATACTCATCTCAAGCTCGAGCCGCATTCTTCTTGGTGCTTGTTTGAAAGTCTTGACGTCCGGGGATATTGCCAATTTATGCACAGCAATTTCTGGATCTAGTCCTGGCATTTCAGAATAGTTCCATGCGAAGCAATCTTTATGCTGCATAAGCAGGTCTTTTAATGAAGCCACCTTCTCTTCAGACAGCAACTCACTAATGAATGTCGGTCGCGGGTAGTTCGCCGTTCCCAACTCAATTTTCTTGAGGTTATCTGCAGTGGTATGGATTCCATCTTCCAGCTCTTTTGGCGCTGGTGGAAATTCTGAGATTACCTCATCGTTGTTGTTTTCAAAGAACCAGGGAAAGTCATCCATGTTCTCGCGCTCTTCCTTTGATATTGTTATCATGTGACAAGTACGAATTGCTTCCAATCCCAATGTGGGACTGGTTTTTCTTCCATGGCCTTGGGTTCGTGCTTCTGTGGCGGCGCTACCCTCCAGTTGTCAGACAGAGCGAACTTGCCAAGCTGATACTGATCTTCGACCCAATTCTTGAAGGTGAAGCAGTCTTCAAGAGGGTGCCCTATCACTCGGTGATAAAAGCAATAGTCTAGGTGTGAGACTTCGCCTGATTGCTCGGGGTGTTTAGACTCTGGCAGCGTAAGCATCTGATGTTTTAGAGCGAGGTCAAGTATTTTCTTCGTCTTGTCCCTGAGGAAAAGAGTACGCTCGACCCATTTTTCTTATGAGGGATAGATCAGAATCGCTCGATTCCCGCTTGCGTGGCCTCTTAACCCCGCTTCGTTGCTTTTGAGCGCCTTTTTCACGTTTCGACTTGTTTCTGCCTCTGCGTCGAGCCTTTTTCACAACAGGTTTACATGTAGCAGCATCTTCATCCTTCACAGCTTGTTAGAGGAGGCGTTGCGTTTTGGCTTTCTCATAGATGGCCATTTCGCGGTTATGGTCGTCTCAAACTTTTTGACCAGCTTCCCTTATAAGTTTGTCCATTTGTTCTTCGAATGACGGACTGGGCACTTTTGCATCTGGAACTTTCACTGGTTCAGGATTAGCGTCCTCCCATTGAGCATCCGCTTCTTCATCGAAGTCATACATGACGTAGCAACCGTGTAGTAGCTCTCGTTTCTTTGACCGGATGTATCCAAGCCCTTTTGTTTCCATTCTCCCATTAGGCAGTTTGCGTTGAGTCCCGGGAACGTTCCAGACTTTGTCATAGAACTTAGCTTTTCGAACGGTCTGTTTGAAGGATATCCCCTGGCGCTTTAGTAGCCTCTTCAAGCCTTCTGTATAATATCTGGGGAGACGAATAGGCTGAAGCCTGTCAAGCGTAGGATCCGCACCGTGCCAGATTTCTTTCTCCGCTTTGGTTTCTTCAGAGCGGTAGAATAGAATTGCTTTTTCGCCTTCTCTCCTGGGAGGGACATAGAACGTTCGCAGCTCTTCTACACTGTAGATATTAAGTGCATCCAGTTCTTTATGATGTTTAAGCGGCACCATGGCGACTTGTAGACTTTGCTCTTCGTCAGCGGACGTTTGTATTGAAGGTCGAGCAAAGAATATAGTATGGACCTCATCTTCCAAGTCGCTACCAAAGATCAACGTAGGAGCGGATGGTCCTGGCTTGTTGTGTCGAGACGGTCCAGAGTAAACTATCTCTTCTTCTTCTTCGGTATCACTCCCGAAAACAGGAATGGTGGCAGCGGCTTTGCTTTCTGGTTTGCGACATCTCTCTGTATCCTCGAAATCTGGCAAAAAGTACTTTGCATCTTCATATTTGCAAACCTCGTTCACAAAGAACGGGTTCAGTTCTCCCGCCACGGTATACTCAAGACCATCCTTAGAATACTTCATACACCGATGTTGCGTAGAAGGGATGATGTTGTACTCGTGTAACCATGGTCGGCCGAGCAGAGCATTATAGCATGTCTTGGCGTTTATGACGTGGAACTTAATGTCCGTGATGAGTAGCCTAAAGCGTAGCGTCAGTATCACAGACCCAAGAGTTCTTGATGATTGGGAGTTGAACCCGGAGATGGTAATCTTATCCCGAGCAGGGTGCTGGACGCTCATGCAGATTTGTTTTAACACCCGCACATTGAGGAGGTTAACGGAGGATCCATTGTCGATCAGGATTTTTCCTATCTTTATATCGTGGCAGTATCCTGAGACATAAAGGGGGAGATTGTGTTCGCATGTCCCAAGGAGAAGGTCTTTATCACCAAAAGCGACATCGGCTGTGTGCACTTCCTCCAATTCATCCTTCATCTTTTCTTCAGCCAGGAAAGATTGGAATTGTTCCAGCTTCTGTAGTGCTTTGATTAACGAATCTCTCGCCTCTTTTGATAGCAAAAGGGCGTCAAGAATGCTGAGCTATGAGGGTAGCTTCCTCATATGCGCTAAGACGTTATAATCCACCTTATTTCTCTTCGGCGGGTCTTTGGCGGCTAGCTCCTCCACAACTTGGTCATCCAGGGCGATCTCCTCAGGGACCTTCTCTTTTCCCTTATCTTTTTTATTTGAGGATCCGAGATTCTTTTCGGGAAGCGTGCGATTACGTAGCCGGATATTTTCGCAAACCTTCGGCTCTTCTTCTTTTCCCGAGGTGGACTCTTTAAAGAGAGGGACAAGCTCCAGTTCCTCATCAGAATCGCTCCCGAATGTAGGCACCTGTGATCCCCCGACGTTAACCATGCGACAATCACCGGTAGTTCTGTTAAACCCTTCGGTCATATTTTTCCACTCCCGACGAGTTTTGCGCTTCTCCCGCTTAAAATGTTGTCGACGAGCAACATATCCTTGCCACCATCTATCGAAAGCTTTGCACTCTTCAGTGGGGTGCGAAATCTTCTGATGATATAAGCAATAGGAGGGGTGCATTTCCATTTCACCAGTAATGTTTCCTTCGGAGGATGGTAGCTTTATGCCCATTGATATGGCCTTAGCAAGCCTTTTCCTCGTCATGAATTTACTTTTATCCGCAGTGGGTGTATTTTGCTCCAGCGGGAGTATCTCAACTCTTTCGTCAAGTCGCCGGCACTTGGCCCTTTTAAATATAGCCGTCTCGCGTTCCCGATCAGCTCTACTTTTCAACAAAGCTTCGTTGAGGAATGCGTCAATTACTTCTTCTGATGGCCCCAGAATTTTTGGTTCAGGATCTTCCCCCAGCTTTTCAGTGCAAGGAGTCTCTTCATCGTCCGTCAACGAATGGGAGATCATATGGCAGCTCGCTACGTATTCTTCAGATTCATCTGACGAACTTTCTCCCTCATCTTTCTTTTGAAAGACGTGGTTGAGAAACTCTCGGAGCGTAATGGGAATCCGTGCTTTCTGGTTGTATTCCACCAGCGCGTCAATTTGTTTTTGTAAGTCTGTGCGCTTGTCGTCGGGCTTCACAGGCTTCTTGGATTTCTTCTTTTTCTTCCTCGAATATTTCGACGACTGGTTGTGAGTGCTTGGGTTACCACCATCGGTCTTTGGAGTTGGACGCGGCTTCAACATCCCCTCAATGACCTGTGGTTCCAGCGCGTTCTTCCACTTGATCGCTGGGCATGCCTGAAGATCGTTCAGCATTCTCTTTGTCTTAGCTGACAGCACAAACTCCCATGGGGCTTCTTCGACGAGAGAGCACGTTGCCCTCGGCATATTCATCCTTTTAGAGGCGTGAGGTTGCGGCGGACTCACCTTCCATCTGTCAGATAGCGCGAATTTGCCCTGTTGGTATTGGTCTTCAAGCCAATTTTTGAAGACGTAGCAATCTTCGATCGGATGACCCAGTACCCGGTGATAGGGACAGTAGTTGGGCTCATTGATATCATTTGGTTGCGACGGACGTTTTGGCTCCGGCAGGTTTATGAGTCGGTTGCGCAATGCCAGCTCGAATAATCTTCTCGTTTTATCTCGTGGAAACGAGTAAGAACGTCCTAGTCTCTCCTCAAGGGGTACCAGCGGACACGTATTATTTTGACGAACAACCGGCTTCGAGTTACTCGGCTGTTGTTGAGCACTAACGACAACAATTGCTTTTCCCTTCCCCTTTTCATTTCAGGAGTCTGGCTTTGGAAGAGGAGGTCTATGGCCCATCTGATCCATTTGCGCTAGCTTGTCAATCAAGGCCTGGAAGGTAGTAGGCTTGAAGAACATCATAAATTGCGAGATGGTTGCTTGCGGATCAAGGGTTCCCACAAACATACCCACTGCATGAGCTTCTTCAATGCGCTGCTCGCACTTTGACCATAAGTTCCGCCACCGTATAGCATATTGAACCCATGTCTCGCCTGGCTTTACCCTGGCGTTAATCAATGCCGTCATCGGGGTGCATTCACTGGCGCTTGCAAAACGCTGGGTGAACAACAGCTCCATCTCCGAGAAGGTCTTGATAGAGTCGTTTAGGAGCTCAGAGTACCACTCGAACGCTGTATCTGATAAGCTTCCAATGAACTGGCGAAGCAACAGTTTGTCATCACCGCCGGTGTTGTCGTAGAGTGCCCTGAACTGAGCAACATGCTGGTGGGTATTGCCCGTCCCCTTGTAGACATGGAATTTGGGTATGGTATAGCCCAGTGGATACTTGATTTGGTCGTACTAGCTCGGATATGGTCATCCTGTTTTTACGACCTGGCCGGCTGCTTCAGTCGCATGATGAACCCATATTTGCTGGGCTATGTACTCGTCCAAGTCAGCTTTGGAGATTGTCTCCTCCTTAGCTGTTGACAGAGCTGGCGGAGGATTCGACGTTTCTCCCCTATCGTCTTCCAGGACGATCGGGGGATCTTCGGCCGGAGGATCTTGTTGGATCATCATCCCCACCATGTCTTGGAACAGGAGGCCCATACGCTTTATGTTGGCTGCTTGTTCAGCAGCCTCTTTATCCTTCTTCTCCAATATTCGACGAAGGAAATCGGCGTCAGTTTCTTACTCCTGGCGTTCATCCGAAGACTTTTCAGGGTTTTCTTTGGGCCCGGTAAGTGCGGCCATCGCGTTCATCATCTCTTGGAGCTTCTGCTGTTGCTCCTGCGCTTTGGTCACCGATCGCGTGAGCGGTCTATGACCTGTTGATATGTGGCTGTCCTCTTTGCCGGACGCCATGTAGACGGTATGAACTATGATGCCCCTGGACTTAGGGCGTTTGGGTTCACCACCTTTGATATTTGCCGTCGGCGTAAGGAATTTCTCCGGCCTTCTTCTCTTATGTGCCGTTGAAGTTGAGGGAGTCGTTGCTTTGGGCACCCAAGTGGTCGTCACCTTCCACTGCTTGATCGGGGAATTTTCTTCTTGCCGAACTTTCAACTTCTTGTGTTGGCAAGAGAAATTAGGATCAATCACAGATTCTCGGACTCGTCGCCATGTCTTGTAAATCCTGGAAGACAGCGATTGAGGAGGCTGCTCCGGCTTTTCTGCTTCCACGGCGGTCTCTACCGGTAGAGGAGATCTTTTAAGGACCGCAGTTGGCGAGTTTCTGCGTATCCTGTTCAACAGCTCAAAGCTGTTCCTGGTTGGAACAGCAGCGTTAACTTCCACCGTTGGAGCTGGCGGAGTTATCCCAGAGGGGGAGTTACCCCCAGTCTTCCTTATCCGCCGCCAGTGGCGTCGTCGGTCGCGACGAGTTGTCGGTATTGGTTCAGAGACAGAAACAGCTTCCTCTTGCCCCCTGTTCAGGTGTGGGGCTGTTGCCGGCGTTAGCCTATTGAAGACTGATGTCTTTTGAGCGGCAGGAGCAGGAGTGGGAGTTGGGACGGCCAGTCTTGTAAAGACCGATCTCTTAGCAGGAGAAGCCGCCTTGACGACTTCAGGTGCAGGTTTGGCTACTCTTTTTGGAATAACCTTTTTTGGGACTGCAAGCTTCATTGTGGGCCCATAGTAGTTTTGGCCCAGTCTGGAGAAGACCGAGGCATTGGTGTTGGGCGACCCGTTGAGAGGGGCCGTAATAACTGTAAGTCGATCGAAGACCGACTTCTTAGGAGCTTCTTGTACGGGAACGTGGGTGCTGAAGCTTGTTGGGGGAAGCATAGTTCCGAAAAACAGCCCCGTGGTGGCTTGAGTAATCTGCTCCACGGGCATCGTGAACAAAGAGGCCGCTTGGGGCCCATAGGTTATGCCCCCAGTTGAGGCAGGATGCAAGTTGCAGCTGCAGTTGGAGCACTTTGAACAGGTGGATGCCATTGCTGTTTTGTTTTCTGCGCCAAGCAAGAGACCAAATCTTAGTAACTTGAAACCTAAGGGCAACCATTAACAAACTGCGATTCGTTCGCGAATATACGACACACGAAGTGTGGAGTGGAAAGAGGAAAAGGTCCCACCGGGCGTGCCAGAATTTGTTCCCGTCCTAATGGCGGCCGAGACATTAGGACGTCTTGCCTGAGATTCGGGGCAGATGTTATTTCGTTTTACCCGTCTACCTCTCCGAAGATGCCAAGTTGATTTATGACACCATGTATCGGAGGTTTAGACGGATGCGACCGATGTAGCAGACTTCGTCAGATTCCCCCTCGTTTGAGGGGTTTTTGATTGTGGGGACGCTTTTCCCTGCAGGCATAAGCCCCTGCAGATAATTACGCTACCGCATCGCGGTAGCCACTTTCTCCTTCTCCAGAATTTCACTTCGTGTCGTGTGTGTTTGTTTTGTTTGTGATTGCCCGTGGATTGTATACGGAGACTAAGTGATGCCGTCGCCCGTAGGACGTAGATTAGTCCAAATCCGTATTTACTTAGATTTGGATTTGGTGTTTTAGTTTAAGGATACGTTAGCCATATTTAGGCTAAGATCGACTTAAACGTTCGTTAAGGATACGTTAGTCTGATTTGAGACTAAGATCAACTTAACGGGATCGTTTGGATCCGACAAGAGAGCAATTGGCTCTATTGTTTAGTTTAATGACATTGTGGTCCATAGGTAGTTTAAGGACGTTGTGGTCCATAGGTAGTTTAAGGACGTTGCGGTCCATATTCCAGTTTAGGGACATGGTGGTCCATATTCAGTTTAAGGACGCTTAAGTCCGTGAGTTTAAGGACCCCACAGTCCGTGTTTTAGTTTAAGGACGCATAAGTCCGTGGGTTTAAGGATCCCACAATCCGTCTTTTGGTTTAAGGACGCTTAAGTCTATGAGTTTATGGACCCCACAGTCCGTGTTGATATGTAGTTGTCGGGACCCGTCACCTCTCTGACGTCGTTGAAGGATTACAACGATAGGCGTCAAAGGAGTTTGGAGATGTACCCTCGAACCGGGTGTAAATTGATTTAAGAGAGCAGCTGTGCTCAGTCAATTTAATTTGAGGATTTACGGCCATGATTGGGCTAAGTTCAGTTGAAAAATGTTCAACGCTTTTATTTGTTTTTGGCTTATTAGGCCTGTGCTAGGGCTTTGCCCATGTTTAAGTAATGCATTGCATTACTTTTGGTCTCTGTTGGACTTTTATTTGGGCTCTGCCCCTTTAAAATAATGCATTTCATTATTTATTATTTTGTTTGGGCTCTGACCATATATAAATGATGCAGAGCATCAATTTTGTTTGGGCTCTTCCATTTTTATTGCATTGCAATTTACTTTGGCCTACTAGGCCTTTCTGATTTGGGCCTGGCCCTTTAGTAAAAGAAATGCATTGCATTTGTCAGGCGCTTTGCGCCAATCACTGAGCGCAAGCGCTTGTGGTGATGGCACGTGTTACGCAAGCGCAATGCACTGCGCCAGTACGCTGCGCTTGCGCTGCTGACACGTGGTGCGCTCTGGTGAGTTGCGCCAATTTCAGAGTGCAAGGCACTTTCTTAAAGCGCATAGCGCAAGTGATTCAGATGTTGACAAGTGGCGCTCTCTGGTGGCTTGCGCCAACCCAGGAGCGCAACAGTGCAGTTTCTGCAAGTGCAAGGCACTATTTCAATAATCTTGAGAATCTTTAAGATTCCAGAACCAATGGTTCATAAAAAAGTGCAAAGCACTGTTTGATTTCTTGATCCAATTTAGATCAAAGAAAACAAGTTTTTTCTTGTTTTCAGAGAACCAGTGGTTCATAAAAGAGTGCAAAGCACTTATTATTATATGAAGATCATTGATCTTGTTCTTAGATCAATGATCTATTAGAAGAAATTCTTCTATTTTATGAAGGTTTTTACCTTTTTCTTGAAATTTTTTCAGAGTTCTCTCTGTTTTGAAGTTCTCAATCTCTCCAATGTTGATGATTTTGATTTGGGGTCTAGGGGCCTTTATATAGTGCCCATAAATTTGTTAAATTTATTAAACAGATCTTTCTCTGAGTGATTTGGGGAATTTTCCCCACCGTTGGATCTTTGATACAAGGGCTTCTGTTATTCAGAAGGCAATCTTCTTATTTTAACAAGAACAGAAAAATCTTGCTAGAATTTAATTCTGTTTGGCGCAAACGCCCCAGTGCATGACACGTGTCAGCAGCGCAGAGCGCAGCGCAACTCAACTGCGCTGACACGTGTCGCGCAGAGCACGGCGCAGCGCAACTGCGCTGACTCATGTCGCACAGCGCACGGCGCAGCGCAGCGCTTGCGCAACTGAAGCGTTACTTCCTTTAATTTTATTTTAAATAGAGCTTTGCTCTAATTGGGCGCGCTGCCTTGGGCCCTGCGCTAGCGTATCAGCTTTCGACACGTGGTGCGTTGCATGCAGCGCTAAGAATTTGAAGCGTTGCTTCAAATTTTGAATTTTGAAATTCAAACAGAGCTTTGCTCTGATTGGGGGAAACAAGAGGACTTTCTTGCTCGTCATGATAGTATGCTATTTGGTTTTACTTTATCTTAACATATTGACTTGTATTAGTTTACTGTCTTATTCTCACATGTTGATAAAGCCTTTAGGATATGTACTCGAATACTGGGACTATGATGAGATCATACTAGTGGGGCCAGCGTAGTATATGAGTACATCCTATAATTCTTCCTAGTCAAGGGTGTATCGAGACAGGGCATCGATACACCAGAGTAGACTATCGTATACGCATCTTGACCCATATGATGGGCGATGGATGATCCCATATCCATCGGTGTTTGGCATCAAAGATGGTGTACGGGTGCTCAGTGGAGACTGGGTAAACTGGACGGACTCGCCGAGAACTCCCAGATGGTATTATACCTCACGTCAGATGGAAGTTCTCCGGTGACACTGGTACAGGTTAGTCTGTAGACCCGAGATCGTCATAGAGTCTTGTGTGATTTCCACTGTGCTTTGATTTCCACCTTACCATGTCCAAGAGGGCGTGCAAAACGGTGGCTTTTGGGTACAATCCCGAATCACATGGAGGCAATGAGCGATAGGAGGGTATTCGTCTCTCCCGGTATAGGGAGTTGATGTTGTGCTGTGTTCGATTGGCTATAACTGGAAGTCCCTGGCCAGGGCGGATACTGAGTACTACTGGTAAGTGTTATCAGTAGGTTCTCGACCTGTTATGAGCCTCACATCGACACGACTTATCGGTTACTGGGGTCTGACGTATACCACCCCTAGACTAGATATGCAACATATCAGACGAAGAGAACGGACTGTACGGGAGTGTTACTGATTGGATTCATAGGAGAATGTACATGCTTGCTTGTTGATCTTCTGATCGCTCAATACCTGGGTGGCTGTTACGTTTAGCTGACCGCTTGCAGCTTGTGGGTGTTTGATATGATCATCACCTGCTACCGGCGCATTGACGATTCTTTAGAGTCCTACACAGAGGTTTCTTGACTCAGGCAAAATGGAGTAGGAGCACATATGTGATATGTGCGGCATCGAGAATAATACAATATGAGATACCGTATTCTATTCTCACGATGTATGATATCGGCCGGCGATATTTGATATCAGCCGGGTCATCAGATCGAGTGTTGATTCGATGAATCGGTACATGCTATATTAGTCGGTTATATTCGATATAGCCGGATTGTCGGATCAAGTGTTGATTCGATAATTTAATGTATAATTATATATGTGATATATTACATTATATTATCTAATATTGGCTCGCTTTATTATTTCATTTTCTCACCGGATAATACATTGATATATTTGCGATATATGTTAATTGTATTATTTTCTTTTGTTGCAAATATATATTATATATATGATATATAATATTGTAACATGTTATGATTACTAATGCAACATGTTTAGTGGAGATTAAACATGGTTAGGGTTTGATTTGGGTTAGCTCTTTCTTGAAGCTTCTAGAAGGTTTTACTTTGTTTCTAGTAAAGATATTATGGTTGATATTTTGCTAGAAATTTCTTTGACTCAAACCATACCCTTAACCCTAGTTAAGTCTCTACATTGGTTAGCCTCTTCATCTTTGACCATGGTGGCATTTGTAATCATAATTATCTTTTCATTGTTCATCACAAAAGGATATTCATTCTTCTTCTTCTTCCTTAAGTTCGCAAATGCTTTCTAGGTTTTTATTTTGTGATGAAAGAGTGTGAGAATTTGATAATAAAAGAGAGCATAAATCTTACTTCATCATCCTCATTTAATCTAGCTAATTAGATTAGGGTGTTCACCTCATTAGTGAGTGAGAGCTTGAGTTAAAGAGATTTCAAGGTAGATCATCTTCGAATAGGAAGACTACAAGCAAGCATGGATCGTTCGGCTTGTGAAGCCTCTCTTGAGTCCGGGAGATCATGGATCGCAGCGAAGGGACTTCTACTCAGAGCTTATGAAGCGAAGGAGCGGACTACAAAGGTTGTAATCCCTCTCTCTTAGTTGTAAAGATATTTATTTGCATATTTAACCCTAATTATCTACCAAAGATCCTAGCTTTGGGTTGTTCGGCACGTCTAAATTTTAAATCGGGCATGGTTGATGCCTTATAGACCCTTGTAAGAGTGCCTAGTAACTCTACACATACACAACACGATATCAACCCCTAATACCGGGAGAGACGAATCCTATTTAACCGCCACTGCCTCCAAGTGTTTCGGGACTGCACCCAACTACTACCTGTTTGCATGACTCCTTTGAGCCGTGGTAAGGTAGTAATCTAAGTACAGTGGGAACACACCCGAGGCGAAGTAGCAGTATCAATTCGACGGACTAAGCTGTACTCATGTCACCTGGGAACTGCTATCTGACGATGGGTGTAAAACCAACCTGCAGTTCCTTGCGAGTCCTGTTCGGTGTACCCGTAACCTAACGAGCACCTGCATACTATCTCCAGTACGATGTACTGATGGCTGTGGGACAGACCATCTCCCCAACTGGGATGAGAAGCGTACACACTAGTCTACTCCGGAGTATCGATGCCCCATCTCGATAATCCTACGACCAGGGACCTGTATAGGATGTTGCTTATAGACTACCCAGCCCTCACTAGTGCGACTGCCATCATAACGCTGGTAATCAAGCAAAGATCCTAAGGGCTATACTAATATGTATAAGCGATACGTTAAAAGAAACATATGCACATATTAAAGTAGACACAAACTAAGTAGCATACTACCATTTTTAGCAAGACTGTCAATACAACTGTCAATATCCAAAGCATCCATTAAGTAATATACATACTAGTATGATACAGTAATGTCCTCTAGGGCATAAACACTAACAATCTCCCACTTGCACCAGGGCCATGTACTGGCATATCGCAGACCTATCATCTCGAATAGCCTCTCGAACTGCGTCTGAGGAATGGCCTTTGTGAATGGATCAGCAGTGTTATTCTCCGTATCTACTCTCTTTACCTTGATCTCCGGCGATCTACGATCTCCCTGATCAGGTGATACCGCCTTAAGATGTGTCTGGACTTCTGATGGGACCTGGGTTCCTTCGCTAAAGTTATAGCACCGTTGTTGTCGCAATATAGAGGTATTGGATCAACACTAGTAGGAACCACCTGAAATTCTGTAAGGAACTTCTTCATCTAGACAGCTTCTTTTGCGGCATCGCAAGCAGCTATGTACTTCTCTTCCATCGTAGAGTCAGCAATGGTGTCCTGCTTGGAACACTTCCAACAGACCGCCCCTCCATTGAGAGTAAAGACATAACCCGACATGGACTTGGAGTCATCCTTGTCACTCTGGAAGCTGGAGTCGGCGAAGGCTGTAGGGTTACTAGGCACACTAAGGAGGCTCTACAAGGCATCGACCATGCCAAAATTAAATTTTTATGTGCCGCACAACCCTAAGCAAGATCGTTAACTAGAGTTTAGGCGAAACTAATGGCAAGTAAACAACTTTACACTAAAGGGAACGCGATATACAACCTTTGTAGATCTGTCCTCCACTTCATTTGCTCCTTGTTGAAGTCCCTTCACTGCGACCAAGGTTCTCCCGGGCTCTTCTATGGCTTCACGACACGAAGGATGCGACCTTGCTTAAAGTCTCCGAGGCTGAAGATGATCTATGTCGAGGGAATTCCGACTCAAGCTCCTACTTCACTAACTAGAGAATTAGTGAATTAAACACCCTATACTAAAGTGCTAATCTAGTAGAGGATGAAGAAATAGGAAGTGGGTTCTCTTTAGAATTTTATTTTTCACACTCTTTCTCACTTTGGATCAAACCCTAGTTTTCTTTTCCCTTTTCACAATGAAGAAGAAGAAGAAAAGAAAGAGATGAGGATAATGATCAAGTGAGAAGAGTAACCATGGTGAGTGAGTATCATATACTAACCCTTGTAGAGACTTAACCCAAGGCTAATGGTTATGGTTGGGTTAATAAAAATCCATAGTAAAAACAAAATCAAGTTGGATTAGTCAATGCATCTACAAGCTTCCACAAGCTTCATGTATTTTCAAATCCTCCACTTGATTTTGCAATTACTTTAAATATTAAAAACCCAAAATAAACATTAGCATAGTGTAAGTCTCATACACCCATGGATTGTGTATCATCAACCATGATACTATATGATAACACATTTTAAACATATATCATATATATATTAAAGTAGTGTACAAGTGAGAAAAACCCTAAAGTGAACAAGTGTTAGTAAATGTAAACTAGTATATCTAATATACAATTATACACTTAATTATTAAATCAACACTTGACTTAATAATCCGGTCACATCTCATATAATCGGCTAACATCCATTGTATCGACTTATTGAATCAACACTTGATTCGATAACCCGGCCATATCATATATAACTGACCGATACATATAGTCATGAGAATAGAATACGGTATCACATACACGCATTTATTCTCGGTCTCGCACATATCACATACGTGCACCTATTTCGTTTTGCCTGAGCCAGTAAAACCTCTGTGTAGGACTCTAAAGACTCGTCAATACGCCGGCAGTAGATGATGATCACATCACACACCCACAAGCCATCAGCGGTTCTAGCCGGACGGAACGGCTACCCGGGTATTGAGCGATCAGAAGATCAGCAAGCAAGCCCTCTCCAACTCCTGTAAAAGCCAGCCGGTAACACTTCCCGTATAGTCCGGTCTCCTCGTCTGATATGTCGCATATCAAGTCTAGGGGTGGTAAACGTCAGACCCCAATAACCGATAAGTCGTGCCGATGTGAGGCTCATAACTGGTCGAGAAACTACTGGCTACACTTACCAGTAAATCTCGGAATCAGCCTTGGCCAGGGACTTCCCTGTCACGGCCAATCGAGCACAGCGCAACATCAACCCCCAATACCAGGAGAGACGAAACCCCTCCTATCGCTCATTGCCTCCATGTGATTCGGGACTGTACCCAAAAACCACCGTTTTGCACGCCCTCATGGACGTGGTAAGGTGGAAATCAAAGCACAGTGGGAATCACACAAGACTCTATGACGATCTCGGGTCTACAGACTAACCTGCACAAGTGTCACCAGAGAGCTGCCATCTGACGTGAGGTATAATACCATCTGGGAGTTCTCGGCGAGTCCGTCCAGTGTACCTAGTCTCCACTGAGCACCCTTATACCATCTCTGATGTCAAACACCAATGGATATGGGATCATCCATCGCCCATCTCATGGGTCGAGAAGCGTATACGCTAGTCTACACTGGTATATCGATGCCCCGTATCGATACACCCACGACTAGGGACCTTGAAGGATGTACTTATGGACTACCATGTCCCCACTAGTATGATCCGCATCATAGTCCAGGTAGTCAAGTACACATCCTAAGGGCTTTACCAACATGCAACTAAAAGACGGTATAAAGAGACAAGTATACATGTTAAAGTAAAGTGCAACCAGATAGCATACTATCATATCGAGCAAGAAAGTCCTCTCTATATATGTCCAAGCATCCAATATAATATACTTCATCTGTACAATACTGGCCTCTAGGGCATACATACAACTAACAATCTCCCACTTGCACTAGGGCCAGCTGCTGTAGTATCGCATACCGAGCATCCCGAAGAGTCTCTCAAACTGTATCTGGGGAATGGCCTTCGTGAGTGGATCCGCTGTGTTGTTCTTCGTGTCAACCCTCCTGACCTCGATCTCCCGGCGATCAACTATCTCCCAGATCAGGTGATACCGCCTCAGAATATGCCTGGATCGCTGATGGGACCTGGGTTCCTTGGCCAAAGCCACCGCTCCATTGTTATCGCAATAAAAAGGTATTGGATGCTCAATGGATGGAACCACTCCAAGTTCAGTAATGAACTTCTTGATCCAGATAGCCTCTTTGGCAGCATCGTTGGCAGCGATGTATTCAGCTTCCATCGTCGAGTCTGCCACGGTTTCCTGCTTGGAACTCTTCCAGCTAACCGCCCCTCCGTAAAGGGTAAAGACAAATCCCGACTGCGACATAGAGTCGTCCTTATCACTCTGGAAGCTCGAGTCGGTAAAGGACTCCACTTGGAGTTCTCCATTACGATACACCAAGAGCATCTCTCTAGTCCTTCGCAAGTACTTGAGAATGCTCTTCACAGCTGTCCACTGACTCTCTCCAGGATCAGCTTGATACCTACTCACTACACTTAGTGAGTATGCTACATCGGGTCTGGTACATAGCATCACGTACATGATAGAGCCTACTGTCGAAGCATAGGGTATCCCTTGCATGCGAGCTTTCTCCAAATCAGTCATGGCAGACATCTCTTTGGAGAGAGTGAGCCCAGAGATCGTGGGTAAAAACCCACGTTTGGACTCTTCCATACTAAACCTCTTTAGTATGGTGTCAATGTACCAGGATTGGGACAATCCCAATATCCTTTTAGATCTATCTCTATAGATCATAATTCCCAATATGCAGGAGGCATCACCAAGATCTTTCATTGAGAATCTTTGTGATAAGAAGAGCTTCACCGATTGCAGCATAGGAATATCATTTCCTATCAAGAGTATGTCGTCCACGTACAATACAAGGAAGACAACCTTACTCTCTGCCACCTTCTTGTAGATACAAGGTTCATCTAAATTTTTGACGAAATCAAACTCTTTGATAACGACGTCAAAGCAGATGTTCCAACTCCGCGATGCTTGCTTTAATCTATAAACGGATTTAAGCAGCTTGCACACCTTCCCGCTGCTCCCATTATCTACGAAGCCCTTTGGCTGAGTCATGTACACGCACTCTTCTAAATCACCGTTTAGAAAGGCGGTCTTAACATCCATTTGCCAGATTTCGTAGTCATGATATGCAACGATGGCAAGCATGATCCAGATGGATTTAAGCATAGCCACTATTGAAAAGGTTTCGTCATAGTCCACACCTGCTCTTTGACGAAAACCCTTTGCAACAAGTCTAGCTTTGAAAGTCTCCACTTTCCCATCTACACCAAGTTTTTTCTTGATGATCCACTTGCTCCCAATGGGTTTTACCCCTTCAGGAGCAACTTCCAAAGTCCACACTTTGTTGGTGTACATGGATTCCATCTCGGACCGCATTGCATCCAGCTATTTCACTGAGTCCCCACTCGTGATGGCCTGCTCGAAGCAAGTTGGGTCATCATCAACCATGATGCAATCCTCGCTCCCACCATCCATGAGAAAACCGTAGTATCTCTCAGGTGGGTGAGGAACCCTACTAGATCGGCGGAGAGGCTGAGGTTCGTTGAGAACTACCGAATCCTCTGGTTCCACTAAATCTTCAGTTGCAGTTTGTGTATCTGGAACCTCTTCCAGGTCTACCACTTTGCCACTAATTTCTTTTACTAGAAATTCCTTTTCTAAAAAGGTGGCATGTTGAGCTGCAAACACTTTTTGTTCCTCACTGTGGTAGAAAAATACCCATATGAGTTCTTTGGATATCCCACAAACTTGCAAAGAACTGACCGTGCCTCGAGTTTGTCCGGATTTTGTCTTTTGACATAGGCCAGACAACCCCATATCTTAACTCGTTTAAGATATGGTCTCTTCCCACTCCATATCTCATATGGTGTGGTAGGTGCAGATTTAGATGGAACTTGATTCAATAGGTATGCTGCTGTCTCCAGCGCATACCCCCAGAAGGAAATAGGTAACTCAGCTGTGCTCATCATAGAGCGCACCATATCTAATAGGGTGCGGTTCCTTCGTTCAGATATACCGTTGTGCTGTGGTGTATATGGAGGAGTCAGCTGAGAGAGAATCCCATTCTCTTTTAGGAAGTCCAGGAATTCATTGCTCAAGTATTCACCTCCTCGATCAGATCGAAGGATTTTAATACTTTTCCCGGTTTGGTTCTCGACTTCTTGTTTATATTCTCTAAATTTCTCAAAAGCTTCTGATTTGTGTTTCATCAGGAACACATATCCGAATCTATAGAGATCGTCAGTGAATGTAATGAAGTACGCAAAACCATTCCTGGCATGTGTAGACATGGGGCCGCATACATCACTATGTACCAGTCTCAAGAGTTCCGTAACTCTTTTTCCGTGTCCCGTAAACGGAGTTTTGGTCATCTTGCCTTTGAGACATGACTGGCAAGTGTCATAAGATGAAAATTCAAACGGATTTAAATATCCATCCTTATGCAACTAAGCTAGTCGTGTCGCATTGATGTGACCCAGTCTACAATGCCACAAGAAGGATTCGTTCATTTCTGAACTCTTCCTCTTGTGTGTGTTTGTTATGCTTAGAACTGTTGATTGATTTAGAACATAAATGTCATTGCACAACGTGCCTGATCCATCCAACTTTTGGTTAAGGAAAATGTTCATAACATTATCCTGTAGTACAAAATTATATCCCTCTTTACTCAACAAAGAAACCGATATAATGTTGCATATCAGGTTCGGCATGAAATAGCATTTGTTCAGAATCAATGTATTACCAGTTGGCAAAACAAGGTGATATTCCCCAACGGTTTTAGCTGCAACAATTGCACCATTTCCAACCCTTATGTCTTTATCACCTTCTCCAAGTTCTCTACCTTTCCTAAGCCCATGTAACTGATTATATATATGGGATCCTGACCCGATATCCAATACCCAGGACGTAGAGCAAATGGAGAAACCGTTCTCTGTAACGAACACACCCGAAGAAAATGCATCAACATGTACTTTCTTCATTCGGGTGGCATAGGAATCCTGGTATTCCCCTATATCCTGTTCAGTCCTATAACTCTTATAAGAAAGAACGGAACCAACGTTCCCCAGCACAGTATAACATGTGGGTTCGGTCAATACATCCATATTATTATCTTTATTAAGGCATGATATGGTCGCTACCTGGAGAGAGAGAAGAAAACACTTTAGCGTATGCTCTTGCAAGATCAGATTGGTTATTATCTTATCTAATTAGGATGGCTCCCACTGTTTTTAGCAAATCTTCCTTCAAACCCTAAAAGGAAAGACTAGCCGGGATTAATTACACCCTACAACTTCGCCAATCTTTCAGCCAGGCCAGTGTCGGTACTTTGAGGGAGGTTCCCCGTGCTTTCACACGGACCTAATTAAAGTAAACCTCGTTTTCCCAGAGGCGTAACCCCGTTGACACCTTTCTAGACACCTACTTGATCGGCTAATTGTCCTGTGTAAAACTCTTCCGGGAGTAACAATTACTCGCAGTGGGTATCGGGATCCAACTATCTCATAGAAAGTATGCAATCTCATTGCAAATTTCAACACTTGAAATTCCCGATAATATTTTGCCCCAAACAATCTATGACCTTGACAAGGTCAACAAACCATAGACCGTAAGTCAAGTTCAACCCGTCATTTCTTGATTGAATTAAACCCACCCGCACGACCCTTGACAAGGTCAACAAGGCCGTACGACTACCCTAAAACAATCTGCATCATATGCATAAGCAGATAAATACTGGTCAGCTACCGTACACCACGCCTTGACAAGGTCAACAAACGCAGCACGAATACTAAGCAGGACTTATCTGAAATGACGGAGGGCTACGACAGGTTTTTCTGAAAACCTATTGCGTAATGAACTTCATATCGTCGTAGAATCGTGTGAATTTTGAAATGGAGTGATTTTGAGGCTTTCATTAGTTTTGCTAAAGAGGTCACTCCCGGTGAAGGGATCTCGGCTCTTTCCTTATGGAATAAGGTGCAGGATATATCATATACATCACTATGCAAAGCAAAACTCCAAAAGCAGTCAAAAGTCAAACCGAGTATTGTAGCATCTGCCAGTTTTGCTAAAGAGGTCACTCCCGGTGAAGGGATCTCGGCTCTTTCCCTATCGAATAAGGTGCAGGGTATATCATATATACTGCTATGCAAAGCAAAACTGTAGCTACCTTTTTTATTTGAAAATTTGATTCTACAACATTTTTTAGGTTTCTTTTCTTTCATTAATCACATTAATGAAGTCCCATCATTTAAGTCACCTAAACATCACAGATAAATACGACGTACACTTATGCCATCCGCATTCGCCTCGATGTCCCCTCGTGCACCGTTAGGTTAGGTAACTAACGGTAGAGCAGGGCAGGGCTAGCGCGGGTGTAAAACATAAGTAACGCCTATATAATATATCATATATATACTATATACAGTATTTATCACATAACATCAAATGATCACATCACAGATATCGTAGCAGAAGTAACATATGAAATATTGGATATACTAGGATGTTCGTGTTTTATTTTGAGCCTCTATAAAACACGGATTCCACGGTCGCGACGAATAGCCAAACCCACACCCCTAGACCCCTACGAGAGCGGCAAGCAACCCTACCAATTCTGGAGTTAGGAGACCCGGACTCGACTCCTCGAGTTGGTCTCCTACTGGACTCCAGAACCCGGTTACTTGTGCTCTCCTCCTTGGGTCTATCCTAGTGCGGAAAAGTAAATAATATACAAAAGGTGACATCAACCTCAACCCGGAAGTGCCCCAATAAAAGAATATTACTTACAATTTATTTTACATGAATGAAAAAAACTCTCATCTCACATAAAACCCCCGGCTATTCAGAACGTGACGATCCAATATAACATATCCAGCAACACATAACATCACATGTCATCAATATAAGTAAATATGCGCATCCCAATTGTCGTTGACATATAGCAACGAAACCGGCGATATAACATATTACACTTACGGTCGCAGAAAAGAAAGTGTAAAACTACAACATTTGGAATCCACAATCTCTTTAGACATCGTAAATCCGAAATATCACATATTTCGCATTTCATGCCTAACCTGTGTGATTCCACATATTGTATCACATTCCAGATAAATAGACAGTATTAAAGTTTCCGAACAGATTATCAAACACCCAAGATTTCCTAAATAGCTCAACACTTGAGCGGAGTTCAAAAATTCCAGAATACGTCACAGTAGCAACGGTCCAGCCGTAGAAGGGTCAAGCCAACGCCTCACTTGTGGCATGCCGTACTGCCCCAAACCCTAAGGTTCAAAGGGCAGGTGTAGGGTTCCTAGGCACTCTTGTGAAGGTTCGTAAGGCATCAAACATGCCCGGATTAAAATTTAGACGTGCCGAACAACCCAAAGCCGGGATCTTTGCTAGATTATTAGGGTTTAACATGTAATTAGATAACATTTATCTAAGTGTGAGGGATTACAACCTTTGTAGTCCGCTCCTTCACTTCACAAGCTCCGAGTAGAAGTCCCTTTGCCGCGATCCACGATCTCCCGGACTCATGAGAGGCTCCACAACTCGAACGATCCATTCTAGCTCGTCGTATTCCAAATCTCCGATGATCTACCTCGAGGTTGCTTCGACTCAAGCTTTCTCACTCTTAAAGAAGAGAACACACTAATCTCAAGGGCTAGATGAGATGAGGATGAGAGAGTAGTGATTTAGCTTTCCTTTTTATATCATTTTCTCATAATCTTTCATCACAAAAGAATTTTCAAGAGAGCTTCTTCTTTCAAGAGAGAAGAAGAAGATGATAATGGATCAAGAATAATGATAATTCATTTTCTTTTGTGATGAATAGAAATATAAACATATGATTTAATTATTAACCATGGTCAAGGATGAATGGATGAGAATGTGTAGAGAAACAACTAGGGTTAGGGTTTGGTTAAGTTAAAAAATGTGTCATCCAAAATATCTTTACAAATGACAAAAGAAAATTGCTTCTAGAAAGAACTTGAAGCAACTAAACCCAATCAAACCCTAACCTCAATTAATCATCCTTAAACATGTTTAACAATTAATCATATCATGTCACAATAATATATATCACATATATATTATATATTTGCAACAAAAGAAAATAAAACAATTAACATATATCGCATATATATCAATGTATCATTTACTGAGAAAATGAAATAATAAAGTAAGCCAATATTAGTTAATATAATAATATATCATATATATTATTATATATTAAATCATCGAATCAACACTTGATCCGACGATCCGGCTATATCGAATATAACCGACTAATATATCATGTACCGATTCATCGAATCAACACTTGATCCGATGACCCGGTTCATATCCATATATCGCGAGAATCTAATACGGTATCCCATATCGCATTATTCTCGCTCCTGCGCATATCACATATGTGCCACTACTCTGTTTCGCCTGAGCCAAGAAACCTCTGTGTAGGACTCTAAAGAATCGTCAATACGCCGGTAGCAGGTGATGATCATATCAAACACCCACAAGCTGCAAGCGGTCAGCTAAACGTAACAGCCACCCAGGTATTGAGCGATCAGAAGATCAACAAGCTAGCCTGTGCGTTCTCCTGTGAATCCGATCAGTAACACTCCCGTACAGTCCGGTCTGTTCATCTGATATGTTGCATATCAAGTCTAGGGGTGGTATACGTCAGACCCCAGTAACCGATAAGTCGTGTCGATGTATGGCTCATAACAGGTCGAGAAACTACTAGTAACACTTACCAGTAAATCTCTATATCAGCCCTGGCCAGGGACTTCCAGTTATAGCCAATCGAACACAGCACAACATCAACTCCCTATACCGGGAGAGACGAATCCCCTCCTATCGCTCATTGCCTCCATGTGATTCGGGACTGTACCCAAAAGCCACCGTTTTGCACGCCCTCTTGGACGTGGTAAGGTGGAAATCAAAGCACAGTGGGAATCACACAAGACTCTATGACGATCTCGGGTCTTCAGACTACCCTGTACCTGTGTCACCGGAGAACTGCCATCTGACGTGTGGTATATCACCATCTGGGAGTTCTCGGCGAGTCCGTCTAGTGTACCCAGTCTCTACTGAGCACCCGTACACCATCTCTGATGTCTAACACCGATGGATATGGGATCATCCATCGCCCATCATATGGGTCAAGATGCGTATACGCTAGTCTACTCTGGTGTATCGATGCCCTGTCTCGATATACCCTCGACTAGGAACTGTTATAGGATGTACTCATCGACTACCGCGGCCCCACTAGTATGATCTCATCATAGTCCCAGTAGTCGAGTACAAGTCTTAAGGGCTTTATCAACATGTGAGAGTAAAACAGTAAACCAGTACAAGTCAACATGTTAAGATAAAGTGAAACCAAATAGCATACTATCATGACGAGCAAGAAAGTCTTCTCTATATATAACCAAGCATCCATTATAATATACATCATATGTACAACAATGGCCTCTAGGGCATATACATAACTAACAACAGGTCAAGACGGTCACATAATCGAGTTAAGTTTTGTTGTCTTCTAGAGGGTCCGTCACATCACATGCACGTTTTTCCGAAAGATTTAAAACCCGATAAAAATTCAACACTTGAATGTTTTTCGTGCCGGGAAAAGTTGAGTTAATGATATCCGTTTGAACATTTTAATACTTACTAAATTATCCGGAATGACATAACAAAATTAAATTCTCCGATCGAATCAACAATATCAAAATAACCCCAAAATACTCAACACTTGAGTCAGATAAAAATGCCCAGAAAAATATCAGGCAAGTGAATAGGAACATTACTGTGCAAACAGTTAAAGGCGACGTCACAATATAGCAGCGGAACCGCCGCACGAGCCATGCTCGTGCCGCGGATCCGCGGCGCTTTGGGCTCCAAACAGTGTCGTTTTTGCATAGTATTCCTTATATTTTCTTGCTGATTTTTTAAGCATTTTTAATTTGTAAAAATCCCAGATTTTAAAAAATGTACAGAGAGGGTTTGATTTCGACGTGTTCGGGTTCGTTCGGAGTTTTAACTTCGTTAACACATCGCCTAATGCTCTAGCTAGGCTCTGATACCACTGTAGGTCAGGCAGCCACCCCATCCAATAGGGTCACCGTGGCACCAACGGGTCCCTCAGCAGCTACTTTTTACGCATTCCCCCTCGCGAGGACTACAACCCGCCGGAACACCTTCCGGTCTCGGGACACCCTGGGGGTAAGAGCCTATGCTTCGCCACACTGTCACACGGTGAGAATGCCCCATAGGTTGACATCTAATGCCTAGTATCTCTGATACCACTGTAGGGTTGCTAGTCAAACTAAGGAGGCTCTACAAGGCATCGACCATGCCAAAATTAAATTTTTATGTGCCGCATAACCCTAAGCAAGATCGTTAACTAGAGTTTAGGTGAAACTAATGGCAAGTAAACAACTTTACACTAAAGGGAACGCGATATACAACCTTTGTAGATCCGTCCTCCACTTCTTTGCTCCTTGTTGAAGTCCCTTCGTTGCGACCAAGGTTCTCCCGGGCTCTTGCATGGCTTCACGACGCGAAGGATGCGACCTTGCTTGAAGTCTCCGAGGCCGAAGATGATCTACGTCGAGGGAATTCCGACTCAAGCTCCTACTTCACTAACTAGAGAATTAGTGAAGTAAACACCCTATACTAAAGTGCTAATCTAGTAGAGGATGGAGAAATAGGAAGTGGGTTCTCTTTAGAATTTTATTTCTCACACTCTTTCTCACTTTGGATCAAACCCTAGTTTTCTTTTCCCTTTTCACAATGAACAAGAAGAAGAAAAGAAAGAGATGAGGATAATGATCAAGTGAGAAGAGTAACCATGGTGAGTAAGTATCATATACTAACCCTTGTAGAGACTTAACCCTAGGCTAATGGTTATGGTTGGGTTAATAAAAATCCATAGTAAAAACAAAATCAAGTTGCATTAGTCAATGCATCCACAAGCTTCCACAAGCTTCATGTATTTTCAAATCCTCCACTTGATTTTGCAATTACTTTAAATATTAAAAACCCAAAATAAACATTAGCATAGTGTAAGTCTCATACACCCATGGATTGTGTATCATCAACCATGATACTATATGATAACACATTTTAAACATATATCATATATATGTTAAAGTAGTGTACAAGTGAGAAAACCCCTAAAGTGAACAAGTGTTAGTAAATATAAACTAGTATATCTAATATACAATTATACACTTAATTATTAAATCAACACTTGACTTAATAATCCGGTCACATCTCATATAACCGGCTAACATCCATTGTATCGACTTATCGAATCAACACTTGATTCGATAGCCCGGCCATATCATATATAACCGACCGATACATATAGTCCCGAGAATAGAATACGGTATCACATACACGCATTTATTCTCGGTCTCGCACATATCACATACGTGCACCTATTTCGTTTTGCCTGAGCCAGTAAAACCTCTGTGTAGGACTCTAAAGACTCGTCAATACGCCGGCAGTAGGTGATGATCACATCACACACCCACAAGCCGTCAGCGGTACTAGCTGGACGTAACGGCTACCCGAGTATTGAGCGATCAGAAGATCAACAAGCAAGCCCGCTCCAACTCCTGTAAAAGCCATCCGGTAACACTTCCCGTACAGTCCGGTCTCCTCGTCTGATATGTCGCATATCAAGTCTAGGGGTGGTAAACGTCAGACCCCAATAACCGATAAGTCGTGCCAATGTGAGGCTCATAACTGGTCGAGAAACTACTGGCAACACTTACCAGTAAATCTCTGAATCAGCCCTGACCAGGGACTTCCCTGTCACGGCCAATCGAGCACAGCGCAACATCAACCCCCAATACCGGGAGAGATGAAACCCCTCCTATCGCTCATTGCCTCCATGTGATTCGGGACTGTACCCAAAAACCACCGTTTTGCACGCCCTCATGGATGTGGTAAGGTGGAAATCAAAGCACAGTAGGAATCACACAAGACTCTATGACGATCTCGGGTCTACAGACTAACCTGCACAAGTGTCACCAGAGAACTGCCATCTGACGTGAAGTATAATACCATCTGGGAGTTCTCGGTGAGTCCGTCCAGTTTACCCAGTCTCCACTGAGTACTCGTATACCATCTCTGATGTCAAACACCAATGGATATGGGATTATCCATCGCCCATCTTATGGGTCGAGAAGCGTATACGCTAGTCTACACTGGTATATCGATGCCCCGTCTCGATACACCCATGACTAGGGACCTTGAAGGATGTACTTATGGACTACCATGTCCCCACTAGTATGATCCGCATCATAGTCCAGGTAGTCAAGTACACATCCTAAGGGCTTTACCAACATGCAACTAAAAGACGGTATAAAGAGACAAGTATACATGTTAAAGTAAAGTGCAACCAGATAGCATACTATCATATCGAGCAAGAAAGTCCTCTCTATATATGTCCAAGCATCCAATATAATATACTTCATCTGTACAATACTGGCCTCTAGGGCATACATACAACTAACAAAGGCCTCGATCTGGAGGTCTTTTCTGCCATACACCAAGAACATCTCCTTAGTCCTCCTCAGGTACTTGAGAATGTTCTTTACTGCTATCCAGTGCTTCTTCCCTGGGTTTCCTGATACCGGCTTACAACGCTCAATGCGTATGCTATATCTGGTCTGGTACATAACATCGCATACATTATAGAGCCTACCGCGGAAGCGTAGGGTATAATCGACATGCAATCCCTCTCCAAATCAGTCTTGGGAGACATCTCTTTGGAGAGGGTGATTCCATGACAAGCCGGTAGGTTACCGCGCTTAGAATCTTCCATACTGAATCTTTTCAGTATGGTGTCTATGTACCTGGACTGCGAAAGTCCCAACATCCTCTTTGATCTATCACGATAGATCTGGATCCCCAGAATGTAGGTCGCATCACCCAGGTCCTTCATGGAGAACTTCTGTGACAAGAGTCCTTTGACTGACTGTAGCATAGGAATATCATTTCCTATTAGGAGAATGTCATCCACGTACAAGACGAGGAATACTACAGATCTCCCTACAATCTTACTGTATATGCATGGTTCATCTGGATTCCTAATAAAGTCTAATTCTTTGACAGTATCATTAAAACAGATGTTCCAACTCCGCGATGTCTGCTTTAGTCCATAAATGGACTTAAGCAACTTGCACACTTTACCGCTGCTCCCACTCTGAATGAATCCCTCTGGCTGATCCATATAGATGCTTTCTTCCAAATTACCATTTAGGAAAGCCATCTTTACGTCCATCTGCCAGATCTCATAATCGTGGAAGGCAGTAATGGCAAGAAGGACCCGAATGGATTTGAGCATAGCCACTGGAGAAAAGGTTTCGTCATAGTCCAAACCAGGTCTTTGACGAAAACCCTTTGCAACAAGTCTAGCCTTATAGGTTTCAACATGTCCATCTACACCAATCTTCTTTCTGAAGATCCATTTGCATCCTACGGGTTTTACCCCATCTGGAGCAATGCCCAAAGTCCATACTTTGTTAGTGTAGATGGACTCCATTTCGGTCCGCATTGCATCCAGCCATTTTACCGAGTCGCCGCTCTGAATGGCTTGCTGGAAGCTAGTAGGGTCATTATTATCAATGATGCAATCTTCTCGATCCCCATCTATAAGAAAACCGTAGTATCTCTCGGGCGGGTGAGACTGCCTACTACTTCTGCGGATAGGCGCTGGTATGTCCCTTTCTTCTGAAACTTTTGGTTCTACCATACTTTCAGTAACAGCTTGTGGTTCTGGAATTTCTTCCAGTTCTATTGCGCTCCCACTCTTCTGATTTTCTAAAAATTCAGCTTCCAAGAAGTGGGCATGACGAGAAACAAAATCCTTTTGTTCCTCTGCGTAATAGAAATAATACCCTTTCGAGTTCTTTGGATATCCCACAAACTTACATTGTACTGAGCGTGCCTCGAGCTTGTCTAGATGCTGCTTTTTTACAAAAGCTGGACATCCCCATGTCTTCGGGTACTGAAGATAGGGTTTCTTCCCACTCTACATCTGATATGGTGTGGTAGGAACAGTTTTGGTTGGAATCTTGTTCAAAAGATATGCAGCTGATTCTAGTGCATAACCCCAAAAATATCGCGCTAACTCAGCCTTACTCATCATGGAACGAACCATATCCAATAGGGTTCATGTAACATCTTAGAATGTGTTTTGTAGCTAATTATATTTTAATGTGTAGTTTTTAACTAAAAGTTTACCAAATTAAGTTTTAAATAATTTATCCTATTTAATGAGTATTTTATTAGAATTTTGTTAGGCACACACACACTTGTGTATGATAGCTAGGGTTGTTTTGGGGTTTAGCCATGAGCTACAACATGGTTAACTAACCATTTCCTCTAATCATGTTTAATTTTTGTTTAAGTGTCATGGTTGTTAAAAAGTGGGAATGAATTTAAAAAGTTTTTTTTAAATGGTTGTTTCTTTTGGTTGACTTTGAGAGAGAGAGAGAGAGAGAGCATGGGGCATCATGGCTCATGCCATGCTCATTAATTGAGGGGAGAGAAAGAGAGTGGAGGGGGTTTATTGCTTTTCCTCTCATTTCTCTCTTTGTTCTCTCTTCTCACTCACTCTATCACTCTCTCTCACACACACACACTCACCTGAAGATTTCAGCAGCAGCAGCAGAAGGCTTCAGCAGCAGCAGCAAGTAGCAGAAGCAGCAGCAAGCAGCACCATCAGCAGCAGCATCAAGAGCATTAGCAACAACAGGCAGCAACTGTGGCAGCAGCAGCCCCAGCACTTGCAGCAGCTCCTCTCACTTCTTCTCCTGCTTCTTGGGGGTCTTTAGGGTATAACTCTTGAACCCAATTCCCCTTATTGCTTAGTGGTGTGTTAGTTTAACTTCGGTTAGTGTTAATTAGCTAGTTTGGTGCTAGTTTGGTGTTTTGTGAGATGTTGTGGTAAATTGTTGATTTTGTTAGCTACCTTAGGTTAATTTAGTGTTAGTAGGGTCACTCACACTGAGAAATCCCCCGATTTCACTAAAATATCATAAGGTTTCTATTTTGTGCTAAATTGTCCTTTTTAAGCGATATTTGTGATTTCTGTGATCTGCTATGGACCCGGACCTTACAGAGTAAAATTGAGCAAACTGGGACATGATACCTAGGTTTAGATCACACCACCAGAGCACGAAACCCTAACTTCCAACTCTGGCCGCCAATTTATTCATATTGGCCGCAAATTGCAGCCAGGAAGGGGACTGGGGTGTTGGGGTTTTGTGTAGGGTAGTCTGCAGTGTTGTGCAGTGTTTTGGCATGTCTAGTTTTGTAATATTCTACCTGTAGGAAAATCTGGGGTCATATATCGTTTTTGGTGTCCGTTGTGTTTGCGCGATATGCGCGATACGTGAGTGGGTTCTGTGATCCAGCGTATCGCGGCGTGTCGCTGTGGTTTTAGACGCGTACGCGTACGTTTCAGCGTATCGTGCACACGCGTGTTTAGTTCGCGACGCGAGTTTCTCGTTTTGGTTCGATATCGTGTTTCGCGGAATATTTGGCTTATATATGATTTCCATGTCTTATTTGCAAGTTTGCAGGCAGGGACTACGGACGCGGCTACAGGGGGAGCAGATGGTAGGATTTACCTAGCGTGGAGCATAGATGAGTAGATTTAACATCTACAGGGGAATCGCCCGCATGGCGTTATGCGTCTGGGCTAGGATTCAAATACTTGTCGCGCATTCTGCATCATTGTTAGAATTGTGCCTTTATTTTATTTCCTTGATACAGTGTACTGTGACTAGCAGCCGTAGGACACTGCACACATTATTGACGGTTCATGTTGCACGAGCACGGATTGTATGCTACACACACACCGTCGATAATTGCCATGTCACACACAAACCATTATAGATTCCATTGCTTATCTTACTTGACATCTATCTCATCGTATACCTGTAGTATATCATACCTTTAGTGATAGGTACATATACACCTTGCGATACAGCTATAGGTATACCATGCACATATTTTAGTTATACCGGGGGGGATTTCCAACATATGTTACTTATACCCAGGGGGTATACGACATCAGTTCTTATAGGTAGATACCTATACATTGCTACGTCTGTATGCTACACACCTATTCAGTTGTAGTTACCTATTTACCTTTACTGATGTCACTTAGCTGTACCTTATTGATTTTGCATACATCTGGTTCGGCTATATACTTTTGTTTACCAGCTCGCATTCAGATATATCGCATATATTTATTCCTGGATTTGCGCATTGTTTATTTGGATTTTCTATGATGTTTTCGGGATTTGGGAACCGCAGGAGTTCATGAAATTATGCATACATTGAACAACCCGGTTTCCTTGATATGATATTTGCGCGTCCACCATGAATTTTATCGGTGCTGATTATATACTCCATACGAGGTGTGGTTGCCGTATGAGAGTACATGGTGGGCCCGGTATGGTTCCCCTCGGCAAGAAGATCGATGGGTTTGCCGATTGAGCCTGGAGGCGGGCGAGTACCTACCGGTGATTGATTGGACCTGGCAGTTGTCCGGGGGATACTGGCCAGAGTTGAGAGATTGATGCGGGATGATCTGTACTGCCGGGGCCGAGGGCCGACACCGCAGACGGACCCCGTGGGCCGATCCGGACTGACGGAGCCCGATATACGAGGATTTCTGTGTCGATGCTTGGCACACTGTTTTCATGATATTTCTTTTAATATCTTTGTATATATAACAGGGGATTCAGCTGTTGTTATATATACCCTTACACCAATATTAGTGGAATGGGACGCTAATATACGTGTATTGCCCCTATCATATTTATTTCTGCATATATATATATTTAGGATGTTAGAGATTATTTGAGATTTGACTTGGGTTATTAGGTGATTTATTGAGATTGTATTTTGGATATGAAAGAGATTGATGATTTGTACATTCGGGATATAGGAGATCTTTTCGATATTGTACATTGAGGTGATGTGAGACTTATGATGTGAGAGCCCAGTGTGGGGGCCGATTCGAGGATTTGGGATGTGAGTGTCTTGATAGATTGTGATCCTACCATGATGTCAGGCTTCCGTGGGAATGACATATTCCACCCTATACCTCACACTTACCTAGCTTATGCACAGATTCATATAGTGGTAGTACCTGTCAGTGTACCCTTATGATAGTTGCATATCTACATTTTCATATCCTTATTGCATAGTTACTGCATATTACTGTCATGTTACTATTGCTTCACATATTGATTGTACCTGTTACTGTACTTTCCTTTATTCAGAATTTGTATGACATGTCATTACTGTAATCGCATATCTTAGATTCATGCTGTACGTGCATTCCTGCGATTACCTGCATATGTTATCTACTATTCACGAGTTGGCAACTCACCCCCCGTTGTGCCACAGGTGTTTCAGGTTGTTCCCCAGAGTAGTCGAGGCAGGCTATTTCTCTATTCAGCTATCCAGCTATCATCTTTTGCTACAGATACCGCATCAGCTCACAGTACCATTTTGCTTAGGTGGGTTAGATGATTATCTGTATTCCATATTGTACATTTGTTGTATTTTATACTCTCCATCTACTATTGTATTGTTGACTTAGAGACTTGGTGAGGACGATATGTGTATTATTGTGGATTTGATGTCTTTTATATATAGCTGTTTCTCCACTGTCTTTATTTTTGTGTTGTATTCATCTTGCCTAGTTTTACAAAAGGGGGTGTTGCTAAAATTTAAAGAAAGAAAGTAAGACTTTTAAAGAATTTGGGTTGTGTTTTCAAATGTTTCAAAAACTTATATTATCTTTTTTCCGTATTTTCATGGTTTAGATTTTTGGGTTTGGCTTTCTTTTACTACGTTGCGTCTTTAGGCGTTGCGTAGTATTAGGGCCGTCACGGGCCAATTTTGGGTCGTGACAAAGTTGGTATCAAAGCGTTAGGTTTTACCTTTCAGAGTGTAGGAAGACCTTAGTATGATGGAGTAGGTAGCTTAAGCAGAGTAACGTAGTGTGTGTATGTCTGCAGCATACCCACGGTGCGGTACCTTGCATTAACAAACCTAAGTACAATTTGCTTGAAATTCCTTCCTTGATGATTCATATCCTTAAGATTCGATTCCTATTCTTATCGAATCTTATCTTATATCTATTTATAGCCTTGCCGACGATGACTATGGGGACTCAGAGTGATGCAGCGAGGGCAGAGGTCAGAGATGGCTCGGGTGAGACGAGTACTGACCAGGATGGCACTCTAGTCGCACAGGTGCAGACGGAGCAGCCTACAATCTATACTATAGATAGGCTGGTGGCAGAGATGCAGGACTTCCGCCAGACGTTGAGTTCTTTGGTTGATGTCGTTCGGGAGCTACGACAGGAGGTTGTCACCCCTGTTACTCAGCTGTCCCTTACGATCAGCCTGCAGCAGTCCGTCACCTATATAGCACCAGTAGTTGCAGCTCCAGTTGACGAGGCGCATATTCCAGAGGCTCAGAGAGTTCCTGGACAGTGGAGGACTCGTACCAGCGTACCAGGCCAGAGACAGAGATTTGGTCGTCGAGATAGATTTCGTGGCCACCTGATTGATACGAAATATCGTGTTTGTAGTTAACCGCAATCAATAACGGTGTCGCGCGTAGCTAGACCGAGATGAGTACGGGTCGTCCTCTGGGAAACGTGGAACCTTTTATTCTTACTTTAGATGTGTTGAGAAAGAGAGGAGGAATAAAGAATTTTGTGAAAAGTTTCTAGATCTACTTTAAACAAGAATGTTAAATATAGATCTAGATTATTTTAGAGATTTAAATAATATAATAATAGGGCTTGTAGGGTTCGTTAGGATTTAGTAGTTATGGAAGATTAATTAAAAGATACCCTTTTTATCCATTAATAGATTTAGAACTAGAACAACGATGATGCATGTAGATTAGGGTTTCTGGAGGGAAAAGGAATCCCACTCGTAACCCTTATCTTGACACGGAACTCCGTTCATATCTAGCCTTTACCAAAACAATCATTAATCTAATCTCTAATCGCGGTCGGAACTAGCAAAGAATTGCTAGCGCGCCCGATTAGGATGTTAATGATTATTTTGATAAAGTTCCTAAACTTTATAGGACTTAAAAAGGGTTTAATTATTTTCATCACCCATTAACCTACCCTAATCCTACGAACCCTAACAAGCGGAGAATTACTCGCGCATGTTGGGAGAAAAAGAGATGGAGAGAAATTGCATAATTAAACTACGAAGAAATAGAATAAGAAAAAGAACTACCTTTATTAATCAACAAGATCAAGTACACTTTGATTCCTTAGAAAATGATTACAAAAACCTAGTTTTCTTCTCGATCTCTTCCAAGGAGGTAGATGAACCGTTGATGATTAGCCTGGATGCGTGAGCCGTCTTGGACTTCGTGATCTCGTCGGCTTGATGATTTTTCCAAGAGGCCCTCGGTGCCCTTTTATAGTGCAAAGCCAGAATCTTTTAGTTGAAAAGTTGGTAAAATATTGCAGTAATCAATCTCCCAAAATCTTGCATTCCAACTCATCAATAGTGCGGCGGATCCGCGACTAAAGGGTGGGTTTGGCCGCGGATCCGCGGCCAATGGTAGGGATCTTTTGATCATATTTCTCTGGCTCTCTGATGGTGACATTTGGCAATCCTAGGCATCTTTAGAATTCAGAAATCATCTCTCGGTTGCTTCCAGACTTGGTCTCCAAGTTTGCTTCTTAATTTGGCAAGTTTTCTTCAACAAATTGATTTGTTTGTTAAATCCTGCATAACAACTTGGAAATATTCTGCACAACAACTCAAATAAGATTTTAGTAGACTTTGTTCTACTAGGATTAGACCAATAATATTATTTGCATACATTTTCCTACCAAATAATAATTAACATATATTAACACATGGAAAATAATGTTTTTACACATAAACCCTCATATGTATAATATATTATAATATAGTCCTTTTTTAATATAAAAATGGTAGGAAAAATATACTACAAATGTGCAGTTTTATCGACTGAACAAATACCCCCAAACTTATCTTTGATCGTCCCGAGCAAATTAGTTTATTTAAGAGGAGAAAAAGAAAGGAGAAAACTAAGCACACTTTCGTAGGCAGACACGATTGCACTGAGCGCGTGCAACAAGCCGTTAAACCTCTATGTGTCCCTAGTAGGAGGAGTGTTGTCTCCTGAGGGTTTTCAGCGGATTACACCCACAAAATCCTATAACAAAAGAAAGATGGTGAAATTTACACATAAAGACAAGAACCATAAAAGAAATACTTTGAAAAGAAGAGTTTCCAACTATACTAGCTTTTCAGTTGTCATGAGCCCTATCTTAATAGTCATGAAAAAATGTTAGAAATCACATCATCCCTCAATAAAACATCGTCTTTATTCTTCATTCCTACCTTTCATCCAAACATTGATCATATAACCCCACGTGTGTGTAAAGAAAATCCCTACACTCGGAGAATTCAATTCAAGCTATCATACTCTTGTCCATCTACCTCAGTACTTTTTAATTTTATGAATACTAAGATTCGCTCACACATTTTCATGCGACCGTTAGTACTTCTTGAGGTACTAACCAACCGATTACTCCTGTGCTTGCTGATTAGGTGATAATATTTTCCTCGTCTTGCACCACCTAAGGCTTAGCAGTGACTCCCAGACCAGTTGGCCTTAGGGCACTAGGTGAAGAGGCACCCTCGCTATATTTTTTTATTGCTGCCTTGGCGATACAAAACCAGTGTTTATTTTTTTTCTTTTCACCATTTTTATATTTTCTTCAATTTTTTTTTCTTCCTTCATACTTTGGCTTTTAGACAAGAGCATTTCAAGGTATCCTCTACTATCCCGAGTTTCAAGACGTGTGTAAGTGCATATAGTAGGGTATCAACATTCAAATGTTTGGCTTCCAGAATAGAAACTATTTTTCAGACTTATTTTTATCCTCAGATTAGTGACTTCCTTCATCTTACTAACCCTTGGGACAACAGCTCATAACTACTTATTACTAGTTCGTGTAAGAAAACTTCTAATTTTCTTGGTTTTCTTAAACTATTCCAATCTTTTGGATGTAATTTTTCACTTTCTACTCTTTTGTTATAATTTTTTTTTTATAAATTTTTGAAAATGTTGTGCTTATGCAAAATATGATGCAAATTGATGTGTAAATAAGCACAAACCTCCCCCAAACCTGTTTACAGCAATGTCCTCACTGATGTCATCCGTTAAGCTCAAAAAACCTGTAGACTTGGGAGGAAATTATTAATGGGGGCAAGAATATATGAAAGTGAAAATGCTCCCCCAAACTTATTTTTGGCTGACAAATTTGAGGACAAAAGTTATGATCAAGAGCCAAAAATATACCCCCCCTCAAACATGAGTTAGACAATACGAAGCATTTTAAGAGGGGGTGAGTCATTTGGTCAAAATAAGACTTTACAAAGACCAAAAGTTAACACCAACCATTCAAAGATTTTATTAGTATAGCGTATAGGTTGGTGGAAGAATGTGTTGTATCGAGTCAAGAAATAATGGGGAAGGGATAAGAAGTGGTTTGGAAAGGGTTTGAAATTAGAGAAAAGAAAGAATGAGGATGAATGTGAATGATTAGGAAGAAGGAATGGTGACGGTTCAACCTTTATAGGTGGAGATTGATCAATCACAAAATCCGTATTGTTTAAAAATTCAAGTTCGTCAGCAAAAAGTTCTTCAAAACTTTTATCAATGGTGTGATTGAACATTTTGCTGTCAAAGAGTTTTGTGCCAGAATTTATCCTACTAGATTCAAAAATTATTGAGGTAGAGGACTCGAAAAACTCATCTACCTCATTTTCAAAAATATCAAGTTGAATTTCTGGTATTAGTGAACTTGAGTTAACGGATTGTGATTCATCAAAACTCACTGAAACTATAGGAACAGAAGAAGAACCGGAGAAAGTAGAAGGTGAAATGGGTAAACAAATCGGTGTGTCGAGTGTTGCTGAACCAGATGTGGAAGATGGAGGCTGTATTTCGATCTGATCTTCGGGTATACCATTATCATCAACTTCAAGACATATTTGGGATTCGGGAAGAATTAAAGGCTCAAGATGATGACCATAAGGAAGTGAAAGGATTTGATGAATTGGTGGGCCAAAATCATCCAAAATTTCGGGTTCATCAATCAAAATATCCCCAACGTCAATCACCTCATTCAAGTGAAGGTTAAAATTCTCAAATTCCTCATCAAAAGCATGGTTTTCAATCAGTTTTGGTTCAAGAGTGGAGGTGTAGAGATCACAAGGGTTGGGTATGGTTTCACTTGAAAGGGACCCTTCACAGTTGGGTAAATCAAACACTACAAAGTCACACAACTTATCAGTCATTCTATTTGGTGTACTTGATGAATCTATGAAACTGGAGTTGTGGATTTCAGTTTGGAGGTACAGTTATGTCTTTTTACCTAAATCCTTCATAATTTGGTTCGACATTTCCATAAATTTTTCTAATGTCTGCTCCAGACTAGTCTTGGGCTGATAAGGGGTTTCAGTATAAGATTGAAATTCCTGTGGATAATTAAAACTCCCAAATGACTGATTAGAAGAACTGTCTAGAGTAGGTGGAAAAGTCGGATTGGATTGATAGGAACAGAATGGTTGCTGAACTTGGGTAGGAGTAAGATCAATATTATGATAAGAAGAATATTGATATGGGTTGGTTGGTTGGCTATATACAAACCGCATATCAAACTCTTCTCCGGACAGTGGTGGTGATGGTTGATATTGGTTCGGGTTGAAACTTTGGCCTCTAGACCTAGCTATGTGCTCAGCAATGGACATTCGTCTAGGGGCTTCCTCACTCTGGGTATGAACTGAAACAGGTGTAGGATTAGGATATGGTTGATAAGACCTAGACTGAGGTGGCCAACTGTTTCTTCCTGCTTGTTCTATATGATCTCTTAAGGACATGGAAGAGCCGGACGGTATACCGAAGGGATTTCGAAAACAAGAGATATCTGGTTGTGGACAGCAAAGCTCGGCAAGTGTTCTTCTGTTTAGGTCACCCATTATAAGAAGAGAAGAAGGGGGAAGGGGTAAAAAGGAGAGAAAGTAATTGGTTTGTTTTGAAAAATGACGAATTTAGACAAATCACAAAAAAATACACAACCCTAGAACTAAGGTTACCTAGGTCAGTCTCTAGACAGCTCCTAACTAAGGCTAGAAATAGGACCTCAAACCGCCTCTTCACGGACAAGTACGGCCAGGTAAGTGGGAAGGAACCACCACTACAGTGGGCCTAATTAAAAACCACTAGCCTAGACACCGCAATGTCAGTTAGGATAAACGGCCGATGCCTATACTAGTCTTTTTCCTATTGAGCTCGACAGTCCTTAGAGTCTGGTCTAGATATTTTTTAAATTAATGAAGGGTTGTTCTATATGCTCGGTTTTTGATTTGTGGGGCTTAGGAAGGGTGATGAAATCCCCACCTAATCTTGATTTGGTCTTTGCCCCTTAAAGATCCGTATTAAAATATGCAAAAACAAACCGAAAAACAAAACTTTGCAAAAAGATTTTTGAGCGGCGATATTTTGCAAAGAATCCTGCAGAAAATAGATTTTATTGGATTTTAGAGGAGAGAGAAGGGAGTTAGAATCTTACCAGAGAAGTGTGAACCCTAGATCTTCTGTTTCCTCAAGTCCGTGACTCCAGATTTCCTCGCAAAAATTCACACAATAATCGTTAAATATACAATTTGCAGTTTTGTTTTAATAATGATATGACTCGTCTAAGAATTCAACACAAATAGTAAAAATAAAAAATTACGCACGTTTCCCCGGCAACGGCGCCATTTGATTGATACGAAATATCGTGTTTGTAGTTAACCGCAATCAATAACGGTGTCGCGCGTAGCTAGACCGAGATGAGTACGGGTCGTCCTCTGGGAAACGTGGAACCTTTTATTCTTACTTTAGATGTGTTGAGAAAGAGAGGAGGAATAAAGAATTTTGTGAAAAGTTTCTAGATCTACTTTAAACAAGAATGTTAAATATAGATCTAGATTATTTTAGAGATTTAAATAATATAATAATAGGGCTTGTAGGGTTCGTTAGGATTTAGTAGTTATGGAAGATTAATTAAAAGATACCCTTTTTATCCATTAATAGATTTAGAACTAGAACAACGATGATGCATGTAGATTAGGGTTTCTGGAGGGAAAATGAATCCCACTCGTAACCCTTATCTTGACACGGAACTCCGTTCATATCTAGCCTTTACCAAAATAATCATTAATCTAATCTCTAATCGCGGTCGGAACTAGCAAATAATTGCTAGCGCGCCCGATTAGGATGTTAATGATTATTTTGATAAAGTTCCTAAACTTTATAGGACTTAAAAAGGGTTTAATTATTTTCATCACCCATTAACCTACCCTAATCCTACGAACCCTAACAAGCGGAGAATTACTCGCGCATGTTGGGAGAAAAAGAGATGGAGAGAAATTGCATAATTAAACTACGAAGAAATAGAATAAGAAAAAGAGCTACCTTTATTAATCAACAAGATCAAGTACACTTTGATTCCTTAGAAAATGATTACAAAAACCTAGTTTGCTTCTCGATCTCTTCCAAGGAGGTAGATGAACCGTTGATGATCAGCCTGGATGCGTGAGCCGTCTTGGACTTCGTGATCTCGTCGGCTTGATGATTTTTCCAAGAGGCCCTCGGTGCCCTTTTATAGTGCAAAGCCAGAATCTTTTAGTTGAAAAGTTGGTAAAATATTGCAGTAATCAATCTCCCAAAATCTTGCATTCCAACTCATCAATAGTGCGGCGGATCCACGGCTAAAGGGTGGGTTTGGCCGCGGATCCGCGGCCAATGGTAGGGATCTTTTGATCATATTTCTCTGGCTCTCTGATGGTGACATTTGGCAATCCTAGGCATCTTTAGAATTCAGAAATCATCTCTCGGTTGCTTCCAGACTTGGTCTCCAAGTTTGCTTCTTAATTTGGCAAGTTTTCTTCAACAAATTGATTTGTTTGTTAAATCCTGCATAACAACTTGGAAATATTCTGCACAACAACTCAAATAAGATTTTAGTAGACTTTGTTCTACTAGGATTAGACCAATAATATTATTTGCATACATTTTCCTACCAAATAATAATTAACATATATTAACACATGGAAAATAATGTTTTTACACATAAACCCTCAAATGTATAATATATTATAATATAGTCCTTTTTTAATATAAAAATGGTAGGAAAAATATACTACAAATGTGCAGTTTTATCGACTGAACACCACCGCAGGAGTAGCAGAGGCTTAGGACGAGGACAGTCGTTCAGCTCTCATCCCCAGGATGGTCAGCAGTCAGCGCGTGGATGCTTTCGATGCGGGAGCCTTCAGCACTTCGTCAGGGATTGTTCCTTAGCACCTCGTCAGAGTCGTATTCAGAGAGGTCATGGACATGGAAGGTTTGCTCAGAGGGCACAGTCTACCAGAGGAGTTCAGCCAGCTGCGAGTAGAGGGCAGACGCAGGAGTTTGCTTCTACTCATCAGGACGCGCAGACGTCCAATGTGGAGTTTTCAGGTATCTTTTATTTATATGTTCTTTTGATGTATTCGTTGTTCTTCATACTTATACCGTTGTTGGGTAGATTAGTCGTAGTTGTTTTAACTTCTGTCAGCGATCCTTTTGTTGCGCGACGCGTATTTCAGTTGTGTGCCAATCGGATAGGAGATAGAGATTCCTCCGTCGTTTCGACCCTTCTAGAGATATTGGTTTTGACGTTCTCCTGGGCACGGACTGGTTAACTACGTGTTAGGCGTCTGTAAACTACCGTGAGGGAACAGTCAGGGTTGTTTTCCCGGCAAGTCAGTTCTCGTTGTGCAGGTGGATAGTTGTGCCGCCTCTCACAGCTTGAATTCAGCCTTTTTCGCTAGTCGGCTACTGAGGAGATGTCGTGGATTCTTGGCGTTCATGTATGATACCGGAGCCACAGTGGGATTGTTGGACTGGGTTCTTTTCGTGCGTGAGTTTTTCCGACGCTGTTCCAGATGGGCCGGCGAACCTGAGGGAGCTTAAAGAATCAGCTGCAGAGTTGTGGTTTGGGGAGTTTTGTGCGTCTGAGTGTTTCGCTTTTGGAAGCTCCGATCACTGTTCGTCGAGGAGGAAGACGGCAGTTTGAGGTTGTGTATCGACGGATCGTCAATTGAACCGGCTTACTGTGCGGATAGGTATCCTTTACCTCACATTGATGATTTCTTCGATCAGCTCCAGAGTGCGAGACATTTTCCTAAGTTGCTTGGGATCAGGTCATCATTATTGCAGGTTCGGAGTGATGGCATTCCGAAGACCGCCTTGTGCGTTCTATGGGCTTGTGTGTTTTTGGTGAGTCGTTGGATTCACTAATGCCCTGGCAGCATTTGTAAATATGATGAACCAGATTTTTTCAGGCCGTTCCTCGACCAGTTATTGTTGTGTTATTTACGACATTCTGGTCTAACTAATGTTTCTTGAGGAACAGGAGCAGCACTTGAGGATTTGTTTTGCAGATACTGGGAGAGCACCAGCAGTTTGCTAAATTCTCGGAGTGTTTCTTCAGGCTTGTTTTGTGTTGACTCCTAGGTCTTATAGTCACGGGAGACGGTTTCGTATGGTTTCGAGGGAGATCGTGACCGTACAGCTTAGGTCCAGACATGTGTGCAGGACGGAGATCCACAGATTCTTGGACTTAGCAGGTTTTTACCGCCGTTTCGTGCAGGATTACGAGAGTAGTGCCGCACCGTCGACTGAATTGACCAAGATGGAGGTTTCTGTTCTGTGGACTGAGGCATGTGTACGGAGTTTTCGGCAGTTAGAGATTCTGTTAACAACTGCATCGGTTCTTTCTTTGCTTTTGGTTCGGGCGACTTTGTTGTTTAACTGTAATGTTTCTTGAGTGGGCTCGATTGTGTACTGAGGTAACACTATAGAGTTATCACTTTTGCTTCCCTACATTTGGAGGAAGTACGAGAAGGATATTCCACTCATGATCTGGAGATGGACGCGGTGGTTTTGCGTTGGAAATTTGGGGACACCACTTGCTTGAGAGTCGTGTCATATTTTCCACGGACCACTAGAGCTTAATAAACATCTTTATGCAGCGGATTTTGATTGTTGTGATAGCCTTCTGCAGATTTACAGTTCTTGTGTGATCGTTGAGTACAGCTTGAGTTCGTCTCTACGGAGGGGACATCTTGCTCATGTCCGCGCCCGACCACTTTCCTTAAATCGTTTTCGCGAGACACTGCCCGCCGATACTCGTTCGTCCGTGATACTTGAGTATACTCGGCTGGGTAATGATTCAGAGACCTTGATTTGTGACAATGATGTGCTAAGTTAGGGACGCGTTTGTGTACCTGGTTTCATCGGGTAGAGACGTGAAATCCTAGAACATGCACACCTGTCAACTCTGTAGATGCATTCAAGTTCCGCCAACAGCGACGTGACTTGTGAGATAGTTATGGGTGGATGGGAATGTAGAGAGATGTTTCGGGTTTGGTATCACGGTGTTTGTCTTGTTGTGTGCTTGAGTCGAGCATCTGAGGCCGGCTGGAGAGTTGCAATCTTTTGCCGTTCCGAAGCAGGGATGGGAGCAGATCTCCACGAACTTCGTTGTGGTTTCTACCCAAGTTTGGTCAGGGTGTGACTCCATTCGGATTCTTGTCGTCCGGTTATACTTAGTTTGCTCAGTTGTTTTGTTAAGTTGTGTGTTGTTTGATTGTTGTCAACGGTTGGGGATCGTCACTCGCCATCGTTAGGGTTCTCCTTCGATAGCTGTATCAGGAGACACTCCAATTGGCCACCCTTAGGCTTAGGGGTTAGGTCGTGTCGATCACCAGTCTGTTGTTTTTCTGACTCTGCGTAAGTAGGACTTTGGACCCCAGCTATGTCTAGAGCTTCGGAGATGGTCCAGTTGTGTTAGGTCAGGATGGAAATTGTCCATTTCGAACTAAGGTCTTATGACGACTGTGTTGGTCATAGACTCGAGTTCGCAGGGACAGATCATGTATTCCTACGGACTTTCCGATGAATGACTGTGTTGGATTTTGGGAAGCTTGTCCCAGGATTTAGGTCCTTTTAAGATCCTATAAGCGAGTTAGTTTCGTTGCCTATAATTTGGCACTTCCGCCCAGATTATTGGATTTTCAGCCCGTATTCCTTGTGACGATACTTTACAACTACCTTCTTGACCTTTCTCACATGATCTAGTATCAGACCATTTAGCGTGACGCGATCTTTCGTTCACCAGCGGCCAATTGGGTTAATGGCTCGGCAGGTGGAGGAACATCGGTCAAGGGTCTTGCCATCTGTGAAGGGTTTTCTCGGACATAGCCGTATAGTGAGGTAATCACTTAGGAGGCTGCGAGCGAGATTTGAGGATTTTAATCTTCTATTTGAAGGTACGCGTATCAGTATATTTTTAAATTCGGGGACGAATTTCTTTTAAGGGGGGAGATTGTAATACCTTAGAATGTGTTTTGTAGCTAATTATATTTTAATGTGTAGTTTTTAACTAAAAGTTTACCAAATTAAGTTTTAAATATTTTATCCTATTTAATGATTATTTTATTAGAATTTTGTTAGGCACACACACACTTGTGCATGATAGCTAGGGTTATTTTGGGGTTTAGCCATGAGTTACAACATGGTTAACTAACCATTTCCCCTAATCATGTTTAATTTTTGTTTAAGTGTCATGGTTGTTAAAAAGTGGGAATGAATTTAAAAAGGTTTTTTTTTTAAATGGTTGTTTCTTTTGGTTGACTTTGAGAGAGAGAGAGAGAGAGAGCATAGGGCATCATGGCTCATGCCATGCTCATTAATTGAAGGGAGAGAAAGAGAGTGGAGGGGGTTTATTGCTTTTCCTCTCATTTCTCTCTTTGTTCTCTCTTCTCACTCACTCTCTCACTCTCTCACACACACACACTCACCTGAAGCTTTCAGCAGCAGCAGCAGAAGGCTTCAGCAGCAGCAGCAAGTAGCAGAAGCAGCAGCAAGCAGCACCATCAGCAGCAGCATCAACAGCATCAGCAACAGCAGGCAGCAACTGTGGCAGCAGCAGCCCCAGCACTTGCAGCAGCTCCTCTCACTTCTTCTCCTGCTTCTTGGGGGTCTTTAGGGTATAACTCTTGAACCCAATTCCCCTTATTGCTTAGTGGTGTGTTAGTTTAACTTCGGTTAGTGTTAATTAGCTAGTTTGGTGCTAGTTTGGTGTTTTGTGAGATGTTGTGGTAAATTGTTGATTTTGTTAGCTACCTTAGGTTAATTTAGTGTTAGTAGGGTCACTCACACTGAGAAATCTTCCGATTTCACTAAAATACCATAAGGTTTCTATTTTGTGCTAAATTGTCGTTTTTAAGCGATATTTGTGATTTCTGTGATCTGCTATGGACCCGGACCTTACAGAGTAAAATTGAGCAAACTGGGACATGATACCTAGGTTTAGATCACACCACCAGAGCACGAAGTCCTAACTTCCAACTCTGGCCGCCAATTTATTCATATTGGCTGCAAATTGCGGCAAGGAAGGGGACTGGGGTGTTGGGGTTTTGTGTAGGGTAGTCTGCAGTGTTGTGTAGTGTTTTGGCATGTCTAGTTTTGTAATATTCTACCTGTAGGAAAATCTGGGGTCATATATCGTTTTTGGTGTCCGTTGTGTTTGCATGATACGCGCGATACGTGAGTGGGTTCTGTGATCCAGCGTATCGCGGCGTGTCGTGGTGGTTTTAGACGCGTACGCGCACGTTTCAGCGTATCGTGCACACGCGTGTTTAGTTCGCGACGCGAGTTTCTCGTTTTGGTTCGATATCGCGTTTCGCGGAATATTTGGCTTATATATGATTTCCATGTCTTATTTGCAGGTTTGCAGGCAGGGACTACGGACGCGGCTACAGGGGGAGCAGATGGTAGGATTTACCTAGCGTGGAGTATAGGTGAGTAGATTTAACATCTAAAGGGGAATCGCCCGCATGGCGTTATGCGTCTGGGCTAGGATTCAAATACCTGTCGCGCATTCTGCGTCATTGTTAGAATTGTGCCATTATTTTATTTCCTTGATACAGTGTACTGTGACTAGCAGCCGTAGGACACTGCACACATTATTGACGGTTCATGTTGCACGAGCACGGATTGTATGCTACACACACACCGTCGATAATTGCCATGTCACACACAAACCTTTATAGATTCCATTGCTTATCTTACTTGACATTTATCTCATCGTATACCTGTAGCGTATCATACCTTTAGTGATAGGTACATATACACCTTGCGATACAGCTACAGGTATACCATGCATATATTTTTGTTATACCGGGGGGGATTTCCTACATATGTTACTTATACCCAGGGGGGTCTACGACATCAGTTCTTATAGGTAGATACCTATACATTGCTACGTCTGTATGCTACACACCTATTCAGTTGTACTTACCTATTTACCTTTACTGATGTCACTTAGCTGTACCTTATTGATTTTGCATACATCTGGTTCGGCTATATACTTTTGTTTACCTGCTCGCATTCAGATATATCACATATATTTATTCCTGGATTTGCGCATTGTTTATTTGGATTTTCTATGATGTTTTCGGGATTTGGGAACCGCGGGAGTTCATGAAATTATGCATACATTGAACAACCCGGTTTCCTTGATATGATATTTGCGCGTCCACCATGAGTTTTATCGGTGCTGATTATATACTCCATACGAGGTGTGGTTGCCGTATGAGAGTACATGGTGGGCCCGGTATGGTTCCCCTCGGCAAGAAGATCGATGGGTTTGCCGATTAAGCCTGGAGGCGGGCGAGTACCTACCGGTGATTGGTTGGACCTGGCAGTTGTCTGGGGGATACTAGCCAGAGTCGAGAGATGGATGTGGGATGATCTGTACTGCCGGGGCCGAGGGCCGACACCGCAGACGGACCCCGTGGGCCGATCCGGACTGACGGAGCCCGATATACGAGGATTTCTGTGTCGATGCTTGGCACACTGTTTTCATGATATTTCTTTTAATACCTTTGTATATATAACAGGGGATTTAGCAGTTGTTATATATACCCTTACACCAATATTAGTGGAATGTGACGCTAATATACGTGTATTGCCCCTATCATATTTATTTCTGCATATATATATATTTAGGATGTTAGAGATTATTTGAGATTTGAGTTGGGTTATTAGGTGATTTATTGAGATTGGATTTTGGATATGAAAGAGATTGATGATTTGTACATTCGGGATATAGGAGATCTTTTCGATATTGTACATTGAGGTGATGTGAGACTTATGATGTGAGTGCCCAGTGTGGGGGCCGATTCGAGGATTTGGGATGTGAGTGTCTTGATAGATTGTGATCCTACCACGATGTCAGGCTTCCGTGGGAATGACATATTCCACCCTATACCTCACATTTACCTAGCTTATGCACAGATTCGTATAGTAGTAGTACCTGTCAGTGTACCCTTATGATAGTTGCATATCTACATTTTCATATCCTTATTGCATAGTTACTGCATATTACTGTCATGTTACTATTGCTTCACATATTGATTGTACCTGTTATTGTACTTTCCTTTATTCAGCATTTGTATGACATGTCATTACTGTAATCGCATATCTTAGATTCATGCTGTACGTGCATTCCTGCGATTACCTGCATATGTTATCTACTATTCACGAGTTGGCAACTCACCCCCCGTTGTGCCACAGGTGTTTCAGGTTGTTCCCCAGAGTAGTCGAGGCAGGCTATTTCTCTATTCAGCTATCCAGCTATCATCTTTTGCTACAGATACCGCATCAGCTCACAGTACCATTTTGCTTAGGTGGGTTAGATGATTATCTGTATTCCATATTGTACATTTGTTGTATTTTGTACTCTCCATCTACTATTGTATTGTTGACTTAGAGACTTGGTGAGGACGATATGTGTATTATTGTGGATTTGATGTCTTTTATATATAGCTATTTCTCCACTGTCTTTATTTTTGTGTTGTATTCATCTTGCCTAGTTTTACAAAAGGGGGTGTTGCTAAAATTTTAAAGAAAGAAAGTAAGACTTTTAAAGAATTTGGGTTGTGTTTTCAAATGTTTCAAAAACTTATCTTATCTGTTTTCCGTATTTTCATGGTTTAGATTTCTAGGTTTGGCTTTCTTTTACTACGTTGCGTCTTTAGGCGTTGCGTAGTATTAGGGCCATCACGGGCTAATTTTGGGTCGTGACAGTTCGATTCCACTTTTCCGATACACCGTTGTGTTGTGTGTATAGAGGAGTAAGCTGAGAGAGTATTCCATTCTCTTTTAAGTAACCTAGGAACTCGGTACTTAACTATTCACCACCTTGATCAGATCTCAGTGTCTTGATACTTTTGCCTGTTTGGTTTCCACTTCATTCTTGTATTCCCGGAATTTTTCAAAGGCCTCGGATTTATGCTTCATTAAGAAGATATGTCCATAACAAGAGAAATCATCCGTAAAAGTAATGAAGTAGGAATAACCACCTCGCGCATTTGTAGACATTGGACCACACACATCGCTGTGTATGAGTCCCAAGAGCTCGCTCGCTCTTACTCTGTGTCCAGTAAACGGCGTCTTTGTCATCTTTCCCATGAGACAAGATTCACAAGTCGCATAAGATTGATATTCGAACGGATTCAAATATCCTTCTCTATATAACTTAGTCAACCGTGTTTTATTGATGTGACCTAGTCTACAATGCCATAAGAAAGCCCGATTTACTTCTGGAGACTTTCTTTTAAGTGTGTTATGGATATTGAAAACCTGAGCTTGATTCAATACGTATATACCGTCATCTAATGTACCAGATCCAATCAGAACTTTATTTAGGTGGATGTGAACTACATCGCTTACGAATGTAAAAGCATATCCCTCTCTTGAAAGTGAGGACACTGATATGATATTACAAGTAAAACTAGGCACATACAAACAGTTACGTAGAATCAATATCTGCCCACTTGTCAAACCCATGCGATATTCTCCCACGGATTCAGCGTCCACGCTCATTCCGTTTGCAACTCTGAGAGACAAATCACCTACCCTGATAACTCTACGGTTTCTCAAAGCATGTAATGAATTACAGATATGAGATCCTGCTCCGGTATCTAGTACACAGGAAGTAGAGTTAATTGACAAACAGTTCTCAATTACATACACACTCGAGGCCGAAGCCACAACATGCTTCGTATCCTGGCTACTGGCTTCCAAAGCCCTGCAATCCTTCTGCCAATGCCCGTTCTCATAACAATAGGAACATCCCTCCTTACCTACACCAAGTCCCGAAACTTTTGCTCTTCCCTTTCCTACTACTTCACTGATACCGTATATCTCCTTTGTGGAGGTTTTCTTCTTTTCATCCTTTGCTTTCGCCCTGGATGCAGAAGAAGAAGGTCCCCCATTAAGCAGAGCGGGTGTCTCCCTGGTTTCTTTCAGGGTGTAAGTAGAGGATAGGGACTGTGGAAATAAGTCAGTAAATGGCCCGTTTCCCAACGTGGTCTCCAGGTCCGTGAGCTCATCAATATAGCTAGTCATCGTAAGGACGTCGTCCCCTACAGATGACCCGACAGCCAACCTCGCTTGAAGTAATTCGTTCGAGGTCTCATATCTTGCGATACGAGATTGCTTTCCATATAAATCTTTGTTATAGAGAAAGATGGAAATTAAGTCCATCTTCTCGTGCTGCTTCTGGTATATACCATCAACTGAAGTCAACACGAGGCACTTGGCATTCGCACTATCCTTTTCCCTTGTCTGACGGATATCCATATCCGCGACGGTGGAAACTGGACCTGGGATGGTGGGGGCTTGAGTAGTAATAGGGTGGTCCAGCTTGTCATAGGCAATGGACATCTGAACAGACCTTTGCCAATCATATAAGTCAGATTCAGTCATTTTGTTATCTAGATGTAACCTAGTCATGGTCACATGGTCGCTGCAATGAGAGAGAGAGGGAACACTTTAGCATGATGCTCTTGCAAGTTTAGATTGGTTTTTAGTTTATCTAAATTGGATGGCTCCCACTGTTTCTCGAATTCTTCCTCAAACCATAAAAAAAGAATTAGTCAGGACTGATCTCACCATACAATACTTGCTTAACCGTTCAGCCAGGCTAGTGTCGGTACTTCGAGGGAGGTTTTACGACGCTTTCGCGAAGTTCCTTAATTAAATAACATCTTTTCTCTGGAGGTGTAGCCCCACTGACACTGTTCTAGACACCTACTTGGTTTATAGCATTGATCGTTAAGTGATGAATCTCCTGATGAGTAGCGGATACTCACAGTAGGATCGGGATCCAAATATCATCGTGTGATAATGCTGAAGGAATCCTACCAACATTCATCAAACTCCAAATGGTATGCAACACTAGCAAGTTTCAGTTTCTTTAGAAACCCCCGATGTGGATTTTTTCCCCATGTTCTTATGATCTTAACGAAGGCCAACAAATCATAAGTCACATGTCAAGTTCTGCCCATCATTATCTTGTTAATTTGAACCCATCCGTACATACCCTTGACGAAGGCCAACAAGGTAATACGACTGTCCCAAACCAACTCATCTATCTATGCAACAAATGAATACCCCAACAGCTACCAAACACTATGCCTTGACGAAGGCCAACAAATATAGCTTGAATACTACTGACCATCCATAAGAAATGACGGAGGGCTACGACTGGTTTTGGCGAAACCGTGGTCGTAGTGAACTTGATATAATCGAAGGAACCTGATAGCTTTTTAAAAGGAGTGGTTAAAGCTCCGCAATTAAAAATTCTGCTCTTTTTAAAATAACCGAGTGGTTTCTTTTAAACTGTTCCAACGATTCTGTTAGTGTATATGCCCTAGGGGCTATTATTGTATCATACTAGCTTGTATATTACTTAATGGAAGCTTGGGATATTCACAGTTATATTAATAGTCTTGCTAAACATGGTAGTATGCTACTTGGTTTTATCTATCTTAATATGTGTACGTATTGATAGAGCCCATAGGATCTTGCTTGACTACCAGCGTTGTGATGGCAGTCACACTAGTGGGGGCTTGGTAGTCTACAAGCACATCCTTTTTCAGGTCCCTAGTCATAGGATTATCGAGACAGGGCATCGATACTCCGGAGTAGACTAGTGTGTACCCTTCTCATCCCAGTTGGGGATATGGTCTGTCCCACAGCCATCAATACGTTGTACTGGAGATAGTACACAGGTGCTCGTTGGGTTACGGGTACACCGGACATGACTCGCGGGGAACTGTTAGTTGGTATTATACCCGTCGTCAGTTAACAGTTCCCAGGTGACATGAGTAAAGCATAGTCCGCAGACTTGACACTGCTACTTCGCCTCGAGTGTGTTCCCACTGTTTTTAGATTGCTGCCCTACCACGGCTCAAAGGAGTCGTGCAAACAGGTAGCAGTTGGGTGCAGTCCCGAAGCACTTGGAGGCAGTGGCGGTTAGATAGGATTCGTCTCTCCCAGTATTGGGAGTTGATATCGCGCTGTGTCAGAGAGCCATTACGCAAAGTCCCTGGCCAGGGCAAGCGAGATTTACTGGTAGGTTTTCCAGTAGTTTCTCAAGGTGTAATGGGCTTCGCTCCAACACGAATTATACCACTTTTAGGGGACTAACGCTTGCCGCCCCCTAGGACCGATATGCGATAGTCCTAGACGAACAGACCGGACTGTATGGAGATTGTCACATCAGGCTCAGTAGAAGTTCGAATGGGTTTCCTCATAGGCCTTCTTATCGACATCTACCTGGGGACCGTTACGTACAGCTAGTGCCGCTTGCGGTCTGTGGTTAAACCCACTGCCAGCGTAGTAGTTAGAGTCCCACACAGAGAGTTTCCCTGCTTTGGGCGAAACGATATAGAGGTCGTATAGTTTTACGACAGGGTTTGTACACGCACGTGTATTTATGCACGTACGATGTTCGGACAGTTTTTACTAGCCGTCTTTGGTTTAAGCCAGATTCTAGTATCGGATTATTAGATTTATACAGTCTAAAGTTTTTCCGTATTTTCACGGATAGGAGGGGCGTTCTCGTAATTTGGCGAGAAGCTTCTAGAAGGATGATGACTTGGGGGTTAAGGGGGAATTTGCATTTATTGATTTAGTGACTCATTTGTGTGATTCATCCATGGAGTTAGTGATGCATTTAATGGCTAATGACTCATGTGATGAATCACACAAGGTGAATGAATGAAGCATGGTTGATAAATCATTTGATTTATTCATTTAATAAATCATCATGCTTCATATATTCAAAATGAATCATTATTTCATTTCATTCTCACTCTCACCTTCTCTATCCTCAAGCTCTCTCTCTTCAAACCCTAACCCTAACCTCTCATGTGTTGAGATCAAGGGTTAGCAAGACTTATTAATCCTTAATCATACTCTATATTCCCTAGGTTGCTTAGATTAACACTTTGAGTAACTTAGTTACCTCAAGATTAGAGGCAAAGCTTGGAGTAGTAGCTTTCGGGTGGATCGTCTATTACAAAGAGGAGGCCGACGAGGAGGTGGTTAACGAGAAGAAGAAGGACTTGGTTCATTAGGTAAAATCTTCTTTCATAGTAGCTAATTACTCCTATCTTAGTGTTAGTTATAGTTTAGCAAAGATCCTTTCGGTTAGTCGATGTTAGTTTAAAGAAAAAGATTGTTTTTCATATTTCCACCTCCCCGCAACTCGTGGGGTGTACAACGTCGACTTACAGTGGTATCAGAGCCACGCTAAACCATAACTAACTTGTTAGCAAAGTCGTTAGAAATTCGATCGCAAAACGAACCGGAAAAAACATCAAATTGACCAAGTTTCTGTCGATTTTAAAACGGGGTCTAAAATTTTTTCAGGAACCTTTAAAATTACAAGCAGGGAATTATAAGAATACTGGAGAAATTTGGGTTCCTGAATCGGAAAAACAGCCGCGGAACCGCGGCCGATCCAAGCGATCCACCGCGGATCCGCGGCCGAGTTGAAGCCGATTCACCCCAAAATTCCCCAGTAACTCTTCTGTGTTAATTTTGTTCTTTCTGGAATGTTTTGTTTCTGCTCAAGTCTCAGGTGCACAGAGAAGTTTTTGGAGTAGAATCAATTGTGTTTGCTCGATCGATATTCTACGATGTTTGGCTAATTAGATTATATCTGTGATTTGTATAATGTGTTCGTAAACCTCCCCTAACTGCTAGTATGTCGGTTGGCAGGGGGTTGCACATTTCTGTAATGATTTTACTGTTTGTGTTTATGAACTTGATTGGATCGTTGTGATGATTAGCCGAGGTTTGAGATGGGTTTTAATATTCATTCATTCAATGTAAATTGTAATATGATGTGATATTCTTTTGCGGGGCACATCCAAGTTGCGGTTGTAGCCACCGTTGTATTATTTCATTTACTGATTTTTGCTCCTAGGATAGACCCAAGGTGGGGTGCACAAACTACCGGGTACTTTGAAGTGTTTAGTGTCCTACTCACGTTGTTGAGGGAGACCGCTTCACTTCGGATACTTGGCGGGTAGTTTGCCATACTCGTAGGGGTCTAGGATGGGGTAATGGCTATTCATCACAACTGTGTAATCCGTCTTTCGTTGCAGGCTCAAAGGAAACGCGGATTGCTTGTATATCCAATAATGTTCATCTCTGATCTGGAATGCCTATTATTGCATCTGACGAATGTACAATATCTATATATGATAGCTATTTAGACGTCACTTATGTTTTACACCCGCGCTAGCCCAGCCCCCGCTCTGTCGTTAGTTAAGTAACCCAATGGGTGATGACGGGACCCAGTGGTGAATGCAGATGGCATAAGAGGACGTTGTATTTTCGTTGTTTTCTGCAATGATAGGTTAATGATGGGACACATTATATTAATGCAAAGGAAATAAACCAAAGTTGAATCGTTGGAACAGTTTAAAAGAAACCACTCGGTTATTTTAAAACAGAGGATATTTTTTAAATTGCGGAGCTTTAACCACTCCTTTTTAAAAGCTATCAGGTTCCTTCGATCATATCAAGTTCACTATATTCACGGTTTCGCCAAAACCATTCGTAGCCCTCCGTCATTTCATTTGGGTATTCAGTAGTATTCAAGCTATGTATTTTGGCCAAAGTTAAGGCATAGTGTTTGGTAGCTGCTGGGTATTCATTTGTTGCATAGATAGATTAGTTAGTTTGGGATAGTCGTATTATCATTTGACCAAAGTTAGGGGTATGTACGGATGGGTTCAAATTAACAAGATAATGATGGGTAGAACATGACATATGACTTATGACATTTTGACCAAAGCCAAGGTCACAAGAGCATGGGGCAAAAATTTATATCGGGAATTTCTAAAGAAACTGAAATTTGCAAAGAGATGCATACCATTTGGAGTGTGATGAATGTTGGTAGGATTCCTTCCGCATTATCACACGATGATATTTGGATCTCGATCCTACTGTGAGTATATGCTACTCATCAGGAGATTCGTCACTTAACTATCAATGCTATAAACCAAGTAGGTGTCGAGAAAGGTGTCAGCGGGGCTATGCCCCCAGAGAAAAGAGGTTATTTAATTAAGGAACTTTACGAAAGCGTTGGAAAACCTCCCTCGAAGTATCGACACTGGCCTGGCTGAACGGCTAAGCAAGTATTGTACGGTGAGAATAGTCCTGGCTAGTTCTTCCTTTTTGGTTTGAGGAGGGATTCGAGAAACAGTGGGAGCCATCCAGTTTAGATAAACTACAAACCACTCTAAACTTGCAAGAGCATCATGGTAAAGTGTTCTCTGTCTCTATCTCCTAATTGCAGTGACCCAGATTATAACAGGACTTAAGTTACTACTAGAAAAAAATATATTTACAGGGCCAAACTATAAAGATTGACTGTGGAATGTCAAGATGGCTTTGACCTATGACAAATTGGGGTATGTCCTACCCGTAAGGCACCTGCTGTCCCTGGTCCCAAATCCAGTAATGCGGATAAGGAAATCCACAAAACGTGGGAGTTAGATTGCGCGAGGGCCAAGTGCATCGTGCTTGCCTCGATGAATAATGAACATAAGAGAAGGCACGAGGATATGGATCTAGATGCCATATTTCTCCATACAAAAGAACTTTATGGAGAGCCATCTCGTATAGCAAGATACGAGACCTCAAAGAACTTGTTTCAGGCGAGGTTGGCCGTCGGATCATCGGTAGGAGAACATGTCCTAAAGATGATTGGCTATATAGAAGAGCTCGCAGACCTTGGGACGACTTTGGAGAACGAGCTATATACAGACTTGATTCTCCAGTCTCTTCCTTCTACCTACGCCCAGTTTATTCTGAATTTCAACATTCAAAGAAAAGATGTTGAACTTCCAGAACTCCTTAACATGTTGAGGAGTGCAGAGGACACCTTGCAGAAGGCAAGGGATACACCCGCTATGTTTGTTCGCAGTGCTTCTTCTTCCGGGTCCAAGGCTAGGGCCAAAGGAAAGAAGAATAAGGCCGCCACCAAACCTAGAGGAGGTGTTAGTAAGGTGGGAGTGGAGGGAAAGAAAAATATTGCGGTGCCAGTAGTAGCAAAAGATGAGTGCTTCCACTGTCATAGGAAAGGGCACTGGAAGAAAGATTGCAAGACTTGGAACGCCAAGAACCAGGAACCGAAGCAAGCTTTGGCTTCGACTTCAGGTGTGTTTGTAATTGAGAATTGTCTGTCAATGAACTCTACTTCCTGGGTATTGGATACCGGATCAGGATCTCATATATGCAATTCATTGTAGGCACTAAGAAACCGTAGAGTGCTGAAGGTTGGTGATATGACCCTAAAGGTTGCTAATGGAGCTAGCGTGGGAGCTGTGTCCGTAGGGGATTATCACCTTGGATTGACGAGTGGACATATTTTGGTTTTGCATAACAGTTTTTGTGTACCTAGTTTAACATGTAATATCATATCAGTTTCCTTGTTATCGAAAGAAGACTATGATTTCACGTTTGTAAGCGATATTGTTAACATCCACCTTAATCATGGTTTGATTGAGTCCGGTACACTGGATAACGGTATATATGTCTTAAACCAACTACAGATTTTCAATGTCCAGAACACACTAAAAAGAAAGTCTCCAGATTTAAATAAGGCTTTCTTATGGCATTGTAGAATAGGTCACATCAATGAGACAAGGTTAACTAAGTTACATAGAGAAGGATATTTTGATTCGTTCGAATATCAATTTTATGCCACTTGTCGATCATGTCTCAAAGGAAAGATGACAAAGACTCCATTCACTGGACATGGAGTAAGAGAGAGCGAGCTCTTAGGACTCATACACAGCGATGTATGTGGTTCAATGTCTACACATACAAGAGGTGGTTTTTCCTATTTCATTACTTTTATGGATGATTACTCTAGGTACGGATTCTTTTTCTTGATGAAACATAAATCCGAGGCTTTTGAGAAATTCCAAGAGTATAAGAATGAAGTAGAAAACCAAACCGGCAAAAGTATCAAGACACTGAGATCTGATCGAGGTGGTGAATACTTAAGTGCTGAGTTCCTAGGTTACCTAAAAGAGAAAGGAATTCTCTCTCAGCTTACTCCATACACTCCACAGCACAACGGTGTATCGAAGAGACGGAATCGAACCCTATTGGATATGGTACGTTCCATGATGAGTAATACTGAGTTACCGCGATCTTTCTAGGGTTATGCGCTAGAATCAGCGGCATATCTTCTGAATAGGGCTCCTACCAAGACTGTGCCTACCACGCCATATCAGATATTGAATGGGAAAACCCCCCATCTTCAGCACCTGAAGATATGGGGATGTCCAGCTTTTGTTAAAAAGCAGCATGTGGACAAGCTCTAGGCACGATCAGTACAGTGTAAGTTTGTGGGATATTCAAAGAATTCCAAGGGGTATTATTTCTATTACGCAGAGGAACAAAAGGTTTTTGTTTCTCGTAATGCCCATTTTCTAGAACAGCAGTTTTTAGAAAAGGAAACAAGTGGGAGCGAAATAGAACTGGAAGAAATTCCAGAACCACAAACTACTACTGAAAGTTTGGTAGAACCAGTAGTTCAAGAAGAACAGGACATTCCCGCACCCCTCCGCAGGAGTAGTAGGCCATCTCATCCGCCTGAGAGATTCTACGGTTTTCTCATAGATGGGGATAGAGAGGATTGCGTCATTGATGATGATGAACCTACTAGCTTCCAGTAGGCCATCCAGAGCGGTGACTCGGTACGATGGCTGGATGCAATGCGGACCGAAATGGAGTCCATGTACACCGACAAAGTATGGACTTTGGACTTTGCTCCAGATGGGGTAAAACCCATAGGATGCAAATGGATCTCCAAGAAAAGGATTGGTGTAGATGGACAGGTGGAAACCTATAAGGCTAGACTTGTTGCAAAGGGTTTTCGTCAAAGACCTGGTTTGGACTATGACGAAACCTTTTCTCCAGTGGCTATGCTCAAATCCATTCGGATCCTTCTTGCCATTGCTGCCTTCCATGATTATGAAATCTGGCAGATGGACGTAAAGACGGCTTTTCTGAATGGTAATTTAGAAGAGTGCGTCTATATGGATCAGCCAGAAGGTTTCAATCAGAGTGGGAGCAGCGGGAAAGTGTGCAAGTTGCTTAAGTCCATTTATGGACTGAAGCAGGTATCGTGGAGTTGGAACATCTGTTTTGTTGAAACGGTCAAAGAATATGACTTTATCAAAAATCCAGATGAACCATGTATATATAGTAAAATTGTAGCACGAACTGTTGTATTCCTCGTCTTGTACTTGGATGACATTCTATTGATAGGAAATGACATGCTATGCTACAATCTATCAAAGGATTCTTGTCACACAGGTTCTCCATGAAAGACCTGGGTGATGCCTCTTACATTCTGGGGATCCGGATCTATCATGATAGATCCAAGAGGATGTTGGGACTTTCGCAGTCCAGGTATATCAACACTGTACTGAAAAGATTTAGTATGGAAGATTCTAAGCGCGGTAATTTACCGGCTTGTCACGTAATCACCCTATCCAAAGAGATGTCTCCCAAGACTGATTTGGAAAGGGATCGCATGTCAGTTATACCCTACACTTCTGCGGTAGGCTCTATAATGTATGCGATGTTGTGCACCAGACCAGATGTAGCTTACGTACTGAGCGTGGTAAGCAGGTATCAGTCAGACCCAGGGGAGAAGCACTGGATAGCAGTGAAGAACATTCTCAAGTACCTGAGAAGGACTAAGGAGATGTTCTTGGTTTACGGCGGAAAAGACCTCAAGATCGAGGCCTTTGCTGATTCCGGCTTCCAGAGTGATAAGGATGACTCCAAGTCCATGTTAGGTTATGTCTTTACCCTCAATGGAGGGGCGGTGTGCTGGAAGAGTTCCAAGCAGGACACCGTTGTTGACTCGACGATGGAAGCGGAGTATATTGCTGTTTGCGATGCCGCAAAAGAAGCGGACTGGATAAAGAAGTTCCTAACAGAACTTCAGGTGGTTCCTACCATTGTTGATCCAATACCTCTGTATTGCGACAACAACGGAGCTATAGCTTTAGCAAAGGAACCCAGGTCCCATCAGAAGTCCAAACACATCGTAAGGCGGTATCACCTGATCAGGGAGATCATTGATCGCCGGGAGATCGAGGTCCGGAGAGTTGCTACAGAGGAGAACATTGCTGATCCATTCACAAAGGCCTTACCTCATATTCAGTTCGAGAGGCTACTCGAGATGATCGGTCTTCGATATGCCAGTACATGGCCCTAGTGCAAGTGGGAGATTGTTAGTGTATATGCCCTAGGGGCCATTATTGTATCATACTAGCTTGTATATTACTTAATGGAAGCTTGGGATATTCACAGTTATATTAACAGTCTTGCTAAACATGGTAGTATGGTACTTGGTTTTATCTATCTTAATATGTGTGTACGTATTGATAGAGCCCTTAGGATCTTGCTTGACTACCAGCGTTGTAATGGCAGTCACACTAGTGGGGGCTGGGTAGTCTACAAGCACATCCTTTTTCAGGTCCCTAGTCGTAGGATTATCGAGACAGGGCATCGATACTCCGGAGTAGACTAGTGTGTACGTTTCTCATCCCAGTTGGGGATATGGTCTGTCCCACAGCCATCGGTACGTTGTACTGGAGATAGTATGCAGGTGCTCGTTGGGTTACGGGTACACCGGACAGGACTCGCGGGGAACTGTTGGTTGGTATTATACCCGTCCTCAGTTAACAGTTCCCAGGTGACATGAGTACAACATAGTCCGCAGACTTAACACTGCCTTCGCCTCGAGTGTGTTCTCACTGTTCCTAGATTGCTACCCTACCACGGCTCAAAGGAGTCATGCAAATAGGTAGCAGTTAGGTGCAGTCCCGAAGCACTTGGAGGCAGTAGCGGTTATACATGATTCATCTCTCCCGGTATTGGGAGTTGATATCGCGCTGTGTCAGAGAGCCATTACGCAAAGTCCCTAGCCAGGGCAAGCGAGATTTACTGGTAGGTTTTCCAGTAGTTTCTTAAGGTGTAATGGGCTTCGCTCCGACACGACTTATACCGCTTTTAGGGGACTGACGCTTGCCGCCCCCTAGGCCCGATATGCGATAGTCCTAGACGAACAGACCGGACTGTATAGAGATTGTCACATCAGGCTCAGTAGGAGTTCGGATGGGTTTCCTCACCGGCCTTCTTATCGACATCTACCTGGGGACCGTTATGTACAGCTAGTTTCGCTTGCGGTCTGTGGTTAAACCCACTGCCAGCGTATAGTCGAGTCTTTAGAGTCCCACACAGAGAGTTTCTCTGCTTCGGGCGAAACGATATAGAGGTCGTATGGTTTTACGACAGGGTTCGGACACGCCCGTGCATATATGCACGTACGATGTTCGGACAGTTTTTACTAGCCGGCTTTGGTTTAAGCCAGATTCTAGTATCAGATTATTGGATTTATACAGTCTAAAGTTTTTCCGTGTTTTCACGGATAGGAGGGGCGTTCTCTTAATTTAGCGAGAAGCTTCTAGAAGGATGATGTCTTAGGGGTTAAGGGGGCCTTTGCATTTATTGATTTAGTGTCTCATTTATGTGATTCATCCATGGAGTTAATGATGCATTTAATGGCTAATGACTCATGAGATGAATCACACAAGATGAATGAATGAAGTATGGTTGATAAATCATTTGATTTATTCATTTAATAAATCATCATGCTTCATATATTCAAAATGAATCATTATTTCATTTCATTCTCACTCTCACCTTCTCTCTCCTCAAGTTCTCTCTCTTCAAACCCTAACCCTAACCTCTCATGTGTTGAGATCAAGGGTTAGCAAGACTTATTAATCCTTAATCATACTCTATATTCCCTAGGTTGCTTAGATTAACACTTTGAGTATTCTAGTTACCTCAAGATTAGAGGCAAAGCTTGGAGTAGTAGCTTTCGGGTGGATCGTCTATTACAAAGAGGAGGCCGACGAGGAGGTGGTTAACGAGAAGAAGAAGGACTTGGTTCATTAGGTATAATCTTCTTTCATAGTAGCTAATTACTCCTATGTTAGTGTTAGTTATAGTTTAGCAAAGATCCTTTCGGTTAGTCGATGTTAGTTTAAAGAAAAAGATTGTTTTTCATATTTCTGCCTCCCCGCAACTCGTGGGGTGTTCAACGTCGACTTACAGATTCAACTTTGGTTTGTTTTCTTTGCATTAAAATAATGTGTCCCATAAATTAATCTATCATTGCTGAAAACAACAAAAATACAATGTCCTCTTATGCCATCCGCATTCGCCACTGGGTCCTGTCATTCACTCGTTAGGTTACTTAACTAACGACAGAGCGGGGGCTAGGCTAGCGCGGGTGTAAAACATAAGTAACGCCTAATAGATATCATATATAGATATTGTACATTCGTCAGACGCAATAATAGGCATTCCAGATCACAGATGAACATTATTGGATATACAAGCAATCCGCGTTTCCTTTGAGCCTGCAATGAAAGACAGATTACACAGTTGTGATGAATAGCCATTACCCCACCCTAGATCCCTACGGGTACGACAAACTACCAGCCAAGTACCCGAAGTGAAGCGGTCTTCCTCAACAACGTGAGTAGGCCACTAAACACTTCAAAGTACCCGGTAGTTTGTGCACCCCACCTTAGGTATATCCTAGGAGCATAAAACAGTAAATGAAATAATACAACGGTGGCTACAACCTCAGCCCGGATGTTCCCCGCAAAAGAATATTACATCATTTTACAATTTACATCGAATGAATGAATATAAAAACTCATCTCAAACCCCGGCTCATCATCATAACGATCCAATGAAGTTCATATACACAAACCAGTAAAAACCATTAGAGAAATGTGCAACCCCCTGCTAACCGACATACTAGCAATTAGGGGAGGTTTACGAACACATTAAACATCACAGATAAAACTTGATTAGCAAATAACTTAGAATTTCGATCGACAACCTTTTTCCAAGTCTACCCCAAATGCAAGCCATCACTGAAATAACCTGGGCAGAAACAAAATATACAGAACAACAGAACACCCAAAACTAAGAGTTACTGTGTAAATACGAGTCAACTCGGAGTTGACTCGGCCGCGGATCAACGGCGGATCGCACCAATCCGCCGCGCTTCCATGGCAGTCTAAACGAGTTAGCTCCTCGTATTTCTCCAGTATTCTTAGAATTCCCTGCTGTGAATTTTCATACCTATCAAATAATTTTTTTGACACATTTAAAATTGACAGAAACTTGAGGGGTCCGGGGTTATGTTTTCGCGTTTTTCCGAAGATCGAAGTTCTAATTAGTTGTTAACAAGCTAGTAAAGGTTTATTAGTCTATGATACCGCTGTAAGTCCATGTGACGCACCCCAGAGCTTGCGGGGAGGCAGAAAATATGAAAAACGATTATCAAAGCTTCGTAACACGGACTTGAGCACACGGATCGTGTCTAAAAAATTACTAGCAAACTACGAAAGGTTTAACTACTCTGATTCGAAGTTATAACTCACGTTACTTGTCCTTCGGGTCTTCATCGCTGTCCTCCATACCTCGTAGGCTCTATGGAACATGGGCGCCTCAACGGCCTCCTCGAGTCAAAGATGATCCACCCGAGAGTCTATAGTCCGAGCTCCTATCTCGAATCTGAGATAACTACGGTTTCTAGATCGCTAATCTAGAAGTCCTAGAGAGTGTAGAGTAATTAGATGGATTACTTAGTCACTTAAACCCTAGGATTCTCAACTCATGAGAGATTTTAGGGTTTGAGGAAGAAGATGAAGACTTGAGGAGAGAGAAAGCTTTTGTGATAATGATATGAATAATAACTTATGAAAGAATATAATGAAGCATACAAATATCTCTTGATCAAATATCTAGAAATATTTTGTGAGCTTCATTTAATCCTAAATGGTGAATCACCTCATGAGTCATTAAGCATTTAATGAAAACTTACAACTCATCTCTCCACATCATTTTTGTTTAATCAAAAGAAATAAATACAAATGAGTCATCTTCTTCTAGAAGCTTCCCGACAAATTACGAGACTGCCCCTCCCATCCGTATTTCCGAAAAACACGGATAATCTTTGACTGAATAAATCCATATGTATAATACTAGAATCTGGCTTAAACCAAAGCTCGCTAGTATTATCTGCCCGATCATAATACGTGCACAAATGTACGTAAGTGATCGCGGCCCTGCCGTAAAATCATACGGCCTTTACACCTTTTGCCCGATGCAGGGAAACTCTTTGTGTGGGACTCTAAACACTCGACACTACGTTGGCAGTGGGTTTAACCACAGGCCGTAAGTGGTACTAGCTGTATGTAACGTGTAAGTGCACGGCGGCGCCCCGGCCGTCGAACCGATGCCGGAAACGCGGAAACGAAAAACTTTGCGAACTAGCAAACCGGCACCACCGCGCACTTTTAACCCGGATCGGGCCATTAACCTAGCTACTAGCAAACTAAAATACGGGTAGAGAAGTATACCAAGCGATCCGTGTCCTTCGGTCTTCGTCTCCACTCCGATCTCCCACGGAATCTCCGTCCGTCACCTCCTCGTCGGAAAGGGCACCACGTAGCCGGATACTTTTAGGGGCTCCCACCTCTGGACCGAGGCAACTCGGGCGTGAAGTTGGCTAGCTGACGCATCCAAGGTTTGCTGTAGGCTAGTGTAGAAACTATATCTCTTTGGGGTTTAGTGTAGTTGCCTTTGATGTAGAGGTGAAGAGAAGAATGGACATTGGAGAGATGAGCAATGTAATTTTAGCAAGCATAAATGAGAACCACACCAAAAATGAAATTTCCTCTCATCTCTCCTCCTCTAAGTGGCCGGCCTCAATGTGATCATGGTGGAGGGAATGATATCTCAAGAATAAAGCAAGAGGAGAATGTAAATTAAAGGAGAAAAAGTCACACCAAGGTCAAAACCATTTCTAATCTTATTCTAATCTCATAAATGCAAAATATTGATTCAAAAGGAATCTCATCATGAGATAACAATCATGAAGCCACAAATATGTAAGAAAACCCTCCACAAAAAGTTATTTGCACTCTTGCAAATAACCCCCTCCATCGGAAAGTCCGGCCGCGAAAGAACAAAGGAAAACCGGCCGGAACGGAATGCAAACTGGAAACTTCAGAAAACTGATCCCGTAATAAATTACATGAAAACCCTACTGCTCCATATACATGCTCGCATTTGTATTCCCACTAAACACAAATGCAATGAGACAAAATCTACACTATCTAATACTAGGATCCGGCTTAAGCCAAAGCCGGCTAGTAAAAAACCGTCCGATCACGATCCGTGCAATACCGCACGTATCTGATCGAACCCTGCAATTTATCCATACGGCCTCTACAGCGTTTCGCCCGAAACCTGAGTAACTGTGTGTGTGGTGGACTTTAAAGACTCGTCAATACTATGGCTGTGGATTTAACCCCTAGCACGTCAGAGGTATTAGACATACGTGATGGGCTACCAGCTATTAACCAAAAGGGATGTCGATGAGTGAACTCATCCTGACACCCTACTGAGCCTGTCAGTGACAATATCCGTACAGTCCGGTCCGTTCGTCTATGAGCATCGAATGGCGGGCCTAGGGGGTTGGTTAAAGTTAGACCCCCAAAAGCGGTACAAGTCGTGTCGGAGTGTAGCCCAGAACACCCTGAGATACTACTGGAATACCTACCAGCAAATCTCCTGTCTTGGCCAAGGACTTTTCATGTACTGGCTCTCCTAGACACAGCGTGACCTCACCCCCAATACCGGGAGAGACGAACCCCTGCAGATCCGCTCACTGCCTCCATATGGCTCGGGACTGTACCCAACTAAAACCTGTTTGCACGACTCCTTTGAGCCATGGTAGGGTAGTAATCAAAGCACAGTGGGAACTCACACGAGACAAATGACGATCTCAGGTCGATGAACTAACCTGTACACATGTCACCAGGGAACTGCTATCTAACATCTGGTATAATCCCAACTAGCAGGTTCCCGGCGAGTCCTGTCCGGTGTACTCATAACCCAATGAGCACCTGTATACATCTTAGGTGAACCAACTGACACGAGTGGCTTGTGAGACCAGCCACCGCCCCTCGTCGGGGTCTCGACTGTATACACTAGTCTACTCTGGAGTATCGATGCCCTGTCTCGACACTCCCTCGACTAGGAACCATTTAAGGATGTGCTTATAGACCCCAGCTCCCACGTATATGATCGCCCTCATACTGCTGGTAGTCAAGCAAGAATCCTAGGGGCTCTATCAACGTGCAATAGTGACCTGTAAGGTCACCTAAAGCAGTACACGATGATAAAGGTAAACCAGATAGTGTACTATCATCTTGAGTAAGACTATCCTACCGGGATAGGTCCTCCCTCAATCATTGCAATCACGTGCCTGTGATCCAATAATTGACTCTGAGAGCACTATCTCCAACAATCTCCCACTGGCACGTAAGGCTAATTATTGCGATGTCGCATACTCACAGCCTTTGTGATACCGAACACCCAACTCCTATACTAGCCAGTCTCACAAAGCTCGTTTGCGAAACTATTGCGTTCGAGGAATAGCCTCAGTGAGTGGATCCGCTCTGATGTTTCTTTCTATGTCTCTCTGTATCTCAAGTTCACGGAGAAAGCCATCTCCCGAAATGAGCAATACCTGTCTTAGAATATGTTTGGATGTCTGATGGGACCTAGCTCATAAGTGAACTCCAAATCCAAACTTCATAGACTGTATCGTCAATTGAACTTAATCAGTATCTTGCACCATGCCTTCCCTCAGTATCTACCTGGATCACCTGTCCAAAATACTGCCCCTCGTCAGAGGGAAAACTTTAACTCTGACAGCCACTCTGCCATCCATGTCACCTTGGAAGCCTGGAATGATAACTGTCTCCCGAAGGAGAATGCTGTTATCATCTCCCTAGAACATCAACTTATGTTTTAAAACTGCTTTCGACTGTTTCTCCAGGATTGGATCAATATTATCTTATTGCACCTACTGCAAAAACAACATCTAGTGTGGTACTTGACATCTCATGATTGACTCAATTGCCTAAGCAAGTGATCTGCCAATCATGCACATCCCTCTCCCCTTTAGTCTATAAGAAACCTTTAGAGAGGGTGACTCCATCACCTGCAGGTATACTACCGTGCCAGGAGTCGTCCATTCTAAATACTCTTAGAATGCTGTCTATGTACCCTGATTTGGGAAGCCACCCAAATCTAGATCTAAAACCATAGATCTAGTAACCAGAATGTACGATATAATATCCAATTCCTATGTGGAGAAACTACTGTGTGACAACTAAAGTATAACCGATCGTAGTATAGGAATATCACTTCCTACTCCGTGTATGTCATCAAATACCAGGAGATCACACCCTACTACCTTCTTAACAGATCCATCCCCTATTCTGATGAAGTCAAACCTATGACTGTCACAACAGAAATAGATGATCTATCTCCGCTATATCTGCTTTAGTCTATAAATAGACATAAGCCACTTATCCACCATGCTTCCGCTACTTCCACTGACCACGACAACCCTCTGGCAGAGTCATATACACGTACGCTTCTAAAGCTAGTTTAGAACGACGCTATACTCATCCTCCTGCCGGGTCTCACAGTCTGGAACAACAGCAATGGTAAGTCTGGGTAAACAAGAACCTCCCTGCCACCGTCCTTGAGCATACCGAAGTACCTCTCGGGTGCCTGAGGTTACCCACTTTGTCTGCGGAGTGGCCAATGGAATGTCAAACCAGATTGAATCTTTAGGTTCTAATCAAATCTTCAGTAATCGTTTGCGGTTCTGGAATCACTTCCAGTTCTACCATACTCCCACTACTGTTTTCTGAAAAAATCCATTTTAGTTAAAACTGTGGCGAGTCAAGAACAATATCACTATTGATCTTCCAGATGGTAGAATATCAACCCTCGTCATAGCCCGGGTCAACCCACAAACAGCCATTACGGAAACGTGCCTTGAGTTGTCCAGTGTCTGGTTTTAAGCATAAGCCGGACAACTCCCCGTACCTTAACAATGTCAAGATATGAACTGTTCTATATCCAATATAGAAACAGAGGCACTGATTTAATTGAACCAGATTCAAATCATGCAGCTGTCTCCAGTGCATGTCAAGTAAATGGAGAGAGGCCGATCAGCGTTACTCAACTTAGGAATACTTCCAATTATGAGTAACCTGAAAGAGACGCAAGTTCTCTTAATCATTACTATCAACTGAATACCATACACAAGTATCTACATCTTCGATCACCTTGAAGAATCCCGATACTTGCAATACCTGGTTGTCTACTCTATTCTTATACCTATAACTTCTCAAAACTCAGACCCTGTGTTTCTACGAAACACGTGCCTAAGAACTAGAGAAGTCACAAGTAAATAGAATATAGTACGAGTACCAACCCCTCTGTCCTAATGGACAATGGACAATATACAATACTCTGTATAAGTCCCCTGAGTCTAGTGACTCATTCACTGTGTGTCGTAGGTTGAAAACTGTACTTATGGTTAAGAAGAATTACACCGCTGTTCAATGCTCCTTACCTAACCATCCACTGATATAGGTAAATGTCATAGACATAATTTCAAAAAGGTATATCTCACTCTATAAAAATAGACGTACAGATATATCAATTCGAAATTGGTGCATAACAACGGATATTCAAAACCAAATATTTGCCGTCCGGCAAACAACCCAGGTGACTTCCTCAAATATCACCAATTACAACGAATCCCGATATAATGAGGATAATCACCTAGTTCCTAATAACTTACTCCCACTCATCATCTGTAAAACCATACAGATGTGAGAATCATACCTGGTAAATACATACCCTGGAGCAAGCGTCTAATTGGGAAATCAGTTTTCTTTTAACAGTACACAGTGAAACTGAAACATTGAAATGTTTCGATGGGGTATCCCGGTATTTCTAGTAATGCCTCTTCTATTTTCCAGATTCACAACTATAACCGTATAATTCTTTGCCACCTCTCCAAATCCCTTTATATGTCTTTAGTCGTTACCTTCTGCACACCCCTTTAGGCCAAATGGTTTTCTTCCTTCCCTACCGTTCGGCACCAGCCTATGGTTTGGAAGAAGACTATCCAATAAGCATAATGGGTGTACTGTCCTAATCCTAGGAGCACTCGCAATGCGAGAGAAGGTGAAGATAAAAGACAACTGAATAAACCTTATTCCTATTTCTCCTGAACTAGGATCCATCCCCGAACTGGAACAAGTTCCTTTCGAGTTCGTATATTACCATACGATGGAATATCCAAAAAACTTGGGATCTTCGTAGTGATACGGAGTGTCCTGGAGAAATACAAAGGTGATTTAGGATTGGCGAAGAAATACTTGGTTTGGTCGTGAATAGCAGTCGCAATTTACTTTGCCCTCTTACTAATCCCTTTCTTTGTCTTTACTTAATACCTTCTGTACACCCCTTTAGGCCAAATGGTTTTCTTCCTTCCCTACCGTTCGGCACCAGCCTAAGGTTTGGAAGAAGACTATCCAATTTGCGTAATAGGTGTACTATTTCCTAAGCTAAGGAGTACTCGCAATCTGAGAGAGAAGGAAAAAGGAAAAGACAACTGAATAATCCTATTCGTTTTCTCCAGAACCGGAAACTATCCTCGAATTCCTTTGATTTCGTATATAACCATACGATGTTTTTGTCCAATAGAAGTTGACGTTCGTAGTAATACGGGGTGTCCCGGAGAAAAGGGTAAAATCTAGGAGTGGCAATGAGGTCTGCAACTCTGACAATCCAAAAGCCAGTATTAAAGAAGGTTCGGTCAATTTGGTCACTGAGTCATAGTCTAGGGTCGGGTCAATGGTCGCTGCCAAAGAGAGAGAGAAAAGAAACACTCTGCGTGCATTCTAACCTAGATCAGAATGGTTATCACTTTGTCTAATCTGGAAACCTCCCACTGTAACGTCAAATTCTTCCCCAAACCTGAAAGAAGAATTAGCCGGGATCACCCGAGGAGTAAACCAACTCATCAGTGGGAATCGGGATCCAACTATCATCTCATGATAACGTGACGGAATCTGCTCACGTTATCACACTCCAGAAGGTATGCGCATATCTGGCAAGTTTCAATTTCTTTAGAAACTCCCGATGTGGATTTTTACCCCATGCTCTTATGACCTTGACTTTGGCTAACATATCATAAGTCACATGTCAAGTTCTACCCGTCATTATCCAGGTTAATTTGAACCCACCCGTACAAGCCCTTGACTTTGCCAACAAGGCTATACGACTGTCCCAAACCAACACATCTATCTATGCTGCATATGAATACCCAACAGCTACCAAACACTGTGCCTTGACTTTGGCCAATATACACAGCTTGAATACTATTGACTATCCATATGAAACGACGGAGGGCTACGAATGGTTTCTGGCGAAAACCTTTAACGTAATGAACTTGATATCGTTGAAGGAACCGGATAGCTTTTTAGAAAAATATAGTGACGAAAACCTTTGCTAAAGAGGTCACTCCCGGTGAAGGGATCTCGGCTCTTTCCCCGTAGAATGAGGTGCAGGATATTCCAACTTAATACCATGATGAAAAGCAAAAGAAATCGGCTATAGTGAAGTTACTGCCCTGACTCAAACTTTTGTCCAAGGGGTCACTCCCAGTGAAGGGATCTCGGCCCTTGCCTCGTCGACTGAGGAGCAGGATATTCCAACTGAATACCATGATGCAAAACAAAAGAGAACGTCCTTGCAATAACAGCTTTTTGAAAAAGTGTTCCAACAACATCAGAATAGGCTTGTTTAGCTTGCATTGATCCGAATCAACGCAGTCCTATCAATTGATCACACCAATAAAGAACGAAAATAATGATGTACGTATATGCCATCCGCATTCGCCACTGGGTCCCGTCATCACCCGTTAGGTTACTTAACTAACGACAGAGCGGGGACTGGACTAGCGCGGATGCAAAACATATACAACATCTACTAGTATATATATCAATATATAATATTTCACTCAAGGCGTGATAAAAACGCAACATCACAAAAATGTATAGCATCACAGAATAATACAGATATCTGGGATCCCCGGGTTTTATAGAGCCGCTACTGAAACCCGACGTTCCCCTGGTCGTGTGGATAGCCTGTGCAATGAAAATCCTAGACCCCTACGGGCGTGGCAAGTTACCCGCTAAAACCTGAAGTGAGGCAGCCCCCTTCAGCAACGTGAATGGACCACCCAGCATTTCATGGAATCCGGTAACTTGGGCACCCTTCCTGGGTCAACCTGTACCCCCTACGAGTGCGGCGAATAGCCCGCCAATTCTAGAGTAAAGCCCCCTCCGTCTCAATGCCATGAGATGCGGGCTCGTTGCCCTCTAGAACCCGGCTATCCGTGCACCCCTCCGTAGGGTAATCCTAGTACAGAAAGTAAAATATACATACAACGGGTACATCGACTTCGACCCGGTCGTGCCCCAAAAGAATAATACAAACGGGCAGTGACGGCAGTCTACATGTCGGATGCTCGCCCCGCAATATTAAATGTACATATAAAACAAAACTGTACTAACATTGCATCCAGGCTATCCCCCACGACCAATCCGCAACATCACAGCAAAACACAGAACATCAACGTGAATGTCACGTTCCCAAATCCGTCTAAAAGGGCTATAGTAGATAGACTGGATTTACCGATTGAATGACATTCACGGTCGCAGATATAATGTAAATACTGTGAACTAACATGTTTAAACTTTTCGATCGATCAAAATTACCTAAGTAGGCCTCAAGCAGTACTGTAGCACTCACAGAAAATCTGGGCCCAAAAAGATTATTCCAAAAACCCCATTTTGAACTCAGGAGCTCTCTGCAAAAATTTGTTCAAATGAACAGTCAAAAGCGCGGCGGAACCGCGGCCCAAGCATGGGTTTGGCCGCGGTTCCGCGGTGGCATAGTGAGTTCAGGAGACCAACTTTTTACAGAATGCTTAGAATTCCCTGCACATCATTCTGAAACATCCTGAAAAATTTTTAGACTCCAAAAAAAATTTCGACAGAAACTGTGCAACTTGAAATCAGGTTTTCGGGATTTTTTGTTCGATCGAGTTCTAAACATACTAGAGCAATCTAGGCATGGTTAATGGCATGGCTCTGATACCAATGTAAGTGCACGGCGGCGCCCCGGCCGTCGAACCGACGCCGGAAACGAAAAACTTTGCGAACTAGCAAACCGGCACGACCGCGCACATTTAACCCGGATCGGGCCATTAACCTAGCTACTAGCAAACTAAAATATGGGTAGAGAAGTATACCAAGCGATCCGTGTCCTTCGGTCTTCGTCTCCACTCCGATCTCCCGCGGAATCTTCGTCCGTCACCTCCTCGTCGGAAAGGGCACCATGTAGCCGGATACTTTTACGGGCTCCCACCTCTGGACCGAGGCAACTCGGGCGCGAAGTTGGCTAGCCGACGCATCCAAGGTTTGCTGTAGGCTAGTGTAGAAACTATATCTCTTTGGGGTTTAGTGTAGTTGCCTTTGATGTGGAGGTGAAGAGAAGAATGAACTTTGGAGAGATGAGCAATGTAATTTTAGCAAGCATAAATGAGAACCACACCAAAAATGAAATTTCCTCTCATCTCTCCTCCTCTAAGTGGCCGGCCTCAATGTGATCATGGTGGACGGAATGATATCTCAAGAATAAAGGAAGAGGAGAATGTAAATTAAAGGAGAAAAAGCCACACCAAGGTCAAAACCATTTCTAATCTTATTCTAATCTCATAAATGCAAAAGATTGATTCAAAAGGAATCTCATCATGAGATAACAATCATGAAGCCACAAATATGTAAGAAAACCCTCTACAAAAAGTTATTTGCACTCTTGCAAATAACCCCCTCCATCGGAAAGTCCGGCCGCGAAAGAACAAAGGAAAACCGGCCGGAACGGAATGCAAACTGGCAACTTCAGAAAACTGATCCCGTAATAAATTACATGAAAACCCCACTGCTGCATATACATGCTCGCATTTGTATTCCCACTGAACACAAATGCAAAGAGACAAAATCTACACTATCTAATACTACGATCCGGCTTAAGCCAAAGCCGGCTAGTAAAAACCGTCCGATCACGATCCGTGCAATACCGCACGTATCTGATCGAACCCTGTCATATCTCTATACGGCCTTTACAACGTTTCGCCCGAAACCTGAGTAACTGTGTGTGTGGTGGACTCTAAAGACTCGTCAATACTATGGCTGTGGATTTAACTACTAGCACGTCAGAGGTATTAGCCATACGTGACGGGCTACCAGCTATTGACCAAAAGGGACGTCGATGAGCGAACTCATCTTGACACCCTACTGAGCCTGTCAGTGACAATATCCGTACAGTCCGGTCCGTTCGTCTATGAGCATCGCATGACGGGCCTAGGGCGTTGGTAAAAGTCAGATCCCCAAAAGCGGTACAAGTCGTGTGGGAGTGTAGCCCAGAACACCCTGAGATACTACTGGAATACCTACCAGCAAATCTCCTGCCTTGGCCAAGGACTTTTTATGTACTGGCTCTCTTAGACACAGCGCGACCTCACCCCCAATACCGGGAGAGACGAACCCCTGTAGATCCGCTCACTGCCTCCATGTGGCTCGGGACTGTACCCAACTAAAACCTGTTTGCACGACTCCTTTGAGCCGTGGTAGGGTAGTAATCAAAGCACAGTGGGAACTCACACGAGACAAATGACGATCTCAGGTCGACGAACTAACCTGTACACATGTCACCAGGGAACTGCTATCTAACATCTGGTATAATCCCAACTAGCAGGTTCCCGGCGAGTCCTGTCCGGTGTACTCATAACCCAATGAGCACCTGTATACATCTTAGGTGAACCAACTGACACCAGTGGCTTGTGAGACCGGCCACCGCCCCTCGTCGGGGTCTCGACTGTTTACACTAGTCTACTCTGGAGTATCGATGCCCTGTCTCGAAACTCCCTCGACTAGGGACCATTTAAGGATGTGCTTATAGACCCCAGCTCCCACGTATATGATCGCCCTCATACTGCTGGTAGTCAAGCAAGAATCCTAGGGGCTCTATCAACGTGCAATAGTGACCTGTAAGGTCACCTAAAACAGTACACGATGATAAAGGTAAACCAGATAGCGTACTATCATCTTGAGTCAGACTGTCCTACCGGGATAGGTCCTCCCTCAATCATTGCAATCACGTGCCTGTGATCCAATAATTGACTCTGAGGGCACTATCTCCAACATAAAGGTCCCCAGGTAGATGTCGATAAGAAGGACGATGAGGAAACCCATCCGTACTCCAACTGAGCCTGATGTGACAATCTTCGTACAGTTCGGTCTGTTCATCTAGGACTATCGCATATCGGGCCTAAGGGGGCAGTAAACGTCAGATCCCTAATAGTGGTATAAGTCGTGTCGGAGTGAAGCCCATTACACCTTGAGAAACTACTGGAACCTACCAGTAAATCTCGCTTGCCCTGGCCAGGGACTTTGCGTAATGGCTCTCCATACACAGCGCGATATCAACCCCCAATACCGGGAGAAACGAATCCTGTCTAACCGCCACTGCCTCCAAGTGCTTTGGGACTGCACCTAACTACTACCTGTTTGCATGACTCCTTTGAGCCGTGGTAGGGTAGTAATATAAGTACAGTGGGAACACACCCGAGGCGAAGTAGCAGTATCAAGTCGACGGACTGAGCTGTACTCATGTCACCTGGGAACTGCTATCTGACGATGGGTATAAAACCAACCTGCAGTTCCCTGCGAGTCATGTCCGGTGTACCCGTAACCTAACGAGCACCTGCATACTATCTCCAGTACGACGTACTGATGGCTGTGGGACAGACCATCTCCCCAACTGGGATGAGAAGCGTACACACTAGTCTACTCCGGAGTATCGATACCCCATCTCGATAATCCTACGACCAGGGACCTGTATAGGATGTTGCTTATCGACTGCCCAGCCCCCATTAGTGTGACTGCCATCACAACGCTGGTAATCAAGCAAAGATCCTAAGGGCTCTACTAATATGTATAAGCGATACGTTAAAAGAAACATATGCACATATTAAAGTAGACACAAACCAAGTAGCATACTACCATTTTTAGCAAGACTGTCAATACAACTGTCAATATCCCAAGCATCCATTAAGTAATATACAAACTAGTATGATACAGTAATGGCCTCTAGGGCATAAACACTAACAGTTTCGAGTGTCAATGTTGGACACTCAGGTTCCATGATTTTGATGTGTCATTGATGGACACACGTTGATTTATATCCTCATATTTTTATTCACATGCTTTCATGATATTTACATGCATGATGTTGTTGTGTCATTGATGGACACGTGGATGTTATCCACATGCCGATAGGCATTGATTATATTGTTGGCACATATGCAGATACGGTCACCCTAGATATCAGAGTATTACCTTTATGATATAGTTGACCTAGGAATCGTTGTTTTATTCGATTTCTTCCTGATGATGTTTTCTACTCATGAGTTGGCAACTCACCCCCGTTGTGTCACAGTTCTTGCAGGTTGACCGCATGGATCAGTAACGACATTGCTAGCACACAGCTTGCATTCGGGTGATTTGTTTTGGTACGTGGTACATGTTGGATCATACCACTCTTGTATTATTATTCCTTTTGTATCTAGTTAACTCTATCAATCAGAAACTAGTATTTGTGTAAGTAGTAAGACTTAGTGAGACTTGTGGTTGCGAGACTTAGAGCGATGGTTTATGTTCGCTTGGTGGGTTGTTGTCTTGCTTTATTCTTTATCCTTTGTGTTGATCTTCGCCATTGGGCATCGTATACATGTATTCTGTCTTGCGTGGTTGTGATTTCGCCGATTGGCGAAGAGCTAGCTCCTGCTTGGGGATGCCTTTTATATTATCATGTGTATATAGTTTTGGATCAAAATATACAAAGGAGGTGCTGCCCAAATTTTTAAAAGACGAAACATGTTTTTCAACTAATAAAATACACTTTCATTTTTCATGTTCCATTATCTATGCATTTAAGAAAATGTTTGAATTTCATCATACCTTTATTTCAAAACTTCACCTCTTTATTTTCTTTAAAAAGGTTTAGATTTCTGGGCTTCAGCTTACTTGAATTACGTTACGCCTTTAGACGTCATGTGATTTAAGTGTCGGTCACGAACTAGATTTCGGGTCGTGATAAAGACTAACGCCAACAAGGTTGTACGACTGTTCTAAACTAACGCATCTGTCTATGCAACAGAAAAGTAACAAATAGCTACCATACACTATGCCTTGATGAAGGCCAACATACATAGCATGAATACTAAGTGCTACCCGTCTGAAATGATAGAGGGTTGCGAATGGTTTGTGGCGAAAAACCATTAACGTAATGAACTTGATATCGTTGAACGAACCAGATAGATTTTTACAAACATATAGTGGCAAAAACCTTTGCTAAAGTGGTCACTCCCGGTGAAAGGATCTCGGCTCTTTCCTTGTAGAATGAGGTGCAGGATATTCCAACTGAATACCGCGATGCAAAGCAAAAAGTAATCAACTATAGTGAAGTTATTACCCTCACGCAAACTTCTGCCCAAGAGGTCATTCCCGGTGAAGAGGTCTCGGCTCTTGTCTCATCGAATGAGGTGCTGGATATTCATCACCAAATACTACTGTGCAGAACAAAAGAAAACGTTCTTGTAATAATAGCTTTTGAAAATTTGTTCAAACAACATCGAACATGTCTGTTTTCCTTGCGTTGATCAGAATCAAGCAGTCCCATTAATTAATCACACCACAAAAGAACGGAAATATGATGTATGTATATGTCATCCGCATTCGCTACTGGGCCCCATCATCACCCGTTAGGTTACTTAACTAACGACAGAGCGGGGCTGGACTAGCGCGGGTGCAAAACATATACAATATCTACTAGTATATATATATAACAATATATAATAATCGCTCCAGGCATGATAATGCAACATCACAGATAAGCGATAAGTATCACAGAACAATACAGATAATCTGGGAGCCCCGGGTTTCCTTTGAGCTGCAAGTGAAACCCGACATTCCCCTGGCCGTATGGATAGCCTGTGCAATGAAAACCTAGACCCCTACGAGCGTGACAAGTCATCTGCCAAAACCAGAACTGAGGCAACCCCCTTCATCAAAGTGAATGGGCCACCCGGCACTTCACGGAATCCGGTAACTTGAGCACCCCTCCTTGGGTCAACCTGTACCCCCTACGAGTGCGACAAATAGCCCGCCAATTCTAGAATGAGACCACCTCCGTCTCAATGCCATGAGACGCGGGCCCATTGCCCTCTAGAACCAGGCTATACGTGCACTCCATCTTGGGGTTATCCTAGTACAGAAAAGAAAATATGTACAACGGTGATATCGACCTCAACCCGGTCGTGCCCCAAATAAATAATATACAAACAGGCGGAGACAGCAGTCCACATGTCGGGCGCTCGCCCCGCGATATCAAATGTACAAATAAATCCAAACTGTAGTACCATTGCACCAAAGCTATCCACAATGACGATCCCGCCACAACACAACACAACACAAAACATCAACGTGAATGTCACGTTCGCAAACCCGTCTAAAAGAGCATATAGCAGTTAGAAGAGTTATACCGCTCTAATGACATTCACGGTCGCAGATAGTAATGTATGTACTGAAAACTAAGACATTAGAATTCTACACGCAATTAGCAAACTAAACCAATTTCCAAAACCATGGGAAAAAACAGTGAGCTAAAGTTCTAAAAACCGACCGTTTAAAACCAATTCGGAAGTCTGAATAAAAACGAAACGCGCCCGAACCATCACCGGGAGTTAGATCATGAAATTAACTTCAAGTCGGGGGGGCCTATAGAGGGTACCCCACCCCCGAGGCCACCACGAGGTGGCCAGGGGGTGAGGCAGACCCGAAACTGCCCAAGGTGGGGGCAGTTTCGGGTCCCCACCGCCAAGACCACCTTGTGGTGGTCTTAGGGAGTGGGCCCATCTATTTGGTCCCCCCGGGGATTCCCCGGGTTCCCATGCACCACCCCGCAGCTTCTCAATTCAAGCCATGAGCCCGCGGGGTGTGCAAACATTTAAATTTTTAGTTTTCGGAACCATTTTTGTCGGCAGTTTTTGCACGACAAAAACGACAGATTTCTAATGTCGCAACGAGTTAACTAAGGCTTATGGAGTGGCTCTGATACCATGTTGAGTTATGCATTGCCCCGGCCATCAATCCGTGGCCAAATGCGGAACAAAAACTTTTAGAAACCGGCGCTAACGGAACCCGATTCCCGGATCGACCCATAATCCCTAGATAACAAAACATGCAAAAGAGTTAGAATGGTTATACCAAACGATCCGAGTCCTTTGGTCTTCAACCTCTGTCCGAAGCTCCTCGCTGCTTTCTTGATCAAGTTTGATCTCCGGTCTCCCTCCATCAAAGATGATCCACCCGAGAGTCTATGTAACGAGCTCCAACCTCATATCCGAGGCAACTAGGGCACCTAGATCGCTACTCTAGATACCGTAGATGAAGTAATGAGTGATGAAAGATTAATTTGTCTCAAGACACCCAAGGATTCTCAACTCATGAAAGGGTTTGGGTGGAGCTATAAGAAGAAGAAGATGCCATGAGAATGAGGTGTAGAGAGCAACCCAAGAAAGAGAAAAAGAAATGAATAATGGCTTTTTGTTTTTGTTTGTTGTGTGAGTGTGATAAGAAATAATGGAGCCATCACATAAGTGTGCATGTTTCCAAAATATCTTAGTCAAAAAAAAATCTCAAGTCAACATAATCTCACAACAAACAAAAACCCTAAGCATGCTAGAATAGTAACCATGGGTCACTAATCAGCTATGCCTAAAAAATGCAATAAACACCTCATCCTACACCTCAATAACCTTTTAATCCAAAAAGGTCTAAACTATGATGAGGTGTAATTTTCTAAAAGTAATATTGTAATAAATTAAAAGAATACCCCTCAACCGTATATACATACCCGCATCCGTATTCCGAAGAATACGAAAACAAAAAGGCGAAAATAATCCAACAAAATATAATACTAGGATCCGGCTTAAACCAAAACCCACTAGTATTATCCGTCTGATCATGATCCGTGCACAAATACATGTATGTGTCATGACCCGAAATGGCATGTGACTGGCACTTGAATCATATGAAGTCTATAGGACCCCATCTAATTCAAGTAAGCCGAAATCCCAGAAATCTAAACCATTTAAAAGAAGAAAGTGAAGGAAAACTTGTTTAAAAGTTTGCGTATAAATCACTTTGAAAGTCATAGTAAACATTTTTAAAACATCAAGTTTTTTCCGAAAATTTCGGCAGAGTCTTCTTTGTAAATACTGACCCTAAACGGGTACAACATGAACAATATATATAAATGATAAAAGGCATCCCAAAGCGGGAGCCAGCTCTTCGCCAATTGGTAGTCACAACCACGCAAGCAATATAATATACAACGCCGAAGGGCGAGGATCAAAACTCAAAAGGAAAACCAATATCATCAAGAAAACCATAATAATACAAGCGTGACTCTAAGTTCGAAAGAATATACACTGGTCTTCTAAGTCTATAAATTAATACAAGTCTGGTTGATGGAGTTCCTAGATACAACTGAATACAAATAAAATAAAATAGTGGTCACGATGTGAGTGAACCCACCTACCAGAGCAATCACCCGGAAAGAAGCAATGTGCCAGCAAAGCCGCCAAGGAAACCTGTACGGCAAAACCTGCAAGAAACTGTGGCACAACGGGGGTGAGTTTGTAGGGTTCCTAGGCACTCTAGCAAGGTTCTAAAAGGCATCAACAATGCCAAAATAAAATTTTTCAAGTGCCGAACAACCCTAAGCAAGATCGTGGACTAGAGATTAGGCGAAAACTATGCAAGTTAAACATTTTAACTACAAGTGAAAGGGATTACAACATTTGTAGATCCGGTCCTTCACTTCTAAAGCTCCGTGTTGACGTCCCTTTGCTGCGATCATCGGGATCTCGGACTCTAGCGATGATTTTGTAGGGTTACTAGGCACACTAAGGAGGCTCTACTAGGCATCGACCATGCCGGATTAAAATTTTAGCCGTGCCGAATAACGCTAAACTAGATCGTTAACTAGAGATTAGGCGATCACAAGCAAGTACATCACATTTACACTAAGTGAATACGAAAATACAACCTTTGTAGATCGGTCCTTCACTTCTGAAGCTCCGTGATATAGTCCCTTCGCTGCGATCATCAGCTCCCGGACTCTCGACGGCTCCATGAGAAAATTGCAACGGGATCGCTTGAAGTGTCCGATGCCGAAGATGATCTGCGTCGATGGAATACGGACTCAAACTTTTACCTCACTAACCAAAGAATTAGTGAAGCAAACACCCTAAACTAAAGTGCTAGTCTAGTAGAGGATGGTGAGATAGGAAATGGGTACACTTTAGAATTTTATTTCTCACTTTGTATCACTCTCTTTTTCAAACCTAGAATGAAAACTCAAGGAGGAAGAAGATGAGCTCAAATGAAAATGGATAATGATCAAGAGAGAGAATGGTAACCATGGTGAGTAAGTATCATATACTTAACTCATGTAGAGATATAACCATGGTGAGTTATAGTGGTTAGGTTTATAAAATCCTAAGTAAAACAAAACTAGTGGACTTTGGTCAAAGCACCATAAGCTTCATGAAGCTTCATGCTTATGAACAAATACTCACTAATTTTGTATTTACTTTGAATAACAAAAACCATACCAATATATACATAATGGTGTATGTCTCATACACCCATGACAAGTGTATCAATAACCATGATACAAAAATGTGAACACAAATAAATATATATCACATATATATTAAGTTGTGTACAAGAGAGAAAAATAAATGCTTTAGTGAACCAATGTTGGTCAATGTAAATTAGTATATCCAATATACAATTATACACTAAATTATTAAATTAACACTTGACTTAATAATCCGGTTATATCACATATAACCGACTAACATCCAATGTATCGACTTATCGAATCAACACTTGATTCGATAACTAGGTTATATCGCATACAACCGATCGATACAATCATCGCGAGAATAAAATACGTTATCACATACACGCATTATTCTCGGTCCTGCACATATCACATATGTGCTCCTATTTCGTTTTGCCTGAGCCAGTACAACCTCTATGTAGGACTCTAAAGACTCGTCAATACGCCGGCAGTAAGTGATGATCATATCAAGCACCCACAAGCCGTCAGCGGTACTAGCTGGACGTAACGGCTACCCGGGTATTGAGCGATTAGAAGATCAGCAAGCAAGCCCGCTCCAACTCCTGCAAAAAGCCTGACAGTGACACTACCGTACAGTCCGGTCTCCTCGTCTGATATGTCGCATATCAAGTCTAGGGGTGGTAAACGTCAGACCCCAATAACCGATAAGTCATGCCGATTTGAGGCGCATAACGGGTCGAGAAACTACTGGTAACACTTACCAATAAATCCCTAAACCAGCCCTGGCCAGGGACTTCCCTGTTATGGCCAATCGAGCATAGCGTAACATCAACCCCCAATACCGGGAGAGACGAAACCCATCCTATCGCTCATTGCCTCTATGTGACTCGGGACTGTACCCAAAAACCACCGTTCTGCACGCCCTCTTGGACGTGGTAAAGTTGAAATCAAAGCACTGTAGGAATCACATAAGACTCTATGACGATCTCGGGTCTACAGACTAACCTGTACTAGTGTCACCAGAGAACTGCCATCTGACGTAAGGTATAATACCATCTGGGAGTTCTCGGCGAGTCCGTCCAGTGTACCCAGTCTCCACTGAGCACCCGTATATCATCTCTGATGTCAAACACCAATGGATATAGGATCATCCATCGCCCATCTGTATAGGTCGAGAAGGTATACGCTAGTCTACACTGGTATATCGATGCCCCGTCTCGATATACCCACAACTAGGGACCTTGAAGGATGTACTTATGGACTACCATGTCCCCACTAGTATGATCTGCATCATAGTCCAGGTAGTCAAGTACACATCCTAAGGGCTTTACCAACATGTAACAGAGAGACAATCAGTATACAAGTTAAGGTAAAGTGTAACCAGATAGCATACTATCATGTCGAGCAAGAAAGTCATCCCTTTATATGTCCAACCATCCACTACAATATACATCCTATGTATAGTAATGGCCTCTAGGGCATACATATAACTAACAATCTCCCACTTGCACTAAGGCCATCTGATAACAGTGGTTGAAGTATCCCATACTCAACCATCCCATAACTAGTCTCTCTCTGGGAAAAGGCCTTCGTGAGTGGATCCGCCGTGTTGTCCTCTGAGTCTACCCTCCTAACCTCGATCCCCTGGAGATCAACCATCTCCATGATCAGGTGACACTGCCTTAGAATATGTCTGGATCACTGATGGGACGGGCGTTCCTCGGCATAAACCACAACTCCATTGTCACACAATGGAGGGAACAAAGTTCATCTCATGAACTAATATACATCCAGACTGCCTCTTTGGTAGCATCTTAAGTAGCGATGTATCCAGCCTTTATCGTCTAGTATGCCACGGTATCTAGCTTGGAACTCTTCCAACATACCGTCCCTTTACTGAGGGTAAAGACAATGCCTGTGACTGACATTCAGTCGTCCTTATCACCCTGGAACCTTTCCAGTGATTGTCCCCATGATCGATTGATACCATCTCACTACAATTAGTGAGAATCCTAACATCCAATTAGATCTATCTCATAGATCCAAACCCCAGGATTTAATAGGTATCACTTTGATCCTATATGGAGAGTCATTGTGATAAGCAGAGATTGACCGAGCGTAGCATAGGAAATTCCTTCTCCATCTAGAGTATGTCATCCACGTACTCTACGAGGATCACCACCATACTCTCTACTACCTTTTTGTATATACAAGGTTCATCTACCATTTTGATGAAGTCAAACTCTTTGACTAACACATCAAAACAGATGTTCCAACTCCGTGATGCCTGCTTTATCACATAAAATATCTTGCTCACGTTTCCGCTGCTCCCACTGTCTACGAAGCCCTCTGACTGTATACTTATAGACTCTTTCTTCTAAATCTTTATTTAGAAAAGCAGTCATGACACCCATAGACTCTCTCTTCTAAATCTTTATTTAGAAAAGCAGTCATGACACCCAAACGCCAGATATCGTAGTCATGGTATGTAGCCGTGGCAAGTAGGATCTGGATGGACTTAAGCATAGGTACTTAGAAAAGGTTTAATCATAATCCATACCTGGTTAATGATGCAAAGCTTTAACAAGTCTAGCTTTGAAAGTCTCAACTTTTCCATGTACACAAAGTAATCTTCTCAAGATATACTTGCTCCTGATGGGGATTTTAACCCTTCAGATAAAGCAGCCAAAGTCCATACTTTGTTGGTGTAAAAGGATTCCATCTCAGATCAATAAACATCCAACCATTCTTACAGAGTCCCACTCCTGATGGCCAGCTCGAAACTAGTTAGGTCATCATCCCATGATGCAATCCTCGCTCCCACTGTCATAGAGAAACCGGAGTATCTCTCAGGTGGGTGAGGAAACCTACTAGATCGGCGGAGAGGCTGAGGTTCGTTGGTTGCTATTGAATCCTTTGGTTCTACTAAATCATCAGCTGCAGTTTGTATAGCTGAACTGTTTCCAGTTCTACCTTATGACCGATAATTTCTTCACAAGAAATTCCCTTTCACAAAGGTGGCATGCTGAGAAACAAAACATTTTTTTTCCTCGGTTAGGTAGAAGATATACCCTTGCGTATGCTTGGGATATCTAACAAACTTCCACAGTTCTGATTTTGCCTCGAGCTTGTCCGGATTATGCTTTTAGACATAGGCTGGACAACCCCAAATCTTAACAAACTAAAGATATGGGCTCTTCCCTTTCCATATCACATATGAAGTGGTAGGCAACTGATTTGATCGGAACCCTATTCAATAGGTATGTAACTTCATAAGTGCATAACTCCCTAAAAGGAAATAGGAAACTCAGTAGTACTCATCATTGAGCACACCATATCTAATAGGGTGTGATAGCTCCGCCCCGATACATCAACGTGCTGTGGTGTATACGGAGGAGTAATGCTGAGAGAGAATCTCATTCTCCTTTAGAATAATCCAGGAATTCCGTGCTTAAGTATTCTCCTCCTTGATCACATCAAAGGACATAATACTTATACCCGTTTTGGTTCTCTATTTCTATCTTATATTCTGTGAATATCTCAAAAGCTTTGGACTTGTGTTTCAACATGAACATATGTCTGAATCTTGAGAGATTATCAGAGAATGTAATGAAATACAAAGAACCGGTCTTGGTATGTGTAGACAGGGGACCTACATACATCAACATGTATCATCCCAAGAGTTAACTAACTCTTTCTTTGTTTCCAGTAAACGGAGCTATGGTCATCTTATCTCTGTGACATGACTGGCAAGTTTCACAAGATGTAAATTCAAACTGATTTAAATATGCATCTTAATGTAACTTGAGCTAGTCGGGTCGCATTGATATGACCTAGCCTATAATACCTCAAGAAGGATTTGTTCATTTCTGAACTCTTCCTCTTGTGTGTGTTCTGTATACTAAGAACTGTAGTTTGATTTAGAACGTCAATGCTTTTAGATAACGTGCCTGAACCGATCAACTCTTGATATAGGAAATGATCAAAACATTATCCAATAATATAAAATTATATCCTTCTTTACTAATAAAGAGATTGATATGATGTTGTATATCAGGTTCGGTATCTAACAACATTCGTTCAGAATCAATGTATTCAGGTAATACAGGGTGATAGTGACCAACAGACTTGGCTGCAACACTTGCACCGTTTTCTATCTCATGAAACTTATCACCCGTTCTCAGTTCTCTACCTATCTGTAGCCCATGTAACAAATTACATATGCGGGATCTTGATTCGGTATCTCATACCCAGGACGTAAAGGATACTGAGAATCAGTTCTCTGTAATGAACACACCCGAAGAAGATGCATCATCATGCACTTTCTTCATTTGGGCGGCACGGGAATTCTGGTAATCCTCTATTTCCTGCTCTGTCTTATAACAATTATAAGTTAGAGCGGGACCAACGTTCCCCAGCTCAGTATAACAAGCGGTTTCGGTCAATTCATCTGTATTATTATCTTGATTAAGGTGTGATATGGTCGCTACCTGGAGAGAGAGAGAGAAGAAAACACTCTGCGTGCGCTCTTGCAAGATCAGATTGGTTATTATTTTATCTAATCACGATGGCTCCTACTGTTTTTATCAAATCTTCCTTCAAACCTTAAAAGGAAAGACTAGCCGGGATTAATTACACCTTACAACTTTGCCAATCTTTCAGCCAGGCCAGTGTCGGTACTTTGAGGGAGGTTCCCCGTGCTTTCGGACGGACCTAATTAATGTAAACCTCGTTTTCCCAGAGGCGTAACCCCGTTGACACCTTTCTAGACACCTACTTGATCGGCTAATTGTAATGTGTAAAACTCTCCCAGGAGTAACAATTAGTCGCAGTGGGTATCGGGATCCAACTATCACATAGAAGGTATGCAATCTCATTGCAAATTTCAACACTTGAAATTCCCGATAATATTTTACCCCTAGCGTGCTATGACCATGACGCATGCCAAACAATCCATAGTCCGCTAGTCAAGTTCAACCCGTACATTTCTTGATTGAATTAAACCCACCCGCACGACCCTTGACGCATGCCAAACAACGCCGTACGAATACCCTAATCCAATCGCATCGTATGCAAGCAGATAAGCACTAGTTAGCTACCGTACACTACGCCTTGACGCATGCCAAACTACCGCAGCACGAATACTAAGTAGTACTTATCTGAAATGACGGAGGGCTACGCAGGTTTTTAAGAAAACCAAGAGTGTAATGAACTTGATATCGTTGTAGAATCAAATGATTTTTAAAATGGATTGTTTTTTAGGCTTTTGTAGTTTTTCTAAAGGGGTCACTCGCAGTGAAGGGATCGTCGGCCCTTTCCTCATCGAATAAGGTGCAGGATATATCATATATACCGCTGTGCAAAGCAAAAAACTATTGAAGCAATCAAAAGACAAACCGAGGGTTGTAGCATCTGCCAGTTATTGCTAAATGGGTCACTCCCGGTGAAGGGATCTCGGCCCTTTCCTTATCGAATAAGGTGCAGGATGTTCTACAAGGAATACAGCGATGCAAAGCAAGAACTGTAGTCACCTGTTTTTGAAAATTCGATTCCACAACATCTATTAGGTTTCTTTTTCTTTCATTAATCATATTAATGAAGTCCAATCATTTAAAACACCTAAACATCACAGATAAATACGACGTACACTTATGCCATCCGCATTCGCCTCGATGTCCCCTCGTGCACCGTTAGGTTAGGTAACTAACGGCAGAGCTGGGCAGGGCTAGCGTGGGTGTAAAACATAAGTAACGTCTATATAATATATCATATATACTATATACAGTATTTATCACAGAACATCAAATGATCACATCACAGATATCGTAGCAGAAGAAACATATGAAACATTAGATATACTAGGACGTCCGTGTTTTATTTTGAGCCTGTATAAAACACGGATTCCACGGTCGTGATGAATAGCCAAACCCACACCCCTAGACCCCTACGAGAGCGGCAAGCAACCCTGCCAATTCTAGAGTTAGGAGACCCGGACTCGACTCCTCGAGTTGGTCTCCCACTGGACTCTAGAACCCGGTTACTTGTGCCCTCCTCCTTGGGTCTATCCTAGTGCGGAAAAGTAAATAATATACAAATGGTGACAACAACCTCAACCCGGAAGTGCCCCAAAAAAAGAATATTACATACATTTAAATTTACATGAATGAAAATAAAAACTCTCATTACACATAAAAAAACCCTGGCTATTCAAAACGCGACGATCCAGTATAACATATCCAGCAACACATAACATCACATGTCATCAACGTAAGTAAATATGCGCATCCCAATTGTCGTTGACATATAGCAACGAAACCGGCGATATAACATATTACACTTACGGTCGCAGAAAAGAAAGTGTAAAACTACAACAGTTGGAATCCGCAACCACCTTAGACATCGCATGCCTAACAGTTATAAACCCTGCATTTTAGTCTCTTTATTGAAAACTCTTTTCAATACCAAGTCGGGCAATTCAACAAGATTCCCGATACACTGATCGAATGCTCATCGCAAACTTTAGTAGACGGCCGCACCCCCGGATGACGTCGACGAAGTGCACTAAGGCGGAACACCGCTGACGCGAGCACCCAAACGGATGCTTTTGGCGACGGGGTTCTCCTACAGTCACTTGGTCGGGGCTATAGGGCATGGCTGTCTATTAAGTTTTACCCGGCGAGTATCCGCGTACACTACGTGATTGCGACGGACTTTTGATCGCATCAAAATCCTGTGGCAACCGATCAAGTGAGACTAAACTGCTATGTTTATAACATCCAAATTAGTTATCTCATAACTACTTGTGGATTCCAAATATTGTGTCACATTCCAGATAAATAGATAGTGTTAAACTTTCCGATCGAATGATCAAATACCCAAGTTTTCCCGAATGGGTCTCAACACTTGAGGGGGGTTTAAAAACATCCATTACATGCCACAATACCAACGGTCCAGCCGTAGAAGGGTCAAGCCAACGCCTCACATATGGCACGCCGTACTGCCCCAAACCCTAAGGTTTAAAGGGCAGTTCAAGACGGTCACATAATCGAGTTAAGGTTTGTTGTCTTCTAGAGGGTCCATCACGTAACTTGCACGATTTAGACGTTCTCAAACAACGGAAAAATCCAACACATGGAAATTTTCCGGGTCGGGGAAAAAGTGAGTTATTGATGCCAGATCGAACTTTTTTAACAGTTTCTAAATATCCGGAAAACCCAACGAAATTAAAAATTCCGATCGAAATAACGACTACAAAATAAACCCCAAAATACTCAACACTTGAGTCAGATAAAAATAACCATAAAATATCAAGGAATTAAAAAGAAACATTACTGTGCAAATTTATGAGAGTGACGTCACATAAGGCGCTGTGGAACCGCCCCTGTAGGGTTACTAGGCACACTAAGGAGGCTCTACTAGGCATCGACCATGCCGGATTAAAATTTTAGCCGTGCCGAATAACGCTAAACTAGATCGTTAACTAGAGATTAGGCGATCACAAGCAAGTAAATGACATTTACACTAAGTGAATACGAAAATACAACCTTTGTAGATCGGTCCTTCACTTCTAAAGCTCCGTGATGTAGTCCCTTCGCTGCGATCATCGGCTCCCAGACTCTCGGACGGCTCCATGAGAAAATTGCAATGGGATCTCTTGAAGTGTCCGATGCCGAAGATGATCTACGTCGATGGAATACGGACTCAAGCTTCTACTTCACTAACCAAAGAATTAGTGAAGCAAACACCCTAAACTAAAGTGTTAGTCTAGTAGAGGATGGTGAGATAGGAAATAGGTACACTTTAGAATTTCATTTCTCACTTTGTATCTCTCTCTTTTTCAAACCCTAGAATGAAAACTCAAGGAGGAGGAAGATGAGCTCAAATGAAAATGGATAATGATCAAGAGAGAGAATGGTAACCATGGTAAGTAAGTATCATATACTTAACTCATGTAGAGACATAACCATGGTGAGTTATAGTGGTTAGGTTTATAAAATCCGAAGTAAAACAAAACTAGTAGACTTTGGTCAAAGCACCATAAGCTTCATGAAGCTTCATGCTTATGAACAAATACTCACTAATTTTGTATTTACTTTGAATAACAAAAACCATACCAATATATACATAATGGTGTATGTCTCATACACCCATGACAAGTGTATCAATAACCATGATACAAACATGTGAACACAAATAAATATATATATCACATATATATTAAGTTGTGTACAAGTGAGAAAAATAAATGCTTTAGTGAACCAATATTGGTCAATGTAAATTAGTATATCCAATATACAATTATACACTAAATTATTAAATCAACTTATCGAATCAACACATGATTTAATAATCCGGTTATATCACATATAACTGACTAACATCCAATGTATCAACTTATCGAATCAACACATGATTCGATAACTAGGTTATATCGCATACAACCGATCGATACAAACATCACGAGAATAGAATACGTTATCACATACACGCATTATTCTCGGTCCCGCACATATCATATATGCGCTCCTATTTCATTTTTCCTGAGCCAGTACAACCTCTATGTAGGACTCTAAAGACTCGTCAATACGCCGGCATTAGGTGATGATCATATCAAGCACCCATAAGCCGTCAGTGGTACTAGCTGGATGTAACGGCTACCCGGGTATTGAGCGATCAGAAGATCAGCAAGCAAGCCCGCTCCAACTCCTGCAAAAAGCCTGACAGTGACACTATCGTACAGTCCGGTCTCCTCGTCTGATATGTCGCATATCAAGTTTAGGGGTGGTAAACGTCAGACCCCAATAACCGATAAGTCATGCCGATTTGAGGCGCATAACGGGTCGAGAAACTACTGGTAACACTTACCAGTAAATCTCTAAACCAGCCCTGGCCAGGGACTTCCCTGTTATGGCCAATCGAGCATAGCGCAACATCAACCCCCAATACCGGGAGAGACGAAACCCCTCCTATCGCTCATTGCCTCCATGTGACTCGGGACTGTACCCAAAAACCACCGTTGTGCACGCCCTCTTGGACGTGGTAAGGTGGAAATCAAAGCACAGTGGGAATCACATAAGACTCTATGACGATCTCGGGTCTACAGACTAACCTGTACCAGTGTCACCAGAGAACTGCCATCTGACGTAAGGTAAAATACCATCTGGGAGTTCTCGGCGAGTCCGTCCAGTGTACCCAGTCTCGTGTGATTCCTACTGTGCTTGGATTTCCACCTTACCACGTCCAAGAGGGCGTACAAAACGGTGGTTTTTGGGTACAGTCCCGAGACACATGGAGGCAATGAGCGATAGGAGGGGTTTCGTCTCTCCCAGTATTGGGGGTTGATGTTGCGCTATGCTCGATTGGCCATAACAGGGAAGTCCCTGGCCAGGGCTGGTTTAGAGATTTACTGGTAAGTGTTACCAGTAGTTTCTCGACCCGTTATGCGCCTCAAATTGGCATGACTTATCAGTTATTGGGGTTTGACGTTTACCACCCCTAGACTTGATATGCGACATATCAGACGAGGAGACCGGACTGTACGGTAGTGTCACTGTCAGGCGTTTTGTAGGAGTTGGAGCGGGCTTGCTTGCTGATCTTCTGATCGCTCAATACCCGGGTAGCCGTTACGTCCAGCTAGTACCGCTGATGGCTTGTGAGTGCTTGATATGATCATCACCTACTGCCGGCGTATTGACGAGTCTTTAGAGTCCTACATAGAGGTTGTACTGGCTCAGGCAAAACGAAATAAGAGAGCATATGTGATATGTGCGGGACCGAGAATAATGCGTATATGTGATAACGTATTCTATTCCCGCGATGTTTGTAACGATCGGTTGTATGCGATATAACCTAGTTATCGAATCATGTGTTGATTCAATAAGTCGATACATTGGATGTTAGTCGGTTATATGTGATATAACCAGATTATTAAGTCAAGTGTCGATTTAATAATTTAGTGTATAATTGTATATTGGATATACTAATTTATATTGACTAACATTGGTTCACTAAGGTAAAGTGTAACCAGATAACATACTATCATGTCGAGCAAGAAAGTCCTCCCTTTTATATGTCCAAGCATCCAGTACAATATACATCCTTTCTATAGTAATGGCCTCTAGGGCATACATATAACTAACAGATTTCTTCGGAGAAATGAGCGGGCTAGGTCGTTGACTTCGAGGCCAAAGATGATCTACGTCGGGGAGACACAAACTCAAGCCATTCCTTCACTTGGTCTTGAACTTTGTGAAGAGAACACCCTATACTACATGGCAAGTAGTAGAGGATGAAGAAGTAGGAAGTGGCCTCTAAGGCATACATATAACTAACAATCTCCCACTTGCACTAGAGCCATCTGTAGTAGTGGTTGCAGTATCTCATACTCAACCATCCCATATAAGTCTCTCTTTGGGAAAAGGCATTTGTGAGTGGATCCGTCGTGTTGTCCTCTGAGTCTACTCTCTTAACCTCGATCACCGTGGAGATCAACTATCTCCATGATCAGGTGATACTGCCTTGGAATATGTCTGGGTCCTAGATGGGACCGTGGTTCCTGGGCCAAAGCCTCACTTCCATTGTCATACAATGGTAGGAACCTAGTTCATCTCATGAACTAATATACACCCAAACTGCCTCTTTGGTAGTATCTTTGATAGCGATGTCACCAGCCTTTATCGTCTAGTGTGCCACGGTATTTAGCTTGGAACTCTTCCAACATACCGTCCCTCCACTGAGGGTAAAGACAATGCCTGTGACTGACATTCAGTCAACTTTACCACCCTGGAAGCTATCCAGTGATTCTCTCCAAGATCGATTGATACCATTTCACTACACCTAGTGAGAATCCTAATATCCATTTAGATCTATCTCATAGGTCCAAAACCCAGGATTTAGGAGGTATCACCTTTATCCTATTTGGAGAATCCTTGTGATAAGAGGAGATTGACTGTGCGTAGCATAGGAAACTCTTTTTCCATCAAGAGTATGTTGTCCACGTACAATACGATGATGTTCACCTTACTCTCTACTACCTTTTTGTATATACAAGGTTCATCTACCACTTTGATGAAGTCAAACTCTTTGAATACCACATCAAAACAGATGTTCCAATTCCGCGATGCCTGCTTTATCCTATAAAGCAACTTGCACACGTTTCCGCTGCTCCCACTGTTTACGAAGCCCTCTGGCTGTGTACTTATAGACGTTCTCTTCTAAATCAATATTTAGAAAAGTATTCATGACACCCAACCACCAGATATCGCGGTCATGGTATGCAGCAATGACAAGTAGGATCCGGATGGACTTAAGCACAGCCACTGGAAAATGTTCCATCATTATCCACACCTGGTCGATGACGAAAACCTTTAACAATTCTAGCTTTGAAAGTCTCAACTTTTCCATCTACACCAAATAATCTTCTCAAGATATTTATTAGGTCCATATACAATCGTGATGAATAGCCAATCCCATACCCCTAGACCCCTACGAGAGCGGCAAGCAACCCTACCAATTCTAGAGTTTGGAGACCCGGACTCGACTCCTCGAGATGGTCTCCCACTGGACCCTAGAACCCGGTTACTTGTGCTCCCTGCCTTGGGTCTATCCTAATGCGGAAAAATATATAATATACAATGGTGACATCATCTTGAGAAGATTATGACTTAGTCTCTCATACTTCATATATTTATTCTTAGGCCCTTTCTTGTCAATTTTTTCTGGGAATTTTTTAATTCCACTCAAGTGTTGAGTTTTCTAAGGGTTGTATTGGGAACTCGTTGATTCGATCGGATAATTTAACTTTGTTTAGTTTGTCCGGGTAATTTTTAGATCGTGTTAAAAAGTTCGACCGGATATCAATAACTCACTTTTTCCCCTGCCGGAAAATTTCCAAGTGTTGGATTTTTCCGTCGTTTAAGAACGTTCTAAATCGTGCATGTTACTTGATGGACCCTCTAGAAGACAACAAACCTTAACTCGATTATGTAACCGTCTTGAACTGCCTTTTGAACCTTAGGGTTTGGGGCGGTACGGCGTGCCACATGTGAGTGGCTTGACCCTTCTATGGATGGACCGTTGGTACTGTGGCATGAAATGGATGTTTTTAAACTTGTTTCAAGTGTTGAGCTATTTGGGAAAAGTTGGGTGTTTGATTATTCGATCGGAGTTTAACATTGTCTATTTATCTGGAATGTGATACAATATTTGGAATCCATAAGTAGTTATGGGATAACTAATTTGAATGTTATAAATCTAGCAGATCGGTCTCATATGATCGGTTGCCATGGAATTTTGATGTGATCAAAAGTCCGTCGTAATCACGTAGCGTACGCGGATACTCGCCGGGTAAACTTAATAAACAGCCACGCCCCATTGCCCCGACCAAGTGACTGTAGGAGAACCCCGTAGCCAAAAGCATCCGTTCGGGTGCTCGTGGTAGCGGTGTTCCGCCTTAGTGCACTTCGTCGACGGCATCCGGGGGTGCGGCCGTCTACTAAAGTTTGCGACGAGCATTCGACCAGGATGCCGGGAATCTTGTTGAATGGCCGGACTTGGTATTGAAAAGTGTTTTCGATTTTGAGACTGAAATGCGGGGTTTATAATGTTAGGCATACGATGTCTAAGGAATTCATTTGGTTAGGCATGCAATATCTATGGAGGTTGCGGATTCCAACTGTTGTAGTTTTACACTTTCTTTTCTGCGACCGTAAGTGTAATATGTGATATCGCCGGTTTTGTTGCTCTATGTCAACAACAATTGGGATGGGCATATTTACTTACGTTGATGACATGTGATGTTATGTGTTGCTGGATATGTTATATTGGATCATCGTGTTTGAATAGCCGGGTTTTTTTAATGTGAGATGAGTGTTTTTTCATTTTCATTCATGTAAAAAACTTTTATGTAATATTCTTTTATTGGGGCACTTCCGGGCTGAGGATGATGTCACCATTGTATATTATTTATTTTTCCGCATTAGGATAGACCCAAGGCGGGGAGCACAAGCAACCGGGTTCTAGGTTCCAGTGGGAGACCATCTCGAGGAGTCGAGTCCGGGTCTCCTAACTCTAGAATTGGTAGGGTTGCTTTCCGCTCTCGTAGGGGTCTAGGGGTGTGAGATTGGCTATTCATCACGACCGTGGAATCCATGTTTTATACAGGCTCAAAATAAAACACGGACATCCTAGTATATCCAATATTTCATATGATGTTTTCTACTGCGTTATCTGTTATGTGATCATGTGATATGTTCAGATAGATACTGTATATAGTATATATGATATATTATATAGACGTTGCTTATGTTTTACACCCACGCTAGCCCTGCCCCGCTCTGCCGTTAGTTACCTAACCTAACGGTGCAGACGGGATATCGAGGCGAATGTGGATGGCATAAGTGTACGTTGTATTTATTTGTGATGTTTAGGTGGACTTAAATGATGGGACATTCATTAATGAGATTAATGAAAGAAAATAAACCTAAATGATGTTGTGGAATCGAATTTCAAAAATTAGGTAGCTCTAGTTGTTGCTTTGCATAGCAGTGTTCCTTGTAGAACATCCAGCACCTTATTCGATAAGGAAAGTGCCGAGATCCCTTCACCGGGAGTGACCTCTTTAGCAATAACTAGCAGATGCTACAACCTTTGGTTTGTCTTTTGATTTCTTTTTAAGTTCTTGCTTTGCATAGTGGTATTATGAATATCCTGCACCTCATTCGACGAGGAAAGAGCCGAGATCCCTTCACCGGGAGTGGCCTCTTTAGCGAAACTAGTAAAAGCCTCAAAAACACTCCATTTAAAACCATTTGATTCTGCAGCGAGATCAAGTTCAAAGCGTTAAAGGTTTTCTTAAAAACCATCCGCAACCCTCTGTCATTTTAGGAAGTAGAGTACTTAGTATTCGTGCTGTGTTTGTTGACCATAGTCAAGGCATAGTGTACGGTAGCTAAGTGATATCTTCCTACACCGCATATGATGCGATTAGTTAGGACAGTCGTGTAAGTCCATGTTGCGACCCCCGGTTCTTACGGGGAGGCGGAAACGGTATAAAAATCAAATTTTTAGTGCAAGAGGCAACATGGACTAAACAAGGTCGGGATCGTTGTCTAAACTATAACTAGCAAACTAGCTAAAGAGATTTAGCTACTCGGATAAAGATGATTATACCTAAACTTGAACTCCTTCTTCTTCAAACTTTGTAGAGGTTGATGGTTCTCCTTTGTCGCCTTCTTCCGTCGAATATGGATCCACCTCGAAGGCTCGACCTTTGGGCTCTTTCTCGTACTTGGAGTGAACTAGAATCGCCGGCTTGCTAAACCCTTGATCCTAGAGTGAGTAGAGAGTGTCTAAGGGTTGCTTTTGTTTTTTAAAGAGAAGGAATCTCAACACATGAGAAGGTTTCTCTTTGCTAGAGGAAGAAGAAGATGAAGTGAAGAGAGAGAGTGAATATGATAGAATGAGCTCTCATTTCCTTTCTTGCAACCATAATGCAAAAAGAAAATGAATTATCAAATAATAATAATCAAAATGAAAAGGTTGATGGAAAGTTTTAGAATGACCAATATCATTACAAGCATTAAATTAAATGCAAGAATCAAGAGCATCTTTCTTTTGTAATGATAATGGTCAAAAGTTCAACCATGGTCAACAAGTCAACCATGGTCAACAAGTCAACAAAAACTAACCATGACACAATTTCATTTTATTATATATTATTAAATGATATAATACAAATCCATTAGGGTTTGGAAAAAGACGACTGTCAACTGTGCATACGCACCCGTTCCGAAACCCTAATGAAAGTCATCTTCCTCTTCCTCAAATAACTGTGCATACAGACCTGCATCCTTGTTCCGAGGAACATGAATACTGAGAGATAAAAGCAACCCCAAATACTATACCAGTATCCGGCTCAAACCAGAGCCTGCTGGTAATATCTGTCCGGACTCCAAACGTGCACAAGTGCGCGGATGAGAACGAACCCTGTCGCAAAACCATGCGACCTCTACTCTGTTTTGCCCAGAGACGAATACCCTCTGTGTGGGACTCTAAAGACTCGACACTACGCTGGCAGTGGGTTTAACCACAGACCGCAAGCGGCACTAGCTGTGCGTAACGGTCCCCAGGTAGATGTCGACAAGAAGGCTGACGAGGTGAAACCCCATCTGTACTCCTACTGAGTCTGAATGTGACAGTCTCCGTACAGTCCGGTCTGTTCGTCTGATACATCGCATGGCGGGCCTAGGGGGCGGTAAACGTCAGTCCCCCAATAGCGGTACAAGTCGTGCCGGAGCGAAGCCCAAAGCACCCTGAGATAACACTGGAAACCTACCAGTATATCTCGTTTGCCCTGGCCAGGGACTACTCGTGTAATGGCTCTCCTAGACACAGCGCGATGTCAACCCCCAATACCGGGAGAGACGAATCCTGTCTAACCGTCACTGCCTCCAAGTGCTTCGGGACTGCACCCAACCACCACCTGTTTGCACGACTCATTTGAGCCGTGGTAGGGTAGTGATCAAAGTGCAGTGGGAACACACTCGAGGCGAAGTGCCAGTGTCAAGTCAGCGGACTAAGCTGTACTCATGTCACCTGGGAACTGATGACTGACGATAGGTATAATACCAACCTGTCAGTTCCCGACGAGTCCTGTCCAGTGTACTCGTAACCCAACGAGCACCCGTATACTATCTCCAGTACGACGTACTGATGGCTGTGGGACAGACCATCTCCCACACTGGGATGAGAAGCGCATACGCTAGTCTACTCCGGAGTATCGATGCCCTGTCTCGATAGTCCTGCGACTAGGGACCTGTATAAGGATGTGCTTATAGATTACCCAGCCCCCACTAGTGTGACTGCCATCACAACGCTGGTAATCAAGCAAAGATCCTAAGGGCTCCACTAATGCGTATAAGTGATATAGTAAAATAAACACAAGTACACATTGAAGTAGAGACAAACCAAGTAGCATACTACTATTTTGAGCAAGATTGTATATACAAGGTGAATATCCCAAGCATCCATCAAGTAATATACAAACTAGTATGATACAGTAATGGCCTCTAGGGCATATACACTAACAATCTCCCACTTGCACTAAGGCCATGTACTGGCGTATCGAAGACCTATCATCTCGATCAGCCGCTCGAACTGAGTCTGGGGCAGGGCCTTGGTGAATGGATCTGCAGTGTTGTCTTCTGAAGCAACTCTCCGAACCTCGATCTCCTTGCGATCCACGATCTCCCTGATCAGGTGATACCGCCTCAAGATGTGCCTGGATCTCTGATGGGACCTGGGTTCCTTCGCTAAAGCTATAGCCCCATTGTTGTCGCAATACAGAGGTATTGGATCAACAATGGACGGAACCACCTGAAGTTTTTTCAAGAACTTCCTCATCCAGACAGCTTCTTTTGCGGCATCAGATGCAGCGATGTATTCCGCTTCCATCGTCGAGTCTGCAACGGTTTCCTGTTTGGAACTCTTCCAACACACCGCCCCTCCGTTGAGGGTAAAGACAAAGCCCGACATGGACTTGGAATCATCCTTGTCACTCTGGAAGCTGGAGTCAGCAAAGGCCTCGATCTGGAGGTCTTTTCCGCCATACACCAAGAATATCTCCTTAGTCCTTCTTAGGTACTTGAGAATGTTCTTTACTGCTATCCAGTGTTTCTCCCCAGGGTTTGACTGATACCGGCTTACCACACTTAGTGCATAAGCTACATCCGGTCTGGTACACAACATCGCATACATTATAGAGCCTACCGCAGAAGCGTAGGGTATAATCGACATGCGATCCCTCTCCAAATCAGTCTTGGGAGACATCTCTTTAGAGAGGGTGATCCCGTGACAAGCCGGTAGGTTACCGCGCTTGGAATCTTCCATACTGAATCTCTTCACTATGGTGTCGATGTACCTGGACTGAGAAAGTCCCAATATCCTCTTGGATCTATCACGATAGATCCGGATCCCCAGGATGTATGAGGCATCACCCAGGTCTTTCATGGAGAACCTATGTGACAAGAACCCCTTGACAGATTGTAGCATAGGAATGTCATTTCCTATTAAGAGAATGTCATCCACGTATAAAACGAGGAATACTACAGTTCTCGCTACAAATCTACTGTAGATGCATGGTTCATCTGGATTTTTGATAAAGCCAAATTCCTTGACCGTCTCATCAAAACAGATGTTCCAACTCCGCGATGCCTGCTTTAGTCCATAAATGGATTTAAGCAACTTGCACACCTTTCCGCTGCTCCCACTCTGAATGAAACCCTCTGGCTGATCCATATAGACACACTCCTCTAAATTTCCATTCAGAAAAGCGGTCTTTACGTCCATCTGCCAAATCTCATAATCGTGGAAGGCAGCAATGGCAAGAAGGATCCGAATGGATTTCAGCATAGCCATTGGAGAAAAGGTTTCGTCATAGTCCAAGCCAGGTCTTTGACGGAAACCCTTTGCTACAAGTCTAGCTTTATAGGTCTTAACCTGTCCATCTACACCAATCTTCCTTTTGAAGATCCACTTGCATCCTACGGGTTTTACCCCGTCTGGAGCAATGTCCAACGTCCATACTTTGTTGGTGTGCATGGACTCCATTTCGGTCCGCATTGCATCCAGCCATTTCACTGAGTCAACGCTCTGAACGGCCTGCTGGAAGCTAGTAGGTTCATCATAATCTATGATGCAATCCTCTCTATCCCCGTCTATGAGAAAACCGCAGTATCTCTCGGGCGGATGAGACTGCCTACTACTCCTGCGGAGCGGCGTAGGAATGTCCTGTTCTATTGAACCCTCTGGTTCCACTAAGCTTTCAGTAACAGTCTGTGGTTCTGGAACTTCTTCCAGTTCTATTGTGCTCCCACTTATCTGGGTTTCCAAAAACTCAGTTTCCAAGAAGCGGGCATGCTGAGAAACAAAAACCTTTTGTTCCTCAGCGGAATAGAAAAGATACCCCCTGGAGTTCCTTGGGTATCCCACAAACTTACACTGTACTGAACGTGCCTCAAGCTTGTCCGCATGCTGCTTTTTTTACAAAAGCTGGACATCCCCATACCTTAAGATACTTAAGACAGGGTTTCTTCCCAGTCCACATCTCATATGGGGTGGTAGGCACAGTCTTGGTGGGAGCCTTGTTCAAGAGATACGCAGCTGCTTCTATTGCATATCCCCAGAATGATCGCGGTAACTCAACGTTACTCATCATGGACCGAACCATATCCAATAGGGTTCGGTTCCGTCTCTCCGATACACCGTTATGTTGCGGAGTGTATGGAGGAGTAAGCTGAGAGAGAATTCCATTCTCTTTTAAGTAATTCAGGAATTCGGCACTTAAGTATTCTCCACCTCGATCCGATCTTAGAATCTTAATACTTTTGCCGGTCTGTTTCTCTACTTCATTCTTATACTCCTGGAATTTTCCAAAGGCCTCGGACTTATGTTTCATTAAGAAGACATAACCGTACCTTGAGAAGTCATCTGTAAAAGTAATGAAGTAAGAATGTCCGCTTCGGGCATGTGTAGACATTGGACCGCACACGTCACTGTGTACGAGTCCCAAGAGCTCGCTCGCTCTTTCTCCATGTCCAGTAAACGGAGTCTTTGTCATTTTTCCTTTGAGACAGGATTGACAAGTGGCATACGACTGATATTCGAACGCATTCAAATACCCTTCTGTATGTAACTTCGTCAACCTTCTCTCATTGATGTGACCCAATCTACAATGCCATAAGAAAGTCTGATTTATTTCTGGAGACTTTCTTTTGTGTGTATTCTGGACATTAAAAATCTGTGGTTGGTTTAACACGTATATACCATTACTCAAAGTACCTGACCCAATCAAAACTTGATTAAGGCGAATGTTTACAACATTACTTACAAACGCAAATTCATAACCTTCTTTAGAAACTAAAGATACAGAAATGATATTACAAGTTGCGTTGGGTACAAAAAAGCAATTACGCAAAACCAAAACATGTCCATCTGACATTCCCAGGTGATAGTCCCCCACGGCTTTAGCATCCATGCTAGCTCCGTTTGCAACTCTGAGGGTCATGTCACCTGCTTTCAAAACACTACGGTTTCTCAACGCCTGCAAAGAATTACAGATATGAGATCCTGATCCGGTATCCAATACCCAGGAAGTAGAGTTTATAGAAAGACAGTTTTCAATAACATACACACCTGAAGCTGAAGCTGCAACCTGCTTCAATTCCTGTGTTCTGGCCTTCCAGGCCCTGCAATCATTCTTCCAGTGTCCTTTCTTATGACAAAAGAAGCATTCTTCCTTATCCACAAGCTTCCCCGCTATCTTTGTTGCTTTACCTTTTCCCTTCGTATCCACTTTACTAACACCGCCCCTTGGTTTGGCGGGGACTTTCTTCTTCTTTCCCTTGGCTTTCGCCTTGGACCTAGAAGAAGATGATCCTCCTACAAACAAAGTGGATGTTTCCCTACCTTTCTGTAGGGTGCCCTCTGCGCTCCTCAGCAGGTTGAGGAGCTCTGAAAGTTCAACCTCCTTTTCTTGTAGGTTGAAGTTCATTATAAACTGGGCGTAAGTGGAAGGAAGGGACTGGAGAACTATATCCGTATATAGCTCACTCTCCAATGTGATCCCTAGGTCAGCGAGCTCCTCAATGTAGCCGATCATCTTTAGCACGTGCTCGGCTACTGATGATCCGACGGCCATTCTTGTCGAAAACAACTTTTTCGACGTTTCGTATCTTGCGATACATGATTGCTCTCCATACAGTTCTTTTGTATGAAGCAATATGGACTCCATGTCCATATTCTCATGCCTCCTCTGATGTTCGTTGTCCATCGAGGTAAGAAGGAGGCACTTGGCCTTCGCGCTATCAATCTCCTAAGTCTTGCGGATTTCCTTATCCGCGACGCTGGAAGTTGGACCAGGGACAGAGGGAGCTTTGGTGGTAAGAAGATACCCCAGCTTGTCATAAGTGATTGCTATCTTGACATTCCTGAGCCAATCTTTGTAGTTTGGCCCTGTCAGCTTGTTTTTATCTAGGAGTAACTTAAGTCCAGTCATGTTGATTGGTCGCTGCAATTAGGAGAGAGAAGAAGAAACACTCAGCATGATGCTCTTGCAAGTTTAGAGTGGTTTTTAGTTTGTCTAAACAGGATGGCTCCCACTGTTTCTCGAATCCCTCCTCAAACCATAAAGGAAGAATTAGCCAGGATCAATCCCACCGTACAATACATGCTTAACCGTTCAGCCAGGCCGGTGTCGGTACTTCGAGGGAGGTTTTCCAACGCTTTCGCGAAGTTCCTTAATTAAAGAACCTCTTTTCCCTGGGGGCATAGCCCCGCTAACACCTTTCTAGGCACCTACTAGGTTTATAGCATTGATCGTTAAGTGAGAAATTTCCCGAGGAGTAGCATATACTCACAGTAGGATCGGGATCCAAATATCATCGTGTGACGAAACTGAAGGAATCCTACCAGAATCACCACACTCCAAATGGTATGCAAATCTAGCAAGTTTCAGTACTTATGAAACTCCCGATGTGGATTTTTGCCCCATGCTCTTATGACCTTGACGAAGGTCAACAAATCATAAGTCACATGTCAAGTTCTGCCCGTCATTATCCAGGTTAATTTGAATCCACCCGCATATACCCTTGACGAAGGTCAACAAGGTAATGTGAATGTCCCAAACCAACGCATCTATCTATGCTACATATGAATACTTAACAGCTACCAATCACTATGCCTTGACGAAGGTCAACAAACACAGCTTGAATACTATTTGAATATTCATACGAAACGACGGAGGGCTACGAATGGTTTTGGCAAAACCGTGAACGTAGTGAACTTGATTTGGTCGATGGAACGAGATAGCTTTTAAAAGGAGTGGCTCAAACTCCGCATTTAAAAGTTGGTTTTGAAAAGAACCGAGTGGTTTTTCGAAATTGTTCCAACGACTTTAACTTGGTTTATTATCTTGCATTAGTTCTTTTAATGCGTGATATTCTTGCATTGGTACTTTTAATGCGTCCCATCATTTAATCCTACCATTGTAGAAAACAACCAAAATATGACGTACGCTTATGCCATTCGCATTCGCCACGGGGCCCCGTCATCACCCGTTAGGTTACTTAACTAACGACAGAGCGGGGGCTGGGCTAGCGCGGCTGTAAAACATAAGCAACGCCTAAATAGTTATAGATATAGCAATAGTAGACATTACAGATCACAGATGAATACATTGGATATACTAGCAATCCGCAATTCTTTCGAGCCTGAAACGAAAAGCGGATTACACGGTCGCGGTGAATAGCCAAATACCCCACCCAAGACCCCTACGGGTGCGGCAAACTACCCGCCAAGTACTCGGCAGTTTGTGCACCCCCTCCATGGGTCTATCCTAGGAGCAAAAACAGTAAAAAGAATTATACAATGACGGCTACAACCCCGACCCGGTTGTGCGGCCAAACAAATAATAATTATTACATCAATTTACATTTACAATGAATGAAAGAAAAACAAAAGCTCATCTCACATCCACCCCGGCTATTCACCCGTGACAGTCCAACACATTCATATACACATTCCAGCACATTACAGATCATGTATAACCCCGACTAATCGTCTTATAGCGATTAGCCGACGTTCAATACATGCAAACATCACAGATATAACCATCATAGTCAAAGTGCAGTGAAGTTCGGAAAAATACGGAATTATAGGACCCCAAAAGGAAATTTCTTTTCTGGAAAATCTGGGCACATATAATATATTTTAAAAATCCCAAAACCAACACCTACACACACTGCACGAAAAACGACGCAAAGAAGACGACAAAGCGCGGCGGTTGCGCGGCACGAGCCTACCTCGTGCCGCGGAAGGGCGGCGCTTTGAGCTCAACAGTGGATCGTTTTTCATGGGTGCACTCACAAAACCCTGAGACGATTTTACAAGTATAAAGTTTTTCATTTTGAGCCAAAAAAATTTCAACAGAAACTCAGGTTTTGAAAAAGTATGGTTTTTGGGTTTTTTTTCGGTTCCGAACTTCGTTACACTTCACTACCAAGCTAGTTTAAGTTTAGTTAGGCTCTGATACCACTGTAAGTCCACGTTGCGACCCCCGGTTCTTACGGGGAGGCGGAAACAGTATAAAAATCAAATTTTTAGTGCAAGAGGCAACATGGACTAAACAAGGTCGGGATCGTTGTCTAAACTAAAACTAGCAAACTAGCTAAAGAGATTTAGCTACTCGGATAAAGATGATTATACCTAAACTTGAACTCCTTCTTCTTCAAACTTTGTAGAGGTTGATGGTTCTCCTTTGTCGCCTTCTTCCGTCGAAGATGGATCCACCTCGAAGGCTCGACCTTTGGGCTCTTTCTCGTACTTGGAGTGAACTAGAATCGCCGGCTTGCTAAACCCTTGATCCTAGAGTGAGTAGAGAGTGTCTAAGGGTTGCTTTTGTTTTTTAAAGAGAAGGAATCTCAACACATGAGAAGGTTTCTCTTTGCTAGAGGAAGAAGAAGATGAAGTGAAGAGAGAGAGTGAATATGATAGAATGAGCTCTCATTTCCTTTCTTGCAACCATAATGCAAAAAGAAAATGAATTATCAAATAATAATAATCAAAATGAAAAGGTTGATGGAAAGTTTTAGAATGACCAATATCATTACAAGCATTAAATGAAAATGCAAGAATCAAGAGCATCTTTCTTTTGTAATGATAATGGTCAAAAGTTCAACCATGGTCAACAAGTCAACCATGGTCAACAAGTCAACAAAAACTAACCATGACACAATTTCATTTTATTATATATTATTAAATGATATAATACAAATCCATTAAGGTTTGGAAAAAGACGACTGTCAACTGTGCATACGCACCCGTTCCGAAACCCTAATGAAAGTCATCTTCCTCTTCCTCAAATAACTGTGCATACACACCTGCATCCTTGTTCCGAGGAACATGAATACTGAGAGATAAAAGCAACCCCAAATACTATACCAGTATCCGGCTCAAACCAGAGCCTGCTGGTAATATCTGTCCGGACTCCAAACGTGCACAAGTGCGCGGATGAGAACGAACCCTGTCGCAAAACCATGCGACCTCTACTCTGTTTTGCCCAGAGGCGAATACCCTCTGTGTGGGACTCTAAAGACTCGACACTACGCTGGCAGTGGGTTTAACCACAGACCGCAAGCGGCACTAGCTGTGCGTAACGGTCCCCAGGTAGATGTCGACAAGAAGGCTGACGAGGTGAAACCCCATCTGTACTCCTACTGAGTCTGAATGTGACAGTCTCCGTACAGTCCGGTCTGTTCGTCTGATACATCGCATGGCGGGCCTAGGGGGCGGTAAACGTCAGTCCCCCAATAGCGGTACAAGTCGTGCCGGAGCGAAGCCCAAAGCACCCTGAGATAACACTGGAAACCTACCAGTATATCTCGTTTGCCCTGGCCAGGGACTACTCGTGTAATGGCTCTCCTAGACACAGCGCGATGTCAACCCCCAATACCGGGAGAGACGAATCCTGTCTAACCGTCACTGCCTCCAAGTGCTTCGGGACTGCACCCAACCACCACCTGTTTGCACGACTCATTTGAGCCGTGGTAGGGTAGTGATCAAAGTGCAGTGGGAACACACTCGAGGCGAAGTGCCAGTGTCAAGTCAGCGGACTAAGCTGTACTCATGTCACCTGGGAACTGATGACTGACGATAGGTATAATACCAACCTGTCAGTTCCCGACGAGTCCTGTCCAGTGTACTCGTAACCCAACGAGCACCCGTATACTATCTCCAGTACGACGTACTGATGGCTGTGGGACAGACCATCTCCCACACTGGGATGAGAAGCGCATACGCTAGTCTACTCTGGAGTATCGATGCCCTGTCTCGATAGTCCTGCGACTAGGGACCTGTATAAGGATGTGCTTATAGATTACCCAGCCCCCACTAGTGTGACTGCCATCACAACGCTGGTAATCAAGCAAAGATCCTAAGGACTCCACTAATGCGTATAAGTGATATAGTAAAATAAACACAAGTACACATTGAAGTAGAGACAAACCAAGTAGCATACTACTATTTTGAGCAAGATTGTATATACAAGGTGAATATCCCAAGCATCCATTAAGTAATATACAAACTAGTATGATACAGTAATGGCCTCTAGGGCATATACACTAACAAGTCGCATGACTTTATTGACCTTAGTTAAGGGTCATGTGGGTGGGTCTAACTAATCACGAAATGACGGGTAGAGCTTGACTAGTGCTTATGATTTGTTGACCATAGTTAAGGTCATAAGTGCTAGGGGTAAAAACCATTATCGGGAGTTTCAAGTGTTGAAATTTGCAATGAGATTGCATACCTTCTATGAGATAGTTGGATCCCGATACCCACTGCGAGTAATTGTTACTCCTGGGAGTGTTTTCCACTTTACAATTAGCTGATCAAGTAGGTGTCTAGAAAGGTGTCAACGGGGTTACACCCCTGGGAAAACGAGGTTTATTTTAATTAGGGCCGTGCGAAAGCACGGGGAACCTCCCCTCAAAGTACCGGCACTGGCCTGACTGAAAGATTGGCGAACTTGTAGAGTGTAATTAATCCCGGCTAGTCTTTCCTTTTTGGGTTTGAAGGAAGATTTGATAAAAACAGTGGGAGCCATCCTGATTAGATAAAATATATATAACCAATCTAATCTTGTAAGAGCGCACGCAGAGTGTTTTCTTCTCTCTCTCTCCAGGTAGCGACCATGTCACGCCTTAATCAAGATAATAATATGGATGTATTGACCGAACCCGCTTGTTATACTGAGTTGGGGAATGTTGTTCCCGCTCCAACTTATAATTGTTATAAGACCGAGCAGGAATTAGGGGAATACCAGGATTCCCATGCCGCCCAAACGAAGAAAGTGCATGATGATACATCTTCTTCGGGTGTGTTCATTACAAAGAACTGTTTCTCAGTATCCTCTATGTCCTGGGTATTAAATACAGGATCAGGATCCCGCATATGTAATCTGTTACATGGGCTACAGAAAGGTAGAGAACTGAGAACGGGTGATAAGTTTCATGAGACAGAAAACGGTGCAAGTGTTGCAGCCAAGTCTGTTGGTCACTATCACCCTGTATTACCAGAATACATTGATTCTGAACGAATGTTATTAGATACCGAACCTGATATACAACATCATATCAGTCTCTTTACTAGTAAAGAAAGGATATAATTTTGTATTGTTGGATAATGTTTTGAATATTTCCTATATCAAGAGTTGATCGGTTCAGGCACATTATCTAAAAGCATTGACGTTCTAAATCAAACTATAGTTCTTAGTATACAAAACACACACGAGATGAAGAGTTTAGAAATGAACGAATTCTTCTTGAGGCATTGTAGACTAGGTCATATCAATGCGACCCGACTAGCTAAGTTACATTTAGATGCATATTTAAATCAGTTTAAATTTACATCTTATGAAACTTGCCAGTCATGTCACAAAGATAAGATGACCATAGCTCTGTTTACTGGAAACAGAGAAAGAGTTAGTGAACTCTTGGGACTGATACATAGTGATGTATAAAGGTCCCCAGTCTACACATGCCTGGACCGGTTCTTTGTACTTCATTACATTCACCGATGATCTTTCTAGATTCAGACATATGTTCCTGTTGAAACACAAGTCCAAAACTTTTGAGATAATCACCGAATATAAGTTAGAAGTAGAGAACCAAAACTGGGTAGAAGTATTATGTCCTATGATGAGATCAAGGAGGAGAATACTTGAGCACGGGATTCCTGGACTATTCTAAAAGAGAATGAGATTCTCTCTCAGCATTACTCCTCCGTATACACCACAACACGTCAGTGTATCGGGGCGGAGTAATCACACCCTATGTTATATGGTGCGCTCTATGATGAGTACTACTGAGTTTCCTATTTCCTTTTGGAGTTATGCACTTGAGAAGCTGCATATCTATTGAATGGGGTTCCAATCAAATCCATTACCTACCACTTCATATGTGATATGGAATGGGAAGACCCCATATCTTAAGTTTGTTAAGATTTGGGGTTGTCCGGCCTATGTCTAAAAGCAAAATCCTTACAAGCTCGAGGCAAAGCCAGTTCTGTAGAAGTTTATTGGATATCCCAAGCATTCGCAAGGGAATATCTTCTACCTAACAGAGGAACAAATTATGTTTTGTTTCTCAACATACCACCTTTGTGAAAGAAAATTTCTTATAAAGAAATTAGTGGTTATGAGGTAGAACTGGAAAGAGTTCCATCTATACAAACTACAGCAGATGATTTGGTAGAACCAAAGGATTCAATAGGTTCCGACGAATTTCAGCCTCTCCGCCGATCTAGCAGGGTTCCTCATCCGCCTGAGAGATACTTCGGTTTCTCGATGACAGTGGGAGCGAGGATTGCATCATGAGATGATGACCCAACTAGTTTCGAGCAGGCCATTAAGAGTAGGGACTCTGTAAGAATGGCTGGATGCTTAGCGATCTGAGATGGAATCTATGTACACCAACAAAGTATGGACTTTGGTTGCTATATCTGAAGGGTTAAATTCCTATCAGGAGCAAGTATATCTTGAGAAGATTATTAGGCCACAGTACCAACGGTCCAGCCGTAGAAGGGTCAAGCCAACGCCTCACATGTGGCACGCCGTACCGTCCCAAACCCTAAGGTTCAAAAGGCAGTTCAAGACGGTCACATAATCGAGTTAAGGTTTGTTGTCTTCTAGAGGGTCCATCAAGTAACATGCATGATTTAGAACGTTCTTAAACTACGGAAAAATCCAACAGTTGGAAGTTTTCCGGCAGGGGAAAAAGTGAGTTATTGATATCCGGTCGAACTTTTTAACACGATCTAAAATTACCCGGACAAACTAAACAAAGTTAAATTATCCGATCGAATCAACGAGTCCCCAATACAACCCTTAGAAAACTCAACACTTGAGTGGAATTAAAAAATTCCCAGAAAAAATTGACAAGAAAGGGCCTAAGAATAAATATATGAAGTATGAGGGACTAAGTCATAATTTGGGCCGCGGAACCGCCGCCAAACCCTTGGTTTGTCCGCGGTTCCGCGGTCACATAGACGAATCAGTGGGCCATACTTCACAGTAATTCTTAGTTTTTCCTGCTTAATTTTCTGAGCATTTTTAATTCATAAAAAATCATAGTTTTGAAAATTGTCCAGAGAAGGGTATTCGTCGGGGTTTACGGGTTAGATCAGACTTTAAACTTCGCCTAGACTTCGCGTAATGCTCTAGCTTGGCTCTGATACCACTGTAGGGTTCCTAGGCACTCTAACAAGGTTCTTCAAGGCATCAACTATGCCAAAATCAAAATTTTCAAGTGCCGAACAACCCTAAGCAAGATCGTGGACTAGAGATTAGGCGAAAACTATGCAAGTTAAACATTTTAACTACAAGTGAAAGGGATTACAAACTTTGTAGATCCGGTCCTTCACTTCTAAAGCTTCATGTTGATGTCCCTTCGCTGCGATCATCGGGATCCCGGACTCTAGCGATGGTTTCTTCAGAGAAATGAGCGGGCTAGGTCGTTGACTTCGAGGCCGAAGATGATCTACGTCGGGGAGACACAAACTCAAGCTATTCCTTCATTTCTTCATGAACTTTGTGAAGAGAACACCCTATACTACATGGAAAGTAGTAGAGGATGAAGAAGTAGGAAGTGGGCTCACTTTAGAATTGATTTTCTCACACTTTTTCTCATGGCACCATTAGAGCTAGCAAGCTTTTCATGGAGCTTGATGAAGAAGAAGAAGAAGAAAGAATAATCCATCCAAATGAAAACTTATCTTTTGAACTATTGCACCATGGTTGAGTTAAGCCATCATGCTTAACTCATGTAGATAATTAACCAAAGTATGAGGTTAAGTGTTGGGTTAACTAATATCCTAAGGAATGACCAAAGAGTTGACTTTGTCAATGTTGCATACAAGCTTCTACAAGCGTGATAACATTGACTAAAGTCTCCTCTCTTTTGTTATTCTTAAGGAAATAAGTAAAACCTAATTTAACCTAAACTTGATATAAGTCTCATACACCCATCTTGTATGTATCATCAAGCATGATACAAACATGTACACTTGCATATATCACATATAAACAATGTGCACAATCTAGTGAGAAAATCAATCTTAAGTGAACCAATACTAGTTAATGTAAAGTAATATATCAAATATATAATTATACATTAAATCATTAAATCAACACTTGATTTAACGATCCGGTCATATCGCATATAACCGACTAATATCTAGTGTATCAATGTATCAAATCAACACTTGATTCGGTAACCCGGCTATATCTCATATAACCGTCCGATGATACAAATCGCGAGAATAGAATACAGTATCACATACTGATATTATTCTCGGTCCCGCACATATCTCATATGCGCTCCTATTTCATTTCGCTTGAGCCAGGAAACCTCTGTGTAGGACTCTAAAGACTCGTCAATACGCCGGCAGTAGGTGGTGATCATATCAATCACCCACAAGCCGCAAGCGGTCTGCTAAACGTAACGGCCACCTAGGTATTGAGCGATCAGAAGATCAACGAGCAAGCCTGCTCACACTCCTGCGAATCCAATCAGTAACACTTACCGCACAGTACGGTCTGTTCGTCTGATATGTCGCATATCTCGCCTAAGGGTGGTAAACGTCAGACCCCGGCAGCTTGATAAGTCATGCCGATGTAAGGTCCATAACAAGCATGAAACTACTTATAACACTTACCAGAAAATCAGTGCAACCCTGGCCAGGGATTTCCAGTTATGGCCAGTCGAGCATAGCGCAACATCAACCCCCAATACCGGGAGAGACGAATCCCCTCCTATCGCTCATTGCCTCCATGTGAATCAGGACAGTACCCAAAAACCACCTGTTTGCACGACTCAGTAGAGCCGTGGTAGGGTGGAAATCAAAGCACAGTGGGAGACACACAAGACTCTATGACGATCTCGGGTCAACAGACTAAGATGTACCAGTGTCACCAGAGAACTGCCATCTGACGTAGGGTATAATACCATCTGGGAGTTCTCGGCGAGTCCGTCCAGTGTACCCAGGCTCTACTGAGCACCCGCATACCGTCTCTGATGTCAAACACCAATGGATATGGGATCATCCATCGCCCATCACATGGGTCGAGAAGATATACGCTAGTCTACACTGGAATATCGATGCCCCGTCTCGATATTCCCACGACTAGGAACATTGAAGGATGTACTCATGGACTACCCAGGCCTTACCAGTATGATCTACATCATAGTCCTGGAAGTCGAGTATACATCCTAAGGGCTTTATCAACATGTAATAGAGAGACATCATGTATACATGTTAAGATAAAGAGCAACGAGATAGTGTACTATCATGTCGAGCAAGAAAGTCCTTCCTATATATGTCCCAGCATCCACTACATTATACATCTCATGTACAGTAATGGCCTCTAGGGCATACATATAACTAACAGAGTTGCCAACTCATGAGTAGAAAACATCACCGAGAAGAAATCGTATGTATGACTCTATCCTAGGTCATACCATAATAATATCCTCAAAATAATGTATCCTGAAGCATCTAATAATGGCAAGGGAAAACATCTATACATAAGTGTACTACCAAGTGCTCGTGTCAGTGTCTCAGGTAGCAACAAATCATATATATGATGTATGAATGCATGAAAACAGAATAAATCTAAATGAGAAAACCGTTTTCTTATCTCAGTGAGATTTCTGTATAAAATCGAAGTATCATCAATGAAATCAACAGAGAATCAGTGTCTAGCATCGACATAAAATATATATCTCGCTACCTCGATATCTCAGGCTCTGGCAATCCGGACTGGCCCGTATCATCAAATCTCAATATCTAAGGCTCCGGCAATCCGGACTGGCCCATATCATCAAATCTCAAGATCACGACGGTATCGTCCGGATATCCGGCGCGTCACAATAAAATCACCGGTCGGTAGTGCTCCCCTTCCAGACTCAACGCCATCATCTGCGACCATCTTTCCTCGGGGTACCGCACCGGGTCCACCATGCACCCACAGACGGTTCCTCCTCCTCCTCGAATCGGGTGTATGATATCGCTCAAGAGCCGACAAAACTCATGGTGGATATATCTCAAATCACATCATGAGAAAATCGCAATTTTTTATCTTTAAAATGATAATTAGTTTATAAAATCCTAGCAGTTTCTCCAAATCCATAAATCTCATGGAAATCCGAATCCCATAATCAAAAGTCAATAGACAGTGAATACTGGCATAATGCTCCATAATATTTCATGACAAATGAATGTATAAATGCATGAAGTATCTTAGAAACAAATGCAATATCTAACTAGCATATGAAAGCAAACGCGCTAGTACTATATTAAAGCTACGGCTAGCAATTTGTACAATGAAGTAATATTATCTAATGTGTACGTGATATGTAAGTTACCGATGATGATGTGTGTGAGCCGGCAAGCAAGTGTACGTGGAGCATATGCATCATCGGTAAAGGTGCTGGTGTCCTGACAGCATGGTTTCATAATAGTAATAAAAACACATTTAAGCATGCAATGCGATGCGAATAGCAAGAATATGCGGAAAATGAATAATAAATGCAAAAATAAAGAATGCACAATTTATATATGAGTTATACAGTTTTGGCATTTGAAATAACACGAATCGTGGTTTTTAGAAAATAGGGGCTACGGTGTTTTTAAGAAAAGGTACGTCCTTTGAAATATCCGTAGTATCCCTTGGCCTGTCTTTAAAATACTCACGATTCGTTATTTTTGGAAATAAGTATGACTCGATCCCAGTCTAACATCTACTAAGTAAACTACAGGACTAAACTAACAGACTAATCGAAAGGGTAAGGAAAACCACCTAAGTCTGGGTCGATAAATATATCTAGTAGTCGGTGATTCCGCCTCAATAGTGTCACGTACAATACAATATATATATATATATATATATATATATATATAATATGACATCATCGAGTCAAGAGTGCGGATCTATCATCATAATTATATCACGTACGGTAAATCCATCGTACGGCATCCCAAATCTGGGTACGGGTAGAATATCACATTTATCTCATCATTTATCTGGTATCATTATTATCATATCCTGAATTTGGGGTATTGATCTAAAGTCTAGTACATTCCGATACCATCAACACACACACACACACACACACATATATATATGCGTGTGTATGAAAACACATCGCCTAAAGACCCGCTATAACATCATGTTGTATCTCATAATACGAACCAAGTCACATCACCGATCTCGTGGCATCATGCCCAAACATATCGACTCATCTCCAAAAACCATATACTATCCTCATCATCCGTTTATATGTATACACACACACACATACCTGTAAGTCGATGTTCAACACCCCAATACTTATGGGGAGGCGGAAATATGAGTAACAATCTTGTTCTATGATTAAACATCGAATAACCGTATGAATCGTTTGCTAAACAAGTTTTAACAAAAGCTATAGAGTTCTAAACTACTATGTTAAGAGATTATACCAAACGGTTCTAGTCCTTCGTCTTAATGTTATCTACGGCCTCTTTGGATCTCCATGTCCTCTTCGGCTTTCTTCCGTGATAGACGATCCACCCGAGAACCCTAATACAAGCTATAACCTCTAAACTTGAGGTTACTTAGTTTCTCTAGTTGCTAAATAGAGTAGCTAAGGTGATGTAGAGATAGGTTATGGAGTAATTAGTCTTTCCTAATCCTTGTTCTCAACTCATGAAGGTAGGATTAGGTTTTGGTTAAGGAGAGAGAACTTGAAGAGAGAAAGTGAGAAGATGATAATGATAATAATAATAATGAAATAGCTTCTCACTTGATATATGAAACATAATGAAAAAAAAGAAATGAATAATATGAGATTATTCAGCATGTTTCATTAATGCAAGTGGGTGATTCATTATGTGAGTCATTAAGCATTTAATAATGCATTAATGACATGATGAATCACTCACAATGAGTCACTAAATCATTAAATGAAAATGCCACCTCTCCCTCCATGTCACATCCTTCTAGAAACTTCTTGGAAAATTACGAGAACGCCCCTCTCATCCGTGAAAATACGGAAAAACTTTAGACTGTATAAATCCAATAACCTGATACTAGAATCTGGCTTAAACCAAAGCCGGCTAGTAAAAACTGTCCGAATGTCGTACGTGCGTTCAAACACGTATGCGTCCGAACCTTTGTCGTAAAACCATACGACCTCTATATCTTTTCGCCTGGGTTTGGGAAATCTCTATGTGGGACTCTAAACACTCAACTACTACGCTGGCAGTGGATTTAACCATAGACCGCAAGCGGCACTAGATGTACGTAACGGTCCCCAGATAGTTGTCGATAAGAAAGCTGATGAGGTAACCTATCTGAAATCGTACTGAGCCTGTCTGTGACAATATCCGCGCAGTCCTGTCTGTTCATCTAAGAGTATCGCATGTATGGTCTAGGGAGGTGGTGGACGTCAGACCCCTAATAACCGTACAAGTCGTGTCGGTATGGTTCAAGACCACCCGAGAATCTACTGATCATTCCATCAGTAATTCTCAATTAGCCCTGGCCAGGGACTTATGGTAATAACCAACCGACCACAGTGCGATATCAACTCCCTATACCGGGAAAGACGAATCCCTAACAGTCGCTCACTGCCTCCACGTGGCTCGGGACTGTGCCCAACTGAAACCTGTTTGCACGACTCCTTTGAGCCATGGTAGGGTAATAATCAAAGCACAGTGGGAACTCACACGAGACAAATGATGACCTTAAGTCAACGGACTATCTGTACACATGTCACCTGAGAACTGCTATCTGACGTTAAGTATAATACCATCCAGTCAGTTCTCGGCGAGTCCTGTCCGGTGTACTCACACCCAGTGAGCATCTGTATACAATCTTAGGTGAACACCACCAATGGTTGCGGGACCAATCCATCGCCCCTCGTCAGGGTCTAGATATGTATACACTAGTCTACTCCGGAGTATCGATGCCCAATCTCGATACTCCTGCGACCAGGGACATCTAAGGGTGTGCCTATTGACTATCCAGCTCCCACTAGTATGACTGCCATCACAACGCCGGTAGTCAGACAAAACACCCTATGGGCTTTATCAACATATATATATTAATACCAAGTAAAAAATATCATACGTTAAGACAAAGTCAAAACAAATAGCGTACTATCATATCAAGCAAGACTGTCATGTACATACATATCCCAAGCATCCTATACAATGTAGGCCTCTAGGGCATATATATCCAACAATCTTCCAGGAGGATGAGAAAGCCTACTAGATCTGCGGAGTGGCGTTAGTTCGTCATGTTCTATTGAAAACTGAGATTCTTCTAAGTCTTCGGTTGCCGTTTGAGGTTCTGGAATTTCTTCCAGTTCTACCGCGCTCCCACTAATTTCTTTTGCAAGAAATTCGCTTTCTAAGAAGACAATGTGACGAGCGACAAACACCTTTTGTTCTTCAGTGTGGTAGACCATGTACACCCTTGAATGCTTGGGGTATCCTACAAACTTGCATAAAACCGATCGTGCTTCGAGCTTGTCCGGATTATGCTTTTTAACATATACCGGACACCCCCATATCTTGATATACTTGAGATATGGTCTCTTCCCACACCACATTTCATATGGAGTGGTAGGTACAGACTTAGTTGGAACTCTATTCAATAGGTATGCGGCTGATTCTAGAGCAAATCCCCAGAAGGAAAGTGGCAACTCAGCACTACTCATTATTGAACGCACCATATCTAATAGCGTGCGATTCCTTCTTTCTGATACACCATTATGCTGAGGTGTATAAGGTGTAGTAAGCTAAGAGAGAATTCCATTCGCTTTTAAGTGTTCAAGGAAACTGGTACTTAAGTATTCTCCACCTCGATCAGATCGAAGTGTCTTGATGCTTTTACCAGTTTGTTTCTCTACTTCATTTTTATACTCCTTAAACTTCTCAAAAGCCTCGGATTTATTCTTCATTAAGAACACATGTCCATACCTAGAGAAGTCATCAGTAAAAGTGATGAAGTAGGAGTGACCACTTCGTGCATGTATAGACATCGGACCACATACATCACTGTGTACTAGTCCTAAGAGTTCAGTGGCTCTTTCTCCGTGTCCGGTGAACGGAGATTTGGTCATTTTTCCTTTGATACATGATTGACAAGTTGCATATGATGAATATTCAAACGGATCTAGATATCCATCTTTATGTAACTTAGTCAACCTTGTTTCATTTTTGTGACCAAGTCAACAATGCCATAGGAAGGCTTGATTCGAATCTGGAGCCTTTCTTTTACGCGTGTTTTGAATATTGAAAATTTGAGGTCGATTAAGTATGTATATGCCGTTTTCCAGTAAGCCAAACCCAATCAGTTCTTGATTTAGGAGAATGTTCATGACATTTCTTTCAAGCACAAAATTATATCCTTTATTAGACAACAAAGATACTGATATAATATTACACAACATACTGGGAATACAAAAACAGCTGTACAATACCAAAATGTGTCCACTATTCAACCCTAGGTGATATTCCCCTATTGCAACTGCATCTACATGCATTCCATTTCCCATCCGGAGAGTCATATCACCTACCCCCAGTACTCTACTATTTCTCAGATCCTGCAAAGAATTACAGATGTGAGAACCAGAACCGGTATCAAGTACCCATGAAGTAGAGTTTACTGAAAGACAATTTTCGATTACGAACACACCTGAAGTAGAAGCAACAGGTTGCTTCATGTCCTTGGCTTTAAAGGCCAAACAGTCCTTCTTCCAGTGCCCTTGCTTGTGACAATAGAAGCACTCGTTCTTTTCTGCCTTCACCCTTCCTGCCTTGTTCGTTCCCTGCACCTTCTTGACCCCACCCTTCGGTTTGGTGGCTTTCATCTTCTTCTTCCCTTTAGCTTTCGCTTTAGATTTAGAAGAAGATGATTGGCCAACATACAGAACGGGGGTCTTCTCCTTTTTCAAGGAGGTCTCTGCTACCCTCAACATACTGAGGAGCTTTGGAAGATCCGCTTCCATTTCGTGCATGTTGAAGTTCAGCACGAACTGAGAGAAGGTGTGGGGAAGGGACTGCGAAATCAAGTCGATATACAAATCATTCTCTAGCACGCATCCCAGGTTTGCGAGTTCCTCAATGAGGGTGATCATTTTGAGGACGTGCTCTCCAACAGGCGATCCTGGAGCTAACCTCATCTGGAAGAGTTTCTTTGAGGTTTCGTACCTCGCGATACGGGAGTGTTCACCATACAATTCCTTGCAATGGAGGAATATGGATACAATATCCATACTCTCGTGCTGTTTCTGGAGTCCATTATTCATGGACGCCAGCACGATACACTTAGCTCGCTCACAGTCTAGATCCCAGGTTTTACGAACTTCCTTGTCCGCAACTGAGGAATCTGGTCCTGGGATAAGGGGAGGAACAGCGGTGGTAACATATGCAACTTTGTTATAAGTCAGCGCAATATTGACGTTTCTTAGCCAATCTTTATAGTTCTGCCCGGTCAATATATTCTTTTCAAGTAATAGTTTTAGTCCAGTCATGGTAGCTGCCAGAGAGAGAGAAAAGAAAACACTTAGTACATGCTCTTGCAAGTTTAGATTGGTTATTATTTTATCTAAACAGGATGGCTCCCACTGTTTCCTCAAATCCTTCTTCAAAACCTAAAAGAAGAACTAGTCAGGATTTAATCACACGTTACAATTCTTGCTTAACCTTTCAGCCAGGTTGGCGTTGGTACTTCGAGGGAGGTTTTCCAACGCTTTCGCGAAGTTCCTTAATTAAAGAACCTCTTTTCCCTGGAGGCGTAGCCCCTCTAACACCTTTCTAGGCACCTACTTGGTTTATAGCATTGATTGTTAAGAAAGAGAAATTCCCGAGAGTAATCCTACTCATCAGTAGGATCGGGATCCAACTATCATTGCATGATGCCTTAGATGGAAGCCACTCTAGTCACCACACTCCAGAAGGTAAGCTAAATCTGCAAGTTTCCTTTATGTTTGAAACTCCCGATGTGATTTTTACCCCAAGCTCTTATAGACCTTGACGTAGGCCAACAAGTCATAAGACGCTAGTCAAGTTCTACCCGTCGTTGTCCTGATCAATTTAAATACATCGTACAAGCCCTTGACGTAGGCCAACAAGGTGTACGTCTGTATTAAACTAATGCATCTATCTATGCAACAAATAGGCACACACACTTCTACCATTCACTATGCCTTGACGTAGGCCAACAAGCATAGCATGAATACGATGTGCTGTCTATCTGAAACGACGGAGGGTTACGGCTGGTTTTTGGCAAAAAACCGTTAACGTAGTGAACTTGATTTGATCGAAGGAACTAAGATAGTTTTTATTAAAAGGAGTGGTTTAAGCTCCGCATTTAAAATTTGCTTTTTCAAGAAAACCGAGTGGTTTTTAGAAATTATTCCAACGATTCAGTTTAGGTTTTATTTTCTTTGCATTAATAATAATGCGTCCCATCTTTAACCTATCATTACAGATAACAACGAAAATACAACGTCCTCTTATGCCATCCGCATTCGCCACGGGGTCCCGTCATCACCCGTTAGGTTACTTAACTAACGACAGAGCGGGGGCTGGGCTAGCGCGGGTGTAAAACATAAGCGACGTCTAAATAGCTATCATATATAGATATTGTACATTCTTCAGACGCAATAATAGGCATTCCAGATCACAGATAAACAATATTGGATTTGCAAGCAATCCGCATTTCTTTTGAGCCTGCAATGAAAGACGGATTACACAGTTGTGATGAATAGCCATTTTCCCACCCCAGACCCCTACGGGTACGGCAAACTACCCGCCAAGTACCAGAAGTGAAGCGGTCTGCCCCAACACTTCAAAATACCCGGTAGTTTGTGCACCCCACCTTGGGTCTATCCTAGGAGCAAAAACAGTAAAAAGAAATAGTACAACGGTGGCTACAACCGCAACCTGGATGTGCCCCGCAAAATAATATTACAACTTATTATATTTACATCAAATGAATTAATACAAAAACCCATCACAAAACCCGGCTAAACACCACAACAGTCCAATACAGTTTATATACACAAACAGTTATATATAACATCACAGATATATGCAACCCCCTGCCAACCGACATACTAGCAGTTAGGGGAGGTTTACGAACACATAAAACATTTCACAGATATAATCAAACAAGCAAATACCGTATAATTTCGATCGATTAAACACATTTAATTTTGCTCCAATACTTCTCTGTAAATCTGAAACCTGAGCAAAAATAAAAATTACCAGAAAACACCAAATATCACAGAGAAACAACACAAGAAACTTGGGATGATGAATCGTCCAAAGCGCGGCGGAATCGCGGCGGATCGGTAGGATCGGCAGTGGTTCCGCGGCACTATGGCCGATTCATGAGCCCAATTTTCTTGGGTGTTCTAATACATTCATTTAGGTCATTCTGAAGATCCCTGAAAAATTTTTGGACCTCATTTAAAATTCGACAGAAAGTACATGATATCGGGGTTTTTCCGGTTTGTTTTTCCGTTCGAAATTCATACAAATTTTCAAGTGAGTTAAATACTGTTTAGCTAGGCTTTGATACCACTGTAAGTCGATGTTCAACACCCCAATACTTATTGGGAGGCGGAAATATGAATAACAATCTTGTTCTATGATTAAACATCGAATAACCGTATGAATCGTTTGCTAAACAAGTTTTAACAAAAGCTATAGAGTTCTAAACTACTATGTTAAGAGATTATACCAAACGGTTCTAGTCCTTCGTCTTAATGTTATCTACGGCCTCTTTGGATCTCCACGTCCTCTTCGGCTTTCTTCCGTGATAGACGATCCACCCAAGAACCCTAATCCAAGCTATAACCTCTAAACTTGAGGTTACTTAGTTTCTCTAGTTGCTAAATAGAGTAGCTAAGGTGATGTAGAGATAGGTTATGGAGTAATTAGTCTTTCGTAATCCTTGTTCTCAACTCATGAGGGTAGGATTAGGTTTTGGTTAAGGAGAGAGAACTTGAAGAGAGAGAGTGAGAAGATGATAATGATAATAATAATAATAATGAAATAGCTTCTAACTTGATATATGAAACATAATGAATAATATGTGATTATTCATCATGTTTCATTAATGCAAGTGGGTGATTCATTATGTGAGTTATTAAGCATTTAATAATGCATTAATGACATGATGAATCACTCACAATGAGTCACTAAATCATTAAATGAAAATGCCACCTCTCCCTCCATGTCACATCCTTCTAGAAGCTTCTCGGAAAATTACGAGAACGCCCCTCTCATCCGTGAAAACACGGAAAAACTTTAGACTGTATAAATCCAATAACCTGATACTAGAATCTGGCTTAAACCAAAGCCGGCTAGTAAAAACTGTCCGAATGTCGTACGTACGTTCAAACACGTATGCGTCCGAACTTTTGTCGTAAAACCATACGACCTCTATATCTTTTCGCCTAGGTTTGGGAAATCTCTATGTGGGACTCTAAAGACTCAACTACTACGCTGGCAGTGGGTTTAACCACAGACCGCAAGCGGCACTAGCTGTACGTAACAGTCCCCAGGTAGTTGTCGATAAGAAAGCTGATGAGGTAACCCATCTGAAATCCTACTGAGCCTGTCTGTGACAATATCCGCGCAGTCCGGTCTGTTCGTCTAAGAGTATCGCATGTATGGTCTAGGGAGGTGGTGGACGTCAGACCCCTAATAACCGTACAAGTCGTGTCGGTATGGTTCAAGACCACCCGAGAATCTACTGATCATTCCATCAGTAATTCTCAATCAGCCCTGGCCAGGGACTTATGGTAATGACCAACCGACCACAGTGCGATATCAACTCCCTATACCGGGAGAGACGAATCCCTAACAGTCGCTCACTGCCTCCACGTGGCTCGGGACTGTGCCCAACTGAAACCTGTTTGCACGACTCCTTTGAGCCGTGGTAGGGTAATAATCAAAGCACAGTGGGAACTCACACGAGACAAATGATGACCTTAAGTCAACGGACTATCTGCACACATGTCACCTGAGCACTGCTATTTGACGTTACGTATAATACCATCCAGTCAGTTCTCGTCGAGTCCTGTCCGGTGTACTCACACCGACTGAGCATCTGTATACAATCTTAGGTGAACACCACCAATGGTTGCGGGACTAATCCATCGCCCCTCGTCATGGTCTAGATATGTATACACTAGTCTACTCCGGAGTATCGATGCCCAATCTCGATACTCCTGCGACCAGGGACATCTAACGGTGTGCCTATTGACTATCCAGCTGCCACTAGTATGACTGCCATCACAACGCCGGTAGTCAGACAAAACACCCTATGGGCTTTATCAACATATACATATAAATACCAAGTAAAAAATATCATACGTTAAGACAAAGTCAAACCAAATAGCGTACTATCATATCAAGCAAGACTGCCATGTACATACATATCCCAAGCATCCTATACAATGTAGGCCTCTAGGGCATATATATCCAACAATACCCACATACATATATGTATATATATATATATGTGTATATATCGCCATATACGCACAAGTAAAACAAATGTATGCGTGTGTGCGTGCGTGTGTGCAAATCTTTACTCTAGGGTTTCGCGACTAAGAAGCTAAACTAAGTTACTTCTAATACACTAAAACTAACTCATGAGCACCTAAAACCTATCTTGACAATCATTAGTCTCACAATACACACATATAAACAAATATAAATACGTATTCATATACTACACTATGAAACTGCGGGGGTGGTTTACGCCATCCATCCGACTTCCCTCGTAGATATATATCTACTCACCTTGATTCTTGCTTACCTAAGTCAATGTTGCCAACCCCTTCTTCATCATCTGAAGTCCACATGGGGGTATCTACATATCACACATAGTATCGTAAACCAAAATCGCATACGAAAACCAAAACGACATACGTATCACACATAGGTTAAAACCTATGATCTATGCATGCAAGAATAACCCAACAAATCTTGACGATTGACATACAAACGTGAATCGACCGATAAAAACATGAATACCAAATCTCAAGTTATTAATGACCGCAAAACGAAAGCAGCAACTTGGGAAAACTCTTCCAGATTTTACCTTAGGTGAAATTTGTTGGTGAGTGCTACATGCTCCCACAACTCTTGTGGCGCGGCGGAAGCGATGAACAAAAATTTTCTTTGCATACAACACGCACTTAACCAAAAGTCTTATCTAAACCACAACTAGTAAATCCTAACTAGAGATCTTATCTACTATGTTAGGGATTATACCTTGATGATACGGTCCTTCGGGTCTTCTCTTGGATGCAACGCCTTTGCTCCTTTCTCCTCTTTTGGTGAACTCCTTGGCTCGTTAAGATGTTGCCGACGTTTTCGATCTCCGGCCACCGAAGACCTAGATGATCCACCCGAGAGTTTTCGTGCAAGCTAGAAACTCTTCTCAAGAGTTTAACCGAGAGACCAAATTTGCTAGAAGAGGTCTCTAGGATGATATAGAGATAATTGTATTGGATTAACTTGAAATCCTAAGCATTGGATTCACATCTCATGTGAGGGTTTAAGTTAGGAAGAATGATAACCATCATTTTTTTCCTTTCTTCTTATACACTTGTTATGATACACTTATCATAATTTTGTGTAGAATTGGAATGTCTTAATTTCACATCTCATGTGAAGGTATTTATAAGAAGAAGGAGGAGGAGAGAATAAGTGGATTTCATGATTAAAAAGTTTAAACATGATGACAAAGAAAATAACACTAACTAAACCATGTATTATGAAAGAAGTATCATGCTTTAATAGTACCTCCACCACAACAACCTCATTATCATGCTTATACCTTTTAATTTACACCTCACTAATTTATTTTCACAAAATAAATGACGTCATAATTATGTCATTATGAGGTGGCACCTTCTAGAAGGTATTCTTGTAACAATTACAAAAATACCCCTCCTCCGTATACCGTATACCATATACTGTATACACGCATCCGAATTCCGAAAAATACAAATACAATTAATCCAATAATATAATACCGGTATCCGGCCAATATTATTCTTCCGATTATTATTCCTGTAACAATTACACGAACATAATCGAAAACCTGCTGCAACACCCTACGGCTGCCGTAACAACTTACGGTCTCTATATCTTTTGCCTGAACGAGAGAACCCTCTGTGTGGGACTCTAAAGACTCGTCAGTACGCTGGCAATGGGTTTAACCACAAGCGCGTCAGTGGCACTAACTGTGCGTAACGGCTACCCAGGTACATGACGAAAAGGTGGCCGACGAGCGAACTCATCACAACCCTTACGAGCCTGTAAGCAACACTTACCGTACAGTCCGGTCTTTTCGTCTGATACGTCGCATATGAAGTTTAGGGGTGGTAAATGTCAGACCCCAGTAACTTTATAAGTCATGTTGATTTATGGCTCATAACAGATCGAGGAACTACTGATAACACTTATCAGTAAACCTCGAGAACCCTGGCTAGGGATTTAGGTGTTATAGCCGATCAAACATAGCGTGACATCAACTCCCTATACCGGGAGAGACGAAACCCCTCCTATCGCTCACTGTCTCCATATGATTCGGGACTGTACCTAAAATCCACCTGTTTGCACAACTCAATAGAGCCGTGGTAGAGAGGAAATCAAAATACAGTGGGAATCACACAAGACTCTATGACGATCTCGGGTCTACAGACTAACCTGTACAAGTGTCACCAGAGAACTGCTATCTGACAATAGGTATATATACCATCTAGGAGTTCTCGGCGAGTCCGTCCAGTGTACCCAGTCTCCACTGAGCACCCGTACACCGTCCTTGATGTCAAACACCGATGGATATGGGATCATCCATCGCCCATCATATGGGTCAAGATGCGTATACGCTAGTCTACTCTGTTGTATCGATGCCCTGTCTCGACACACCTTTGACTAGGAACAGTTATAGGATGTACTCATAGACTACCGTAGCCCCACTAGTATGATCTCATCATAGTCCCAGTAGTCGAGTACAAATCCTAAGGGCTTTATCAACATGTAACAAAAAAGACAATCAGGGTACATGTTAAGATAAAGTACAACTAGATAGCGTACTATCATGTCGAGCAAGAAAGTCCTCCCTATATATGTCCAAGCATCCACTACAATATAAATCGTATGTACAGTAATGGCCTCTAGGGCACACATATAACTAACAATCTCCTACTTGCACTAGGGCCATCTGTTGTGGTATCACATACCAAACAATTAGCTGTGGTTGAAGTATCTCATACTCAACCATCCCATAAAAGTCTCTACTGGGAAAAAGCCTTAGTGAGTGGATCCGCTCTGTTGTCCTCTGTATCTACTCTCCTAACCTCGATCTCCCTGGAGATCAACCGTCTCTATAATCAGGTGATGCTGCCTAAGAATTAAATCTGGATTTCCGATGGGACGGTAGTTCCTTGGCTAAAGCCACAACCCCATTGTCACAAAATGGTAGGAAAGAAGTTCATCTTTATGAACTTTTATATATATCCAGACTTTATCTTTGGTAGCAGCCTTAGTAATGACGTATCTTGCCTTTCTAATATGTCATGGTATCTAGCTTGGAACTCTTCCAACATATCGTCCCTCTACTAAGGATAAAGACAATGCCTGCGACTGACATTCAGTCGTCTTTATCACCCTGGAACCTTTCCAGTGATTCTCCCCAGGATCGATTGATACCATCTTACTACAACTAGTGAAAATCCTAACATCCAATTAGATCTATCTCATAGATCCAAAACCCAGGATTTAGGAGGTATCACCTTGATCTTATATGGAGAATCTTATGTGATAAGCGGAGATTGACCGAGTGTATCATAGGAAACTTCTTCCCTATCAAGAGAATGTCATCCACGTACTCTATGAGGATCACCACCATACTCTATACCACGAGGTTCTACCATTTTGATGAAGTCAAACTCTTTGACTACCACATCAAAACAAATGTTCCAACTCCGCTGTGATTCTCCCCAGGATCGATTGATACTATCTCACTATAACTAGTGAGTATCCTAATATCCATTTAGATCTATTTCATAGATCCAAAACCCAGGATTTAGGAGGTATCACCTTTGATCCTATATGGAGAATCTTTATAATAAGAGAAGATTGACTGAGCGTAGTGATTGTAATAATTTCTGTGATTGGATGTAAAAGTATCGAATCAAATAGTCCCCGGCAACGGCGCCATTTTGATTGTAATAATTTCTGTGATTGTAATAAATCGAATCAAATAGTACCCGGCAACGGCGCCATTTGATTGTTATATTTTCTTGTGATTGTAATAAATCGAATCAAATAGTCCCCGGCAACGGCGCCATTTGATTGTAATAATTTCTATGATTGGATGTAAAAGTATCGAATCAAATAGTCCCCGGCAACGGCGCCATTTGATTGAAAAGAATTCTCGATGTGTAGTATGGAATTGTAAAGAAATCACAACCAAAAATTATTTGACCGCAATCAACTACGGTGTCGGATGTAGTTAGTATGTGAGTGCGGATCGTCCATAGGGAAAGTGTAATCGTTCGTCTTTTGAGTTAGATGAATTGAATCTTTAATGAAAAGAAAACAAACAATTCAAGATTTGTATTTGAAGTTCAAGAATTAGAAAAACTAGATCTAAGAAAGCATTAAAAGATAGAATCAAGAATTGATAGTTTGTTGATTTTTCCAAACCAAATCTCAAGAATCGAAATGAGGCTCGTAGGAATCGATCGGATCTATAGATGTGATGTAATCTTACAATTACGTATTCTTATCCTTCGATGAATTGATACTAGATCGATGATCATCGATGAGAATTAGGGATTTCTTGTGAAACTAGGGTTTCATCTTATCCCTTGTTCTTTCGTCGATGTCATTCACATTCTAGCCTCTAGTAAATTCAAGAAACGATCGTTGATCCCTAATTTCGAGCGATCACAATCAAGAAAGCATCGCTACGAAACTAGGTCATCGATTCTTGAACTTGCTAGGGTTTACAAAACTCGTAGGACTTAAAAATAGTATTAGAATTTGTTACATCATCATACTAAAATCGTCTCGACTCCTTAACGAGCGGAGTTTTACTCAAACATCACAACAAGAGCAACAATTACAAATTGAGATCTAATCATGATGCAAGAATTAAAAGAAAGCAAGATTAACGAATTCACCTTTTATTGATATCAACAATTTAGTTACATTCGCTCAAGAACTACAAGAGGAGAAACTTGATCGTCGACTTGGCTTCGCTCGTCTCCGTGGATCGCGGATCGGCTTGGATCACTTGCCCGATTGAAGATCGGCTCGGCTCCTAAAAGGTTGAAGACTTCTCGCTTGATTTGGTACTCAAGATCTTGGATTTAGAGTGGAATTAGGGTTAGGGTTTCGCACAAGCCTTGTCACGAGACTTGTGGAAGAAAATGGTGTAGAATGAACCAATGATTATTGATTTTTGATTAAAGATTGATTAGCCTTTAACCCTAGATCTAGTGCTCTATTTATAGATAACTAACCCTAGACTAGGATTTCAAATTCTAACTTTCCCTCCTAAAGTTTGTTGAGGAAATTCAAATTTCCCTCCAAAAGTTAGTTAGGGGAGAAGGTTCTAGATGAGGATTAGTTAGGAGGAGCTTCTAGAAGAGGATTAGTTTAGGAGCTTAATTAGGATTAGCCTTCCTTAATCTTCATTTCTGATCTGGCAGTAGCTTTGATATAGTTCTGGACTTTGAAGTATCAGAATGGACTGTGGACCCAGAGAGAGAGATTATGCTCAAACTTGGACGGCTGACGTGGCAGAACCGCGGCGCTTCCGCCGCAGATAAGGGGTTTGGGCCGCGGAAGGGCGGCAGCTTTGGGGCTTTAGAGCTTGGGCTTTCTGGTGATTGTTGGGCCTGCGTTGTGGGCCTTTGTTTGATATATATATTTGTATAATTCCTTCTGCATTGATACCAGATCTGAAATGATTGAATTGGCTTAATGTTTGATCAGCTTCTTTTGATTTTCTTCCGTATTTTCCTGCACAGACTCAAGACAAGTGTTGCGCAAATATAGAAATGATGCGATGCCATGAAATGCGGTTAATTTCCTTTAAAGTGTCGGTTAAAAAGTCTAATACATGCAATCTCATATTTTGTGACAGATTTGCTAATATGTAGAATATGGATGCCGAACACTTCTAAATGTGTGCAATTGTTAAGGAAATTGCCGGCTAAAATATACAATATTTTCGACTGATCAAATACCCCCAAACTTAATTTCGATCGTCTCGAGTGAATGTTTTATTAAAAAGAGAAGGAGAAAATAAAGAAAGAGAAAAACTAACTAGCACACTTTCGTAGGCAACACGATTGCACTGAGCACGTGCAACAAGCCTTTAAACCTCTAGGTGTCCCTAGTAGGAGGAGTGTTGTCTCCTGAGGGTTTTCAGCGGATTGCACCCACAAAATCCAATAATAAAAGAAAGATCATGAATATTACATTTAAAGAAAAGAATTGTAAAAGAAAGACTTTGAGAATTAGGGTTTCCAACTAAGCTAGCTTTTCGGTTGTCATGAGCCCTATCTTAATGGTCATGAAAAGATGTTAGAAATCACGTCCTCCCTCAATAAAACATCGTCTTATTCTTCATTCCTATCTTTATTCCAAACATCGATCATATCACCCTGCGTGTGTGTAAAGACATCCCTACACCCGGAGAATTCAATTCAAGCTATCATACTCTTGCCCATCAACCTCAGTACTTTTTTTTTTTGATGAGCTCACACACTTTCATGCAACCGTTAATACTTCTTGAGGTACTAACCGACTGATTACTCATGTGCTTGCTTATTTGGTGTATTTTCCTAATCTTGCACCACCTCAGGCATAGCAGTGACTCCCAGACCAATTGACCTTGGGGCACTAGGTGAAGAAGCACCCTTTTGCTATATATTTTTCTTGCCCTTGGTGATAACAAAACCAGTATCCATTTTTCTCACCATTTTAAAACATATTTTTCTTTTCATACTTTTGGCTTTAAGACAAGAGCATTTCAAGGTATCCTCTACTATCCCAGGCTTTAAGATGTGTGTAAGTGCGAATAGCAGGGTAGCAACGTTCAAAATGTTTGGCTTCCAGAATAGAAACTATTTTTCAGACTTATTTTTATCCTCAGATTAGTGACGTCCTTCATCTTACTAACCCTTGGGACAACGGCTCATAACTACTTATTACTAGTTCGTATAAGAAAACTTCTAATTTTCTTAGTTTTCTTAAATTTTTCTAATCTCATGGATGTAATTGTTCACTATCTAAACTTTTATTATCTTATTTATATACAAAAAATATTTTTATAATTTTGAAAATTTTTAAATTTTTATGGTTTTCGAAAAAATGTTTTGTGCTTATGCAATGTATGATGCAAATGATGCGTAAATAAGCACAAACCTCCCCCAAACTTGTTTTCAACAGTGTCCTCACTGTTGCCTTCCGCTAAATCTTGAAAAACCTGTAAGCTTGGGAGGAATTTATTAGTGAGGGCAAAATATTTAAGTGAAGAACCTCCCCCAAACTTATTTTTGGCTCAAAATTTTGTAAAACTTTTTTTTTCAAGAGCCAGAAAAAATTATACCCCCCCAAACTTGAGTTATGCAATGTTAAGCTTTGAAAATCACAAGTGGGGGTTAAAAATCATTGGTCGATGCCAAGCTTTGCAAAGACCAAATGTTAACACCAACCATTCAAAAATTTTATCAATGTAGTGCTCTGGTTGGTGGAAGAAGAAGCGGGGAAAAGGTAAGCGGTGGAAGAGAATGTGTGTGCGTCTCATATTGGAGAGACGAAGCAGTGAATGTGATGGATTACTCGCATTCTTCTTACAGTTCAGAAGAAGGGGTGGAGGTTCAATTTCATTGATTGGGAGATGATTCATCTCAACACCCGTGTCATTCAAAAATGCGAGTTCATCAGCGAAGATCTCCTCAAAAGTTCCATTAATACCCCGGTGAATAATATCGTCACAAAGTACGGGGTGATCTTCAGACTCTAAAAGCAGTTCATAATCAGTGTTATTTGTTGACCCGGACATCTCAGTGGAAGAGTCCGTATGTGTATGATACATAGTTGGGTCAAACAATAACATGTGAAAAGAGTCTAGATCAATATCAGGAGGATCATCAAATTCGCTGCTGTCGACATCCATTAAGTCGACAGAACAGACCTGAGCAGTAGGTTCGGAGGGTACACTTCCCAACTTGTAAATGTTCAGTTCTATTGACCTATTCCCGAAAGATAGGGTCATAGAACCATTACGACAGTTGATAATAGCATTGGAAGTGGCCAAAAAGGGGCGACCTAAAATCACCGAAATTTGATTCCGTGGGTTCTCTACAGGTTGTGTATCAATTACAATAAAATCTACCGGGAATATAAATTCTCCGATTTTTATTAACACATCCTCCAGTTCACCCCTAGGTTTGGTGATTGATCGGTCAGCCATCTGGAGAGTGCAACTGGTTGGCTTCAACTCTCCGATTCCTAATTGCTCATAGACTGAGTAAGGAAGCAAGTTAACACTAGCGCCAAGATCAAGTAGAGCACGGTTAATGTGTTTTTCCCCAATAGAAACGGAAATAGTAGGATATCCAGGATCCTTACGTTTCCTCGGTAATTGTTGGGGGAAAGCCGTGTCTATTGTTTTTTCCATGAAAATCTTTTTGGGCACTGGATTCTTCCTCTTCCTAGTGCACAAGTTCTTAAGAGTTTTCGCATAGGACGGAACTTGTTGGATGGCATCTAGGAGAGGGATGTTGTTGTTTACTTGCTTAAAAATGTTCATAATCTTCTCCATATGTGGACTCGGTGTGTTTGCCCTTAACCGATTAGGATACGGTGCTTTAGCAATAAGTGCTGGGTCCATCATAGGAGAAGAAAGTGTGTGTGGAACCGATCCCGGAATAGAAGTGGGAATCGTCCGTGGAGGGGTAAAAGAGGTGGGCTGTAGTGGCGAGCCTTTTGGGAAATGGAGAATAGGCTCGGAAGAAGATGGAGGGGTAGAAGAACTGGGGTAAGAAGTGTGTGTGTGTGGAAAGGTCTCAGCCGGGGTGTTATTGATTGATTTATCAGTATCATCAAACTCTTCCCCAAGGTGATGGTCAAGCACTCTTCCAGATCTCAACGTGATTGCATCCACATCATGTGAATAGCCAAAATTAGGTAAAGGTTGAGCTGGAAGTTTCCCTTTCTCTCGTGCACTCAATTCGGCTTTTAGTTGTGCAATTTATTCTTCCATCGATTTGATGTTCTCATTTTGAGAGATAATGATCTTCATTACATTCTCGACGGAAGATTGCAAACTTGCCGTCCCTTGGATGGATTGTTTCATGAAAGTATCCAAGGTTTGTGCTAGTGCAGAGGTATTATCAGTACCGGTCAATTGCAAAGGATTAGATGGTGCAAAAGTGTTGGCCGGATTTTGGAAATTTTGTGCTTGGAAGGGGTGCTGACTCAATTGAAGTGGTGGGTGCTGTTGTGGTGAAGGGACCCCTTGGAAATTATTTTGGATTGGAACCTTGTTTTGAAATTGTGATTGGTTCCAAGCAAAGTTAGGGTTATTCCTCCAACCCTGATCATATGTGGAGGAAGATGGATCGTTTCTAGGTCTTTGAAATGATGCATTGGTATGCTCATGACCTTGAAACGGACATTCTTCCGTCAAGTGAGACGGATCAGAACAACAACCACATACAGTTTTGGAGAGTGATATTTGACTTAGGGCGGCAGCTAAAAATTTGTTTTCCATATTCTCGAGTTTCTTATTGATAGCTGCAATGTCAGCTCTAACTTCTATGGAAATATCATTTCCATCCCTAAACGATTGACTCACACCCTCCCACTGTAAAGATTTTTCAGCGAAATCTTCTAGAAATTTCCAGGCTTCCCTATCATCTTTGGTCATAAAATTGCCTTGACACATGGATTCAAGGGTCTGTCTTGTGTAAGGAGTAATGCCCTCATAAATGATTCGGCACAATTCCCATCTCGGGATGCCGTGATGTGGACATTGGACTAACAGATCCTTGAAGCGGTCAAGACATTTTGAAAATGTTTCATTTGGAAGCTGGGTGAATTGATAGATTTCGCTACGGACTCGAGCTGTTTTGTGATGTGGGTAGAATTTCTTAAGGAATGCTTTAACGAATTCGTCCCAATTTGAAATGGAATGTGCGGTAGTGTTATATAGCCACTTCTCGGCTAAATCACACAAAGTGAATGGGAGAAGACGAAGACGTAAAGCATCCACAGACAACTGTGAGGTACCCATCATTGCGCATACATTTTCAAATTTCGTGATAAACACGTATGCGTCTTCAGACTCGAGACCGTGAAATTTTGGTAGAAGGTTGATGTATTGGGGTTTTATTTGAAAATTTTCCCCGTTGGCTGGTGGTGTGGAAAGACATGTGGAAAGTGGGCCTCGTGTAGGATAACATCTCTCTTGGAGAGAGATGCGAGGTGGAATCTGCGCACCAACAGACGGCGGCAGAGTAGTGGAAAAGAAGTTCGATGGAGGTGGATCCATCGATGTGGGTGTGGTGGTGGGTGAAAGAAATGGTAAGTGTAGAAATACCGACTTTAGGGTCGATAAAAGGAACGCGGACTAACGGGCACTAGAAACCCGTGTCCAGCCTATCTTGCACTAAAAAGGGTTAGTACAAGTGGCAGCGTGAATTTATAATTAGGGGAATGATATGAATGTGGTGTTTGTTTTGAAAAAGATACGGATTTTTGAAAAATGATGCAACAAAACAAATGCAACAAGCAAAACCCTAAAATCTAGGGGTCACCTAGGTCAAACTCTAGACCGCTCCTAACTGCCAAAAGACAAGTCGCAGGATAAATCCTCCACTGCCTCTTTGTTCCCCTGTGGCCGGATAAGTGCCAGGTAAGTGGGAAGGAACCACCACTACAGTGGGCCTAATTAATAACCACTAGCCTTAGACACACTCGCCTTAGGCACCACAAGAAAACTCGGATAAGCAATGAATTACCCACGGCCTTCTCTTGTCCTAATTGAGCGCGACGGTACTTAGAGTCATCTCTAGATTTCTTTTAATTAATGAGGGAAAATGCGGATGCAAGTTTTGCGATTTTCGGGGCCTAGGAAGTGTAATGAAATCACCACCTAATTTGGATTTGGTCGTGCCCCTTAAATTTCCGTATTAATATGCAACAACCACAAGAATCAAAAACACGCACAAAATTTATTTTGCTTTGCGGCGCTGCGATTTATTTGCAAAGAAACCTGCACAAAATATTAGTTGGAGCAGAGAAAGAAGGAGATAAGAAAGTAAGTGTCTCACAGAGAAAAATTGGCACAGAGAAGAGCTGGAACCGCGGCTCTTCCGCCGCAAATGCTGCCTATTGCCGCCCTTCCGCCGCGGAATTTTGGGATCAGTGTACAAAATTTTCGGTACAAGCTCCTGTTCACCTACACAGCTCTCTGGAATGCTCAGAAAAAATTTTCTCCAGCTCCAATGATTCCAGATTTTCTCGCAACAAATCACAACACACGTATTAGTGTTTGCATGAATTTAGATCTAAAAAATGTAATGGAATAAATTGTTCAACTCAAATTTCAAAATACGAGCTATTAGCGCACTATCCCCGGCAACGGCGCCATTTTGATTGTAATAATTTCTGTGATTGTAATAAATCGAATCAAATAGTCCCCGGCAACGGCGCCATTTGATTGTTATATTTTCTTGTGATTGTAATAAATCGAATCAAAAAGTCCCCGGCAACGGCGCCATTTGATTGTAATAATTTCTGTGATTGGATGTAAAAGTATCGAATCAAATAGTCCCCGGCAACGGCGCCATTTGATTGAAAAGAATTCTCGATGTGTAGTATGGAATTGTAAAGAAATCACAACCAAAAATTATTTGACCGCAATCAACTACGGTGTCGGATGTAGTTAGTATGTGAGTGCGGATCGTCCACAAGGAAAGTGTAATCATTCGTCTTTTGAGTTAGATGAATTGAATCTTTAATGAAAAGAAAACAAACAATTCAAGATTTGTATTTGAAGTTCAAGAATTAGAAAAACTAGATCTAAGAAAGCATTAAAAGATAGAATCAAGAATTGATAGTTTGTTGATTTTTCCAAACCAAATCTCAAGAATCGAAATGAGGCTCGTAGGAATCGATCGGATCTATAGATGTGATGTAATCTTACAATTACGTATTCTTATCCTTCGATGAATTGATACTAGATCGATGATCATCGATGAGAATTAGGGATTTCTTGTGAAACTAGGGTTTCATCTTATCCCTTGTTCTTTCGTCGATGTCATTCACATTCTAGCCTCTAGTAAATTCAAGAAACGATCGTTGATCCCTAATTTCGAGCGATCACAATCAAGAAAGCATCGCTACGAAACTAGGTCATCGATTCTTGAACTTGCTAGGGTTTACAAAACTTGTAGGACTTAAAAATAGTATTAGAATTTGTTACATCATCATACTAAAATCGTCTCGACTCCTTAACGAGCGGAGTTTTACTCAAACATCACAACAAGAGCAACAATTACAAATTGAGATCTAATCATGATGCAAGAATTAAAAGAAAGCAAGATTAACGAATTCACCTTTTATTGATATCAACAATTTAGTTACATTCGCTCAAGAACTACAAGAGGAGAAACTTGATCGTCGACTTGGCTTCGCTCGTCTCCGTGGATCGCGGATCGGCTTGGATCACTTGCCCGATTGAAGATCGGCTCGGCTCCTAAAAGGTTGAAGACTTCTCGCTTGATTTGGTACTCAAGATCTTGGATTTAGAGTGGAATTAGGGTTAGGGTTTCGCACAAGCCTTGTCACGAGACTTGTGGAAGAAAATGGTGTAGAATGAACCAATGATTATTGATTTTTGATTAAAGATTGATTAGCCTTTAACCATAGATCTAGTGCTCTATTTATAGATAACTAACCCTAGATCTAGGATTTCAAATTCTAACTTTCCCTCCTAAAGTTTGTTGAGGAAATTCAAATTTCCTTCCAAAAGTTAGTTAGGGGAGAAGGTTCTAGATGAGGATTAGTTAGGAGGAGCTTCTAGAAGAGGATTAGTTTAGGAGCTTAATTAGGATTAGCCTTCCTTAATCTTCATTTCTGATCTGGCAGTAGCTTTGATATAGTTCTAGACTTTGAAGTATCAGAATGGACTGTGGGCCCAGAGAGAGAGATTATGCTTAAACTTGGACGGCTGACGTGGCAGAATCGCGGCGCTTCCGCCGCAGATAAGGGGTTTGGGCCGCGGAAGGGCGGCAGCTTTGGGGCTTTAGAGCTTGGGCTTTCTGGTGATTGTTGGGCCTGCGTTGTGGGCCTTTGTTTGATATATATATTTGTATAATTCCTTCTGCATTGATACCAGATCTGGAATGATTGAATTGGCTTAATGTTTGATCAGCTTCTTTTGATTTTCTTCCGTATTTTCCTGCACAGACTCAAGACAAGTGTTGCGCAAATATAGAAATGATGCGATGCCATGAAATGCGGTTAATTTCCTTTAAAGTGTCGGTTAAAAAGTCTTATACATGCAATCTCATATTTTGTGACAGATTTGCTAATATGTAGAATATGGATGCCGAACACTTCTAAATGTGTGCAATTGTTAAGGAAATTGCCGGCTAAAATATACAATATTTTCGACTGATCACGTAGCATAGGAAACTCCTTCCCTATCAAGAGTACGTCATCCACGTACTCTACGAGGATCACCACCATACTCCCAACCACCTTTTATGTATATACAAGGTTCATCTATTATTTTGATGAAGTCAAACTCTTTGACTACCACATCAAAACAGATGTTCCAACTCCACGATGCCTGTTTTATCGCATAAAACATCTTACACACTTTTCCGCTGCTCCCACTGTCTACGAAGCCCTCTGGCTGTGTACTTATAGACGCTCTCTTTTAAAACTTCATTTTAGAAAAGCTGTCATGACACCCAACCATCAGATATCGTAGTCAAGGTATGTAGCAGTGGCAAGTAGGATCTGGATGGACTTAAGCATAGTTTTGAAAGTCTCAACTTTTCCATGTACACCAAGTAATCTTCTCAAGATACACTTGCTCCTGATGGGGATTTAACCCTTCAGACAAAGCAACCAAAGTCCATACTTTGTTGGTGTATAAGGATTCCATCTCAGATCGCTAAGCATCCATCCATTCTCACAGAGTCCCACTCCTGATGGCCTGCTCGAAACTAGTCATACCACTTTGGTCAGGCAACAACCCCATCCCATAGGGTCGCCGTAGCACCAAAAGGTCCCTCAGCAGCTACTTTCTATGCTTGCCCCCTTGCGAGGACTACAACCCGCCGGAACACCTTCCGGTCTCGGGACACGCTGGGGTAATATGAAATCCTCGCTCCCACTGTCATAGAGAAACCGAAGTATCTTTTAGGTGGGTGAGGATCCCTACTAGATCGACGAAGAGACTGAGGTTCGTTAGAGTCTATTGAATCCTTTGGTTCTACCAAATCATCTGCTGTAGCTGGAACTCCTTCCAGTTCTAACTCATGACCTCTAATTTCTTCACAAGAAATTCCCTTTCACAAAGGTGGCATGCTGAGTAACAAAACAACTTTTGTTCTTCGGTTAGGTCATCTGTTGTAGTTTGTATAGCCGGAAAGCCTTCCAGTTCTACCTTATGACCACTAATTTCTTCACAAGAAATTCCCTTTCACAAAGGTGGCATGCTGAGAAACAAAACAAATTTTGTTCCTCGGTTAGGTAGAAGATATTCCATTGATAATGCTTGGGATATCCAACAAACTTCTACAGTTTTGACTTTGCCTCGAGCTTGTCTGGATTTTGGTTTTTAGACATAGGCCTGACAACCCCAAATCTTAACATCTTTAAGATATGGGTTCTTCCCATACCATATCACATATGGAGTAGTAGGCATCTGATTTGATTGGAACCCTATTCAATAGGTATGCAGCTTCGCAAGTGCATAACTCCCAAAAGGAAAATAGGAAACTCAGTAGTACTCATCATGGAGCACACCATATCACATAAGATGCAATTGCTCCGCCCCGATATACCATCGTGCTATGGTGTATACGGAGGAGTAATGCTGAGAGAGAATCTCATTCTCCTTTAGAATAGTCCAGGATTTCCATGCTCAAGTATTCTCCACCTTGATCTTATCAAAGGACATAATACTTATACCCGTTTTTGGTTCTCTACTTCTAACTTATATTCTGTGAATATCTCAAAAGCTTCGGACTTGTGTTTCAACAGGAACATTTGTCTGAATCTTGAGAGATCATCAAAGAAAGTAATGAAGTACAAAGAACCGGTCATGGCATATGTAGACAGGGGACCTTTCATACATCATCATGTATCAATCCCAAGAGTTCACTAACTCTTTCTCTGTTTCCAATAAACAGAGCTATGTTCATCTTATCTATGTGACATGATCGGCAAGTTTCACAAGATGTAAATTTAAACTAATTTAAATATGCATCTAGATGTAACTTCAGCTAGTCGGGTCACATTGATATGACCTAGTCTACAATGCCTCAAGAAGGATCCGTTCTTTTCTGAACTCTTCCTCTTGTTTGTGTTCTGTATACTAAGAACTGTAGTTTGATTTAGAACGTCAATGCTTTTAGATAACGCGCCTGAACCAATCAACTTTTTATATAGGAAATGTTCAAAACATTATCCATCAATACAAAATTTTATCATTTCTTTACAAATAAAGAGATTGATATGATTTTGTATATCAGGTTCGGTATCTAATAGCATTTGTTCAGAATCAATGTATTGGTAATACAGGGTGACAGTGACCAACAGACTTGGCTGCAACACTTGCCCCGTTTTCTGTCTCATGAAACTTATCACCCGTTCTCAGTTTTTCTACCTTTTTTGTAGCCCTATGTAACAGATTACATATCTGGGATCCTGATCCAGTATTAAATACCCAGGATGCAGAGGATACTGAGAAAAAGTTCTTTGTAATGAACACACCCGAAGGAGATGCATCATATGCACTTTCTTCATTTGGGTGGCATAGGAATTCTGGTATTTCCCTATTTCTTGCTCTGTCTTATAACAATTATAAGTTGGAGCGGGACCAACGTTCCCCAGCTCAATATAACAAGCGGGTTCAGTCAATATATCCGTATTTATTATCTTGATTAAGGCGTGATATGGTCACTATCTGGAGAGAGAGAGAGAAGAAAACACTTTAGCGTATACTCTTGCAAGATTAGATTGGTTATTATCTAATCCAGATGTCTCCTACTGTTTTTATCAAATCTTACTTCAAACCCTAAAAGGTAAGATTAGCCGGGAATAATTACACTCTTTAATTTCGTCAAATTGTCTTGTGTAAAACTTTCCCAGAAGTAACTCTTACTCGCAGCGAGATCGGGATCCAACTATCATATAGAAGGTATGCAATCTCATTGCAAATTTCAACTCTTGAAATTCCCGATATGATTTTTATCCCTAGTGACTTATGACCTTAACTATGCTCAACAAATCATAAGCACTAGTCAAGTTCAACCCGCCATTTCGTGATTGATTTAGGCCCACCCACATGACCCTTAACTATGGTCAACAAAGTCATGAGAATGCCCTAATCGATCGCATCAAATGCTTTGTAGGAATTCACCACTTAGCTACCGTACACCACGCCTTAACTATGGTCAACAAACGTGGTACGAATACTAAGTACTCTGCTTCCTAAAATGGCGGAGGGCAACGGATGGTTTTTATGAAAACCTTTTAACGTTTTGAACTTGATATCGTTGTAGAATCAAGTGGGAAGGAGTGGTTTAAGCTCCAGTTTTAAAAATCGAATGATTTTGTAGTATCTTTCTAATTTTACTAAAGAGGTCACTCCCGGTGAAGGGATCCCGGCTCTTTCCTTATCGAATAAGGTGCTGGATATATAAATACCACGATGCAAAGCAAAGTTAGATCAACTATAAAATCAAATCGAGTTCTTTGTAACATTTTCCAGTTTCTCTAAAGGGATCACTCCCGGTGAAGGGATCTCGGTCATTTCCTCATCGAATGAGGTGCAGGATATTCAAGAATACCACTATGCAAAACAAAAGCTAGAGTTACCCTTTTTCAAAAAGTTTGATTCTACAACATCTTTAGGTTTCTTTCTCTTAACATTAATCACATTAATGTTGTCCCATCTTTTACGTTTCCTAAACATCACAGAAAAGAAACGCAAATAGAACGTACGCTTATGCCATCCGCATTTGCTACTGGGCCCCGTCATGCACCGTTAGGTTACTTAACTAACGGCAGAACGGGGGCTGGACTAGCGTGGGTGCAAAACATAAGCAACGTTTATTATATATATCTCATATATAAATATAACCATTTCAGATCACAGATGAATGCATTGGATACGCTAGGAATTCCGTATTTCATTCAAGCCCTTAATGAAAAACGGGTTCCACGGTCGTGATGAATAGCCAAAACCCCCTTAGACCCCTACGGGTGCGGCAAACTACCCGCCAAATTCCCGAAGTGTAGCAACCTCCCTCAACAATTGAGTAGGCCACTCGGCACTTAGAGAACCCGGTAGTTTGTGCACCCCACCTTGGGTCTATCCTAGGAGCAAAAACAGTAAAAAGAAATTATACAATATAACATTGCTTTTTACAAATTACATGGAATGATAGAAAATGAAAAACACTCTTCTCACACACCCCGGCCATTCATCACAACGATCCAACACATTCATATACACATACCATCTCATGATATCCAAATGTGCAACCCCCACTAATCGTCATATAGCAATTAGCGGACGTTTCAAACACATATAACAAAAATGAAAACCCGATTAGCCAAGCACTTTAGAATTTCGATCGATAATTTTTAAAACCATGCTAACACTTGACATGTCCCTGTACAAACACCTTTGTAAAAATCTACATATCCCAGAAACCATATTTACCAAATATAAGAATACTGTAGCGAACCGAGTCAACTCCGCGTTGATTCGGCAGCGGATCCGCGGCCAAACCCAAGGTTTGGCCGTGGAACCACGGCAGTCTTGGCGAGTTGGGACTCCGGTTTTCTACAGTGATCTTATAAATCCCTGCTTGTATTTTTAAGACATGTCAAATTAATTTTGGAACACTTTCAAAAACTGACAGCAGCAAGGACAGAATACGAGTTTTCGGGAGAAAAAACTGTCGATCGAGCTTCTAACTTTTGGCTAACATCTAATTGTGGTTTAGTTAGGCTCTGATACCATGTTGGTGAGTGCTGCATGCTCCCACAACTCTTGTGGCGCGGCGGAAGCGGTGAACAAAAATTTTCTTTGCATACAACACGCATTTAACCAAAAATCTTGTCTAAACCACAACTAGTAAATCCTAACTAGAGATCTTATCTACTATGTTAGGGATTATACCTTGATGATACGGTCCTTCGGGTCTTCTATTGGATACAACTCCTTTGCTCCTTTCTCCTCTTTTGGTGAACTCCTTGGCTCGTTAAGATGTTGCCGACGTTTTCGATCTCCGGCCACCGAAGACCTAGATGATCCACCCGAGAGTTTTCGTGCAAGCTAGAAACTCTTCTCAAGAGTTTAACCGAGAGACCAAATTTGCTAAAAGAGATCACTAGGATGATATAGAGATAATTGTATTGGATTAACTTGAAATCCTAAGCTTTGGATTCACATCTCATGTGAGGGTTTAAGCTAGGAAGAATGATAACCATCATTTTTTTCCTTTCTTCTTATACACTTGTTATGATACACTTATCATAATTTTGTGTAGGATTGGAATGTCTTAATTTCACATCTCATGTGAAGGTATTTATAAGAAGAAGGAGGAGGAGAGAATAAGTGCATTTCATGATTAAAAAGTTTAAGCATGATGAAAAAGAAAATAGCTCTAACTAAAGCATGTATTATGAAAGAAGTATCATGCTTTAATAGTACCTCCACTACAACAACCTCATTATCATGCTTATACCTTTTAATTTACACCTCACTAATTTATTTTCACAAAATAAATGCTGTCATAATTATGTAATTATGAGGTGGCACCTTCTAGAAGGTATTCTTGTAACAATTACAAAAATACCCCTCCTCCGTATACCGTATACCGTATACTGTATACACGCATCCGAATTCCGAAAAATACAAATACAATTAATCCAATAATATAATACCGGTATCCGGCCAGTATTATTCTTCCGATTATTATTCCTGTAACAATTACACGAACATAATCGAAAACCTACCGCAACACCCTACGGCTGCCGTAACAACTTACGGTCTCTATAACTTTTGCCTGAACGAGAGAACCCTCTGTTTGGGACTCTAAAGACTCGTCAGTACGCTGGAAATGGGTCTAACCATAAGCGCGTCAGTGGCACTAGCTGTGCGTAACGGCTACCCAGGTACAAGACGAAAAGGTGGCCGACGAGCGAACTCATCACAACCCTTACGAGCCTGTAAGCAACACTTACCGTACAGTCCGGTCTTTTCGTCTGATACGTCGCATATGAAGTCTAGGGGTGGTAAATGTCAGACCCCAGTAACTTTATAAGTCATGTTGATTTACGGCTCATAACAGGTCGAGGAACTACTGATAACACTTATCAGTAAACCTCGAGAACCCTGGCCAGGGATTTATGTATTATAGCCGATCAAACATAGCGTAACATCAACTCCCTATACCGGGAGAGACGAAACCCCTCCTATCGCTCACTGTCTCCATATGATTCGGGATTGTACCCAAAATCCACCTGTTTGCACAACTCAATAGAGCCGTGGTAGGGAGGAAATCAAAATACAGTGGGAATCACATAAGACTCTATGACGATCTCGGGTCTACAGACTAACCTGTACAAGTGTCACCAGAGAACTGCTATCTGATAATAGGTATATATACCATCTAGGAGTTCTCGGCGAGTCCGTCCAGTGTACCCAGTCTCCACTGAGCACCCGTACACCGTCCTTGATGTCAAACACCGATGGATATGGGATCATCCATCGCCCATCATATGGGTCAAGATGCGTATACGCTAGTCTACTCTGGTGTATCGATGCCCTGTCTCGACACACCATTGACTAGGAACAGTTATAGGATGTACTCATAGACTACCGTGGCCCCACTAATATGATCTCATCATAGTCCCAGTAGTCGAGTACAAATCCTAAGGGCTATATCAACATGTAACAAAAGACACAATTAGGGTACATGTTAAGATAAAGTACAACTAGATAGCGTGCTATCATGTCGAGCAAGAAAGTCCTCCCTATATATGTCCAAGCATCCACTACAATATAAATCGTATGTACAGTAATGGCCTCTAGGGCACACATATAACTAACAAAATTAGCCAATTTTGCATATGTGGAGGGTCTATTTTAAAAACAATGGAGCCATGGACCAAACACGGATCCATTCACCATCACCCTGGCCGCAATTTGCGGCCCGAAGGGATATATTTGCGGCCAAGTCCAGGAGTTGGGGCCTCGGGTCTTGGGGTTTGTTCCTAGGTTGCCTGCACAACTCACAATGATCGCTAAATATTTTTCAGGTGCCCCGGGTCATAGCAAAACTCAACACATCACCACAATTTCCAGAAAATCCAGTGTCAGCAGATTTCAAAGTTCGTATTTGGGTATCTGGGCTCAGTTTGATCCAGTATTCTAGCACTAGGCGGGTTTGTAGTCACTACTTACACTCACATACACCATCCCAACTCAAGGAAAGCCCTAACCCTCATCTTGGAATTTTCTAAGTTCCCTAAACCACACTTAATCGATTCTAAACTAACATGGATGCTAAGGGAATTGAAATACTACACTAAAAGTGAAGAATATACCTCATTTGGGAACTCAAGAATTTTCTTGAGTTGCCCCAAGTCTCCAAAATCCAAACTTTCTTGGTCCAAAATGCTTGTAGTGAGCTTGTGCATGCTTTTAGTGAAGAGGGTGAAGTGTTTTGATATATTTTTGGTGGTGTTTTGAGGGGTTGAGGTGGTGGAGGAGAGAGAGCAGCCAAGGGTTGAGAGGGAGAGAGAATGATGAAGATAAAAATGGAGGGAACACAAATGGGAGACAAGTCAATGACCCCTCACCTCACTCTCTCTTCTTTCTCTTGCCCATACTTTTTTCTTTACTTTTCTTTTCTATTTTCCTATCTCTTTTCTTTTTAAAACCCCAAAACAATACAACCCATAAAAACATGAAGGAAAACAAAATGTCATGGTTCATAAAATGTAACAAGTATTTTGTTGAAAAAAAAGTGACATGTTGCATGTCATGTGCACAAATCAAGCTTAATGCACGATTAGTGATATTTAATCGAGATTAGCACTTATCCCTATTTTAAATGTGTATTTAAAATCTATAAATGCTCATATCGTATAAAACACCATCATTTCAGTAATTCTTATAATTTCCAAATATTTCCTAATTTATCGGTATTTAATTATACCGCATCATTAAAATATTCATAATACTATTATTTAATTATATAAATTCCCAAAAATAATATTTTATTTTTTCTGAAATGTTACAATCTTCCCCCTTAAATAAATTCGGTCCACGAATTTAAATTTAAACCCCTCAAATACTAAAACATTTCAATAAAAAGATCAAGTCGCCGGGGCTCCGAAATCATAAATACATAAAACACATCGTAGCGCAATGTATGTGCATGAAAAACGAGTATATAAACCCAAATCAAAACTCCTTCAAGCATCCCGCAATCATTAGAGTTATGGTGAAGACACCAATGTCAAAATCCAATATGAAAACCAACATGATATACATCAAAACTATACATGTACACATCGTTGTAAATTCGTCAAAACATCTGAAAGAAATGCATGCCAAACCTTTCATATTGTTGTGCGATGCGTGTATCACGGCACTGTGGCGGACGTTTATTGCAAGAAAATAACTATATATATACACACCCTTTGTTTAACATACACGTCCTGCCGTTTTGAAAAATAATTTAGAATGGTTTCCTTTGTTAAGCGTCTCGTGTCATCTCGGACACGTAGGTAAATACTGAGACTATAGCCCCTTTTTGGAAATCTTTTCGATAACTATCAATGCATGCAAAAATAAATTCAGGTATTGTCCTCTGACTAGTCCTGCTCAGTACTAAAACAAATTGTAAATATCATAAGAATGCACCGCTCCATAAGAATCAATCCCAAAATGTGCATAAGAATGTCACGTGCGTCTGGTGCGCATGGAAATCGAAATCCATGAATGTGCCATACATGTGCACAGAAACAAAATCTAAGTTCAACGGGTGTGCACGAAACACCTGTCAAAGGCAGCGGGTGTGCCTGACAGCAATATCAGGTGCATCTAATATGCACGAAGAATCTCGATCTAGTGCATCTGGTGTGCACCAAAATCGCATCAAGCGCATCAAGTATGCGCAAAATCCAACTCAAGTGCACAAGGTGTACGAAAATAATATCGAATATCACAATCGAAATCTACGATATACAACAAATCTCATTCCAAGTCAGGTATACCGTGGTATCTAATCTCACAACCATGTGCATCAGCGTGCACAAAATCGAATCAAGTACTAAAAGTGCATGAAAACTATGCCGAAAGCACAAGTAAAATCACATGCATACCATAGGCATGAAATCAAAATCAACATCTCGAATGACATCAAATCGAAGTCAAGTGCAACTTTGGTGCACAAAATCTCAATCATGCAAATAAATCGCCCAAAATACCGAAATCAAAGATGATGGAAACAGTCCCGCTCTGGCACATCCTCTAAAGATTTCTGGCCAATTGTCCTGGTCACTCTTAACATGTCTCGTCGACGATGCCGAACTCTGACCTACTGGGTGTGCGTAATATGACCGATCCTCGATCTAAGTCTTCTCGTATAGTAATCCAGAAAGATCTTGTCGGGGTCTCTCCCGAATCTCGATTCTGCCCAAATGCCCGGAAGTTATCACCCTTTACTAAATCTATTTCTTGTTCCGGAACGGCTGCATACTCATCACGACTCCTTCTGGAAGATATATCCATATACAACGCCTCTACATGCGTATCACATCTCTGATGTCAGTGGAGTAGAACTTCATCTCATCAAGATCTCGTACGAACCTCTTACTCCACTTTTCTCTAATGTCGACTGATTCAGACCCGTCTCTTCGTGGCTGCATGGACTGTGCTCCAACGGCTATACTCATATCTGGAGTCTCCCAAGCAATGTATCCCATCACATGATATCCGAACGACGTCGAACTTTTCGATCGATTCATCAAAGTTCCATAATCCCCCAAGAGCTCAACATCTTGAGTACAGTTTAATAATATCCAGTACATGCCACAGTAACTATGGAGCAGCCGTAGAAGGGCAAACTGTAACGTTTCAAAATAATAAAATATTATTTTTGGGGATTTTTATAATTTAATATTATTTTATTGAATATTTTAATATTTTGGTATTATTAAATGCAAATAAATAGGAAAAAATTTGAGAAAAATTATGGAAAATTCTAAAATAGAGTAATTTAGTGGATTATGCCATTTCTAAGTTTAATTGATTAGTTATATGCTTAATTAGTGCTAATCGCGATTAAAAATCGCTAATCGGTTTTTAGCATTTTTGTGCAAAACATGCACATATCACTTTTTCACACTTGTGTTACATTTTTATTTGCCATGGTTGTTTTGGGTTACTATTTGAGTGAGAAGAGTTTTAAAAGAAATGAAAATAAGGAAAAGAAAAGAGAAAAGAATAAAGAATTGGAGGGTTGGTGAGAGAGAGAGGTATGGGCTTCATTTGACCAAGAGACTTGGCTATTTCCTTCACTAGTTTCTCTCTCCCTCTCCCTTGCTTGCTGCTGCTGCTTCTCCTTCATCTCCCTCCCCTCTTCAACCCCTTTAAACACATCCAAAACAACTCCAAAACCTTATCTTCTCTTCACTAAAAAGGTGCACGAGCTCGAGACAAACACATCGGACCAAGAAAGTTTGGATTTTGGCCACTAGGGGCAACTCAAGAAAATTCTTGAGTTGCCAAATGAGGTATTTTCTGGACCTTAAACTTAGTTATTGCATTTCCTTTACCCTCATATTAAGATCGAATCGATATTGTGTGATATTGTGGACTTGTGGATAACCAAGTTAGGGTTGTGATGAATTATGGGTTGTATTATGAAATTGAGGTCAGTAGAGGTTATACCATCACCCTAGTGTATGAATTGGAAACCTAAATCCTGAAGCTTAAACCAGAATACGGATTTTAGAAACCGATATCGGGGAAATTATGAAATCTGTGTAGTGTTTATGGAATCTGCTATCATACGAGGTATCCTAAAATAAAACTGAGTGGACAGTGACATGTGCAGGCATCCAGGAAGCTAACCCCAAGACCCCAGCTCCCATTTCTTATTCCCGGCCGCCAATTTATTCCCATTGGCCGCAAATTGCGGCCTGGGTCCCACCATTTTGGCTCGTATTGGTTCTGTAGCTCCTACATGTTCATGTTAGACCCCTGGTATATATAGATTTGTATAAAGTGACCTAGGGTGAAATCTGGGACATATTTCCTCAGTTGCTATTTTAGATTTATGTTTCCGCATTCCGTATTTTTAATTCTGCAATTGTGGATTGTGTTTTGCCTCGACTATTTGGCATTTATACGACGATATAGAGGATTTATTGATGGTTTTGAAGGCGTGCCATAGGTTCCCACCTATAGGCCCCTTATCGTATCGTTTTGGATTTCATGTGCCGTTTTAGCTTGGATTTGGTTTTAATGCGCATATACGACACTTTGAAGTATAGGTACCTATGAAGACTTCGGGAGGACAAGCAAATGCGTGGTGACGTCCGCAAATGATGATGCTAGGTGAGTAGTGTTAGAGATAGTGCCCTCAGAGTCAATTATTGGATCACAGGCACGTGATTGCAATGATTGAGGGAGGACCTATCCCGGTAGGACAGTCTTACTCGAGATGATAGTATGCTATCTGGTTTACCTTTATCATCGTGTACTACTTTAGGTGACATGACATGTCGCTATTGCACGTTGATAGAGCCCCTAGGATTCTTGCTTGACTACCGGCAGTATGAGGGCGATCATATACGTGGGAGCTGGTAGTCTATAAGCGCATCCTTAAAAGGTCCCTAGTCGTAGGAGTTTCGAGACAGGGCATCGAAACTCCAGAGTAGACTAGTGTATACAGTCGAGACCCCGACGAGGGGCGGTGGCCGGTCTCACAAGCCACTGGTGTTAGTTGGTTCACCTAAGATGTATACAGGTGCTCATTGGGTTATGAGTACACTGGACAGGACTCGCCGGGAACATGCTAGTTGGTTTTATACCTGACGTCAGATAGCAGTTCCCAGGTGACATGTGTACAGGTTAGTTCATCGACCCGGGGATCGTCATTTGTCTCGTGTGAGTTCCCACTGTGCTTTGATTACTACCCTACCACGGCTCAAAGGAGTCGTGCAAACAGGTTTTAGTTGGGTACAGTCCCAAGCCACATGGAGGCAGTGAGCGAATCTTCAGGGGTTCGTCTCTCCCGGTATTGGAGGTGAGGTCGCGCTGTGTCTAGGAGAGCCATTACACAAAGACCTTGGCCAAGGCAGGAGATTTACTGGTAGGTATTCCAGTAGTATCTCAGGGTGTTCTGGGCTACACTCCGACACGACTTGTACCGCTTTTGGGGGTCTGACTTTTACCAACCCCCTAGGCCCGACATGCGATGCTCATAGACGAACGGACCGGACTGTACGGATATTGTCACTGACAGGCTCAGTAGGGTGTCAGGATGAGTTCACTCATCGACGTCCCTTTTAGTCAATAGCTGGTGGCCCGTCACGTATTGGCTTATACCTCTGACGTGCTACTGGTTAAATCCACAGCCATAGTATTGACGAGTCTTTAGAGTCCACCACACTTTCAGTTACTCAAGCTTTCGGGCGAAACGCTGTAGAGGCCGTATGGAGATATGGCAGGGTCCGATCAGATACGTGCGGTATTGCACGGATCAGGATCGGACAGTTTTTGTACTAGTGGCCGTAAAGTTATATGGCAGGGTTCGATCTGATACGTGCGGTATTGCATGGATCAGGATCGAACGGATTTTACTAGCCGGCTTTGGTTTAAGCCGGTACTAGTTTAGTACAGTATAGATTTTGTCTCATTGCATTTGTATCCGGTCAGAATACAGATGCGGGTGTGTATGCACAGTATCGGGGTTTTCCTGTAATTTATTACGGGACCAGTTTTCTGGAGTTGCCAGTTTGCATTCCGTTCCGGCCGGTTTTTCCTTTCTTCTTTCCCGGCCGGACTTTTCCGATGGAGGGGGTAATTTGCAGTTTTGCAAATTACACTTTGTGGAGGATTTTCTTGCATATGTATTTATCATGATAGCATCTTTTCTTTTCATGCTTTATTATGATTTGATGTGAGGTTGTGATGATGAGGTTTAAGATATGGTCACCCTTCATGCTCTCCTACACTCACCTCCCTCTTGTTTGATATACATTCTTTCCTCCACCATTTATTTAGAGATGATAAGTTTTTCATGGTTGAGAGAAGAAGAAGAAGAGAGCTTCATTCTTGAGAGTTTCTTTCTTGATCTCATTTTCATGCTAGGAAAATGCAAGCACCATTTTTCTAATCCTTGTTTCCTCCATCATCCTCAATGGCAACAACATAACCCCAAAGAGACAAGCATCTTCTACACTACATTCTACAGCATATCTTGAGCATGTCGAGTTGCCGGCTTCATGCCCGAGTTGCCTCGGTATTGAGGCGGGAGCCCGTAAAAGACGCAGGCGATGTGGTGCCCTTCCGGCGAGGAGGCGACGATGTGGAGGCAAGACTTTCCGCGGGAGATCAGGACGATGACGAGAAGACCGGAGGACTCGGATCTCTGGGTATACTTCTCTTCCCTTTCTTGTTAGTAGCTTAGACTTGTTAATGGTTACGATCCGGATGTTTAGTGCCCGGTGGTGCCGGTTTGCTAAGTCCGCAAAAATTAAAGTTTATCACCGTTTCCGCATTTGGCCGTCGGATTGACGGCCGGGGCGCCGCCGTGCACGTACAGTGGTATCAGAGCCTCGCCATTAACTTCGTCTAGCTTTGTTTGATGTGTTTTACGTTTCCGATCGAACAAAATCCCGAAAACGCGTTTTTCAAGCACATCAGTTTCTGTCGAATTTTTTTTGAGTCCAAAAATTTTTCAGGTTGTCTCAGAGTGATGTGCAGGGAATTATAAGCATACTGTAAAAATTTGGTACCATGAACTCACCATGCCACCGCGGAACCGCGGCCAAACCCCTGCTTGGGCCGCGGTTCCGCCGCAGTGTAAACTGTTCATGCCCCCAAAACTTTGCAGAATGTTCCTGAGTTGAAAATGTGATTTCTGGAAGATTAAAATTGGGCCCAGATTTTCTGTGAGTGCTACAGTATTGCTTGGGGGCCCACTTGTTAATTTTTGATCGATCGGATATTTTAAACACATTATTTCACAGTATTTACATTATATCTGCGACCGTGAATGTCACTTGATCGGTAAATCCGGTCTAACTGCTATAGCCCGGTTAGACGGATTTGCGAACGTGACTTTCACGTTGATGTTTTGTGATTTTGCTGTGATGTTGCGGATCGGTCGTGGGGATAGCCTGGATGCAATGCTAGTACAGTTGTGGTTGTATTATGTACATTTGATATTGCGGGGCGAGCGTCCGACTTGTGGACTGCCGTCACTGCCTGTTTGTATTATTCTTTTGGGGCACGACCTGGTTGCGGCCGATGTACCCGGTGTATGTATATTTTACTTTCTGTACTAGGATTACCCCGCGGTGGGGTGCACGGACGGCCGGGTTCTAGAGGGCAACAAGCCCGCATCTCATGGCATTGGGACGGAGGGGGCTTCACTCTAGAATTGGCGAGCTATTCGCCGCACTCGTAGGGGGTACAGGTTGACCCAGGAGGGGTGCCCAAGTTACCGGATTCCGTGAAGTGCTGGGTGGTCCATTCACGGTGCTGAAGGGGGCTGCCTCGCTTCAGGTTTTGGCGGGTAACTTGCCGCGCCCGTAGGGGTCTAGGATTTCATTGTACAGGCTATCCACACGACCAGGGGAACGTCGGGTTTCAGTAGTGGCTCTGTGAAACCCGGGGATCCCAGATATCTGTATTGTTCTGTGATGCTGTACATTTCTGTGATGTTGCATTTCTTTTCACGCCTTGAGCGAAATATAATATTTTGGTATATATATTAGTAGATGTTGTATATGTTTTTCATCCGCGCTAGTCCAGTCCCCGCTCTGTCGTTAGTAAGCTAACCTAACGAGTGATGACGGGACCCAGTGGCGAATGCGGATGGCATATACGTACGTCAGTATATTTTCGTTCTTTGTGGTGTGATCAATGATGGGACTGCATTGATTCGGATCAATGCAAGTTAAACAAACCTATTCTGATGTTGTTGGAACACTTTTCAAAAGGCTGTTATTGCAAGGACGTTCTCTTTTGTTTTGCATCGTGGTATTCATTGGGAATATCCTGCTCCTCAGTCGACGAGGCAAGGGCCGAGATCCCTTCACCGGGAGTGACCCCTTGGACAGAAGTTTGCGTCAGGGCATTAACTTCACTATAGCCGATTGCTTTTGCTTTGCACCGTGGTATTCAGTTGGAATATCCTGCACCCCATTCTACGGGGAAAGAGCCGAGATCCCTTCACCGGGAGTGACCTCTTCAGTAAAGGTTTTTGTCACTATATTTTATAAAAAGCTATCAGTTCCTTCAACGATATCAAGTTCATTACGTTAAAGGTTTTCGCCAGAAACCATTCGTAGCCCTCCGTCGTTTCATATGGGTAGTCAATAGTATTCAAGTTGTGTTTGTTGGCCAAAGTCAAGGCACGGTGTTTGGTAGCTGTTGGTTATTCATATGCAGCATAGATAGATGCGTTGGTTTGGGGCAGTCGTATAGCCTTGTTGGCCAAAGTCAAGGGCTTGTACGGGTGGGCTCAAATTAACCTGGAGAATGACGGGCAGAACTTGACATGTGACTTATGATTTGTTGGCCAAATTCAAGGTCATAAGAGCATGGGGTAAAAATCACATCGGGAGTTTCAAAAGAACTGAAACTAGCCAGATATGCGCATACCTTCTGGAGTATGATACCGTGAGCGGATTCCGTCACGTTATCATGCGATGAGAGTTGGATCCCGATTCCCACTGATGAGTTGGTTTACTCCTCGGGTGACCCCGACTAATTCTTCTTTCAGGTTTGGAGGAGAATTTGAGGTACAGTGGGAGGTTTCCAGATTAGATAAATTGGTAACCATTCTGATCTAGGATAGAGTGCACGCTGAGTGTTTCTTTTCTCTCTCTCTCTGGCAGCGACCATTGACCCGACCCTAGACTATGACTCAGTGACCAAGTTGACCGAACCTACTTAACACTGGCTTTTAGATTGTCAGAGTTGCGAACCTCATTGCCACTCCTACTTTTACCCTTTTCTCCAGGACACCCCGTATTACTACGAACGTCCACTTCCATTGGACAAAACCATCGTATGGTTATATACGAACTCGAAGGAATTTATTCGAGGATGCTTTCCGGTTCTGGAGAAAACGGATAGGACTATTCAGTTGTCTTTTCTTTTCACCTTCTCTCAGGCTGCGAGTACTCCTTGGGTTAGGAGTAGTACACCTATTACGCAAATTGGATAGTCTTCTTCCAAACCATAGGCTGGTGCCGACCGGTAGGGAATGAAGTAAACCAGTTAGCCTAAAACGGTGTACAGAAGGTATTAAGTTCAGACAAAGCAAGGGATTAGTAAGAGGGCAAAGTAAGTTGCGACTGCTATTCACGACCAAACCAAGTATTTCTTCGCCAATCCTAAATCACCTTTGTATTTCTCCAGGACACTCCGTATCACTACGAAGATCCCATTTTATTGGATAATCCATCGTATGGTTATATACGAACTCGAAAGGAACTTGTTCCAGTTCGGGGATGGATCCTGGTTCAGGAGAAATAGGAATAAAGTACATTCAGGTGTCTTTTATCTTCACCTTCTCTCGCGTTGCGAGTGCTCCTAGGATTAGGACAGTACACCCTTTATGCTTTTTGGATAGTCTTCTTCCAAACCATAGGCTGGTGCCGAACGGTAGGGAAGGAAGAAAGCCATTTGGCCTAAAAGGGTGTACAGAAGGTAATGACTAAAGACATATGAAGGGATTTAGAGAGGTGGCAAAGAATTATACGGTTATAGTTGTGAATCTGGATAATGGAAGAGGCATTACTAAGAATACCGGGATACCCCACCAAAACACTTCAATGTTTCAGTTTCACTGTGTACTGTTAAAAGAAAACTGATTTCCCGATTGGATACTTACTCCAGGGTATGTATTTACCAGGTATGATTCTCACATCTGTATGGTTTTACAGATGATGAGTGGGAGTAAGTCATTGGGAATTGGGTGATCATCCTCATTATATCAGGATTCGTTGCAATCGGTATTTGAGGAGATCACCTGGGCTGTTTGCCGGTCGGCAAATATTTGGTTTTGAATATCCGCTGTTGTGCACCAATTTCAAATTGATATATCTGTACGTCTATTTTCATAGAGTGAGATATACCTTTTGATATTATGTCGATGACATTTACCTATATCAGTGGATGGTTAGGTAAGGAGCATTAAATTGCGGTGTAATTCTTCTTAACCATAAGTACAGTTTTCAACCTACGACATACAGTGAAAAAGTTGTTAGACTCAGCGGACTTATACAGAGTATTGTATGTAGTCCAGTGTCCATTAGGACAGAGGGGTTGGTCCTCTTACTATATTCTGTTTACTTTTAACTTCTCTAGATCTTAGACATGTGTTTCGTAGAAACACAGGGTCTAAGTTTTGAGGAGTTATAGGTATTTGAATAAAGTAGAGAACCAGGTGTTGCAAGTATCGGGATTCTTCAAAGTGATCGAAGATGTAGATACTTGTGTATGGTATTCAGTTGATAGTAATGATTAAGAGAAATTGCTTCTCTTTCAGGTTACTCATAATTGGAAGCATTCCTAAGTTGAGTAACGCTGATCGGCCTCTCTCCATTTAGTTGACATGCACTGGAGAAAGTTGCATGATTTGAATCTGGTTCAATTAAATCAGTGTCTCTGGTTCTATATTGGATATAGTACAGTTCATATCTTAACGATGTTAAGGTACGGGGAGTTGTCCGGCTTATGATTAAAACCAGACACTGGACAACTCAAGGCACGTTTCTGTAATGGCTGTTTGTGGGTTGACCCAGGCTATGACGAGGGTTGACTTTCTACCATCTGGCAGATCAATAGAAATATTGTTCTAGACTCGCCACAGTTTAATTAAAAATGGATTTTTTCAAAAACAGTAGTGGGAGTATGGTAGAACTGGAAGTGATTCCAGAACCGCAAACGATTACTGAAGATTTGATAAGGAACCTAAAGATTCAATCTGATTTGACATTCCATTGGCCACTCCACAGATAAGGTGGGTAACTTCAGGCACCCAAGAGGTACTCCGGTAGCCTCAAGGACGGTGACAGGGAAGTTCTTGCTTACCCACACTCGCCATTGTTGTTGTTCCAGGCTGCGAGACCCGGCAGGAGGATGAGTATAGCGTCGTTCTAAACTAGTTTTAGAAGTGCACTTCTATATGACTCTGGCAGAGGGTTGTCGTAGTCAGTGGGAGCAGCGGAAGCATTGGTGGACATCAGGCTTATGTCTATTTATAGACTAAAGCAGATATAGCGGAGATGGATCATCTATTTCTGATATGACAGTCATAGGTTTGACTTCATCAGAATAGGGGATGGATCTGTTGAGAAGGTAGTAGGAAGTGATATTCCTATACTACGATCGGTTATACTTTGGTCGTCACACAGTGGTTTCTCCACATGGGACTTGGACATTATATCAGACATACTGGTTACTGGATCTATGGTTTTAGATCTAGATTTGGGTGGTTTCCCAATCAGGGTACTTTGACAACATTCTAAGAGTATTTAGAATGGACGACTCCTGGCATGGTAGTGTACCTGCAGGTAATGGAGTCAGCCTCTCTAAAGGTGTCTTATAGACTAAAGTAGAGAGGGATGTGCATGATTGGCAGATCACTTGCTTAGGCAATTGAGTCGATCATGAGATGTCAAGTACCACACCAGATGTTGTTCTTGCACTAGATGCAATATGTTGACATTGATCCAATCCTGGAGAAACAGTCGGAAGCAGTTTTAGAATATAAGTGGATGTTCTAGGGATATGATAACGACAGCCTCATTTGGGAGACAATTATCATTCCAGGCTTCCAAGGTGACATGGACGACAAGGAGGTTGTCAGAGATATATTTTTCCTTCTGACGAGGGGCAGTATTTTGGACAGGTGGTCCAAGGCAATACTGAGGGTGGCATGGCGCAGGAAACTGATTAAGTTCAGTTGACGATACAGTCTAAGAAGTTTGGATTTGGAGTTCATTTATGAGCTAGGTCCCATCAGACATCCAGACATTCTAAGACAGGTATTGCTCATTTCGGGAGATGGCTTTCTCCGCGAACATAAGATATAGAGAGACATAGAAAGAAACACCACAGGCGGATCCACTCACTGAGGCTATTCCTCGAACGCAATAGTTTCACAAACGAGTTTTGTGAGACTGACTAGTAGAGGAGTTGGGTGTTCGGTATCACACGGGCTGTTAGTATGCGACATCGCAATAATTAGCCTTGAGTGCAAGTGGGAGATTGTTAGAGATAGTGCCCTCAGAGTCAATTATTGGATCACAGGCACGTGATTGCAATGATTGAGGGAGGACCTATCCCGGTAGGACAGTCTTACTCGAGATGATAGTATGCTATCTGGTTTACCTTTATCATCGTGTACTGCTTTAGGTGACATGCCATGTCGCTATTGCACGTTGATAGAGCCCCTAGGATTCTTGCTTGACTACCGGCAGTATGAGGGCGATCATATACGTGGGAGCTGGTAGTCTATAAGCGCATCCTTAAAAGGTCCCTAGTCGTAGGAGTTTCGAGACAGGGCATCGAAACTCCAGAGTAGACTAGTGTATACAGTCGAGACCCCGACGAGGGGCGGTGGCCGGTCTCACAAGCCACTGGTGTTAGTTGGTTCACCTAAGATGTATACAGGTGCTCATTGGGTTATGAGTACACCGGACAGGACTCGCCGGGAACATGCTAGTTGGTCTTATACCTGACGTCAGATAGCAGTTCCCAGGTGACATGTGTACAGGTTAGTTCATCGACCCGGGGATCGTCATTTGTCTCGTGTGAGTTCCCACTGTGCTTTGATTACTACCCTACCACGGCTCAAAGGAGTCGTGCAAACAGGTTTTAGTTGGGTACAGTCCCGAGCCACATGGAGGCAGTGAGCGGATCTTCAGGGGTTCGTCTCTCCCGGTATTGGGGGTGAGGTCGCGTTGTGTCTAGGAGAGCCATTACACAAAGACCTTGGCCAAGGCAGGAGATTTACTGGTAGGTATTCCAGTAGTATGTCAGGGTGTTCTGGGCTACACTCCGACACGACTTGTATCGCTTTTGGGGGTCTGACTTTTACCAACCCCCTAGGCCCGACATGCGATGCTCATAGACGAACGGACCGGACTGTACGGATATTGTCACTGACAGGCTCAGTAGGGTGTCAGGATGAGTTCACTCATCGACGTCCCTTTTAGTCAATAGCTGGTGGCCCGTCACGTATTGACTTATACCTCTGACGTGCTAGTGGTTAAATCCACAGCCATAGTATTGACGAGTCTTTAGAGTCCACCACACTTTCAGTTACTCAAGCTTTCGGGCGAAACGCTGTAGAGGCCGTATGGAGATATGGCAGGGTCCGATCAGATACGTGCGGTATTGCACGGATCAGGATCGGACAGTTTTTGTACTAGTGGCCGTATAGTTATATGGCAGGGTTCGATCTGATACGTGCGGTATTGCACGGATCAGGATCGAACGGATTTTACTAGCCGGCTTTGGTTTAAGCCGGTACTAGTTTAGTACAGTGTAGATTTTGTCTCATTGCATTTATATCCGGTCAGAATACAGATGCGGGTGTGTATGCACAGTATCGGGGTTTTCCTGTAATTTATTACGGGACCAGTTTTCTGGAGTTGCCAGTTTGCATTCCGTTCCGGCCGGTTTTTCCTTTCTTCTTTCCCGGCCGGACTTTTCCGATGGAGGGGGTAATTTGCAGTTTTGCAAATTACACTTTGTGGAGGATTTTCTTGCATATGTATTTATCATTATAGCATCTTTTCTTTTCATGCTTTATTATGATTTGATGTGAGGTTGTGATGATGAGGTTTAAGATATGGTCACCCTTCATGCTCTCCTACACTCACCTCCCTCTTGTTTGATATACATTCTTTCCTCCACCATTTATTTAGAGATGATAAGTTTTTCATGGTTGAGAGAAGAAGAAGAAGAGAGCTTCATTCTTGAGAGTTTCTTTCTTGATCTCATTTTCATGCTAGGAAAATGCAAGCACCATTTTTCTAATCCTTGTTTCCTCCATCATCCTCAATGGCAACAACATAACCCCAAAGAGACAAGCATCTTCTACACTACATTCTACAGCATATCTTGAGTATGTCGAGTTGCCGGCTTCATGCCCGAGTTGCCTCGGTATTGAGGCGGGAGCCCGTAAAAGACGCAGGCGATGTGGTGCCCTTCCGGCGAGGAGGCGACGATGTGGAGGCAAGACTTTCCGCGGGAGATCGGGACGATGACGAGAAGACCGGAGGACTCGGATCTCTCGGTATACTTCTCTTCCCTTTCTTGTTAGTAGCTTAGACTTGTTAATGGTTACGATCCGGATGTTTAGTGCTCGGTGGTGCCGGTTTGCTAAGTCCGCAAAAATTAAAGTTTATCACCGTTTCCGCATTTGGCCGTCGGATTGACGGCCGGGGCACCGCCGTGCACTTACAAGTAGATTATATCTACAGGGGGAAAGTCGGGTGGATGGCGTATAGCACCCCCGCAGTCCATAGTTGTTATATATATATATGATAGTTAGGTGTACTGTGGGTAGTGTAGGGTTAGAAAGGACTAGGGTAGTTCATAGTCGCGAACCCTAGAATAGTTTTACACCTACACGCACACCTTTGCATATTCATTATACTTGCACTGTGTTGATGATATCGGATGACATTAGAGATGAGTCGATGATGTGGGCTTGTGCCGCGAGATCGGTGATTGATGTGATTCGTATTTGGGATACGATATGTGATCTCTAGCGGGCCTTGGGACGTGTGCTTGCACACGCGGTTTATTGATGGTATCGATTTGTACTAGACATAGAGTAGTACCCCAGATTATGTGATCTGATGATAGTGATACCTGTTATATGATGAGATAGTGTGATGTTGACCCGTACCCAGCTATTGGGATGCCGTACGATGATTTACCGTACGAGCCGATATTGATGATAGATCCGCACTCATAACTCGAGGATGTCCTACGATATATTATTGAGGCGGGATCACCGACTATATATCTATATATTTATCGACTCAGATTTAGGTGGTTTCCATACCTCTCCCATTTGACTTGATACTTAGATCTGTAGTTGCATAGTAGATTTTTCACTGTGATGTTGATTATTTGATTTCCGCATTTTCATCCTATTCGCATTGCTTGCATATGTTTATTGCTACTGTTATCATGCTGTTAGGACACCAGCACCATTATCAATGATGCGTATATTCCACGTACACTATTTGCCGGCTCACACACTTCATCATCGATAATTGCCATGCCACTACACTGTAGTACTGTTGCATTCATGATATGATTCTTGCTTGGCATATTGTACACTTATACCTGTACACAAACATAGATGTTTCTGACTTGATTAGAGATTGAGGACCGCAAGATATTCTTTAAAACTGATTCATTCTAAAGGAGCGGTTTCCCTCGACATACGCACATTACTATTCCATGTTGCATGACTTCTGATATGATTACCTTTCTTTACATGTCGCATACATCATGGATTGATTGCATAGCACATCGCATTGGATTTACTTCTTGATGTTGGATTTTCATGTGATTTCTGGTTTTGAGGACCGTAGGATTATTTAAGAAAGGATGCACTATTTTGAAAAACCCGGTACCTCGTGATATGATATTTTGGTGCGTCCACCACGCGTTTTCTTGGTGTTGAGACGTGTGCTTGAAACCCGATTCGAGGAGTGGATGATCCGTTTGCGGGTTCGTGGTAGGCCCGGTATGGTTCCCCTCGGCAAGATGATCGATGGGTTTTGCCGATTGAGCCTGGAGGCGGGCGAGTACCTACCGGTGATTGTATTTGAGCTCGGCGAATATCTGGAGGATACCGACCGAAGTTGAGAGATGGGCGTACTGCCGGGGCCGAGGGCCGAATCCGCGGACATAGCCCGCGGGCCGATCCGGACTGACGGAGCCCGATGGATGAGGATTTACGTGTCGATGCTAGGCACGGGTTTCATGATGTTTTCCATGATTTTATTATATCTTCATTTGTGCATACATGATGTTATTGTCATTGGGTGACGGGTGGACGGATTCCACGTGTGTACAGATATAGATCATACAGACTGGATTTACTTTGATCACACTTCACTTGTATATATAACAGGGTATGAGGGCGATGTTATATATACCCTTACACCAATATTAATGGTATGGGACGCTAATATATGTGTATTGATACTTCACCATTTTTACCTCATGCTGACATACCTTATACTGATGACATGTTATTACCTGAGTACCTGGCACTACATACATGTTTAGATGTTACCTTGCCACCTTATCATACTTCAGATGTACTCTTGTGGTTATATTACTGATTGTTGACCTAGGTTTATGTCTTGCATTCGGTTTCTGCTTGTAGATATTTCTATTCACGAGTTGGCAACTCACCCCCGTTGTGCCACAGTTCTTACAGGTTCTGCCGTACAGGTTCCATTGCGGCATTTCTGGCACACTACTTTCTTACGGGTGAATTGCTTTTGGTAGGTGGATTCTTTTGCATCAAGAACCACCATTGTATTTATTTTATCCATTGTATCTAGAATTTCCATCAACCAAAACTTGTATATTGTTTCAGATTTAGATATTAGTGATGTATTATTTGACCTTAGAGTCGCGCTTAGTAGTATTGCGGTTTTCTTGCTTTTGGAGCTTTCTTTTGGGTTTGATCCTCACCATTCGGCGTGGTATATTATTATTGCTTGTGTGGTTGTGGCCGTCAATTGACGAAGAGCTAGCTCCCGCTTGGGGATGCCTTTTATCATTGCATATATTGTTATTCTTATTGTACCCCATTCGGGGCCAGTTTTACAAAAGAAACTCTGCCGAAATTTTTAGAAAAGACTTTACAGTTTTTAAAATGCATATTCGGCTTAGTTATTTAAAAACCTTGATTTCAAACATGTTTTCTTCACTTCTTTAAACTAGTTTCTTTACTTATGCTTAAAAATGGTTTTAGATTTCTGGGCTTTTGGCTTACTTGGATCAGATGGAGTCCTATAGACTTCATATGGTTCAAGGGCCAGTCACGGGCTCTTTCGGGTCGTGACAAAGTTGGTATCAGAGCACTAGGTTGACCTTGGTTCGAGTCTAAGTTTGACTATGTGGAGCCTAGGGCGTTTATATATATACGGAACTTAGGCTTGACCTTATGGAACTTAGACTTGGTCGAGGGGGTATTAGACCCGAACTTTCTTTGCGTAGGATGACCCTTGGTTGATGGAATAGGTGACTAAAGTAGAGTGACGTACCGTTGGTATGTTCCGCGGCATACTTACGACACGCCACTCCGCTTAAGGAACCTTAGGATGTACATATTTTTGAGATCAGTGATTCTCTTCATATCCATGATTATACATCCATTTGAGATCCCCGATTCTATTAGTTTCATGATCATACCTTTATTGATGTTGTTCCTTCTTATGATCATGTATCCACTCTGGATCTGTTGTTCTCTTTCTTGCCATTGATCTGCTCTTTTCGATACTCGATTGAGGTTCCTGTCGCCATGTTGAGCGCAGTTGGGCTGCTGCTAGGGTTACGGTCAGTGCGAGCTCGTCTGGTACGAGGGCTGACCATTGTGTTTTTTGGTGACATGGGAACGTCTCGAGTTGGTATTGTTGATTGTGACCTCTAGTAGAGGCGAGTCTTGGTCTTGCACCGGATGATTGGGTCATTGTTAGAGCTGCCAGTTGAGAGAGGACTGTTGATGTACAGCATACCTCAGAGATTATGATGTCGCCTACCGTGCAGACAGATGGACCAGCTGTTGCTGAGATTGACAGGATGTCGCTTCCGAAGCTTACGAGCTGAGATTGCCGGAGCTTTCAGGCAGAGATGAGACAGATGATATCTAGTCTACCCAATTTGAGAGACGAGGGTGACTCGTCCGATTTTTGCGCCGGGGCCCAGTTGAGTTGAAGATTTCCAGTGTGGAGAGTCTTACTCAGATCTAGAGCAGACCGATTCAGAGATGACCGCCTATGTATTGCCTTTCTTGGAGGATAGAGGCGCTGTTCGTCGTACAGGCGAATGTGCCAGTTGCTGCTGCAAATGATGAAATATCGCCCAGATGGGTGGAGCTACTGCAGCATGAGCATATACTTAGAGATATGATGGACGGTCGCTAGTCACCTGAGGACTAATGACTAGGACATGTGGTTCGTTCGTTTACTGATGCGAGGTCATCAGATAGATTGTTTCCAGCTAGAGACGACTTCACGCAGGTTCGTTGAGAGTCGATAGAGACGATCGAATGTCAGGAGCCCATTTTCCAAGTTTAAAGTATACGAAAAGACATGCAGGTGATTCTATGGACCCTCTAGAAGAATGAAACCTTAACTCGACTTAATAACCGTGTGAAAGCCTTTGAACCTTAGGGTTTGCGGCAGTTCCGCGGCGCCATTAGTGAGGCTTGGGTTTGCCCTTCTACGGTTGGACCACCGACGCTGTGGCATGTACTCGATACTATTAAACTGTACCCATGATGTTGATCTCTTAGGGGATTATGATGTTCTGACGAGTCGATCGGATGATTCGACATCATTCAGATATCATGTGATGGGATGCATTGCTTGGGATACCCCAGATACGAGGATAGCCGTTGGAGCACAGTCCATGCAGCCATGATGAGACGAGTCCGAATCAGTCGACATTGAAGCAGAGTGAAGAAAAGAGTTCGCAAGAAATTTCGACGGGATGACGCCTTACTCCGCCGATATCAGAGGTGTGATACACACCCAGAGGCGTGGTATATAGATATATTTTCCAGAAAGAAGCGTGATAAGTATGCAGCCGTTCCGGAATAAGAATTAGCTTCAGCAATGGATGTTGACTTCCGGGCAATTCGGCAGGACTGAGATTTGAGAGAGGAACCTCGACAGGACCCTTCTGGGAAACGATACGAGAAGACCTAGACCTAGGAGTGGTCATATTACGCACCACCCAGCAGGCCAGAGTTCGGCATCGTCGACAGGGTAGTTGATGAGGTTCGGATAAAAGAACTTACCCAGATGCATTGCGAATTGATCAAGGACAGACGAGTATTGAGTAGTCCTCCGATAGTTGGGACGCGTTTCCGAGGACCTGTTTGGCCAGACATCTTCTACAGAATGATGAAACTACAGAGTACGCGATTTCGAGTCCGTGTGAGAGATTTCGGATTGACCGTGGCCGAGAAACAGTACAGTGCGTAGATAGTATGGCGTGACGTCATAGTAGACGACGATAGAGACAGGTAGAACCAGAGGTTCGTGCGAGACACTGGCGAGCTGTCATTTTATTCCGTCGAGACCAGAGACTTGATATGCTTACAGAGGCGTTGGGATGCGACCAGTTTCCGAGAAATGTTGTACTTAGGACACAGATGTCTATCAAGCGAGAAGAGATTATGCAAGAGAGCTAGCCTCCGTACAGTTCGGCTTAGGCAAGATCGGAAGAGACCTTGAGCAGTATTCCTTCCAGGACATTGCTGCAATGATGTTTGCACCCAGGATCAGATGTGTGATGTGCATTTAGAGAGCCAGAGGCTGACGCTAGTGACATGCTGCTTTACGAATGGTCGTGAGGATTGATCGAGAGATGACCAGAGAAGTGCCAGCACAGAATCGTCCCCGTTAGCACATCTGACCGGGCCGATGAGCCGATTGACTGTGAGATTGGTAACCCACAGAGAAGATATGAACCCAGAGTCAGAGGACGCCAGACCGTGAGTAAGAGGCAAGTAGATATCTTGTGCTACTAGCATTGGATGCACCGACTCCTTCTCGACCTCGTAGGAGGAACTACCGAAGACGGTATTTATGATTTGTGATTTTGTGATTCGATTATCACGTATCAGTCGTTTTGGATTTCGGTATTTTGGGCATTCTGTTTGCATGATTTAGTTTTGATGACTGAGTTTTATGATAATTGTTTCATGCACCCACTGGATATTTATGTTTTTGCGCATAGTTATTACGTTTGAGATATTGATTGAGATTTCATGCCTATTTTATGCAGTGATTTGATTTACACTTCCGGCATAGTTTTCATGCACCTTTAGTGTTTTGATATACGATTTTGGTGCACGCCAGATGCACTAAATCGGGATTCTTCGTGCATGTTACATGCACCTGATTTGGTTGCTGTCAGGCACACACGTTGCCTATGACAGATGTTTCGTGCACACCCGTTGCACCTAGATGTTGTTTGGTACACCTGTATGACACATATATGGATTTTGACTCCTTGCGCACCAGACGCATAGGATATTCTTATATATACATTTTGTGGATTGATTTTTAGTAGAGCAGTACTCTTTGATGATATTCTCTATGTATTGATGTTTCGAAACCCCGACAAATTGGATTTTTACTGAAATGTTTGTTGTAATTGGAGTTTTAAAATTAAATTTGGGGACCGAATTTCTTTAAGGGGGTAGATTGTAACGTTTAAAAATAATAAAATATTATTTTTGGGGATTTTTATAATTTAATATTATTTTATTGAATATTTTAATATTTTGGTATTATTAAATGCAAATAAATAGGAAAAAATTTAAGAAAAATTATGGAAAATTCTAAAATAGGGTAATTTAGTGAATTATGCCATTTCTAAGCTTAATTGATTAGTTATATGCTTAATTAGTGCTAATCGCGATTAAAAATCGCTAATCGGTTTTTAGCATTTTTGTGCAAAACATGCACATATCACTTTTTCACACTTGTGTTACATTTTTATTTGCCATGGTTGTTTTGGGTTACTATTTGAGTGAGAAGAGTTTTAAAAGAAATGAAAATAAGGAAAAGAAAAAAGAAAAGAATAAAGAATTGGAGGGTTGGTGAGAGAGAGAGGTATGGGCTTCATTTGACCAAGAGACTTAGCCATTTCCTTCACTAGTTTCTCTCTCCCTCTCCCTTGCTTGCTGCTGCTGCTTCTCCTTCATCTCCCTCCCCTCTTCAACCCCTTTAAACACATCCAAAACAACTCCAAAACCCTATCTTCTCTTCACTAAAAAGGTGCACGAGCTCGAGACAAACACATCGGACCAAGAAAGTTTGGATTTTGGCCACTAGGGGCAACTCAAGAAAATTCTTGAGTTGCCAAATGAGGTATTTTCTGGACCTTAAACTTAGTTTATGCATTTCCTTTACCCTCATATTAAGATCGAATCGATATTGTGTGATATTGTGGACTTGTGGATAACCTAGTTAGGGTTGTGATGAATTATGGGTTGTATTATGAAATTGAGGTCAGTAGAGGTTATACCATCACCCTAGTGTATGAATTGGAAACCTAAAACCTGAAGCTTAAACCAGAATACGGATTTTAGAAACCGATATCGGGGAAATTATGAAATCTGTGTAGTGTTTATGGAATCTGCTATCATACGAGGTATCCTAAAATAAAACTGAGTGGACAGTGACATGTGCAGGCACCCAGGAAGCTAACCCCAAGACCCCAGCTCCCATTTCTTATTCCCGGCCGTCAATTTATTCCCATTGGCCGCAAATTGCGGCCTGGGTCCCACCATTTTGGCTCGTATTGGTTCTGTAGCTCCTACATGTTCATGTTAGACCCCTGGTATATATAGATTTGTATAAAGTGACCTAGGGTGAAATCTGGGACATTTTTCCTAAGTTGCTGTTTTAGATTTATGTTTCCGTATTCCGTATTTTTAATTCTGCAATTGTGGATTGTGTTTTGCCTCGACTATTTGGCGTTTATACAACGATATAGAGGATTTATTGATGGTTTTGAAGGCGTGCCATAGGTTCCCACCTATAGGCCCCTTATCGTATCGTTTTGGATTTCATGTGCCGTTTTAGCTTGGATTTGGTTTTAATGTGCATATACGACACTTTGATGTGTAGGAACCATGAAGACTTCGGGACGACAAGCAAATGCGTGGTGACGTCCGCAAATGATGATGCTAGGTGAGTAGATTATATCTACAGGGGGAAAGTCGGGTGGATGGCGTATAGCATCCCCGCAGTCCGTAGTTGTTATATATATATATATATATATATATATATATATATATATATATATATATGATTGTTAGGTGTACTGTGGGTAGTGTAGGTTAGAAGGGACTAGGGTAGTTCATAGTCGCGAATCCTAGAATAGTTTTACACCTACACGCACACCCTTGCATATTCATTATACTTGCACTGTGTTGATGATATCGGATGACATTGGAGATGGGTCGATGATGTGGGCTTGTGCCGCGAGATCGGTGATTGATGTGATTCGTATTTGGGATACGATATATGATCTCTAGCGGGCCTTGGGACGTGTGCTTGCACACGCGGTTTATTAATGGTATCGATTTGTACTAGACATAGAGTAGTACCCCAGATTATGTGATCTGATGATAGTGATACCTGTTATGTGATGAGATAGTGTGATGTTGACCCGTACCCAGCTATTGGGATGCCGTACGATGATTTACCGTACGAGCCGATATTGATGATAGATCCGCACTCATAACTCGAGGATGTCCTACGATATATTATTGAGGCGGGATCACCGACTATATATCTATATATTTATCGACTCAGATTTAGGTGGTTTCCATACCTCTCCCATTTGACTTGATACTTAGATCTGTAGTTGCATAGTAGATTTTTCACTGTGATGTTGATTATTTGATTTCCGCATTTTCATGCTATTCGCATTGCTTGCATATGTTTATTGCTACTGTTATCATGCTGTTAGGACACCAGCACCATTATCGATGATACGTATGTTCCACGTACACTATTTGCCGGCTCACACACTTCATCATCGATAATTGCCATGCCACTACACTGTAGTACTGTTACATTCATGATATGATTCTTGCTTGGCATATTGTACACTTATACCTGTACACAAACATAGATGTTTCTGACTTGATTAGAGATTGAGGACCGCAAGATATTCTTTAAAACTGATTCATTCTAAAGGAGCGGTTTCCCTCGACATACGCACAATACTATTCCATGTTGCATGACTTCTGATATGATTACCTTTCTTTACATGTCGCATACATCATGGATTGATTGCATAGCACATCGCATTGGATTTACTTCTTGATGTTGGATTTTCATGTGATTTCTGGTTTTGAGGACCGTGGGATTATTTAAGAAAGGATGCACTATTTTGAAAAACCCGGTACCTCGTGATATGATATTTTGGTGCGTCCACCACGCGTTTTCTCGGTGCTGAGACGTGTGCTTGAAACCCGATTCGAGGAGTGGATGATCCGTTTGCGGGTTCGTGGTGGGCCCGGTATGGTTCCCCTCGGCAAGATGATCGATGGGTTTTGCCAATTGAGCCTGGAGGCGGGCGAGTACCTACCGATGATTGTATTTGAGCTCGGCGGATATCTGGAGGATACCGACCGGAGTTAAGAGATGGGCGTACTGCCGGGGCCGAGGGCCGATTCCTTAGACATAGCTCGCGGGCCGATCCGGACTGACGGAGCCCGATGGATGAGGATTTACGTGTCGATGCTAGGCACGGGTTTCATGATGTTTTCCATGATTTTATTATATCCTCATATGTGCATACATGATGTTATTGTCATTGGGTGACGGGTGGACGGATTCCACGTGTGTACAGATATAGATCATACAGACTGGATTTACTTTGATCACACTTCACTTGTATATATAACAGGGTATGAGGGCGATGTTATATATACCCTTACACCAATATTAGTGGTATGGGACGCTAATATATGTGTATTGATACTTCACCATTTTTATCTCATGCAGACATACCTTATACTGATGACATGTTATTACCTGAGTACCTGGCACTACATACATGTTTAGATGTTACCTTGCCACCTTATCATACTTCAGATGTACTCTTGTGGTTATATTACTGATTGTTGACCTAGGTTTATGTCTTGCATTCGGTTTCTGCTTGTAGATATTTCTATTCACGAGTTGGCAACTCACCCCCGTTGTGCCACAGTTCTTGCAGGTTCTGCCGTACAGGTTCCATTACGGCATTTCTGGCACACTACTTTCTTGCGGGTGAATTGCTTTTGGTAGGTGGATTCTTTTGCATCAAGAACCACCATTGTATTTATTTTATCCATTGTATCTAGAATTTCCATCAACCAAAACTTGTATATTGTTTCAGACTTAGATATTAGTGATGTATTATTTGACCTTAGAGTCGCGCTTAGTAGTATTGCGGTTTTCTTGCTTTTGGAGCTTTCTTTTGAGTTTGATCCTCGCCATTCGGCGTGGTATATTATTATTGCTTGTGTGGTTGTGGCCGTCAATTGACGAAGAGCTAGCTTCCGCTTGGGGATGCCTTTTATCATTGCATATATTGTTATTCTTATTGTACCCCATTCGGGGCCAGTTTTACAAAAGAAACTCTGCCGAAATTTTTAGAAAAAACTTTACTGTTTTTAAAATGCATATTCGGCTTAGTTATTTAAGAACCTTGATTTCAAACATGTTTTCTTCACTTCTTTAAACCAGTTTCTTTACTTATGCTTAAAATGGTTTTAGATTTCTGGGCTTTTGGCTTACTTGGATCAGATGGAGTCCTATAGACTTCATATGGTTCAAGGGCCAGTCACGGGCTCTTTCGGGTCGTGACACAAACCCAAGCTTCATTAATGGCACCGCGGAACTGCTGCAAACCCTAAGGTTTCAAAGCATTCTCATGGTCATTATATCGAGTTAGGGTTTCAATCTTCTAGAGGGTCCACGGAATTACTTTCATGTTTTTCCGAATACTTTAAACTTGGAAAATGGGTTTCTGACATTTGATCGTTTTCTATGGACTTTCAACGTGCCTGCGTGAAGTCTTCTCTAGCTGGAATCAATCAATCTGATGACCTCACATCTGGGTATGCAACGAACCGCATGTCCTAGTCGTTCCTCCTTGGGCGACTAGCGATCTTCTTTCATATCTTTAAGTACCACTCGTGCTGCATTAGCTTCAAACATCTGGGCGATATCTTGTCAGTCGCAACAAAAATTGGATCATTCGTCCGCACACTGAACAGTGCCTCAATCATCAAGAATAATCGGTGCATTGACGGTCATCATATTCTGGCTGGCCTCTAGCAGTGGCCCAATCCTCCGGTGCTGATCTGCACGTTCGAGAAATTTGTAAAAGCAATCCATCAAACGCTCATGGTGCGATAAACACAATAGGACGATACATTTATGCAATCGTGTGTCCTTGGAATCACACCTTGGTCAGTCCTCGTCCGTGACGAGCTCGTGCTGACCGCAACTCTAGCCGCAGCTCTCTCTGCCCGTGTAATCGTGGCAGCAAAACCGATATCGATGAGGATAGATCATAGGAATGAATATAATACTGTGCAAGGAAATGTACATCCTAAGGCTTCTTAAGCGGAGTAGCGCATCGTAAGTATGCCACGGAACATACACACGGTACGTCACTCTACTTAAGTCACCTACTCCATCAACAAAGGTCAACCTACGCGACGAAAGTTCGGGTCTAGTACCCCCTCAACCAAGTCTATGTTCCGTAAGGTCAAGCCTAGGTTCCTAATATATATACGCCCTAGACTCCGCATAGTCAAACATAGACTCGAACCAAGGTTAACCTAGCGCTCTGATACCAACTTTGTCACGACCCGAAATGGCACATGACTGGCACTTAAATCATATGAAGTCTATAGGACCCTATCTAATTCAAGTAAGCCAAAATCCCAGAAATCTAAACCATTTAAAAGAAGAAAGTGAAGGAAAACTTGTTTAAAAGTTTGCGTATAAATCATTTTGAAAGTCATAATAAACATTTTTAAAACATCAAGTCTTTTCCAAATATTTCGGCAGAGTCTCCTTTGTAAATACTGACCCCAAATGGGTAAAACATCAATAATATATATAAATGATAAAAGACATCCCCAAGTGGGAACTAGATCTTCGCCAATTGGCGGTCACAACCACACAAGCAATATAATATACAACGTCAAAGGACGATGATCAAAACTCAAAAGGAAAACCAATATCATCAAGAAAACCATAATAATACAAGCGCGACTCTAAGGTCGAAAGAATATACACTGGTCTTCTAAGTCTATAAATTAATACAAGTCTGGTTGATGGAGTTTCTAGATACAACTGAATATAAATAAAATACAATGGTGGTCATGATGTGAGTCAACCCACCTACCAGAGAAATCACCCGGAAAGAAGCAGTGTGCCAGCAAAGCCGCCAAGGAAACCTGTACGACAAAACCTGCAAGAAACTGTGGCACAATGGGGGTGAGTTGCCAACTCGTGAGTAGAAAACATCACCGAGAAGAAATCGCATGTATGACTCTATCCAAGGTCATACCATAATAATATCCTCAAAATAATGTAGCCTGAAGCATCTACTGATGGCAAGGGTAAACATCTATACATAAGTGTAATACTAAGTGCTCCTGTCAGTGCCTCAGGTAGCAACAAATCATATATATGATGTATGAATGCATGAAAACAGAATACATCTAAATGATAAAACTGTTTTCTTATCTCAGTGAGATTTCTGTATAAAATCGAAGTATCATCAATGAAATCAACAGAGAATCAGTGTCTAGCGTCGACACAAAATATATATCTTGCTATCTCAATATCTCAGGCTCCGGCAATCCGGACTGGCCCGTATCATCAAATCTCAATATCTAGGGCTCCGGCAATCCGGACTGGCCCATATCATCAAATCTCAAGACCACGTCGGTATCCTCTGGATATCTGGCGCGTCACAATAAAATCACCGGTCGGTAGTGCTCCCTGCCAGGCTCAACGCCATCATCTGCGACCATCTTTCCCCGGGGTATCGCACCGGGTCCACCATGCACCCACAGACGGTTCCTCCTCCTCTTCGAATCGGGTGTATGATATCGCTCAAGAGCCGAGAAAACTCATGGTGGACATATCTCAAATCATATCATAAGAAAACCGTAATTTTCTATCTTTAAAATGATAATAAGTTTATAAAATCCTTGCGGTTTCTCCAAATTCATAAATCTCATGGAAATCCGAATCCCATAATCAAAAGTCAATAGACAGTGAATACTGACATAATGCTCCATAATATTTCATGACAAACGAATGTATAAATGCATGAAGTATCTCAGAAACAAATGCAATATCTAACCAGCATATGAAAGCAAACGCGCTAATACTATATTAAAGCTACCGCTAGCAATTTGTACAATGAAGTAATATTATCTAATGTGTACGTGACATGTAAGTTACCGATGATGATGTGCGTGAGCCGGCAAGCAAGTGTACGTGGAGTATACGCATCATCGGTAAAGGTGCTGGTGTCCTGACAGCATGGTTTCATAATAGTAATAAAAATACATTTAAGCATGCAATGCAATGCGAATACCAAGAATATGCGGAAATGAATAATGAACGTAACAATAAAGAATGCTCAATTTATATATGAGTCATACAGTTTTGGTATTTGAAATAACACGAATCGTAGTGTTTAGAAAATAGGGGCTACGGTGTTTTTAAGAAGAGGTACGTCCTTTGAAATATCCGTAGTATCTCTTGGCCTGTCTTTAAAATACTCACGATTTGTTAGTTTTGGAAATAAGTATGACTCAAGCCCAGTCTAGCATCTACTAAGTAAACTACAGGACTAAACTAACAGACTAATCGAAAGGGTAAGGAAAACCACCTAAGTCTGAGTCGATAAATATATCTAGTAGTCGGTGATCCTACCTCAATAGTGTCACGTACAATACAATATATATAAATATATATATATATATATATATAATATGACATCCTCGAGTCAAGAGTGCGGATTTATCATCATAATTACATCACGTACGGTAAATCCATCGTACGGCATCCCAAATCCGGGTACGGGTCGAACATCACATTTATCTCATCATTTATCTGGTATCATTATTATCATATCCTGAATTTGGGGTACTGATCTAAAGTCTAGTACATTTCGATACCATCAACATATATATATATATATATATATATATATATATATATATATATATATATATGCGTGTGTATGAAAACACATCGCCTAAAGACCCGCTATAACATCATGTCGTATCTCATAATGTGAACCAAGTCACATCACAGATCACGTGGCATCATGCCCAAACACATCGACTCATCTCCAAAAACCATATACTATCCTCATCATCCATGTATATGTATACATACATACATACATATATACATATATATATGTATATATATATATATATATATATATATATATGAGATTAATGGAGGAAAGAGGGCATAGGAGGGGATTTCCTCCTATGGCGTGAAAAAAATACCACCTCCACCATTTTTTCCGACAATCGGCACCCATCATCATCATCGTTATCATCTAAGATGTGCGTACACCAAATTTCATGTGATTCCACAACTTTTTCACCGTTGATTTAGTGGGTTCAAAATTAACGGTTTACCGACAATAGAACTTTTTACATTGCTAAATCAACGGTGAAAAGGTTGTAGAATCACATGAAATTTGGTGTATCCACATCTTAGATGATATCGATGAAGATGATGGGGGACGATCGTCGAAAAATTTGGTGGAGGTTGTACTTTTTCCACGCCATAGGAGGAAATTTCCTCCTATGGCCTCTTTTCTCCATTATTCTCTATATATATATATACATACTCACATACATATATGTATATATATATATATATATATATATATATATGTATATATATATCCCCATATACGCATAAGTAAAACAAATGTATGCTTGTGTTTATGCGTGTGTGCAAATCTTTACTCTAGGGTTTCACGACTAAGAATCTAAACTAAGTTACTTCTAATACACTAAAACTAACTCATGAACACATAAAACCTATCTTGACAATCATTAGTCTCACAATACACACATACAAACAAATATAGATACGTATTCATATACTACACTATGAAACTGCGGAGGTGCTATACGCCATCCATCCGACTTCCCCCGTAGATATATATCTACTCACTTTGATCCTTACTTGCCGAAGTCGATGTCGCCAACCTCTTCTTCATCATCCGAAGTCCATGTGGGGATACCTATATATCATACATAGTATCGTAAACCGAAATCGCATACGAAAACCAAAACAGCATACGTATCACACATAGGTTAAAACCTATGATCTATGCATGCAAGAATAACCCAACAACTCTCGACGATTGACGTACAAACGTGAATCGACCGATAAAAACACGAATACCAAATCTCAAGTTATTAAAGACCGCAAAACGAAAGCAGCAACTTGGGAAAACTCATCCAGATTTTACCCTAGGTGAAATTAGCCAATTTTGCACATGTGAAGGGTCTATTTTAATGACAATGGAGCCATGGACCAAAAACGGATCCATTCACCATCACCCTGGCCGCAATTTGCGGCCAGAAGGGATATATTTGCGGCCAAGTCTAGGAGTTGGGGCTTCGGGTCTTGGGGTTAGCTCGTAGGTTGCCTGCATAACTCACAGTGATCGCTAAATATTTTTCAGGTGCCCCGGGTCATAGCAGAACTCAATACATCACCACAATTTCCAGAAAATCTAGTGTCGGCAGATTTCAAAGTTCGTATTTGGGTATCTGGGCTCAGTTTGATCCAGTATTCTAGCACTATGCGGATTTGTAGTCACTACTTACACTCACATACACGATCCCAACTCAAGGAAAGCCCTAACCCTCATCTTGGAATTTTCTTAGTTCCCTAAACCATACTTAATCGATTCTAAACTAACATGGATGCTAAGGGAATTGAAATACTACACTAAAAGTGAAGAATATACCTCATTTGTCAACTCAAGAATTTTCTTGAGTTGCCCCAAGTCTCCAAAATTCAAACTTTCTTAGTCCGAAATGCTTGTAGTGAGCTTGTGCATGCTTTTAGTGAAGAGGGTGAAGTGTTTTGATATATTTTTGGTGGTGTTTTGAGGGGTTGAGGTGGTGGAGCAGAGAGGGCAGCCAAGGGTTGAGAGGGAGAGAGAATGACGAAGATAAAAATGGAGGGAACACAAATGGGAGACAAGTCAATGACCCCTCACCTCACTCTCTCTTCTCTCTCTTGGCCATACTTCTTCTTTACTATTTTTCCTTTCCTTTTCTATTTTCCTTGATCTTTTCTTTTTAAAACCTCAAAACAATACAACCCATAAACACATGAAGGAAAACAAAATGTCATGGTTCATAAAATGCAACAAGTATTTTTTTTTGAAAAAAAGTGACATGGTGCATGTCATGTGCACAAATCAAGCTTAATGCACGATTAGTGATATTTAATCGAGATTAGCACTTAACCCTATTTTAAATGAGTATTTAAAGTCTATAAACGCTCATATCATATAAAACACCCTCATTTCAGTAATTCTTATAATTTCCAAATATTTCCTAATTTATCGGTATTTAATTATACCGCATCATTAAAATATTCATAATACTATTATTTAATTATATAAATTCACAAAAATAATATTTTATTTTTTCTGAAATGTTACAGTATGTGATCAAACCTTGCCGTAAAACCATACGACCTCTACATCGTTTCGCCTGAAGCAAGAAAGCCCTCTGTGTGGGACTCTAAAGACTCGTCAATACGCTGGCAATGGGTTCAACCACAAACACGTCAGCGGCACTAGCTGTATGTAACGGCTACCCAGGTATTGAACGAAAGGGAGGCCGATGAGCAAACTCATCCTCAAACCCCTACAGATCATGACAGTGGCAATATCCGTACAGTCCGGCCCGCTCGTCTATGAGTATCGCATATCGAATCTGGGGGGGTGGATAAAGTCAGACCCCTAATAACCTGACATTTAGTGTCGGTATGAAGCCCATCACCACCTGAGAAACTACTGATCCGAATCAGTAATTATCGACTACCTTGGCCAAGGATTTCTGGTGATTGCCACCCGTGCACTCCGCGACATCAACCCCCAATACCGGGAGAGACGAATCCCCTGACGATCCGCTCACTGCCTCCATGTGGCTCGTGACTGTACCCAACTAAAACCTGTTTGCATGACTCCTTTGAGCCGTGGTAGGGTAGTAATCAAAGCACATTGGGAACTTACACGAGATAAATGACGATCTCAGGTCGATAGACTAACCTGTACACATGTCACCAGGGAACTGCTATCTGACAATAGGTATAATACCAACTAGCATGTTCCCAGAGGGTCCGTCCGGTGTACTCATAACCCAATGAGCATCTGTATAAATCTTAGGTGAACCATCTAACACCAATGGCTTGTAAGACCGGCCACCGCCCCTCGTAGGGGTCTCGATCAGTATACACTAGTCTACTCTTGGAGTATCGATGTCCAGTCTCGAAACTCCCACGACTAGGGACATTTTAAGGATGTGCTTTTAGACCACCCAGCTCCCACGTATATGATCGCCATCATACTGCTGGCAGTCAAGCATGAATCCTATGGGCTCTATCAACATGTAATGATCTGTAATGTCACTTGAAGCATGTACACGATGATAAAGACAAACCGGATAGCACATTATCATCTCGAGTAAGACTGTTCTACCAGTATAAGTCCTCCCTCAATCATTGCAAACACGTGCCTGCGATCCAATAATTGACATGATGGCACTATAGCCAACACCAATATCTACGAAGCCCTCTGGCTGTGTTATGTACACGCTCTCTTCTAAATCACCATTTAGAAAAGCGGTCTTAACGTCCATCTGCCAGATTTCGTAGTCATTGTATGTAGCAATGGCAAGTAAGATCCTGATGGTCTTAAGTATAGAGACAGGAGAAAATGTTTCATCATAGTCGACACCTGGTCGTTGTCGAAAACCTTTTGCTACAAGTCTAGCTTTGAAAGTCTCAACTTTTCCATTTACACCAAGTTTCCTCTTAAAGATCCACTTGCCCCCGATGGGTTTTACCCCTTCAGGAGCAACTTCCAAAGTCCATACTTTGTTGGTGTACATTGATTCCATCTCAGATCGCATAGCATCTGGCCATTTCATAGAGTCTCTACTTATGATGGCCTGCTCAAAACTAGTTAGGTCATCATCTTCCATGATGCAATCCTCGCTCCCACCATCTATGAGAAAACCGTAGTATTTCTCAGGTGGATGAGGAACCCTACCAGATCTGCGAAATGACTGAGGTTCGTCGGGGGCTATTGAATTCTCTGGTTCTACTAAATTGTCAGTTATAGTTTGTGTAGCTGGAACTTCTTCCAGTTCTACCTTATTTCCACTAATTTCTTTCACAAGAAATTCCTTTTCTAAAAATATGGCATGTTGAGAAACAAACACTTTTTGTTCCTCAGTATGATAGAAAATATATCCATAAGAATCCTTTAGATATCCCACAAACTTGCACAAAACAGACCTTGCCTCGAGCATGTCCGGATTTTGCTTTTTAATATAGGCCGGACTACCTCATATCTTAGCTCGTTTAAGAGATGGTCTCTTCCCATTCCATATCTCATATGGAGTGGTAGGCACGGATTTGGTTGGAACTCTATTCAATAAGTATGCAGCTGTCAAAGTGCATAACCCTAAAAGGAAATAGGTAACTCAACATTACTCATAATAGTGCGCACCATATCTAATAGGGTGCGATTCCTGTGCTCCGAAACTTCATTGTGCTGTGGTGTATACGGAGGAGTAAGCTGAGAGAGAATCCCATTCTCTTTTAAGTAGTCTCTGAATACCATGCTCAAGTATTCTCCTCCCCGATTAGATCGTAGGACTTTAATACTTTTACCCGTCTGGTTCTCAACTTCATACTTATATTTCTTGAATTTCTCAAAAACTTCAGATTTGTGTTTCAATAAACACATGTTCGAAACTTTAGAGATCATTGGTGAATGTAATAAAGTACGAGGAACCATTCCTGGCTTGTGTAGACATAAGACCGCATACACCACTATGTATCAGTCCCAAGAGTTCAGTAGCTCTTTCTCCATGTCCAGTAAACATAGTTTTGGTCATCTTACCTTTGAGACATGACTGGAAAGTTTCATAAAATGTGAATTCAAACTAATTCAAATATCTATCTTTATGCAACTTAGCTAGTCTTGTCGCATTGATATGACCTAGTCTACAATGCCACAAGAAGGCTTCGTTCATTTCTGAACTTTTCCTCTTGTGTGTGTTCTGTATGTTTTAGAACTGTAGTTTGATTTAGAATGTATATACCGTTACATAACGTACCAAACCCAATCAAAACTTGATTTAGGAAAATGATCATAACATTATCCTCCTATACAAAATTATATCCTTCTTTATGCAACAAAGAAACTGATATAATATTGCACATCATATTTGGTACGTAATAACAGTCGTTCAGAATCAACGTATTACCGTTCGGTAATACTAGGTGATATTCGCCAACTGCTTTGGCTGCAACAATTGCACCGTTCCCAACTTTGAGAGACTATAGCATTTCAGAAAATATTTTTTTTTTGGGAATTTAAATAATTTAAATAATAAATTTCATGAATATTATTAAAAATGTGAGAATTGGTTTTAATGGTATGGTTATATACCTGTAGTTTGGAAAATAAACGGGAAAAATAAGTATGAAGTATTAATTTTGAAAGAATTTAAGTGATTTCGATATTGTATAATTATTTATACCATTATTTGTATACAATGTTAATGTTGAACTTGATTAATATTTACTAAGTGCATTAATCTTGTCTAGGTTCTTGACATGCAACAAAATATGTTGCAAAACACTTGTTTTATTTTTGTGTTGAACCATGTGTTGGCTATAGTGCTCTCAAGGGAATTATCGTAATCGCAGGCAGGTAATTATGATGATTGAGGGAGGACCTATACTGGTAGAACAGTCTCACTCGAAATGATAGTATGCTATCTGATTTGTCTTTATCATCATGTACATGTTGATAGAGCCTATATGATTCTTGCTTGACTACCAGCATTATGATGACGATCATATACGTAGGAGCCGGGGGTCTATAAGCACATCCTTAAATGTCCCTACTCATGGGAGTATCAAGACTGGGCATCGATACTCCAGTGTAGACTAGTGTATACTGATCGAGACCCCGACGAGGGGCGGTGGCCAGGTCTCACAAGCCATTGGTGTTAGTTTGTTCACCTAATATAGTATACAGGTGCTCATTGGGTTATGAGTACACCGGACGGACTCGCCGGGAACGTGCTAGTTGGTATTATACCTATTGTTAGATAGCAGTTCCCAGGTGACATGTGTACAGGTTAGTCTGTCGACCTGAGATCGTCATTTGTCTCGTGTGAGTTTCTACTGTGCTTTGATTACTACCCTACCACGGATCAAAGGAGTCGTGCAAATAGGTTTTAGTTGGGTACATTCCCGAGCCACATGGAGGCAGTGATCGGATCATCGGGGATTCATTTCTCCCGGTATTGGGGGTTGATGTCGCGTTGTGCACGGGTGGCCATCACCAGAAATCCGTGGCCACGTGGATGAGAATTACCGATCTAGGATCGATAGTTTCTCAGATGGTGATAGGTTTCATGCCGAAACTAAATGTCGCGTTGTTAGGGGTATGACTTTATCCACCCCCTAGACTCGATATACGATACTTTTAGACGAACAGACCAGACTATACGAATATTGTCACTGTCAGGCTCAGTAGGGGTTCAGGATGAGTTTGCTCGTCAGCCTCCCTTTCGCTCAATACCTGTGTAGCCGTTACGTACAGCTAGTGCCACTGACGTGCTTGTGGTTAAACCCACTGCCAGCGTATTGACGAGTCTTTAAAGTCCCACACAGAGGGTTTCCATAGTTCTGGCGAAATGATGTAGTAGCCGTATTGGATACGTGCATGGTTCCGATCGATTGATGTACTTTGTACCCAGACATTCAATCGGACAGTTGATAATACTAGCCGGCTCGGGTTTGAGCCGGATTATTAAATCATGTATTGATTTAGTAATTTACGTATATATATTTCTATACGTACATTCTAGTATTATGTTTTTTGTGTTATCCTATTTTTTTGGGTATTCGTATTTCGGTACGAATGCAGATAAATATACAGTAGAATGTAATCCGTATTTTTTACCGGAAAACATTCTAGAAGGTGGCCAACACATTTTTAGATTAGACCATTTATTGAAAATGGTAAATGAGGTGGATATTAGCATGATGGGGAATGGTAAGAACCATGCTTGCATAATGCATACAAATGAATTGTTAATTCATTTGTGTTCACTATTCAAGCATGAGAGGATTCTTAGAATGAAACAAATGATTTACAAAACCAAGTATGCTATTTTCTCTTTCATAGGAGAGCTCATTTTTTTGGGCATGCTTGTTTTTCTACACTTGAGCTTTGAGCTCTCTCCTCACCATTTTGTTCTTCATTCCTTTCTAGTTTTCTATGGTTGCTTCCACCTTCATTGTTTTGAGATAGATAACACTTAGACCACATTCACTACATCCTAGGCTCTCTAGGGTAGCATCCTAGAGACCCTAGTTACTCCACTTGCCTCTTGATATGGAGCTAGAGCCGGAGTTACATCCTTCGGGTGGATCGTCTATGATGAAGGAAGACCGGCGACCAACTTCGTTCAAGCATGCCTCAAGGAGCCATGGAAGAAGATGAAGACCGAAGGACTTAGTTCCATTAGGTATAACCATTCCTATCTGTCACGACCCGAAATTTGGCCCGTAACCGGCACTTAAACTACGTAACATCTACAGGCATACGCAACTCAAGTAAGCTGAAAGCCAGAATCTAAACCACCCAAATCTGGATCAATGGAGAAAAACATAGTTTTAACATTTGGAAAAAAATCACAAGTAAAATCTCTAACTCTAGTTTTCTTTCTTGAAAATTTCGGCAGCACCTCCTTTGTAAAAACTAGCCTCCCAAACGGGAGCAAAAATCACGCCCAACGGCGGAGACAATCACCACAACAAGTATACGACGCCGAAGCGAAGAAATAACAAAGGAAAGACTGCAATAAGAAGTAAACTTTCCAACATAACCGGCTCCCAAGAGCACGGCACCCAAGGTCACCAAAATAATACAACACTGAATCCTCACAAGTCGTCTCTAAGTCATATACAACAGTGGTAGATGGAGGATACTAGATCCAACAAAAAGATATACAATGTACAAGCAGATAATCGCAAACCCACCTAAAAGCAAAGGCCTCACTGCCTAACGTAGCGGTATCCACAAAAGTAGAGATGATAAGTCCTGCAAAACACCGTGGTACAACGAGAGTGAGTTGCCAACTCATGAATAGTAAATAACATCATACTGAAATCGCAAGTATGCACTAACAGCAATGATCACTAGCATGTAAGCTGGTAGCATGAGTATGACAATATGAATATGCAACTATCATGATTAAGGTACACCACCAGTGTACTATATCTACATGAATAAGTGCATATCAACTGCGTACTGAGTGCGGGATAATAAATAATCTCATGCACAAATCATAAGCATGGAAAAACACGGTGTAACTCAACAACACCCAAATCCCAAAATACTCAAATCGGCCCTCAGATCGGCCCTCAAATCCTGTAAGTCTCATAGAACCTGAGTGTCAAACATCGACACTCTAAAATATCATGAAAGCCAGTGCCTAACATCGACACGTAAATACTCGTATCCATACGTTCCTCGAAACCCAAGCATCCCACTTCGACACTTGTGTTCCACGTATCGGTCTTTCTGATATCCATATGTTCCTCGAAACCCAAGTATCCCGCCTCGACACTTGTGATTCCACGTATCGGTCTTTCCAAATCCATATATCTCTCGGAATATAAGTGCCTAACATCGACACTTGAAATTCCTATATCGCATGAAAACATATCTCAAATGTGTAAATCCATGTAAAATAGCATATGCAACATAAAACATCAATATGAGCATATCACGGAAAATTCTGCTATTTAATGCATCCAGTCATTAAATATATCTCACGGTTCCCAAAATCCAAATCCAAAACATATATATATAGCGTCCCATTCCACCGATATATATGTTATAAAACTGATCATGTAACAATAGCAAAGTATATGTGCGAGCATGTAAATATGGTATGGCATATGTATAGGCATGTAGGTATACAGGTATGCTATATGTCATATGCGCTATCACACAAGTATAACTGTTTCAATGTCGCTAACCAATAGCAAGGTATATCAATGAGCATTTGTGTTGTGCGTATCATGGCAATTACCGACAGTGTGCGTGTAGCATATCATTGGTGCTCGTGCAACATGGACTGTCAATAATAGTGCAGTGTATAATATATACAGTATCAGGCACAACAAGTAACTATATGCAATGTGAATTATGCAATATCTCTATATAAGCACATAAACATACGGCTAATATCATATCATATCTAGCCCCGACGCTTAGCGCCATATGGGAGATTTCCCCGTAGATGTTAAATCTACTCACCAATGGTCTCCAGCTATGAAAATCCAACCACCTGCTTCCCCTTGTTCGCGGCGTCCAAAGTCCCCGCTTGCGACGCTATATTTTCACAAAGACAAGAAATAATGCGAACATCTCAGAATCGATCAATATAACGCAAAAACTACGTATTAAATAACGCACCAACACTAAACTAACTCACTAGTGTCCGTCTACTGGCTAACGTGCGTCACGATACCACAAAACCTACCCAAGCACAGCAGCTGCACCAGATCACGATTCGTGTCGCAAAACATAACACGCGGACTGAAAACACTAGATTATAGGTAATCGATCCCAGATTTTGCATACTGGATTTACTAAAAAATTAAACAGTAACAAACACCCCTAACCAACAGAAGACAACTACCCACAGAAAACCCAACACCCAACTCTCCTCTACAGCCGACGTCACCGGATCGCGCTATAGGAGTCGTCGGCCCCGGCCGGTGGGGTAGTCTCCGTCACTCAGGTGGTGTCTCAGGTTCACTAGTACATCTCTATAATTTTGTTTGGTCAAACACTAAATTCTCCATATCACAGCAGGTATAAAAGTTCTAAAAAGACTTTAAAAACCCTAGATCGCACTAATCGATATTTAAAGTGTTCTAAACCAAAATCAACGAACTACACAACATAAAAACTCCTATTTATCAGTGTAAGGATTATACCTATCAACTTTAGCTCACAAGATCCAATCTTTCCTAGCTCCAAGTGATCCAAGAGCAAAAATCAAGACTTTTGGTATTTTTGTGATATATTTTGGGCTTTTAGGAATTTATTGTGTTAGAATTGGTTGCAAATGGAGAAAGAAAGATCAAAGGCAGGAAGAATGAAGAGGATTCGGCCAAGGGAGAAGGTAGGGAGTTGTATGGAGTGTTCTAGCTCATTTCAATCAATAAATGCAATAAATGCATTCACATGCACATTCATGCACCTCTTTCAATTCTTTTCTTTTCTTTAACTTTAATCAAAAATCTAATTCCAAACAAATATCTAGATAATGTGAGAAGGTTTTGGTTTAACTCAAACTTAATTGAAGAAAAGTTCAGTTAAAAGAAATTTCCCAAAATGTAAATACCGCATTAAAATAATATTAAAATTGGGAAAAATTCTAATTAAACCAAAACGTCCCATATACCCCCAAAGTTTGTGCACTAGCTTTATTTTAACTAAACTAGGTGCTGGCAAGTCTATATGGTCGTTTGAACACAGTCGGGTTAAAACAGAAAATATCGACAATTTAACCCTAAAACGGAAAAATTCGCATAATGATTTCTAAAACGTTACACTATCTCTTTTGTAAGTTTGCTAGTTTTAGGGTTAATGGTTTCGATCTTGGGCATCGGGTAATGGTAGCGCCGGGTTTTAGAAAAATTTAGTTCCGCATTTGGTCACGGTTTGATGGCCGAGGCGCACCCATAACCCAACATGGTATCAGAGCCACCCATTAAACCCTACTAGCTAGTTTGCATAAGCTTAAAATCTCGATCGATAAATTTTTCAGAATCGTTTTTCCAATTTGATGTGTTTGCTGTCGATTTTTAAAAGTGGTCAAAAAATAGTTTCAGGCATCTTAAAAATATGTGCAGGCAAAACTATAGCTACTCAAAAAGTTTGGGCACGTAACTCCAAAATTTGGCGGCGGAACCGCCGCAAAATGGCCATTTTGCGGCCCTTCTGCGGCCCATTTTGGGCTAGAGTGACCAAATTTTTTTCTGGACCTCTAGTCAGTGGAAAAATGATTTTTGTGATATATGGTTTTTACCCAGATTCTTTTGAGTACTGGTTTTACACTTAGGGCCAATTTGGGAAAGTTTAGTCTATCGAAATTTTAAGTGTATGATTATCAGTACTTGCATTACTATCTACGACCGTGAATTTCATTTGCTCGGTAAAACCGTCTAACTGCTATATGTTCATTTAGATGGGTTTGCAAACGTGACATTCACGTTGATGTTCTGTGTTGTGCTGTGATATTTGTTGGATCATCGTGGTGGATAGCCTGGGTGCAGTGGTAGTACAGTTTAGATTTCATTTGTAAATTTGATATTGCGAGACGAGCGTCCGACATGTGGACTGCCGTCACTTCCAGTTTGAATATTATTCTTTTAGGGTACGACTGGGTTGAGGTCGATATCACCCTTATATATTATTTTCTTTTCTGTACTAGGATTACCCAGCGGTGGAGTGCATGAATAACCGAGTTCTAAAGGGAAACGGGTTCGCATCTCATGGCGTTGAGACGGAGGGGACCTTACTCTAGAATTGGCTGGCTATTCGCCACACTTGTAGGGGGCATAGGTTGACCCACGGAGGGGTGCCCAAGTTACCGGATTCCGTGAAGTGCTGGGTGGCCCATTCACGTTGTTGAAGGGGGTTGCCTCGCTTCTGGTTTTGGCGGGCAACTTGCCGTGCTCGTAGGGGTCTTGGTTTTTATTGCACAGGCTATCTACACGACAGGGAACGTCCGGTCTCATTTGCGGCTCAAGTGAAACCCGGCGCTCCCGGATTATCCACCATTCTGTGTTGATTCTGTGATGTTGCTTTATATCATGCCTGGGATGATTGTTATATATATTTATATATATATTCTAGTAAATGTTGTATATGTTTTGCACCCGTGCTAGTGCAGTCCCCGCTCTGTCGTTAGTTAAGTAACCTAACGGGTGATGACAGGACCCAGTGGCGAATGCGGATGGCATATACGTACATTTTATTTTCGTTCTTTTCTAGTGTGATTAATTGATGGACCTGCGTTGATTTTGATCAATTCAAGGATAAAACAAACCTATATATGATATTGTTGGAACTAAGTTTTTAAAAACTGACATTACAGATGTTCTCTTTTGCTTTGCATAGTGGTATTCGATTGGGAATATCCTGCACCTCATTCGACGAGGCAAGGGCCGAGATCCCTTCATCGGGAGTGACCCCTTGAGTAAAAGTTTGCGTCAACGTAATAACTTCACTATAGTCAATTCTTTTGCTTTGCATCATGGTATTCAGTTTGGAATATTCTGCACCTCATTCTACGAGGAATGAGCCGAGATCCCTTCATAGGGAGTGACCTCTTTAGCAAAAGTCTTCGCCACTATATATTTGTAAAACCACTCGGTTCCTTCAACAATATCAAGTTCATTACGTTAAAGGCTCTTCGCCAAAAACCAGCCGTAGCCCTCCGTCATTTCAGATTAGTATTGCTTAGTATTCGTGCTACGTATGTCGTTGCTATTCGCCGAGACGTAGCTCTGTAATTCTTTTCTATCGCATGGATATGTGGATTGGTTAGGACAGTCGTACGACTTTGTTGATTATTCGTCAAGGGTCGTGCGGGTGGGTTTAATGCAATCAAGATAATGACGGGTTGAACTTGACTAGGACCTTTTGATTTGTTGATTATTCGTCAAGGTCACTTCGGTCCTAGGGGTAAAAACACACACATCGGGAGTTTCAAACATATAGGAAACTTGTCAGGCATGCGCATACCTTTTAGAGTGTGGTGACTTGAGTGGCTTCCATCAAGTTATCATGCGATGATAGTTAGATCCCGATTCCCACTGATGAGTAGAATTACTCCTCGGGTGATTCCGACTAATTCTTCTTTTTGGTTTGGAGGAGAATTCGAGTAAACAGTGGGAGCCATCCTGATTAGATAAAGTAATTAAATATTCTGATCTAGGTTAGAGTGCACGCTGAGTGTTTCTTTTCTCTCTCTCTTTTTAGCAGCGACCATGACCCGACCCTTGACTAAAACTCATGAACCAAGTTAACCGAACCTTCTTAAATCATTTTGGCTTTTGGAATGTCACAGTGTCGCATATATCATTGCCACTTCTATATCACCTTTGCATTTTTCCAAAACACCCCGTATCACTACGAACATCCACTTCCATTGGATAAATCCATCGTATAGTTACATACGAACTCGAAGGAACTTATTCCAGATTCGAGGATGGATTCTGGTTCTGGAGAGATTGAATAAGATTATTCGGTTGTCTTTTCCCTTTACCTTCTCTCAGGTTGTGAGGGCTCCTAGAATTAGGAGAGGGTACACCTATTGAGCTTATTGGATAGTCTTCTTCCAAACCTTAGGCTGGTGCCGAAGGGTAGGGAAGAAAGAAAACCAATTAAGCCTAAGTGTGGTGTACATAAGGTAATAAGTAAAGACATATAAAGGGATTAGAATAACGGCAAAGAAAATTGCGACTGCTATCATTCACGACAAAACCGTATATACCCCTGCCATTCCCACATCCACTTTGGGTTTCTCCAGAACACTCCGTATCACTACGGATATCCACTTCCATTGGATATGCCATCGTATAGTTACATACGAACTCGGAGGAACTTGTTCGAGATTCGAGGATGGTTTCCGGTGCACGAGAAATAGAATATGATTATTCAGATGTCTTTTCCCTTTACCTTCTCTCAAGTTGCGGGGGCTCCTAGGATTAGGAGAGTACACCTATTACGCTTATTGGATAGTCTTCTTCCAAACCATATGCTGGTGCCGAAGGGTAGGGAAGGAAGAAAACCAATTAGCCTAAAGAAGGTGTACAGAAGGTAATAAGTAAAGACATAATAAAGGGATTGGAGTGAGGGCATGTAATTATATGGTTACTGTCATGAATTAGGATAGTGGAAGAAGCATTACTAGGAATACCCGGTTACCCCTTCGAAACATTTTCATGTTTCAGTTTCACTGTGCGATGATGATTGAAAACTGTTTTCCTAATTGGAATCTAACTCCAGGGTATGTAATTACCAGATCAGTTTCTCACATCTGTATGTTACTATGGATGGTGAGTGGGAGTAAGATATTGGGAATTGGGTGATTAGATCCTCATTATATCGGAATTCGTTGTAATTGGTGATATTTGAGGAAATCGCCTGGGTTTTTGCCGGACGGAAAATATTTGGTTTTGAATATCCGTTGTTATGCACCAATTTCAAACTGATATATCTGTACGTTTATTTTATAAAGTGAGATATGAATTTTTGATATTATGTCTGTGACATTTACCTATATCAGTTAGTGATTAGGTAAGGTGCATTCAACAGAGGTGTAATCTTCTTAACCATAGTACAGTTTTTCAACCTACAACGCACATGGTTTGAGTTATAAACTCAGGGGAATTATACAAAGTTTTGTATGGTGTCCAGTGTACATTAAGACAATGGGGTTGGTACTCATACTATATTCTGTTTACTCATAACTTCTCTAGTTCTAGACAAGTATTTTGTTAAAATACAAGATTCAGATTTTAAGAAGTTATAGGTATAAGAATAAAGTAGAGAACCATTTGTTGGAAGTATCAGGATTCTTCGAGGAAGTCGAAAATATAGATACTTGTGTTTAGTATTCCGTTGATAGTAATGGTTTTGAGAACTAGCTTCTCTTTCTGGTTACACATATATGGTTGCACTCCTAGATGAGTAATGCCGATTGGCCTTTTTCCATTTGGTTGATATGCACTGGAGACAGCTGGATGATTTTGAATCTGCTTCCAATTAAATTAGTGCTTTTGTTTCTATATTAGATATATATAGAATCAATTTATATCTTAACGATATTAAGGTATAGGGAGTTATCCGTCTGATATTTAAAACCAGAATCCGGATAAACTCGAGGCACGTTTCAGTAATGGCTGTTTGTGGGATATCCCGGGCTTTTACGAGGGTTAACATTCTACCATCAGGAAGATCAATATTTATAATGTTCTTGACTCGCCACAGTTTTAGTAAAATGGATTTTTTTAGAAAAACAAAAGTGGGAGTATGGTAGAACTGCAAGTGATTCCAGAACTACAAACGATTACTAAAGATTTAATAGAACCTAAGGATTCAATTGTTTTTGACGTTCCATTAGCCATTCCGCAGATTTTGGTGGGTAACCTCACGCACCCGAGAGGCACTTCGGTCTTCTCATAGACGGTGACATGGAGGTTCTTGTTTACCCAGACTTGCCATTACTGTTGTTCTAGACTATAAGACCCGGCAGGATGATGAGTATAGCGTCGTTCTAAACTAGTTTTAGAAGTGCACGTATATATGACTCTGCCAGAGGGTTGTTGTAGTCAGTGGGAGTAGCGGAAGCATAGTAGACAAGTAGCTTATGCCTATTTATAGATTAAAGCAGGTATAGCGGAAATAGATCATCTATTTTTGATGTGACGGTCATAGGTCTTTGACTTCATTAGAATAGGAGATGGATCTGCTAAGAAGGTAGTAGAGAGCGATGTCCAGGTATTAGGATAACATGCACTTGATAGGAAGAGATGTTCCTATACTACGATCTGTTATACTATGGTTGTCACAAAGTTGTTTCTCCACAAAGGATATGGATATAATATCAGGGTTTCTGGTTACTAGGTCTATGGTTTTAGATCTAGATTTGGGAAGTGTCCCAATTTGGGTACTTGACACTATTCTAAAGTGTTTTTAGAATGGACGACTCCTGGCATGGTGGTGTACCTGCAGGTGATGGAGTCACCCTCTCTAAAGGTGTCTTACAGACTAAAGGGGAGAGGGATCCGCATGATTAGCATATCACTTGCTTAGACAATTGAGTTAATCATGAAATGTCAAGTACCACACCATATATTCTTTTTTCACTAGATGCCATAAACATATATTAATCCAATCCTGTAGAAACATTGCGAAGCAGTTATATGAATAGAAGTAAATGTTCTGGGGATATGGTAACGTCAGCCTTCTTCAGGAGACGATTATCATTTCAGGCTTCCAAGGTGACCTGGATGACAAAGTGACTGTCAGAGTTATAGTTTTTCCCTCTTCTATGGGGCAGTATGTTGGACAGGTGGTCCAAGCGGATACCGTGGAAGGCATGGCGCAGGATACTGATTAAATTCAGTGGATGATACAGTCTTAGAAGTTTAGTAGATTTGGAGTTCATTTGTGAACTGGGTCCCATCAGATATCCAGACAAATTCTAAGACATGTATTACTCATTTCGGGAGATACCTTTCTCCATGAAGTTGAGATATAGAGAGATACAGAAAGAAACATTGGAGAGGATCCACTTATTGAGGCTATTTCTCGAATGCAATAGTTTCGCAAACGAGCTTTGCGAGACTGATTAGTAGAGAAGTTGGGTGTTCGATATCACGCGGGCTGTGAGTATGCGACATCGCAATAATTGGCCTTAAATGCAAGTGGGAGATTGTTGGCTATAGTGTCATCAAGGCAATTATCGTAATCGCAGTCAGGTAATTATGATGATTGATGGAGGACCTATACCGGTAGAACAGTCTCACTCGAGATGATAGTATGCTATCTGGTTTGTCTTTATCATCATGTACATGTTGATAGAGCCTATAGGATTCTTGCTTGACTACCAGCATTATGATGGCGATCATATACGTGGGAGCTGGGGTCTATAAGCACATCCTTAAATGTCCCTTGTCGTGGGAGTATCAAGACTGGGCATCGATACTCCAATGTAGACTAGTGTATACTGATCGAGACCCCGACGACGGGCGGTGGCCAGGTCTCACAAGCCATTGGTGTTAGTTTGTTCACCTAAGATAGTATACAGGTGCTCATTAGGTTATGAGTACAATGGACGGACTCACTGGGAACGTGCTAGTTGGTATTATACCTATTATCAGATAGCAGTTCCCAGGTGACATGTGTACAGGTTAGTCTGTCGACCTGAGATTGTCATTTGTCTCGTGTGAGTTACCACTGTGCTTTGATTATACCCTACCATAGCTCAAAGGAGTCGTGCAAACAGGTTTTAGTTAGGTACAGTCCCGAGCCACATGGAGGCAGTGATCGGATCGTCGGGGATTCGTCTCTCCCGGTATTGGGGGTTGATGTCGCGTTGTGCATGGGTGGCCATCACCAGAAATCCGTGGCCACGGTAGACGAGAATTACTAATCTAGGATCGATTGTTTCTCAGATGGTGATGGGTTTCATGCCGAAACTAAATCTTGCGTTGTTCGGGGTCTGACTTTATCCACCCCCTAGACTCGATATGCGATACTCTAAGACGAACAGACCGTACTGTACGGATATTGTCACTGTCAGGCTCAGTAGGGGTTCAGGATGAGTTTGCTCGTCAGCCTCCCTTTCGCTCAATACCTGGGTAGCCGTTACGTACAGCTAGTGCCGCTGACGTGCTTATGGTTAAACCTGTTAGTGTATATTCCCTAGGGGCCATTATTGTATCATACTAGTTTGTATATTACTTAATGGAAGCTTGGGATATTCACATGTATATAACAGTCTTGCTAAACATGGTAGTATGCTCCTTGGTTTTTCTATCCTAATATGTGAGTATACATATTGATAGAGCTCTTAGGATCTTGCTTGACTACCAGCGTTGTGATGGCAGTCACACTAGTAGGGGCTGGGTAGTCTACAAGCACATCCTTATTCAGGTCCCTAGTCGTAGGATTATCGAGATAGGGTATCGATACTATGGAGTAGACTAGTGTGTACACTTCTCATCCCAGTTGGGGAGATGGTCTGTCCCACAGCCGTCAGTACGTAGTACTGGAGATAATATGCAGGTGCTCGTTAGGTTTCGGGTACACCGGATAGGACTCACAGGGAACTGTTGGTTGGTTTTATACCAGTCGTCAGTGAACAGTTCCCAGGTGACATGAGTACAGCATAGTCCGCAGACTTGACACTGCTACTTCGCCTCGTGTGTGTCCTATTGTTCTTAGATTGCTACCCTACCACGGCTCAAAGGAGTCGTGCAAACAGGTAGCAGTTGGGTGCAGTCCCGAGCACTTGGAGGCAGTGGCGGTTAGACAGGATTCGTCTCTCCCGGTATTGGGAGTTGATATCGCGCTGTGTTAGAGAGCCATTACGCAAAGTCCCTGGCCAGGGCAAGCGAGATTTGCTGGTAGGTTCCAGTAGTTTCTCAGGGTGTAATGGGCTTCACTCCGACACGACTTATACCGCTATTAGGGGACTGACGCTTGCCGGCCCCCTTGGCCCGATATACGATAGTCTTAGATGAACAGACCGGACTGTACAGAGATTGTCACATCGGACTTAGTAGGTGTTCGGATAGGTTTCCTCATCGGCCTTCTTGTCGACATCTACCTGGGGACCGTTACGTACAGCTAGTGCCGCTTGCGGTCTGTGGTTAAACCCACTGCCAGCGTAGTAGTCGAGTCTCTAGAGTCCCACACAGAGAGTTTCCCTACTCCAGGCGAAACGATATAGAGGTCGTATGGTTTTACAACAAGGGTTCGGACCCATACGTGTGTTTACGCATGTACGACATCCGGATAGTTTTTACTAGTCGGGTTTGGTTTAAGCCAGTTTCTAGCATCCGGTCATTGGATTTATACAGTCTAAAGTTTTTCCGTGTTTTCACGGATAGCAGGGGCGTTCTCGTAATAACCCGAGAAGCTTCTAGAAGATGGTGACCTGGGGGTTAAGGTGGCATATGCATTAAATGAGATTAGTGAGTCATTTGAGTGATTCATCCATGTCATTAATGCATTATAAATGCTTAACGACTCATGGAGATGAATCACCCTCTTGTATTTATGAAGCATGATTATTAATCCTTTATTTTCTTTTATTAGATAAATGATAATGCTTTATATATATTATGATAGCTCATTATCTCATCTCATACTCTTGCTCACTTTCTCTCTCCTCAAGCTCTCTCTCTTCAAACCCTAATCCTCCCCTCTCATGTGTTGAGACCAAGGATTAGAGTAGACTACTTAATCCTTAACCATTCTCTATATCACCTAGGTTACTTAGATTAGCGATTTAAGAAACCTAGTTACCTCAAGTTAGAGGTGAAGCTTGTAGTAAAGCTCTCGGGTGGATCTTCTACTACATAGAGAAGGCCGGAGAGGACGTGGAGAACGACAAGACGAAGGACTCGGTTTTTTAGGTATAATCACTTATCATAGTAGTTAACTCTTCTATGGTTTCTTGTTAGTTATTGTTTATGAAAATATTCTCAGTTAGTCGATGTTTACGCCTAAAACAAGATCGTTTTTCATTATTCCGCCTCCCTACAAGTCGTGGGGTGTTGTACATCGACTTACAAAACCCACTGCCAGTGTATTGACGAGTCTTTAGAGTCCCACACAGAGGGTTTCCCTGGTTCTGGCGAAATGATGTAGTAGCCGTATTGGATACGTGCATGGTTCCGATTGATTGATGTACTTTGTACCCGGACTTTCGATCGGACAGTTGATAATACTAGCCGGCTCGGGTTTGAGCCGGATTATTAAATCAGGTAATGATTTAATAATTTACGTATATGTATTTCGATACGTATATTCTAGTATTATGTTCTTTGTGTTTTTCTATCTCTTTGGGTATTCGTATTTCGGTACGAATGCAGATATATATATATATACAGTAGAATATAATCCGTATTTTTTACCGGAAAACATTCTAGAAGGCGGCCAACTCATTTTTGGATTTGACCATTTATTGAAAATGGTAAATGAGGTGGATATTAGCATGATGGGGAATGGTGAGAACCATGCTTGCATAGTGCACACAAATGAATTGTTAATTCATTTGTGTTCACTATTCAAGCATGGGAGGATTTTTAAAATGAAATAAATGAATTACAAAACCAAGCATGTTATTTTCTCTTTCATAGGAGAGCTCATTTTTTTTGGGCATGGTTGTTTTTCTACACTTGAGCTTTGAGCTCTCTCCTCACCATTTTGTTCTTCATCCCTTTCCAGTTTTCCATGGTTGCTTCCACCTTCATTGTTTTGAGATAGATAACACTTAGACCACATTCACTACATCCTAGGCTCTCTAGGTTAGCATCCTAGAGACCCTAGTTTCTCCACTTGCCTCTCGATATGGAGCTAGAGCCGGAATTACATCCCTCGGGTGGATCGTCTATGATGAAAGAAGACCGGCGACCAACTTCGTTCAAGCATGCCTCAAGGAGCCATGGAAGAAGATGAAGACCGAAGGACTTGGTTCCGTTAAGTATAACCATTCTTATCTCTTTTGTAAGTTTTCTAGTTTTAGGGTTAATGGTTTCGATCTTGGGCATCGGGTAATGGTATTGCCGGGTTTTAGAAAAATTTTGTTCCGCATTTGGCCACGGTTTGATGGTCGAGGCACGCCCATAACCCAACACCATGGCTCTTCACTTTTATTTAAATGATTTTTTTTAAGGTAAAAAGAATTTTCATAAGTGAAGGTGGGGACATGGAGGCACGAGAGCTTGGGTGGGAGGGAGAGAGAGAGTGAGAAGGTTCTAGATTTAGCCCATTCCATTTATTTCCTCATCTCCCCATTCCTCCTCCACATTTCTTCTCCTCCTCCTCTTTCATCCTCCATCACCTCCTCTATGACCCCAAATCATCTCCAAATCCACACCAAAACCCCATGCCCCCTTCACAAAAATGACTCTAAACCCCTTGGTGGAATCAAAATTGGACTTTGAGCATTTCGGATCATCTAGGGGTTTTCCTTAGTTGCTCCATGAGGTAAATCCTAGACCCTTGGTTTATAAATTTAGTTTCCTTATATCCTATTGTTGTTTGGAGTTAATCTATTATGGTTTGGTGATGTTAGAATTTTCCAAGTCGTGGTTAGGGAATATTTTGGCGTTTTAAATATATAATTGAGATTAATAGAGGCCACAAAAACCCTATAGTGTTAGAAAATCCTGGACCAAACAGAGACTAAACCTCAAACTTGAACATAGAAATTTGGCCGATATTGGATTTGTGAATTCTTAATGACTACAGGGAATCTGGAGCAATTTGAGAACTTTGTATGATAATCAAACAACTTCATAGACCTAGTAGGACCACTAGAAGACTGCCACAAGAAGACGAGACCAAGACTTCACATGGGGGCCGGCGAGACCGGGAATTATGGCATTCTTGCCGGGTCATTTTGGTGGAATGATGTTGTGTCTTTGCTAGTAGCTCTTACTGCTTATTACCTAGCCCTTGTATTGTTAATTTAGCCCCTATTTACCTGAGCAAAAATATGGGAGCATTTTTTTGTTGGTTTTGACAATGTTTTTTGATTTTTAAACTTGGTCTTTGGTATTTGAAATTAGTTTTGATCGTCGGACATTTGTACGTCAACGACGAATGTTATTTGGCTATTTTTGCATGCATAGACCATATGTTCTAACCTATGTGCGTTTCGTGTGCCACTTTAGTTTTCGTATTTGGTTCATGTTTACGATATAACATATTGAAAACTGTAGGTACCCCGCGAGGACTTCGTATGACAAGGGAGAGCATGGCGTCATCGACTTCGGCAAGCGAGGATTGAGATGAGTAGATGTATATCTACGTGAAAAGTCGGTTGGATGGCGTATAGCATCCCCGCAACCGTAGAATATGATATCTATATTATGTATATATATGGTTATGCGAGTTGGATACTTAGCGAATAGGATTTCTAGGAAACTGTAGGCTAGGTTAGGCATACTTGTAGAAAGATCTACCCCTACTGTAGTTTGCTTTAGTCATAAACTTTAGGATATGTGTTGTCACACACACGCACACACGCACACACTTGGTATTTATAATTGTGTGTATATGTGTGTGTATATATATGTGTGTGTGTGTGTGTGTACGTTTACACACACACACACTTACATATACATGTGAGATGAGGATAGTATATGTTATATGGGTATGAGTCGATATGATTGGGCATGATGCCGTGAGGTTATGATATGTGTTTGAGTCGAGATACTATTTATGATAAGATATAATAAAGGATTGTTGGGCGATGTATATATGAAAACATGCGATAACATGTGACTCGATGAAATAATAGATTGTACGAGACCTAAGATCCGTACCAGTGATATTGATATAGTACGATGAGGTATACCGTACGAATGATGATATATATATGACATTTTGACCCGTACCCTCGATTTTGAGGATGTCGTATGATGGATATTACCGTACGAGGTATATATGATGATTCATCTGCACTCTTGACTAGAGGATGTCGTACGATATATTATACCGTACGTGATGCTATGAGGCTGGATCGCCGATTGCTAGATATATCGACTCAAAATATGTTTAGATTTTCTTATCACTTCGACTAGGTTCTTAGTTTAGTCTTTTAGTTGTTTAGGTAGATGCCAGACTAGGCTCGAGTCATACATATTTTCAAAACTAACGAATCATGAGTATTTTTAAAGGACAATCCGAGGGATGCTACGGATTTTCAAAGGACATATCTTTTCTTAAAAACACCATAGCCCCTACTTTTCTAAAAACCACGATTTGTGCTATTTCAAACACTGAAACTGTATGACTCGTATACAGATAGGTATATTTTATAATGTTGCGTTTACTATTCACTTTTCCGTTATATTCATGTTGCTCTCATTGCATTGCATATATACATGCGTTTTCTTTAGCTATTATGATCTCGTCTGCTAGGACACCTGCACCATTACCGATGATGCGTATGTTGCATGTACACTTGCTTGCCGGCCCACACACATCATCATCGATAATTGCCATGCCACGTACCCACTAGAAAACCGTTACTTCATTCATATAAACTGGTAATCTGTAGAAGTAGTATTATTTAACATTCATGATCTTAAATGCTAGTGTAGACCTTGTATTTCTAACTCAGATACCACATGCATTTGCATCCGTACATTCTAGTTATGCACTGATCATTGGCTTTACGTCGATATTTACTATCTCATTATATACTCATAGATTGTGATTCTTTTGGAGATTTCCGTGTTCATGTGATTTCTGGATTTGGGGAAACCGCAAGTGATATTTATAAACTCATGATTATATTTTATTAAAAGAAAATTCGGTTTCTCGTGATATGATGTGTGTGGCGTCCACCATGAGTTTTCTCGGTTCTTGAGCCACGTATGTACACATACCCAATTCGAGGAGGGGGATGCACCGTCTGCGAGTACATGGTGGCCCAATAAGGTACCCCGGGACAAGTGGATCGTATTGAGAAGGCATTGAGCCCGGCAGGGGAGCACTATCTACCGGTGATATTTGGCTCGGTGGACATCCGGAGGATACCGACCGCAGTCGTGTGATTTGATGATATGGGCCGATCCGGACAGATGGAGCCCGAGATATGAGATTTATGTGTCGCTGATGGACACAGCCTTCTTGATGTTTTCAAGTGTCGATGTTTGGCACTCAGGTTTATCATCATTTTTGTATGTCGATGCTGGACATACCCATTGTTGATGCATTCTTACATCATATATATGACATGTAGTTATTCTATGACACAGACACGAGTACTTGAACTTACACATATGTCTATATTATCACCCCTACTGTTACTCGACGTTATCGTGCTATTATTATTATTGTATTTTACTGTATGACCTAGGAGATAGTTATACATTCGGTTTCTACTCGGTGATGTTTTCTACTTACGAGTTGACGACTCACCCCCATTGTGCCACAGTTCTTGTATGTTTAGCCATACAGGTTCTGTATGCGGCTTCGCTGGCATAACACTTCCTTCCGGGTGATTGCTTGGTAGGTGGGACACCTTGCTTCGTGACCGCCATTTTATACTTGTATATTTATTTCTGTTGTATCTAGTTAAAAGCTCCATCAACCAGACTTGTATATTTAGTAGACTTAGAAATCATTATTGTTTATTCTTTCAGCCTTAGAGTCACGCTCATGTATATATTATTGTTTTCTGGTTTTCTTGATGATGCCTGTTTTCTTTACTTTCTTTCTGAGTTTTGATCCCCGCCTTCGGTGTTGTATATTTGCATTACTTGCGTAGTTGTTTTCGCCAATTGGCGAAGAGCTAGCTCCCGCTTGGGGATTCCTTATATTATATTGTTTGTACCATTTTCGGGTTAAGTTATTCAAAGGTGGTGCTGTCCAAATTTTCAATGACGAAAATGTTTTCAAGTTAGATACAAACATTGTGTTTTCGTATACTATTATCTATATTTTAAAGAAAGAACTTGAATTCAGTAAAACCTTATTTCAAAATTGCACCTCCACTATTTTTCCCTAAAAGGTTTGGATTTCTGTGCTTTTGGCTTACTTGAATTAGGTGAGGTCCTATAGACTCCACACGATTTAAGTGCCAGTCACATGTTTTTTCCGGGTCGTGACAAAGTTGGTATCAGAGTGTTAGGTTTAGCCTTGGTTCGAGTCTAGGTTTGACTATGCGGAGTCTAGGGCGTATTTATATTCGGAACCTAGGCTTGACCTTACAGAGCTTAGACTTGGCTGAGGGGGTATGAGACTCGAACTTTCTTCACATAGGTTGACTTTGGTTGATGGAGTAGATGACTGAAATAGAGTGACGTACCGTGTGTATGTTCCGCGTCATACTTACGATACGCTACTCCGCTTAAGAAGCCTTAGGATTTACATTTCCTATTCGTTCCTATGATCTATCCTCATCGATATCGGATTGTGTTTTTCGTTACCGTGGTTACACGAGCAGAGAGAGCTGCGGCTATAGATGTAGTCAGAGCGAGCTCGTCAGGAACAAGGACTGACCAGGGTGTATTCCCGTGACACACGAGCGTTTTGATGTGTTGATTTTACTAAGATTTCTCATTGACGCGAACGATCAGATCAGCACCAGATGATCGGGCCACTACTAGAGGCTAGCCAAAATGTGAAGACTGTTGATGTACCTCTATTCCAGATGATTGAGGCGTTGTCTACAGTGCGGACGGATGAGCCAGCTGTGGCTACGATTGATAAGATATCGCCCCCAGATTTTTGAAAACTACTGCAGCATGAGGTTATACTCAGGAAGGTGATAGAAGATCACCAGTCACCCTTGGATAAGACTAGGACCTTTTGTTCATTTGGATGCTTCGATGTGAGGTCATCAAATCGATAAGCTTCAGTTAGAAAGAACCTCACACAGACGTGTTGTGAGTCGATCGAGAAAGGACGAGCGAAAGCGCATCACTCCGATGAATTGGACGAGTCCCGAGGGTGTTTTGGCCAGATGCTTACTACAGGATATTAGAGATACTGAGTTCATAGCTTCAAAAAAAGAGACTCTAGATATGACTATAGTCAAATGGAGCGCCGTCCACACAGCTACGAAAGGATGATTCCAAATTGGTCCATACCGAAGGGAAGCGGAGTAAGAGGTTCGTATGAGATCTTGACGAGATGACGTTCCACTCCGTTGACATCAGAGACTTGATACGCATGAAGACGCGTTGAATGCTGCCATAATTCCATAGGAAAGTCATGAAGAGAATGCAGCTATTCCGGAACAAGAAATGGATTAAGTAAAGAGTGCCAACTTCCGAGCAGTCCTGCAGAGATAAGATTTGGGAGAGACCCCGACATGATCTTTCTGGAATACTACACAAGAAGACTTGGACCCAGGATCGGTCACATCATGCACACTTAGTGGGCCAGAGTTTGCCATCATCGACGAGATACGTTACGAGTGACCATGTTAATTTGTCAGGAGATCTTCAGAGAAGCGCCAAAGCGGAACTGTTCCGTCATTACTCCAAATAGGGTTGTCAAGCCGAGGATTCTTGTAACTGGCAATCCATAAGGAGAAATGGGGATCTAAGAGCAGAGGATGCCAGACCTTGGGCAAGTATCTTGCTCTGCCAGCCTTGGACGCACATGCACCTTTCGACTTTGAAGGAGGGGCACATCGACGACAGTTATTTATGATCCGCATCTTAATGATTTTGATAACGCGTTTCCGTTGTTTTGGATTTCGGTGTTTTGACGATTTGTTTAGGATTGATATTTTTGGTGCACCACAGTTGCACTTGATTTTTATTTTCATATATCACTTATACCGATGTTGGTTTTCGTGCATACCCATTGAACTTGATTTGATATGTACACATTCCTTGATATTTGATTTTGCTTTCATATACTCCGATATGTTTGATTTGATTTCATGCATATGGTATGCACATGTTTTTGACTTATGCATTCGGTGTAGTTTACAGGAGCTTTCAGTACTTGATATGGTTTGTGCACGCAGATGCACATGCTTGTGAGTTTATATACCGCGGTGTACCTGATTTGATTTTGTGTATATCTTATACCGTCGATTTCGATTTTGATACTCGATATGTGTTTTCATGCACCCTAGTGCGCTGGGTTTATGTTTTCGTACACCTTATGCACTTGATTGGATTCTGCGCATACTTGGCGCATTAGATGTGATTTTGTGCACACCAGATGCACTAAATTGAGATTCTTCGTGCATGTCAGATGCACCTGATATTATCGTCGTGCACATTCGCTGCACTCGACATATGTTTTTGTGCACGCCCGTTGCACTTAGTTCTGATTCTGTGCACATTCGTGGCACCTGTATTGATTTCGTTTTCCGTGCGCACCAGACACACATGGCATTTTTATATGTCTTATTTGAGATTGATTTCAATTCGAGCATCATATTTTTGCGATATATATTACTCGGTTTAGTAACCGAGTAGGACTGGTCTGAGGACAACACCTGAGTATTTTGGCATGTATCGACATTCACGGAAGGGATTTTCAAAAAGAGCCATAGTCTCAATATTTTCATACGTGTCCATGACGACACGAGATTGTTACGAAGAAAACCCTTCTAAATTATTTTCAAAAGGCGGGACATACCTATTAAACAGAGGATATATATATAGCTATTTTCCTTATAATGAACGTCCGCTACTTGTGCCGTGATACAAGCATCGCACAGTGATTTGAAAAAGGTTTTCCATGCATTTCTATTTGGATGTTTTGATGATTTTACAAAGATGCGTAGTATATACATGTTATAGTCTTGAGTATATCATGTTGGTTTTTGTAATGGATTTTAACATGTGTATTTTCTCCATAACTCCGATGATTACGTGATGCTTGACGGAGTTTTGATTTTGAGTTTTACACTCGTTTTCATGCGCTTCCAATATGCTATGATATGTTTTATGTATTCATGATACTCGGAGCCTCGACGACTTGATTGTTTTAATGAAATGTTTTAGTTATTAGGGGTTTAAATTTAAATTCGGGGACCGAATTTATTTAAGAGGGGAAGATTGTAGCATTTCAGAAAATAAAATATTTTTTTTGGGAATTTAAATAATTAAAATAATAAATTTCATGAATATTATTAAAAATGTGAGAATTGGTTTTAATGGTATGGTTATATACTTGTAGTTTGGAAAATAAATGGGAAAATAAATATGAAGTATTGATTTTGAAAGAATTTAAGTGATTTAGATATTGTATAATTATTTATACCATTATTTGTATACAATGTTAATGTTGAACTTGATTAATATTTACTAAGTGCATTAATCTTGTCTAGGTTCTTGACATGCAACAAAACATGTTGCAAAAGACTTGTTGTATTTTTGTGTTGAACCATGGCTCTTCACTTTTATTTAATTGATTTTGTTTTAAGGTAAAAAGAATTTTCATAAGTGAAGGTGGGGACATAGAGGCATGAGAGCTTAGGTGAGAAGGAGGGAGAGAGTGAGAAGGTTCTAGGTTGAGCCCATTCCATTTATTTCCTCGTCTCCTCATTCCTCATCCTCCTTTCTTCTCCTCCTCCTTCTTCATCCTCCATCACCTCCTCTACCACCATACATCATCTCTAAATCTACACCAAAACCCCATGCTCCCTTCACAAAAATCACTCTAAACCTTACTACAAACCCCTTAGTGGAATCAAAATTGGACTTTGAGCATTTGGGATCATCTAGGGCTTTTCCTTAGTTTCTCCATAAGGTAAATCCTAGACCCTTGGTTTAGATATTTAGTTTCTTTATGTCCTATTGTAGTTTGGAGTTAATCTATTATGGTTTGGTGATGTTAGAATTTTCCAAATTGAGGTTAGGGAATACTTTGGTGTTGTAAATGTGTAATTGAGTTCAATAGAGGCCAAAAAAGCCTTGTAGTGTTAGAAAATCCTGGACCAAACAGAGACTAAACCCCAAACTTGAACCTAGAAATTTGGCCGATATTGGATTTGTGAATTCTTGATGACTACAGGGAATCTGGAGCAATTTGGAAACTTTGTAGTATAATCAAACAACTTTATAGACCTAGTAAGACCACTATAAGACCGCCATAAGAAGACGAGACCAAGACTTCACATGGGGGCCGGCGAGACCAGGAATTATGCCATTCTCGCCGGGTCATTTTGGTGGAATGATGTTGTGTCTTTGCCAGTAGCTCTTACTACTCATAACCTAGCCCTTGTATTGTTAGTGTTAGTGTTTATGCCCTAGAAGGCCATTACTGTATCATACTAGCTTGTATATTACTTAATGGAAGCTTGGGATATTCACATGTATATAACAGTCTTGCTAAACATGGTAGTATGCTACTTGGTTTTTCTATCTTAATATGTGAGTGTACGTATTGATAGAGCTCTTAGGATCTTGCTTGGCTACCAGCGTTGTGATGGCAGTCACACTAGTGGGGGCTGGGTAGTCTACAAGCACATCCTTATTCAGGTCCCTGGTCGTTGGATTATCGAGACAGAGCATCGATACTCCGGAGTAGACTAGTGTGTACGCTTCTCATCCCAGTTGGGGAGATGGTCTGTCCCACAGCCATCAGTACGTCGTACTGGAGATAGTATACAGGTGCTCGTTAGGTTACGGGTACACCGGACAGGACTCACAGGGAACTGTTGGTTGGTTTGATACCAGTCGTCAGTAAACAGTTCCCAGGTGACATGAGTACAGCGTAGTCCGCAGACTTGACACTGCTACTTCGCCTCGAGTGTGTCCCACTGTTCTTAGATTGCTACCCTACCACGGCTCTATGGAGTCGTGCAAACAGGTAGCAGTTGGGTGCAGTCCCGAGCACTTGGAGGCAGTGGCGGTTAGACAGGATTCGTCCCTCCCGGTATTGGGAGTAGATATCGTGCTGTGTCAGAGAGCCATTACGCAAAGTCCCTGGCCAGGGCAAGCGAGATTTGCTGGTAGGTTCCAGCAGTTTCTCAGGGTGTAATGGGCTTCACTCTGACACGACTTATACCGCTATTAGGGGACTGACGCTTGCCGCCCCCCTAGGCCCGATATGCGATAGTCATGGACGAACGGACCGGACTGTATGGAGATTGTCACATCAGACTCAGTAGGAGTTCGGATGGGTTTACTCATCGGCCTTCTTATCGACAACTACCTGGGGACCGTTACGTACAGCTAGTGCCGCTTGCGGTCTGTGGTTAAACCCACTGCCAGCGTAGTAGTCGAGTCTCTAGAGTCCCACACAGAGAGTTTCCTACTCCAGGCGAAACGATATAGAGGTTGCATGGTTTTGCGACAAAGGGTTCGGACGCATACGTGCGTTTACGCGCGTACGACTTTCGGACAGATTTTACCAGTCGGCTTTGGTTTAAGCCAGTTACTGGTATCCGGTTATTGGATTTATACAGTCTAAAGTTTTTCCGTATTTTTACGGATCGGAGGGGCGTTCTCGTAATTACTCGAGAAGCTTCTAGAAGATGTGACTAAGGAGGTTTGTTTTGGAAAGAGAGTGAGTCATAGTGGTGATTCATTCACTTCATTAATGCACATTTATTGCTTAATGACTCATGTTAATGAATCATCACAAGATATTTTGTGAAGCATGCTTATTCATTTCCTTTTATGATTATTTGATAAAAAGAATGCTTCATAATATTATGATACACTCTCTCTCTTCTCTCATTATCATATCACACATTCTCTCTCCTCAAGCTCTCATCTTCTAACCCTAATCCTTAATCCTCATGTGTTGAGATCAAAGGATTAGTTAGACTAAACAATCCATAACCTTCACTCTTTATCATTCTATCATCTTTGATTAGCAATCAAAGTTGGTTAGTTACCTCAAGTTAGAGGTTTAGCTTGGAGTTTCGCTCTCGGGTGGATCGTCTACTACCTAGAGAAGGCCGAGGAGAACCAAGGAGGACATAAAGAAGAAGGACCGGTTCATTAGGTATAATCCCTAATCACTTATGTAAAGAAACTCATAAGAATACGGTTTTTAGGGTTTAGCTTCGATTCAAGCGGTTAGTCGATGTTTGTTGTTTAAACTTGTTAAGTTTTTGTAAATTCCGCCTCCCCACAAGTACTGGGGTGTACTACATCGACTTACAGTGGTATCAGAGCCTCGCTAAACACTAAATAACTTAATCGCAAATTTGTACGAATTTCGAACGAAAAAACGAACCCGGAAAACCCTAGTTCTGTTAAGTTTCTGTCGAAGTGAAAATGAAGTCCTAAAATTATTTTTGTGTGTTCAGAGAGCTTGACAAGAATACAGGAGAACACCCAAGAAATTTGAACCCATGACTCGACTAAAGCGCCGCGGAAGCGCCGCGGAAGCGCCGCGGATCCCACCGATCCGCCGCGCTTCCGCGGCCGAGTTGCCGAGTCATGGGCTCAATTTTTTTGGGTGGGTCCCCTGTGAGATTTGGGGTTTTCTGGAATATTTAATTATTGCTCAGGTTACTGTTTAACAGAGCAGATTTTAGAGCAATTTTGAAGTTGTTTATTCGATCGAAAAATACAGTATTTGCGTATTGGATTATATCTGTGATTGTTTGATGTGTTCGTAAACCTCCCCCAACTGCTAGTATGTCGGTTGGCAGGGGGTTGCACATTTCTGAATTGGTAATATCTGTTTGTGCATATAAACTGTATTGGACTGTTGTGGTGTATAGCCGGGGTTAACAATGGTTTATTGATTTATTCATTTGTTGTAAATGTAATTTGTTGTAATATTATTTTCGCGGGGCACTTCCAGGTTGCGGTTGTAGCCACCGTTGTATTATTTCATTTTACTGTTTTTGCTCCTAGGACTGACCCAAGGTGGGGTACACAGACTGCCGGGTGGGTAGTTTGCCGTACCCGTAGGGGTCGAGGGTGGGGTAAACGGCTATTCATCACAACTGTGTAATCTGTCTTTTCTTGCAGGCTCAAAAGAAATACAGATTGCTTGCAAATCCAATATTGTTTATCTGTGTTCTGGAATGAATATCATTGCGTCAGACGAATGTAAAATATCTATATTTACTATAGCTATTTAGACGTCACTTATGTTTTACACCCGCGCTAGCCCAGCCCCCGCTCTGTCGTTAGTTAAGTAACCTAACGGGTGATGACGGGACCCCGTGGCGAATGCGGATGGCATAAGAGGACGTTATATTTTCGTTGTTTTCTGCAATGATAGGTTAATGATGGGACGCATTATCTATAATGCAAAGTAAAACAAACCAAAGTTTAAATCGTTGGAACAATTTAAAAGAAACCACTCGGTTATTTTTAAAACAGATATTTTTAAATGCGGAGATTTAACCACTCCTTTTAAAAGCTATCAGGTTCCTTCGGTTATATCAAGTTCACTACGTTCACGGTTTCGCCAAAACCAGTCGTAGCCCTCCGTCATTTCTTATGAATGGTCAGTAGTATTCAAGCTATGTTTGTTTGGCCCTTAGCCAAGACATAGTGTTTGGTAGCTGCTGGGGTATTCATTTGTTGCATAGATAGATGAGTTGGTTTGGGACAGTCGTATTACTTTGTTTGGCCCTTAGTCAAGAGTATACGGATGGGTTCAAATCAACAGGATAATGATGGGCAGAACTTGACATGTGACTTATGATTTGTTGGCCCTTAGTCAAGATCATAAGAGCATGGGGCAAAAAAATTATATCGGGAATTTCTAAAGAAACTGAAATTTGCAAAGAGATGCATACCATTTGGAGTTTGATGAATGTTGGTAGGATTCCTTCAACATTATCATACGATGATATTTGGATCCCGATCCTACTGTGAGTATATGCTACTTATCAGGATATTCGTCACTTAACGATCAATGCTATAAACCTAGTAGGTGTCCAGAAAAGTGTCAGCGGGGTTACGCCCCCAGAGAAAAGAGGTTATTTAATTAAGGAACTTCGCGAAAGCGTTGGAAAACCTCCCTCGAAGTATCGACACCGGCCTGGCTGAACGGTTAAGCAAGTATTGTACGGTGAGAATAGTCTTGGCTAATTCTTCTTTTATGGTTTGAGGAAGGATTCGAGAAACAGTGGGAGCCATCCAGTTTAGATAAACTAAAAACCACTCTAAACTTGCAAGAGCATCATGCTAAAGAGTTTTCTTCTCTCTCTCCTAATTGCAGCGACCCTGAAAATGACTGGACTTAAGTTACTTTTAGAGAAAAATATACTGACGGGGCCAAACTATAAAGATTGGCTGCGGAATGTCAAGATGGCTTTGACCTATGACAAACTGGGGTACGTCCTCACCGCTACAGCACCTGCTGCCCTTGGTCCCAAATCCAGCAATGCGGATAAGGAAATCCGTAAAACCTGGGATTTAGATTGCGCGAGAGCCAAGTGCATCGTGCTTGCCTCGATGAATAATGAACATCAGAGGAGGCACGAGGATATGTCTCTAGATGGCATATTTCTCCATACAAAGGAACTTTATGGAGAGCAATCTCGTATAGCAAGATACGAGACCTCTAAGAAATTGTTTCGAGCGAGGTTGGCTGTCGGGTCATCTGTAGGTGAACATGTCCTACAGATGATCGGCTATATTGAAGAGCTCGCGGACCTTGGGACGACTTTGGATAATGAGCTCTATACAGACCTTGTTCTCCAGTCCCTTCCTCCCACCTACGCCCAGTTTATCCTCAACTTCAATCTTCAAGGAAAAGAAGTTGAACTTGCGGAACTCCTGAACATGTTAAGGAGTGCAGAGGGCACCTTGCAGAAGGCAAGGGAAACACCCGCTATGTTTGTTGGCGGTTCATCTTCTTCAGGGTCCAAGGCTAGGGCCAAAGGAAGGAAGAAGAAGGCCGCACCCAGACCTAGAGGAGGTGTTAGTAAGGTGGGAAAGAAGGGAAAGAAAAAGTTTACAGCACCGGTAGTTGGCCTGGATGAGTGCTTCCATTGTCACAGGAAAGGGCACTGGAAGAAGGATTGCAAGGCGTGGAACGCCAAGAACCAGGAACCGAAGCAAGCTGTGGCTTCGACTTCAGGTGTGTTTGTAATTGAGAATTGTCTGTCGATCAACTCTACTTCCTGGGTATTGGATACCGGGTCAGGATCTCATATTTGCAATTCATTGCAGGCACTGAGAAACCGTAGAGTGCTGAAGGAAGGTGATATGATCCTCAGGGTTGCTAACGGAGCTAGCGTGGGAGCTGCGTCCGTCGGGGATTATCACCTAGGATTGACGAGTGGACACATTTTGGTTTTACATAACTGTTATTTTGTACCCAGCTTAACGTGTAATATCATATCAGTTTCCTTGTTATCAAATAAAGGTTATGATTTCACGTTTGTAAGAGATGTTGTCAACATCCACCTTAATCATGGTTTGATTGGGTCCGGTACTCTAAATAACGGCATATATGTGTTAAACCAACTCCAAATTTTCAATGTCCAGAACACACTAAAAAGAAAGTCTCCAGATTTAAATAAAGCTTTCTTATGGCATTGTAGACTGGGTCACATCAATGAGAGAAGGTTGACTAAGTTGCATAGAGAAGGATATTTGGACACGTTCGAATATCAAACATATGACACTTGTCAATCTTGTCTCAAAGGAAAGATGACAAAGACTCCATTCACTGGACAAGGAGTAAGAGCGAGCGAGCTCTTAGGACTCATACACAGCGATGTATGCGGTCCAATGTCTACACATGCAAGAGGTGGTTATTCCTACTTCATTACTTTTACAGATGATTTCTCTAGGTATGGATATGTTTTCTTAATGAAGCATAAATCAGAGGCCTTTGAGAAATTCCTGGAATTTAAGAGTGAAGCGGAAAACCAAACAGGCAAAAGTATTAAGACACTAAGATCTGATCGAGGTGGAGAATACTTAAGTGCCGAGTTCCTAGGTTACCTAAAAGAGAAAGGAATTCTCTCTCAGCTTACTCCTCCATACACTCCACAGCATAACGGTGTATCGGAGAGACGGAATCGAACCCTATTGGATATGGTACGATCCATGATGAGTAATACTGAGTTACCGCGATCTTTCTGGGGTTATGCGCTAGAATCAGCGGCATATCTTTTAAACCAGGTTCCAACCAAGACTGTGCCTACCACACCATATCAGATGTGGAGTGGGAAGAAACCCTGTCTAAAACATTTTAGGACATGGGGGTGTCCAGCTTTTGTAAAAAAGCAGCATGTGGACAAGCTCGAGGCACGCTCAGTACTGTGTAAGCTTGTGGGATATCCAAAGAACTCCAAGGGATATTATTTCTATCACGCAGAGGAACAAAAGGTTTTTGTTTCTCGTCATGCCCACTTCTTAGAAACTGAATTTTTAGAAAATCAGAAGAGTGGGAGCGAAATAGAACTGGAAGAAATTCCAGAACCACAAACTGCTACTGAAAGTTTGGTAGAACCAGAGGTTCAAGAAGAACAGAACATTCCCGCACCCCTCCGCAGGAGTAGTAGGCCGTCTCGTCCGCCTGAGAGATACTACGGTTTTCTCATAGATGGGGATAGAGAGGATTGCATCATAGATGATGATGAACCTACTGACTTCAGGCAGGCCATCCAGAGCGGCGACTCGGTACGATGGCTAGATGCAATGCGGACCGAAATGGAGTCCATGTACACCAACAAAGTATGGACTTTGGACTTTGCTCCAGATGGGGTAAAACCCATAGGATGCAAATGGATCTTCAAGAAAAAGATTGGTGTAGATGGACAGGTGGAAACCTATAAGGCTAGACTTGTTGCAAAGGGTTTTCGTCAAAGACCTGGTTTGGACTATGACGAAACTTTTTCTCCAGTGGCTATGCTCAAATCCATTCGGGTCCTTCTTGCTATTGCTGCCTTCCATGATTATGAAATCTGGCAGATGGACGTAAAGACGGCTTTTCTGAATGGAAATTTAGAAGAGAGCGTCTATATGGATCAGCCAGAGGGTTTCAATCAGAGTGGGAGCAGCGGGAAAGTATGCAAGCTGCTTAAGTCCATTTATGGACTAAAGCAGGCATCGCGGAGTTGGAACATCTGTTTTGATGAGACAGTCAAAGAATATGACTTTATCAAAAATCCAGATGAACCGTGCATATATAGTAAAGTTGTGGCCAGAAGTGTCGTATTCCTCGTCTTGTACGTGGATGACATTCTATTGATAGGAAATGACATTCCTATGCTACAATCTGTCAAAGGATTCTTGTCACACAGGTTCTCCATGAAAGACCTGGGTGATGCCTCTTACATTCTGGGGATCCGGATCTATCGTGATAGATCCAAGAGGATGTTGGGACTTTCGCAGTCCAGGTATATCGACACTGTACTGAAAAGATTCAGTATGGAAGATTCTAAGCGCGGTAATCTACCGGCTTGTCACGGAATCACCCTCTCCAAAGAGATGTCTCCCAAGACTGATTTGGAAAGGGAACGCATGTCTATTATACCCTACGCTTCTGCGGTAGGCTCTATAATGTATGCGATGTTGTGTACCAGACCAGATGTAGCTTACGCACTAAGCGTGGTAAGCCGGTATCAGTCAGACCCAGGGGAGAAACACTGGATAGCAGTAAAGAACATTCTCAAGTACCTGAGGAGGACTAAGGAGATGTTCTTGGTTTACGGCGGAAAAGACCTCAGGTTGGAGGCCTTTGCTGATTCCGGCTTCCAGAGTGATAAGGACGATTCCAAGTCCATGTCGGGTTATGTCTTTACCCTCAATGGAGGGGCGGTGTGCTGGAAGAGCTCCAAGCAGGACACCGTTGCTGACTCGACGATGGAAGCGGAGTATATAGCTGCTTGCGATGCCGCAAAAGAAGCAGTCTGGATGAAGAAGTTCCTAACAGAACTTCAGGTGGTTCCTACCATAGTTGATCCAATACCTCTGTATTGCGACAACAACGGAGCTATAGCTTTAGCGAAGGAACCAAGGTCCCATCAGAAGTCCAGACACATCTTGAGGCGGTATCACCTGATCAGGGAGATCATTGATCGTCAGGAGATCGAGGTTCGGAGAGTTGCTTCAGAAGAGAACATTGCTGATCCATTCACGAAGGCCCTTCCTCAGATTCAGTTCGAGAGGCTACTCGAGATCATTGGTCTGCGATATGCCAGTACATGGCCCTAGTGCAAGTGGGAGATTGTTAGTGTTTATGCCCTAGAAGGCCATTACTGTATCATACTAGCTTGTATATTACTTAATGGAAGCTTGGGATATTCACATGTATATAACAGTCTTGCTAAACATGGTAGTATGCTACTTGGTTTTTCTATCTTAATATGTGAGTGTACGTATTGATAGAGCTCTTAGGATCTTGCTTGGCTACCAGCGTTGTGATGGCAGTCACACTAGTGGGGGCTGGGTAGTCTACAAGCACATCCTTATTCAGGTCCCTGGTCGTTGGATTATCGAGACAGAGCATCGATACTCCGGAGTAGACTAGTGTGTACGCTTCTCATCCCAGTTGGGGAGATGGTCTGTCCCACAGCCATCAGTACGTCGTACTGGAGATAGTATACAGGTGCTCGTTAGGTTACGGGTACACCGGACAGGACTCACAGGGAACTGTTGGTTGGTTTGATACCAGTCGTCAGTAAACAGTTCCCAGGTGACATGAGTACAGCGTAGTCCGCAGACTTGACACTGCTACTTCGCCTCGAGTGTGTCCCACTGTTCTTAGATTGCTACCCTACCACGGCTCTATGGAGTCGTGCAAACAGGTAGCAGTTGGGTGCAGTCCCGAGCACTTGGAGGCAGTGGCGGTTAGACAGGATTCGTCCCTCCCGGTATTGGGAGTAGATATCGTGCTGTGTCAGAGAGCCATTACGCAAAGTCCCTGGCCAGGGCAAGCGAGATTTGCTGGTAGGTTCCAGCAGTTTCTCAGGGTGTAATGGGCTTCACTCTGACACGACTTATACCGCTATTAGGGGACTGACGCTTGCCGCCCCCCTAGGCCCGATATGCGATAGTCATGGACGAACGGACCGGACTGTATGGAGATTGTCACATCAGACTCAGTAGGAGTTCGGATGGGTTTACTCATCGGCCTTCTTATCGACAACTACCTGGGGACCGTTACGTACAGCTAGTGCCGCTTGCGGTCTGTGGTTAAACCCACTGCCAGCGTAGTAGTCGAGTCTCTAGAGTCCCACACAGAGAGTTTCCTACTCCAGGCGAAACGATATAGAGGTTGCATGGTTTTGCGACAAAGGGTTCGGACGCATACGTGCGTTTACGCGCGTACGACTTTCGGACAGATTTTACCAGTCGGCTTTGGTTTAAGCCAGTTACTGGTATCCGGTTATTGGATTTATACAGTCTAAAGTTTTTCCGTATTTTTACGGATCGGAGGGGCGTTCTCGTAATTACTCGAGAAGCTTCTAGAAGATGTGACTAAGGAGGTTTGTTTTGGAAAGAGAGTGAGTCATAGTGGTGATTCATTCACTTCATTAATGCACATTTATTGCTTAATGACTCATGTTAATGAATCATCACAAGATATTTTGTGAAGCATGCTTATTCATTTCCTTTTATGATTATTTGATAAAAAGAATGCTTCATAATATTATGATACACTCTCTCTCTTCTCTCATTATCATATCACACATTCTCTCTCCTCAAGCTCTCATCTTCTAACCCTAATCCTTAATCCTCATGTGTTGAGATCAAAGGATTAGTTAGACTAAACAATCCATAACCTTCACTCTTTATCATTCTATCATCTTTGATTAGCAATCAAAGTTGGTTAGTTACCTCAAGTTAGAGGTTTAGCTTGGAGTTTCGCTCTCGGGTGGATCGTCTACTACCTAGAGAAGGCCGAGGAGAACCAAGGAGGACATAAAGAAGAAGGACCGGTTCATTAGGTATAATCCCTAATCACTTATGTAAAGAAACTCATAAGAATACGGTTTTTAGGGTTTAGCTTCGATTCAAGCGGTTAGTCGATGTTTGTTGTTTAAACTTGTTAAGTTTTTGTAAATTCCGCCTCCCCACAAGTACTGGGGTGTACTACATCGACTTACAGTTAGTTTAGCCCATATTACCTGTGCAAAAATCTGGGAGCATTTTTGTGTTGGTTTTGATAATGTTTTTCGATTTCTAAAACTTGGTCTTTGGTATTTGAAATTGGTTTTGATCGTCTGACGTTTGTATATCAACGACGAAGATTATTTAGCTATTTTTGCATGTGTAGACTATAGGTTTTAACCTATGTGTGTTTCGTGTGCCGCTTTAGTTTTCGTATTCGATTCATGTTTACGATATAACATATTGAAAACTGTTGGTACCCCGCGAGGACTTCGTACGACAAGGGAGAGCGTGGCGTCATCGAATTCGGCAAGCAAGGATCGAGGTGAGTAGATGTATATCTATGTGGGAAGTCGGGTGGATGGCGTATAACACCCCCGCAACCGTAGAATAGGATATCTATATTATATATATATATATGGTTATGCGAGTTGGATACTTAGCGAATAGGATTTCTAGGAAACTGTAGGCTAGGTTAGGCATACTCGTAGAAAGATCTATCTCAAGTGTAGTTTTCTTTAGTCGTAAACCTTAGGATATGTGTTGTCACACACACGCATACACGCTTACACATGGTATTTATAATTGTGTGTATGTGTGCGTGTGTGTCTGTATGTGTGTGTGTGTGATTATACACACACACACACACATATACACGTGAGATGATGATAGTATATGCTATATGGTATGATTTGATATGATCGGGCATGATGCCGTGAGATTATGATATGTGTTTGAGTCGAGATACTGTTTATGATATGATATAATAAAGGATCGTTGGACGATGTATATATGAAAACATGCGATAACATGTGACTCGATGAAATAATTGATTGTATGAGACCTTAGATCCGTACCCGTGATATTGATATAGTACAATGAGTGATACCGTACGAATGATGATATATATATGATATTTTGACCCTTACCCTCGATTTTGAGGATGCTGTAAGATGGATATTACCGTACGAGGTATATATGATGATTGATCCGCACTCTTGACTCGAGGATGTCATATGATGTATTATACCGTACATGATGCTATGAGGCTGGATCGCCGACTACTAGATATATCGACTCGGAATATGTTTAGATTTTCTTATCACTCTGACTAGGTTCTTAGTTTAGTCTTTTAGTTGTTTAGGTAGATGCTAGACTAGGCTCGAGTCATACCTATTTTCAAAACTAACGAATCATGAGTTTTTTCAAAGTACAATCCGAGGGATGCTACGGATTTTCAAAGGACATGTCTTTTCTCAAAAACACCGTAGCCCCTACTTTTCTAAAAACCACGATTTGTGCTATTTCTGTTGGGTTACGCCAGTGCCCCGGCCATCAATCCGTGGCTAAATGCGGGAAAAAAACTTTACAAACCCTGCGCTAACGGAACCCTAATCGACGGATCGTACCATGAACCCTATACTAGTTATCATAAAGGAATTTAGAGAGATTATACCGATCGATCCGTGTCCATCGGTCTTCAACCTCTGTCCCAAGCTTCCCGCGGCTTCCTCGATCAAGTTTGTTCTCCGGTCTCCCCACATCGAAGAAGATCCACGTCGAGGGTTAATTATACGGGCTCCAGCCTCAAAACCGAAGCAACTCGGGTATCTAGTTTGCTAGCCTAGATAGCCAAGATGAAGTAGAGTGTGTGTGAATACTTTGTCTCAATACACCCAAGGATTCTCAACTCATGAGAGGGTTTGGGTGGAGGTTGAAGAAGTTGCTAAGAGTGAAGAAAGTGTGAAGCATTGGTTTTTGGCAAGTGAAGAAAAAAGACTCTGTTCTTTTGTTGTTTTGAGGTATTAGTGTTAAAGTAACTCAAGAAAATCTTCTGCACAAAATATCTTCCACCCACCCCTCACAAATATCTCACCACCCACCACAAGAAATCATCAATGCACCATGACACACCAAATGACTCATCTCAAGACACACCATGAGTCACCAAGAGTTAATGCTCACCAATGACTCATACCCTTGAGTCATGAATTGCCCATACCACAAAGATTTAGCAAAAATTCCATGACTTACACTTTTAACAATAAACATTAAACTAAATGTTTAAAGCAAGAAAAGAAATGGCAACCCTAAAGTTATCTTGTAACGAATTACAAGAATACCCATCATCCGTATATACAAACCCGCATCCGTATTCCGAATGAATACGAATACAATGAGACGATAAGAATCCAACAATATAATACTAGGATCCGGCTTAAACCAAAGCCCATTAGTATTATCCATCCGATCATGATCCGTGCACAAGTGCACGTATATGATCGAACCCAACCATAAAACCATACGACCTCTACAACGTTTTGCCCGAACCTGGGAAACCCTCTGTGTGGGACTCTAAAGACCTGTCAATACGCTGGCAGTGGGTTTAACTACAAGCACGTCAGTGGCACTAGCTGTACGTAATAGCTACCCAGGTATTAACCGAAAGGGAGGCCGACGAGAAAACTCATCCTGAAACCACTACTGAGCCTGATAGTGACAATATCCGTACAGTCTGGTCCGTTTGTCTATGAGTATCGCATATCGAGTCTAGGGGGGTGGATAAAGTCAGACCCCTAATAACGCGACATTTAGTGTCGGTATGAAACCCATCACAGCCTGAGAAACTACCGATCCTAGATCGGTAATTCTCAACAACCCCGGCCGAGGATTTCTGGTGATGGCCTCCCGTGTACAACACGACATCAACCCCCAATACCGGGAGAGGCGAATCCCCTGACGATCTGCTCACTGCCTCCATGTGGCTCGGGACTGTACCCAACTAAAACCTGTTTGCACGACTCCTTTGAGCAGTGGTAGGGTAGTAATCAATGCACAGTGGGAACTCACACGAGACAAATGACGGTCTCAGGTCGATAGACTAACTTGTACATATGTCACCAGGGAACTGCAATCTGACAATAGGTATGATACCAACTAGCATGTTCCCGGCGAGTCCGTCTGGTGTACTCATAACCCAATAAGTACATGTATACATCTTAGGTGAACCAACAGACACCAATGGCTTGTGAGACCGGCCACCGCCCCTCGTCGGGGTCTCGATCAGTATACACTAGTCTACTCTGGAGTATCGATGCCCAATATCGAAACTCCCACGACTAGGGACTTTTAAGGATGTGCTTATAGACCCCAGCTCCCACATATATGATCGTCATCATACTGCTGGAAGTCAAGCAAGAATCTTATGGGCTCTATCAACATGTAATAGTGATCTCTAAAGCTACCTAAAGAAAGTACATGATGATAAAGACGAACCGGATAGCATACTATCATCTCGAGTAAGACCGTTCTACCGGTAGAGGTCCTCCTCCAATCATCGCAAATCGCGTGCCTGCGATCCAATAATTGACTTGAGGGCACTATAGCCAACCTCCCACTTGCACTTAAGGCTAATTATTGCGATGTCACATACTTATAGCTCGTGTGATTCCGAACACCCAACTTCTCTACTAATCAGTTTCACAAAGCTCGTTTGTAAAACTATGGTGTTCGAGAAACAGCCTCAGTGAGTGGATCCGCTCCAATGTTTCTCTCTTTATCTCAAGTTCATGGAGAAATCCATCTCCCGAAATGAGCAATACCTATCTTAGAATATGTCTGGATATCTGATGGGACCCATTTCACAAATGAACTCCAAATCTAGCAAACTTCTTAGAATGTATCGTCCACTGAATTTAATCAGTATCCTGTGCCATGCCTCCCTCAGTATCAGCTTGGACCACTTGTCCAAACTACTGCCCCTCATCAAGAGGGAAAACTATAACTCTGACAGTCACTCTATCATCCATGTCACCTTGGAAGCCTGGAATGATAACCGTTTCCCGAAGGAGGCTGTCGTTACTATATCCTTAGAACATCCACTTATGTTCATAAACTGCGTCCGAACGTTTCTCCAGGATTGGATTAATATAAATTTATTGCAGCTGGTGAAAAAATAATATCTGGTATGGTACTTGACATCTCATGATTGACTCAATTGCCTAAGCAAGTGATATGTCTATCATGCACATCCCTCTCCCCTTTAGTCTGTAAGACACCTTTAGAGGGTGACTCCATCACCTCCAGGTACACCACTTTGCCAGGAGTCGTCCATTCTAAATACCTTTAGAATACTGTCTAAGTACCCAGATTGGGAAACTACCTAAATCTAAATCTAAAACCATAGATCTAGTAACCAGAATGCCTAATATTATATCCATATCCCATGTGGAGAAACCACTATGTGACAACCACAGTATAATCGACCGTAGTATAGGAATATCACATCCTACAAGTGTATGTCATCCAAATACTAAGACATCACACCCGACTACCTTCTTAATACATCCATCGCCTATTCTGATGAAATCAAAACTTATGACTGTCACATTAAAAATAGATGATCTATCTCCGCTATATCTGCTCTAGTCTATAAATAGACATAAGCTACTTGTCCACTATGCTTCCGCTGCTCCCACTGATCACAACAACCCTCTGGCAGAGTCATATACACGTGCACTTCTAAAGCTAGTTTAGAATGACGCTATACTCATCCTCTTTCCGGGTCTCATAGTCTAGAACTGTCGGGATACCTACAACGGCTGCAAGGTTTCAGGAGGCATCGTCCATGCTAATTTCAAATTTTTGCCGTTCTAGATAACCCTAGCCATGAATCTTTAACTAGAGAATCAAACTAAACTTCATGTTAACAACTTAACATCTAAGAGTTAGGGATTACAACCTTTGTAGTCCGTTCCTTCACTTCATAAGTTCTGAGTTGAGGTCCCTTCGCTGCGATCATCAAGCTCCTGGACTCTATAGACGTTCCATGAGGTGAATGGACATCCTTGCCTGAAGACTTCACAATCCAAGATGATCTACCTTGAGGAATCACAAACCCAAGCTCTCACTTCACTAATGAGGTATTAGTGAAGCAAACACCCTAATCTAAGTGGCTAGAATAGATGAGGATGACGAAGTAGGAATTTTGCTCTCTTTAGTTTTTCGTTTTCTCTTAATCATTCATCACAAAATAAAAAGCTAGAAAGCTTTTGTGAGGAGGAAAAAGAAGATCAAGTGTGATGAATGAAAATGAATTATTGTGTGAGGTTTGATCAGTCGAAAATATTGCATTCTTAATGTAAGTCCATATTGCCATCCCCGGTACTTACGAGGAGGCGGAAACGGTATAACAATAAAAAATTGTCATGAGGAGCAACATGGACTACACAAGGTCGGGATCGTGTCTAAACTAAACTAGCAAGCATACAAAGGAGAGTTAGCTACTCGGATGAAATGGTTATACCTAACTTGAACTCCTTCTTCTTGAAACCTTGTAGAGGTTGATGGTTCTCTCCTCGTTGACTTCTTCCGTCAAAGATGGATCCACCTGAGGGTTCAACCTTCGGGCTCTTCCTCGAACTTTGAGTGAACTAGGATCTCCGGCTTGCTAAACCTTGAACCCTAGAGAGAGTAGAGAGTATCTATGGGGTGCTTTCTTTTCAAGGAGAGGGATTCTCAACACATGAAAGGGATTCTCCTTGAGCTTGAGGAAGAAGAAGATGAAATGAGGAGAGAGAATGAGCTATTTTCTTCTTGCAACCATAACAAAAGGAAAAACAATTATCTAATTAATAATAATAAATCAAAATGAAATAGTTGATGGTTGTATTTGGAATTACCACTATCATAACTTCAATAAATGAATGTAAGCAAGAATCAAGGAGTATCCTTGCAAAGCAATGATGATGGTCAACATTCAACCATGGTCAACAAGTCAACCATGGTCAACAAGTCAACAAAATCAACCATAACATTATTTCATTTAATTACTATTATTAATTGATATTTCATAAATCCATTAGGGTTTGGAAAAAGACGACTGTCAACTGTGCATACGCACCCGTTCCAAAACCCTAATGAAAAACCTCATCCTCCGCCTCAAGAAACTGTGCATACACACCTGCATTCTCGTTCCGAGGAACAAGAATACTAAAAGATAAAAAGCAACCCCAAAACATATACCAGTATCTGGCTCAAACCAGAGCCTGCCAGTATAATCCGTCCGGACTCCAAACGTGCACAAGTGCGCGGATGAGAACGAACCCTGCCGCAAAACCATGCGACCTCTACTCTATTTTGCCCAGAGGCGAATAGCCCTCTGTGTGGGACTCTAAAGACTCGATACTACGCTGGCAGTGGGTTTAACCACAGACCGCAAGCGGCACTAGCTGTGCGTAACGGTCCCCAGGTAGAAGCCGATAAGAAGACTGACGAGGTAAAACCCATCTGAACTCCTACTGAGTCTGAATGTGACAATCTCCGTACAGTCCGGTCTGTTCGTCTGATACATCGCATGTCGGGCCTAGGGGGCGGTAAACGTCAGTCCCCCAATAGCGGTACAAGTCGTGTCGGAGTGAAGCCCAAAACACCCTGAGATAACATTGGAAACCCACCAGTATATCTCGCTTGCCCTGGCCAGGGACTATTCGTGTAATGGCTCTCCTAGACACAGCGCGATGTCGACTCCCAATACCGGGAGAGACGAATCCTGTCTAACCGCCACTGCCTCCAAGTGCTTCGGGACTGCACCCAACTACCACCTGTTTGCACGACTCCTTTGAGCCGTGGTAGGGTAGTAGTCAAAGTACAGTGGGAGCACACTCGAGGCGAAGTGGCAGTGTCAAGTCAGCGGACTAAGCTGTACTCATGTCACCTAGGATCTGATAACTGACGATAGGTATAAAGACCAACTAGTCAGTTCCCGACGAGTCCTGTCCAGTGTACTCGTAACCTAACGAGCACCCGCATACTATCTCAAGTACGACGTACTGACGGCTGTGGGACAGACCGTCTCCCACACTGGGATGAGAAGCGCATGCGATAGTCTACTCCGGAGTATCGATGCCCTGTCTCGACAGTCCTACGACTAGGGACCTAAATAAGGATGTGCTTATAGATTACCCAGCCCCCACTAGTGTGACTGCCATCACAACGCTAGTAATCAAGCAAAGATCCTAAGGGCTCCACTAATGTTTATAAGTGATATCACAAAATAAACACATGTACACATTGAAGTAGAAACAAACCCAGTACCATACTACCATTTTGAGCAAGATTGTATATACAAGGTGAATATCCCAAGCTTCCATTAAGTAATATACTAACCAGTATGATACAGTAATGGCTTCTAGGGCATATACACTAACAATCTCCCACTTGCACTAAGGCCATGAACTGGCGTATCGAAGACCTATCATCTCGATCAGCCGCTCGAACTGAGTCTGGGGCGGGGCCTTGGTGAATGGATCTGCAGTGTTTTCTTCTGAAGTAACTCTCCGAACCTCGATCTCCTTTCGATCCACGATCTCTCTGATCAGGTGATACCGCCTCAAGATGTGTCTGGATCTTTGATGGGACCTGGGTTCCTTTGCTAAAGCTATAGCCCCGTTGTTGTCGCAATACAGAGGTATTGGATCAACAATGGACGGAACCACCTGAAGTTCTTTCAAGAACTTCTTTATCCAGACTGCTTCTTTTGCGGCATCAGATGCAGCGATATATTCCGCTTCCATCGTCGAGTCTGCAACGGTTTCCTGTTTGGAACTCTTCCAACACACCGCCCCTCCATTGAGGGTAAAGACAAAACCCGACATGGACTTGGAATCATCCTTGTCACTCTGGAAGCTGGAGTCAGCAAAGGCCTCGATCTGGAGGTCTTTTCCGCCATACACCAAGAACATCTCCTTAGTCCTTCTCAGGTACTTGAGAATGTTCTTTACCGCTATCCAGTGCTTCTCCCAAGGGTTTGACTGATACCGGCTTACTACACTCAGTGCATAAGCTACATCTGGTCTGGTACACAACATCGCATACATTATAGAGCCTACCGCAGAAGCGTAGGGTATAATAGACATGCGATCCCTCTCCAAATCAGTCTTGGGAGACATCTCTTTAGATAGGGGTTCCCGTGACAAGCCGGTAGGTTACCGCGCTTGGAATCTTCCATACTGAATCTCTTTAGTATAGTGTCGATGTACCTGGACTGTGAAAGTCCTAATATCCTCTTGGATCTATCACGATGGATCCGGATCCCCAGGATGTAAGAGGCATCACCCAGGTCTTTCATGGAGAACCTGTGTGACAAGAATCCCTTGACAGATTGTAGCATAGGAATGTCATTTCCTATTAAGAGAATGTCATCCACGTATAATACGAGGAATACTACAGTTCTCGCTACAAATCTACAATAGATGCATGGTTCATCTGGATTTTTGATAAAGCCAAATTCCTTGACTGTCTCATCAAAACAGATGTTCCAACTCCGCGATGCCTGCTTTAGTCCATAAATGGACTTAAGCAACTTGCACACCTTTCCGCTGCTCCCACTCTGAATGAAACCTTCTGGCTGATCCATATAGACACACTCCTCTAAATTTCCATTTAGAAAAGCGGTCTTTACGTCCATCTGCCAAATCTCATAATCGTGGAAGGCAGCAATGGAAAGAAGGATCCGAATGGATTTCAGCATAGCCACTGGAGAAAAGGTTTCGTCATAGTCCAAACCAGGTCTTTGACGGAAACCCTTTGCTACAAGTCTAGCTTTATAGGTCTCAACCTGTCCATCTACACCAATCTTCCTTTTGAAGATCCACTTGCATCCTACGGGTTTTACCCCATCTGGAGCAATGTCCAACGTCCATACTTTGTTGGTGTACATGGACTCCATTTCGGTCCGCATTGCATCCAGCCATTTTACCTAGTCAACGCTCTGAACGGCCTGCTGGAAGCTAGTAGGCTCATCATAATCTATGATGCAATCCTCTCTATCCCCGTCTATGAGAAAACCGTAGTATCTCTCGGGCGGATGAGACTGCCTACTACTCCTGCGGAGCGGCATAGGAATGTCCTGTTCATTTGAACCTTCTGGTTCCACTAAACTTTCAGTAATAGTTCGTGGTTCTGGAATTTCTTCCAGTTCTACTGTGCTCCCACTAATTTCCTTTTCTAAGAACTGGTATTCTAGAAAATGAGCATGACGAGAAACAAGAACTTTTTGTTCCTTATCGCAGTAGAAGAAATATCCCTTGGAGTTCTTTGGATATCCCACAAACTTGCACTGTACTGAGCGTGCCTCGAGCTTGTCCGCATGCTGCTTTTTGACAAAAGCTGGACATCCCCATATTTTAATGTGATTAAGATGGGGCTTCTTCCCACACCACATCTCATATGGTGTGGTAGGCACAGTTTTAGTGGGAACTCGGTTCAAAAGGTACGCAGCTGATTCTAGCGCATACCCCCAGAAAGATCGCGGTAACTCAGCATTACTCATCATGGACCGTACCATATTCAATAGGGTCCGGTTCCGTCTCTCCGATATACCATTATGTTGCGGAGTGTATGGAGGAGTAAGTTGAGAGAGAATTCCATTCTCTTTTAAGTAATTCAGGAACTCGGCACTTAAGTATTCTCCACCTCGATCCGATCTTAGAATCTTGATACTTTTTCCGGTTTGTTTTTCTACTTCATTCTTATATTCCTGGAATTTTTCAAAGGCTTCCGACTTATATTTCATTAAGAAGACATAACCGTACCTTGAAAAGTCATCCGTAAAAGTAATGAAGTAAGAATAACTGCTTCGTGCATGTGTAGACATTGGACCGCACACGTCGCTGTGTACGAGTCCCAAGAGATCGCTCGCTCTTACTCCGTGTCCAGTGAACGGAGTCTTTGTCATCTTTCCTTTGGGACAGGATTGACAAGTGGCATACGATTGATATTCGAACGGATCAAAATATCCTTCTGTATGTAACTTAGTCAACCTTCTCTCATTGATGTGACCCAGTCTACAATGCCATAAGAAAGTCTGATTTATATCTGGAGACTTTCTTTTGTGTGTATTCTGGACATTGAAAATCTGTGGTTGGTTTAATACGTATATACCATTGCTCTGTGTACCTGACCCAATCAGCACTTGATTAAGGTGAATGTTTACAACATTACTTACAAACGCAAATTCATAACCTTCTTTAGAAACTAAAGATACAGAAATGATATTACAAGTTGCGTTGGGTACAAAAAAAACAATTACGCAAAACCAAAACATGTCCATCCGACAATCCCAGGTGATAGTCCCCCACGGCTTTAGCATCCATGCTAGCTCCGTTTGCAACTCTGAGGGTCATGTTACCTGCCTTCAAAACACTATGATTTCTCAACGCCTGCAATGAATTACAGATATGAGATCCTGATCCGGTATCCAATACCCAGGAAGTAGAGTTTATCGAAAGACAATTTTCAATAACATACACACCTGAAGCTGAAGCCGCAACCTGCTTCAGTTCCTATGTCCTAGCTTTCCAAGCCCTGCAATCCTTTTTCCAGTGTCCACTTTTGTGACAATAGAAGCATTCCTCTTTACCCACCAGTTTCCCGCCATTGTTGCCTTTTCTTTTCCCTTCTTTTCCACTTTACCAACACCGCCCCTTGGTTTGGCGGGGGCTTTCTTCCTCTTTCCCTTGGCTCTCGCCTTGGACCTAGAAGAAGAAGATCCCCCTACAAACAAAGTGGGTGTTTCCCTACTTTTCTGTAGGGTGCCCTCTGCGCTCCTCAGCATGTTGAGGAGTTCTGAAAGTTCAACTTCCTTTTCTTGCAAGTTGAAATTCAGTATGAACTGGGTGTAAGTGGAAGGAAGGGACTGGAGAACTAAGTCCGTATAGAGCTCACTCTCCAATGTGGTCCCAAGTTCTGCGAGCTCCTCAATGTAGCCAATCATCTTAAGCACGTGTTCCGCTACTGATGATCCGACGGCCAATCTTGCCGAAAACAACTTCTTCGACACTTCGTATCTTGCGATACGGGACTGCTCTCCATACAGTTCTTTTGTATGGAGAAATATGGATTCTAGGTCCATATTCTCGTGCCTTCTCTGATGTTCGTTGTCCATAGAGACAAGTACGAGGCACTTGGCCTTCGCGCAATCAATCTCCCAAGTCTTACGGATTTCCTTATCCGCGACGCTGGAGGTGGGACTTGGGACGAGGGGGGCTTTGGTGGTAAGAAGATACCCCAGCTTGTCATAAGTGATTGCCATTTTGACATTCCTGAGCCAATCTTTGTAGTTTGGCCCTGTCAGTATGTTTTTATCTAACAGTAACTTAAGTCCAGTCATGTTGAATGGTCGCTGCAGGAGAGAGAGAAGGAACACTCAGCACGATGCTCTTGCAAGTTTAGAATGGTTTTTAATTTTGTCTAAACAGGATGGCAACCACTGTCTCTCGAATCCCTCCTCAAACCACAAAGGAAGAATTAGCCGGGATCAATCCCACCGCACAATACTTGCTTAACCGTTCAGCCAGGCCAGTGTCGGTACTTCGAGGGAGGTTTTCCAACGCTTTCGCGAAGTTCCTTAATTTAAGAACCTCTTTTCCCTGGGGGCGTAGCCCCGCTAACATCTTTCTCGACACCTACTAGGTTTATAGCATTGATCGTTTAGTGAGAAATTTCCCGAGGAGTAGCATATACTCACAGTAGGATCGGGATCCAAATATCATCGCGTGACGAAAATGAAGGAATCCTACCATTATCGACACACTCCAAATGGTATGCAAATCTAGCAAGTTTCAGTACTTATGAAACTCCCGATGTGGATTTTTGCCCCATGCTCTTATGACCTTGACTTTGGCCAAAATATCATAAGTCACATGTCAAGTTCTACCCGTCACTATCCAGGTTAATTTGGATCCATCCGTACCTACCCTTGACTTTGGCCAAAATGGCAGTACGACTGTCCCAAATCAACGCATCTATCTATGCTACACATGAATACCCAATAGCTACCAATCACTATGCCTTGACTTTGGCCAAAATACATAGCTTGAATACTATTGTCTATTCATGTGAAACGACGGAGGGCTACGAATGGTTTTGGTAAAACCGTGAACGTAGTGAACTTGATATAATCGATGGAACGAGATAGCTTTTAAAAGGAGTGGCTCAAGCTCCGTATTTTAAAAGTTATTTTTATAAGAACCGAGTGGTTTTTCGAAAGTGTTCCAACGACTTTAGCTTGGTTTATTATCTTGCATTAGTTCTTTTAATGCGTGATATTCTTGCATTAGTACTTTTAATGCGTCCCATCATTTAATCCTACCATTGCAGAAAACAACCAAAATATGACGTACGCTTATGCCATATGCATTCGCCACGGGGCCCCGTCATCACCCGTTAGGTTACTTAACTAACGACAGAGCGGGGGCTGGGCTAGCGCGGCTGTAAAACATAAGCAACGCCTAAATAGAAAGCAATGATAGACATTACAGATCACAGATGAATACATTGAATATACTAGCAATCCGCAATCCTTTCGAGCCTGCAACGAAAAGCGGATTACACGGTCGCGGTGAATAGCCAAATACCCCATCCAAGACCCCTACGGGTGCGGCAAACTACCCGCCAAATATCCGAAGTGGAGCAACCTCCCTCAACGCCGTGAGTAGGCCACTCGGCACTTCGAGATACCCGGTAGTTTGTGCACCCCACCACGGGTCTATCCTAGGAGCAAAAACAGTAAAAAGAATTATACAATGACGGCTACAACCTTGACCCGGTTGTGCGGCCATACAAATAATATTATTACATCAATTTACATTTACAATGAATGAATGAAAAGAAAACACTCGTCTCACATCCACCCCGGCTATTCACCCGCGACAATCCAACGCATTCATATACACAAACCATCATCAACACAGATCATAGAGATGTATAACCCCGGCTAACCATCACATAGCAATTAGCCGACGTTCAATACATTCAAACATCACAGATATAACCAATATAGCCAAAGTGTAGCGGAGTTCGAAAAAAATACGGATTTATAGCACCCCAAAAGTAAATTTCTGTTCTGGAAAATCTGGGCACATATCACATATCTCAAAAATCCCAAAACCAAGCCACAAATACACTGCACCAAAATCGAGGCAGAGAGGAGACAAGACGGCCGCGGTTTCGCGGCAATAGCTTGCTATTGCCGCGGAAACGCGGTCGTTTGGTCAGATCTCTGGCTCGTTTTTGGTGGGTGTCTTCACAAAACCCTGAGATGATTTTTGGAGTATAACAAATTTTGTTTTGTCCAGAAAAAATTTTGACAGAAACTAGGGTTTTTGAAAACTCGGTTTTTTGTGATTTTTCCGTTTCGAACTTCCATACACTTCGCTACCAAGCTAGTTTAAGTTTAGTTAGGCTCTGATACCACTGTAAGTCCATATTGCCATCCCCGGTACTTACGAGGAGGCGGAAACGGTATAACAATCAAAAATTGTCATGAGGAGCAACATGGACTACACAAGGTCGGGATCGTGTCTAAACTAAACTAGCAAGCATACAAAGGAGCGTTAGCTACTCGGATGAAATGGTTATACCTAACTTGAACTCCTTCTTCTTGAAACCTTGTAGAGGTTGATGGTTCTCTCCTCGTTGCCTTCTTCCGTCAAAGATGGATCCACCTGAGGGTTCAACCTTCGGGCTCTTCCTCGAACTTTGAGTGAACTAGGATCTCCGGCTTGCTAAACCTTGAATCCTAGAGAGAGTAGAGAGTATCTATGGGGTGCTTTCTTTTCAAGGAGAGGGATTCTCAACACATGAGAAGGATTCTCCTTGAGCTTGAGGAAGAAAAAGATGAAATGAGGAGAGAGAATGATTATGATAGAATGAGCTATTTTCCTCTTGCAACCATAACAAATGGAAAAACAATTATCTAATTAATAATAATAAATCAAAATGAAATAGTTGATGGTTGTATTTGGAATGACCACTATCATAACTTCAATAAATGAATGTAAGCAAGAATCAAGGAGTATCCTTGCAAAGCAATGATGATGGTCAACATTCAACCATGGTCAACAAGTCAACCATGGTCAACAAGTCAACAAAATCAACCATAACATTATTTCATTTAATTACTATTATTAATTGATATTTCATAAATCCATTAGGATTTGGAAAAAGACGACTGTCAACTGTGCATACGCACCCGTTCCGAAACCCTAATGAAAAACCTCATCCTCCGCCTCATGCAACTGTGCATACACACCTGCATTCTCGTTCTGAGGAACAAGAATACTAAGAGATAAAAAGCAACCCCAAAACATATACCAGTATCTGGCTCAAACCAGAGCCTGCCAGTATAATCCGTCCGGACTCCAAACGTGCACAAGTGCGCGGATGAGAACGAACCCTGCCGCAAAACCATGCGACCTCTACTCTGTTTTGTCCAGAGGCGAATAGCCCTCTGTGTGGGACTCTAAAGACTCGATACTACGCTGGCAGTGGGTTTAACCACAGACCGCAAGCGGCACTAGCTGTGCGTAACGGTCCCCAGGTAGAAGCCAATAAGAAGACTGACGAGGTAAAACCCATCTGAACTCCTACTGAGTCTGAATGTGACAATCTCCGTACAGTCCGGTCTGTTCGTCTGATACATCGCATGTCGGGCCTAGGGGCGGTAAACGTCAGTCCCCCAATAGCGGTACAAGTCGTGTCGGAGTGAAGCCCAAAACACCCTGAGATAACATTGGAAACCCACCAGTATATCTCGCTTGCCCTGGCCAGGGACTACTCGTGTAATGGCTCTCCTAGACATAGCGCGATGTCGACTCCTAATACCGGGAGAGACGAATCCTGTCTAACCGCCACTGCCTTCAAGTGCTTCGGGACTGCACCCAACTACCACCTGTTTGCACGACTCCTTTGAGCCGTGGTAGGGTAGTAGTCAAAGTACAGTGGGAACACACTCGAGGCGAAGTGGCAGTGTCAAGTCAGCGGACTAAGCTGTACTAATATCACCTGGGAACTGATAACTGACGATAGGTATAAAGACCAACTAGTCAGTTCCCGACGAGTCCTGTCCAGTGTACTCGTAACCTAACGAGCACCCGCATACTATCTCAAGTACAACGTACTGACGGCTGTGGGACAGACCGTCTCCCACACTGGGATGAGAAGCGCATGCGCTAGTCTACTCCGGAGTATCGATGCCCTGTCTCGACAGTCCTGCGACTAGAGACCTACATAAGGATGTGCTTATAGATTACCCAGCCCCCACTAGTGTGACTGCCATCACAACGCTGGTAATCAAGCAAAGATCCTAAGGGCTCCACTAATGTGTATAGGTGATATCGCAAAAAAAACACATGTACACATTGAAGTAGAAGCAAACCATGTAGCATACTATCATTTTGAGCAAGATTGTATATACAAGGTGAATATCCCAAGCTTCCATTAAGTAATATACAAACCAGTATGATACAGTAATGGCCTCTAGGGTATATACACTAACACTTAACACATTAATTTCCATATTCTTTCTAATCATCCAAAGGTGTTTGGTATAAATATATCACATATTAGCAATTTGTCTGCAAAATATCAAATAACATGTGTTATACATTATAACCTGCATTATGAGGGAAATTGTGTGTTTATTACTACAAGCATGATTTTGTATATCTCAGCATATTTTATCGAGATTATGTGCAGAAAATTCTTCAGGTAAAAGAACCGGAATCGCAAAAGTGCCGATAAAGTGCAGCAAGTCAAAGACTTGAAATCTGGCAGCAAAGAACACCCAAAAGACAACACCAAACATATGCAGAAAAATTACGCAGAGATCTCCCTATATGGCCACGGATCTGCGGTCGATCCAGGCCGAGTCGCCGCGGTTCCACGGCCGAGTTGACTCGTTGGCGTTCGAGACTTGTCCAGAATCATCCTTGTAATGGCCTAGCTTCCTCAAGACGCTACAATTCCACGTGGCATGTTCTGGAAGGCTCTGCATAACAACCAAGCTTATGAGAGAAGATTAAATGAGTGGCTATAAAAGGGGATCTAGATCTATAATTTGGGGTTGTTCAATAGTTTGTTAATTAGTGGTGAATTAGTTACACATTTGTGTAAGTCCACGTTACCTCTCCTGGTACTTACGGGCTTGCGGAAATGATGAAAAACGATTTTTCAAGAGGAGGTAATGTAACACCCGAGTCCAATGCTACTAATTTCAGTTACCGTTTGAACGTAGTGTGGCACTTATTTCATTTATCTTGCTTGATTGTTACTTATTGTAAATTTTATCCCGTCAATTCAATTCTGCATATAACAATTTTTGGCATCTAAAATAAAATTAAAAATATTCATCTTGGCCTACTTGACACCCCTAACCCTGTCGTAGAGTCCGTGAATCGTGTTCTCGTCCTGTTCAGTGAAACGGGCGAGTTTGGACGGCTACGCGTACGTAAGTGTTTTCGTTTTGGGGGTATACTTTTTTATTGTAAAATACTTCATTTTAAATTTTGGATCCCGCCTAAAATTTTCTTATTTCAATTTCAAATTTTTGGACCCGACCCGGGCGCAATTTGGAAATGTTTTACTTTGCGCCAAAATCCCAAATTTCTAATATTTTAAAACCGTCAAAATATTTTAAACTATATACTATATTTTCATATCTTATAAATCTTTTATTTAAATTTTCCTAACCCCCACTTATCCCCCACAACGAATCAGCGCTTGTAAAACACCGTGGGCCCCACCTCCTCTCGATCTCTCTCTCCCCCGTATCTCTCTCCATCTCTCTCCTCTCTCTCTCTCCCCCGTATCTCTCTCTATCTCGCTCTTCTCTCTCTCTCTCCCCGTATCTCTCTCTCTCTTCTATATAAATTCCTTTCTTCCCTCCTCCCTTTCTTTTTTTTAAATGCTGAAACCCATCGGGCGAACACTAGCCGCCTCACCCCCTTCGCCGCCGCAGCCCCAACGCCGACGCCCTCATTGCCAGTCGCATCGCCTCCTCGCCCTTGACCGATCCACCGCACCTCCCTCTTCCTCTTCCCTTCTTCCCGTGCACCCTGCACCTGCACCGCGGCCACCTGCAACCCCCTGCACGCGTCTTCGCCGCCGTGAGTCGCCGCCGGTGACCTCGTCCCCGTGTCCCCGGTCTTCGTGCGCACCCAGTAAGCTTCTTCTCCTCTCCTCCTCTTTTCCTTTCTTCTTTTCCTTCTCCGTCAAGGTTTTCTTGATCTGCAGTTTGGTCGCTGTCGTTGTAGGCCACCGCCGGAGCTCCGTCGACACGGTCGACCGTCACCACCCGTCCAATAGATCCTCGTAAGCATTCCCTTCTCCACCCTCCTTCCCTTCATCTTTGCTTTCTTTTCTTTCTTGTTTCAATTCTTGACATTCGCTGTTTTTGGGTTCGCCGGAATCCGGTGATGCCGGCGACGTGTCCCAACGTTCCAGCGTGGTACCCCGACCCTTATGGCTTCACTGTTCGTCGTTTGGGTTCATTCCGTGAACCCTGCGCCCGTCGCGAGTTTTCCCCGCCGACGTTTTACGTTCCGTTTTCCCGATTCGCGACCCGTCGAGGGAAGTACCCCTTTCTACATGCTAAACAATATTTACATACATATTAATGACACCCTAAACCTATAAATTTAACTTTGGTACGATCATTTCTCTTTTTCGTGTTCAATATTGTTATATAACATTTTATCTTTCAAACTTGGAACCTATAGATGTAGATATCATTGCATCCCTGAAGTCTTAACTGGTAACATGATTAAACGGCTATAATTGTCTTACTGCATTCTTATAATGTTGAAATCATCTCTGTGACACAATTGATAACTGTATTGCTAAATGAATGAATCTGCCTATTGCTTAATTCATTGCTTAGATCATGTTGTTAACCATGCTTGATTATGTAACTGAGTATGAGCACACTCATGATATTGTTTACATCTTGACCTGACTTGCTCCATACATATTGATTGACCCGATATGGTACCGTATACTGCTTGACTTGACCTGATGTACCATGACCTGACCCGTTACCTGATCTTGTGTCTAATGCCAACAAACCTGACATGTAGTCTTCATGGACCGTTCCTGTTGTCTATCTAGACAAACCTGTTTACCTGATCCTGCGTTGGCATTAGTTTCTTGATTACGGGATACCTGACTTGACATACACTTATAACTTGGGGGTATGGGGAAATCAAAGGTGAAACCTGACTCGTAACTCAACAGTTCACTACCTGTTCTGATCAGTTTTAGGCTAGGCCAGCCTTGGAATGATGATGCTGACATCATTCATCTGTACACATTCCTATTTGGTGCCTAGCGGCATGTCTCGGTTTCAGCCCGAGAATCTTGGGGCCGTGGTCCCGGGTATGTACGGGATACTATTGAGTTACCATTCCTGTTTGGTGCCTAGCGGCATGTCTGGGTTTCAGCCAGAGAATCTTTGGGCCGTGGTCCCGGGTATGTACGGGATACTATTAAGTTACATCGATGATTCATCAATTTGGTTTCAAAGACTTTAGAACAGAGAACCCGATAGAACAGTTTAGTTTACCCACTGCACACTACCCCGCACTGATCTGATTGATATTATTGTTACCCTTGCTTTATTCATGTTTATATTCGCATTGCCTGTTTATTATATTATTACTTGATGACTTGACGCGCTAACGTCTGGGTTTTGCATGGCCCAGATTCCGTATCGCTTTCGCAGTCTGAGTAGGAGTACTTCAGCCGACAGGCTGAGCTGTGAGTGTCAGTAGTAGTTAGCTTTTCTTTCTTGCATTTTATTCCTGATGTGAGCCCGCATTATGGGACATACATTCCAGTTATTTTGTATTGGATCTTTCGCTTCCGCATTTTATTATTCTTGACTCAGATTATCTTGGATTATGGACAAGTTTAGATAGTTTTATTTTGTTCTTGATATCTCTACAGCCGTAATGTGACTGTGGGTGGATACTTCCTACCCACAGGTAGCATGGTTGGCTATGTTATGTGCCCATTTTAGCGTACTCTGGGAAGCGGGGCGTGACATGGTTCTTTTGGTATCAGAGCCATAGGTTAGTTGGGTTGATGCTTTTGTAGTTGGTTATTGTACCTAATATATGAATCAGAATACCCGTGTTTAGGAAACATGTCCTGCCACCTTGCCGTTTACCATTCTTGAATCAAGTTCTTCCTGGTTATATCTTCTACGATGTGCAAACTTCCTTTGCATATCGACTCGAAACCTGATTCCTTGGTATCTCTAGGACTTAGGCGAGTTATGTAATTGTGGCTATGATACCGCGGCATAATAAGAGGTTCGTATGAGATCTTGACGAGATGGCGTTCCACTCCGTTGACATCAGAGACTTGATACGCATGAAGACGCGTTGAATGCTGCCATAATTCCATAGGAAAGTCATGAAGAGAATGCAGCTATTCCGGAACAAGAAATGGATTAAGTAAAGAGTGCCAACTTCCGAGCAGTCCTGCAGAGATAAGATTTGGGAGAGACCCCGACATGATCTTTCTGGAATACTACACAAGAAGACTTGGACCCAGGATCGGTCACATCATGCACACTTAGTAGGCCAGAGTTTGCCATCATCGACGAGATACGTTACGAGTGACCATGTTAATTTGTCAGGAGATCTTCAGAGAAGCGCCAAAGCGGAACTGTTCCGTCATTACTCCGAATAGGGTTGTCAAGCCGAGGATTCTTGTAACTGGTAATCCATAAGGAGAAATGGGGATCTAAGAGCAGAGGATGCCAGACCTTGGGCAAGTATCTTGCTCTGCCAGCCTTGGACGCACATGCACCTTTCGACTTTGAAGGAGGGGCACATCGACGACAGTTATTTATGATCCGCATCTTAATGATTTTGATAACGCGTTTCCGTTGTTTTGGATTTCGGTGTTTTGACGATTTGTTTAGGATTGATATTTTTGGTGCACCACAGTTGCACTTGATTTTTATTTTCATATATTTCTTATACCGATGTTGGTTTTTGTGCATACCCATTGAACTTGATTTGATATGTACACATTCCTTGATATTTGATTTTGCTTTCATATACTCAGATATGTTTGATTTGATTTCATGCATATGGTATGCACATGTTTTTGACTTATGCATTCGGTGTAGTTTACAGGAGCTTTCAGTACTTGATATGGTTTGTGCACGCAGATGCACATGCTTGTGAGTTTATATACTGCGGTGTACCTGATTTGATTTTGTGTATATCTTATACCGTCGATTTCGATTTTGATACTCGATATGTGTTTTCATGCACCCTAGTGCGCTGGGTTTATGTTTTCGTACACCTTATGCACTTGATTGGATTCTGCGCATACTTGGCGCATTAGATGTGATTTTGTGCACACCAGATGCACTAAATTGAGATTCTTCGTGCATGTCAGATGCACCTGATATTATCGTCGTGCACATTCGTTGCACTCGACATATGTTTTTGTGCACGCCCGTTGCACTTAGTTTTGATTCTGTGCACATTCGTGGCACCTGTATTGATTTCGTTTTCCGTGCGCACCAGACACACATGGCATTTTTATATGTCTTATTTGAGATTGATTTCAATTCGAGCATCATATTTTTGCGATATATATTACTCGGTTTAGTAACCGAGTAGGACTGGTCTGAGGACAACACCTGAGTATTTTGGCATGTATCGACATTCACGGAAGGGATTTTCAAAAAGAGCCATAGTCTCAATATTTTCATACGTGTCCATGACGACACGAGATTGTTACGAAGAAAACCCTTCTAAATTATTTTCAAAAGGCGGGACATACCTATTAAACAGAGGATATATATATAGCTATTTTCCTTATAATGAACGTCCGCTACTTGTGCCGTGATACAAGCATCGCACAGTGATTTGAAAAAGGTTTTCCATGCATTTCTATTTGGATGTTTTGATGATTTTACAAAGATGCGTAGTATATACATGTTATAGTCTTGAGTATATCATGTTGGTTTTTGTAATGGATTTTAACATGTGTATTTTCTCCATAACTCCGATGATTACGTGATGCTTGACGGAGTTTTGATTTTGAGTTTTACACTCGTTTTCATGCGCTTCCAATATGCTATGATATGTTTTATGTATTCATGATACTCGGAGCCTCGACGACTTGATTGTTTTAATGAAATGTTTTAGTTATTAGGGGTTTAAATTTAAATTCGGGGACCGAATTTATTTAAGAGGGGAAGATTGTAGCATTTCAGAAAATAAAATATTTTTTTTAGGAATTTAAATAATTAAAATAATAAATTTCATGAATATTATTAAAAATGTGAGAATTGGTTTTAATGGTATGGTTATATACTTGTAGTTTGGAAAATAAATGGGAAAATAAATATGAAGTATTGATTTTGAAAGAATTTAAGTAATTTAGATATTGTATAATTATTTATACCATTATTTGTATACAATGTTAATGTTGAACTTGATTAATATTTACTAAGTGCATTAATCTTGTCTAGGTTCTTGACATGCAACAAAACATGTTGCAAAAGACTTGTTGTATTTTTGTGTTGAACCATGGCTCTTCACTTTTATTTAAATGATTTTGTTTTAAGGTAAAAAGAATTTTCATAAGTGAAGGTGGGGACATAGAGGCATGAGAGCTTGGGTGAGAAGGAGGGAGAGAGTGAGAAGGTTCTAGGTTGAGCCCATTCCATTTATTTCCTCGTCTCCTCATTCCTCATCCTCCTTTCTTCTCCTCCTCCTTCTTCATCCTCCATCACCTCCTCTACCACCATACATCATCTCTAAATCCACACCAAAACCCCATGCTCCCTTCACAAAAATCACACTAAACCTTACTACAAACCCCTTAGTGGAATCAAAATTGGACTTTGAGCATTTGGGATCATCTAGGGCTTTTCCTTAGTTTCTCCATAAGGTAAATCCTAGACCCTTGGTTTAGATATTTAGTTTCTTTATGTCCTATTGTAGTTTGGAGTTAATCTATTATGGTTTGGTGATGTTAGAATTTTGCAAATTGAGGTTAGGGAATACTTTGGTGTTGTAAATGTGTAATTGAGTTCAATAGAGGCCAAAAAAGCCTTGTAGTGTTAGAAAATCCTGGACCAAACAGAGACTAAACCCCAAACTTGAACCTAGAAATTTGGCCGATATTGGATTTGTGAATTCTTGATGACTACAGGGAATCTGGAGCAATTTGGAAACTTTGTAGGATAATCAAACAACTTTATAGACCTAGTAGGACCACTATAAGACCGCCATAAGAAGACGAGACCAAGACTTCACATGGGGGCCGGCGAGACCAGGAATTATGCCATTCTCGCCGGGTCATTTTGGTGGAATGATGTTGTGTCTTTGCCAGTAGCTCTTACTACTCATAACCTAGCCCTTGTATTGTTAGTTTAGCCCATATTACCTAAGCAAAAATCTGGGAGCATTTTTGTGTTGGTTTTGATAATGTTTTTCGATTTCTAAAACTTGGTCTTTGGTATTTGAAATTGGTTTTGATCGTCTGACGTTTGTACATCAACGACGAAGATTATTTAGCTATTTTTGCATGTGTAGACTATAGGTTTTAACCTATGTGTGTTTCGTGTGCCGCTTTAGTTTTCGTATTCGATTCATGTTTACGATATAACATATTGAAAACTGTTGGTACCCCGCGAGGACTTCGTACGACAAGGGAGAGCGTGGCGTCATCGAATTCGGCAAGCGAGGATCGAGGTGAGTAGATGTATATCTACGTGGGAAGTCGGGTGGATGGCGTATAACACCCCCGCAACCGTAGAATAGGATATCTATATTATGTATATATATGGTTATGCGAGTTGGATACTTAGCGAATAGGATTTCTAGGAAACTGTAGGCTAGGTTAGGCATACTCGTAGAAAGATCTATCTCAAGTGTAGTTTGCTTTAGTCGTAAACCTTAGGATATGTGTTGTCACACACACGCATACACGCTTACACATGGTATTTATAATTGTGTGTATGTGTGCGTGTGTGTCTATATGTGTGTGTGTGTGATTATACACACACACACACACACACATATACACGTGAGATGATGATAGTATATGCTATATGGTATGATTTGATATGATCGGGCATGATGCCGTGAGATTATGATATGTGTTTGAGTCGAGATACTGTTTATGATATGATATAATAAAGGATCGTTGGACGATGTATATATGAAAACATGCGATAACATGTGACTCGATGAAATAATTGATTGTATGAGACCTTAGATCCGTACCCGTGATATTGATATAGTACAATGAGTGATACCGTACGAATGATGATATATATATGATATTTTGACCCTTACCCTTTACAAACCCTGCGCTAACGGAACCCTAATCGACGGATCGTACCATGAACCCTATACTAGTTATCATAAAGGAATTTAGAGAGATTATACCGATCGATCCGTGTCCATCGGTCTTCAACCTCTGTCCAAAGCTTCCCGCGGCTTCCTCGATCAAGTTTGTTCTCCGGTCTCCCCACATCGAAGAAGATCCACGTCGAGGGTTAATTATACGGGCTCCAGCCTCAAAACCGAAGCAACTCGGGTATCTAGTTTGCTAGCCTAGATAGCCAAGATGAAGTAGAGTGTGTGTGAATACTTTGTCTCAATACACCTAAGGATTCTCAACTCATGAGAGGGTTTGGGTGGAGGTTGAAGAAGTTGCTAAGAGTGAAGAAAGTGTGAAGCATTGGTTTTTGGCAAGTGAAGAAAAAAGACTCTGTTCTTTTGTTGTTTTGAGGTATTAGTGTTAAAGTAACTCAAGAAAATCTTCTGCACAAAATATCTTCCACCCACCCCTCACAAATATCTCACCACCCACCACAAGAAATCATCAATGCACCATGACACACCAAATGACTCATCTCAAGACACACCATGAGTCACCAAGAGTTAATGCTCACCAATGACTCATACCCTTGAGTCATGAATTGCCCATACCACAAAGATTTAGCAAAAATTCCATGACTTACACTTTTAACAATAAACATTAAACTAAATGTTTAAAGCAAGAAAAGAAATGGCAACCCTAAAGTTATCTTGTAACGAATTACAAGAATACCCATCATCCGTATATACAAACCCGCATCCGTATTCCGAATGAATACGAATACAATGAGACGATAAGAATCCAACAATATAATACTAGGATCCGGCTTAAACCAAAGCCCATTAGTATTATCCGTCCGATCATGATCCGTGCACAAGTGCACGTATATGATCGAACCCTACCATAAAACCATACGACCTCTACAACGTTTCGCCTGAACCAGGGAAACCCTCTGTGTGGGACTCTAAAGACCTGTCAATACGCTGGCAGTGGGTTTAACTACAAGCACGTCAGTGGCACTAGCTGTACGTAATAGCTACCCAGGTATTAACCGAAAGGGAGGCCGACGAGAAAACTCATCCTGAAACCACTACTGAGCCTGATAGTGACAATATCCGTACAGTCCGGTCCGTTTGTCTATGAGTATCGCATATCGAGTCTAGGGGGTGGATAAAGTCGGACCCTTAATAACGCGACATTTAGTGTCGGTATGAAACCCATCACCGCCTGAGAAACTACCGATCCTAGATCGGTAATTCTCAACAACCCCGGCCGAGGATTTCTGGTGATGGCCTCCCGTGTACAACACGACATCAACCCCCAATACCGGGAGAGGCGAATCCCCTGACGATCTGCTCACTGCCTCCATGTGGCTCAGGACTGTACCCAACTAAAACCTGTTTGCACGACTCCTTTGAGCAGTGGTAGGGTAGTAATCAATGCACAGTGGGAACTCACACGAGACAAATGACGGTCTCAGGTCGATAGACTAACTTGTACATATGTCACCAGGGAACTGCAATCTGACAATAGGTATGATACCAACTAGCATGTTCCCGGCGAGTCCGTCTGGTGTACTCATAACCCAATAAGTACATGTATGCATCTTAGGTGAACCAACAGACACCAATGGCTTGTGAGACCGGCCACCGCCCCTCGTCGGGGTCTCGATCAGTATACACTAGTCTACTCTGGAGTATCGATGCCCAATATCGAAACTCCCACGACTAGGGACTTTTAAGGATGTGCTTATAGACCCCAGCTCCCACATATATGATCGTCATCATACTGCTGGAAGTCAAGCAAGAATCCTATGGGCTCTATCAACATGTAATAGTGATCTCTAAAGCTACCTAAAGAAAGTACATGATGATAAAGACGAACCGGATAGCATACTATCATCTCGAGTAAGACCGTTCTACCGGTAGAGGTCCTCCTCCAATCATCGCAAATCGTGTGCCTGCGATCCAATAATTGACTTGAGGGCACTATAGCCAACCTCCCACTTGCACTTAAGGCTAATTATTGCGATGTCACATACTTATAGCTCGTGTGATTCCGAACACCCAACTTCTCTACTAATCAGTTTCACAAAGCTCGTTTGTAAAACTATGGTGTTCGAGAAACAGCCTCAGTGAGTGGATCCGCTCCAATGTTTCTCTCTTTATCTCAAGTTCATGGAGAAATCCATCTCCCGAAATGAGCAATACCTGTCTTAGAATATGTCTGGATATCTGACGGGACCCATTTCACAAATGAACTCCAAATCTAGCAAACTTCTTAGAATGTATCGTCCACTGAATTTAATCAGTATCCTGTGCCATGCCTCCCTCAGTATCAGCTTGGACCACTTTTCCAAACTACTGCCCCTCATCAAGAGGGAAAACTATAACTCTGACAGTCACTCTGTCATCCATGTCACCTTGGAAGCCTGGAATGATAACCGTTTCCCGAAGGAGGCTGTCGTTACTATATCCTTAGAACATCCACTTATGTTCATAAACTGCGTCCGAACGTTTCTCCAGGATTGGATTAATATAAATTTATTGCAGCTGGTGAAAAAACAATATTTGGTATGGTACTTGACATCTCATGATTGACTCAATTGCCTAAGCAAGTGATATGTCTATCATGCACATCCCTCTCCCCTTTAGTCTGTAAGACACCTTTAGAGGGTGACTCCATCACCTGCAGGTACACCACCTTGCCAGGAGTCGTCCATTCTAAATACCTTTAGAATACTGTCTAAGTACCCAGATTGGGAAACTACCTAAATCTAAATCTAAAACCATAGATCTAGTAACCAGAATGCCTAATATTATATCCATATCCCATGTGGAGAAACCACTATGTGACAACCACAGTATAATCGACCGTAGTATAGGAATATCACATCCTACAAGTGTATGTCATCCAAATACTAAGACCTCACACCCGACTACCTTCTTAATACTTCCATCGCCTATTCTGATGAAATCAAAACTTATGACTGTCACATTAAAAATAGATGATCTATCTCCGCTATATCTGCTCTAGTCTATAAATAGACATAAGCTACTTGTCCACTATGCTTCCGCTGCTCCCACTGATCACAACAACCCTCTGGCAGAGTCATATACACGTGCACTTCTAAAGCTAGTTTAGAATGACTCTATACTCATCCTCTTTCCGGGTCTCATAGTCTAGAACTGTCGGGATACCTACAACGGCTGCAAGGTTTCAGGAGGCATCGTCCATGCTAATTTCAAATTTTTTCCGTTCTAGATAACCCTAGCCATGAATCTTTAACTAGAGAATCAAACTAAACTTCATGTTAACAACTTAACATCTAAGAGTTAGGGATTACAACCTTTGTAGTCCGTTCCTTCACTTCATAAGCTCTGAGTTGAGGTCCCTTCGCTGCGATCATCAAGCTCCTGGACTCTATAGAGGTTCCATGAGGTGAATGGACATCCTTGCCTGAAGACTTCACAATCCAAGATGATCTACCTTGAGGAATCACAAACCCAAGCTCTCACTTCACTAATGAGGTATTAGTGAAGCAAACACCCTAATCTAAGTGGCTAGAATAGATGAGGATGACGAAGTAGGAATTTTGCTCTCTTTAGTTTTTCGTTTTCTCTTAATCATTCATCACAAAATAAAAAGCTAGAAAGCTTTTGTGAGGAGGAAAAAGAAGATCAAGTGTGATGAATGAAAATGAATTATTGTGTGAGGTTTGATCAGTCGAAAATATTGCATTCTTAATGTAAGTCCATATTGCCATCCCTGGTACTTACGAGGAGGCGGAAACGGTATAACAATCAAAAATTGTCATGAGGAGCAACATGGACTACACAAGGTCGGGATCGTGTCTAAACTAAACTAGCAAGCATACAAAGGAGCGTTAGCTACTCGGATGAAATGGTTATAACTAACTTGAACTCCTTCTTCTTGAAACCTTGTAGAGGCTGATGGTTCTCTCCTCGTTGCCTTCTTCCGTCAAAGATGGATCCACCTGAGGGTTCAACCTTCGGGCTCTTCCTCGAACTTTGAGTGAACTAGGATCTCCGACTTACTAAACCTTGAACCCTAGAGAGAGTAGAGTGTATCTATAGGGTGCTTTCTTTTCAAGGAGAGGGATTCTCAACACATGAGAAGGATTCTCCTTGAGCTTGAGGAAGAAGAAGATGAAATGAGGAGAGAGAATGAGCTATTTTCCTCTTGCAACCATAACAAAAGGAAAAACAATTATCTAATTAATAATAATAAATCAAAATGAAATAGTTGATGGTTGTATTTGGAATGACCACTATCATAACTTCAATAAATGAATGTAAGCAAGAATCAAGGAGTATCCTTGCAAAGCAATGATGATGGTTAACATTCAACCATGTTCAACAAGTCAACCATGGTCAACAAGTCAACCATGGTCAACAAGTCAACAAAATCAACCATAACATTATTTCATTTAATTACTGTTATTAATTGATATTTCATAAATCCATTAGGGTTTGGAAAAAGACGACTGTCAACTGTGCATACGCACCCGTTCCGAAACCCTAATGAAAAATGTCATCCTCCGCCTCAAGCAACTGTGCATACACACCTGCATTCTCGTTCCGAGGAACAAGAATACTAAGAGATAAAAAGCAACCCCGAAACATATACCAGTATCTGGCTCAAACCAGAGCCTGCCAGTATAATCCGTGCGGACTCCAAACGTGCACAAGTGCGCGGATGAGAACGAACCCTGCCGCAAAACCATGCGACCTCTACTCTATTTTGCCCAGAGGCGAATAGCCCTCTGTGTGGGACTCTAAAGACTCGATACTACGCTGGCAGTGGGTTTAACCACAGACCGCAAGCGGCACTAGCTGTGCGTAACGGTCCCCAGGTAGAAGCCGATAAGAAGACTGACGAGGTAAAACCCATCTGAACTCCTACTGAGTCTGAATGTGACAATCTCCGTACAGTCCGGTCTGTTCGTCTGATACATCGCATGTCTGGCCTAGGGGGCGGTAAACGTCAGTCCCCCAATAGCGGTACAAGTCGTGTCGGAGTGAAGCCCAAAACACACTGAGATAACATTGGAAACCCACCAGTATATCTCGCTTGCCCTGGCCAGGGACTACTCGTGTAATGGCTCTCCTAGACACAGGGCGATGTCGACTCCCAATACCGGGAGAGACGAATCCTGTCTAACCGCCACAGCCTCCAAGTGCTTCGGGACTGCACCCAACTACCACCTGTTTGCACGACTCCTTTGAGCCGTGGTAGGGTAGTAGTCAAAGTACAGTGGGAACACACTCGAGGAGAAGTGGCAGTGTCAAGTCAGCGGACTAAGCTGTACTCATGTCACCTGGGAACTGATAACTGACGATAGGTATAAAGACCAACTAGTCAGTTCCCGACGAGTCCTGTCCAGTGTACTCGTAACCTAACGAGCACCCGCATACTATCTCAAGTACGACGTACTGACGGCTGTGGGACAGACTGTCTCCCACACTGGGATGAGAAGCGCATGCGCTAGTCTACTCCGGAGTATCGATGCCCTGTCTCAACAGTCCTACGACTATGGACCTACATAAGGATGTGCTTATAGATTACCCAGCCCCCACTAGTGTGACTGCCATCACAACGCTAGTAATCAAGCAAAGATCCTAAGGGCTCCACTAATGTGTATAGGTGATATCGCAAAATAAACACATGTACACATTGAAGTAGAAACAAACCAAGTAGCATACTACCATTTTGAGCAAGATTGTATATACAAGGTGAATATCCCAAGCTTCCATTAAGTAATATACAAACCAGTATGATACAGTAATGGCCTCTAGGGCATATACACTAACAATCTCCCACTTGCACTAAGGCCATGAACTGGCGTATCGAAGACCTATCATCTCGATCAGCCGCTCGAACTGAGTCTGGGGCAGGGCCTTGGTGAATGGATCTGCAGTGTTTTCTTCTGAAGTAACTCTCCGAACCTCGATCTCCTTTCGATCCACGATCTCTCTGATCAGGTGATACCGCCTCAAGATGTGTCTGGATCTTTGATGGGACCTGGGTTCCTTTGCTAAAGCTATAGCCCCGTTGTTGTCGCAATACAGAGGTATTGGATCAACAATGGACGGAACCACCTGAAGTTCTTTCAAGAACTTCTTTATCCAGACTGCTTCTTTTGCGGCATCAGATGCAGCGATATATTCCGCTTCCATCGTCGAGTCTGCAACGGTTTCCTGTTTGGAACTCTTCCAACACACCGCCCCTCCATTGAGGGTAAAGACAAAACCCGACATGGACTTGGAATCATCCTTGTCACTCTGGAAGCTGGAGTCAGCAAAGGCCTCGATCTGGAGGTCTTTTCCGCCATACACCAAGAACATCTCCTTAGTCCTTCTCAGGTACTTGAGAATGTTCTTTACCGCTATCCAGTGCTTCTCCCCAGGGTTTGACTGATACCGGCTTACTACACTCAGTGCATAAGCTACATCTGGTCTGGTACACAACATCGCATACATTATAGAGCCTACCGCAGAAGAGTAGGGTATAATAGACATGCGATCCCTCTCCAAATCAGTCTTGGGAGACATCTCTTTAGATAGGGTGATCCCGTGACAAGCCGGTAGGTTACCGCGCTTGGAATCTTCCATACTGAATCTCTTTAGTATAGTGTCGATGTACCTGGACTGTGAAAGTCCTAATATCCTCTTGGATCTATCACGATGGATCCGGATCCCCAGGATGTAAGAGGCATCACCCAGGTCTTTCATGGAGAACCTGTGTGACAAGAATCCCTTGACAGATTGTAGCATAGGAATGTCATTTCCTATTAAGAGAATGTCATCCACGTATAATACGAGGAATACTACAGTTCTCGCTACAAATCTACAATAGATGCATGGTTCATCTGGATTTTTGATAAAGCCAAATTTCTTGACTGTCTCATCAAAACAGATGTTCCAACTCCGCGATGCCTGCTTTAGTCCATAAATGGACTTAAGCAACTTGCACACCTTTCCGCTGCTCCCACTCTGAATGAAACCCTCTGGCTGATCCATATAGACACACTCCTCTAAATTTCCATTTAGAAAAGCGGTCTTTACGTCCATCTGCCAAATCTCATAATCGTGGAAGGCAGCAATGGAAAGAAGGATCCGAATGGATTTCAGCATAGCCACTGGAGAAAAGGTTTCGTCATAGTCCAAACCAGGTCTTTGACGGAAACCCTTTGCTACAAGTCTAGATTTATAGGTCTCAACCTGTCTATCTACACCAATCTTCCTTTTGAAGATCCACTTGCATCCTACGGGTTTTACCCCGTCTGGAGCAATGTCCAACGTCCATACTTTGTTGGTGTACATGGACTCCATTTCGGTCCGCATTGCATCCAGCCATTTTACCTAGTCAACGCTCTGAACGGCCTGCTGGAAGCTAGTAGGCTCATCATAATCTATGATGCAATCCTCTCTATCCCCGTCTATGAGAAAACCGTAGTATCTCTCGGGCGGATGAGACTGCCTACTACTCCTGCGGAGCGGCATAGGAATGTCCTGTTCATTTGAACCTTCTGGTTCCACTAAACTTTCAGTAATAGTTCGTGGTTCTAGAATTTCTTCCAGTTCTACTGTGCTCCAACTAATTTCCTTTTCTAAGAACTGGTATTCTAGAAAATGAGCATGACGAGAAACAAGAACTTTTTGTTCCTTATCGCAGTAGAAGAAATATCCCTTGGAGTTCTTTGGATATCCCACAAACTTGCACTGTACTGAGCGTGCCTCGAGCTTGTCCGCATGCTGCTTTTTGACAAAAGCTGGACATCCCCATATTTTAATGTGATTAAGATGGGGCCTCTTCCCACACCACATCTCATATGGTGTGGTAGGCACAGTTTTAGTGGGAACTCGGTTCAAAAGGTACGCAGCTGATTCTAGCGCATACCCCCAGAAAGATCGCGGTAACTCAGCATTACTCATCATGGACCGTACCATATCCAATAGGGTCCGGTTCCGTCTCTCCGATATACCGTTATGTTGCGGAGTGTATGGAGGAGTAAGTTGAGAGAGAATTCCATTCTCTTTTAAGTAATTCAGGAACTCGGCACTTAAGTATTCTCCACCTCGATCCGATCTTAGAATCTTGATACTTTTGCCGGTTTGTTTTTCTACTTCATTCTTATATTCCTGGAATTTTTCAAAGGCTTCCGACTTATATTTCATTAAGAAGACATAACCGTACCTTGAAAAGTCATCCGTAAAAGTAATGAAGTAAGAATAACCGCTTCGTGCATGTGTAGACATTGGACCGCACACGTCGCTGTGTACGAGTCCCAAGAGATCGCTCGCTCTTACTCCGTGTCCAGTGAACGGAGTCTTCGTCATCTTTCCTTTGGGACAGGATTGACAAGTGGCATACGATTGATATTCGAACGGATCAAAATATCCTTCTGTATGTAACTTAGTCAACCTTCTCTCATTGATGTGACCCAGTCTACAATGCCATAAGAAAGTCTGATTTATATCTGGAGACTTTCTTTTGTGTGTATTCTGGACATTGAAAATCTGTGGTTGGTTTAATACATATATACCATTGCTCAGTGTACCTGACCCAATCAGCACTTGATTAAGGTGAATGTTTACAACATTACTTACAAACGCAAATTCATAACCTTCTTTAGAAACTAAAGATACAGAAATGATATTACAAGTTGCGTTGGGTACAAAAAAACAATTACGCAAAACCAAAACATGTCCATCCGACAATCCCAGGTGATAGTCCCCCACGGCTTTAGCATCCATGCTAGCTCCGTTTGCAACTCTGAGGGTCATGTTACCTGCCTTCAAAACACTATGATTTCTCAACGCCTGCAATGAATTACAGATATGAGATCCTGATCCGGTATCCAATACCCAGGAAGTAGAGTTTATCGAAAGACAATTTTCAATAACATACACACCTGAAGCTGAAGCCGCAACCTGCTTCAGTTCCTGTGTCCTGGCTTTCCAAGCCCTGCAATCCTTTTTCCAGTGTCCACTTTTGTGACAATAGAAGCATTCCTCTTTACCCACCAGTTTCCCCGCCATTGTTGCCTTTTCTTTTCCCTTCTTTTCCACTTTACCAACACCGCCCCTTGGTTTGGCGGGGGCTTTCTTCCTCTTTCCCTTGGCTCTCGCCTTGGACCTAGAAGAAGAAGATCCCCCTACAAACAAAGTGGGTGTTTCCCTACTTTTCTGTAGGGTGCCCTCTGCGCTCCTCAGCATGTTGAGGAGTTCTGAAAGTTCAACTTCCTTTTCTTGCAAGTTGAAATTCAGTATGAACTGGGCGTAAGTGGAAGGAAGGGACTGGAGAACTAAGTCCGTATAGAGCTCACTCTCCAATGTGGTCCCAAGTTCTGCGAGCTCCTCAATGTAGCCAATCATCTTAAGCACGTGTTCCGCTACTGATGATCCGACGGCCAATCTTGCCGAAAACAACTTCTTCGACACTTCGTATCTTGCGATACGGGACTGCTCTCCATACAGTTCTTTTGTATGGAGAAATATGGATTCTAGGTCCATATTCTCGTGCCTTCTCTGATGTTCGTTGTCCATAGAGAAAAGTACGAGGCACTTGGCCTTCGCGCAATCAATCTCCCAAGTCTTACGGATTTCCTTATCCGCGACGCTGGAGGTGGGACTTGGGACGAGGGGGGCTTTGGTGGTAAGAAGATACCCCAGCTTGTCATAAGTGATTGCCATTTTGACATTCCTGAGCCAATCTTTGTAGTTTGGCCCTGTCAGTATGTTTTTATCTAACAGTAACTTAAGTCCAGTCATGTTGAATGGTCGCTGCAGGAGAGAGAGAAGGAACACTCAGCACGATGCTCTTGCAAGTTTAGAATGGTTTTTAATTTTGTCTAAACAGGATGGCAACCACTGTCTCTCGAATCCCTCCTCAAACCACAAAGGAAGAATTAGCCGGGATCAATCCCACCGCATAATACTTGCTTAACCGTTCAGCCAGGCCAGTGTCGGTACTTCGAGGGAGGTTTTCCAACGCTTTCGCGAAGTTCCTTAATTTAAGAACCTCTTTTCCCTGGGGGCGTAGCCCCGCTAACATCTTTCTCGACACCTACTAGGTTTATAGCATTGATCGTTTAGTGAGAAATTTCCCGAGGAGTAGCATATACTCACAGTAGGATCGGGATCCAAATATCATCGCGTGACGAAAATGAAGGAATCCTACCATTATCGACACACTCCAAATGGTATGCAAATCTAGCAAGTTTCAGTACTTATGAAACTCCCGATGTGGATTTTTGCCCCATGCTCTTATGACCTTGACTTTGGCCAAAATATCATAAGTCACATGTCAAGTTCTACCCGTCACTATCCAGGTTAATTTGGATCCATTCGTACCTACCCTTGACTTTGGCCAAAATGGCAGTACGACTGTCCCAAATCAACGCATCTATCTATGCTACACATGAATACCCAATAGCTACCAATCACTATGCCTTGACTTTAGCCAAAATACATAGCTTGAATACTTTTGTCTATTCATGTGAAATGACGGAAGGCTACGAATGGTTTTGGTAAAACCGTGAACGTAGTGAACTTGATATAATCGATGGAACGAGATAGCTTTTAAAAGGAGTGGCTCAAGCTCCGTATTTTAAAAGTTATTTTTAAAAGAACCGAGTGGTTTTTCGAAAGTGTTCCAACGACTTTAGCTTGGTTTATTATCTTGCATTAGTTCTTTTAATGCGTGATATTCTTGCATTAGTACTTTTAATGCGTCCCATCATTTAATCCTACCATTGCAGAAAACAACCAAAATATGACGTACGCTTATGCCATATGCATTCGCCACGGGGCCCCGTCATCACCCGTTAGGTTACTTAACTAACGACAGAGAGGGGGCTGGGCTAGCGCGGCTGTAAAACATAAGCAACGCCTAAATAGAAAGCAATGATAGACATTACAGATCACAGATGAATACATTGGATATACTAGCAATCCGCAATCCTTTCGAGCCTGCAACGAAAAGCGGATTACACGGTCGCGGTGAATAGCCAAATACCCTATCCAAGACCCCTACGGGTGCGGCAAACTACCCGCCAAATATCCGAAGTGGAGCAACCTCCCTCAACGCCGTGAGTAGGCCACTCGGCACTTCGAGATACCCGGTAGTTTGTGCACCCCACCACGGGTCTATCCTAGGAGCAAAAACAGTAAAAAGAATTATACAATGACGGCTACAACCTTGACCCGGTTGTGCGGCCATACAAATAATATTATTACATCAATTTACATTTACAATGAATGAATGAAAAGAAAACACTCGTCTCACATCCACCCCGCCTATTCACCCGCGACAATCCAACGCATTCATATACACAAACCATCATCAACACAGATCATAGAGATGTGTAACCCCGGCTAACCATCACATAGCAATTAGCCGACGTTCAATACATTCAAACATCACAGATATAACCAATATAGCCAAAGTGTAGCGGAGTTCGAAAAAAATACGGATTTATAGCACCCCAAAAGTAAATTTCTGTTCTGGAAAATCTGGGCACATATCACATATCTCAAAAATCCCAAAACCAAGCCACAAATACACTGCACCAAAATCGAGGCAGAGAGGAGACAAGACGGCCGCGGTTCCGCGGCAATAGCTTGCTATTGCCGCGGAAACGCGGTCGTTTGGTCAGATCTCTGGCTCGTTTTTGGTGGGTGTCTTCACAAAACCCTGAGATGATTTATGGAGTATAACAAATTTTGTTTTGTCCAGAAAAAATTTTGACAGAAACTAGGGTTTTTGAAAACTCGGTTTTTTGTGATTTTTCCGTTTCGAACTTCCATACACTTCGCTACCAAGCTAGTTTAAGTTTAGTTAGGCTCTGATACCACTGTAAGTCCATATTGCCATCCCCGGTACTTACGAGGAGGCGGAAACGGTATAACAATCAAAAATTGTCATGAGGAGCAACATGGACTACACAAGGTCGGGATCGTGTCTAAACTAAACTAGCAAGCATACAAAGGAGCGTTAGCTACTCGGATGAAATGGTTATACCTAACTTGAACTCCTTCTTCTTGAAACCTTGTAGAGGTTGATGGTTCTCTCCTCGTTGCCTTCTTCCGTCAAAGATGGATCCACCTGAGGGTTCAACCTTCGGGCTCTTCCTCGAACTTTGAGTGAACTAGGATCTCCGGCTTGCTAAACCTTGAATCCTAGAGAGAGTAGAGAGTATCTATGGGGTTCTTTCTTTTCAAGGAGAGGGATTCTCAACACATGAGAAGGATTCTCCTTGAGCTTGAGGAAGAAAAAGATGAAATGAGGAGAGAGAATGATTATGATAGAATGAGCTATTTTCCTCTTGCAACCATAACAAAAGGAAAAACAATTATCTAATTAATAATAATAAATCAAAATGAAATAGTTGATGGTTGTATTTGGAATGACCACTATCATAACTTCAATAAATGAATGTAAGCAAGAATCAAGGAGTATCCTTGCAAAGCAATGATGATGGTCAACATTCAACCATGGTCAACAAGTCAACCATGGTCAACAAGTCAACAAAATCAACCATAACATTATTTCATTTAATTACTATTATTAATTGATATGTCATAAATCCATTAGGGTTTGGAAAAAGACGACTGTCAACTGTGCATACGCACCCGTTCCGAAACCCTAATGAAAAACCTCATCCTCCGCCTCAAGCAACTGTGCATACACACCTGCATTCTCGTTCTGAGGAACAAGAATACTAAGAGATAAAAAGCAACCCCAAAACATATACCAGTATCTGGCTCAAACCAGAGCCTGCCAGTATAATCCGTCCGGACTCCAAACGTGCACAAGTGCGCGGATGAGAACGAACCCTGCCGCAAAACCATACGACCTCTACTCTGTTTTGCCCAGAGGCGAATAGCCCTCTGTGTGGGACTCTAAAGACTCGATACTACGCTGGCAGTGGGTTTAACCACAGACCGCAAGTGGCACTAGCTGTGCGTAACGGTCCCCAGGTAGAAGCCGATAAGAAGACTGACGAGGTAAAACCCATCTGAACTCCTACTGAGTCTGAATGTGACAATCTCCGTACAGTCCGGTCTGTTCGTTTTATACATCGCATGTAGGGCCTAGGGGCGGTAAACGTCAGTCCCCCAATAGCGGTACAAGTCGTGTCGGAGTGAAGCCCAAAACACCCTGAGATAACATTGGAAACCCACCAGTATATCTCGCTTGCCCTGGCCAGGGACTACTCGTGTAATGGCTCTCCTAGACACAGCGCGATGTCGACTCCTAATACCGGGAGAGACGAATCCTGTCTAACCGCCACTGCCTCCAAGTGCTTCGGGACTGCACCCAACTACCACCTGTTTGCACGACTCCTTTGAGCCGTGGTAGGGTAGTAGTCAAAGTACAGTAGGAACACACTCGAGGCGAAGTGGCAGTGTCAAGTCAGCGGACTAAGCTGTACTCATGTCACCTGGGAACTGATAACTGACGATAAGTATAAAGACCAACTAGTCAGTTCCCGACGAGTCCTGTCCAGTGTACTCGTAACCTAACGAGCACCCGCATACTATCTCAAGTACAACGTACTGACGACTGTGGGACAGACCGTCTCCCACACTGGGATGAGAAGCGCATGCGCTAGTCTACTCCGGAGTATCGATGCCCTGTCTCGACAGTCCTGCGACTAGGGACCTACATAAGGATGTGTTTATAGATTACCCAGCCCCCATTAGTGTGACTGCCATCACAACGCTGGTAATCAAGCAATGATCCTAAGGGCTCCACTAATGTGTATAGGTGATATCGCAAAAAAACACATGTACACATTGAAGTAGAAGCAAACCAATTAGCATACTATCATTTTGAGCAAGATTGTATATACAAGGTGAATATCCCAAGCTTCCATTAAGTAATATACAAACCAGTATGATACAGTAATGGCCTCTAGGGCATATACACTAACACTTAACACATTAATTTCCATATTCTTTCTAATCATCTAAAGGTGTTTGGTATAAATATATCACATATTAGCAATTTGTCTGCAAAATATCAAATAACATGTGTTATACATTATAACCTGCATTATGAGGGAAATTGTGTGTTTATTACTACAAGCATGATTTTGTATATCTCAGCATATTTTATCGAGATTATGTGCAGAAAATTCTTCAGGTAAAAGAACCGGAATCGCAAAAGTGCCGATAAAGTGCAGCAAGTCAAAGACTTGAAATCTGGCAGCAAAGAACATCAAAAGACAACACCAAACATATGCAGAAAAATTACGCAAAGATCTCCCTATATGGCCACGGATCTGCGGTCGATCCAGGCCGAGTCGCCGCGGTTCCACGGCCGAGTTGACTCGTTGGCGTTCGAGACTTGTCCAGAATCATCCTTGTAATGGCCTAGCTTCCTCAAGACGCTACAATTCCATGTGGCATGTTCTGGAAGGCTCTGCATAACAACCAAGCTTATGAGAGAAGATTAAATGAGTGGCTATAAAAGGGGATCTAGATCTATAATTTGGGGTTGTTCAATAGTTTGTTAATTAGTGGTGAATTAGTTACACATTTGTGTAAGCCCACGTTACCTCTCCCGGTACTTACGGGCTTGCGGAAATGATGAAAAACGATTTTTCAAGAGGAGGTAATGTAACACCCGAGTCCAATGCTACTAATTTCAGTTACCGTTTGAACGTAGTGTGGCACTTATTTCATTTATCTTGCTTGATTGTTACTTATTGTAAAATTTATCCCGTCAATTCAATTCTGCATATAACAATTTTTGGCATCTAAAATAAAATTAAAAATATTCATCTTGGCCTACTTGACACCCCTAACCCTGTCGTAGCGTCCGTGAATCGTGTTCTCGTCCTGTTCAGTGAAACGGGCGAGTTTGGACGGCTACGCGTACGTAAGTGTTTTCGTTTTGGGGGTATGCTTTTTTATTGTAAAATACTTCATTTTAAATTTTGGATACCGCCTAAAATTTTCTTATTTCAATTTCAAAATTTTGGACCCGACCCGGGCGCAATTTGGAAATGTTTTACTTTGCGCCAAAATCCCAAATTTCTAATATTTTAAAACCGTCAAAATATTTTAAACTATATACTATATTTTCATATCTTATAAATCTTTTATTTAAATTTTCCTAACCCCCACTTATCCCCCTCAACGAATCAGCGCCTGTAAAATACCGTGGGCCCCACCTCCTCTCGATCTCTCCCCCCCCGTATCTCTCTCCATCTCTCTCCTCTCTCTCTCTCCCCCGTATCTCTCTCTCTCCCCGTATCTCTCTCTCTCTTCTATATAAATTCCTTTCTTCCCTCCTCCCTTTCTTTTTTTTAAATGCTGAAACCCATCGCGCGAACAATAGCCGCCTCACCCCCTTCGCCGCCGCAGCCCCAACGCCGACGCCCTCATTTCCAGTCGCATCGCCTCCTCGCCCTTGACCGATCCACCGCACCTCCCTCCTCCTCTTCCCTTCTTCCCGTGCACCCTGCACCTGCACCGCGGCCACCTGCAACCCCCTGCACGCGTCTGCGCCGCCGGTGACCTCGTCCCCGTGTCCCCGGTCTTCGTGCGCACCCAGTAAGCTTCTTCTCCTCTCCTCCTCTTTTCCTTTCTTCTTTTCCTTCTCCATCAAGGTTTTCTTGATCTGCAGTTTGGTCGCTGTCGTCGTAGGCCACCGCCGGAGCTCCGTCGACACGGTCGACCGTCACCACCCGTCCAATAGATCCTCGTAAGCATTCCCTTCTCCACCCTCCTTCCCATCATCTTTGCTTTCTTTTCTTTCTTGTTTCAATTCTTGACATTCGCTGTTTTTGGGTTCGCCGGAATCCGGTGATGCTGGCGACGTGTCCCAACGTTCCAGCGTGGTACCCCGACCCTTATGGCTTCACTGTTCGTCGTTTGGGTTCATTCCGTGAACCCTGCGCCCGTCGCGAGTTTTCCCCGCCGACGTTTTACGTTCTGTTTTCCCGATTCGCGACCCGTCGAGGCAAGTACCCCTTGCTACATGCTAAACAATATTTACATACATATTAATGACACCCTAAACCTATAAATTTAACTTTGGTACGATCATTTCTCTTTTTCGTGTTCAATATTGTTATATAACATTTTATCTTTCAAACTTGGAACCTATAGATGTAGATATCATTGCATCCCTGAAGTCTTAACTGGTAACATGATTAAACGGCTATAATTGTCTTACTGCATTCTTATAATGTTGAAATCATCTATGTGACACAATTGATAACTGTATTGCTAATTGAATGAATCTGCCTATTGCTTAATTCATTGCTTAGATCATGTTGTTAACCATGCTTGATTATGTAACTGAGTATGAGCACACTCATGATATTGTTTACATCTTGACCTGACTTGCTCCATACATATTGATTGACCCGATATGGTACCGTATAATGCTTGACTTGACCTGATGTACCATGACCTGACCCGTTACCTGATCTTGTGTCTAATGCCAACAAACCTGACATGTAGTCTTCATGGACCGTTCCTGTTGTCTATCTAGACAAACCTGTTTACCTGATCCTGCGTTGGCATTAGTTTCTTGATTACGGGATACCTGACTTGACATACACTTATAACTTGGGGGTATGGGGAAATCAAAGGTGAAACCTGACTCGTAACTCAACAGTTCACTACCTGTTCTGATCAGTTTTAGGCTAGGCCAGCCTTGGAATGATGATGCTGACATCATTCATCTGTACACATTCCTATTTGGTGCCTAGCGGCATGTCTCGGTTTCAGCCCGAGAATCTTGGGGCCGTGGTCCCGGGTATGTACGGGATACTATTGAGTTACCATTCCTGTTTGGTGCCTAGCGGCATGTCTGGGTTTCAGCCAGAGAATCTTTGGGCCATGGTCCCGGGTATGTACGGGATACTATTAAGTTACATCGATGATTCATCAATTTGGTTTCAAAGACTTTAGAACAGAGAACCCGATAGAACAGTTTAGTTTACCCACTGCACACTACCCCGCACTGATCTGATTGATATTATTGTTACCCTTGCTTTATTCATGTTTATATTCGCATTGCCTGTTTATTATATTATTACTTGATGACTTGACGCGCTGACGTCTTGGTTTTGCATGGCCCAGATTCCGTATCGCTGTCGCAGTCTGAGTAGGAGTACTTCAGCCGACAGACTGAGCTGTGAGTGTCAGTAGTAGTTAGATTTTCTTTCTTGCATTTTATTCCTGATGTGAGCCCGCATTATGGGACATACATTCCAGTTATTTTGTATTGGATCTTTTGCTTCCGCATTTTATTATTCTTGACTCAGATTATCTTGGATTATGGACAAGTTTAGATAGTTTTATTTTGTTCTTGATATCTCTACAGCCGTAATGTGACTGTGGGTGGATACTTCCTACCCACAGGTAGCATGGTTGGCTATGTCACGTGCCCATTTTAGCATACTCTGGGAAGCGGGGCGTGACATGGTTCTTTTGGTATCAGAGCCATAGGTTAGTTGGGTTGATTCTTTTGTAGTTGGTTATTGTACCTAATATACGAATCAGAATACCCGTGTTTAGGAAACATGTCCTGCCACCTTGCCGTTTACCGTTCTTGAATCAAGTTCTTCCTGGTTATATCTTCTACGATGTGCAAACTTCCTTTGCATATCGACTCGAAACCTGATTCCTCGGTATCTCTAGGACTTAGGCGAGTTATGTAATTACGGCTATGATACCGCGGCATAGTTACAATGCGGCACTCTATTTATGTATCTTGGAGTTCTAGCCTTGATCTATATTTTGAATCTATCATCATGCTAATGTTGGGTATTTTGATTTCAGGAATATGGCCGGTAAGAATTTGAAGACATACCAAAGACGTGTGGACAAAGCCGCCATGCTGGGAGTGATAAGGGAAATGCTGGAGAATCAAAAGAGACAGACCGAGCTGAAGCCGTCGTCTGCACTGAACCAAACGTCCGTATGTAGAAGTGTTCCGGTGAACAGACGCAGCATAGCACCAATGAAGAAAACAATTGTGGTTGATCGGAAGAGGAGCGTGATTTGTAACTACTGCCATGTACACGGACATGTGCAAAAGGATTGTCGAAGGAGGCTGGGACTCTGTTTTGTTTGTGGAGCGGCAGATCACGCCGTTAGCACTTGTCCGTCGAAGCTTCGTACGAGGGATGATATTCAGAAGCCTCCGCAGAGACCGTTCCAGGGACAGAAATAGCTGACTCAAGGACCTAATCAGGCTCGAGCTTTTACCTTGACAGCTAAAGAAGCTATGGCGTTAGGAGAAGTTGTTTCAGGTACTCTACTCGTTCATGGTTTTCCCGCATTAGCGTTATTTGATTCTGGTGCATCCTATTGTTTTATGTCATCCAAGTTTTTAACTACACACTCGATTGACTGCACGACCCTGTCAAGTTTCTGGGACATACACACTGGGAATAGGAAAATCATAGCTAGTAGGGAATGTAAAGATTGTACAGTTGTTGTTGCGGACGGGAGCTTTTTGCAGATTTCTTGGTGATTGATACGGGCAGCTACGAGGTCGTCTTGGGAATGGATTTTCTTGGCACTTTCCACGCTCACATTGATTGTAGGGCAAGGAAGGTAATTTTCCAGATTCCCGGACATCCCGAGTTTAGCTTCACTGGAGGAAGCAGTTCTGTCAGGCCAGTCGAGTTTAGGGCTAGGCCGACAAACAACATTCTTGCATCTATGGAAGTCGATAAAAGTGAAGAACCGGCTGTTGTTCACGATTTTATGGACGTGTTTGAAGATATATCGGGTTTACCGCCGAAGCGAGACGTGGAGTTCGCAATTGATCTTATTCCTGGTGCAGCGCCAGTATCCAAAGCGTATTATCCAATGGCACCAGTAGAGTTGGAAGAAGTCAAGAAACCGGTTGCTGAATTGCTTGAGAAGGGTTGGATTCGAAGCAGTAACTCGTCTTGGGGAGCTCCAGTTCTTCTAGTAAAGAAGAAGGATGGCATAAGAAGGATGTGCATCGACTATCGAGAATTAAACCGGGTGACTATTAAGAATAAGTACTCGATCCCTCGCATTGGCGAACTTTTCGAGCAGCTTAGTGGCGCGAGGGTATTCTCGAAGCTGGATTTGCGATCCGGATATCATCAGGTCCGAGTGAAAGCAGAAGATATTTGCAAGACGGCGTTCCGAACTCGGTATGGACATTACGAATACTTAGTGATGCCCTTCGGAGTAACGAATGCGCCGGCAGTATTCATGGACTTGATGAACCGAATTTTTTCGCCATTCTTGGATCAGTTTATTGTGGTATTCATTGACGATATTCTGGTTTACTCGAAGAGTATTGAAGAGCATGCTGAGCATTTGAAGATCGCACTGCAAACGTTGAGACAAGAGAAGTTGTATGCGAAGATGAGTAAGTGCGAGTTTTGGCTGGAGGAATTAAAGTTTTTGGGGCATGTTGTGTCTGGAAATGGAATTGCCGTCGATCCAGAAATGATTGCAGCAGTTCGAGATTGGCCGATTCCAACGAATGTTATGGAGATAAGAAGTTTTCTTGGACTCGCCGGGTATTACAGAAGATTTGTGGAGAACTTTGCTCGTCTGGCGGAGCCGTTAACCAAGCTTACGCGCAAGGAGGTACCTTTTGTATGGACGGACAAATGTGCGTTAGCTTTCGAGACGTTGAAGCAGAAATTGATAACCGCCCCTATTCTGACCGTGCCAAACAATTCCGGAGGATTGGTGATTCACAGCGACGCATCTGGAAAAGGATTGGGATGTGTTTTGGTGCAGCATGGGAAGGTTATAGCATACGCATCGAGACTGTTGAAGATCCATGAGGAGAATTACCCAACGCATGACTTGGAACTTGCAGCTGTGATTTTCGCTTTGAAGATTTGGAGACACTACCTTTTGGGCGAAAGGGTAAAAGTGTTTACTGATCATAAGAGATTGAAGTATGTGTTCACGCAGAAGGAGCTTAATATGAGGCAGCATAGATGGTTGAAGCTGATGACTAACTACGATCTGGATCTTAAGTACCATCCGGGAAAGGTTAATGTCGTGTCGGATGCGCTTAGTCGGTTACCAGCAATTCAGGTGTTAACTACGCAGAAGAAGCTTGTTGTAGATTTTCGAAGATTTGACTTGGAGGTTGTGCTACCGTATTCTTCGGGACAGTTGATGCAGCTGTAAGTACAGTCATCGTTGATCGAGAATATTAAAGCAGCACAATCGCAGGACCCTAGACTGCAAAAGTTTCGAGAACAGGTTGAAGCCGGACTACGAACAGATTTATTGATCCACAAAGATGGTTCGTTGAGATATGGTAGCCGTTTATGTGTGCCAAAGGGAGATATTCGTGAAGAGCTTATGAAGGAGGCACACAGTTCAGCTTATTCTGTACATCCAGGATGCACAAAGATGTACCGAGATATTCGACAACATTTCTTGTGGGAAGGCATGAAACGGGAGATTGCTCGCTTTGTGGCGAAGTTCTTGGTGTGTCAGCAAGTTAAGGCTGAACATCAAAGGGTTGCTGGTTTATTGCAACCACTTCCGATTCCTCAGTGGAAGTGGGAACATATAACCATGGATTTCGTGACGGCTTTACCGCGACGCCCTAAAGGCAACAATGCTGTATGGGTGATTGTTGACCGATTGACCAAGGCAGCTCACTTTATTCCTTTTCGGGTGGGTCAATCAACATAGACTTTGGCAGAGCGGTACATGCAGGAGATTGTAAGATTGCATGGAGTACCGGTGAGCATTGTGTCCGATCGGGACACTCGGTTCTTATCACACTTTTGGCGGAGTTTACAGGAAAGTTTGGGGACTCGATTGAAATTTAGCACATCTTATCATCCTCAAACTGATGGTCAGTCGGAGAGAACAATCCAAACTCTTGAGGATATGTTGAGAGCATGCATGTTGGACTTCAACGGTTTATGGGAGGATCATCTACATTTGGTGGAGTTTTCTTACAACAACAGTTTTCAGGCAACTATCTAGATGGCTCCATTTGAAGCTTTGTATGGTCGTAAATGTCGTTCACCAGTTTTTTAGGACGATGTCGGTGAACGAAGATTGTTGGGACCAGATTTGGTTGTGCAGACAGTTGAAAAGGTTAACACTATCAGAAATCATATGAAAGCAGCTCAAGACCGACAAAAGAGTTAGGCAGACACGTCGAGAAGACCTCTAGAGTTCGCCGTGGGTGATTTGGTATTCTTGAAGATATCACCGACTAGAGGGGTGATTCGTTTTGGAAGTCGAGGAAAGCTTAGTCCTCGATTCGTTGGACCCTTTGAGATTGTGGAGCGTGTTGGTGAGGCAGCGTATCGTTTGGCGTTACCGCAGTCCTTGGCGAATGTGCACGATGTGTTTCACGTATCTCAACTCCATAGGTATGTTCGAGATGAAACACACGTATTGGATCATTTGGAGTTAACAGTACGGGAAGACTTGGCTTTTGAGGAGCGACCGATTGAAATTGTGGATCGAAGGGAAAAAGTTCTTAAGAACAAGGTGATCCCTCTTGTGCTTGTTTCTTGGGGTAATCGCTCGCATGGAGTGTCCACTTGGGAACGAGAAGATGAAATCCGGCGGATGTTTCCTCACCTTTTTTTGTAGTTATCTATCTTTGTATTCTTAGAATTTCGAGAACGAAATTCTTTTTGTAGTTGGGTATAATATAACACCCGAGCCCAATGCTACTAATTTCAGTTATCGTTTGAACGTAGTGTGGCACTTATTTCATTTATCTTGCTTGATTGTTACTTATTGTAAATTTTAACCCGTCAATTCATTTCTGCATATAACAATTTTTGGCATCTAAAATAAAATTAAAAATATTCATCTTGGCCTACTTGACACCCCTAACCCTGTCGTAGCGTCCGTGCATCGTGTTCTCGTCCTGTTCAGTGAAACGGGCGAGTTTGGACGGCTACGCGCACATAAGTGTGTCCGTTTTGGGGGTATGCTTTTGATTGTAAAATACTTCATTTTAAATTTTGGATCCCGCTTAAAAATTTCTTTTTTGAATTTCAAATTTTTGGACCCGACCCGGACGCAATTTGGAAATGTTTTACTTTGCGCCAAAATCCCAAATTTCTAATATTTTAAAACCGTCAAAATATTTTAAACTATATACTATATTTTCATATTTTATAAATCTTTTATTTAAATTTTCCTAAACCCCACTTATCCCCCTCAACCAATCGGCGCTCTTAAAACACCGTGGGCCCCACCTCTTCTCGATCTCTCTCTCCCCCGTATCTCTCTCTATCTCTCTCCTCTCTCTCTCTCCCTGTATCTCTCTCTCTTCTATATAAATTCATTTCTTCCCTCCTCCCTTTCTTTTTTTTTTAAATGCTGAACCCCATCGCGCGAACCCTAGCCGCCTCACCCCCTTCGCCGCCGCAGCCCCAACGCCGACGCCCACATTGCCAGTCGCATCGCCTCCTCGCCCTTGACCGATCCACCGCACCTCCCTCCTCCTCTTCCTTTCTTCCCGTGCACCCTGCACCTGCACTGCGGCCACCTGCAACCTTCTGCACGCATCTGCGCCGCCGTGAGTCGCCGCCGGTGACGTCGTCCCTGTGTCCCCGGTCTTCGTGCGCACCCAGTAAGCTTCTTCTCCTCTCCTCCTCTTTTCCTTTCTTCTTTTCCTTCTCCGTCAAGGTTTTCTTGATCTGCAGTTTGGTCGCTGTCATCGTAGGCCACCGCCGGAGCTCCATCGACGCGGTCGACCGTCACCTTCCGTCCCACAGATCCTCGTAAGCATTCCCTTCTCCACCCTCCTTCCCTTCTTCTTTGCTTTCTTTTCTTTCTTGTTGCAATTCTTGACGTTCGCTGTTTTTGGGTTCGCCGGAATCCGGTGATGCCGGCGACGTGTCCCGACGTTCTAGCGTGGTACCCCGACCCGTGTGGCTTCACTGTTCATCGTTTGGGTTCATTCCGTGAACCGTGCGCCCGTCGCGAGTTTTCCCCGCCGACGTTTTACGTTCCGTTTTCCCGATTCGCGACCCGTTGAGGAAAGTACCCCTTGCTACATGCTAAACAATATTTACATACATATTAATGACACCCTAAACCTATAAATTTAACTTTGGTACGATCATTTCTCTTTCTCGTGTTCAATATTGTTATATAACATTTTATCTTTCAAACTTGGAACCTATAGATGTAGATATCATTGCATCCCTGAAGTCTTAACTGGTAACATGATTAAACAGCTATAATTGTCTTACTGCATTCTTATAATGTTGAAATCATCTCTGTGACACAATTGATAACTGTATTGCTAATTGAATGAATCTGCCTATTGCTTAATTCATTGTTTAGATCATGTTGTTAACCATGCTTGATTATGTAATTGAGTATGAGCACACCCATGATATTGTTTGCATCTTGACCTGACTTGCTCCATACATATTGATTGACCCGATATGGTACCGTATACTGCTTGACTTGACCTGATATACCATGACCTGACCCGTTACCTGATCTTGTGTCTAATGCCAACAAACCTGACATGTAGTCCTCATGGACCGTTCCTGTTGTCTATCTAGACAAACCTGTTTACCTGATCCTGCGTTGGCATTAGTTTCTTGATTACGGGATACCTGACTTGACATACACTTATAACTTGGGGGTATGGGGAAATCGAAGGTGAAACCTGACTTGTAACTCAACAGTTCACTACCTGTTCTGATCAGTTTTAGGCTAGGCCAGCCTTAGAATGATGATGCTGACATCATTCATCTGTACACATTCCTGTTTGGCGCCTAGCGGCATGTCTCGGTTTCAGCCAGAGAATTTTTGGGTCGTGGTCCCGGGTATGTACGGGATACTATTGAGTTACCATTCCTGTTTGGTGCCTAGCGGCATGTCTCGGTTTTAACCCGAGAATCTTTGGGCCGTGGTCCCGGGTATGTACGGGATACTATTGAGTTACATCGATGATTCATCAATTTGGTTTCAAAGTCTTTAGAACAGAGAACCCGATAGAACAGTTTAGTTTACCCACTGCACACTATGCCGCACTGATCTGATTGATATTATTGTTACCCTTACTTTATTCATGTTTATATTCTCATTGCCAGTTTATTATATTATTACTTAATGACTTGACGCGCTGACGTCTGGGTTTTGCATGGCCCAGATTCTGTATCGCTTTCGCAGTCCGAGCAGGAGTACTTCAGCCGGCAGGCTGAGCTGTGAGTGTCAGTAGTAGTTAGCTTTTCTTTCTTGCATTTTATTCCTGATGTGAGCCCGCATTATGGGACATACATTCCAGTTATTTTGTATTGGATCGTTCGCTTCCGCATTTTATTATTCTTGACTCAGATTATCTTAGATTATGGACATGTTTAGATAGTTTTATTTTGTTCTTGATATCTCTACAGCCGTAATGTGACTGTGGGTGGATACTTCCTACCCACAGGTAGCATGGTTGGCTATGTCACGTTCCAATTTTAGCGTACTCTGGGAAGCGGGGCGTGATAGATAACATGGACTCAAAATACAGATCTTTGTTAAACTACCACCTAACAACCTAACTAGAGTTTTACCTACTCGGTTAGGGGGCTATACCTTTCTTGAACTCCTTCGTCTTCAACTCTTTCCGGTGTATGGATCGGCCTCACCTCGTCGTCTCCTTGCGCCGAAGATGGATCCACCTGAAAACTTCTACCGTTGGCTTCTTCTTCGAACTTGAAGAAACTAGAATACTTGGTTTGCCAAACCTTGTGAACTAGGATGAGTAGAGAAGTGATTTGGGTTTTCTTTTATCTCTAAGGCAATGTTTCTCAACTCATGAGAGGGTGTTGCCTTGAATTAGAGAGAGCAAGAGGAAGAGCAAGAGGGAGAGCTCAAGCAAGAGAGAGAAATGAAAACGAGAGAATGAGTAACTCTTTTGCCATCCAAGCTCTCATAATCCAAAACCATCATAACAAAAATAGTAATCAAGTATTGTGTGATGGTTCAAGTCAAAATGGCTATATCAATTCATGCACTCATTTTGCAAAAACAAACAAGCAAGCAAAAGTCTTTGCCATGAAATGATAGCCATTGTCATGATGATGGTCAACTAGTCCAATTTAGTCAACAGGTCAACAAAGTCAACAAGTCAACAAATTCAACCCCTCAACAACCATGTCACTATAATACTTAATTAATATTATTGTTAATTATATTTCTTATTCTCATTAGGGTTTAGCAAAAAGTCAACAGTCAACCATCAACAACCCCAATGAGAATCCTCTGCCTCTGTCTCTCTGTCAACTGTGCATACACACCCGCATCCACGTTCCGAGGAACACGAATTCAAACGAGATAAAACCAATCCCAAAATGTACACTGGGATCTGGCTTAAAACAAAGCCCGCTAGTGTTAACTGTCCGGACACTAAACGTGCATAAGTGCACGGATGTGACCGAACCCTGTCGCAAAACTATGCGACCTGTCGCAAAACCATGCGACCTTTACTCTTTTGCCTAAAGGAGAATAGCTTTCTGTGTGGGACTCTAAAGAATCGACACTACGCTGGCAGTGGGTTTAGCCACAGACCGCAAGCGGCACTAGCTATGCGTAATGGTCCCCAGGTAAATGCCGACAAGAAGACTGACGAGGTGAAACCCATCTGAACTCCTACTGAGCCTGAATGTGACAATCTCTGTATAGTCCGGTCTGTTCATCTGATACATCGCATGGCGGGCCTAGGGGGACGGTAAACGTCAGTCCCCTACTACAGGTACAAGTCATGTCGGAGTGTAGCCCAGAACACCCTGAGATAACACGGGAAACCTACCAGTATGTCTCGCTTGCCCTGGCCAAGGACTACTCGTGTAATGGCTCTCCTAGACACAGCGCGATGTCAACCCCCAATACCGGGAGAGACAAATCTGTAAGTGCACGGCGGCGCCCCGGCCGTCAACCCGACGGCCAAACGCGGAAACGGTGGTAAACTTAAATTTTTGCGGACTTGGCAAAACGGCACCACCGCGCACTAAAACCGGATCGGGCCATTAAACTAAATCTAGCTAACTACAAAGAGAAGGTTAGAGATATACCGACGATCCAAGTCCTCCGGTCTTCATCTCCACTCCGATCTCCTCGCGGGATCTCCGTCCGTCTCCTCCTCGTCGGAAAGGGCACCACGAAGCCGGGTACTTTTACGGGCTCCCACCTCAATACCGAGGTAACTCGCGCATGAAGCCGGCTACTCGACATGCTCAAGATATGCTGTAGGGAGTGTAATGTAGAATGTATGTCTCACTTTGGGGTTGGTTGCCATTTGAAGAGGATGGAGGAAACAAGACTAGAAAAATGGTGCTTGCATTTTTCTTGGCATGGAATGAGATCAAGAATGAAAACCTCTCTCAAAGATGAAGCTCTCTCTTCTTCTCTTTTCTTCTTCTCTCTTTCTTTTTCTCTCTTTCTTTTTCCAACCATGAAAATAACTTATCATCCATCAAGTGAGAATAAGATGGTGGAGGAATGAATATGATAGCAAAACAAGAAGGGAGGTGATGGTAGGAGAAAGTAAGTGGTGACCACAACATTAAACATAATCATAACCAAATTCAAATCAAACCTCACTTCATTTCTTATCTCATCAAATCTCATAATTACATGAAAAGCAAAGATGCTTATCATATCAAACCATAAGCAAATAAATCCTCCACAAAGTGTAATTTGCAAAACTGCAAATAACCCCCTCCATCGGAAAAGTCCGGCCGGGAAAGAACAAAGGAAAACCGGCCGGAACGGAGAGCAAAATGGCAACTCCAGAAAACTGGTCCCGTAATAAATTACAGGAAAACCCCACACTGTTCATACACACCCGCATTTGTATTCCGTCCGGATACAAATGCAATGAGACAGAATCTACACTGTACTAAACTAGGACCGGCTTAAACCAAAGCCGGCTAGTAAAATCCGTTCGATCCTGATCCGTACAATACCGCACGTATCTGATCGAACGCGGCCATATAACTATACGGCTACTAGTACAAACCGTCCGATCCTGATCCGTGCAATACCGCACGTATCTGATCGGACCCTGCCATATCTCCATACGGCCTCTACAGCGTTTCGCCCGAAACTTGAGTAACTGAAAGTGTGGTGGACTCTAAAGACTCGTCAATACTATGGCTGTGGATTTAACCACTAGCACGTCAGAGGTATAAGCCAATACGTGACGGGCCACCAGCTATTGACCAAAAGGGACGTCGATGAGAAAGCTCACCCCGACACCCAACTGAGCCTGTCAGTGACAATATCTGTACAGTCCGGTCCGTTCGTCTATGAGCATCGCATGGCGGGCCTAGGGGGTTGGTAAAAGTCAGACCCCCAAAAGCGGTACAAGTCGTGTCGGAGTGTAGCCCAGAACACCCTGAGATACTACTGGAATACCTACCAGTAAATCTCCTGCCTTGGCCAAGGTCTTTGTGTAATGGCTCTCCTAGACACAGCGCGACCTCACCCCCAATACCGGGAGAGACGAACCCCCGAAGATCCGCTCACTGCCTCCATGTGGCTCGGGACTGTACCCAACTAAAACCTGTTTGCACGACTCCTTTGAGCCGTGGTAGGGTAGTAATCAAAGTACAGTGGGAACTCACACGAGACAAATGACGATCCCCAGGTCGATGAACTAACCTGTACACATGTCACCTGGGAACTGCTATCTGACGTCAGGTATAAGACCAACTAGCATGTTCCCGGCGAGTCCTGTCCGGTGTACTCATAACCCAATGAGCACCTGTATACATCTTAGGTGAACCAACTGACACCAATGGCTTGTGAGACCGGCCACCGCCCCTCGTCGGGGTCTCGACTGTATACACTAGTCTACTCTGGAGTATCGATGCCCTGTCTCGAAACTCCCACGACTAGGGACCTTTTAAGGATGTGCTTGTAGACCCCCAGCTCCCACTTATATGATCGCCCTCATACTGCTGGTGGTCAAGCAAGAATCCTAGGGGCTCTATCAGCGTGTAATAGTAACCTGTCAGGTCACCTAAAGCAGTACACGATGATAAAGGTAAACCAGATAGCATACTATCATCTCGAGTAAGACTGTCCTACCGGGATAGGTCCTCCCTCAATCATTGCAATCACGTGCCTGTGATCCAATAATTGACTCTGAGGGCACTATCTCCAACAATCTCCCACTTGCACTCAAGGCTAATTATTGCGATGTCGCATACTCACAGCCTGTGTGATACCGAACACCCAACTCCCCTACTAGTCAGTTTCACAAAATCCGTTTGCGAAACTATTGCGTTCGAGGAATAGCCTCAGTGAGTGGATCCGCCTTGATGTTTCTTTCTATGTCTCTCTATATCTCAAGTTCGCGGAGAAAACCATCTCCCGAAATGAGCAACACCTGTCTTAGAGTGTCTGGATGTCTGATGGGACTTAGCTCATAAATGAACTCCAAATCCAAACTTCTTAGACTTTATCGTCAACTGAACTTAATCAGTATCCTGCGCCATGCCACCCTCAGTATTCCCTTGGACCATCTGTCCAAAACACTGCCCCTCATCAGAGGGATAACTATAACTCTGACAACCTCCTCGTCGTCCATGTCACCTTGGAAGCCTGGAATGATAACTGTTTCCCGAATGGGGCTTTCGTTATCATATCCCTAGAACAGCCACTTATGTTCTAAAACTGCTTCCGACTGTTTCTCCAGGATTGGATCAATGTCAACTTATTGCATCTAGTGCAAGAACAACATCTGGTGTGGTACTTGACATCTCATGATTGACTCAATTGCCTAAGCAAGTGATCTGCCAATCATGCACGTCCCTCTCCCCTTTAGTCTGTAAGACACCTTTGGAGAGGGTGACTCCATTACCTGCAGGTACACTACCGTGCCAGGAGTCGTCCATTCTAAATACCCTTAGAATGCTGTCTAAGTACCCTGATTGGGAAACCACCCAAATCTAGATCTAAAACCATAGATCTAGTAACCAGTATGTCTGATATAATGTCCAAGTCCTTTGTGGAGAAAACACTGTGTGACGACCAAAGTATAACCGATCGTAGTAAAGGAATATCACTTCCTGCTACCTTCTCAACAGATCCATCCCCTATTCTGATGACGTCAAACCTATGACTGTCACATCAGAAATAGATGATCTATCTCCGCTACATCTGCTTTAGTCTATAAATAGACATAAGCCTGATGTCCACCAATGCTTCCGCTGCTCCCACTGACTACGACAACCCTCTGGCAGAGTCATATAGACGTACACTTCTAAAACTAGTTTAGAAAGACGCTATACTCATCCTCCTGCCGGGTCTCGCAGCCTGGAACAACAACAATGGCAACTGTGGGTAAACAAGAACTTCCCTGTCACCGTCCTTGAGGCTACCGAAGTACCTCTCGGGTGCCTGAAGTTACCCACCTTGTCTGCGGAGTGGCCAAAAGAATGTCAAACCAGATTGAATCTTCAGGTTCCTTATCAAATCTTCAGTAATCGTTTGCGGTTCTGGAATCACTTCCAGTTCTACCATACTCCCACTGCTGTTTTTGAAAAAATCCATTTTTAATTAAAACTGTGGCGAGTCTTGAACAATATTTCTATTGATCTTCCAGATGGTAGAAAGTCAACCCTCGTCATAGCCTGGGTCAACCCACAAACAGCCATTACAGAAACGTGCCTAGAGTTATCCAGAGTCTGGTTTTAATCATAAGCCAGACAACTCCCCGTACCTAAACAACGTTAAGGTATGAACTGTTCTATATCCAATATAGAACCAGAGGCACTGATTTAATTGAACCAGATTCAAATCATGCAGCTATCTCCAGTGCATGTCAACTAAATGGAAGGAGGCCGATCAGCGTTACTCAACTTAGGAATGCTTCCAATTATGAGTAACCTGAAAGAGAAGTAATTTCTCTTTATCATTACTATTAACTGAATACCATACACAAGTATCTACATCTTCGATCACTTTGAAGAATCCCGATACTTGCTATACCTGGTTCTCTACTCTATTCAAATACCTATAACTCCTCAAAACTTAGACCCTGTGTTTCTACGAAACACATGTCTAAGAACTAGAGAAGTCAAAAGTAAACTGAATATAGTATGAGGACCAACCCCTCTGTCCTAATGGACACTGGACAACATACAATACTCTGTATAAGTCCGCTGAGTCTAACAACTCTTTCACTGTGTGTTGTAGGTTGAAAACTGTATTTATGGTTAAGAAGAATTACACCGCTGTTTAATGCTCCTTACCTAATCATCCACTGATATAGGTAAATGTCATCGACATAATATCAAAAGGTATATCTCACTCTATGAAAATAGACGTACAGATATATCAATTTGAAATTGGTGCACATCAACGGATATTCAAAACCAAATATTTGCCGACCGGCAAACAGCCCAGGTGATTTCCTCAAATATCACTGATTCCAACGGATCCCGATATAATGAGGATGATCACCCAATTCCCAATAACTTACTCCCACTCATCATCTGTAAAAACCATACAGATGTGAGAATCAAACCTGGTAAATACATACCCTGGAGTAAGTATCTAATCGGGAAATCAGTTTTCTTTTAACATTACACAGTGAGACTGAAACATTGAAATGTTTCGGTGGGGTATCCCGGTATTCTTAGTAATGCCTCTACCATTATCCAGATTCACCACTATAACCGTATAATTCTTTGCCACCTCTCCAAATCCCTTCTTATGTCTTTAGTCATTACCTTCTGCACACCCCTTTAGGCCAAATGGTTTTCTTCCTTCCCTACCGTTCGGCACCAGCCTATGGTTTGGAAGAAGACTATCCAAAAAGCATAAAGGGTGTACTGTCCTAATCCTAGGAACACTCGCATCGCGAGAGAAGGTGAAGATAAAAGACACCTGAATGTACTTTATTCCTATTTCTCCTGAACCAGGATCCATCCCCGAACTGGAACGAGTTCCTTTCGAGTTCGTATATAACCATACGATGGATTATCCAATAAAATGGGATCTTCGTAGTGATACGGAGTGTCCTGGAGAAATACAAAGGTGATTTAGGATTGGCGAAGAAATACTTGGTTTGGTCGTGAATAGCAGTCGCAATTTACTTTGCCCTCTTACTAATCCCTTGCTTTGTCTGAACTTAATACCTTCTGTACACCGTTTAGGCTAACTGGTTTTCTTCATTCCCTACCGGTCGGCACCAGCCTATGGTTTGGAAGAAGACTATCCAATTTGCGTAATAGGTGTACTACTCCTAAACCAAGGAGTACTCGCAACCTGAGAGAGGGTGAAAAGAAAAGACAACTGAATAATCCTATCCGTTTTCTCCAGAACCGGAAACCATCCTCGAATTCCTTCGAGTTCGTATCTAACCATACGATGGTTTTGTCCAATGGAAGTGGACGTTCGCAGTAATACGGGGTGTCCTGGAGAAAAAGGGTAAAAGTAGGAGTGGCAATGAGGTCTGCAACTCTGACAATCCAAAAGCCAGTGTTAAGAAGGTTCGGTCAACTTGGTCACTGAGTCAAAGTCTTAGGGTCGGGTCAATGGTCGCTGCCAAAGAGAGAGAGAAAAGAAACACTCAGCGTGCACTCTAACCTAGATCAGAATGGTTACCAATTTATCTAATCTGGAATCCTCCCACTGTACCTCAAATTCTCCTCCAAACCTGAAAGAAGAATTAGTCGGGGTCACCCGAGGAGTATACTAACTCATCAGTGGGAATCGGGATCCAACTATCATCGCATGATAACGTGACGGAATCCGCTCACGGTATCACACTCCAGAAGGTATGCGCATATCTGGCAAGTTTCAGTACTTTTGAAACTCCCGATGTGATTTTTACCCCATGCTCTTATGACCTTGACTTTGGCCAACATATCATAAGTCACATGTCAAGTTCAACCCGTCATTCTCCAGGTTAATTTGAATCCACCCGTACATACCCTTGACTTTGGCCAAAATGGCAGTACGACTGTCCCAAACCAACGCATCTATCTATGCTGCATATGAATACCCAACAGCTACCAAACACTGTGCCTTGACTTTGGCCAACATACACAGCTTGAATACTATTGACCATCCATATGAAACGACGGAGGGCTACGAATGGTTTCTGGCGAAAACCTTTAACGTAATGAACTTGATATCGTTGAAGGAACGGATAGCTTTTTAGAAAATATAGTGACGAAAACCTTTACTAAAGAGGTCACTCCCGGTGAAGGGATCTCGGCTCTTTCCCCGTAGAATGGGGTGCAGGATATTCCAACTGAATACCACGGTGCAAAGCAAAAGTAATCGGCTATAGTGAAGTTAATGCCCTGACGCAAAATTCTGTCCAAGGGGTCACTCCCGGTGAGGGGATCTCGGCCCTTGCCTCGTCGACTGAGGAGCAGGATATTCCAAATGAATACCACGATGCAAAACAAAAGTGAACGTCCTTGCAATAACAGCTTTTTGAAAAAGTGTTCCAACAACATCAGATTAGGTTTGTTTTTAACTTGCATTGATCCGAATCAATGCAGTCCCATCATTTATCACACCAAAAAGAACGAAAATATACTGATGTACGTATATGCCATCCGCATTCGCCACTGGGTCCCGTCATTACCCGTTAGGTTAGCTAACTAACGACAGAGCGGGGACTGGACTAGCGCGGATGTAAAACATATACAACATCTACTAATATATATACCAATATATTATATTTCGCTCAAGGCGTGAAAAGAAATGCAACATCACAGAAATGTACAGCATCACAGAACAATACAGATATCTGGGATCCCCGGGTTTCACAGAGCCACTACTGAAACCCGACGTTCCCCTGGTCGTGTGGATAGCCTGTGCAATGAAATCCTAGACCCCTATGGGCGCGGCAAGTCACCCGCCAAAACCTGAAGCGAGGCAGCCCCCTTCAGCTCCGTGAATGGACCACCCAGCACTCCACGGAATCCGGCAACTTGGGCACCCCTCCTGGGTCAACCTGTACCCCCTACGAGTGCGGCGAATAGCCCGCCAATCCCAGAGTGAAGCCCCCTCCGTCTCAATGCCATGAGATGCGGGCTTGTTGCCCTCTAGAACCCGGCTATCCGTGCACTCCTCCGCGGGGTAATCCTAGTACAGAATGTAAAATATACATACACCGGGTACATCGACCGCAACCAGGTCGTGCCCCAAAAGAATAATACAAACAGGCAGTGACGGCAGTCCACATGTCGGACGCTCGCCCCGCAATATCAAATGTACATAATACAACAACACAGTACTAGCATTGCATCCAGGCTATCCCCACGACCGATCCGCAACATCACAGCATAAACATAGAACATCAACGTGAAAATCACGTTCGCAAATCCGTCTAACCGGGCTATAGCAGTTAGACAGGATTTACCGATCGAGTGACATTCACGGTCGCAGATATAATGTAAATACTGTGAAAAATGTGTTTAAAATTTTCCGATCGATCAAAAATTAACAAGTGGGCCCCCAAACAAAAACTGTAGCACTCACAGAAATAATTGGCCCAATTTTAATATTCCAGAAACCACATTTTCAACTCAGGAACATACTGGAAAAATTTGGGGGGGTGAACAGTAAAATCCGCAGCGGAAGGGCCGCACGAGGTGGGGTTTCGCGGCGCTTGCGCGGCGGAATAGTGAGATCATGGTACCAATTTTTTTCAGCATGGTTAAAATTCCCTGCACATCACTCTGAGACAACCAGAAAAATTTTTGGACTCCAAAAAATTTCGACAGAAACTGATGTGCTAGAAAAATACGGTTTTTGGAAATTTGTTCGATCGGAAACGTAAAACACATTACACCAAGCTAGACTATGTTAATGGCGAGGCTCTGATACCACTGTAAGTGCACGGCGGCGCCCCGGCCGTCAACCAGACGGCCAAACGCGGAAACGGTGGTAAACTTAAATTTTTGCGGACTTGGCAAAACGGCACCACCGCGCACTAAAACCGGATCGGGCCATTAAACTAAATCTAGCTAACTACAAAGAGAAGGTTAGAGATATACCGACGATCCAAGTCCTCCGGTCTTCATCTCCACTCCGATCTCCTCGCGGGATCTCCGTCCGTCTCCTCCTCGTCGGAAAGGGCACCACGAAGCCGGGTACTTTTACGGGCTCCCACCTCAATACCGAGGTAACTCGCGCATGAAGCCGGCTACTCGACATGCTCAAGATATGCTGTAGGGAGTGTAATGTAGAATGTATGTCTCACTTTGGGGTTGGTTGCCATTTGAAGAGGATGGAGGAAACAAGACTAGAAAAATGGTGCTTGCATTTTTCTTGGCATGGAATGAGATCAAGAATGAAAACCTCTCTCAAAGATGAAGCTCTCTCTTCTTCTCTTTTCTTCTTCTCTCTTTCTTTTTCTCTCTTTCTTTTTCCAACCATGAAAATAACTTATCATCCATCAAGTGAGAATAAGATGGTGGAGGAATGAATATGATAGCAAAACAAGAAGGGAGGTGATGGTAGGAGAAAGTAAGTGGTGACCACAACATTAAACATAATCATAACCAAATTCAAATCAAACCTCACTTCATTTCTTATCTCATCAAATCTCATAATTACATGAAAAGCAAAGATGCTTATCATATCAAACCATAAGCAAATAAATCCTCCACAAAGTGTAATTTGCAAAACTGCAAATAACCCCCTCCATCGGAAAAGTCCGGCCGGGAAAGAACAAAGGAAAACCGGCCGGAACGGAGAGCAAAATGGCAACTCCAGAAAACTGGTCCCGTAATAAATTACAGGAAAACCCCACACTGTGCATACACACCCGCATTTGTATTCCGTCCGGATACAAATGCAATGAGACAGAATCTACACTGTACTAAACTAGGACCGGCTTAAACCAAAGCCGGCTAGTAAAATCCGTTCGATCCTGATCCGTACAATACCGCACGTATCTGATCGAACGCTGCCATATAACTATACGGCTACTAGTACAAACCGTCCGATCCTGATCCGTGCAATACCGCACGTATCTGATCGGACCCTGCCATATCTCCATACGGCCTCTACAGCGTTTCGCCCGAAACTTGAGTAACTGAAAGTGTGGTGGACTCTAAAGACTCGTCAATACTATGGCTGTGGATTTAACCACTAGCACGTCAGAGGTATAAGCCAATACGTGACGGGCCACCAGCTATTGACCAAAAGGGACGTCGATGAGAAAGCTCACCCCGACACCCAACTGAGCCTGTCAGTGACAATATCTGTACAGTCCGGTCCGTTCGTCTATGAGCATCGCATGGCGGGCCTAGGGGGTTGGTAAAAGTCAGACCCCCAAAAGCGGTACAAGTCGTGTCGGAGTGTAGCCCAGAACACCCTGAGATACTACTGGAATACCTACCAGTAAATCTCCTGCCTTGGCCAAGGTCTTTGTGTAATGGCTCTCCTAGACACAGCGCGACCTCACCCCCAATACCGGGAGAGACGAACCCCCGAAGATCCGCTCACTGCCTCCATGTGGCTCGGGACTGTACCCAACTAAAACCTGTTTGCACGACTCCTTTGAGCCGTGGTAGGGTAGTAATCAAAGTACAGTGGGAACTCACACGAGACAAATGACGATCCCCAGGTCGATGAACTAACCTGTACACATGTCACCTGGGAACTGCTATCTGACGTCAGGTATAAGACCAACTAGCATGTTCCCGGCGAGTCCTGTCCGGTGTACTCATAACCCAATGAGCACCTGTATACATCTTAGGTGAACCAACTGACACCAATGGCTTGTGAGACCGGCCACCGCCCCTCGTCGGGGTCTCGACTGTATACACTAGTCTACTCTGGAGTATCGATGCCCTGTCTCGAAACTCCCACGACTAGGGACCTTTTAAGGATGTGCTTGTAGACCCCCAGCTCCCACTTATATGATCGCCCTCATACTGCTGGTGGTCAAGCAAGAATCCTAGGGGCTCTATCAGCGTGTAATAGTAACCTGTCAGGTCACCTAAAGCAGTACACGATGATAAAGGTAAACCAGATAGCATACTATCATCTCGAGTAAGACTGTCCTACCGGGATAGGTCCTCCCTCAATCATTGCAATCACGTGCCTGTGATCCAATAATTGACTCTGAGGGCACTATCTCCAACAAAATCCTGTCTAACCGTCACTGCCTCCAAGTGCTTCGGGACTGCACCCAACTACTACTTGTTTGCACGACTCCTTTGAGCCGTGGTAGGGTAGTAATCTAAGTACAGTGGGAACACACACGCGGCGAAGTGACAGTGTCAAGTCAGCGAACTAAGCTGTACTCATGTCACCTGGGAACTGATAACTGACGATAGGTATAGTACCAACCAACAGTTCCCGACGAGTCCTGTCCAGTGTACTCGTAACCTAACGAGCACCCGCATACTATCTCAAGTACGACGTACTGACGGCTGTAGGACAGACCGTCTCCCACACTGGGACGAGAAGCGCATACGCTAGTCTACTCCGGAGTATCGATGCCCTGTCTCGATAGTCCTACAACTAGGGACCTGCATAAGGATGTGCTTATAGATTACCCAGCCTCCACTAGTGTGACTGCCATCACAATGCTGGTAATCAAGCAAAGATCCTAAGGGCTCCACTAATGTGTATAGGTGATATATTGAAATAAACACATGTACACATTAAAGTAGATACAAACCAAGTAGCATACTACTATATTGAGCAAGATTGTCTATACAAGGTGAATATCCCAAGCTTCCATTAAGTAATATACAAACTAGTATGATACAGTAATGGCCTCTAGGGCATATACACTAACAATCTCCCACTTGCACTAAGGCCATGTACTGGCGTATCGAAGACCTATCATCTCGATCAGCCGCTCGAACTGAGTCTGGGGTAAGGCCTTTGTGAGTGGATCCGCAGTGTTATCTTCTGTAGAAACTCTCTGAACCTCGATCTCCTGGCGACCCACGATCTCCCTGATCAGGTGATACCGCCTCAAGATGTGTCTGGACTTCTGATGGGACCTGGGTTCCTTTGCTAAAGCTATAGCCCCGTTGTTGTCGCAATACAGAGGTATTGGATCAACAATAGACGAAACCACTTGAAGTTCAGTTAAGAACTTCCTAATCCAGACGGCTTCTTTTGCGGCATCTGCAGCAGCGATATATTCCGCTTCCATCGTCGAGTCAGCAACGGCTTCCTGTTTGGAACTCTTCCAACACATCGCCCCTCCATTGAGGGTAAAGACATAACCCGACATGGACTTGGAATCATCCTTGTCACTCTGGAAGCTGGAGTCAGCAAAGGCCTCGATCTGGAGGTCTTTTCCTCCATACACCAAGAACATCTCCTTAGTCCTTCTCAGGTACTTGAGAATGTTCTTTACCGCTATCCAGTGTTTCTCCCCAGGGTTTGACTGATACCGGCTTACTACACTCTGTGCATAAGATACATCTAGTCTGGTACACAACATCGCATACATTATAGAGCATACTGCAGAAGCGTAGGGTATAATAGACATGCGATCCCTTTCCAAATCAGTCTTGGGAGACATCTCTTTGGAGAGGGTGATCCCGTTACAAGCCGGTAGATTACCACGCTTGGAATCTTCCATACTGAATCTTTTCAGTATGGTGTCGATGTACCTGGACTGTGAAAGTCCTAATATCCTCTTGGATCTGTCATGATAGATCCAGATCCCCAGAATGTAAGAGGCATCACCCAGGTCTTTCATGGAGAACCTGTGTAACAAGAACCCTTTGACAGATTGTAGCATAGGAATGTCATTTCCTATCAAGAGAATGTCATCCACGTATAAAACGAGGAATACTACAGTTCTCGCTACAAATCTACTATAGATGTATGGTTCATCTGGATTTTTGATAAAGCCAAATTCTTTGACCGTCTCATCAAAACAGATGTTCCAACTCCGCGATGCCTGCTTTAGTCCGTAGATGGACTTAAGCAACTTGCACACCTTTCCGCTGCTCCCACTCTGAATGAAACCCTCTGGCTGGTCCATATAAACACACTCCTCTAAATTTCCATTGAGAAAAGCGGTCTTTACGTCTATCTGCCAAATCTCATAATCGTGGAAGGCAGCAATGGCAAGAAGGATCCGAATGGATTTCAGCATAGCTACTGGAGAAAATGTCTCGTCATAGTCCAAACCAGGTCTTTGACGAAAACCCTTTGCAACCAGTCTTGCTTTATAGGTCTCAACCTGTCCATCTACACCAATATTCCTTTTGAAGATCCACTTGCATCCTACAGGTTTTACCCCATCTGGAGCAACGTCCAACGTCCAACGTCCATACTTTGTTGGTGTACATGGACTCCATTTCGGTCCGCATTGCATCCAGCCATTTGACCGAGTCAATGCTCTGAATGGCCTGCTGGAAGCTAGTCGGCTCATCATAATCAATGATGCAATCCTATCTATCCCCGTCTATGAGAAAACCGTAGTATCTCTCGGGCGGATGAGACTGCCTACTACTCCTGCGGAGCGGCGCAGGAATGTCATGTTCTTTTTAACCCTCTGGTTCTACTAAGCTTTCAGTAATAGCTCGTGGTTCTGGAATTTCTTCCAGTTCTATTGCGCTCCCACTTATCTGATTCTCCAAAAACTGAGTTTCCAAGAAGTGGGCATGCCGAGAAACAAAAACCTTTTGTTCCTCTTCGCAATAGAAGAAATATCCCTTGGAGTTCTTTGGATATCCCACAAACTTGCAATGTACTGAGCGTGTCTCGAGCTTGTCCGCATGCTGCTTTTTGACAAAAGCTGGACTTCCCCATGTCTTAATGTGATTAAGATAGGGTCTCTTCCCACACCACATCTGATATGGTGTAGTAGACACAGTCTTAGTTGGAACTCGGTTCAAAAGGTATGCAGCTGATTCTAGTGCATATCCCCAGAATGATCGCGGTAACTCAGCATTACTCATCATGGACCGTACCATATCTAATAGGGTTCGGTTCCGTCTCTCCAATACACCATTATGTTACGAAGTGTATGGAGGAGTAAGCTGAGAGAGAATTCCGTTCTCTTTTAAGTAATCCAGGAACTCGGCACTCAAGTATTCACCACCTCGATCCGATCTCAGTGTCTTGATATTTTGCCGGTTTGTTTTTCTACTTCATTCTTATATTCCTGGAATTTTCCAAAGGCTTCGGATTTATGTTTCATTAAGAAGACATAACCGTACCTTGAAAAGTCATCCGTAAAAGTAATGAAGTAAGAATAACCACTTCGCGCAGGTGTAGACATTGGACCGCACACGTCGCTGTGTATGAGTCCCAAGAGCTCGCTCGCTCTTACTCCGTGTCCAGTGAACGGAGTCTTTGTCATCTTTCCTTTGAGACAGGATTGGAAAGTGGCATACGATTGATATTCGAACGGATCCAAATATCCTTCTGTATGTAACTTCGTCAACCTTCTCTCATTGATGTGACCCAGTCTACAATGCCATAAGAAAGTCTGATTTATTTCTGAAGACTTTCTTTTGTGTGTATTCTGGACATTGAAAATCTGTGGTTGGTTTAGTACGTATATACCATTGCTTAATGTACCTGACCAAATCAGAACTTGATTAAGGTGAATGTTTACAACATTACTTACAAACGCAAATTCATAACCTTCTTTAGAAATCAAAGATACAGAAATGATATTACAAGTTGCGTTGGGTACAAAAGCAATTACGTAAAACCAAAACATGTCCATCTAACATTCCCAGGTAATAGTCCCCTACGGCCTTAGCATCCATGCTAGCTCCGTTTGCAACTTTGAGGGTCATGTCACCTGCCTTCAAAAACCTACGGTTTCTCAATGCCTGCAAAGAATTACAGATATGAGATGCTGATCCGGTATCCAATACCCAGGAAGTAGAGTTTATTGATAGACAGTTTTCAATAACATACACACCTGAAGCTGAAGCCGCAACTTGCTTCAGATCCTGTGTTCTGGCTTTCCAAGCCCTGCAATCTTTCTTCCAGTGCCCACTCTTATGACAGAAAAAGCACTCTTCCTTCCCCACAAGTTTCCCCGCTATCTTTGTTGCTTTTTCCTTTCCCTTCGTATCCACTTTACTAACACCGCCCCTTGGTTTGGCGGGGGTTTTCTTCTTCTTTCCCTTGGCTTTCGCCTTGGACCTAGAAGATAAAGATCCTCCTATAAACAAAGTAGATGTTTCCTTACCTTTCTGTAGGGTGCCCTCTGCACTCCTCAGCATGTTGAGGAGTTCTGAAAGTTCAACTTCTTTTTCTTACAAGTTGAAGTTCAGGATGAACTGGGCGTAAGTGGAAGGAAGGGACTGAAGAATCAAGTCCGTATAGAGCTCATTCTCCAACGTGGTCCTAAGGTCCGCGATCTCCTCAATGAAGCCAATCATCTTAAGCACGTGTTCCACTACCGATGATCCGATGGCCAACCTTGCCGAAAACAGCTTTTTCGACACTTCATATCTTGCGATACGAGATTGCTCTCCATACAGTTCTTTTGTATGGAGAAATATGGATTCGAGGTCCTTATTCTCGTGCCTCCTCTGATGTTCGTTGTCAATAGAGGCAAGCACGAGGCACTTGGCCTTCGCGCAATCGATTTCCCAGGTCTTATGGATTTCCCTATCCGCGACGCTGGTTTTGGGATCTGGGACAGGGGGATCTTTGGTGGTAAGGAGATACCCAAACTTGTCATAAGTGATTGCCATTTTGACATTCCTGAGCCAATCTTTGTAGTTTGGCCCTGTCAGTATGTTTTTATCTAGTAGTAACTTAAATCCGGTCATGATGTTTGGTCGCTACAATTAGGAGAGAGAGAAGAAACACTTTAGCATGATGCTCTTGCAAGTTTAGAGTGGTTTTTAATTTGTCTAAACAGGATGGCTCCCACTGTCTCTCGAATCCCTCCTCAAACCAAAAAGGAAGAATTAGTCAGGATCAATCTCACCGTACAATACTTGCTTAACCGTTCGGCCAGGCTGGTGTCGGTACTTCGAGGGAGGTTTTCCAACGCTTTCGCGAAGTTCCTTAATTAAATAACCTCTTTTCCCTGGGGGCGTAGCCCCGCTAACACCTTTCTAGACACCTACTTGGTTTATAGCATTGATCGTTAAGTGAGAAATTTCCCGAGAAGTAGCATATACTCAGAGTAGGATCGGGATCCAAATATCATCGCGTGACAAAACTGAAGGAATCCTACCAGAATCATCACACTCTAAATGGTATGTAGTGCTATCAAGTTTCATTTCTTTTGAAACTCCCGATGTGGATTTTTGCCCCATGCTCTTATGACCTTGACTTTGGCCAAAATATCATAAGTCACATATCAAGTTCTACCCGTCATTCTCCAGGTTAATTTGAGCCCATCCGCACATACCCTTGACTTTGGCCAAAATGGTAGAACGACTGCCCCAAACCAACACATCTATCTATGCTGCACATGAATACCCAATAGCTACCAATCACTATGCCTTGACTTTGGCCAACATACATAGCTTGAATACTTATTGACCATTCATGTGAAACGACGGAGGGCTACGAATGGTTTTGGCGAAACCGTGAACGTAGTGAACATGATATCGAAGGAACAAGATAGCTTTTAAAAGGAGTGTCTTAAGCTCCGCGTTTAAAAGTTATTTTTCAAAAAAACCGAGTGGTTTTGAAAGTGTTCCAACGACTTTTACTTGGTTTATTTTTCTTGCATTAATTCCAATGCGTCCCATCATTTAATCCTACCATTGCAGAAAACAACCAAAATATAACGTACGCTTATGCCATCCGCATTCGCCACGGGGCCCCATCATTACCCGTTAGGTTACTTAACTAACGACAGAGCGGGGGCTGGACTAGCGCGGATGCAAAATATAAGCAACACCTAAATAATATCATATATAGATATATTGCAATGATAGCCATTTCAGATCACAGATGAACACATTGGATATACTAGGAATCCACAATTCGTACGAGCCTATAACGAAAAGCGGATTACACGGTCGCGATGAATAGCCAATACCCCACCCTAGACCCCTACGGGTGCGGCAAACTACCCGCCAAATATCCGAAGCGGAGCAACCTCCCTCAACGATGTGAGTCGGACACTCGGCACTTCGAGATACCCGGTAGTTTGTGCACCCCACCTTGGGTCTATCCTAGGAGCAAAAACAGTAAAAAGAAATTATACAATGACGGCTACAACCCCGACCCGGTTGTGCGGCCAAAATAATATTACATCAATTTACATATTACATGAATTGAAAGATAAAAGGAAAAACTCTCATCTCACAACCCCCGGCTATTCATCCGCGACAATCCAATGAATTCATATACACATACCATCAACATTACAGATCACAGATATGTATAACCCCTACTAATCGACTATAGCGATTAGCGGACGTTCAATACATATATCACATCACAGATATAACCCGTTAGCTTAAGTCTTTAGAAGTTCGATCAAAATACGGATTTTCTACCCCCAAAAACTAATTTTTCTTTCTGGAAAATATGGGCTGAAAAAACATATTGTAAAAATCCCAAAACAACCCCAGAAATACACTGCAATAAAATTGTGCCACGGCCGAGTCCACTCGGCCGCGGATCCGCGGCGGGAGCATGCTCCTGCTGCGGTTCCGCGGCGCTTTGACCGTACCTGTGGACCAATTTTCTTGGGTATATTGTAAAAAGCCTGAGTCGATTTTTGATGTATGATTTTTCAATTTTTGAACAGAATAAAGAATCGACAGAAACTTGATTTTTCGAGTTCGTTTCGTGACTTTTTCTCCGATCGAATTTCTTGTTACTTTGCTAACATATTAGATAGTGTTTAACTAGGCTCTGATACCACTGTAAGTTCACGTTACCTCTTCCGGTACTTACGGGCTTGCGGAAATGATGAAAAACGATTTTTCAAGAGGTGGTAACATGGACTCAAAATACGGATCTTTGTTAAACAACTACCCAACAACCTAACTAGAGTTTTAACTACTCGGTTAGGGGATTATACCTTTCTTGAACTCCTTCGTTTTCAACTCTTTCCGGTGTACGGATCGGCCTCACCTCGTCGTCTCCTTGCGCCGAAGATGGATCCACTTGAAAGCTTCTACCTTTGGCTTCTTCTTCGAACTTGAAGAAACTAGAACACTTGGTTTGCCAAACCTTGTGAACTAGGATGAGTAGAGAAGTGATTTAGGTTTTCTTTTATCTCTAAGGCAATGTTTCTCAGCTCATGAGAGGGTGTTGCCTTGAACTAGAGAGAGAGTAAGAGGGAGAGCTCAAGCAAGAGAGAGAAATGAAAATGAGAGAATGAGTAACTCTTTTGCCATCCAAGCTCTCATAATCCAAAACCATCATAACAAAAATAGTAATCAAATATTATGTGATGGTTCAAGTCAAAATGGCTATATCATTTCATGCACTCATTTTGCAAAAACAAACAAGCAAGCAAAAGTCTTTGCCATGAAATGATAGCCATTGCCATGATGAGGGTCAACTAGTCCAACCTAGTCAACCGGTCAACAAAGTCAACAAGTCAACAAAGTCAACCCCTCAACAACCATGTCACTATAATACTTAATTAATATTATTGTTAATTATATTTCTTATTCTCATTAGGGTTTAGCAAAAAGCCAATAGTCAACAGTCAACAGTCAACAACCCCAATGAGAATCCTCTGCCTCTGTCTCTCTGTCAACTGTGCATACACACCCGCATCCGCGTTCCGAGGAACACGAATACAAACAAGATAAAACCAATCCCAAAATGTATACTAGGATCTGTCTTAAAACAAAGCCCGCTAGTGTTAACTGTCCGGACACCAAACGTGCACAAGTGCACGGATGTGACCGAACCCTGTCGCAAAACCATGCGACCTGTCGCAAAACCATGCGACCTCTACTCTTTTGCCTAAAGGCGAATAACTTTCTGTGTGGGACTCTAAAGAATCGACACTACGCTGACACCAAACGTGCACAAGTGCACGGATGTGACCGAACCCTGTCGCAAAACCATGCGACCTGTCGCAAAACCATGCGACCTCTACTCTTTTGCCTAAAGGCGAATAACTTTCTGTGTGGGACTCTAAAGAATCGACACTACGCTGGCAGTGGGTTTAACCACAGACCGCAAGCGGCACTAGCTGTGCGTGACGGTCCCCAGGTAGATGCCGACAAGAAGACTGACGAGGTGAAACCCATCTGAACTCCTACTGAGCCTGAATGTGACAATCTCTGTACAGTCCGGTCTGTTCGTCTGATACATCGCATGGCGGGCCTAGGGGGCGGTAAACGTCAGTCCCCTACTACCGGTACAAGTCGTGTCGGAGTGTAGCCCAAAACACCCTGAGATAACACTGGAAACCTACCAGTATATCTCGCTTGCCGTGGCCAAGGACTACTCGTGTAATGGCTCTCCTAGACACAGCGCGATGTCAACCCCCAATACCGGGAGAGACGAATCCTGTCTAACCGTCACTGCCTCCAAGTGCTTCGGGACTGCACCCAACTACTACCTGTTTGCACGACTCCTTTGAGCCGTGGTAGGGTAGTAATCTAAGTACAGTAGGAATACACTCGAGGCGAAGTGACCGTGTCAAGTCAGCGGACTAAGCTGTGTTGGAGATAGTGCCCTCAGAGTCAATTATTGGATCACAGGCACGTGACTGCAATGATTGAGGGAGGACCTATCCCAGTAGGACAGTCTTACTCGAGATGATAGTATGCTATCTGGTTTACCTTTATTATCGTGTACTGCTTTAGGTGACCTTACAGGTCGCTATTACACGTTGATAGAGCCCCTAGGATTATTGCTTGGCTGCCAGCAGTATGAGGGCGATCATATACGTGGGAGCTGGTAGTGTATAAGCACATCCTTAAAAGGTCCCTAGTCGTGGGAGTTTCGAGACAGGGCATCGATTCTCCAGAGTAGACTAGTGTATACAGTCGAGACCCCGACGAGGGGCGGTGGCCGGTCTCACAAGCCATTGGTGTCAGTTGGATCACCTAAGATGTATACAGGTGCTCATTGGGTTATGAGTACACCGGACTGTCACGACCCGAAAGAGCACGTGACTGGCCCTTGAACCATATGAAGTCTATACGACTCCATCTGATCCAAGTAAGCCAAAGCCCAGAAATCTAAAACCATTTAAAGAGTAAGTAAAGAAAACTGGTTTTTAAAGAAATGAAGGAAAACATGTTTGAAGTCAAGGTTTTTAAATAACTAAGCTGAATGTGTATTTTAAAAAGGTAAAGTCTTTTCTAAAAATTTCGGCAGAGTTTCTTTTGTAAATACTGGCCCCGAACGGGGTACAACAAGAACAACATATATACAATGATAAAAGGCGTCCCCAAGCGGGAGCTAGCTCTTCGTCAATTGACGGTCACAACCACACATGCAATATAATATACAACGCCGAAAGGCGAGGATCAAATCCAAAAGTAACACAGTAAGCATGAAAACCGCAGTACTACTAAGCGCGACTCTAAGGCCAAATAATACATCACTAAAGGCTGAGTCTGAAACAATACACAAGTTTTGGTTGATGGAACAATCTAGATACAAGGAATAATACAAGTACAATGGTGGTTCTTGATGCAAAAGAAACCACCTACCAAATGCAATTCACCCGCAAGGAAGCAATGTGCCAGAAATGCCGCAATGAAACCTGTACGGCAAAACCTGCAAGAACTGTGGCACAACGGGGGTGAGTTGCCAACTCGTGAATAGAGAATATCTACAAGCAGAAACCGAACGCAAGACATAATCCTAGGTCAAAACGATCAGTCCAAAATCCACAATATATAACATACAGCCTATAGCAAGGCTAGGGTAAATATCTAACCCGAGTGTAGTCTCATGTGCCTGTGTCAGTGCCTCAGGTAGCAATATAACATAAGAATGAGATATGAATGCATGAAAACAGAATACATGTACATGAAGAAACTGTTTTCATAATTTAGTGAGATTTCGTTTGTATTTTTAAAATGAGGTAACATAATGAAATCAGCATAAAACCGTACCTAGCATCGGCACAAAACGTAATCCCAATATCTCTGTATCACAGTCTCTGTACCTCAATATCTAGGGCGCCGTCAGTCCAGACCGGCCCCTGCCATCCATCTCAAGACCACAACTGTATCCTCCGGATATCCGACGCGTCGGGTAAAGTCACCGGTAGGTAGTGCTCCCCTGCCAGGCTCACATCGTCATCATCACGCGCTTCTTGCCCCGGGGTACCTTACCGGGTCCACCATGTACCCGAAACGGTTCATCCGTCTCCTCGAATCGGGTTTCCAAATCCATCAGCAAACTCATGGTGGACGACTCATACATCATAGGAAAACCGCACTTTTTATTTTAGAAGTGAGAATGTTTATTTGTGTTTTTACGGTTTTCATCCAAATCCAGAAAATCTCACGGAAATCCAAATCCAAAACCTCAATAACACGTAAAATAGTGAATATATGCATAAGAATCCATAAATGCAGCATAACAATGAATAACAGTATGCATGAAGTAGCGGTAATAACTACAATGTCTAAACTAATATATAAGGAAGGTACACTACTATCATGTCTAAACTATTAGCTAAAAGGCTATGTCAAGCAATAATATTTTCTAAGGTGTACGTGACATGGCAATTACCGATGAAGATGTGTGTGAGCCGGCAAGTAAGTGTACGTGGTACATACGCATCATCGGTAACGGTGCTGGTGTCCTATCAGCATGATATCAATAATGGAGTATGAAACATAATATAAGAATGCGATGCAAAGCGAACCACCAAACTGAGTGGGAGCTAAAACTAGACGCAACTATAACTAATCTGCATTAATCTAATATAAGTCCTACAAATGGTGCCTTTTGAAATAACACGAATCATGGGGTTTTGAAAATAGGGGCTACGGTGTTTTTTTTTATGAAAAGATACGCCTTTTGAAATATCCGTAGATCCCTTGACCTGTCTTTTAAAATACCCACGACCCGCTAGTTTTGAAATAGGTAGGAGTCTAATCTAATCTAACAACTACACTAAACTATACGGCTGAACTAACAAGCTGAGCTACAGGTAAGGAAACCGCCTAACATCTGAGTCGATATATATATATATATAATAGTCGGTGATTCCGCCTCAATAGTATCGCATACGATACAGTATATCATATGACATCCTCAAGTCATGAGTGCGGATCTATCGTCAATGTAAAGCTCATACGGTAAATCGTCGTACGGCATCCCAATAGCTTGGTACGGGTTAATATCACACTATCTCATCACATTTCAGGTATCACTATCATCATATCACATAAGCTGGGGTACTGATCTAAGTCTAGTACAACTGATGCCATCTACAAAGTATGAATGCGGGGGCAAACACACATCCCAAACCCGCAAGAATCACATTTCGTATCCCAAATACGAATCATATCACATCACCGATCTCGCGGCACAAAGCCCAATATCATCGACTCATCTCCAAAGTCATCCAATATCATCATTAACACCGTGTAAGTATAGGTAATATGCAAGGGTGTGCGTGTAGGTGTAATTCTATTCTAGGGTTCGCGACTATGAACTACACTAGTCACTTCTAACCCTACACTAACCATAATACACCTAACTATCATATAATATAACCACTACGGACTGCGGGGGTGCTATACGCCATCCACCCGACTTCCCCCAGTAGATATAATCTACTCACCTTGCATCATCATTTGCGGACATCACCACGCATTTGCTTGTCGTCCCGAAGTCTTCATGAGTACCTACACATCAAAGTGTCGTATATGCGCATTAAAACCAAATCCAAGCTAAAACGGCACATGAAATCCAAAACGATACGATAAGGGGCCTATAGGTGCGAACCTATGGCACGCCTTCAAAACCATCAATAAATCCTCTATATCGTCGTATAAACGCCAAATAGTCGAGGCAAAACACAATCCACAATTGCAGAATTAAAAATACGGAATACGGAAACATGAATCCAAAACAACAACTTAGGAAATATGTCCCAGATTTCACCCTAAGTCATTTTATACAAATCTATATATACCAGGGGCCTAACATGGACATGTAGGAGCTACAGAACCAACACGAGCCAAAATGGTGGGACCCAGGCCGCAATTGGCGGCCAAAGTGAATAAATTGGCGGCCTGGAAAGGGGCTAGTGCTTTGGTGATATCTCCCTGGGTGCCTGCACATACTACTGTCCAATTAATTTTATTTTAGGGTGTCTCGGGTGATAGCAGATTCAATATACTCATTACAGATTGCACAAATTTTCCGATATCGGTTTCTAAAATCCGTATTCTGGTTTTTGGCTTCAGGTTAGGGTCTCAATTCATACATTAGGGTGTTTATATAATCTCAACTGAGCTCAATTTCACAATACAACACAAGTTCCACTCAAACCCTAACTAGGTTTTCTTTAACTCCACAAAATCAACAATATCGGTTCTAAACTAAACATGGGGTATAAGTAATGCATAAACCAAGCTAATGATCCAGAAAATACCTCATTTGGCAACTCAAGAATTTTCTTGAGTTTCCCCTTAGTGGCCAAAATCCATGCTTTCTTGGTCCATCGTGTAGGTCTCGAGTTTGTGCATCTTTTTATTGAAGGGAAGATGGGGTTTTGGAGTGATTTTTGAGGTGATTAGAGGGCTTGAAGATGGGGGGGAAATGAGTGGCAGGAGCAGCAGCAGCAAATGGTGGGAGAGGGAGAGAAATGAGAAGGAGAATGGAAAGAAAATGCTAAGTTTTGGTCAAAGTGAAACCCATACCTCTCTCTCACCAACCTCATTCTTTATTCTTTTCTCTTTTCTTTCTCTTTTCTTCTCTCTTAATCTCTCAAAATCCTTCTCACATAAATAGTAAACCCAAATAAAAAGCATGGTAGAAAATGCACAAGTGTGAAAAAGTGATATGTGCATGTGTTGCACAAAAAAAAAAACAACTAAAAACCGATTAGCGATTTTTAATCGCGATTAGCACTAATTTAGTATATAACTAATCAATTAAACTTAGAAATGGCATAACTCTCTAATTTACCCTATTTTAGAATTTTCCAAAATTTTTCTCAAATTTTTCCTATTTATTTGCATTTAATAATACCAAAATATTAAAATATTCAATAAAATAATATTAAATTATAAAAATTCCCCAAATTAATATTTTATCTTTTTGAAAATGTTACAATCTACCCCCCTTAAAGAAATTCGGTCCCCGAATTTAAATTTAAACCCCCAATACTAAAACAATTTCAGTAATAATCCAATTTGTCGGGGCTCCGAAAACATCAATACATAGAGAATATCATCATAAAAATATACTGCTCTACTAGAAATCAATCCCCAAAATGCATATATAAGAATATCCTGTGCGTCTGGTGCGCAAGGAATCAAAATCCATATATGTGTCAAACAGGTGTACAAAACAACATCTAGGTGCAACTGGTGTGCACGAAACATCTGCCGTAGGCAACGTGTGTGCCTGACAGTAAAAAAAAATCAGGTGCATGTGACATGCATGAAGAATCCCGATTTAGTGCATCTGGCGTGCACCAAAATCGTATATCAAAACATTAAAGGTGCATGAAAACTCTGCTTGAAGTGTAAATCAAATCACTGCATAAGATAGGCGTGAATTCACAATCAATACCTCGAATGTAATAACCATGCGCAAAATATAAATATCCAGTGGGTGCATGAAACAAATATCATGAAACTCAGTCATCAAACTAAATCATGCAAACAGAACGCCCAAAATACCGAAATCCAAAATGACGGATACGTGATAATCGAATCACAAAATCACAAATCATAAATACCGTCGTCGGTAGTTCCTCCTTCAAGGTCGAGAAGGAGTCGGTGCATCCACTGCTAGCAGCGCAAGATATCTACTTGCCTCTTGCTCACGGTCTGGCGTCCTCTGACTCTGGGTCCTTATCTTCTTTGCGGATTACCTATCTCGCAGTCAATCGGCTCATCGGCCCTGTCAGGTGTGCTAACGGGAACGATTCCGTTATGGCACATCTCTGGTCATCTCTCGGTCAATCCTCACGACCACTCATAAAGCATCACGTCACTGGCATCGGCCTCTGGCTCTCTGAATGCACATCACACATCTGATCCTGGGTGCAAATATCATTGCAGCAATGTCCTGGAAGGAATCCTGCTCAGGGTCTCTTCCAATCATGTCTATACCGATCTGTACAGAGGCTGGCTCTCTTCAATAATCTCTTCTCACTCGATAGACACCTGTGTCCTCGGCACAATATTTTCTCGGAAACTGGTCACATCCCAACGTCTCTGTAAGCATATCAGGTCTCTAGTCTCAACGGAAAGTAATGACAGCTCGTCAGCGTCTCGCCCGAACCTCTGGTTCCACCTGTCTCTATCGTCGTCCACTATGACGTCATGCCAAGCTACTACGCACTGCACTGTTCTCGGCCACGGTCAATCTGAAGTCTCTCGCACAGACTCGAAATCGCGTACTCTGTAGCTTCATCATTCTGTAGAAGATGTCAGGCCGAACAGGTCCTCGGGAACGCGTCCCAATCGTCGGAGGAATACTCAATATTTGTCCATCCTTGATCAATTCGCAATGCATCTGGGTAAGTTCCTTTATCCGAACTTGGTCAACTACCTCATCGACGATGCCGAACTATGGCCTGCTGGTGTGCGCAACATGACCACCCCTGGGTCTAGGTCTTCTCGTATCGTTTTCCAGAAAGGTCCTGTCGAGGTCCCTCTCTCAAATCTCATTCCTTCCGAATTGCCCGGAAGTCATCATCCATTGCTGAAGTTAATTCTTATTCCGGAACGGCTGCATACTTATCGCGCTTCTTTCTGGAAAATATATCCATATACCACGCCTCTGGATACGTATCACATCTCTGATGTCAGCGGAGTGGGACGTCATCTCGTCGAAATATCTTGCGAACTCTTTTCTTCACTCTTCTTCCATGTCGACTGATTCGGACTCGTCTCATCATGGCTGCATGGACTGTGCTCCAACGGCTATCCTCGTATCTGGAGTCTCCCAAGCAATGCATCCCATCACACGATATCCGAATGATGTCGAATCATCCGATCGACTCGTCAGAACTTCATAATCCCCCAAGAGATCAACATCATGGGTACAGTTTAATAGTATCGAGTACATGCCACAGCGTCGGTGGTCCAGCCGTAGAAGGGCAAACCCAAGCCTCACTAATGGCGCCGCGGAACTGCCGCAAACCCTAAGGTTCAAAGGCTTTCATACGGTCATTAAGTCGAGTTAGGATTTCATTCTTCTAGAGGGTCCATAGAATCACCTGCATGTCTTTCCGTATACTTTAAACGTGGAAAATGGGCTTCTGACATTCGATCGTCTCTATCGACTCTCAACGAACCTGCGTGAAGTCGTCTCTAGCTGGAAACAATCTATCTGATGACCTCGCATCGGTAAACGGACGAACCAAATGTACTAGTCATTCATCCTCAGGTGACTAGCGACTGGCTATCATCTCTCTAAGTATACGCTCACGCTGCAGTAGCTCCAATCATCTGGGCGATATCTCGTCATTTGCAGCAGCAACTGGCTCATTCGCCTGTACGCCGAACAGCGCCTCAATCCTCCAGGAAAGGCGATACATTGGCGGTCATCTCTGAATCGGTCTGCTCTAGATCGGAGTAAGACTCTCCACACTGGAAATCTTCAACTCGTCTGGGCCCGCTCCGGCGCAAAAATCGGACGAATCACCTTCGTCTCTCAAATCGGGTAGACTAGCTATCATCTGTCTCATATCTGCCTGAAAGCTCCGACAATCTCAGCTCGTAAGCTCCAGAAGCGACATCCTGTCAATCTCAGCAACAGCTGGTCCATCTGTCCGCACGGTAGGCGACATCATAATCTCTGAGGTATCCTGTACATCAACAGTCCTCTCTCAACTGACAGCTCTATCAATGGCCCGATCATCCGGTGCAAACCAAGCACTCGCCTCCACTAGAGGTCACAATCACCAATACTAACTCGAGACGTTCCCATGTCACCAGAAAACACAATGGTCGGCCCTTGTACCAGACGAGCTCGCCCTGACCGTAACCCTAGCAGCAACCCAAACTGCGCTCAAACATGGTGACAGGAACCTCAATCGAGTATGAAAGAGAGCACATCAATGGTAAGGAAGAGAACAACAGATCCAAAGGGGATACATGATCATAAGAAGGAACAGCATCAATAAAAGTATGATCATGAACTATTAGAATCGGGGATCTCAAAGGGATGTATAATCATGAATATGAAGAGAATCACTGATCTCGAAAATATGTACATCCTAAGGTTCCTTAAGCGGAGTGGCGTGTCGTAAGTATGCCGCGGAACATACCAACGGTACGTCACTCTACTTTAGTCACATATTCCATCAACCAAGGGCCATCCTACGCGACGAAAGTTCAGGTCTAATACCCCCTCGACCAAGTCTAAGTTCCGTAAGGTCAAGCCTAAGTTCCGTATATATAAACGCCCTAGGCTCCACATAGTCAAACTTAGACTCGAACCAAGGTCAACCTAGCGCTCTGATACCAACTTTGTCACGACCCGAAAGAGCACGTGACTGGCCCTTGAACCATATGAAGTCTATAGGACTCCATCTGATCCAAGTAAGCCAAAGCCCAGAAATCTAAAACCATTTAAAGAGTAAGTAAAGAAAACTGGTTTTTAAAGAAGTGAAGGAAAACATGTTTGAAGTCAAGGTTTTTAAATAACTAAGCCGAATGTGCATTTTAAAAAGGTAAAGTCTTTTCTAAAAATTTCGGCAGAGTTTCTTTTGTAAATACTGGCCCCGAACGGGGTACAACAAGAACAACATATATACAATGATAAAAGGCGTCCCCAAGCGGGAGCTAGCTCTTCGTCAATTGACGGTCACAACCACACATGCAATATAATATACAACGCCGAAAGGCGAGGATCAAATCCAAAAGTAACACAGTAAGCATGAAAACCGCAGTACTACTAAGCGCGACTCTAAGGCCAAATAATACATCACTAAAGGCTGAGTCTGAAACAATACACAAGTTTTGGTTGATGGAACAATCTAGATACAAGGAATAATACAAGTACAATGGTGGTTCTTGATGCAAAAGAAACCACCTACCAAATGCAATTCACCCGCAAGGAAGCAATGTGCCAAAAATGCCGCAATGAAACCTGTACGGCAAAACCAGCAAGAACTGTGGCACAACGGGGGTGAGTTGCCAACTCGTGAATAGAGAATATCTACAAGCAGAAACCGAACGCAAGACATAATCCTAGGTCAAAACGATCAGTCTAAAATCCTCAATATATAACATACAGCCTATAGCAAGGCTAGGGTAAATATCTAACCCGAGTGTAGTCTCATGTGCCCGTGTCAGTGCCTCAGGTAGCAATATAACATAAGAATGAGATATGAATGCATGAAAACAGAATACATGTACATGAAGAAACTGTTTTCATAATTTAGTGAGATTTCCTTTGTATTTTTAAAATGAGGTAACATAATGAAATCAGCATAAAACCGTACCTAGCATCGGCACAAAACGTAATCCCAATATCTCTGTATCACAGTCTCTGTACCTCAATATCTAGGGCGCCGTCAGTCCAGACCGGCCCCTGCCATCCATCTCAAGACCACGACGGTATCCTCCGGATATCCGACGCGTCGGGTAAAGTCACCGGTAGGTAGTGCTCCCCTGCCAGGCTCACATCGTCATCATCACGCGCTTCTTGCCCCGGGGTACCTTACCGGGTCCACCATATACCCGAAACGGTTCATCCGTCTCCTCGAATCGGGTTTCCAAATCCATCAGCAAACTCATGGTGGACGACTCATACATCATGGGAAAACCGCACTTTTTATTTTAGAAGAGAGAATGTTTATTTGTGTTTTTACGGTTTTCCTCCAAATCCAGAAAATCTCACGGAAATCCAAATCCAAAACCTCAATAACACGTAAAATAGTGAATATATGCATGAGAATCCATAAATGCGGCATAACAATGAATAACAGTATGCATGAAGTAGCGGTAATAACTACAATGTCTAAACTAACATATAAGGAAGGTACACTACTATCATGTCTAAACTATTAGCTAAAAGGCTATGTCAAGCAATACTATTTTCTAAGGTGTACGTGACATGGCAATTACCGATGAAGATGTGTGTGAGCCGGCAAGTAAGTGTACGTGGTACATACGCATCATCGGTAACGGTGCTGGTATCCTATCAGCATGATATCAATAATGGAGTATGAAACATAATATAAGAATGCGATGCAAAGCGAACCACAAAAATGAGTGGGAGCTGAAACTAGACGCAACTATAACTAATCTGCATTAATCTAATATAAGTCCTACAAATGGTGCCTTTTGAAATAACACGAATCATGGGGTTTGGAAAATAGGGGCTACGGTGTTTTTTTTTATGAAAAGATACGCCTTTTGAAATATCCGTAGATCCCTTGACCTGTCTTTTAAAATACCCACGACCCGCTAGTTTTGAAATAGGTAGGAGTCTAATCTAATCTAACAACTACACTAAACTATACGGCTGAACTAACAAGCTGAGCTACAGGTAAGGAAACCGCCTAATATCTGAGTCGATATATATATAGATATAATAGTCGGTGATTCCGCCTCAATAGTATCGCATACGATACAGTATATCATATGACATCCTCAAGTCATGAGTGCGGATCTATCGTCAATGTAAAGCTCATACGGTAAATCGTCGTACGGCATCCCAATAGCTGGGTACGGGTTAATATCACACTATCTCATCACATTTTAGGTATCACTATCATCATATCACATAAGCTGGGGTACTGATCTAAGTCTAGTACAACTGATGCCATCTACAAAGTATGAATGCGGGGGCAAACACACATCCCAAACCCGCAAGAATCACATTTCGTATCCCAAATACGAATCATATCACATCACCGATCTCGCGGCACAAAGCCCAATATCATCGACTCATCTCCAAAGTCATCCAATATCATCATTAACACCGTGTAAGTATAGGTAATATGCAAGGGTGTGCGTGTAGGTGTAATTCTATTCTAGGGTTCGCGACTATGAACTACACTAGTCACTTCTAACCCTACACTAACCATAATACACCTAACTATCATATAATATAACCACTACGGACTGTGGGGGTGCTATACGCCATCCACCCGACTTCCCCCAGTAGATATAATCTACTCACCTTGCATCATCATTTGCGGACATCACCACGCATTTGCTTGTCGTCCCGAAGTCTTCATGAGTACCTACACATCAAAGTGTCGTATATGCGCATTAAAACCAAATCCAAGCTAAAACGGCACATGAAATCCAAAACGATACGATAAGGGGCCTATAGGTGCGAACCTATGGCACGCCTTCAAAACCATCAATAAATCCTCTATATCGTCGTATAAACGCCAAATAGTCGAGGCAAAACACAATCCACAATTGCAGAATTAAAAATACGGAATACGGAAACATGAATCCAAAACAGCAACTTAGGAAATATGTCCCAGATTTCACCCTAAGTCATTTTATACAAATCTATATATACCAGGGGCCTAACATGGACATGTAGGAGCTACAGAACCAACACGAGCCAAAATAGTGGGACCCAGGCCGCAATTGGCGGCCAAAGTGAATAAATTGGCGGTCTGGAAAGGGAATTGGGGGCTAGGGCTTTGGTGGTATCTCCCTGGGTGCCTGCACATACTACTGTCCAATTAATTTTATTTTAGGGTGTCTCGGGTGATAGCAGATTCAATATACTCATTACAGATTGCACAAATTTTCCGATATCGGTTTCTAAAATCCGTATTCTGGTTTTTGGCTTCAGGTTAGGGTCTCAATTCATACATTAGGGTGTTTATATAACCTCAACTGAGCTCAATTTCACAATACAACACAAGTTCCCCTCAAATCCTAACTAGGTTTTCTTTAACTCCACAAAATCAACAATATCGGTTCTAAACTAAACATGGGGTATAAGTAATGCATAAACCAAGCTAATGATCCAGAAAATACCTCATTTGGCAACTCAAGAATTTTCTTGAGTTGCCCCCTAGTGGCCAAAATCCATGCTTTCTTGGTCCATCGTGTAGGTCTCGAGTTTGTGCATCTTTTTATTGAAGGGAAGATGGGGTTTTGGAGTGATTTTTGAGGTGATTAAAGGGCTTGAAGATGGGGGGGAAATGAGTGGCAAGAGCAGCAGCAGCAAATGGTGGGAGAGGGAGAGAAATGAGAAGGAGAATGGAAAGAAAATGCTAAGTTTTGGTCAAAGTGAAACCCATACCTCTCTCTCACCAACCTCATTCTTTATTCTTTTCTCTTTTCTTTCTCTTTTCTTCTCTCTTAATCTCTCAAAATCCTTCTCACATAAATAGTAAACCCAAATAAAAAGCATGGTAGAAAATGCACAAGTGTGAAAAAGTGATATGTGCATGTGTTGCACACAAAAAAAAACAACTAAAAACCGATTAGCGATTTTTAATCGCGATTAGCACTAATTTAGTATATAACTAATCAATTAAACTTAGAAATGGCATAACTCTCTAATTTACCCTATTTTAGAATTTTCCAAATTTTTTCTCAAAATTTTCCTATTTATTTGCATTTAATAATACCAAAATATTAAAATATTCAATAAAATAATATTGAATTATAAAAACTCCCAAAATTAATATTTTATCTTTTTGAAAATGTTACACGGACAGGACTCGCCGGGAACATACTAGTTGGTCTTATACCTGACGTCAGATAGCAGTTCCCTGGTGATATGTGTACAGGTTAGTTCATCGATCTGAGATCGTCATTTGTCTCGTGTGAGTTCCCACTGTGCTTTGATTACTACCCTACCACGGCTCAAAGGAGTCGTGCAAACAGGTTTTAGTTGGGTACAGTCCCGAGCCACATGGAGGCAGTGAGCGGATCTTCAGGGGTTCGTCTCTCCCGGTATTGGGGGTGAGGTCGCGCTGTGTCTTGGAGAGCCATTACACGAAGTCCTTGGCCAAGGCAAGAGATTTACTGGTAGGTATTCCAGTAGTATCTCAGGGTATTCTGGGATACACTCCGACACGACTTGTACCGCTTTTGGGGGTCTGACTTTTACCAACCCCCTAGGCCCGACATGCGATGCTCATAGACGAACGGACCGGACTGTACGGATATTGTCACTGACAGGCTCAGTAGGGTGTCAGGATGAGTTCGCTCATCGACGTCCCTTTTAGTCAATAGCTGGTGGCTCGTCACGTATTGGCTTATACCTCTGACGTGCTAGTGGTTAAATCCACAGCTATAGTATTGACGAGTCTTTAGAGTCCACCACACTTTCAGTTACTCAAGCTTTCGGGCGAAAAGCTGTATAGGCCGTATGGAGATATGGCAGGGTCCGATCAGATACGTGCGGTATTGCACGGATCAGGATCGGACGGTTAGGACTAGAGGCCGTATGGAAATATGGCAGGGTTTGATCAGATACGTGCGGTATTGCACGGATCAGAATCGGACGGATATTACTAGCCGGCTTTGGTTTAAGCCGGATCCTAGTATAGTACTGTGTAGATTCTGTCTCATTGCATTTGTATCCGGTCGGAATACAGATGCGGGTGTGTATGCACAGTATCGGGGTTTTTCCTGTAATTTATTACGGGACCAGTTTTCTGGAGTTGCCAGTTTGCATTCCGTTCCGGCCGGCTTTTCTCTTTGTTCTTTCCCGGCCGGACTTTTCTGATGGAGGGGGTTATTTGCAAGTTTGCAAATAACACTTTGTGGAGGGGTTTCTTGCAAATGGATTGATTATGAAAGCATCTTTTGATACCATTCTTTTCTATCTTCATTTCTTGCTTTTATGAGATGAGAAAGGATTTGAGGTTGATTAGAGTTTGATATGACATTGTTATCATTAACTTGCTTTATGATATGGTCACCTCTTTTCACTTCCTACGATCACCTCCCTTCATATGTTGTTGATTCCTCCACCACCATTTCTCACAAGAAATGGCCGGCCACATTTTTGAGAGAGGGGGAGAAAAATATGAGAGAGTTTCATTTGGTGTGGTGGCATCATTCATCATCTTCATATTCTTCTTGCTAGAAAATTGAAAGCACCAATTTCCTAACCTCCTCCTCTATCCTCCATGGCAACAAAAACCCCAAATGAGACATAGCCTCTACACTACATTCTACAGCAAATCTTGGGCACGTCGACTTTCCAGCTTCGTGTCCGAGTTGCCTCGGTATAGAGGTGGGAGCCCGTAAAAGATGCAGGCGATGTGGTGCCCTTCCGGCAAGGAGGCGACGACCGGAGTGTCCGCGGGAGATCGGGACGACGACGAGAAGACCGGAGGACTCGGATCACTCGGTATATCTCTATTCCCTATCTTGTAGTTAGCTAGAACTAGTTAGTGGTTCGATCCGGGTGTTTAGTGCGCAGTGGTGCCGGTTTGCTAGTTTGCAAAAATTAAAGTTTATCACCGCTTCTGCATTTGGCCGTCGGATTGACGGCCGGGGCGCCGCCGTGCACTTACAGTGGTATCAGAGCCTTGCCATTAACATAGTCTAGTTTTGCCTAATGTGTTTTATGTTTCCGATTGAACAAAATCCCAAAACCGCGTTTTCAAGTACTATCAGTTTCTGTCGAAATTTTTTTGGAGTCCAAAAATTTTTCAGGTTGTCTCAGGATGATGTACTGAAAATTCTAAGAACACTGGAAAAATTTGGTGCCCTGATCCCTCCGTACAACTGCGGAACCGTGGCCATAACCCCTCTTTGGCCGCGGTTCCGCCGCAGGAATGTGGATTCAAGTCACCATTTTTTTGCAGTGGGCTTGTGGGCTGAAAATAGGGGTTTTGCTATAGTTTGTTTGGGCCCAGATTTTCTGTGAGTGCTACAGTATTGTTTGGGGGCCCACTTGGTAAATTTGATCGATCGGATATTTTAAACACATTAGTTCACAGTATTTAAATTATATCTGCGACCGTGAATGTCACTCGATCGGTAAATCCTGTCTAACTGTTATAGCCCGGTTAGACGGATTTGCGAACATGACTTTCACGTTGATGTTCAATGTATTTCTGTGATGTTGCGGATCGGTCGTGGGGGATAGCCTGGATGCAATGGTAGTACAGTTTTGTTGTATTATGTACATTTGATATTACGGGGCAAGCGTCCGACATGTGGACTGCCGTCACTGCCTGTTTGTATTATTATTTTGGGGCATGACCAGGTTGCGGTCGATGTACCCGTTGTATGTATATTTTACTTTCTGTACTAGGATTACCCCGCGGAGGGGTGCACGGATAGCCGGGTTCTAGAGGGCAACAAGCCCGCATCTCATGGCATTGAGACGGAGAGGGCTTCACTCTAGGATTGGCAGGCTATTCGCTGCACTCGTAGGGGGTACAGGTTGACCCAGGAGGGGTGCCCAAGTTACCGGATTCCGTGAAGTGCTGGGTGGTCCATTCACGGTGCTGAAGGGGGCTACCTCACTTCAGGTTTTGGCGGGTAACTTGCCGCGCCCGTAGGGGTCTAGGATTTCATTGCACAGGCTATCCACACGACCAGGGGAACGTCGGGTTTCAGTAGCGGCTCTGTGAAACCCGGGGATCCCAGATATCTGTATTGTTCTGTGATGCTATTCATTTCTGTGATGTTGCATTTTTATCACGCCTTGAGAGAAATATAATATATTGGTATATATATTAGTAGATGTTGTATATGTTTTGCATCCGCGCTAGTCCAGTCCCCGCTCTGTCGTTAGTTAGCTAACCTAACGGGTAATGACGGGACCCAGTGGCGAATGCGGATGGCATATACATACATCAGTATATTTTCGTTCTTTGTGGTGTGATCAATTGATGGGACTGCGTTGATTCGGATCAATGCAAGTTAAAACAAACCTATTCTGATGTGGTTGGAACACTTTTCAAAAAGCTGTTATTGCAAGGACGTTTTCTTTTGTTTTGCACAGTGATATTCGGTCATGAATATCCAGCACCTCAGTCGACGAGGCAAGGGCCGAGATCCCTTCACCGGGAGTGACCTCTTGGACAAAAAAAGTTTGCGTCAGGGCAATGACTTCACTATAGCCGATTACTTTTGCTTTGCATCGTGGTATTCATTTAGAATATCCTGCACCCCATTCTACGGGGAAAGAGCCGAGATCCCTTCACCGGGAGTGACCTCTTTAGCGAAGGTTTTCGTTACTATTTTCCTAAAAAGCTATCCGTTCCTTCAACGATTTCAAGTTCATTACGTTGAAGGTTTTCGCCAGAAACCATTCGTAGCCCTCCGTCGTTTCATATGGGTGGTCAATAGTATTCAAGCTGTGTATGTTGGCCAAAGTCAAGGCACAGTGATTGGTAGCTATTGGGGTATTCATATGCAGCATAGATAGATGCGTTGGTTTGGGACAGTCGTACTGCCATTTTGGCCAAAGTCAAGGGTAGGTATGGGTGGATTAACCTGGAGAATGACGGGTAGAACTTGACATGTGACTTATGATATGTTGGCCAAAGTCAAGGTCATAAGAGCATGGGGCAGAAATCACATCGGGAGTTTCAAAAGAACTGAAACTTGCCAGATATGCGCATACCTTCTGGAGTGTGATACCGTGAGCGGATTCCGTCACGTTATCATGCGATGATAGTTGGATCCCGATTCCCGCTAATGAGTTAGTTTACTCCTCGGGTTACCCCGACTAATTCTTCTTTCAGGTTTGGAGGAGAATTTGAGGCACAGTGGGAGGTTTCTAGATTAGATAAATTGGTAACCATTCTGGTCTAGGTTAGAGTGCACGCTGAGTGTTTCTTTTCTCTCTCTCTCTCTCTGGCAGCGACCATTGACCCGACCCTAAGACTATGATTCAGTGACCATGTTGACCGAACCTTCTTTAACACTGGCTTTTTGGATTGTCAGAGTTGCAGACCTCATTGCCACTCCTACTTTTACCCTTTTCTCCAGGACATCCCATATTACTACAAACGTCCACTTCCATTGGACAAAACCATCGTATGGTTATATACGAACTCGAAGGGATTTATTCGAGGATGGTTTCCGGTTCTGGAGAAAACGAATAGGACTATTCATCTGTCTTTTCCTTTTACCTTCTCTCAAGTAGCGAGTACTCCTTAGTTTAGGAGATAGTACACCTATTACGCAAATTGGATAGTCTTCTTCCAAACCTTAGGCTGGTGCCGAACGATGGGGAATGAAGAAAACCAATTAGCATAACGATGGTGTGCAAAAGGTATTAAGTTAAGACAAAGCAAGGGATTAGAAGGAGGGCAAAGTAAATTGCGACTGATATTCACGACCAAACCAAATATTTCATTACCACTCCCACTTCACCTTTGTATTTCTCCAGGACACTCCGTATCACTATGAAGATCCACAGATATTTGGATACTCCATCGTATGGTTATATACGAACTCGAAAGGAACTTGTTCCAGTTCGGGGATGGATTCTGGTTCAGGAGAAATAGGAATAAGTTTTATTCGGTTGTCTTTTATCTTCACCTTCTCTCGCATTGCGAGTGCTCCTAGGACTAGGACAGTACACCCATTATGCTTATTGGATAGTCTTCTTCCAAACCATAGGCTGGTGCCGAACGGTAGGGAAGGAAGAAAACCATTTGGCCTAAGGGGTGTGCAGAAGGTAATGACTAAAGACATAAAAAGGGAATTTGAAGAGGTGGCAAAGAAATACACGGTTACAGTCGTGAATCTAGAAGAGGCATTACTAAGGAATACCGGGATACCCCATCGAAACATTTCAATGTTTCAGTTTCACTGTGTACTGTTAAACGAAAACTGATTTCCCAGTCAGACACTTGCTCCAGGGTATGTATTTACCAGGCATGATTCTCATATCTGTATGGTTTTACAGATGATGAGTGGGAGCAAGTTATTGGGAATTAGCTGATTATCCTCATTATATCGGGATTCGTTGTAATCGGTGATATTTGAGGAAGTCACCTGGATTGTTTGCTGGACGGCAGACATTTGGTTTTGAATATCCGTTGTTATGCACCAATTTCAAATTGATATATCTGTACGTCTATTTTTATAGAGTGAGATATACCTTTTTGAAATTATGTCGATGACATTTACCTATATCAGTCGATGGTTAGGTAAGGAGTATTAAACAGCGGTGTAATTCTTCTTAACCATAAGTACAGTTTTCAACCTACGACACACAGTGAATGGGTTATCAGACTCAAGGGACTTATACAGAGTATTGTATGTTGTCCAGGGTCCATCAGGACAGAGGGGTTGGTCCTCGTACTATATTCGGTTTATTTATGACTTCTCTAGTTTTTAGACAGGTGTTTCGTGGAAACACATGGTCCAAATTTTTAGAAGTCATAGGTATTTGAATAAAGTAGAGAACCAGGTATTGCAAGTATCGGGATTCTTCAAGTTGATCGATGATGTAGATACTTGTGTATGATATTCAGTTGATAGTAATGATTAAGAGAACTTGCTTCTCTTTCAGGTTACTCATAATTGGAAGCATTCCTAAGTTGAGTAACGCTGATCGGCCTCTTCCCATTTAGTTGACATGCACTGGTGATAGCTGCATGATTTGAATCTGGTTCAATCAAATCAGTGCCTCTGTTCCTATATTGGATATAGAACAGTTCGTATCTTAACGATGTTAAGGTACGAGGAGTTGTCCGGCTTATGCTTAAAACCAGACTCTGGATAACTCAAGGCACGTTTCTGTAATGGCTGTTTGTGGGTTGACCCAGGCTATGCAGAGGGTTGACTTTCTACCATCTGGAAGATCAATAGTAATATTGTTCTAGACTTGCCACAGTTTTATTAAAAATGGATTTTCTCAGAAAACAGCAGTGGGAGTATGGTAGAACTGGAAGTGATTCCAGAACCACAAACGATTACTGAAGATTTGATAGGAACCTAAAGATTCAATCTGTTTTGACATTCTATTAGCCACTCCGCAGATAAGGTGGGTAACTTCAGGCACCCGAGAGGTACTCCGGTAGCCTCAAGGACGGTGACAGGGAAGTCCTTGTTTACCCAGACTTGCCATTGTTGTTGTTCTGGACTGTGAGACCCGGCAGGAGGATGAGTATAGCGTCGTTCTAAACTTGCTTTAGAAGTGTACGTCTATATGACTCTGCCAGAGGGTTGTCGTGGTCAGTGGGAGCAGCGGAAGCATTGGTGGACAGGTGGCTTATGTCTATTTATAGACTAAAGCAAATGTAGCGGAGATAGATCATCTATTTCTGATGTGACAGTCATAGGTTTGACTTCATCAGAATAGGGGATGGATCTATTAAGAAGGTAGTAGGGTGTAATGTCCTGGTATTTTGGATGACACACACAGAATAGGAAAAGAAACTCCTATACTACGATCGGTTATTCTTTGGTAGTCACACAGTGGTTTTTCCACATAGGACTTGGATATTATATCAGACATTCTGGTTACTAGATCTATAGATCTAGATTTGGGTGGTTTCCCAATCTGGGTACTTAGACAGCATTCTAAGAGTATTTAGAATGGACGACTCCTGGCACGGTAGTATACTTGTAGGTAATGGAGTCACCCTCTCTAAAGGTGTCTTACAGACTAAAGGGGAGAAGGATGTGCATGATTGGCAGATCACTTGCTCAGGCAATTGAGTCAATCATGAAATATCAAGTACCACACCAGATGTTGTTCTTGCAGTAGATGCAATAAGTGATATTGATCCTATCCTAGGGAAACAGTCGGAAACAGCTTTAGAGCATAAGTGGATGTTCTAGGGATATGATAACGACAGCCTCGTTCAGGAGACAGTTATCATTCCAGGCTTCCAAGGTGACAGGGACAACAAGGAGGTTGTCAGAGTTATAGTTTTTCCTTTTGACGAAGGGCAGTATTTTGGACAGGTGGTCCAAGGCAATACTGAGGGAGGCATGGCGCAGGATACTGATTAAGTTCAGTTGACAATACAGTCTAAGAAGTTTGGATTTGGAGTTCATTTATGAACTGGGTCCCATCAGACATCCAGAGATTCTAAGACAGGTATTGCTCATTTCGGGAGATGGTTTTCTCCGCGAACTTGAGAAATAGAGAGACATAGAAAGAAACATCAGAGCGGATCCACTCACTGAGGCTATTCCTCGAACGCAATAGTTTCGCAAACGAGCTTTGTGAGACTGACTAGTAGAGGAGTTGGGTGTTCGGTATCACACGGGCTGTGAGTATGCGACATCGAAATAATAGCCTTGAGTGCAAGTGGGAGATTGTTGGAGATAGTGCCCTCAGAGTCAATTATTGGATCACAGGCACGTGACTGCAATGATTGAGGGAGGACCTATCCCGGTAGGACAGTCTTACTCGAGATGTTAGTATGCTATCTGGTTTACCTTTATCATCGTGTACTGCTTTAGGTGACCTTACAGGTCGCTATTACACGTTGATAGAGCCCCTAGGATTCTTGCTTGGCTGCCAGCAGTATGAGGGCGATCATATACGTGGGAGCTGGTAGTGTATAAGCACATCCTTAAAAGGTCCCTAGTCGTGGGAGTTTCGAGACAGGGCATCGATTCTCCAGAGTAGACTAGTGTATACAGTCGAGACCCCGACGAGGGGTGGTGGCCGGTCTCACAAGCCATTGGTGTCAGTTGGATCACCTAAGATGTATACAGGTGCTCATTGGGTTATGAGTACACCGGACAGGACTCGCCGGGAACATACTAGTTAGTCTTATACCTGACGTCAGATAGCAGTTCCCTGGTGACATGTGTACAGGTTAGTTCATCGACCTGAGATCGTCATTTGTCTCGTGTGAGTTCCCACTGTGCTTTTATTACTACCCTACCACGGCTCAAAGGAGTTGTGCAAACAGGTTTTAGTTGGGTACAGTCCCGAGCCACATGGAGGCAGTGAGCGGATCTTCAGGGGTTCGTCTCTCCCGGTATTGGGGGTGAGGTCGCGCTGTGTCTTGGAGAGCCATTACACGAAGTCCTTGGCCAAGGCAGGAGATTTACTGGTAGGTATTCCAATAGTATCTCAGGGTGTTCTGGGCTACACTCCGACACGACTTGTACCGCTTTTGGGGGTCTGACTTTTACCAACCCCCTAGGCCCGACATGCGATGCTCATAGACGAACGGACCGGACTGTACGGATATTGTCACAGACAGGCTCACTAGGGTGTTAGGATGAGTTCGCTCATCGACATCCTTTTTAGTCAATAGCTGGTGGCCCGTCACGTATTGGCTTATACCTCTGACGTTCTAGTGGTTAAATCCACAGCCATAGTATTGACGAGTCTTTAGAGTCCACCACACTTTTAGTTACTCAAGCTTTCGGGCGAAAAGCTGTAGAGGCCGTATGGAGATATGGCTGGGTCCGATCAGATACGTGCGGTATTGCACGGATCAAGATCGGACGGTTAGTACTAGAGGCCGTATGGAAATATGGCAGGGTTTGATCAGATACGTGCGGTATTGCACGGATCAGAATCGGACGGATATTACTAGCCGGCTTTGGTTTAAGCCGGATCCTAGTATAGTACTGTGTAGATTCTTTCTCATTGCATTTGTATCCGGTCGGAATACAGATGCGGGTGTGTATGCACAGTATCGGGGTTTTTCCTGTAATTTATTACGGGACCAGTTTTCTGGAGTTGCCAGTTTGCATTCCGTTCCGGCCGGTTTTTCTCTTTGTTCTTTCACGGCCGGACTTTTCCGATGGAGGGGGTTATTTGCAAGTTTGCAAATAACACTTTGTGGAGGGGTTTCTTGCAAATGGATTGATTATGAAAGCATCTTTTGATACCATTCTTTTCTATCATCATTTCTTGCTTTTATGAGATGAGAAAGGATTTGAGGTTGATTAGAGTTTGATATGACATTGTTATCATTAACTTGCTTTATGATATGGTCACCTCTTTTCACTTCCTACGATCACCTCCCTTCATATGTTGTTGATTCCTCCACCACCATTTCTCACAAGAAATGGCCGGCCACATTTTTGAGAGAGGGAGAGAAAAATATGAGAGAGTTTCATTTGGTGTGGTGGCATCATTCATCATCTTCATATTCTTCTTGCTAGAAAATTGAAAGCACCAATTTTCCTAACCTCCTCCTCCATCCTACATGGCAACAAAAACCCTAAATGAGACATAACCTCTACACTACATTCAACAGCAAATCTTGGGCACGTCGACTTGCCAGCTTCGTGCCCGAGTTGCCTCGGTATAGAGGTGGGAGCCCGTAAAAGATGCAGGCGATGTGGTGCCCTTCCGGCAAGGAGGCGACGACCGGAGTGTCCGCGGGAGATCGGGACGACGATGAGAAGACCGGAGGACTCGGATCACTCGGTATATCTCTATTCCCTATCTTGTAGTTAGCTAGAACTAGTTAGTGGTTCGATCCGGGTGTTTAGTGCGCGGTGGTGCCGGTTTGCTAGTTTGCAAAAATTAAAGTTTATCACCGCTTCCGCATTTGGCCGTCGGATTGTCGGCCGGGGCGCCGCCGTACACTTACAAGCTGTAGTCATGTCACCTGGGAACTGATAACTGACGATAGGTATAGTACCAACCAACAGTTCCCGACGAGTTCTGTCCAGTGTACTCGTAACCTAACGAGCACCCGCATACTATCTCAAGTACGACGTACCGACGGCTGTGGGACAGACCGTCTCCCACACTGGGATGAGAAGCGCATACGCTAGTCTACTCCGGAGTATCGTTGCCCTGTCTCGATAGTCCTACGACTAGGCACCTGCATAAGGATGTGCTTGTAGATTACCCAGTCCCCACTAGTGTGACTGCCATCACAACGCTGGTAATCAAGCAAAGATCCTAAGGGCTCCACTAATGTGTATAGGTGATATACTAAAATAAATACATGTACACATTAAAGTAGATACAAACCAAGTAGCATACTACTATATTGAGCAAGATTGTCTATACAAGGTGAATATCCCAAGCTTCCATTAATTAATATACAAACTAGTATGATACAGTAATGGCCTCTAGGGCATATACACTAACAATTTGGAGCCAAAAATTCAAATTCAAGTTGAGTGAAACAACTTGATACCAAAACCCTAGCCTAAATCCATTTCCAAAGCCAAATCAAGATCATTTTGAGAAGCAAATCAAGCAAGCCTTCAACGAGCCTTTTTCGCAACGCCGATCATCGTCCGAGCAAGAGATCCACGACGATCCGCAACTCAAGAAGATCGATGCGAAACTAATTTCGACGATTTAGTTACGTCCTCAAATCTTGTAACCTCGACTTGAGTGAATTGTACCTAATCATCGATTAATAAAGGTGAAAATTATAAATCTTGCTTTTCTTTACATTCTTGCATTATGAAAGGTTATTGATTCTTGATTCTTTCCTTTTTCATGATGTGTGAGTGAAATCTCCGCTTGTAGCAGAATCGAGAGAATAGGTAGATGATGATGATGAAATTCTTGAACGATTCTTAAGTCTTATGAGTTTTATAAACTTTAGGAAATTGAATCATCGAAGACCTAATTTGAGCGAGATCGCTTTCTTGAATGTTTTCGCTCTAAATTAGAGATCAACGATCGGTGATTTAATTTGCTAAAGGCTAGAATTTGAATGATAATCAGTGAAAGGACAAGGGATGGTGAAGGAGAAACCCTAGATTCTTCAATAGATCCCTAATCTTCGTTGATCATCATCGATCTAGCAACAAATCCTCAGTAGATAAGAATTCGTAATCATTAGTATTCATCATCACTATCAATTTGATCGATTCCTACAAGCTACTATACAAATCTTGATAATTCAATTGGTTTGGACATTTTCTTGATCTTTATCAATTCTTGATTCTAGATCTAATTTCTTTATGTTTCTTGAAACTAAACCTCACAAATCTTGAATCATTTTCTTTTATCTTTTATTTTCAACTCAACTAAAACGATTTCGATCAAATTCACACTTTCTCTGTAGACGATCCGCACTCGCTAAACGAACCTACAAAAGAAACCGTTAATTGATTGTGGTTCACAAATTTCTTTGGTTGTGATCTTTACACTTTTCAAAACACGACACGGAAAAATGATTCAATCAAATGGCGCCGTTGCCGGGGATCGTCTGCTAATTTGTTCGTTTTTGTTAATTAAGTTGAATTTTTTATTATTCCATCAGAATTTTTAGATCAAAATTGCATCAAGTCATTAACGATTTGTTATGATTATTTGCAAGGGAATCTAAAATCTCTGGAGCGATGTTGTGTACCAGACCGGATGTGGCTTATGCACCGAGTGTGGTATGCAGGTATCAGTCAAACCCTGGGGAGAAACATTGGATAGCGGTAAAGAACACTCTCAAGTACCTGAGAAGGACTAAGGAGATGTTCTTGGTGTATGGCGGAAAAGACCTCCAGATTGAGGCCTTTGCTGACTCCAGCTTCCAGAGTGATAAGGATGATTCCAAGTCCATGTCGGGTTTTGTCTTCACCCTCAATGGAGGGGCGGTGTGTTGGAAGAGCTCCAAACAAGAAACCGTTGCTGACTCGACTATGGAAGCGGAATACATCGCTGCATCTGATGCCGCAAAAGAAGCTGTCTGGATGAGGAAGTTCTTGAAAGAACTTCAGGTGGTTCCGTCCATTGTTGACCCAATACCTATGTATTGCGACAACAACGGGGCTATAGCTTTAACGAAGGAACCCAGGTCCCATCAGAAATCCAGACACATCTTGAGGCGGTATCACCTGATCAGGGAGATCATGGATCGCCAGGAGATCGAGGTTCGGAGGGTTGCTTCAGAAGATAACACTGCAGATCCATTCACCAAGGCCTTGCCCCAGACTCAGTTCGAGCGGCTGATCGAGATGATAGGTCTTCGATACGCCAGTACATGGCCTTAGTGCACGTGGGAGATTGTTAGTGTATATGCCCTAGAAGCCATTACTGTATCATACTAGATTGTATATTACTTGATGGAAGCTTAGGATATTCGCAGTTGTATATACAATCTTGCTCGAAATGGTAGTATGCTACTTGGTTTGTCTCTGCTTTAATATGTGCATGTGTTTCTTTTAGCATATCGCTGATATACATATTAGTAGAGCCCTTAGGATCTTTGCTTGATTACCAGCGTTGTGATGGCGCTCACACTCGTGGGGGCTAGGTAATCCATAAGCACATCCTTATACAGGTCCCTAGTCGTTGGACTATCGAGACAGGGCATCGATACTCCGGAGTAGACTAGCGTATGCGCTTCTCATCCCAGCGTGGGAGACGGTCTGTCCCACAGCCGTCAGTACGTCGTACTTGAGATAGTATGCGGGTGCTCGTTAGGGTATGAGTACACTGGACAGGACTCGTCGGGAACTGTTGGTTGGTATTATACCTATCGTCAGTTATCAGTTCCCAGGTGACATGAGTACAGCTTAGTCCGCTGACTTGACACTGTCACTTCGCCTCGAGTGTGTTCCCACTGCACTTTGATTACTACCCTACCACGGCTCAAAGGAGTCGTGCAAAAAGGTAGTTTTTGGGTGCAGTCCCGAAGCACTTGGAGGCAGTGATGGTTAGACAGGATTCGTCTCTCCCGGTATTGGGGGTTGACATCGTGCTGTGTCCAGGAGAGCCATTACACAAGTAGTCCCTGGCCAGGGCAAGCGAGATATACTGGTAGGTTTCCAGTGTTATCTCACGGTGTTCTGGGCTACACTCCGACACGACTTGTACCGCTATTAGGGGACTGACGTTCACCGCCCCCTAGGACCGCCATGCGATGTATCAGACGAACAGACCGGACTGTACGGAGACTGTCACATACAGGCTCAGTAGGAGTTCAGATGGGGTCACCTCGTCAGTCTTCTTATCGGCATCTACCTAGGGACCGTTACGTACAGCTAGTGCCGCTTGCGGTCTGTGGTTAAACCCACTAATAGCGTAGTGTCGAGTCTTTAGAGTCCCACACAGAGAGCTATTCGCCTTTAGGCAAAATGAGTAGGGGTCGCATGGTTTTTGCGACAGGGTTCGTTCACATCCGCGCACTTGTGCACGTTTGTTATCCGGAAAGCTTATACTAGCGGGCTTTGGTTTAAGCCGGATCCTAGTATATGATTTGGGATTGGTTTTATCTCTTTGTATTCGTGTTCCTCGGATCAAGAATACGGGTGCGTATGCATAGTTGCTTGAGACAGAGGGAGAGGACTTTGATTAGGGTTAATGACCATTGTCATTTTATTAACCCTAATGCTTATGTGTGTATTATGGTTAATTGATATTAGTTTAATATAATTGTGCATGGTTATGGTTGTTGACCATTTGACATTATTGACTTGTTGACCAAGGTTGACACTTTGACCATCATCATTTCATTTGGAAGATGCTCTTTGATCCTTGCAATTTGCATTAAAAATGAAATGATAATGGTCATGTCTTGACTAAGCCATGACAATTATCTCACTAATTATCTATTTACGATAATTCACACATATATGTGAGAATGCTTCATAATTCTCTCATTCTATCATATACTTTCTCTCTCTTGCTCTTCCTCTTCCTCAAGCTCTCCCCTCTCATGTGTTGAGAAACACTTGAGCTTGAGAAAAACCTCTTCTTGATAATCTCTACTCTCATCTAGGGTTCTAGTATTAGCACTTCTAGCACCCTAGTTATTTCTAGCTTGAAGTTGAAGCCAAAGGTTGAGGCTTTCGGGTGGATCCTTCTTCGACGTGAGAAGACGACAAAGGTGATCCCTTTCTACTACTCTAAGGAGCAAGGAGAGAAGGACATAAAGCCTTAGGTATAACCATTCTACCCTTTAGCTAGTTTCTAGTTAGCTTTAGCTTGTTTTTGTTTAGCAAAGATCCTCTTTTGTCTAGTCCATGTTGCCTAGAGTAGTAAAAATCCGAATTTTATTCCGTTTTCCGCCTCCCCGCAAGCACCGGGGTGGGCAACGCGGACTTACACGCATCACCCTCATTAACTAAAAAAGATCTAGACAAGACTCTAAGGACCGTCGTGCTCAATTAGGACAGAAGGAGGTCGTGGGTAATCTATTGATTATCCGCGTTTCTTTTGTGGTGTCTGAGGAAAGTGTGTCTAAGGCAAGTGGTTACTTAATTAGGCCCGCTACTTACGTAGAATCTCCCGCTTACCTGGCACTAACCTGGCCACAGAAAGGGCAAAGAGGCAGTAGAGGATCAATCTTGTGACTTGTTTTCTGGAAGTATAGGAGCGTTCTAGAGACTTGACCTAGGTGACCACTAGATTTAGGGTTGCTTGTGCATTGTTTGTGTGAATTTTTCAAAAATCCGTAATTTTTCAAAACAAACACCAATCCAAAATTTTCCCCTAATTATCACAACGCTACCACTTGTGCTAAACCATGTAGTGCATGTTCGGCTGGACACGGGATTCTAGTGCCCGTCTTGTCCGCGTTTCTCCTATCGACTCAGAAGTCGGTAATTCTACATCTACTTTTTCTTCACCCACTACCATACCCACTTCGATGGATAGTTCTCCATCGAACTTCTTTAACACTACTCTGCCACTGTCTGCAGGTGCGCAGACCCCTCCCCGCATCTCTCTCCAAGAGAGATGTTACCCTATGCGAGGTCCTCTTTCGACCCGTCTTACCATTCCACCAGCCAATGGGGACAATTTTGAAATAAAACCTCAATACATCAATCTTCTACCAAAATACCACGGTCTCGAGTCTGAAGACGCATGCGTCTTTATTACCAAATTTGAAAATGTATGCATTATGATGGGTACTTCACAGCTTTCTGTGGATGCTATGTGATTATGTCTTCTCCCATTCACTTTGTGCGATATAGCCGAGAAGTGGATTTATAACACAGCTACACATTCTATTTCAAATTGGGGAGATTTCGTAACAGCTTTCCTAAAGAAATTCTACCCTAATCATAAGACAGCTCGAGTCCGTAGGGAAGTAAATCAATTTACCCAGTTTCCAAATGAACCATTCTTGAAGTGTTTTGAACGCTTCAAGGATCTGTTAGTTCAATGTCCTCATCATGGAATCCCTAGATGGGATTTGTGCTGAATCATATATGAGGGCATCAATTGTTAGTGTATATGCCCTAGAGGCCATTACTGTATCATACTAGTTTGTATATTACTTAATGGATGCTTGGGATATTCACCTTGTATATACAATCTTGCTCAAAATAGTAGTATGCTACTTGGTTTGTCTCTACTTCAATGTGTACTTGTGTTTATTTTACTATATCACTTATACGCATTAGTGGAGCCCTTAGGATCTTTGCTTGATTACCAGCGTTGTGATGGCAGTCACACTAGTGGGGGCTGGGTAATCTATAAGCACATCCTTATACAGGTCCCTAGTCGCAGGACTATCGAGACAGGGCATCGATACTCCGGAGTAGACTAGCGTATGCGCTTCTCATCCCAGTGTGGGAGATGGTCTGTCCCACAGCCATCAGTACGTCGTACTGGAGATAGTATACGGGTGCTCGTTGGGTTACGAGTACACTGGACAGGACTCGTCGGGAACTGACAGGTTGGTATTATACCTATCGTCAGTCGTCAGTTCCCAGGTGACATGAGTACAGCTTAGTCCGCTGACTTGACACTGGCACTTCGCCTCGAGTGTGTTCCCACTGCACTTTGATCACTACCCTACCACGGCTCAAAGGAGTCGTGCAAACAGGTGGTGGTTGGGTGCAGTCCCGAAGCACTTGGAGGCAGTGACGGTTAGACAGGATTCGTCTCTCCCGGTATTGGGGGTTGACATCGCGCTGTGTCTAGGAGAGCCATTACACGAGTAGTCCCTGGCCAGGGCAAACGAGATATACTGGTAGGTTTCCAGTGTTATCTCAGGGTGTTTTGGGCTTCGCTCCGACACGACTTGTACCGCTATTGGGGGACTGACGTTTACCGCCCCCTAGGCCCGCCATGCGATGTATCAGACGAACAGACCGGACTGTACGGAGACTGTCACATTCAGACTCAGTAGGAGTACCGATGGGGTTTCACCTCGTCAGCCTTCTTGTCGACATCTACCTGGGGACCGTTACGCACAGCTAGTGCCGCTTGCGGTCTGTGGTTCAACCCACTGCCAGCGTAGTGTCGAGTCTTTAGAGTCCCACACAGAGGGTATTCGCCTATGGGCAAAACAGAGTAGAGGTCGCATGATTTTGCGACAGGGTCCGTTCTCATCTGCGCACTTGTGCACGTTTGGAGTCCGGACAGATTTTACCAGCGGGCTCTGGTTTGAGCCGGATACTGGTATAGTATTTGGGGTTGCTTTTATCTTTCAGTATTCATGTTCCTCGGAACAAGAATGCAGGTGTGTATGCACAGTTATTTGAGGAGGAGGAAGATGATTTCCATTAGGGTTTCGGAACGGGTGCGTATGCACAGTTGACAGTCGTCTTTTTCCAAACCCTAATGGATTTGTATTATATCATTTAATAATATATAATAAAATGAAATTGTGTCATGGTTAGTTTTTGTTGACTTGTTGACCATGGTTGACTTGTTGACCATGGTTGAACATTTGACTACCATCATTACAAATGCAAGATGCCTTTTCATTCTTGCTTTATTCATTTAATGCATGTAATGATATTAGTCATTCTAAACTATCCATCAAACCTTTTTCATTTTGATTATTGTTATTATTTGATTTTTCTTTTTCTTTTGTTATGGTTGCAAAAGGAAAAGAAAGAGCTCATATTCTATCATTCTCACTCTCTCTCTTCACTTCATCTTCTTCTTCCTCTAGTCAAGAGAAACCTTCTCATGAGTTGAGAATCCTTCTCTTGAAAAAGAAAAGCAAACCCTAAACACTCTCTACTCACTCTAGGATCAAGGGTCTAGCAAGCCGGCGATTCTAGTTCACTCCAAGTACGAGAAAGAGCCCAAAGGTCGAGCCTTCGAGGTGGATCCATCTTCGACGGGAGAAGGCGACAAAGGAGAACCATCAACCTCTACAAAGTTTGAAGACGAAGGAGTTCAAGTCTAGGTATAACCATCTTCATCCGAGTAGCTAAACTTCTTTAGCTAGGTTGCTAGTTTTAGTTTAGGTAACGATCCCGACCTAGCTTTGTCCATGTTGCCTCTCGCACTAAAAATTTGATTTTTATACCGTTTCCGCCTCCCCGTAAGAACCGGGGGTGGCAACGTGGACTTACAGTGGTATCAGAGCCTAACTAAACTTAAACTAGCTAGGTAGTGAAGTGTAACGAAGTTCGGAACCGTAAAAACCCAAAAAACCGTATTTTCAAAAACCTGAGTTTCTGTTGAAATTTTTTTGGCTCGAAATGAAAAACTTTATATTTGTAAAATCGTCTCAGGCTTTTCTAAGAATACACATGAAAAACGATCCAGTGAGGAGCTCAAAGCGCCGCGCATCCGCGGCACGAGGTAGGCTCGTGCCGCGGAACCGCCGCGCTTTGTCGTCTTCTGCGCCTCGTTTTTCGTGCAGTATCTGTAGTTGGGGATTTTGGGATTTTTAGAATATAAATTATATGCCCAGATTTTCCAGAACTAAAATTTACTTTTGGGGGCCTATAATTCCGTATTTTTCCGAACTTCACTGCACTTTGACTATGATGGTTATATCTGTGATGTTTGCATGTATTGAACGTCGACTAATCGCTATAAGACGATTAGTCGGGGTTATACATGATCTGTAATGTGCTGGAATGTGTATATAAATATGTTGGATTGTCGCGGGTGAATAGCCGGGGGGTTGTGAGACGAGAGTTTTCTTTTCTTGCAATTCATTGTAAATGTAAATTGATGTAATAATTATTATTTGTTTGGCCGCACAACCGGGTCGGGGTTGTAGCCGTCATTGTATAATTCTTTTACTGTTTTTGCTCCTAGGATAGACCCATGGAGGGGTACACAAACTACCGGGTATGCCGAAGTGTCGAGTGGCCTACTCATGGAGATGAGGGAGGTTGCTACGCTTCGGGTACTTGGCGGGTAGTTTGCCGCACCCGTAGGGGTCTTGGGTGGGGTATTGGCTATTCACCGCGACCGTGTTATCTGTTTTTGTTACAGGCTCGTACAAATTACAGAGTACTAGTATATCCAATGTATTTATCTGTGATCTGAAATGTTTATCATTGCTTTCTATTTAGGCGTTGCTTATGTTTTACAGACGCGCTAGCCCAGCCCCCGCTCTGTCGTTAGTTAAGTAACCTAACGGGTAATGACGGGGCCCAGTGGCGAATGCGAATGGCATAAGCGTACGTCATATTTTGGTTGTTTTCTGCAATGGTAGGATTTAAATGATGGGACGCATTAAAAGTACTAATGCAAGAATATCACGCATTAAAAGAACTAATGCAAGATAATAAACCAAGTTAAAGTCGTTGGAACACTTTCGAAAAACCACTCGGTTCTTTTCAAAACTAACTTTTAAAATGCGGAGCTTGAGCCACTCCATTTAAAAGCTATCTCGTTCCATCGACCAAATCAAGTTCACTACGTTCACGGTTTTGCCAAAACCATCCGTAGCCCTCCGTCGTTTCATATGAATAGTCAATAGTATTCAAGCTGTGTTTGTTGGCCAAAGTCAAGGCATAGTGATTGGTAGCTATTGGGTATTCATGTGCAGCATAGATAGATGCGTTGGTTTGGAACAGTCGTACTGCCTTGTTGGCCAAAGTCAAGGGTGGGTACGGGTGGATTCAAATTAACCTGGAGAACGACGGGTAGAACTTGACATGTGACTTATGATTTGTTGGCCAAAGTCAAGGTCATAAGAGCATGGGGCAAAAATCCACATCGGGAGTTTCATAAGTACTGAAACTTGCTAGATTTGCATACCATTTGGAGTGTGGTGATTCTGGTAGGATTCCTTCAGTTTCGTCACGCGATGATATTTGGATCCCGATCCTACTGTGAGTATATGCTACTCCTCGGGAAATTTCTCACTTAACGATCAATGCTATAAACCTAGTAGGTGTCTAGAAAGGTGTTAGCGGGGCTACGCCCCCAGGGAAAAGAGGTTCTTTAATTAAGGAACTTCGCGAAAGCGTTGGAAAACCTCCCTCGAAGTACCGACACCAGCCTGGCCGAACGGTTAAGCAAGTATTGTACGGTGGGATTGATCCTGACTAATTCTTCCTTTATGGTTTGAGGAGGGATTCGAGAAACAGTGGGAGCCATCCTGTTTAGACAAATTAAAAACCACTCTAAACTTGCAAGAGCATCATGCTGAGTGTTTCTTCTTCTCTCTCCTAATTGCAGCGACCAATCAACATGACTGGACTTAAGTTACTCCTAGATAAAAACAAGTTGACAGGGCCAAACTACAAAGATTGGCTCAGGAATGTCAAGATAGCAATCACTTATGACAAGCTGGGGTATCTTCTTACCACCAAAGCTCCCCCTGTCCCTGGTCCAACTTCCAGCGTCGCGGATAAGGAAATCCGCAAGACTTGGGAGATTGATAGCGCGAAGGCCAAGTGCCTCCTGCTTGCCTCGATGGACAACGAACATCAGAGGAGGCATGAGAATATGGACATGGAGTCCATATTGCTTCATACAAAAGAACTGTATGGAGAGCAATCACGTATCGCAAGATACGAAGCGTCGAAAAAGTTGTTTTCGACAAGAATGGCCGTCGGATCATCAGTAGCCGAGCACGTGCTAAAGATGATCGGCTACATTGAGGAGCTCGCTGACCTAGGGATCACATTGGAGAGTGAGCTATATACGGATATAGTTCTCCAGTCCCTTCCTTCCACTTACGCCCAGTTTATAATGAACTTCAACCTACAAGAAAAAGAGGTTGAACTTTCAGAGCTCCTCAACCTGCTGAGGAGCGCAGAGGGCACCCTACAGAAAGGTAGGGAAACATCCACTTTGTTTGTAGGAGGATCATCTTCTTCTAGGTCCAAGGCGAAAGCCAAGGGAAAGAAGAAGAAAGCCCCCGCCAAACCAAGGGGCGGTGTTAGTAAAGTGGATACGAAGGGAAAAGGTAAAGCAACAAAGATAGCGGGGAAGCTTGTGGATAAGGAAGAATGCTTCTTTTGTCATAAGAAAGGACACTGGAAGAATGATTGCAGGGCCTGGAAGGCCAGAACACAGGAATTGAAGCAGGTTGCAGCTTCAGCTTCAGGTGTGTATGTTATTGAAAACTGTCTTTCAATAAACTCTACTTCCTGGGTATTGGATACCGGATCAGGATCTCATATCTGTAATTCTTTGCAGGCGTTGAGAAATCGTAGGGTTTTGAAGGCAGGTGACATGACCCTCAGAGTTGCGAACGGAGCTAGCATGGATGCTAAAGCCGTGGGGGACTATCACCTGGGAATGTCAGATGGACATGTTTTGGTTTTGCGTAATTGCTTTTTTGTACCCAACGCAACTTGTAATATCATTTCTGTATCTTTAGTTTCTAAAGAAGGTTATGAATTTGCGTTTGTAAGTAATGTTGTAAACATTCACCTTAATCAAGTTCTGATTGGGTCAGGTACATTGAGTAATGGTATATACGTATTGAACCAACCACAGATTTTCAATGTCCAGAATACACACAAAAGAAAGTCTCCGGAAATAAATCAGACTTTCTTATGGCATTGTAGATTGGGTCACATCAATGAGAGAAGGTTGACGAAGTTACATACAGAAGGGTATTTGAATGCGTTCGAATATCAGTCGTATGCCACTTGTCAATCCTGTCTCAAGGGAAAGATGACAAAGACTCCGTTTACTGGACATGGAGAAAGAGCGAGCGAGCTCTTGGGACTCGTACACAGTGACGTGTGCGGTCCAATGTCTACACATGCCCGAAGCGGACATTCTTACTTCATTACTTTTACGGATGACTTCTCAAGGTACGGTTATGTTTTCTTAATGAAACATAAGTCCGAGGCTTTTGGAAAATTCCAGGAGTATAAGAATGAAGTAGAGAAACAGACCGGCAAAAGTATTAAGATTCTAAGATCGGATCGAGGTGGAGAATACTTAAGTGCCGAGTTCCTGGACTATTTAAAAGAGAACGGAATTCTCTCTCAACTTACTCCTCCATACACCCCGCAACATAACGGTGTATCGGAGAGACGGAACCGCACCCTATTGGATATGGTGCGGTCCATGATGAGTAACGCTGAGTTGCCGCGATCATTCTGGGGATATGCGCTAGAATCAGCCGCATACCTTTTGAACCGAGTTCCGACTAAGACTGTGCCTTCCACACCATATGAAATGTGGTGTGGGAAGAAACCCTATCTTAAGCACATTAAGACATGGGGATGTCCGGCTTTTGTCAAAAAGCAGCATGCGGACAAGCTCGAGGCACGCTCAGTACAGTGCAAGTTTGTGGGGTATCCAAAGAACTCAAAAGGATATTTCTTCTACTGTGAAGAGGAACAAAAAGTCCTTGTTTCTCGTCATGCCTACTTCTTGGAAACTGAGTTTTTGGAAAACCAGATAAGTGGGAGCGCAGTAGAACTGGAAGAAATTCCAGAACCACAAAACATTACTGAAAGCTTAGAGGAACCAGAGGGTTCGAAAGAACAGGACATTCCTACGCCGCTCCGCAGAAGTAGTAGGCAGTCTCATCCGCCCGAGAGATACTACGGTTTTCTCATAGACGGGGATAGAGAGGATTGCATCATAGATTATGATGAGCCTACTAGCTTCCAGCAGGCCGTTCAGAGTGTTGACTCAGTGAAATGGCTGGATGCAATGCGGACCGAAATGGAGTCCATGTACACCAACAAGGTATGGACGTTGGACATTGCTCCAGACGGGGTAAAACCCGTAGGATGCAAGTGGATCTTCAAAAGGAAGATTGGTGTAGATGGACAGGTTGAGACCTATAAAGCTAGGCTGGTAGCAAAGGGTTTCCGTCAAAGACCTGGCTTGGACTATGACGAAACCTTTTCTCCAGTAGCCATGCTGAAATCCATTCGGATCCTTCTTGCCATCGCTGCCTTCCACGATTATGAGATCTGGCAAATGGACGTAAAGACAGCTTTTCTAAATGGAAATTTAGAGGAGTGTGTCTATATGGACCAGCCAGAGGGCTTCATTCAGAGTGGGAGCAGCGGAAAGGTGTGCAAGTTGCTTAAGTCCATCTATGGACTAAAGCAGGCATCGCGGAGTTGGAACATCTGTTTTGATGAGACGGTCAAAGAATTTGGCTTTATCAAAAATCCAGATGAACCATGCATCTATAGTAGATTTGTAGCGAGAACTGTAGTATTCCTCGTTTTATACGTGGATGACATTCTCTTGATAGGAAATGACATTCCTATGCTACAATCTGTCAAGGGGTTCTTGTCACACAGGTTCTCCATGAAAGACCTGGGTGATGCCTCATACATCCTGGGGATCCGGATCCATCGTGATAGATCCAAGAGGATATTGGGACTTTCTCAGTCCAGGTACATCGACACCATAGTGAAGAGATTCAGTATGGAAGATTCCAAGCGCGGTAACCTACCGGCTTGTCACGGGATCACCCTCTCTAAAGAGATGTCTCCCAAGACTGATTTGGAGAGGGATCGCATGTCGATTATACCCTACGCTTCTGCGGTAGGCTCTATAATGTATGCGATATTGTGTACCAGACCGGATGTAGCTTATGCACTGAGTGTGGTAAGCCGGTATCAGTCAAACCCTGGGGAGAAACACTGGATAGCGGTAAAGAACATTCTCAAGTACCTGAGAAGGACTAAGGAGATGTTCTTGGTGTATGGCGGAAAAGACCTCCAGATCGAGGCCTTTGCTGACTCCAGCTTCCAGAGTGACAAGGATGATTCCAAGTCCATGTCGGGCTTTGTCTTTACCCTCAATGGAGGGGCGGTGTGTTGGAAGAGTTCCAAACAGGAAACCGTTGCAGACTCGACGATGGAAGCGGAATACATCGCTGCATCTGATGCCGCAAAAGAAGCTGTCTGGATGAGGAAGTTCTTGAAAGAACTTCAGGTGGTTCCGTCCATTGTTGATCCAATACCTCTGTATTGCGATAACAATGGGGCTATAGCTTTAGCGAAGGAACCCAGGTCCCATCAGAGATCCAGGCACATCTTGAGGCGGTATCACCTGATCAGGGAGATCGTGGATCGCAAGGAGATCGAGGTTCGGAGAGTTGCTTCAGAAGACAACACTGCAGATCCATTCACCAAGGCCCTGCCCCAGACTCAGTTCGAGCGGCTGATCGAGATGATAGGTCTTCGATACGCCAGTACATGGCCTTAGTGCAAGTGGGAGATTGTTAGTGTATATGCCCTAGAGGCCATTACTGTATCATACTAGTTTGTATATTACTTAATGGATGCTTGGGATATTCACCTTGTATATACAATCTTGCTCAAAATAGTAGTATGCTACTTGGTTTGTCTCTACTTCAATGTGTACTTGTGTTTATTTTACTATATCACATATACGCATTAGTGGAGCCCTTAGGATCTTTGCTTGATTACCAGCGTTGTGATGGCAGTCACACTAGTGGGGGCTGGGTAATCTATAAGCACATCCTTATACAGGTCCCTAGTCGCAGGACTATCGAGACAGGGCATCGATACTCCGGAGTAGACTAGCGTATGCGCTTCTCATCCCAGTGTGGGAGATGGTCTGTCCCACAGCCATCAGTACGTCGTACTGGAGATAGTATACGGGTGCTCGTTGGGTTACGAGTACACTGGACAGGACTCGTCGGGAACTGACAGGTTGGTATTATACCTATCGTCAGTCGTCAGTTCCCAGGTGACATGAGTACAGCTTAGTCCGCTGACTTGACACTGGCACTTCGCCTCGAGTGTGTTCCCACTGCACTTTGATCACTACCCTACCACGGCTCAAAGGAGTCGTGCAAACAGGTGGTGGTTGGGTGCAGTCCCGAAGCACTTGGAGGCAGTGACGGTTAGACAGGATTCGTCTCTCCCGGTATTGGGGGTTGACATCGCGCTGTGTCTAGGAGAGCCATTACACGAGTAGTCCCTGGCCAGGGCAAACGAGATATACTGGTAGGTTTCCAGTGTTATCTCAGGGTGTTTTGGGCTTCGCTCCGACACGACTTGTACCGCTATTGGGGGACTGACGTTTACCGCCCCCTAGGCCCGCCATGCGATGTATCAGACGAACAGACCGGACTGTACGGAGACTGTCACATTCAGACTCAGTAGGAGTACCGATGGGGTTTCACCTCGTCAGCCTTCTTGTCGACATCTACCTGGGGACCGTTACGCACAGCTAGTGCCGCTTGCGGTCTGTGGTTCAACCCACTGCCAGCGTAGTGTCGAGTCTTTAGAGTCCCACACAGAGGGTATTCGCCTATGGGCAAAACAGAGTAGAGGTCGCATGATTTTGCGACAGGGTCCGTTCTCATCTGCGCACTTGTGCACGTTTGGAGTCCGGACAGATTTTACCAGCGGGCTCTGGTTTGAGCCGGATACTGGTATAGTATTTGGGGTTGCTTTTATCTTTCAGTATTCATGTTCCTCGGAACAAGAATGCAGGTGTGTATGCACAGTTATTTGAGGAGGAGGAAGATGATTTCCATTAGGGTTTCGGAACGGGTGCGTATGCACAGTTGACAGTCGTCTTTTTCCAAACCCTAATGGATTTGTATTATATCATTTAATAATATATAATAAAATGAAATTGTGTCATGGTTAGTTTTTGTTGACTTGTTGACCATGGTTGACTTGTTGACCATGGTTGAACATTTGACTACCATCATTACAAATGCAAGATGCCTTTTCATTCTTGCTTTATTCATTTAATGCATGTAATGATATTAGTCATTCTAAACTATCCATCAAACCTTTTTCATTTTGATTATTGTTATTATTTGATTTTTCTTTTTCTTTTGTTATGGTTGCAAAAGGAAAAGAAAGAGCTCATATTCTATCATTCTCACTCTCTCTCTTCACTTCATCTTCTTCTTCCTCTAGTCAAGAGAAACCTTCTCATGAGTTGAGAATCCTTCTCTTGAAAAAGAAAAGCAAACCCTAAACACTCTCTACTCACTCTAGGATCAAGGGTCTAGCAAGCCGGCGATTCTAGTTCACTCCAAGTACGAGAAAGAGCCCAAAGGTCGAGCCTTCGAGGTGGATCCATCTTCGACGGGAGAAGGCGACAAAGGAGAACCATCAACCTCTACAAAGTTTGAAGACGAAGGAGTTCAAGTCTAGGTATAACCATCTTCATCCGAGTAGCTAAACTTCTTTAGCTAGGTTGCTAGTTTTAGTTTAGGTAACGATCCCGACCTAGCTTTGTCCATGTTGCCTCTCGCACTAAAAATTTGATTTTTATACCGTTTCCGCCTCCCCGTAAGAACCGGGGGTGGCAACGTGGACTTACATCAATCCTATAACAAAATAGACTCTTGAATCCATGTGTCAAGGCACCTTCATGAATAAAGACGATGGTGAAGCCTGGAGATTTCTAGAAGATTTCGCTGAAAGAACTTTACAGTGGGAGAGTGTAAACCAGTCATCATCTAGGGGTGGTATTCATCAACTGGATGTTTCCATAGGAGTTAGAGCTGAAATGGCAGCAATGCAAAAGAAACTCGAAGCTATGGAACACAAATTTTTAGCAGTCTCCCTAAATCAGATGTCACTCCCCAAAAATGTCTGTGAATGCTGTTCTGATCCATCTCATCTTATGGAAGAATGTCCTTTAAATTCTCCGTTTCAAGGTCAAGAGCATACCAATGCTGCTTTTCAACAAAGACCTAGAAACGATCCGTATTCTTCCACTTATAATCAGGGTTGGAGGAATCACCCTAACTTTGTTTGGAACCAATCACAAACTCAAAACATTGTTCCAAATCAAAACAATTTCCAAAGGGCTCCTCCACCACAACAGCAACCACTTCAAATAAGTCAGCACCCCTACCAATCACAAAACTTTAAAAATCCGGTCAACACACCTGCACCGTATAATCCTTTGCAGTTGACCGGTACTGATAATTCCTCTTCACTTGAACGGACTTTTGCAATGTTTATGAAACAGTCCATTCAAATGTCGGCTGAATTTAATTCTTCCCTCGATAAGATCCAGAAAAACTCTGACTCCCAAAGTGAGAGTATTAAATCGATGGAAGCCCAAATTGCTCGATTAAATGCCGAGATGAGTGCTAGAGAGAAAGGGAAACTTCCGTCTCAACCCATACCGAATCCTGCGCATTCACAACACTACAATGTGAATGCCATTACAACGTTGAGATCAGGAAGAGTGCTGAATAATCAAGTCGGGGAAGATATTGATAATCATGAAGAATTAATCAATAACACCCCGGCTTTTACTTCCACTTTTCCTTCCACATCAAGTTCTACTTCTAATCCTTGTTCGTCTACCCCACCACCTTCTTGCGAGCCTATTCTTTGTTTTCCTCAAGACTCGAACCCTCAACATATTCCTTTTAGTCCACCAAAGACGATCCCCACTTCTATTCTCGGATCATTTCTACACACACCATCTTCTCCAATGTTGGACCCAGCTATTATTTCCAAAGCTCCTTATCCGAATCGGTTAAGGGGTAACAAATCGAGTCCACATATGGAGAAAATTATGGAAATGTTTAAACAGGTTAACATCAACATCCCTCTCCTAGATTCTATCCAACAAGTTCCGTCTTATGCGAAAATTCTTAAGGACTTGTGCACTAAGAAGAGAAAGACTCAAGTGCCCGAAAATGTTTTCTTGACCAATAATGTTAGCACTGCTTTTACCCCATAGTTACCAAAGAAACGTAAGGACCCTGGATGTCCTACAATCTCGATTTTTATTGGGGGTAAAAACATTAACCGTGCTTTACTTGACCTGGGCACAAGTGTTAACCTGCTTCCATATTCTGTTTACGAGCAGTTAGAGATTGGAGAGTTGAAACCAACTCATTGCACTCTCCAAATAGCAGACCGTTCAATCACCAAACCTAGGGGTGAACTGGAGGATGTGTTGATAAAAGTTGGGGAATTTATATTCCCTGTGGACTTTATTGTTCTCAATACACAACTTGTAGCAAACCCACAGAACCAAATTCCGGTGATTCTGGGTCGACCAGTCCTTGCCACTTCCAATGCCGTCATTAACTGTCAAAACGGTTCTATGAACCTATCTTTTGGAAAAATGACAATTGAACTGAACATTTACAAAATTGGAAGTCAGCCGTCTGAACCCTCTGCTCACATACTTGATGTCTGTTCTGTCCACGAGATTGCTCCCAAAAATTTGCGAAGTTGATGAACTTTGTTTTGAAAATCTCGGCGACACTGGCACATCAATGTTTGATCTTGCACATCTTAATGAGGACACTCTTTCCACTCTTGAGTCTGAACTTTGTGACTCTTCACCTTCCGAGTCTGTATCCTATACAGGCTATGAGCTTCTTCGTGACTCCGAATATCATTTGCTGACCCCACCTTCTATAGTTTCTCCGCCAGCATTAGATCTCAAACTTTTACCTTCTCATCTTAAATATGCATATTTAAGTGAGAATGAGTCTTTACCTGTTATCATATCAGCTTCTCTAGCCTTAGAGCATGATAATGCTCTTTTGACGGTATTGAGATCTAATAGCCAGGCGTTTGGTTGGACTATGGTTGACATCAAAGGGATTAGTCTCTTGATTGTTGAACATCATATACGTCTGATGGATGAAGCCATGCCAACCCGAGAACCACATAGACGGTTGAACCCCGTCATGAAGGACACGGTAAAGAAAGAAATCTTCAAATGCCTTGACAGTGGTATCATTTACATAATCTTTGATAGCCAATGGGTAAGTCCAATTCATGTAGTCCCTAAGAAATCTAGCATCACGGTCATAACAAATGAAGCAAATGAGTTATTCTAGACACGCGCTCAAACTGGGTGGCGTGTATGTATTGATTATAAAAAAACTCAATGCCGCAATAATGAAAGACCACTTTCCTCTACCTTTTATTGACCAGATGTTAGAACGCTTAGCTGGACGGGAATATTACTTCTTTATGGACGAATACTCTGGCTATAACCAGGTCCCTAATGCCAAAAAGGATCAAGATAAAACCACATTTACTTGTCCTTTTGGTAATTTTGCTTATAGACGCATGCCCTTTGGGTTATGGAATGCTCCCGCTACATTTCAGCGGTGTATGATGGGGATATTCTCGGACATGGTCGAGAATTTTCTGGAGATTTTCATGGACGATTTCTCGATATTCGGAGATTCTTTTGCCGACTACCTATCTCATCTTAACGCAGTTCTTACTTATTTTAAGGAGAAGAACTTAACCTTGAATTGGGAAAAATGTCATTTTATGGTCCAAGAGGGAATTCTGCTTGGACATGTTATTTCACGGAAAGGAATTAAGGTTGACAAAGCTAAAATAGATGTCATTCAAAACCTTCCTCATCCCAAATGCGTCAAGGATATACGATCTTTTCTTGGCCATGCAGGATTTTATCGGAGATTCATTAAGGATTTTAGCAAAATTGCTATAGCAAAATTGCTAGACCCTTAACTCTTCTCTTGGCCATGGACACAACCTTTCACTTTGACTCGAATTGTGAGGCTGCATTAGACTCACTTAAACACTCTCTCACTACAGCCCCCGCTTTATCATCTCTAAATTGGAACCATCCGTTTGAGCTTATGTGTAATGCATCGGATTTTGCAGTTGGTGCAGTCTTAGGACAGCACATTAAAAAGATGCCACACATGATTTATTATGCAAGTAAGACTCTGAATGATGCTTATATTAACTATACAACTACAGAAAAAGAACTTTTTGTAGTTGTATTCGCATTAGAAAAATTCATGTCTTACTTGATTGGCTCACCAATTGTTGTGTACACTGACCACTCCGCCTTGAAACATCTTTTGGTGAAGAAGGATGCTAAAGGTAGGATAATACGTTGGATCCTTCTATTATAAGAATTTGATCTTGTTATTAAAGATAAGAAAGGATGTGAAAACGTGGTAGCTGACCATCTTTTGGGCATCTCTTCTTCACCTGTGACCCTGCCGATCAATGATTCTTTTCCAGACGAACAACTCTTGAATGTATCCAACGAACCTTGGTTCGGGGATATTGTGAATTATCTTGCTACGGGACTTATTCCCAACGAATGGTCGAAACAGGATAAACATCGATTTCTATCCTAAGTAAAACACTTTTACTGGGATGAACCTTATCTGTTTAAGTATTGTCCTGACCAGATCATTCACAAATGTGCCCCTAATGATGAATTCAAGAGTGTTATATCTTTTTGTCATGATCGGGCATGCGGGGGTCACTTTGGTCCTCGAAAGACGGCGGAGAAGGTTTTGCAATGCGATTTTTACGGCTCGACATTATTCAAAGATGTATTTGATCATTGCAAAACCTGTACACAGTGTCAACACACGGGTCGGATTTCTCAGAGAAATGAGATGACACTTCAACCCATCTTAGTGGTTGAAATTTTCGACGTTTGGGGTATTGATTTTATGGGTCCTTTTCCCAACACTTTTGGGATTCTGTACATATTGCTTGCGGTTGATTACGTCTCGAAATGGGTGGAAGCTATTCCTTGTCGCACTAATGACAAGAAGGTTGTCATTAAGTTCTTAAAAGAAAATATTTTTTCGCGATTTGGACACCCACGCGCTATCATTAGTGATAACGGGACACATTTATGTAATCGGTCTTTCGAGACTTTGATGCGGAAATATGCAATCAACCACAAACTTTCCACACCCTATCATCCCCAAACGAGCGGGCAAGCTGAGGTTTCTAACAGACAAATCAAACAAATTTTGGAGAAAACTGTTTCTAAAAATCGAAAAGATTGGTCAACCAAATTGACGGATGCTCTTTGGGCATTCCGAACTGCATATAAAACCGATCTAGCTATGTCTCCATATAGACTAGTGTTTGGAAAGGCTTGTCACCTTCCGGTCGAGATTGAGCACAAAGCAATGTGGGCCATTAGAGAACTCAACTTTGACTTAAATCAAGATTGCAACTTTCGGAAGCTGCAATTAAACGAGCTAAGCGAACTCCGCGATGAAGCTTATGATAATGTTGTAATTGTACAGAACCGGACTAAGGTATTTCACGATAAAAATATTTTGAGAAAAACTTTTTCACCTGGTCAACAAGTCCTTCTTTATGATTCACGACTCCATCTTCATGCGGGTAAACTAAAATCTCGGTGGAAAGGATCTTTTGTTGTGCGGTATGTATACCCGCACGGGGCAGTTAAGGTTGAAAATGTTGAAAACGGTACAATTTTTAAAGTAAATGGACATAGACTAAAACCGTATTTTCCACTGACCCCTTGGAGGAGCTCCTGTTTTTACAGGAGCCGCTTTATAATGACTGATTTTCCTCTACCTCACCTCTATGACTTGGTAATTTTGTCACATCTTTAGAATGGAGGTGAGTGAAAAGAATAAGTTTGGGGGAGATTTTCATGTTCATAAATTATTGCCCCCGTTAATAAATTTCCTCCTAAGTTTACAGGTTTCTAAAGATTTAACAGATGGAAACAGTGAGGACACTGTTGTAAACAAGTTTGGGGGAGGTTTGTGCTTATTTACGCATCGCTTTGCATCATACTTTGCATAAGCACAAAACACATATAAAAAAATATATTTAATATTTAATTTTATAATAAAAAGAATAGATAGTGAAAAATTACGTCCAAAAGATTAGAAAAATTTAAGAAAACCTAGAAAGTTAGATGTTTTCTTAAACGAACTAGTAATAAGTAGTTATGAGCCGTTGTCCCAAGGGTTAGTAAGATGAAAGAAGTCACTAATCTGCGGATAAATATAAGTCTGAAAAATAGTTCCTATTCTGGAAGCCAAACATTTGAATGTTGATACCCTACTATACGCACTTACACATGTCTTGAAACTCGGGATAGTAGAGGATACCTTGAAACGCTCTTGTCTAAAAGCCAAAGTACGAAAAAGAAAATAAATGCATAAAAATATAAATGGTGTAAAAAAATGAACACTGATTTTGTAAACACCAAGGAAACATAAAAAAATATAGCAGGGTGCTTCATCACCTAGTGCCTTAGACCAACTGGTTTGGGAGTCACTGCTAAGCCTTAAGTGTTGCAAGACGAGGAAAATACTAATAAACTTAATCAGCAAGCACATGAGTAATCGGTCGGTTAGTACCTCAAGAAGTATTAACGGTCGCATGAAAAATGTGTGAGCAAATCCTTCTAAATATTCACCGATTAAAAAGTTCTGAGGTAGATGGACAAGAGTATGATAGTTTGAATTGAATTCTCTGAGTGTAGGGATGTTCTTTACATATACGTAGGGGTATATGATCGGTGTTTGGAAGAAAGATAGGAATGAAGAATAAAAACGATATTTTATTGAGGGATGATGTGATTTCTAACATCTTTTCATGACTATTAAGATAGGGCTCATGACAACTGAAAAGCTAGTGTAGTTGGAAACTCTGATTTTCAAAGTCTTTCTTTTACAATTCTTATCTTTATTCATCCTTTTATTATTGGATTTTGTGGGTGCAATCCGCTGAAAACCCTCAGGAGACAACACTCCTCCTACTAGGGACACCTAGAGGTTTAAAAGCTTGTTGCACATGCTCGGTGCAATCGTGTTGCCTACGAAAGTCTGCTAGTTAGTTTTTTTCTTTTCTCCTTCTCTTCTTCTTTTCTCCTTCTCTTGAATAAAAGATGTTTGCTCGAGACGACCAAAATTAAGTTTCGGGGAATTTGATCAGTCGAAAATATTGCATTCTTAACACATCAATTTCCCTATTCTTTCTAATCATCTAAAGGTGTTTGGTATAAATATAGCACATATTAGCAATTTGTCTGCAAAATATCAAATAACATGTGTTATACATTATAACCGACATTATGAGGGAAATTGTGTGTTTATTACTACAGGCATGATTTTGTATATCTCAACATATTTTATCAAGATTGTGTGCAGAAAATTCTTCAGGTAAAAGAACCGGAATCACAAAAGTGTCGATAAAGTGCAGCAAGTCAAAGACTTGAAATCTGGCAGCAATCAAGAAAGAATTATAAGAATCTAGACATCAAAAGAACACCCAAAATACAACACCAAACATATGCAGAAAAATTATGCAGAGATCTCCCTATATGGCCACGGATCTGCGGCCGATCGACTCGTTGGCGTGCGAGACGTGTCCAGAATCATCCTTGTAATGGCCTGGCTTCCTCAAGGCGCTCCAATTCCACGTGGCATGTTCTGGAAGGCTCTGCATAACAACCAAGCTTATGAGAGAAGATTAAATGCGTGGCTATAAAAGGGGATCTAGATCTATAATTTGGGGCTGTTCAATAGTTTGTTAATTAGTAGTGAATTAGTTACACATTTGGAGCCAAAAATTCAAATTCAAGTTGAGTGACACAACTTGATACCAAAACCCTAGCCCAAATCCATTTCCAAAGCCAAATCAAGATCATTTTGATAACCAAATCAAGCAAGCCTTCAACGAGCCTTTTTTGCAACGCCGATCATCGTCCGAGCAAAAGATCCACGACGATCCGCGACTCAAGAAGATCGATGCGAAGCTAATTTCGACGATTTAGTTACCTCCTCAAATCTTGTAACCTCGACTTGAGTGAATTATACCTAATCATCGATTAATAAAGGTGAAAATTATAAATCTTTCTTTTCTTTACATTCTTGCATTATGAAAGGTTATCGATTATTGATTCTTTCCTTTTTCATGATGTATGAGTGAAATCTCCGCTTGTAGCGGAACCGAGAGAATAGGTAGATGATGATGATGAAATTCTTGAATGATTCTTAAGTCTTATGAGTTTTGTAAACTTTAGGAAATTGAATCATCGAAGACCTAATTTGAGCGAGATCACTTTCTTGAATGTTTTCGCTCCAAATTAGAGATCAATGATCGGTGATTTAATTTGCTAGAGGCTAGAATTTGAATGATAATCAATGAAAGGAGAAGGGATGGTTAAGGAGAAACCCTAGATTCTTCAATAGATCCTTAATCTTCGTTGATCGTCGTTGATCTGGCAACAAATCCTCAATAGATAAGAATTCGTAATCATTAGTATTCATCATCACTATCAATTTGATCGATTCCTACAGGCTACTTTACAAACTTGATAATTCAAATGGTTTGGACATTTCTTGATCTTTATCAATTCTTGATTCTAGATCTAATTTTTTATGTTTCTTGAAACTAAACCTCACAAATCTTGAATCATTTTCTTTTATCTTTTATTTTCAACTCAACTAAAACGATTTCGAACAAATTCACACTTTCTCTGTGGACGACCCACACTCGCTAAACGAACCTACAAAAAACACCGTTAATTGATTGCGCTTCACAAATTTCTTTGTTGTGATCGTTACACTTTTCAAAACACGACACGGAAAAACGATTCAATCAAGGTTAGAAATGCAACCAAGGGTTAAGCATGGCATGCTTAACCATTATAGAGACTTAACCATGAGTTAGGGTTAGAGTTGGGTTAATAAATATCTTAGAAATATCCAAAGGGGTGGACTTAGTCAAAGCATCATGAAGCTTCTTCAAAACTCATCCATGACTTAATCCATACAATTTGAATTACGAAAATAAATATAAATCCAACCATAAACCCAAGCATGGTTTAATCACACAAACCCTAGTTGCATTTGTAACCTAGCATGTTACAATATTATATATCACATATATAATATTTAATGTAACAAAAGAAAATAATACAATTAACATATATCACACATATATCAATGTATCATCAAGTAAGAAAAAGAATCATTTAAGTGAGCTTATATTGGTTAATGTAATGCAATATATCATATATATAATTATACATTAAATTATTAAATCAACACTTGATTTAATAACCCGGCTATATTACATATAACCGACTAATATAATATGTATCTTTTTATCGAATCAACACTTGATCCGATAACCTGGCTATATCACATATACCCGGTCGATATCACATATCGCGAGAATAGAATACGGTATCTCATATCGTATTAATCTCGGTCCCGCATATATCACATATGTGCTCCTACTCCGTTTCGCCTGAGCCCGGAAACCTCTGTGTAGGACTCTAAAGACTCATCAATACGCCAGCTGTAGGTGATGATCATATCAAACACCCACAAGCTACAAGCGGTCAGCTAAACGTAACAGCCACCCGGGTATTAAGCGATCAGAAGATCAACAAGCAAGCCTGTACACACTCCTGTGAATCCAATCAGTAACATTACCGTACAATACGGTCTCTTCGTCTGAAATGTCGCACATCCAGTCTAGGGGTGGTAAAACGTCAGACCCCAGTAACCGATAAGTCATGTCGATATGAGGCTCATAATGGGTCAAGAAACTACTGATAACACTTACCAGTAGCACTCCATATCAGCCCTGGCCAGGGACTTCCAGTTATAGCCAATCGAACACAGCGCAACATCAACCCCCAATACCGGGAGAGACGAAACCCCTCCTATCGCTCATTGCCTCCATGTGATTCGGGACTGTACCCAAAAGCCACCGTTTTGCACGTTCTCTTGAACGTGGTAAGGAGGAAATCAAAACACAGTAGGAATCACACAAGACTCTATGACGATCTCAGGTCTACAGACTAACCTGTACCAGTGTCACAAGAGAACTGTTACCTGACGATAGGTATAATACCATTTAGGAGTTCTTGGTGAGTCCGTTCAGTGTACCCAGTCTCCACTGAGCACCCGTACACCATCTTCGATTTCAAACACCAATGGATATGGGATCATCCATCGCCTATCATATGGGTCAAGATGCGTATACGCTAGTCTACTCTGTATCGATACAACCTCGACTAGGAACAATTATTGGATGTACTCGTTGACTACCCTGGCTCCACTAGTATGATCTGCATCATAGTCCTAGTAGTCAAGTACATATCCTAAGGGTTTTATCAACATGTGAGAGTAAGACAGTAAACCAATACAAGTCAACATGTTAAGACAAAGTGAAACCAGATAGCATACTATCATGTCGAGCAAGAAAGTCATCTCTATATATATCCAAGCATCCACTATAATATACATCATATGTACAACAATGGCCTGTAAGGCATATATATAACTAACAATCTCCTATTTGCACTAAGGACAGCTGTAGTATCTCATACCCAACATCCCAAAGAGTCTCTTAAATTGTATCTGGAGTATGGCCTTCATGAGTGTAGGGTTCCTAGGCACGCTAATGAGGTCTCACAAGGAATCAACCATGCCAATTCAAATTTTACGGGTGCCGAGAAATCCTAATACGGATCGTTGACTAGAATTTTAGGCGAAACAAGCAACTAGTTTACAACTTAACTAAGTGAACGGAAATACAACCTTTGTAGATCCGGTTCTCCACCTCCATTGCTTCATGATGAAGTCTCCTTGATGTCCAAATCGAATCCCGGGCTCTAGCGTCGGCTTCATCGGAGAAATGGGCGGGCTAGGTCATCGACTACGATGCCGAAGATGATCTACGTCGAGGCATCACAAGATCAAGCTCCGACTTCACCAAGTCATGAAACTTGTGAAGAAAACACCCTATACTACTTGGCAAGAGGTAGAGGATGAAGAAATAGGAGGTGGGTTCACTTTAGAATTGGATTTTTCACTCTTTTCATCAAATCACCATTGATGGAATCAAGCTTCTTCATCTTGAAGAAGAAGAAGAAGAAGAAGATAATTATGATAAGTCTTAATTAAAATAGAAAAGAAAATGAATACTTATCATATACTAACTATGGTAGAGTGTAGAGAATAGACCATGGTTAGTTGGAATGGTTAGGGTTAAGCATGAAGACAAGAATGGTTACAAAGTCAAAGCTTCATGAAGCTTCAACTAGAAACAAAGAAAGCCACCATTCTCTTCAAAAACATTTCCAAATAAATAAATAAATAAATGATTAAGAAAAAGAAAACCCTAACCATTACATAACCATGGTTTAATCTTTACACAAAACACAAGTTAGCATGCATCATCAAACATGATACAATCAAGTGCACAAAAGTATATCACATATACAACTTGTGAACATCAAGTGAGAAAATCCATTTAAAGTGAACCAATACTAGTTAATGCAAAGTAATATATAAAATATATAATTATGCATTAAATCATTAAATCAACACTTGATTTAATGATCCGGTCATATCGCATATAACCGACTAATATCAACAGTAACAACTTATCGAATCAACACTTGATCCGATAACCCGGCTATATCGCATATAACCGATCAATGTCACAAATTGCGAGAATCGAATACAGTATCACATACTGGTATCATTCTCGGTCCCGCACATATCTCATATGCGCTCCTATTTCGTTTCGCTTGAGCCAGGAAACCTCTGTGTAGGACTCTAAAGACTTGTCAATATGCCGGCAGCAGATGATGATCATATCAATCACCCACAAGCCGCAAGCGGTCTGCTAAACGTAACGGCCACCCGGGTATTGAGCGATCAGAAGATCGACGAGCAAGCCCGCTCACACTCCTGTGAATCCAACCAGTAACACTTACCGTACAATCCGGTCTGATCGTCTGATATGTCGCATATCTCGCCTAGGGGTGGTAAACGTCAGAACCCAATAGCTCGATAAGTCGTGTCGATATGAGGTCTATAACAGTTCGAGAAACTACTGGTAACACTTACCAGTAAATCTCAGCAATCCTGGCCAGGGATTTCCGGTTATAGCCAATCGAACACAGCGCAACATCAACTCCCTATACCGGGAGAGACGAATCCCCTCCTATCGCTCATTGCCTCCATGTGATTCGGGACTGTACCCAAAAGCCACCATTTTGCACGCCCTCTTGGACGTGGTAAGGTGGAAATCAAAGCACAGTGGGAATCACACAAGACTCTATGACGATCTCGGGTCAACAGACTACTCTGTACCAGTGTTACCAGAGAACTGCCATCTGACGTAAGGTATAATACCATCTGGGAGTTCTCGGCGAGTCCGTCCAGTGTACTCAGTCTCTACTGAGCACCCGTATATCATCTCTGATGTCAAACATCAATGGATATGGGATCATCCATCGCCCATCTGTATGGGTCGAGAGGGTATACACTAGTCTACTCTGGTATATCGATGCCCCGTTTCGATATACCCACGACTAGGGACCTTGAAGGATGTACTTATGAACTACCATGTCCCCACTAGTATGATCCGCATCATAGTCCAGGTAGTCAAGTACATATCCTAAGGGCTTTACCAACATGTAACAGAGAGACTATCAGTGTACACGTTAAGGTAAAGAGTAACCAGATAGCATACTATCATGTCGAGCAAGAAAGTACTCCCTATATATGTCCTAGCATCCACTACAATATACATCCTATGTACAGTAATGGCTTCTAGGGCATACATATAACTAACAATCTCCCACTTGCACTAGGGCCATCTGATAGCAGTGGTTGTAATATCTCATACTCAACCATCCCCTAAAAGTCTCTCTCTGGGAAAAGGCCTTTCGTGAGTGGATCCGCCGTGTTTTCCTCTGAGTCTACTCTCCTAACCTCGATCCCCTGGAGATCAACCATCTCCACGATCAGGTGACACTGTCTTAGAATATGTCTAGATCACTGATGGAACGGACGTTCCTCGGTACATGCCATAACTCCATTGTCACACAATGGGAGGAACTAAGTTCATCTCATGAACTAATATACACCCAGACAGCCTCTTTGGTAGCATCTTAAGTAGCGATGTATCCAGCCTTAATCGTCTAGTATGCCACGGTATCTAGCTTGGAACTCTTCCAACATACCGTCCCTTTACTGAGGGTAAAGACAATGCCTGTGACTGACATTTAGTCGTCCTTATCATCCTGGAACCCTTCCAGCGATTCTCCCCAGGATTGATTGATACCATCTCACTACATCTAGTGAGTACCCTAACATCCAATTACATCTATCTCATAAATGAAAATTCAGGATTTAGGAGGTATCACATTGATCCTATATGGAGAAGCATTGTGATAATCGGAGATTGACCGAGCGTAGCATAGGAAACTCCTTCCCTATCAAGAGTATGTCATCGACGTACTCTACGAGGATCACTACCATACTCCCTACTACCTTTTTGTATATACAAGGTTCATCTACCATTTTGATAATGTCAAACTGTTTGACTAACTCATCAAAACAGATGTTCCAACTCCGCGATGCCTGCTTTATCCTATAAAGCATCTTGCACACGTTTCCGCTACTCCCACTGTCTACGAAGCCCTCTGGCTGTGTACTTATAAACGCTCTCTTCCAAAACATCATTTAGAAAAGCAGTCATGACACCCAACCACCAGATATCGTAGTCATGGTATGTAGCCGTGGCAAGTAGGATCTGGATGGACTTAAGCACAGATCTTTAGAAAAAGTTTCATCATGATCCACACCTGGTCAATGATGCAAGCCTTTAACAAGTCTAGCTTTGAAAGTCTCAACTTTTCCATGTACACCAAATAATCTTCTCAAGATATACTTGCTCCTGATGGGGATTTAACCCTTCAGATATAGCAACCAAAGTCCATACTTTGTTGGTGTATAAGGATTCCATCTCAGATCGCTAAGCATCCAGCCATTCTTACAGAGTCCCACTCCTGATGGCCAGCTCAAAACTAGTTGGGTCATCATCTCATGATGCAATCCTCGCTCCCACTATCATCAAGAAACCAAAGTATCTCTTAGGTAGGTGAGTAACCCTACTAGATCGGCGGAGAGGCTGAAGTTCGTTGGTTACTATCGAATCCTTTGGTTCTATCATCATCTGCAGTTTGTATAGCTAGAACCATTCCAGTCGTACATAACAGACCTTGCCTCGAGCTTGTCCGGATTTTGCCTTTAGACATAGGCCAGACAACCCCAAATCTTAACCAACTTATGATATGGGCCCTTCCCTTTCCATATCGCATATGAAGCGTAGGCAACTGATTTGATCGGAACCCTATTCAATAGGTATGCAGCTTCTCAAGCGCATAACTCTCGAAAGGAAATTGGAAACTCAGCAGTACTCATCATAGAGCACACCATATCACATAGGGTGCTATTGCTCCGCCCCGATATACCATCGTGCTATGGTGTATACGGAGGAGTAATGCTGAGAGAGAATCTCATTCTCCTTTAGAATAGTCCAGGATTTCTGTGCTCAAGTATTCTCTTCCTCGATCACATCAAAGGACATAATACTTATACCCGTATTGGTTCTCTACTTCTAGCTTATATTCTGTGAATATCTCAAAAGGTTCGGACTTGTGTTTCAACAGGAACATATGTCTGAATCTTAAGAGATTATCAGAGAATGTAACGAAGTACAAAGAACCGGTCCTGGCATATTTAGACAGGGGACCTTACATACATCAACATGTATCATCCCAAGAGTTTACTAACTCTTTCTCTTGTGTGTGTTCTTTATACTAGGAACTGTAGTTTTATTTAGAACGTCAATGCTTTTAGATCACGTGCCTGAACCGATCAACTTTTGATATAGGAAATGTTCAAAACATTATCCATCAATACAAAATTTTATCATTTCTTTACTAATAAAGAGACTGATATGATTTTGTATATCAGGTTCGGTATCTAATAGCATTTGTTCAGAATCAATGTATTGGTAATACAGGGTGACTGTGACCAACAGACTTGGCTGCAACACTTGCCCCGTTTTCTATCTCATGAAACTTATCACCCGTTCTCAGTTTTTCTACCTTTTTGTAGCCCTATGTAACATATTATATATCTGGGATCCTGATCCGGTATCATATACCCTGGATGCAGAGGATACTGAGAAACAGTTCTTTGTAATAAACACACCCGAAGAAGATGCATCATATGCACTTTCTTCGTTTGGGCGGCATAGGAATTCTGGTATTCCCCTATTTCTTGCTCTGTCTTATAACAATTATAAGTTGGAGCGGGACCAACGTTCCCCAGCTCAGTATAACAAGCGGGTTCGGTCAATATCCGTATTATTATCTTGATTAAGGCGTGATATGGTCGCTACCTGGAGAGAGAGAGAGAAGAAAACACTCAGCGTGCGCTCTTACAAGAATAGATTGATTTTTATTTTATCTAATCAGGATGGCTCCCACTGCTTTTTATCAAATCTTCCTTCAAACCCTAAAAGGAAAGACTAGTCGGGATTAATTACACACTACAAGTTCGCCAATCTTTCAGCCAGGCCAGTGTCGGTACTTTGAGGAGGTCCCCCGTGCTTTCGCACGAACCTAATTAATGTAAAGCTCGTTTTCCCAGAGGCGTAACCTCGTTGACACCTTTCTAGACACCTACTTGATCGGCTAATTGTAATGTGTAAAACTCTCCCAGGAGTAACTCTTACTCGCAGCGGGTATCGGGATCCAACTATCTCATAGAAGGTATGCAATCTCATTGCAAATTTCAACACTTGAAATTCCCGATAATATTTTGCCCCTAGCATCCTATGACCTTGACGGAGGCCAAACAACCCATAGTCCGCTAGTCAAGTTCAACCCGTCATTTCCTGATTGAATTAAACCCACCCGCACGACCCTTGACGGAGGCCAAACAACGCCGTACGAATACCCTAATCCAATCGCATCATATGCTAGCAGATAAGCGCTAGTTAGCTACCGTACACTACGCCTTGACGGAGACCAAACTACCGCAGCACGAATACTAACTAGTACTTATCTGAAATGACGGAGGGCTACGACAGGTTTTTCTGAAAACCTATTGCGTAATGAACTTGATATCGTTGTAGAATCAAATGATTTTAAAAATGGAGTGCTTTTGAGGCTTTTCTAGTTTTGCTAAAGGAGTCACTCCCGGTGAAGGGATCGTCGGTCCTTTCCTCGTCGAATGAGGTGCGGGATATATCATATATATCACTGTGCAAAGCAGAAACTATAGAAGCTATCAAAAGACAAACCGAGTGTGTAGCATCTGCCAGTTATTGCTAAAGGAGTCACTCCCGGTGAAGGGATCTCGGTCCTTTCCTCATCGAATAAGGTGCAGGATATATCACATATACCGCTGTGCAAAGCAAGAACTGTAGCTACCTGTTTTATTTTTGAAATTCGATTCCACAACATCTTAGGTTTCTTTTCTTTCATTAATCACATTAATGAAGTCTCATCATTTAATTACCTAAACATCGCAGATAAATACGACGTACACTTATGCCATCCGCATTCGCCTCGATGTCCCCTCGTGCACCGTTAGGTTAGGTAACTAACGGCAGAGCAGGGCAGGGCTAGCACGGGTGTAAAAACATAAGTAACGCCTATATAATATATCATATATACTATATACAGTATTTATCACAGAACATCATGATCACATCACAGACATCGCAGCAGAAGAAACATATGAAATATTGGATATACTAGGACGTCCGTGTTTTCAATACGAGCCAGTATAAAACACGGATTCCACGGTCGTGATGAATAGCCAATCCCACACCCCTAGACCCCTACGAGAGCGGCAAGCAACCCTACCAATTCTAGGGTTAGGAGACCCGGACTCGACTCCTCGAGATGGTCTCCCACTGGACCCTAGAACCCGGTTACTTGTGCTCCCCTCCTTGGGTCTATCCTAGTGCAGAAAAGTAAATAATATACAAACGGTGACATCTTCCGCAACCTGGAAGTGCCCCAAATGAAAGAATATTACATACAAGTTTTTACATGAATGAAAATGAAAAACACTCATCTCACATAAAAACCCCCGGCTATTCAAACACAACGATCCAATATAACATATCCAGCAACACATAACATCACATGTCATCAACGTAAGTAAGTATGCATACACCGATCGTCGTCGACGTATAGCAACGACAATCGGCAATACCACTACATACTACACTTACGGTCACAGAAAAGAAAGTGTAAAACTACAACAGTTGGAATCCGCAACCTCTTTAGACATCGCATGCCTAATCAAATGAAATACTTAGACATCGCATGCCTAACAATTATAAACCCCGCATTTTAGTCTCATTATCGAAAACTCTTTTCAATATCAAGTCGGGCAATTCAACAGGATTCCCGAGACCCTGATCGAATGCTCGTCACAAACTTTAGTAGGCAGCTGCACCCCTGACACCGTCGACGAAGTGCACCAAGGCGGAACACCGCTGCCGCAAGCACCCGAACGGATGCTTTCGGTGACGGGGTTCTCCTACAGTCACTTGGTCGGGGCTATGGGGCAAGGCTGTCTATTAAGTTTACCCGGCGAGTATCCGCGTACGCTACGTGATTGCGACGGACTTTTAATCACATCAAAATTCCGTGGCAACCGATCAAGTGAGACTAAACCGCTAGATTTATAACATTCATTCAGTTATCTCATAACTGTATGTAAATTCCAAATGTTGTATCCCATTCCGGATAAATAGAAAATGTTAAACTTCTTTCCGATCGAACATTCAAACACCCAAGTTTTCCCGATAACAGCTCAACTCTTGAAATAAGTTTAAAAGCATTCACTTCGTGCCTCAGTACCAACGGTCCAGCCATAGAAGGGTCAAGCCAACGCCTCACATGTGGCACGCCGTACTGCCCCAAACCCGAAGGTTCAAAGGGCAGTTCAAGACGGTCACATAATCGAGTTAAGGTTTGTTGTCTTCTAGAGGGACCATCGCGTTACTTGCACTACTCAGAACGTCTTTAAACCACAGAAAAATCCAGCACTTGGAAATTTTCCGGTAGGGAAAAAGGTGGGTATTTATATCCGGTCGAACTTTTTAACATATTCCAAAATATCCGGAAAGCCACATAGACAAGATCTGATAATCCGATCGAATGTACGAACTCCCAATACAACCCAAAATACTCAACTCTTGAGTAAACTTTAAAAATTCCCAGAAAACTCAGCACCTGAAAACATGAATTACTGTGCAAAATTGGGACGCAAGTTCCATCAATTGGCCGCGGAACCGCCGCAGAAGCCAGGCTTCTGCCGCGGTTCCGCCGCACTACAGACACTTCATGAGTTAATTTTGCGCCGTAATTCTTAGAATTCCCTGCTGAATTTTTTAAGCATTTTTAATATGGAAAAATCCCAGTTTTTGAGAAAAGTCCAGAGAGCAAATTTGGGATTAGGGTTTCGATTCGTTCGGATTTCAAACGTCGTCTAAGCTTCGCCTAAGGCTCTAACCAGGCTCTGATACCACTGTAGGGTTCTTAGGCACGCTAATGAGGTCTCACAAGGCATCAACCATGCTAATTTCAAATTTTACGGGTGCCGAGAAACCCTAATACGGATCGTTGACTAGAATTTTAGGCAAAACAAGCAACTAGTTAACAACTTAACTAAGTGAACGGAAATACAACCTTTGTAGATCCGTTTCTCCACCTCCATAGCTCCATGATGAAGTCTCCTTGCTGTCCAAATCGAATCCCGGGCTCTAGCGTCGGCTACATCGGAGAAATGGGCGGGCTAGGTCATCGACTACGACGCCGAAGATGATCTACGTCGAGGCATCACAAGATCAAGCTCCGACTTCACCAAGTCATGAAACTTGTGAAGAAAACACCCTATACTACTTGGCAAGAGGTAGAGGATGAAGAAATAGGAGGTGGGTTCACTTTAGAATTGGATTTCTCACTCTTTTCATCAAATCACCATTGATGGAATCAAGCTTCTTCATCTTGAAGAAGAAGAAGAAGAAGAAGATAATTATGATAAGTCTTAATTAAAATAGAAAAGAAAATGAATACTTATCATATACTAACTATGGTAGAGTGTAGAGAATAGACCATGGTTAGTTGGAATGGTTAGGGTTAAGTATGAAGACAAGAATGGTTACAAAGTCAAAGCTTCATGAAGCTTCAACTAGAAACAAAGAAAGCCACCATTCTCTTCAAAAACATTTCCAAATAAATAAATAAATAAATGATTAAGAAAAAGAAAATCCTAACCATTACATAACCATGGTTTAATCTTTACACAAAACACAAGTTAGCATGCATCATCAAACATGATACAATCAAGTGTACAAAAGTATATCACATATACAACTTGTGAACATCAAGTGAGAAAATCCATTTAAAGTGAACCAATACAAGTTAATGCAAAGTAATATATCAAATATATAATTATGCATTAAATCATTAAATCAACACTTGATTTAATGATCCGGTCATATCGCATATAACCGACTAATATCAACAGTAACAACTTATCGAATCAACACTTGATCCGATAACCCGGCTATATCGCATATAACCGATCAATGTCACAAATCACGAGAATTGAATACAGTATCACATACTGGTATCATTCTCGGTCCCGCACATATCTCATATGCGCTCCTATTTCGTTTCGCTTGAGCCAGGAAAGCTCTGTGTAGGACTCTAAAGACTCGTCAATACGCCGGCAGCAGATGATGATCATATCAATCACCCACAAGCCGCAAGCGGTCTGCTAAACGTAACGGCCATCCGGGTATTGAGCAATCAGAAGATCTACGAGCAAGCCCGCTCACACTCCTGTGAATCTAACCAGTGACACTTACCGTACAGTCCGGTCTGATCGTCTGATATGTCCCATATCTCACCTAGGGGTGGTAAACGTCAGACCCTAATAGCTCGATAAGTCGTGTCGATATGAGGTCTATAACAGTTTGAGAAACTACTGATAACACTTACCAGTAAATCTCAGCAACCCTGGCCAGGGATTTCCGGTTATAGCCAATCGAACACAGCGCAACATCAACTCCCTATACCGGGAGAGATGAATCCCCTCCTATCGCTCATTGCCTCCATGTGATTCGGGACTGTACCCAAAAGCCACCGTTTTGCACGCCCTCTTGGACGTGGTAAGGTGGAAATCAAAGCACAGTGGGAATCACACAAGACTCTATGACGATCTCGGGTCAACAGACTACTCTGTACCAGTGTCACCAGAGAACTGCCATCTGACGTAAGGTATAATACCATCTGGGAGTTCTCGGCGAGTCCGTCCAGTGTACTCAGTCTCCACTGAGCACCCGTATATCATCTCTGATGTCAAACACCAATGGATATGGGATCATCCATCGCCCATCTGTATGGGTCGAGAGGGTATACGCTAGTCTACTCTGGTATATCGATGCCCCGTCTCGATATACCCACGACTAGGGACCTTGAAGGATGTACTTATGGACTACCATGTCCCCACTAGTATGATCCGCATCATAGTCCAGGTAGTCAAGTACACATCCTAAGGGCTTTACCAATATGTAACAGAGAGACTATCAGTGTACACGTTAAGGTAAAGAGTAACCAGATAGCATACTATCATGTCGAGCAAGAAAGTCCTCCCTATATATGTCCTAGCATCCACTACAATATACATCCTATGTACAGTAATGGACTCTAGGGCATACATATAACTAACAGTGAGTGGATCCACAGTGTTTTCCTTCGTGTCAACTCTCCTGACCTCGATCTCGCGGCAATCAATTATCTCCCGTATCAGGTGATACCGCCTCAGAATATGCCTGGATCTCTGATAGGTCCTGGGTTCCTTGGCCAAAGCCACAACTCCATTGTTATCACAATACAAAGGTATTGGATGCTCAATGGACGGAACCACTCCAAGTTCAGTTATGAACTTCTTGATCCAGACAACCTCTTTGGTAGCATCGTTTGCAGCGATGTATTCAGCCTCCATCGTCGAGTCTTCCACGGTTTCTTGTTTGGAACTCTTCCAACAAACTGCCCCTCCATTTAGGGTAAAGACAAATCCCGAGTGCGACTTAGAGTCGTCCTTATCACTTTGGAAGCTCGAATCGGTAAAGGACTCCACCTGGAGTTCTCCATTACCATACACCAAGAACATCTCTTTAGTCCTTCTCAAGTACTTGAGAATGTTCTTCACAGCTGTCCAGTGACTCTTTCTTTGATCTGCTTGATACCTACTCACTACACTTACTGAGTATGATACATCGGGTCTGGTATATAGCATCGCGTACATGATAGAGCCTACTGCCGAAGCATAGGGTATCCCTTACATGCGAGCTCTCTCCAAATCAGTCTTGGGGGACATCTCTTTGGAGAGAGTGAGTCCAGAGATCGTGGGTAAATTCCCACGCTTGGATTCTTCCATACTAAACCTCTTTAGTATGGTGTCAATGTACCTGGATTGGGACAATCCCAGTATCCGCTTAGATCTATCTCTATAGATCTTAATCCCCAAAATGCAGGAGGCATCACCTAGATCTTTCATTGAGAATCTATGTGATAAGAAGAGCTTGACCGAGTGCAGTATAGGAACATCATTTCCTATCAAGAGTATGTCATCCACGTACAATACGAGAAAGAAAACCTTACTCTCTGCAACCTTCTTGTAAATACAAGGTTCATCTACGTTCTTGATGAGGTCAAACTCTTTGATTACAACATCAAAACAAATGTTCCAACTCCGCGATACCTGCTTTAACCCGTAGATGGATTTAAGTATCTTTCACACCTTTCCACTGCTCCCACTATCTACGAAGCCCTATGGATGAGTCATTTACACGCACTCCTCTAAATCACCATTTAGAAAGGCGATCTTAACATCCATTTGCCAGATTTCGTAGTCATGGTATGCAACAATGGCAAGTAAGATCCGGATGGACTTAAGCACAGCCACTGGAGAAAAGGTTTCGTCATAATCCACACATGGTCGTTGATGGAAACCCTTTGCAACAAGTCTAGCTTTGAAAGTCTCAACTTTTCAATCTACACCAAGTTTCTTCTTAAAGATCCATTTTCTCCCAATGGGTTTTACCCCTTCAGGAGCAACTTCCAAAGTCCATACTTTGTTGGTGTACATTGATTCTATCTCAGATCGCATTGCATCCAGCCATTTCACAGAGTCCTCACTCGTGATGGCTTGCTCGAAACTAGTCGGGTCATCATCTTCCATGATGCAATCCTCACTCCCACCGTCAATGAGAAAACCGCAGTATCTCTCAGGTGGATGAGGAACCCTACTAGATCGGCGGAGAGGCTGGGGTTCGTTGGGAGCTATCGAATCCTCTGGTTCCACTAAATCGTCAGTTGTAGCCTGTGATGCTGGAACTTCTTCAAGTTCTACCTCATTGCCACTATCTTGTTTCATAAGAAAACCCTTTTCTAAGAAGGTGACATGTCGAGAAACAAACACTTTTTGTTTCTCGGAGTGGTAGAAGATATACCCTTACGAATGCTTGGGATATCCAATAAATTTGCACAGAACTGACCTTGCCTCGACCTTTTCCATATTTTGTGTTTTCACATATGCCGGATAACCCCATATTTTAACTTAATTAAGATATGGTCTCTTTCCTTTCCATATCTCATATGGAGTGGTAGATACAGATTTGGTGGGAACTATATTCAATAGGTCTGTAGCTGTCTTCAGTGCATATCCCCAAAAGGAAATAGATAACTCAGCAGTGCTCATCATAGAGCGCACCATATCTAACAGGGTGTGATTCCTCCATTCCGATACACCGTTGTGCTGTGGTGTATAGGGAGGAGTAAGCTGAGAGAGAATCCCATTCTCTTTTAGATAGTCGCGGAACTCATTGCTCAAGTATTCTCCTCCTCGATCTGATTGAAGGATCTTAATAGTTTTGCCCGTTTGGTTCTCTACTTCATGCTTATATTCTTTGAATTTCTCAAAAGCTTCAGACTTGTGTTTCAACATGAACACATGTCCGTATCTTGAGAGATCGTCAGTTAATGTAATGAAGTACGAGGAACCATTCCTGGCATGTGTAGACATGGGACCACATACATCACTATGTATCAGTCCCAAGGGTTCAGTAACTCTTTCTCCATGTCCACTAAATGGAGTTTTGGTCATTTTGCCTTTGAGACATGACTGACAAGTGTCATAAGTTGAAAATTCGAACGGTTTCAAATATCCATCTTTATGTAACTTAGCTAGTCGTGTCGCATTGATATGACCTAGTCTACAATGCCACAAGAAGGATTCGTTCATTGTTGAACTCTTCCACTTGTGTGTGTTTTGTACATTAAATACTGTAGTTTGATTCAGAACGTATATGCCATTATTTAACGAGCTTGATCCAATCAACTTTTGATTCAGGAAGATGTTCATAACATTATCCTGTACTACAAAATTATATCCTTCTTTACTCAATAAAGAAACTGATATAAGATTGCATATCAGGGTCGGAATGTAATAGCATTCCTTCAGAATCATTGTATTACCATTTGGCAGCACAAGGTGATATTCACCAACAACTTTGGCTGCAACATTTTCACCATTCCCTACTCTTACGGAATGATCACCATCTCCCAGTTCTCTATCTTTCCATAGCCAATGTAACATATTACATATATGGGATCCAGATCCGGTATCTAATACCCAGGACATAAAGTGAACTGAGAAACAGTTCTCGATAACAAACACACCCGAAGAAGATACATCAACATGCTTTTTCTTCGTTTGGGCGGCGTGGGTATCCAGATATACCTCTATTTCCTGCTCTGTCTTATAACAATTATAAGAAAGAATGGAACCAACGATCCCCTTCTCAGTATAATAAGCAGGTTCGGTCAATACATCCATATTATTATCTTGATTAAAGCCTGACATGGTCGCTACCTGGAGAGAGAGAGAAGAAAACACTTTAGCGTATGCTCTTGCAAGATTAGATTGGTTATTATCTTATCTAATCAGGATGGCTCCCACTGGTTTTATCAAATCTTCCATAAAACCCTAAAAGGTAAGACTAGCCGGGATTAATTACACCTTACAAGTTCGCCAATCATTCAGCCAGGTCAGTGTTGGTACTTTGAGGGAGGTTCCTCGTGCTTTCGCACGGACCTAATCAAAATAAACCTCATTTTCCCAGAAGCATAACCCCGTTAACACCTTTCTAGACACCTACTTGATTGGCTAATTATCATGTGTAAAACTCTCCTAGGAGCAACTCTTACTCGCAGTAGGTATCAGGATCCAACTATCTCATAGAAGGTATGCAATCTCATTGCAAATCTCAACACTTGAAATTCCCGATAATTCTTTTACCCCTAGCGTGCTATGACCTTGACGCATGCCAAACAACCCATAGTCCGCTAGTCAAGTTCAACCAGTGCATTTCCTGATTGAATTAAACCCACCCGTACGACCCCTGACGCACGCCAAACAATGCCGTACGAATAACCTAATCCAATCGCATCTCATGCTACAGATAAGTACTAATCAGCTACCGTACACTACGCCTTGACGCATGCCAAACTACCGTAGCACGAATACTAAATAATACTTATCTGAAATGACGGACAGCTACTCAGGTTTTTAGGAAAACCATGAGCGTAATGAACTTGATATCGTTGTAGAAATATGTAATTTTGAAAAGGAGTGTTTTTAGGCTTTTTCTAGTTTTTCTAAAGAAGTCACTCCCGATGAAGGGATCTCGGCTCTTTCCATATCGAATAAGCTGCAGGATATTTCACAAATACCACTATGCAAAGTAAGAACTATAGAAGCAATCAAAAACAAAACCGAGTGAGTTATTGCATCTGCTAGTTTTGCTAAAGAGGTCACTCCCGGTGAAGGGATCTTGGCTCTTTCCTTATCGAATAAGGTGCTGGATATTCTACAACGAATATTGCTATGCAAAGCAAAAACTAGAGCTACCCTTTTTGAAAATTTGATTCTACAACATCTTTTAGGTTTCTTTATCTTTCATTAATCTCATTAATGAATTCCCATCAATTGTGCTTCCTAAGCATCACAGAAGAAACGAAAATACAACGTACGCTTATGCCATCCGCATTCGCCACAGTGTCCCGTTATGCACCGTTAGGTTACTTAACTAACGACATACCGGGACGGGACAAGCGCGGGTGCAAAACATAAGCAACGTCTACTATATATCTCATATATAAAAATAAAGCATTCGTCTCACGCATATAAAATGATCACATCACAGAATATCAGCAGCAGAAGATAACATATGAAATATTGGATATACTAGGAGGTCCGTGTTTTATTTTGAGCCTATATAAAACACAGATTCCACGGTCGCGATGAATAGCCAAACCCACATCCCTAGACCCCTACGAGAGCGGCAAGTAACCCTTCCAATTCTAGGGTTAGGAGACCCGGTCTCGACTCTTCGAGATTGCGTCCCATTGGACCCTAGAACCCGGTTACTTGTGCTCCCCTCCTTCGGACTATCTTAATGAGGAAAAGTAAATAATATATAATGGTGACATCATCCTCAACCCGGAAGTTCCCCAATAAAAGAATATTACATACAAATGAATTTTACATGATTGAAAATAAAAACCCTCATCTCACATAAAACCCCCGACTATTCAGAACACGACGATCCAATATAACATATCACAGCAACACATTACATCACATGTAATTAACGTAAGTAAATATGCGTATCCCAATTGTCGTTGATGTATAGCAACGAAACCGGCGATACACCACATATTACACTTACGGTCGCAGAAAAGAAAGTGAAAAACTACAACATTTTGAATCCATAATGACCTTAGACATCATAAACCCGAAATATCACATATTATGGATTTCATGCCTAACTATATGAATTCCACATATTTTATCATATTCCAGATAACTAGACAATGTTAAACTTTCTGATCGAATAAACAAACACCCAAAATTTCCCTAATAACTCAACACTTGAGCGGAGTTCAAAAAGTCCCAGAACATGCCACAGCTCCTACGCACCATCCGTAGAAGGGTCAACCAATGCCTCATATGTGGCACCGCTAAACTACCACAAACCCTAGGGTTTAGTGGCGGTTTTGACGGTCATATAATCCAGTTAATGTTTCATTCTTCTAGAGAGTCCACAGAATCGCTTGCATGATTTTCTTAAAGTTTTAAACTGAGGAATAATCCAACACATGAAAATTTTCCGACAGGGGAAAAAGTGAGTTATTGATATCCGTTCGAACCTTTTAACACGGTCTAAATAACCCAAAAACAAACTAGAATTAAGAATACGAAACACTTCGAATTGCCTCTGTAAAACGATAACATCACATGCAAATTTAACAAAAACAAACAACACCTAAATTGCCAAACCCCAGAGACTGGAACACCACCCAAAACACACACCCAAACTCCTCGATTGGGCCGAGCAGGCCGGAAAAATGGTGAATGTGGCCGGCCAAAATCCGGACAGGTGAGGAGAGTTTTGGACGGTGTTCATATGTATCTCATACATCATTCTGTAACTGTTTGAATTTTTTTTGACACTCAGAATTTTTTTCAGAAACTAGGGTTTCGATTCGGATGTTTCGTAGTTGTTTCGGTTTCGTAATCCTACACTTATCCGTCTAATTCTCCAGCTAGGCTCTTATACCACTGTTGGGATACCTACAACGGCAGCAAGGTTTCGGGAGGTATCGTCCATGCCAATTTCAAAATTTTTCCATTCTAGATAACCCTAGCCATGAATCTTTAACTAGAGAATCAAACTAAACTTCATGTTAACGACTTAACATCTAAGAGTTAGGGATTACAGCCTTTGTAGTCCATTCCTTCGCTTCATAAGCTCCGAGTTGAGGTCCCTTCGCTGCGATCATCAAGCTCCCGGACTCTATAGAGGCTCCATGAGGTGAATGGGACATCCTTGCTTGAAGACTTCACAATCTAAGATGATGTACCTTGAGGAATCACAAACCCAAGCTCTCATTTCACTAATGAGGTATTAGTGAAGCAAACACCCTAATCTAAGTGGCTAGAATAGATGAGGATGTTGAAGTAGGAATTTTTCTCTCTTTAGTTTTTCTTTTTCTCTTAATCATTCATCACAAAATAAAAAGCTAGAAAACTTTTATGAGGAGGAAGAAGAAGATCAATTGTGATGAATGAAATGAATTATTGTGTGAGGTTAGAAATGCAACCAAGGGTTAAGCATGCCATGCTTAACCCTTGTAGAGACTTAACCATGAGTTAGGGTTAGGGTTGGGTTAATAAATATCTTAGAAATATCCAAAGGGGTGGACTTAATCAAAGCATCATGAATCTTCTTCAAAACTCATCCATGACTTAATCCATACAATTTGAATTACCAAAATAAATATAAATCCAACCATAAACCCAAGCATGGTTTAATCTCACAAACCCTAGTTGCATTTGTAACCTAGCATATTACAATATTATATATCACATATATAATATTTAATGTAACAAAAGAAAATAATACAATTAACATATATCACATATATATCGATGTATCATCAAGTGAGAAAAAGAATCATTTAAGTGAGCTTATATTAGTTAATGTAATGTAATATATCACATATATAATTATAAATTAAATTATTAAATCAACACTTGATTTAATAACCCGGCTATATTACATATAACCGACTAATATAATATGTATCTTTTTTATCGAATCAACACTTGATCTGATAACCCGGCTATATCACATATACCCGGCCGATATCACATATCGCGAGAATAGAATACGGTATCTCATATCGTATTAATCTCGTTCCCGCATATGTGCTCCTACTCCGTTTCGCCTGAACCCCGGAAACCTCTATGTAGGACTCTAAAGAATCGTCCAATAGCCGGCAGTAGGTGATTATCATATCAAACACCCACAAGCTGCAATCGGTCAGCTAAAAGTAGCAGCCACTCGGGTATTGAGCGATCAGAAGATCAACAAGTAAGCTTGTACACACTCCTGTAAATCCAATCAGTAACACTACCATACAGTCCAGTCTCTTCATCTGATATGTCGTATATCCAGTCTAGGGGTGGTAAAACGTCAAACCTCAGTAACCGATAAGTCGTGTCGATGTGAGGCTCATAACGGGTCGAGAAACTACTGATAACACTTACCAGTAGCACTCCATATCAGCCCTGGCCAGGGACTTCCAGTTATAGACAATCGAACACAATGCAACATCAACCCCCAATACCGGGAGAGACGAAACCCCTCCTACCGCTCATTGCCTCCTTGTGATTCGGGACTGTACCCGAAAGCCACCGTTTTGCATGTTCTCTTAAACGTGGTAAGGTGGAAATCAAAGCACAGTGGGAATCACACAAGTCTCTATGACGATCTCGGGTCTAAAGACTAACCTGTACCAGTGTCACCAGAGAACTGCTACATGACGATAGGTATAATACCATCTAGGATTTCTCGGTGAGTCAGTTAAGTATACCCAGTCTCCATTGAGCAACCGTACAGCCTCTTCGATGTCAAACACCAATGGATATGAGATCATCCATCGCCCATCATATGGGTCAAGATGCGTATACGCTAGTCTACTCTGGAGTATCGATACCCTGTCTCGATACACCCTCGGCTAGGAACAATTATAGGATGTACTCGTTGACTACCCTGGCCCCACTAGTATGATCTGCATCATAGTCCTAGTAGTCAAGTACATATCCTAAGGGCTTTATCAACATGCGAGAGCAAGACATTAAACCAATACAAGTCAACATGTTAAGACAAAGTGAAACCAGATAGTATACTATCATGTCGAGCAAGAAAGTCCTCTCTCTATATATTTAAGCATCCACTATAATATACATCATATGTACAACAATGGCCTCTAGGGCATATATATAACTAACAAGAATATTAGTATTGACAAGTCTGGGTAAACAAGAACCTCCCTGTCACCGTCTTTGAGAATACCGAAATACCTCTCGGGTGCCTGAGGTTACCCACCATATCTGCGGAGTGGCTAATGGAATGTCAAACCCGATTGAATCTTTAGGTTCTATTAAATTTTCAGTAATTGTTTGCGGTTCTGGAATCACTTCCAGTTCTATCATACTCCCACAACTGTTTTCTGAAAAAATCCATTTTACTAAAACTTTGGAGAGTCAAGAACTATATCAGTATTGATCTTCCAGATGGTAGAAAGTTAACCCTCGTAATAGCCTGGGATAACCCACAAACTGCCATTATAGAAACGTGCCTTGAGTATGTCCAGATTCTGGTTTTAATCATAAGCCGGACAACTCCATATACCTTAACATCGTTAAGATATGAACCATTCTATATATAATATAGAAACAGAGGGACTGATTTAATTAGAACCAGATTCAAATCATGCAGCTGTCTCCAGTGCATGTCAACTAAATGGAAAGAGGCCGATCATCATTACTTAACTAGGAGTGCATCCAAATATGAGTAACTTGAAAGAGAAGCAAGTTCTCAAAACCATTACTATCAACTGAATACCAAACACAAGTAGCTATATCTTCAAACACCTTGAAGAATCCTGGTACTTGCAACACCTAGTTCTCTACTTTATTCTTGTACCTATAACTTCTCAAAACTTGGACCTTGCATTTCTACGAAATACATGTCTAAAACTTGAGAAATCGCAAGTAAACAGAATATAGTATGAGTACCAACCCATCTGTCCTAATGGACACTGGACAATATACAATACTTTGTATAAGCCTCCTGAGTTGAATAACTCAAACCCTGTGCGTCGTAGGTTGAAAACAGTACTTATGGTTAAGAAGAATTACACCGCTGTTGAATGCTCCTTACCTAATTATCAACTGATATAGGTAAATGTCATGGACATAATTTAAAAAAGTTATATCTCACATTATGAAATTAAAGTACATATATATCAGTTTGAAATTGGTGCATAACAACGGATATTCAAAACCAAATATTTGCCATCAAGCAAAACCCCAGGTGATTTCCTCAAATATCATCAATTACAACGAATTCCGATATAACGAGGATATAATCACCTAATTCCCAATAACATACTCCCACTCATCATCTGTAAAACCATACATATGTCAAAATCAAACCTGGTAAATACATACCCTGGAGTAAGGATCTAATTCAGAATTCAGTTTTCAATTAACAACATATAATGAAACTGAAATATGAAAATGTTTCGAAGGGGTAGCCGGATATTCCTAGTAATACCTCTTCCATTATCTAGATTCATGACAGTAACCGTATATTTCCTTGCCATCTCTCCAATTCCCTTTATTTATCTTTACTCATTACCTTTTGTACACCGCACTTAGGCTAATTGATTTTCTTCCTTCCCTACCGTTTGGTACTAGCCTATGTTTTGGAAGAAGACTATCCAATAAGCATAATAGGTGTACCCTCCTTATCCAAGGAGCCCTCTCAACCTGAGAGAAGGTAATGATAAAAGACAACCTGAATAAATGTCTCCTGAACTGGAGAAATGCAAAGGTGAAGTAGGAGTGGCGATGAACTACGCGGTTTGATCGTGAATGATAGCAGTTGCATTTTACTTTGCCCTCTTTCTAATCCCTTTATTTGTCTTTACTTATTACCTTCTGTACACCACACTTAGGCTAATTGTTTTTCTTCATTCCCTACCTTTCGGCACCTGCCTATGGTTTGGAGGAAGACTATCCAATAAGTGCAATAGGTGTACCCTCTCCTAATCCTAGAAGCCTTCATAACCTGAGAGAAGGTAAAAGGAAAAGACAACTGAATAGTCCTATTCAATTTCTCCATAACCGAAAACCATCCTCGAATCCGAAACAAGTTTCTTCGAGCTCGTATGTAACTATACGATGGTCATATCCAATAAAAGGGGATCTTCGTAGTAATATGGAATGTTCCGGAGAAATGAAAAGGGTAAAAGTAGGAGTGGCAATGAAGTATGCAACTTTGACAGTTCAAAAACCAGCGTGTTTTAAGAAGGTTCAGTTAACTTGGTTTATGAGTTCTAGTCTAGGGTCGGGACATGGTCGCTGCAAAAGAGAGAGAGAGAAAAGAAACACTGAGCGTGCACTCTAACTTAGATCAGAATGGTTAATCACTTTATCTAATCAGGATGTCTCCCACTGTATCCTCAAATTCTCCTCCAAACCCAAAAGAAGAATTAGTCGGGATCATCTAAAATCACCCGAGGAGTAAACCAACTCATTAGTGTGAATCGGGATCCAACTATCATCGCTTGATAACTTGATGGAATCCACTCAAGTTATCACACTCCAGAAGGTATGCGCATTCCTGGCAAGTTTCCTGTATGTTTGAAACTCCCGATATGATTTCTACCCCATGCTCTTATGACCTTGACGAAGGCCAACATATCATAAGTCACATGTCAAGTTCTACCCATCATTTTCCAGATTAATTTGAACCCACCCGTACATATCCTTGATGAAGGCCAAAATAGTAGTATGACTGTCCCAAACTAACGTATCTATCTATGCAACAGAAAAGTAACAAATAGCTATCATACAATATGCCTTGACGAAGGCCAACATACATAGCATGAATACTAAGTGTTACCCGTCTGAAATGACGGAGGGCTGCGAATGGTTTTTGGCAAAAAACCTTTAATGTAATGAACTTGATATCGTTGAAGGAATCATATAGCTTTACAAATATATAGTGGCGAAAACTTTTGCTAAAGAGGTCACTCCCGGTGAAGAGATCTCGGCTCTTTCCTCGTGGAATGAGATGCAGGATATTCTAGACTGAATACCGCGATGCAAAGCAAAAAATTAATCGACTATTATGAAGTTATTACCCTGACGCAAACTTTTGCCCAAGGTGTCACTCCCGATGAAGGGATCTCGGCCCTTGCCTTGTGGAATGAGGTGCTGGATATTCATAACCGAATACCACTGTGCAAAACAAAAGATAACGTCCTTGGAATAACAGCTTTTGAAAATTTTTCCAACAATATCGAATAGGTCTGTTTTCCTTTCATTGATCAGAATCAACGCAGTCCCATCAATTAATCACACCATAAAAGAACGAAAATATGATGTACGTATATGCCATCCGCATTCTCCACTGGGTCCCGTCATCACCCGTTAGGTTACTTAACTAATGACAGAGCGGGGAAATGACTAGCACGGATGCAAAAAATATACAACATCTACTAGTATACATATAACAATATATAATAATCGCTCCAGGCGTGATAAATGCAACATCGCAAATAAGTAATAAGCATCACAGAACAATACAGATAATTTGGGAGCCCCGGGTTTCCTTTGAGCAGCAAGTGAAACCCGACGTTCCCCGGGTCGTGTGGATAGCCTGTGCAATGAAAACCTAGACCCCTACGAGTGCGGAAAGTTACCCGCCAAAACCAGAAGCGAGGCAACCCTCTTCAGCAAAGTGAATGGGCCACCCAGCACTTTACAGAATTCGGTAACTTTAGCACTCCTCCTTGGGTCAACCTGTAACCCTACGAGTGCGGCGAATAGCCCGCCAATTCTAGAGTGAGCCCCCCCATCTCAAAGCCATGAGATGCGGGCCCGTTGCTTTCTAGAACCCGACCATCCGTGCACTCCATCGTGGGGTAATCCTAGTACAGAAAAGAAAATATGTACAACGGTGACAGCGACCTCAACCCGGTCGTGCCCCAAACAAATAATATACAAACAAGCAGTGACGACAGTCCACATGTCGGACGCTCGCCCCGCGATATCAAATGTACAAAAGAAACTAAACTGTACTAACATTGCACCCAAGCTATCCACCATGACGATTCCGCAACGAACACAGCACAACACAGAACATCAACGTGAATGTCACGTTCGCAAACCCGTCTAAAAGAACTATAGAAATTAGACAAGTTGTACCGCTCTAATGACATTCACGGTCATAGATAGAAATGTATGTACTATAAACATTAAACAATGTTAGAAATATCGACTTTGAAATAACCCCGAATAGCCCCAAACAACTAGATAAAACCATATCCAAACTGGGCTAAACAAGCAATACCACTGAACTAATATTCCAGAGACTAAACCGCACTACAAATACGAAGTCCCAGTTCAACCTAAAATCCGGCCAGACCGGGATTTTTCACAATATGACCGGGTCAAATGTTGAATTAGGGGCTCGTGTTTGGTGTGTGCACTAGTAGTCGCCTAGGTAGTCTTCTGCAGTTGCTTGAATATTTTTAGAAGACTACATAAAATTCGACTGAGACTGGATTACTAGTTGGTGTTGTTTCGGTTTCGATAATTTAACATCGTCTAAACAACTAGTATGCAGTTAATGGGTTGGCTCTGATACCATGTTGGGTTACGCCAGCACCCCGGCCATCAATCCATGGCCAAATGCGGAACAAAAACTTTAAAAACCCGGCGCTAACGGAACCCTAATCGACGGATCGTACCATTAAACCCTATATTATTTATCATAAAGGAGTTTAGAGAGGTTATATCGATCGATCCGTGTCCTTCGGTCTTCAACCTCTGTCCCAAGCTCCTCGCGGTTTCCTCGGTCAAGTTTGCTCTTCGGTCTCCCCACATCGAAGAAGATCCACGTCGAGGGTTAGTTATACGGGTTCCCGCCACAAAACCGAAGTAACTCGGGTATCTAGTTTGCTAGCCTAGATAGCCAAGATGAAGTAGAGAGTGTGTGCGAATACTTTGTCTCAATACACCCAAGGATTCTTAACTCATGAGAGGGTTTGGGTGGAGGCTGAAGAAGTTTCCAAGAGTAAAGAAAGTGTAAAGTATTGGTTTTTGGCAAGTGAAGAAAAAAGACTCTGTTCTTTTGTTGTTTTGAGGTATTGGTGTTAAATCAACTCAAGAAAATCCTCTGCACAAAATTTCTGCCACCCACCCCTCACAAATATCTCACCATCCACCACAAGAAATCATCATTGCACCATGACACACCAAATGACTCATCTTAAGACAAACCATGAGTCACCAAGAGTTAATGCTCACCAACTACTTATACCCATGAGTCACGAATTGCCCATGTCACAAAGATTTAGCCAAAACTCCATGACTCACACTTTCAACAATAAACATTAAACTAAATGTTTAAAGAAAGAAAAGAAATGGCAACCCTAAAGTTATCTTGTAACGAATTACAAGAATACCTCTCATCCGTATATACATACCCGCATATGTATTCCGAATGAATACGAATATAACGAGACGAAAATAATCCAACAATATAATACTAGGATCCGGCTTAAACCAAAGCCCACTAGTATTATCCGTCCGATCATGATCCGTGCACAAGTGCACGTATATGATCGAACCCTGCCATAAAACCATACGGCCTCTACAACGTTTCGCCCGAACCAGGGAAAACCCTCTGTGTGGGACTCTAAAGACTCGTCAATACGCTGGCAGTGGGTTTAACCACAAGCACGTCAGTGGCACTAGCTGTACGTAACGGCTACCCAGGTATTGAGCGAAAGGGAGGCCAACGAGCAAACCCATCCTGAAACCCTACTGAGCCTGACAGTGAAAATATCCGTACAGTCTGGTCCGTTCGTCTATGAGTATCGCATATCGAGTCTAGGGGGTAGATAAAGTTAGACCCTCAATAACACGACATTTAGTGTCGGTATGAAACCATCACCGCTTGAGAAATTACCGATCCTAGATCGGTAATTCTCGACTACCCTGGCCGAGGATTTCTGGTGATGGCCACCCATGCACAACGCGACATCAACCCCCAATACTGGGAGAGACGAGTCCCCTGACGATCTGCTCACTGCCTCCATGTGGCTCGGGACTGTAACCAACTAAAACATGTTTGCACGCTTCCTTTGAGCCGTGGTAGGGTAGTAATCAAAGCACAGTTGGAACTCATACGAGACAAATGACGATCTCAGGTCGTTAGACTAACCTGTCACCAGGGAACTGCTATCTGACAATTGGTATGATACCAACTAGCATGTTCCCGGCGAGTCCGTCCGGTGTACTCATAACCCAATGAGCACCTGTATACATCTTAGGTGAACCAACAAACACCAATGGCTTGTGAGACCGGCCACCGCCCCTCATCAGGGTCTCGATCAGTATACACTAGTCTGCTCTGGAGTATCGATGCCCAATCTCGAAACTCCCACGATTAGGGACTTTTAAGGATGTGCTTATAGACCCCAACTCTCACGTATATGATCTCCATCATACTGCTGGCAGTCAAGAAAGAATCCTATGGGCTCTATCAACATGTAATAGTGATCTCTAAAGCCACCTAAAGCAAGTACATGATGATAAAGACGAACCGGATAGCATACTATCATCTCGGGTAAGACTGTTCTACCGGTAGAGGTCCTCCTCCAATCATCGCAATCGCTTGCCTGCGATCCAATAATTGACTTGAGGGCACTATAGCCAATAATTTCAAACACTGAAATTGTATGACTTGTATACAGATATGTATATTTTATAATGTTGCGTTTACTATTCACTTTTTCGTTATATTCATGTTGCTCTCATTGCATATATATATGTGTTTAGCTATTATGATCTCGTCTACTATGACACCTGCACCATTACGGATGATGCGTATGTAGCACGTACACTTGCTTGCCGGCTCACACACATCATCATCGGTAATTGCCATGCCATGTATGCATTAGAGAACCTTTACTTCATTCATATAAACTGGTAATCTGCAGAGGTAGCATTGTTTAACATTCATGATCTTAAATTCTAGTGTAGACCTTGTATTTCTTACTTAGATACCATATGCATTTGCATCCATACATTCTAATTATGCACCGATCATTGGCTTTACGTCGGTATTTACTATCTCATTATATAATTATAGATTGTGATTCTTTTGGATATTTCCGTGTTCATATGATTTCTGGATTTGGGGAAACCACAAGTGATATTTATAAACTCATGATTATATTTTATTAAAAGAAAATGTCTTGTGATATGATGTGTGGCGTCCACCATGAGTTTTCTCGGTTCTTGAGCCACGTTTGTACATATATCCGATTCGAGGAGGGCGATCCATCGTCTACGGGTACATGGTGGGTCCGGTAAGGTACCCGGGGCAATAGGATCGTATTGAGAAGGCGTTGAGCCCGGCAGGGAAGCACTACCTATCGGTGATATTTGGATTGGTGGACATCCGGAGGATACCGACCGCAGTTGTAACGTTTTGAAAATCGTTTAGGTGAAATTTCGGAGAATCGGTAAAATAACGGGTGTTTTTCGTAAAAACCAAGATATAAATATCTTTTAATATAAAATTAAATATACTTATTCTATCTATGAAATTGCTGGTATTTGATTTTTAATTGGCCACTTGTAAAATTTCTAGTTGACTGAATTTTTTTCCGAAATTAATTATTTTAATATTATTTTAAGCCGTCACTAATACATTTAATTAGGGATAATTACAAATTGGAATGGGTTGATACAAGTTTTGTGCATCATGACACATTAAACTAACATGTAAAGTATTGTTTTTGAAATGAAATGAAATTGTCATGACGGTTTTAGAAAATATCAAGGGAAAAAGGCTTATTTTGCGAAAATTAAGTTAATAGAAGTGAGGTGGGCATGTGACTTGAATTGGGTTTTCCTTACCTGGAAAATTTCCACACACATACACACACACACACACACACTGCTGGCCGAGCCTATGCTGCCCCCACACACTCACACCTCACACTTCAAGTCAAAAGAAAAAAGGAAAAAGAAAGGAAATGATATTAAACATTAAGGTATGGGTCTTTATACTTGATGTATGGTTCTTTAATTTGACTTTTCCCTTACCGACACCCATTTTTCCCCCTCCTCTGGCCGAAAATCTGTAGCCCACTCCCCAAGTGTCCTCACCTCAAAATTTGGAAATGAAATGAAAAGAAAAGAGAATGAAAGAATATGAAGACATATGAAGGCATGGGGTTAATTAATTGAGGTATGGGCTTTTGTCTCTTGACTTCAACACAACCTCACTCTCTCTCTTCCTCCCATCAATTTTGGCCAAGCCCTCCCCTATCCTCACTGCAGCAGCCCCTCCCCCTATTTTTCTTCTCATTTCACCTCAAAAATTCCACAGAATACCCAAAAATCAACACAAAAACCTCACAAAATCAAAATCTAATCCCTACCCATTTTTATTTGGCTATTCTAGGATTGATCTAGGGAACAAGATGGCAATTTGAGAGGCAAGATTGCAAGTTTGATCTATGGGTTGTGAGGTATAAATCTTGACCCTTTTGTTAAATTGTTTGTTATTACTTCAATTTTAGCTAATTAGATGCTTAATTTGGTTTTAATTTCAAATCTTGGAAATTCAAGAATGGGGTTTAAATGCAAGATAGGGTTTTGGGTATTTGGATCATGGTTGTGTGATGTATTTAAGATCTTAAGACTTGCTAGAACTAATCTAGTTGCAAATTGTAAATTGTTACAATTAAATTGTCCAAGTTGCTTAAATTGCAAACTAGGTTTTTAGAATTTAATTGCAAATGTGAGATTTAAAATCTAGTAAGGGTTTTATATCATTTGAACATGGTTTAAGTGTGTAAATTATCATATTAAGGCATGTAAAATCAAACCTAGTAGCTAGTCTACAAATTGTTATTCTAAAATTTTACTAATTAAGCTAAATTGCAAAATAGAATTTTGGGGTTAATGAAAATTGATGAGATTAAATTATGGAAATGGTTTTTACGACTTAATCAAGATATTTAGTGAGTACTGTAGCCACTAGAATTGTTAAAACAACAAGATTTGAACTAAATTGGCAATTGTTGCTTACTAGAATTTCGGAAAAATAGCTTTTATAGAGAATTTGAAGTTTTGATGGTTTAAACCCTATTTCATATATATATTTAGTGTATTGTGAATCCACGAATGGTACGTTTGGGTTTTTCTCGATCAATCGGCATTTGTACGCCGATGTCGAGGGCTATTTGGTTCTTTTGCTTGAGCGAACCATAGGTTTGACTTATGTGAGATTCGTGTGTCGTTTTGGTCATTAGTCGGATTTTAATGTGGTACGATATGTTATGATATGTAGGTACCCTCACAAGGACTTCGAGACGACAAGCAAGCGCGTGGCGACATCGGCATCGGCAAGCGAAGATCAAGGTGAGTAGATATATATCTACGGGGGAAGTCGGGTGGATGGCGTATAGCACCCCCGCAATTTCATAAGATTTTGATGTGATGTGATATAGATGTACATTTATGTGTTATTGAAAGATATGAACACTTAGCAAGAAAGGCATTAGGAGATCATGGGTTAATGTTAGCGAGATTTGAGGAAAGTGGTTTAGTTGGTTTCTTAGTCGTGAACCCTAGAGTGAGGTTGTTACACATACACATACACGCACGGGATATGGTTTTGGGTGTATACGTCATATGTATATATATATATATGTATAGGTGGATGTCTTGGTGCTTATATATATATATATATACATACATACACGTATACACGGAGGATGAGGATAGTATATGGTACTTGGAGATGAGTCGATGTGATTGGGCATGATGCCGCGAGATCAGTGATGTGATTTGGTTCGTACTATGAGATACGACAGGAGATTAAAGCGGATCTTTAGGCGATGTGTTTCAGAGACACGCACATATATTTGTTGGTGGTATCAGTTTGTACTAGACTTAGATCTGTACCCCAGTTCATGACATATGATGATAAGGATACCAGATGAGTAATGAGATAAATATGATATTTGACCCGTACCCAGAATTAGGACGTCGTACGATAGATTTACCGTACGAGATATAGTTATGATGTTAGATCCGTACTCTTGACTCGAGGATGTCATATATATATATATATATATATATATATACATATTATATCGTACGTGATACTATTGAGGCGAGATCACTGAGTACTAGGTATATATAGATCGACTAAGACTTAGGTGGGTTTCCTTACCCTTTTGACTGGGCTCGAGTCATACTGTTTTCAAAAGTGGAGAATTGTGAGTAATTTAAATACCAAACTGTATGACTCGTATATTGGGTGGGTATATTTTTTCAGCGTTGCTATTACTACATCACTTTCTGTATATTCATGATGTTTCATCGCATTGCATGCTTGTACATATGTTATCTGTAATTATTATGAAACCCTGTTGTCAGGACACCATTACCATTACCAATGATGCGTATGTTCCACATACACCTGCTTTCCGGCTCACACACATCATCATCGGTAATTGCTATGTCACGTACACATTAGAGAATACTATTCATTGACATAGCTTGTTAGTTGATAGTTGCAATATGTTATAGCCTTCATATGCTAGTTTAACTATTGCATTTATTTCATGATATCAGATGGATTCATATATTCATTGGTCATGCAGTATTAAGGAGATTTATGACGGTATTCACTGTTTATTGATATCATAATTTTTATGATTTTGGATCCTTCTTGAGATTTCAGGATTTGGAAACCGCATGTGAAAGTTTTATAAATTGATGATGTGTTTTAAAGAGATAGATACGGTTTTCCTTGATATGATGAGTATTTTCCACCATGATGTTTTTCTCGGTTCTGAGATGGTTTTCGAGACCCGATTCGAGGAGTTGGATAAACCGTCTGCGGGTACATGGTAGACCCGGTATGGTACCCTGGGGCAAGAAGCTCGAGTTGTAGACGATGAGCCCGGCAGGGGAAGACTGCCTACCGGTGATTTTTTGGCGCGGCGGATATCCGGAGGATACCGTTCGTGGTCGTGTGATTGATGATATGGGCCGATCCGGACTGACGGAGCCTGAGGTATTGGGATATTGAGATATTGAGATTTGAGACACTGAGATATTGAGATTTGATGATACAGGCCAGTCCGGATAGCCGGAGCCTGAGATATTTAGATATTGAGATTCATGTTTTGTGTCGATGCTTGACACTGATTTCTCTGTTGATTTCATTGATGATATTCGATTTGTATACATACAAGAATCTCATTAAATAAATAAAACAGTTGTCTCACTCATGATGTACTCTGTTTCCATTCGTAATGCATTCATATATCATATATCTGATATGTTGCTATCTGAGGCACTGACAAGAGCACGTAGTATTGCACTTATATGAAGATGGATCAGGATATTATTTGAGGATATTACTTGCTATGACCTAGGATGCGTCATACTTGCGATTTCTGCTCTGTAATGTTTTCTACTCACGAGTTGGCAACTCACCCCCGTTGTGCCACAATTCCTTGCAGGTTTTACCGTACAGGTTTCGTTGCGGCTTTTTTGGCACACTGCTCCCATTCCGAGTGATTGGTTTGGTAGGTAGGTTCACTCGCATCGTGACCACCATTGTATTTTATTTTCATTGTTGTATCTAGAAACTCCATCAACCAGACTTGTATTTATTTCGACCTTAGAGTCGCGAGTTGTATTATTATGGTTTTCATGTTGATTTGAGTTTCTTTTGAGTTTTGATCCTCGCCCTTCGGCGTTGTATATTATCTTGCTTACGTGGTTGTGACCGTCGATTGACGAAGAGCTAGCTCCCGCTTGGGGATGCCTTTTATCATTTTCGTATACTATTCATATTGTACCCCGTTTGGGTCCAGTATTTACAAAGGAAACTCTGCCGAAATTTTCAGAAAAGACTTGATGTTTTAAAAAATGCATACCTCGGCTTATGTTGTTAAACTTCTTTCTTTAAAATTGGTTTTTCCTTCACTCTCTTCTTTACTTGGTTTTGATTTCTGGGTTTTGGATTAGATTATGTACGCCTCGAGACGTTTCGTAATTTAAGTGCCAGTCATGCTCAGTACTTTTGGGTCATGACAGCAGTCGTGTGATTTGATGAAATGGGCCGATCCGTACAGACGGAGCCCGAGATATGAGATTTATGTGTCGCTGATGGAAACGGCCGTCTTGATGTTGTTCTGTGTCGATATTTGGCACTCAGGTTTATCATGATTTTTGTATGTCGATGGTGGACATACCCATTGTTGATGCATTCTTACATCATATATATGACATGTAGTTATTCTATGACACAGACACGAGTACTTGACCTTACACATATGTCTATATTATCACCCCTACTGTTATTGGACATTATAGTGCTATTATTATTATTGTATTGTACTGTATGACCTAGGAGATAGTATTCGGTTTCTACTCGGTGATGTCTTCTACTCACGAGTTGGAAACTCACCCCCGTTGTGCCACAGTTCTTGCAGGTTTAGCCGTACATGTTCCGTATGCGGCTTCACTGGCACACCACTTCCTTCCGGGTGATTGCTTGGTAGGTGGGACACCTTGCTTCGTGACCGCCATTTTATACTTGTATATTTATTTCTGTTGTATCTAGTTAAATGCTCCATCAACCAGACTTGTATATTTAGTAGACTTAGAAACCATTATTGTTTATTCTTTCAGCCTTAGAGTCACGCTCATGTATATATTATTGTTTTCTGGTTTTCTTGATGATGCATGTTTTCTTTACTTTCTTTCTGAGTTTTGATCCTCGCCTTCGGCGTTGTATATTTGTATTACTTACATGGTTGTTTCCGCCAATTGGCGAAGAGCTAGCTCCCGCTTGGGGATGCCTTATATTATGTTGTTTGTACCGTTTTCGGGTTATGTTATACAAAGGAGGTGCAGCCCAAATTTTCAACAACGAAAATGTTTTCAAGTTAGATACAAACATTGTGTTTTCGTATACTATTATCTATGTTTTAAAGAAAGAACATGAATTCAGTAAAACCTTATTTCAAAACTGCACCTCCACTATTTTTCCTTAAAAGGTTTAGATTTCTGGGCTTTTGGTTTACTTGAATTAGGTGAGGTCCTATAGACTTCAGATGATTTAAGTGCCAGTCACGTGCCTTTTCCGGGTCATGACAGAGACATATCACCCTTTCCCAGTTCTCTACCTCTTCTTAGCCCATGTAACAAATTACAGACGTGGGATCCTGATCCGGTATCCAATACCCAGGACGTAGAGAAAACTGAGAAATAGTTCTCGGTAACGAACACACCGGAAGAAGATGCATCAGCATGCTCCTTCTTCGTTCGGGCTGTGTGGGAATCCGGGTATTCCCTATTCCTTGCTCAGACTTATGACGATCATAAGAAAAAGCGGAACCAATGTTCCCCAGCTCAGAATAATAAGAGGGTTCGGTCAATACATCTATATTATTATCTTGAATAAGGCGTGTCATGGTCGCTACCAGGAGAGAGAGAGAAAGAGAAGGAAACGCTTTAGCGTGCCCTCTTTACAAGATTAGATTGGTTATTATTTTATCTAATCAGGATGGCTCCCACTGTTTTTATCAAATTTTCCTTCAAACCATAAAAGGTAAGATTAGCCGGGATTAATTACACCCTACAAGTTTGCCAATCGGTCAGCCAGGCAGGTATTGGTACTCCGAAGGAGCCTCCCCATGCTTTCATATGGAACTAATTAAATAATCTCGTTTCCGCAGGGGCATCACCCCGTTAACACCTTTCTTAGACATTTACTGGATCAGCTAATTGTAAAGTGGAAAACTCTCCCAGGAGTAACACTTACTCACAGTGGGTATCGAGATCCAACTATCTCATAGAAGGTATGCAATCTCATTGCAAATTTTAACACTTGAAATTCCCAATATCTATTTTTACCACTAGCAACTTATGACCTTAACTATGGTGAACAAATCATAAGCGATAGCCATGTTCAACCCATCATTTCGTGATTGAATTAAACCCACCCACACGACCCTTACTATGGTCAACAAGGCCGTATGACTACCCTAATCCAATCGCATCACATGCGGCAGATAAGTACTAATCAGCTACCGCACACTACACCTTGACGGAGGCCAACAAACGCAGCACGAATACTAAATAATGTAGGGTTAGCTAGCGCGGCAGTAAGGTTTCGGGAGGCATCGTCCATGCCATTTTCAAAATTTTGCCGTTCTAAAGAACCCTAACCTAGAATCTTTAACTAGAGTTTTAAACAATATAACATGCAAACAACTTTGCAAACAAGTGAATGAGGAATACAATATTTGTAGACTGGTCCTTCACTTCTAAAGCTCCGTATAGTAGTCCCTTCGCTCCAAGTAGTGAACATCTGAACTCTAGTAAGGGTTCACATGAAGAAACGAACAAGGTTTCTCGAAGTCTTCTAGGCCGAAGATGATCTACGTCGAGGAGACTCAAGCTCATGCTACCTCTTCACTTATGGTAGATTAGTGAAGCAAACATCCTAAACTAAATGGCTAATAGTAGAGGATGATGAAATAGAAAGTGGGCTCACTTTAGATTTTATTTTCTCACATAGGAAAAAGCTAGCAAGCTTTTCTCATGAGGAAGAAGATGAAGCGATCAAGAGAGAATGAACTCATGAGGTGAGAATAGCAACCATGGGTGAGCTAGGGTCATACACTAACTCTTGTAGAGAATAAACCATAGGTTAACAATAATTTTTGGGTTAATAAATATCTTCAAGTAAAACAAAATGAGTGGACTTGGTCAATGGTTCCACAAGCTTGTACAAGCTTCAACCATGTGACTAATTACCACTAATTTGTGAATTACTAAGATAAATAAAAACCTTAGGATTATCATAACCATGGTGTAGGTCTCATACTCCCATGTAGCATGTGGCATCTATCATGACATAAAATAATGTACATTAATATATATCACATATATACTATATGCACACAAGTGAGAAAAAGAAATGTTTAAGTGAGCTAATATTAGTTAATGTAAATTAATATATCACATATATAATTATACAGTAAATTATCAAATCAACACTTGATTTAATAATCCGGCTATATCACATACAACCGACTAATATCAAATGTAACAACTTATCGAATCAACACTTGATCCGATAACCCGGCTATATCACATATAACCGACCGATATCACATATCGCGAGAATAGAATGCGGTATCACATATGCGCATTAATCTCGGTCCCGCACATATCACATATGTGCTCCTACTTTGTTTCGCATGAACCAGGAAACCTCTGTGTAGGACTTTAAAGACTCGTCAATACGCCGACAGTAGGTGATGATCATATCAAACACCCACAAGCCGTAAGCGGTCTGCTAAACGTAACGGCCACCCGGGTATTGAGCGATCAGAAAATCAACAAGCAAGCCTACTCGTACTCCTGCGAATCCAATCAGTAACACTACCGTACAGTCCGGTCTCTTCATCAGATATGTCGCATATCAATAGCCTGGGGGTGGTATAACATCAGACACCAGTAGCATGATAAGTCATGCCAATGCAAGGTCCATAACGGTTTGACAAACTAGTGATAACACTTACCAGTAAATCTCAGCAACCCTGGCCAGAGATTTCATGTTATGGCCAATCGAGTATAGCGCAACATCAACCCCTAATACCGGGAGAGACGAATCCCCTCCTATCGCTCATTGCCTCCATGTGACTCGGGACTGTACCCAAAAACCACATTTTTGCACGATCTATTGACCGTGGTATGGTGGAAATCAAAGCACAGTGGGAATCACACAAGACTCTATGACGATCTCAAGTCGACAGACTAACCTGTACCAGTGTCACCAGAGAAATTTTATCTGACGATACGTATAATACCATCTAGGAGTTCTCAACGAGTCCCTTCAGTGTACCCAGTCTCCACTGAGCACCCGTATACCTTCTCTGATGTCAAACACCAATGGATGTGGGATCATCCATCGCCCATCATATGAGTCAAGAAGCGTATACGCTAGTCTACTCTGGAGTATCGATGCCCTGTCTCGATACTCCCATGACTAGGAACAATTATAGGGTGTACTTGTGGACTACGCTTGGCCCTATTAGTATGATCTCCATCATTATCCTGGTAGTCAAGTATACATCCTAAGGGCTTTATCATCATGTGAGAGCAAGACAGCATCACTTATACAAGTCAACATGTTAAGACAAAGTGCAACCAGATAGCATACTATCATGTCGAGCAAGAAAGTACTCCATTTATATGTCCAATCATCCACTACAATATACATCACATGTACAGTAATGGCCTATAGGGCATACATATAACTAACAATCTCTCACTTGCACTAAGGCCATTTGTCGCAGTATCTCATACTCAACAATTTAGTAGTGGTTGTAGTATCCCATACTCAACCATCCCAAAATCTCTCAAATAGTATTTGGGGAAGCAGGCCTTGGTGAGTGGATCCTCCATGTTAACATCAAAATCTACTCTCCATACCTCAATCCCTTGGAGATCAGCCATCTCCCTGTTCAGGTGATACTGTCCTCAGAATATGTCTGGATCGATGATGGGACAGGTGTTCCTAGGCTAAAGCCATAACTCCATTGTAGTCATAATAACAATTATTGGACGCTCAATGGTAGGAACCTTGTTCATCTCATGAACAAGAAATGTCCAGACAACCTCTTTGGTAACATCGTTGGTAGCGATGTATTCAGCCTTTATCGTCTAGTATGCCACGGTATCTAGCTTGGAACTCTTCCAACATACCGTCCCTCCACTGAGGGTAAAGACAATGCCTGTGACTGACATTCAGTCAAACTTATCACTCTGGAAGCTGGAACCAAGAACTTTCATTTAGTGTTTCTCAAGTACTTAAGAATGCCCTCCACAACTGTCCAGTGATTCTCCCAAGATCCGATTGATTCCTGATCACTACACTTAGTGAGTCATCAATATATAGTCTGGTACATAACATTGCATACTTGACAGAGCCTACTGCCGAAGCATAGGGTATCCCTTGCACGCGAGCTCTCTCCAAATCAGTCTTGGAAAACATCTTTTTGGAGAGAGTGATTCCTTAGTAAGTGGACGAACCACCACGCTTAGAATCTTCCATACTAAACCCCTTTAGTACGGTGTTAATATACCTGGATTTAGGACACTACCAATATCCACTTAGATATATCACCATAGATCATAATCCACAAGATGTAGTAGGTGTCATCCAGATCTTCATAGAGAATCCTCATGATAAGAGGAGCTTGATCGAGTGTAGCATAGGAAACCATTTCCTATCAAGAGTATGTTATCTACGTACAATACGTGGAAGAAAACCTCACTCTCTACAACCTTCTTGTATATACAAGGTTCATCTACCATTGTGATGAAGTCAAACTCTTTGACCGCCACATCAAAATAGATGTTCCAACTCCGCGATGCGCGCATTGATCCTGATGGACTTAAGCATAGCTTTGAAAGTCTCAATTTTTTCCATTTACACCAAGAATCTTCTCAAGATCTATTTGCTCCCGATGGGTTTTACCCCTTTAGGTGAAACATTCAAAGTCACACTTTGTTGGTGTACATGGATTCCATCTTTGATCGAAAAGCATCCAGCCTTTTCACAAAGTCTCAACTTGTGATGGCCTGTCTGAACCTTGTTGGGTCATCATCTACCATGATGCAATCCTCGCTCCCACTGTCGCCGAGAAGACCATAGTATCTCTTAAGTAGATGAGGAACCCTACCAGATCCATGGAGAGGTTGAGGTTCGTTGGAGAGTACTGAATCCTTTGGTTTCACCAAATCATCAGCTGTTAGTTTGTCCAGCTGGAACTGCTTCCAGTTCTACCTCATGACCACAAATTTCTTCAAAAGAAATTCCTTTTCTAAAAAGGTGGAATGATGAGAAACAAAACACCTTTTGCTCTTCAGATTGGTAGAAGATATTTCCTCGCAAATATTTGGGATATCCTAACAAACTTATACAGAACTAACCTTGCCTCGAGCTTGTCCGGATTTTGCTTTTCAACATAGGCCGGACAACCCCATATCTTAACTCGTTTATGTAACAACTCCAATTTAGTTTACAAAAATTTGTTTAAAAGTTAATGTATAGTTGGGGTATTTTCAATTCCTGTAAGTACTATAAGTAATTGTTTTTCTTTTTAATAGCAAGAAGGAGCTTGCGGCTCATTGGTAAGACCTTACACTGCTGAACCAAAGTAACCGAGTTCAAATCCCATCACCCATATTATTATTAATATTGTTTTCTTTTAAATTTTTATAAGTTCAAGGGTCTACACGTGCATAGCTCGTAAAAACCCCATGTCACGACCCGACATTGGCACGTGACGGGCCTAATACTACGCAACGTCTATAGGCGTAACGCAGTAAAAGAAAGCAAAAACCCAGAAATCTAAACCATTAAAAGACAAGAAAAGATAAGATGCATTGTTTAAACTTTTGAAAATCTCATGTATAAATTGTTTAAGTCCAATTTATTTGCTTGAAAATTTCGGCAGCACCTCCTTTGTAAAAACCAACCCCAAAAATGGGTACAACATAAATATAAAGTAAAGCATCCCCAACGGGAGCAACTCCATGCCCAACGGAGGAAAACAACCACCACAACAGATATACGACGCCGTGGCGAAGAAATAAAAGACGATATAAGTAAAACTGCATAAAAGTCATCCAAGTCCCCAAAATATACAATATCGTCCTCACATCAACTTTCTAAGTCATACAAGATAATGGTAGATGGAGAGTACATGGATACAACGAATATACAATAAAACAACGAATAATCACAAAACCCACCTAAGCAAACAGCACACTGTGAGCTGATGCGGTATCCGCAGCAAAAGATGATAAGATAGATGAATAGCCTGCCTCAACTACTCTGGGGAAACAACCTGCAAAACCCTGTGGCACAACGGGGGTGAGTTTCCAACTCGTGAATAGTAAATAACATATGCAGGTAATCGCAAGTATGCACGTACAGCGCGAATCTAACATAAGCAACTAATAGCAATAAAAGTCATATGTGTGCAATATCATGAAAGGTACACTAGCAGGTATCACTAATACATGAACCAGTAATATGACAATCTGTATGCAACAATCATGTAAGGTACTTTAGAAGGTACAACTAATACATGAAGCGATGATATGACAATGTATATATCCAACAGTCATGAAAGGTACTCTATCAGGTACAACTAATACATGAAGCAGTGCACAAACAATAAATGTGGAGTATGGAATGAATCATGTCATTTCCAAGAAATCCTGACATCGTGGTAGGATCAAAATCCATTAGGACAATCCAAATCCCAATTCCTCAAATCAGCCCCAAAATTGGCTCTCATATCATATAAGTCTCACAAATCCTTAATGTACAATATCGAATAAATCTCATATATCCTGAATGTACAAAATCAGCAATGTCATATATATCCTGTATCCAATATCAAATGAATCACCTATATCCCAAATCCAATATCAAATAAACCTCTAACATCCTAAATATATTTGCATGAATAAATATGATGATGTATATAAATTGATATCAATACACATATATTGGCGTCCCATTTCACAAATATTGGTGTAAAGGCATATATAATAGGGTCTCATTCCACTGTTATATATACTTAGGAGTAAAAAGAAATATCATGAAACCAATGTGTCAAGCATCGATACAGAAATGCTGATCTATCAGGTGCTGTCACCAAGACTGACCCCCTGATAGGTACGTATCATACGCTATCCCGAAAGCTCGAGTGCCTAGCTCTGACCCTCGCCTCTCAACGTATCCATACGTACATGACTCCCGTCGGTATCCCCATGATAACCTCCGAGTCATTGGTACTGTCACCGGATGGTATGGTTCCCCCACTAACTCATCGTCTACTCCACGACTCTTGCTCCGGGATACCTCCGGGCCCCACCATGTACCCGCACACGGACCCCTCCTTTCCTCGCATGGGGTATATATATATCAGAACCGATAAATCTCATGGTGGCTGCTCAAATATCATATCAAGGGAAATCGGGTTTTTCAAATAATGCATAATTTCATGAAACTACTACAGTCCCCAAATCCAGAAAACATCATGAAAAATCCATATCTCAATGTGAAAATCCATGAATATAATATATGAAACATAAACTGAAATGTAAGCATATAAAGGAAAAGCCGCTAATTAACTACAACAAGTTAATGTAAAATATCATGCGGTTCCTATTTTATCCAAGTCTAAATAACATCAAGCAAAGGTAAACATGTAGCTATATCCAGATATATGTGTAAACATAAAGGTATAGCAAGGTATATGTATTTACCTATAAGTAATGATGTAATATACCCCCTGGGTATAAATAAAGTATGTATGCAAAGTATACAAGAAGCTATATCATTATGTGTGTATGTACCTATCACTAATGGTACAATACTTTATAGGTGTACAGGTAAGCTATATGTCATATGCGATAAAAAATATGAATCAATGTCTCAATGTCCCTAACTAAGCAATATTATATCTATAAGTGGGTTGTGCGTGTCATGGCAATTATTGACGGTGTGTGTGGCATACAATCAGTGCTCGTGCAACATAAGCCGTCAATAATAGTACAGTGTCTTAAGGATACTAGTCCAAGCGCAACACTTAACTAAGCATTAGGGTGTATGCGCAATTCTAAATATGACATAGAATATGCGAGAAAAATAACATCTCTAGCCCAGACGCATAATGTCATGCGGGTGATTTCCCTTGTAGATGTTAAATCTACTCACCAACGCTCCTGGATAAGTTAAGCCTACCACCTGTTTTCCCTTGTCGTAGCGTCCGAAGTCCCCGCTTGCGAACCTAAAATTTCACAAACACATCACATAAGAAAATATCCTACATCAACGAAAAGATATCGAAACGCAAGAATAACGCCCTGAAAATTACACTGCGCACTTAGCGCATCTATCGCCAAGACATCGGCCAAAAAGCCTAACTAGGGTCGCTAAACTACGAAACACCTAGTCTAGATTCCGATCGTCCCGATCGCGCAGTCAAAACACAATAATAAACGTGGTCTCAATATAAATAATGTCGCAACGTAAAAAGAAACCCACGCCTAAAAGTTACCGAAATCTAGTAAGCAGTATTTATCTTTTTCTCTCAATTTAGCACAAGTCTAGAAATTTAACAATTCTAGCGATTTCAAACATCATACAAAAGCTTAACTAAGCTATCCAAATCACTTTTATATTTTTTATCTTTCCCAAAAATGAGTTAGAAAAAACTAGTTTGTGATTAAGCTTAATATGCGATTAGGAAAAATAACAATTATTATTTTCACAAAATACTTCACTTTTCCAAATCTAAGCTTCAAGATTAACCATTTTAACCATACAAAATCCTAACTTGCAATTTATACTAATTATCATGAATTAGCAAAACATGAATTTTTAAGCAATAATAACACAAAGCAAGTTTAATAATTAAACACAACAAATAAGGATTAGGGTTAGGATTTTTATACCTCCTTAAGAACACCAATAAGTGACTAACACCAAATTTGATCCTCCAAAATGAAACCTTTCATGAAGATCCATGCTTGTTTAGGCTTAAGGAAAAAGAGTATGAGTTTAAATTTGGAGTTGTGAAGAAATGAGCTTAAGAAAATTGCAAATGAATCATTCTTCACTATCAAAATGGGCCGGCAAAAATGGAGGGCTGAATTGCTCTTGGTAAATTTGGATGGGGCTGAAAATGTTCACTGGGGAATTGCAAGAAGCAAGTGGTGAAGTTGGTATACTAATTTTCTCACACAAAATAAATACATACACATAAATTAATATATTATATTGTATGTGCAAATGAAGGAAATTGTACACAGCCAAATGAGGGTGGGGGGCCGACCACAAGATGTCTGCCAAAATGGAGGGGGGTGAGCACAACACCAAGTGGTGACCATATGAAATCAAGTGATAAGAATAAGGAATTATTCAACACAAAGATCTTAAGCTTGACAAGAAGCATTAATGATCAAATAATGAGTCACTAATGAAACATGCCAATCTTGAATGAACCATCATGACTCACCCAAGCCTACAAGGTTCGGCCATTATTGAGGAAAGGAAATTATGGCCAAAAAATGATATATCAACAATAACCAATAATTAAAATAATATTTTAATTAGGGAAAAATTATATCTGAACCAAAACCTCCCATTTACCCCTAAAGTTCGCACACTAGCTTTATTTTAGCTAAACTAGGTGCCGACAAGTTTATACGGAAGTTTGATCAAAATCGGTTAAAACGGAAAATACCGACTATTTTGCCCTAAAACGGAAAAATTCGCAAAACGATTTCTAAAACGTTACAATCTCCCCCCTTATAAAAATTCGTCCCCGAATTTATAATTTTTACTAAGCATACCTTCAAAGAGAAGATTACAAAACTCCCAAATCTCGCTCGCAGCCTTCCAAATGAGCACCTCACTATACGGCTACGTCCAAGAAAACCCTTCACATATGGCAAGACCCTTGATCGAAGTTTCTCCACCTGCCGAGCCATTAACACAATTGGCTTCCGGTGAACGAAACAATCGCGTCCAAGCCAAATGGTTTGGTGCTGAATCATGTGAGAAAGGTCATGAAGGTAATTGCAAAGTACCAACACAAGAAATACGGGGTGAACACTCAATAATCTGGGCGGAAGTGCCAATCAAAGGCAACGGAACCAACTCGCCCGAGGATCTCAAAATGACCTACAATTCTGGAACAAAACTTCCTAAAACTCAACACGCCATTCATCGGAAAAATCTGTAAGAATACATGAGCTCCCACTACGAACTCAAGTCTACAACCACAACGGTCGTCATAACACCTCTATCTGCACTGGGCTGTCATCTTCCTAACCTGAACCAACTGGATCATTTCCAAATTCTCTAGACTAGCTGGGGTCCAAAAATCCTAATCTCGCAGAGTTAGAAAAACAGACTGGAGATCGACACTACCTAACAAACAAAACTTAAAGGTTGCCAATTGGAGTGCCTCCTGATAACAGCTATCGAAGGAGAATCCTAACAATGGCAAGTGACGATCCCAACTGTCGACAATAATTAGTACGTACGCACAAGTATATCCTCCAGAGTCGGTATAGCCTGCTCTTACAAAACCAACATCCTGCAGATGGAAAAACGGAGCTAAAGCTCAACCAGTACCCAAGGTTTCATAAAGTTTCTGTCCAAGACGGCAAGCGAATAGGGTGTCTTATTTGGATACGACCCATGAAGGAACTCCGTGCAACGCACAAATTTAACCAAGGACAACTGAGCTACCCGAGTATAACCGGACAACTAGCATCCGAATGGAGTCACACCCAGACTAAACCTGGGTAGACGCCACAACGAATATTCATGGATAACTACTCCCATTCCCACTTCGGAACGGTTAAAGGTTGCAACTCTCCAGCTTGTCTCAGATGCTCAACCTTAACACACAACAAGACAAACACCCCGAAACGAAATCCGAAACTTCACTCTTCATCCCTGCCCACCCGTAACCATTTCATGAGTCACGCTACAAATTGGTGGAACTTGAATGAACACAGAAAGATAGCTGATGTGCCTGCTGTAGGGTGTTTTTCGTCACCCCAGTGAGATGGGAATACGCGAGCGCTTGTCAGGCATACTACAGATTCCCCCTGCCTAGGGTAGGCCGGGGTTTAATGATTGTGGGGATCCGAATCTCCGGCAGCCGCGGACTAAGCTGCCGTTAATTACCCCTCGCCTTTGGGGCGAGGGAACCTCCGATTAACGGGTTAAATTGGTCATGCGAGCTCAATGTGCAGTGTGCGTGTGTTTTGTTTTAAAAGAGGGTTTTGGATATATCGGGAGCCACGCAGAGTTTTTACGGGGGAGAGTGTGGCGGAGTATGTGTATGTGTACATTTGTATACATATGTATATATATACATGTATATATAAATAAAGGGGAAAAGGCATCCAAAGGATGCGTGGGGCAACACCTTGGGCGCCGTGCGCTTAGGCGCCTGTGCGCTCAGGCGCAAGCGCGCCACGTGTCGGCACGTGGGCGCTTTGCGCGCAGGTGCGCAAGCGCGCGCGCGCCACGTGTCGGCACGTGGACGCTTTGCGCAATGCTCTTTGCGCGCAGGTGCGCAAGCGCGCGCGCGCCACGTGTCGGCACGCGGGTGCGCAAGCGCGCACGCCACGTGTCGGCACGCGGGCGCCTTGCGCACTTGCGCAAGCACGCAGGTGCACAAGCGCGCGCGCGCGCCACGTGTCGGCACGCGGGTGCGCAAGCGCGCGCGCCACGTGTCGGCACGCGGGCGCCTTGCGCACTTGCGCAAGCGCGCGCGCCACGTGTCGGCACGCGGGCGCCTTGCGCACTTGCGCAAGCAAGCGCGCCACGTGTCGGCACACGGGCGCCTTGCACACTTGCACTGCGCTCAGGAGAGGCACAAGAGGCTTTTAGCCTGAAAAAAAGGATTTCTCAAAAGAGAAATCAGAGAGGAGTTGGACTCCTGAGTGTGTTTTTCTTCTTTTTGGGGGGTTTAGTGAAAGATGTTCTTCTTCTTCCTCCTGTTGTTTGGCCGGATCTTGAAGATCAAGGGATGTGAGATATCAAAATCTCTCCTTTTTTGAGATCTGATGGCAGATCTGGGTTCCCCTTAATGGGTTTTGTGGTGGAAAACTATTTAGTTTTGAAAAAGGAAGAGTAAAACTCTTGATTTAATTCAAAAGAAAGAAGAAGGTTTTGGAACCTTGAAGAAGAAGGAGGCACAAAAGATCTCAGATCTAAAAATTTTGAGAGAGAGAGAAAGTTCTTTTTTTTTTCATTCATCATGTTGCCTTTTATAGGCTTACATATTTACATATAGCCCCTTGGGCTTCACAAAATGGCATTTTGCCTATCCCATGGCTCATGTGCCATTTCATTTTTGCACATAAGCCATGGGCTTACAAAGATTTGGCTTTATGCCCATTTTGCATACATTCATTTATAAAAAATTACATGAAAATTATTTATTACATGATCTATATTTTAGCTGGCCGCGGGCTCGACTTGGGCATGGGCCCGCTTGACCTGGGCTTGGGCCCACCTGGCTTGGGGTTGACCTTGACTTTGACTCGGTCAACAGGGGTGTAAATTATTACCCCAACAAAGTGCCCCCATCAATAAATGCACACCGCACATTTGAGTTGTGTGCATGAAATTGATGGATCTTGAAGCTGAACTTCGAGGTGGAGCATCATTCCGGAGGTGAAGCATCATCCTGGGGAGCATGATTCCCGGGGATCGGAGCATCATTCTGATTCGCGGAGCATAATCCCAAGGTCGGAGTATCCCTCAGGGAGCATGATTCCCGGGGATCGGAGCATCATTCCGATGAGCGGAGCATGATTCCAGGGTTCGGAGCATCATTCCGAAGAGCGGAGCATAATTCCAAGGATCGGAGCATCATTCCGATGAGCGGAGCATAATTCCAGGATTCGGAGCATCATTCCGAAGAGCGGAGCATAATTCCAAGGTTCGGAGCATCGTTCCGATGGGCGGAGCTTGATTCCAGGGATCGGAGCATCATTCCGATGAGCGGAGCATGATTCCAGAGTTCGGAGCATCATTCTGAAGGGCGGAGCATGATTCCAGAGTTCGGAGCATCTTTCCGAAGAGCGGAGCACAATTCCAGAGTTCGGAGCATCTTTCCGAAGAGCGGAGCATGATTCCAGAGTTCGGAGCATCATTCCGATGGGCGGAGCATGATTCCAGGGATCGGAGCATCATTCCGATGAGCGGAGCATGATTCCAGAGTTCGGAGCATCATTCCGAAGGGCGGAGCATGATTCCAGAGTTCGGAGCATCTTTCCGAAGAGCGGAGCATAATTCCAAGGTTCGGAGCATCGTTCCGATGGGCGGAGCATGATTCCAGAGTTCGGAGCATCTTTCCGAAGAGCGGAGCATGATTCCATAGTTCGGAGCATCATTCCGAAGGGCGGAGCTTGATTCCAGAGATCGGAGCATCATTCCGATGATCGGAGCATGATTCCAGGGTTCGGAGCATCATTCCGAAGAGCGAAGCATAATTCCAGAGATCGGAGCATCATTCCGATGATCGGAGCATGATTCCAGGGTTCGGAGCATCATTCCGAAGAGCGAAGCATAATTCCAGAGATCGGAGCATCATTCCGATGATCGGAGCATGATTCCAGGGTTCGGAGCATCATTCCGAAGAGCGAAGCATAATTCCAGAGATCGGAGCATCATTCCGATGATCGGAGCATGATTCCAGGGTTCGGAGCATCATTCCGAAGAGCGGAGCATAATTCCAAGGATCGGAGCATCATTCCGACACGGGGTAAATTTTGGGACGAAGCATGATTCTGCCGCAGAGGTTGTTGGTTTGATTTGATTTGGGTTGACATTAGCATCGCTACACTGGGATATGGTACCAGGAGCGAATCATCATTTGTCATGGGAGAGGATTTGGGAGTTGGTTTTTTTGTTTGGCATCAGCATCGCTACACTGGAATATGGTTCCAGGAGCGAATCATCATTTGCGTTTGCTTATTAGGAAACGATGGCTTAGGAGACAGGTTTTAGGTCCCTATCACCTAAGACTTTTCAATTTTGTAAGCCGTAAGGGTCTCACAAAGCATTTTCTCCCTACGGGTCGTAAGGATCCCGTAAGTGTATTTTCTCCTTGGGAGTCGTGGGGACTCCCAAATGTGTTGCTCCTTTGTGAGTCGTAAGGATCTCACGCGGGAATTTTCTCCTCACAAAGTCGAGAGGACTTTGCGAGTGCATTTCATCTCTTTTTCACAAGTTTGCGCCCTTTCGGGTTTTCACAAACTCGCCGGCAGTCCTGCTGTTTTTACTCACGGAGCCCTTTCGGGTTTTCATCCGTGCCCATTTTGCTTGTGGATATACCCTTTTTTTTTTGAATCTTCACCGCCGGTGGGACTTTGAATGTGGTCTCACCGGTAGGACTTGGGAGGAATTGGAATTGTTTTACGCCCGTGGATTGTATACGGCTTTGCAGAATGTATGATCCAGACCGTAGGGCCATACAAATTTCGGGACTTTGTTGGCGTCTGCATCGCTGCACTGGAATATGGTACCAGGAGCGACTCATCATTCGCCATTGGGGCATGGGATTGGAATTTGGTTGGCGTCTGCATCGCTGCACTGGAATATGGTACCAGGAGCGACTCATCATTCGCCACGTGGGGATTGGGGAGCGATGGCTTAGGAGACAGGTTTGGATCCCTATCACCTAAGACTTTTCAATTTTATGGGCCGTGAGGGTCCCATAAAAGCATTTTCTCCCTACGAGTCGTAAGGATCCCGCAGGTGTATTTTCTCCTTAAGAGTCGTGAGGACTCCTAACTGTGTTTTTCCTTGGTGAGTCGTAAGGATCTCACGAAGGTTTGTTCTCCTCATGCATCGTGAGGACACATGAGTGGGTCTTTCCAATGAAGTATAATTCCAAAGGCGGAGACCAGCCGCATAACTGGTGGTTGCGGTGGGGCATGGGTGTGCTGAGAATTATTTAAGCCCGTGGATTGTATACGGTAGTCAAATTGGGGACTGGCCGTAGGGCGGAAGAATTTTGGGAAATTGGATTTTGGTTGGCGTCTGCATCGCTGCACTGGACTATGGTACCAGGAGCGACCCATCATTCGCCGTTTTTTTTTTTTGTTTTACCCCGATTGCTCTATCATTTCAGCTTTTCTTATCGCGAAGGTCGCGATTGCCCCATCATTTCGGCTTTTATTCGCGGTTGCCCCATCATTTCGGCTTTATTTTCATCTTTATTTTACTCGCTGATTTTTATTGCGAGTTGCCCCATCATTTCGGCTTTTCTTGATTTTCGTTTTATTTACACATTTTTTTATTTACATTTTTTTTACATTCCCAGTTTAACGACTTAGAGGTCGACTGTTCCAGTTTAATGACGTGGTGGTCGATTGTTTTTAGAGAAAGGCAGATGTCTGAGAGAATCGGTTTTACGAAGAACTTCGGTCTCCGTTTGTATGAAATTGGCGGTTGCAGCTTGACTGTTTGTTAACACGCCTTTGGACAGTTCTATCTCTCCCGCCTTGTATTGATTTTCAACCCAATCTTTGAAGACGAAGCAGTCCTCAATGGCATGACCTATCACTCTGTGATAGGGGCAGTATTTGGGGTCGTCGGTCCTATTCGCTTCCTGCGGTCTTTTTGACTCTGGCAGTTGTAGACCGTTCTTCAGGGCGTCTTTGAATATTTTACGGATCTTGTCCTTTCTGAAGGAATAGACCTTATCCAGCTTCTCTTTCAGTGGAGATTCTCCTCCCTCTCCGAATACTGGCTTCCGAGGCTGGTTGGCGCTAGGCCCGCTCATCCTTTGCTTATTTCGGTTAGCCGAAGTGTTAAGAGATTCAGTATCGTCAGAACCTCTGCCTTTGCGATTTTCGTCCTTTCGGTTTCTCCAGGACTTATTGTCATTTTGGGAGTCAGAGGAGGACTCCTGCTTTGAGCGTTCCAACATCTGGACTTTTCTGGTCAGCTCTTGGAATGTTTTGAGACCCGCGGTACATAGAAACGGGGCCATCCAGTTGTTGAGATTTCCGACGAGGAGACTGACAGATTGGTCCTGCTCTATCGGCGGTTCACATTTGACGGAGAGATTGCGCCATCGGGTTATGAAATCCGTGCTGCTTTCGTCGCTCTTGGGCTTGGTCCTTACGAGCTCGGCAATGGTGATCTTATCGCTGACGCTCATGAACCTCTGCCGAAACAAAGATTCCATTTGGACGAAAGTAGTAACGGAGCCATCCGGTATGCTCGCGTACCAGTCGAAAGCAACATCGGTCAAGCTATTAACGAACTGGCGGAGGAGAAGCGCATCATTGCCCCCAGTGTTTCCGCAGGAGGCTTTGAAGTGGGCGATATGCTGATTCGCATTTCCCGTCCCATCAAATCTTCCGAATTTAGGGATGACATAGCCGCTAGGAAATTCTACCAGATCATATTGAGCAGGATATGGTCTCCCACTACTGCTGATATCTTTTTGCGCTTCGGCTTCGGCCACCAATGTTTTGACTTTGCTGGCAACCAAATCCATGATTTGATCTTGAGTTAGCGGGCTACTGTCATCGGTAGCCAAGACATTTCCCGAGATAGGATGCGACTGGTTTTCATGTAGTTTGCCCACCTTTGGATTTGAGGGAATAGGCGTCGACTGCTTTGGGACACCACTTCCCGGTTCACGAGCAGAGCCCTCCGCTTGATTGGGCGGCTGAAAGGCAAGTTGGGCCGTGAGCCGTAAGACGACATTTGTCAAGTCGTCGATCTTTGAGTAGAGCTTGGCCATCTCCTTGTCTTTGCTTCTGAGCTGCTTTCGGAGCTCTTGGAGAAGTTGTTGCTCTGCGGTCTTAGGACAGAAAGTTGGCTCATCTTCGCTTTCCGAGCCTGACTCCTCATGAATTGAGGGCTCTCTTTGCCTATCAGCATCATTGAGAGGGTTTTCATCATCCAGCGGAGGCGGCTGTTCTTGGGAAGCGGCCACCACATTCAAGCCAGATTGGGTTTGAGATGTGGTAGCCCCGTCCTTGCTCTTGCTGCGCGTGCCCACCGTGTAGACAGTGTGGATCACATACCCAGCCATTTCCTCATCTTCGGCGGGGTAACCCTGTTCTTCGAACCTCATGAGGTTTAGCCTGGTAGGAGCCCTAGCCCTTTTGTTGGCTCTATATCTGAGCCTTTTCTCCCTCAGCTTCTCGATTTTGAAGGCTTGGCGGGCGTCTGCTACCCGGGAAGCCATTGTGAGTTGATCAGCGGGGAGCTTAGAGAAGACACCCGATCGAGCATTTGTCAGGGGCGCCGCTGGAGCTTGCTTGGGACGCGTTGTAGCTTTATTGGTGTTGATGGCCTTGCCCCCAGCTGGGGCCAAGGAAAGTCGTCCAGACACCGACTTGCGTTTGGGTTGGGGCATCCTTGAGATCACCACATTTGGTCTCTTTCCTTTTGAGACCGGTCTGTCTGCCACCGAGGCTTGAGGAGCTGGGATGACGCCAACTGGCATGAACATAATAGAGCCAAATGGTAGCAGCGGCTCCTCCCATTGTCGCCCGAGACTGGCCGGAAGGACCGTCTTAGAGTCTATCCTCATCGTGTAGGAGACGGGAGCTGAGTTCATCATCGAAGACATCGTCGGAAGGTGATTGCTTGAAAATCTACATGAAAAAGCATTATTTTTAGTATAAATACAGGTATGTATATTAATTGAGTTCGCATGAACGCTTAACCCGAAATATGGGAGGAGAGATTGGTCCCACCGGGCGTGCCAGAATCTGTAGGGTGTTTTTCGTCACCCCAGTGAGATGGGAATACGCGAGCGCTTGTCAGGCGTACTACAGATTCCCCCTGCCTAGGGTAGGCCGGGGTTTAATGATTGTGGGGATCCGAATCTCCGGCAGCCGCGGACTAAGCTGCCGTTAATTACCCCTCGCCTTTGGGGCGAGGGAACCTCCGATTAACGGGTTAAATTGGTCATGCGAGCTCAATGTGCAGTGTGCGTGTGTTTTGTTTTAAAAGAGGGTTATGGATATATCGGGAGCCACGCAGAGTTTTTACGGGGGTCCCGCTACCCGGATAGCGGGCTGGGGGTCAAGGGAGCTAGCAGCCCCCTTGCGGGGTTCGGGGTAGCGCCCCGGCCCGAAAATTTTTTGGAGGGGGAGAGTGTGGCGGAGTATGTGTATGTGTACATTTGTATACATATGTATATATATACATGTATATATAAATAAAGGGGAAAAGGCATCCAAAGGATGCATGGGGCAACACCTTGGGCGCCGTGCGCTTAGGTGCTGTGCGCTCAGGCGCAAGCGCGCCATGTGTCGGCACGTGGGCGCTTTGCGCGCAGGTGCGCAAGCGCGCGCGCGCCACGTGTCGGCACGTGGGCGCTTTGCGCAATGCGCTTTGCGCGCAGATGCGCAAGCGCGCGCGCGCCACGTGTCGGCACGCGGGTGCGCAAGCGCGCACGCCACGTGTCGGCACGCGGGCGCCTTGCGCACGTGCGCAAGCACGCAGGTGCGCAAGCGCGCGCGCGCGCCACGTGTCGGCACGCGGGTGCGCAAGCGCGCGCGCCACGTGTCGGCACGCGGGCGCCTTGCGCACTTGCGCAAGCGCGCGCGCCACGTGTCGGCACGCAGGCGCCTTGCGCACTTGCACAAGCAAGCGCGCCACGTGTCGGCACACGGGCGCCTTGCGCACTTGCACTGCGCTCAGGAGAGGCACAAGAGGCTTTTAGCCTGAAAAAAAGGATTTCTCAAAAGAGAAATCAGAGAGGAGTTGGACTCCTGAGTGTGTTTTTCTTCTTTTTGGGGGGTTTAGTGAAAGATGTTCTTCTTCTTCCTCCTGTTGTTTGGCCGGATCTTGAAGATCAAGGGATGTGAGATATCAAAATCTCTCCTTTTTGAGATCTGATGGCAGATCTGGGTTCCCCTTAATGGGTTTTGTGGTGGAAAACTATTTAGTTTTGAAAAAGGAAGAGTAAAACTCTTGATTTAATTCAAAAGAAAGAAGAAGGTTTTGGAACCTTGAAGAAGAAGGAGGCACAAAAGATCTCAGATCTAAAAATTTTGAGAGAGAGAGAAAGTTCTTTTTTTTTTCATTCATCATGTTGCCTTTTATAGGCTTACATATTTACATATAGCCCCTTGGGCTTCACAAAATGGCATTTTGCCAATCCCATGGCTCATGTGCCATTTCATTTTTGCACATAAGCCATGGGCTTACAAAGATTTGGCTTTATGCCCATTTTGCATACATTCATTTATAAAAAATTACATGAAAATTATTTATTACATGATCTATATTTTAGCTGGCCGCGGGCTCGACTTGGGCATGGGCCCGCTTGACCTGGGCTTGGGCCCACCTGGCTTGGGGTTGACCTTGACTTTGACTCGGTCAACAGGGTTGTAAATTTTTACCCCAACACCTGCTATAGGATTTCGCGTCTCTGCCCAATAGTATCAGGTACACAAACGCGTCCTTAAACGTAGCACATTTGGTCATAAATTAAGAACTCCGAATCATTACCCAGCCAAGTATGCTCAAGAATCATTGACGGACGAGCATCGGCGGGCAGTGCCTCGCGAAAGCGATTAAGGAATAGTGGTCGGGCGTCGACATGAGCAAGCTGTCCCCTCGGTAGAGGTGAACTTAAGTTATACTCAACGATCGCACAAGAACTGTAAATCTGCAGAAGACTATCTCAACAATCAAAACCCGCTACAGGAAGATGTACATTAAGCTCTGGTGGTCCGTGAAAATCTAACACGACTCTTCAAACAAGTAGTGTATCCAAATCTCCAACGCAAGACCACCGCGGCCATCTCTAGATCATGAGTGGGATATCCTACTAGTACTTCCTCCCACTGTAAGGAAGCAAAAGCTATAACTCTATAGTGCTACATCAGTACACAATCGAGCCCCACTCGCGAAACATCACAGTTAAACAACAAAGTCGCCCGAACCAGAAAGCAAAGAAAGAACTGGTGTAGTTGTCAACCGAATCTCTAACTGTTGAAAACTCCGCACGCATGCCTCAATCCAAAGAAAAAAGGAACCTCCTTTACGGCAATTCCAGTCAATGGTGCAGCGATACACTAGTAATACTGCACGAAACGGCGGTAACAACCTGCTAAGCCAAAAAATCTGCGGAACTCCGTCCGTACACAAGTCTGGGCCAAAGCTGTACGGCCTCGATCTTCCTCGGGACCATATAAAAAAAACCGTCTCCCGTAACTACAAGACCTAGGAGTCAACACAAACAAGCATGTAGGAATACTCCGAGAATCTAGCAAACCGCTGGGGCTCTCCCAATGTCTGCAAAACAAATCCTCAAGTGCTACTCCTGTCCCTCACGACACATTGAATAGATCAGAATGTCGTCAATAACACAACAATAACTGGTCAAGGAACGGCCTGAAGAAATCTGGTTCATCATATCTACGAATGCTGCTAGGGCATTGGTGAGTCCAACGACACCACCGAAACACACAAAGCCCGTAGCACGCACAAGGCAGTCTTCGGAATGTCATCACTCCGAACCCGCAACAATGATGACCTGATCCTGAACAAACTTAGAAAAATGTCTCGCACTCTGGAGCTGATCGAAGAAATCGTCTATGCGAGGTAAATGATACCTATCCGCACCGTAAGCCGGTTCAATTGACGATCAATCAATACACAACATCAACTGCCGTCCTTCTCCTTGACGAACAGAAATAGGAGCTCCCCAATGCAAAACACTCATACGCACAAGCCCCCCTAACAAACAACTCTGGAGCTGATTCTTAAGATCCCTAAGCTTCGCCGGCTCATCTGGAACAACGTCGGAAAACTGTTGCACGAAGGAAAACCCGGTCCAACAAACCCACTGTGGCTCCAATATCATGAATGAGCGCCAAGAATCCTCGACATCCTCTCCTCAAAAGCCGACTAGCAAAAAGGCTGAATTCAAGTTGTGAGAGGCGGCACCACTGTCCTCCCGCACAACAAGAACTGACTTGTCGGGAAAACAAAACCTGATTGTTTCCTCACGGTAGTCCACAGATGCCTAGCACGTAGATTACCAGTCCGTGCCCAGGAGAATGTCAAATCCAACATCTCTAGAAGGATCAAGTGACAAATGAATCTCCTAACCGATTGGTACACGACTGAAATATATGTTGCGCAACAAAAGAATCGCTGACAGAAATTAACACAACAAACGGCTAATCTAGCTAACACGACTCTCCTCGTCCCAAACCTCTTCTACTCCCGCGACGGTCACGAAAGCTGTCTCGACGACTAGGCCTCTGTCTCTGGGCTGGTACACCGGTACTAGTCCTCCAATGTTTCGGAACTCCCAAAGTCTCTGGAAGGCGTGCCTCGTCAACTGGGGCTACAATTACTGGTGCTATGTAGGTGACAGAATGCTGCATGCTGATCGCAAGGAACAACTGGATAACAGGGATGACAACCTCCTGTCGCTGCGCTCGAATGGCCTCAACCAATGAATTCATCGTCTGGCGCAAGTCCTGCATATCTGCCACCAACCTAGCGATACTATCTGTCGAAGGCGGATCCGTCTGCTCCTGTGCAACGAGCGCGCCATCCTGGTTAGTCCTTGACCCACCCGAGTCAACACTGACCTTGGCCCTTGCTGCATCACTCTGGGTCCCCTTAGTCGTCGGCGGCAAAGGCTATAAATAGTGATAGGATTCGATATGAACACGGAAATCGAATCACAAGGATATGTCATCAAGGAAGGAATTTCAAGCAATTTGTACTTAGGTCACTTTAGGTGGAGTACCGCATCGTGAGTATGCCGCGGACATACACACACTACGTTACTATGCTTCAGCTACCTACTCCATCATACCAAGGTCATCCTACACTCCGAAAGGTAAAACCTAGCGCTCTGATACCAACTTTGTCACGACCTGAAATTGGCACGTGACGGCCCTAATACTACGCAACGTCTATAGGCGTAACGCAGTAAAAGAAAGCTAAAACCCAGAAATCTAAACCATTAAAAGACAAGAAAAGATAAGAAGTATTGTTTAAACTTTTGAAAATCTCAAGTATAAATTCTTTAAGTCCAATTTATTTTCTTGAAAATTTCGGCAGCACCTCCTTTGTAAAAACTAACCCCAAAAATGGGTACAACATAAATATAAAGTAAAGCATCCCCAACGGGAGCAACTCCACGCCCAATGGCCGAAAACAACAACCACAACAGATATACGACACTTTAGCGAAGATATAAAAGACGATATAAGTAAAACTGCATAAAAGATATCCAAGTTCCCAAAATATACAATATCGTACTCACATCAAGTCTCTAAGTCATACAAGATAATGGTAGATGGAGAGTACTTGGATACAATGAATATACAATAAAACAACGAATAACCACAAAACCCACCTAAGCAAACTGCACACTGTGAGCTGATGCGGTATCCACAGCAAAAGATGATAAGATAGATGAATAGCCTGCCTCAACTACTCGGGGGAAACAACCTGCAAAACCCTGTGGCACAACGGGGGTGAGTTGCCAACTCATGAATAGTAAATAACATATGCAGATAATCGCAAGTATGCACGTACAGCGTGAATCTAACATAAGCAACTAAAAGCAATAAAGGTCATATGTGCAATAGTTATGAAAGGTACACTAGCAGGTATCACAAATACATGAAGCAGTAATATGACAATCTGTATGCAACAATCATGTAAGGTACTCTAACAGGTACAACTAATACATGAAGCGATGATATGACAATGTATATATGCAACAGTCATGAAAGGTACTCTATCAGGTACAACTAATACATGAAGCAGTGCATAAACAATAAATATGGAGTATGGAATGAAACATGTCATTTCCTGTCACGACCCGAAAGAGCACGTGACTGGCCCTTGAACCATATGAAGTCTATAGGACTCCATCTGATCCAAGTAAGCCAAAGCCCAGAAATCTAAAACCATTTAAAGAGTAAGTAAAGAAAACTGGTTTTTAAAGAAGTGAAGGAAAACATGTTTGAAGTCAAGGTTTTTAAATAACTAAGCCGAATGTGCATTTTAAAAAGGTAAAGTCTTTTCTAAAAATTTCGGCAGAGTTTCTTTTGTAAATACTGGCCCCGAACGGGGTACAACAAGAACAACATATAAACAATGATAAAAGGCGTCCCCAAGCGGGAGCTAGCTCTTCGTCAATTGACGGTCACAACCACACATGCAATATAATATACAACGCCGAAAGGCGAGGATCAAATCCAAAAGTAACACAGTAAGCATGAAAACCGCAGTACTACTAAGCGCGACTCTAAGGCCAAATAATACATCACTAAAGGCTGAGTCTGAAACAATACACAAGTTTTGGTTGATGGAACAATCTAGATACAAGGAATAATACAAGTACAATGGTGGTTCTTGATGCAAAAGAAACCACCTACCAAATGCAATTCACCCGCAAGGAAGCAATGTGCCAGAAATGCCGCAATGAAACCTGTACGGCAAAACCTGCAAGAACTGTGGCACAACGGGGGTGAGTTGCCAACTCGTGAATAGAGAATATCTACAAGCAGAAACCGAACGCAAGACATAATCCTAGGTCAAAACGATCAGTCCAAAATCCTCAATATATAACATGCAGCCTATAGCAAGGATAGGGTAAATATCTAACCCGAGTGTAATCTTATGTGCCTGTGTCAGTGCCTCAGGTAGCAATATAACATAAGAATGAGATATGAATGCATGAAAACAGAATACATGTAAATGAAGAAACTGTTTTCATAATTTAGTGAGATTTCCTTTGTATTTTTAAAATGAGGTAACATAATGAAATCAGCATAAAACCGTACCTAGCATCGGCACAAAACGTAATCCCAATATCTCTGTATCACAGTCTCTGTACCCCAATATCTAGGGCACCGTCAGTCCAGACCGGCCCCTGCCATCCATCTCAAGACCACGACGGTATCCTCCGGATATCCGACGCGTCGGGTAAAGTCACCGGTAGGTAGTGCTCCCCTGCCAGGCTCACATCGTCATCATCACGCGCTTCTTGCCCCAGGGTACCTTACCGGGTCCACCATGTACCCGAAACGGTTCATCCGTCTTCTCGAATCGGGTTTCCAAATCCATCAGCAAACTCATGGTGGACGACTCATACATCATGGGAAAACCGCACTTTTTATTTTAGAAGAGAGAATGTTTATTTGTGTTTTTGCGGTTTTCCTCCAAATCCAGAAAATCTCACGGAAATCCAAAACCTCAATAACACGTAAAATAGTGAATATATGCATGAGAATCCATGAATGCTGCATAACAATGAATAACAGTATGCATGAAGTAGCGGTAATAACTACAATGTCTAAACTAACATATAAGGAAGGTACACTACTATCATGTCTAAACTATTAGCTAAAAGGCTATGTCAAGCAATAATATTTTCTAAGGTGTACGTGACATGGCAATTACCGATGAAGATGTGTGTGAGCCTGCAAGTAAGTGTACGTGGTACATACGCATCATCGGTAACGGTGCTGGTGTCCTATCAGCATGATATCAATAATGGAGTATGAAACATAATATAAGAATGCGATGCAAAGCGAACCACAAAAATGAGTGGGGGCTGAAACTAGACGCAACTATAACTAATCTGCATTAATCTAATATAAGTCTTACAAATGGTGCCTTTTGAAATAACACGAATCATGGGGTTTTGAAAATAGGGGCTACGGTGTTTTTTATGAAAAGATACGCCTTTTGAAATATCCGTAGATCCCTTGACCTGTCTTTTAAAATACCCACGACCCGCTAGTTTTGAAATAGGTAGGAGTCTAATCTAATCTAACAACTACACTAAACTATACGGCTGAACTAACAAGCTGAGCTACAGGTAAGGAAACCGCCTAACATCTGATTCGATATATATATAGATATAATAGTCGGTGATTCCGCCTCAATAGTATCGCGTACGATACAGTATATCATATGACATCCTCAAGTCATGAGTGCGGATCTATCGTCAATGTAAAGCTCATACGGTAAATCGTCGTACGGCATCCCAATAGCTGGGTACGGATTAATATCATACTATCTCATCACATTTCAGGTATCACTATCATCATATCACATAAGCTGGGGTACTGATCTAAGTCTAGCACAACTGATGCCATCTACAAAGTATGAATGCGGGGGCAAACACATATCCCAAACCCGCAAGAATCACATTTCGTATCCCAAATACGAATCATATCACATCACCGATCTCGCGGCACAAAGCCCAATATCATCGACTCATCTCCAAAGTCATCCAATATCATCATTAACACCGTGTAAGTATAAGTAATATGCAAGGGTGTGCGTGTAGGTGTAATTCTATTCTAGGGTTCGCGACTATGAACTACACTAGTCACTTCTAACCCTACACTAACCATAATACACCTAACTATCATATAATATAACCACTACGGACTGCGGGGGTGCTATACGCCATCCACCCGACTTCCCCCAGTAGATATAATCTACTCAACTTGCATCATCATTTGCGGACATCACCACGCATTTGCTTGTCGTCCCGAAGTCTTCATGAGTACCTACACATCAAAGTGTCGTATATGCGCATTAAAACCAAATCCAAGCTAAAACGGCACATGAAATCCAAAACGATACGATAAGGGGCCTATAGGTGAGAACCTATGGCACGCCTTCAAAACCATCAATAAATCCTCTATATCGTCGTATAAACGCCAAATAGTCGAGGCAAAACACAATCCACAATTGCAGAATTAAAAATACAGAATACGGAAACATGAATCCAAAACAGCAACTTAGGAAATATGTCCCAGATTTCACCCTAAGTCATTTTATACAAATCTATATATACCAGGGACCTAACATGGACATGTAGGAGCTACAGAACCAACACGAGCCAAAATGGTGGGACCCAGGCCGCAATTGGCGGCCAAAGTGAATAAATTGGCGGCCTGGAAAGGGAATTGGGGGCTAGGGCTTTGGTGGTATCTCCCTGGGTGCCTGCACATACTACTGTCCAATTAATTTTATTTTAGGGTGTCTCGGGTGATAGCAGATTCAATATACTCATTACAGATTGCACAAATTTTCCGATATCGGTTTCTAAAATCCGTATTCTGGTTTTTGGCTTCAGGTTAGGGTCTCAATTCATACACTAGGGTGTTTATATAACCTCAACTGAGCTCAATTTCACAATACAACACAAGTTCCCCTCAAACCCTAACTAGGTTTTCTTTAACTCCACAAAATCAACAATATCGGTTCAAAACTAAACATGGGGTATAAGTAATGCATAAACCAAGCTAATGATCCAGAAAATACCTCATTTGGCAACTCAAGAATTTTCTTGAGTTGCCCCTTGTGGCCAAAATCCATGCTTTCTTGGTCCATCGTGTAGGTCTCGAGTTTGTGCATCTTTTTATTGAAGGGAAGATGGGGTTTTGGAGTGATTTTTGAGGTGATTAGAGGGCTTGAAGATAGGGGAAATGAGTGGCAGGAGCAGCAGCTGCAAATGGTGGGAGAGGGAGAGAAATAAGAAGGAGAATGGAAAGAAAATGCTAAGTTTTGTTCAAAGTGAAACCCATACCTCTCTCTCACCAACCTCATTCTTTATTCTTTTCTCTTTTCTTTCTCTTTTCTTCTCTCTTAATCTCTCAAAATCCTTCTCACATAAATAGTAAACCCAAATAAAAAGCATGGTAGAAAATGCACAAGTGTGAAAAAGTGATATGTGCATGTGTTGCACAAAAAAAAACAACTAAAAACCGATTAGCGATTTTTAATCGCGATTAGCACTAATTTAGTATATACCTAATCAATTAAACTTAGAAATGGCATAACTCTCTAATTTACCCTATTTTAGAATTTTCCAAAATTTTTCTCAAATTTTTCCTATTTATTTGCATTTAATAATACCAAAATATTAAAATATTCAATAAAATAATATTAAATTATAAAAATTCCCAAAATTAATATTTTATCTTTTTGAAAATGTTACAATCTACCCCCCTTAAAGAAATTCGGTCCCCGAATTTAAATTTAAACCCCCAATACTAAAACAATTTCAGTAATAATCCAATTTGTCGGGGCTCCGAAAACATCAATACATAGAGAATATCATCATAAAAATATACTGCTCTACTAGAAATCAATCCCCAAAATGCATATATAAGAATATCCTGTGCGTCTGGTGCGCAAGGAATCAAAATCCATATATGTGTCAAACAGGTGTACAAAACAACATCTAGGTGCAACTGGTGTGCACGAAACATCTGTCGTAGGCAACGTATGTGCCTGACAGTAAAAAAAAATCAGGTGCATGTGACATGCATGAAGAATCTCGATTTAGTGCATCTGGCGTGCACCAAAATCGTATATCAAAACATTAAAGGTGCATGAAAACTCTGCTGGAAGTGTAAATCAAATCACTGCATAAGACAGGCGTGAATTCACAATCAATACCTCGAATGTAATAACCATGCGCAAAATATAAATATCCAGTGGGTGCATGAAACAAATATCATGAAACTCAGTCATCAAACTAAATCATGCAAACAGAACGCCCAAAATACCGAAATCCAAAATGACGGATACGTGATAATCGAATCACAAAATCACAAATCATAAATACCGTCGTCGGTAGTTCTTCCTTCAAGGTCGAGAAGGAGTCGGTGCATCCACTGCTAGCAACGCAAGATATCTACATGCCTCTTGCTCACGGTCTGGCGTCCTCTGACTCTGGGTCCTTATCTTCTTTGCGGATTACCTATCTCGCAGTCAATCGGCTCATCGGCCCTGTCAGGTGTGCTAACGGGAACGATTCCGTACTGGCACATCTCTGGTCATCTCTCGGTTAATCCTCACGACCACTCATAAAGCATCACGTCACTGGCGTCAGCCTCTGGCTCTCTGAATGCACATAACACATCTGATCCTGGGTGCAAATATCATTGCAGCAATGTCCTGGAAGGAATCCTGCTCAGGGTCTCTTCCAATCATGTCTATACCGATCTGTACAGAGGCTGGCTCTCTTCAATAATCTCTTCTCACTCGATAGACACCTGTGTCCTCGGCACAATATTTTCTCGAAAACTGGTCACATCCCAACGTCTCTGTAAGCATATCAGGTCTCTAGTCTCAACGGAAAGTAATGACAGCTCGTCAGCGTCTCGCCCGAACCTCTGGTTCCACCTGTCTCTATCGTCGTCCACTTTGACGTCACGCCAAGCTACTACGCACTGCACTGTTCTAGGCCACGGTCAATCTGAAGTCTCTCGCACGGACTCGAAATCGCGTACTCTGTAGCTTCATCATTCTGTAGAAGATGTCAGGCCGAACAGGTCCTCGGGAACGCGTCCCAATCGTCGGAGGAATACTCAATATTTGTCCATCCTTGATCAATTCGCAATGCATCTGAGTAAGTTCCTTTATCCGAACCTGGTCAACTACCTCGTCGACGATGCCGAACTATGGCCTGCTTGTGTGCGCAACATGACCACCCCTGGGTCTAGGTCTTCTCGTATCGTTTTCCAGAAAGGTCCTGTCGAGGTCCCTCTCTCAAATCTCATTCCTGCCGAATTGCCCGGAAGTCATCATCCATTGCTGAAGCTAATTCTTATTCCGGAACGGCTGCATACTTATCGCGCTTCTTTCTGGAAAATATATCCATATACCACGCCTCTGGATACGTATCACATCTCTGATGTCAGCGGAGTGGGACGTCATCTCGTCGAAATATCTTGCGAACTCTTTTCTTCACTCTGCTTCCATGTCGACTGATTCGGACTCGTCTCATCATGGCTGCATGGACTGTGCTCCAACGGCTATCCTCGTATCTGGAGTCTCCCAAGCAATGCATCCCATCACACGATATCTGAATGATGTCGAATCATCCGATCGACTCGTCAGAACTTCATAATCCCCCAAGAGATCAACATCATGGGTACAGTTTAATAGTATCGAGTACATGCCACAGCGTCGGTGGTCCAGCCGTAGAAGGGCAAACCCAAGCCTCACTAATGGCGCCGCGGAACTGCCGCAAACCCTAAGGTTCAAAGGCTTTCACACGGTCATTAAGTCGAGTTAGGATTTCATTCTTCTAGAGGGTCCATAGAATCACCTGCATGTCTTTCCGTATACTTTAAACGTGGAAAATGGGCTTCTGACATTCGATCGTCTCTATCGACTCTCAACGAACCTGCGTGAAGTCGTCTCTAGCTGGAAACAATCTATCTGATGACCTCGCATCGGTAAACGAACGAACCAAATGTCCTAGTCATTCATCTTCAGGTGACTAGCGACTCGCTATCATCTCTCTAAGTATATGCTCACGCTGCAGTAGCTCCAATCATCTGGGCGATATCTCGTCATTTGCAGCAGCAACTGGCTCATTCGCCTGTACGCCGAACAGCGCCTCAATCCTCCAGGAAAGGCGATACATTGGCGGTCATCTCTGAATCGGTCTGCTCTAGATCGGAGTAAGACTCTCTACACTGGAAATCTTCAACTCGTCTGGGCCCGCTCCGGCGCAAAAATCGGACGAATCACCTTCGTCTCTCAAATCGGGTAGACTAGCTATCATCTGTCTCATATCTGCCTGAAAGCTCCGACAATCTCAGCTCATAAGCTCCAGAAGCGACATCCTGTCAATCTCAGCAACAGCTGGTCCATCTGCCCGCACGCTAGGCGACATCATAATCTCTGAGGTATGCTGTACATCAACAGTCCTCTCTCAACTGGCAGCTCTATCAATGGCCCGATCATCTGGTGCAAACCAAGCACTCGCCTCCACTAGAGGTCACAATCACCAATACTAACTCGAGACGTTCCCATGTCACCAGAAAACACAATGGTCGGCCCTCGTACCAGACGAGCTCGCCCTGACCGTAACCCTAGCAGCAACCCAAACTGCGCTCAAACATGGTGACAGGAACCTCAATCGAGTATCAAAGAGAGCACATCAATGGTAAGGAAGAGAACAACAGATCCAAAGGGGATACATGATCATAAGAAGGAACAGCATCAACAAAAGTATGATCATGAACTATTAGAATCGGGGATCTCAAAAGGATGTATAATCATGAATATGAAGAGAATCACTGATCTCGAAAATATGTACATCCTAAGGTTCCTTAAGCGGAGTGGCGTGTCGTAAGTATGCCGCGGAACATACCAACGGTACGTCACTCTACTTTAGTCACCTATTCCATCAACCAAGGGTCATCCTACACGACGAAAGTTCGGGTCTAATACCCCCTCGACCAAGTCTAAGTTCCGTAAGGTCAAGCCTAAGTTCCGTATATATAAACGCCCTAGGCTCCACATAGTCAAACTTAGACTCGAACCAAGGTCAACCTAGCGCTCTGATACCAACTTTGTCACGACCCGAAAGAGCACGTGACTGGCCCTTGAACCATATAAAGTCTATAGGACTCCATCTGATCCAAGTAAGCCAAAGCCCAGAAATCTAAAACCATTTAAAGAGTAAGTAAAGAAAACTGGTTTTTAAAGAAGTGAAGGAAAACATGTTTGAAGTCAAGGTTTTTAAATAACTAAGCCGAATGTGCATTTTAAAAAGGTAAAGTCTTTTCTAAAAATTTCGGCAGAGTTTCTTTTGTAAATACTGGCCCCGAACGGGGTACAACAAGAACAACATATATACAATGATAAAAGGCGTCCCCAAGCGGGAGCTAGCTCTTCGTCAATTGACGGTCACAACCACACATGCAATATAATATACAACGCCAAAAGGCGAGGATCAAATCCAAAAGTAACACAGTAAGCATGAAAACCGCAGTACTACTAAGCGCGACTCTAAGGCCAAATAATACATCACTAAAGGCTGAGTTTGAAACAATACACAAGTTTTGGTTGATGGAACAATCTAGATACAAAGAATAATACAAGTACAATGGTGGTTCTTGATGCAAAAGAAACCACCTACCAAATGCAATTCACCCGCAAGGAAGCAATGTGCCAGAAATGCCGCAATGAAACCTGTACGGCCAAACCTGCAAGAACTGTGGCACAACGGGGGTGAGTTGCCAACTCGTGAATAGAGAATATCTACAAGCAGAAACCGAACGCAAGACATAATCCTAGGTCAAAAAGATCAGTCCAAAATCCTCAATATATAACATGCAGCCTATAGCAAGGCTAGGGTAAATATCTAACCCGAGTGTAATCTCATGTGCCTGTGCCTGTGCCTCAGGTAGTAATATAACATAAGAATGAGATATGAATGCATGAAAACAGAATACATGTACATGAAGAAACTGTTTTCATAATTTAGAGAGATTTTCTTTGTATTTTTAAAATGAGGTAACATAATGAAATCAGCATAAAACCGTACCTAGCATCGGCACAAAACGTAATCCCAATATCTCTGTATCACAGTCTCTGTACCTCAATATCTAGGGCGCCGTGAGTCCAGACCGTCCCCTGCCATCCATCTCAAGACCACGACGGTATCCTCCGGATATCCGACGCGTCGGGTAAAGTCACCGGTAGGTAGTGCTCCCCTGCCAGGCTCACATCGTCATCATCACGCGCTTCTTTCCCCGGGGTACCTTACCGGGTCCACCATGTACCCGAAACGGTTCATCCGTCTCCTCGAATCGGGTTTCCAAATCCATCAGCAAACTCATGGTGGACGATTCATACATCATGGGAAAACCGCACTTTTTATTTTAGAAGAGAGAATGTTTATTTGTGTTTTTGCGGTTTTCCTCCAAATCCAGAAAATCTCACGGAAATCCAAATCCAAAACCTCAATAACACGTAAAATAGTGAATATATGCATGAGAATCCATGAATGCGGCATAACAATGAATAACAGTATGCATGAAGTAGCGGTAATAACTACAATGTCTAAACTAACATATAAGGAAGGTACACTACTATCATGTCTAAACTATTAGCTAAAAGGATATGTCAAGCAATAATATTTTCTAAGGTGTACGTGACATGGCAATTACCGATGAAGATGTGTGTGAGCCGGCAAGTAAGTGTACGTGGTACATACGCATCATCGGTAACGGTGCTGGTGTCCTATCAGCATGATATCAATAATGGAGTATGAAACATAATATAAGAATGCGATGCAAAGCGAACCACAAAAATGAGTGGGGGCTGAAACTAGACGCAACTATAACTAATCAGCATTAATCTAATATAAGTCCTACAAATGGTGCCTTTTGAAATAACACGAATCATGGGGTTTTGAAAATAGGGGCTACGGTGTTTTTTATGAAAAGATACGCCTTTTGAAATATCCGTAGATCCCTTGACCTGTCTTTTAAAATACCCACGACCCGCTAGTTTTGAAATAGGTAGGAGTCTAATCTAATCTAACAACTACACTAAACTATACGGCTGAACTAACAAGCTGAGCTACAGGTAAGAAAACCGCCTAACATCTGAGTCGATATATATATAGATATAATAGTCGGTGATTACGCCTCAATAGTATCGCGTACGATACAGTATATCATATGACATCCTCAAGTCATGAGTGCGGATCTATCGTCAATGTAAAGCTCATACGGTAAATCGTCGTACGGCATCCCAATAGCTGGGTACGGGTTAATATCATACTATCTCATCACATTTCAGGTATCACTATCATCATATCACATAAGCTGGGGTACTGATCTAAGTCTGGTACAACTGATGCCATCTACAAAGTATGAATGCGGGGGCAAACACACATCTCAAACCCGCAAGAATCACATTTCGTATCCCAAATACGAATCATATCACATCACCGATCTCGCGGCACAAAGCCCAATATCATCGACTCATCTCCAAAGTCATCCAATATCATCATTAACATCGTGTAAGTATAGGTAATATGCAAGGGTGTGCGTGTAGGTGTAATTCTGTCACGACCCAAAATTGGCCGGTGACGGCCCTAATACTACGCAACGCCTAAAGACGCAACGTAGTAAAAGAAAGCCAAACCCAGAAATCTAAACCATAAAAATACGGAAAAGATAATATAAGTTTTGAAACATTTGAAATCGCAACCCAAATTCTTTAAAAAGTCTTACTTTCTTTCTTTAAAATTTTAGCAACACCCATTTGTAGAAACCAGCCACAATGAATACAACAGAAAATAATAACAGTAGAGATAGAAGCTGTATATACATAAGACCTCAAATCCACAATAATACATCTAACGTCCTCACCAAGTCCCTATGTCAATAATACAATAGCTGATGGAGAGTACAAAATACAACGAATATACAATATGTAATACAGATAACCATCTAACCCACCTAAGCAAAAAGGTACTGTGAGCTGATGCGGTATCTGTAGCAAAAGGTAATAGCTGGATAGCTGAATAGAGGAATAGCCTGCCTCGGCTATTCTGGGGAACAACCTGAAACACCTGTGGCACAACGGGGGTGAGTTGCCAACTCGTGAATAGTATAAAACATATGCAGGTAATCGCAGGAATGCACGTACAGCATGAATCTATGATATGCGATTACAATAGTAATATGTCATGCAATGCTGAAATAAGGAGAGTACACTAGCAGGTACAATCAATATGTGAAGCAATGATGGCATGATAATAGTATGCAATGTCTATGCAATAGAGATATGAGAAAGCAAATATGCAACTATCATAAGGGTACACTACAAGTACTACCAATATATGAATCTGTGCATAGGGTAGGTAAGGGTGAGGTATAGGGTGGAATATGTCATTTTCCACGGAAACCTGACGTCGTGGCAGGATCACAATCCATCAAGATACTCCAATCCCAAATCCTCAAACCAGGCCCCCACATTGGGCACTCACATCAAATAAGTCTCACATCTCCTCAATGTACAATATCGAGTAATCTCCTATATCCCGAATGTACAAGTCACCAATCACATAGGTATATCCAATGTCCAAGTCCCAATGAATCACCTAGTATCCCAAGTCCAATCTCAAGTAAGAATTTAACATCCTAAAGATATATATATGTACAGAAATAAATATGATGGGGGCAATACACATATATTAGCGTCCCATACCACTAATATTGGTGTAAGGGTATATATAACAACGGCTAAGTCCCCTGTTATATATACAAAAAGGGGGTTAAAGAAATATCATGAAACCATGTGCCAAGCATCGGCACAGAAATCCTCGTATATGGGGCTCCGTCAGTCCGGATCAGCCCACGGGGTCCGTCTGCAGTGTCGGCCCTCGGCCTCGACAGTACAGGTCATCCCGCATCCATCTCTCTACTCTGGCCAGTAGCCTCCAGACAACTGCCAGGTCCAAACAATCACCGGTAGGTACTCACCCTCCTCCAGGCTCAATCGGCAAACCCATCGATCTTCTTGCCGAGGGGAACCATACCGGGCCCCACCATGTACTCTCATACGGCAACCACACATCGTATGGAGCATAAAATCAGCACCGATAAACTCATGGGGGTCGCTCGAAATATCATATCAAGGAAACCGGGTTGTTACATGTATGCATAATTTCATGAACTCCAGCGGTTCCCAAATACCGAAAACATCATGAAAAATCCAGATAAACAATGCGCAATCCAGGAATAATGTATGCGATATATCTGAATGCGAGCAGGTAAACACAAGTATATAGCTGAACCAGATGTATGCGAAATTATGATAAGGTACAGCTAAGTAACATCAGTAAATGTAAATATGCGACAGCAACTGAATATGTGTCTAACATACAGGTGTAGCAAGGTATAGGTATCTATCTATAGGAACTGATGTCGTATACCCCCCTGGGTATAAGTAACCTATGTAGGAAATCCCTCCCGGTAGGTATAATATGTAGAAAGTATACCTGTAGCTGTATCGCAAAGTGAAAATATACCTATCACTAAAGGTGTGATACACTATAGGTATACCGATAAGCTAGATGCCATGTGTGGCAAGTAATAGTAGCTATAAGGGGTAGTGTGTGACATGGCAATTATTGACGGTGTGTGTGTAGCATGCAATCCGTGCTCGTGCAACATGAACCGTCAATAATGTGTGCGGTGTCCTACGGCTGCTAGTCACAGTATATAACTATCTAAGGAAATGCAGTAAAGGCGCAATTCTACAATGACGTAGAATGTGCGACAGGAAATTGAATCCTAGCCCAGACGCATAACGCCATGCGGGCGATTCCCCTGTAGATGTTATATCTACTTACCTAAACTCCACGCTGGGTGAATCCTGTCACCTGCTCCCCCTGTAGCCGTGTTCGTAGTCCCTGCCTGCAAATCTGCAAATAAGATAAGGAAATCACATATAAGCCAAATATCTCACGAAACGCGATATCGAATCGAAACGAGAAACTCGCGTCGCGAACTAAACGCGCGTGTGCACGATACGCTGAAACGTGTGTGTACGCGCCTAAAACCATCGCGACACGCCGCGATACGCTGGATCAAAGAACCCACTCACGTATCGCGCGTATCGCGCAAACAAAACTAAACACAAAAGCGACATATAGTCCCAGATTTTCCTACAGGTAATATAATAGAAAACTAGACATGTCAAAGACCTAGAAAACATAGCAGGGACCCCTAGCCAAAAACCCAACACCCAGTTCCCCAACTTGGCCGCAAATTGCGGCCAAAAAGCTAAAATTGGCGGCCTGAAAGTGGGGGTAGGGGCTCGTGCTCTGGTGGTGTGCTCTAGACCTAGGTATCATGCTCTAGTCTTCTCAATTTTACTCTGCAAGGTCCGGGTCTATAGCAGATCATAAAAGTCACAAATATCGCTTTAAAACACCAATTTTTCACAATTAAGAAACCTTATGGTATTTTAGTGTAATCTGGGGATTTCTCAGTTGAAGTGGCCCTATTAACACTAAATTAACCTAAGGTAGCAAACACAATCAATAATTAATCACAACATCTCACAATTCACCAAAACTAGCACTAAATTAACTATTTAGCATTAATCGACACAAAACCACACACCAATAAGCAAACTAGGGATTGGGTTCAGGAAGTATACCCAAAAGACCTCCAAGAAGCAGGTGAAGAAGGGAAAGGAGCTGCTGTTGCTTGCCTCTGCTGCTTCTACTGCTTGCTGTTGCTTCTGTTGTTGCTTCTGCTTCTTCTTCTGCTACTGCTTCTACTTCTGCTGCTGCTGCTATAGGAGATGATGATGATGATGCTGATGATGTTGTCGTGGTTGTTGTTGTTGATCTTCTGCAAGTGATGAGAACTCCTGCTGCTCCTGCTGCTGCCCTGGTGCTGCTGATGCTGATATTGTTATGGTTGTGGCCACTGCTGCTGCCAAGGCTTGCTGCTGCTGCTGCTGCCAAGGCTTGCTGCTGCTGCTGCTGCCAAGGCTTGCTGCTGCTGCTGCTTCTTCTCTCTCTCTCTCTCTGCAGTGAGTGTGTGTGTGTGTGTTTGAGAGAGGGAATGAGAGTAAGGGAGAATGAGAGGACAATCCAAGAACCCCCCTTCTCTCTCTCTCTCTCACACAAAGTCAACAAGAAGTCAACAAATGAAAAAAAAACTCCATTACAAATTCATTTTAAAAGAACAACCATGCCCTTAAAACCCATAACACTTAAACAAATCATGAAGCTAACCTAAAGAGAATGGGTTAGTTTATCATGCTTGCCAAACATGGTCTAACCCCAAAAACAAGTCTAGTTATCATGCACAAGTGTGTGTGCGCCTAACAAAAATCTAATAAAATACACATTAAATAGGATAAAATATTTAAAACTTAATTTGGCAAACTTTTTAATTAAAAACCACACATCAAAATATAATTAGCTACAAAACACATTCTAAGGTGTTACAATCTCCCCCCCTTAAAAGAAATTCGTCCCCGAATTTAAAACTTATACTGTTACCTGTACCTTCAAAAGAAGATTAAAATCCTCAAATCTCGCTCGCAGCCTCCCAAGTGACTACCTCACTACACGGCTACGTCCAAGAAAACCCTCCACAGATGGCAAGACCTTTGACCGACGTTCCTCCACCTGTCGAGCCATTAACACACGTGGCTGTCGGTGAACGAAAGATCGCGTCCAGCTAAATGGTCTGGTGACAAAACATGTGAGAAAGGTCAAGAAGGTAATTGTAAAGTATCATCACAAGGAATACGGGGTGAACATCCAATAATCTGGGCGGAAGTGCCAAATTGAAGGCAACAAAACTAACTCGCTTATAGGATCTAGAAGGACCTAAAATCCTGGGACAAACTTCCCAAAATCCAACACGTCATTCATTGGAAGTCCATAGGCATACATGATCTGTCCTACGAACTCGAGTCTATGACCAACACAGTCGTCATAAGACCTTAGTTCGAAATGGACAATCTCCATCCTGACCCAACACAACTGGACCGTCTCCGAAGTCTCTAGACTAGCTGGGGTCCGAAGTCCTACTTACGTAGAGTCAGAAAACAACAGGCTGGCGATCGACACGACCTAACCCCTAAGCCTAAGGGTGGCCAATTGGAGTGTCTCCTGATAACAGCTATCGAAGGAGAACCCGAACGATGGCGAGTGACGATCCTAAGCTGCTGACGACCAAACAAAACAACAAACACACAACTTAAACAAAACAACTGAGCAAACTGAGTAAAACCGGATGACAAGAATCCGAATGGAGTCACACCCTAACCAAAATTAGGTGGAAACCATAACGAAATTCGTGGAGATCTGCTCCCATTCCTTCTTCGGAACGGTAAAAGGTTGCAAGTCTCCAGCCGGCCTCAGATGCTCGACCCAAGCACACAACAAGACTGACACCTTGAAACGAAACCTAAAACTTCTCCTTACATTCCTGTCCACTCGTAACTATCTCACAAGTCACGCCAAAGCTGGTGGAACTTGAATGCATAAAGGGAGTTGACAGATGTGCATACTTTAGGATTATACGTCTCTACCCGAAGAAACCAGGTATACAAACGCGTCCCTAACTTAGCACATCTTTGTCACTAATCAAGGTCTCTGAATCATTACCCAGCCGAATATGCTCAAGTATCTCTGACGTACGAGCTTCGACGGGCAGTGTCTCGCGAAAACGATTTAAGGAAAGTGGTCGGGCGCGGACATGAGCAAGCTGTCCCCTCCGTAGAGACGAACTAATCTATACTCGACGATCACACAAGAACTGTAAATCTGCAGAAGACTAACACAACAATCCAAATCTGCTGCAGGAAGATGTACATTAAGCTCTAGCGGTCCGTGGAAAATCTGACACGACTCTCAAGCAAGTAGTGTCTCCAAATCTCCAACGTAAAACCACCGCGGCCATCTCCAGATCATGAGTGGAATATCCTCCTCGTACTTCCTCCAAATGTAGGGAAAGCAAAAGCGATATCTCTATAGTGTCACCTCAGTACACACTCGAGTCCACTCAAGAAACATTACAGTTAAACAACAAGGTCGTCCGAACCAAAAGCAAAGGAAGAACTGATGCAGCTGTTAACTGAATCTTCAACTGCTGAAGACTCCGTACACGTGCCTCAGTTCAAAGAAAAGAAACCTCCTTTGTGGTCAATTCAGTCGACGGTGCAGCACTACTCTAGCAATCCTGCATGAAACGGCGGTAAAAACCCTGCTAAGCCCAACAATCCGCGGATCTCCGTCCTGCACACAAGTCTGGGCCTAAGCTGTACGGCCACGATCTCCCTCGGAACCATACGGAACTGTCTCCCGCGACTACAAGACCTAGGAGTCAACACAAACAAGCCTGAAGAAACACTCCGAGAATTTAGCAACTGCTGGTGCTCTCCCAGCATCTGCATAACAAATCCTCAAGCGCTACTCCTGTCCCTCAAGACACATTAAGTAGACCAGAGTGTCGTAAGTAACACAACAGAAACTGGTCGAGGAACGGCCTGAAGAAATCTGGTTCATCATATCTACGAATGCTGCTAGGGCGACAGTGAATCCAACGACTCACAAAAACACACAAAGCCCGTAGCACGCACAAGGCAGTCTTCAGAAGGCAGTCACTCTGAATCCGCAATAATGATGACCTGATCCCAAACACACTTAGAAAAAAAGTCTCGCACTTTGGAGCTGATCGAAGAAATCGTCACGGCGAGGTGAAGGATACCTATCCGCACCGTAAGCCCGTTCAATTGACGATTCGTCGATACGCAACCCTAAACTGTCGTCTTCCTCCTTGACAAACAGAAATAGGAGCTTCCAAAAGCAAAACACGCAGACGCACAAAACTCCCCAAACCAGAACTCTGCAGCTGATCCTTAAGCTCCCTCAGCTTCGCCGGCTCATCTGGAACAACGTCGGAAAACTCTCGCACGAAAAGAACCCGGTCCAACAATCCCACGGTGGCTCCGGTATCATGAATGAACGCCAAGAATTCACGACATCTCCTCAGTAGCCGACTAGCGAAAAGGCTGAATTCAAGCTGTGAGAGGCGGCACAACTATCCACCTGCACAACAAGAACTGACTTGCCGGGGAAAACAAAACCTAACTTGTTTCCACACGGTAGTCCACAGACGCCTAACACGTAGTTAACCAATCCGTGCCCAGGAGAACGTCAAATCCAGCATCCCTAGAAGGATCCAAACGACGGACGAATCTCTATCTCCTATCCGATTGGCACACAACTGAAATACGCGTCGCGTAACAAAAGGATCGCTGACAAAAGTTAAAACAACTACAACTAATCTATCCAACCACGGTACCAGCAAGAAACAAACAAATACACCAAGAGAAAATATAACTCAAGGGTACCTGAAAACTCCACATTGGACGTCTGCGCGTCCCGATGAGTAGAAGCAAACTCCTGTGTCTGCCCTCTACTCGCAGCTGGATGCACTCCTCTGGTAGCCTGAGCCCTCTGAGCGAATCTTCCGCGTCCACGGCCCCTCTGAAAACGATCATGACGAGGTGCTAAGGAACAATCCCTGACGAAGTGCTGAAGGTTCCCGCATCGAAAACATCCACGTGCTAACTGCTGACCATCCCGGGGCTGAGAGCTGGACGACTGTCCTCGTCCCCAGCCTCTGCTATTCCCGCGACGGCCACGAAATCTGTCTCGACGACCAAACCTCTGTCTCTGGGCCGGTATGCTGGTACGAGTCCTCCACTGTCCTGGAACCCTCTGAGCCTCTGGAATGTGTGCCTCGTCAACTGGAGCTGCAACCACTGGTGCTATGTTGGTGACGGACTGCTGCATGCTGATCGTAAGGGATAACTGAGTAACGGGGGTGATAACCTCCTGTCGTAGCTCCCGAACGACATCAACCAAGGAACTCATCGTCTGGCGGAACTCCTGCATCTCTACCAAAAGTCTATCCATAGTATAGATCGTAGGCTGATCCGTCTGCACCTGTGCAACTAGAGTGCCATCCTGGTCAGTACTCGTCTCACCCGAGCTAACCCTGACCTCGGCCCTCGCTGCATCGCTCTGAGTCCCCATAGTCATCGGCGGCAAGGCTATAAATAGGTATAAGATGAGATTCGATAAGAATGAGGAAACCGAATCTCGAAGATATGAATCATCAAGGAAGGAATGTCAAGCAAATTGTACTTAGGTCACTTAATGCAAAATACCGCGCTGTGGGTATGCTGCAGACATACACACACTACGTTACTCCGCTTAAGCTACCTACTCCATCATACTAAGGTCATCCTACACTCCGAAAGGTAAAACCTAACGCTCTGATACCAACTTTGTCACGACCCAAAATTGGCCCGTGACAGCCCTAATACTACGCAACGCCTAAAGACGCAACGTAGTAAAAAAAAGCCAAACCCAGAAATCTAAACCATAAAAATACGGAAAAGATAATATAAGTTTTGAAACATTTGAAATCGAAACCTAAATTCTTTAAAAAGTCTTACTTTCTTTCTTTAAAATTTTAGCAACACCCATTTGTAGAAACCAGCCACAATGAATACAACAGAAAATAATAACAGTAGAGATAGAAGCTGTATATACATAAGACCTCAAATCCACAATAATACATCTAACGTCCTCACCAAGTCCCTATGTCAATAATACAATAGCTGATGGAGAGTACAAAATACAACGAATATACAATATGTAATACAGATAACCATCTAACCCACCTAAGCAAAAAGGTATTGTGAGCTGATGCGGTATCTGTAGCAAAAAGTAATAGCTGGATAGCTGAATAGAGGAATAGCCTGCCTCGACTATTCTGGGGAACAACATGAAACACCTGTGGCACAACGGGGGTGAGTTGCCAACTCGTGAATAGTATAAAACATATGCAGGTAATCGCAGGAATGCACGTACAGCATGAATCTATGATATGCGATTACAATAGTAATATGTCATGCAATGCTGAAATAAGGAGTGTACACTAGCAGGTACAATCAATATGTGAAGCAATGATGGCATGATAATAGTATGCAATGTCTATGTAATAGAGATATGAGAAAGCAAATATGCAACTATCATAAGGGTACACTACAAGTACTACCAATATATGAATCTGTGCATAGGGTAGGTAAGGGTGAGGTATAGGGTGGAATATGTCATTTTCCACGGAAACCTGACGTCGTGGTAGGATCACAATCCATCAAGATACTCCAATCCCAAATCCTCAAACCAGGCCCCCACATTGGGCACTCACATCAAATAAGTCTCACATCTCCTCAATGTACAATATCGAGTAATCTCCTATATCCCGAATGTACAAGTCACCAATCACATAGGTATATCCAATGTCCAAGTCCCAATGAATCACCTAGTATCCCAAGTCCAATCTCAAGTAAGAATTTAACATCCTAAAGATATATATATGTACAGAAATAAATATGATGGGGGCAATACACATATATTAGCGTCCCATACCACTAATATTGGTGTAAGGGTATATATAACAACGGCTAAGTCCCCTGTTATATATACAAAAAGGGGGTTAAAGAAATATCATGAAACCATGTGCCAAGCATCGGCACAGAAATCCTCGTATATGGGGCTCCGTCAGTCCGGATCAGCCCAAGGGGTCCGTCTGTAGTGTCGGCCCTCGGCCTCGACAGTACAGGTCATCCCACATCCATCTCTCTACTCTGGCCAGTAGCCTCCAGACAACTGCCAGGTCCAAACAATCACCGGTAGGTACTCACCCGCCTCCACGCTCAATCGGCAAACCCATCGATCTTCTTGCCGAGGGGAACCATACCGGGCCCCACCATGTACTCTCATACGGCAACCACACATCGTATGGAGCATAAAATCAGCACCGATAAAACTCATGGGGGACGCTCGAAATATCATATCAAGGAAACCGTGTTGTTACATGTATGCATAATTTCATGAACTCCCGCGGTTCCCAAATCCCGAAAACATCATGAAAAATCCAGATAAACAATGCGCAATCCAGGAATAATGTATGCGATATATCTGAATGCGAGCAGGTAAACACAAGTATATAGCTGAACCAGATGTATATGAAATTATGATAAGGTACAGCTAAGTAACATCAGTAAATGTAAATATGCGACAGCAACTGAATATGTGTCTAACATACAGGTGTAGCAAGGTATAGGTATCTACCTATAGGAACTGATGTCGTATACCCCCCTGGGTATAAGTAACCTATGTAGGAAATCCCTCCCGGTAGGTATAATATGTAGAAGGTATACCTGTAGCTGTATCGCAAAGTGAAAATATACCTATCACTAAAGGTGTGATACACTATAGGTATACCGATAAGCTAGATGTCATGTGTGGCAAGTAATAGTAGCTATAAGGGGTAGTGTGTGACATGGCAATTACTGACGGTGTGTGTGTAGCATGCAATCCGTGCTCGTGCAACATGAACCGTCAATAATGTGTGCGGTGTCCTACGGCTGCTAGTCACAGTATATAACTATCTAAGGAAATGCAGTAAAGGCGCAATTCTACAATGACGTAGAATGTGCGACAGGAAATTGAATCCTAGCCCAGATGCATAACGCCACGCGGGCGATTCCCCTGTAGACGTTATATCTACTCACCTAAACTCCACGCTGGGTGAATCTTGTCACCTGCTCCCCCTGTAGCCGTGTCCGTAGTCCCTGCCTGCAAATCTGCAAATAAGATAAGGAAATCACATATAAGCCAAATATCTCGCGAAACGCGATATCGAATCGAAACGAGAAACTCGCGTCGCGAACTAAACGCGCGTGTGCACGATACGCTGAAACGTGTGTGTACGCGCCTAAAACCATCGCGACACGCCGCGATACGCTGGATCACAGAACCCACTCACGTATCGCGCGTATCGCGCAAACACAACTAAACACAAGAGCGACATATAGTCCCAGATTTTCCTACAAGTAATATAATACAAAACTAGACATGTCAAAGACCTAGAAAACATAGCAGGGACCCCTAGCCAAAAACCCAACACCCAGTTCCCCAACTTGGCCGCAAATTGCGACCAAAAAGCTAAAATTGTCGGCCTGAAAGTGGGGGTAGGGGCTCGTGCTCTGGTGGTGTGCTCTGGACCTAGGTATCATGCTCTAGTCTTCTCAATTTAACTTTGCAAGGTCCGGGTCTATAGCAGATCATAAAAGTCACAAATATCGCTTTAAAACACCAATTTTGCACAATTAAGAAACCTTATGGTATTTTAGTGTAATCTGGGGATTTTTCAGTTGAAGTGGCCCTATTAACACTAAATTAACCTAAGGTAGCTAACACAATCAATAATTAATCACAACATCTCACAATTCACCAAAACTAGCACTAAATTAACTATTTAGCACTAATCGACACAAAACCACACACCAATAAGCAAACTAGGGATTGGGTTCAGGAAGTATACCCAAAAGACCTCCAAGAAGCAGGTGAAGAAGGGAAAGGAGCTGCTGTTGCTTGCCTCTGCTGCTTCTACTGCTTGTTGTTGCTTCTGTTGTTGCTTCTGCTTCTTCTTCTGCTACTGCTTCTACTTCTGCTGCTGCTGCTATAGGAGATGATGATGATGATGCTGATGATGTTGTCGTGGTTGTTGTTGTTGATCTTCTGCAAGTGATGAGAGCTCCTGCTGCTCCTGCTGCTGCCCTGGTGCTGCTGATGCTGATATTGTTGCTGCTGCTGCCAAGGCTTGCTGTTGCTGCTGCTGCCAAGGCTTGCTGCTGCTGCTGCTTCTTCTCTCTCTCTCTCTCTCTGCAGTGAGTGTGTGTGTGTGTGTTTGAGAGAGGGAATGAGAGTAAGGAAGAATGAGAGGAGAATGAGAGGACAATCCAAGAACCCCCCTTCTCTCTCTCTCTCTCACACAAAGTCAACAAGAAGTCAACAAATGAAAAAAAAACTCCATTACAAATTCATTTTAAAAGAACAACCATGCCCTTAAAACCCATAACACTTAAACAAATCATGAAGCTAACCTAAAGAGAATGGGTTAGTTTATCATGCTTGCCAAACATGGTCTAACCCCAAAAACAAGTCTAGTTATCATGCACAAGTGTGTGTGTGCCTAACAAAAATCTAATAAAATACACATTAAATAGGATAAAATATTTAAAACTTAATTTGGTAAACTTTTTAATTAAAAACCACACATCAAAATATAATTAGCTACAAAACACATTCTAAGGTGTTACAAATTCTATTTTAGGGTTCGCGACTATGAACTACACTAGTCACTTCTAACCCTACACTAACCATAATACACCTAACTATCATATAATATAACCACTACGGACTGCGGGGGTGCTATACGCCATCCACCCGACTTTCCCCAGTAGATATAATCTACTCACCTTGCATCATCATTTGCGGACATCACCACGCATTTGCTTGTCGTCCCGAAGTCTTCATGAGTACCTACACATCAAAGTGTCGTATATGCGCATTAAAACCAAATCCAAGCTAAAACGGCACATGAAATCCAAAACGATACGATAAGGGGCCTATAGGTGAGAACCTATGGCACGCCTTCAAAACCATCAATAAATCCTCTATATCGTCGTATAAACGCCAAATAGTCGAGGCAAAACACAATCCACAATTGCAGAATTAAAAATACGGAATACGGAAATATGAATCCAAAACAGCAACTTAGGAAATATGTCCCAGATTTCACACTAAGTCATTTTATACAAATCTATATATACCAGGGGCCTAACATGGACTTGTAGGAGCTACAGAACCAACACGAGCCAAAATGGTGGGACCCAGGCCGCAATTGGCGGCCAAAGTGAATAAATTGGCGGCCTGGAAAGGGAATTGGGGGCTAGGGCTTTGGTGGTATCTCCCTGGGTGCCTGCACATACTACTGTCCAATTAATTTTATTTTAGGGTGTCTCGGGTGATAGCAGATTCAATATAATCATTACAGATTGCACAAATTTTCCGATATCGGTTTCTAAAATCCGTATTCTGGTTTTTGGCTTCAGGTTAGGGTCTCAATTCATACACTAGGGTGTTTATATAACCTCAACTGAGCTCAATTTCACAATACAAGACAAGTTCCCCTCAAACCCTAACTAGGTTTTCTTTAACTCCACAAAATCAACAATATCGGTTCTAAACTAAACATGGGGTATAAGTAATGCATAAACCAAGCTAATATTCCAGAAAATACCTCATTTGGCAACTCAAGAATTTTCTTGAGTTGCCCCTAGTGGCCAAAATCCATGCTTTCTTGGTCCATCGTGTAGGTCTCGAGTTTGTGCATCTTTTTATTGAAGGGAAGATGGGGTTTTGGAGTGATTTTTGAGGTGATTAGAGGGCTTGAAGATAGGGGGAAATGAGTGGCAGGAGCAGCAGCAGCAAATGGTGGGAGAGGGAGAGAAATAAGAAGGAGAATGGAAAGAAAATGCTAAGTTTTGGTCAAAGTGAAACCCATACCTCTCTCTCACCAACCTCATTCTTTATTCTTTTCTCTTTTCTTTCTCTTTTCTTCTCTCTTAATCTCTCAAAATCCTTCTCACATAAATAGTAAACCCAAATAAAAAGCATGGTAGAAAATGCACAAGTGTGAAAAAGTGATATGTGCATGTGTTGCACAAAAAAAAACAACTAAAAACCGATTAGCGATTTTTAATCGCGATTAGCACTAATTTAGTATATAACTAATCAATTAAACTTAGAAATAGCATAACTCTCTAATTTACCCTATTTTAGAATTTTCCAAAATTTTTCTCAAATTTTTCCTATTTATTTGCATTTAATAATACCAAAATATTAAAATATTCAATAAAATAATATTAAATTATAAAAATTCCCAAAATTAATATTTTATCTTTTTGAAAATGTTACATTTCCATGGAATTCTGACATCGTGGTAGGATCAAAATCCATTAGGACAATCTAAATCCCAATTCCTCAAATCAGCCCCCAAATTGGCTCTCATATCATATAAGTCTCATAAATCCTTAATTTACAATATCGAATAAATCTCATATATCCTGAATGTAAAAAATCAGCAATCTCATATATATCCTGTATCCAATATCAAATGAATCACCTATATCCCAAATCCAATATCAAATAAATCTCTAACATCCTAAATATATTTGCATGAATAAATATGATGATGTATTTAAATTGATATCAATACACATATATTAGCGTCCCATTCCACTAATATTGGTGTAAAGGCATATATAACAGCGTCCCATTCCACTATTATATATATTTAGGAGTAAAAAGAAATATCATGAAACCAATGTGTCAAGCATCGACACAGAAATGCTGATCTATCAGGTGCTGTCACCAAGACTGGCCCCCTGATAAGTACGTATCATACGCTATCCCGAAAGCTTGAGTGCTTAGTTCTAACCTTCGCCTCTCGACGTATCCATACGTACATGACTCCCGTCCGTATCCCCATGATAACTGCCGAGTCATTGGTACCGGATGGTATGGTTCCTCCACTAACTCGTCGTCTACTCCACGACTCTTGCCCCGGGGTACCTCCGGGCCCCACCATGTACTCGCACACGGACCCCTCCTTTCATCGCGTGGGGTATATATATCAGAACCGATAAATCTCATGGTGGCTGCTGAAATATCATATTAAGGGAAACCGAGTTTTTCAAATAATGCATAATTTCATGAAACTACCATAGTCCCCAAATCCAGAAAACATTATGAAAAATCCATATCTCAATGCGAAAACCCATGAATATAATATATGAAACATAAACTGAAATGTAAGCATATAAAGGAAAAGCCGCTAATTAACTGCAACAAGTTAATATAAAATATCATGCGGTTCCTATTTTATCCAAGTCTAAATAATATCAAGCAAAGGTAAACATATAGCTATATCCAAATATATGTGTAAACATAAAGTTATAGCAAGGTATATGTATCTACCTATAAATAATGATGTAATATACCCCCTGGGTATAAATGAAGTATGTATGCAAAGTATACAAGTAGCTATGTCATTATGTGTGTTTGTACCTATCACTAATGGTACAATACTCTATAGGTGTACAGGTAAGCTATATGTTATATGCGATAAGAAATATGATCAATGTCTCAATGTCCCTAACCAAGCAATATCATATCTATAAGTGGGTTGTGCGTGTCATGGCAATTATTGACGGTGTGTGTGGCATACAATCAGTGCTCGTGCAACATAAGCCGTCAATAATAGTGCAGTGTCCTAAGGATACTAATCCAAGCACATCGCTTAACTAAGCATTAGGGTGTATGCGCAATTCTAAATATGACATAGAATATGCGACAGAAATAACATCTCTAACCCAGACGCATAACGCCATGCGGGCGATTTCCCCTGTAGATGTTAAATCTACTCACCAACGCTCCTGGCTAAGTGAAGCCTACCACCTGTTTTCCCTTGTCGTAGCGTCCGAAGTCCCCGCTTGCGAACCTAAAATTTCACAAAAACCTCACATAAGCAAATATCCTACATCGACGAAAAGAAATCAAAACGTAAGAATAACGCCCTGAAAATTACACTACGCACTTAGCGCATCTATCGTACATGACATCGGCCAAAAAGCCTAATTAGGGTCGCTAAACTACGAAACAGCTAGTCTAGGTTCCGATCGTCCCGATCGCGCATTCAAAACACAATAATAAACGTGGTCTCAATATAAATAACGTCGCAACGTAAAAAGAAACCCACGCCTAAAAGTTACCGAAATCTAGTAAGCAGTATTTATCTTTTTCTCTCAATTTAGCACAAGTGTAGAAATTTAACAATTCTAGCGATTTCAAATATCATACAAAAGCTTAACTAAGCTATCCAAACCACTTTCATATTTTTAATCTTTCCAAAAAATGCGTTAGAAAAAACTAGTTTGTGATTAAGCTTAATAGGCGATTAGGAAAAATAACAATTATCATTTTCACAAAATACTTCCCTTTTCCAAATCTAAGCTTCAAGATTAACCATTTTAACCATACAAAATCCTAACTTGCAATTTATACTAATTATCATGAATTAGCAAAACATGAATTTTTAAGCAATAATAACACTAAATAAGCAAGTTTAATAATTGAACACAACAAATAAGGATTAAGATTAGGATACCTCCTTAAGAACACCATTAAGTGACTAACACCAAATTTGATCCTCCAAAATGAAACCTTTCATGAAGATACATGCTTGTTTAGGCTTAAGGAAAAAGAGTATGAGTTTAAATTTGGAGTTGTGAAGAAATGAGCTTAAGAAAATTGCAAATGAATCAATCTTCACCATCAAAATGGGTCGGCCAAAATGGAGGGCTGAATTGCTCTTGGCAAATTTGGATGGGGGCTGAAAATGTTCACTGTGGAATTGCAAGAAGCAAGTGGTGAAGTTGGTATACTAATTTTCTCACACAAAATAAATACATACACATAAATTAATATATTATATTGTATGTGCAAATGAAGGAAATTGTACACAGCCAAATGAGGGTGGGGGGCCGGCCACAAGATGGCTGCCAAAATGGAGGGGGTGAGCACATCACCAAGTGGTGACCATATGAAATCAAGTGATAAGAATAAGGAATTATTCAACACAAAGATCTTAAGCTTGACAAGAAGCATTAATGATCAAAGAATGAGTCACTAATGAAACATGCCAATCTTGAATGAACCATCATGACTCACCCAAGCCTATAAGGTTCGGCCATTATTGAGGAAAGGAAATTATGGCCAAAAAAATGATATATCAACAATAACCAATAATTAAAATAATATTTTAATTAGGGAAAAATTCTATCTGAACCAAAACCTCTCATTTACCCCCAAAGTTCGCGCACTAGCTTTATTTTAGCTAAATTAGGTGCCGGCAAGTTTATACGGAAGTTTGATCAAAATCGGTTAAAACGGAAAATACCGAATATTTTTCCCTAAAATGGAAAAATTCGCAAAAAGATTTCTAAAACATTCCACCCCACTTCACATGTAAAATAAACTGGTCCAGGGGGTATACCTAACTGTTAATTGTATGTATGCCCTAGAGGCCAGTATTGTACAGATGATGTATATTATATTGGATGCTTGGACATATATAGAGATGACTTTCTTGCTCGATATGATAGTATGCTATCTGGTTGCTCTTTATCTTAACATGTATACTTGTCTCTTGATACTGTCTTATAATTACATGTTGGTAAAGCCCTTAGGATGTGTACTTCACTACCTGGACTATGATGCAGATCATACTAGTGGGGACAGAGTAGTCCATAAGTACATCCTTTAATGTTCCTAGTCGTAGGTGTATCGAGACAGGGCATCGATATACCAGAGTAGACTAGCGTATACGCTTCTCGACCCATGAGATGGGCGATGGATGATCCCATATCCATTGGTGTTTGATATCAGAGATGGTATACGGGTGCTCAGTGGAGACTGGGTACAATGGACGGACTCGCCGAGAACTCCCAGATGGTATTATACCTTACATCAGATGGCAGTTTTCTGGTGACACTTGTGCAGGTTAGTCTGTAGACCTGAGACCGTCATAGAGTCTTGTGTGATTCCCACTGTGCTTTGATTTCCACCTTACCACGTCCAAGAGGGCGTGCAAAACGGTGGTTTTTGGGTATAGTCCCGAGTCACATGGAGGCAATGAGCGATAGGAGGGGTTTCGTCTCTCCCGGTATTGGGGGTTGATGTTGCGCTGTGCTCGATTGGCCATAACAGGGAAGTCCCTGGCCAGGGCTGATTTATAGATTTACTGGTAAGAGTTACCAGTAGTTTCTCGACCTGTTTTGAGCCTCACATCGGCACGACTTATCAGTTATTGGGGCCTGACATTTACCACCGCTAGACTTGATATGCGACATATCAGACGAGGAGACCGGACTGTACGGGAAGTGTTACCGTTAGGCTTTTACCGGAGTTGGAGCGGGCTTGCTTGCTGATCTTCTTATAACTCAATACCCGGGTAGCCGTTACGTCCAGCTAGTACCACTGACGGTTTATGGGTGCTTGATGTGATCATCACCTACTGCCGGCGTATTGACGAGTCTTTAGAGTCCTACATAGAGGTTTTACTGGCTCAGGCAAAACGAAATAGGAGCACATATGTGATATGTGCGGGACCGAGAATAATGCGTATATGTGATGTTAGTTATATGTATGCCCTAGAGGCCATTACTGTACATGAGATGTATATTGTAGTGGATGCTGGGACATATATAGGGAGGACTTTCTTGCTCGACATGATAGTATGCTATCTGGTTGCTCCTTATCTTAACATGCATACTTATTGTCTCTCTGTTACATGTTGATAAATCCCTTAGGATGTGTACTCGACTTCCAGGACTATGATGTAGATCATACTAGTGGGGCCTGGGTAGTCCATGAGTACATCCTTCAATGTTCCTAGTCGTGGGAATATCTAGACGGGGCATCGATATTCCATAGTAAACTAGCGTATATCTTCTCGACCCATGTGATGGGCGATGGATGATCCCATATCCATTGGTGTTTGACATCAGAGACGGTATGCGGGTGCTCAGTGGAGACTGGGTACACTGAACGGACTCGCCGAGAACTCCCAGATGATATTATACCTCACGTCAGATGGCAGTTCTCTGGTGACACTGGTACAGCTTAGTCTGTTGATCCAAGATCGTCATAGAGTCTTGTGTGTCTCCCACTGTGCTTTGATTTCCACCCTACCACGGCTCTACTGAGTCGTGCAAACAGGTAGTTTTTGGGTACAGTCCCGATTCACATGGAGGCAATGAGCGATAGGAGGGGATTCTTCTCTCCCGGTATTGGGGGTTGATGTTGCGCTATGCTCGACTGGCCATAACTGGAAATCCCTGGCCAGGGTTGCTCTGATTTACTGGTAAGTGTTATCAGTAGTTTCATGCTTGTTATGGACCTTACATCGGCATGATTTATCAAGCTGCTGGGGTCTGACGTTTACCACCCCTAGACGAGATATGTGACATATCAGACGAACATACCGGACTGTGCGGTAAGTGTTACTGATTGGATTCGCACGAGTGTGAGCAGGCTTGCTCGTTGATCTTCTGATCGCTCAATACTCGGGTGGCCGTTACGTTTAACAGACCGCTTGCGGCTTGTGGGTGATTGACATGATCACCACCTACTGCCGGCGTATTGACGAGTCTTTAGAGTCTTACACAGAGGTTTCCTGGCTCAAGCGAAACGAAATAGGAGCGCATATGAGATATGGCGGGACCGAGAATAATTCCAGTATGTGATACTGTATTCTATTCTCGCGATTTGTATCATCGGACGGTTATATGTGATATAGCCGGGTTACCGAATCAAGTGTTGATTCGGTACATTGATACACTAGATATTAGTCGGTTATATGCGATATGACCGGATCATTAAATCAAGTGTTGATTTAATGATCTAATGTATAATTATATATTTGATATATTAATTTACATTAAATAGTATTGGTTCACTTAAGATTGATTTTCTCACTTGATGTGCACAAGTTGTATATATGATATATGTTTGTGCACTAGTTTGTATCATGATTGATGATACATGCAAACATGGGTGTGTGTGTGACATACACCATGTTAATTATAATTTAGGTTTTTATTTATCTTAATTATTCAAAATGGTGGCTTCTTTTGTCATGGCCTGAAGCTTCATGAAGCTTGAAGCAACTTTGACAAAGTCCACTCATTTTGTCTTGTTTAAGATATTCATTAACCAAACCATTATAATTAACTATGGTTTAGTCATAACAAAGGTTAGCTTACCCATGGTTGCATTATGATAGAATTCACTTGATTATTCTTTTTACATAATTCATTCTTATTCTTTTCTTCTTCTTCCTCTTCTTCAAGTGAAGAAAAGCTTTCTAGAAATTTTCAAGTGAAGTTTTAGAGTGAGAAATCCAAATCTAAAGTGAACCCATTTCCTATTTCATCATCCTCTACTACTTGCCATTTAGTTTATGGCGTTCTCTTCACAAAGTTCTTGACCTAGGGAAGATGGAGCTTGAGGTTGAGTCTCCTCGACGTAGATCATCTTCGGCCTCGAAGTCAACGACATAGCCCGCTCATTTCTCCGAAGAAACCATCGCTAGAGTCCGGGATTCCGATGATCGCAGCGAAGGGACATCAACACGGAGCTTTAGAAGTGAAGGACCGGATCTACAAAGGTTGTAATCCCTTTCACTTGTAGTTAAAATGTTTAACTTGCTAGTTTTCGCATAATCTCTAGTATACGATCTTGGTTAGGGTTGTTCGGCACGGCTATTTTTTTGAATCGGGCATGTTTGATTCCTTGTAGAACCTTGTTAGAGTTCCTAGGAACCCTACAGTGGTATCAGAGCCAGGCTAGAGCTTTAGGCGAAGTTTAGACGAAGTTTAAAGTCCGATCGAACCCGGAAAACCCGATATACCCTAGTTTCTGGAAATTTTTTCAAAATGTGATTTTTTGTGAATTAAAAATACTCAAAAAAATCAGCAGGGAAATACAAGGATTACTGTGCAACACGTGCCACTGATCACCTTAAACCGCCGCGGAACCGCGGCCGTACCATGGCTTGCGCGGCGGTTCCGTGGCCAAAAGGTTGAATTATAGCACGTGGTTTGCACAGTAATATCCGTCTGTAATTACTGATTCTTCTGGATATTTTTATATTTACTCAAGTGTTGAGTTTTCTAGAGTGTATTGGGGACTTGTTGATTCGATCGGATAATTTGACTTTGTTTTTGTTTTTCCGGGTAATTTTAGAACCTGTTAAAAAGTTCGAATGGATATCAATAACTCACTTTTTCCCGTGCCGGAAAATTTCCAAGTGTTGGATTTTTCCGTAATTTAAGAACGTTCTAAGTTGTGCAAATAACGCGATGGACCCTCTAGAAGACAACAAACCTTAACTCGATTATGTGACCGTCTTGAACCGCCTTTTGAACCTTAGGGTTTGGGGTAGTACGGCGTGCCACATGTGAGGCGTTGGCTTGACCCTTTTACGGCTGGACCGTCGGTACTGTGGCATGAAATGGATGTTTTTAAATTTATTTCAAGTGTTGAGCTATTTGGGAAAACTTGGGTGTTTGATTATTCGATCGAAAAGTTTAACATTGTCTATTTATCTGGAATGTGATACAATATTTGGAATCCACAAGTAGTTATGAGATAACTAATTTGAATGTTATAAATCTAGCAGTTCGGTATCATATGATCGGTTGCCACGGAATTTTGATGTGATCAAAAGTCCGTCGTAATGACGTAGCGTATGCGGATACTCGCCGGGTAAACTTAATAGACAGCCACACCCCATAGCCCCGACCAAGTGACTGTAGGAGAACCCCGTAGCCAAAAGCATCCGTTCGGGTGCTCGCGGTAGCGGTGTTCCGCCTTAGTGCACTTCGTCGACGACATCCGGGGGTGAGGCCATCTACTAAAGTTTGCAACGAGCATTCGATCAGGATGTAGGGAATCTTGTTGAATTGCCCGACTTGATATTGAAAAGAGTTTTCGATAATGAGACTAAAATGCGGGGTTTATAATTGTTAGGCATGCGATGTCTAAGGAATTCATTTGGTTAGGCATGCGATGTCTAAGGAGGTTGCGGATTCCAACTGTTGTAGTTTTACACTTTCTTTTCTGCGACCGTAAGTGTAATATGTGGTGTATCGCCGGTTTCGTTGCTATACATCAACGACAATTGGGATACGCATATTTACTTATGTTGATGGCATGTGATGTTATGTGTTGCTGGATATGTTATATTGGATCGTCGTGTTAGAATAGCCGGGTTTTTTTATGTGAGATGAGTGTTTTTTATTTTCATTCATGTAAAATTCGTTGTATGTAATATTCTTTTATTGGGGCACTTCCGGGCTGAGGATGATGTCACCATTGTAACACCTTAGAATGTGTTTTGTAGCTAATTATATTTTAATGTGTGGTTTTTAATAAAAAGTTTACCAAATTAAGTTTTAAATATTTTATCCTATTTAATGTGTATTTTATTAGAATTTTGTTAGGCACACACACACTTGTGCATGTTAGCTAGGGTGTTAATTTGGGGTTTAACCATCTCTTAATCTAGTTTTAGGCTTTGTTTAAGTATTTTGGGTTGTTAGGTGTGTTATGGTTGTTATTAGGAAATGAGAGTGAATTTTAAAAGGGTTTTAATGTTGGCTTGAATTGTTGACTTTGGGGGAGAGAGAGAGAGGGAAAGCATGGGGCAACATAGCTCATGCCATGCTCATTTAATGAGGGAAGAGAAGAGAATGGGAAGGGTTTTTGGTTTTCCCCTCATTTCTCACTCCTCACTCTCTTTTCTCTCACTCTCAAACACACACACACACTCACCTACAGCAGAGCAAGGCAGCAGCAGCAGCTCCAACACCAGCATCATCATCATAATCAGCAGCAGCTCCAACACCACCACCATCATCATCATCATCAACAGCTGCAGAAGCAAGCGGCAGTAGCAGCAACTGTAGCAACAGGAGCTCCAGCAACCTATAGAAGCACTTCTCCACTTCTTCACCTGCTCTCTAGGGTCCTTTTGGGTATATTTCCTTAACCCAATTTTCTAGTTTGCTTAGCTTGTATGGTTTAGTGTCGGTTTGTGTTAAATTGTTAGTTTAGTGCTAGATTGTGGTATTCATGTGGAACTTTGATTAAGTTATGATTGAGTGGGTAAACCTAGCCTATTTTAGTGTTAATAGGGTCACTTCAACTGAGAAATAACCCAGGTTTCACTAAAATACCATAGGGTTTGCTTGTGTGCAAAATATCGTATTTTGGCGTCGTTTTACGACATCTGTGATCTGCTTTTGACCCGGACCCTTCAGGGTAAAATTGAGCAAACCGGAGCATGTACACTAGGTATAGATACCACCACCAGAATACGAACCCACCATTCCCAATGCAGGCCGCCAATTTATTGATTCTGGCCGCAAATTGCGGCCAGGAAAGGGACAGGGGTGTTGGGGTCATGTCTAGGGTTCTCTGCTGTGTTGTCTAGTGTCTTGGCATGTATAGTTTTGTAATATTTTATCTATAGGAAAATCTGGGACTATATATCGTATTTGGTGTCCATTGTGTTTGCGTGATACGCGCGATATGTAAGTGAGTTCTGTGATTCAGCGTATCGCGGCGTGTCGCGATAGTTTTAGACGCGTATACACACGTTTTAGCGTATCGTGCACACGCGCGTTTAGTTCGCGAGGCGAGTTTCTAGTTTTGGTTCGATTTCGCGTTTTGCGAGATATTTGGCTTATATATGATTTCCGTGTCTTATTTGCAGGTTTGCAGCTAGGGACTACGGACACTAGTACAGAGGGAGCAGATGGTAGGATTCACCTAGCGTGGAGCGTAGGTGAGTAGATTTAACATCTACAGGGAAATTGCCCGCATGGCGTTATGCGTCTGGGCTAGGATTCAAATACCTGTCGCACATTCTACGTCATTGTAGAATTGCGCCTTTACTTTATTTCCTTGATATAGTTATACTGTGACTAGCAGCCGTAGGACACTGCACATATTATTGATGGTTCATGTTGCACGAGCACGGATTGTATGCTACACACACACACCGTCAATAATTTCCATGTCACACACAACACCTTATAGATACTATTGCTTGTCACACATGACATCTAGCTTACCGGTATACCTATAGTATATCATACCTTTAGTGATAGGTACATTTACACCTTGCGATACAGCTACAGGTATACCTTTTACATATTTTACTTATACCGGGGGGATATCTTACTCATATTCTTCTTATACCCAGGGGGTATACGACATCAGTTCCTATAGGTAGATACCTATACATTGCCACACCTGTAAGTTACACACATAATCAGTTGCAATCATATATTTAACTTTACTGATGTTACTTAGTTATACCTCATTGGTTTCGCATACATCTGGTTTTAGCTACATATTCTCATTTATATGCTCGCATTTCAGATATATCGCATATATTTATTCCTGGATTTGCGCATTGTTATTTGGATTTCACATGATGATTTCTGGATTTGGGAACCACGGGAGTTCATGAAATTATGCATACATTGAAAAACCCGGTTTCCTTGATATGATATTTGCGCAGCCACCATGAGATTTATCGGTTCTGGTTATATACTCCATACGAGGTGTGGTTGCCGTATGAGGGTACATGGTGGGGCCCGGTATGGTTCCCCTCGGCATGAAGATCGATGGATGTTGCCGATTGAGCCTGGAGGCGGGCTAGTACCTACTGGTGACAGTACTAATGACTCGGCGGGGGTCATGGAGGCACCGTTGGGGGTCATGGAGACACCGTTGGGAGTCATGCACGTATGCATACGTCGAAAGACGAGGGTCAGAGCTAGGCACTCGTGCTTTCGGGACAGCGTATGATACGTACCTATCAGGATTTCTGTGTCGATACTTGGCACATTGTTTTCATGATATTTCTTTTAATACCTTTGTATATATAATAGGGGATTAGCCGTTGTTATATATACCCTTACACCAATATTAGTGGAATGGGACGCTAATATATGTGTATTGCCCCCCCATCATATTTATTTCTGCAAATATATATATACCTTTAGGATGTTAGAAACTTACTTGAGATTCGACTTGGGATATAGATGATTTATTGAGATTGGATATTGGATATGAAAGAGATTGTTGATTGTACATTCGGGATATAGGAGATTACTCGATATTGTACATTGAGGAGATGCGGAACTTATATGATGTAAGAGCCCAGTTTGGGGGCTGATTTGAGGAATTGTGGATTTGAGTGTCTTGATGGATTGTGATCCTGCCACGATATCAGGTTTCCGTGGAAATGACATATTCCACCCTATACCTCACACTTATCTACTTTATGCATATATTCATATATTGGTAGTACCTGTTAGTGTACCCTTATGATAGTTGCATATTTACATTCCCACATCCCTATTGCATGGTTATTGCATATTATTATTATGTTACTATTGCTTCACATATTGATTGTACCTGTTAGTGTACCCTTATGATAGTTGCATATTTACATTCCCACATCCCTATTGCATGGTTATTGCATACTATTGTCATGTTACTATTGCTTCACATATTGATTGTACCTGCTAGTGTACTTTCCTTTATTCAACATTTGCATGATATGTTATTACTGTAATCGCATATCTTAGATTCATGTTGTACGTGCATTCCTGCGATTACCTGCATATGTTATCTACTATTCACGAGTTGGCAACTCACCCCTGTTGTGCTACAGGTGTTTCAGGTTGTTTCCCAGAGTAGTCGAGGAAGGCTATTTAGCTTTTCAGCTATCATCTTTTGCTACAGATACCGCATCAGCTCAAAGTACTATTTTGCTTAGGTGGTTTTTGGTGGTTATCTGTATTTTGTATTGTACATTCGTTGTATCTTGTACTCTCCATCTACTATTATGTTTTTTATTTAGAAACTTGGTGAGGACGTTACTGTATATTATTTATGGGTTTCTTGTCTTTTATATACAGCTTTCTCTCTAATGTCTTTACTTCTTCGCTATAGCTTCATATTTTTGTGTTGTATTCATCTTGGGTTAGTTTTTACAAAAAAAGGGGTGTTGCCAAAATTTTAAAGAAATAAAGTAGGACTTTTAATGAATTTGGGTTGCGATTTCAAATGTTTCAAAAACTTATATTATCTTTTCCGTGTTTTTATGGTTTAGATTTCTGGGTTTTGGCTTTCTTTTACTGCGTTACGTCTTTTGGCGTTGCGTAGTATTAGGGCCGTCACGGGCCAATTTTGGGTCGTGACAAAGTTGGTATCAGAGCGCTAGGTTTTATCTTTCGGAGTGTAGGATGACCTTAGTATGATGGAGCAGGTAGCTTAAGCAGAGTAACGTAGTGTGTGTATGTCTGCAGCATACCCACGATGCGGTACCTTGCATTAAGTGACCTAAGTACAAATTGTTGAAATTCCTTCCTTGATGATTCATATCCTTGAGATTCGATTCCTTATTCTCATCGAATCTTATATTTATTTATAGCCTTTCCGCTGATGACTATGGGGGCTAAGAGTGATGCAGCGAGGGCCGAGGTCAGAGTTGGCTCGGGGGAGACGAGTACTGACCAGGATGGCACTCTAGTTGCGCAGGTGCAAACGGATCAGCCTATGACATATACTATTGATAGAATTTTGGTAGAGATGCAGGACTTCCGCCAGACTTTGAGCTCATTGGTTGATGTCGTTCGCGAGCTACGACAGGAGGTTGTTACCCCTGTTACTCAGTTGTCACTTGCGATCAGCATACAACAGTCCGTCACCTACATAGCACCAGTGGTTGCAGCTCCAGTTGATGAGGCGCATATTCCAGAGGCTCAGAGAGTCCCAGGACAGTGGAGGACTCATACCAGCGTACCAGCCCAGAGGCATAGGTTTGGTCATCGAGGCAGATTTCGTGGCCGTCGCGGGAGTAGCAGAGGCTTAGGACGAAGACAGTCGTTCAGCTCTCAGCCCCAGGATGGTCAGCAGTTAGCACGTGGATGTTTTTGATGCGGGAGCCTTCAGCACTTAGTCAGGGATTGTGCCTCAGCATGGCGTCAAGATCATACTCAGAGAGGCCATGGACGTGGAAGATTTGCTCAGAGGGCTCAGTCTACCAGAGGAGTTCATCCAGCTGCGAGTAGAGGGCAGATACAGGAGTTTGTTTCTACTCATCGGGACGCGCAGACGTCCAATGCAGAGTTCTCAGGTATCCTTAATTCGCTTGTTCTTTGATGTATTTGTTTGTTTTTCATGCTTGTACCGTGGTTGGGTAGATTAGTCGTAGTTGTGCTAACTTCTATCAGCGATTCTTTTGTTGCGCGACACATATTTCAGTTTTGTGCCAATTGGATAGGGGGTAGAGATTCGTCCGTCGTTTTGATCCTTCTAAAGATGTTGGATTTGACGTTCTCCTGGGCATGGAATGGTCAATTACGTGCTAGGCGTCTGTGGACTACCGTGAGGAAACAAGTTTGGTTTTGTTTTCCCCGTTAAGTCAGTTCTTGTTGTGCAGGTGGATAGTTGTGCCGCCTCTCACAGCTTGAATTCAGCCTTTTCGCTAGTCGGCTACTGAGGAGATGTCGTTGATTCTTGGCGTTCATTCGTGATACCGGAGCCACAGTGGGATTGTTGGACCGGGTTTCTTTCGTGCGAGAGTTTTTCCGACGTTGTTCCGGATGAGCCGGTGAAGCTTGGGAGCTAAAGGATCAGCTGCAGAGTTGTGGTTTGGGGAGTTTTGTGCGTCGGAGTGTTTCGCTTTTGGAAGCTCCTATTTCTGTTCGTCGAGGAGGAAGACGGCAGTTTGAGGCTGTGTATCGACGGATCGTCAATTGAACCGGCTTACGGTGCGGATAGGTATCCTTCATCCCGCCGTGACGATTTCTTCGATCAGCTCCAGAGTGCGAGATATTTTCTAAGTTTGCTTGGGATCAGGTCATCATTATTGCGGTTCGGAGTGATGGAATTCCGAAGACTGCCTTGTGCATGCTACGGGCTTTGTGTGTTTTGGTGAGTCATTGGATTCACTGATGCCCTGGCAGCGTTTGTAAACGTGATGAACCAGATTTCTTCAGGCCGTTCCTCGACTAGTTTTCGTTGTGTTATTTATAACAATATGGTCTACTTAATGTGTCTTGAGGGACAGCCGTGGCACTTGAGGATTTGTTATGCAGATACTGGGAGAGTACCAGCAGTTTGCTAGATTCTCGGAGTGTTTCTTCAGGCTTGTTTTGTTTGACTCCTAGGTCTTGTAGTCACGGGAGACGGTTTTGTATGGTCCCGAGGGAGATCGTGACCGTACAGCTTAGGTCCAGACATGTGTGCAGGACGGAGATCCGCAGATTTTTGGGCTTAGCAGGTTCTTTACCGCCGTTTCGTGCAGGATTGTTAGAGTAGTGCTGCACCGTCGACTAAATTGACTGGAAGGGAGGTTTCTTTTCTTTGGACTGAGGCATGTGTGCGGAATTTTCGGCTGTTGAAGATTCGGTTAACAACTGCATTAGTCCTTTCTTTGCCTTTGGCTCGGGCGACTTTCTAGTTTAACTGTAATGTTTCTTGAGTGGGCTCGAGGGTGTACTGATGTGACACTACAGAGTCATCGCTTTTGCTTCCCTACATTTGGAGGAAGTACGAGAAGGATATTCCACTCATGATCTGGAGATGGCCGCGGTGGTTTTGCGTTGGAAATATGGGGACACTACTTGTTTGAGAGTCGTGTCAGATTTTCCACGGACCACTAGAGCTTAATGAACATCTTCCTCCAGCGGATTTTGATTGTTGTTTTAGTCTTCTGCAGATTTACAGTTTTTGTGTGATCGTTGAGTATAGCTTAAGTTCGTCTCTACGGAGGGGACAGCTTGCTCATGTCCGCGCCCGACCACTTCCCTTAAATCGTTTTCGCGAGACACTGTCCGTCGATGCTCGTACGTCAGAGATACTTGAGCATATTCGGCTGGGTAATGATTCGGAGACCTTGATTTGTGACAATGACGTGCTAAGTTAGGGATACGTTTGTGTACCTGACACCGTCGGGTGGAGACGTGCAATCCTAGAACATACACATCTGTCAACTCTCTATATGCATTCAAGTTCCACCAACATTTAACGTGACTTATGAGATAGTTACGGGTGGACAGGGATGTAAGGAGAAGTTTCAGGTTTCGTTTCAAGGTGTCTGTCTTGTTGTGTGCTTGGGTCGAGCATCTGAGGCCGGCTGGAGAGTTGCAATCTTTAACCGTTCTGAAGTAGGAGTGGAAGCAGATCTCCATGAATTTCGTTATGGTTTCTACCCAAGTTTAGTCAGGGTGTGACTCCATTCGGATTCTTGTCGTCCGGTTTTACTCAATGTGCTCAGTTGTTTCTTATTAAGTTGTGTGTTTGTATTGTTTGTTGTCAGCAGTTGGGGATCGTCACTCGCCATCGTTCGGGTTCTCCTTCGATAGCTGTTATCAGGAGACACTCCAATTGGCCACCTTTAGGCCTAGGGTTAGGTCGTGTCGATCACCAGTCTGTTGTTTTCTGACTCTACGTAAGTAGGACTTTTGACCCCAGCTAGTCTTGAGACTTCGGAGATAGTCCAGTTGTGTTAGGTCAGGATGGGAATTGTCCATTGCGAACTGAGGTCTTATGCCGACTGTGTTAGCCATAGACTCGAGTCCGCCGGGACAGAGCATGTATTCCTACGGACTTTCCGATGAATGACGTGTTGGATTTTGGGAAGCTTGTCCCAGGATTTAGGTCTTTCTGAGATCCTATAAGCGAGTTAGTTTCGTTGCCTTTAAATTGGCACTTCCGCCCAGATTATTGAGTTTTCACCCCGTATTCCTTGTGATGATGCTTTACAATTACCTTCTTGACCTTTCTCACATGATTTAGCACCAGACCATGTAGCTTGGACGCGATCCTTCGTTCACCAGCAGCCAATAGTATTAATGGCTCGGCAGGTGGAGGAATATCGGTCAAGGGTCTTGCTATCTGTGGAGGGTTTTCCTTGGACGTAGCCGTATGGTGAGATAGTCACTTGGGAGGCTGCGAGCGAGATTTGAGGATTTTAATCTTCTCTTTGAAGGTACGCGTATCGGTATATTTTTAAAATTTGGGGACGAATTTCTTTTAAAGGGGGAGATTGTAACACCTTAGAATGTGTTTTGTAGCTAATTATATTTTAATGTGTGGTTTTTAATAAAAAGTTTACCAAATTAAGTTTTAAATATTTTATCCTATTTAATGTGTATTTTATTAGAATTTTGTTAGGCACACACACACTTGTGCATGTTAGCTAGGGTGTTAATTTGGGGTTTAACCATCTCTTAATCTAGTTTTAGGCTTTGTTTAAGTGTTTTGGGTTGTTAGGTGTGTTATGGTTGTTATTAGGAAATGAGAATGAATTTTAAAAGGGTTTTAATGTTGGTTTGAATTGTTGACTTTGGGGGAGAGAGAGAGAGGGAAAGCATGGGGCAACATGGCTCATGCCATGCTCATTTAATGAGGGAAGAGAAGAGAATGGGAGGGGTTTTTGGTTTTCCCTCATTTCTCACTCCTCACTCACTTTTCTCTTCTTTCTCTCACTCTCAAACACACACACACACTCACCTGCAGCAGAGCAAGGCAGCAGCAGCAGCTCCAACACCAGCAACATCATCATCAGCAGCAGCAGCTCCAACACCAGCATCATCATCATCATCAGCAACAGCTGCAGAAGCAAGCGGCAGTAGCAGCAACTGTAGCAACAGGAGCTCCAGCAACCTATAGAAGCTCTTCTCCACTTCTTCACCTTCTCTCTAGGGTCCTATTAGGTATATTTCCTTAACCCAATTTCCTAGTTTGCTTAGCTTGTATGGTTTAGTGTCGGTTTGTGTTAAATTGTTAGTTTAGTGCTAGATTGTGGTGTTCATGTGGAACTTTGATTAATTTATGATTGAGTGGGTAAACCTAGCCTATTTTAGTGTCAATAGGGTCACTTCAACTGAGAAATAACCCAGGTTTCACTAAAATACCATAGGGTTTGCTTGTGTGCAAAATATCGTATTTTGGCGTCGTTTTATGACATCTGTGATCTGCTTTCGTCCCGGACCCTTCAGGGTAAAATTGAGCAAACTGGAGTATGTACACTAGGTATAGATACCACCACCAGAATACGAACCCACCATTCCCAATGCAGGCCGCCAATTTATTGATTCTGGCCGCAAATTGCTGCCAGGAAGGGGACAGGGGTGTTGGGGTCTTGTCTAGGGTTCTCTGCTGTGTTGTCTAGTGTCTTGATATGTATAGTTTTGTAATATTTTATCTGTAGGAAAATCTGGGACTATATATCGTATTTGGTGTCCGTTGTATTTGCGCGATACGCGCGATACATGAGTGAGTTCTGTGATCCAGCGTATCGCGGCGTGTCGCGATAGTTTTAAACGCATATACACACGTTCTAGCGTATCGTGCACACGCGCGTTTAGTTCGCATTGCGAGTTTCTCGTTTTGGTTCGATATCGCGTTTTGCGAGATATTTGGCTTATATATGATTTCCGTGTCTTATTTGCAGGTTTGCAGCCAGGAACTACGGACGCTACTACAGAGGGAGCAGATGGTAGGATACACCTAGCGTGGAGCATAGGTGAGTAGATTTAACATCTACAGGGGAATCGCCCGCATGGCGTTATGCGTCTGGGCTAGGATTCAAATACCTGTCGCACATTCTACGTTATTGTAGAATTGCGCCTTTACTTTATTTCCTTGATATAGTTATACTGTGACTAGCAGCCGTAGGACACTGCATATATTATTGACGGTTCATGTTGTACGAGCACGGATTGTATGCTACACACACACCGTCAATAATTGCCATGTCATACACAACCCCTTATAGATACTATTGCTTGTCACACATGACATCTAACTTACCGGTATACCTATAGTGTATCATACCTTTAGTGATAGGTACATTTACACCTTGCGATATAGCTACAGGTATACCTTTTACATATTTTACTTATACCGGGGGGATATATTACTCATATTCTTCTTATACCCAGGGGGGTATACAACATCAGTTCCTATAGGTAGATACCTATACATTGCTACACCTGTAAGTTACATACATATTCAGTTGCAATCATATATTTACCTTTACTGATGTTACTTAGTTGTACCTCATTGGTTTCGCATACATCTGGTTTTAGCTACATATTCTCATTTATATGCTCGCATTTCAGATATATCGCATATATTTATTCCTGGATTTGCGCATTGTTATTTGGATTTCACATGATGATTTCTGGATTTGGGAACCGCGGGAGTTCATGAAATTATGCATACATTGAAAAACCCGGTTTCCTTGATATGATATTTGTGCAGCCACCATGAGATTTATCGGTTCTGATTATATACTCCATACGAGGTGTGGTTGCCGTATGAGGGTACATAGTGGGGCCCGGTATGGTTCCCCTCGGCAAGAAGATTGATGGATGTTGCCGATTGAGCCTGGAGGCGGGCTAGTACCTACCGGTGACTGTACTAATGACTCGGCGGGGGTCATGGAGACACCGTTGGGAGTCATGCACGTATGCATACGTCGAAAGACGAGGGTCAGAGCTAGGCACTCGTGCTTTCGGGACAGCGTATGATACGTACCTATCAGGATTTCTGTGTCGATGCTTGGCACATTGTTTTCATGATATTTCTTTTAATACCTTTGTATATATAACAGGGGATTAGCCGTTGTTATATATACCCTTACACCAATATTAGTGGAATGGGACGCTAATATATGTGTATTGGCCCCCATTATATTTATTTCTGCAAATATATATATACCTTTAGGATGTTAGAAACTTACTTGAGATTCGACTTGAGATATAGATGATTCATTGAGATTGGATATTGGATATGAAAGAGATTGTTGATTGTACATTCGGGATATAGGAGATTACTCGATATTGTACATTGAGGAGATGTTGAGCTTATATGATGTGAGAGCCCAGTTTGGGGGCTGATTTGAGGAATTGTGGATTTGAGTGTCTTGATGGATTGTGATCCTGCCACGATGTCAGGTTTCCGTGGAAATGACATATTCCACCCTATACCTCACACTTATCTACTTTATGCACAGATTCATATATTGGAAGTACATGTTAGTGTACCCTTATGATAGTTGCATATTTACATTCCCACATCCCTATTGCATGGTTATTGCATATTATTGTTATGTTACTATTGCTTCACATATTGATTGTACCTGTTAGTGTACCCTTATGATAGTTGCATATTTACATTCCCACATCCCTATTGCATGGTTATTGCATATTATTGTCATGTTACTATTGCTTCACATATTGATTGTACCTGCTAGTGTACTTTCCTTTATTCAACATTTGCATGATATGTTATTACTGTAATCGCATATCTTAGATTCATGCTGTACGTGCATTCCTGCGATTACCTGCATATGTTATCTACTATTCACGAGTTGGCAACTCACCCCCGTTGTGCCACAGGTGTTTCAGGTTGTTCCCCAGAGTAGTCGAGGCAGGCTATTCCGCTTTTCAGCTATCATCTTTTACTACAGATACCGCATCAGCTCACAGTACTACTTTGCTTAGGTGGGTTTTGGTGGTTATCTGTATTTTGTATTGTACATTCGTTGTATCTTGTACTCTCCATCTAGTATTATGTTGTTGACTTAGAAACTTGGTGAGGACGTTACTGTATATTATTTGTGGGTTTGTTGTCTTTTATATACAGCTTTCTCTCTAATGTCTTTACTTCTTCGCTATAGCTTCATATTTTTGTGTTGTATTCATCTTGGGTTAGTTTTTACAAAAAAAGGGATGTTGCCAAAATTTTAAAGAAATAAAGTAGGATTTTTAAAGAATTTGGGTTGCGATATCAAATGTTTCAAAAACTTTGTCACGACCCGAAAGTACGGAATATGACCGGCACTTAAACTACGAACGTCTCGAGACGTACGTAATCTAAGCAAACCGATAACCCAGAAATCCAAACCAAGAAAAGTAGTAGAGTGCAGTAAAAACCAACTTAAAGCAAGTAATTTCAATAGCATAAGCCGAATTATGCGGTTTTTAAAACATCAAAAATTTAGTGAAAATTTCGGCAGAGTCTCCTTTGTAAATACTGGCCCCCAAACGGGATACAACATGAATAGTATACGAAATGAAGAAAAAGGCATCCCTAAGCGGGAGCTAGCTCTTCGTCAATCGACGGTCACAACCACACAAGCAATATAATATACAACGCCAACGGCGAGGATCAAAACTCAAAAGGAAACTCAAAACCACCAGAATAAAACGAGCGACTCTACGGTCGAAAGAATAAACAACACTGGTCTCTATCTCAATAAATACATGTTTGGTTGATGGAATTTACTAGATACAACGGGATAATATTATACAAGGTAATATGATGGGTACGATACAAGAAAAACCCACCTACTAGCAAGTCACCCGAATGAAACTGAGCCCGCAAAGCCGTAATGAAACCTGTACGGCAAACCTGCAAGAAACTGGGGCACAACGGGGGTGAGTTGCCAACTCGTGAATAGAAAAAAATATCTACGCACAGAAATCGCATAAATAACGCAACCTAGGTCAATGATCATAATATATCCTCAAATATATGAATAACACGTAGCCTATAACAAGGCTAGGGTAAATATCTAACCCGAGTGTCAACTCATGTGCCCGTGTCAGTGCCTTAGATAGCAATATATCATATGAGTGAGGTATGAATGCATGAAAATAGAATACATGTAAATGAAGAAACTGTTTTCATAAATTAGTGAGATTTCTATACTTTTAAAGTGAGGTATCATAAATGAAATCAGTATCAACCGTGTCTAGCATCGACACAAAACATAAATCTCACTGTCTCGAAATATCAATGTCTCAATCTCAATATCTAGGGCGCAGTCAGTCCAGACCGGCCCCTACCATCCATCTCAAGACCACGACGGTATCCTCCGGATATCCGACGCGTCGGGTAATATCACCGGTAGGTAATCTGTCCCCTGCCAGGCTCAACGTCAACACCACATTCATCTTACCCCGGGGTACCATACCGGGTCCACCATGTACCCGAAACGGTTCCTCCACTCCTCGAATCGGGTCTCGAAATCTATCAGCAAACTCATGGTGGACGATTCATACATCATAAGAAAACCGCACTTTTTCTTTTAAAAGAGAGAAAAGGTTTATTTATGTTTTTTTTTTGGCGGTTTTCCTCCAAATCCAGAAAATCTCATGGAAATCCGAATCCAAAACCTCAATAACACGTAAAATAGTGAATATATGCATGAGAATCCATGAATGCGGCATAACGATGAATAACAGTATGTATGAAGTAGCAGGTAATAACTACAATGTCTAAACTAAGATATAAGGCAAGTGCACAAATATCATGTCTAACTATTAGTTAACAGACTATGTCAAGTAATAATATTTTCTAAGGTGTACGTGACATGGCAATTACCGATGAAGATGTGTGTGAGCCGGCAAATAAGTGTACGTGGTACATACGCATCATCGGTAATGGTGCTGGTGTCCTAACAGCATGATGTCAACAATGCAATATGAAATAACAATGTAAATATGCGATGCGGAGCGAGCAACCAAAATGAGCGGGAGCTAAAAACTAGACGCAACTATAACTAATCTGCATTAATCTAATATAAGTCCTACAATTGGTGCTATTTGAAATAACACGAACCGCGGGGTTTTGAAAATAGGGCTACGGTGGTTTTTAAGAAAGGATACGTCTTTTGAAATATCCGTAGATCCCTTGACCTATCTTTTAAAATACCCACGATCCGCTAGTTTTGAAATAGGTAGGAGTCTAATCTAATCTAACAACTACACAAAACTATACGGCTGAACTAACAAGCTGATCTACAGGTAAGGAAACCGCCTATCATCTGAGTCGATACATATACATACCTGTATATATACAGTCGGTGATCCCGCCTCAATAATATCATATCCATAACCAGACATTCCAAGTGAAGTGTGCGGATCAATCATCAAAATATAGCTCGTACGTAAATCCGTCGTACGGCATCCCCAAATCTGGGTACGGTCAATATCACATTCATTATACTATTCATCTGATATCCTCTTTATCAAGTATCATGATCGGGGTACTGATCTACGTCTAGTACAATATTGATACCATCAATGTATGCATGCATGTATGTGAGACACTACGTCAAGGACCCGCAACAACATCATGTCGTATCTCAAATACGAACCCTGCTATATCACCGATCTCACGGCCTCAAATCAAATCTCATCGACTCATCATAAATCCCAAGTACTATCATCCTCAATCCGTATGTGAACACATAGTCCCATACCCATGTGAACACATAACTATATAATCCCGTATAAGCACAAATGAAGGAAGAAAGTATGCAAGTATGGGTTGGTGTGTGCATGTGTAATGCGACCACTACTCTAGGGTTTCGCGACACTAAATCATCCAAGAACACCAAATATCTATATCATCGATAATATCAAACAAATTATAGTCAAAATATATATATGTGTGTGTATACGTATTCGTATACATCAACACGAACTGCGGGGGTGCTATACGCCATCCACCCGACTTCTCCCCGTAGATATAAATCTACTCACCTGGTCCTCGCTCGCCGGTGCCGACGTCGCCACGCCCTTACTTGTCGTCTCGAAGTCCACATGGGTACCTACATATCATAACGCACCGTATCGCATTATACTCCGACTCATGAACAAAACGACACATGAAACCCATATAGGTCAAAACCTATGGTTGCTTTCACAAATCAACCCAAAAACCCTCGACGTTGGCGTACCAACATCAAACCATCGAGGAAACCCAAACACACCAATTGTGATTTCAAAACTCACTAATTATATAAGAAATAGGGTTTAGTTTCATCAAAACCATAAAATTAAACAATTCGTTTTATTTTCCAAAATCCTAGTTAGCACAAATTCCCATTTCGGTTCAAAACTTGATGTTTTACCCAAACTAAATATTTTGACGATTCTAATGGCCAAAATACTCACTTAATATCATAATTAGGTCATACAAATCACCTCCATATTTTTAATCTCACGAATTAGCATTAACTCAAAATTCAAGTTTGCAACAAATATCGATTTTAACACTTTTCAAAGTAAAATTCACAATTTATCAATTAAGCACGGTTTTGCATGATCAAAGTCGCTAAACAACAAATTAAAATGCTAATAAAGTCATCAAAACCTTAATTACATTTTAAATCACAATTTATATGTATTTCACTAAAACCTAGTTTGCAAATTACATAATTAATACAAATTTAAATTTAGCAAAGATATAAACCACCAACTAGATTAGTTTTAGAATAACAACATGTTAAACTACACAATTTTCCCATGATCAATTATAAGAACCCCAACTTAAATTCACAACCCTAATCTAGAATTTTCCAAACCCTCACTTAATAATTTCAACTTGAAATTAGAAACCAAATTAACATTTAACTACTTTAGCTTATTAAAAAAAAAACTAACACATTAACCATTAGATAAGATTATACCTCACAATTTGTAGATCTATCTTGCAAGAATTTTAGCCTCCAAACTTGCTTCCATGCTCCAAGATCCACACTAGATTGGTTAAAGAATAATGGGTAATTGTTGGATTTGGGATTTAAGAGGTTTTAATTTGATTTTTTCTTGAATTTTTTTGAGCACTTTGTGTTGGAAATGAAGTGGAAAGATTTTGGGGCTGATCAAGGAGGGTCTCGGCCAGATATTGAGGGGGGGGGGGAGGAGAGAGAGGGAGGTAGAGAAAGTGGGGTGAAGTCAAAGTCAAAGTAAGGTCAAGAGTCCATCTAATTCACCCATTTTCTTTTCCTTTCATTCATATCTTTTCCTTTGAAAATCAAGTGGGGAAAACTATGGTGGCTGCTGAATTCAGCCAAGGGGAGGAGTAAGTGGGTGTGTGTGGGTGTGGGTACGGGTGTGGGGTGATGAAAAATGATAAATACAATACCCCAAACATCCATTTACGCTAAAAAAAGCCTTTTTTCTTTAATAATTTCTAAACCGTTTTGGCAAATAATTTCGTTCCAAAAACCACATGATAAAATTTTATTTAATGTTTTATGATGCACAAAATTTGTTTCAACTCATTCCAATTTGTAATTTTCCCTAATTAAATGTATTAGTGACGGCTTAAATAATAATAAAATAATATTTTTTTCAGAAAATTTGAAATTTCACCAGCGGCTCAATAAACACCGAATAATAGCAATTACATAGCTAGAATATGTATATTTAATTTTTATAATAAGATATTTGTATTTTGACTTTTTACAGAAAACCCCCTTATTTTACCGATTTTTTCGAAATTTCACCGAAACGATTTTCAAAACGTTACAATCTTCCCCCCTTAAAGAAATTCGGTCCCCGAATTTAAATTCAAACTCCCCCAAATACATAAACATCTAAGAAAACCATCAAGTCGTTGGGGCTCCGAAATTGTAAATACATAAAAACAAATCGTAGCGCAGCGCATGCGCTTGAAAAATGAGTATATAACTCAAATCAAAACTCCGTCAAGCATCCCGCAATCATCGGAGTCATGGAGAAGACATCAATGCCAAATCTAAATCAAACCAATATGATATAACTCGAAACTATACATGTAAACATCGAATCTATATCTGTAAATATCTGAAGGAAATGCATGCCAAATCTCTTTAAGTCGCTATGCAACGCGTATAACACTGCACAGTGGCGGACGTCTTATCATAAGAAAATAACTATATACATATATACCTTTGTTTGAAATGTACGTTCCGCCGTTTTGGAAACAATTTAGAAGGGTCTCCTTATTTTAAACATTTCGTGTCATATCTGACACGTAGATAAATACTGAGGCTATAGCTCGCTTTTTGGAAATCCCTTCAATAACTATCAATGCATGCAAAAATATATTCAGGTACTGTCCTCTGACTAGTCCTGCTCAGTACGAAAACACATAGCAATATCATAAAAACGTAATGCTCTATAAGAAATCAATCCCAAAATATGCACATGAATACTACGTACGTCTGGTGCGCACGGAAATCAAAATCCATGAATGTGCCATACATGCGCACAGAAACACCATCTAAGTGCATCGGGTGTGCACGAAACATCTGTCGTAGGCAACATGTGTGCCTGACAGCAAAATCGGGTGCATCTGACATGCACGAAAAATTCTCAATTTAGTGCCTCTGGCGTGCACCAAAATCACCCTTCGAAACATGCGCCCAACATGCGCGAAACTCCAAATCAGGTGCATCCATCGTGCACGAAATCATGAAATCCAATCTCAAGCACCGAACGTGCGCAAAATCAATCAGGTGCACAAGGTGCACAAAACAAATATCGAGTATCACAGTCGAAATTGAAGTCCAGTGCATCTAAGTGCACAAAAGGCGTATCACTGCACTGCACGCATATATAAACTATACAGAGTGCAGGAACGAAATCGTGTGCATGCATACGCACAAAACCAACTCAACTGTTTAAAACCGTAAAATCATAAACATGTGAAACTAAAGCATGAAAACGATATCAAGTGCAACACTGTGCAAAGATCGTAAATCCTCAATCATCAAAATCAAATCATACGAATAAATCACCCAAAACATCGTAACCAATAATGGCGGAATAGTACTGCTCAAGCGCATCCTCTAAGAATCTCGGCCAACTGTCACGGTCCCTAGTGGGACGTCTCGTCGATGATCATGAACTCTGTCCTGCTGGTGTGCGTAACCATGACCATTCCTGGGTCAGGGTCTTCACTGTGAATTACCAATCTTTCGGTCCATCGGCTCATCGGCCCTGTCGGGTGTGCTAACGGGGATGATCCAGTTCTGGTACGTCTTTTGTTATCTCCCGGTCAATCATCATGACCACTCGTAAGATAGCATATCACTGGCGTCGTCCTCTGGCTCTCTGAATGTACCTGACACATCTGATCCTGGGTGCAAGTATCATTGCAGCAGTGTCCTGAAAGGAATCCTGCTTACGGTCTCTTCCATGTCTCGTCTCTGCCAACTGTCCAGAAGTTATTGTCCTTTCCTATATCTGCATCTTGCTCTGGAACGACTGCATACTCATCGCGACTCCTTCTGGAAGGTAAGGCCAAGTACCATGCCTCGGCATGCGCATCGCATCTCTGATGTCGGCGGAGTGGAACGTCATCTCATCTAGATCTGGTACGAACCTCCTACTTCACTTTTCTCTAATGTCGTCTGCTTTGGACTCGTCTCGTCATGGCTGCATGGACTGAGCTCCAACGACTATCCTCGTATCTGGAGTCTCCCAAGAATGCATCTCACCACCTAGCATCCGAATTAAGTCGAGCCATCTGATCGAGTCGTCAAAACCTCATAATCCCCCAAGAGCTCAACATCTTGGGCACAGTTTAATAGTATCGAGTACATACCACAGCATCGGTGGTCCAGCCGTAGAAGGGCAAACCCAAGCCTCACTAATGGCGCCGTAGAACTGCCGCAAACCCGAAGGTTCAAAGGCTTTCACACGGTCATTAAGTCGAGTTAGGGTTTCATTCTTCTAGAGGGACCATAGAATTGCCTGCATGTCTTTCCGAATACTTTAAACTTGGAATAATAGGTTTCTGACATTCGATCGTCTCTGTCAACTCCCAACGTCTCCGCGTGAAGTCGTCTCTAGCTGGAATCAATCTATCCGATGACCTCGCATCGGGTTAAGCGAACGAACCACCTGTCCTAGTCATTCATCCTCGATGACTAGCGACCTTCTATCATCTCTTAGTACAACTTATACTGCAATAGCTCCAACATCTGGGGCGATATCTCGTCGTTCGCAGCAATAACTGGCTCACTCGTCTGCATGCTGAACCGTGCCTCAATCATTGGTTCAATCCTCTAGTGTCGATCAGCACCTCCGAGTAACCTCATAAAGGCGATCCGCCTAACGCTCGTGGCGCGGAAACACAGTAAAAAGACACATCTCTGCAATCGTGTGTCGCCGGAATTTCGCCCTGGTCAGTCCTCGTTCGTGACGAGCTTGTGCTGACCGCAACTCTAGCCGTAGCTCTCCCTGCCTGTAACCGTAGCAGTAAAACCAAACTGGTACCGATGAGGCTAGATCAGGAAGGAATACAATACTGAACAAGGAAATGTACATCCTAAGGCTTCATAAGTGGAGTGGCGTGTCGTAAATATGCCGCGGAACATACCAACGGTACGTCACTCTACTTTAGTCACCTATTCCATCAACCAAGGGTAATCCTACGCTCCGAAGGTTAAAACCTGGTTTTGATACCAACTTTGTCACGACCCGAAAGTACGGAATATGACCGGCAATTAAACTACGAACGTCTCGAGACGTACGTAATCTAAGCAAACCGAAAACCCAGAAATCCAAACCAAGAAAAGTAGTAGAGTGCAGGAAAAACCAACTTAAAGCAAGTAATTTCAATAGCATAAGCCGAATTATGCGGTTTTTAACACATCAAAAATTTAGTGAAAATTTCGGCAGAGTCTCCTTTGTAAATACTGGCCCCCAAACGGGATACAACATGAATAGTATACGAAATCAAGAAAAAGGCATCCCCAAGCGGGAGCTAGCTCTTCGTCAATCGACGGTCACAACCACACAAGCAATATAATATACAACGCCAACGGCGAGGATCAAAACTCAAAAGGAAACTCAAAACCACCAGAATAAAACGAGCGACTCTACGGTCGAAAGAATAAACAACACTGGTCTCTATCTCAATAAATACATATTTGGTTGATGGAATTTACTAGATACAACGGAATAATATTATACAAGGTAATATGATGGGTACGATACAAGAAAAACCCACCGACTAGCAAGTCACCCGAATGAAACTGAGCCCGCAAAGCCGTAATGAAACCTGTACGGCAAACCTGCAAGAAACTGGGGCACAACGGGGGTGAGTTGCCAACTCGTGAATAGAAAAAAATATCTACGCACAAAAATCGCATAAATAACGCAACCTAGGTCAATGATCATAATATATCCTCAAATATATGAATAACACGTAGCCTATAACAAGGCTAGGGTAAATATCTAACCCGAGTGTAAACTCATGTGCCCGTGTCAGTGCCTCAGGTAGAAATATATCATATGAGTGAGGTATGAATGCATGAAAATAGAATACATGTAAATGAAGAAACTGTTTTCATAAATTAGTGAGATTTCTATACTTTTAAAGTGAGGTATCATAAATGAAATCAGTATCAACCGTGTCTAGCATCGACACAAAACATAAATCTCACTGTCTCGAAATATCAATGTCTCAATCTCAATATCTAGGGCGCCGTCAGTCCAGACCGGCCCCTACCATCCATCTCAAGACCACGACGGTATCCTCTGGATATCCAACGCGTCGGGTAATATCACCGGTAGGTAATCTATCCCCTGCCAGGCTCAACGTCAACACCACATTCATCTTGCCCCGGGGTACCATACCGGGTCCACCATGTACCCGAAACGGTTCCTCCACTCCTCGAATCGGGTCTCGAAATCCATCAGCAAACTCATGGTGGACGATTCATACATCATAGGAAAACCGCACTTTTTCTTTTAAAAGAGAGAAAAGGTTTATTTATGTTTTTTTTAGGCGGTTTTCCTCCAAATCCAGAAAATCTCATAGAAATCCGAATCCAAAACCTTAATAACACGTAAAATAGTGAATATATGCATGAGAATCCATGAATGCGGCATAACGATGAATAACAGTATGCATGAAGTAGTAGGTAATAACTACAATGTCTAAACTAAGATATAAGGCAAGTACACTAATATCATGTCTAACTATTAGCTAACAGGCTATGTCAAGCAATAATATTTTCTAAGGTGTACGTGACATGGCAATTACCAATGAAGATGTGTGTGAGCCGGCAAATAAGTGTACGTGGTACATACGCATCATCGGTAATGGTGCTGGTGTCCTAACAGCATGATGTCAACAATGCAATATGAAATAACAATGTAAATATGCGATGCGGAGCGACCAAACAAAATGAGCGGGAGCTAAAAACTAGACGCAACTATAACTAATCTACATTAATCTAATATAAGTCCTATAATTGGTGCCATTTGAAATAACACGAACCGCGGGGTTTTGAAAATAGGGCTACGGTGGTTTTTAAGAAAGGATACGTCTTTTGAAATATCCGTAGATCCCTTGACCTGTCTTTTAAATTACCCACGATCCGCTAGTTTTGAAATAGGTAGGAGTCTAATCTAATCTAACAACTACACTAAACTATACGGCTGAACTAACAAGCTGATCTACAGGTAAGGAAACAGCCTATCATCTGAGTCGATACATATACATACCTGTATATATACAGTCGGTGATCCCGACTCAATAATATCATATCCATAACCAGACATCCCAAGTGAAGAGTGCGGATCAATCATCAAAATATAGCTCGTACGTAAATCCGTCGTACGGCATCCCCAAATCTGGGTACGGTCAATATCACATTCATTATACTATTCATTTGATATCCTCTTTATCAAGTATCATGATCGGGGTACTGATCTACGTCTAGTACAATATTGATACCATCAATGTATGCATGCATGTATGTGAGACACTACGTCAAGGACCCGCAACAACATCATGTCGTATCTCAAATACGAACCCTGCTATATCACCGATCTCACGGCCTCAAATCAAATCTCATCGACTCATCATAAATCCCAAGTACTATCATCCTCAATCCGTATGTGAACACATAATCCCATACCCAAATGAACACATAACTATATAATCCCGTATAAGCACAAATGAAGGAAGAAAGTATGCAAGTATGAGTTGGTGTGTGCATGTGTAGTGCGACCACTACTCTAGGGTTTCGCGACACTAAATCATCCAAGAACACCAAATATCTATATCATCGATAATATCAAACAAATTATAGACAAAAAATATATATATATATATATGTGTGTATACGTATTCGTATACATCACCACGAACTGCGGGGGTGCTATACGCCATCCACCCGACTTCTCCCCGTAGATATAAATCTACTCACCTGGTCCTCGCTCGCCGGTGCCGACGTCGCCACGCCCTTACTTGTCGTCTCGAAGTCCACATGGGTACCTACATATCATAACGCACCGTATCGCATTATACTCCAACTCATGAACAAAACGACACATGAAACCCTTATAGGTCAAAACCTATGGTTGCTTTCACAAATCAACCTAAAAACCCTCGACGTCGGCGTACCAACGTCAAACCATCGAGGAAACCCAAACACACCAATCGTGATTTCAAAACTCACTAATTATATAAGAAATAGGGTTTAGTTTCATCAAAACCATAAAATTAAATAATTCGTTTTATTTTCCAAAAACCTAGTTAGCACAAATTCCCATTTCGGTTCAAAACTTGATGTTTTACCCAAACTAAATATTTTGACGATTCTAATGGCCAAAATGCTCACTTAATATCATAATTAGGTAATACAAATCACCTCCATATTTTTAATCTCACGAATTAGCATTAACTCAAAATTCAAGTTTGCAACAAATATCGATTTTAACACTTTTCAAAGTAAAATTCACAATTTATCACTTAAGCACGGTTTTGCATGATCAAAGTCGCTAAACAACAAATTAAAATGCTAATAAAGTCATCAAAACCTTAATTACATTTTAAATCATAATTTATATGTATTTCACTAAAACCTAGTTTGCAAATTACATAATTAATACAAATTTAAATTTAACAAAGATATAAACCACCAACTAGATTAGTTTTTGCATAACAACATGTTAAACTACACAATTTTCCCATGATCAATTATAAGAACCCCAACTTAAATTCACAACCCTAATCTAGAATTTTCCAAACCCTCACTTAATAATTTCAACTTGAAATTAGAAACCAAATTAACATTTAACTACTTTAGCTTATGAAAAAAAAAAACTAACACATTAACCATTAGATAAGATTATACCTCACAATTTGTAGATCTATCTTGCAAGAATTTTAGCCTCCAAACTTGCTTCCATGCTCTAAGATCCACACTAGATTAGTTAAAGAATAATGGGTAATTGTTGGATTTGGGATTTAAGAGGTTTTAATTTGATTTTTTCTTGAATTTTTTTGAGCACTTCGTGTTGGAAATGAAGTGGAAAGATTTTGGGGCTGATCAAGGAGGTTCTCGGCCAGATATTGAGGGGGGGGGGGGGGGGAGGAGAGAGAGGGAGGTAGAGAAAGTGGGGTGAAGTCAAAGTCAAAGTAAGGTCAAGAGTCCATCTAATTCACCCATTTTCTTTTCTTTTCATTCATATCTTTTCCTTTGAAAATCAAGTGGGGAAAACTATGGTGGCTGCTGAATTCAGCCATGGGGAGGAGTAAGTGGGGGTGTGTGGGTGTGGGTACGGGTGTGGGGTGATGAAAAATGATAAATACAATACCCCAAATATCCATTTACGCTAAAAAAAAACCTTTTTTCTTTAATAATTTCTAAACCGTTTTGGCATATAATTTCGTTCCAAAAACCACATGATAAAATTTTATTTAATGTTTTATGATGCACAAAATTTGTTTCAACTCATTCCAATTTGTAATTTTCCCTAATTAAATGTATTAGTGACGGCTTAAATAATAATAAAATAATATTTTTTTCAGAAAATTTGAAATTTCACCAGCGGCTCAATAAACACCAAATAATAGCAATTACATAGCTAGAATATGTATATTTAATTTTTATAATAAGATATTTGTATTTTGACTTTTTACAGAAAACCCCCTTATTTTACCGATTTTTTCGAAATTTCACCGAAACGATTTTCAAAACGTTACAATCTTCCCCCCTTAAAGAAATTCGGTCCCCGAATTTAAATTCAAACTCCCCCAAATACTAAAACATCTAAGAAAACCATCAAGTCGTCGGGGCTCCGAAATTGTAAATACATAAAACAATTCGTAGCGCAGCGCATGCGCTTGAAAAATGAGTATATAACTCAAATCAAAACTCCGTCAAGCATCCCGCAATCATCGGAGTCATGGAGAAGACATCAATGCCAAATCTAAATGAAACCAATATGATATAACTCGAAACTATACATGTAAACATCGAATCTATATCTGTAAGTATCTGAAGGAAATGCATGCCAAATCTCTTTAAGTCGCTGTGCAACGCGTATAACACTGCACAGTGGAGGACGTCTTATCATAAGAAAATAACTATATACAAATATACCTTTGTTTGAAATGTATGTTCCGCCGTTTTGGAAACAATTTAGAAGGGTCTCCTTGTTTTAAACATTTCGTGTCATATCAGACACGTAGATAAATACTGAGGCTATAGCTCGCTTTTTGGAAATCCCTTCAATAACTATCAATGCATGCAAAAATATATTCAGGTACTGTCCTCTGACTAGTCCTGCTCAGTACGAAAACACATAGCAATATCATAAAAACGTAATGCTCTATAAGAAATCAATCCCAAAATATGCACATGAATACTACGTACGTCTGGTGCACACGGAAATCATAATTTTCCATATTTTTATGGTTTAGATTTCTGGGTTTTGGCTTTCTTTTACTGCGTTACGACTTTTGGCGTTGCGTAGTATTAGGGCCGTCACGGGCAAATTTTGGGTCATGACTTGTATATTATTTACTTTTCCGCATTAGGTTAGACCCAAGGCGGGGAGCACAAGTAACCGGGTTCTAGGGTCTAGTGGGAGACCATCTAGAGGAGTCGAGTCCAGGTCTCCTAACTCTAGAATTGGTAGGGTTACTTGCCGCTCTCGTAGGGGTCTATGGGTGTGGGATTGGCTATTCATCAAGATCGTGGAATCCGTGTTTTATACAGGCTCAAAATAAAACACGGACGTCGTAATATATCCAATATTTCATATGATGTTTTCTGCTGCGTTATCTGTGATGTGATCATGTGATATGTTCAGATAGATACTGTATATAGTATATATGATATATTGTATAGACGTTGCTTATGTTTTACACCCACGCTAGCCCTGCCCTGCTCTGCCGTTAGTTACCTAACCAAATGGTGCAGACGGGACATTGAGGCGAATGCGGATGGGATAAGTGTACGTTGTATTTATCTGTGATGTTTAGGTGGACTTAAATGATGGGACATTCATTAATGAGATTAATGAAAGAAAATAAACCTAAATGATGTTGTGGAATCGAATTTCAAAAATCAGGTAGCTCTAGTTGTTGCTTTGCATAGCGGTGTTCCTTGTGAACATCCAGCACCTTATTCGATAAGGAAAGAGCCGAGATCCCTTCACCGGGAATGACCTCTTTAGCAATAACTAGCAGATGCTACAACCTTCGGTTTGTCTTTTGATTGCTTTTATAGTTCTTGCTTTGCATAGTGGTATTGTGAATATCCTGCACCTCATTCGACGAGGAAAGAGCCGAGATCCCTTCACCGGGAGTGACCTCTTTAGCGAAACTAGTAAAAGCCTAAAAAACACTCCATTTAAAACCATTTGATTCTGCAGCGAGATCAAGTTCAAAGCGTTAAAGGTTTTCTTAAAAACCATTCGCAACCCTCTGTCATTTTAGGAAGTAGAGTACTTAGTATTCGTGCTGTGTTTGTTAACCATAGTCAAGGCACAGTGTACGGTAGCTAAGTGATGTCTTCCTACACCGCATATGATGCGATTAGTTAGGACAGTTGCGTGACTTTGTTGACCTTAGTTAAGGGTCATGTGGGTGGGTCTAATTAATCATGAAACGACGGGTAGAACTTGACTAGTGCTTATGATTTGTTGACCAAAGTTAAGGTCATAAGTGCTAGGGGTAAAAAACCTTTATCGGGAGTTTCAAGTGTTGAAATTTGCAATGAGATTGCATACCTTCTATGAGATAGTTGGATCCCGATACCCACTGCGAGTAATTGTTACTCCTGGGAGAGTTTTGCACTTTGCAATTAGCCGATCAAGTAGGTGTCTAGAAAGGTGTCAACGGGGTTATGCCCCTGGGAAAACGAGGTTTATTTTAATTAGGTCCGTGCGAAAGCACGGGGAACCTCCCTCAAAGTACCGGCACTGGCCTGGCTGAAAGATTGGCGAACTTGTAGAGTGTAATTAATCCCGGCTAGTCTTTCCTTTTAGGGTTTGAAGGAAGATTTAATAGAAATAGTGGGAGCCATCTTGATTAGATAAAATATATAACCAATCTAATCTTGCAAGAGCGCACGCAGAGTGTTTTCTTCTCTCTCTCCAGGTAGCGACCATGTCACGCCTTAATCAAGATAATAATATGGATGTATTGACCGAACCCGCTTATTATACTGAGCTGGGAAACGTTGGTCCCGCTCCAACTTATAATTGTTATAAGACCGAGAAGGAAATTGGGGAATACCAGATTTCCCATGCTGCCCAAACGAAGAAAGTGCATGATGATGCATCTTTTTCGGGTATGTTTATTACATAGAATTGTTTCTCAGTATTCTTTACGTCCTGGGTATGAGATACCGGATCAGGATCCCGCAAATGTAATCTGTTACATGGGCTACAGAAAGGTAGAGAACCGAGAACGGGTGATAAGTTTCATGAGACAGAAAATGGTGCAAGTGTTGCAGCCAAGTCTATTGGTCACTATCACCCTGTATTACCAGAATACATTGATTCTGAACGAATGTTATTAGATACCGAACCTGATATACAATATCATATCAGTCTCTTTATTAGTAAAAAAAGGATATAATTTTGTATTGTTGGATAATGTTTTGAACATTTCCTATATCAAGAGTTGATCGGTTCAGGCACGTTATCTAAAAGCATTGACGTTCTAAATCAAACTACAGTTCTTAATGTACAGAACACACACAAGAGGAAGAGTTCAGAAATGAACGAATTCTTCTTAAGGCATTATAGACTAGGTCATATCAATGCGACCCGACTAGCTAAGTTACATTTAGATGCATATTTAAATTAGTTTAAAATTTACATCTTATGAAACATGCCAGTCATGTCACAAAGATAAGATGGCCATAGCTCCGTTTACTGGAAACAGAGAAAGAGTTAGTGAACTCTTGGGACTGATACATAGTATGTATGAAGGTCCCCGGTCTACATATGCCAGGACTGGTTCTTTGTACTTCACTATATTCACTGATGATCTCTCTAGATTCAGACATATGTTCCTGTTGAAATACAAGTCCGAAACTTTTGAGATAATCACCGAATATAAGTTAGAAGTAGAGAACCAAAACGGGTATAAGTATTATGTCCTTTGATGTGATCAGGGAGGAGAATACTTGAGCACGGGATTCCTGGACTATTCTATAGGAGAATAAGATTCTCTCTCAGCATTACTATACACCACAGCACGTCGGTATATCGGGGCGGAGCAATCACACCCTATGTGATATGGTGCACTCTATAATGAGTACTACTGAGTTTCCTATTTCCTTTTGGAGTTATGCACTTGAGAAGCTGTATACCTATTGAATGGGGTTCCAATCAAATCCATTGCATACCACTTCATATGTGATATGGAATGGGAAGAGCCCATATCTTAAGTTTGTTAAGATTTGGGGTTGTCCGGCCTATGTCTAAAAGCAAAATCCAGAAAAGCTCGTGGCAATGTCAGTTCTGTAGAAGTTTGTTGGATATCCTAAGCATTCGCAAGGGAATATCTTCTACCTAATAGAGGAACAAAATATGTTTCGTTTCTCAACATACCACCTTTGTGAAAGGGAATTTCTTATGAAGAAATTAGCACTACTACAAAGAAGGGTTGCCCCTACGGATTTGTACGTAGGGGCAACCCACTGCCCCTATGGATATATACGTAGGGGCGAAAAAATACCCCGTAGGTGCAAAGGCCGCAGGTGCAAGTTGAGGCCCTGAACGTGCCCCTACGGGCAAATTTTTGCCCCTACGGATTTATGGGCAGGTCCTGTTGCCCCTACGGATTAGTCCTTAGGGTATAAGATTTTTTATTATTTACGGTTTATTTTAATATATTACTTGTACCTACGGATATATCCGTAGGGGCATATACAACCCCCTACGGATATGTGTGTAGGTACTTCTCCGTAGGGGCACAATATCAGGATTCCTGATATTGTGCCCCTACGGATAACTCCGTAGGGAATTGGCAGTGGCCCCTACGGACATAACCGTAGGGGCTTTCCCAACCCCCTGGCACTGAGATCAGGGAGGAAATATCAGTTTCTGCTGATATTGTGCCCCTACGGATATATCCGTAGGGGCAACATGTGTGCCTACGGATTAATCCGTAGGTACATATTGTTTGTATTTTTTTTTTAAAAAATGGGCTGCTTGATTTTTTCCCGCCCTGTGCACAATAATATATACATCAATCAAATCATATATTGCAGTATTCAAAATCATATCTCACGCATATATATAATATACAAAAGAAACCCAAAAACTGAATATAATATAAATACAAACCAATATCAATATCGTTTCAAAATGTAGTACAATGTGTATGATATAAATAAATACATGTTTCAAAAAATAAGAACAAAATCTACCCTAGCGAGGTCCAGCTCTGAATAACGATATAATAACGCGCGCCTGCTCCTCAGTCAATAAACTGTGCAATTCGTCGCGAACGGGAGTCTGAGCGGCATGTGGAGCTGGACCTGTGGTCTGCGCAGCTGCCGTCGAGGTAGTCGCTTGCGGAGCCGCGGCTGCGGGAGTCTGAGTGGGCGGTGGAGCTACAGGAGCTGTCTGCGGAACCGCAGCCGATGTAGTGGCTTGCGGAGCCGCAGCTGAAGGAGATGCATGTGGAGGCTCGGCCGATCCACCCTGTCGCGTCTGGACATAACGTGTGTAAGAAGCGTGTAAGAACTGTGTATTATTCGAATTCGTATCATTATTAAGTTATTTCGAAAGCCTGTTTGGATATCTAGTTTGGTAAAGCGTTGTATATTTTAATTACATATGTATGTATGATTAATCAAACCTAATTCTAAAATCAAATTGCTCAAGCTACGTACTAATTATGGATATGTTGATATGTATATAATATGAAATGATATTTTACTATAAAGTAGTATACATACCAGCATCTTCTTCAACTCCTGAACGCTGGCCCTCAAGCTATCTAGTTCCTGATGGACATGCCGGTCACTGCAGACGTAGGAAGTAACCGCCGGGGTGGAGTCCAACCTCATATGGGCCCTGCTAGGGCCCAATCCCCGGCCTCTCTCCCAACCTCCGTGATGCCCTCCGTGTGCGGCGTCCAGAACTGGGGTCAGCAACCTCGGATCGTTCTGTCCGGTAAAATCGATCCCCGAGGCCTGGGCCTGCTCAACCACCCGCTCCTACACCCATATTAAGCAGTAAAGTATAAGTATAAAATTTAAACTTGAACCTTCCAAAACTAAAATTTCAAATTTGGGTAGGAAAAATATTAACACTTACGCAGTACTCCTGGGTAGCGACGTCGAGATATCGAAGCTCGCCCGTGGCGGGATCTGTCGAGGTGCCGTGGACGGCAAGATATGCGGACAGCACGCTCGGTGTACCACCTGACGCCACGGTCCGAGATGTCTGCAATATTAGAAAGTAACTCTTAATATTAGAAATATTAGAGAATAACTCTTAATATTGCAGAATATTAGAGAATAACTCTTAATTTACCGATAACTCCATGGCTTGAGTAATGTTCCTCGAGCCACCTGTTCTCCGTATTCTGAGCGGCCTGTTTCTGCACAACGCATTAACATTTAGTTTTCTAATTAAGAAACACAAAGAAATAAATTATATCATAAATAATGATTTAAATTTAAAATACGTACCTGTTTGCATTGGGAGTCGAAATAAGCACACAATAGAGGCCATGTCTCTACGTCGACTCTCGCAAACGCCGGAGTAGATAGGAGGGCCGCTCTCTATGCCTCGGGGGTCGCCATCCACAGGGAGTAGCAGTCGGCCTTCAGCTCATTCCTGTTGTATCGGACCTTGGCCTGCATGTTCTTTATTAGGCCATTGTACAGAGCATGAAGGTCGAGCACCCTCCCCGGGTGATTAGGGTCGGCTACAGGCTGAAAATCGTAATCCAACTGAAAATACAAAAAAAAAAACATTGTTATTAGATTGCAAGTGTTAATAATAAATATATTGGATAGATCAAATGAAAATATATATTAATACATACCCGAGCCTGATCAAAGAAGAGGGCGAATGAGCGCTGGTGCTGCTCGCCCCACTCAATATGAAGTGGATAGTTCTTCACGATCCGGCTCTCGTCCCCCAAATACCGGCCGAACCTCTCGGCATGAGGACCGGTATAGCGATAGTCAAGGGTAAAAAATAGGGGGAATGCTGCCTCCCCCCTAGCTCTATCAGGCCCCAGCCTATGGGACTGGTTCGGGCCTCGAGTCCCCCTCTGGGGATGGAGAGGCCCTGCGTCTGCACGAAATATCAAGACAATCAATAATAAGACAAAGTTGTATTAGGAAATCAAGGTTAAACAAAAATTCAAGTGTGATATATACCTCCGGTGACTAGCGCACGAGCCTGGGCCCGAGCAGCAGCACGGGCGGGACGATAGTTCCTCCGGTGAGGAACAACCGGGGTCCCGGACCCGGACGCATCCCCTCCAACTATAAAATAAATATCGACGCTAAATTTACATGAAGTTAATATTTATTCTATAGAGCATATGTAAAATGAATAAATATTTTAAATTTATTCATACTAACCTGCAAACGATGCGGAGGGTATGGAAGCGGCAGGAGTGGCCCCTGTGGAAGGTGTGGACACACCACCTATAATTAGACAATTAAAAATAGATTATATAAGTAATTGCAAAAAGAATGTGTAGATCAATAATATAACGTTCTAAATCAATATGCATGCTCTACAGGATATATAAACATACCCGCAGGTGCGGTGGTGTCACCACCTACAGCTAGACAATAATAAAAATTGCTAAGTAAGAGCAAAAGGAATGTGTGTATTTATGATATAGCATTCTAAATCAATATACATACACTATATGATATATAAACATACCTGGAGGAGCGGGGGTGGCCTCTGTCCCAGATGTGGATGCATCATCAACAACTAGACAATCAAACATTGACAATATAAGTAATTTTGACATAAACATGCATGAATATCTGTAATATTACATTCAAAATGGATATGCGTGCAGTATACCTGGAGGTGTGGCCAAATCAACACGGAAGGAGGCATCCGAAGGGGTCTCCGATCTGGGTGCAAGACCGGCCCTCTGAAGCTCCCTACGGAGCTCTCCGGGCGGCAGAACCGCTCTGCCTCTGCCTCTGCCTCTGCCGCGGCTGGAGCTCCTGCCGCCCCTCACTGCTCCCGACATTGTCATCAAATCTAGATAAACGGTTCGTGGACGCATTAGACAATCATTAAAAGTATTGACTATATATGATCTAGAGCGTAAAATGTGAAGTAATAATATAACATTACTGATAACCTTTTTAGTTTCGTGGGCGCATCATACATATCTACTTGGATTTCATCGTCAATGTCATTTCTAACCCACGTAACTTCATGATCGGTCGAAGACAACCCGTCCTTCGAAACAGTCGGCCGGAGCACTTTAAGCCTTCTCTCTTCTTCGTCCTCATCGCTGTCCTCGTATTCTGGGACATCGTAGACATCTCTAGGTTTCCATCGGCATATAACACTCCACCCCGGATGCTTCAAACACTGTGAGTAGTATACTTGGAACGCTTGGTTCGGAAAGATAAACGGATCGTCCTGACTGTAAAATCGATGTGTGTTCACACTGGTCAATCCATATTCATCTTTCCAAGTCCCAAGACTGCTTCTCCACCTGTCCGTATCGGTTCGCGGATCATACCAAGTACACTGGAATATATAAAAGGGTTCTGATCGTCCGGGATAGTGGATGCCGAGTATACAATTTAAGTATCCATAGTAAATCACACCGTCCGATCCTACCGTCGCAATCCCACTATTCTGAGTGGTTCTAGATGTTTCTATGTCCTTAACTTCGAATTTGTATCCAAGGACACCAAATCCTTTGTAATATGCAACCTCCATACTAGGAAATTGAGCTAAACATCTTGAATCACTCTCAAATGATAAAGACAAGTTCGGATCGTGGATCTAACAAAACAAATTTTACGATAAATACATAACGATACAAGTTTAGATTAAAACTGATAGCAATAAAATGTAATTCGAATAACTTACATGCTCTGTGATCCAATCACAAAAATTATCCTGATGGTATTTTTCCAAACGTTCTTCGTTCCAATCAGGATGCCCCTCACGTAGCTCGTTAAAATGAGTTCTGTTTTCGATAAATAATTGTGACATTAATATTATGTCATTTCATACACACACAAACACAGATATAACAATTAATCCAAAAGAACTTACTCTCTAATTTGGTCAAGACATGCGCAATTTAGCAAGATAAACCGGTATATCTTGTTGATAAACATAGTGTCTACCCTCTTATACTCGGCTTTACCATATGGCCCGTCCTGAATTCTTCGTGGTCGGTTAAGTCTTGTCACAATGTTCTCGTCCAGATAGCGGGAACAAAATGTGGTTGCTTCATCAAGAAGATAACCTTGCATGATAGAACCCTCTGGTCGATTTTTATTGCGTATATACTTCTTAAGAGTGTAAAGGTACCTAATGAGAATATGTTGAATAAATAAACACGGGCATACAAGACAACAATAAATTTATAAATTGAGCGAAACGAAAAATTACACGTACCTTTCGACGGGATACATCCATCGATATTGTACCGGTCCGGCTAACTTCGCCTCAGTTGCAAGATGAACCGTCAAGTGTATTATGATATCGAAGAATGACGGTAGGAAAATACGCTCAAACTTGCAAAGTATCAACGCAATAGAATTTTCTAGTTTATCCAGCGTCGCAACCTCCAGTGTTTTAGCACACAACTCCCTGAAAAAACAACATAGGTCGTTGATTACTAGACCAACCGAGTCGGGGAGAGAAGTCCTGAGGGCTAATGGAAGAAGGTGCTCCACGATAACATGGTGATCATGACTTTTCAGCCCATCGATCTTGCCCTTCACAATTTTTATTTTGTTGCTGAATGATCCTAAGAAACCTGTGGAGACTTTCAAATCATGCAACACCTGCAGGAATCTTTTCTTCTCCGGTTGTGACATATGATAAGCGGCATTGGGAAGTACAAACTTTCCCGGTTTACCCGCTACCGGTTTAGGGTGCAGTTCACTTCTTATTCCCCAATCTTGTAGATCCATCCGGGCATTCATGTTGTCTTTCGATTTCCCGTCTTTACACAGAAGCAAGTTAAGTATGTGCTCTGATACTCCCTTCTCTATATGCATGACGTCCAGACAATGACGCACTGAATTTGTAGACCAGTACGGAAGATCGAAGAAAATGCTTAACTTGTTCCAATATTGTGGTTTGACCTGTTTCGTCGGATCCATCCCGAAGGTCATGTTATTGTAACCATCCCATTTAGCAGTCACGTCCTCTCCGGACAATGGGGATGGAGGCCCAAGAAGCTCCTGATGACCATCAAAGTGAACCGTGTCTAACCTATAGGGGTGGTCTGGAGGCAGAAAACGTCGATGGCCACAATAACAAACCTTCCTGCTAAAATTCAAAAATTTTGAAGTTGTGTGTTCATGGCAATGAGGACATGCTTTGTGACCATGTACGGACCAACCTGATAGCATTCCATACGCAGGAAAGTCATTAATTGTCCACATTAAAGCCGCACGTAGTATGAAGGTTGTATTTTTGTTTGAATCATATGTCTCTACACCATCAATGAACAAAGTTTTCAGCTCCTCGATCAGAGGTCGGAGATAGACGTCGATATTGTTCCCCGGTGAGTTTGGTCCGTCGATAAGAAGAGGCATCATAAAGTATGATTGGTCCATAGCCAACCAAGGCGACAGATTATAAATTATCATTACAACGGGCCATATACTGTGACTTCCAGCCATATAGTTGAATGGGTAGAAGCCATCGGCAGCCAGTCCGAGCCGGACATTGCGAGGATCGCTACTGAATATTGCGTGCCTCCTATCGAAATCCTTCCATGCCGGTGAATCTCTTGGATGGCTCATTTTTCCATTTTCGCTTGGAGGAGCACGGTGATGCCAAATCATTGCCTCGGCTGTTTTCTTGCACCTGAGTAGCCTCTGTAGCCTCTGTGTTATGGGAAAATATCGTGCTATCTTCACAGGTATATCAGGCTTCTTATCAGAATCTTTCGGCTTATACCTTGCCTCTCCGCATGTTGGACACTCTTTCAAATCTGAATTCTCTTTCCGGTACAACACGCAATTTTTAGGACATGCTTGAATCTTCTCGCACTTTAGACCCAAATCAGACATCATTTTCTGGGCTTCGTACCAGCTTTCGGGAACATTATTTCTCGGAGGCATAGAATCTTTCAAGAACGAAAGAAGCATTGTGAATGACTTGTTGCTCCATCCATTTAGGCACTTAATTTGGAAAAGTTGGACGAACCATGAGAGGGTGGAATACTTCGCATTCTCATAAATTGGTTTCCTAGCATCATTCATGAAATTTTCATATTTATCCGCACGCGGTCCTTGACCGGAAGGAATGTCATCTTCGGTACGAATAGATTCACCTAGGGCAGCCTCTACCATATCCTCCATTTCTTCTGATGGAAATAAATTTCCGTCTCCTGCCGTATTACCGAATTCTTCTTCTTCTCCTGCCGCATTATCGTGTTCTCCTTCTTCTTCTACCGCAGTACTGCATTCTTCTCCTTCCCCGTGATATTTCCAAGTTGAATAAAGTCTAGTAAACCCATGTTTTACAATATGAAGCTCTGCCAATTCTACCTTCTGCCAGTACTTATTGCCACATCTATCACACGGACAGAGAATCTTCTCTATTATGATCTTATTATGTGCTCGTGCAAATTCAAGGAAAGCAGCAACTCCTGCGACAAACTTAGGTTGCATACGTTGTTTCCAATCCACATACATCCAGTCCTTAACTCTGACGTACTCATGGGCCATGTTAGACTGAATAACATATAAATTGTAGGTTATGCTGACTATATTGAGAAATATAAGAACGGGATAGTTACTGACAAAGGAGAAAATCCGTGTATATGCTTTGTGTGTGCGTTTGTCGTTGAAAAGAATAAATTATCGCACGTTATGTTAACCGATAGACGGGGACTAAGTGGCGCTTTTAGTTTCATATCTGCGTATCGATGGGAATATGAAGGTTTCATATTATCATATATTGGTTTTAACCCGAACATCTCGAATCGCTCTCTAATTATGCGTTTGTATGTGTGTGTTCCGGCTGTCGGGGGTAGGCTTCTATCCCATTAAGAATGTATAGAGCGAACGCCCATCACTTGTGCTTTCAACCGTTTCGAGTAAATTTCGGCAGCACCTCCCCGATGTTCTCCGAGTACACTGTAATAGAATAGATAATCATTTCAAAGCTGTGAAACAACGTTGAAATGAACATCTAATCTATCTTTGTATACGGAGAACCAGCGGAAAGGTACCGACGAAATATCTCGAAACGGATGAAAACACAAGTGAATGAAGGCGTTTGCTTTATACATTCTTAACTTGTCCACACGGGACAAATCTATGGGTTACCATACGATAGAATTTTCTCGTCGCATAGACTATACGACGGTTGTTAGTATCGAGCTATACTGTCCGATATTTAACAACCTTCGTATAGTTCTAGGTCACGACGAGCATCGCACGTATGTTAACCGATAGACGGGGACTAAGTGGCGCTTTTAGTTTCATATACGAGTATCGATGGGAATATGAAGGTTTCATATCATCATCGAGTATCATATATTGGTTTTAACCCGAATATCTCGAGTCGCTCTCTAATTATGCGTTTGTTGTGCATTCGTGTTGTATGTGTAACATGATTTTAAACCATTGAGATCAAGATTGATAGAATTGATCATCCTACATTGCAATAGCATTCATCAACCAAAAACTATTATTGCAATGGTATACATCTATAACAATCAACAATTAAAACTATAAATATAGGATACTGATATCATAAAGCGTTATGAGATACCTCATCTGCCACGTGTCGTGATCATGGAAATCGCTAATATTGAGTTATGAGACACCTCATCTGCCATGTGCCATGGTTACATATTAGTTAGGGACACGGCTATTTGTGTGCGGCTGCACGCTTGTGCAAAGATTTGTAATGTTAAAAAAATGTGATTTTTTTTTATACATTGGAAAAAATGAATAGGAATTGATCTTTACATTGTTAACCTCTTTTAGTTTTTCTTTAGGAGCGGTCTCTCATATCTTAGTTGAAATATTTTCTATGTTTGTTATGGTCTTACTCTCACATAAACTATCAATATCATGCCACAAGAGAGTGAAAGAAATAGCATGCATGGTGTGTTCAATGTATGATAAACAAGTACACTTCTAATAGTTTTTAAATTTGAGAAGTCCATAGTGTATGGAAGGAGTTGAATAACAGAAGCATAAGGGGCACAACATTTTTTTCTTAAATTCTGGATACATTCTAAAATCTTCTACAGCAATTGGAGTGTATTTCGCTGTGAGAGACTCTTCAAAGAAATGGAGGAAGAAGCACTAAAGAAAAAAGAGAGAAAAATAAGAATATAAAGTTGAAACTAAACTTGAGCTATCCGCTGAAATCATAAAGCATAGGAAAGTTGATTGAGTCTTGATCTATTGCTCTTTCTTTGCATTATCTCGTATGTCCATTTATAGATTTTAATGCCACATGAGATGTATAATCTGTCAGCTCCCTATGGTTGTATTAATGTCAGCTCTTACATAATATGGGCATCTGCCTTACCATTAAGACAACTATGGAATATGTTAATTTAAAATGTAAGGCTAGCTATCTATGTATTCTGAGGGACTGCTTGCATAGAACTTAGCTTGATCCTCTCAATTATTACACATAAATATGCTGACATGCCTCTCATAACCCTAACCCCAGCCCCACAGTAACCCTAACCCTAGCCCACCGTAACCGTACCCCAGCCCCACAGTAACCCTAACCCCAGCCCTACCGTAACCCTAACCCCAGCCCCACCCCAGCAGCAGCCGAACCCCAACCCTAACCCTACCCCAACCCCGACCCCGACCCCGACCGCCACCGCGCCCCTGCCCAAACCCAACTCTCTCGCGCGCAACCCAGACCCAGCCATGAATAATCCAAAAATGCTTTAATTTACCTCGAGATTTATACCTGAACGGGTGCGCTGGTGGGCTGGAGCGACGACGGTGGCGATTTGGCGAAGAAACCGGCGGTGGCGACGACGGTGGCGACGAAACCGGCGGTGGCGACGAAATCGGCGGTGGTGACGACGGTGGCGACTCTGCCCAACGACGGTGGCGACGCGACGGTGGCGATTTGGGGTTTTTCACGCGCGTTTGAGGGAGAGAGAGAAAATGAGCGTAGGCTTTTCGATCTGGCTTTATTTTAAAACGATATTTACTTGCCCCTACGGACATACCCGTAGATCTTTTGTTTGCGGCTCCTTAGGGACAAACACCAAATTAAGAATTAATATTTTTATTCTTGGACGTCAGTGCCCGTAGGGGCAACCTTTTAGCCCTACGGATTAATCCGTAGGGCTAAGTTAAATATGCCCCTACGGATATTGCCATCCGTAGGGGCAACCCCATATTTTACTAGTGTAGTGGTTATGAGGTAGAACTGGAAGGAGTTCCAGCTATACAAACTACAGCAGATGATTTGGTAAAACCAAAGAATTCAATAGATTCCGACGAACCTCAGCCTCTCCGCCGATCTAGCAGGGTTCCTCATCCGCCTGAGAGATACTTCGGTTTCTCGATGACAGTGGGAGCGAGGATTGCATCATGAGATGATGACCCAACTAGTTTCGAGCAGGCCATCAAGAGTGGGGACTCTGTAAAAATGGCTGGATGCTTAGCGATCTGAGATGGAATCCATGTACACCAACAAAGTATGGACTTTGGATGCTATATCTGAAAGGTTAAATCTGTAAGTGCACGGCGGCGCCCCGGCCGTCAATCCGACGGCCAAATGCGGAAGCGGTGATAAACTTTAATTTTGCAAACTAGCAAACTGGCACCACCGCGCACTAAAACCCGGTTCGGGCCATTAAACTAGATCTAGCTAAGTAACAAGATAGGGAAGAGAGATATACCAAGTGATCCGAGTCCTCCGGTCTTCTCGCCGTCGTCCCGATCTCCCGCGGAATGTCTGGTCTCCACCTCGTCGCCGGAAGGGCACCACATCGCCGGCTTCTTTTACAGGCTCCCGCCTTTATACCGAGGCAACTCGGACGCGAAGCTGGCAAGTCGACGCGTTCAAGATTTGCTGTAGGCTGTGTAGGGTTGTGTCTCATTAGGGGTTTTTGTTGCCTTTGAAGATGGAGGAATGAGGTTAAAAAAAATGGTGCTTTCATTTTTCATGCAAGGAAATTGAGATGAAGGAAAAATGCCACAAGCTCAAAAAAATGAGACTCTCTCACACTCCTCTACCTCTAATGTGGTTGGCCCCCCATATCCTCTCAAAATGGTGGAGCAAAAGCAAATACAAGAAGGGAGGTGATCGTAATAAAAGGTGAAGGGGTGACCACATCCAAACATCATGATAACAAAACTCAAATCAATTTCTAATCCTTTCATATCTTAATTAATGCAAAGGAAAAGACTAAGAAAGCATCTCATGATTATGAACCATCATGAAGCCCTACAAATGCAAGATACCCCCTCCACAAATGTTATTTGCAAACATGCAAATAATCCCCTCCATCGAAAAGTTCGGCCGGGAAAGAACAAAGGAAAACCGGCCGGAACAGAATGCAAACTGGCAACTCCAGAAAACTGGTCCCGTAATAAATTACAGGAAAACCCCGCTACTGCATATACATGCCCGCAATTGTATTCCGACCGGATACAAATGCAAAGAGACAAAATCTACACTGTACTATACTATGATCCGGCTTAAACTAAAGCCAGCTAGTAATATCCGCCCGATCATGATCCGTGCAATACCGCACGTATCTGATCGAACCTAGCCATATATCCATACGGCCTCCAGTACTAACCGTCCGATCCTGATCCGTGCAATACCGCACGTATCTGATCGGACCCTGCCATATCTCCATACGGCCTCAACAGCGTTTCGCCTGAAAGCTTGAGTAACCGTAAGTGTGTGGTGGACTCTAAAGACTCGTCAATACTATGGCTGTGGATTTAATCACTAGCACGTCAGAGGTATTAGCCATACGTGACGGGCCACCAGCTATTGACCAAAAGGGACGTCGATGAGCGAGCTCATCCTGACACCCTACTGAGCCTGTCAGTGACAATATCCGTACAGTCCGGTCCGTTCGTCTATGAGTATCGCATGGCGGGCCTAGGGGGTTGGTAAAAGTCAGAACCCCAAAAGCGGTACAAGTCGGGTCGGAGTGTAGCCCAGAACACCCTGAGATACTACTGGAATACCTACCAGTAAATCTCCTGCCTTGGCCAAGGACTTTGTGTAATGGCTCTCCTAGACACAGCGCGACCTCACCCCCAATACCGGGAAAGACGAACCCCTGAAGATCCGCTCACTGCCTCCATGTGGCTCGGGACTGTACCCAACTAAAACCTGTTTGCACGTCTCCTTTGAGCGTGGTAGGGTAGTAATCAAACTACAGTGGGAACTCACACGAGACAAATGACGATCCCCAGGTCGATGAAATAACCCGTACACATGTCACCAGGGAACTACTATCTGACGTCAAGAATAATCCCAACTAGCAGGTTCCCGGCGAGTCCTGTCCGGTGTACTCATAACCCAATGAGCACCTGTATACATCTTAGGTGAACCAACTGACACCAGTGGCTTGTGAGACCGGCCACCGCCCCTCATCGGGGTCTCGACTGTATACACTAGTCTACTCTGGAATATCGATGCCCTGTCTCGAAACTCCCACGACTAGGGACCTTTTAAGGATGTGCTTATAGACTACCAGCTCCCACGTATATGATCGCCCTCATACTGCTGGCAGTCAAGCAAGAATCCTAGAGGCTCTATCATCGTGTAATAGTGACATGTAAGGTCACCTAAAGCAGTACACGATGATAAAGGTAAACCAGATAGCATACTATCATCTCGAGTAAGACTGTCCAACCGGGATAAGTCCTTCCTCAATCATTGCAATCACGTGCCTGTGATCCAATAATTGACTCTGAGGGCACTATCTCCAACAATCTCCCACTTGCACTCAAGGCTAATTATTGCGGTGTCGCATACCCACAGCCCGTGTGATACCGAACACCCAATTCTTCTACTAGTCAGTCTCACAAAACCTATTTGCGAAACTATTGTGTTCGAGGAATAGCCTCAGTGAGTGGATCCGCTATGATGTTTCTTTCTATGTCTCTCTATATCTCAAGTTCGCGGAGAAAGCCATCTCCCGAAATGAGCAATACCTGTCTTAGAATGTCTGGATGTCTGATGTGACCTAGTTCATAAATGAACTCCAAATCCAAACTTCTTAGACTGTATCGTCAACTGAACTTAATCAGTATCCTGCGCCATGCCTCCCTCAGTATGTGCCTGGATCACCTGTCCAAAATACTGTCCCTCGTCAGAGGGAAAACTATAACTCTGACAACCTTCCTGTCGTCCAGGTCACCTTGGAAGCCTGGAATGATAACTGTCTCCTGAACGAGGCTGTCGTTATCATATCCTTAGAACATCCACTTATGCTCTAAAGCTGCTTCCGATTGTTTCTCCAGGATTGGATCGATATCGACTTATTGCATCTACTGCAAGAACAACATCTGGTGTGGTACTTGACATCTCATGATTGACTCAATTGCCTAAGCAAGTGATCTGCCAATCATGCACATCCCTCTCCCTTTTAGTCTGTAAGACACCTTTAGAGAGGGTGACTCCATCACCTGCAGGTATACTACCGTGCCAGGAGTCGTCCATTCTAAATACTCTTAGAATGCTGTCTAAGTACCCAGATTGGGAAACCACCCAAATCTAGATCTATAGATCTAGTAACCAGAATGTCTGATATAATATCCAAGTCCTATGTGGAGAAACCACTGTGTGACGACCAAAGTATAACCAATCGTAGTATAGGAATATCACTTCCTACTCTGTGTATGTCATCCAAATACCAGGACATCACACCCTACTACCTTCTTAACCGATCCATCCCCTATTCTGATGACGTCAAACCTATGACTGTCTCATCAGAAATAGATGATCTATCTCCGCTATATCTGCTTTAGTCTATAAATAGACATAAGCCAGCTGTCCACCAATGCTTCCGCTGCTCCCACTGACTACGACAACCCTCTGGCAGAGTCATATAAACGTACACTTCTAAAGCAAGTTTAGAACGACGCTATACTCATCCTCCTGCCGGGTCTCACAGTCCGGAACAACAGCAATGGCAAGTCTGGGTAAACAAGAACTTCCCTGTCACCGTCCTTGAGGCTACCGGAGTACCTCTCGGGTGCCTGAGGTTACCCACCGTATCTGCAGAGTGGCCAATGGAATGTCAAATCAAATTGAATCTTTAGGTTCTTTATCAAATCTTCAGTAATCGTTTGTGGTTTTGGAATCACTTCCAGTTCTACCATACTCCCACTACTGTTTTCTGAAAAAATCCATTTTTGATAAAACTGTGGCGAGTCCAGAACAATATTTCTATTGATCTGCCAGATGGTAGAAAGTCAACCCTCGTCATAGCCTGGGTCAACCCATAAACAACCATTACAGAAGCATGCCTTGAGTTATCCAGAGTCTGGTTTTAAGCATAAGCCGGACAACTCCCCGTATCTTAATATCGTTAAGATACGAACTGTTATATATCCAATATAGGAACAGAGGCACTGATTTAATTGAACCAGATTCAAATCATGCAGCTGTCCCCAGTGCATGTCAACTAAATGGAAAAAGGCCGATCAGTGTTACTCAACTTAGGAACGCTTCCAATTATGAGTAACCTAAAAGAGAAGCAAGTTCTCTTAACCATTACTATCAACTGAATACCATACACAAGTATCTACATATTCGATCACTTTGAAGAATCCCGATACTTGCAATACCTGGTTCTCCACTTTATTCAAATACCTATAACTTCTCAAAATTCGGACCCTGTGTTTCTACGAAACACCTGTCTAAAAACTAGAGAAGTCATAAGTAAACCGAATAAAGTATGAGGACCAACCCCTCTGTCCTGATGGACCCTGGACAACATACAATACTCTGTATAAGTCCCTTGAGTCTGATAACTCATTCACTGTGTGTCGTAGGTTGAAAACTGTACCTTTGGTTATGAAGAATTACACCGATGTTTAATGCTTCTTACCTAACCATCCACTGATATAGGTAAATGTCATCGACATAATTCCAAAAAGGTACATCTCACTCTATAAAAATAGACGTACAGATATATCAATTTGAAATTGGTGCATAACAACGGATATTCAAAACCAAATGTCTGCCGTCCGGCAAACAACCCAGGTGGCTTCCTCAAATATCACCGATTACAACGAATCCCGATATAATGAGGATAATCACCTAATTCCTAATAAGTTACTCCCACTCATCATCTGTAAAACCATACAGATGTGAGAATCATACCTAGTAAATACATACCCTGGAGCAAGTGTCTAACTGGGAAATCAGTTTTCTTTTAACAGTACACAGTGAAACTGAAACATTGAAATGTTTCGATGGAGTATCCCGGTATTCCTAGTAATGCCTCTTCCAGATTCATGACTGTAACCGTATAATTCTTTGCCACCTCTCCAAATCCCTTTATATGTCTTTAGTCATTACCTTCTACACACCCCTTTAGGCCAAATGGTTTTCTTCTTTCCCTACCGTTCGGCACCAGCCTATGGTTTGGAAGAAGACTATCCAATAAGCAGAAAGGGTGTACTGTCCTAATCCTAGGAGCACTTGCAATGTGAGAGAAGGTGAGATAAAAGACAACCGAATAAACCTTATTCCTATTTCTCCTGAACCAGAATCCATCCCCGAACTGGAACAAGTTCCTTTCGAGTTCGTATATAACCATACGATGGAGTATCCAATAAACTATGGAACTTCATAGTGATACGGAGTGTCCTGGAGAAATACAAAGGTGGTGTGGGAGTGGTAATGAAATACTTGGTTTGGTCGTGAATATCAGTCGCAATTTACTTTGCCCTCCTTCTAATCCCTTTATTTGTCTTTACATAATACCTTCTGTACACCATCATTAGGCAAATTGGTTTTCTTCATTCCCTACCGGTCGGCACCTGCCTATGGTTTGGAAGAAGACTATCCAATTTGCGTAATAGGTGTACTATCTCCTAAACCAAGGAGTACTCGCAACCTGAGAGAAGGTAAAAGGAAAGGACAACTGAATAGTCCTATTCGTTTTCTCCAGAACCTGAAACCATCCTCGAATAAATCCCTTCGAGTTCGTATATAACCATACGATGGTTTTGTCCAATGGAAGTGGACGTTCATGGTAACACGGGGTGTCCTGGAGAAAAGGGTAAAAGTAGGAGTGGCAATGAGGTTTGCAACTCTGACAATCCAAAAAGCCAGTGTTAAAGAAGGTTCGGTCAACTTGGTCACTGAGTCATAGTCTTAGGGTCGGGTCAATGGACGCTGCCAGAGAGAGAGAGAAAAGAAACACTCGACGTGCACTCTATCCTAGATCAGAATGGTTACCAATTTATCTAATCTGGAAACCTCCCACTGTACCTCAAATTCTCCTCCAAACCCGAAAGAAGAATTAGTCGGGGTAACCCGAGGAGTAAACTAACTCATCAGTGGGAATCGGGATCCAACTATCATCACATGATAACGTGACGGAATCCGCTCACGGTGTCACACTCCAGAAGGTATGCGCATATCTGGCAAGTTTCAGTTCTTTTGAAACTCCCGATGTGATTTCTGCCCCATGCTCTTATGACCTTGGCGTGAGCTCAAAATATCATAAGTCACATGTCAAGTTCTACCCATCATTGTCCAGGTTAATTTGAACCCACCCGTACATACCCTTGACGTAGGCCAAAATAGTAGTACGACTGTCCCAAACCAACGCATCTATCTATGCAACAGATAAATACCCGGCAGCTACCAAACGCTATGCCTTGGCGTGAGGTCAAAATACATAGCTTGAATACTACCGAATATTTAACTGAAATGATGGAGGGCTACGAATGGTTTCTGGCGAAAACCTCTAACGTAATGAACTTGATATCGTTGAAGGAACGGATAGCTTTTTAGAAAATATAGTGACGAAAACCTTCGCTAAAGAGGTCACTCCCGGTGAAGGGATCTCGGCTCTTTCCCCGTAGGATGGGGTGCTGGATATTCATAACCTAATATCACTGTGCAAAGCAAAAGTAATTGGCTATAGTGAAGTTAATTCCCTGACGCAAACTTCTGTCCAAGGGGTCACTCCCGGTGAAGGGATCTCGGCCCTTGCCTCGTCGACTGAGGAGCTGGATTTTCATAACCCAATATCACTGTGCAAAATAAAAGTGAACGTCATTGCAATAACAGCTTTTTTTGAAAAGTGTTCCAACAACATCAGAATAGGTTTGTTTTAACTTGCATTGATCCGAATCAATGCAGTCCCATCAATTGATCACACCACAAAAGAACGAAAATAATGATGTACGTATATGCCATCCGCATTCGCCACTGGGTCCCGTCATCACCCGTTAGGTTACTTAACTAACGACAGAGCGGTGACTGGACAAGCGCGGATGCAAAATATATACAACATCTACTAATATATATACCAATATATTATATTTCGCTCAAGGCGTGATAAAATGTAACATCACAGAAATGTACAGCATCACAGAACAATACAAATATCTGGGATCCCCGGGTTTCACAGAGCCACTACTGAAACCCGACGTTCCCCTGGTCATGTGGATAGCCTGTGCAATGAAATCCGAGACCCCTACGGGCACGGCAAGTCACCCGCCAAAACCTGAAGCGAGGCAGCCCCCTTCAGCAATGTAAATGGACCACCCAGCACTTCACGGAATCCGGTAACTTGGGCACCCCTCCTGGGTCAACCTGTACACCCTACGAGTGCGGCGAATAGCCCGCCAATCCTAGAGTGAAGCCCCCTCCGTCTCAATGCCATGAGATGCGGGCTTGTTGCCCTCTAGAACCCGGCTATCCGTGCACCCCTCCGCGGGGTAATCTTAGTACAGAAAGTAAAATATACATACAACGGGTACATCGACCGCAACCTGGTCGTGCCCCAAAATAATAATACAAACAGGAAGTGACGGCAGTCCACATGTCGGACGCTCGCCCCGCAATATCAAATGTACATAATACAACAAAACTGTACTACCACTAACTACTACAAAGAAGGGTTGCCCCTACAGATTTGTACGTAGGGGCAAACCACTGCCCCTACGGATATATACGTAGGAGCGAAAAAATACCCCGTAGGTGCAAAGGCCGCAGGTGCAAGTTGAGGCCCTGAACGTGCCCTTACGGGCAAATTTTTGCCCCTGCGGATTTATGGGTAGGTCCTGTTGCCCCTACGGATTTGTCCGTAGGGTATAAGATTTTATATTATTTACGGTTTATTTTAATATATTACTTGTACCTATGGATCTATCCGTAGGGGCATATACTACCCCCTACGAATATGTATGTAGGTACTTCTCCGTAGGGGCACAATATCAGGATTCGTGATATTGTTCCCCTACGGATAACTCCGTAGGGAATTTGCAGTAGCCCCTACGGTTATATCCGTAGGGGCTTTCCCAACCCCCTGGCACTGAGATCAGGGGGGAAATATCAGTGTCTGCTGATATTTTGCCCCTACGGATATATACGTAGGGGCAGCATGTGTGCCTACGGATTAATCCGTAGGTACATATTGTCTGTATTTTTTTTTAAAAAAATGGGCTGCTTGATTTTTCCCCGCCCTGTGCACAATAATATATACATCAATCAAATCATATATTGCAGTATTCAAAATCACATCTCACGCATATATATAATATACAAAAGAAACCCAAAAACTGAATATAATATAAATACAAACCAATATCAATATCGTTTCAAAATGTAGTACAATCTGTATGATATAAATAAATACATGTTTCAAAAAATAAGAACAAAAAATCTACCCTAGCGAGGTCCAGCTCTGAATAACGATATAATAATGCGCGCCTGCTCCTCAGTCAATAAACTGTGCAATTCGTCGCGAACGGGAGTCTGAGCGGCATATGGAGCTGGACTTGTGGTCTGCGCAGCCGCCGTTGAGGTAGTCGCTTGCGGAGCCGCGGCTGCAGGAGTCTGAGTGGGCGGTGGAGCTACAGGAGCTGTCTGCAGAACCGCAGCCGATGTAGTGGCTTGCGGAGCCGCAGATGAAGGAGATGCATGTGGAGGCTCGGCCGATCTACCCTGTCGCGTCAGGACATAACGTGTGTAAGAAGCGTGTAAGAACTGTGTATTATTCGAATTCGTATCATTATTAAGTTATTTCGAAAGCCTGTTTGGATATCTAGTTTGGTAAAGCGTTGTTTATTTTAATTACATATGTATGTATGATTAATCAAACCCAACTCTAAAACCAAGCTACGTACTAATTATGGATATGTTGATATGTATATAATATGAAATGATATTTTACTATAAAGTAGTATACATACCAGCATCTCCTTCAACTCCTGAACGCTGGCCCTCAAGCTATCCAGTTCCTGATGGACATGCCGGTCACTGCAGACGGAGGAAGTAACCGCCGGGGTGGAGTCCAACCTCATATGGGCCCTGCTAGGGCCCAATCCCCGGCCTCTCTCCCAACCTCCGTGATGCCCTCCGTATGCGGCGTCCAGAACTGGGGTCAGCAGCCTCGGATCATTCTGTCCGGTAAAATCGATCCCCGAGGCCTGGGCCTGCTCAACCACCCGCTCCTACACCCACATTAAGCAGTAAAGTATAAGTATAAAATTTAAACTTGAACCTTCCAAAACTAAAATTTCAAATTTGGGTAGGAAAAATATTAACACTTACGCAGTACTCCTGGGTAGCGACGTCGGGATATCGAAGCTCGCCCGTGGCGGGATCTGTCGAGGTGCCGTGGACTACAAGATATGCGGACAGCACGCTCGGTGTACCACCTGACGCCACGGTCCGAGATGTCTGCAATATTAGAAAGTAACTCTTAATATTAGAAATATTAGAGAATAACTCTTAATATTGTAGAATATTAGAGAATAACTCTTAATTTACCGATAACTCCATGGCTCGAGTAATGTTCCTCGAGCCACCTGTGTAAGTCGAGCGACCCCTCTTCGCCGACTTCCTGTTCTCCGTATTCTGAGCGGCCTGTTTCTGCACAACGCATTAACATTTAGTTTTCTAATTAAGAAACACAAAGAAATAAATTATATCATAAATAATGATTTAAATTTAAAATACGTACCTGTTTGCGTTGGGAGTCGAAATAAGCACACAATAGAGGCCATGTCTCTACGTCGACTCTCGCAAACGCCGGAGTAGATAGGAGGGCCACTCTCTCTGCCTTGGGGGTCGCCATCCACAGGGAGTAGCAGTCGGCCTTCAGCTCATTCCTGTTGTATCGGACCTTGGCCTGCATGTTCTTTATCAGGCCATTGTACAGAGCATGAAGGTCGAGCACCTTCCCCGGGTGATCAGGGTCGGCTACAGGCTGAAAATCGTAATCCAACTGAAAATACAAAAAAAAACATTGTTATTAGATTGCAAGTGTTAATAATAAATATATTGGATAGATTAAATGAAAATATATATTAATACATACCCGAGCCTGATCAAAGAAGAGGGCGAATGAGCGCTGGTGCTGCTCGCCCCACTCAACGTGAAGTGGATAGTTCTTCACGATCCGGCTCTCGTCCCCCAAATACCGGCCGAACCTCTCGGCATGAGGACCGGTATAGCGATAGTCAAGGGTAAAAAATAGGGGGAATGTTGCCTCCCCCCTAGCTCTATCAGGCCTCAGCCTATGGGACTGGTTCGGGCCTCGAGTCCCCCTCTGGGGATGGAGAGGCCCTGCGTCTGCACGAAATATCAAGACAATCAATAATAAGACAAAGTTGTATTAGGAAATCAAGGTTAAACAAAAATTCAAGTGTGATATATACCTCCGGTGACTAGCGCACGAGCCTGGGCCCGAGCAGCAGCACGGGCGGGACGATAGTTCCTCCGGTGAGGAACAACCGGGGTCCCGGACCCGGACGCATCCCCTCCAACTATAAAATAAACATCGACGCTAAATTTCCATGAAGTTCATATTTATTCTATAGAGCATATGTAAAATGAATAAATATTTTAAATTTATTCATACTAACCTGCAGACGATGCGGAGGGTATGGAAGCGGCAGGAGTGGCCCCTGTGGAAGGTGTGGATACACCACCTATAATTAGACAATTAAAAATAGATTATATAAGTAATTGCAAAAAGAATGTGTAGATCAATAATATAACGTTCTAAATCAATATGCATGCACTATAGGATATATAAACATACCCGCAGGTGCGGTGGTGTCACCACCTACAGCTAGACAATAATAAAAATTGCTAAGTAAGAGCAAAAGGAATGTGTGTATTTATGATATAGCATTCTAAATCAATATGCATACACTATATGTATATAAACATACCTGGAGGAGCGGGGGTGGCCTCTGTCCCAGATGTGGACGCATCACCAACAACTAGACTATCAAACATTGACAATATAAGTAATTTTGACATAAACATGCATGAATATCTGTAATATTACATTCAAAATGGATATGCGTGCAGTATACCTGGAGGTGTTGCTAAATCAACACGGAAGGAGGCATCCGAAGGTGTCTCCGATCTGGGTGCAAGACCGGCCCTCTGAAGCTCCCTACGTAGCTCTCCGGGCGGCAGAACCGCTCTACCTCTGCCTCTGCCTCAGCCGCAGTTGGAGCTCTTGCCGCCCCTCGCTGCTCCCGACATCGTCATCAAATCTAGAGAAACGGTTCGTGGACGCATTAGACAATCATTAAAAGTATTGACTATATATGATCTAGAGCGTAAAATGTGAAGTAATAATATAACATTACTGATAACCTTTTTCGTTTCGTGGGCGCATCATACATATCTACTTGGATTTCATCGTCGATGTCATTTCTAACCCACGTAACTTCATGATCGGTCGAAGACAACCCGTCCTTCGAAACAGACGGTCGGAGCACTTTATGCCTTCTCTCTTCTTCGTCCTCATCGCTGTCCTCGTATTCTGGGACATCGTAGACATCTCTAGGTTTCCATCGGCATACAACACTCCACCCCGGATGCTTCAAACACTGTGAGTAGTATACTTGGAACGCTTGGTTCGGAAAGATAAACGGATCGTCCTGACCGTAAAATCGAAGTGTGTTCACACTGGTCAATCCATATTCATCTTTTCAAGTCCCAAGACTGCTTCTCCACCTGTCCATATCGGTTCGCGGATCGTACCAAGTACACTGGAATATATAAAAGGGTTCTGATCGTCCGGGATAGTGGATGCCGAGTATACAATTTAAGTACCCATAGTAAATCACACCGTCCGATCCTACCATCGCAATCTCACTATTCTGAGTGGTTCTAGATGTTTCTATGTGCTTAACTTCGAATTTGTATCCAAGGACACCAAATCATTTGTAATATGCAACCTCCATACTAGGAAATTGAGCTAAACATCTTGAATCACTCTCAAATGATGCAGACAAGTTCGGATCGTGGATCTAACAAAACAAATTTTACGATTGAATTTTCTCGTCGCGTAGATTATACGACGGTTGTTAGTATCGAGCTATACTGTCCGATATTTAACAACCTTCGTATAGTTCTAGGTCACGACGAGCATCGCACGTATGTTAACCGATAGACGGGGACTAAGTGGCGCTTTTAGTTTCATATATGGGTATCGATGGGAATATGAAGGTTTCATATTATCATCAAGTATCATATATTGGTTTTAACTTGAACATTTAACGTGAATAAGTTTTACGTTTACGTTTCGTTATTAAGGGTTCGAAATTTCATGTTTAGGGTAAATTTTTCTTGCGTTTGTGGTAAAGTTGTACGTTTATATTGTCATCGAGTATCCTACTGCAATGAACTAGTGTATCCTACTAAATAAATTAGTGCACCATAAACCTAAATAACCCAAATTAACCTAATTAACCACAATTAACCATAATTGTTACCCTAACACAAATTATCACTAATTAACCATTGAAAAGGCAGTTTGTGGAGCGCAGAACTGAAGCTGGGTTCAAAAACCATCCAGAGGCCGAGGTAAGACATAAAAGTGCCTTAGATGTGTGGATAAAATCTGGTTTGATATTTAATGTATACATTTCCAATTATATTCATTGCTTCTGAGAGTTGGAAGTAATATGATTTAGTTATGGTAATGAAAGCTCATATATGTATGTCTATTGATGGCCTCCTAATAAGAAATTCAAATAATGAAGATCAGGTAACATGGGAGGGAAATTCCTCTTAAAAAGGTGAACCTTCTAGACCGTCTATTTTCATCTTCACGGTGTAAAACAAAGATAACACAAAATTTCATGTGTTCGACATATTTCTCTACTTTTCATCTATCGAGCACAAAACAACGGTTTTCCCAGTGATAAAACATTTTTTCAGTTATTGGACAACTGGGTAAGAAGTTTTAAAGTCACATGAAATTTGATGTAGTTATATTTTAGACCATGAAGTTCAAGATAAACAAAGCATCCCCAAAAAATTGTTGTAGGGTTGATCTTTGATCGCCTTCGGAGGGAATTCCTCTTAAGATGACACCTTCCTGTGGCACCCATCTTACATCATTCTCATTGAAAAAGATAAGGACAGAAAAAGCATGTGCGCTCCACAAATTAACCCTAGCCTCTAACCCTAAACCTGACCCTAACCCTAACACTAACCCTAACCCTAATTACCATAACCCTAACCCTAACTGATTAACCCTAACCACAACCCGGCTAACACCAATCCCAACCCCAACCGAACCCTAATCCCGACCCCAACCCCAACCCCAACCGAACCCTTACCCTAACCCCAACCCCAAGCCCAATCCAACCCTAACCCTAACTGACCCGAAGCCACCAAGACCCGAACCCTGATCCCTGAACCCTACCACTAACATCATCAAAAGAGGGAAATAAAAGCATTAAATTAGAAGTAAAAATTGGAGATTTACTAACCGCGGTGGAGGAGACGACGGAAGAGGCCGGTAGTCGACGATGCAATCGGCGACGAGTCAAACGCGGTTGCGTCGATGAGTCAAGCGCGGTTGCAGTGGCGAGGTCAGGATGAGGACGCAATCGGCGACGAGGTCGGGATCGAGACGCGGGAACGATCTCGTGAGGCGCCGATCGAAGAATAAAAGAGAAGAAATTTTGAGAACGCGCGGTGAGGGATTTTCTGTGCCTTTTTTTTATTATTAACCCGTATACATGCCCCTACGGACTTACCCGTAGGTTCTTTGTTTGCGGCTCCGTAGGGCCAAACAACAAATTATGATTAAATATTTTTAAATTAAAACGTAGAAAACCGTAGGGACAACAGTAGGCACCTACGGATTAATCCGTAGGGGCAATAAAAAGTTGCACCTACGGATTCCTTAAATTCCTATTTAGATGCCCCTACGGATAAGTCCGTAGGTTCTTGGTTTGCGGCTCCGTAGGGGCAAACAACAATTAAAGATTTAATAATTTTTAAATAAATATGTAAGGACCGTAGGGGCAGTCTTTTGGCCCTACGGATGTCGTTATCCGTAGGGGCAACCCCCTATTTTAGTAGTGACTGCAACCAGGCTATCCCCCATGACCGATCCGCAACATTACAGCAAAATCACAAAACATCAACGTGAATGTCACGTTCGCAAATCCGTCTTACCGGGCTATAGCAGTTAGACAGGATTTACCGATCAAGTGACATTCACGGTCGCAGATATAATGTAAAAACTGTGAACTAATGTATTTAAAATGTCCGATCGATCAAAAATTACCAAGTGGGCCCCCAAGCAATACTGTAGCACTCATAGAAATTCTGGGCCCAAACAAAGTATACCAAAACCCCTATTTTCAGCCCACAAGCCCACTGCAAAAAAATGGTGACGTGAATCCACATTCCTGCGGCGGAACCGCGGCCAAAGAGGGGATATGGCCGCGGTTCCGCGGTCGTACGGAAGGATCATGGCGCCAAATTTTTTCAGTGTTCTTAGGACTTCTAGTACATCAATTTTCTACAACCTGAAAAATTTTTCGAGCCAGGAAAAATTCGACAGAAAACTGATGTGAAGAAAACGCGGGTTTTTGGAATTTTGTTCGATCTAAAGTGTAAACACATTAGAAAAAGCTAGACTATGTTAATGGCGAGGCTCTGATACCACTGTAAGTGCACGGCAGCGTCCCGGCCGTCAATCCGACGGCCAAATGCGGAAGCGGTGATAAACTTTAATTTTGCAAACTAGCAAACCGGCACCACCGCGCACTAAAACCCAGATCGGGCCATTAAACTGGATCTAGCTAAGTAAGAAGATAGGGAAGAGAGATATACCGAGTGATCCGAGTCCTCCGGTCTTCTCTCCGTCGTCCCGATCTCCCGCGGAATGTCCGGTCTCCACCTCGTCGCCGGAAGGGCACCACATCGCTGGCTTCTTTTACGGGCTCCTGCCTCTATACCGAGGCAACTCGGACGTGAAGCTGGCAAGTCGACGCGTTCAAGATTTGCTGTAGGCTGTGTAGGGTTGTGTCTCATTAGGGGTTTTTGTTGCCTTTGAAGATGGAGGAATGAGGTTAAGAAAAATGGTGCTTTCATTTTTCATGCAAGGAAATTGAGATGAAGGAAAAATGCCACAAGCTCAAAAAAAATGAGACTCTCTCACACTCCTCTACCTCTAATGTGGCCGGCCCCCCATATCTTCTCAAAATGGTGGAGCAAAAGCAAATACAAGAAGGGAGGTGATGGTTGTAAAAGGTGAAGGTGTGACCACATCCAAACATCATGATAACAAAACTCAAATCAATTTCTAATCCTTTCATATCTTAATTAATGCAAAGGAAAAGACTAAGAAAGCATCTCATGATTATGACTCATCATGAAGCCCCACAAATGCAAGATACCCCCTCCACAAATGTTATTTGCAAACTTGCAAATAATCCCCTCCATCGAAAAGTTCGGCCGGGAAAGAACAAAGGAAAACCGGCCGGAACGGAATGCAAACTGGCAACTCCAGAAAACTGGTCCCGTAATAAATTACAGGAAAACCCCGCTACTGCATATACATGCCCGCATTTGTATTCCGACCGGATACAAATGCAAAGAGATAAAATCTACACTGTACTATACTATGATCCGGCTTAAACTAAAGCCGGCTAGTAATATCCGTCCGATCATGATCCGTGCAATACCGCACGTATCTGATCGAACCCAGCCATATATCCATACGCCTTCTAGTACTAACCGTCCGATCCTGATCCGTGCAATACCGCACGTATCTGATCGGACCCTGCCATATCTCCATACGGCCTCTACAGCGTTTCGCCCGAAAGCTTGAGTATCTGTAAGTGTGTGGTGGACTCTAAAGACTCGTCAATACTATGGCTGCGGATTTAACCACTAGCACGTCAGAGGTATTAGCCATACGTGACGGGCCACCAGCTATTGACCAAAAGGGACGTCGATGAGCGAGCTCATCCTGACACCCTACTGAGCCTGTCAGTGACAATATCTGTACAGTCCGGTCCGTTTGTCTATGAGAATCGCATGGCGGGCCTAGGGGGTTGGTAAAAGTCAGACCCCCAAAAGCGGTACAAGTCGTATCGGAGTGTAGCCCAGAACACCCTGAGATACTACTGGAATACCTACCAGTAAATCTCCTGCCTTGGCCAAGAACTTTGTGTAATGGCTCTCCTAGACACAGCGCGACCTCACCCCCAATACCGGGAGAGACGAACCCCTGAAGATCCGCTCACTGCCTCCATGTGGCTCGGGACTGTACCTAACTAAAACCTGTTTGCACGTCTCCCTTGAGCGTGGTAGGGTAGTAATCAAAGTACAGTGGGAACTCACACGAGACAAATGACGATCCCCAGGTCGATGAACTAACCTGTACACATGTCACCAAGGAACTACTATCTGACGTCAAGTATAATCTCAACTAGCAGGTTCCCGGCGAGTCCTGTCCAGTGTACTCATAACCCAATGAGCACCTGTATACATCTTAGGTGAACCAACTGACACCAGTGGCTTGTGAGACCGGCCACCGCCCCTCGTCGGGGTCTCGACTGTATACACTAGTCTACTCTGGAGTATCGATGCCCTGTCTCGAAACTCCCACGACTAGGGACCTTTTAAGGATGTGCTTATAGACTACCAGCTCCCACGTATATGATCGCCCTCATACTGCTGGCAGTCAAGCAACAATCCTAAGGTCTCTATCAACGTGTAATAGTGACATGTAAGGTCACCTAAAGCAGTACACGATGATAAAGGTAAACCAGATAGCATACTATCATATCGAGTATGATTGTCCAACCGGGATAGGTCCTTCTTCAATCATTGCAATCACGTGCCTGTGATCCAATAATTGACTCTGAGGGCACTATCTCTAACAAAATCCCCATCAGGAGCAAGTATATCTTGAGAATATTACTTGGTGTAGATCATTTTCGGCCTCGAAGACTTCAAGTAAGGACGTTCCTTCTGCCTCGTGAAGCCATGCAAGAGCCCGGGAGGACCATGATCGCAGCGAAGGGACTACAACAAGGAGCTATAGAAGTGAAGGACCGATCTATAAAGGTTGTATTTCATATTCACTTAGTCGTAAATGATATTTACTTGCATGTGTAACCCTTATAATCTAGCAAAGATCTTGTTTAGGGTTGTTCGGCACGGCTAAAATTTTAATCGGGCATGGTTGATGCCTTGTAGAACTTTGTTAGAGTGCCTAGTAACCCTACAGTGGTATCAGAGCCTAGTTAGAGCATTAGGCGACGTGTTTACGAAGTTAAAACTCCGATCGAACCTCGAAACGTCGAAATAGACCCCTCTCTGGAAATTTTGTAAAAATGTGATTTTTTCTGCATTAAAAATACTCAAAAAAAATCACCAGGGAATTCTAAGAGTTAGTGTAAAACACGACATCCTAATTCCACCAAAGCGCTGTGGAACTGCTGCAATACCTTGCTTGCACGGCGGTTCCGCGGTGGAATAGTAGAATTAGGGTTAGTGTTTTGTTCAGTAATATCTGTAGGTACTTGTACATTCTTCTGGGTATTTTTAATCTGACTCAAGTGTTGAGTGTTCTGGAGATTATTTTGTATTCGTTAAATCGATCGGAAAATTTAATTTCGTTCTTTTTCCGGATAATTTAGAAAGTATTAAAATGTTCGAACGGATATCATTAACTCGCTTTTTCCCGACACGAAAAACTTTCAAGTGTTGAATTTTTCTTAAGTTTAAATCTTTCGGAAAAACGTGCAAGTAACGCTATGGACCCTCTAGAAAAACACAAACCTTAACTCGATTATGTGACCGTCTGAACCGCCTCTAAACCGTAGGGTTTGGGGCAGTACGGCGTGCCATATGTGAGGCGTTGGCTTGACCCTTCTACGGCTGGACCGTTGGTACTGTGACGTATTCTGGAATTTTTTTTGAACTCCGCTCAAGTGTTGAGCTATTAAGGAAATCTTGGGTATTTGATTATTCGATTGGAAAGTTTAATACTGTCTATTTATCTGGAATGTGATACAATATGTGGAATTCATATAGTTAGGCATGAAATGCGAAGTATGTGATATTTCAGATTTACAATGTCTAAAGAGATTGTGGATTCCAAATGTTGTAATTTTACACTTTCTTTTCTGCGACCGTAAGTGTAATATGTGATATCGCCGGTTTCGTTGCTATATGTCAACGACTATTGGGATGCGCATATTTACTTACGTTGATGACATGTGATGTTATGTGTTGCTGGATATGTTATATTAGATCGTCGCGTTTTTGAATAGCCGGGGGTTTTATGTGAGATGAGGGTTTTTATTTTCATTCATGTAAAATTCATTGTATGTAATATTCTTTTATTGGGGCAATTCCGGGATGAGGATGATGTCACCATTGTATATTATTTACTTTTCCGCATTAAGTAGACCCAAGGAGGAGAGCACAAGTAACCGGGTTCTAGAGTCCAGTGGGAGACCAACTCGAGGAGTCGAGTCTGGGTCTTCTAACTCTAGAATTGGAAGGGTTGCTTGCCGCTCTCGTAGGGTTCTAGGGGTGTGGGTTTGGCTATTCATCGCGACCGTGGAGTTCGTGTTTTATAGAGGCTCAAAATAAAACACAGACCTCCTAGTATATCCATTATTTCATATGTTTCTTCTGCTGCGATATCTGTGATGTGATCATTTGATATGTTGAGATGGATACTGTATATAGTATATATGATATATTATATAGACGTTACTTATGTTTTACACTCGGACTAGCCCTGCGCCGCTCTGCCGTTAGTTACCTGACCTAACGGTGCATGAGAGGACATCGAGGCGAATGCGGATGGCATAAGTGTACGCCGTATTTATCTGTGATGTTTAGGTGACTTAAATGATAGGACTTCATTAATATGATTAATGAAAGAAAAGAAACCTAAAAGATGTTGTAGAATCAAATTTTCAAAAAGGGTAGCTACAGTTTTTGCTTTGCATAGCGATATATATGATATAACCTGCACCTTATTCGATGAGGAAAGAGCCGAGATCCCTTCACCGGGAGTGACCTCTTTAGCAAAACTGGCAGATGCTACAACACTCGGTTTATCTTTTGATTGATTTTAGAGTTTTGCTTTGCATAGTGATATATATGATATGTCCTGCACCTTATTCGATAAGGAAAGAGCCGCGATCCCTTCACCGGGAATGACCTTTTTAGCAAAACTAGTGAAAGCCTAAAAAACACTACTTTTCAAAATTCACTAGATTCTACAACGATATCAACTTCCTTACGCAATAGGTTTTCAGAAAAACCTGTCGTAGCCTTCCGTCATTTCAGATAAGAACTGTTTAGTATTCGTGCTGCGTTTGTTGGCCTTTGTCAAGGCGTAGTGTGCAGTAGCTAAATGGTGCTTATCTGTTTATGCATATGATGCAGATTGTTTTGGGATAGTCGTACGACCTTATTGGCCTTTGTCAAGGGTCGTACGGGTGGTTTTGATTCAATCAAGAAATGACGGGTTGAACTTGACTAGCATCCTATGATTTGTTGGCCTTTGTCAAGGTCATAGGGGTTAGGGGCAAAATATTATCGGGAATTTCAAGTGTTGAAATTTGCAATGAGATTGCATACCTTCTATGAGATAGTTGGATCCCGATACCCACTGCGAGTAATTGTTGCTCCCGGGACAGTTTTACACAGGACAATTAGCCGATCAAGTAGGTGTCTAGAAAGGTGTCAATGGGGTTATGCCTCTGGAAAAACGAGGTTTACTTTAATTAGGTCCGTGCGAAAGCACGGGGAACCTCCCTCAAAGTACCGACACTGTCCTGGCTAAAAGATTGGCGAAATTGTAGGGTGTAATTAATCCCGGCTAGTTTTTCATGTTAGTGTATATACCCTAGGGGCCATTATTGTATCATACTTGTTTGTATATTACTTAATGGAAGCTTGGGATATTCTCATGTATATAATAGTCTTGCTAAACATAGTAGTATGCTACTTGGTTTTTTCTATCTTAATATGTGAGTATACGTATTGATAGAGCTCTTAGGATCTTGCTTAACTACCAGCGTTGAGATGGCAGTCACACTAGTGGGGGCTGGGTAGTATATAAGCACATCCTTATTCAGGTCCCTAGTTCTAGGATTATCGAGACAGGGCATCGATACTCCGGAGTAGACTAGTGTGTACGCTTCTCATCCCAGTTGGGGAGATGGTCTGTCCCACAGCCGTCAGTACGTCGTACTGGAGATAGTATGCAGGTGCTCGTTAGGTTACGGGTACACCGGATAGGACTTGCAGGGAACTGTAGGTTGGTTTTATACCAGTCGTCAGTTAACAGTTCCCAGGTGACATGAGTACAGCATAGTCCGCAGACTTGACACTGCTATTTCGCCTCGAGTGTGTCCCACTGTTCTTAGATTGCTACCCTACCACGGCTCGAAGGAGTCGTGCAAACAGGTAGCAGTTGGGTGCAGTCCCAAGCACTTGGAGGCAGTGGCAGTTAGACATGATTCGTCTCTCCCGGTATTGGGAGTTGATATCGCGCTGTGTCAGAGAGCCATTACGCAAAGTCCCTGGCCAGGGCAAGCGAGATTTGCTGGTAGGTTCCAGTAGTTTCTTAGGGTGTAATGGGCTTCACTCCGACACGACTTATACCGCTATTAGGGGACTGACACTTGCCGCCCCCCTAGGCCCGATATGCGATATTCTTAGATGAACAGACCGGACTGTACGGAGATTGTCACATCAGACTCAGTAGGAGTTCGGATAGGTTTCCTCATCGGCCTTCTTATCGACATCTACCTGGGGACCGTTACGTAAAGCTAGTGCCTCTTGCGGTCTGTGGTTAAACCCACTGCCAGCTTAGTAGTCGAGTCTCTAAAGTCCCACACAGAGAGTTTCCCTACTCCAGGCGAAACGATAAAGAGGTCGTATGGTTTTACGACAAGGGTTCGGACGCTTACGTGTGTTTACGCACGTACGACATCCAGACAGTTTTTACTAGCCGGCTTTGGTTTAAGCCAGTTTCTAGTATCTGGTTATTGGATTTATACAGTCTAAAGTTTTTCCGTGTTTTCACGGATAGGAGGGGCGTTCTCGTAATTTCGCAAGAAGCTTCTAGAATATGGTGACTTGAGGGTTAAGGTGGCATATGCATTAAATGAGATTAGTGAGTCATTTGTGTGATTCATCCATGTCATTAATTCATCATAAATGCTTAATGACTCATGGAGATGAATCACCCATTTGTATTTATGAAGCATGGTTGTTAAATCCTTTATTTTCTTTTATGGATAAATAATAATGCTTCATATATATTATGATAGATCATTATCTCATTCTTATTCTCTTGCTCACTTTCTCTCTCCTCGAGCTCTCTCTCTTCAAACCCTAATGCTCCCCTCTCATGTGTTGAGACCAAGGATTAGATTAGACTACTTAATCCTTAACCATACTCTATATCACTTAGGTTACTTAGATTAGCGATTTAAGAAACCTAGTTACCTCAAGTTAGAGGTGAAGCTTGTAGTAAAACTCTCGGGTGGATCATCTACTGCATAGAGAAGGCCGGAGAGGACGTGGAGAACGGAAAAGATGAAGGACACGGTTCTACAGGTATAATCGCTTTTCATAGTTGTTGTTAACTTCTATGACTCTTGTTAGTTATAGTTTAGCAAAGATTCTCGGTTAGTCGATGTTTACGCCTAAAACAAGATCGTTTTTCATTATTCCGCTTCCCCGCAATTCGTGGGGTGTTGTACATCGACTTACAGTCGTATCAGAGCCTCGCTAAACAATAATTAACTCATTAGCAAATTCGTATGAATTTTGAACGCAAAACAAACCGAAAAAGACATCGATATCACAAGTTTCTGTCGAATTTAATACAGGCTCTAAAAAATTTTCAGGGAGCTGCAGAATAACCTACAGAGAATTGTAAGAACACTGGTGAAAAATGGCTTCCTAAATCGGCCATACAGCCGCGGAACCGCGGCCGATCCCAGTGATCCGCCGCAGATCCGCGGCCGAGTTGGGGCCGATTCAACCCAGTTTCCTCCAGTAACTCTTCTGTGATATTTGTGTATTTTCTGGAATGTTTATTTTCTGCTCAAGTCTCAGGTGCACAGAGAAGTTTTGGGAGTAGAATCTGATATGTTTGCTCGATCGAAATTATACGATGTTTGCTAAATTGATTATATCTGTGTTTGTATAATGTGTTCGTAAAACTCCCCTAACTGATAGTATGTCGGTTGGCAGGGGGTTGCACATTTCTGTAATGGTTTTTACTGTTTGTGGTTGTGAACTGTATTGAACTGTTGTGATGATTAGCTGGGGTTTGAGATGGGTTGTTATATTCATTCATTCGATGTAATTGTAATATGTTGTAATATTATTTTGCGGGGTGCATCACCGTTGTATTATTTCATTTTACTGTTTTTGCTCCTAGGATAGACCCAAGGTGGGGTGCACAAACTACCGGGTACTTTGAAGTGTTTAGTGGCCTACTCACTTTGTTGAGGGAGACCGCTTCACTTCGGGTACTTGGCGGGTAGTTTGCCATACCTGTAGGGGTCTAGGGTGGGGTAATTGCTATTCATCACAACTGTGTAATCCGTCTTTTGTTGCAGGCTCTAAACAAACGCGGATTGCTAGCAAATCCAATAAAGTTCATATGAGATCTGGAATGCCTATTATTGCGTCTGACGAATGTACAATATCTATATATGATAGCTATTTAGATGACACTTATGTTTTACACCCACGCTAGCCCAGCCCCCGCTCTGCCGTTAGTTAAGTAACCTAACGGGTGATGACGGGACCCAGTGGCGAATGCGGATGGCATAAGAGGACGTTGTATTTTCGTTGTTTTCTGCAATGATAGGTTAATGATGGGACGCATTATTTATAATGCAAAGAAAATAAACCAAAAGATGAATCGTTGGAACAATTTAAAAGAAACCACTCGGTTATTTTAAAACAGATGATATTTTTTAATTGCGGAGCTTTAACCACTCCTTTTAAAAGCTATCAGGTTCCTTCGGTCATATCAAGTTCACTACGTTCACGGTTTCGCCAAAACCATTTGTAGCCCTCCATTATTTCATTTGGGTATTCAGTAGTATTCAAGCTATGTATTTTGACCTAACGCCAAGGCATAGTGTTTGGTAGCTGCTGGGTATTCATTTGTCGCATAGATAGATGAGTTAGTTTGGGACAGTCGTATTATCATTTTGGCCGAACGTCAAGGATATGTACGGATGGGTTCAAATTAACAATATAATGATGGGTAGAACTTGACATGTGACTTATGACATTTTGACCTAACGCCAAGGTCATAAGAGCAAGGGGCAAAAATACATATCGGGAATTTCTAAAGAAACTGAAATTTGCAAAGAGTTGCATACCATTTGGAGTTTGATGAATGTTGGTAGGATTCCTTCAACATTATCATACGATGATATTTGGATCCCGATCCTACTGTGAGTATATGCTACTCATCAGGATATTCGTCACTTAACGATCAATGTTATAAACCAAGTAGGTGTCAAGAAAGGTGTCAGCGAGGTTACGCCCCTAGAGAAAAGAGGTTATTTAATTAAGGAACTTCGCGAAAGCGTTGGAAAACCTCCCTCGAAGTACCGACACCAACCTGGCTGAACGGTTAAGCAAGTATTGTACAGTGAGAATAGTCCTGGCTAATTCTTCTTTTATGGTTTAAGGAAGGATTCGAGAAACAGTGGGAGCCATCCAGTTTAGATAAATTAAAAACCACTCTAAACTTGCAAGAGCATCATGCTAAAGAGTTTTCTTCTCTCTCTCCTAATTGCAGCGACCCTGAAAATGACTGGACTTAAGTTACTTTTAGAGAAAAATATATTGACAGGGCCAAACTATAAAGATTGGCTGCGGAATGTCAAAATGGCTTTGACCTATGACAAATTTGGGTACGTCCTCACCGCTAAGGCACCTGCTGTCCCTGGTCCCAAATCCAGTAATGCAGATAAGGAAATTTGCAAAACTTAGGATTTCGATTGCGCGAAAGCCAAGTGCATCGTGCTTTCCTCAATGAACAATGAACATCAGAGGAGGCATGAGGATATGGAACTAGATGCCATATTTCTCCATACAAAGGAACTTTATGGAGAGCAATCTCGTATAGAAAGATACGAGACCTCTAAGAACTTGTTTCGAGCGAGGTTGGCTGTCGGATCATCGGTAGGAGAACATGTCCTAAAGATGATTGGCTACATAGAAGAGCTCGCAGACCTTGGGACGACTTTGGATATTGAGCTCTATACAGACCTTATTCTCCAGTCCCTTCCTTCCACCTACGCCCATTTTATTCTGAACTTCAACATTCAAAGAAAAGAAGTTGAACTTCCGGAACTCCTTAACATGTTGAGGAGTGTAGAGGGCACCTTGAAGAAGGCAAGGGAAACACCCGCTATGTTTGTTAGCGGTGCTTCTTCTTCCGGGTCCAAGGCTAGGGCCAAAGGAAGGAAAAAGAAGGCCGCCACCAAACCTAGATGAGGTGTAAGTAAGGTGGGAGGGAAGGGAAAGAAAAAGTTTGCGGTACCGGTAGTGGCCCAGGATGAGTGCTTCCATTGTCACAGGAAAGGGCACTGGAAAAAGGATTGCAAGGCGTGGAACGCCAAGAACCAGGAACCGAAGCAAGCTGTGGCTTCGACTTCAGGTGTGTTTGTAATTGAGAATTTTCTGTCAATTAACTCTACTTCCTGGGTATTGGATACCAGATCAGGATCTTATATTTGCAATTCATTGCAGGCACTGAGAAACCATAGAGTGCTGAAGGATGGTGATATGACCCTGATGGTTGCTAACGGAGCTAGCGTGGGAGCTGTGTCCGTAGGGGATTATCACCTGGGATTGACGAGTGGACACATTTTGGTTTTACATAACTGTTTTTTTGTACCCAGCTTAACGTGTAATATCATATTTGTTTCCTTGTTTTCAAATAAAGGTTATGATTTCACGTTTGTAAGTGATGTTGTTAACATCCACCTTAATCATGGTTTGATTGGGTCCAGTACACTGGATAACGGTATATATGTTTTAAACCAACTCCAAATTTTCAATGTCCAGAACACACTAAAAAGAAATTCTCCAGATTTAAATAAAGCTTTCTTATGGCATTGTAGACTGGGTCACATCAATGAGAGAAGGTTGACTAAGTTACATAGAGAAGGATATTTGGACTCGTTCGAATATCAAACTTATGCTACTTGTCAATCTTGTCTCAAAAGAAAGATGACAAAGACTCCATTTACTGGACATGGAGTAAGAGCGAGCGAGTTCTTAGGACTCATACACAGCGATGTATGTGGTCCAATGTCTACACATGCAAGAGGTGGTTTTTCCGATTTCATTACTTTTATGGATGATTACTCAAGGTACGGATTCATTTATCTGATGAAACATAAATCCGAGGCTTTTGAGAAATTCCAAGAGTATAAGAATGAAGTAGAAAACCAAACCGGCAAAAGTATCAAGACACTAAGATCTGATCGAGGTGGTGAATACTTGAGTGCCGAGTTCCTAGGTTACCTAAAAGAGAAAGGAATTCTCTCTCAGCTTACTCCTCCATACACTCCACAGCATAACGGTGTATCGGAGAGGCGGAATCGAACCCTATTGGATATGGTACGTTCCATGATGAGTAATGCTGAGTTACCGCGATCTTTTGGGGATATGCGCTAGAATAAGCGGCATATCTTTTGAACATGGTTCCTACCAAGACTGTGCCTACCACGCCATATCAGATGTGGAGTGGGAAGAAACCCCATCTACAGTATATAAAAATTTGGGGATGTCCAGCTTTTGTTAAAAAGCAGCATGTGGACAAGCTCGAGGCACGATCAGAAAAGTGTAAGTTTGTGGGATATCCAAAGAACTCCAGGGGATATCTATTCTATTACACAGAGGAACAAAAGGTATTTGTTTCTCATAATGCCCATTTTCTAGAACATCAGTTTTTAGAAAAGGAAAAAAGTGGGAGCGAAATAGAACTGGAAGAAATTCCAGAACCACAAACTAATATTGAAAGTTTGGTGGAACCAATAGTTCAAGAAGAACTGGACATTCCCGCACCCCTCCGCAGGAGTAGTAGGCCGTCTCATCCGCCTGAGAGATACTACGGTTTTCTCATAGATGGGGATAGAGAGGATTGCATCATAGATGATGATGAACCTACTAGCTTCCAGCAGGCCATCCAGAGCGGCGACTCGGTACGATGGCTAGATGCAATGCGGACCGAAATGGAGTCCATATACACCAACAAAGTATGGACTTTGGACTTTGCTCCAGATGGGGTAAAACCCATAGGATGCAAATGGATCTTCAAGAAAAAGATTGGTGTAGATGGACAGGTGGAAACCTATAAGGCTAGACTTGTTGCAAAGGGTTTTCGTCAAAGACCTAGTTTGGACTATGACGAAACTTTTTCTCTGGTGGCTATGCTCAAATCCATTTGGGTCCTTCTTGCTATTGCTACCTTCCATGATTATGAAATCCGGCAGATGGACATAAAGACGGCTTTTCTGAATGGTAATTTAGAAGAGTGCGTCTATATGGATCAGCCAGAAGGTTTCAATCAGAGTGGGAGCAGCGGGAAAGTATGCAAGTTGCTTAAATCCATTTATGGATTAAAGCAAGCATCACGAAGTTGGAACATCTATTTTGATGAAACAGTCAAAGAATATGACTTTATTAAAAATCCGGATGAACCGTGTATATAGTAAAGTTGTAGCTAGAACTGTTGTATTCCTCGTCTTGTACATGGATGACATTCTATTAATAGGAAATGACTTTCCTATGCTATAATCTGTCAAATGATTCTTGTCACACAGGTTCTCCATGAAAGACCTGGGTGATGCCTCTTACATTCTGGGGATCCGGATCTATCGTGATAGATCCAAGAGGATGTTGGGACTTTCGCAGTCCAGGTATATCGACACTGTACTGAAAAGATTCAGTATGGAAGATTCTAAGAGCGGTAATCTACCGGCTTGTCACGGAATCACCCTATCCAAAGAGATGTCTCCCAAGACTGATTTGGAAAGGGAACGCATGTGCATTATACCCTACGCTTCTGCGGTAGGCTCTATAATGTATGCGATGTTGTGCACCAGACCAAATGTAGCTTACGCACTGAGTGTGGTAAGCCGGTATCAGTCAGACCCAGGGGAGAAGCACTGGATAGCAGTAAAGAACATTCTCAAGTACCTGAGAAGGACTAAGGAGATGTTCTTAGTTTACGACGGAAAAGACCTCAAGATGGAGGCCTATGCTGATTCCGGCTTCTAGAGTGATAAGGACGATTCCAAGTCCATGTCAGGTTATGTCTTTACCCTCAATGGAGGGGCGGTGTGCTGGAAGAGTTCCAAGCAGGACACCGTTGCTGACTCGACGATGGAAGCGTAGTATATTGCTGCTTGCGATGCCGCAAAAGAAGCGGTCTGGATGAAGAAGTTCCTAACAGAACTTCAAGTGGTTCCTACCATTGTTGATCCAATACCTCTGTATTGTGACAACAACGGAGCTATAGCTTTAGCGAAGGAACCAAGGTCCCATCAGAAGTCCAGACACATCTTAAGGCGGTATCACCTGATCAGGGAGATCATTGATCGTCAGGAGATCGAGGTACGGAAAGTTGCTACTGAAGAGGACATTGCTGATCCATTCAAGAAGGCCCTACCTCAGATTCAGTTCGAGTGGCTACTCGAGATCATCGGTCTTCGATATGCCAGTACATGACCCTAGTGAAAGTGGGAAATTGTTAGTGTATATGCCCTAGGGGCCATTATTGTATCATACTAGTTTGTATATTACTTAATGGAAGCTTGGGATATGTTAGTGTATATGCCCTAGAGGCCATTACTGTATCATACTAGTATGTATATTACTTCATGGAAGCTTGGGATATTCACAGTTGTACAGACAATCTTGCTCAAAATAGTAGTATGCTACTTGGTTTGTCTCTGCCTTAATGTGTACATGTGTGTTTATTTATTATATCACCTATACGCATTAGTAGAGCCCTTAGGATCTTTGCTTGATTACCGGCGTTGTGATGACGATCACACTCGTGGGGGCTGGGTAATCTACAAGCACATCCTTATACACGTCCCTAGTCGTGGGAGTACCGAGATAGGGTATCGATACTCCGGAGTAGACTAGCGTATGCGCTTCTCATCCCAGCACGGGAAACGGTTTGTCCCACAGCCGTCAGTACGTCGTACTTGAGATAGTATGCGGGTGCTCGTTAGGTTACGAGTACACTGGACAGGACTCATCGGGGACTGATGGTTGGTATTATACCTATCGTCAGTTATCGGTTCCCAGGTGACATGAGTACAGCTTAGTCCGCTGACTTGACACTGTCACTTCGCCTCGAGTGTGTTCCCACTGTTCTTTGATTACTACCCTACCACGGCTCTACTGAGTCATGCAAACAGGTAGTAGTTGGGAGCAGTCCCGAAGCACTTAGAGGCAGTGACGGTTAGACAGGATTCGTCTCTTCCGGTATTAGGGGTTGACATCGCGCTGTGTCTAGGAGAGCCATTACACGAGTAGTCCCTGGCCAGGGCAAGCGAGATATACTGTAGGTTTCCAGTGTTATCTCAGGGTGTATTGGGCTTCACTCCGACACGACTTGTACCGCTATTAGGGGATTGACGTTTACCGCCCCCCTAGGCCCGCCATGCGATGTATCAGACGAACAGACCGGACTGTACGGAGATTGTCACATACAGACTCAGTAGGAGTTCGGATGGGTTTACCTCATCGGCCTTCTTGTCGACATCTACCTGGGGACCGTTACGTACAGCTAGTGCCGCTTGCGGTCTGTGGTTAAACCCACTGCCAGCGTAGTGTCGAGTCTTTAGAGTCCCACACAGAGAGTTTCCCTGCACTGAGCGAAACGTGTAGCGGCCGTATGGTTTTACGGCAGGGCTGCGATCACTTACGTACACTTGTGTGCGTGTGTTGTTTGGGCAGGCAATACTAGTGGGCTTTGGTTTAAGCCGGATCCTAGTATTGCATGGATGGATTTGTTTTGTCTTCTGCGCATTCGCATTCTACGGAATACGGATGCAGGTGTGTATGCACAGTTTTCTGGAGCGATGAAGGAGGAGGTGCCTCATTAGGGTTTTGGCAGTTGGTTCGGCCAAAACCGCTTTGTGGCAGGCTCATTAGGGTTTCGACAGTTCGTTTAGTCAAAACCATAATGAGCCGGGGACATTATTTACTAATCCTTTCATTGATAATTTTGTTATGGCTAATTACATTGACCATTTGACCATCTTGACTTTGTTGACCATTTGACCAAAGTTGACTTGGATCTTCTTAGAAGTTCTAAAGTATTCTTTGGTTTTCTTTTTCTTTTGTTATGATAATGGTCATGTCATTTGTAGCCATCACCTTTATTTTGATGGGATTAGTAATTATAGTGTTTTGCATTATTTGCAACCATGGTTGTTTTTCTTTTGTTCATAATATTATTCTCATTCTCTCTCTTGAAATGAGAAGCTCCATGGTTGCAAGAAAAACTCCTTCTTCTTCCTCCTCTTGATTTCTCCTTTGATCTCATGTGTTGAGAGAAAAAGGATTTCACTTGACAAACACATCCATACATCTCCTCTACACATCCTAGGGCTTTTAGATTAGCTATCTCCTTGCCCTAGTTACCTCGGCTTGAGGTGGAGCTCGGTGTACATCTCTCGGGTGGATCGTCTTCGACTCAAGGAGGCCGTGGAGGTGACCGAAGTCCGGATCAACCATTGAGCAAGCAAAGAGAAGAACAATAAGAACAGAAGAACAACAAAGAAGAAGGACAACAAGAAGAGAAGGAGTTCAAGTTGAGGTATAACCACTTTGCCGAGTAGTTAACTCTTCTTTGCAAGTATGCTAGTTTAGTTTAGCAAAGATCCGGCTTTTAAGGTCCATGTTACGAAGTTTAGAAAAAATTTTGTTTTACCGTTTTCGCAACCCCGAAAGTACCGGGAGAGGTAACGTGGACCTAACAGTGGTATCAGAGCCTAACTAAATATAAACTAGCTTGGTAGTGAAGTGTATCGAAGTTCGAAACGGAAAAATCGATAAAACCATGTTGCGAAAACCTGAGTTTCTGTTAAATTTTTTTCTGGTCAAAACAAAATTTTTCATGCACCTAAAATCATCTCAGGGTTTTCTAAAGATAACCACCAAAAACGAGCCAGAGATTTGACCAAGAGAGCGCGTTTCCGCGGCGCCATCAAGTTATGTCGCCGCGGATCCGCGGCCGTCTTGTCGCTTCTCTGCCTCGAATTTGGTGCAGTGTATCTCTGTATTGGTTTTAGGATTTTTGAGATATATTATATGTGCCCAGATTTTCCAGAATAGAAATTTGTTTTTGGGGGCCTATAAATCCGTATTTTTTTTCCGAACTTCAATATACTTTGACTATAAAGGTTATATCTGTGATGTTCTTATGTATTGAACGTCGGCTAATCGCTATATGTCGATTAGTCGGGGTTGTACATATCTGTGATCTGTGGTTGTTGTTGTTGGAATGTGTATATGAACTCGTTGGATTGTCGCGGATGAATAGCCGGGGTGGATGTGAGATGAGAGTTTCTTTTTCTTTCATTCATGTAATAAATTTGTAAATTGATGTAATATTATTTGTTTGGCCGCACAACCGGGTCGGGATTGTAGCCGTCATTGTATAATTCTTTTTACTGTTTTTGCTCCTAGGATAGACCCATGGAGGGGGTGCACAAACTACCGGGTATCTCGAAGTGCCGAGTGGCCTACTCATGGCATTGAGGGAGGTTGCTTCGCTTCGGGTACTTGGCGGGTAGTTTGCCGCACCCGTAGGGGTCTTGGGTGGGGTATTGGCTATTCATCGCGACCGTGTAATCCGCTTTTCGTTGCAGGCTCGAATGAATCACGGGTTCCTAGTATATCCAAAGTGTTCATCTGTGATCTGGATTGGTTATCATTGCAGTATATCTATATACAATAACTATTTAGGCGTTGCTTATGTTTTACAGCCGCGCTAGCCCAGCCCCCGCTCTGTCGTTAGTTAAGTAACCTAACGGGTGATGACGGGGCCCCGTGGCGAATGCGAATGGCATAAGCGTACGTCATATTTTGGTTGTTTTCTGCAATGGTAGGATTTAAATGATGGGACGCATTAAAAGAACTAATGCAAGAAAATAAACCTAAAAGACGTTGTTGGAACAAGTTTTTCAAAAAGCTGTTATTGCAAGGACGTTCAATTTTGTTTTGCATCGTGGTATTCGGTTGTGAATGCCCAGCACCTCAGTCGACGAGGCAAGGGCCGAGATCCCTTCACCGGGAGTGACCCCTTGGACAAAAGTTTGCGTCAGGGTAATAACTTCACTATAGTCGATTATTCTTGCTTTGCATCGAGGTATTCAATTTGGAATATCCTGCACCTCATTCGACGAGGAAAGAGCCGAGATCCCATCACAGGGAGTGACCTCTTTAGCAAAAAGATTTCGCCACTATATTTTTCCAAAAAGGGTTATCAGGTTCCTTCAACGACATCAAGTTCATTACGTTAACGGGTTTTTCGCCAAAAACCCAGCCGTAGCCCTCCGTCATTTCCTACAAGTACTACTCAGTATTCGAGCTACGTATTTTGGCATTGTCAAGGCGTAGTGATCGGTAGCTAAGTATTGCTTGGTTGCAACCTTATTTTTCAGATTATTTAGGACAGTCGCATAGCTATGTTGGCATTGTCAAGAGTTGTGCGGGTGGGTCTAAGTTAAACAAGATAATGACGGGCCGAACTTGACTAACAGTTCATGATATGTTGGCATTGTCAAGGTCATGAATCGTTAGGGGCAAAAACCACATCGGGAGTTTCAAAAGAACTGAAACTTGCAGATTTAGCATACCTTCTGGAGTGTGGTGACTAGAGTGGATTCCATCTAGGTTATCACACAATGACAGTTGGATCCCGATCCCACTGATGAGTTGGTTTACTCTCGAGAGATTATTTCACTTAACGATCAATGCTATAAACCTAGTAGGTGTCAAGAAAGGTGTTAGCGGGGTTACGCCCCCAGGGAAAAGAGGTTCTTTAATTAAGGAACTTCACGAAAGCGTTGGAAAACCTCCCTCGAAGTACCGACACCAGACTGGCTGAAAGGTTAAGCAAGCATTGTGACGTGAATTAAAACCCGGCTAGTTCTTCTTTTAAAAAGGTTTTAAGAAGAATTTGAGGTAACAGTGGGAGACATCCTGGTTAGATAAATTAATAAACCAATCTAATCTTGCAAGAGCATACGCTGAGTGTTTCTTTTCTCTCTCTCCAGGCAGCAACCTTTTCACGCCCTAATCAAGATAATAAAATGTATCGCTTGACCGATCCGAATTCTTATTCGGGACTGGGGAAAGTTGGTTCAGCTCTAACTCGTGACAACAGTCATGAGAATGGGAAAGGGGATTGTATGGATTTCCAGGATACCCAGTTGAAGAAGAAGCATGGTTTTGCATCTACTTCAGGTGTTCTTGTAATTGAGAACTGTTTTACGGTCAGCCCTACCCCCTGGGTACTTGATACCGGATCAGGATCTCATATCTGTAATTTATTGCAGGGACTGAGAAAAAGTAGGAAAGTTGCACCGGGTGATATGTCGCTCAGAGTAGCGAACGGAGCATAAGTTAATGCGGCAGCCGTCGGTGAATATCACCAGTATTGCCAAATGGCAAGACTATGATTTTGAACGATTGCTACTATGTACCCTCCATGGTTTGCAACATCATATCAGTTTCTTTACTCGATAAAGATGGATATAACTTTGTTCTTGAAAAGAATATCATGAACATTTACCTTGATAAGGTACTGGTTGCAGAGGGTACACTGTGTAATGGTATCTATGTTCTAAATCAGAATACAGTTCTCAATATACAAAACACACGCAAGAGGAAGAATTCAGATACGAATGAATCCTACTTGTGGCATTGTAGACTTGGTCATATCGGAGAGAAAAGACTGAGTAAGTTGCATAAAGATGGACTCTTGAATGCGTTCGAGTTTTCATCTTATGAAACTTGTCAGTCTTGTCTCAAAGGGAAGATGAGCAAATCTCGGTTCACCGGACATGGAGAAAGAGCAAGAGAGCTCTTGGGACTCATACACAGTGATGTGTGTGGTCCGATGTCTATACATGCAAGGGGTGGGTTCTCATACTTCATCACATTCACTGACGATCTCTCTAGGTTCGGATATGTGTATCTGATGAGACACAAATCTGAAGCTTTTGAGAAATTCAAGGAATTCAGAAAGTAAGTAGAGAACCAGATTGGCAAAAGTATCAAGATCCTCCGGTCTGATAGAGGAGGGGAGTACTTAAGCACGGAATTCCGAGATTACTTAAAAGAGAATGGTATTCTCTCTCAGCTCACTCCTCCTTATACACCACAGCACAACGGTGTATCGGAGAGAAGGAATCGTACCCTATTGGATATGGTTCGATCCATGATGAGTGATGCTGAGTTACCTCTTTCATTCTGGGGACTTGCGCTAGAGACAGCGGCATACTTACTGAATCAGGTTCCGTCTAAATCCGTGCCTCAGACTCCATATGAAATATGGAGTGGTAAGAAACCATATCTAGAACGGATTAAGATATGGGGTTGTCCGGCCTATGTAAAAGTGCAAAAACCAGACAAGCTTGAGGCACGGTCAGTTTTATGTAAGTTTGTGGGATATCCTAGAAATTCTGGGATATCTGTTCTACCACACTGAGGAACAGAAGGTGTTCGTTGCTCGCCGCGCCACCTTTTTAGAGTGGCAATTTCTTGCAAAAGAAATAAGTGGGAGCACGGTAGAACTGGATGAAATATCTGATCCACAAACTCAAACTGAGGATTTAGCAGAACCAGAAAATTCAGTGACCCCAAACGAACCTCAGCCACTCCGCAGATCTGGTAGGATTTCTCATCCGCCCGAGAGATACTACGGTTTTCTCATAGACGGGGATCGAGAGGATTGCATCTTGGAAGAAGATGACCCTACCAGTTTCAGGCAGGCCATTATCAGTAGGGACTCTGATAAGTGGCAGGAAGCAATGCAATCCGAAATGGAGTCCATGTACGCCAATAAAGTGTGGACCTTGGATATTGCTCCACCTGGGGTAAAACCCGTTGGATGCAAATGGATCTACAAAAAGAAACTTGGTGTAGATGGGCAGGTGGAAACCTATAAAGCTAGACTCGTTGCAAAAGGTTTTCGTCAAAGACCTGGTTTGGACTATGATGAAACTTTTTCTCCGGTGGCTATGCTCAAATCTATTCGGATTCTACTTGCCATTGCTGCCTTCCATGACTATGAGATCTGGCAGATGGATGTTAAAACGGCTTTTCTAAACGGTTGTTTGGAAGAGTGCGTTTACATGGATCAACCAGAAGGTTTCGTAGACAGTGGGAGCAGCGGAAAGGTGTGCAAGTTGCTTAAATCCATTTATGGATTAAAGCAGGCATCGCGGAGCTGGAACATCTGTTTTGATGAGGCAATCAAGGAATTTGATTTCATCAAGAACGAAGATGAACCCTGTGTATATAAGAAGATTGTAGGACGAACTGTCGTATTCCTAGTCTTGTACGTGGACGACATTCTTTTGATAGGAAATGATATTCCTATGCTACAATCGGTCAAGCTGTTTTTGTCACAAAGGTTCTCCATGAAGGACCTGGGTGATGCCTCGTACATTCTGGGGATCAAGATCTATAGAGATAGATCCAAGAAACTATTGGGACATTCACAGTCCAGGTACATAGAGACCGTACTAAAGAGATTTAGTATGGAGGGTTCCAAGCGCGGTAGCATACCCGCATTGCACGGAATTACCCTCTCCAAGAAGATGTCTCCTAAGACAGACGAGGAGAGGGTTCGCATGAGCACTATACCCTACGCTTCGGCGGTAGGATCTATAATGTATGCGATGTTATGTACAAGACCAGATGTAGCTTACGCGTTGAGTGCGGTAAGCCGGTATCAGTCAGACCCAGGGGAGGACCACTGGACAGCAGTGAAGAACATTCTCAAGTACCTGAGAAGGACTAAGGAGATGTTCCTGGTTTACGGTAATGGAGACCTCAGGGTCGAGTCCTTTACCGATTCAAGCTTCCAGAGTGACAAAGATAACAGCATGTCTGTCTTGGGTTTTGTGTTTACCCTCAACGGAGGGGCGGTATGTTGGAGGAGTTCCAAGCAGGATACCGTCGCAGACTCGACGATGGAGGCTGAATACATTGCTGCAAGCGATGCCGCAAAAGAGGCCGTCTGGATAAAGAAGTTCATTAGTGAACTTCAGGTGGTTCCGTCCATTGTTGACCCAATACCTTTGTATTGCGATAACAATGGGGCTGTAGCTTTAGCGAAGGAACCAAGGTACCATCAGAAATCCAGGCACATCTTAAGGCGGTATCACCTGATCAGGGAGATCATTGATCGACAGGAGATCGAGGTGCGGAGAGTGGACACAAAGGACAACACTGCGGACCCATTCACGAAGGCTTTACCCCAGACTCAGTTCGAGCGGCTGATCGAGATGATAGGTCTTCGATACGCCAGTACATGGCCTTAGTGCAAGTGGGAGATTGTCAGTGTATATGCCCTAGAGGCCATTACTGTATCATACTAGTATGTATATTACTTGATGGAAGCTTGGGATATTCACAGTTGTACAGACAATCTTGCTCAAAATAGTAGTATGTTACTTGGTTTGTCTCTGCCTTAATGTGTACATGTGTGTTTATTTATTATATCACCTATACGCATTAGTAGAGCCCTTAGGATCTTTGCTTGATTACCGGCGTTGTGATGGCGATCACACTCGTGGGGGCTGGGTAATCTACAAGCACATCCTTATACACGTCCCTAGTCGTGGGAGTACCGAGATAGGGCATCGATACTCCGGAGTAGACTAGCGTATGCGCTTCTCATCCCAGCACGGGAAACGGTCTGTCCCACAGCCGTCAGTACGTCGTACTTGAGATAGTATGCGGGTGCTCGTTAGGTTACGAGTACACTGGACAGGACTCGTCGGGGACTGATGGTTGGTATTATACCTATCGTTAGTTATCAGTTCTCAGGTGACATGAGTACAGCTTAGTCTGCTGACTTGACACTGTCACTTCGCCTCGAGTGTGTTCCCACTGTTCTTTGATTACTACCCTACCACGGCTCTACTGAGTCGTGCAAACAGGTAGTAGTTGGGAGCAGTCCCGAAGCACTTGGAGGCAGTGACGGTTAGACAGGATTCGTCTCTTCCGGTATTGGGGGTTGACATCACGCTGTGTCTTGGAGAGCCATTACATTAGTAGTCCCTGGCCAGGGCAAGCGAGATATACTGGTAGGTTTCCAGTGTTATCTCAGGGTGTATTGGGCTTCACTCCGACACGACTTGTACCACTATTAGGGGACTGACGTTTACCCCCCTAGGCCCGCCATGCGATGTATCAGACGAACAGACCGGACTGTACGGAGATTGTCACATACAGACTCAGTAGGAGTTTGGATGGGTTTACCTCATCAGCCTTCTTGTCGACATCTACCTGGGGACCGTTACGTACAGCTAGTGCCGCTTGCGGTCTGTGGTTAAACCCACTGCCAGCGTAGTGTCGAGTCTTTAGAGTCCCACACAGAGAGTTTCCCTGCACTGAGCGAAACGTGTAGAGGCCGTATGGTTTTACGGCAGGGCTGCGATCACTTACGTACACTTGTGTGCGTGTGGTGTTCGGGCAGGCAATACTAGTGGGCTTTGGTTTAAGCCGGATCCTAGTATTGCATGGATGGATTTGTTTTGTCTTCTGCGCATCCGCATTCTACGGAATACGGATGCAGGTGTGTATGCACAGTTTTCTGGAGCGATGAAGGAGGAGGTGCCTCATTAGGGTTTTGGCAGTTGGTTCGGCCAAAACCGCTATGTGGCAGGCTCATTAGGGTTTCGACAGTTCGTTTGGTCAAAACCATAATGAGCCGGGGACATTATTTACTAATCCTTTCATTGATAATTTTGTTATGGCTAATTACATTGACCATTTGACCATCTTGACTTTGTTGACCATTTGACCAAAGTTGACTTGGATCTTCTTAGAAGTTCTAAAGTATTCTTTGGTTTTCTTTTTCTTTTGTTATGATAATGGTCATGTCATTTGTAGCCATCACCTTTATCTTGATGGGATTAGTAATCATAGTGTTTTGCATTATTTGCAACCATGGTTGTTTTTCTTTTGTTCATAATATTATTCTCATTCTCTCTCTTGAAATGAGAAGCTCCATGGTTGCAAGAAAAACTCCTTCTTCTTCCTCCTCTTGATTTCTCCTTTGATCTCATGTGTTGAGAGAAAAAGGATTTCACTTGACAAACACATCCATACATCTCCTCTACACATCCTAGGGCTTTTAGATTAGCTATCTCCTTGCCCTAGTTACCTCGGCTTGAGGTGGAGCTCGGTGTACATCTCTCGGGTGCATCGTCTTCGACTCAAGGAGGCCATGGAGGTGACCGAAGTCCGGATCAACCATTGAGCAAGCAAAGAGAAGAACAACAAGAACAGATGAACAACAAAGAAGAAGGACAACAAGAAGAGAAGGAGTTCAAGTTGAGGTATAACCACTTTGCCGAGTAGTTAACTCTTCTTTGCAAGTATGCTAGTTTAGTTTAGCAAAGATCCGGCTTTTAAGGTCCATGTTACGAAGTTTAGAAAAAAATTTGTTTTACCGTTTCCGCAACCCCGAAAGTATCGGGAGAGGTAACGTGGACCTAACAGGATATTCATATGTATATAACAGTCTTGCTAAACATAGTAGTATGCTACTTGGTTTTTTCTATCTTAATATGTGAGTATACGTATTGATAGAGCTCTTCGGATCTTTCTTGACTACCAGCGTTGTGATGGCAGTCACACTAGTGGGGGCTGGGTAGTATACAAGCACATCCTTATTCAGGTCCCTAGTCGTAGGATTATCGAGACAGGGCATCGATACTCCGGAGTAGACTAGTATGTACGCTTCTCATCCCAGTTGGGGAGATGGTCTGTCCCACAGCCGTCAGTACGTCGTACTGGAGATAGTATGCAGATGCTCGTTAGGTTACGGGTACACCGGACAGGACTCGCAGGGAACTGTAGGTTGGTTTTATACCGGTCGTCAGTTAACAGTTCCCAGGTGACATGAGTACATCATAGTCCGCAGACTTGACACTGCTACTTCGCCTCGAGTGTGTCCCACAATTCTTAGATTGCTACCTTACCACGGCTCAAAGGAGTCGTGCAAACAGGTAGCAGTTGGGTGCAGTCCCGAGCACTTTGAGGCAGTGGCAGTTAGACAGGATTCATCTCTCCAGTATTGGGAGTTGATATCGCGCTGTGTCAGAGAGCCATTATGCAAAGTCCCTGGCTAGGGCAAGCGAGATTTGCTGGTAAGTTCTAGTAGTTTCTCAGGGTGTAATGGGCTTCACTCCGACATGACATATACCGCTATTAAGGGATTGATGCTTGCCTCCCCCTAGGCCCGATATGCGATAGTCTTAGACGAACAGACCGGACTGTACGGAGATTGTCACATTAGACTCAGTAGGAGTTTGGATGGGTTTCCTCATCGGCCTTCTTATCGACATCTACCTGGGGACCGTTACATACAGCTAGTGCCGCTTGCGGTCTGTGGTTAAACCCACTGCCAGCATAGTAGTCGAGTCTCTAGAGTCCCATACAGAGAGTTTCCCTACTCCAGGCGAAACGATATAGAGGTCGTATGGTTTTACGACAAGGGTTCGGACGCATACGTGTGTTTACGCACGTACGACATCCGGACAGTTTTTACTAGCCGGCTTTGGTTTAAGCCAGTTTCTAGTATCCGGTTATTGGATTTATACAGTCTAAAGTTTTTCCGTGTTTTCACGGATAGGAGGGGCGTTCTCGTAATTTCGTGAGAAGCTTCTAGAAGATGGTGACTTGAGGGTTAAGGTGGAATATGCATTAAATGAGATTAGTGAGTCATTTGTGTGATTCATCCATGTCATTAATGCATCATAAATGCTTAATGAATCATGGAGATGAATCACCCATTTGTATTTATGAAGTATGGTTGTTAAATACTTTATTTTCTTTTATGGATAAATAATAATGCTTCATATATATTATGATAGATCATTATCTCATTCTTATTCTCTTGCTCACTTTCTCTCTCCTCAAGCTCTCTCTTCAAACCCTAATCCTCCCATCTCATGTGTTGAGACCAAGGATTAGATTAGACTACTTAATCCTTAACCATACTCTATATCACCTAGGTTACTTAGATTAGCGATTTAAGAAACCTAGTTACCTCAAGTTAGAGTTGAAGCTTGTAGTAAAGCTCTCGGGTGGATCATCTACTACATAGAGAAGGCCGGAAAGGACATGGAGAACGGAAAACACGAAGGACACGGTGCTACAGGTATAATCGCTTTTCATAGTAGTTGTTAACTTCTATGATTCTTGTTAGTTATAGTTTAGCAAAGATTCTTGGTTAGTCGATGTTTCCGCCTAAAACAAGATCGTTTTTCATTATTCTGCCTCCCCGCAATTCGTGGGGTGTTGTACATCGACTTACATTTCCTTTTAGGGTTTGAAGGAAGATTTGATAAAAACAGTGGGAGCCATCCTGATTAGATAAAATAATAACCAACCTGATCTTGCAAGAGCATACGCTAAAGTGTTTTTCTTCTCTCTCTCTCCAGGTAGAGACCATATCATGCTTTAATCAAGATAATAATATGGTTGTATTGACCGAACCCGCATGTTATACTGTGCTGGGGAACGTTGGTTTCATTCTTTCTTATAAAAGTTTTAAGACTGAACAGGATATAGGGGAATACCAGGATTCCCATGCCACCCGAATGGAGAAAGTACATGTTGATGCATTTTCTTCGGGTGTGTTCATTACAGAGAACTGTTTCTCCATTTGCTCTATGTCCTGGGTATTAGATACCGGGTCAGGATCCCATATATGTAATCAGTTACATGGGCTGAGGAAAGGTAGAGAACTTGGAGAAGGTGATAACGACATAAGGGTTGGAAATGGTGCAATTGTTGCAGCTAGAACCGTCTTGGAATATCACCTTGTATTACTAACTGGTAATACATTGATTCTGAACGAATGCTATTACATGCCGAACCTGATATGCAACATTATATCGGTTTCTTTATTAAGTAAAGAGGGATATAATTTTGTATTACAGGATAACGTTATGAACATTTTTCTAAACCAAAAGTTGGTTGGATCAGGCACGTTGTGCAATGTCATTTATGTTCTAAATCAATCAACAGTTCTAAACATAACAAACACACAAGAGGAAGAGTTCAGAAATGAACGAATCCTTCTTGTGGTATTGTAGACTTGGTCATATAAATGCGACACAGCTAGCTAAGTTGCATAAGGATGGATATTTGAAACCGTTCGAATTTTCATTTTATGAAACTTGCCAGTCATGTCTCAAAGGCAAGATGACCAAAACTCCATTTACGGGACACGGAGAAAGAGTTACTGAACTCTTGGGACTGATACATAGCGATGTATGCGGTCCCATGTCTACACATGCCAGGGATGGTTCTTCGTACTTCATTACATTCACTGACGATCTCTCTAGATTCGGATATGTATTCCTGATGAAACACAATCATAAGCTTTTGAGAAATTTAGAGAATATAAACAAGAAGTCGAAAACCAAACCGGAAAAAGTATTAAAATCCTTCAATCTGATCGAGGAGGTGAATACTTGAGCAATGAATTCCTGGACTTCCTAAAAGAGAATGGGATTCTCTCTCAGCTAACTCCTCCATATACACCACAGCACAACGGTGTATCAGAACGGAGGAACCGCACCCTATTAGATATGGTGCGCTCTATGATGAGCACGGCTGAGTTACCTATTTCCTTCTGGGGGTATGCACTGGAGATAGCAGCATACTTATTGAATCAAGTTCCATCTAAATATGTACCTGCCACACCATATGAGATATGGAGTGGGAAGAGACCATGTCTTAAACGAGTTAAGATATGTGGTTGTCTGGCCTATGTCAAAAGGCAAAATCCGGACAAACTCGAGGCACAGTCAGTTCTATGCAAGTTTGTGGGATATCCCAAACATTCACATGGATATCTTTTCTACCATAGCGAGGAACAAAAGGTGTTAGTTTCTCGACATGCCACCTTTTTAGAAAAGGAATTTCTTATAAAAGAAATTAGTGGCAACGAGGTAGAACTGGAAGAAATTCCGGCTACACAATCTCAAACTGAAGATTTAGTGGAACCAGAAGATTCGGTAGTTCCCGATGAACCCCGGCCACTTCGCCGATCTAGTAGGGTTCCTCACCCACCTGAGAGATACTACGGTTTTCTCATGGATGGTGGGAGGGAGGATTGCATCATGGAGGATGATGACCCAACTAGCTTCGAGCAGGCCATCACGAGTGGGGACTCAGTGAAATGGCTGGATGCAATGCGGTCCGAGATGGAATCCATGTACACCAACAAAGTGTGGACTTTGGAAGATACTCCTGAAGGGGTAAAACCCATTGGGATCAAGTGGATCTTCAAGAAAAAAACATGGTGTAGATGGGAAAGTGGAGACTTTCAAATCTAGATTTGTTGCAAAGGGTTTTCGTCAAAGACCAGGTGTGGACTATGACGAAACCTTTTCTCCAGTGGCTATGCTTAAATCCATCCAGATCATGCCTGCCATCGCTGCATATCATGACTACGAAATCTGGCAAATGGATGTTAAGACCGCCTTTCTAAACGGCGATTTAGAAGAGAGTGTGTACATGACTCAGCCAGAGGGCTTCGTAGCTAGTGGGAGCAGCGGGAAGGTGTGCAAGCTGCTTAAATCCATTTATGGATTAAAGCAAGCATCGCGGAGTTGGAACATCTGCTTTGAGGTCGTTATCAAAGAGTTTGATTTCGTCAAAAACGTAGATGAACCTTGTATCTACAAGAAGGTAGCAGAGAGTAAGGTTGTCTTCCTCGTATTGTACGTGGACGACATACTTTTGATAGGAAATGACATTCCTATGTTGCAATCGGTCAAGCTCTTCTTATCATAAAGATTCTCAATGAAAGATCTAGGTGATGCCTCCTGCATACTGGGAATTATGATCTATAGAGATAGATCTAAAAGAATATTGGGATTGTCACAATCCAGGTACATTGACACCATACTAAAGAGGTTTAGTATGGAAGAATCCAAGCGTGGGAACTTACCCACGATCTCTGGACTCACTCTCTCTAAATAGATGTCTCCCAAGACTGATTTGGAGAGAGCTCTCATGCAAGGGATACCCTAAGCTTCGGCTGTAGGCTCTATCATGTACGCGATGCTATGTACCAGACCCGATGTAGCACACTCACTAAGTGTAGTGAGTACTTATCAAGCTGATCCTGGAGAGAGTCACTTGACAGCTGTGAAGAGCATTCTCAAGTACTTACGAAGGACTAAAGAGATGCTCTTGATGTATGGTAACAGAGAACTCCAAGTGGAGTACTTTACCGATTAGAGCTTCTAGAGTGATAAGGACGACTCTAAGTCGCACTCGGGATTTGTCTTTACCCTTTACGGAGGGGCGGTTAGCTGGAAGAGTTCCAAGCAGGAAACTGTTAGTGTATATTCCCTAGAGGCCATTACTGTATCATACTGGTTTGTATATTACTTAATGGAAGCTTGGGATATTCACCTTGTATATACAATCTTGCTCAAAATAGTAGTATGCTACTTGGTTTGTTTCTACTTCAATGTGTACATGTGTTTATTTTATGATATCACCTATACGCATTAGTGGAGCCCTTAGGATCTTTGCTTGATTACCGGCGTTGTGATGGCAGTCACACTAGTGGGGGCTGGGTAATCTATAAGCACATCCTTATGCAGGTCCCTAGTCGCAGGACTATCGAGACAGGGCATCGATACTCCGGAGTAGACTAGCGCATGCGCTTCTCATCCCAGTGTGGGAGACGGTCTGTCCCACAACCGTCAGTACGTCGTACTTGAGATAGTATGCGGGTGCTCGTTAGGTTACGAGTACACTGGACAGGACTCGTCGGGAACTGACTAGTTGGTTTTATACCTATCGTCAGTTATCAGTTCCCAGGTGACATGAGTACAACTTAGTCTGCTGACTTGACACTGGCACTTCGCCTCGAGTGTGTTCCCACTGCACTTTGATTACTACCCTACCACGGCTCAAAGGAGTCGTGCAAAAAGGTAGTGGTTGGGTGCAGTCCCGAAGCACTTGGAGGCAGTGACGGTTAGACAGGATTCGTCTCTCCCAGCATTGGGGGTTGACATCGCGCTGTGTCTAGGAGAGCTATTACACGAGTAGTCCCTGGCCCGGGCAAGCGAGATATACTGGTAGGCTTCCAATGTTATCTCAGGGTGTTTTGGGCTTCACTCTGACACGACTTGTACCGCTATTAGGGGACTGACGTTTACCGCCGACTAGGCCCGCTATGCGATGTATCAGACGAACAGACCGGACTGTACGGAGACTGTCACATTCAGACTCAGTAGGAGTTCAGATGGGGTTCACCTCGTCAGTCTTCTTATCGGCATCTACCTGGGGACCGTTACGCACAGCTAGTGCCGCTTGCGGTCTGTGGTTAAACCCACTGCCAGCATAGTATCGATTCTTTAGAGTCCCACACAGAGGGCTATTCGCCTTTAGGCAAAACAGAGTAGAGGTCGCATGGTTTTGCGACAGGGTTCGTTCTCATCCGCGCACTTGTGCACGTTTGGAGTCCGGACGGATATTACTAGCGGGCTCTGGTTTAAGCCAGATACTAGTATATGTTTTGGGGTTAGTTTTATCTCATTGTGTTCATGTTTCTCGGAACAAGAATGCGGGTGTGTATGCACAGTTGGTTGAGGCGGAGGAAGAGGATTTTCATTAGAGTTTCGGAACGGGTGTGTATGCACAGTTGACAGTCGTCTTTTTCCAAACCCTAATGTATTTATGATATATCAATTAATAATATTAATTAAATTAAATTGTGTCATGGTTGGGTTTGTTGACTTGGTGACCAAGGTTGACTTGTTGACCATGGTTGAAACTTTGACTATCATCATTACATATCAAAGATGCTCTTTGATTCTAGCAAAACCATTTAATGTGTGTAATGATAATTGTCATTCCAAACCATCCATCAACTATTTCATTTAGATTATTATTATTAATTTGATAATTCATTTCATATTATGTTATGGTTGTAAAAAAGAGTTTCATTCTATCATAACACTTCTCTCTCCTCTCTTCTTCTTCCTCCTCCTCTAGTTCAAGGAGACCCACTCTCATGTGTTGAGAAACCCCCTCCTTGAGATAAAAACACCCCAAAACCACTCTCTACTCACTCTAGGGTTAAAGGTCTAGCAAGCCAAAGACCCTAGTTCTCTCAATGTTCGAGAAAGGAGCCCGAAGGTTGAACCCTCAGGTGGATCCATCTTTGACGGAAGAAGTCGACGAGGAAAGCACCATCCAAGCTCTACAAAGGTTTCAAGAAGAAGGAGTTCAAGTTAGGTATAACATCTTTTCCGAGTAGCTAACTCTCTTTAGCTTGGTAGCTAGTTTAGTTTAGAAAAGATCCCGACTTTTGTTAGTCCATGTTGCCTAATGCGCTAAAAATTTGTTTTTTATACCGTTTCCGCCTCTCCGCAAGAACCGGGGTTGGCAACGTGGAGTTACAGTGGTATCAGAGCCTAACTAAACTTAAACTAGCTTAGTAGTAAAGTGTATGGAAGTTCGATCGGAAAAATCATAAAAACCTAAACATCAAAACCCTAACTTTCTGTTGAAATTTTTTGTACTCTAAAGATAAAAAGTTTTACTCCAAAAATCGGCTCAGGGTTTTGTGAAGACACCCACAAAAAACGGTCGCCTGAATCCTTCAAACCGCCGCGGTTTTGCGGCAATGAGTATACATTTGTCGCGGAACCGCCGCCGTTTTGGCTCTTCTCACGACCGGGTTTGGTGCAGTGTTCTTCTGGTAGGGTTTTGGGATTTTTAAGATGGTTTATTTGTGCCCAGGTTTTCCAGAAAAGAAATTTATTTTTGGGGCCCTATAAATCCGTATTTTTTGATCGAACTTCACTATACTTTGACTAATCTGTTATATCTGTGATGTTTGTATATATTGAACGTCGGCTAATCGCTATATGTCGATTAGTCGGGGTTATACATATCTATGATCTGTGTTTGATGATGGTATGTGTATATGAATGCGTTGGACTGTCGCGGGTGAATAGCCGGGGTGGATGTGAGATGAGTGTTTCTTTTTCTTTCATTCATGTAATATGTAAATTGATGTAATATTATTTGTATGGCCGCACAACCGGGTCGGGGTTGTAGCCGTCATTGTATAATTCTTTTTACTGTTTTTGCTCCTAGGATAGACCTATGGAGGGGTGCACAAACTACCGGGTATCTCGAAGTGCCGAGTGGCCTACTCACGGCGTTGAGGGAGGTTGCTCCACTTCGGGTACTTGGCGGGTAGTTTGCCGCACCCGTAGGGGTCTTGGGTGGGGTTTTGGCTATTCACCGCGACCGTGTAATCCTCTTTTCGTTGCAGGCTCGAACGGATTGCAGATTCCTAGTATATCCAATGTATTCATCTGTGATCTGTAATGTCTATCATTGCTATATATTTATAACTATTTAGGCGTTGCTTATGTTTTACAGCCGCGCTAGCCCAACCCCCGCTCTGTCGTTAGTTAAGTAACCTAACGGGTGATGACGGGGCCCCGTGGCGAATGCGAATGGCATAAGCGTACGTCATATTTTGGTTGTTTTCTGCAATGGTAGGATTAATTGATGGGACGTATTAAAAGAACTAATGCAAGAATATCACGCATTAAAAGAACTAATGCATGATAATAAACCAAGCAAAAGTCGTTGGAACACTTTCGAAAAACCACTCGGTTCTTTTCAAAACTAACTTTTAAATGCGGAGCTTCAGCCACTCCTTTTAAAAGCTATCTCGTTTCATCGATTATATCAAGTTCGCTACGTTCACGGTTTAGCCAAAACCATTCGTAGCCCTCCATCATTTCAGTTAAATATTCGGTAGTATTCAAGCTATGTATTTTGACCTCACGCCAAGGCATAGTGATTGGTAGCTACCTGATATTTATCTGTTGCATAGATAGAATGCGTTGTTTTGGGACAGCCGTACTGCCATTTTGGCCTACGTCAAGGGTAGGTACGGGTGGGTTCAAATCAACCGGGATAATGATGGGAAGAACTTGACATGCGACTTATGACATTTTGACCTCACGCCAAGGTCATAAGAGCATGGGGCAAAAATCACATCGGGAGTTTCATAAGTACTGAAACTTGCTAGATTTGCATACCATTTGGAGTGTGATGATTCTGGTAGGATTCCTTCAGTTTCGTCACGCGATGATATTTGGATCCCGATCCTACTGTGAGTATATGCTACTCCTCGGGAAATTTCTCACTTAACGATCAATGCTATAAACCAAGTAGGTGTCTAGAAAGGTGTTAGTGGGGCTACGCCCCCAGGGAAAAGAGGTTCTTAAATTAAGGAACTTCGCGAAAGCGTTGGAAAACCTCCCTCGAAGTACCGACACTGGCCTGGCTGAACGGTTAAGCAAGTATTGTGCGGTGGGATTCATCCCGACTATTTCTTCCTTTATGGTTTGAGGAGGGATTCGAGAGACAGTGGGAGCCATCCTGTTTAGACAAACTGAAAACCATTCTAAACTTGCAAGAGCATCGTGCTGAGTGTTTCTTCTCTCTCTCCTAATTGCAGCGACCAATCGACATGACTGGACTTAAGTTACTTCTAGATAAAAACATACTGACAGGGCCAAACTACAAAGATTGGCTCAGGAATGTCAAAATGGCAATCACTTATGACAAGCTGGGGTATCTTCTTACCACTAAAGCTCCCCCCGTCCCAGGTCCCACCTCCAGCGTCGCGGATAAGGAAATCCGTAAGACTTGGGAGATTGATTGCGCGAAGACCAAGTGCTTCGTGCTTGCCTCTATGGACAACGAACATCAGAGGAGGCATGAGAATATGGACCTGGAATCCATATTTCTCCATACAAAAGAACTGTATGGAGAGCAGTCTCGTATCGCAAGGTACGAAGTGTCCAAGAAGTTATTTTCGGCAAGATTGGCCGTCGGATCATCGGTAGAGGAACACGTGCTTAAGATGATTGGCTACATTGAGGAGCTCGCGGAACTTGGAACCACGTTGGAGAGTGAGCTCTATACGGACTTGATTCTCCAGTCCCTTCCTTCCACTTACGCCCAGTTTATACTGAACTTCAACTTACAAGAAAAAGAGGTTGAACTTTCAGAACTCCTCAACATGCTGAGGAGGGCAGAGGGCACCCTACAGAAAGGTAGGGAAACATCCACTTTGTTTGTAGGAGGATCTTCTTCTTCTAGGTCCAAGGCGAAAGCCAAGGGAAAGAAGAGGAAAGCCCCGGCCAAACCAAGGGGCGGTGTTAGTAAAGTGGATACGAAGGGAAAGGCAAAGGCAAAAAAGATAGCGGGGAAGCTTGTGGGTAAAGAAGAATGCTTCTATTGTCATAAGAGTGGACACTGGAAGAAAGATTGCAGGGCTTGGAAGGCCAGGACACAGGAACTGAAGCAGGTAGCGGCTTCAGTTTCAGGTGTGTATGTTATTGAAAACTGTCTTTCAATAAACTCTACTTCCTGGGTATTGGATACCGGATCAGGATCTCATATCTGTAATTCTTTGCAGGCGTTGAGAAACCATAGGGTTTTGAAGGCAGGTGACATGACCCTCAGAGTTGCAAACGGAGCTAGCATGGATGCTAAAGCTGTGGGGGACTATCACCTGGGAATGTTAGATGGACATGTTTTGGTTTTGCGTAATTGCTTTTTTGTACCCAACGCAACTTGTAATATCATTTCTGTATCTTTGGTTTCTAAAGAAGGTTATGAATTTGCGTTTGTAAGCAATGTTGTAAACATTCACCTTAATCAAGTTCTGATTGGGTCAGGTACACCGAGCAATGGTATATATGTATTAAACCAACCACAGATTTTCAATATCCAGAATACACACAAAAGAAAGTCTCCAGATATCAATCAGACTTTCTTATGGCATTGTAGACTGGGTCACATCAATGAGAGAAGGTTGACTAAGTTACATATAAAAGGATATTTGGATCCGTTCGAATATCAATCGTATGCTACTTGTCAATCCTGTCTCAAAGGAAAGATGACAAAGACTCCGTTCACTGGACACGGAGTAAGAGCGAGCGAGCTCTTGGGACTCGTACACAGAGACGTGTACGGTCCAATGTCTACACATGCGCGAAGCGGTTATTCTTACTTCATTACTTTTACGGATGATTTTTCAAGGTACGGTTATGTCTTCTTAATGAAACATAAGTCCAAAGCCTTTGAAAAGTTCCAGGAATATAAGAATGAAGTAGAAAAACAAACCGTCAAAAGTATCAAGATTCTAAGATCGGATCGAGGTGGAGAATACTTAAGTGCCGAGTTCCTGAATTACTTAAAAGAGAATGGAATTCTCTCTCAGCTTACTCCTCCATACACTCCGCAACATAACGGTGTATCGGAGAGACGGAACCGCACCCTATTGGATATGGTGTGGTCCATGATGAGTAACGCTGAGTTACTGCGATCATTCTGGGGATATGCGCTAGAATCAGCCGCATACCTTTTGAACCGAGTTCCTACTAAGACTGTGCCTACCACACCATATGAATTATGGAGTGGGAAGAAACCCTATCTTCAATATCTGAAGCTCTGGGGATGTCCAGCTTTTGTCAAAAAGCAGCATGCGGACAAACTCGAGGCACGCTCAGTACTGTGCAAGTTTGTAGGATACCCAAAGAACACCAGGGGGTATCTTTTCTACCACGCAGAGGAACAAAATGTCCTTGTTTCTCGTAATGCCCACTTTCTAGAACACCAGTTCTTGGAAAAGGAAATTAGTGGGAGCGCAGTAGAACTAGAAGAAATTCCAGAACCACAGACTATTACTGAAAGCTTAGTGGAACCAGAGGGTTCAAAAGAACAGGACATTCCTACGCCGCTCCGCAAGAGTAGTAGGCAGTCTCATCCGCCCGAGAGATACTACGGTTTTCTCATAGACGGGGATAGAGAGGATTGCATCATAGATTATGATGAGCCTACTAGCTTCCAGCAGGCCGATCAGAGCATTGACTCGGTAAAATGGCTGGATGCAATGCAGACCGAAATGGAGTCCATGTACACCAACAAGGTATGGATGTTGGACATTGCTCCAGACGGGGTAAAACCCGTAGGATGTGTTGGATATATATGCCCTAGAGGCCTAGATTGTATAGGAAGCTTAGGATATGTATGTACATGACAGTCTTGCTTGATATGATAGTACGCTATTTGGTTTGACTTTGTCTTAACGTATAATATATTTTACTTGGTATTTATATATATATATATGTTGATAAAGCCCATAGGGTGTTTGTCTGACTACCGGCATTGTGATGGCAGTCATACTAGTGGGAGCTGGATAGTCAATAGGCACACCCTTAGATGTCCCTGGTCGCAGGATTATCGAGATTGGGCATCGATACTCCGGAGTAGACTAGTGTATACATATCTAGACCCTGACGAGGGGCAATGGATTGGTCCCGCAACCATTGGTGATGTTCACCTAAGATTGTATACAGATGCTCACTAGATGTGAGTACACCGGACAGGACTCGCCGAGAACTGACTAGATGGTATTATACCTAACGTCAGATAGCAGTTCTCAGGTGACATGTGTGCAGATAGTCCGTTGACTTAAGGTCATCATTTGTCTCGTGTGAGTTCCCACTGTGCTTTGATTGTTACCCTACCACGGCTCAAAGGAGTCGTGCAAACAGGTTTCAGTTGGGCACAGTCCCGAGCCATGTGGAGGCAGTGAGTGACTGTTGGGGATTCGTCTCTCCCGGTATAGGGAGTTGATATCGCACAGTGATCGGTTGGTCATTACCATAAGTCCCTGGCCAGGGCTGATTGAGAATTACTGATAGATTGATCAGTAGATTCTCGGATGGTGATAGAGCCATACCGACACGACTTGTATGGTTATTAGGGGTCTGACGTCCACCACCTCCCTAGACCATACATATGATACTCTCAGACGAACAGACCGGACTGCACGGATATTGTCACAGACAGGCTCAGTAGGATTTCAGATGGGTTACCTCATCAGCTTTCTTATCGACAACTACCTCGGGACCGTTATGTACAGCTAGTGCCGCTTGCGGTCTGTGGTTAAACCCACTGCCAGCGTAGTAGTCGAGTCTTTAGAGTCCCACACAGAGTTTTCCCAAACCCAGGCGAAAAGATATAGAGGTCGTATGGTTTTACGACAAAGGTTCGGACGCATACGTGTTTGATCGCACGTACGACGTTCGGACAGTTTTTACTAGCCGGCTTTGGTTTAAGCCAGATTCTAGTATCAGGTTATTGGATTTATACAGTCTAAAGTTTTTCCGTGTTTTCACGGATGAGAGGGGCGTTCTCGTAATTTTCCGAGAAGCTTCTAGAAGGATGTGACATAAAGAGAGAGGTGGCATTTTCATTTATTGAATTAGTGACTCATTGTGAGTGATTCATCATGTCATTAAAGCTTCATTTATTGCTTAATGACTCACATAATGAATCACCCACTTGATTAAATGAAACATGATGAATATTCACTTATTATTCATTTCTTTCTTATTCTTTATGTTTCATATATATCAAGTGAGAAGCTTTATTCAATATAATAATATCATTATCATCTTCTCACTCTCTCTCTTCAAGTTCTCTCTCCTTCACCAAACCCTAATCCTACCCTCATGAGTTGAGAACAAGGATTAGGAAAGACTAATTACTCCATAACTAATCTCTACATCATCTTAGCTACTCTATTTAGCAACTAGAGAAACTAAGTAACCTCAAGTTTAGAGGTTATAGCTTGGATTAGGGTTCTCGGGTGGATCGTCTATCACGGGAGAAAGCCGAAGAGGACGTGGAGATCCAAAGAGGCCGTAGAGAACATCAAGACGAAGGACTAGAACCGTTTGGTATAATTCCTTCGCATAGTAGATTAAAACTCTAAAGCTTTTGTTAAAACTTGTATAGCAAACGATTCGTACGGTTAATCGATGTTTGATCATAGAACTTGATTGTTATTCATATTTCCGCCTCCCCATAAGTATTGGGGTGTTGAACATCGACTTACAGTGGTATCAGAGCCTAGCTAAACAAGTTTTAACTTAATCGCAAATTTGTACGAATTTCGAACGGAAAAAAGAAGCCGGAAAACCCTAAAAATTACAAGTTTCTGTCGAATTTTAAATGAAGTCCAAAATTGGTTCAGGGATGTTCAGAAAGCTTGTTATGACACCAGAAGAACACCCAAGAAATTTGGGGCCATGACTCGACCAAACGACCGCGGTTCCGCGGCGGATCCCACCGATCCGCGGCGCTTCCGCGGCCGAGTTGCCGAGTCATGATCCCAATTTTCTTGGGTGGGTTCTCTGTTGAATTTGGGATTTTCTGGAATATTTAATTTTTGCTCAGGTTTCAGTTTTTCAGAGCAGATTTTGGAGCAATATTGAAAGTGTTTAATCGATCGAAATTGTACAGTATATGCATATTGGATTATATCTGTGATTGTATAATGTGTTCGTAAACCTCCCCTAACTGCTAGTATGTCGGTTAGCAGGGGGTTGCACATTTCTGTAATGGTTTTAACTGTTTGTGCATATAAACTGTATTGGACTGTTGTGGTGATTAGCCGGGTTTTGTGATGGGTTATTGTTTTAATTCATTTGGTGTAATTGTAACAAGTTGTAATATTATTTCGCGGGGCACATCCAGGTTGCGGTTGTAGCCACCGTTGTATTATTTCTTTTTACTGTTTTTGCTCCTAGGACAGATCCAAGGTGGGGTACACAAACTGCCGGGCGGGTAGTTTGCCGTACCCGTAGGGATCTTGGGTGGGGTAACGGCTATTCATCACAACTGTGTAATCTGTCTTTTCTTGCAGGCTCAAAAGAAATACAGATTGCTTGCAAATCCAATATTGTTTATCTGTGTTCTGGAATGTATATCATTGCGTCAGACGAATATAAAATATCTATATATATGATAGCTATTTAGACGTCACTTATGTTTTACACCCGCGCTAGCCCAGCCCCCGCTCTGTCGTTAGTTAAGTAACCTAACGGGTGATGACGGGACCCCGTGGCGAATGCGGATGGCATAAGAGGACGTCATATTTTCGTTGTTATCTGTAATGATAGGTTAAAGATGGGACGCATTATTTTTAATGCAAAGAAAATAAAACCTAAACTGAATCGTTGGAACAATTTCTAAAAACCACTCGGTTTTCTGGAAAAAGCAAATTTTAAATGCGGAGCTTAAACCACTCCTTTTAAAAAGCTATCATAGTTCCTTCGATCAAATCAAGTTCATTACGTTAACGGTTTTTTGCCAAAAACCAGCCGTAACCCTCCGTCGTTTCAGATAGACAGCACATCGTATTCATGCTATGCTTGTTGGCCTACGTCAAGGCATAGTGTATGGTAGCAGTGTGTGTGCCTATTTATTGCATAGATAGATGCATTAGTTTAATACAGACGTACACCTTGTTGGCCTACGTCAAGGGCTTGTACGATGTATTTAAATTGATCAGGACAACGACGGGTAGAACTTGACTTGCGTCTTATGACTTGTTGGCCTACGTCAAGGTCTATAAGAGCTTGGGGTAAAAATCACATAGGGAGTTTCAAACATAAAGGAAACTTGCAGATTTAGCTTACCTCCTGGAGTGTGGTGACTAGAGTGGCTTCCATCTAGGGCATCATGCAATGATAGTTGGATCCCGATCCCACTGATGAGTAGGATTACTCTCGGGAATTTCTCTCACTTAACAATCAATGCTATAAACCAAGTAGGTGCCTAGAAAGGTGTTAGAGGGGCTACGCCTCCAGGGAAAAGAGGTTCTTTAATTAAGGAACTTCGCGAAAGCGTTGGAAAACCTCCCTCGAAGTACCAACACCAGCCTGGCTGAAAGGTTAAGCAAGTATTGTGACGTGTGATTAAAACCTGACTAGTTCTTCTTTTAGGTTTTGAAGAAGGATTTGAGGAAACAGTGGGAGCCATCCTGTTTAGATAAATAAACCAATCTAAACTTGCAAGAGCATATGCTGAGTGTTTTCTTTTCTCTCTCTCTGGCAGCTACCATGACTGGACTAAAACTATTACTTGAAAAGAATATACTGACCGGGCAGAACTATAAAGACTGGCTAAGAAACGTCAATATCGCGCTGACTTATGACAAAGTTGCATATGTTACCACCGCTGTTCCTCCCCTTATCCCAGGACCAGATTCCTCAGTTGCGGACAAGGAAGTTCGTAAAACCTGGGATCTAGATTGTGAGCGAGCTAAGTGTATCGTGCTGGCGTCCATGAATAATGAACTCCAGAAACAGCATGAGAGTATGGATATTGCATCCATATTCCTCCATTGCAAGGAATTGTATGGTGAACACTCTCGTATCGCGAGGTACGAAACCTCAAGGAAACTATTCCAGATGAGGTTTGCTCCAGGATCGCCTGTTGGAGAGCACGTCCTCAAAATGATCACCCTCATTGAGGAACTCGCAAACCTGGGATGCGTGGTAGAGAATGATTTGTACATCGACTTGATTTTGCAGTCCCTTCCCCACACCTTCTCTCAGTTCGTGCTGAACTTCAATATGCACGAAATGGAAGCGGATCTTCCACAGCTCCTCAATATGTTGAGGGTAGCAGAGACCTCCTTGAAAAAGGAGAAGACCCCCGTTCTGTATATTGGCCAATCATCTTCTTCTAAAACTAAAGCGAAAGCAAAAGGGAAGAAGAAGATGAAAGCCACCAAACCGAAGGGTGGGGTCAAGAAGGTGCAGGGAACGAACAAGGCAGGAAGGGTGAAGGCAGAAAAGAACGAGTGTTTCTATTGTCACAAGCAGGGGCACTGGAAGAAGGATTGTCAGGCATTCAAAGCCAAGGACATGAAGCAAGTTGTTGCTTCTACTTCAGGTGTGTTCGTAATCGAAAATTGTCTTTCAGTTAACTCTACTTCATGGGTACTTGATACCGGTTCTGGTTCTCACATCTGTAATTCTTTGCAGGATCTGAGAAATAGTAGAGTACTGGGGGCAGGTGATATGACTCTCCGGATGGGCAATGGAATGCATGTAGATGCAGTTGCAATAGGGGAATATCACCTAGGGTTGAATAGTGGAAACATTTTGGTATTGTATAACTGTTTTTGTATTCCCAGTATGTTGTGTAATATTATATCAGTATCTTTATTGTCTAATAAAGGATATAATTTTGTGCTTGAAAGAAATGTCATGAACATTCTCCTAAATCAAGAACTGATTGGGTTTGGCACACTGGAAAACGGCATATACATACTTAATCAACCACAAATTTTCAATATTCAAAACACGCATAAAAGAAAGGCTCAAGATTCGAATCAAGCCTTCCTATGGCATTGTAGACTTGGTCATATAAATGAAACAAGGTTGACTAAGTTACATAAAGATGGATATCTAGATTCGTTTGAATATTCATCATATGCAACTTGTCAATCATGTATCAAAGGAAAAATGACCAAATCTCCGTTCACCGGACACGGAGAAAGAGCCACCGAACTCTTGGGACTAGTACACAGTGATGTATGTGGTCCGATGTCTATACATGCACGAAGTGGTCACTCCTACTTCATCACTTTTACTGATGACTTCTCTAGGTATGGACATGTGTTCTTAATAAAACATAAATCCGAGGCTTTTGAGAAGTTTAAGGAGTATAAAAATGAAGTAGAAAAACAAACTGGTAAAAGCATCAAGACACTTCGATCTGATCGAGGTGGAGAATACTTAAGTACCAGTTTCCTTGAATACTTGAAAGCAAATGGAATACTCTCTCAGCTTACTCCTCCTTATACACCTCAGCATAATGGTGTATCAGAAAGAAGGAATCGCACACTATTAGATATGGTGCGATCATTGATGAGTAGTGCTGAGTTGCCACTTTCCTTCTGGGGATTTGCTCTAGAATCAGCCGCATATCTATTAAATAGAGTTCCAACTAAGTCTGTACCTACCACTCCATATGAAATGTGGTGTGGGAAGAGACCATATCTCAAGTATATCAAGATATGGGGGTGTCCGGTATATGTTAAAAAGCATAATCCGGACAAGCTCGAGGCACGATCGGTTTTGTGCAAGTTTGTAGGATACCCCAAGCATTCAAGGGGGTACATGGTCTACCACACTGAAGAACAAAAGGTGTTTGTCGTTCGTCACATTGTCTTCTTAGAAAGCGAATTTCTTGCAAAAGAAATTAGTGGGAGCGCGGTAGAACTGGAAGAAATTCCAGAACCTCAAACTGTAACCGAGGACTTAGAAGAATCTCAGACTTCAATAGAACATGACGAACCAACGCCACTCCGCAGATCTAGTAGGCTTTCTCATCCTCCTGAAAGATACTATGGCTTTCTTCTTGATGGGGATCGAGAGGATTGCATCATCGATGATGATGAGCCTACTAGTTTTCAGCACGCTATCACAAGTAGCGACTCAGTAAAGTGGCTGGATGCAATGAGATCCGAAATGGAATCCATGTACACCAATAAAGTATGGACTTTAGAAGTTGCTCCTCCTGGGGTAATACCAGTTGGGTGCAAATGGATCTTCAAAAAGAAGATTGGTACATTTGGACAAGTGGAAACGCACAAAGCTAGACTAGTAGCAAAAGGTTTTCGTCAAAGACCAGGATTGGACTACGATGAAACTTTTTCGCCAGTAGCTATGCTTAAATCCATTCGGATCATGCTTGCCATTGCTGCCTTCCATGACTATGAAATCTGGCAGATGGATGTAAAAACAGCTTTTCTAAATGGACATCTAGAAGAGAGTGTTTACATGGATCAACTAGAAGGTTTCTTAGACAGTGGGAGCAGCGGAAGAGTGTGCAAATTGCTTAAATCCATTTATGGGTTAAAGCAAGCATCGCGGAGTTGGAACATCTGCTTTGATGAAACAGTCAAGGAATTTGACTTTATCAAAAATGTAGATGAACCATGTGTTTATAGGAAGATTATAGAAGGAGCAGTAGTCTTCCTCGTTTTGTACGTCGACGACATACTACTGATAGGGAATGATATCCCTATGCTACAATCAGTAAAGCTCTTCTTGTCACAGAAATTCTCTATAAAAGACATGGGAGATGCATCATACATTCTGGGCATTAAGATCCATCGTGATAGATCTAATAGAATATTGGGACTTTCACAGTCCAGGTATATAGACACTATACTAAAGAGATTTAGTATGGAAGATTCCAAGCGCGGCAATATGCCCGCTTGTCATGGAATCACCCTCTCCAAAGACATGTCTCCAAAGACTGATGAAGAGAGGGCTCGCATGGGCATTATACCCTACGCTTCGGCGGTAGGATCAATAATGTATGCGATGTTATGTACCAGACCAGATGTAGCTTACGCACTTAGTGTGGTAAGCAGGTATCAATCGGACCCAGGTGAGAAACATTGGATAGCGGTGAAGAACATTCTCAAGTACCTGAGAAGGACTAAGGAGATGTTCTTGATTTACGGCAATAAGGACCTCCAGATAGAGGCTTTTACCGACTCCGGCTTCCAAAGTGACAAGGATGATTCTAAATCTATTTCGGGTTTTGTGTTTACCCTCAATGGAGGGGCGGTAAGTTGGAAGAGTTCCAAACAAGATACCGTCGCAGACTCAACAATGGAGGCTGAGTATATAGCTGCTAGTGAAGCCGCAAAAGAGGCTGTCTGGATAAGGAAGTTCATTTCTGAACTTCAGGTGGTTCCGACCATTGCCAATCCAATACCTTTGTATTGCGATAACAATGGCGCTGTAGCTTTAGCGAAGGAACCAAGGTCCCATCAGAAATCCAGGCATATCTTAAGGCATTTTCACCTGATCAGGGAGATCGTGGATCGTCGGGAGATCGAGATACGGAGAGTGGACACAAAAGACAACACGGCAGATCCATTCACCAAGGCCATTCCTCAAGTACAGTTCGAGAGACTTTTTGAGATGTTGGGCATGCGGTACGCAAGCAACTGGATCTGGTAGAGACAGTGGGTACTCATTGCGCCAATCATAGGCCTTAGTGCAAGTGGGAGATTGTTGGATATATATGCCCTAGAGGCCTACATTGTATAGGAAGCTTGGGATATGTATGTACATGACAGTCTTGCTTGATATGATAGTACGCTATTTGGTTTGACTTTGTCTTAACGTATAATATATTTTACTTGGTATTTATATATATATATGTTGATAAAGCCCATAGGGTGTTTGTCTGACTACCGGCGTTGTGATGGCAGTCATACTAGTGGGAGCTGGATAGTCAATAGGCACACCCTTAGATGTCCCTGGTCGCAGGAGTATCGAGATTGGGCATCGATACTCCGGAGTAGACTAGTGTATACATATCTAGACCCTGACGAGGGGCAATGGATTGGTCCCGCAACCATTGGTGATGTTCACCTAAGATTGTATACAGATGCTCACTGGATGTGAGTACACCGGACAGGACTCGTCGAGAACTGACTGGATGGTATTATACCTAACGTCAGATAGCAGTTCTCAGGTGACATGTGTGCAGATAGTCCGTTGACTTAAGGTCATCATTTGTCTCGTGTGAGTTCCCACTGTGCTTTGATTGTTACCCTACCACGGCTCAAAGGAGTCGTGCAAACAGGTTTCAGTTGGGCACAGTCTCGAGCCATGTGGAGGCAGTGAGTGACTGTTGGGGATTCGTCTCTCCCGGTATAGGGAGTTGATATCGCACAGTGATCGGTTGGTCATTACCATAAGTCCCTGGCCAGGGCTGATTGAGAATTACTGATAGATTGATCAGTAGATTCTCGGATGGTGATAGAGCCATACCGACACGACTTGTATGGTTATTAGGGGTCTGACGTCCACCACCTCCCTAGACCGTACATGTGATACTCTCAGACGAACAGACCGGACTGCGCGGATATTGTCACAGACAGGCTCAGTAGGATTTCAGATGGGTTACCTCATCAGCTTTCTTATCGACAACTACCTGGGGACCGTTACGTACAGCTAGTGCCGCTTGCGGTCTGTGGTTAAACCCACTGCCAGCGTAGTAGTCGAGTCTTTAGAGTCCCACACAGAGTTTTCCCAAACCCAGGCGAAAAGATATAGAGGTCGTATGGTTTTACGACAAAGGTTCGGACGCATACGTGTTTGATCGCACGTACGACGTTCGGACAGTTTTTACTAGCCGGCTTTGGTTTAAACCAGATTCTAGTATCAGGTTATTGGATTTATACAGTCTAAAGTTTTTCCGTGTTTTCACGGATGAGAGGGGCGTTCTCGTAATTTTCCGAGAAGCTTTTAGAAGGATGTGACATAAAGAGAGAGGTGGCATTTTCATTTATTGAATTAGTGACTCATTGTGAGTGATTCATCATGTCATTAAAGCTTCATTTATTGCTTAATGACTCACATAATGAATCACCCACTTGATTAAATGAAACATGATGAATATTCACTTATTATTCATTTCTTTCTTATTCTTTATGTTTCATATATATCAAGTGAGAAGCTTTATTCAATATAATAATATCATTATCATCTTCTCACTCTCTCTCTTCAAGTTCTCTCTCCTTCACCAAACCCTAATCCTACCCTCATGAGTTGAGAACAAGGATTAGGAAAGACTAATTACTCCATAACCAATCTCTACATCATCTTAGCTACTCTATTTAGCAACTAGAGAAACTAAGTAACCTCAAGTTTAGAGGTTATAGCTTGGATTAGGGTTCTCGGGTGGATCGTCTATCACGGGAGAAAGCCGAAGAGGACGTAGAGATCCAAAGAGGCCGTAGAGAACATCAAGACGAAGGACTACAACCGTTTGGTATAATTCCTTCGCATAGTAGATTAAAACTCTAAAGCTTTTGTTAAAACTTGTATAGCAAACGATTCGTACGGTTAATCGATGTTTGATCATAGAACTTGATTGTTATTCATATTTCCGCCTCCCCACAAGTATTGGGGTGTTGAACATCGACTTACAGGATGCAAGTGGATCTTCAAAAGGAATATTGGTGTAGATGGACAGGTTGAGACCTATAAAGCTAGACTTGTTGCAAAGGGTTTTCATCAAAGACCTGGTTTGGACTATGACGAAACCTTTTCTCCAGTGGCTATGCTGAAATCCATTCGGATCCTTCTTGCCATTGCTGCCTTCCACGATTATGAGATTTGGCAGATGGACGTAAAAACCGCTTTTCTAAATGGAAATTTAGAGGAGTGTGTCTATATGGACCAGCCAGAGGGTTTCATTCAGAGTGGGAGCAGCGGAAAGGTGTGCAAGTTGCTCAAGTCCATCTATGGACTAAAGCAGGCATCGCGGAGTTGGAACATCTGTTTTGATGAAACGGTCAAGGAATTTGGCTTTATCAAAAATCCAGATGAACCATGCATCTATAGTAGATTTGTAGCGAGAACTGTAGTATTCCTCGTTTTATACGTGGATGGCATTCTCTTAATAGGAAATGACATTCCTATGCTACAATCTGTCAAGGGGTTCTTGTCGCACAGGTTCTCCATGAAAGACCTGGGTGATGCCTCATACATCTTGGGGATCCGGATCCATCGTGATAGATCCAAGAGGATATTAGGACTTTCACAGTCCAGGTACATCGACACCATACTAAAAAGATTCAGTATGGAAGATTCCAAGAGCGGTAACCTACCGGCTTGTCACGGGATTACCCTCTCAAAAGAGATGTCTCCCAAGACTGATTTGGAGAGGGATCGCATGTCTATTATACCCTACGCTTCTGCGGTAGGCTCTATAATGTATGCGATGTTATGTACCAGACCGGATGTAGCTTATGCACTGAGTGTGGTAAGCCGGTATCAGTCAAACCCTGGGGAGAAACAATGGATAGCGGTAAAGAACATTCTCAAGTACCTGAGAAGGACTAAGGAGATGTTCTTGGTGTATGGCGGAAAAGACCTCCAGATCGAGACCTTTGCTGACTCCAGCTTCCACAGTGACAAGGATGATTCCAAGTCCATGTCGGGTTTTGTCTTCACCCTCAATGGAGGGGCAGTGTGTTGGAAGAGTTCCAAACAGGAAACCGTTGCAGACTTGACTATGGAAGCGGAATACATCGCTGCATCTGATGCCGCAAAAGAAGCCGTCTGGATGAGGAAGTTCTTGAAAGAACTTCATGTGGTTCCGTCCACTGTTGATCCAATACCTCTGTATTGCGACAACAACGGGGCTATACACCAAGAACATCTTGTCTCTTCGGGATGCTTGGTATGCGATACTACAGCAGCTTCGGGATGCTTGGATGCGATACTACAGCAGCTGGCCCTAGTGCAAGTGGGAAATTGTTAGTTGTATGTATGCCCTAGAGGCTAGTATTGTACAGATGATGTATATTATATTGGATACTTAGAAATATATAGAGAGGAATTTCTTGCTTGATATGATAGTATGCTATCTGGTTGCTCTTTATCTTAACATGTATACTTGTCTCTTGATACTGTCTTATAGTTACATGCTGGTAAAGCCCTTAGGATGTGTACTTGACTACGTGGACTATGATGCAGATCATACTAGTGGGGACAGAGTAGTCCATAAGTACATCCTTTAATGTTCCTAGTCGTAGGTGTATCGAGACAGGGCATCGATATACCAGAGTAGACTGGCGTATACGCTTCTCGACCCATGAGACGGGCGATGGATGATCCCATATCCATTGGTCTTTGACATCAGAGATGGTATACGGGTGCTCAGTGGAGACTGGGTACACTGTACGGACTCGCCGAGAACTCCCAGATGGTATTATACCTTACGTCAGATGGCAGTTCTCTGGTGACACTTGTGCAGGTTAGTCTGTAGACACGAGATCATCATAGAGGCTTGTGTGATTCCTGCTGGGTTGGCCGAGCACCTCGTCAAGGGTGTGGTAGCATCACATATGCCATAATCAAAATTTTAGAGGTGCTAAGTTAACTCGACAAGAATCGAAACTAGAAGTTTTAGGGATTCATACAACTAAGCATCACATGCAAATGTAAAACTATCACTAAGAGTATAGATTACAACCTTTGTAGATCTCCCTCGGTGACTCCTTGGCACTATGAGAGTTTGGAACGAATCGATGGAAGCCCTCCTTGTCCACGATGATCCACCCGAAGTCCCTTTGCCCAAAGCTCCTTGCCTTACTTGTTTCGCAAACGAAGTAGAGCAAACACCCTACACAAATCGGCTAGATGTGTGTAGTATGATGATGTGGTTTATATTCAACAATTGAAAACCCTTTCTTTTTATCAACTTCACTCAAAAGAAAAATCAAGAGAGGAAGAAGAAGATAATGGTGGTTAAGCTTGAGCTTTCTATCATATCACATATGATAACTTGTTTTCTTCACACCCTTGCACTAATTGTTGTGTTTTTCTCATTGTAAATTTCATATCACATATGAAGCTATTTATAGTGATGAGAAAAGAATAATCATCATTATTCCCTCCCCACTATAATTATGGATGCAAATTCTTTTCATAAAGAATTAAGCATGGGTGGAAATTCTTTTCATTAAGTTAAATAAAGCTTACCCACTAAAGAATAAAGGAGCATGTGTGGGTTTTCTTTACATTAACTTAAAATGATAAATATAACTAAAAGCTTCAATATAAGTCTTGCATTGCCACCATTCTTGTATCATCAACCATGATACTATGTATGTATGTATGTGTCCATGCACATCATCATGTGCATGCATGCATGCATACAAAAGGATTTAATTAAAGAATTAATCTAAATGTAATTTGTTAAATCAACACTTGATTTAGCAAACCGGTCATATCACATACGATCCGTCAAATAGAAAATGCCTGATTAATATACGTTATCACATAACCGTATTTAATCGGGTCCCGCGCATATCTCATATGCACACCACATCTTTTTGCCTGAACCAAAAAACTTCATTGTGGGACTCTAAGACTCGTCAATACACCGGCAGTAGATGATGATCATATCAAACACCTACAAGCCGCAAGAGGTCAGCTAAACATAACGGCCACCCGGGTATTGAAACGATCAGAAGAAAGCCAGCGAAACTGTAAAAACTCCCGTCGAGCCAACTGGCAACACTTATCGTACAGTCCGGTCTCTTCGTCAGATATGTTGCATATCGAGTCCAGGGATGGATTCGTAGACCCCAGTAACTCAATAAGTCATGCTGGTTTATGGCTCATAACAGATCGAGAAACTACTAATAACTCTTATCAGTAAATCTCAGCAGCCCTGGCCAGGGACTTCATGTTATAGCCAATCGAGCATAGCACAACATCAACTCCCAATACCGGGAGAGACGAAACCCCTCCTATCGCTTATTGCCTCCATGTGCCTCGAGACTGTACCCAAAGACCACCTGTTTGCACGACTCAGTAGAGCCGTGGTAGGGTGGAGATCAAAGTATAGCGGGAGGACACACAAGACTCTATGACGATCTCGGGTCTACAGACTAACCTGTACCAGTGTTCCCTGAGAACTGCTATCTGACGATAGATATAATACCACATAGGAGTTCTCGGCGAGTCCGTTCAGTGTACCCAGTCTCCACTGAGCACCCGCATACAATCTTTGGTGTCTCCTCACCAGATGGATATGGAATCATCCATCGCCCATCATATTGGACAAGAATGGTATACGCTAGTCTACTCTGGAATATCGATGCCCTGTCTCGATACACCCTCGACTAGGAACAGTTCAAGGATATGCTTATAAACTACACGTGCCCTACTAGTATGATCCGCATCATAATCACAGTAGTCAAGCAAATATCCTTTGGGCTTTATCAACATGTGTAAATGATTAAATCTACATGTCCAGATAAAGTAAACCAGATAGCGTACTATCATGTTGAGCAAGAAAGTCATCTATCTCCATAGATTATATGTCCAAGTTTCCACTATCCATATAATGGCCTTTAGGGCATACATATTACTAACAATCTCCCACTTGCACTAAGGCCAGTTATTGGCGTATCTCATACCCAACATTTCAAACAGTCGCTCATGCTGAGGCTGTGAAAGTGCCTTGGTGAATGGATCCGCTGTGTTATCCTTTGTATCTACTCTCCGAATCTCGATCTCCTGACGATCTATTATCTCCCGGATCAGATGATATCGCCTTAGGATGTGTCTGGATTTCTGATGGGACCTTGGTTCTTTGGCTAATGCTATAGCTCCATTATTATCACAATACAATGGTATTGGATCAACAATGGTTGGAACTACTCCTAGTTCCGCAATGAACTTCTTCATCCAGACGGCTTCCTTAGCAGCATCACTTGCAGCAATATACTCAGCTTCCTTCGTGGAGTCTGCAACGGTGTCCTGTTTGGAACTCTTCCAACTAACCGCTCCTCCATTTAGGGTAAATACAAACCCTGAGATAGATTTGCTGTCATCCTTATCACTTTGGAAGCTTGAATCGGTAAAGGCCTTCATTTGGAGATCCCCATTACCATACACCAAGAACAATTCTTTAGTCCTTCGCAAGTACTTAAGAATGTTCTTCACTGCTATCCAATGTTTCTCCCCTGGGTTGGATTGATACCTGCTTACTACAGCCAGTGCATAAGCCACATCAGGGCGAGTACACAACATCGCATACATTATAGATCCTACGGCTGAAGCATAGGGTATAACGCTCATGCGAGCTCTCTCTTCATCAGTCTTCGGACAGAAGTCCTTGGAGAGAGTGATTCCATGACTAGCTGGTAAGGCACCACGCTTGGAATCTTCCATACTAAACCTCTTTAGAATGGTGTCTATGTACTTTGATTGGGACAGTCCCAATAACCTCTTGGATCTATCTCTATAGATCCTAATGCCCAAAATGCGCGAGGCATCACCCAGGTCCTTCATGGAGAACTTTTGTGATAAGAATAGTTTGACCGATTGTAGCATAGGAACATCATTTCCTATCAGGAGAATGTCATCTACGTACAATACGAGGAATGTGACAGTACTCCCTACAATCTTCTTATAAATACATGGTTCATCTTCATTTCTGATGAAATCAAACTCTTTGATTGTATCATCAAAGCAGATGTTCCAGCTCCTTGAGGCCTGCTTTAATCCATAAATGAATTTAAGCAATCTACATGCTTTCCCGCTGCTCCCACTATCAATGAAGCCTTCTGGCTGATCCATAAAAACGCATTCTTCTAAATCACCATTTAGAAATGCAGTTTTCACGTCCATCTGCCATATTTCATAATCATAGTGAGCAGCAATAGCAAGTAGGATCCTAATGGATTTAAGCATTTCTACCGGAGAGAAAGTTTCATCATAGTCCAAGCCTGGTCTTTGACGAAAACCTTTCGCTACAAGCCTTGCCTTATAGGTCTCCACCTGTCCATCTACACCAATCTTTCTCTTAAAGATCCATTTGCACCCAACGGGTTTTATCCCAGGAGGCGCAACGTCCAAAGTCCATACTTTGTTGGTGTACATTGACTCCATTTCGGATCTCATTGCTTCCAGCCATTTCACCGAGTCACCACTCGTGATAGCTTGCTGAAAACTAGTAGGGTCATCATCATCCATGATGCAATCTTCTCTATCACCATCTATGAGAAACCCATAGTATCTCTCTGGTGGGCGAGAAGTTCTACTAGACCTCCTAAGCGGCTGAGGTTCTTGAAGTTCTACTGCAACATCTGTTTCAACCAATTCCTCCTGAGTAATTTGTGTCTCTAGAACCTCTTCTAGTTCTACCACATTGTCATTAGTACTTTCCGTAAAGATCTCATTTTCCAAAAATGTGGCATGCTGAGCAACAAACACCTTTTGTTCCTCTTTGTGGTAGAATAGATATCCATACGAGTGTTTTGGATACCCCACAAATTTACACAAGATCGATCGTGTCTCGAGTTTGTCTGGATTCTGCTTTTTAACAAAAGCTGGACAACCCCAAATCCTAAACCTTTTAAGAGATGGTCTCTTTCCATTCCATATCTTATATGGAGTGGTAGACACGGTCTTGGTTGGAACCCTATTCAATAGATACATTGCTGTCTCCAATGCATGTCCCCAAAAGGAAAGCGGTAACTCAGCATCACACATCATGGATCGTACCATATCCAATAGGGTACGATTCCTCCGTTCTGACACACCATTGTGCTGTGGTGTGTAAGGAGGAGTGAGCTGAGAGAGAATCCCATTCTCTTTTAAGAAGTCTAGAAACTCTGTACTTAAATATTCTCCACCTCGATCAGATCGAAGTTTCTTGATGCTCAAGCCTGTTTGCTTCTCTACTTCAAGTTTATACTCCTTGAATTTCTCGAAGGCTTCAGATTTGTGCTTTATCAAAAACACGTGTCCGAATCTTGAGAAATCATCAGTAAAAGTGATGAAGTATGAAAAACCACCTCTTTCATGTGTAGACATTGGTCTGCATACATCACTATGTATGAGTCTTAAGAGTTCACCAGCTCTCTCTCCGTGTCCACTAAACGGAGTTTTGGTCATTTTACCTTTGATACAAGACTGGCAAGTCGCATAAGATTTATATTCAAACGGATTTAAATATCCATCTTTATGTAGCTTTTTTAGTCTTGTTTCATTAAAATGACCAAGTCTACAATGCCAAATAAAAGCTTCATTTATATCTGAAAACTTTCTTTTACTAGTATGTTGTACGTTGAAAACTGTGTGTTGGTTCAGGATGTAAATACCGTTAATTAGTGTACCATACCCAATCAACTCTTGATTCAGGTTAATGTTCATAACATTATTTTGCAATATAAAATGATATCCTTCATTGTCCAACAAAGAAACGGATATAATATTACACATCATACTTGGTACTAAATAACACGGGTTCAAAACCAAAATACTTCCTGAAGGCAACCCTAGATGATACTCTCCCACGGATACAGCATGTATATTGGAACCATTTCCAACCCGTAGAGTATGATCTCCAAGTTTTAAAACTCTACTATTTCTCAATCCCTGCATACAATTGCAGATGTGAGAACCAGAACCGGTATCTAATACCCAGGATGCAGAGTTTAAAGAAAAACAGTTTTCAGTTACAAACACACCTGAAGTGGAAGCATCAGCATGCTTCTTCTTCTTGAGATCAGCAAGATATGCAGTACAGTTCCGTTTCCATTATCCTGACTTTTTACAGTAAAAACATTCTCCTTTTCCGCTTCCCACAACCCCGGCTTTGTCTTTCCCCTTTGCCTTTCTAACTCCACCTGTCTGTTTGATGGACTTCTTCTTTTTCTTTCCCTTGGTCTTAGCTTTTGGGAATGAAGAGGAAGATGGCCCAGCAAGCAGAGCGGGAGTCCTTGCCATTTTCAACGCGTTCTCTGCACTTCTCAACATATTGAGAAGTTCAGGCAATGATTTCTCCAAATCATTCATATTGAAATTTACTATGAACGGAGCAAAGGCAGGGGGGAGAGACTGTAGAACAATATCTGTATATTGCTCATTATCCATAGTCCATCCCAGTTCCTCAAGTTCTTCAATAAGACCAATCATTTTCAAAACATGGTCTCCAACTGATGCACCAGGGGCCATTCGCATCTGAAACAGCTTTCTAGATGCCTCGTATCTTAAAGTACGGGATTGCTCTTCATACAACTCCTTTGTGTGAAGAAATATGGATTGCACATCCATATTCTCGTGTTGCTTCTGATGGACATTGTCCATAGAAGCGAGCGCGAGGCACTTGGCCGTGTTGCAGTCATTTTCCCAAGTTTTTCGGATCTCCCTATCCGCGACAGATGATTCAGGTCCTGGGACGGGTGGGGCTTCGGTATTGAGGACATATGATACCTTATCATATGAAAGTGCAATGTTCAAGTTCCTCAACCATTCTTTATAATTTGGTCCTGTCAGTTTATTTTTCTCAAGTAGTAGCTTAAGTCCTGACATCTGTAACTGCCATTTGGAGAGAGAAAAGGATACACTTAGCGAAATGCTCTAGCAAAGAATTAGATTGGTTATTATTTTATCTAATCGATGTCTCCCACTGCTTTTATCAAATTTTCTTTCAAAACCTGAAAAGAAAACTAGCCAGGAATAATTATATTCTACAGTTTCGCTAACCGGTCAGTCATTCTAGACACCCACTGGATTAGCTGATTGTAAAGTGCAAAACTCTCCTGGAAGTAACACTTACTCACAGTGAGATCGAGATCCAACTATCATATAGATGGTATTCAATCTCATTGCAAATTTCAACTCTTGAAATTCCCGATATGGTTTTTACCCCTAGTCACTTATGACCTTTGCTATGGTCAACATATCATAAGTACTAGTCAAATTCTACCCGTCATTTCGTGATTAACTAGACCCACCCATATGACCCTTGACTATGATCAACATAATCACATGAATGTCCTAACTAATCGCATCATATGCTTTATAGGAAGACATCACTTAGCTACCGTACACTACGCCTTGACTATAATCAACATACGCAGCACGAATACTAAATACTCTGCTTCCTAAAATGACGGAGGGTTGCGGATGGTTTTTTTAAGAAAACCTTTAACGCTTTGAACTTGATCTCGTTGCAGAATCAAAACAATTAAGAAAAAGAGTGGCTTAAGCTCCGCGTTCTTTTGAAACTTGCATTTTTCATAAAAAGCCGAGTTTGTTTCAAATCTGATTCTACAACATCATTAGGTTTCTTTTCTTTACATTAATCTCATTAATGTGATCCCATCATTTAAGTTCCTAAGCCATCACAGAATAGAACGTATACTTATACCATCCGCATTCGCCACAGTGTTCCGTTATGCACCGTTAGGTTACTTAACTAACGGCATAGCGGGGCGGGACTAGCGCGGGTGTAAAATATTAGCAACGTTTATTATATATCATATATATAATAATAATCCATTCGTCTCAGATACTAAGTAATCACATTACAGAATATCAACAGCAGAAGCATATAAAAGGATATCTAGGATGTCCGTATTTTGTATCGAGCCAACAATAGAAAATACGGATTCCACGGTCGTGATGAATAGCCAAGCCCACACCCCTAGACCCCTACGAGAGCGGAAAGTGATCCCGCCAATTCTAGAGTTTAGGAGACCCGGTCTCGACTCCTCGAGATGGCCTCCCACTGAACCCTAGAACCCGGTCACTTGTGCTCCCCTCCTTGGGTCTATCCTAATGCGGAAAAGTAAATAATATACAATTGATTTATACATGAATGAAAATAAAACTCTCATCTCAAATAAAAACCCCCGGCTATTCAGTCGCGACAATCCTACTCATCATATCTCAGCAACACATAATATCTCATATCATCAACGTAAGTAAGTATGCGTATCCCGATTGTCGTTGACGTATAGCAACGAAAACGGCGATACACCACATACTACACTTACGGTCGCAGAAAATAAAATGAAAAACTACAACATTTGGAATCCACAATCACCTTAGACATCATAAATTCGAAATATCACATACTTCGTATTTCATGCCTAACTATATGAATTCCACATATTGTATCACATTTCAGATAAATAGACAATGTTAAACTTTTCGATCGAATAAACAAACACCCTAGATTTCCCTAATTACACAACACTTGAGCCGAGTTCAAAAATTTCTAGAACACGTTTTTCGAAAGTTTTGAATTCGGCAAAAATCCAACACTTGGAATTTTTCCAATACGGGGAAAAAATGTGTTTCTAATATTTGTTCAAACATTTTAACACGTTCTAAAAAATCTGAAAATCAGAACGAAGTTAAACTTTCCGATCGAATCACCAAATACAATATATCTCCAGAAAACTCAACACTTGAGTAATTTTAAAATATCTCAGAGGCATGTACTGATTTAATCAGGTATTACTGTATAAAATTTATTTCCTGATCCCTCTTTACGGCCGCGGATCCGCGGACAATAGCATGCTATTGTCGCGGAACCGCGGCTCTTTTGGGAGATCATTGAATAATTTTTATATAGTAATTGATAAAAAAGCCTGCTGAATTTTTTAAGAATTTTTAATTTGGAAAAATCCAATTTTGAAAAAATTTCCAGAGAGCGATCCAAATTGGTGTTTCGTGGTTCGATCGGACTTTTAACATCGCCTACGCATCGCCTAAAGCTCTAGCCTGGCTCTGATACCACTGCTGGGTTGGCCTAGCACCTCATCAAAGGTGTGGTAGCATCACATATGCCATAATCAAAATTTTAGAGGTGCTAAGTTAACTCGACAAGAATCGAAACTAGAAGTTTTAGGGATTCATACAACTAAGCATCACATGCAAATGTAAAACTATCACTAAGAGTAGAGATTACAACCTTTGTAGATCTCCCTCGGTGACTCCTTGGCACTATGAGAGTTTGGAACGGATCGATGGAAGCCCTCCTTGTCCACGATGATCCACCCGAAGTCCCTCTGCCCAAAGCTCCTTGCCTTACTTGTTTCGCAAACGAAGTAGAGCAAACACCCTACACAAATCGGCTAGATGTGTGTAGTATGATGATGTGGTTTATATTCAACAATTGAAAACCCTTTCTTTTTATCAACTTCACTCAAAAGAAAAATCAAGAGAGGAAGAAGAAGATAATGGTGGTTAAGCTTGAGCTTTCTATCATATCACATATGATAACTTGTTTTCTTCACACCCTTGCACTAATTGTTGTGTTTTTCTCATTGTAAATTTCATATCACATATGAAGCTATTTATAGTGACGAGAAAAGAATAATCATCATTATTCCCTCCCCACTATAATTATGGATGCAAATTCTTTTCATAAAGAATTAAGCATGGGTGGAAATTCTTTTCATTAAGTTAAATAAAGCTTACCCACTAAAGAATAAAGGAGCATGTGTGGGTTTTCTTTACATTAACTTAAAATGATAAATATAACTAAAAGCTTCAATATAAGTCTTGCATTGCCACCATTCTTGTATCATCAACCATGATACTATGTATGTATGTATGTGTCCATGCACATCATCATGTGCATGCATGCATGCATACAAAAGGATTTAATTAAAGAATTAATCTAAATGTAATTTGTTAAATCAACACTTGATATAGCAAACCGGTCATATCACATACGATCCGTCAAATAGAAAATGCCGGATTAATATACGTTATCACATAACCGTATTTAATCGGGTCCCGCGCATATCTCATATGCACACCACATCTTTTGCCTGAACCAGGAAACTTCATTGTGGGAGTCTAAGACTCGTCAATACGCCGGCAGTAGATGATGATCATATTAAACACCTACAAGCCGCAAGAGGTCAGCTAAACATAACGGCCACCCGGGTATTGAAACGATCAGAAGAAAGCCAGCGAAACTGTAAAAACTCCCGTCGATCCAACTGGCAACACTTACCGTACAGTCCGGTCTCTTCGTCAGATATGCTGCATATCGAGTCCAGGGATGGAATCGTCGACCCCAGTAACTTAATAAGTCATGCTGGTGTATGGCTCATAACAGATCGAGAAACTACTGATAACTCTTATCAGTAAATCTCAGCAGCCCTGGCCAGGGACTTCATGTTATAGCCAATCGAGCATAGCACAAAATCAACTCCCAATACCGGGAGAGACGAAACCCCTCCTATCGCTCATTGCCTCCATGTGCCTCGAGACTATACCCAAAGACCACCTGTTTGCATGACTCAGTAGAGCCGTGGTAGGGTGAAGATCAAAGTATAGTGGGAGGACACACAAGACTCTATGACGATCTCGGGTCTACAGACTAACCTGTACCAGTGTTTCCTGAGAACTGCTATCCGACGATAGATATAATACTACATAGGAGTTCTCGGCTAGTCCGTTCAGTGTACCCAGTCTCCACTGAGCACCCGCATACAATCTTTGGTGTCTCCTCACCAGATCGATATGGGATCATCCATCGCCCATCATATGGGACAAGAATGGTATACGCTAGTCTACTCTGGAATATCGATGCCCTGTCTCGATACACCCTCGACTAGGAACGGTTCAAGGATATGCTTATAAACTACACGTGCCCCACTAGTATGATCCGCATCATAATCACAGTAGTCAAGCAAATATCCTTTGGGCTTTATCAACATGTGTAAATGATTAAATCTACATGTCCAGATAAAGTAAACCAGATAGCGTACCATCATGTTGAGCAAAAAAGTCATCTATCTCCATAGATTATATGTCTAAGTTTCCACTATCCATATAATGGCCTTTAGGGTATACATATTACTAACAATTCCCACTGTGCTTTGATTTCCACCTTACCACGTCCAAGAGGGCCTGCAAAACGGTGGTTTTTGGGTACAGTCCCGAGTCACATGGAGGCAATGAGCGATAGGAGTGGTTTCCTCTCTCCCGGTTGGGGGTTGATGTTGCGCTGTGCTCGATTAGCCATAACAGGGAAGTCCCTGGCCAGGGATGATTTAGAGATTTACTGGTAAGAGTTACCAGTAGTTTCTCGACCCGTTATGAGCCTCACATCGGCACGACTTATCGGTTATTGGGGTCTGACGTTTACCACCCCTAGACTTGATATGCGACATATCAGATGAGGAGACCGGACTGTACGGGAAGTGTTACCGTTAGGATTTTACAAGAGTTGGAGCGGTCTTGCTTGCTGATCTTCTGATCGCCCAATACCCGGGTAGCCGTTACGTCCAGCTAGTACCGCTGACGGCTTGATGTGATCATCACCTACTACCGGTGTATTGACGAGTCTTTAGAGTCCTACATAGAGGTTTTACTGGCTCAGGCAAAACGAAATAGGAGCACGTATGTGATATGTGCGGGACTGAGAATAATGCATGTATGTGATACCGTATTCTATTCTCGCGACTTTTTGTATCGGTCGGTTATATGTGATATAGCCGGGTTATCGAATCAAGTGTTGATTCGATAAGTCGATACATTAGATGTTAGTCGGTTTTATGAGATATAACCGGATTATTAAGTCAAGTGTTGATTTAATAATTTAGTGTATAATTGTATATATGATACACTAATTTACATTAACTAACATTTGTTCACTTAAGAATTTTTCTCACATGTGCACAACATTAATATATATATGTGATATATATTAAAATGTGTTTTCTTTTTGTATCATGGTTGTTGATACACCATGCATGGGTGTATGAGACTTACACCATGCTATTTGTTGTGTTGGGTTTAATATTTAAAGTAATTACAAAATTCGTGGAAGATTAGAAAAATGCATGAAGCTTGTGGAAGCTTGTTGATGCATTGACTAAGTCCACTAAGTTTGTTTTTACTTTGGATATTTGTTAACCTAACCATCACACTTAGCCATGATTATGTCTCTACATGAGTTAGTATATGATGCTCACTCACCCATGGTTAGCTCTCTCACTTGATGATTATCCTTCTCTCTTGATTTTGTTCATCTTCTTCTTTGAGCTTAAAAGCTCTCTAGGTTTTGATTAAGTGAGAAATAAATGTGAGATAAATAATTCTAAGGTGTTCCCATTTCCTATTTCCTCATCCTCTACTAGACTAGCACTTTAGTTTAGGGTGTTTGCTTCACTAATTCTCTAGTTAGTGAAGAAGGAGCTTGAGTTCGTATTCTCTCGACGTAGATCATCTTCGGCCTCGAAGACTTCAAGCAAGGACGCTCCTTCTGCGTCGTGAAGCCATGCAAGAGCCCGGGAGGACCATGATCGCAACGAAGGGACTACAACAAGGAGCTATAGAAGTGAAGGACCGATCTACAAAGGTTGTATTTCGTATTCACTTAGTCGTAAATGATATTTACTTGCATGTGTAACCCTAATAATCTAGCAAAGATCTTGTTTAGGGTTGTTCGGCACGGCTAAAATTTTAATTGGGCATGATTGATGCCTTGTAGAACCTTGTTAGAGTGCCTAGTAACCCTACACTAACGACAAGGGAACTTTTTGGCCTGACTCGGCCGGATCGGGCCGGCGGCGCGGCTGACTCGGCTGGTGCCACCGGCCAAACTCGGTTAAATCCGAGTTGAGTCTTCTGTGAACTTGGGACTTTTGAGCTTCTTATAACCCCTGCACACTTTAAATCACCTGCACATTGACAGAGAGAGTAAAAACCCCATTAAACCATATATTTAATACATTTTTTCTTTACACCCTTTCACCTACCCTAACCCCAACTTTACCCTATAAATACCACCCCTAAACACCCCCCCTCACTCATAATTCTGTCCAAACTCTCAAGAAAACTCTCTAGAATTTTAGTGTGCAATTGGAGTTAGCAAAATGCGAAGCTCCGGCGAAATTCCGACGACGACCCTAGGAGCTCCCGGCGACGAAACGACGCACCGTAGCCTCCTACCGCTTCCTCTCCCTCTTCTTTTGAATCTAAGCCCATAAGTCCCACCTCCCTCTTCTCTAATCTATTCTTAAAACTGATTTTTGTAAAACCCGACGGAAGTGGAGTTAATCCGACTTCCGATTCGGTTTTCTTTAAAAGATCCAATTTTCTTAAATACAACAACACCAATCTTGTACATCATAACTATTAATCATTAACAAAATATGTTGAACAAGTTCCATAGCAAAATATTTCATATTACAACTTTTATCGTACTTTTTCAGTAAAATACTATATAGTATAGTTTCGAATTTAAAACATCATTCATCTTGCTATACCTTTAGATAGATCACGAGGTAATGACCTACCTCTTCACAACACTCATATGCAACATAGCACAATACCTTTTGGGAAATATAGATTTGGGAAATACTGTTTTACACAAAACTACCTTTAACTTATAAAAACCGTTTTCTACAAGATTACGTATTTTTACAAATCATTGCAAAGCGCCGCTACAACCCATTTTAGGGAACCCATTCGGGATGGTGCGGATTATCGCACATCCTGGGGCTGAGTAGTGCGAGATGCAGGCCTCTGCAAGGAGCATTCGGTCTCGAGAGATTTAAAATACAAATATCTCAAGAAAATGAGATTTCTAGAAAATAATAAATTAAAATTATTTTATATAAATATGTATCATCAAAATATCTATCTTTGATATAATATAAATATTACAACTTTTCTAAATCAAAAGAATCACTTTACATGAAAATACCATGAAATTCCATACAAGTCCAACATTTTACAATTAAATACCATGTATTATGAAAAAATAGGTCTATTCACTAGAGATGTCACATACATAAAATTTACATCTATGACAACTCTAAAGACGATAATTAAATACTTGGTGTGTATTTTGAAAATTATACAACAGTATTTTTTACATATAACCCCCTTAGGTTTTATAAATTATAATAAGGACCCTAGTAAATATAGGTTTAAGCGGGACCAGTCTCTTGAGCCTCAGTGAGCCGGAGATGTGGGTGCTTGCCTATCTAAGGTAGGCAACTTAACAAACGGTGTTATCAACACGGCAATCGTTTTTGGAAAAGACACAAATCCTGCCTCCCATGTGCAACGGTTACCGATAACATCAAAACTTAATTTAGGATTTCAATTTCTCTTTTACCGATAACATCAAAACTTAATTTAGGATTTCAATTTCTCCTTTCTAATTGTTTGACTCAGACTGAGTCTCATTTTAATAATCTGACTTGAATATGATTCAAGTACAATCTACAACCTGCAATTTAATATTTATCCATGAATACATATATTCAATCTATTCAATCTATATTGACTGAACCAAACAATGGATATACTTCCGTTTACATGATTCTCCAGTTACATCCATGATTCTCCAGTTACATCCATTTACTGATATCATGGTTTCGGCAATTCATCCAATTATATAATCTATATTACAAGATAATACAAGTTGCAATACAATACAAACAATACAAACAAGAAATCACGGGTTTTAAGGGGTAGATTGGTACGGAAGGTGTTAGAAGTGGCACGAGACTGCAAGACTTAAGACACCTAACCTGTATTTCCATTGCTGTTGTACCGTGGCATAAACGGTTCCTTGTACTCCTGTTGCCCTTAGTCTTTGGCATATAGAGACTCCTCTCGTATACAGTGGTATCCTTCTGTACCAAGCTACAAACAACAGCGTTAACCATATAATACAACTTTAAAAGCTAATTTATCTGACTATCTATTCTATTTCCCCCTTATCTTTAGGACTTACCGAGCGATTGTTCGCTGACTGTAAGTCCACGTTACCTCTCCCGGTTCTTTCGGGCTTGCAGAAACGGTAAAAAAACAATTTTTAGGGTCATGCTAACATGGACTAAGAAACACGGATCTTTGCTAAACTACACACTAGCAACTAACAAGAGCTATTGCTACTCGGTTAGGGGTTATACCTCAACTTGAACTCCTTCTCTTTGGCTCTTTTGTGGTGGTCGGATGGTTCGTTTCTCGTTTCCTTCTCTTGCCGAAGATGGATCCACCTGAGGGTCTCTACCTTGAGCTTCTTTCTCGAACTTAAGAAGACTAAAGTGTCCGGCTTGCTAGACCTTCAACCTTAGGATGAGTAGAGAGTGGCTTTGGGTGTTTTATCTCCAAGGAAAGGTTTCTCAACTCATGAGAATGATTCTCTTTGAACCAGAGGAAGAGGAAGATGAAAAGAAGAGATAGAATGGTTATGATAGAATGAGAATAGTTTTACAACCATAACAATATATGTGAATTAATCAAATTAATAATTTTAATCAAATGAAAAAGTTGATGGTTGGTTTGATGAGACAATTATCATTTCACATTAAATGTTTTTTTGCAAAGATCAAAGAGCATCTTTGATGTGTAATGATGAAGGTCAATGTTTCAACCATGGTCAACTAGTCAACCTTGGTCAACAAGTCAACAAACCCAACCATGACACAATTTCATTTAATTAATATTATTAATTGATATATCACAAATTCATTAGGGTTTGGAAAAAGACGACTGTCAACTATGCATACGCACCCGTTCCAAAACCCTAATGAAAAACCTCTTCCTCCGCCTCAATCAACTGTGCATACACATCCGCATTCGTGTTCCGAGGAATATGAATACTATGAGATAAAACTAACCCCAAAGCATATAGTAGGATCTGGCTCAAACCAGAGCCCGCTAGTAACAACTGTCCGGACACCAAACGTGCACAAGTGCGCGGATGTGAACGAACCCTGTCGCAAAACCAAGCGACCTTTACTCTGTTTTGCCCAAAGGCGAATAACCCTCTGTGTGGGACTCTAAAGACTCGACACCACGCAGGCAGTAGATTTAACCACAGACCGCAAGCGGCACTAGCTGTACGTAACGGTCCCCAAGTAGATGCCGATAAGAAGTCGGACGAGGTAAAACCCATCTGAACTCCTACTAAGCCTGAATATGACAATCTCCATACAGTCCGGTCTGTTCGTCTAAGAATATCGCATGGCGGGACTAGGGCGGAGGTAAACGTCAGTCCCCTACTAGCGGTAAAAGTCGTGTCAGAGTGTAGCCCAGAACACCTGAGATAACACTGGAAACCTACCAGTCTATCTCGCTTGCCCTGGTCAGGGACTTTGTATAATGGCTCTCCTAGACACAGCGTGATATCAACCCCCAATACCGGGAGAGACGAATCCTGTCTAACCGTCACTGCCTCCAAGTGCTTCGGGAATGCACCCAAAAACTGCCTGTTTGCACGACTCCTTTGAGCCGTGGTAGGGTAGTAATCAAAGTACAGTGGGAACACACTCGAGACGAAGTGACAGTGTCAAGTCAACGGACTAAGATGCACTCATATCACCTGGGAACTGATAACTGACGATAGGTATAGTGCCAACCAACAATTCCCGATGAGTCCTGTCCAGTGTAGTCGTAACCTAACGAGCACCCGCATACTATCCCAAGTACGATGTACTGACGGCTGTGGGACAGGCCGTCTCCCAAGCTGGGATGAGAAGCACATACGCTAGTCTACTCCGGAGTATCGATGCCCTGTCTCAATAGTCCTACGACTAGGGTCCTGCATAAGGATGTTCTTGTAGATTACCGAGCCCCCATGAGTGTGACTGCCATCACAATGCTGGTAATCAAGCAAAGATCCTAAGGGCTCCACTAATGTGTAAAGGCGATATGCTATAATAAACACATACACAAATTAAAGTAGAAACAAACCAAGTAGCATACTACTATATTTAGCAAGATTGTCAATACAAGGTGAATATCCCAAGCTTCCATCAAGTAATATAAAAACTAGTATGATACAGTAATGGCCTCTAGGGCATATACACTAACAATCTCCCACTTGCACTAAGGCCATGTACTGGCGTATCGAAAACCTATCATCTCGATCAGCCGCTCGAACTGAGTCTGGGGTAAGGCCTTTGTGTGTGGATCAGCAATGTTATTTTCCGTAGCATCTCTCCGAACCTCGATCTCCTGGTGACCCACGATCTCCCTGATGAGGTGATACCGCTTCAAGATGTGCCTGGACTTCTGATGGGACCTGGGTTCTTTTGCTAAACCTATAGCCCCGTTGTTGTCGCAATACAGAGGTATTGGATCAACAATGGACGGAACCACCTGAAGTTCTATCATGAACTTCCTCATCCAGACGGCTTCTTTTGCAGCATCAGATGCAGCGATATATTCCGCTTCCATCGTCGAGTCAGCAACGGTTTCTTGTTTGGAACTCTTCCAACACACCGCCTCTCCATTAGGGGTGAAGACATAACCCGACATGGACTTGGAATCATCTTTTTCACTTGATCGCACGTCTTTCGGCGTGTCGGATATTCAAAGAATTAAAGTATAACCGCGATCAGGACGGTGTCGCTATGCAGCTAGCCGGTTGAGCACGGGTCGGTCCACAGGGAGATGGTGGTTATGTTCGTTCTTGTTTTAGACGAGTCAATAAGGAATCTGTATGTTTGTTTGATCTAACCTATGTGTTTATCTGCAAGTATAAAGTTGTTAAGAAGAAAATACGAGATTGTAAGCTAAGAAATCCGTACTCAAAACCTTTGAGCCGAGTCTTGACCAATTGAAGCTGGAGCAATCGGCAACAACGTGGATTAGGGGATTTAAGCGCGGTATTCGTGGAATCCGGCTTATTTACCCTTGTCCTTCCATTCTTGTCTCTTGCTTTCGCCTCCGGCCAAACCGAACGCAACCGGTCGCGGTTAGGAATCACCGTTACCTTGTCAGGGTAGGGTGCCTAACGAAGCGCTTGCGTAACGTTTGGGCGGAGTTCAATGGAAAATAACGGGAAAAAGGAAATGAGAAGGAAGTGTAAACTTACAATACCGTATTTATTCTTAACAACGACGATAATTACAACATTCACAAAATGAATAAAAGGGAACAAAAAGAAAAGAACAAAGAAAGGAAAAGATTACAAGAATGTAAGTGCATGGAATTTAAGTGCAAGAAATAAATTGCAAGTAATAAAAAGCGAGTAATAAAAAGAACAAGAAACAAATAAGCGATAAAAAGAACAAGAACAAGAACTCAAGACAAGCATGTGATCAATAGCCAACCCTTAAACTTGCAAGCTCAATCAAGAGGTTGCAAGATCAAGAGAAGGGTAGAGAACGCATGTGAATTGAAACGCTAATTCCGTGAAAGAAAATACGACCCTTGAGATCGATAACTAACCCTTAACCATTCAAGCTCAATGAAGAGGTTGAATGATCAAGAGAAAGCAAGAATCTCAAGGGGAAGAAGAAACACAAGAGAATGATACAAAACCCTCATCTTCATTGATCTCCACTCAAAAAGCTCTCACTACAATTTTCATGGAAAAAGAATGAAGAAGAAGAAGAAAAACTATACAAAAGACTACAAAAGAGGGACAAAAGAATGACCCTTGGCTTAGCTCAATTCTGGAGTATTTATAGGCAGAGGGTTGAAGACCTAGGGCAAAAATCTGCCTCAACATGAATGTACCAAAATGCCCCCAAAAGTTGACAGTGAGAGGAGCCCACATGGCCGCGGATCCGCCGCCAATACCCCCTATTGGCTGCGGATCCGCGGCCCTATGATGGAGTCAGGGTATGGTGTTTCTTGTACGGCCCTGATCTGCTGTCCCCTGTTGTCTGGTACACATATTTTCTGATAATCTTTCCAGAATATCTTCAGAATTCTTAGTCCAAGATTCCTATCTTTTCTTCACTTTTGACTTCTATCTCTCTCGAGCTCCGCGCACCCATTGATTCTTGTGCTGCCCCCTCGTGCTCTGTGCTTGTCCCAGACACGAATGACCACTGTCATATGTCTTGTCTCAGGAACTGGTACTCGGCACTGGACGGATATGGATGACCGGAACCCGGCTTTTATCTGCTGTCAACAGATGTTCTGCTTTTGGCGTAACTGTGGAGATTTTGTCTTGATTTGCAATATTTGGACTGGAAACCTGTACTCTGTAAATATGCAACAAACACGGATTAATAGCACCTACCTATAAACACACGAGCATAAGAATGGGCGGTATAAAATGCAGTATTCTGTTATGAACAAATACCCCCAAACTTAACTTTTGCTCGTCCCGAGCAAAACCAATTATTCACAAAAATAAAATCCTAACCGCACTTTCGCATGGAACACGATTGCACTGAGCGCGTGCAACAAGCCGTTAAACCTCTAGGTGTCCCTAGTAGGAGGAGTGTTGTCTCCTGAGGGTTTTCAGCGGATTACACCCACAAAATCCCGTCAAGCTAGTGTCATAAGTTAACATCGATTCTACTCCTACAGTTTAGTATTTACGTTAGAAATTCTATCATCCTAAGTTAGAAATATCCAACCCTTATGCTTCACACCTCTAATCTATTTATTCTTAGATCATATACGTTCCAAAAAAGTTTAGAAAGATGTTGGTTCCCCTGAGTTTTTCTTCTAAAGTGCGGCCTCAAATTAGGGATTTTTATCAACTTTACAGAAAACATAAGTCTTATTCTTTATTTCTATCTTTTATTAAAACATCGATTGTATACCCCTACGTGTGTGTATATTTGCACCCCTACACTCAAGAATTCAATTCAAGCTCTAATACCCTTGCCCTAATACCTAATACTACTTCTTTTCATTAAGGATGGACGGATTTGCTCACACACCTTTCATGCGACTATTAATGCTTCTTGAGGCACTAACGACCGATTACTGAATGTATGAACTTTAAAGCGTAAATAGCAGTCTCCAGGTCTTGATTTTATTCTATTTTTTTCTTTTTCTTTTTCTTTTTCTTTTTCTTTTTTCTTTTTTCAAGGCCGGATATATTTTTCAATATGCTCTTTTGGTGTTTAGCTTTAAATACCGTTTTTTCTTTCATACCAGGCTTTCAGGCAAGAGTATTTCTAGGTATCCTCTACTATCCCAAGTTTCAAGGTGCCTGTAAGTGCAGTTTGTAGGATATATACTTTCTAAATTTGAACTCAAGAAAATAAACTATTTTTCAGACTTATCCTCCAGTAAAGCTTCAATACTTTCCCTTCATCTTGACTTAACTAAAGAACTGAACTCAAGATTACCTATTTCTCAAAAAAACTGTAAGGACGTATACTTACCAAGTTTAAACAGAATAAGGGTTATTTTTAGGGTTTTCAATTCCTAAGCCTAGAATTTAGTTATTTCTATCATATCAACTAATCTTTCGGAATAAAGATCTAAGTTACCCTATTAGCTAACTTGACGACAAAGTTTTTATATTTTTGGAAAATTTTCGATTTTTGTGGGTTTTTAATAAGGTATGCAAATGCAAAATATACAAATGAATGCGAAGGAAGAAAGCTTACCGAGCACACCCCCAAACTTAAACTTGACAGTGCCCTCACTGTCAGGTTATACTAAGAGGGTCAAAATTTCCGGTGCTCTCTAAAAACAAATTATATACAAAACAAAAAAGGAAAACAAAAAATATATACAAAAAAGGTGTCCCCCCCCCAAACTTAAGTAAAACAGTGTTTCCACTGTTAAGCGTTGAAATTCAGGATTAGGGGGGAAAGAGAACAGTATCAAGCTATACAAGGCCTTACACAGGCCAAAAGTTAACACCAACCATTCAAAGATTTTATCGCTATAATGTACAGGTTGGTGGAAGAAGGCGTAGAGAAAAGAGATGGAGAATACGCGAGACCATATGCGGAGAGAAGCAGGATATGGTCTCGGTATATGAGAGGAAGAAGAATGGCGGAAGGGAAAAAGAAGTGGAATACGAACTTGAGGGTGCGAATGGAGTAAATAGATTAGCACAATTTGTGATGAACGATGTGTGAAAAGTGATTGTGCTAATATATTTATCCGTCGAGAAATGGGGTCAATCCCTCAAGATTCGTGAGAAACCATGGGTACGCAGAACTTGGTAGACCAGACATACGAAATAAAAGTGAGACGGGTTCTTGCAAGGTCGGAACGATGGAAAGGGTGGGGGGAAGTGAGTGAGGAAGATTATCGGTTAAAGGTTCAGGAGGGTGTACACTGTCAGTGGAAGGGATAGGATGAATTGGAAAATCCGACTCATCAATTAAAACTGTTTCATCCTCAGTACTATCCTCAATATTCTTCTTAAAATTTATCTTATCCATGCAATTTTCAACAAAATCAAGACGCATATGGGGTTCGGAAAAAACATTTAATGACTCGGGATGATGATTTGAAGAGACAAACTCAGCCAAATCTACGGGTTCATCATCCAAAATATCCCCAGCGTCAATATCCTCAATCAAGTGAAAATCAAGATTCTCTGACACCTCATCAAAAGCATGGATATTAATCGATTCTGGTTCTAAGATATAGGTGTAGAGGTCAAAAGGATTAGGTATGGTTTCACTTAGAAGGGACCCTTCACAATCGGGCAAATCAAACACTACGAAGTCGCACAACTCATTCATCATTCTATCTTCAATTGATAAATCATGTGGGATACTCGATAGATTTTCAAAACAGGAGTTGTGGGATTCAATTTGGGACGGGTAGGTTTGATTTGGAAGGGGGTACATCTCACTCTCTCCACTCAAATTCACAGCCTGTCCTGCCGCCTCATCATACATTGAAAAAGTTGGAGCTAGTTGAAAACCAGCTACCGGGTCACTAGGTTGCATGAGGGCGGCCATGGACGCATTCAAATCCATCATCTGTTGGCTTGACGCTACCCTAAAGTCTTCCAACGACTGTTCTAGACTAGACATTGGTTGTGAAGGGGTTTCAGTAAAAGATTCAAAGTTGTTTGGATACTGAAAACTCCCAAATGGCGGTTCTGATACAATGTCTAGGGAAGGTGTAAAAGTTGGGTAGGACTGGTAGGAATTGAATGGCTGGACAGGAGTGGGATCAACATTGGGATAAGAAGGTGAATGGAATTGTTGATCCCAAGAATTTGTAGTGGTGAAAGGAGTGAAAGATCGGCTACGAGATTGTTCAATACGTTCAGCAATAGACATAGGTCTCAGGGTTACAACTGGATTTTCAAAAGGGGTATCAACGCAAGAAGGGGTGAATGTTTGAATCGGTTGGTACGAAGTGGATTGCGGGGTCCAGTTGTTCGTCCTAGATGCGTCTATCCGATCTTTTAAAGAAATTTTTGGTATGGAGGGGTCGTTTGAAGTTCGACCAAAACAAGAACCGTATGAAGTAATGTCTAGTTGTGGGTACCAAAGTTCGGCAAGAGTTTTGCGAGGTGGAGTACCCATGATATGAAGAGAGAGAGAAAAAGGTAGAGAAAAGGAGGAAAAAAGAATGTGATACTTTTTTTTTAATTATTTTTTTTTAAATATTAACAAAAGAATGAAGTATACACAAAAAAAAATATGGACAAAAAACAATCACGACACAAAAATACCACACACCTAATCGTTCTAGGGTTCACCTAGGTCAACTAGACCTGCTCCAGAACTTAATTGTCGAAGTAAAACTGTGTCGAGAAACAGGCTCAAGATACACTGATCACGAGGCCAGGTAAGTGCAGAGATAAGGGGAGGTTTTCCAACGCTTTCGCGAAGTTCCTTAATTAAATAACCCTTTCTCTTTTGGCGGTTTCGCCGTTAACACTTTCCTAGACACCCCGTAAACAATATACCGTTAAGCAAGGTTCTAAACACAGTTAACTTCTCCTAGTGAGAGCGAAGTCCTTAAGGCTTAAAGTCTAGTTTCTTTTAAATTTGTGCGGGTAAACGTTATGCGCAAGTTCGTGATTTGTGGGCCACGGAAAAGGTGATGAAATCCTTTACTGTATCTTGTGGGGTTCGCTTGCCCTTAAGTCCGTATTAATGTATGCAATGCACAATTCAATAAAAATTCTATAAAGAATCAAAAAATTGTGTTTTTTTTATTTTAGCACGGCACTGCAACAAATACGGGCTAGTCAATTTTGGCGTTTGCTAGCGAACTTGCAAAGAATCCTGCAAAGAATAGTATATTGGAAGCGTCAGATTTGAGAAGAAGGTGTTAGGAAAGTACGTACCGTTAAGTTTTTTGGTTAGGAAACCCCCGTTGAATCAAATCCGGTAAGCTTGAAAAGTTCGCTTGCGCGGGTCAAACTACCCGGATCTTTGGCACTGTACTTCGTAAATCACCCTTGCCTTGAATGCACACTTTGCTCCCCACAATCGCAGTTTGCAAACTTGCAAAAATCTGCACTCTTGCCCACAAAAATGATCAAAAAAAACAAAAAAAAAAGATTTTTTTTTTTAAATATATACAAAAAGAATATTAACCCGAATAACAAGAAAGAAAATACGCTACAGTCTCCCCGGCAACGGCGCCATTTGATCGCATGTCTTTCGGCGTGTCGGATGTTCAAAGAATTAAAGTATAACCGCGATCAGGACGGTGTCGCTATGCAGCTAGCCGGTTGAGCACGGGTCGGTCCACAGGGAGATGGTGGTTATGTTCGTTCTTGTTTTAGACGAGTCAATAAAGAATCTGTATGTTTGTTTGATCTAACCTATGTGTTTATCTGCAAGTATAAAGTTGTTAAGAAGAAAATACGAGATTGTAAGCTAAGAAATCCGTACTCAAAACATTTGAGCCGAGTCTTGACCAATTGAAGCTGGAGCAATCGGCAACAACGTGGATTAGGGGATTTAAGCGCAGTATTCGTGGAATCCGGCTTATTTACCCTTGTCCTTCCGTTCTTGTCTCTTGCTTTCGCCTCCGGCCAAACCGAACGCAACCGGTCGCGGTTAGGAACCACCGTTACCTTGTCAGGGTAGGGTGCCTAACGGAGCGCTTGCGTAACGTTTGGGCGGAGTTCAATGGAAAATAACGGGAAAAAGGAAATGAGAAGGAAGTGTTAACTTACAATACCGTATTTATTCTTAACAACGACGATAATTACAACATTCACAAAATGAACAAAAGGGAACAAAAAGAAAAGAACAAAGAAAGGAAAAGATTACAAGAATGTAAGTGCATGGAATTTAAGTGCAAGAAATAAATTGCAAGTAATAAAAAGCGAGTAATAAAAAGAACAAGAAACAAATAAGCGATAAAAAGAACAAGAACAAGAACTCAAGGCAAGCATGTGATCAATAGCCAACCCTTAAACTTGCAAGCTCAATCAAGAGGTTGCAAGATCAAGAGAAGGGTAGAGAACGCATGTGAATTGAAGCGCTAATTCCGTGAAAGAAAATACGACCCTTGAGATCGATAACTAACCCTTAACCATTCAAGCTCAATGAAGAGGTTGAATGATCAAGAGAAAGCAAGAATCTCAAGGGGAAGAAGAAACACAAGAGAATGATACAAAACCCTCATCTTCATTGATCTCCACTCAAAAAGCTCTCACTACAATTTTCATGGAAAAAGAAAGAAGAAGAAGAAGAAAAACTATACAAAAGACTACAAAAGAGGGACAAAAGAATGACCCTTGGCTTAGCTCAATTCTGGAGTATTTATAGGCAGAGGGTTGAAGACCTAGGGAAAGAATCTGCCTCAACATGAATGTACCAAAATGCCCCCAAAAGTTGACAGTGAGTGGAGCCCACATGGCCGCGGATCCGCCGCCAATTACCCCCTATTGGCCGCGGATCCGCGGCCCTATGATTGAGTCAGGGTATGGTGTTTCTTGTACGGCCCTGATCTGCTGTCCCCTGTTGTCTGGTACACATATTTTCTGATAATCTTTCCAGAATATCTTCAGAATTCTTAGTCCAAGATTGCTATCTTTTCTTCACTTTTGACTTCTATCTCTCTCGAGCTCCGCGCACCCATTGATTCTTGTGCTGCCCCCCTCGTGCTCTGTGCTTGTCCCAGACACGAATGACCACTGTCATATGTCTTGTCTCAGGAACTGGTACTCGGCACTGGACGGATATGGATGACCGGAACCCGGATTTTATCTACTGTCAACAGATGTTCTGCTTTTGGCGTAACTGTGGAGATTTTGTCTTGATTTGCAATATTTGGACTGGAAACCTGTACTCTGTAAATATGCAACAAACACGGATTAATAGCACTTACCTATAAACACACGAGCATAAGAATGGACGGTATAAAATGCAGTATTCTGTTATGAACATCACTCTGGAAGCTGGAGTCAGCAAAGGCCTCAATCTGGAGGTCTTTTCCGCCATACACCAAGAACATCTCCTTAGTCCTTCTCAGGTACTTGAGAATGTTCTTTACCGCTATCCAGTGTTTCTCCCCAGGGTTTCACCGATACCGGCTTACCACACTCAGTGCATAAGCTACATCTGGTCTGGTACACAACATCGCATACATTATAGAGCCTACCGCAGAAGCGTAGGGTATAATAAACATGCGATCCCTTTCCAAATCAGTCTTGGGAGATATCTCTTTGGAGAGGGTTATCCCGTGACAAGCCGGTAGATTACCGCGCTTGGAATCTTCCATACTGAATCTTTTCAGTATGGTGTCGATGTACCTGGACTGTGAAAGTCCTAATATCCTCTTGGATCTGTCACGATAGATCCGGATCTCCAGAATGTAAGAGGCATCACCAAGGTCTTTCATGGAGAACCTGTGTGACAAGAACCCTTTGACATATTGTAGCATAGGAATGTCATTTCCTATCAAGAGAATGTCATCCACGTATAAAACGAGAAATACGACAGTTTGTGCTACAAATCAACTATAGATGCATGGCTCATCTGGATTTTTGATAAAGCCAAAATCTTTGACCATCTCATCAAAACAGATGTTCCAACTCCGCGATTCCTGCTTTAGTCCATAGATGGACTTAAGCAACTTGCACACCTTTCCGCTGCTCCCTCTCTGAATGAAACCCTCTGGCTGGTCCATATAGACACACTCCTCTAAATTTCCATTCAGAAAAGCGGTCTTTACGTCCATCTGCCAAATCTCATAATCGTGGAAGGCAGCAATGGCAAGAAGGATCCGAATGGATTTCAGCATAGCCACTGGAGAAAAGGATTCGCCATAGTCCAAACCAGGTCTTTGACGAAAACCCTTTGCAACAAGTCTAGCTTTATAGGTCTCAACCTGTCCATCTACACCATTCTTCCTTTTGAAGATCCACTTGCATCCTACAGGTTTTACCCCATCTGGAGCAACGTCCAACGTCCATACTTTGTTGGTGTACATGGACTCCATTTCGGTCTGCATTGCATCCAGCCATTTTACCGAGTCAACGCTCTGAATGGCCTGCTGGAAGCTAGTCGGCTCATCACTATCAATGATGCAATCCTCTCTATCCCCATCTATGAGAAAACCGTAGTATCTCTCGAGCGGATGAGACTGCCTACTACTCCTGCGGAGCGGTGCAGGAATGTCCTGATCTTTTGAACCATCTGGTTCTACTAAGCTTTCAGTATTATCTCGTGGTTCTGGAATTTCTTCCAGTTCTATTGCGCTCCCACTTATCTGATTTTCCAAAAACTCAGTTTCCAAGAAGTGGGCATGACGAGAAACAGAAACCTTTTGTTCCTCTTTGCAATAGAAGAAATATCCCTTACAGTTCTTTGGATATCCCAAAAACTTGCACTGTACTGAGCGTGCCTCGAGTTTGTCCGCATGCTGCTTTTTGACAAAAGATGGACATCCCCATGTCTTGATGTGCTTAAGATAGGGTTTCTTCCCACACCACATCTAATATGGTGTGGTAGGCACAGTCTTAGTTGGAACTCGGTTCAAAAGGTATGCAGCTGATTCTAGTGCATATCCCCTGAATGATCGCGGTAACTCAGCGTTACTCATCATGGAACGTACCATATCCAATAGGGTCCGATTCCGTCTCTCCGATACACCGTTATGTTGCGGAGTGTATGGAGGAGTAAGCTGAGAGAGAATTCCATTCTCTTTTAAGTAATCCAGGAACTCGGCACTTAAGTATTCACCACCTCGATCAGATCTCAGTGTCTTGATACCTTTGTCTGTTTGTTTTTCTACTTCATTCTTATATTCCTGGAATTTTCCAAAGGCTTCGGATTTATTTTTCATTAAGAAGACATATCCGTACCTTGAAAAGTCATCCGTAAAAGTAATGAAGTAAGAATAACCGCTTCGCGCATGTGTAGACATTGGACCGCACACGTCGCTGTGTACGAGTCCCAAGAGCTCGCTCGCTCTTACTCAGTGTCCAGTGAACGGGGTCTTTGTCATCTTTCCTTTAAGACAGGATTGACAAGTTTCATATGATTGATAATCAAACGGATCCAAATATCATTCTGTATGTAACTTCATCAACCTTCTCTCATTGATGTGACCCAGTCTACAATGCCATAAGAAAGCCTGGTTTGTTTCTGGAGACTTTCTTTTGTGTGTATTCTGGACATTGAAAATCTGTGGTTGGTTTAATACGTATATTCCATTGTTTAATGTACCTGACCCAATCAGAACTTAATTAAGGTGAATGTTTACAACATTTCTTACAAACGCAAATTCATAACCTTCTTTAGAAACTAAAGATACAGAAATGATATTACAAGTTGCATTGGGTACAAAATAACAATTACGCAAAACCAAAACGTGTCCATCTGACAACCCCAGGTGATAGTCCTCCACGGACTCAGCATCCATGCCAGCTCTGTTTGCAACTCTGAGGGTCATATCACCTGCCTTCAAAACCCTACGGTTTCTCAACGCCTGCAAAGAATTACAGATATGAGATCCTGATCCGGTATCCAATACCCAGGAAGTAGAGTTTATTGATAGACAGTTTTCAATAACATACACACCTGAAGCTGAAGCCGCAACTCGCTTCAGATCCTGTATTCTGGCCTTCCAAGCCCTGCAACCTTTCTTCCAGTGTCCACTCTTGTGACAGTAAAAGCATTCTTCCTTTCCTACAAGCATTCTTCCTTTGTTGCTTTTGCCTTTCCCTTCGTATCCACTTTACTAACACCGCCCTTGGTTTGGCGGGGGTTTTCTTCTTCTTTCCCTTGGCTTTCGCCTTGGACCTAGAAGAGGAAGATCCTCCTACAAACAAAGTGGATGTTTCCCTACCTTTCTGTAGGGTGCCCTCTGGACTGCTCAGCATGTTGAGGAGTTCTGAAAGTTCAACTTCCTTTTCCTATAAGTTGAAGTTCAGGATGAATTAGACGTAAGTGGAAGGAAGGGACTGGAGAATCAAGTCCGTATAGAGCTCATTCTCCAATGTGGTCCCAAGATCTACGAGCTCCTCAATGAAGCCAATCATCTTAAGCACGTGTTCTGCTACTGGTGATCCGATGGCCAATCTCGCCGAAAACAGCTTTTTCGAGACTTCGTATCTGGCGATACGGGATTGCTCTCCATACAGTTCTTTTGTATGAAGAAATATGGATTCAAGGTCCATATTCTCATGCCTCCTCTGGTGTTCATTGTCCATAGAGGCAAGCACGAGGCACTTGGCCTTCGCGCAATCAATCTCCCAAGTCTTACGGATTTCCTTATCCGCGACGCTGGAGGTGGGACCTAGGGCAGGGGGAGCTTTGGTGGTATGGAGATACCCCAACTTGTCGTAAGTGATTGCCATTTTGACATTCCTGAGCCAATCTTTATAGTTTGGCCCTGTTAGTATGTTTTTATCTAGTAGTAACTTAACTCCAGTCATGATGTTTGGTCGCTGCAATTAGGAGAGAGAGAAAAGAAACACTTTAGCATGATGCTCTTGCAAGTTTAGAGTGGTTTTTAATTTGTCTAAACAGGATGGCTCCCACTGTCTCTCGAATCCCTCCACAAACCAAAAAGGAAGAATTAGTCAGGATCAATCTCACCGTACAATACTTGCTTAACCGTTCAGCCAGGCTAGTGTCGGTACTTCGAGGGAGGTTTTCCAACGATTTCATGATGTTCCTTAATTAAATAACCTCTTTTCCTTGTGGGCGTAGCCCCGCTAATAACTTTCTAGACACCTACTTGGTTTATAGCATTGATCGTTAAGTGAGAAAGTTCCGGAGGAGTAGCATATACTCGTAGTAGGATCGGTATCCAAATATCATCGCGTGAAAAAACTGAAGGAATCCTACCAGAATCATCACACTCCAAATGGTATGCAGCGCTAGCAAGTTTCAGTTCTTTTGAAACTCCCGATGTGGATTTTTGCCCCATGCTCTTATGACCTTGAATTTGGCCAACAAATCATAAGTCACATGTCAAGTTCTACCCGTCATTCTCCAGGTTAATTTGAACCCACCCGTACCTACCCTTGACTTTGGCCAACAAGGCAGTACGACTGTCCCAAACCAACACATCTATCTACGCTGCACATGAATACCCAATAGCTACCAATCACTATGCCTTGACTTTGGCCAACAAACATAGCTTGAATACTATCGACCATCCATGTGAAACGACGGAGGGCTACGAATGGTTTTGGTGAAACCGTGAACGTAGTGAACTTGATATAATCGATGGAACGAGATAGCTTTTAAAAGGAGTGGTTTAAGCTCCGTGTTTAAAAGTTATTTTGAAAAGAAACCGAGTGGTTTTCGAAAGTGTTCCAACGACTTTTACTTTGGTTTATTTTTCTTGCATTAATTTTAATGCGTCCCATCAATTAATCATACCATTGCAGAAAACAATGAAAATATGACGTACGCTTATGCCATCCGAATTCGCCACGGGGTCCCGTCATCACCCGTTAGGTTACTTAACTAACGACAGCGCGGGGGCTGGACTAGCGCGGATGCAAAACATAAGCAACACCTAAATAGATATCTACATATAGATATATACATTCGTCAGAAGCAATGATAGCCATTCCAGATCACAGATGAATACATTGGATATACTAGGAATCCGCATTCCGTTCGAGCCTGTAACGAAGTGCGGATTGCACGGTCGCAATGAATAGCCAATACCCCACCCTAGACCCCTACGGGTGCGGCAAACTACCCGCCAAGTATCCGAAGTGAAGCAATCTCCCTCAACGACGTGAGTAGGCCACTCGGCACTTCGAGGTACCCGGTAGTTTGTGCACCCCACCTTGGGTCTATCCTAGAAGCAAAAACAGTAAAAAGAAATTATACAATGACGGCTACAACCCCGACCCAGTTGTGCGGCCATACAAATAATATTACATCAATTTACATATTACAAGAATTGAAAGATAAACAAAACTCTCATCTCACAATTCCCCCCGGCTATTCATCCGCGACAATCCAACGAATTCATATACACAATCCATCAACATTACAGATCACAGATATGTATAACCCCCACTAATCGACGTATAGCGATTAGCAGACGTTCAATACATATATAACATTACAGATACAACCCATTAGCCAAAATCTACAGAAAATCGACCAAAATACGGATTTGTAACCACCCCAAAAACAAACTTGTTCTCTGGAAATTCTGGGCAGAAACAAACCATCTGAAAAATCACAAAACACCAACAGGAGAAAACTGCAGGAGAAACGATCCACGACCGAGTCAACTCGGCCGCGGATCCGCGGCGGGAGCAAGCTCCTGCCGTAGATCCGCAGTGAGTTGATCAACACACTGGATTGTTTTTCTTGCCTGTTCTTTAAAAAGCCTGAGCCGATTTTTAATACATGATTTATTATTTTTTGAGCAGAAATAAAAATCGGCAGAAACTTGATATTTTTAGCGTGTTTTGCGGTTTTTCATCCGATCGAAATTCTAGATACTTTGCTAACATGCTAGGGGTGTCTTTAGCTAGTCTCTGATACCACTGTAAGTCCACGTTACCTCTCCCGGTTCTTTCGGGCTTGCGGAAACGGTAAAAAACGATTTTTAGGGTCATGGTAACATGGACTAAGAAACACGGATCTTTGCTAAACTACACACTAGCAACTAACAAGAGCTATTGCTACTCAGTTAGGGGTCATACCTCAACTTGAACTCCTTCTCTTTGGCTCTTTTGTGGTGGTCGGATGGTTCGTTCCTCGTCTCCTTCTCTTGCCGAAGATGGATCCACCTGAGGGTCTCTACCTTGAGCTTCTTTCTCGAACTTTAGAAGACTAAAGTGTCCGGCTTGCTAGACCTTCAACCTTAGGATGAGTAGAGAGTGGATTTGGGTGTTTTATCTCCAAGAAAAGGTTTCTAAACTTATGAGAATGATTCTCCTTGAACCAGAGGAGGAGGAAGATGAAAAGAAGAGAGAGACTGGTTATGATAGAATGAGAATAGTTTTACAACCATAACAATATATGTGAATTAATCAAATTAATAATTTTAACCAAATGAAAAAGTTGATGGTTGGTTTGATGAGACAATTATCATTTCACATTAAATGTTTTTTTGCAAAGATCAAAGAGCATCTTTGATGTGTAATGATGATGGTCAAAGTTTTAACCATTGTCAACTAGTCCACCTTGGTCAACAAGTCAACAAACCCAACCATGACATAATTTCATTTGATTAATATTATTAATTGATATATCACAAATTCATTAGGGTTTGGAAAAAGACGACTGTCAACTGTGCTTACGCACCCGTTCCAAAACCCTAATGAAAAACCTCTTCCTCCGCCTCAATCAACTATGCATACACACCAGCATTCCTGTTCCGAGGAACATGAATACTATGAGATAAATCTAACCCCAAAGCATATACTAGGATCTGGCTCAAACCAGAGCCCGTTAGTAACAACTGTCCCGACACCAAACGTGCACAATTGCGTGGATGTGAACGAACCCTGTCGCAAAACCATGTGACCTCTACTCTGTTTTGCCCAAAGGAGAATAACCCTCTGTGTGGGACTCTAAAGACTCGACACTACGCTGGCAGTGGGTTTAACCACAGACCGCAAGCGGCACTAGCTGTACGTAACGGTCCCTAGGTAGATGCCCATAAGAACACGGACGAGGTGAAACCTATCTGAACTCCTACTGAGCCTGAATGTGACAATCTCCATACAGTCCGGTCTGTTCGTCTAAGAATATCGCATGGAGGGCCTAGGGGGGCGGTAAACGTCAGTCCCTTACTAGCGGTACAAGTCGTGTCGGAGTGTAGCCCAGAACACCTGAAATTGCACTAGAAACCTACCAGTCAATCTCGCTTGCCCTGGCCAGGGACTTTGTGTAATGGCTCTCCTAGACACAGCGCGATATCAACCCCCAATACCGGGAGAGACGAATCCTGTCTAACCGTCACTGCCTCCAAGTGCTTCGGCACTGCACCCAAAAACTACCTGTTTGCACGACTCTTTTGAGCCGTGGTAGGGTAGTAATCAAAGTACAGTGGGAACACACTCGAGGCGAAGTGACAGTGTCAAGTCAACGGACTAAGCTGTACTCATATCACCTGGGAACTGATAACTGACGATAGGTATAGTACCAACCAACAGTTCCCGACGGGTCCTGTCCAGTGTACTCGTAACCTAACGAGCACCCGCATACTATCCCAAGTACGACGTACTGACGGCTGTAGGACAGGCCGTCTCCCAAGCTGGGATGAGAAGTGCATACGCTAGTCTACTCCGGAGTATCGATACCCTGTCTCGATAGTCCTACGACTAGGGACCTGCATAAGAATGTGCTTGTAGATTACCCAGCCCCCACGAGTGTGACTGCCATCATAATGCTGGTAATCAAGCAAAGATCCTAAGGGCTCCACTAATGTGTAAAGGAGATATGCTATAATAAACACATGCACATATTAAAGTAGAAACAAACCAAGTAACATACTACTATATTGAGCAAGATTGTTAATACAAGGTGAATATCCCAAGCTTCCATCAAGTAATATACAAACTAGTATGATACAGTAATGGCCTCTAGGGCATATACACTAACACTGACGACATTCCTTCTCTTTCTTCTTTGGAATGTTGTCAGGTGATCTGGACACTCAGGAGATCGAGCCTACCAGCGAGGAATTGGATCAGCTTGCTTACGACCTAGAGCTCTAGCTTCATTGTACACATTTTATTTTAGTACTTTTCCTTTCTGTTATGCTACTGTTTAGGCATTGCTTTCATTCAGATGTATTTACTTTTCCATGCATTGTACAAAAGAATGTTAATAAATAAAGTTGATGTTCAGTTATACCGACTGTCTTTGTCTCTTGTGCATTTTTATTTATATTGCTTTGATACGCTTAGCTTATTTACTTCAGAGTAAATACGTAGCGTCCAGTCGCGTCCCCTTCTCCGTACACCGCGAAGCGGGGCGTGACAGGTTTTGTTGGTGGCCCATGCAGGTCAGAGCTGTATGGAACACTACCATACAGTTATGTTCTGCGTGAACAACCTAAGCAATATAACACAAGAACCAGCAACTAAAACATTCTTTACAATTCATATTCCTTGAATCTTATCATTTCATATACATTGAATTTGTCCTGACCTAAATTTTTCATTCAAGGTTATGGATTCCCCGAACAACACCAACACCAACTTCAACAACACTCCACCTCCACTACCAATCACACCTGCTGTCTCTGCTCCGCTCAACGAGCAGATGGTTCTGCTTGAGGCGATCCGCAGCCTCCTAGAAGGACAATATCAACAGACTGCTATTCTAATGAACTGTCTCGAGGCAGAAGCACCTGGGGTGAACCGATTCAGGGCTTTGCACCCCAAAAAGTTCTCAGGAAAGGAGAGCCCACTGGAAGCTGAGGAACGGGCTCAGAGTATCGAAGATGATCTGGTAGCGGCACAAGTGCCAGAGGGAGCTTGGGTCCGTGTTGCGAAACTGCAACTCACGGACAATGCACGGAATTGGTGGAAGGCAGAAGAAAGCCGTCTTGAACAACCCATCGAATGGAAGACTTTCCGAGACATGTTCGACGCAAAGTATTTCCCTGAGACTGCCAGGTTCGACATGGAACAACAGTTCATCCATCTGCAACAAGGTTCGATGTGGACCAAGTCAGTAGATGAGTATGACGCTGAGTTCACCATGCTCAGTCGGTAAGATATGTCTCAATAATTCGAATTTTTAAATATCACATACTACACAGCTAACACGATACTTTAACAGATTTGCGGCACACCTGATATCGACTGATGAGATCAGAGCCCGTCGATTTCAACAAGGTTTGGATTCGGAGATCCAGGCTGCACTGGACACAGGAGATTTTTCGACTCATGAATCGGCTCTAAAAGCTGACTGGCGTTATGAGGCAGTGGTAAAGGCGAGGGGCAGACCTCAGTCTGCAGGAGTTAAGCGCCCTGTTAACTAGATGACAGGAGGAGCCTCGTCAAGACCACATTTTGTGCCAAGGAGACCGGGAGTACCAAACAACCATCGTAGCCAAGCTTTTTGCAACTACTGCAAGATATATGGGTATATGATGAAAGACTGCCGGCGAGCCAACCGTCTTTGCTTAGTCTGCGGCTCAGCTACTCATGGTATTGAGTCTTGCCCCAAAAGACAAAATCCATATGTTGCACCCAGGCCAGCAATCACTTACCAGCAGAGACCAGCCTTTCAGGCACCTGCTCCAAGACTCGCTCTCCCAGCTCCACCACCTAGAGGACTGCCAACCGCACCACCTCCTCATCAGTTCCATCAAGCTCAACAGAATGTTCCGATGAATGCTCCTCAGGCCAGGAGGAATGTACCACGGCGACAGGCTTTCACGATGACCGTGGAAGAAGCTGAGACCACTGGCCAAGTTATCACTGGTAACCCTTTTCTTCTTAATTTTTTTTCAGTCTTAATACCTATCCACAAATTTTCCCTATACCTAAAACATATCCCGCATACCTTAGGTACAATCTTAATAGCCTCACTCCCTGCACTAGCACTCTTCGATACTGGAGCATCTCACTGCTTTATGTCGCACCGGTTCGTCATAACTCACGCAATTCCAGTCACACCGCTTGTATTCAGCTGGAATGTCAGTTCTGGAAATGGCATTCTAAAGGAAACAATGGGATACAGCTTGTGTCCAGTAGTCGTCTGCAGCAGAGAATTCTATGCTGACTTCAAAGTGTTGGACATACCGAACTTCGATGTGGTTCTAGGTATGGATTGGCTCGGAACCTTCTATGCTACCATCGAATGTCGTCAAAGGAGGGTAGTGTTCGAGATTCCAGACCATCCGGTCTTCTATTTCAAAAGTGGAGACCGTACCCTGGAGCCAAGTACATACAAAGCGAAGCCAAGGGAAGCGGTGATTGCAGCAACTCAAGCAGAGGAAGAATCAAGGCCAGAAGTGGTTCGAGAGTTCGACGATATGTTTCCTGATGATATATCTGGTTTGCCTCCCGATCGAGCTCTTGAATTCAGCATTGATTTAGTACCAGGAGCACAACCGGTGATCAAAGCATCTTATCGATTAAGTCCGGAAGGTTTGAAGGAAGTCCGAACTTAGTTGGACGAATTATTGGTGAAAGTATGGATTCGTCCCAACACTTCAAGTCAGGGATCACCTGTACTACTTGTGAAGAAGAAGGAAGGTTCATACAGAATGTGCATCGATTATAGAGCCTTGAATGAAGTCACTATAAAGAAGAAGTATCCACTCCCGCGCATCGACGATTTATTCGATCAGTAAAGTGGATCATGTGTTTTCTCTAAATTAGATCTTCGTTCTAGTTATCATCAGGTGAAGGTCAAGGAAGCTGATATTCATAAAACGGCTTTCAGAACTCGTTATGGTCATTACAATTTTCTTGTGATGCCATTTGGAGTGACCAACGCACCAGCAATATTCATGAACCTAATGAATCAAGTTTTCCAGGAGTATATAGACAGGTTTGTTTTCATCTTCATCGACGACATCCTGGTGTATTAAAATAGTCGGAAAGAGCATGCCGAGCACCTACGAATTTTCCTGGAAACTCTACGACAACATCAGCTCTATGCCAAGTACAGCAAGTGCGAGTTTTGGCTAAATCAGTTGGTTTTCTTGGACATATTGTATCATATGAAGGAATCTCTGTGGATCCAGCAAAAGTTTCAGTAGTGAGCGAATGGCCGACACCAAAGTCAGTGAAGGACATTCGAAGTTTCTTGGGTCTAACTAGATATTACGGAAGGTTCATTGAAGGCTTTTCTAAGATAGCAACACCCCTGACCAAGCTCACACGTAAAGATGAAGAATTTGTGTGGTCAGAAGCATGCGAACAAGCTTTCGTAGAACTCAAGTCAAGGTTGACATCAGCACCTATTCTCGTTATACCGGACCAGTCTGGAGGATTCGAAGTGCATTGTGATGCATCCGGTAAGAGATTAGGATGTGTCCTACATCAGCACGGTAAGGTTGTGGTTTACGCTTCAAGACAGCTGAAGACTCATGAGCGCAATTATCCGACGCCTGATTTAGAGTTGGCAGTCGTTATCTTTTCTCTTAAGATTTGGTGCCATTATCTACTTGGCGAACGAGTGAACATATACACAGATCATTAGAGCTTAAAATATGTGTTTACTCAGAAGGAGTTGAATATGCGGCAGAGACGATGGTTAGAACTCATGGCAGACTTTGACATCAATCTACAATATCACCCAGAGAAGGTGAATGTGGTACCTGATACCCTTAGTCGCTAACCCTTAACAATGCATCTCACCGCTCAGTGGAAGCTTCAACAGGACTTGCATCAGATGGAGATTGAAGTAGTCATGCCAGGAAACACTTCAAGTTTGATGAATTTACAAGTTCAATTTACCATTGTCAACCAGATCAAAGCAGCTCAAGAAAGTGATGCTAAGTTGCAAAAGATCAGAGAACAAGTGGAGAATGGACTCAGAATAGACTTCATCATTCATGAAGACAGATCTTTGAGATACGACAGCAGATTATGTGTACCAAAAGGTCCTGTTCGGGAAGAGTTAATGAAAGAAGCTCATAACTCTCCCTGCTCAGTACACCCTGGAGGTATAAAGATATACAAAGATCTACGTCAGAATTACTGGTGACATGGAATGAAGCGTGAAGTAGCCAGAAGCGTCGCTAAATGTTTAGTGTGTCAGCAAGTAAAGGCTGAACATTACATGACTGCTAGATTACTTCAACCGTTACCTATCCCGGAATGGAAGTGGCAACATATCACAATGGATTTTGTGACTGCACTTCCTCGCAGCACAAAGGGTAACAATGTGGTATGGGTCATTGTGGATCGACTCACAAAGTCGGCTCACTTCATCCCATTTCGAGTTGGCCAATTGATTAGAACGATTTCGGATTGTGTAGTTGGTAGAAAATTGTGTAGAAATCACAACCAAAAATTATTTGACCGCAATTAACTACGGTGTCGGATGTAGATCGTTAGCGAGTGCGGATCGTCCACAGGGATTGTGCGATTCGTTCGTATCTTGATTTGTTTGAATTGAAAACTTAATAGAAAAGAAAAGAAAACAAGATTCAAGATTTTTATCAATGAGTTTCAAGTGTCACTATTCTAATCAAGAATCAAGAAAATGATAAACATCGAGAATCGAGTTTCGATAGAATTCCAATCACTTTAGGGTTTCAAGATTTGAAGTAAAGCTCGTAGGAATCGAGTAAATTGTAGATGTGATGAAGATTCAAGATTACGATTTCATATCTAGTAACAAATTGATGCTAAATCGATGTCGAATTCATCAAGGATCAAGGAACTTGCGAAGAATTAGGGTTCCTCATCCTATCCTTTGTCCTTTCGATGAATAACATTCACTAGATAGCTTCTTGAAAGTCGAATGATCAATTGTCGATCTCTAGATCGTGCGAAAGGAATCAAGAACACATTCGCATCGATCTAGATCATCGATCAATCGATTTTCAAGTTTTTACAATTGTTTTAAGACTTAAGGAAACGTTTAACAATTCATCAACATCATCATTTTACAATTGTTTCGATTCCTCCACGAGCGGAGTTTTATTCAAGCATCATCACAAAGTACATATTCAAGAATCGAAATGAATCATAATGCTTGAATTAAAAATAAGCAAGTTAAAGAATCTTCACCTTTATTACATCAATAAGTAGTTACAACTCTCAAGATTTACAAGAGGTAGGAACTTCGCTCGTCGAATCTTGCATCGCTCGGCTTCTTGAATCTTGGATCGCTTCGATCTCGTGCTCCGTTGAATACCGGCTTTGCTTCTAAAGGATGTTTGAAGACTTGCTTTGCTTGAACTCCATGGAACTTGAATTGGGTATTTCTAGATTGGATTAGGGTTAGGGTTTGGAGGTGGCAAGAATGTGGGTAGATGAAGAACTAGGGTTTCTCAACAATCAACAACTAATGATCAACCCACAAATGATTGATTTACAATATATGAGTCCCTTTCTAGTGAGCCTTGGGTCCTATTTATAGATTTCCAAAACCCTAGGTCTAGGATTTTGAATTTGCAATTCCCTCTAAAAGTTTGTTGTAAGTTAGTTAAGAGCTTAGCTTAGACTTTAAGCTAGGAATGTTTAGCTTAGAAACCCTAAGTTTGCTGAACTGGCAGAAGCTTCAGGAGTATTCTGGAACTTGCAATGGCTTGAAGAGCTTCTGGAAGTGAGGTGGAGATATTGCAGCAGAGAAGTGGGGGTGATGTGGACAAGCCGCCGCAGAACCGCGGCTCAAGGCGGCTCCGACCGCGGTTCCGCGGCCGAGTGGTGGAGCTAGGGCTTCATTCTCCTTCAGCTGCTTTGTTCTGTCTTTGAATATACATTCTGATATGTTGAATCTCTTAATTCTTTTTAGGTCATTTCCAGATTCCAAATCCATGAGTTGGCGTCTTTTTAACAGTCTTCGTTTATAAATTTGACCGATCTTCTGTAATGTCCTGCACAGACTTCGAAACACAAGTTGCAATATATAGGAATGATGCCATGCTATGAAATGCCGTCAATTTCCCTTATAGTGCCGGTTTTAAAGTCTAACACATGCAATCTGATATTTAACGACTGATTTGCTAATATGTGCGATATGAATGCCGAACACTTCTATATGAATGCAAATGATAAGGAAATTGCCGCTTTAAAGATGCAGTATTTTCGACTGATCAAATTCCCCCAAACTTATTTTCGATCGTCTCGAGCGAACTTTTTATTAACAAGAGAAGGAGAAAATAAAGGAAGAGAAAAACTAACTAGCATACTTTCGTAGGCAACACGATTGCACTGAGCACGCGCAACAAGCCTTTAAACCTCTAGGTGTCCCTAGTAGGAGGAGTGTTGTCTCCTGAGGGTTTTCAGCGGATTGCACCGACAAAATCCAATAATAAAAGGAATATCATGAAATTTACATTTAAAGAAAAGAATTGTAAAAGAAAAGCTTCGAAAATTAGGGTTTCCAACTAAGCTAGCTTTTCGGTTGTCATGAGCCCTATCTTAATGGTCGTGAAAAGATGTAAGAAATCACGTCCTCCCTCAATAAAACATCGTTTTATTCTTCATTCCTATCTTTCTTCCAAACATCAATCATATAACTCTGCGTGTGTGTAAAGACATCCCTACACCCGGAGAATTCAATTCAAGCTATCATACTCTTGCCCATCAGCCTCAGTACTTTTTACTTAATGAATATTTAGATGAGATTGCTCACACATTTTCATGCGACCGTTAATACTTCTTGAGGTACTAACCGACCGATTACTCCTGTGCATGCTTACTTGGTGTATTTTCCTCGCCTTGCACCACCTAAGGCTTAGCAGTGACTCCCATACCAGTGGGCCTTAGGGCACTAGGTGAAGAGGCACCCTTGCTATATTTTTTTATTGCTGCCTTGGCGATAACAAAACCAGTGTTTATTTTTCTCACCACTTTATATTTTCTTCATTTTTTTTATTTCCTTCATACTTTTGGCTTAAAGACAAGAGCATTTCAAGGTATCCTCTACTATCCCAGGCTTTAAGACGTGTGTAAGTGCGAATAGCAGGGTATCAACGTTCAAAATGTTTGGCTTCCAGAATAGAAAATATTTTTCAGACTTATTTTTATCCTCATATTAGTGACGTCTTTCATCTTACTAACCCTTGGGACAACAGCTCATAACTATTTATTACTAGTTCGTATAAGAAAACTTCTAATTTTCTTGGTTTTCTTAAATTTTTCTAATCTCATGGATGTAATTTTTTACTATCTAAACTTTCATTATCTTATTTATGTACAAAAAATGTTAAATATTAAAATATTTTTGTATTTTGAAAATTTTAAATTTTTATGGATTTAGAAATTTTTTCTTAAATTTTTATAAGTTTTTAAAGAAATGTTTTGTGCTTATGCAAATGATATGCAAATGATAAAAAAAATAAGCACAAACCTCCCCCAAACTTGTTTTCAACAGTGTTCTCACTGTTGCCAACCGCTATATCTACAAAACCTGTAAGCCTGGGAGAAATTATTAGTGGGGGCAAAATATAAAAGTGAAGAACTTCCTCCAAACTTACTCTTTTCACTCACCTCCATTCAAAAGATGATGCAGTGATATGCAGGACATGAAGGTGAGACGGAGGAATTTTAATCAAGATAATCCGGCTCCTGTAAGAACATGAGCTCCTCCGTAAGGTCAGTGGAAAAATATGGCTTTAGTCTATGTCCATTCACTTTGAAAAATGTGTCGTTTTTAACATTTTCTACCTCTACTGCCCCATGCGGGTATATAGACCGCACAACAAAAGGTCCCTTCCACCGAGATTGAAGCTTACCCGCGTGAAGGTGTAGTCGTGAATCATAAAGAAGGACTTGTTGACCAGGTGGAAATGTTTTCCTCAAAATGTTTTTATCGTGAAAAACCTTGGTCCTTTCTTTATGATTACAGCGTTATCATAAGCTTCATCGCGGAGTTCGCTTAGCTCATTTATTTGCAGCTTCCGAAAGTTACAGGCTTGGTTTAGGTCAAAGTTGATTTCCTTAATAGCCCACAATGCTTTATGCTCAATTTCGACGGGTAAGTGACATGCCTTCCCAAACACTATCCTATATGGTGACATCCCTAGGTCGGTTTTAAATGCAGTTCAGAATGCCCAAAGAGCATCCGTCAGTTTGGTCGACCAGTCTTTTATATTCTTAGCAACAGTCTTCTTCAGGATTAGTTTGATCTGTCTATTTGAGATTTCAGCCTGCCCGCTCGTTTGGGAATGCTAGGGTGTAGAAAGTCGGTGGTTGATTGAGTATTTCTGCATCAAAGTCTTGAAAGACCTGTTGCAGAAATGTGTCCCATTATCGCTAATAATAGCGCGTGGGTGTCCAAATCGCAAAAAGATATTCTCTTTCAAGAACTTAATGACAACTTTCCTGTAATTAGTGCGACATGGAATGGCTTCCACCCACTTTGAGACATAATCAACCGCCAGCAGTATGTACAAATTCCCAAAGGAGTTGGGAAAGGGACCCATAAAATCAATTTCCCAAACATCGAATATTTGAACAACCAGAATGGGTTGTTGAGGCATTTCATTTCTTTGGGAGATTCTACCCGTGTACTGACATTTTGTACAAGTTTTGCAATAGTCAAATGCGTCCTTGAATAAGGTCGGCCAATAAAAACCACATTGCAAAACCTTTTCCGCCGTCTTTTTAGGACCGAAGTGACCCCCACAGGCCTGATCATGACAAAAAGAAAGAACACTCTTGAACTCTCCTTTCGGGACACACCGGCGAATGATCTGATCATGACAATACTTAAACAAATATGGATCGTCCCAGTAAAAGTGTTTTACTTGGGATAGAAAATGGTATTTGTCCTGTTTTGACCAATCGCTGGGTATAAGTCCCGTGACAAGATAGTTCACTATATCCCTGAACCAAGGTTCATTGGATACGCTCAAGAGTTGTTCGTCAGGAAACGAATCATTGATCGGCAGGGTCACAGGGGAAGAAGAGATGCGTGAAAGATGGTCGGCTACTACATTTTCACATCCTTTCTTATCTTTGATAACAAGATCAAATTCTTGTAACAGAAGGATCCAACGTATTAGTTGATCATTTGCATCTTTCTTCACCAGAAGATGTTTTAAGGCGGAATGGTCAGTATACACAACTATAGGTGAGCCAATTAAGTAAGGCCTGAATTTTTCTAATGCAAATACAACCGCTAAAAGTTCTTTTTCGGTGGTTATATAATTGATTTGAGCATCATTCAGGGTCTTAATTGCATAGTATATCACGTGTAGCATCTTTTCAATGTGTTGTCCTAAGACTGCACCTACAGCAAAGTCGGATGCGTCACACATCAGCTCAAAAGGGTAGTCCCAATTTGGAGATGATAGAACGGGGGCTGAAGTGAGTGAATGTTTAAGTGAGTCGAAAGCTGTCTCACAGTCCGAGTCAAAATGGAAGGTCGTATCCTTGGCCAGGAGAAGAGTTAAAGGACTAGCAATTTTGCTAAAATCCTTAATGAATCTCCTATAAAAGCCCGCATGGCCAAGGAAAGATCGAATATCTTTGACGCTTTTGGGATGAGGGAGGTTTTGAATGACATCTATCTTAGCTCTGTCAACCTCAATGCCTTTCTATGAAATAACATGTCCAAGTACAATTCCTTCTTAGACCATGAAATGGCATTTTTCCCAGTTCAAGGTTAAGTTCTTCTCTTTGCAACGAGTAAGAACAGCGTCAAGATTCGCTAGGCAATCAGAAAAAGAGTCTCCAAAAATTGAGAAATCGTCCATAAAGATCTCCAGAAAATTCTCTACCATATCAGAGAATATCCCCATCATACACCGCTGCAAGGTAGCGGGAGCATTGCATAACCCAAAGGGCATGAGACTGTAAGCAAAGGTACCAAAAGGACAAGTAAAAGTGGTTTTATTTTGATCCTTTTTGGCGATGGGGACCTGATTATAGCCTGAGTATCCGTCCATAAAACAATAATACTCTCGTCCTGCTAAGCGTTCCAGCATTTGATCAATGAATGGTAGAGGAAAATGGTCTTTTCTCGTGGCAGCATTGAGTTTCCTATAATCAATACATACACGCCACCCAGTTTGGGCGCGTGTCTGAATCAACTCATTTGCCTCATTGGTAATAACAGTGATGCCGGATTTCTTAGGGACGACATGTATAAGACTCACCCATTGGCTATCGGAGATGGGGTATATAATACCATTATCTAGGCATTTGACGATCTCTTTCATCACCGCTTCCTTCATGACGGGATTCAACCGTCTCTGTGGTTCTCGGGTTAGTCGGGCATCATCCATCACATGTATATGATGTTCAACAATCAAGGGACTAATCCCTTTGAAGTCCGCCATAGTCCAACCAAACGCCTCTCTATTTGATCTCAATACCGATAAAAGTGCATTCTCTTGCTCTAATGCTAGAGAAGCGGATATTATAACCGGTAAAAACTCCTTCTCACCTAAATAAGTATATTTAAGATGAGAAGGTAAAATTTTGAGATCTAATTTGGGCGGAGATATAATAGAAGGTGGGATCATCGAGTGATTTTTGGATTTACAAAGAAGCTCAAAGCCTGTGAAAGATACAGACTCGGGTCGAGAAAAGCCAGGAGTGTAGGACTCAAGTGTAGAAAAAGTGTCCTCACTAAGATCATGTGTAAGATCAAACAGAGATGTGGTAATGTCGTCGAGATCTGTAAAGCAAAGTTCCTCAACTCCACAACTATCGGGAGTGATCTCGTAGACAGAGCACACATCTAGAATATGAGCAGAGGGTTCTGATGGCTGACTTCCAACTTTGTAGATGTTTAGTTCAATGGTCATATTTCCAAATGATAAGTTCATTGAACCATTTCTACAGTTTATAACAGCGTTGGAAGTGGCAAGGAAAGGACGACCCAGATGTAGGGTTACTAGGCACACTAACAAGGCTCTACAAGGCATCGACCAGGCCAAAATTAAAATTTTATTTGCCACACAACCCTAAGCAAGATCGTTAACTAGATTTTAAGCGAAACTAATGGCAAGTAAACAACTTTACACTAAAGGGAACGCGATATACAACCTTTGTAGATCGGTCCTCCACTTCATTTGCTCCTTGTTGAAGTCCCTTCGCTGCGATCAAGGTTCTCCCGGGCTCTTGCATGGCTTTACGACGCGAAGGATGAGACCTTGCCTGAAGTCTCCGAGGCCGAAGATGATCTACGTCGAGGGAATTCTGACTCAAGCTCCTACTTAACTAACTTGAGAATTAGTGAAGCAAACACCATATACTAAAGGGCTAGTCTAGTAGAGGATGGATAAATAGGAAGTGGGTTCTCTTTAGAATTTTGTTTCTCACAAGGATTCTCACTTTGGATCAAACCCTAGCTTGCTTTTTCTTTATGTTCAATGAAGAAGATGATGAACAAAAGAAAGTGAAGAGGATAATGATCAAGTGAGAAGGGTAATCATGGTGAGTGAGTATCATATACTTATTGGATATGTATACCCTAGAGGCCTGTATTGTATAGGATACTAGGCATGTATATGTACAGAAACAATCATTGCTCGAAATGATAGTATGCTATATGGTTTATCTTTATCATAACATGTGATGTGTTGATGAAGCCCTTAGGACTATGCTTGACTACCAGGATTATCATGAGATCATACTGATGGGACCTGGGCAGTCTACAAGCATATCCTTCAATAGTTCCTAGTCGAGGGTATATCGAGACAGGGCATCGGTATTACCAGATTAGACTAGTGTGTACGTTTCTTAACCCTGGGGGCGATGGGTGATTCCATAACCGTTGATGTTTGACATCAAAGATTGTACACAGGTGCTAATTGGAGAATGGGTACACCGAACAGGACTCGCTGAGAACTCCCAGATGGTATATATACCTATTGTCAGATAGCAGTTCTCTAGCGACACTTGTACAGGTTAGTCTGTAGACCCGAGATCGTCATAGAGTCTTGTGTGATTCCCACTGTACTTTAATTTCCTCCCTACCACGGCTCTATTGAGTCGTGCAAACAGGTGGATTTTGGGTACAGTCCCGAATCATATGGAGACAGTGAGCGATAGGAGGGGTTTCGTCTCTCCCGATATAGGGAGTTGATGTCGCGCTATGTTTGATCGGCTATAACACCTAAATCCCTGGCCAGGGTTCTCGAGGTTTACTGATAAGTGTTATCAGTAGTTTCTCAAACTGTTATGAGCCATAAATCAGCATGACTTATAAAGTTACTGGGGTCTGACAATTACCACCCCTAGACTTCATGTGCAACGTATCAGACGAAGAGACCGGACTGTACGGTAAGTGTTGCTTGCAGGCTCGTAAGGGTTGTGATGAGTTCGCTCGTTGGCCACCTTTTCGTCATGTACCTAGGTAGCCGTTACGCACAGCTAGTGCCGCTGACGTGCTTGTGGTTAAACCCACTGCCAGCGTACTGTCGAGTCTTTAGAGTCCCACACAGAGAGTTCCCTCGTTCAGGCGAAATATGTAGAGGCTGTAAGTTGTTATGGCAGCCGTAAGCTGTTACGGCAAGGTTTCGATCATGTTCCTGTAATTGTTACAGGAATAATAATCGAAAGGATAATATTGGTAGACATCGGTTTAAGATGGATACCGGTATTATATTATTGGATTAATTGTATTCGTATTTTTCGGATATGGGTATACGGTATACGGAGGAGGGGTATTTTTGTAATTGTTGCAAGAATACCTTCTAGAAGGTGCCACCTCATAATGATATCATAATGACATCATTTATTTTATGAAAATAAATAAATGAGGTAGAAATTTAAAAGATACAAGCATGGTTGAAATGATGGGTTTTATTTCTTATATAGTTTTGGAGATACAATTGAAGCATGGTGCTAATTTATATAATGCATGCTTCAATTATTTCATTTAGTGCTATACCCTTTTTCATCATGCTTGAACTCTTTAAATCATGACAAACACTTACTCCTTCTCATCTCCTCCTTCTCCTTCTTCTTATAAATAACTTCACATGAGATGTGAATGATATGTGAATCAAGAGAAGGTTAAGAAAAAGAAATGCTATAGATTTTAAGCTAATCCAATACACTCATCTCTACATAATCCTAGTGACCTATTCTAGCAAAATTGGTCTCTAGGTTAAACTCTTATGAAGAGTTTCTAGCTCGCACGATAACTCTCGGGTGGATCATCTAGGTCTTGGGTTGCCGGAGATCGAAGACATCGGCAACTTCTAAAGGAGCTAAGGAGTTCATCAAAGAGAAGACCCGAAGGACCGTATCATTGAGGTATAATCCCTAACATAGTAGATAAGATCTCTAGTTAGGTTTTTCTAGTTGTGGTTTAGAAAAGATCTTCGGTTAAGTGCGTGTTGTATGCCAAGAAAATTTTCGTTCACCGCTTCCGCCGTGCCACAAGAGTTGTGGGAGCATGCAACACACACTAACAATACTAACCCTTGTAGAGCCATAACCATAGCTAATTGATTATGGTTGGGTTAAAAGGAATCTAAGGTAAAGACAAAGCTAGTAGACTTTGTCAAAGCAAAGTAAGCTTCTACAAGCTTCATGCTCATTCCAAAACTCCACTAATTTTGTAATTATCATAAATAATCATAACCCACCATAATACATAGAATTGTGTATGTCTCATACACACATGAATGTTGTATCATCAACCATGATAAAATATGATAACACATTTTAACATATATCATATACATGTTAAAGTAGTGTACATGTGAGCAAAACCCTAAAGTGAACAAGTGTTAGCAAATGTAAATTAGTATATCTAATATACAATTATACAGTTAATTATTAAATCAACACTTTACTTAATAATCCGGTCATATCTTATATAACCGGCTAACATCCATCGTATCGACTTATCGAATCAACAGTTGATTCGATAACCCGGTCATATCATATATAACCGACCGATACAAAAAGTCGCGAGAATATAATACGGTATCACATACACGCATTATTCTCAGCCTCGCACATATCACATACATGCTCCTATTTCGTTTCGCCTGAGACAGTAAAACCTCTGTATAGGACTCTAAAGACTGGTCAATACACCGGCAGTAGGTGATGATCACATCACGCACCCACAAGATGTCAGCGGTACTAGCTGGATGTAACGGCTGCCCGGGTATTGAGCGATCAGAAGATCAGCAAGCAAGCCCGCTCCAACTCCTGTGAAAGCCTGCCGGCAACACTTCCCGTACAGTTTGGTCTCCTCATCTGATATGTCGCATATCAAGTCTAGGGGTGGTTAACGTCAAACCCCAATAACCGAGAAGTCATGCCGATGTGAGGCTCATAACGGGTCGAGAAACTACTGGTAACACTTACCAGTAAATCTCTGAATCATTCCTGGCCAGGGACTTCCCTGTTACAGCCATTAGAGTACAGCGCAACATCAACCCCCAATACCGGGAGAGACGAAACCCCTCCTATCGCTCATTGCCTCCATGTGACTCGGGACTGTACCCAAAAACCACCGTTTTCCACTCCCTCATGGACGTGGTAAGGTGGAAATCAAAGCACAGTAGGAATCACACGAGACTCTATGACGATCTCGGGTCTACAGACTAACCTGCACAAGTGTCACCAGAGAACTGCCATCTGACGTGAGGTATAATACCATCTGTGAGTTCTCGATGAGTTCGTCCAGTGTACCCAGTCTCCACTGAGCACCCGTATACCATCTCTGATGTCAAACACAAATGGATATGGGATCATCCATGGCCCATCTCATGGGTCGAGAAGCGCATACGCTAGTTTACTCTGGTATATCGATACCCTGTCTCGATACACCCACGACTAGGGACCTTGAAGGATGTACTTATGGACTACCATGTCCCTACTAGTATGATCCGCATCATAGTCCAGGTAGTTAAGTACACATCCTAAGGGCTTTACCAACATGTAAATATAAGACAATATAAAGAGACAAGTATACACGTTAAATTAAAGAGCAACCAGATAGCATACTATCTTGACGAGCATGAAAGTCCTCTCTATATATGTCCAAGCATCCAATATAATATACATCATCTGTACAATACTAGCCTCTAGGGCATACATACAACTAACAATCTCCCACTTGCACTAGGGCCAGCTGCTGTAGTATCGCATACCGAGCATCCCGAAGAGTCTCTCAAACTGTATCTGGGGAATGGCCTTCGTGAGTGGATCCGCTGTGTTATTCTTCGTGTCAACCCTCCTGACCTCGATCTCCCGGTGATCAACTATCTCCCGGATCAGGTGATACCGCCTCAGAATATGCCTGGATCGCTGATGGGACCTGGGTTCCTTGGCCAAAGCCACCACTCCATTGTTATCACAATACAAAGGTATTGGATGCTCAATGGATGGAACCACTCCAAGTTCAGTAATGAACTTCTTGATCCAGACAGCCTCTTTGGCAGCATCATCTCATCCTCCATCATCGAGTCTGCCATGGTTTCATGCTTGGAACTCTTCCAGCTAACCGCCCTTCCGTAAAGGGTAAAGGCAAATCCCGACTGCGACTTAGAGTCGTCCTTATCACTCTGGAAGCTCGAATCGGTAAAGGACTCCACTTGGAGTTCTCCATTACCATACACCAAGAGCATCTCTTTTGTCCTTCGCAAGTACTTGAGAATGCTCTTCACAGCTGTCCAGTGACTCTCTCCAGGATTTGCTTGATACCTACTCACTATACTTAGTGAGTATACTACATCGGGTCTGGTACATAGCATCGCGTACATGATAGAGCCTACTGCCGAAGCATAGGGTATCCCTTGCATGCGAGCTCTCTCCAAATCAGTCTTGGGAGACATCTCTTTGGAGAGAGTGAGCCCTGAAATCGTGGGTAAAAACCCACGTTTGGACTTTTCCATACTAAACCTCTTTAGTATGGTGTCAATGTACCTGGATTGGGACAATCCCAATATCCTTTTAGATCCATCTCTATAGATCATAATTCCCAATATGCAGGAGGCATCACCAAGATCTTTCATTGAGAATCTTTGTGATAAGAAGAGTTTCACCGATTGCAGCATAGGAATGTCATTTCCTATCAAGAGTATGTCGTCCACGTACAATACGAGGAAGACAACCTTACTCTCTGCCACCTTCTTGTAGATACAAGGTTCATCTATGTTTTTGACGAAATCAAACTCTTTGATAACGACGTCAAAGCAGATGTTCCAACTCCGCGATGCTTGCTTCAATCCATAAATGGATTTAAGTAGCTTGCACAACTTCCCGCTGCTCCCACTATCTACGAAGCCCTCTGGCTGAGTCATGTACACGCACTCTTCTAAATCACCGTTTAGAAAGGCGGTCTTAACATCCATTTGCCAGATTTCGTAGTCATGATATGCAGCGATGGCAAGCATGATCCGGATAGATTTAAGCATAGCCACTGGAGAAAAGGTTTCGTCATAGTCCACACCTGGTCTTTGACGAAAACCTTTTGCAACAAGTCTAGCTTTGAAAGTCACCACTTTCCCATCTACACCAAGTTTTTTCTTGAAGATCCACTTGCTCCCAATGGGTTTTACCCCTTCAGGAGCAACTTTCAAAGTCCATACTTTGTTGGTGTACATGGATTCCATCTCGGACCGCATTGCATCCAGCCATTTCACTGAGTCCCCACTCGTGATGGCCTGCTCGAAGCTAGTTGGGTCATTATCAACCATGTTGCAATCCTCGCCCCCACCATCCATGAGAAAACCGTAGTATCTCTCAGGTGGGTGAGGAAGCCTACTAGATCGGCGGAGAGGCTGAGGTTCATCGGGAACTACCGAATCTTTTGGTTCTACCAAATCTTCTGTTGTGGTTTGTCCAGCTAGAACCTCTTCCAGTTCTACCTCAGAGCCACTAATCTCTTTTGCAAGAAATTCCTTTTCTAAAAAGGTGGCATGTTGAGCAACAAACACCCTTTGTTCCTCACTGTGGTAGAAGATATACCCTCGCGAATGCTTGGGATATCCAACAAACTTACACAAAACAGACCTTGCCTCGAGTTTGTCCGGTTTTTGTCTTTTGACATAGGCCGGGCAATCCCATATCTTTATAAAATTAAGATATGGTCTCTTCCCCTCCCATATCTCATATGGGGTGGTAGGCACAGATTTGGTAGGAACCCTATTCAGTAGGTATGCTGCTGTTTCCAGTGCATATCCCCGGAAGAAAATAGGTAACTCAGCTATACTCATCATAGAGCGCACCATATCTAATAGGGTGCGGTTTCTCCGTTCCGATACACCGTTGTGCTGTGGTGTATATGGAGGAGTTAGCTGAGAGAGAATCCCATTCTCTTTTAGGAAGTACAGGAATTCATTGCTCAAGTATTCACCTCCTCGATCAAATCGAAGGATTTTAATACTTTTCCCGGTTTGGTTCTCAACTTCTTGTTTATATTCTCTAAATTTCTCAAAAGCTTCTGATTTGTGTTTCATCAGGAACACATATCCGAATCTAGAGAGATCGTCGGTGAATGTAATGAAGTATGAAGAACCATCCCTGGCATGTGTAGACATGGGACCGCATACATCACTATGTATCAGTCCCAAGAGTTTAGTAACTCTCTCTCCGTGTCCCGTAAACAGAGTTTTGGTCATCTTGCCTTTGAGACATGACTGGAAAGTGTCATTAGATGAAAATTCAAACGGATTTAAATATCCATCCTTATGCAACTTAGCTAGTCGTGTCACATTGATGTGACCCAGTCTACAATGCCACAACAAGGATTCGTTCATTTCTGAACTGTTCCTCTTGTGTGTGTTTGTTATGCTCAGAGCTGTTGATTGATTTAGAACATAAATGCCATTGCACAACGTACCTGATCCAACCAACTTTTGGTTAAGGAAAATGTTCATAACATTATCTTGTAATACAAAATTATATCCCTCTTTACTCAACAAAGAAACCGATATAATGTTGCATATCAGGTTCGGCATGAAATAACATTCATTCAGAATCAATGTATTACCATTTGGCAATACAAGGTGATATTCCCCGACGGTTTTAGCTACAACAATTGCACCATTTCCAACCCTTATGTCTTTATCACCTTCTCCAAGTTCTCTACCTTTCTTAAGCCCATGTAACTGATTACATATATGGGATCCTGACCCGGTATCTAATACTCAGGACGTAGAGGAAATGGAGAAACAGTTCTCTGTAACGAACACACCCGAAGAAAATGCATCAACATGTACTTTCTTCATTCGGGTGGCATGAGAATCCTGGTATTCCCCTATATCCTGTTCAGTCTTATAACCCTTATAAGAAAGAACGGAACCAACGTTCCCCAGCACAGTATAACATGCGGGTTCGGTCAATACATCCATATTATTATCTTTATTAAGGCATGATATGGTCGCTACCTGGAGAGAGAGAGAAGAAAACACTTTAGCGTATGCTCTTGCAAGATCAGATTGGTTATTATCTTATCTAATCAGGATGGCTCCCACTGTTTTTTATCAAATCTTCCTTCAAACCCTAAAAGGAAAGACTAGCCGGGATTAATTACACCCTACAACTTCACCAATCTTTCAGCCAGGCCAGTGTCGGTACTTTGAGGGTGGTTCCCCGTGCTTTCGCACGGACCTAATTAAAGTAAACCTCATTTTCCCAGAGGCGTAACCCCGTTGACACCTTTCTAGACACCTACTTGATCGGCTAATTGTCCTGTGTAAAACTCTCCCAGGAGTAACAATTACTCGCAGTGGGTATCGGGATCCAACTATCTCATAGAAGGCATGCAATCTCATTGCAAATCTCAACACTTGAAATTCCCGATAATATTTTGCCCCAAGCATCCCATGACCTTGACGGAGGTCAACAAACCATAGGGTGCAAGTCAAGTTCAACCCGTCATTTCTTGATTGAATCAAACCCACCCGCACGACCCTTGACAGAGATCAACAAGGTCGTACGACTACCCTATTCCAATCTGCATCATATGCATAAGCAGATAAATACTAGTTAGCTACCGCACACTACGTATTGACGGAGGTCAACAAACGTAGCACGAATACTAAGCATGACTTATCTGAAATGACGGAGGGCTATGACAGGTTTTTCTGAAAACCTATTGCGTAATGAACTTGATATCGTCGTAGAATCATGTGAATTTTGAAATAGAGTGATTTTGAGGCTTTTATTAGTTTTGCTAAAGAGGTCACTCCCGGTGAAGGGATCTCGGCTCTTTCCTTATGGAATAAGGTGCAGGATATATCATATGTAAGTCCATGTTACCTCTCCCGGTTCTTTCGGGCTTGCGGAAATGGTGAAAAACAATTTTTAGGGTTTAGGTAACTTGGACTACAAAAAACGGATCTTGGCTAAACTACACACTAGCAACCTAACTAGAGATTTATCTACTCGGTTAGGGGTTATACCTCACTTGAACTCCTTCTTCTTGGACTCTTTGTAGTGGTTGGATGGTGCTTTCTTCGTCGCCTTCTCTTGTCGAAGATCGATCCACCTGAGGGTATCTTCCTTAAGCTTCTTTCTCGAACTTTGTGAGAACTGAGATCTTTGGCTTGCTAGACCTTCAACCTTAAAGAGAGTAGAGAGTAACTTTGGGTGTTTTATCTTCAAGGAGATGTTTCTCAACACATGAGAATTGTTCTCCTTGAACTAGAGGAGAAAGAAGAAGAATAGAGGAGAGAGAATGGTTATGATAGAATGAGATGGTTTTTTACAACCATAACATAATAAGTGAATTATTTAATAATAATATTAATCCAAAAATGAAAAAGGTGATGGATGGTTTGATGAGGCTATTATCATATCACATTAAATGGTTTTTGACAGAATCAAAGAGCATCTTTGATGTGTAATGATGATAGTCAATGTTTCAACCATGGTCAACTAGTCAACCTTGGTCAACAAGTCAACAAACCCAACCATGACACAATTTCATTTAATTAATATTATTAATTGATATATCACAAATTCATTAGGGTTTGGAAAAAGACGGCTGTCAACTGTGCATACGCACCCGTTCCAAAACCGTAATGAAAAACCTCTTCCTCCGCCTCAATCAACTGTGCATACACACCCGCATTCGTGGTACGAGGAACATGAATACTATGAGATAAAACTAACCCCAAAACATATACTAGGATCTGGCTCAAACCAGAGCCCGCTGGTAATATCCGTCCGGACACCAAACGTGCACAAGTGCGCGGATGAGAACGAACCCTGTCGCAAAACCATGCGACCTTTACTCTGTTTTGCCCAAAGGCGAATAACCCTCTGTGTGGGACTCTAAAGACTCGACAGTACGCTGGCAGTGGGTTTAACCACAGACCAAAAGCGGCACTAGCTGTACGTAACGGTCCCCAAGTAGATGCCGACAAGAAGACTGACGAGGTAAACCCATCTGAACTCCTACTGAGCCTGAATGTGACAATCTCCGTACAGTCCAGTCTGTTCGTCTGATAACATCGCATGGCGGGCCTAGGAGGGCGGAAAACGTCAGTCCCCTAAAAGCTTTACAAGTTGTGTCGGAGTGTAGCCCAGAACACCCTGAGATAACACTGGAAACCTACCAGTATATCTCGCTTGCTCTGGCCAGGGACTACTTGTGTAATGGCTCACCTAGACACAGCGCGATGCCAACCCCCAATACCGGGAGAGACGAATCCTGTCCAACCGTCACTGCCTCCAAGTGCTTCGGGACTGCACCCAACTACTACCTGTTTCCACGACTCCTTTGAGCCGTGGTTGGGTAGTAATCAAAGTACAGTGGGAACACACTTGAGGCGAAGTGACAGTGTCAAGTCAGCGGACTAAGCTGTACTCATGTCACCTGGGAACTGTTAACTGACGATAGGTATAATACCAACCAACAGTTCCCGACGAGTCCTGTCCAGTGTACTCGTAACCTAACGAGCACCGGCATACTATCTCAAGCACGACGTACTGACGGTTGTGGGACAGACCGCCACCCGCACTGGGATGAGAAGCACATACGCTAGTCTACTCCGGAGTATCGATGCCCTGTCTTGATAATCCCACGACTAGGGACGTGTGTATAAGGATGTGCTTGTAGATTACCCAGCTCCCACGAGTGTGACTGCCATCATAATGCTGGTAATCAAGAAGGATCCTAAGGGCTCCACTAATGTGTATGGATGATACAATAAAGAAACACATGTACACATTAAAGCAGAGACAAACCAAGTAGCATACTACCATTTCGAGCAAGATTGTCTATACAACTGTGAATATCCCAAGCTTCCATCAAGTAATATACATACTAGTATGATACAGTAATGGCCTCAAGGGCATATACACTAACAATCTCCCACTTGCACTAAGGCCATGTACTGGCGTATCGAAGACCTATCATCTCGATCAGCCGCTCGAACTGAGTCTGGGGTAAGGCCTTCGTGAGTGGAACTGCAGTTTTATCTTCTGAAGCAACCTTCCGAACCTCGATCTCCTTGCGATCCACGATCTCCCTGATCAGGTGATACCGCCTCAAGATGTGTCTGGATTTCTGATGGGACCTGGGTTCCTTTGCTAAAGCTATAGCCCCGTTGTTGTCGCAATACAGAGGTATTGGGTCAACAATGGACGGAACCACCTGAAGTTCTATCATGAACTTCCTTATCCAGACGGCTTCTTTTGCGGCATCAGATGCAGCAATATATTCCGCTCCCATAGTCGAGTCAGCAACGGTTTCCTGTTTGGAACTCTACCAACACATCGCCCCTCCGTTGAGGGTAAAGACAAAACCCGACATGGACTTGGAATCATCCTTGTCATTCTGGAAGCTGGAGTCAGCAAAGGCCTCAATCTAGAGGTCTTTTCTTCCATACACCAAGAACACCTCCTTAGTCCTTCTCAGGTACTTGAAAATGTTCTTTATTGCTATCCAGTGTTTCTCCCCCGGGTTTGACTGATACCTGCTTACCACACTCAGTGCATAAGCCACATCTGGTCTGGTACACAACATCGCATACATTATAGAGCCTACCGCAGAAGCGTAGGGTATAATAGACATGCGATCCCTTTCCAAATCAGTCTTGGGAGACATCTCTTTGGAGAGGGTGATCCCGTGACAAGCCGGTAGATTACCGCGCTTGGAATCTTCCATACTGAATTTTTTCAGTATGGTGCCGATGTACCTGGACTGCGAAAGTCCTAATATCCTCTTGGATCTATCACGATAGATCCGGATCCCTAGAATGTTGGAGGCATCACCCAGGTCTTTCAAGGAGAACCTGTGTGACAAGAACCCTTTGACAGATTGTAGCATAAGAATGTCATTTCCTATCAAGAGAATGTCATCCACGTATAAAATGAGGAATACAACAGTTCTCGCTACAAATCTACTATAGATGCATGGTTCATCTGGATTTTTGATAAAGTCAAATTCTTTGACCGTCTCATCAAAACAGAAGTTCCAACTCCGCGATCCCTGCTTTAGTCCATAGATGGACTTAAGCAACTTGCACACCTTTCCGCTGCTCCCACTCTGAATGAAACCCTCTGGCTGGTCCATATAGACACACTCCTCTAAATTTCCATTTAGAAAAGCGGTCTTTACGTCCAACTGCCAAATCTCATAATCGTGGAAGGCAGCAATGGCAAGAAGGATCTGAATGGATTTCAGCATAACCACTGGAGAAAAGGTTTCATCATAGTCCAAACCAGGTCTTTGACGAAAACCCTTTGCAACAAGTCTAGCTTTATAGGTCTCGACCTGTCCATCTACACCAATCTTCTTTTTGAAGATCCACTTGCATCCTACGGGTTTTACCCCATCTGGAGCAACGTCCAAAGTCCATACTTTGTTGGTGTACATGGACTCCATTTCGGTCCGAATTGCATCCAGCCATTTTACCGAGTCAACGCTCTGAATGGCCTGCTGGAAGCTAGTCGGCTCATCACTATCAATGATGCAATCTTTTCTATCCGCGTCTATGAGAAAACCGTAATATCTCTCGGGCGGATGAGACTGCCTACTACTCCTGCGGAGCGGCGTAGGCTGATCTTTTGAACCCTCTGGTTCAACTAAGCTTTCAGTAATAGCTTGTGGTTCTGGAATTTCTTCCAGTTCTATTGTGCTCCCACTTATTTCCTTTTCTAAGAACTGGTGTTCCAGAAAGTGGGCATTACGAGAAACAAAGATCTTTTGTTCCTCTGCGTAATAGAAAAGATACCCCCTGGAGTTCTTTGGGTATCCCACAAACTTGCACAGTACTGAGCGTGCCTCGAGTTTGTCCGCATGCTGCTTTTTGACAAAAGCTGGACATCCCCAAATCTTCAGGTATTGAAGATAGGGTTTCTTCCCACTCCATAACTCATATGGTGTGGTAGGCACAGTCTTAGTAGGAACTCGGTTCAAAAGGTATGCGGCTGATTCTAGCGCATATCCCCAGAATGATCGCGGTAACTCAGCGTTACTCATCATAGACCGTACCATATCCAATAGGGTTCGGTTCCGTCTCTCCGATACACCGTTATGTTGCGGAGTGTAGGGAGGAGTAAGCTGAGAGATAATTCCATTCTCTTTTAAGTAGTCCAGGAACTCGGCACTCAAGTATTCACCACCTCGATCAAATCTTAGTGTCTTGATATTTTTGCCTGTTTGTTTTTCTACTTCATTCTTATATTCCTGGAATTTTCCAAAGGCTTCGGATTTATGTTTCATTAAGAAGACATGTCCGAACCTTGAAAAATCATCCGTAAAAGTAATAAAGTAAGAATAACCGCTTCGCGCATGTGTAGACATTGGACCGCACACGTCGCTGTGTACGAGTCCCAAGAGCTCGCTCGCTCTTACTCCGTGTCCAGTGAACGGAGTTTTTGTCATCTTCCCTTTGAGACAGGATTGACAAGTTGCATACGATTGATATTCGAATGGATCCAAATATCCTTCTGTATGTAACTTCGTCAACCTTCTCTCATTGATATGACCGAGTCTACAATGCCATAAGAAAGCCTGATTGATTTCTGGAGACTTTTTTTTGTGTGTATTCTAGACATTGAAAATCTGTGGTTGGTTTAATACGTATATACCATTGCTCAATGTAGCTGAACCAATCAGAACTTGATTAAGGTGAATGTTTACAACATTACTTACAAACACAAATTCATAACCTTCTTTAGAAACTAAAGATACAGAAATGATATTACAAGTTGCATTAGATACAAAAAAGCAATTATGTAAAACCAAAACATGTCCATCTGACATTCCTAGGTGATAGTCCCCCACGGCCTCAGCATCCATGCTAGCTCCGTTTGCAACTTTGAGGGTCATGTCACCTGCCTTCAAAAACCTACGCTTTCTCAACCCCTGGAAAGAATTACAGATATGAGATCCAGATCCGGTATCCAATACCCAGGAAGCAGAGTCTATTGATAGACATTTTTCAATAACATACACACCTGAAGCTGAAGTCGCAACTTGCTTCAGATCCTGTGTTCTGGCCTTCCAGGCCCTGTAATCTTTCTTCCAGTGTCCACTCTTGTGACAGTAAAAGCATTCTTCCTTTTCTACAAGTTTTCCCGCTACCTTTGTTGCTTTTGCCATTCCCTTCGTATCCACTTTACTAACACCGCCCCTTGGTTTGGCGGGGGCTTTCTTCTTCTTTCCCTTGGCTTTCGCCCTGGACTTAGAAGAGGAAGATCCTCCTACAAACAAAGTAGATGTTTCCCTACCTTTCTGTAGGGTGCCCTCTGCACTCCTCAGCATGATGAGGAGTTCTAAAAGTTCAACTTCCTTTTCTTGTAAGTTGAAATTTAGGATGAACTAGGCGTAAGTGGAAGGAAGGGACTGAAGAATCAAGTCCGTATAGAGCTCATTCTCCAACGTGGTCCCAAGGTCCGCGAGCTCCTCTATGTAGCCAATCATCTTAAGCACGTGTTCCGCTACCGATGATCCGACGGCTAATCTTGCCGAAAACAACTTCTTCGACACTTCGTATCTGGCGATATGAGATTGCTCTCCATACAGTTCTTTTGTATGGAAAAATATGGATTCGAGGTCTATATTCTCATGCCTCCTCTGATGTTCGTTATCCATAGAGGCAAGCACGGGGCACTTGGCCTTCGCGAAATCGATCTCCCATGTCTTACGGATTTCTATATCCGCGACGCTGGAGGTGGGACCTGGGAGGGGGGAGCTTTGGTGGTATGGAGATACCCCAACTTGTCGTAAGTGATTTCCATTTTGACATTCCTGAGCCAATCTTTGTAGTTTGGCCCTGTCGGTATATTTTTATCTAGTAGTAACTTAAGTCCAGTCATGATGTTTGGTCGCTACAATTAGGAGAGAGAGAAGAAACACTTTATGTCACGACCCGAAAGTACGGAACATGACCGGCACTTAAACTACGAACGTCTCGAGACGTACATAATCTAAGTAAACCGAAAACCCAGAAATCCAAACCAAGAAGAGTAGTAGAGAGTAGGAAAAACCAATTTAAATCAAGTATTTTTAATAGCATAAGCCGAATTATGCGGGTTTCTAAAAACATCAAAAATTTACTGAAAATTTCGGCAGAGTCTCCTTTGTAAATACTGGCCCCCAAACGGGATACAACATGAATAGTATACGAAATTAAGAAAAAGGCATCCCCAAGCGGGAGCTAGCTCTTCGTCAATTGACGGTCATAACCACACAAGCAATATAATATACAACGCCAACGGCGAGGATCAAAACTCAAAAGGAAACTCAAAACCACCAGAAACATAACGAGCGACTCTAAAGTCGAAAGAATAAACAACACTGGTCTCCATCTCAAAAGAATACATGTTTGGTTGATGGAACTTCTAGATACAACAGAATAACGATATACAAAGTATATAATAGGGGTATGATACAAGTAAACCCACCTACTAGCAAATCACCCGAATGAAACTGAGCCCGCAAGCCGTAAAGAAACCTGTACGGCAAATCTGCAAGAAACTGGGGCACAACGGGGGTGAGTTGCCAACTCGTGAATAGAAAAACATCTACGCACAGAAATCGCATAAATAACGCAACCTAGGTCAATGATCATAATATATCCTCAAATATATGTAAAACAGGCAGCCTATGACAATGTCTAGGGTAATATCTAACCCGAGTGTAATCACATGTGTCCGTGTCAGTGCCTCAGGTAGCAATATATCATATGAATGAGGTATGAATGCATGAAACAGAATACATGTAAATGAAGAAACTGTTCCCATAAATTAGCGAGATTTCCTTCGTATTTTTAAAACTGAGGTATCAACAGTGTCTAGCATCGACACAAAACATAAATCTCACTGTCTCGAAATATCAATGTCTCAATCTCAATATCTAGGGCGCCGTCAGTCCAGACCGGCCCCTACCATAAATCTCAAGACCACGACGGTATCCTCCGGATATCCGACGCGTCAGGTAAAATCACCGGTCGGTAGTGCTCCCCTGCCAGGCTCAACGTCATCACCACATTCATCTTGCCCCGGGGTACCGCACCGGGTCCACCATGTACCCGAAACGGTTCATCCGTCTCCTCGAATCGGGTTTCCAAATCCATCAGAAAACTCATGGTGGACGACTCATACATCATGGGAAAACCGCACTTTTTATTTTAAAGAGAGAAAAGAAGTTTATATAAGTTTTGCGGTTTTCCCCCAAATCCAGAAAATCTCATGGAAATCCGAATCCAATCCTCAATAGCATGTAAACAGTGCATATAGGCATAAAAATCCATGAATAATAACATGCATGATGTAACAAGTAATAATTACAATGTTTAATATGGCATATAGGGGAAATACACTAATATCATGTCGAAACTACCAGCTAACAATCTAAGTCAAACAATTATATTCTCTAAAGTGTACGTGACATGGCAATTACCGATGAAGATGTGAGTGAGCCGGCAAGTAGGTGTACGTGGTACATACGCATCATCGGTAATGGTGCTGGTGTCCTAACAGCATGATATCAATAATGGAATATGCAGCAAAATAAATATGCGAGGCAGAGCGAACAACAATAATGTGCGGGAGCTGAATACTAGACACAACGATAACTAACTGCAATAATCTAATATAGGTCCTACGAATGGTGCCTTTTGAAATAACACGAATCATGGGGTTTTGAAAATAGGGGCTACGGTGTTTTTATGACAAGATACGTCGTTTTTGAAATATCCATAGATTCCCTTGAGCTGTCTTTAAAAATGCCCACGATTCGTTAGTTTTTGAAATAGGTAAGAAGTCTAATCTAATCTAACAACTACACTAAACTATACGGCTGAACTAACAAGCTGAACTACAGGTAAGGAAACCGCCTATCATCTGAGTCGATACATATACATACCTGTATATGTATAGTCGGTGATCCCGCCTCAATAATATCATATCCGATACAATAACTATAATCAGGCATCCCAAGTCAAGAGTGCGGATCAATCATCAATATAGCTCGTACGTAAATCCGTCGTACGGCATCCCAAATCTGGGTACGGGTCAAAATCATATTCATCACACTATTCATCCGGTATCCTCTCTATCAAAGATCATAGTCTAAGGTACTGACCTATGTCTAGTACAATACTAATATCATCAATATAGTCATGATCTGACTACTGATCGACAGTCTCGTACAAACCGATATCATCAGCACATATCATCATCAAGGGGTATACATCGCCCAATACAGCCTAGGACCAATATCCTAGCATAACACATCTCCTATCACGATCACATGTCGACCACCTATTTATGATACTATTCATCCGTATCGTCGCCCCAAGATTTGCTATAACACCAGGACGTACCTCAAGTACGAATCCTGCCATATCACCGATATCACAATCTCAACACAAATCTCATCGACTCATCTCAATCCCAAGTATCATCCCCAAATCCGTATGTGAACACATAGTCCTATACCTATGTGAACACATAACTATATAGAATCCCATGAGCACATATCAATAGGAATGTATGCAAGTATGTATGTGTGTATGTGTGTGTAACACTACCCTAGGGTTCGCAACACTAAAGTAATCCAACACACCAATATTCATCCTAAGCAACGTTATTAATCCCAAATAACATATAATAAATGTTGGTGTGTATACGCATCCGTATACACCACCACGGACTGCGGGGGTGCTATACGCCATCCACCCGACTTCTCCCCGTAGATATAAATCTACTCACCTGAACCTCGCTCGCCGGTGCCGACGTCGCCACGCGCTTTCTTGTGTCTCGAAGTCCACATGGGGTACCTACATATCATAACGCATCGTATCGCATTAAAACCAAATTCGAAATCGAAACGGCACACGAAAATCAAATCGTCACGCGTATCACGCATAGGTCAAAACCTATTGCCTACGCATGCCAAAATAGCCAAACCAACCCTCGATTTCGATGTACAAACATCAATCAATCGAGAAAAACCCAACATACCAATCACGCGTTCATAACGCACTAGAACTTAATTGAAAATATGGTTCAATTCATAAAAACCTTAAATTTGCTCAAATCAATTTATTTCACAAAACCTAGAAAGCACTTAATTACCGTTTTAATTCGAAACTTGATGTTTTAACCCAACTAATAGCCATAATATTCACTAAGTATCATAACTAATTCATACAAATCAAATTCATAAATTAATTTCATCAATTTGTATAAATTCCAAATTTCCTAGTTTGCAAAAATACCGATTTTAACTCTTTTTAAAGTAAAATTCACAATTTATCAATTAAGCATGGTTTTGCATGATTTAAGTTGCTAAACAACAATTAAAATGTTAATAAATTCATCAAAACCTTAATTAGATTTTAAATCACCCATTTGCAACTAAAAGCTAAAAACTAGTTTGCAATTTATATATACTTATTACAATTTAAATTAACAAAATGCGAACTAGCGACTAGATTTGATTTAACAAGTCTTAAGATCTCAATTACAACATACAATCCATGATCCAAATACCCAAAACCCTAATTTGATCACAACCCATTATCTTTAATTTCCTAAATTAACAACTAGAACCAATTTAACACTTAAATATGCTAGATTGAAACAATTTAAACAACGATTTAAACATGGGTTGGGATTTATACCTCACAACCATGAGATCAACATGCAAACTAAGCCTCCAAAATTCCAACTTTTCCCCAAGATCCATACTAGATAGGCCAATGAGAAATGGGTAGGGATTAGATTTTGATTTTGTGGGATTTTTAGTGCATTTTTGAGTGAGATTTGATGATTTTAGCACAAGAAATGAGGGGGGACAAATGGGGGAGCTGCTGCTGCAGCAAGGGGAAGAGGTTTCGGCCACTTTTTGGTGGGGGGAGAGAGAGAGAGAGATTATGTGGTGTTGGAAAAGTCACAAGTCAACAATTACATCCATACCTCCTTTAATTAATACATTCTTTATTCTATTCTTTTCTTTTCTTCTTTGAAATCCAAGTGGGGAAAAAGGGTGGGGGCTGCTGAAATCAGCCAAGGGGAGAAGTGAATGGGTGTGTGTGGGTGTGGGTACGGGTGTGGGGTGATGAAAAATGATAAATACAATACCCCAAACATCCATTTACGCTAAAAAAAAGCCTTTTTTCTTCAATAATTTCTAAACCGTTTTGGCAAATGATTTCGTTCCAAAAACCATATGATAAATTTTTATTTAATGTTTTATGATGCACAAAATTTGTTTCAACTCATTCCAATTTGTAATTTTCCCTAATTAAATGTATTAGTGACGGCTTAAAATAATAATAAAATAATATTTTTTTCAGAAAATTTGAAATTTCACCAGCGGCTCAATAAACACCAAATAATAGCAATTACATAGCTAGAATATGTATATTTAATTTTTATAATAAGATATTTGCATTTTGACATTTTACAGAAAACCCCCTTATTTTACCGATTTTTCGAAATTTCACCGAAACGATTTTCAAAGCGTTACAATCTTCCCCCCTTAAAGAAATTCGGTCCCCGAATTTAAATTCAAACTCCCCCAAATACTAAAACATATAAGAAAAACCATCAAGTCGTCGGGGCTCCGAAATTGTAACTACATAAAACAATTCGTAGCGCAGCGCATGCGCTTGAAAAATGAGTATATAACTCAAATCAAAACTCCGTCAAGCATCCCGCAATCATCGGAGTCATGGAGAAGACATCAATGCCAAATCCAAATCAAAACCAATATGATATAACTCGAAACTATACATGTAAATATCGAATCTATATATGTAAGTATCTGAAGGAAATGCATGCCAAATCTCTTTAAGTAGCTGTGCACGCGTATAACACTGCACAGTGGCAGACGTCTATCATAAGGAAATAACTATATACATATATACCTTTGTTTGAAATGTACGTTCCGCCGCTTTGGAAACGATTTAGAAGGGTCTCCTTGTTTTAAACATTTCGTGTCATATCAGACACGTAGGTAAATACTGAGATTATAGCTCTCTTTTTGGAAATCCCTTCAATAACTATCAATGCATGCAAAATATATTCAGGTACTGTCCTCTGACTAGTCCTGCTCAGTACGAAAACATGTAGCAATAACATAAAAGCGTACTACTCTATAAGAAATCAATCCCAAAATATGCACATGAATACTACGTGCGTCTGGTGCGCACGGAAATCAAAATCCATGAATGTGCCATACATGCGCACAGAAACAACATCTAAGTGCATCGGGTGTGCACGAAACATCTGTCGTAGGCAACATGTGTGCCTGACAGCAAAATCAGGTGCATCTGACATGCACGAAAAATCTCGATTTAGTGCATCTGGTGTGCACCAAAATCGCATCTCAAGACATGCGCTCAACATGCGCGAAAATCTAAATCAGGTGCATCCATCGTGCACGAAATCATGAAATCCAATATCAAGCGCCGAACGTGCGCAAAATCAATCAGGTGCATAAGGTGCACAAAACAAATATCGAGTATCACAATCGAAATCGAAGTCCAGTGCATCTAAGTGCACAAAAGGCGTATCACTGCACTGCAAGCATATATAAACTATACAGAGTGCAGGAACCAAATCGTGTGCGTGCATATGCACAAAATCAACTCAAATGTCTAAAACCGTAAAATCACAAACATGTGAAACTAAAGAACGAAAACGATATCAAGTGCAACACTATGCAAAGATCGTAAATCCTCAATCATCAAAATCAAATCATACGAATAAATCACCCAAAACATCGGAATCAATAATGGCGGAATAGTACCGCTCAAGTGCATCCTCTAAGAATCTCGGCCAACTGTCGCGGTCACTAGTGGGACGTCTCATCGATGATCATGAACTCTGTCCTGCTGGTGTGCGTAACCATGACCACTCCTGGGTCAAGGTCTTCACTGTGAATTACCAATCTTTCGGTCCATCGGCTTATCGGCCCTGTCGGGTGTGCTAACGGGGATGATCCGGTTCTGGCAGTTCTATGGTCATCTCTCGGTCAATTATCGCGACCACTCGTAAGACAGCATATCACTGGCGTCGGTCTCTGGCTCTCTGAATGTACGTGACACATCTGATCCTGAGTGCAAGTATCATTGCAGCAGTGTCCTGGAAGGAATCCTGCTCACGGTCTCTTCCATGTCTCGTCTCTGCCAACTGTCCGGAAGTCATTGTCCTTTCCTATATCTGCATCTTGCTCTGGAACGACTGCATACTCATCGCGACTCCTTCTGGAAGGTAAGTCCAAGTACCATGCCTCTGCATGCGCATCGCCTCTCTGATGTCGGCGGAGTGGAATGGCATCTCATCTAGATCTGGTACGAACCTCTTACTTCACTTTTCTCTAATGTCGTCTGCTTTGGACTCGTCTCGTCGCGGCTGCATGGATTGAGCTCCAACGACTATCCTCGTATCTGGAGTCTCCCAAGAATGCATCTCACCACCTAGCATCTGAATTAAGTCGAGTCATCCGATCGAGTCGTCAAAACCTCATAATTCCCCCAAGAGCTCAACCTCTTGGGCACAGTTTAATAGTATCGAGTACATACCACAGCATCGGTGGTCCAGCCGTAGAAGGGCAAACCCAAGCCTCACTAATGGCGCCGTAGAACTGCCGCAAACCCGAAGGTTCAAAGGCTTTCATACGGTCATTAAGTCGAGTTAGGGTTTCATTCTTCTAGAGGGACCATAGAATTGCCTGCATGTCTTTCCGACTACTTTAAACTTAGAATAATAGGTTTCCGACATTCGATCGTCTCTGTCGACCCTCACGTCTCTGCGTGAAGTCGTCTCTAGCTGGAATCAATCTATCTGATGACCTCGCATCGGGGTAAGCGAACGATCCACATGTCCTAGTCATTCATCCTAGATGACTAGCGACCTCCTATCATGTCTTAGTACAACTTATACTGCAATAGCTCCAACATCTGGGGCGATATCTCGTCGTTTGAAGCAATAACTGGCTCACTCGTCTGCATGCTGAACCGTGCCTCAATCATCAGGAGTAAGCAACACACCAACGGTCATCAAAATCTGGCTGGCCTCTATCATTGGCTCAATTCTCTAGTGCCGATCAGCACCTCCGAGTAACCTCATAAAGGCGATCCGCCAAACGCTCGTGGCGCGGAAACATAGTAAAAAGATACATCTCTGCAATCGTGTGTCGCCGGAATTCGCCCTGGTCAGTCCTCGTTCGTGACGAGCTTGTGCTGACCGTAACTCTAGCCGTAGCTCTCCCTACCGTAACCGTAGCAGCAAGGCCAAACTGGTACCGATGAGGCTAAATCAGGAAGGAATATAATACTGAACAAGGAAATGTACATCCTAAGGCTTCATAAGTGGAGTGGCGTGTCGTAAATATGCCGCGGAACATACCAACGGTACGTCACTCTACTTTAGTCACCTATTCCATCAACCAAGGGTCATCCTACGCTCCGAAGGTAAAACCTAACGCTTTGATACCAACTTTGTCACGACCCGAAAGTACGGAACATGACCGGCACTTAAACTACGAACGTCTCGAGACGTACATAATCTAAGTAAACCGAAAACCCAGAAATCCAAACCAAGAAGAGTAGTAGAGAGTAGGAAAAACCAATTTAAATCAAGTATTTTTAATAGCATAAGCCGAATTATGCGGGTTTCTAAAAACATCAAAAATTTACTGAAAATTTCGGCAGAGTCTCCTTTGTAAATACTGGCCCCCAAACGGGATACAACATGAATAGTATACGAAATTAAGAAAAAGGCATCCCCAAGCGGGAGCTAGCTCTTCGTCAATTGACGGTCACAACCACACAAGCAATATAATATACAACGCCAACGGCGAGGATCAAAACTCAAAAGGAAACTCAAAACCACCAGAAACATAACGAGCGACTCTAAAGTCGAAAGAATAAACAACACTGGTCTCCATCTCAAAAGAATACATGTTTGGTTGATGGAACTTCTAGATACAACAGAATAACGATATACAAAGTATATAATAGGGGTATGATACAAGTAAACCCACCTACTAGCAAATCACCCGAATGAAACTGAGCCCGCAAGCCGTAAAGAAACCTGTACGGCAAATCTGCAAGAAACTGGGGCACAACGGGGGTGAGTTGCCAACTCGTGAATAGAAAAACATCTACGCACAGAAATCGCATAAATAACGCAACCTAGGTCAATGATCATAATATATCCTCAAATATATGTAAAACAGGCAGCCTATGACAATGTCTAGGGTAATATCTAACCCGAGTGTAATCACATGTGTCCGTGTCAGTGCCTCAGGTAGCAATATATCATATGAATGAGGTATGAATGCATGAAACAGAATACATGTAAATGAAGAAACTGTTCCCATAAATTAGCGAGATTTCCTTCGTATTTTTAAAACTGAGGTATCAACAGTGTCTAGCATCGACACAAAACATAAATCTCACTGTCTCGAAATATCAATGTCTCAATCTCAATATCTAGGGCGCCGTCAGTCCAGACCGGCCCCTACCATAAATCTCAAGACCACGACGGTATCCTCCGGATATCCGACGCGTCAGGTAAAATCACCGGTCGGTAGTGCTCCCCTGCCAGGCTCAACGTCATCACCACATTCATCTTGCCCCGGGGTACCGCACCGGGTCCACCATGTACCCGAAACGGTTCATCCGTCTCCTCGAATCGGGTTTCCAAATCCATCAGAAAACTCATGGTGGACGACTCATACATCATGGGAAAACCGCACTTTTTATTTTAAAGAGAGAAAAGAAGTTTATATAAGTTTTGCGGTTTTCCCCCAAATCCAGAAAATCTCATGGAAATCCGAATCCAATCCTCAATAGCATGTAAACAGTGCATATAGGCATAAAAATCCATGAATAATAACATGCATGATGTAACAAGTAATAATTACAATGTTTAATATGGCATATAGGGGAAATACACTAATATCATGTCGAAACTACCAGCTAACAATCTAAGTCAAACAATTATATTCTCTAAAGTGTACGTGACATGGCAATTACCGATGAAGATGTGAGTGAGCCGGCAAGTAGGTGTACGTGGTACATACGCATCATCGGTAATGGTGCTGGTGTCCTAACAGCATGATATCAATAATGGAATATGCAGCAAAATAAATATGCGAGGCAGAGCGAACAACAATAATGTGCGGGAGCTGAATACTAGACACAACGATAACTAACTGCAATAATCTAATATAGGTCCTACGAATGGTGCCTTTTGAAATAACACGAATCATGGGGTTTTGAAAATAGGGGCTACGGTGTTTTTATGACAAGATACGTCGTTTTTGAAATATCCATAGATTCCCTTGAGCTGTCTTTAAAAATGCCCACGATTCGTTAGTTTTTGAAATAGGTAAGAAGTCTAATCTAATCTAACAACTACACTAAACTATACGGCTGAACTAACAAGCTGAACTACAGGTAAGGAAACCGCCTATCATCTGAGTCGATACATATACATACCTGTATATGTATAGTCGGTGATCCCGCCTCAATAATATCATATCCGATACCATAACTATAATCAGGCATCCCAAGTCAAGAGTGCGGATCAATCATCAATATAGCTCGTACGTAAATCCGTCGTACGGCATCCCAAATCTGGGTACGGGTCAAAATCATATTCATCACACTATTCATCCGGTATCCTCTCTATCAAAGATCATAGTCTAAGGTACTGACCTATGTCTAGTACAATACTAATATCATCAATATAGTCATGATCTGACTACTGATCGACAGTCTCGTACAAACCGATATCATCAGCACATATCATCATCAAGGGGTATACATCGCCCAATACAGCCTAGGACCAATATCCTAGCATAACACATCTCCTATCACGATCACATGTCGACCACCTATTTATGATACTATTCATCCGTATCGTCGCCCCAAGATTTGCTATAACACCAGGACGTACCTCAAGTACGAATCCTGCCATATCACCGATATCACAATCTCAACACAAATCTCATCGACTCATCTCAATCCCAAGTATCATCCCCAAATCCGTATGTGAACACATAGTCCTATACCTATGTGAACACATAACTATATAGAATCCCATGAGCACATATCAATAGGAATGTATGCAAGTATGTATGTGTGTATGTGTGTGTAACACTACCCTAGGGTTCGCAACACTAAAGTAATCCAACACACCAATATTCATCCTAAGCAACGTTATTAATCCCAAATAACATATAATAAATGTTGGTGTGTATACGCATCCGTATACACCACCACGGACTGCGGGGGTGCTATACGCCATCCACCCGACTTCTCCCCGTAGATATAAATCTACTCACCTGAACCTCGCTCGCCGGTGCCGACGTCGCCACGCGCTTTCTTGTGTCTCGAAGTCCACATGGGGTACCTACATATCATAACGCATCGTATCGCATTAAAACCAAATTCGAAATCGAAACGGCACACGAAAATCAAATCGTCACGCGTATCACGCATAGGTCAAAACCTATTGCCTACGCATGCCAAAATAGCCAAACCAACCCTCGATTTCGATGTACAAACATCAATCAATCGAGAAAAACCCAACATACCAATCACGCGTTCATAACGCACTAGAACTTAATTGAAAATATGGTTCAATTCATAAAAACCTTAAATTTGCTCAAATCAATTTATTTCACAAAACCTAGAAAGCACTTAATTACCGTTTTAATTCGAAACTTGATGTTTTAACCCAACTAATAGCCATAATATTCACTAAGTATCATAACTAATTCATACAAATCAAATTCATAAATTAATTTCATCAATTTGTATAAATTCCAAATTTCCTAGTTTGCAAAAATACCGATTTTAACTCTTTTTAAAGTAAAATTCACAATTTATCAATTAAGCATGGTTTTGCATGATTTAAGTTGCTAAACAACAATTAAAATGTTAATAAATTCATCAAAACCTTAATTAGATTTTAAATCACCCATTTGCAACTAAAAGCTAAAAACTAGTTTGCAATTTATATATACTTATTACAATTTAAATTAACAAAATGCGAACTAGCGACTAGATTTGATTTAACAAGTCTTAAGATCTCAATTACAACATACAATCCATGATCCAAATACCCAAAACCCTAATTTGATCACAACCCATTATCTTTAATTTCCTAAATTAACAACTAGAACCAATTTAACACTTAAATATGCTAGATTGAAACAATTTAAACAACGATTTAAACATGGGTTGGGATTTATACCTCACAACCATGAGATCAACATGCAAACTAAGCCTCCAAAATTCCAACTTTTCCCCAAGATCCATAATAGATAGGCCAATGAGAAATGGGTAGGGATTAGATTTTGATTTTGTGGGATTTTTAGTGCATTTTTGAGTGAGATTTGATGATTTTAGCACAAGAAATGAGGGGGGACAAATGGGGGAGCTGCTGCTGCAGCAAGGGGAAGAGGTTTCGGCCACTTTTTGGTGGGGGGAGAGAGAGAGAGAGATTATGTGGTGTTGGAAAAGTCACAAGTCAACAATTACATCCATACCTCCTTTAATTAATACATTCTTTATTCTATTCTTTTCTTTTCTTCTTTGAAATCCAAGTGGGGAAAAAGGGTGGGGGCTGCTGAAATCAGCCAAGGGGAGAAGTGAATGGGTGTGTGTGGGTGTGGGTACGGGTGTGGGGTGATGAAAAATGATAAATACAATACCCCAAACATCCATTTACGCTAAAAAAAAGCCTTTTTTCTTCAATAATTTCTAAACCGTTTTGGCAAATGATTTCGTTCCAAAAACCATATGATAAATTTTTATTTAATGTTTTATGATGCACAAAATTTGTTTCAACTCATTCCAATTTGTAATTTTCCCTAATTAAATGTATTAGTGACGGCTTAAAATAATAATAAAATAATATTTTTTTCAGAAAATTTGAAATTTCACCAGCGGCTCAATAAACACCAAATAATAGCAATTACATAGCTAGAATATGTATATTTAATTTTTATAATAAGATATTTGCATTTTGACATTTTACAGAAAACCCCCTTATTTTACCGATTTTTCGAAATTTCACCGAAACGATTTTCAAAGCGTTACACTTTAGCATGACGCTCTTGCAAGTTTAGAGTGGTTTTTAATTTGTCTAAACAGGATGGCTCCCACTGTCTCTCGAATCCCTCCTCAAACCATAAAGGAAGAACTAGTCAGGATCAATCTCACAGTAAAATACATGCTTAACCGTTCAGCCAGGCCAGTGTCGGTACTTCGAGGGAGGTTTTCCAACGCTTTCGCGAATTTCCTTAATTAAATAACCTCTTTTTCCCTGGGGGCGTAGCCCCGCTAACACCTTTCTAGATACCTACTAGGTTTATAGCATTGATCGTTTAGTGAGAAATTTCCCGAGGAGTAGCATATACTCATAGTAGGATCGGGATCCAAATATCATCGCGTGATAAAACTGAAGGAATCCTACCAGAATCATCATGCTCCAAATGGTATGCAACACTAGCAAGTTTCAGTACTTTTGAAACTCCCGATGTGGATTTTTGCCCCATGCTCTTATGACCTTGGCATGAGGTCAAAATGTCATAAGTCACATGTCAAGATAAACCCATCATTATCCAGGTTAATTTGAACCCACCCGTACCTACCCTTGACGTAGGCCAAAATGGCAGTACGACCGTCTCAAATCAACGCATTCTATATATGCAACATATAAATATCTGGCAGCTACCAATCACTATGCCTTGGCGTGAGGTCAAAATACATAGCTTGAATACTACCGAATATTTAACTGAAATGATAGAGGGCTACGAATGGTTTTGGCGAAACCGTGAACGTAGTGAACTTGATATAATCGATGGAATGAGATAGCTTTTAAAAGGAGTGGTTCAAGCTCCGCATTTAAAAGTTGGTTTTAAAAAGAACCGAGTGGTTTTCAAAGTGTTCCAACGACTTTAACTTGGTTTATTTTTATCTTGCATTAATTCCAATGCGTCCCATCAATTAAACCTACCATTGCAGAAAACAACCAAAATATGGCGTACGCTTATGCCATCCGCATTTGCTACGGGGCCCCGTCATCACCCGTTAGGTTACTTAACTAACGACAGAGCGGGGGCTGGACTAGCGCGGATGCAAAACATAAGCAACACCTAAATAGATATCATATTTAGATATATAGCAATGATAGACATTACAGATTACAGATGAATACATTGGATATACTAGGAATCTGCAATCCGTTTGATCCTATAACGAAAAGCGGATTACAAGGTCGCGATGAATAGCCACACCCCACCCTAGACCCCTACGGGTGCGGCAAACTACCCGCCAAGTACCCGAAGCGAAGCAACCTCCCTCAACTCGTGAGTAGGCCACTCGGCACTTCCAGATACCCGGTAGTTTGTGCACCCCACCTTGGGTCTATCCTAGGAGCAAAAACAGTAAAAAGAAATTATACAATGACGGCTACAACCCCGACCCGGTTGTGTGGCTATACAAATAATATTACATCAATTTACATATTACAAGAATTGAAAGATAAACAAAACTCTCATCTCATAATCCCCCGGCTATTCATCCGCGACAATCCAACGAATTCATATACACAAACCATCAACATCACAGATCTCAGATATGTATAACCCCCACTAATCGACGTATAGCAATTAGTAGACGTTCAATACATATATAACATTACAGATATAACCATTAGCCAAAGTCTACAGAAAATCGACCAAAAATACGAATTTGTAACCACCCAAAAAACCAACTTGTTCTCTAGAAAATCTGGGCAGAAACAAACCATCCCAAAAATCACAAAATACCCCCAGAAACAAACTGCAGGAGAAACGATCCACGGCCGAGTCAACTCGGCCGCGGAACCGCGGCGCGTTGGTCGGCTCGTGCGATCGTTTTTCTTGCCTGTTTATAGAAAAGCCTGAGCCGATTTTTGAGACATGATTTTTTATTTTTAGAGCATAAAATAAAATCGACAGCAACTAGGGTTTTCCGGCGTGTTTTGAGGTTTTTTCGTTCGGTCGATATTCGAAATACTTTGCTAACATGCTAGGGTGTGTTTAGTTAGGCTCTGATACCACTGTAAGTCCATGTTACTTCTCCCGGTTCTTTCGGGCTTGCGGAAATGGTGAAAAACAATTTTTAGGGTTTAGGTAACTTGGACTACAAAAAACGGATCTTGGCTAAACTACACACTTGCAACCTAACTAGAGATTTATCTACTCGGTTAGGGGTTATACCTCACTTGAACTCCTTATTCTTGGACTCTTTGTAGTGGTTGGATGGTGCTTTCCTCGTCGCCTTCTCTTGTCGAAGATCGATCCACCTGAGGGTATCTTCCTTGAGCATCTTTCTGTTAGGTCCACGTTACCTCTCCCGGTACTTTCGGGGTTGCGGAAACGGTAAATCAAAATTTTTCTAAACTTTGTAACATGGACCGTAAAAGCCGGATCTTTGCTAAACTAAACTAGCATACTTGCAAAGAAGAATTAACTACTCGGCAAAGTGGTTATACCTCAACTTGAACTCCTTCACTTCTTGTTGTTGTTCTTCTTTGATGTTCTTCTCTCCTTGTTGTTCTTTTCATGGCTTGCTCAAAGGTTGATCCGGACTTCGGTCACCTCCGCGGCCTCCTTGAGTCGAAGACGATCCACCCGAGAGATGTACGCCGAGCTCCACCTCAAGCCGAGGTAACTAGGGCAAGGAGATTGCTAATCTAGAAGCCCTAGGTTGTGTAGAGAGGATGTATGGATGTGTTTGTCAAGTAGAATCCTTTTTCTCTCAACACATGAGATCAAAGGAGAATATCAAGAGGAGGAAGAAGAAGGAGATTATCTAGCAACCATGGAGCTTCTCATTTCAAGAGAGAGAATGAGAATGAGCAAATGAAAAATGCTTAACCAAAAGAAAAACTAACCATGGTTGCAATAATGCATAAACATCATGATTACTAATCCCATCAAGATAAAGGTGATGGCTACAAATGACATGACCATTATCATAACAAAAGAAAAAGAAAACCAAAGAATACTTTAGAACTTCTAAGAAGGTCCAGGTCAACTTTGGTCAAATGGTCAACAAAGTCAAGATGGTCAAATGGTCAATGTAATTAGCCATAACAAAATTATCAAGGAAAGGATTAGTAAATAATGTCCCCGGCTCATTATGGTTTTGACCAAACGAACTGTCGAAACCCTAATGAGTCGGCCTCAAAATGGTTTTGACCGAATCAACTGTCAAAAACCTAATGAGCCTGCCACATAGCGGTTTTGGCCGAACCATCTGCCAAAACCCTAATGAGGCACCTCCTCCTTCATCGCTCCAGAAAACTGTGCATACACACCTGCATCCGTATTCCGTAGAATGCGGATGCGCAGAAGACAAAACACATCCATCCGTGCAATACTAGGATCTGGCTTAAACCAAAGCCCACTAGTACTGCCTGCCCGAACATCATACGCACACTAGTGTACGCAAGTGATCGCAGCCCTGCCGTAAAACCATACGGCCTCTACACGTTTCGCTCAGTGCAGGGAAACTCTCTGTGTGGGACTCTAGAGACTCGACACTACGCTGGCAGTGGGTTTAACCACAGACCGCAAGCGGCACTAGCTGTACGTAACGGTCCCCAGGTAGATGTCGATAAGAAGGCCGATGAGGTAAACCCATCCGAACTCCTACTGAGTCTGTATGTGACAATCTCCGTACAGTCCGGTCTGTTCGTCTGATACATCGCATGGCGGGCCTAGGGGGGCGGCAAGCGTCAGACCCCTAATAGCGGTACAAGTCGTGTCGGAGTGAAGCCCAGAACACCCTGAGATAACACTGGAACCTACCAGTATATCTCACTTGCCCTGGCCAGGGACTACTCGTGTAATGGCTCTCCTAGACACAGCGCGATGTCAACCCCCAATACCGGGAAAGACGAATCCTGTCTAACCGTCACTGCCTCCAAGTGCTTCGGGACTGCTCCCAACTACTACCTGTTTGCACGACTCAGTAGAGCCGTGGTAGGGTAGTAATCAAAGAACAGTGGGAACACACTCGAGGCGAAGTGACAGTGTCAAGTCAGCGGACTAAGCTGTACTCATGTCACCTGGGAACTGATAACTGACGATAGGTATAATACCAACCATCAGTTCCCGACGAGTCCTGTCCAGTGTACTCGTAACCTAACGAGCACCCGCATACTATCTCAAGTACGACGTACCGACGGCTGTGGGACAGACCGTCTCCCGTGCTGGGATGAGAAGCGCATACGCTAGTCTACTCCGGAGTATCGATGCCCTATTTCTGTACTCCCACGACTAGGGACGTGTATAAGGATGTGCTTGTAGATTACCGAGCCCCCACGAGTGTGATCGCCATCACAACGCCGGTAATCAAGCAAAGATCCTAAGGGCTCTACTAATGCGTATAGGTGATATAATAAATAAACACACATGTACACATTAAAGCAGAGACAAACCAAGTAGCATACTACTATATTGAGCAAGATTGTCTGTACAACTGTGAATATCCCAAGCATCCATCAAGTAATATACATACTAGTATGATACAGTAATGGCCTCTAGGGCATATACACTAACAATCTCCCACTTGCACTAAGGCCATGTACTGGCGTATCGAAGACCTATCATCTCGATTAGCCGCTCGAACTGAGTCTGGGGTAAAGCCTTTGTGAATGGGTCCGCAGTGTTGTCCTTTGTGTCCACTCTCCGCACCTCGATCTCCTGTCGATCAATGATCTCCCTGATCAGGTGATACCGCCTTAAGATGTGCCTGGATTTCTGATGGGACCTTGGTTCCTTTGCTAAAGCTATAGCCCCATTGTTATCGCAATACAGAGGTATTGGGTCAACAATGGACGGAACCACCTGAAGTTCACTAATGAACTTCTTTATCCAGACCGCCTCTTTTGCGGCATCGCTTGCAGCAATGTATTCAGCCTCCATCGTCGAGTCTGCGACGGTATCCTGCTTGGAACTCCTCCAACATACCGCCCCTCCGTTGAGGGTAAACACAAAACCCGAGACAGACTTGCTGTCATCTTTGTCACTCTGGAAGCTTGAATCGGTAAAGGACTCGACCCTGAGGTCTCCATTACCGTAAACCAGGAACATCTCCTTAGTCCTCCTTAGGTACTTGAGAATGTTCTTCACTGCTGTCCAGTGGTCCTCCCCTGGGTCTGACTGATACCGGCTTACCGTGCTCAACGCGTAAGCTACATCTGGTCTTGTACATAGCATCGCATACATTATAGATCCTACCGCCGAAGCGTAGGGTATAGTGCTCATGCGAACCCTCTCCTCGTCAGTCTTAGGAGACATCTTCTTGGAGAGGGTAATTCCGTGCAATGCGGGTATGTTACCGCGCTTGGAACCCTCCATACTAAATCTCTTTAGTACGGTCTCTATGTACCTGGACTGTGAAAGTCCCAACAGTTTCTTGGATCTATCTCTATAGATCTTGATCCCCAGAATGTACGAGGCATCACCCAGGTCCTTCATGGAGAACCTTTGTGACAAAAACAGCTTGACCGACTGTAGCATAGGAATATCATTTCCTATTAAAAGAATGTCGTCCACGTACAAGACTAGGAATACGACAATTCGTCCTACAATCTTCTTATAAACACAGGGTTCATCTTCGTTCTTGATGAAATCAAATTCCTTGATTGCCTCATCAAAACAGATGTTCCAGCTCCGCGATGCCTGCTTTAATCCATAAATGGATTTAAGCAACTTGCACATCTTTCCGCTGCTCCCACTGTCTACGAAACCTTCTGGTTGATCCATGTAAACGCACTCTTCCAAACAACCGTTTAGGAAAGCCGTCTTAACATCCATCTGCCAGATTTCATAGTCATGGAAGGCAGCAATGGCAAGTAAGATCCGAATGGATTTGAGCATAGCCACCGGAGAAAAAGTCTCGTCATAGTCCAAACCAGGTCTTTGACGAAAACCTTTTGCAACGAGTCTAGCTTTATAGGTTTCCACCTGCCCATCTACACCAAGTTTCCTTTTGTAGATCCATTTGCATCCAACGGGTTTTACCCCAGGTGGAGCAACATCCAAGGTCCACACTTTATTGGCGTACATGGACTCCATTTCGGATTGCATTGCTTCCTGCCACTTATCAGAGTCCCTACTGATAATGGCCTGCCTGAAACTGGTAGGGTCATCTTCTTCCAAGATGCAATCCTCTCGATCCCCGTCTATGAGAAAACCGTAGTATCTCTCGGGCGGATGAGAAATCCTACCAGATCTGCGGAGTGGCTGAGGTTCGTCTGGGGTTATAGAATCTAGCGGTTCCTCCAAATTTTCAGTTACATTTTGTGGTCGCTGAATTTCTTCCAGTTCTACCGAACTCCCACTAGTTTCTTTTGCAAGAAACTCCCTTTCTAAGAAGGTGGCGTGGCGAGATACAAACACCTTCTGTTCCTCAGTGTGGTAGAACAGATATCCTAGTGAGTCTTTAGGATATCCCACAAATTTACAGAGAACTGACCGTGCCTCTAACTTGTCCGGTTTCTGTGTTTTTACATAGGCCGGACAACCCCATATCTTAATAAACTTCAGACATGGTTTCTTACTGCTCCATATTTCATACGGAGTTTTAGGCACAGATTTGGACGGAACTTGATTCAAAAGGTATGCCGCTGTCTGAAGCGCAAGTCCCCAAAATGAAAGAGGTAACTCAGCACTACTCATCATGGAGCGAACCATATCCAATAGGGTACGATTCCTCCGCTCCGATACACCGTTGTGCTGTGGTGTATATGGAGGAGTAAGCTGAGAGAGAATACCATTCTCTTTTAAGTAATCTAGGAATTCCGTGCTTAAGTACTCCCCTCCCCTGTCAGACCGGAGGATCTTGATACTTTTGCCTGTCTGGTTCTCTACTTCCTTTCTGAATTCCTTGAATTTCTCAAAAGCTTCAGATTTGTGTTTCATCAGATACACATATCCGAACCTAGAGAGATCGTCAGTGAATGTGATGAAGTACGAGAACCCACCCCTTGCATGTATAGACATCGGACCACATACATCACTATGTACGAGTCCCAAGAGCTCTGCTGCTCTTTCTCCATGTCCGGTGAACGGAGATTTGGTCATCTTCCCTTTGAGACAAGACTGACAAGTTTCATAAGATGAAAACTCGAACGCATCCAAGAGTCCATCTTTATGCAACTTACTCAGTCTTTTCTCTCCAATATGACCAAGTCTACAATGCCACAAGTAGGATTTATTCGTATCTGAATTCTTCCTCTTGCGTGTGTTTTGTATATTGAGAACTGTATTCTGATTTAGAACGTAGATACCATTAAACAGTGTACCCTCTGCAACCATCACCTCATCAAGGTAAATGTTCATGATATTCTTTTCAAGAACAAACTTATATCTATCTTTATCGAGTAAAGAAACTGATATGATGTTGCAAACCATGGAGGGTACATAGTAGCAATCGTTCAAAATCATAGTCTTGCCATTCGGCAATACTAGGTGATATTCACCGACGGCTGCCGCATTAACTTGTGCTCCATTCGCTACTCTAAGCGACATATCACCCGGTGCAACTTTCCTACTTTTTCTCAGTCCTTGCAATAAATTACAGATATGAGATCCTGATCCGGTATCAAGTACCCAGGAGGTAGGGCTGACCGTAAAACAGTTCTCAATTACAAGAACACCTGAAGTAGATGCAAAACCATGCTTCTTCTTCAACTGGGTATCCTGGAAATCCATACTTTCCTCTTTCCCATTCTCATACTTATGACTGTTGTCACAAGTTAGAGCTGAACCAACTTTCCCCAGTCCCGAATAAGAATTCGGTTCGGTCAAGCGATACATTTTATTACCTTGATTAGGGCGTGAAAAGGTTGCTGCCTGGAGAGAGAGAAAAGAAACACTCAGCGTATGCTCTTGCAAGATTAGATTGGTTTATTAATTTATCTAACCAGGATGTCTCCCACTGTTTCCTCAAATTCTTCTTAAAACCTTTTAAAAGAAGAACTAGCCGGGTTTTAATTCACGTCACAATACTTGCTTAACCTTTCAGCCAGGCTAGTGTCGGTACTTCGAGGGAGGTTTTCCAACGCTTTCGCGAAGTTCCTTAATTAAAGAACCTCTTTTCCCTGGGGGCGTAACCCCGCTAACACCTTTCTAGACACCTACTAGGTTTATAGCATCGATCGTTAAGTGAAATAATCTCCCGAGAGTAAACCAACTCATCAGTGGGATCGGGATCCAACTGTCATTGTGTGATAACCTAGATGGAATCCACTCTAGTCACCACACTCCAGAAGGTATGCTAAATCTGCAAGTTTCAGTTCTTTTGAAACTCCCGATGTAGTTTTTGCCCCTAGGACCCAAGTGACCTTGACGAATAATCAACAAATCAAAAGGTCCTAGTCAAGTTCAACCCGTCGTTATCCAGGATTGCATTAGACCCGCCCGCATGATCCTTGACGAATAATCAACAAAATCATGCGACCGTCCTAACCAATCGCATCTATCAGTGCAACAGAGAATTATTACTCAGCTACCGTTCACTGTGTCTTGACGAATAATCAACAAACGCAGCACGAATACTAAGTATTAATTATCCGAAACGACGGAGGGCTACGGCTGGGTTTTTGGCGAAAAAACCCGTTAACGTAATGAACTTGATATCGTTGAAGGAACATGATACGGTTTTTGAAAATATAGTGGCGAAAACTTTTTGCTAAAGAGGTCACTCCCTGCAAAGGGATCTCGGCTCTTTCCTCGTCGAATGAGGTGCAGGATATTCCAAATGAATACCTCGATGCAAAGCAAGAATAATCGACTATAGTGAAGTTATTACCCTGACGCAAACTTTTGTCCAAGGGGTCACTCCCGGTGAGGGGATCTCGGCCCTTGCCTCGTCGACTGAGGTGCTGGGCATTCAGAACCGAATACCACTATGCAAAACAAAAATGAACGTCCTTGTAATAACAGCCTTTTTTTGAAAAATTGTTCCAACAACGTTTTTTAGGTTTATTTTCTTGCATTAGTTCTTTTAATGCGTCCCATCATTTTAATCCTACCATTGCAGAAAACAACCAAAATATGACGTACGCTTATGCCATTCGCATTCGCCACGGGGCCCCGTCATCACCCGTTAGGTTACTTAACTAACGACAGAGCGGGGGCTGGGCTAGCGCGGCTGTAAAACATAAGCAACGCCTAAATAGAAAGCAATGATAGACATTACAGATCACAGATGAATACATTGGATATACTAGCAATCCGCAATTCTTTCGAGCCTGGAACGAAAAGCGGATAACACGGTCGCGGTGAATAGCCAAATACCCCACCCAAGACCCCTACGGGTGCGGCAAACTACCCGCCAAGTACCCGAAGCGTAGCAACCTCCCTCATCTCCATGAGCAGGCCACTCGACACTTCGGCATACCCGGTAGTTCGTGCACCCCTCCATGGGTCTATCCTAGGAGCAAAAACAGTAAAAAGAATTATACAATGACGGCTACAACCCCGACCCGGTTGTGCGGCCAAACAAATAATATTATTACATCAATTTACATTTACAATGAATGAAAGGAAAAACAAAAGCTCATCTCACATCCACCCCGGCTATTCACCCGCGACAGTCCAACACATTCATATACACATTCCAGCACATTACAGATCATGTATAACCCCGACTAATCGTCTTATAGCGATTAGTCGACGTTCAATACATGCAAACATCACAAATATAACCATCATAGTCAAAGTGCAGTGAAGTTCGGAAAAATACGGAATTATAGGCCCCCAAAAGTAAATTTTAGTTCTGGAAAATCTGGGCATATAATATATATCCTAAAAATCCCAAAATCAACAAATAAAGACACTGCACGAAAATCGATGCAGAGGGGACATCAAGTCGCGGCGGATCCGCGGCGGCCAAGAAGGCTCACGCGGCGGAAGGGCGGCGGCTTAGACGAATCTCTGTGTCGTTTTTCATGGGTGTTTTTAAAAAACCCTGAGATGAATTTACAGATATAAAGTTTTTCATTTCGAGCCAAAAAAATTTCAACAGAAACTCAGGTTTTGGAAAAATACGGTTTTTGGGTTTTTTACGGTTCCGAACTTCGTTGCACTTCACTACCAAGCTAGTTTAAGTTTAGTTAGGCTCTGATACCACTGTTAGGTCCACGTTACCTCTCCCGGTACTTTCGGGGTTGCGGAAACGGTAAATCAAAATTTTTCTAAACTTTGTAACATGGACCGTAAAAGCCGGATCTTTGCTAAACTAAACTAGCATACTTGCAAAGAAGAATTAACTACTCGGCAAAGTGGTTATACCTCAACTTGAACTCTTTCACTTCTTGTTGTTGTTCTTCTTTGATGTTCTTCTCTCCTTGTTGTTCTTTTCATGGCTTGCTCAAAGGTTGATCCGGACTTCGGTCACCTCCGCGGCCTCCTTGAGTCGAAGACGATCCACCCGAGAGATGTACGCCGAGCTCCACCTCAAGCCGAGGTAACTAGGGCAAGGAGATTGCTAATCTAGAAGCCCTAGGTTGTGTAGAGAGGATGTATGGATGTGTTTGTCAAGTAGAATCCTTTTTCTCTCAACACATGAGATCAAAGGAGAATATCAAGAGGAGGAAGAAGAAGGAGATTATCTAGCAACCATGGAGCTTCTCATTTCAAGAGAGAGAATGAGAATGAGCAAATGAAAAATGCTTAACCAAAAGAAAAACTAACCATGGTTGCAATAATGCATAAACATCATGATTACTAATCCCATCAAGATAAAGGTGATGGCTACAAATGACATGACCATTATCATAACAAAAGAAAAAGAAAACCAAAGAATACTTTAGAACTTCTAAGAAGGTCCAAGTCAACTTTGGTCAAATGGTCAACAAAGTCAAGATGGTCAAATGGTCAATGTAATTAGCCATAACAAAATTATCAAGGAAAGGATTATTAAATAATGTCCCCGGCTCATTATGGTTTTGACCAAACGAACTGTCGAAACCCTAATGAGTCGGCCTCAAAATGGTTTTGACCGAATCAACTGTCAAAAACCTAATGAGCCTGCCACATAGCGGTTTTGGCCGAACCATCTGCCAAAACCCTAATGAGGCACCTCCTCCTTCATCGCTCCAGAAAACTGTGCATACACACCTGCATCCGTATTCCGTAGAATGCGGATGCGCAGAAGACAAAACACATCCATCCGTGCAATACTAGGATCTGGCTTAAACCAAAGCCCACTAGTACTGCCTGCCCGAACATCATACGCACACTAGTGTACGCAAGTGATCGCAGCCCTGCCGTAAAACCATACGGCCTCTACACGTTTCGCTCAGTGCAGGGAAACTCTCTGTGTGGGACTCTAGAGACTCGACACTACGCTGGCAGTGGGTTTAACCACAGACCGCAAGCGGCACTAGCTGTACGTAACGGTCCCCAGGTAGATGTCGATAAGAAGGCCGATGAGGTAAACCCATCCGAACTCCTACTGAGTCTGTATGTGACAATCTCCGTACAGTCCGGTCTGTTCGTCTGATACATCGCATGGCGGGCCTAGGGGGGCGGCAAGCGTCAGACCCCTAATAGCGGTACAAGTCGTGTCGGAGTGAAGCCCAGAACACCCTGAGATAACACTGGAACCTACCAGTATATCTCGCTTGCCCTGGCCAGGGACTACTCGTGTAATGGCTCTCCTAGACACAGCGCGATGTCAACCCCCAATACCGGGAGAGACGAATCCTGTCTAACCGTCACTGCCTCCAAGTGCTTCGGGACTGCTCCCAACTACTACCTGTTTGCACGACTCAGTAGAGCCGTGGTAGGGTAGTAATCAAAGAACAGTGGGAACACACTCGAGGCGAAGTGACAGTGTCAAGTCAGCGGACTAAGCTGTACTCATGTCACCTGGGAACTGATAACTGACGATAGGTATAATACCAACCATCAGTTCCCGACGAGTCCTGTCCAGTGTACTCGTAACCTAACGAGCACCCGCATACTATCTCAAGTACGACGTACCGACGGCTGTGGGACAGACCGTCTCCCGTGCTGGGATGAGAAGCGCATACGCTAGTCTACTCCGGAGTATCGATGCCCTATTTCGGTACTCCCACGACTAGGGACGTGTATAAGGATGTGCTTGTAGATTACCGAGCCCCCACGAGTGTGATCGCCATCACAATGCCGGTAATCAAGCAAAGATCCTAAGGGCTCTACTAATGCGTATAGGTGATATAATAAATAAACACACATGTACACATTAAAGCAGAGACAAACCAAGTAGCATACTACTATATTGAGCAAGATTGTCTGTACAACTGTGAATATCCCAAGCATCCATCAAGTAATATACATACTAGTATGATACAGTAATGGCCTCTAGGGCATATACACTAACACTTTCTCGAACTTTGAGAGAACTAAGATCTTTGGCTTGCTAGACGTTCAACCTTAGAAAGAGTAGAGAGTAACTTTGGGTGTTTTATCTTCAAGGAGATGTTTCTCAACACTTGAGAATCGTTCTCCTTGAACTAGAGGAGGAAGAAGAAGAATAGAGGAGAGAGAATGGTTATGATAGAATGAGATGGTTTTTTTTACAACCATAACATAATAAGTGAATTATCTAATAATAATATTAATCCAAAAATGAAAAAGGTGATGGATGGTTTGATGAGACTATTATCATATCACATTAAATGGTTTTTGCTAGAATCAGAGAGCATCTTTGATTTGTAATGATGATAGTCAATGTTTCAACCATGGTCAACTAGTCAACCTTGGTCAACAAGTCAACAAACCCAACCATGACACAATTTCATTTAATTAATATTATTAATTGATATATCACAAATTCATTAGGGTTTGGAAAAAGACGACTGTCAACTGTGCATACGCACCCGTTCCAAAACCCTAATGAAAAACCTCTTCCTCCGCCTCAATCAACTGTGCATACACCCGCGCATTCGTGTTCCGAGGAACATGAATACTATGAGATAAAACTAACCCCAAAACATATACTAGGATCTGGCTCAAACCAGAGCCCGCTAGTAATATCCTTCCGGACGCCAAACGTGCACAAGTGCGCGGATGAGAACGAACCCTGTCGCAAAACCATGCGACCTCTACTCTGTTTTGCCCAAAGGCGAATAACCCTCTGTGTGGGACTCTAAAGACTCGACACTACGCTGGCAGTGGGTTTAACCACAGACCACAAGCAGCACTAGCTGTACGTAACGGTCCCCAGGTAGATGCCGACAAGAAGACTGACGAGGTAAACCCATCTGAACTCCTACTGAGAATGAATGTGACAATCTCCGTACAGTTCGGTCTGTTCGTCTGATAACATCGCATGGCGGGCCTAGGGGGGCAGAAAACGTTAGTCCCCTAATAGCGGTACAAGTCGTGTCGGAGTGTAGCCCAGAACACCCTGAGATAACACTGGAAACCTACCAGTATATCTCGCTTGCCCTGGCCAGGGACTACTTGTGTAATAGCTCTCCTAGACACAGCGCGATGCCAACCCCCAATACCGGGAGAGACGAATTCTGTCTAACCGTCACTGCCTCCAAGTGCTTCGGGACTGCACCCAACTACTACATGTTTGCACGACTCCTTTGAGCAGTGGTAGGGTAGTAATCAAAGTACAGTGGGAACACACTTGAGGCGAAGTGACAGTGTCAAGTCAGCGGACTAAGCTGTACTCATGTCACCTGGGAACTGATAATTGACGATAGGAATAATACCAACCAACAGTTCCTGACGAGTCATGTCCAGTGTACTCGTAACCTAACGAGTACCCGCATACTATCTCAAGCATGACGTACTAACGGCTGTGGGACAAACCGCCTTCCGCACTAGGATGAGAAGCGCATACGCTAGTCTACTCCGGAGTATCGATGCCCTGTCTCGATAATCCCATGACTAGGGACGTGTGTATAAGGATGTGCTTGTAGATTACCCAGCTCCCACGAGTGTGACTGCCATTATAACGCTGGTAATCAAGCAAGGATCCTAAGGGCTCCACTAATGTGTATGGATGATACAATAAAGAAACACATGTACAAATTAAAGCATAGGCAAACCAAGTAGCATACTACCATTTCGAGCAAGATGGTCTATACAACTGTGAATATCCCAAGCTTCCATCAAGTAATATATATATTAGTATGATACAGTAATGGCCTTTAAGGCATATACACTAACATCATATACATCACTATGCAAAGCAAAACTCCAAAAGCAGTCAAAAGTCAAACCTTGTGTTGTAGCATCTGCCAGTTTTTCTAAAGAGGTCACTCCCGGTGAAAAGATCTCGGCTCTTTCCTCATCGAATAAGGTGCAGGGTATATCATATATACCGCTATGCAAAGCAAAACTGTAGCTACCCTTTTTTTTTAAAATTTGATTCTACAACATCTTTTAGGTTTCTTTTCTTTCATTAATCACATTAATGAATTCCCATCATTTAAGTCACCTAAACATCACAGATAAATACGACATACACTTATGCCATCCACATTCGCCTCGATGTCCCCTCGTGCACCGTTAGGTTAGGTAACTAACGGCAGAGCAGGGCAGGGCTAGCCGGGTGTAAAACTTAAGTAACGCCTATATAATATATCATATATACTATATACAGTATTTATCACAGAACATCAAATGATCACATCACAGATATCGCAGCAGAAGAAATATATGAAACATTGGATATACTAGGACGTCCGTGTTTTATTTTGAGCCTCTATAAAACACGGATTCCACGGTCGTGACGAATAGCCAAACCCACACCCCTAGACCCCTACGAAAGCGTCAAGCAACCCTACCAATTCTAAGGTTAGGAGACCCGGACTTGACTCCTCGAGTTGGTCTCCCACTGGACCCTAGAACCCGGTTACTTGTGCTCCCACCCTTAGGTCTATCCTAGTGCGGAAAATTGAATAATATACAAATGGTGACAACGACCTCATCCCGGAAGTGCCCCAATAAAAGAATATTACATACAATTATATTTTACATGAATGAAAATAAAAACTCTCATCTCACATAAAAAAAACCCCGGCTATTCAGAACGCGATGATCCAATATAACATATCCAGCAACACAGAACATCACATGTCATCAACGTAAGTAAATATGCGCATCCCAATTGTCGTTGACATATAGCAACGAAACCGGCGATATCACATATTACACTTACGGTCACAGAAAAGAAAGTGTAAAACTACAACATTTGGAATCCACAATCTCTTTAGACATCGTAAATCCGAAATATCACATATTTCGCATTTCATGCCTAGCTGTATGAATTCCACATATTTGTCACATTCCAGATAAATAGACAGTATTAAACTTTCCGATCGAATAATCAAATACCCAAGATTTCCATAATAGCTCAACACTTGAGCGGAGTTCAAAAATTCCAGAATACGTCACAGTAGCAACGGTCCAGCCGTAGAAGGGTCAAGCCAACGCCTCACATGTGGCACGCCGTACTGCCCCAAACCCTAAGATTGAAAGGGCAATTCAAGACGGTCACACAATCGAGTTAAGGTTTGTTGTCTTCTAGAGGGTCTATCGCATCACATGCACGTTTTTCCGAAAGATTTAAACCCGGGAAAAATTCAACACTTGAATATTTTTCGTGCCGGGAAAAATTGAGTTAATGATATCCGTTCGAACATTTTAATACTTACTAAATTATCCGGAATAAAAGAACAAAATTAAACTCCCCGATCGAATCGATGATTACAAAATGAACCCCTGAATACTCAACACTTGAGTCAGATTTAAAAATCCCATAAACATCCAACAGAAGAATTAAACATTACTGTGCAAACAGAATAACCTTCTGTCATTGTACTGCCGCGGTTCCGCGGCACAAGCAGGGATTTGCCGCAGAACCGCGGTCGTCCATACATTTCAGGTGATCGTTTTGCATAGTATTGTTTAGAAAACCGTGTTGAATTTTTTATGTATTTTTTAATTCAGAAAAATCACAGATTTGAAAAAATGTACAGAGAGGGTTTCATTTCGACGTTGTCGGGTTCGTTCGAAGTTTTAACTTCGTTAACACATCGCCTAATGCTCTAGCTAGGCTCTGATACCACTGTAGGGTTACTAGGCACACTAACAAGGCTCTACAAGGCATCGACCGTGCCAAAATTAAAATTTTATGTGCCGCACAACCTTAAGCAAGATCGTTAACTAGAGTTTAGGCGAAACTAATGGCAAATAAACAACTTTACACTAAAGGGAACGCGATATACAACCTTTGTAGATCGGTCCTCCACTTCATTTGCTCTTTGTTGAAGTCCCTTCACTGCGATCAAGGTTCTCCCGGGCTCTTGCGTGGCTTCACGACACGAAGGATGCGACCTTGCTTGAAGTCTCCGAGGCCGAAGATGATCTACGTCGAGGGAATTCCGACTCAAGCTCCTACTTCACTAACTTTAAAATTAGTGAAGCAAACACCTTATACTAAAGGGCTAGTCTAGTAGAGGATGGAGAAATAGGAAGTGGGTTCTCTTTAGAATTTTGTTTCTCACAAGGATTCTCACTTTGGATCAAACCCTAGCTTGCTTTTTCTTTTTGTTCAATGAAGAAGATGATGAACAAAAGAAAGTGAAGAGGATAATCATCAAGTGAGAAGGGTAACCATGGTGAGTGAGTATCATATACTAACCCTTGTAGAGCCATAACCATAGCTAATTGATTATGGTTGGGTTAAAAGGAATCTAAGGTAAAGACAAAGCTAGTAGACTTTGTCAAAGCAAAGTAAGCTTCTACAAGCTTCATGCTCATTCCAAAACTCCAATAATTTTGTAATTATCTTAAATAATCATAACCCACCATAATACATAGAATAGTGTATGTCTCATACACACATGAATGTTGTATCATCAACCATGATACAATATGATAACACATTTTAACATATATCATATACATGTTAAAGTAGTGTACATGTGAGAAAAACCCTAAAGTGAACAAGTGTTAACAAATGTAAATTAGTATATCTAATATACAATTATACACTTAATTATTAAATCAACACTTGACTTAATAATCCAGTCGAATCAACACTTGATTCGATAATCCGGTCATATCATATATAACCGACCGATACAAAAAGTCGCGAGAGTATAATACGGTATCACATGTAAGTCCACGTTGCTCACCCCGGTTCTTACGGGGAGGCGGAAACGGCGAAAAACAATAATTTGGCGCGAGGCAACATGGACTCAAAAGCAAGGATCTTGGCTAAACTAGAAACTAGCAAACAAGTAGAGGCTTTAACTACTATGCTGTAGAAAATATACCTCACGGAACCGGTCCTTCGGGTCTTCTCTCCGCTATCCGGCTCGTCCATCCACGCTCCGAGGGTCGATCCGGATCTAGGTCACCTCCGCGGCCTCCTTGAGTCGAAGACGATCCACCCGAGAGTTGTACACCGAGCTCCACCTAAAGCCGAGGCAACTAAGGAAAAGAGATTGCTAATCTAAATGCCTTAGGTTGTGTAGAAGAGAAAGATGGAAGTGTATGTCTATGTGGATTCTTTTTCTCTCAACACATGAGATCAAACGAATTTTCAAGAGGAGGAAGATGAAGGAGAAAACTTAGCAACCATGGAGCTTTTCTTTTTCTTCTCACTTCAAGAGAGAGAATGAGAAGAGAATAATGAAAAAATTAACCCAAAATGAAATGAACCATGGTTGCAATAATACACTAAAATCATCATTACTAATCCTATCATGATAAAGTTGAAGGCACATTGAATTGACCATTTTCATAACTCAAGAATTAAAAAGAAAATAAAGGAAGAGTGTAGATCTCTCTTGAAGGTCAATGGTCAACACAGTCAACGGGTCAACAAAGTCAAGAGAGGTCTAAGTGGTCAAATGGTCAATGCAATTAGCCATCACTAATCTATCACTAAAAGGATTAGCAAACAATGTCTCTGGCTCATAATGGTTTTGACCAAACGAATTGTCAAAACCCTAATGAGTCTGCCACATTACGGTTTTGGCCGAACCAACTGCCAAAACCCTAATGGGGCACCTTCTCCTTTATCGCTCCTCAAAACTGTGCATACACACCCGGATCCGCATTCCGTAGAATGCGAATGCACAGAAGACAAAACAAATCCATCTGTGCAATACTAGGATCTGGCTTAAACCAAAGCCCACTAGTATTGCCTGCCCGAACAGCAAACGCACACAAGTGCACGTAAATGATCGAAGCCCTGCCGTAAAACCATACGACATCTACACGTTTCGCTCAATGCAGGGAAACTCTCTATGTGGGACTCTAAAGACTCGACACTACGCTGGCAGTGGGTTTAACCACAGACTGCAAGCGGCACTAGCTGTACGTAACGGTCCCCAGGTAGATGTCGATAAGAAGGCCGATGAGGTAAACCTATCCAAACTCCTACTGAGCCTGTATGTGACAATCTCCGTACAGTCCGGTCTGTTCGTCTGATACATCGCATGGCGGGCCTAGGGGGTGGTGAACGTCAGTCCCCTAATAGCGGTACAAGTCGTGTCGGAGTGTAGCCCAGAACACCCTGAGATAACACTAGAAACCTACCAGTATATCTCGCTTGCCCTGGCCAGGGACTGCTTATGTAATGGCTCTCCTAGACACAGCGCGATGTCAACTCCCAATACCAGGAGAGACAAATCCTGTCTAACCGTCACTGCCTCCAAGTGCTTCGGGACTGCACCTAACTACTACCTGTTTGCATGACTCCTTTGAGCCGTGGTAGGGTAGTAATCTAAGTACAGTGGGAACACACTCGAGGCGAAGTGACAGTGTCAAGTCAGCGGACTAAGCTGTACTCATGTCACCTGGGAACTGATAACTGACGATAGGTATAATACCAACCAACAGTTCCCGACGAGTCCTGTCCAGTGTACTCGTAACCTAACGAGCACCCGCATACTATCTTAAGTACGACGTACTGACGGTTGTGGGACAGACCGTCTCCCCCATTGGGATGAGAAGCGCATATGCTAGTCTACTCTGGAGTATCGATGCCCTGTCTCGATAATCCTACGACTAGGGACCTGTATAAGGATCTGCTTATGGATTATCCAGCCTCTACGAGTGTGAGCGCCATCACAACGCTGGTAATCAAGCAAAGATCCTAAGGGCTCTACTAATATGTATATAAGCGATATGCTAAAAGAAACACATGCACATATTGAAGTAGAGACAAACCAAGTAGCATACTACCATTTTGAGCAAGACTGTCTATACAACTGTGAATATCCCAAGCTTCCATTAAGTAATATACAAGCTAGTATGATACAGTAATGGCCTCTAAGGCATATACACTGACAATCTCCCACCTGCACTAAGGCCATGTACTGGCGTATCGAAGACCTATCATCTCGATCAGCCGCGCGAACTGAGTCTGGTGTAGGGCCTTCGTGAGTGGATCTACAGTGTTGTTCTCCGTATTTACTCTCTTCACCTCGATCTCCCGGCGATCTACGATCTCCCTGATCAGGTGGTACCGCCTCAAAATGTGCCTGGACTTTTGATGGGACCTGGGTTCCTTCGCTAAAGCTATAGCGTCGTTGTTGTCGCAATACAGCGGTATTGGATCAATAATGGTAGGAACCACCTGAAGCTCCGTGAGGAACTTCTTCATCCAGACAGCTTCCTTTGCGGTATCGCAAGCAGCTATGTACTCCGCTTCCATAGTTGAGTCAGCAACGGTCTCCTGCTTGGAACTCTTCCAGCAAACCGCCCCTCCATTGAGGGTAAAGACATAACCCGACATGGACTTGGAGTCATCCTTGTCACTCTGGAAGCTGGAGTCAGCAAAGGCCTCGAGCTGGAGGTCTTTTCCTCCATACACCAAGAACATCTCCTCAGTCCTTCTCAGGTACTTAAGAATGTTCTTTACCGCTATCCAGTGTTTCTCCCCTGGGTTTGACTGATACCGTCTTACAACGCTCAATGCGTATGCTACATCTGGTCTGGTACATAACATCGCATACATTATAGAGCCTACCGCAGAAGCGTAGGGTATAATAGACATGCGATCCCTCTCCAAATCAGTCTTGGGAGACATCTCTTTGGAGAGGGTGATCCCGTGACAAGCCGGTAAATTACCGCGCTTGGAATCTTCCATACTGAATCTTTTCAGTATGGTGTCAATGTACCTTGACTGTGAAAGTCCTAACATCCTCTTAGATCTATCACGATAGATCTGGATCCCCAGAATGTAGTTGGCATCACCCAGGTCCTTCATGGAGAACCTCTGTGACAAGAATCCTTTGACTGACTGTAGCATAGGAATATCATTTCCTATTAGGAGAATGTCATCCACGTACAAGAAGAGGAATACCACAGTTCTCCCTATAATCTTACTGTAAATGCATGGTTCATCTGGGTTTTTGATAAAGTCGAATTCTTTGACAGTATCATCAAAGCAGATGTTCCAACTCCGCGATGCCTGCTTAAGTCCATAGATGGACTTTAGCAACTTGCACACTCTACCGCTGCTCCCACTCTGAATGAATCCCTCCGGCTGATCCATATAGACGCACTCTTCCAAATTTCCATTTAGGAAAGCCGTCTTTACGTCCATCTGCCAGATTTCATAATCGTGGAAGGCAGCAATGTCAAGAAGGATCCGAATGGATTTAAGCATAGCCACTGGAGAAAAGGTATCGTCATAGTCCAAACCAGGTCTTTGACGAAAACCATTTGCAACAAGTCTAGCTTTATAGGTCTCAACCTGCCCATCTACACCAATCTTCTTTCTGAAGATCCATTTGCACCCTACGGGTTTTACCCCTTCTGGAGCAAAGTCCAAAGTCCAAACTTTGTTGGTGTACATGGACTCCATTTCGGTCCGCATTGCATCCAGCCATTTTATCGAGTCATCGCTCTGAATGGCTTGCCGGAAGCTAGTAGGCTCACCATAATCCATTGTGCAATCCTCTCTATCCCCGTCAATGAGAAAACCGTAGTATCTCTCGGGCGGATGAGACTGCTTACTACTCCTGCGGAGTGGCGCTGGGATGTCCTGCTCTCTTGAAACTTCTGGTTCTTTCAAGCTTTCAGTAACAGCTTGTGGTTCTGGAATTTCTTCCAGTTCTATTGCGCTCCCACTTATCTGATTTTCTAAAAATTCAGTTTCCAAGAAGTGGGCATGCTGAGAAACAAAAACCTTTTGTTCCTCTGCGGAATAGAAAAGATAGCCCCTGGAGTTCTTTGGGTATCCCACAAACTTACACAGTACTGAGCGTGCCTCGAGCTTGTCTGCATGCTGCTTTTTTATAAAAGCTGGACATCCCCATGTCTTAAGGTACTTAAGACAGGGTTTCTTCCCACTCCATATTTGATATGGGGTGGTAGACACAGTCTTGGTTGGAGCCTTTTTCAAGAGATATGCAGCTGTTTCTAGCGCATATCCCTAGAAAGATCGCGGCAACTCTGCCTTACTCATCATGGAACGAACCATATCCAATAGGGTTTGATTCCACCTTTCCGATACACCGTTGTGTTGTGGTGTGTATGGAGGAGTAAGCTGAGAGAGAATTCCATTCTCTTTTAAGTAGCCCAGAAACTCGGCACTCAAGTATTCACCACCTCGATCAGATCTTAGTGTCTTGATACTCTTGCCTGTTTGTTTTTCAACTTCATTCTTGTATTCCTGAAATTTCTCAAAGGCCTCGGATTTGTGCTTCATTAAGAAGACATGCCCATACATAGAGAAATCATCTGTGAAAGTAATGAAGTATGAATAACCACTTCGCGCATGTGTAGACATTGGACCACACACATCACTGTGTATGAGTCCCAAGAGCTCGCTCTCTCTTTCTCCGTGTCCAGTGAACGGAGTCTTTGTCATCTTTCCCATGAGACAAGATTCACAAGTGGCATAAGACTGATACTCGAACGGATTCAAGTATCCCTCTTTATGTAACTTTGTTAACCGTGTCTCATTAATGTGACCCAGTCTACAATGCCACAAGAAAGCCTGATTTGTTTCCGGAGACTTTCTTTTAAGTGTGTTCTGGACACTGAAGATCTGAGCTTGATTCAATACGTATATTCCATTTTGTAATGTACCTAACCCAATCAGAACTTGATTTAGGTGGATGTTGATTACATCGCTTACAAAAGTAAAATCATATCCTTCCTTAGAAATTAAGGATACATATATGATATTACAAGTCGCACCTGGTACATAAAAACAGTTACGCAGAATCAATATCTGTCCAGTTGTCAGTCCTAGATGATATTCCCCTACGGATTCAGCATACATGCTCATTCCGTTAGCAACCCTGAGAGTCATATCACCTTTCTTGATAACCCTACGGTTTCTCAGAGCCTGTAACGAATTACAGATATGAGATCCTGATCCGGTATCCAATACCCAGGAAGTAAGGTTAGCTGACATACAGTTCTCTATTACAAACACACCCGAAGCCGAAGCCACAACATGCTTCGAATTCTGGCTACTTGCTTTGCAAGCCCTGCAATCTTTCTGCCCATGTTCATTCCCATAACAATAGGAACATCCCTCTTTTTCTACATCCATTCCCGAAACTTCCGCCCTTCCCTTTCTTTCTACTTCCCTGGTATCCTTCAGGGTAGTAGGTAGAGACTGTTGAACTAAGTCAGCATCTGACCCGTTCTTCAACGTGGTCTTCAGGTCCTAGAGCTCAAAAGAGCTGGTCTCTGTAAGGACATTGCCCTGACCCGATAGCCAACCTCGCTGGAAGCAATTCGTTCGAGATCTCATATCTTACGATACAAGATTGCTCTCCATATAAATCTTTGTTATGGAGGAAGATAGAAACTGAGTCCATCTTCTCGTGCTGCCTCTGGTATGTACCATCAACTGAGGCTAACACGAGGCACTTGGCTTTTACATAGTCTTCTTCCGATGTCCTACGGATATCAATATCCGTGACTGGGGAAACTGGACCTGAGACGGCAGGGGTTGGATTAGTCAAGAGGTATCCCAGCTTGTTATGGGCAATAGACATCTGGACAGACCTTTGCCAGTCATAACAGTCAGATTCAGTCATTTTATTATCTAGATGTAACCTAGGTGCGGTCACTGGGTCGCTGCAATTAAGAGAGAGAGAAGAAAACACTTAGCATGATGCTCTTGCAAGTTTAGATTGGTTTTTAATTTTTCTAAACAGGATGGCTCCTACTGTCTCTCGAATCCCTCCTCAAACCATAAAGGAAGAATTAGTCGGGATCAATCTCACCGTACAATACTTGTTTAACCGTTTAGCCAGGCTGGTGTCGGTACTTAGAGGGAGGTTTTCCAACGCTTTCGCGAAGTTCCTTAATTAAGTAACCTCTTTTCCCTGTGGGCGTAGCCCCGCTAACACCTTTCTAGACACCTACTAGGTTTATAGCATTGATCGTTAAGTGAGAAAGTTCCCGAGGAGTAGCATATACTCACAGTAGGATCGGGATCCAAATATCATCGCGTGACAAAACTGAAGGAATCCTACCCGAATCATCACACTCCAAATGGTATGCAGCGCTAGCAAGTTTCAGTACTTTTGAAACTCCTGATGTGGATTTTTGCCCCATGCTCTTATGACCTTGACGAAGGTCAACAAATCATAAGTCACATGTCAAGTTCTACCCGTCATTATCGAGGTTAATTTGAACCCACCCGTACATACCCTTGACGAAGGTCAACAAGGTAATACGACTGTCCCAAACCAACGCATCTATCTATGGTACATATGAACACCCAACAGCTACCAATCACTATGCCTTGACGAAGGTCAACAAACATAGCTTGAATACTATTGAATATTCATACGAAATGACGGAGGGCTACGAATGGTTTTGGCGAAACCGTGAACGTAGTGAACTTGATATAATTGATGGAACGAGATAGCTTTCAAAAGGAGTGGTTTAAGGTCCGCGTTTAAAATGCTGGTTTTTGAAAAGAACCGAGTGGTTTTCAAAGTGTTCCAACGACTTTTACTTGGTTTTTTTTCTTGCATTAATTACAATGCGTCCCATCATTTAATCCTACCATTGCAGAAAACAACCAAAATATGGTGTACGCTTATGCCATCCGCATTTGCCACGGGGCCCCGTCATCACCCGTTAGGTTACTTAACTAACGACAGAGCGGGGGCTGGACTAGCGCGGATGCAAAACATAAGCAACACCTAAATAGATATCATATATAGATATATAGCAATGATAGGCATTACAGATCACAGATGAACACTTTGGATATACTAGGAATCCGCGATTCGTTCGAGCCTGCAACGAAAAGCGGATTACACGGTCGCGATGAATAGCCAAACCCCACCTTAGACCCCTACGGGTGCGGCAAACTACCCGCCAAGTACCCGAAGCGAAGCAATCTCCCTCAACACCGTGAGTCGGCCACTCGGCACTTCGAGATACCCGGTAGTTTGTGCACCCCACCTTGGGTCTATCCTAGGAGCAAAAACAGTAAAAAGAAATTATACAATGACGGCTACAACCCCGACCCGGTTGTGCGGCCAAATAAATAATATTACATCAATTTACAAATTTTACAATGAATGAAAGAAAAAAGAAACTCTCATCTCACACCCATTCCCGGCTATTCATCCGCGACAATCCAACGAGTTCATATACACAAACCAACAACATTATAGATCACAGATATGTATAACCCCCACTAATCGACGTATAGCGATTAGCGGACTTTCAATACATATATCACATGACAGAAAATATTCATTAGCCAAAGAGTACGGAATATCGATCAAAATACGGATTTGTAAGCACCCCAAAAGTCATTTTATTCTCTGTAAAATCTAGGTAGAAACAACATGTATTAAAAATCCCAAAACTACCAAATAAGAACGCTACAGCAAACCGGAGTCGCGGCCGAGTCAACTCGGCCGCGGATCCGCGGCCAAACCCATGGTTTGGCCGCGTTTCCGCAGTGAGTTGACCGAGTCAGAAGGCTCCGTTTTGCTGTGTGTTCTATAAAAACCCTGAGACGAATTTTCATGTATGTTAAATTATTTTTACAGCAGTATCAAAATTCGACAGAAACATGGTTTTTCCCGGACTCGTTTTGTGATTTTTTCCGATCGATATTCTTAACACTTTGCTAACTTGCTAGTTTATGTTTAGCTAGGCTCTGATACCACTCTAAGTCCACGTTGCTCACCCCGGTTCTTACGGGAAGGCGGAAATGGCGAAAAACAATAATTTGGCGCGAGGCAACATGGACTCAAAAGCAAGGATCTTGGCTAAATTAGAAACTAGCAAACAAGTAGAGGCTTTAACTACTATGCTGTAGAAAATATACCTTACGGAACCGGTCCTTCGGGTCTTCTCTCCGCTGTCCGGCTCGTCCATCCACGCTCCGAGGGTCGATCAGGATCTAGGTCACCTTCGCGGCCTCCTTTAGTCGAAGACGATCCACCCGAGATTTGTACACCGAGCTCCACCTCAAGCCGAGGCAACTAGGACAAAGAGATTGCTAATCTAAATGCCTTAGGTTGTGTAGAAGAGAAAGATGGAAGTGTATGTCTATGTGGATTCTTTTTCTCTCAACATATGAGATCAAAAGAATTTTCAAGAGGAGGAAGATGAAGGAGAAAACATAGCAACCATGGAGCTTTTCTTTTTCTTCTCACTTCAAGAGAGATAATGAGAAGAGAATAATGAAAAGATTAACCCAAAATGAAATGAACCATGGTTGCAATAATACACTAAAATCATCATTACTAATCCTATCATGATAAAGTTGATGGCACGTTGAATTGACCATTTTCATAACTCAAGAATTAAAAAGAAAATCAAGGAAGAGTGTAGATCTCTCTTGAAGGTCAATGGTCAACACGGTCAACGGGTCAACAAAGTCAAGAGAGGTCTAAGTGGTCAAATGGTCAATGCAATTAGCCATCACTAATCTATCACTAAAAGGATTAGTAAACAATGTCTCCGGCTCATAATGGTTTTGACCAAACGAATTGTCAAAACCCTAATGAGTCTGCCACATTACGGTTTTCGCCGAACCAACTGCCAAAACCCTAATGGCGAACCTTCTCCTTTATCGCTCCTCAAAACTGTGGATACACACCCGCATCCGCATTCCGTAGAATGCGAATGCACAGAAGACAAAACAAATCCATCTGTGCAATACTAGGATCTGGCTTAAACCAAAGCTGTAACATTTCAAAAAGATAAAATATTAATTTTGGGAATTTTTATAATTTAATATTATTTTATTGAATATTTTAATATTTTGGTATAATTAAATACAAATAAATGGGAAAAATTTTGGAGAAATTATGGAAAATTCGAAAATAGGGTATTCTATAGGGTTAGGACATTTTAAAGTTTTTGTGTTTTGTTTGACACTAATCTAGTGCTAATCGCGATTAAAAATCGCTAATCGGTTTTTAGCAATTTTGTGCAAAACATGCACATATCTTTTTCTCTACACTTGTGCATTTCTACCATGGCTTTTCTTTTGGGTTTACTACTCAAGTGAGAAGGGATTTAGTGAAGAAAATAAGAAAAAAGAAAAGATAATTGGTATGGTGAGAGAGAGAGAGAGTAGGTGAGGACTTCTTTGACTTGGCTCCTTCTCTTTTTTCACCACCATTTCCTCTCTCCCTCTTCATGGTTGCTGGTGCTACCCTAGCTCCTCATTCCCTCCCTCTTCAACTCCTCAAATCACCATGAAAACAAACTCAAAACCCTATCTTCATTTCACTAAAAAGGTGCACGAGCTCAAGATCTATACTTGGAGCTAAAGAAGCAAGGATTTTGGCCACTAGGGGCAACTCAAGAAAATTCTTGAGTTTCCAAATGAGGTATTTACTGAACCCTTAGCTTAGTTTTAGCATTACTTTCACCCCCATGTTGTGATATAACCGATATTGTTCGATATTGTGGATTTGAGGATAACCAAGTTAGGGTTTGAGGGAAACTTGTGTTGTATTGTGAAATTGAGCTCAATTGAGGTTATATAAACACCCTAGTGCATGAATGGAGACCCTAACCTGAATCTTAAACCCGGAATGTGGATTTAGAAACCGATATCGGGGAATTTGTGAAATCTGTGAAGGGTATATTGAATATGCTATCACCCGAGACATCCTAAATTAAAATTGATTGGACAGTGACATGTGCAGGCACCCAGGAAGCTACCACCAGAACCCTGGCCCCTACCTCCTATACCCGGTCGCAGATTTATCCATTCTGGCCGCAATTTGCGGCCAGACCAAGATGGATTTGGCTCGTTTTGGTTTTGGTGTTCCCTTATTGTAGATTAGGCCTCTGGTATATATAGATTTGTCTAATTTGACCTAGGGTGAAATCTGGAACATGTTTCCTAAGTTGCTGTTTTGGATTAGTGTTTCCGTATTCCGTATTCTTAAGTCTGAATTTGGGTCTTGTGTTTTACCTCGACTATTTGGCGTTTATACGACGATATAGAGGATTTATTGATGGTTTTGAAGGAGTGCCCGCGGGTTCTAACCTATAGGTCCCTTATCGTATCGTTTTGGGTTTCGTTTGCCGTTTTAGCTTTGATTTGGTTTTAATGCGCATATACGATAATTTGATATGTACGTACCCATGAAGACTTCGGGACAACAAGCAAGCGCGTGGCGACGTCCACAAATGAAGACGCAAGGTGAGTAGATTATATCTACTGGGGGAAGTCGGGTGGATGGCGTATAGCACCCCCGCAGTCCGTAGTTGTTATATTATATATGATAGTTAGGTGTATTATGGATAGTGTAGGGTTAGAAGTGACTAATGTAGTTCATAGTCGCGAACCCTAGAATAGAATTACACCTACACGCACACCCTTGCATATTCCTTATACTTGCACTGTGTTGATGATATTGGATGACATTGGAGATGAGTCGATGATGTTGGGCCTTGTGCCGCGAGATCGGTGATTTGATGTGATTCGTATTTGGGATGCGATACGTGATCTCTAGCGGGCCTTGGGACGTGTGCTTGCACACGCAGTATATTGATGGTATCAGTTGTACTAGACTTAGATCAGTACCCCAGATTATGTGAAATGATGATAGTGATACCTGAGATGTGATGAGATAGTGTGATATTGACCCGTACCCAGCTATTGGGATGCCGTACGATGATTTACCGTACGAGCCTATATTGATGATAGATCCGCGCTCATGACTCGAAGATATCTTACGATATACTGTATCGTACGCGATATTATTGAGGCGGGATCACCGACTAGTATATATATATCGACTCAGATTTAGATGGTTTCCATACCCCTCCTGATTGACTTGATACTTAGATCTGTAGTTTGCATAGTAGATTCTTCACTGTGGTGTTGATTATTTCATCTCCGCATATTCAAGCTATTCGCATTACTTGCATATGGTTATTTCTATATTATTATCATGCTGTTAGGACACCAGCACAATTATCGATGATGCGTATGTTCCACGTATACTATTTGCCGGCTCACACACTTCATCATCGATAATTGCCATGTCACTACACTGCAGTACTGTTGGATCAGGACATGACATTATATGCGCATACTATTATTCCATGTTGTAGGATATATTGTTACTTGCATTTCACTTATATTGTCACAAGCATCTTGCTTTCTGATTTACGCATTGAGATATGTTGTTTCTATGATATTTCTGGTTTTGAGAGAGGGCTGACCCGGACTGACAGATGCCCGAAATATTAGGAGAGGGCTTACCCGGACCCGGACTGACGAATGCCCGATATATTGAGAGTGGGCTGACCCGGACTGACGGATGCCCGATATTTTGAGAGAGGGCTGACCCGGACTGACGGATGCCCGATATTTTGAGAGAGGGCTGACCCGGACTGACGGATGCCCGATATATTGAGAGAGTGGGCTGACCCGGACTGACGGATGCCCGGTATGTGAGGATTTACGTGCCGATGCTAGGCACAGGTTTACATGATGTTTTCGAGTGTCGATGCTAGGCACTCAGGTTCCATGCTTTTGGTTATATCCTCATATTTTCCATGCATATGCTTTATGACATTTACATGCATGATGCTTATTGTCATTGGGTGACGGGTGGACTGGTTCCACGTTTTTACAGACTTGATCACCTACAGACTGGATTTACATTGATCATACTTCATTTGTATATATAACAGGGTATGAGGGCGCTGTTCTATATACCCTTACACCAATATTAGTCGTATGGGACGCTAATATATGTGTATTGATATCCTTTTGATACTTCATCATATTTACTTCATGCAGACATACCTTATACTAATGACATGTTATTACCTGAGTACTTGGCACTACATACATGTTTAGATGTTATATTGCCACCTTATCATGCTTCAGACGTACTCTTGTGGTTTATATTTCTGATTGTTGACCTAGGTTTATGTCTTGCATTCGGTTTCTACTTGTAGATATTTCTATTCACGAGTTGGCAACTCGCCCCCGTTGTGCCATAGTTCTTGCAGGTTTTGCCGTACAGGTTCCGTAGCGGCATTTCTGGCACACTGCTTCTTTAAGGGTGACATGCTTCGGTAGGTGGGTTCTTTTGCATCAAGAACCACCATTGTACTCGTATTATTCTTGTATCTAGAAATTCCATCAACCAAACTTGTATATTGTTTCAGACTTAGACATTTGTGTTGTATTATTTGGCCTTAGAGTCGCGCTTGGTAGTATTGCGGTTTTTCATGCTTACTGAGTTTCTTTTGGATTTGATCCTCGCCATTCGGCGTTGTTTATTATATTGCATGTGTGATTGTGACCGTCAATTGACGAAGAGCTAGCTCCCGCTTAGGGATGCCTTTTTTTCGTTGTATATATTGTTATTCTTATTGTACCCCATTCGGGGCCAGTTTTTATAAAAGAAACTCTGCCGAAATTTTTAGAAAAGACTTTACTGTTTTTAAAAATGCACATTCGGCTTAGTTATTTAAAAACATTCACTTCTTTAAACCAGTTTCCTTATTTACTCTTAAAATGGTTTTAGATTTCTGGGCTTTTGGCTTACTTGGATCAGATGGGGTCCTATAGACTTCATATGGTTCAAGGGCCAGTCACGTGCTCTTTCGGGTCGTGACAAAGTTGGTATCAGAGCCAGGTTGACCTTGGTTCGAGTCTAAGTTTGACTATGTGGAGCCTAGGGCGTTTATATATATATACGGAACTTAGGCTTGACCTTACGGAACTTGGACTTAGTCGAGGGGGTATTAGACCCGAACTTTCGTCGTATAGGATGACCCTTGGTTGATGGAATAGGTGACTAAAGTAGAGTGACGTACAGTGGGTATGTTCCGCGGCATACTTACGACACGCCACTCCGCTTAAGGAATCTTAGGATGTACATATTTTCGAGATCAGTGATTCTCTTCATTTCCATGATTATACATCCATTTGAGATCCCCGATTCTATTAGTTCATGATCATACCTTTATTGATGCTATTCTTTCTTATGATCGTGTATTCGCTCTGGATCTGTTGTTCTCTTTCTTGCCATTGATCTGCTCTCTTCGATACTCGATTGAGGTTCCTGTCGCCATGTTTGAGCGCAATTTGGGCTGCTGCTAGGGTTACGGTCAGGGCGAGCTCGTCTGGTACGAGGGCCGACCATTGTGTTTTCTGGTGACATGGGAACGTCTCGAGTTAGTATTGATGATTGTGACCTCTAGTGGAGGCGAGTGCTTGTTTTTGCACTGGATGATCAGGCCATTGTTAGAGTTGCCAGTTGAGAGAGGACTGTTGATGTACTGCATACCTCAGAGATTATGATGTCGCCTACTGTGCAGACAGATGGACCAGCTGTTGCTGAGATTGACAAGATGTTGCTTCCGGAGCTTACGAGCTGAGATTGCCGGAGCTTCCAGGCAGATATGAGATAGATGATAGCTAGTCTACCAGATTTGAGAGACGAAGGTGATTCGTCCGATTTTTGCGCCGGAGCGGGCCCAGTTGAGTTGAAGATTTCCAGTGTGGAGGGTCTTACTCAGATCTAGAGCAGACCGACTCAGAGATGACCGCCAATGTGTCGCCTTTCCTGGAGGATTGAGGCGCTGTTCGGTGTACACGCGAATGAGCAAGTTGCTGCTGCAAATGACGAGATATCGCCCAGATGGTTGGAGCTACTGCAGCATGAGCATATACTTAGAGAGATGATAGTGAGTCGCTAGTCACCTGAGGATGAATGACTAGGACATATGGTCCATTCGTTTACCGATGCGAGGTCATCAGATAGATTGTTTCCAGCTAGAGACGACTTCACGCAGGTTCGTGGAGAGTCGATAGAGACGATCGGATGTCAGGAGCCCATTTTCCAAGTTTAAAGTATACGGAAAGACAAGCAGGTGATTTTATGGACCCTCTAGAAGAATGAAACCCTAACTCGACTTAATGACCGTGTGAAAGCCTTTGAACCTTAGGGTTTGCGGCAGTTCCGCGGTGCCATTAGTGAGGCTTGGGTTTGCCCTTCTACGGCTGGACCACCGATGCTGTGGCATGTACTCGATACTATTAAACTGTACTCAAGATGTTGATCTCTTGGGGGATTATAAGGCTCTGACAAGTCGATCGAATGATTCGACATCATTCGGATATCATGTGATGGGATGCATTGCTTGAGAGACTCCAGATACAAGTATAGCCGTTAGAGCACAGTCCATGCAGCCACGATGAGATGAGTCCAAATCAGTCGACATTGAAGCAGAGTGAATAAAAGAGTTCGCAAGAGATTTCGACGAGATGACGTCCCACTCTGCTGACATCAGAGATGTGATACGCACCTAGAGGCGTTGTATATAGATATATCTTCCAGAAAGAAGCACGATAAGTATGCAGCCATTCCGGAATAAGAATCAGCTTCAGCAATGGATGATGACTTCTGGGCAATTCGGCAGGAATGAGATTTTAGAGAGAAACCTCGACAGGACCTTTCTGGAAAACGATACGAGAAGACCTAGACCCAGGAGTGGTCATATTGCGCACACCCAGCAGGACAGAGTTCGGTATCGTCGACGAGGTAGTTGACCAAGTTCGGATAAAGGAACTTACTCAGATGCGTTGCGAATTGATCAAGGACGGACGAGAATTGAGCATTCCTCCGATGGGTGGGGACGCGTTCCCGAGGACCTGTTCGGCCAGACATCTTCTATAGAATGATGAAGCTACAGAGTACGCGATTTCGAGTTCGTGCGAGACGCTGACGAGCTGTCATTACTTCCCGTCGAGACCAGAGGTCAGATATGCTTACAGAGGTGTTGGGATGCAACTAGTTTTCGAGAAATGTTGTGCTGAGGACACAGATGTTCAATGAGCGAGAAGAGATTATGCAAGAGTACTAGCCTCCGTACAGATCGGCATAGGCATGATTGGAAGAGACCCTGAGCAGGATTCCTTCCAGGACACTGCTGCAATGATATTTGCACCCAGGATCAGATGTGTGACGTACATTCAGAGTGCCAAAGGCCGACGCCAGTGATATGCTGCTTTATGAGTGGTCGTGAGGATCGACCGAGAGATGACCAGAGAAGTGCCAAAACAGAATCGTTCCCGTTAGCACACCTGACAGGGCTGATGAGCCGATTGATTGTGAGATAGGTAATCCGCAGAGAAGATAAGGACCCAGAGACAGAGGACGCCAGACCATGAGCAAGAGGCAAGTAGATATCTTGTGCTACTAGCATTGGATGCACTGACTCCTTCTCGACCTTGAAGGAGGAACTACTGACGACGGTACTTATGATTTGTGATTTTGTGATTCGATTATCACGTATCCGTCATTTTGGATTTCGGTATTTTGGGCGTTCTGTTTGCATGATTTAGTTTTGATGACTGAGTTTCATGATATTTGTTTCATGCACCCACTGGATGTTTATATTTTGCGCATAGTTATTACATTTGAGCTATTGATTGTGATTTCACACCTATCTTATGCAGTGATTTGATTTACACTTCCAGCATAGTCTTCATGCACCTTTAGTGTATTGATATACGATTCTGGTGCACGCCAGATGCACTGGATCGGGATTCTTCGTGCATGTCACATGCACCTGATTTTTGCTGTCAGGCACACACGTTGCCTATGACAGATGTTTTGTGCACACCAGTGGCACCTAGATGTTGTTTTGTACACCTGTTTGACACATATGGATTTTGATTCCGTGCGCACCAGACGCACCGGATGTTCTTATTTACATTTTTGGGGATTGATTTCCTATAGAGCAGTACATTTTTATGATATTCGCTACGGATTGATGTTTTCGGAACCCCGGCAAATTGGATATTACTGAAATGTTTTGGTATTTGGGGGTTTAAATTTAAATTCGGGGACAGAATTTATTTAAGGGGGTAGATTGTAACATTTCAAAAAGATAAAATATTAATTTTGGGAATTTTTATAATTTAATATTATTTTATTGAATATTTTAATATTTTGGTATTATTAAATACAAATAAATGGGAAAATTTTTGGAGAAATTATGGAAAATTCTAAAATAGGGTATTCTATGGGGTTAGGACATTTTAAAGTTTTTGTGTTTAGTTTGACACTAATTTAGTGCTAATCGCGATTAAAAATCGCTAATCGGTTTTTAGCAATTTTATGCAAAACATGAACATATCTTTTTCTCTACACTTGTGCATTTCTACCATGCCTTTTCTTTTGGGTTTTCTATTCAAGTGAGAAGGGATTTAGTGAAGAAAATAAGAAAAAAGAAAAGATAATATGTATGGTGAGAGAGAAAGAGTAGGTGAAGACTTCTTTGACTTGGCTCCTTCTCTTTTTTCACCAACATTTCCTCTCTCCCACTTCATGGTTGCTGGTGCTGCCCTAGCTCATCATTCCCTCCCTCTTCAACTCCTCAAATCACCATGAAAACAAACTCAAAACCCTATCTTCATTTCACTAAAAAGGTGCACGAGCTCAAGATCTACACTTGGAGCTAAAGAAGCAAGGATTTTGGCCACTAGGGGCAACTCAAGAAAATTCTTGAGTTGCCAAATGAGGTATTTACTGAACCCTTAGCTTAGTTTTAGCATTACTTTCACCCCCATGTTGTGATAATATTGTGGATTTGAGGATAACCAAGTTAGGGTTTGAGGGAAACTTGTGTTGTGTTGTGAAATTGAGCTCAGTTAAGATTATATAAACACCCTAGTGCATGAATGGAGACCCTAACCTGAATCTTAAACCCGGAATATGGATTTAGAAACCGATATCGGGAAATTTGTGAAATCTGTGAAGGGTATATTGAATCTGCTATCACCCGAGACATCCTAAATTAAAATTGATTGGACAGTGACATGTGCATGCACCTAGGAAGCTACCACCAGAACCCTAGCCCCTACCTCCTATACCCGGCCGCAAATTTATCCATTATGGCCATAATTTGCGGCCAGACCATGATGGATTTGGCTCGTTTTGGTTTTGGTGTTCCCTTATCTGTAGATTAGGCCCCTGGTATATATAGATTTGTCTAATTTGACCTAGGGTGAAATCTGGAACATGTTTCCTAAGTTGCTGTTTTGGATTCGTGTTTCCGTATTCCGTATTCTTAAGTCTGAATTTGGGTCTTGTGTTTTACCTCGACTATTTGGCATTTATACGACGATATAGAGGATTTATTGATGATTTTGAAGGAGTGCCCGTGGGTTCTAACTTATAAGTCCCTTATCGCATCGTTTTGGGTTTCGTTTGCCGTTTTAGCTTTGATTTGGTTTTAATGCGCATATACGATAATTTGATATGTAGGTACACATGAAGACTTCGGGACAACAAGCAAGCGCGTGGCGATGTCCACAAATGAAGACGCAAGGTGAGTAGATTATATCTACTGGGGGAAGTCGGGTGGATGGCGTATAGCACCCCCGCAGTCCGTAGTTGTTATATTATATATGATAGTTAGGTGTATTATGGAGAGTGTAGGGTTAGAAGTGACTAGTGTAGTTCATAGTCGCGAACCCTAGAATAGAATTACACCTACACGCACACCCTTGCATATTCCTTATACTTGCACTGTGTTGATGATATTGGATGACATTGGAGATGAGTCGATGATGTTGGGCCTTGTGCCGCGAGATCGGTGATTTGATGTGATTCGTATTTGGGATGCGATACGTGATCTCTATCGGGCCTTGGGACGTGTGCTTGCACACGCAGTATATTGATGGTATCAGTTGTACTAGACTTAGATCAGTACCCCAGATTATGTGATATGATGATAGTGATACCTAAGATGTGATGAGATAGTGTGATATTAACCCGTACCCAGCTATTGGGATGCCGTAAGATGATTTACCGTATGAGCCTATATTGATGATAGATCCGCGCTCATGACTCGAGGATGTCTTACGATATACTGTATCGTACGCGATATTATTGAGGTGGGATCACCGACTAGTATATATATATATCGACTCAGATTTAGGTGGTTTCCATACCCCTCCTGATTGACTTGATACTTAGATCTGTAGTTTGCATAGTAGATTCTTCACTGTGGTGTTGATTATTTGATCTCCGCATATTCATGCTATTCGCATTACTTGCATATGGTTATTGCTATATTATTATCATGTTGTTAGGACACCAGCACAATTATCGATGATGCGTATGTTCCACGTACACTATTTGCCGGCTCACACACTTCATCATCGATAATTGCCATGTCAGTACACTGCAGTACTGTTGCATCAGGACATGACCTTATATGTGCATACTATTATTCCATACTGCAGGATATATTGTTACTTGCATTTCACTTATATTGTCACATGCATCTTGCTTTCTGATTTGCGCATTGAGATATGTTGTTTCGATGATATTTCTGGTTTTGAGAGAGGGCTGACCCGGACTGACGGATGCCCGATATATTGAGAGAGAGCTGACCCGGACTGACGGATACCCGATATATTGAGAGAGGGCTGACCCGGACTGACGGATGCCCGATATTTTGAGACAGGGCTGACCCGGACTGACGGATGCCCGATATATTGAGAGAGGGCTGACCCGGACTGACGGATGCCCGATATATTGAGAGAGTGGGCTGACCCGGACTGACGGATGCCCGGTATGTGAGGATTTATGTGCCGATGCTAGGCACAGGTTTACATGATGTTTTCGAGTGTCGATGCTAGGCACTCAGGTTCCATGCTTTTGGTTATATCCTCATATTTTCCATGCATATGCTTTATGACATTTACATGCATGATGCTTATTGTCATTAGGTGACGGGTGGACGGGTTCCACATTTTTACAGACTTGATCACCTACAGACTGGATTTACATTGATCATACTTCATTTGTATATATAACAGGGTATGAGGGCGCTGTTATATATACCCTGACACCAATATTAGTGGCATGGGACGCTAATATATGTGTATTGATATCCTTTTGATACTTTATCATATTTACTTCATGCAGACATACCTTATACTGATGACATGTTATTACCTGAGTACTTGGCACTACATACATGTTTAGATGTTATATTGCCACCTTATCATGCTTCAGACGTACTCTTGTGGTTTATATTACTGATTGTTGACCTAGGTTTATGTCTTGCATTCAGTTTCTGCTTGTAGATATTTCTATTCACGAGTTGGGAACTCACCCCCGTTGTGCCATAGTTCTTGCAGGTTTTGCCGTACAGGTTCCGTAGCGGCATTTCTGGCACACTGCTTCTTTAAGGGTGACATGCTTCGGTAGGTGGGTTCTTTTGCATCAAGAACCACCATTGTACTCGTATTATTCTTGTATCTAGAAATTCCATCAACCAAACTTGTATATTGTTTCAGACTTAGACATTTGTGATGTATTATTTGGCCTTAGAGTCGCGCTTGGTAGTATTGCGGATTTTCATGCTTACTGAGTTTCTTTTGGATTTGATCCTCGCCATTCGGCGTTGTTTATTATATTGCATGTGTGGTTGTGACCGTCAATGGACGAAGAGCTAGCTCCCGCTTGGGGATGCCCTTTTTTTTCGTTGCATATATTGTTATTCTTGTTGTACCCCATTCGGGGCCAGTTTTTACAAAAGAAACTCTGCCGAAATTTTTAGAAAAGACTTTACTGTTTTTAAAAATGCACATTCGACTTAGTTATTTAAAACCTTTACTTCTTTAAACCAGTTTCCTTATTTACTCTTAAAATGGTCTTAGATTTCTGGGCTTTTGACTTACTTGGATCAGATGGGGTCCTATAGACTTCATATGGTTCAAGGGCCAGTCACGTGCTCTTTCGGGTCGTGACAAAAGCCCACTAGTATTGCCTGCCCGAACAGCAAACGCACACAAGTGCACGTAAGTGATCGAAGCCCTGCCGTAAAACCATACGGCCTCTACACGTTTCGCTCAATGCAGGGAAACTCTCTGTGTGGGACTCTAAAGACTCTACACTACGCTGGTAGTGGGTTTAACCACAGACTGCAAGCGGCACTAGCTGTACGTAACGGTCTCCAGGTAAATGTCGATAAGAAGGCCGATGAGGTAAACCCATCCGAACTCCTACTGAGCCTGTATGTGACAATCTTCGTGCAGTCCGGTCTGTTCGTCTGATACATCGCATGGCGGGCCTAGGGGGGCGGTGAACGTCAGTCTCCTAATAGCGGTACAAGTCATGTCGGAGTGTAACCCAGAACACCCTGAGATAACACTGAAAACCTACTAGTATATCTCGCTTGCCCTGGCCAGGGACTGCTTGTGTAATGGCTCTCCTAGACACAGTGCGATGTCAACTCCCAATACCGGGAGAGACGAATCATGTCTAACCGTCACTGACTCCAAGTGCTTCAGGACTGCACCCAACTACTACCTGTTTGCACGAATCCTTTGAGCCGTGGTAGGGTAGTAATCTAAGTACAGTGGGAACACACTCGAGGCGAAGTGACAGTGTCAAGTCAGCGGACTAAGCTGTACTCATGTCACCTTGGAACTGATAACTGACGATAGGTATAATACCAACCAACAGTTCCCGACGAGACCTGTCTAGTGTACTCATAACCTAACGAGCACCTGCATACTATCTCAAGTACGACGTACTGACGGTTGTGGGACAGACCGTCTCCCCCGCTGGGATGAGAAGCGCATACGCTAGTCTACTCCGGAGTATCGATGCCCTATCTCGATAGTCCTACGACTAGGGACCTGTATAAGGATGTGCTTATGGATTACCCAGCCCCCACGAGTGTGGGCGCCATCACAACGCTGGTAATCAAGTAAAGATCCTAAGGGCTCTACTAATATGTATATAAGCGATATGCTAAAAGAAACACATGCACATATTGAAGTAGAGACAAACTAAGTAGCATACTACCATTTTGAGCAAGACTGTCTATACAACTTTGAATATCCCAAGCTTCCATTAAGTAATATACAAGCTATTATGATACTGTAATGGCCTCTAGGTCATATACACTAACATCACATACACGCATTATTCTCAGTCTAGCACATATCACATATGTGCTCCTATTTCGTTTCGCATGAGCCAGTAAAACCTCTATGTAGGACTCTAAAGACTCGTCAATACGCCGGCAGTAGGTGATGATCACATCACGCACCCACAAGCCGTCAGCGGTACTAGCTGGACGTAACGGCTACCCGGGTACTGAGCGATCAGAAGATCAGCAAGTAAGCCCGCTCCAACTCCTGTGAAAGCCTGCCGGCAACACTTCCCGTATAGTCCGGTCTCCTCGTCTGATATGTCACATATCAAGTCTAGGGGTGGTTAACGTCAAACCCCAATAACCGATAAGTCGTACCGATGTGAGGCTCATAACGGGTCGAGAAACTACTGGTAACACTTACCAGTAAATCTCTGAATCAGCCCTGGCCAGGGACTTCCCTGTTACGGCCAATCGAGCACAGCGCAACATCAACCCCCAATACCGGGAGAGACGAAACCCCTCCTATCGCTCATTGCCTCCATGTGACTCGGGACTGTACCCAAAAACCACCTTTTCCATGCCCTCATGGACGTGGTAAGGTGGAAATCAAAGCACAGTGGGAATCACATGAGACTCTATGACGATCTCGGGTCTACAGACTAACCTGCATAAGTGTCACCAGAGAACTGCCATCTGACGTGAGGTATAATATCATCTGGGAGTTCTCGGCGAGTCCGTCCAGTGTACCCAGTCTCCACTGAGCACCCGTATACCATCTCTGATGTCAAACACCAATGGATATGGGATCATCCATCGTCCATCTCATGGGTCGAGAAGCGTATACGCTAGTCTACTCTGGTATATCGATGCCCTGTCTCGATACACCCACGACTAGAGACCTTGAAGGATGTACTTATGGACTACTATGTCCCCACTAGTATGATCTGCATCATAGTCCAGGTAGTCAAGTACACATCCTAAGGGCTTTACCAACATGTAACTATAAGACAGTATAAAGAGACAAGTATACACGTTAAAGTAAAGAGCAACCAGATAGCATACTATCATGACGAGCAAGAAAGTCCTCTCTATATATGTCCAAGCATCCAATATAATATACATCATCTGTACAATACTGGCCTCTAGGGCATACATACAACTAACACCAGAATCACCGGAATTTGGCCCCGGGGGTTTGCTACAGGCTGTGTGTCGAGCACAATGAAGTCTACAGGGAAAACAAATTCCTCGACTTTTATCAACACATCCTCTAGTTCACCCCTTGGTTTGGTGATTGAACGGTCTGCCATTTGGAGAGTGCAGTGAGCAGGTTTCAACTCTCCAATCCCTAATTGCTCATATACCGAATATGGAAGTAGGTTAACACTTGCGCCAAGGTCTAAAAGAGCACGATTTATGTTTTTACCCCCAATAGAAATCGATAATGTAGGACATCCTGGGTCCTTTCGTTTCTTTGGTAGCTGGGGAATAAAAGCAGTGCTAATATTATTAGACATAAAGACCTTCTTTGACACTTGAGTCTTCCTCTTCCTAGTGCACAAGTCCTTAAGAATTTTCGCATAAGTGGGGACTTGTTGAATCGCATCTAGGAGAGGGATGTTGATGTTAACCTGTTTGAACATTTCCATAATTTTGTCCATATGAGGACTCGTTCTGTTACCCCTTAACCGATTCGGGTAAGGAGCTTTCGCAATAAGCGCCGGGTCCATCATATGAGAAGGAAGAGGGAGTAGACGAGATCCCAAAAGAGGAGTGGGGACCGTCTGTGGAGAACTAGAAGGGCTATACTGAGGTGTCGAGCCTAGTGCGAAATGGAGAATAGGCTCGCGAGAAAGTGGTGGGGTAGAAGAACAAGGATCAGAAGTAGAAGTGTGTGTGTGAGGAAAGGTCTCAGCCGGGGTGTTAATGATAGGATTTTCAATATCATCAATTCCTTCCCCGACATGATTGTTTAGCACTCTTCCCGATCTCAACGTTGTGATGGCATTTACATTGTAATGCCCAGGATTTGGTAGGGGTTGAGAAGGAAGTTTCCATTTTTCTCTCGCACTCATCTCGGCTTTAAGTCGTGCAATTTTAGCTTCCATCGATCTGATACTCTCAGTTTGGGACGCTGAGTTTTTCTTTATCTCACTGACGGAAGTTCTAACCTCAGCCGAAACCTCTATGAAATTTGACAAGAGTGATTTCATGGTTTGAGTGAATTGAGAGAGTTCGTCAGAACCGGTCAACTGCATAAGATTAGACTGTGCAGGAGTGTTGACCTGGTTGTGGAAATTTTGTGACTAGTAGGGGTGTTGAGTGAGTTGAAGTGGTTTCTGTTGTGGTGAAGAGCCCTTTGAAAATTATTTTGGCTTGGAACCGTGTTTTGAGATTGTTGTTGGTTCCAAGCAAAATTCGGGTGTTTCCTCCAACCTTGATTGTACGTGGAAGAATATGGATCGTTTCTAGGACTTTGAAATGCGGCATTTGTATGCTCGTGAGCTTGAAACTGAGAGTTTAATAAACATTCTTCCATTAAATGAGACGGATCAGAACAGCAGCCACATACAGTTTTGGGGAGCGACATTGGGTTTAGAGAGGCTGCTGAAAATTTGTGTTCCATAGCGTCGAGCTTCTTTTGCATTGCTGCCATCTCAGCTCGAACACCTATGGACACATCAATTTTGTGCACACCACCCCTATTCAATGATTGGGTTCCACTCTCCCACTATAGTGATTTTTCAGCGAACTCTTCAAAAAATTTCTATGCTTCCCCATCATCCTTGGTCATAAAGGTACCTTGACACATGTTTTCAAGGTTCTGTTTAGTGTTTGGGTTAATGCCCTCATAAATGATTCGGCAAAGATCCCATCTCGGGATGCCGTGATGAGGACATTGAACCAATAGATCCTTGAAACGTTTAAAGCATTTTGAAAATGGTTCAGTAGGGAGCTGGGTAAATTGATTCAGTTCGCTACGGATTCGAGCTGTCTTTTGCATTGGGTAAAATTTCTTAAGGAATGCCGCAACGAATTCTTCCCAATTCGTGATCGAGTGTGCAGTAGTGTTATATAGCCACTTCTCGGCTATATCGCACAAAGTAAATGGAAGAAGTCGTAGACGAATAGCATCCACTGAAAGTTGTGACGTACCCATCATTGCGCATACGTTTTCAAATTTGGTAATGAAAACGTAAGCGTCCTCAGTCTCGAGTCCGTAGAATTTGGGTAAAAGGTTGATGTATTGGAGTTTAATTTCAAAATTATCCCCGTTGGCTGGTGGAATGGATAAGCAGGTCGAAAGAGGACCTCGCAGTGGATAGCACCTCTCTTGGAGAGAGATGCGGGGTGGATTCTGCGCACCAACGGATGGCGGTTGATTAGTGTTAAAGAAATTCGATGGAGGTAGATCACTCGATATGGGTATGGTGGTGGGTAAAGAAGAAGTAAATGGAGAAATACCGACTTCGGAGTCGATAAAGGGTACGCGGACTAAACGGGCACTAGAATCCCGTGTCCAGCCTATCTTGTACTAAAAAGGGTTAGTACAAGTGGCAGCGTTGACTTATAATTAGGGGTAATGAATGAATGAATGCGGTGTTTGTTTTGAAAATTGGACGGATTTTTTGAAAATATGATGCAACACAACAAATGCAACGCACAAAACCCTAATTCTATGGGTCGCCTAGGTCAAATCTCTAGACCGCTCCTAACTGCCAGAAGACAAGACGCAGGATAAATCCTCTACTGCCTCTTTGTCTCTCCTATGGCCAGGTAAGTACCAGGTAAGTGGGAGGTTCTCCACTATATAAGTAGTGGGCCTAATTAAGTAACCACTAGCCTTCAACACACTTGCCTTAGACACCACAAGAGAAACGAGGATAAGCAATGAATTACCCATGGCCTTCTTCTGTCCTAAGTGAGAGTGACGGTCCTTAGAGTCATCTCTAGATTTTTTTTAGTTAATTGGGGTAAATGCGGATGCAATTTTGCGGTTTTCGGGGCTTAGGAAAGGTAATGAACTCCCCACCTAATCTGGATTTGGCCATGCCCTTTAATATCCGTATTAGAATGCAAACAACCAAGAAACAAAAAACACGCATAATTTTTAATTTTCTTTTTGCGGCGCTGCGATTTTTGCAAAGAAGCCTGCAGAAATTTGTTATTTGGAGCAGATAGAGGAGAAGATAAGTTAGAGATTTACAGAGAAAATTTTATGCAGCGAAGCCTTTACCAAGGCGCGGAACCGCGGCAATTGGTGGGTTAGGACTGCGGAATCACGGTCGTAGGTAATGATCACTGCACCAAAATTCAGCAGCAAGCTACTGTACACTCCCTCAGCTCTCTGGAAATCTCCAAAAATTATTTCAATTGCACAGCAAGCTCCAGATCTCCTTGCAATAAACCACAACAAATCTTTTAGATTTTGCGCGAATTTTGATCTCAAAATTGTAATGGAATAAATCTTTCAATTCAAATTTCAATATAGAACGAATTAGCGCGCGATCCCCGGCAACGGCGCCATTTGATTGGATTGATTTCCGATTGTGTGTGTAAATCAAATGATCCCCGGCAACGGCGCCATTTGATTGGATTGATTTCCGATTGTGTGTGTAAATCAAATGATCTCCGACAACGGCGCCATTTGATTGGAACGATTTCGGATTGTGTAGTTGGTAGAAAATTGTGTAGAAATCAAAACCAAAAATTATTTGACCGCAATCAACTACGGTGTCGGATGTAGATCGTTAGCGAGTGCGGATCGTCCACAGGGATTGTGCGATTCGTTCGTATCTTGATTTGTTTGAATTGAAAACTTAATAGAAAAGAAACGAAAACATGATTCAAGATTTTTATCAATGAGTTTCAAGTGTCACTATTCTAATCAAGAATCAAGAAAATGATAAATATTGAGAATCGAGTTTCGATAGAATTCCAATCACTTTAGGGTTTCAAGATTTGAAGTTAAGCTCGTAGGAATCGAGTAAATTGTAGATGTGATGAAGATTCAAGATTACGATTTCTTATCTAGTAACAAATTGATGCTAAATCGATGTCGAATTCATCGAGGATCAAGGATCTTGCGAAGAATTAGGGTTCCTCATCCTATCCTTTGTCCTTTCGATTAATAACATTCACTAGATAGCTTCTTGAAAGTCGAATGATCAATTGTCGATCTCTAAATCGTGCGAAAGGAATCAAGAACACATTCGCATCGATCTAGATCATCGATCAATCGATTTTCAAGAATTTACAATTGTTTTAAGACTTGAGGAAACGTTTAACAATTCATCAACATCATCATTTTACAATTGTTTTGATTTCTCCACGAGCGGAGTTTTATTCAAGCATCATCACAAAGTACATATTCAAGAATCGAAATGAATCATAATGCTTGAATTAAAAATAAACAAGTTAAAGAATCTTCACCTTTATTACATCAACAAGTAGTTACAACTATCAAGATTTACAAGAGGTAGGAACTTCGCTCGTCGAATCTTGCATCGCTCGGCTTCTTGAATCTTGGATCGCTTCGATCTCGTGCTCCGTTGAATACCGGCTTTGCTTCTAAAGGATGTTTGAAGACTTGCTTTGCTTGAACTCCATGGATCTTGATTTGGGTATTTCTAGATTGGATTAGGGTTAGGGTTTGGAGGTGGCAAGAATGTGGGTAGATGAAGAACTAAGGTTTCTCAACAATCAACAACTAATGATCAACCCACAAATGATTGATTTACAATATATGAGTCCCCTTCTAGTGAGCCTTGGGTCCTATTTATAGATTTCCAAATCCTTAGGTCTAGGATTTTGAATTTGCAATTCCCTCCAAAAGTTTGTTGTAAGTTAGTTAGGAGCTTAGCTTAGACTTTAAGCTAGGAATGTTTAGCTTAGAAACCATAAGTTTGATGAACTGGCAGAAGCTTCAGAAGTATTCTGGAACTTGCAATGGCTTGAAGAGCTTATGGAAGTGAGGTGGAGATATTACAGCAGAGAAGTGGGGGTGATGTGGACAAGCCGCCGCGGAACCGCGGCTCAAGGCGGCTCCGGCCGCGGTTCCGCGGCCGAGTGGTGGAGCTAGGGCTTCATTCTCCTTCAGCTGCTTTGTTCTGTCTTTGAATATACATTATGATTTGTTGAATCTCTTAATTCTTTTTAGATCATTGCCAGATTCCAAATCCATGAGTTGGCGTCTTTTTAACAGTCTTCGTTTGTAAATTTGACCGATCTTCTGTAATGTCCTGCACAGACTTCGAAACACAAGTTGCAATATATAGGAATGATGCCATGCTATGAAATGCCGTCAATTTCCCTTAGAGTGCCGGTTTTAAAGTCTAACACATGCAATCTGATATTTAACGACTGATTATCTAATATGTGCGATATGAATGCCGAACACTTCTATATGAATTCAAATGATAGGGAAATTGCCGGTTTAAAGATGCAGTATTTTCGACTGATCACCAATCAACTGAGACATTAGCAAATAAGTACATGGAGGTAAGAATCTACTTAAGATTTAAAATCTTTAAATATGTACTATCTCTGATACCCATGAACTCATACATGAAATTGTGAGACTTCATGGAGTACCGGTCTGCATTGTCTCCGATCGTGACACCAGGTTCCGATCACAATTTTGGCAAAGTCTTCAAAAAAGCTTGGTAACAAGTCTGAACTTCAGCACGGCTTATCATTCACAAACAGATGGTCAGTATGAGCGAACTATTCAGATCTTGGAGGATATGCTCAGAGCGTGTATGTTAAACTTCAGAGGATCGTGGGAAGATCACCTACATCTTGCGGAGTTTTCGTACAAGAACAGCTACCAAGCAAGCATAGGAATGACACCTTTTGCAGCGCTATATGGAAGGAAGTGTCGATCTCCATTAAGTTAGGACGACATCGGAGATAGAGAACTTCTTGGACCTGAGATGATAGTAGCAACTGTTGCTGTGGTTCGTACTATCAGAGAAAAGATGCGCATAGCCCAAGATCGACAGAAGCACTGGGTTGATGCAAAGCGACGTCACTTGGAGTTCCATCCAGGAGATCACGTATTCTTAAAGATATCTCCGAACCATGGAGTGAGCCGATTTGGAAGACGCGGTAAGTTAAGTCCAAGATACATTGGACCGTTCGACATACTCGAACGAGTCGGTGAAGTGGCGTGCCTCTTGGCACTTCCACCTTCATTGGAAGGAGTGCATAATGTATTCCACATATCCCAACTCAGAAGGTATTTGAGTGACCCCAGCTACATTCTCGATCATTCTGAGCTCACTGCACAGCCCGACCTATCTTGTGAGCAACTACCTGTAGAGATCCTGGACAGGAAAGTGAAGTCACTTCGGAACAAGGAAGTCAACTTGGTTTGAGTGATGTGGAGAAAAGACACTCCAGGAGAATCGACATGGGAAAGGGAAGATGAGATGCCGTCACGACCCGAAACTGGCACGTGATGGCCCTTAAACTACGCAACGTCTATATGCGTAACGCAATTTAAATAAGCCGAAAACCCAGCAATCTAAACCATCAAAAGTACTAAGAAATAAGAACATTGTTAAAACTTTTGAAATCTCAAACCAAATTTTTTAAAGTCCAACTTTCATTCCTTTAAAATTTTGGCAGCACCTCCTTTGTAAAACAAGCCCCCAAAATGGGTATAACATAATATAAGTAAAAGCATCCCAAACAGGAGCAAAATCCACGCCCGACGGCGGAAAACAACAACCGCAACAGATATACGACGCCGTAGCGAAGAAAAAGACGATATAAATAAAATTTCATAAAAGACCTCCAAGTCACAAAATGAAATACAATATCGTCCTCACACTAACTCTCTAAGTCATACAAGAAAATGGTAGATGGAGAATACAGGATACAAGGAATATACAACAAGCAACATCAGATAACCGCAAAACCTACCTAAGCAAAACTGCACACTATCAGGCGAAGCGGTATCCGCAGCAAAGATGATACGGTGGATGAAAATATCCCTGCCTCTGACTATCCTGAGGAACACCTGCAAGACACTGTGGCACAACGGGGGTGAGTTGCCAACTCGTGAATAGTACATAACATATGCAGGTAATCGCGAGTATGCACGTACAACGTGAATCTAACATAAGCATCTAACAGCAATGAATGGTCATATGTAATGCAGCCGTCATGAAAGGTACACTCGCAGGTATAACTAATACATGAAGAAGTAATATGACAATCTGTATGCAACAATCATGTAAGGTACACTATCAGGTACTACTAATACATGAAGCAGTAATATGACAATCTGTATGCAACAATCATGTAAGGTACACTATCAGGTACTATTAATACATGAAGCAATGCATATAAAATAAAGTATGTAAATGCAACAGTCGTGGAAAGTACTCTATCAGGTACTACTAATACATGAAACAGTGTATAAACAATAAATGTGGAGTATGGAATAAAACATGTCATTTCCACGGAAATCCTAACCTCGTGGAAGGACCAAAATCAAACAAGACAATCCAAATCCCAATTTCCAAAAATCAGCCCCCAAATTGGCTCTCATATCATGTAAGTCTCATATATCCTTAATGTACCATATCAAGTAAATCTCATATATCCTGAATGTCCAACATCAAGTATATCTCATATATCCCGAATGTCCAACATCAAGTATATCTCATATATCCCAAATGTACAACATCAGTATATCCCACATATCCTGTGTGTACAATATCAGTATATCCCACATATCCTGTGTGTACAATATCAGTATATCCCACATATCCTCTGTGTGTGTGTGTGTGTGTATATAAGTATGAGGATATCAACCCCGTATGTCCACTGAGGATACGTAGAAATCATGAAAAACTTCAGTGTCAAACACCGACACTCGAAACATCATGAAACCCGTGTCTAGCATGGACACGTAAATCCTCATAACTCAGGTGCTGTCACCACGATAGGCCCTGACGATATGTCGTACATCACTCCGGTCGGTATCCCCACTATAACCGCCGAGTTCAAATACAATCACCGGTAGGTACTTGCCCGCCTTCCAGGCTCATCGCCTATCATCTGCGATCATCTTTTCGAGGGGAACCATACCGCGCCCCACCATGTACCCTCACACAGCCCACGACGCTCCTCGCATGGGGTATATATATCAGAACCGATAAAACTCATGGTGGCTACTGAAATATCATATCAAGAGAAACCGGGTTTTTCAAATAATGCATAATTTCATGAAACTACCACGGTCCTCGAATCCAGAAAACATCATGAAAAATCCATATCTCAATGCGAAAATCCATCAATATAATATACGCAACATGAAACTGAAATGCAAGCGTATAAAGGAAAAGCCGCTATTTAACTGCAACCAGTTAAAATATAAATCATGCAGTTCATAATTTCTCCAAGTCTATATAATATCAAATAAAGGTGCACATGTAGCTATAACCAGAAATATGGGTAACATGTAGGTATAGCAATGTATATGTATCTACCTATCAGTAATGATATAATATACCCTCCAGGTATAAGTAAGGTATGCATGCAAGGTATACACGTAGCTATGAAATTATGTGTGTATGTACCTATCGCTAATGGTACAATACCCTATAGGTAATACAGGTAACTAGCATGTAAGTATACAGGTATGCTATAAGTCATATGCATAAAGAAATATGAATCAATGTCTCAATGTCCCTAACCAAACAATATCATATCTATAAGGGTGATGTGCGTGACATGGCAATTATTGACGGTGTGTGTGGCATACAAATCAGTGCTCGTGCAACATGAGCCGTCAATAATAGTGCAGTGTCCTAAGGATACTAGTCCAAGCACAACAATAACTAAGCAGTAATGTGTATGCGCAACTCTATATATTCAATAGAATATGCGACAAAACATAACATCTCTAGCCCATACGCATAACACCATGCGGGCAATCCCCTTGTAGATGTTAAATCTACTCACCAACCGTCCTGGCTAAGTAAAGCCAACCACCTGTTTCCCCGCCTGCGAACCTAAAACAACAAAACGATAACACAAGTGTATATTAGCAAACGACCAAAAACACGTACAAACTACGTTTTACCGACACACCAACTCCAAACCTACTCCCAAGTGTTCGTATTGTGGATAACGTACGTAGCGACACGACAAAACCAACCCAAGAGCAAAACCAGCACGAAGTGCATGGACCATGTCGGATAACGTATCGCGCGTAGTCGTATCACTAGAAACTACCTATGTGATCCCAGATTTTTCATACAGAGAAAATTAAACAATCAAACAGAACCAAACACACCGAAACCACAGCAGAGACCTACCCACAAAAACCCAAACCCCAACTCCACCCGACGGCCGATGTCGCCGGAATTCCCTGGAGTGTCGCCGGCCATAGTCCGAGCAGGTGGGTTCGTGCTCCAGGTGAAGGCCTATGGTCTCAGGTACAACACAACTATATTGTTTGGTTTTCTAGAAAAATCTCGGGGTCACAGCAGGTCACAAATATCATAAATTGACACTAAAATACGATATTATGCATAAAACATGACTTTAAACATTCTAAACTGAAACTAAAAGACTACACAGCACAAAAACTATATAAAGAACAGATAGGAATCATTACCTAACCAAAAGAACTCAAAGATCCAAGTTATCCAAGCTCCTAGGCATCCAAGAGACAAAACAAGGTAAAAGATATGATTTTGGTGATATTTTGTGAATTTTGTGATGGATTTTGTGAAGTAGGTTCAAGTGTTCAGTTTAGGCTTAGAGAGATGAAGAAATAATGCTAAGGGAATAAGTGAGAGAATTGGAAAAAGAAATAATAAAGAGAAAGAGAGAGGTGAGTGCACCATGCATTAATTCATCATTAAAGCATTCACACTACCATTAAAGCCCACCATGCCACCTTTCTCTCAAACAAAACCCAAAAGAAAATATCTCTCTCCTTCTCACAACAGTTAACAACAGAATTAAGGTTAGGGTTAAAGCAAAGAATATATTAAAGCAAGGATTGGAATAGGGTTAAGTGTCATGGTCACTAATACTAGTTTTAGCACAAACAAACCCTCACATTTACGTGCACACGTGCGTGCATGCCCATAACAAATAATATTAAAATAATAATTTAATGTTATAAAATGTGAGAAACCCGAATTGGTAAACTTTTACAGTAAACCCGCATTACCGTCTAAACAAACACTAACCGAAATCTAAGGCGTTACAGATACGTGCAATATATCCTCACCTTTTTGTAAACTTGTCCTTAAAATTAAATTTGTAAATTTCGAGGACGAAATTTTTGTAAGGAGGGTAGACTGTAACAAATCCAATTTTAGTGTACAAAAATTTGTTTAAAAGTTGATGTATACTTGGGATATTTTCAATTCCTGTGAGTACTATAAGTAATTGTTTTGCTTTTTAATAGCAAAAAGGAGCTTGCAGCTCATTGGTAAGACCTTGCACTGCTGAACCAAAGCACCAGAGTTTAAATCCCATCACCCAGATTATTTTAAATATTGTTTTCTTTTAAATTTTTAGAAGTCTAAGGGTCTACACATGCATAACTCGTAAAACCCCCACTTCACATATAAAACAAACGGGTCCAGAGGGTATACCTAACGACAAGGGAACTTTTGCCCACCTGACCTGGCCTGACTTGGCCGGATCGGGCTGGCGGCACGGCTAACTCGGCTGGCGGCGCCGGCCGAACTCGGCCAAATCCGAGTCGAGTCTTCTGTGAACTTGGGACTTTTGAGCTTCTTATAACCCCTGCACACTTTAAATCACCTGCACATTAACAGAGAGAGTAAAAACCCCCCATTAAACCATATTTTTAATACAATTTAATACATTTTTTTGTTCACACCCTTTCACCTACCCTAACCCTATCTTTACCCTATAAATATCATCCTAAACACACCCCCCTCACTAACAATTCTGTCCAAACTCTCAAGAAAACCTTATAGAATTTTAGTGTGCAATTGGAGTTAGCAAAGGGCGAAGCTCCGGCGAAATTCCGACGACGACCCTAGGAGCTCCCGGGGACGAAACAACGCACCGGCCCCTCCTACAGCTTCCTCTTCCTCTTCTCTTGAATCTAAACACGTAAGTCCCACCTCTCTCTTCTCTAATCTATTCTTAAAACTGCTTTTTCTAAAACACGACGGAAGTGGAGTTAATCCGACTTCCGATTCGGTTTTCTTTAAAAGATCCAATTTTCTTAAATACAACAACACCAATCTTTTACATCATGACTATTAATCATTAACAAAACATGTTGAACAAGTTCCATAGCAAAATATTTCATATTACAACTTTTATCGCACTTTTTCAGTAAAATAGCATGTAGTATAGTTTTGATTTTAAAACATCATTAATCTTCCTATACCTTTAGATAGATCACGAGATAATGACCTACCTATTCACAACACTCAAATGCAACACAGCACAATACCTTTTGGGAAATATAGATTCGGGAAATACTGTTTTACATAAAACTATCTTTAACTTACAAAAACCGTTTTCTACAAGATTACGTATTTTTACAAATTTTTGCAAAGTGCCGCTACAACCAATTTTAGGGAACCCGTTCGGGATGGTGCGTATTATCGCGCATTCTCGGGCTTAGTAGTGCGAGATGCAGACCTCCGCAAGGAGCATTCGGTCTCGAGAGATTTAAAATACAAATATCTTAAGAAAATGAGATTTCTAGAAAATAATAAATTAAAATTATTTTATATAAATATATATAAATATGTATCATTAAAATATCTATCTTTGATATAATATAAATATTCCAACTTTTCAAAATCAAAAGAATCACTTTACATGAAAATACCATGAAATTCCATACAAGTCCAACACTTTACAATTAAATACCATGTATTATGAAAAAATAGGTTTATTCACTATAAATGTCACATACATAAAATCAACATCTATGACTGTTAGTTATATGTATGCCCTAGAGGACATTACTGTACATACGATGTATATTGTAGTGGATGCTTGGACACATATAGGGATGACTTTCTTGCTCGACGTGATAGTATGCTATCTGGTTGCTCTTTATCTTCACATGTACACTAATTGTCTCTATGTTACATATTGATAAAGCCCTTAGGATGAGTACTTGACTACCAGGACTATGATGCAGATCATACTAGTAGGGACAAAGTAGTCGTTAAGTACATCCTTCAAATGTTCCTAGTCGTGAGTGTATCAAGACAGGGCATCGATATACCAGAGTACACTAGAGTATAGCTTCTCGACCCATGTAGATGGGCAATGGATGATCCCATATCCATTGGTGTTTGACATCAGAGACAGTATATAGGTGCTCAGTGGAGACTGGGTACACTGGACTGACTCGCCGAGAACTCCAAGATGGTATTATACCTCACGTCAGATGGCAGTTCTTTGGTGACACTGGTACAGGTTAGTCTGTAGACCCGAGATCGTCATAGAGTCTTGTGTGATTCCCACTGTGCTTTGATTTCCACCTTACCACGTTCAAGTGAACGTGCAAAACGGTGGTTTTTGGGTACTGTCCCGAATCACATGGAGGCAATGAGCGATAGGAGGGGTTTCGTCTCTCCCGGTATTGGAGGTTGATGTTGCGTTGTGCTCGATTGGCTATAGCAGGAAGTCCCTGGCCATGGCTGCTTCAGAGATATACTGGTAAGTGTTATCAGTAGTTTCTCGACCCGTTATGAGCCTCATATCGGCACGACTTATCGAGTTACCGGGTCTGACGTTTACCACCCCAAAACGAGATATACGACATATCAGACGAGGAGACCGGACTGTACGGTAGTGTTACTGATTGGATTCGCAAGTGTACGAGCAGGCTTGCTTGTTGATCTTCTGATCGCTCAATATCCCGGTGGCCTTTACGTTTAGCTGACCACTTGCGGCTTGTGGGTGTTTGATATGATCATCACCTACTGCCGGCGTATTGACGAGTCTTTAGAGTCCTACACAGAGGTTTCCTGGCTCAAGCGAAACAGAGTAGGAGCACATATGTGATATGTGAGGGACCGAGATTAATACGATATATGATACCAAATTCTATTCTCGTGATATATGATATTGGTCGGTTATATATGATATAGCCGGGTTATCGGATCAAGTGTTGATTCGATAAGTTGATTCATTTGATAATAGTCGGTTATATGTGATATAGCCGGATTATTAAATCAAGAGTTGATTTAATAATTTAATGTATAATTGTATATTTGATATATTACATTACATTAACTAATATTAAGCTCACTCATGTTTTCTTTTTCTCAATTTGTGCATAAGTATGTATATATATATGTGTGTGATATATATTTGTGTACATGATTTTGTGTCATGCTTGATGATACATGCAACTTGGGTGTGTGTATGACTTACACCATACTTGGATTAATTGCTAGGGTTTTTATTTATTTTGGTAATTACAAAATGGTGGTATTTTGTCATGGATGAAAGCTTGTAGAAGCTTGTAGTATTCATTGAAGGGTTTCCTACAGCACCACTACAAGGATTTGGAGGCAACACACATGCTATATTTTAAATTTTATATGGTGCTAAAGAAACTATCTTAAGGATCATGCTAGAAAATATAAGGTAACATAACTTTAACAATATCACAAGTAGTAAAAGCTAGGGTTTTGAGAGTACAACCTTTGTAGCTCCTTACGCTAGACTCCTTGGCTACTTGAGAGTTGGAAAAATGCTCACTTGAAATCCTCTAGGTCCACGATGATCCACCCGGAGTCCTCTTTGTCCAAGCTTGAAGCTCCACTAGATCAAGAGAAGAAATGTAAACTAACACTCTACACTAATGGGCAAGACTAGTGTAGAATGGTGATGTGGTTTGTTTTCTCACTTCAAAACCCTAACTTGATGACTCTTTTGCTCACTTGAGAAAACTAGAGAGCAAGAGAGAAAGGAGGAAGAAGATGATGGGTTTTTTTAGAGCTCAAGATAATGATAAGCATAAGAATAAAAATGAGAAATGAAAATATATATGTTTTCTCTTTCTCATTCTTAACCATAGTTATAAAAATATCTAGATATTTGTTTTGGATCAAAAATGGCCATAGAAAATGAATCATGGTTAAACCAAAGGGTTAGTGCATGAATAAAATAATAAACCAAGATAACAATTTCCATTTCCGTTTTTCTTTTCCAAAAAATAATATCTATATATTTATATATATATGGTGTGAGTCTTATATTGCCACCATCCACTATATCAACAACCATGATAGAATTATGTATGCATGTATGTGTGCATGCACATCAATATGTGCATGAATGAGAATAAATGAATACATGCATGCATACAACATAAAGACAAGAAAGGGTTTAAAGTGAGAAACTAATGGTCAATGATAAATCAACACTTGATTTAGCAAACCGGTCATATCACATACGACCCGACCAAACGCAAACCGCCCGATTAATATACGGTATCTCATACGCTCATTTTAACCGGGTCCACGCGCATATCTCATATGCGCACCACATCGTTTCGCCTGGACTAGGAAACTCCATTGTGAGACTCTAAGACTCGTTAATACGCCGACAGTGGGTGATGATCATATCAAGCACCCCAAGCCGCGAGCGATCAGCTAAACGTAACGGCCACCCGGGTATTGAGCGATCAGAAGAAAACAAGCGAACCTGTCACAACTCCCATCGAGCCAACCAGCAACAATACCGTACAGTCCGGTCTCTTCGTCAGATATACTGTATATCGAGTCTAGGGATGGTAACGTCGACCCTAATAACTCAATAAGTCGTGCCGATGAGTGGTCTATAACAGATCGAGAAACTACTGATAACGCTTATCAGTAAATCTCAACAGCCCTGGCCAGGGACTTACTGATATAGCCAATCGAGCACAGTACAGCATCAACTCCCAATACCGGGAGAGATGAAATGTAATGTTTTAAAAATAATTAAATAAATAATTAAATAAATAAAATCGTTTAAGTGAATTTTATGATTTTCGGTAAAGTAAAACGTATTTTTCGTAAAACAAAACCGTAATTATTTTTCACTATAAATTTAAAAATACCTATTTTAATTATATTATTACTAGTAAATGGTGTTTATTTAGTCACTTATAAATTTTTAGTTTAATTAAATATTTTTCCAAAATTAATTATTTTAAATATTAACATAAGCTTTATTTATGCACTAAATTAGTGTAAATTTCAAATTTGAAGGGGTTTAATTTGCAAAAATGAAACATTGCATATTAGAATCTAGTGTGTATCATGCAAAATTTATCTACAAATTTTTCCATGATTCTAGACATTTCTTTGGTTTATTTACATTAGAAATTAAAGAAATTAAAGAAAATGTTGAAAAGACATAAAGAGTTGATATTTTGGGTGAAGTTTCTACACTTTTCTTCACTTTTCTCACTCTCCTCTCCCTCCTCCATGGTGTGGCCGGCCTCAAACCCCCCATGGCAGCCCCCCAACTTCCAAATTTAATTTACCTCCAAAAATCATCAAAAATCCTACAAAAATCCAAATAAAAATCCACAAAATCCTAATTAATTCCTACTCTCTATTCTTTGCTCATCTTTACATGGATTTTGGAGATGGAAAGAATTCATTTTGGAGGCATATTTTCATGTTTGGATTGCTTGTTCTGGAGGTATAAATCTTATTCTTTTGATTTATTGTTGTTAAATGTTTCATTTAAGCATGTTTAGATTTAATATATTAATTCTATTTACAAGTTTTAAAATTCAAGTTAGGGTTTGTAAAATCAAGTTATGGTTTTTACTAATTAAGTAGGGTTATTATAACTAGTCTAACATTTTAGAAATGGGAAAAATCATGCATGGTTGATATATTGTAATTTGTTCATTCAAATTGTTTAAATTAAGTATTTTTGCTAACTATGTTTCTATAAAACATAATTATTGGTGATATAAAATTCTAATTGAGGTTATTATCACTAGATTGTGGTTTTAGTAAGGATATTAACTTGTTATTGGAATGGAAAACTTAACTTGGTTACTAGATCTATTGATAATTGAAAAATAGTGATAAAACTTGCTATTTTGCTAACAAGATTTTGGAAATTCTTAGATAAATGAAATTTAAAATATAATTTATGGTTTCATTACTTCATTATCATTAAAAATTGTAGTTTGATAAGTTAAATTAGGCACAATCAAGTTTAGTCGTGAAATTATGGAAAATTTTGCTTGCAAGATGTTGAAATGATAAAATTGCAAACTAGGAATTTATTTTTAAAACAAGTTAGTGTGATAAAAATATAGTAATGGGTTGTATAGTCTAGTTATGCTATTTAATGAATATTATGACCATTAGTTTCATTAAACTTCAAGTTTTGAAGTAAAACGGTGAATTGACATTTTCAAGTTTTTCGGAATTGGATGATTTGATCAATTTTAGGGTTCCGATGATTTGAACCAATTTTTATATTATAAGTAATGAGTTTTAAAACTATGAGTTGTTTGTTGATGTTTATCTCGATCAATCGGCGTTTGTACGCCGATATCGAGCGATATTTGGTTCTTTTGCATGAGCGGGACATAGGTTTTAACCTATGCGCGTTTCGTGCGTTGTTTTGGTTTTGTCCATGATTCAGTTTACGATATTATATGTGTTTGTGTATAGGTACCCCTCACGTGGACTGCGGGTGATGAAGAAGACGATGGCGACACCGTCTTCGGCAGACATGGACTAGGTGAGTAGATGTATATCTACGGGAGGAAGTCGGGTGGATGGCGTTTAGCACCCACGCACGTAGAATAGGAACGGTACTTATTGACATTAGGAAGCCAGATGTGACCCTAGATTCTTAATAAGTAGGACCCTAGTAATGACCCTAGGCTGGACTAGACTGATTTAGGAAGACCATACCAGAGAATGAATACCTTGGAAGAGATTCGTAGGTTTCAGGTAGATACACACACACGCACACTGAAACTCGACGTGGTGTATACGTGTATGTGTGTATATATATAGGACTAGGTGTAGGTATATATATATATACACAACACGTATATGGGATACAATGATGTGATATGATACACGGGAATGAAACAGTATAACTGGGCTTGATGCCGTGATTCTTGGCTACAGTCGTATTACAATGTTAGCGGATCATTGGAATATGAGATAGTGAACAGGTATACATAAATTATAATGAGTGGTGATGATATTGACATACATGGGACTCTAAAATAAAACCCGGACTGTAACTTGTGACTGATCACGTTATGATGTATGTATGACTTGATGTCGATACCATATAGGTGTGACCTGATGTCGATATCATATAGATGTGACCTGATGTCGATGTCATATAGATGTGACTTGATGTCGGTATCATATAGGTGTGACTTGATGACGATATGATATAAGTGTGACTTACTCAATATGATATATATGACATGATATTTCTGAGGATAATTAATGATGTATATCTATGATGGCAATGATATATGATGGATGTATGCGATTACAATATAGCACCTTGATCATGACATGTGTTTACGATGGTATTACGAATGATGAGACACATAGGTGAGACTTGACCTGTACCCGATTTTGGGATGCCGTACGATGGATTTTACCGTACGAGGTATATATGTGATGATTGATCCGCACTCTTGTTTTGAGGAAACCGTACTACGTACGTGACGCTATTGAGGCTGGATCGCCGACTATTAGAGATATGGACTCAGACTTTAGGTGTACTTTTATTTCTTATCGACTAGTTTCTTAGGTTTAGTTCCATAGGAGGTTAGATGGACACTAGTTTAGGCTCGAGTCATATAGTTGTAGTTAGACTTGTATATCAAATGAGTGGATAATACATATCCGTCTTTACTTTCACACTGTAATTATCATGGTGCATGTTCATTCATATGTTTCTATAATCAGCATAAAACTTTGCCTATTAGGACACCAGCACCATTACCGATGATGCGCATATTCCACGCACACTTATTTGCCGGCTCACACACATCATCATCGGTAATTGCTATGTCACGTACACTTTAGATCCTATTATCTTGTATTGATAGAATCAACAAACAGCTAGATCAATATAATATTGTGATTACTCTCTGATGTTAGTCCAGACATGGCATTTATTACTTAGACATTCATGCATTCATATTTTCATTTTATCATGCAGTATTATGGGGCATATGCTGACACTTATCATATACTTACTCATGATTTTTGCGATTTTGGATTTATATGAGATTTCTGGATTTCTGGGGAAAACCGCAAGAATACATAAAAACTTCTCTCTCTCTCCTCCTCTCTTTTTAAAACATAAGATGCGGTTTTCTCATGATGTATGTGTCGTCCACCATGAGATTTCATGTTTTCTGTTGGATTTCGACACCCGATTCGAGGAGTGGATGAACCGTTTCGGGTACATGGTGGGTTAGGTATGGTACCCCGGGGAAAGAAGATCGAGTTGTAGATGATGAGCCTGGCAGGGGAGGACTACCTGCCGGTGATGTCCGGCGCGGAGGATATCCGGAGGATACCGACCGTTGTCGTGAGATTTGATGATATGGGCCGATCCGGACTGACGGAGCCCGAGATATTGAGACTATGAGATATTGAGACTTGAGATTTACATGTTTTGTGTCGATGCTTGACACTGATTTTCATGGATTTCATCGTTGATATTTCAGATTTCTATACACATTTTACCAGGATAAAAGCTAATGATTTCTTATACAGATATATCTAGATTTCAGGATTGGTTACTTTACATTCATGGTGCATGCATACTCATTCATATGACATAGTACTATATAAGGCACTGACACGAGCACGGAGTATTTGCATTTACACGTAGCTTATTATCCTGTCTTACTTGATGACTAGTAGTATATTAGTATATTATTATGACCTAGGATAGCGTAGTGCATTCGATTTCTTTTCGTAGTTGTCTTCTACTCACGAATTGGCAACTCACCCCCGTTGTCCCAAATTTTATTACAGGTTCGATATATAGGTTTTCCTGGCAGCTTGTTGGCACATCTTTTCTTTCAGGGTGATTTGCACGGTAGGTTGGTTCACTTGTATCTGGACCGCCATTGTACTTTTATTATTTCATTTGTATCTAGAAAGCTCCATCAACCAAACTTGTATTATTTTATAGATTACTGGACCATTTATTTATTTCGACCTTAGAGTCGCGTGTATTATTCTGATTTGGTGGATTTGTTTTCTTTTGAGTTTTGAGCCTCACCCTTTGGCGTTGTATATTATTGTGCTTGTTGTGGTTGTTTCCACCTGTTGGCGTTGAGCTAGCTCCCATTTGGGGATGCTTTTTATTGTTTATGTATATTATACTTGTTTGTACCCGTTTGGGGCCAGTTTTTACAAAGGAGACTCTGCCGAAATTTTTGAGAAAATTGGATGTTTCTTTTAAACTTGTTTTCTACATGTTTTCTTTTACTTTTTCTTCTTTTATATGGTATAGATTTCTGGGCTTCGGCTTACTTAAGTTACGTTGCGCCTCTAGACGTTTCGTAATATAAGTGCCGGTCACGTTCCGTACTTTCGAGTCGTGACACGAAACCCCTCCTATCGCTCAACGCCTTCGTGTGTCTCGGGACTATACCCAACGGCTACCTGTTTGCACGACTCAGTAGAGCCGTGGTAGGGTGGTAATCAAAGTACAGTGGGAGAACATACAAGACTCTATGATAATCTCGGGTCTACAGACTAACCTGTACCAGTGTCACCTGAGAACTGCTATCCGACGATAGATATAATTCCATATAGGAGTTCTCAGTAAGTCCGTCCAGTGTACCCAGTCACCACTGAGCACCCGTATATGATCTCGATGTCAAACATCGATGAATGTGGGAACATCTATCGCCCATCATATGGGTCTAGTATCATATACGCTAGTCTACTCTGGTATATCGATGCCCCGTCTCGATACACCTACGACTTGGGACTTTCTAGGATATGCTTATAAACTACAGATGTCCCACTAGTATGATCTCCATCATAATCACAGCAGTCAAGCCTATATCCTTAGGGCTTTATCAACATGTATAAATGAATAAAAACATGATCAAGTCAACATGTCGGATAAAGAAGAACCAGATAGCATACTACCATGTTGAGCAAGAATGTACACTGAATATATATACATTTATAAATACATCCAATATCATATTGTTAGGCCCACGTTACCTCTCCCGGTACTTTCGGGGTTGCGGAAACGGTAAAACAAAGATTTTTCTAGACTTGGTAACATGGACCGTAAAAGCCGGATCTTAGCTAAACAATACACTAGCATCCTAACTAGAGACTTATCTACTCGGTTAGGGGTTATACCTCAACTTGAACTCCTTCTCTTCTTGTTGTTCTTCTCCTTGCTTGCTCCGAGGCTTGATCCGGACTTTGGTCACCTCCGCGGCCTCCTTGAGTCGAAGACGATCCACCCGAGAGATGTACACCGAGCTCCACCTCGAGCCGAGGTAACTAGGGAAAAGAGATTGCTAATCTAGAAGCCCTAGGTTGTGTAGAAGTGATGAAGGGATGGTTTTGTCTTTGTGGGATATTTATCTCTCAACACATGAGATCAAAAGATGAAACAAGAGGAGGAAGAAGAAGGAGGAGCTAGCAACCATGGTTCATTTCTTTTTCTTCTCACTTGAAAAGGCAAGAGAGAGAATGAGAAAGAAATTATGAACTAAAGAAAAGTAACCATGGTTGCAATAATTCAAAAAAACATTATCATTACTAATCCCATCAAGATAATGTTTGATGGCTAGATTGAAATGACCATTATCATAATCAAAATAGAAAAAGAAAAAGAAAAGAAGAGTGTAGATCCCTCTTGAAAGTCAATGGTCAACCTGGTCAACCGGTCAACAAAGTCAAGAGAGGTCAATGGGGTCAAATGGTCAATGCAATTAGCCATCATAAAATTATCACTAAAAGGATTAGTAAATGATGTCCGCAGCTCATAATTGTTTTTACCAAACGAACTGTCAAAACCCTAATGAGTCCGCCTCAAAATGGTTTTGACCGAATCAACTGTCAAAACCTTAATGAGCCTGCCACATAACGGTTTTGGCCGAACCAACTGCCAAAACCCTGATGAGGCACCTCCTCCTTCGTCGCTCCGGAAAACTGTGCATACACACCTGCATCCGTATTCCGTAGAATACGGATGCGCAGAAGACAAAACAAATCCATCCGTGCAATACTAGGATCCGGCTTAAACCAAAGCCCACTAGTATTGCCTGCCCGAACACCGCACGCACACAAGAGTACGTAAGTGATTGCAGCCCCGCCGTAAAACCATACGTCCTCTACACGTTATGCTCAGTGCATGGAATCTCTCTGTGTGGGACTCTAAAGACTCGACACTACGCTGGCAGTGGGTTTAACCACAGACCGCAAGCGGCACTAGCTGTACGTAACGGTCACCAGGTAGATGTCGATAAGAAGGCCGATGAGGTGAACACATCCGAACTCCTGCTGAGCCTGTATGTGACAATCTCCATACAGTCCGGTCTGTTCGTCTGATATATCGCATGGCGAGCCTAGGGTGGCGGTAAACGTCAGTCCCCTAATAGCGGTATAAGTCGTATCGGAGTGAATCCCATTACACCCTAAGATAACACTGGAAACCTACCAGTATATCTCGCTTGCCCTGGCCAGGGACTACTCGTGTAATGGCTCTCCTAGACACTGCGCGATGTCAACCCCCAATACCGGGAGAGACGAATCCTGTCTAACCGTCACTGCCTCCAAGTGCTTCGGGACTGCTTCCAACTACTACTTGTTTGCATGACTCAGTAGAGCCGTGGTAGGGTAGTAATCAAAGAACAGTGGGAACACACTTGAGGCGAAGTGACAGTGTCAAGTCAGCAGACTAAGCTGTACTCATGTCACCTGGGAACTGATAACTGACGATAGGTATAATACCAACAATCAGTTCCCGACGAGTCATGTCCAGTGTACTCATAACCTAACGAGCACCCGCATACTATCTCAAGTACGACGTACTGACGGCTGTGGGACAGACCGTCTCCCGTGCTGGGATGAGAAGCGCATACGCTAGTCTACTCCGGAGTATCGATGCCCTATCTTGATACTCCTATGACTAGGGACGTGTATAAGGATGTGCTTGTGGATTACCCAGCCCCCACGAGTGTGATCGCCATCACAACGCCGGTAATCAAGCAAAGATCCTAAGGGCTCTACTAATGCGTATAGGTGATATAATAAATAAACACACATGTACACATTAAAGCAGAGACAAACCAAGTAGCATACTACTATATCGAGCAAGATTGTCTGTACAACTGTGAATATCCCAAGCTTCCATCAAGTAATATACATACTAGTATGATACAGTAATGGCCTCTAGGGCATATACACTAACAATCTCCCACTTGCACTAAGGCCATGTACTGGCGTATCAAAGACCTATCATCTCGATCAGCCGCTCGAACTGAGTCTGGGGTAAGGCCTTCGTGAATGGGTCCGCTGTGTTGTCCTTTGTGTCCACTCTCCGCACCTCGATCTCCTGGCGATCAATGATCTCCCTGATCAGGTGATACCGTTTTAAGATGTGCCTGGATTTCTGATGGGACCTTGGTTCCTTCGCTAAAGCTATAGCTCCATTGTTATCGCAATACAAAGGTATTGGGTCAACAATGGACGGAACCACCTGAAGTTCACTAATGAACTTTTTCATCCAGACCGCCTCTTTTGCTGCATCGCTTGCAGCAATGTATTCAGCCTCCATCGTCGAGTCTACGACGGTATCCTGTTTGGAACTCCTCCAACATACCGCCCCTCCGTTGAGGGTAAACACAAAACTCGAGACAGATTTGCTGTCATCTTTGTCAGTCTGGAAGCTTGAATCGGTAAAGGACTCGACCCTGAGGTCTCCATTACCGTAAACCAGGAACATTTCCTTAGTCCTTCTCAGGTACTTGAGAATGTTCTTCACTGCTGTCCAGTGGTCCTTCCCTGGGTCTGACTGATACCGGCTTACCGCGCTCAGCGCGTAAGCTACATCTGGCCTTGTACATAGCATCGCATACATTATAAATCCTACCGCCGAAGCGTAGGGTATAGTGCTCAAGCGAACCCTCTCCTCGTCAGTCTTAGGAGATATCTTCTTGGAGAGGGTAATTCCGTGCAATGCGGGTATGTTACCGCGCATGGAACCCTCCATACTAAATCTCTTTAGTACGGTCTCTATGTACCTGGACTGCGAAAGTCCCAGTAGTCTCTTGGATCTATCTCTATAGATCTTGATCCCCAGAATGTATGAGGCATCACCCAGGTCCTTCATGGAGAACCTTTGTGACAAAAATAGCTTGACCGATTGTAGCATAGGAATATCATTTCCTATCAAAAGAATGTCGTCCATGTACAAGACTAGGAATACGACAGTTCGTCCTATAATCTTCTTATAAACATAGGGTTCATCTTCGTTCTTGATGAAATCAAATTCCTTGATTGCCTCATCAAAACAGTTGTTCCTGCTCCGCGATGCCTGCTTTAATCCATAAATGGATTTAAGCAACTTGCACACCTTCCCGCTGCTCCAACTGTCTACAAAACCTTCTGGCTGATCCATGTAAACGCACTCTTCCAAACAACCGTTTAGGAAAGCCATTTTAACATCCATCTGCCAGATTTCATAGTCATGGAAGGCAGCAATGGCAAGTAGGATCCGAATGGATTTAAGCATAGCCACCGGAGAAAAAGTTTTATCATAGTCCAAACCAGGTCTTTGACGAAAACCTTTTGCAACGAGTCTAGCCTTATAGGTTTCCACCTGCCCATCTACACCAAGTTTCCTTTTGTAGATCCATTTGCATCCAACGGGTTTTACCCCAGGTGGAGCAATATCCAAGGTCCACACTTTATTGGCGTACATGGACTCCATTTCGGATTGCATTGCTTCCTGCCACTTATCAGAGTCCCTACTGATAATGGCCTGCCTGGTAGGGTCATCTTCTTCCAAGATGCAATCCTCTCGATCCCCGTCTATGAGAAAACCGTAGTATCTCTCGGGCGGATGAGAAATCCTACCAGATCTGCGGAGTGGCTGAGGTTCGTCTGGGGTTATTGAATCTAGCGGTTCCTCCAAATTTTCAGTTACATTTTGTGGTCGCTGAATTTCTTCCAATTCTACCGAACTCCCACTAGTTTCTTTTGCAAGAAACTCCCTTTCTAAAAAGGTAGCGTGGCGAGATACAAACACCTTCTGTTCCTCAGTGTGGTAGAACAGATATCCTAGTGAGTCTTTAGGATATCCCACAAATTTACACTGAACTGACCGTGCTTCTAGCTTGTCCGGTTTCTGTGTTTTCACATAGGCCGGACAACCCCATATCTTAAATCGCTTAAGATACGGATTTCTTCCACTCCATATTTCATATGGAGTCTTAGGCACTGATTTGGATGGAACATAATTCAATAGGTATGCCGCTGTCTGAAGCGCATGTCCCCAAAATGAAAGAGGCAACTCAGCACTACTCATCATGGAGCGAACCATATCCAATAAGGTACGATTCCTCCACTCTGAAACACCGTTGTGATGTGGTGTATAAGGAGGAGTAAGCTGAGAGAGAATACCATTCTCTTTTAAGTAATCTAGGAATTCTGTGCTTAAGTACTCCCCTCCTCTATCAGACCGGAGTATCTTGATACTTTTGCCAATCTGGTTCTCTACTTCCTTTCTGAATTCCTTGAATTTCTCAAAAACTTCAGATTTGTGTTTCATCAGATACACATATCCGAACCTAGAGAGATCGTCAGTGAATGTGATGAAGTAGGAGAACCCACCCCTTGCATGTGTAGACATCGGACCACATACATCACTGTGTATGAGTCCTAAGAGCTCTGCTGCTCTTTCTCCATGTCCGGTGAACGGAGATTTGGTCATCTTCCCTTTGAGACAGGACTGACAAGTTTCATAAGATGAAAACTCGAACGCATTAAAGAGTCCATCTTTATGCAACTAACTCAGTCTTTTCTCTCCGATATGACCAAGTCTACAATGCCACAAGTAGGATTCATTCGTATCTGAATTCTTCCTCTTGCGTGTGTTTTGTATATTGAGAACTGTATTCTGATTTAGAACGTAGATACCATTACACAGTGTACCCTCTTCAACCAGTACCTTATGAAGGTAAATGTTCATGATATTTCTATCAAGAACAAAGTTATATCCATCTTTATCGAGTAAAGAAACTGATATGATGTTGCAAACCATGGAGGGTACATAGTAGCAATCGTTCAAAATCATAGTCTTGCCATTTGGCAATACTAGGTGATATTCACCGACGGCTGCCGCATAAACTTGTGCTCCGTTCGCTACTCTGAGCGACATATCACCCGGTGTAACTATCCTACTTTTTCTCAGTCCATGCAATAAATTACAGATATGAGATCCTGATCCGGTATCAAGTACCCAGGAGGTAGGGCTGACCGTAAAATAGTTCTCAATTACAAGAACACCTGAAGTAGATGCAAAACCATGATTCTTCTTCAACTGAGTATCCTGGAAATCCATACAATCCCCTTTTCCATTCTCATACTCATGACTGTTGTCACAAGTTAGAGCTGAACCAACGTTTCCCAGCCCCGAATAAGAATTCGGATCGGTCAAGCGATACATATTATTATCTTGATTAGGGCATGAAATGGTTGCTACCTGGAGAGAGAGAAAAGAAACACTCGGCGTGCGCTCTTGCAAGATTAGATTGGCTTATTAGTTTATCTAACCAGGATGTCTCCCACTGTTTCCTCAAATTCTTTCTTAAAACCTTTTAAAAGAAGAACTAGCCGGGATTTAATTCACGTCACAATACTTGCTTATCCTTTCAGCCAGGCTAGTTTCGGTACTTCGAGGGAGGTTTTCCATCGCTTTTGCGAAGTTCCTTAATTTAAGAACCTTTTTTCCCTGGGGGCGTAGCCCTGCTAACACCTTTCTAGACACCTACTAGGTTTATAGCATTGATCGTTAAGTGAAATAATCTCCCGAGAGTAATCCAACTCATCAGTGGGATCGGGATCCAACTGTCATTGTGTGATAACCTAGATGGAATCCACTCTAGTCACCACAGTCCAGAAGGTATGCTAAATCTGCAAGTTTCAGTTTCTTTAGAAACTCCCAATGTGGTTTTTGCCCCTAGGACCCAAGTGATCTTGACGGAGTCAACAAATCAAAGAGTCCTAGTCAAGTTCAACCTGTCATTATCTGGATTGCATTAAACCCACCAGCATAACCCTTGACGGAGTCAACAAGGTTATATGACTGTCCTAATCAATCCCATATACCGATACAAACAAGCAGCACTTAGCTACCGTACACTACGCCTTGACGGAGTCAACAAACGCAGCACGAATACTAAGTGTTACTTGTAAGAAATGACGGGGGGCTACGGCTGGGTTTTTGGCGAAAAACCCGTTAACGTAATGAACTTGATATCGTTGAAGAAACCTGGTAATCTTTTTGAAAATATAGTAGCGAAAACTTTTGCTAAAGAGGTCACTCCCTGTGAAGGGATCTCGGCTCTTTCCTCGTCGAATGAGGTGCAGGATATTCCAAACTGAATATCTCGATGCAAAGCAAGAATAATCGACTATAGTGAAGTTATTACCCCGACGCAAACTTTTGTCCAAGCGGTCACTCCCGTTGAAGGGATCTCGGCCCTTTCCTCGTCGACTGAGGTGCTGGGCATTCATAACCGAATACCTCGATGCAAAATAAAAGTGAACGTCCTTGTAATAACATCCTTTTTTGAAAAATTATTCCAACAACGTCTTTTAGGTTTATTTTCTTGCATTAGTTCTTTTAATGCGTCCCATCATTTAAATTCTACCATTGCAGAAAACAACCAAAATATGACGTACGCTTATGCCATTCGCATTCGCCACGGGGCCCCGTCATCACCCGTTAGGTTACTTAACTAACGACAGAGCTGGGGCAGGGCTAACGCGGCTGTAAAACATAAGCAACGCCTAAATAGTTATTATATATAGATATATAGCAATGATAGCCAATCCAGATCACAGATGAACACTTTGGATATACTAGGAACCCACGATTCGTTCGAGCCTGCAACGAAAAGCGGATTACACGGTCGCGATGAATAGCCAATACCCTATCCAAGACCCATACGGTTGTGGCAAATTACCCGCCAAGTGCCCGAAGCGAAGCAACCTCCCTCAACGCCGTGAGTAGGCTACTCGGCACTTCGAGATACCCGGTAGTTTGTGCACCCCCTTTATGGGTCTATCCTAGGAGCAAAACCAGTAAAAAGAATTATATAATGACGGCTACAACACCGACCCGGTTGTGCGGCCATACAAATAATATTACATCAATTTACAAATTTATTACATGAATGAAAGAAAAAGAAACTCTCATCTCATATCCATCCCGGCTATTCATCCGCGACAATCCAACGAGTTCATATACACAAACAATCAACAACACAGATCATAGATATGTATAACCCCCACTAATCGACGTATAGCGATTAGTAGACGTTCAATACACATATAACATTACAGATATAACCATTAGCCAAAGTCTACAGAACAACGACCAAAAATACGGATTTTTAAGCCCCCAAAACTAATTTTTCTTTCTGGAAAATCTAGGCAGAAAAGTCATATTGTAAAAATCCCAAAATACCCATATAAGAACACTGCAGCAAACAAGATCCCCAACCGAGTTAACTCGGCCGCGGTTCCGCGGCATAAGCAAGCTTATGCCGCGGAACCGTGGCGCTTTAGTCGAGTTGGGTGATCATTTTTCTTCAGTATTCTAACAAAAGCCTGAGCCGATTTTTAGTGCACGATTTATTGATTTTGGAACAGATCTAAAATCGGCAGAAACTTGAAATTTCTGGGGTATTTTGCGGTTTTTCGTCCGGTCGAAATTCTAAATACTTTGCTAATATGCTAGGGTGTGTTTAGTTAGGCTCTGATACCACTGTTAGGTCCACGTTACCTCTCCCGGTACTTTCGGGGTTGCGGAAACGGTAAAAGAAAGATTTTTCTAGACTTGGTAACATGGACCGTAAAAGCCGGATCTTATCTAAACAATACACTAGTATCCTAACTAGAGATTTATCTACTCGGTTAGGGGTTATACCTCAACTTGAACTCCTTCTCTTCTTGTTGTTCTTCTCCTTGCTTGTTCCGAGGCTTAATCCGGACTTTGGTCACCTCCGCGGCCTCCTTTAGTCGAAGACGATCCACCCGAGAGATGTACACCGAGCTCCACCTCGAGCCGAGGTAACTAGGGCAAAGAGATTGCTAATCTAGCAGCCCTAGGTTGTGTAGAAGTGATGAAGGGATGGTTTTGTCTTTGTGGGATCTTTATCTCTCAACACATGAGATCAAAAGATGAATCAAGAGGAGGAAGAAGAAGGAGGAGCTAGCAACCATGGTTCATTTCTTTTTCTTCTCACTTGAAAAGGCAAGAGAGAGAATGAGAAAGAAATTATGAACTAAAGAAAAGTAACCATGGTTGCAATAATTCAAAAAACATTATCATTACTAATCCCATCAAGATAAAGTTTGATGGCTACATTGAAATGACCATTATCATAATAAAAATAGAAAAAGAAAAAGAAAAGAAGAGTGTAGATCCCTCTTGAAAGTCAATGGTCAACCCGGTCAACCGGTCAACAAAGTCAAGAGAGGTCTATGGGGTCAAATGGTCAATGCAATTAGCCATCATAAAATTATCACTAAAAGGATTAGTAAATGATGTCCGCGGCTCATAATGGTTTTGACCAATCGAACTGTCAAAACCCTAATGAGTCCGCCTCAAAATGGTTTTGACCGAATCAAATGTCAAAACCCTAATGAGCCTGCCACATAACGGTTTTGGCCGAACCAACTGCCAAAACCCTGATGAGGCACCTCCTCTTTCGTCGCTCCGGAAAACTGTGCATACACACCTGCATCCGTATTCCGTAGAATGCGGATGCGCAGTAGACAAAACAAATCCATCCGTGCAATACTAGGATCCGGCTTAAACCAAAGCCCACTAGTATTGCCTGCCCGAACACCGCATGCACACAAGTGTACGTAAGTGATCGCAGCCCTGCCGTAAAACCATACGACCTCTACACGTTTTGCTCAGTGCAGGGAAACTCTCTGTGTGAGACTCTAAAGACTCGACACTATGCTGGCAGTGGGTTTAACAGACCACAAGCGGCACTAGCTGTACGTAACGGTCCCCGGGTAGATGTCGATAAGAAGGCCGATGAGGTGAACCCATCCGAACTCCTGCTGAGCCTATATGTGACAATCTCCGTACAGTCTGGTCTGTTCGTCTGATACATCGCATGGCGGGCCTAGGGGCGGTAAACGTCAGTCCCCTAATAGCGGTACAAGTCGTGTCGGAGTGAAGCCCATTACACCCTGAGATAACACTGGAAACCTACCAGTATATCTCGCTTGCCCTGGCCAGGGACTACTCGTGTAATGGCTCTCCTAGACACAGCGCGATGTCAACCCCCAATACCGGGAGAGATGAATCATGTCTAACCATCACTGCCTCCAAGTGCTTCGAGACTGCTCCCAACTACTACCTGTTTGCACGACTCAGTAGAGCCGTGGTCGGGTAGTAATCAAAGAACAGTGGGAACACACTTGAGGCGAAGTGACAGTGTCAAGTCAGCAGACTAAGCTGTACTCATGTCACCTGGGAACTGGTAACTGACGATAGGTATAATACCAACCATCAGTTCCCGACGAGTCCTGTCCAGTGTACTTGTAACCTAACGAGCACCCGCATACTATCTCAAGTACGACCTACTGACGGCTGTGGGACAGACCGTCTCCCGTGCTGGGATGAGAAGCGCATACGCTAGTCTACTCCGGAGTATCGATGCCCTATGTCGATACTCCCACTACTAGGGACGTGTATAAGGATGTGCTTGCGGATTACCCAGCCCCCACGAGTGTGATCGCCATCACAACGCCGGTAATCAAGCAAAGATCCTAAGGGCTCTACTAATGCGTATAGGTGATATAATAAATAAACACACATGTACACATTAAAGCAGAGACAAACCAAGTAGCATACTACTATATCGAGCAAGATTGTCTGTACAACTGTGAATATCCGAAGCTTCCATAAAGTGATATACATACTAGTATGATACAGTAATGGCCTCTAGGGCATATACACTAACACATATAATGGCCTCTAGGGCATACATATATCCAACAATCTTCGACTTGCACTAAGGCCAGTTATTGGCGTATCTCATACCCAACATCTCAAAAAGTCGCTCATGCTGCGGATAAGGGAGGGCCTTGGTGAGTGGATCTGTGATGTTATTCTTTGTGTTTACTCTCCTAATCTCAATCTCGCGGCGATCTACAATCTCCCGGATTAAATTAAAGCGCCTCGGGATGTGTCTGGACCGCTGATAGGACCGGGCTCCTTGGCTAACGCCATAGCCCCATTATTATCACAATACAATGATATTGGATCAATAATAGTTGGAACTACTCCTAGCTCCGAATCGAACTTCTTCATCCAGACGGCTTCCTTGGCGGCATCATTTGCAGCAATGTACTCAGCCTCCATCGTAGAGTCTGCACGGTATCCTGTTTGGAACTCTTCCAACTTACCGCCCCTCCATTGAGGGTAAATACAAACCCGGAGATAGATTTGCTATCGTCCTTATCGCTCTGGAAGCTCGAATCGGTAAAGGCCTCCATTTAGAGATCTCCATTACCATACACCAAGAAAAATTCTTTAGTCCTTCGCAAGTACTTAAGGATGTTCTTCACAGCTATCCAGTGATTCTCCCCTGGGTTGGATTGATACCTGCTTACAACACTAAGTGCATAAGCTACATCTGGGCGTGTACATAACATCAAATACATTATAGATCCTACTGCCGAAGCATAGGGTATAATACTCATGCGAGCTCTCTCTTCATCGGTCTTTAGGTAAGAGTCCTTAGAGAGAGTGACCCCATGGCAAGCGGGTAAGGCACCTCGCTTGGAGTCTTCCATACTAAACCTTTTTAGGATGGTGTTGATGTACCTTGTTTGGGACAATCCCAATAACCTCTTGGATCTATCCCTATAGATCCTAATGCCCAGAATGTATGTAGCATCACCCAGGTCCTTCATGGAGAACCTTAGTGATAAGAAAGATTTGACTGGCTGTAGCATAGGAATATCATTTCCTATCAGAAGGACGTCATCCACATACAATACGAGGAATATGACAGCTCTCCCTATAGCCTTCTTATAAACACAAGGTTCATCTGGATTTTTGATGAAATCAAACTCTTTGATAACATCATCGAAACAGATGTTCCAACTCTGTGATGTCTGCTTTAACCCATTAATGGATTTAAGCAATCTACATGCTTTCCCGCTGCTCCCACTGTCAATGAAGCCCTCTGGCTGATCCATATAAACGCATTCTTCTAAATCTCCATTTAGAAATGTCATTTTAACGTCCATCTGCCAGATTTCATAGTCGTAGTGAGCAGCTATAGTAAGTAGGATTCGAATGGATTTAAGCATGGCTACGGGAGAAAATGTTTCGTCATAGTCCAAACCTGGTCTTTGACAAAAACCCTTCGCCACAAGTCTTGCCTTATAGGTCTCTACCTGCCCATCTACACCAATCTTTCTTTTAAAGATCCATTTGCACCCCACCGGTTTTACCCCAGGGGGTACAACGTCCAAAGTCCATATTTTGTTGGTGTACATAGACTCCATTTCGGATCTTATGGCATCCAGCCACTTCATAGAGTCTCCACTCGTGATAGCTTGCTGAAAACTGGTAGGATCATCATCCTCCATGATGCAGTCTTCTCTGTCACCATCAATGAGGAAACCGTAGTACCTCTCCGGTGGGCGAGAAGTCCTACCAGACCTACGGGGTGGTCGAGGTTCCTCAGTTTCTATTGCAACAGCCGGTTCGACCAAGTCGTCATTTGTAGTTTGTGTCTCTAGAACCTCTTCTAGATCTACCACATTGCCATCAGTTTCATTTGTGAAAAACTCTTTTTCCAAGAATGTGGTATACTGAGAAACAAACACCTTTTGTTCATCCTTGTGGTAGAAAAGATATCCATAAGAATTCCTTGGATATCCCACAAAGTTACAGATGACCGACCGTGTCTCGAGTTTGTCCGGATTCTTCTTTTTAACATAGGCCGAACAACTCCAAATCTTAATTCTCTTAAGAGATGGTCTCTTCCCATGCCATATCTCATATGACGTGGTAGATACGGTTTTGGTTGGAACCCTGTTCAGTAGAAACGCTGCAGTCCCCAATGCATGCCCCTAAAATGCGATGGGTAACTCAGCATCACTCATCATGGAATGAACCATATCTAATAGGGTCCGATTCCTTCGTTCTGACACACCATTGTGCTGTGGTGTGTAAGGAGGAGTGAGCTGAGAGAGAATCCCATTCTCTTTTAGGAAGTTTGCAAACTCTGTATTGAGGTACTCCCCACCTCGATCTGATCGAAGCATTTTGATGCTCAAGCCGGTTTGTTTTTCTACTTCTTGTTTATATTCAGTGAATTTCTCGAAAGCTTTGGATTTTTGCTTTAATAAAAATACATGACCGAATCTTGAGAAATCATCAGTGAATGTAATGAAGTATGAAAAACCGCCTCTAGCCTGTGTAGACATTAGCCCGCATACATCACTATGTATGAGCCCTAAGAGCTCAGTAGCTCTTTTTCCGTGTCCGGTAAACGGAGTTTTGGTCATTTTACCCTTGATACAAGACTGGTAAGTCACATAAGATTTATATTCAAAAGGGTTTAAATATCCATCTTTGTGTAACTTGTTTAGTCTTGTTTCGTTAATATGACCAAGTCTACAATGCCAAAAAAATCTTCATTTATTTATGAAAGTTTTCTTTTATTAGTGTGTTGTATGTTGAAAACTGTGTGTTGATTTAGGACGTATATCCCATTATTAAGCGTACCATACCCAACCAACATTTGATTCAGGTGAATGTTCATAACATTGTTCTGCAATACAAAATTATATTCTTCATTGCCTAACAAGGAAACAGATATTATATTACAAAGCATACTAGGTACGTAATAACATGGGTTCAAAACCAATATACACCCAGATGGAAACCCCAAGTGATACTCTCCTACTGCAACTGTATGTACATTGGAACCATTTCCAACGCGGAGAGTATGGTCACCTGTCTTCAAAACCTTGTTATTTCTTAGCCCTTGCATAGAATTGCAAATGTGAGAACCTAAACCGGTATCTAATACCCAGGAAGCAGAGTTTATTGAAAAATAGTTTTATGTCACAAACACACCTGAAGCGGAAGCATCCCCATGCTTCTTCTTGAGATTTAAGTACTCCGTGCAGTTGCGCTTCCAATGTCCTGTTTTGTGGCAGTGATAACATTCCCCTTTCCCCGATTCTCCAGCTTTGGACTTGTCCTTCCCCTTAACCTTTTTAACTCCTCCCCTAGGATTGGTGGGCTTCTTCTTCATCTTTCCCTTGGCCTTAGCCTTTGGGCGAGAAGAGGAAGATTGCCCAACACTCAAAGCGGGATTTTTCACTGATTTCAGTCTGCTCTCTGCACTCCTTAAAATATTAAGGAGTTCAGGTAGTTCCTTCTCCATGTTGTGCATGTTGAAGTTAACTATAAATTGAGCAAAGGTGGAGGGGAGGGACTGCAGAATAATATTTGTTTATTGTTCATTGTCTATTGTCCATCCAAGGTCCTCAAGCTCTTCTATGAGAGCTATCATCTTCAGAACATGGTCTCCTACTGGTGTGCCAGGGGCCATTCGCATCTGAAACAGTTTTCTTGATGCTTCGTATCGTAATACGTGGGATTTCTCTCCATACAACTCCTTTGTCTGGAGGAATATGGCATGAACGTCCATATTCTCGTGCTGCTTTTGATGTGTGTTATCCATCGATATAAGCGCGAGGCATTTGGCCGTGGCACAGTCAGTGTCCCATATCTTGTGGACTTCAATATCCGCAACTGAGGATTTTGGACCTGGGACGGGCGGGGCTGGAGCCGTGAGGACATATGATACCTTATCATAAGTCAAGGCAATGTTAAGATTCCTCAGCCAGTCTTTATAATTGGTCCCATTCAGTTTATTTTTATCTAGTAGAAGCTTGAGTCCTGTCATTGGTATCTGCCATTAAGAGAGAGAAAAGAATACACTCAGCGAAAGCTCTTGCAAAGATCAGATTGGTTATTATCTTATCTAATCGATGTCTTCCACTGCTTTAATCAAGTTTTTCTTTCAAACCTTAAAAAGAAAACTAGCCAGGATTAATTACAGTCTACAACTTCGCTAACCGTTCAGCCAGGCCAGTGTCGGTACTTGAGGGAGGTTCCCCGTGCTTTCGCACGGACCTAATTAAAGTAAACCTCGTCTTCCCAGAGGCGTAGCCCCGTTAACACCTTTCTAGACACCTAATGGGTTAGCTAATTGTAAACTGCAAAACTCTCCTGAGAGAAACTATTGCCCACAGTGGGATCGGGATCCAACCATCATATGGAAGGTATACAATCTCATTGCAAATTTCAACTATTGAAATTCCCGATGTGGTTTTTACCCCTAGTACCTATGAGCTTAACTATGGTAAAAATATCATAAGTACCAGTCAAGTTCTACCCGTCATTTCTTGATTAATTAGACCTACTCACAAGACCCTTAACTATGGTCAACAAAGTCGCATGAATGTCCTAATTAATCCGCATCATATACAGTGTAGGAAGACATCACTTAGCTACCGTACACTACGCCTTAACTATAGTTAACAAACGTAGCATGAATACTAAGTACTCTACTTCCTAAAATGACGGAGGGTTGCGGATGATTTGTAAGAAAATCTTTAACGCTTTGAACTTGATATCGTCGTAGAATCAAATGGTTTTCAAAAAGAAGTGGCTTGAGCTCCGCAATTTTGAAATGTAGCTTTTTCATAAAGAGCCGAGTGGTTTTCAAATCCGATCCTACAACATCTTTTTAGGTTTATTTTCTTTACATTAATCTTATTAATGTGGCCCCATCATTTAAGTCCTTAAGCCAATCACAGAAAAGAAACGAAAATACAATGTACGCTTATGCCATCCGCATTCGCCGCCATGTTCCGTTATGCACCGTTAGGTTACTTAACTAACGGCATACCGGGACAGGACTAGCGCGGGTGTAAAACATAAGCAACTTCTACTATATATCTCATATATAATATATCATTCATCTTAGATGTCACATCACAGCATACAGGCAGCAGAAACACAGATATGATAATATAGGATATACTAGGACGTCCGTATTTAGTATTTAACCAATAATAGAAAATACGGATTCCACAGTCGTGATGAATAGCCGTGCCCACACCCCTAGACCCTTATGAGAGCGGCAAGCGACCCTACCAATTCTGGAGTTTAGGAGACCCGGTCTCGACTCCTCGAGATGGCCTCCCACTGAACCCCAGAACCCGGTCACTCGTGCTCCCCTCCTTGGGTCTATCATAATACGGAAATGTAAATAATATACAACACTAGTGACATCAACCTCAACCCGGAAGTGCCCCAAATAAAAGAATATTACACTACATTTGAATTTTACATGAATGAAAAGAAAACTTTCATCTCACATCAAACCCCCCGGCTATTCAATGACGAAAATCCTATATGTCAAATCTCAACAACACATAATATCATTAACGTAAGTAAGTATGTATACCCCGATTGTCGTTGATGTATAGCAACGAAACCGGCGATATGCGACATACTATACTTACGGTCACAGAGAAATAAAATGAAAAACTACAACAATTGGAATCGTAACCGCCTTTAGACAACACAAACCCGGAATATCACATATACAAGATTTCATGCCTAACAATGTAAAGCTCGCATTTCGGTCTCATCCATGAAAACACCTTTTCAAAACAAGCCGGATAATTCAACAAGATTTCCGATTGTTGCCGAGCCCGAACTGCTAGATTTACACGCAACAAACAAATTTGTAGATTCCAATTATTGTATCAAATATTAATAAACTAGGCGACGTTAAAACATTCGATCGAACGATTGAACACGTACAGACTTCTCATAAAGCTCAACACCTGAGCAGATTTAAAAAATACCAGTAACTGCATAAAATACATACGGGCCTACACAAGAAACTAAGGCCCATGACCCACCTACTGCGCCACGGAACCACCGCAGAAAGGCCATTATGGTCGCGGTTCCGCGGTCGTACGGATGAGTTAGGGCATCGTTTTTCTGGTGGGCCCATAAAATACCCTGCTGATTTTTTTAAGTATTTTTAATTTGAAAAAATCAAGGTTTTAGAAAAATTTCCAGAGAGTATCCCCTGGGTGTCGTGTTTCGTTCGTTCAAGGTTTTTAACATCGTCTAGGTTTTCCTAAGGTTCTAGCTTGGCTCTGATACCATGAAGCGTTTCCTACAGCACCACTACAAGGGTTTGGAGGCAACACACATGCCATATTTTAAATTTTATATGGTGCTAAAGGAACTATCTTAAGGATCATGCTAGAAAATAAAAGGTAACATAACTTTAACAATATCATAAGTAGTAAAAGCTAGGGTTTTGAGAGTACAACCTTTGTAGCTCCCTACGCTAGACTCCTTGGCTACTTGAGAGTTGGAAAAAGGCTCACTTGAAATCCTCTAGGTCCACGACGATCCACACGGAGTCCTCTTTGTCCAAGCTTGAAGCTCCACTAGATCAAGAGAAGAAATGGAAGCTAACACTCTACACTAATGTGCAAGACTAGTGTAGAATAGTGATGTGGTTTGTTTTCTCACTTCAAAACCCTAACTTGATGACTCTTTTGCTCACTTGAGAAAACTAGAGAGCAAGAGAGAAAGGAGGAAGAAGATGATGGTTTTTTTTAGAGCTCAAGATAATGATAAGCATAAGAATAAAAATGAGAAATGAAAATATATATTTTCTCTTTCTCATTCTTAACCATTGTTATAAAATATCTATATATTTGTTTTGGATCAAAAATGGCTATAGAAAATGAATCATGGTTAAACCAAAGGGTTAGTGCATGAATAAAATAATAAACCATGATAACAATTTCTATTTCCACTTTTCTTTTCCAAAAAATAATATCTATATATTTATATATATATATGGTGTGAGTCTTATATTGCCACCATCCACTATATCAACAACCATGATAGAATTATGTATGCATGTATGTGTGCATGCACATCAATAAAGTGTTGATTTATCATTGACCATTAGTTTCTCACTTTAAACCCTTTCTTTTCTTTATGTTGTATGCATGTATGTGTGCATGCACATCAATATGTGCATGAATGAGAATAAATGCATACATGCATGCATACAACATAAAGAAATGAAAGGGTTTAAAGTGAGAAACTAATGGTCAATGATAAATCAACACTTTATTTAGCAAACCGGTCATATCACATACGACCCGACCAAAAGCAAACCGCCCGATTAATATACGGTATCTCATACGCTCATTTTAACCGGGTCCACGCGCATATCTCATATGCGCACCACATCGTTTCGCCTGGACTAGGCAACTCCATTGTGGGACTTTAAGACTCGTCAATACGCCGACAGTGGGTGATGATCATATCAAGCACCCCCAAGCAGCAAGCGGTCAGCTAAACGTAACGGCCACCCGGGTATTGAGCTATCAGAAGAAAACAATCGAACCTGTCACAACTCCCGTCGAGCCAACCGGAAATATTACCGTACAGTCTGGTCACTTCGTCAGATATACTGCATATCGAGTATAGGGATGGTAACGTTGACCCCAATAACTCAATAAGTCATGCCGATGAGTGGCCTATAACAGATTGAGAAACTACTAATAACACTTATCAGTAAATCTTAACAGCCCTGTCCAGGGACTTACTGATATAGCCAATCGAGCACAGCACAACATGAACTCCCAATACCGGGAGAGACGAAACCCCACCTATTGCTCAACGCCTTCATGTGTCTCGGGACTGTACCCAACGGCCACTTGTTTGCACGGCTCAGTAGAGCCGTGGTAGGGTGGTAATCAAAGTACAGTGGGAGAACACACAAGACTCTATGACGATCTTGGGTCTACAGACTAACCTGTACCAGTGTCACCTGAGAACTGCTGTTCGACGATAGATATAATTCCATATAGGAGTTCTCGGTGAGTCCGTCCAGTGTACCCAGTCACCACTGAGCACCCGTATATGATCTCGATGTCAAACATCGATGAATGTGGGAACATCCATCGCCCATCATATGGGTCTAGTATCATATACGCTAGTCTACTCTGGTATATCGATGCCCCGTCTCGATACACCTACGACTAGGGACTTTCCAGTATATGCTTATAAACTATAGATGTCCCACTAATATGATCTCCATCATAATCACAGTAGTCAAGCTTATATCCTCAGGGCTTTATCAACATGTATGAATGAATAAAAACATGATCAAGTCAACATGTCGGATAAAGAAGAACCAGATAGCATACTATCATGTTGAGTAAGAATGTACACTGAATATATATATACATGTATAAATACATCCACTATCATATAATGGCCTCTAGGGCATACATATATCCAACATTCATTGACCAAGTCCACTCTTTTGTTTTGGCTAAGATATTTGTTAACCCAACCAATTATCCTAACCATAGTTATGTATCTAAAAAGGTTAAGTATATGATGCTTAACTCACCTAAGTGTAACAACTTAGAATGCGATTAGTGTTAATTAAGCGATAATGCGGCTTTTCTGTAAAAAGTTTACCAATTTGGGTTCCTCACATTTTATAACATTTAATTAATAAATTATTATTATTTGTTATGGTTCGCACGCACGTGTGAATGTTAATGTGAGGGTGTGTTGGTGTTATCTTGTTTTGTAACCATGTCAACCTTAAGCTAATCCAATCCTTTATTTAAACCTTAACCCTAACCCTAGATATTTGTGTGAGATATTAGTTTGGATGAGAGGAGGTGGCAAGGTGAATCATGGAGGGCATTAATGGGCATTAATGGAGGTGAAGAGGAGATATTAAGATTAAGGACTTATCTCACCCTACACTCACCTCTCTTTCTTTTCACCTCACACACTCTCATTCTCACTCTATCTCTTTCTCATTCTCATTATTTCCTTATTTCCTCAACCCTCAAACTGAACCCTTATCACTTCCATCACAAAACCTTCACAAACTTCACAAAATCTCAGCCCAATCACTTCTTAATCCTTGTTTTGCCTCTTAGATGCCTTGGAGCTTGGAAAGCTAGGATCTTTGAGCTTGTGGGAGTAGGTAATGATCTCTATCTGTTAAGCAGGTGTTTTTAGTGTTGTGTATCTTGTTAGTTTTAGTTTAGAACACTTAAAGTAAAGTTTCATGCACATATCGTATTTTTAGTGTCATATTGTAATATCTGTGATCTGCTGTGACTTGGGATTTTTACTATAAAATCAAACAATGTGGTGGTGTTGTACCAGAGACCCTAAGGCTTCACCTGAAGCACAAACCCCTGGAGCTCGGATTTGGCCTGCGACATTCATGGGAAATCCGGCGACCTCGGTGTAGTGGGGGAGTTTGGGTTTGGGTTTTTTCATGGTAGCTGTCTGCAGTCAATTTAGTGTGTTTGGTACTGTTTGATTTTTGAGTTTTGATTGTATACAAAATCTAGGATCACATTGCTAGTTTCTAGTGTTACGGATACGTGTGTTATGTTATCCAACACGGTGCGTGTGCTTTGTGTAGCTTTTGCTCTTGAGTTGGTTTCGTAGTGTCGCTACACACGTTAGCCACTAGACGAACACTTGAGGGTTTGTTTGGAGTTGATGCGTCGGTCAAACCTAGTTGGTACGTGTTATTGGTCGATTGCTAATATACACTTGTTATGTTGTTTTATGATCATAGGGACACGGGCGGGGACTTCGGACGCTGCGAAGAAGGGAAAGCGAGTTGTTGGCTTTACTTTGCCCAAGGATCATCTGTGAGTAGATTTAACATCTACAGGGGAATCGCCCGTATGGCGTTATGCGTCTGGGCTAGATATGATATGATATTAGTCCCATGTTTATATTGCACATATAGAGTTTGCGCATAAACTTCATTGCATATTATTACTTGTTGTGCTTGGACCTGTACCCATTGGACACTGCACTATTATTGACGGCTCATGTTGCACGAGCACTGATTGTATGTCACCCACACCGTCAATAATTGCCATAACACGCATAACAAACATACATATATGATATTGTTTGGTTAGGGACATTGGGACATTGATTCATATTCTATTGTGCATATGACATATAGCATACCTGTATACCTACATGTTTACACATATTCCTTGACATGCCTACATGCTAGTTACCCATATACCTATATGGTATTGTACCATTGGTGACAGGTATATACACATATGAGACATAGCTACATGTACATCTTGCATACATACTTACATGTACACCCGTATACCTTGATATAGTTACACATATACCTGGAGGGTATTACATCATTATTGATAGGTACATGCTCATACACCTTGCTATAGTTACATGTTCATCTTTATATGATGTTGCGTTTGGTTTCGGAGAAATTAGGAACCACATGATATACTTAATAACTCGTTGCAATTAAATAGTTGGTTTTCCTTTATATGCTCATATTACTGTTTCATGTTGCATATATAGTATTTCATGGACTTCGCATTGTAATATGGTTTTCATATGAGGTTTTCTGGATGTTTTAATCCTGCGTATATATATTAGTGGTAATCCTGCGTATATATATTAGTGGTATAGGACGCTGATATACATATGTATATATACGTATATATATATCAGTGGTATGGGACGCTGTTATATATGTACACCTACATAATATATCATCATAATGATCTATGAAATATACTTATTCATTATACATGTAGGCCGATATTATGGTCGATGTGAGGGGCCTATGTGCTCAATGTGAGGGGCCTATGTGCGCAGTATGAGGGGCCTATATGTCCGATGTGAGGGGCCTATGTGCCCGATGTGCCCGATCTGAAGGCCGATATTATGGTCGATGTGAGGATATATATATATATATATATATATATATATATATATATATATATATATATATATATATGGCTCCGTCTGTCCGGATCGGCCCACATATTGACCATAATATCGGCCCTCACATCGGGCACATAGGCCATTACTGTATCATACTAGCTTGTATATTACTTAATGAAAGCTTGGGGTATTCACAGTTGTATACACAATCTTGCTCAAAATGGTAGTATGCTACTTGGTTTGTTTCTACTTCAATATGTGCATGTGTTTCTTTTTGGCATATCGCTTATACATATTAGTAGAGCCCTTAGGATCTTTGCTTGATTACCAGTGTTGTGATGGCAGTCACACTCGTGGGGCCTGGGTAATCCACAAGCACATCCTTATGCAGGTCCCTAGTCGTAGGACTATCGAGACAGGACATCGATACTCTGGAGTAGACTAGCGTATGCGCTTCTCATCCCAGTGTGGGAGACGGTCTGTCCCACAGCCGTCAGTACGTCGTACTTGAGATAGTATGCGGGTGCTCGTTAGGTTACGAGTACACTGTACAGGACTCGTCGGGAACTGTTGGTTGGTACTATACCTATCGTCAGTTATCAGTTCCCAGGTGACATGAGTACAGCTTAGTCCGCTGACTTGACACTGTCACTTCACCTCGAGTGTGTTCCCACTGTACTTTGATTACTACCCTACCACGTCTCAAAGGAGTCGTGTAAACATGCAGTAGTTGGGTGCAGTCCCGAAGCACTTGGAGGCAGTGACGGTTAGACAGGATTCCTCTCTCCCGGTATTGGTGGTTGACATCGCGTTGTGTCTAGGAGATCCATTACACGAGTAGTCCCTGGACAGGGCAACCGAGATATACTGGTAGGTTTCCAGTGTTATCTCAGGGTGTTCTGGGCTACACTCCGACACGATTTGTACCGCTAGTAGGGGACTGACGTTTACCTCCCCCTAGGCCCGCCATGCGATGTATCAGACGAACAGACTGGACTGTACAGAGATTGTCACATTCAGACTCAGTAGGAGTTCAGATGGGTTTCACCTCGTCAGTCTTCTTGTCGACATCTACCTGGGGACCGTTACGCACAACTAGTGCCCCTTGCGGTCTGTGGTTAAACCTACTGCCAGCGTAGTATCGAGTCTTTAGAGTCCCACCCAGAAAGCTATTCGCCTTTAGGCAAAAGAGTAGAGGCCGCTTGGTTTTGCGACAGGTCGCATGGTTTTGCGATAGGGTTCGGTCACATCCGTGCACTTGTGCACGTTTGGTGTCCGGAAAGTTAACACTAGAGGGCTTTGGTTTAAGCCAGATCCTAGTGTACATTTTGGGATTGGTTTTATCTCGTTTGTATTCGGTTCCTCGGAACGCGGATGCGGGTGTGTATGCACAATTGACAGAGAGACAGAGGCAGAGGATTCTCATTGGGGTTGTTGACTGTTGACTGCTGACTATTGACTTTTTGCTAAACCCTAATGAGAATAAGAAATATAATTAACAATAATATTAATTAAGTATTATAGTGACATGGTTGTTGACTTATTGACTTCGTTGACCGGTTGACTAGGTTGGACTAGTTGACCATCATCATGACAACGGCTATCATTTCATAGCAAAGACTTTTGCTTGCTTGTTTGTTCTTGCAAAATGAGTGCATGAAATGATATAGCCATTTTGACTTGAACCATCACACAATACTTGATTACTATTTTTGTTATGATGGTTTTGGATTATGAGAGCTTGGATGGCAAAAGAGTTACTTATTCTCTCATTTCATTTCTCTCTCTTGCTTGAGCTCCCCCTCTTGCTCTTTCTAGCTCAAGGAAACACCCTCTCATGAGTTAAGAAACATTGCCTTAGAGATAAAAGGAAACCCAAATCACTTCTCTACTCATCCTAGTTCAAAAGGTTTAGCAAACCAAGTGTTCTAGTTTCTTCAAGTTCGAAGAAGAAGCCAAAGGTAGAAGCTTTCAGGTGGATCCATCTTCGGCGCAAGGAGACGATGAGGTGAAGCCGATCAGTACACCGGAAAGAGTTGAAGATGAAGGATTTCAAGAATGTTATAGCCCCCTAACAGAGTAGGTAATACTCAAGTTAGGTTGTTAGGTAGTTGTTTAACAAAGATCCGTATTTTGAGTCCATGTTACCACCTCTTGAAAAATCGTTTTTCATCATTTCCGCAAGCCCGTAAGTACCGGGAGAGGTAACGTGGACTTACAATATATATATGAGTATTTACGTGTTGATGTTAAACACTCAGGTTCCATGAGACTTTCAGGATGTGTTTTATTCCGTACTCCGCATTTATTTGATATGCATTGCTTCATGTATTAGTAGTACCTGATAGAGTACCTTTCATGACTGTTGCATATACATATTGCCATTTATTACTATCAGCTTGCATGTGATAGACCATCGCAGTACGTGCATACATATGATTACCTGCATATGTTATTTACTATTCACGAGTTGGCAACTCACCCCCGTTGAGCCACAGGGTTGTACAGGTTCTCCCTCAGAGCAGTCAGAGGCAGGGCTTTCTTCTTCATCACATTGTATCATCTTTTGCAGCGGATACCGCTATGGCTGACTGTATGCAGTTTTGCTAGGTGGGTGTTGCGGTTATCCGATGATGCTCATTTGTATATTCGTTGTATCTAGTGCTCTCCATCTACTACTTCATGTATTGACTTAGAGACGAGTTGTGAGGACGATATTGTATATTATTTTGTGTTTTTTTGGAGGTCTTTTGTAATGTTTCACTTTATATCGTCTTTTTCTTCGCTATGGCGTCTTATATCTGTTGTGGAGGTTTTTTTGGAGGCTTTTACTTATATTTATGTTGTACCCTTTTGGGGGGATTGTTTTACAAAGGAGGTGCTGCCAAATTTTAAAAGAAATAAATTTGGACTTTAAAATTTTTTGATTGAGATTCTAAAAGTTTTAAAAATGTTCTTATCACATACTACTTTTGATGGTTTAGATTGCTGGGTTTTCGGCTTACTTTAAATTGCGTTACGCCTGTAAACGTTACGTGGTTTAAGGGCCGTCACATGCCAAATTTCGGGTCATGACACTAAGGTTGCCATTATTCACTTGGTGAATTATCATGAGAGTTTCTTCTTCTTCTTCCTCAAAGCTTTCTAGCTTCAATGGAGATGTGAGAAAAAATGTGAGAAAATCAATTCTAAAGTGAGCCCACCTCCTATTTCATCATCCTCTACTACTTGTCATTTAGTATAGGTTGTTTGCTTTAATAATTTCACAATTAGTGAAGAGATAGCTTGTGTTAGTGTCTCCTTGACGTAGATCATCTTCGGCCTCGAAGTCTTCTAGCAAGCTTGATCCGTACATCTTGTGCAGCCTCTCTAGAGTCTGGGAGTTCATGATCGCAGCGAAGGGATGACTTCACGAAGCTAATGAAGTGAAGGACCAGTCTACAAAAGTTGTATTCTTTGTTCACTTTACTTGCAAAGTCGTTTGCATTTCATTCCGTCGGATTTCTAGTAGACGATTCTAGAATTAGGGTTAGCAAGAACGGCAAAATTTGAAATTAGCATGTAAGATGCCTCCCGAAACCTTGCTGCCGTCCTAGGGAACCCTTCAGTGGTATCAGAGCTAAGCTAGAAATTTAGACGGATTTTGTTAAGATTACGAAACCAAAATACTCCGAAACTTGAAATGCGATAATGTAGTTTTTGTTGATTCTAAAAAGTTGTCAAAATTTTTTTAAAACATGTCCAGAATGATGTATGAGATATATCATGAACACCATGAAAATTTCAGAGGGTTTGCTCGGATTTTGGCCACGATCAACGAGGTGGTGGCCGGCCAAAAATTGTTGTTTTTGCTTGAAATTTTCACTGTGTTCCAGTGACTGGGATTTGGTGTTTGTTCAGTTGATAAAACTGCACATTTGTTATTACATTTTTCCTACTATTTCTATATTAGAAAAGGACTTTATTATAATATATCATACATATGAGGGTTTATCTGTAAAAATACTATTTTTCATGTGTTGATATATTATAATTAGCATTTGGTAGGAAAATGTATGCAAATAATATCATTGACCAAATCTTAAACTCTACTAAATATTATTTGAGTTGTTGTGCAGAATTTTCAGGCCTAAAATCAAGGAAATCAAGTTGTTAAAGCAAACCTGACTAATTAAGAAACCAAAACTTAGAAATCAAGTCTGGCAGCAACTACGAGAATATTTCCAAGTTCCAAAGGTTCTAAGGATCGCCACATGTCACAAGGAGCAACCCATAGAAAATTGATCAAGGGATAAGATCAAATGGCCGCGGATCCACGGCCATACCCCCCTGGGGCCGCGGATCCGCGGCAATATTGAGGAGATAGTGTTGCAAATTTTGTGTGGTGAATCTTTATAGTTATCTTCCTAATTTGGATGCAAGGGTTCAGGCTTTGGGACTATAAATAAAGACCGAGAGCCTCTTGGAAAAATCATCAAGTCGACGCGATCACGAAGTCCAAGACGGCTCACGCATCCAGACTGATCATCAACGGTTCATCTACCTCCTTAGAAGAGATCGAGTACTAACTAGTCTTTGTAATCATTTTCTAAGGAATCAAAGTGTAATGAATATTGTTGATTAATAAAGGTAGCTTTCTTTTTCTTATTCTATTTCTTCGTAGTTTAATTATGCATTTTCTCTCCATCTTTTTTTCTCCCAACATGCGCGAGTAATTCTCCGCTTGTTAGGGTTCGTAGGATTAGGGTAGGTTAATGAATGATGAAAATACCTAAACTCTTTTTACGTCCTATAAAGTTTATAAACTTTATCAAAAGAATCATTAACATCCTAATCGGGCGCGCTACTAATTCATTGTTAGTCTCGACCGCGATTAGAGATTAGATTAATGATTGTTTTGGTAAAGGCTAGATATGAACGGAGTTCCGTGTCGAGATAGGGGTTAAGAGTGGGATTCCTTTTCCCTCCAGAAACCCTAATCTACACGCATCACTGTCGTTCTAGTTTTAAATCTATTAAAAGATAGAAAGAGTAATTTTTAATTAATCATCCATAACTACTAAATCCTAACGAACCCTACAAGCCCCTTCTTATATTAACTACATCCATAAATAATCTAGATCTATATTTTGCATTAGTGTTTAACATAGATCTAGAAACCATTCCTCAACATTCTTATCCCTCCTCTCTTTTTCAACACATCAAAGTAAGAGTAAAAGATTCAATGTTTCCCTGAGGAGGACCCGTACTCACCTCGGTCTAGCTACGCGCGACACCGTTCTGATTGCGGTTAAACTACTACAAACACACTCTTTCGAACCAATCAAATGGCACCGTTGCCGGGGATACGTGCGTAATTCTTTATTCTTATTATTTGTGTTGAATTCTTATTCGATCTATATCATAATTAAAACAAAATTGCAAATCATATATTTAACGAAGCGTGTGAATTTTTGCTAGGAGATCTGGAGGCACAGACTTGAGGAAACAGAAAGACAGAGATATTCATCGAGATCCATAGGAGTACAGGAGGCCATAGAAAAATTTTCATCAACTGATCCATCTACTCCACGGCGGAAGCGCGACAAAAGAGCTCATCTGCGGCGGAAGCGCGGCCAGTTAGAGGATCTAGGGTTTCACATTTCTCTGGTAAGATTCTAACCTCCTCCTCTCTCCTTTAAAATCAAATAAAATCTATTTTATGCAGGATTCTTTGCACAATAGCGCCGCTCAAAAATCTTTTTGCAAAAGTTTTGTGATTGGTTTTGGTTTGCATATTTTAATACGGACTTTAAGGGGTAAAGACCAAATCCAGATTAGGTGGGGATTTCATCACCCTTCCTAAGCCCCACAAATCACAAACCGAGCATCTGCATCAACCCTACATTAATTTAAAAAATATCTAGACCAGACTCTAAGGACTGTCGCGCTCAATAAGGACAGAGGAAGGTCGTGGGTAATCTATCGCTTATCTGCATTACTTTTGTGGTGTCTAGGCAAGTGTGTCTGAGGCAAGTGGTTTACTTAATTAGGCCCTCTATTTTCGGTGATTCGTATAGCGGACACCTCCCACATACCTGGCCACAAGAGTAGTAAAGAGGTGGTAGAGGATTGATCCTACGGCTTGTTCTTTAGAAGTCTAGGAGCGGTCAAGTGACTGGACCTAGGTAACCTTAGTTCTAGAGTTGTTTGTGCATTTTAGAGTGATTTGTATTGAGTCCCACTTTTTTCAAAACAGACCAATTTTAAATCACACACACGCTGCCACTTGCACTAAACCCGCTTAGTGCATGCTCGGCTGGACACGGGATTCTAGTGCCCGTCTTGTCCGCGTTCCTTCTATCGACACCGAAGTCGGTACTTCTTCATCTTCTTTTCCCCCACCACACACAACGACCGAGATGGACGGTACTCCATCACACTTCAACACCACCCTGCCACCGCCCGTAGGTGCGCAGAATCCACCGCGCATCTCTCTCCAAGAGAGATGCTATCCTATCCGTGGTCCACTTCCCACTTGTCTATCTATTCCACCAGCTAACGGGGATAATTTTGAAATTAAACCCCACTACATCAATCTGTTGCCCAAATTTCACGGGCTTGAGTCGGAAGATGCGTATGTTTTCATCACCAAATTCGAAAACGTATGCGCAATGATGGGTACTTCACAGTTGACTGTCGATGCTATGCGCTTGCGTCTTCTCCTATTCACACTGTGCGACTTGGCATAAAAATGGCTTTATAATACTGCCGCACACTCTATCACTAATTGGGATGAATTCGTCATAGCATTTCTTAAGACGTTTTATCCAAACCATAAGACTGCCCATGTTAGAAGCGAGATCGACCAGTTCACCCAGCTTCCTAATGAACGCTTTTGGAAGTGCTTTGAACGTTTCAAGTATCTGCTTGTCCAATGTCCTCATCATGGAATCAATAAATGGGATTTATGCCGAATTATATATGAGGGCATTAATCCAGCGACAAAGCAGATGCTTGAAACAATGTGTCAATGCAATTTCATGTCTAAAGATGACGGTGAAGCTTGGAAGTATCTGGAAGACCTCGCTGAAAACACTTTGTAGTGGGAAAGCGTAAGACCACCTTCATCTAGGGGAGGTGTTCACCAGCTCGATGTTTCCATCCCAGTGAAAGCCGAAATGGCAGCGATACATAAGAAACTCGACGCTATTGAGAACAGATTCTCATAAGTCTCCCTAAATCAGGTTACGCTTCCCAAAACCGTCTGTGGTTGCTGTTCAGATCCTTCACACTTAACGGAAGAATGTCCTATGAATGCACCGTTTCAAGGTCACGAGCAAACTATTGCTGCTTTTCAGCAGCGACCTAGAAACGATCCTTATTCTTCCACGTACAATCAAGGATGGAGGAATCATCCTAACTTTGCTTGGAACCAAAACAAACAAAGCAATTATCAAAGACCTCCTCCACAGCAATCACAACCACAAAATCAGTTCCCCTTTCAGTCACAAAATTTTCAAAATCCGGCCAACACATCTACACCACAAGTGGCCGGTGCTGACAACTCTTCACTCGCACAAACTTTGGATTTGTTCATGAAACATTCCATGCAATTGTCGGCTGAGATGAAGTCTTCTATTGATACCATAAAGAAAAACTCCGCCTTCCATGTTGAGAGTATTAAATCAATAGAAAACCAACTCGCACAGTTAAACGTCGCAATGAGTGCGAGAGAGAAAGGGAAACTCCCATCTCAACCTCTTTTGAATCCTGGACATTCAGAAAATCATAATGTGAATGCCGTTACTATGTTGAGATCGGGAAAAGTGCTGAATAACCGAGTGGGTGAGCAATTTGATGTTAGTGACACCAATGATACCCCAGCTTCTTCTTCTTTTTCCCCCAATTCGTCTAGTCTCCCACCTTCATCCGATCCTATTCTCCATTTTCCCAAAGGCTCGAACAATTCGCCAAATCTATCTAAGTCGATTCCCACTCCAATTTTGGGATCGAATCCGTCCACACAGTCTTCTCCACAAACGTTGGACCCAAAACTTACTGATCAAGCTCCATTTCCAAACAGATTAAGGGCCAACAGACCTAACCCGCAAATGGAGAAGATTGTGAAAATGTTTAATCAAGTTAGCGTGAATATTCCTCTCCTAGATGCTATTCAACAAGTCCCATCTTATGCAAGAATCCTTAAAGACTTGTGCACTAGGAAGAGAAAAACTCAAGTGCCTAAGAAGGTTTTCATGACGAGTAATGTTAGCACAGCTTTTACCCAACAAATACCAAAGAAACGTAAGGACCCCGGCTGTCCTACAATCTGTATTTCTATTAGGGGTAAAAATATTAATCGTGCTTTACTCGATCTTGGCGCTAGCGTTAACTTGCTTCCTTATTCAGTATACGAGCAGTTAGGAATTGGGGAGTTAAAACCCACCCATTGTACTCTCCAGATGGCAGACCGATCGATCACCAAACCTCGGGGCGAACTAGAGGATGTGTTAATTAAAGTTGGGGAATTCATATTTCCCGTGGACTTTATTGTTTTAGATACACAACCTGTGGCAAACCCACGCAATCAAATCCAGGTGATACTTGGTCGACCGTTCCTAGCAACTTCTAACGCTGTAATTAATTGTCGTAACGGTTCAATGAACTTATCATTCGGGAAAATGACAATTGAGCTTAATATTTACAAGCTAGGAAGTCAGCCATCAGAACCTTCTGCTCATTTGCTGGATGTTTGTTCCATCCACGAGATAGCTCCCGAAAGCTGCATGGATGATGAACTTTGCTTTGATGATCTCGACAACACTAATGAGACATCGTTTGATCTTGCACCACTTCATAGTGATGATATGTTCAATGAGTATGTCCTTGAGTTTGAACCCGTTGACTCGTTGCAAAAGTCAGCAGCACTTTCCGAGTCAATATCTTATGCAAGTTTTGAACCTCTTAAGGAGTCCGAATATCATTCCGTTACCCCACCTTCTGTTGTCTCTCCACCAATTCTTGATCTCAAACCACTACCTTCTCATCTTAAATATGCATATTTAGGAGAGAATGAGACTTTGCCGGTGATTATATCCGCTTCTCTAGCCTTAGAGCAAGAGAACGCACTTTTGGCAGTGTTGAGATCGAATCGGCAAGCATTTGGTTGGACAATGGCCGACATCAAAGGGATTAGTCCCTTAATTGTTGAACATCACATACATTTGATAGATGAAGCCAAACCAACCCGAGACCCACAAAGACGGTTAAATCCCGTTATGAAGGAGGCGGTAAAGAAAGAAATCGTCAAGTGCCCTGATAGTGGAATAATTTACCCTATATCTGATAGCCAATGGGTAAGTCCAATTCATGTGGTCCCTAAAAATTCTGGCATCACGGTCATCACTAATGAGGCTAATGAGTAAATCCAAACACGCACCCAACTGGGTGGCGCTTATGTATTGATTACAGGAAACTCAATGCCGCGACGAGGAAAGATCATTTCCCTCTACCTTTCATTGACCAGATGTTAGAACGATTAGCTGGACACGAATACTACTATTTCTTGGACGGATACTCTGGCTATAACCAGGTCCCCATCGCCGAAAAGGATCAAGATAAAACCACATTTACTTGTCCTTTCAAAACTTTTGCGTATAGACGCATGCCCTTTGGGTTATGCAACGCTCCCGCTACATTTCAGCGGTGCATGATGGGGATATTTTCAGATATGGTGGAGAATTTTCTAGAAATTTTTATGGACGATTTCTCCATTTTTGGGGACTCCTTTGAGGACTGCCTTCGTAATCTTGACGCGGTTCTTACCCGTTGTAAGGATAAGAACTTGATTTTGAATTGGGAAAAATGCCATTTTATGGTCCAAGAAGGTATTGTACTTGGACATATAATTTCACGAAAAGGCATTAAGGTTGACAGAGCTAAAATACATGTCATTCATAACCTCCCTCATCCCAAATGCGTCAAAGATATACGATCCTTCCTTGGTCATGCAGGATTTTATAGGAGATTCATTAAGGACTTTAGCAAAATTGCTAGACCCTTAACCCTTCTATTGGCCAAGGATACTACATTTCACTTCGATTCGAATTGTGAGGCTGCTTTTGAATCGCTTAAAGGATCACTCACTACAACCCCCGTTCTATCATCTCCGGATTGGAACCACCCGTTCGAGCTTATGTGTGATGCATCAGATTTTTCTATTGGTGCTGTCTTAGGACAGCACATTGATAAGATGCCACATGTAATTTACTATGCAAGTAGGACCTTGAATGATGCACAAATAAATTACACAACCACCGAGAAAGAACTTTTGGCAGTTGTATTTGCATTAGAGAAATTCAGGCCCTGCTTGATTGGCTCGCCAATTGTGGTTTACACATATCACTCCGCCCTACGATATCTTTTATCGAAGAAGGATGCGAAGGACAGGCTAATACGTTGGATCCTATTGTTAAAAGAATTTGATCTTGTTATCTGTCACGACCCAAAGTTTGGCCCGTTACCGGCACTTAACCACGTAACATCTACAGGCGTAACGCGATTAAGTAAGCCGAAAACCTAGAAATCAAACCAGTAAAAGTACAGAGTGTTTTAAGCATTTAATAAAACCAATTACTAAGATGTCAAGAAACCTTAAGTAGACAATCACCAAGATAACAATATACGACGCCGTAGCGATGAAAATGAGCAACAAGTGGGAAACATCACAGATAGAATAACTGCATAAGTAAAGTCGGCTCACAACGAGCTCGACACCAGAATACAAAATAATATACATCGTCCTCACAACTGGTCTCTAAGTTAATACATAAGTGGTAGATGGAGAGTACTAGATACAACAATGTACATAACTGAAAGATAAACAGATACCGCACAAAACCCACCTATCAGCAAAAGAGCTAGTACACCAACTGTAGGGGTATCTGTGTCAAAAGATGCAAGAACGCAGCCTGCCGCGACTACTCCGAAGGGCAACCTGCAAATACTGTGGCACAACGGGGGTGAGTGGCCAACTCGTGAATAGAAGATAACATAAAAAGGTAATCGCGAGTATGCACGTGCAACGATACTCAAACCTATGCCAACAGATAACATCTATATGATGAACTGGATGCTCAAATCATGCAACAAGTGCGATCTACTAACATCTCCATGTGATGAGCAAGATATAGCAATACAATCTAACAACCTTATATATAATGAACAGGGTATGCAATGATCGTGCAAGCATGTGTACTATATCAGGTACAATAGATACAGGATGAGATATCAATTATTACATACTGAGCATGGGAAATATAACGTCTACACAGAATGTCATTTTGGAAAGTATAATCGGTACCCATCAATGCACCCAAATCCCAATACTACTCAGGCATCATCATCCTCCTCGGTCCTCAAATCCTGTAAATCTCATATAATCGTGTGTGCCCAACATCGGCACCCAAAATATCAAGAAATACTCGTGCCAAGCATCGACACGCAAGTCATCCTGTATAGGGCATCCGTCAGTCCGGATCAGCCCACGGGCTCTGTCTGTTGTATCGACCCTCGGCCCCGGCAGTACGAGTCGTCCCGTATCCATCCATCGACTCTGGTCGGTATCCTCCGGATAACCGCCAGGTCCAACCAATCACCGGTAGGTAGTAGTCCCTCTGCCAGGCTCACCGTCTACTGCACAGCGAAACCGTTCTCGCCCCGGGGTACCATACCGGGTCCACCATGTACCCGTAATCGGTCTCATCCAACTCCTCGATTCGGGTTCACATATATCACTCTAGTACCGAGAAAACACATGGTGGACGCACCGAAATATCATATCAAGGGAAACCGGGTTTTTAAAGAATTAACTATTCTCTTTTGAAATATCCACGGTTTCCCAAATCCAGAATTAACATGGAAACAACATATCTCAATGCGTAATCTAAGCAAGTATGAAGATATCAATATATGCATGCACTGGTATGAGTATATAGTGTGCATGTGCACATGTATGAAGATATCAATATATGCGTGCACTGGTATGAGCATACAGTGTGCATGTACACAGGTATGAAGATATCAATATATGTGTGCACAGGTATGAATATACAGTGTGCATGTGCACATGTATGATGATATCACTATATGTGTGCACAGGTATGAATATACAGTGTGCATGTGCGCAGGTATGAAGATATCACTATATGTGTGCACTGGTATGAATATACAGTGTGCATGTGCGCAAGAATGAAGATATCACTATATATGTGCACAGGTATGAATATACAGTGTGCATGTGCGCAGGTATGAAGATATCACTATATGTGTGCACAGGTATGAATATACAGTGTGCATGTGCGCAGGTATGAAGATATCACTATAGTGTGCACAGGTATGAATATACAGTGTGCATGTGCGTAGGTATGAAGATATCACTATATGTGTGCACTGGTAGGAATATACAGTGTGCATGTGCGCAGGTATGAAGGTATCACTATATGTGTGCACAGGTATGAATATACAGTGTGCATGTGCGCAGGTATGAAGATATCACTATATGTGTGCACAGGTATGAATATACAGTGTGCATGTGCGCAGGTATGAAGATATCACTATATGTGTGCACTGGTATGAATATACAGTATACATGTGCGCAGGTATGAAGATATCACTATATGTGTGCACTGGTATGAATATACAGTGTGCATGTGCGCAGGTATGAAGATATCACTATATGTGTGCACAGGTATGAATACACAGTGTGCATGTGCGCAGGTATGAATATAACATATGCTGTTATGCGGCAAATCATGACAACATCAATAAAGTGGGATCAATATGATATATGATTTATAGCAATCCTATAATGTGAGTGTCATGGCAATCACTAACGGTGTGAGTGTAGCATATAAATCGTGCTCATGCGACCTGAACCGTTAGTGACAGTGCAGTGTCCTATGCTATCATTTCTACATGCACCCATGAGGTATGCTACTATAGTTCATATGAACATCTACAATCTAATATCCTAACACACCCCCATGCTTAACGCCATACAGGCGATTTCCCCGTAGATGTTAAATCTACTCACCTGGTCGTGCGCTACTCGTAGCCGAACACCTGCTTTCCTATCTTAGCTTCGTCCGTCGTACCCGCCTGCGAATCTGAAATTACACAAGAATCCATATATAAGCAACCATCACGCAATACGCGATATCCAAGCCAAACGATACGCTTGCGTCACGAACTAAACGCGCGTGCGTACGACACGCTAAAACGTGTATACGCGTCTAAAACTAACCCCGACACGCCGCGATACGCTGAGTCACAGAACCCTCTCGCGTATCGCGCGAACCAAACGTACTAGAAATACGATATAACGTCCCAGATTCTACCCAGGCTAACAACATACAAAATTATATATACCACTGGCCTAGAAATAACAACAGACTCCTACCCATGCAAACTTCACCCAAAAATTCCCCTATCTGGCCACAAATTGCGGCCAGAAAGAATAAACTGGCGGCCTCGCTATGGGGTGGGGGTCTCGGGCTTTGGTGGTGTGGTCTATACCTTGTATACAAGCTCCATGATTGACAGACTTTCTGCGTGTTCAAGTTTAATTACCGCAATCAGGACGGTTTCGCTTTGCAGCTAGCTGGATGAGTACGGGTCGATCCACAGAGAGATGGGAGTCTTTTTGTTAATGTTTTGACGAGTTAAGTCCAAATATGTTTGGGTTTGTTTGAGATTAGCTAATTGAAAATGAATGATAAGAGAGCTTGTTCAGGGTAAGAATTGGTTGGTTTGAGTTAGGAGGATCGCTCACTTAATTCTTTTGCCACTTCTTAATATCGATGTTACGGTAATCGGCAACAACGGGGATTAGCACGACTAAGAGAAAACTTGCGAGTATAATCTAGGATTTCCAACACTTCGTTTCCTCTTTTTGGTTCTTGTCCGTCCGTTCTTGGCTCTTAGCCGCAACCTCAAATTGATTCAACCACAACCGGTCTCACTAGGGTATCACCGCTATTATGAAGAATAGGGTGCCGTAGGGAGCGGATTGTGGATCAATTAACGGGAGTTCAAATCAAGATATTTGTCAAAGAGAAAAGTGAGGGAGGTTTCCGTCTTTCAAACTTTCCGTTTCCTACCCTAACAAGTGAGAAATTACTCACCCATTAGAAAAGTTAAATGAAATAAAACAAAGAAAGAGGGTAATAAGAATTGAGGTAGAAAATCACAACTAGCTATTTAGGACCTCACTCGGGTAAGGATCACACTAAGCATCATGGTTGTAAGGATAACAGAAAATGGAAGAAAATTAAAATGACAATTTTAATAAGTAACAACAACTACGTTTAACAATTGAAATTACAAGCAACATAAGAAACCGAATTACAAATTACACATATAGAAAAAGAACACTTCTTGCATCCTTCACACTCAATAAAACCTCTCACAAGCTTTAATGGAGGAAGATGGAGGAAAATACTCTTTTATTATAAACTAAATAAATTTAATACAAAAATTACAGATGAAATTAAGCACACACTCTTGGTTCTGCTCTGGGCTATTTATAGGCCTGATTCTGAGAGTTTAGCAGTAAAATACAAGCCTACACACAATTACAGAAAACACCCCAAAATTTCACCAGATGATAACACGTGTCGACCGCGGATCCGCGGCCATAGTGGGGGTTTGGCCGCGGTTCCGCGGCTTGTTGGTGGCCAAACCCTGTCGGGTTGATTTCTGTGGTCTTGGTCACTTTTTTCCTGATGTTTGAAAACTTTAAACTGCATCAATTTCTCCAGAGGATCTTCAGAATTCTGATCCAAGATTGCTTCATTTCTTTTCTTTTGACTTTTACCTCCTTTGACTTCAAATCTTGATTTAGTCACAAATGACGACTATTTTCGTCCCCTCTTCTGAACTGGTACGGGACGGATACTGGACGGATACAGGAACCCGGCTTTTACCTGTTTGTGGCAGATGTTCTGGATTTTGGCAAACTGTAGAGATTCTGTCGGATTTATGTTCTCTTGGACTGGAAACCTATAATCTGTAAACATGCAGCAAATACGGATAAAAAGCACCTACCTGTATGCACTGTGATTGTCACGACCCGAAAGTACGGAACGTGACCGGCACTTAGATTACGAATCGTCTAGAGGCACAACGTAACCTAAGTAAGCCGAAGCCCAGAAATCAAAACCATATAAAAGAAGAAGAAAAGAAAACATGAGGAAAAACAAGTTTAAAAGTATCAGCAAATTTTCTCAAAAATTTCGGCAGAGTCTCCTCTGTAAAAACTGGCCCCAAACTGGTACAACAAGTATAATATATATAAACAGTAAAAGGCATCCCCAAACTGGAGCTAGCTCAATGCCAACAGGCGGAAACAACCACAACAAGCATAATAATATACAACGCCAAAGGGCGAGGCTCAAAACTCAAAAGAAAACAAAACCACCAGATCAGAATAATACATACGCGACTCTAAGGTCGAAATAAAAGACTGGTCCAATAACTTATCAAGTAATACAAGTATGGTTGATGGAGCTTACTAGATACAAATGAATGAATAAACTACAATGGTGGTTCAGATACAAGTGAACCAACCTACCGTGCAAATCACCCTGAATGAAATGATGTGCCAGCAAGCTGCTAGGGAAACCTGTACATCGAACCTGTAATAAAATTTGGCACAACGGGGGGTGAGTTGCCAACTCGTGAGTAGAAGACATCTACGAAAAGAAATCGAATGCACGACGCTATCCTAGGTCATAATAATACACTATTATATCCTAATCATCTAGTAATAGCAGGGTAATACTACGTGTGAGTGCAGATACTCCGTGCTCGTGTCAGTGCCTCATACAGTACTATGTCATATGAATGGATATGCATGCACCATGAATATAAAATAATCAATCCTGAAATCAAGATATATCTGTATAAGAAATATTTAGCTGTTATCATAGTAAAATGTGTTTAGAAATCTGAAATATCAACAATGAAATCCATGGAAATCCGTGTCAAGCATCGACACAAATATGTAAATCTCAAGTCTCATAGTCTCAATATCTCGGGCTCCGTCAGTCCGGATCGTCCCATATCATCAAATCTCACGACAACGGTCGGTATCCTCCGGATATCCGCCGCGCCAGACATCACCGGTAGGTAGCTCTCCCCTGCCAGGCTCATCGTCTACAACTCGATCTTCTTGCCCCGGGGTACCATACCGGGCCCACCATGTACCCGAGACGGTTCATCCACTCCTCGAATCGGGTCTCGAAATCCAACAGAAAACATGAAATCTCATGGTGGACGACACATACATCACGAGAAAACCGCATCTTATTTTAAAAAGAGAAGAGGAGAGAGAGAGAAGTTTTATATATTCTTGCGGTTTTCCCTAAAAATCCAGAAATCTCATAGAAATCCAAATCTTAAAATCATGAGTAAGTATATGATAAGTGTCGGCATATGCCCATGATACTGCATGATAACATGAAAATATGAATGCATGAATATCTAAGTGATAAATATCATGTCTATACTAACATCAGAAAGTAATCACAATATTATATCGGTCTAATTGTTAACTGATTCTATCAATAAAAGATAATATGATCTAAAGTGTACGTGACATAGCAGTTACCGAAGATGATGTGTGTGAGCCGGCAAATGAGTGTGCGTGGAATATGCGCATCATCGGTAATGGTGCCGGTGTCTTAACAGGTAAGGTTTATACTGATTATAGCAACATATGTAAGAACATGCATCATTATGATTCCAGTGTGAAAGTAAGACGGATGTATGTTATCCACTCATTTGATATACCATTACCACTGCCACTATATGACTCGAACTTAATCTAGTGTCCATCTAACCTCCTAAGGAACAAAACCTAAGAAACTAGCCAATAAGAAACAAGAGTCTACCTAAAGTCTGAATCAATATCTCTAATAGTCGGCGATCCGGCCTCAATAGCGTCACGTACGTAGTACGGCTTCCTCGAATAAAGAGTGCGGATCAATCATCATATTTATGCCTTGTACGGTAAAATCCATCGTACGGCATCCCAATATCAGGGTACGGGTCAAGTATCTCCCAGGTGTCTCATCATTAGTATAATGTCATCATCAACACATCTCATGATCAAGATGCTAAACTGTGATCGCATACATCAATCATATATCATTTCCATCATATTAAGCATCATTAGTTTATCCTCAGAAATATCATGTCATATGTATCATATCGTCCCCAAGTCACACCTCTATGATATCGACATCAGGTCACACCTATATGAGGTCGTAATCATGTCATATATATCCCATATCGTGATCAATCACAAGTTACAGTCCGGGTACTATTTTAGAGTCCCATGTACCTCAATATCATCACCACCCATTATAATTTAAGTATACATGTTCATTATCTCATTCTCTAATGATCCGCTAACACTTAACCGGACTGTATAGCCAAGAATCACGGCATCAAGCCCAGTTATACTGTTTCATCATACCTCGGATATCATATCACATCAATGTATTCCATACACGTGTTGTATATATATATATACCTATACCTAGTCCTATATGTATATATACATGCACGTATACACCATGTCGTTTTTCAGTGTGTGCGTGTGTGTGTTTCTACCTGAAACCTACGAACCTCTTCCAAGGTATTCATCTTCTGATATGTCTTCCTAAATCAGTCTAGTCCAGCCTAGGGTCATTACAAAGGCCCTACTCATTAAGAATCTAGGGTCACAACTGGTTTCCAAATGTCAAAAAGTATTATTCCTATTCTACGTTGCGGGGGTGCTAAACGCTATCCACCCAACTTCCCCCCGTAGATATACATCTACTCACCTGGTCCATGTCTGCCGAAGACGGTGTCGCCATCCTCCTCTTCATCGCCCGCAGTCCACGTGAGGGGTATCTAAACGCAAACATATAAATAGCATCGTAAACTGAATCACATACAAAAGTCAAAACGACGGAAGGAACAAGCATAGGTTAAAACCTATGTCCCGTCCACGCAAAAGCACCGAATATCGCTCGATATCGGCGTACAAACTCCGATGGATCGAGATAAACATCAACAAATAACTCGTAGTTTTAAAACACATTACTTATATTATAAAACATGATTAAATCCATCGAAACCCTAAAATCCATCAAACCGTCCAATTTCGTAAAACCCGAAAATGCCAATTTACCGTTTTTCTTCAAAACTTGACATTTAAATGAAACCAATGGTCATAAAACACATTAAATAGCCTAACTAGATTATAAAAACCATTACTATATTTTTATTACACAATTTTGTATAAATTTGGAATTTCTAGTTTACAACCTTTATAGATTTTCAACACTTTGTAATCTAAAATTTCATAATATCACAACCAAACATGATTTTACATGAATTCACTTACTAAACCACAATTCATGATGATAATAATATAATGAAACTATAATTTAAATTTTTAATCTCATATATTTAGGAATTTCCAAAACCTAGTTTACGAAAATAGCAATTTTATTAGTATTTTCCAATTATCAAAAGAAACTAGTGATCAAACTAAGTTTTTCATTCCTTTAATATGCTAATATTCTCATTAAAACTACCATCTAATGATAACAACCTTAATAAGAATTTTATTTTACCCACAAACACATTTTGGAAAAATCTAGTTAGCTAAATAGCTTAATTAAATCAATTTGAATAAACAATTTATTATACAACAACCATGCAAGATTTTTCCACTCTAAAAGATGTTAAACTAGCTATTATAACCTTATTTAATTAATAAAACCCACAACTTGAATTTAGAAACCCTAACTTGAATTTTAAAATTTGCAACTAGAATTAATATATTAAATCTAATTATATTTAAAAGAAACAACTAATAACAATAAATAAAAAGGAGAAGATTTATACCTCCAAACTATGAAATCCAAACATGAAAATGAGCCTCCAAAATGCATGCTTTCCCACTCCAAAATCCATGTAAAAATGAGCAAGAATAAAAGGGTAGGAAATAAATAGGATTTTGTACAATTTTTGTTGAATTTTGATGGATTTTTGATGTATTTTGGAGCAAAATAAAATGAGGAAAATGGGGGCTACCATGGGGGGTGAGGCCGGCCATTTTTTTGGAGGTGAGGGAGAGAAAGAAGAGGGTGAGAAAGTGTGTAGAAGTCTCCACCAAAATATCACTTCAATATGTCTTTTCATGCATTTCTTTATTTTCTTTTATTTCTTTACTATAGCAACTCAAGAAAACTCTAGAAAATAGGAAAAATTTGCAAATAAATTTTGCATGATACACACTAAATTATAACATGCCATGGTTCATTTTTACAAATTAAAACCATTCAAATTTGTAATTTACACTAATTTAGTGTAAAAATAAAGCTTATGTTAATAATTAAAATAATTAATTTAGGAAAAATATTTAATTAAACTAAAAATTTATAAGTGGCTAAATAAACACCATTTACTAGTAATTACATAATTAAAATAGGTATTTTTGAAATTATAATGAAAAACAATTACGGTTTTGTTTTACGAAAAATACATTTTACTTTGCCGAAAATCATAAAATTCACTTAAACAATTTTATTCATTTAATTATTTATTTAATTATTTTTAGAATGTTACAATCTTCCCCCCTTTAAAAAATTCGGTCCCCGAATTTAAATTAAAACTCCCCCTCCAAATACTAAAACATTTAGCAAAACACTCAAATCGTCGGGGCTCCGAAATCATCAATACATAACAAAAATCAACTCCATCAAGCATAACGCAATCATCGGAGTTATGGCGAAGATAAAATATCAAAACCCAATATGAAAACCATCATAATATACATCAATCTATAACTTATATATAGTGTGCATCATAGTAAAATCGCCTAAACATCATAATAAAGAAGCATACAAAAACCCCTCTTGAAAATCGCCGTGCAATGCACGTGTCACGGCATAAGTAGCGGACGTTTATTTATTTATTTATTATTTTTTTTTATAAAAAAATATCTATATATATATATATATCTTTTATTTAACATACACGTCCCGCCTGGTTACTAAATCAAATAATAATGATTATGAAACATACTGCTCAAACTGAAATCAATCCCAATCACATCAATAAAATATCATGTGTGTCCGGTGCACACTGAAATCGAAACCAAATACAGATACCATGAATACACACAAAAACAAAATAAGTGCAACAGGTGTGCACCAAAACATCTGTCAAGTGCAACGGGCGTGCACGACTCACTATCAGGTGCATCTAATCTGCACAAAACCCCGATTTAGTGCATCTGGTGTGCACAAAATCGCATCAAGTGCGCCAAGTATGCGCAAGAATCCTAATCAGGTGCACATGGTGCATGAAAACATACATCGAATACCAAAATCGAAATCACAGCACAAAAATGCATGAAAACTAGGTCGAAACATATGTCAAAATCATGTGTAACCCCTATGCACGAAATCAAATCAAAAATCTCAAAATATATAAAACCAAATCAAGTGTACTGGGTGTATACTAAACAACATCAATACAACTGATATATGAAACACAAATAGAATGAAATGAAGGTACACCCATGAAATACCAATCGTAGGACAAAGTCCTCAAATTACAAAAATCCAATCAACGAAAATATGGAATTCAAATCACTAAATCACAATCGTAAACACTATCGTCAATGTCCGCCTCTTTCCTCTGATGTCGATTGCTTCGAACTCGTCTCTTCGTAGCTGTGCTGACTGTGCTACCCACGGCAATACTCATATCTAGAGTCTCCCACGTAGTCGATCCCTTCTCTTGATATTCGGACTACATTAAACTTTTCAATCTATCCATCAAAATCCCATAATTCCCCGAGAGCTCAACACTCAAGTACAGTTTAAGAATATCCGGTACATACCCCAGCATCGATGATCAAGCCGTAGAAGGGCAAACACAAGCCTCACTAATGGCACTGCGGAACTGCCGTAAACCCTAAGGTTCAAGGGCGTTCTCGTGGTCATTATGTCGAGTTAGGATTTCATTCTTCTAGAGGGTCCATCGAAATACCTGCTTGTTCTTCCGAATACTTTAAACTTGGGAAAATGGTTTTCTGATAATCGTTCGAACACTTTAACTTCATCCGGACGGCATGTGAATACCCTTCGTCCGCACGCTAAACAATGCTTCGATCCTCAAGAATAACCAATACTTTAATGGTTATCGCATTCGAGCCGCAGCTCTCTCTGCCAGTGTGTCCGTGGTAACAGAAACCACCCTCCAACATTGACGAAGATAGATCAAAAGAACGAATGGAATACGGTGCAAACAATGTACATCCTAAGGCTCCTTAAGCAGAGTAGCGTATCGTAACTATGCCGCGGACCATACCCACGGTACGTTACTCTACCTAAATCGCCTACTCCATCAACCAAGGGCCACCTAGACTAATACAAGGTTAAACCTAGCGCTCTGATACCAACTTTGTCACGACCCGAAAGTACGGAACGTGACCGGCACTTAGATTACGAATCGTCTAGAGGCACAACGTAACCTAAGTAAGCCGAAGCCCAGAAATCAAAACCATATAAAAGAAGAAGAAGAAAAGAAAACATGAGGAAAAACAAGTTTAAAAGTATCAGCAAATTTTCTCAAAAATTTCGGCAGAGTCTCCTCTGTAAAAACTGGCCCCAAACGGGTACAACAAGTATAATATATATAAACAGTAAAAGGCATCCCCAAACTGGAGCTAGCTCAACGCCAACAGGCGGAAACAACCACAACAAGCATAATAATATACAACGCCAAAGGGCGAGGCTCAAAACTCAAAAGAAAACAAAACCACCAGATCAGAATAATACATACGCGACTCTAAGGTCGAAATAAAAGACTGGTCCAATAACTTATCAAGTAATACAAGTATGGTTGATGGAGCTTACTAGATACAAATGAATGAATAAAATACAATGGTGGTTCAGATACAAGTGAACCAACCTACCGTGCAAATCACCCTGAATGAAATGATGTGCTAGCAAGCTGCTAGGAAAACCTGTACATCGAACCTGTAATAAAATTTGGCACAACGGGGGGTGAGTTGCCAACTCGTGAGTAGAAAACATCTACGAAAAGAAATCGAATGCACGACGCTATCCTAGGTCATAATAATACACTATTATATCCTAATCATCTAGTAATAGCAGGGTAATACTACGTGTGAGTGCAGATACTCCGTGCTCGTGTCAGTGCCTCATACAGTACTATGTCATATGAATGGATATGCATGCACCATGAATATAAAATAATCAATCCTGAAATCAAGATATATCTGTATAAGAAATATTTAGCTGTTATCATAGTAAAACGTGTTTAGAAATCTGAAATATCAACAATGAAATCCATGGAAATCCGTGTCAAGCATCGACACAAATTTGTAAATCTCAAGTCTCATAGTCTCAATATCTCGGGCTCCGTCAATCCGGATCGGCCCATATCATCAAATCTCACGACAACGGTCGGTATCCTCCGGATATCCGCCGCGCCAGACATCACCGGTAGGTAGCTCTCCCCTGCCAGGCTCATCGTCTACAACTCGATCTTCTTGCCCCGGGGTACCATACCAGGCCCACCATGTACCCAAGACGGTTCATCCACTCCTCGAATCGGGTCTCGAAATCCAACAGAAAACATGAAATCTCATGGTGGACGACACATACATCACGAGAAAACCGCATCTTATTTTAAAAAGAGAAGAGGAGAGAGAGAGAAGTTTTATATATTCTTGCGGTTTTCCCCAAAAATCCAGAAATCTCATAGAAATCCAAATCTTAAAATCATAAGTAAGTATATGATAAGTGTCGGCATATGCCCATGATACTGCATGATAACATGAAAATATGAATGCATGAATATCTAAGTGATAAATATCATGTCTATACTAACATCAGAAAGTAATCACAATATTATATCGGTCTAATTGTTAACTGATTCTATCAATAAAAGATAATATGATCTAAAGTGTACGTGACATAGCAGTTACCGAAGATGATGTGTGTGAGCCGGCAAATGAGTGTGCGTGGAATATGCGCATCATCGGTAATGGTGCCGGTGTCTTAACAGGTAAGGTTTATACTGATTATAGCAACATATGTAAGAACATGCATCATTATGATTCCAGTGTGAAAGTAAGACGGATGTATGTTATCCACTCATTTGATATACCATTACCACTGCCACTATATGACTCGAACTTAATCTAGTGTCTATCGAACCTCCTAAGGAACAAAACCTAAGAAACTAGCCAATAAGAAACAAGAGTCTACCTAAAGTCTGAATCAATATCTCTAATAGTCGGCGATCCGGCCTCAATAGCGTCACGTACGTAGTACGGCTTCCTCGAATCAAGAGTACGGATCAATCATCATATTTATGCCTTGTACGGTAAAATCCATCGTACGGCATCCCAATATCAGGGTACGGGTCAAGTATCTCCCAGGTGTCTCATCATTAGTATAATGTCATCATCAACACATCTCATGATCAAGGTGCTAAACTGTGATCGCATACATCAATCATATATCATTTCCATCATAATAAGCATCATTAGTTTATCCTCAGAAATATCATGTCATATGTATCATATCGTCCCCAAGTCACACCTCTATGATATCGACATCAGGTCACACCTATATGAGGTCGTAATCATGTCATACATATCCCATATCGTGATCAATCACAAGTTACAGTCCGGGTACTATTTTAGAGTCCCATGTACCTCAATATCATCACCACCCATTATAATTTAAGTATACATGTTCATTATCTCATTCTCTAATGATCCGCTAACACTTAACAGGACTGTATAGCCAAGAATCACGGCATCAAGCCCAGTTATACTGTTTCATCATACCTCGGATATCATATCACATCAATGTATTCCATACACGTGTTGTATATATATATATACCTATACCTAGTCCTATATGTTTATATACATGCACGTATACACCATGTCGTTTTTCAGTGTGTGCGTGTGTGTGTTTCTACCTGAAACCTACGAACCTCTTCCAAGGTATTCATCTTCTGATATGTCTTCCTAAATCAGTCTAGTCCAGCCTAGGGTCATTACAAAGGCCCTACTCATTAAGAATCTAGGGTCACAACTGGTTTCCAAATGTCAAAAAGTATTATTCCTATTCTACGTTGCGGGGGTGCTAAACGCTATCCACCCGACTTCCCCCCGTAGATATACATCTACTCACCTGGTCCATGTCTGCCGAAGACGGTGTCGCCATCCTCCTCTTCATCGCCCGCAGTCCACGTGAGGGGTACCTAAACGTAAACATATAAATAGCATCGTAAACTGAATCACATACAAAAGTCAAAACGACGGAAGGAACAAGCATAGGTTAAAACCTATGTCCCGTCCACGCAAAAGCACCAAATATCGCTCGATATCGGCGTACAAACTCCGATGGATCGAGATAAACATCAACAAATAGCTCATAGTTTTAAAACACATTACTTATATTATAAAACATGATTAAATCCATCGAAACCCTAAAATCCATCAAACCGTCCAATTTCGTAAAACCCGAAAATGCCAATTTACCGTTTTTCTTCAAAACTTGACATTTAAATGAAACCAATGGTCATAAAACTCATTAAATAGCCTAACTAGATTATAAAAACCATTACTATATTTTTATTACACAATTTTGTATAAATTTGGAATTTCTAGTTTACAACCTTTATAGATTTTCAACACTTTGCAATCTAAAATTTCATAATATCACAACCAAACATGATTTTACATGAATTCACTTACTAAACCACAATTCATGATGATAATAATATAATGAAACTATAATTTAAATTTTTAATCTCATATATTTAGGAATTTCCAAAACCTAGTTTACGAAAATAGCAATTTTATTAGTATTTTCCAATTATCAAAAGAAACTAGTGATCAAACTAAGTTTTTCATTCCTTTAATATGCTAATATTCTCATTAAAACTACCATCTAATGATAACAACCTTAATAAGAATTTTATTTTACCCACAAACACATTTTGGAAAAATCTAGTTAGCTAAATAGCTTAATTAAAACAATTTGAATAAACAATTTATTATACAACAACCATGCAAGATTTTTCCACTCTAAAAGATGTTAAACTAGCTATTATAACCTTATTTAATTAATAAAACCCACAACTTGAATTTACAAACCCTAACTTGAATTTTAAAATTTGCAACTAGAATTAATATATTAAATCTAATTATATTTAAAAGAAACAACTAATAACAATAAATAAAAAGGAGAAGATTTATACCTCCAAACTATGAAATCCAAACATGAAAATGAGCCTCCAAAATGCATGCTTTCCCACTCCAAAATCCATGTAAAAATGAGCAAGAATAAAAGGGTAGGAAATAAATAGGATTTTGTACAATTTTTGTTGAATTTTGATGGATTTTTGATGTATTTTGGAGCAAAATAAAATGAGGAAAATGGGGGCTACCATGGGGGGTGAGGCCGGCCATTTTTTTGGAGGTGAGGGAGAGAAAGAAGAGGGTGAGAAAGTGTGTAGAAGTCTCCACCAAAATATCACTTCAATATGTCTTTTCATGCATTTCTTTATTTTCTTTTATTTCTTTACTATAGCAACTCAAGAAAACTCTAGAAAATAGGAAAAATTTGCAAATAAATTTTGCATGATACACACTAAATTATAACATGCCATGGTTCATTTTTACAAATTAAAACCATTCAAATTTGTAATTTACACTAATTTAGTGTAAAAATAAAGCTTATGTTAATATTTAAAATAATTAATTTAGGAAAAATATTTAATTAAACTAAAAATTTATAAGTGGCTAAATAAACACCATTTACTAGTAATTACATAATTAAAATAGGTATTTTTGAAATTATAATGAAAAACAATTACGGTTTTGTTTTACGAAAAATACATTTTACTTTGCCGAAAATCATAAAATTCACTTAAACAATTTTATTCATTTAATTATTTATTTAATTATTTTTAGAATGTTACAGTGATCAAGAATGGGCGGTATAAATATACAAAATTCTGTGATGAACAAATACCCCTAAACTTATCTTTTGCTCGTCCCGAGCAAAGCCATTTTATTCACAAAAATTCCTAACCTCACTTTCGCAGGGAACGCGATTGCACTGAGCACGTGCAACAAGCCGTTAAACCTCTAGGTGTCCCTAGTAGGAGGAGTGTTGTCTTCTGAGGGTTTTCAACGGATTACACCCACAAAATCCGATTAAATTGGCCGTCTACTCTAATCCTTTATTTCAGCATTCTAACCAAAAACTCTATTATCATTAACTTAGAAATTATTAACCCATATTCTTCACACTTCCTTTTTATTTAACTTAAGATCCTATACGCCTAGCCAGTTTATAAAGCTTTCAGCATCTCCCAAATTTTCCTTCTTAAGCGCGATCTCAAATCCGGAATTTTCATCCACTCTACTGAAGAAATAAACCTTATTTTTCATTCCTTATCTCTCCTCCAAACTCTGATTATATACCCCTACGTGTGTGTAATTGTCACCCCTACACTTGGAAATTCAGTTCAAGCTATAATACCCTTGCCTTAATACCTAGCACTACTTCTTTTTATTAATGATGGACGGTTTTGCTCATACATCTTTCATGCGACTATTAATGCTTCTTGAGGCACTAACATCCGATTACTAAATGTGTGAGCTTTAAAGCGTAAATAGCAGTTTCTAGGTCTTGTATTTTATTCTTTTTTTTTTCTTTATTTTTCTTTTTCAAGACCGGATATATTTTTCAATGGTGCTCTTTTAGTGTTTAGATTTAAATACCGTTTTTTCTTTCATACTAGGCTTTCACGCAAGAGTATTTCTAGGTATTCTCTACTATTCCGTGTTTCAAGGTGGTGTAAGTGCGTTTTGTAGGGTATATATTTTCAAAAATTTGGACTTAAGATTTAGAATTATTTTTCAGAATTATTCTTCGAATAGAGCTTCAATAATTTTCCCTCATTTTGACTTCGCCTAAGAACTAGACTCAAAATTTGCTTATTTCAAAAAAAACCGCTGGGACGTATATTTTCTATAGTTATATTTCAAGGAAGGTTATTTTTAGGGTTTATAATTAACTAAGTTTAAGATCTAGTAGTTTCTAACTAGTCAACTGTCATATTAGACTTGAGTCAGAAACGGTCAATAAATATTTTTTTTTTCTTTTTAAAATTTTTGTTTTCATTTTCAAGTTTTTTTAATTTTTTTTTTCTTTATTGTATTTTTCAATTTTTTTTAATTTTTTTAAAAATGCAATGCAGAAAAGATAAATAAATATTTACAGCGTGCAGAATTTAAACATGCAAAGTAAAAACAAATATTTAAATAAAAGATAAATAAAACATGCAGATGCAATGCAAGGATAACTATTTACAACCTCCCCCAAACTTATTGATGGCAGTGTCCTCACTGCACCCTGCGTCGTCTCCTAGACGCTGCTTCGCTCGTCCCTGGTTCACCACTTTCTGCTCTAGGGGCCCTGGATCTCGATCTCGATCTGTCCTCTCGTGCCAACAGGGTGTCCATTCCTTGTTCTAGGTTCGTCAATCGCTGATCGAAGTTTGTCATCATCCCCATCATTCTCTCTACCCCCTATGTGTTCGTCTAAGTAGGCGCGCTTGCGCAGCGGGGGTAAGCTCTTCATCGCTCGCTGTGGAGCTCGAGCTGGATGTCTTGGCCATTACATGCTCGGCCGGCTCGGTGCGCGACCATATATCGTGGAGTCTAGTGTAGGATGTGGAAACACCCTCAAGAAGTGGTCGAATGGGTGTTCCAGCGTGCATGTGTATTGCAAACTCGTCAGAAGGGATGAAATGGCGACACAGTTGTGTCACCAACATTGGGCACGGATGGTTGGCTGAACTTTTGCCAGCATCAATCGACTGAAGTAACACCGTGCACATGTCATAACTTGGGTTTTTGGTCATTAATGTGTGCACAATGTGTAGTGAGGGTGTGAAAAATGTCGTATTGTGTGAGCTGCCAAATATGTTATTTTGTGCCCATCGGCACACAGTCAGCATATTCGCATAAAGTGTACGCGCCTGAATCCCTTTTCGCGGCTCCCTATAACAATCGTTTCCCATCAACGGGGTGTAATCCTCAAACTGGAGCGGTTGGTCATAGGCGGGTATTCGCGGTATCAAAGTGACTTCATGAATGAAGTCCCTGTCTATTCTAATTTCTTGATCGCCCTAAAATAAACGAATAAACCCGTATTTTTGAAAACTACCCTCCTCCATGTTATCATAGAATCGTTCAACTAGATCCGGAAGCGCGAATGCATTCGGATGGTTATGCATGAGATAATTCCATCCGCGTTTCCGGATCTCGTCGCCGAAATAGCTTCCATAAACGTTATGTTCAAACAATTGTGAAAAATTTCTCTCATATTGGAAATGTGGAGCCATTTACAAAATTTCAGAATTCTACAGATCAGAAAAGACAGAGGAAGAGAGAAAACCTCCTCTGGAAAAATTCCAGAGGGCAAGATGGCTAGGTGGCAGCGGAAGCGCGGCGGCAGAGGGGGTCCGTCGGCGGTTCAGCAGCGGCAGGAGGAGATCGGCGGCTGGAATTTTTTTGTGGCGGCAAGGGTTTCTGATGGGGAATTGTTTGAGGCAGAAGAAAGGGCTGAAGGGTTAGAGAGGTATTTATAGGGGTTTTTGGTTATTTACACTTAAACCCCTATAAATAGATTAATGAAAAAAAATTATTTACAAATATATATTTACATATTTATTATTTTTATTTTTATTTTTTATTTGTTTTTTAGTTTTTTTTTATTTATTAATGAAAATTTTCCACGCACACAAAAATAAAACAAAATTGTATTTACATACCCCCAAACTTATTTGAAACAGTGTTTCCACTGTTTTTGGCTGGATTATCGAAGTTCGGGTGTAGGGGGAGGAAGATTATGCAGGGTAAACCGGCTCCTGTAAGAACAGGAGCTCCTCTGTTGGTTCGGCGCTAAGGTACGGTTTTAGTCGATGTCTGTTCACTTTGAAAAATGAACCGTCCTTTGGATTCTCCAAATCCACAGCGCCATGCGGATACACATTCCGCCCAAAATACAGCCCTTTCCAGCGAGATCTGAGCTTCCCGGGATGGAAATGTAATCTCGTGTCTTAAAGAAGTACCTGCTGACCAGGTACGAAGGTTTTGCGCATAAGGTGTTTATCATGAAACACCTTCGTTCGATTCTTAACGACAACCGCGTTATCGTAAGCTTCATCCCTAAGCTCGCTCAGTTCGTTCAGTTGCAGCTTCCGATGGCTGCCCGCATCTTCTAGAGACAAATTTAGCTCTTTTATCGCCCAAAATGCGCGATGCTCTATTTCGACAGGTAGGTGGCAAGCTTTTTCATACACAAGACGATAGGGAGACATGCCAATGTTGGTCTTATAAGCGGTTCGGAAGGCCCAAAGGGCATCAGTGAGTTTCAATGACCAATCTTTACGGTTCTTGGAAACCGTTTTCTCCAATATCTGCTTGATCTGCCGATTTGAAACTTCGGCTTGCCCACTTATTTGGGGGTGGTAGGGCGTGGATAGCTTATGATTAATGGAATACTTCCGCATCAAGGCTTCGAAAGTTTTGTTGCAGAAATGAGTTCCATTGTCGCTAATGATTGCTCGGGGGTGCCCAAAACGGGAGAAAATGTTTTCTTTAAGGAACCTAACGACAACCTTGTTGTCGTTAGTCCGGCTGGGCATAGCCTCGACCTATTTAGAGACGTAATCAACAGCTAGAAGGATGTACAAGTTCCCGAAAGAGCTGGGAAACGGCCCCATGAAATCTATCCCCCAAATATCGAAAATCTCCACAACCAAGATTGGTTGGAGCGGCATCTCGTTCCTCCGGGATATCCGGCCCATGTGTTGGCACCGGGAGCAAGTCTTGCAATAGTCATGAGCGTCTTTGAAGAGTTGTGGCCGGTAGAAACCACATTGCAAGATCTTCTCAGCTATCTTTCTGGGGCCAAAATGCCCGCCACACGCTTGATCGTGGCAAAACGACATCACACTCTTGAATTCCTCATCAGGAACACACCAACGAATAATCTGGTCAGGATAGTACTTGAACAGATAGGGTTCGTACCAGTAAAAGTGTTTTACTTGGGATAAGAAGCGAAGTCTGTCCTGACTTGACCATTCAGTAGGTAGTAACCCTGTGGCCAAATTGTTCACAATATCTGCGAACCAGGGTTCGCAAGATACTGTCAAGAGCTGTTCATCCAGAAAAACGTCATTGATCGGAATTTGAAGCGACGACAAAGAAGGAAGTCGTGAGAGATGGTCGGCAACTACATTTTCACATCCTCGTTTGTCCTTAATGACAAGGTCAAACTCTTGAAGCAAGAGGATCCAATGTATTAGCCGAGATTTCGCATCTTTCTTCGCAAAAAGATGGCGCTGAGCAGAATGGTCTGTGTAGACAATGACTGGAGAGCCGATGAGTTAGGGCCTGAACTTTTCTAAAGCAAATACAACAGCCAAAAATTCCTTCTCAGTTGTTGTATAATTGAGTTGGGCGTCGTTCAGGGTTCGGCTCGCATAATAGATCATGTGCGGCATCTTGTTGATGTGTTGTCCAAGGACAGCACCAATGGCAAAGTCGGATGCATCGGACATAATCTCAAATGGGTGCGTCCAGTAAGGTAAAGAAAGAACGGGAGCAGAAGTGAGTGAGCTTTTTAATGACTCGAACGCAGTCATACAGCTCGAGTTGAAGCCGAATGGCGTGTCCTTAGCCACAAAAAGTCAAGGGCCTAGCAATCTTGCTAAATTCCTTGATGAACTGTCTATAGAAACCGGCATGGCCAAGGAAGGCTCGGATGTCTCTGACGCAACTGGGAGGAGGAAGATTGGAAATGACCTCAATCTTTGCTTTGTCAACCTCTATGCCATTTTGCGAAATGATATGTCCTAAGACAATACCTTCTCGCACCATGAAGTGGCATTTCTCCCAATTCAAAGTGAGGTTCTTGTCCTTACATCGGGTAAGAACAGCGTCAAGATGCAGCAAACACTCATTAAAGGAATCGCCAAAAATGGAGAAATCGTCCATGAAGATCTCCAGAAATTTTTCCACCATGTCTGAGAAGATTCCCATCATACACCGCTGGAAGGTAGCGGGCGCATTGCATAACCCAAAGGGCATGCGACGATATGCAAACGTGCCGAAAGGACAAGTGAATATGGTCATGTCCTGGTCTTTTTCGGCGATGGGAATTTGATTATAGCCGAAGTAGCCATCAAGAAAGCAGTAGTACTCGTGTCCGACCAATCGTTCAAGCATCTGGTCAATAAAAGGTAGCGGAAAGTGGTCCTTCCGTGTCGCGACGTTGAGTTTTCTGTAATCGATGCACACTCGCCACCCAGTTTGAGTGCGAGTAGGGATTAACTTGTTCGCCTCGTTGGTAATGACCGTTATACCTGATTTCTTGGGGACAACGTGAATGGGGCTAACCCACTGGCTATCAGAGATAGGGTAAATGATACCACTATCCAGACATTTTATGATTTCCTTCTTCACAGCCTCCTTCATGACTGGGTTGAGACGTCTTTGTGGGTCTCTGGCTGGTTTGGCATCATCCATCAGATGAATGTGATGTTCAACGATCAGGGGACTAATCCCCTTGATGTCCGCCATGGACCAGCCAAAAGCTTGCCTATTGCTGTGCAAGACCGCCAGAAGGGCTTTCTCTTGCTCGGGAGCTAGAGAAGCTGAGATGATGACAGGGAGGGTCTCGTTGTCACCCAAGTAAGCGTACTTAAGGTGAGAAGGCAAAGGCTTGAGTTCGAGTGCTGGAGGTGAAACGATTGAAGGCAAGGTCGGTGAAAAGGTCTCGAACTCAAAGGACTCCAGCAAAGGTTCAAAACGAGTGTAAGCGACCGAGTTGGATGGTTCATGTAACTCATCCGGAAATTCGAAAGATTCAAACTCGGGTTCTGAGCGGCTAAGATCGTTCGAGAACGTGAAACACTCGTAGTCGTTTTCGAGCGCAGAAACAGCAGCAGGATCGAAGAGGAACGCACTAGTGGCGTCAAGGTTATCATGATTAAACAGAAACTCCTCGAATTCACACTCTTCTGAGGTGATCTCCTGGATCGAGCAGACGTCTAGTATATGAGAATTAGGTTCGGAGGGCTGATTCCCCAACCTAAAAATGTTGAGTTCAATCGTCATATTTCCAAAAGATAGGTTCATAGAACCATTGCGACAATTGATCACAACATTTGAGGTTGCGAGGAATGGTCGACCGAGTATCACCGGAATTTGATTCCGGGGGTTAGCTACAGGCTGTGTGTCTAATACAATGAAGTCAACGGGGAAGATGAAGTCCCTGACTTTGATTAACACATCCTCTAGCTCACCCCTAGGATGGGTGATCGATCGGTCGGCCATTTGGAGAGTACAGTGCGTGGGTTTCAGCTCTCCTATTCCTAATTGCTCATATACTGAGTACGAAAGTAGGTTAACACTGGCACCAAGATCTAATAGTGCGCGGTTGATGTTCTTATCCCCAATGGTAATAGAAATAGTAGGACAGCCAGGGTCCTTCCGTTTTTGTGGTAAAGATTGGGTAAGGGCATCACTCACAGCACTGGCCAAGAAAACTTTCTTTGGTACCTGAGACTTCCTCTTTTTCGTGCACAAGTCCTTTAAGATTTTCGCGTAGGATGGGACTTGTTGGACGGCATCTAAAAGAGGAATGTTAATGTTAACCTGCTTAAATAACTCCAGAATCTTCTCCATTTGAGGATTTTGTTTATTAGACCTCAACCGGTTTGGAAATGGGACGTTTGGAAAATTGGTTGAGTCTAAAGCTGGAGGAAGAGATTGTGGAGTTGGAACGGATCCCAGAACAGGTGTTTTCGTGGAGTGAGAAGTGGGTCCATTCAAAGCAGAAGAAGAGGAAGAAGAGCCTTATGAAGAACGGAGAATAGGCTCAGAAGACGATGAAGTAGGAGAAGAAGAAGAAGAAGCGGCCGGGGTGTCATCGTTGATCCGTGTGCCAATGTTGTTTTGCAGCATCTTTCCCGATCTTAATGTGGTCACGACACTCACATTATGGTTTTGTTGTTCAAGAGCAACATATGCATTATATGGGTGACCAGGATTTGGAAGTGGCTGGGATGGGAGCTTCCCCTTCTCTCGCTCGCTTAATGCCGCATTCAGCTGTGCAATCTGGGCCTCGATGGTCTTGATGCTTTGCCCGTGAGCGGCAGTGTGTTGCACTAAGGACTGAATGGAAGACTGGATGTTTGCGGTGGATTGTGTCGATTGTTTAACGAACGCCTCCAGACTTCGTTCGAGCGTGGAAACCTTATCGTTGTTTGACGGAACAAAGTTGTTTGGTGGAAAAGAATTGTTGGGTGCAAAGTTGTTCATCTGATTTTGAAAAGGTTGGGGTTGGAAGGGCTGCTGAAATTGATGTTGAGTTTGTTGTTGCGCTTGTTGCTGCGGCGGAGGGGGCCTCTGGAAATTGTTGCCGTGGAATTGATTCTGATTCTGATTCCAGGCGAAATTGGGATGGTTCCTCCAGCCAGGATTGTACGTGGAAGAGTATGGATCATTCCTCGGTCTTTGCTGAAATGTAGCATTAACCTGATCCTGTCCCTGAGATGGTGGATTGTAAGGACACTCTTCGGTTAAATGAGAGGGATCGGAACAACAAGCGCAGATGGTACGAAGGGGAAGAACATGGCTAGGAGCAGGAGAAGAAAATTTGCTCTCTATCGCTTCAAGCTTTCTTGTTATTGCAGCCATTTCGGCTTTCATCGCAATAGAGACATCAAGTTGGTGAATTCCTACCCTAGACTGACCGATAGAAGTGGATGTAGAAGAAGATGAAGAAGTCGGTCTGGTGCTCTCCCACTGTAGCGTTTGCTCCGCAAGGTCGTCAAAGAATTGACACGCTTCCTCGTCAGATTTCGATAGGAAGTGGCCCTGACAAATGGTTTCCAACAACTGTTTGGTTGCTGGGTTCAGGCCCTCGTATAAGGTTTGGCAAAGTTGCCATCTCTCGATACCATGGTGAGGACACTGAACAAGAAGGTCTTTGTACCGGTCAAAGCATTTCCAGAAGGGTTCAGAAGAAAGCTGGGAGAATTGATTGATTTCATTGCGGATCCTTGCGGTTTTATGATTCGGATAAAACTTTTTGAGAAACGCTTTAACAAACTCGTCCCAACTGGCTATGGAGTGGGAAGCGGTGCTATACAGCCATTTTTCCGCAAGATCGCATAGAGTGAATGGAATGACTCGTAGACGTATAGCATCGTCCGACAGTTGGGTGGTTTTCATCATGGCACACACGTTTTGAAATTTATTAATGAAGATATAGGCATCTTCAGATTCAAGCCCGTGAAATCGTGGAAGCATGTTGATGAAGTGGGGCTTAATTTCAAAATTATCCCCATTGGCCGGTGGAAGAGAAAGGCAGGTGTGGAGTGCAGAACGGGTGGGATAGAAACGATCCTGGAGCGCAATTCGCTGCGGCGCTACAACAGGCGGTGGTGGTGTGTTATTGGTCTCCATAGGAGGTGGAGCCAATCCAGGGGTAGTCAAAGAGATGTTCGGATTAAATCCTGACATCACGGAAGAAGAGGTTGGTGATGGTGAAGGTGAAGAAGTATGAACAGAATTCCGGTCAACGTCGGTGTTGTCCGGCAAAGGTAAGGGTGAAAGAGGCGTGGACTGAGTATCGACGTCTGAGTCGATCGCGCAGTCGGTGGCGACTAACGTAACGCGGACTAGACGGGCGCTAGTGTCCCGAGTCCAAGCGGACATATACTAAACGAGTTTAGTATAGTCAAAGCGAAGAAGGTGAGGGTAAGAAAACGTCAATGGAGAAAGGCGATGGGTGGTGGAGTGAAAAATGGAACGTGGCGACAAAGGGCAAGTTTTTATAAAAGTTTTTGATTTTTTCCTTTTTTTTTTTAGAAAGAGCTTACAGAGATATGTATAGATTTACGGCTTTAAGTAATCACAAACAAGATATGCACAATCACTCCTAGATCTAGGGTCACCTAGGTCTGCTAGACCTGCTCCAAAACTTGATTGTCGAAGCAAAACTGTGTCGAGAAACAGGCTCAAGATACACTGATCACGAGGCCAGGTAAGTGCAGAGATAAGGGGAGGTTTTCCAACGCTTTCGCGAAGTTCCTTAATTATGTAACCCTTTCTCTTTTGGCGGTTGCACCGTTAACACTTTCCTAGACACCCCGTAAACAATATACCGTTAAGCGAGGTTCTAAACACGGTTTAACTTCTCCTAATGAGCGCGAAGTCCTTAGGGCTGAGTCTAGTATTTTTTAATTAACAATGGACAGTGCATATGCTTTTTGTGATTTTTGGGGTCCTGGGAAGGGTGATGAAATCCCCACCCAATATGAATTGGTTTCAAGCCCCTTAAAGTCCGTATTAATGAATGCAAAGCGGTAACAAATCAACTGCAAACAATTTTTTTTTTATTTTTAGCGTGGCGCAAAGAATCCTGCACAAGAACAGTTTATTGGAAGGGGGAAAGAATTCGTGCAAAGAATGCTGCAGAAGACACAGTTCAGTGGAGTTCAGAGGAGTTGAGAAGAGGGTTGGGATACTCACAGAGGATTTTTGGGTTTCACCTTGATCCGCCGCGGTGTAGCCGTGAGATATGGGTCTAACTCCCCACGACTTTGGCACTGATCTTGAAATTCTCCTTTTCCTGCACTCTTGCACAAAGAATAAGATGATTTTTACAGTATATTTTTTTGTTTTTGTTTTTGGTTATAGTTATATTCACAAATTAACCCGAAATTACACAAAGAAATAAACTATCGTCTCCCCGGCAACGGCGCCATTTGATTGACAGACTTTCTGCGTGTTCAAGTTTAATTACCGCAATCAGGACGGTTTCGCTTTGCAGCTAGCCGGATGAGGATGGGTCGATCCACTGAGAGATGGGAGTCTTTTTCTTAATGTTTTGACGAGTTAAGTCTAAATATGTTTGGGTTTGTTTGAGATTAGCTAATTGAAAATGAATGATAAGAGAACTTGTTCAGGGTAGGAATTGGTTGGTTTGAGTTAGGAGGATCGCTCACTTAATTCTTTTGCCACTTCTTAATATCGATGTTACGGTAATCGGCAACAACAGGGATTAGCACGACTAAGAGAAAACTTGCGAGTATAAGCTAGGCTTTCCAGCACTTCGTTTCCTCTTTTTAGTCCTTGTCCGTCTGTTCTTGGCTCTTAGCCGCAACCTCAAGTTGATTCAACCACAACCGGTCTCACTAGGGTATCACCGCTATTATGAAAAATAGGGTGCCGTAGGGAGCGGATTGTGGATCAATTAACGGGAGTTCAAATCAAGATAATTGTCAAAGAGAAAAGTGAGGGAGGTTTCCGTCTTTCAAACTTTCCGTTTCCTACCCTAACAAGTGAGAAATTACTCACCCATTAGAAAAGTTAAATGAAATAAAACAAAGAAAGAGGGTAATAAGAATTGAGGTAGAAAATCTCAACTAGCTATTTGGGACCTCACTTAGGCAAGGATCACACTAAGCATCATGGTTGTAAGGATAACAGAAAATGGAAGAAAATTAAAACGACAATTTTAATAAATAACAACAACTACGTTTAACAATTGAAATTACAAGCAACATAAGAAACCGAATTACAAATTACACATATAGAAAAAGAACACTTCTTGCATCCTTCACACTCAATAAAACCTCTCACAAGCTTTAATGGAGGAAGATGGAGGAAAATACTCTTTTATTATAAACTAAATAAATTTAATACAAAAATTACACATGAAATTAAGCACACACTCTTGGTTCTGCTCTGGGCTATTTATAGGCCTGATTCTGAGAGTTTAGCAGTAAAATACAAGCCTACACACAATTACAGAAAACACCCCAAAATTTCACCAGATGATGACACGTGTCGACCGCGGATCCGCGGCCATATTGGGGGTTTGGCCGCGGTTCCGCGGCTTGTTTGTGGCCAAACCCTGTCGGGTTGATTTCTGTGGTCTTGGTCACTTTTTTCCTGATGTTTGAAAACTTTAAACTGCATCAATTTCTCCAGAGGATCTTCAGATTTCTGATCCAAGATTGCTTCATTTCTTTTCTTTTGACTTTTATCTCCTTTGACTTTAAATCTTGATTTAGTCACAAATGACGACTATTTTCGTCCCCTCTTCTAAACTGGTACGGGACGGATACTGGACGGATACTAGAACCCGGCTTTTATCTGTTTGTGACAGATGTTCTGGATTTTGGCAAACTGTAGAGATTCTGTCGGATTTATGTTCTCTTGGACTGGAAACCTGTAATCTGTAAACATGCAGCAAATACGGATAAAAAGCACCTACCTGTATACACTGTGATCAAGAATGGGCGGTATAAATATACAAAATTCTGTGATGAACACTCCAGTTAACTCAATTTCAACCTGAACTACTCGGGCCTATAGCAGATCACAGAGATTCAAAAATTCCACTTAAAACACTAAATTTTGCACAAATAGAAACCCTATGGTATTTTGGTGTAATCTAGGGTCATGCTAGGTTTAAGTGGTCCTAGTAACGCTTAATTAGGCTAGGTTAACCAATATTAACAGCACTACACCATAAGTTCACACAAATCACCATTTCAAGCATAAAAACTCACTTTTTACACAAACCGAAGCTAAACTACACATATTTTAAGCAAACACGAAGTTGGGATCAGATTCTATACCTTACAAGACCCTAGGTGGAAGGAGAAAGGAGGTGGAGAAGATTGGAAGTGCTGCTGCAGCTGCTGGGGGCTGCTGCTGACGTTGCTGTTGCCACTGCTTGCTGCTGATGATGATGTTGCTGTTGCTGCTGCTGGTGCTTCTTTTGCAGCTGCTGCCTCTCTCTCTCTTTCTCTCTCAGATGAGTGTGTGTGTGATAGAGTTGTGAGAATAATGAGGAAAGAAATGAGGCACCCTAGTCAACCCCTCTCCCTCTCACATTAAATGGGCATGGCTCAAGCCATATTGCCCATACTCTCCCTCTCCCTCCAAGTCAACAACAAAAATCCACATCATTTCTCATATATAGAAAACAAGAAAACAACACACATAATAAAAACCCAAATACACCTAATGAAAATCAATTAACATAAAGAGAATGGGTTAATCCTTCATGCTTGCTAATCATGGTTTAACCCCATCTCTAAACCCTAGTTTACATGCACAAGTGTGTGTGCGCCTAGAAAAATCCTAATAAAATACTCATTAATTAGGATAAAATATTTGAAACTTAATTTGGTAAACTTTTTACTAAAAACTATCTATTAAAATATAATTAACCCCTAAACACAACCTAAGGTGTTACAATCTTCCCCCCTTAAAGAAAATTCGTCCCCGAATTTTAAAATACAAAGCTACGCATACCTTCAGAGAGATGAGGGAACTTCTTCCGCATCTCGCCCTCGGCCTCCCAAGTGATCTCTTCACCGTTTGGGATGCACCAAAATAGCTTCACTGATGGAAAGATCTTCGATCGAAGTTTCTTCACCTGCCGGTCCAATATTACGACTGGCTGTTTGGTCAACGAAGGATCATGCTCGAACTAAATGGTCCGGCGTTGAATCCAATGAGAAAGGTCATGAAGGTAATTGCAAAGTATCGACATAGGGAATATGGGGTGAATACTCAATAATTTGGGTGGAAGTGCCAAATTAAAGCAATGAACCAACTCGCCTTAAGGATCCTAAAAAGACTTACTATCCTGGAAAGCTTCCCAAAACTCAACATGTCATTTATCGGAAATTTCCGTGGGAATACATGATCTGCCATTGCGAACTCGAATCTGCGACCCTCTTGGTCAGCATCTGATCTCTATCCGCAATGGACCATTCTCATCCTGACCTAAAACAACTGGGTCATTTTCGAAGTTTCTAAACCAGCTGAGGTCCAATAATCCTATAACACGGAGTTAGGAAAACAGACTGGTGATCGACACGACCTAACTTCTAAACCTAAAGCTTACCAATTGGAGTGTCTCCTGATAACTTCTATCAAAGGAGAACCCTATCGATGGCAAACGACGATCCCCAACCGCCGACAACAATTTCTACATACACACAACTTAACAATAACAACTGAGCAAACTGAGTATCACTGGATGACAAACATCTAAATGGAGTCACATCTTAACTAACCCTGAGTGGACACCATAATGAATTTCGGGGAGATCTGCTCTCGTTCCTTCTTCGAAACGGTTAAAGGTTGCAACTCTCCAGCCGGTCTCAGTTGCTCAACTCAAACACACAACAAGACAGACACTTGAAACGAATCCCGAGACTTCTTTTTCTGTCCCTGCCCACCCGTAACTACCTCACAAGTCACGTTAACAGTTGGTGGGGCTTGAATGAGTAGAGAGAGTTGACCGATGTGCCTGCCCTAGGATTCCACGTCTCTAACCCATAATATCAGGTACACAAGCGTGTCCCTAACCTAGCACACCATTTTCGCAAGTCAAGGGTTCCCAATCATTACCCAGCCGAGTAGGCTCCAGTATCTCTGACAAACGAGCGTCGGCGGGCAGTGTCTCGCGAAAGCAATTTAGGAAAAGTGCTCGGGCGCGGACATGAGCAAGTTGTCTCCTCAGTAGAGATGAACTTAAGCTATACTCAACGATCGCACAAAAACTGTAAATCTGCGGAGGACTATCACCACAATCAAATTCTGCCACAGGAAAATGTACATTTCACTCTGGTGGTCCGTGAAAATCTGACACGACTCTCAAACAAGTGGTGTCTCTAATCTCCAATGCAAAACCATCGCGGCCATCTCCAGATCAGGAGTGGGATATCCTTCTCGTACTTCCTCCAAATGTAGGGAAGCAAAAGCGATAACTCCATTGTGTCACCTCAGTACACATTCGAGCCCTACTCACGAAACGTCACAGTTAAACTATAAAGTCGCCCGAACCAAAAAGCAAGGAAAGGGCTGATGCAGTTGTTAACCGAGTCTTCCACTGCCGAAACTCCGTACACAAGCCTCAGTCTAAAGAAAAGAAACCTCCATTCCAGTCAATTTAGTCAACGGTGCAGCATTACACTAGCAATCCTGCAAGAAACGGCGGTAAAAACCTATTAAGCCCAAAAATCTGCGGACCTCCGTCCTGCTCACAAGTTTAGGCCTAAATTGTACGGCCATGATCTTCCTCGGAACCATACAAAGTCGTCTCCGTAACTAGAAGACCTAGGAGTCAACACAAAAAAGCTTGAAGGAATACTCCGAGAATATAGCAAACCGCTGGGGCTTTCCCGGTATCCGTAAAACAGATCCTCGAGTGCTACTCTTATCCCTCAAGACACATTAAATAGACCAGGATGTCGTAAATAACACAACAATAGCTAGTCGAGGAACGGCCCGAAGAAAACCAGTTCATCACACCTACGAAGGTTGCTAGGGCATTGGTGAGTCCAGTGACACACCCAAAACACACAAAGCCCGTAGCACGCACAAGGCAGTCTTCGGAATGTCATCACTCCGGACCCGCAACAATGATGACCTGATCCCAAATGAACTTAGACAAAGTCTCGCACGCTGACGCTGATCGAAGAAATCGTCAATGCGAGGTACAGGATACCTATCCGCACCGTAAGCCGGTTCAATTGACGATCCATCAATACACAACCTCAATCTGTCGTCTTTCTCCTTGACGAACAGAATTAGGAACCCCCCAATGCGAAATACTCAAACGCACAAACTCCTTCCACAACAACTCTACAGCAGATACTTAAGCTCCATAAGCCTCGCCGACTTAGCTGGAACAACGTCGGAAAACTCTCACACTAAAGAAAACCGGCCTAACACACTAACTGTGGCTACGGTATCGTGAAAAACGCCAAGAATCCACGACATCTCCTCAGAGCTGACTAGCGAACAAGGCTGAATTCAAGCTGTAAGAGGCGGCACCACTATCCACTTGCACAACAAGAACTGACTCGCCGGGGAAAACAACACCTAACTGTTTACTCATGGTAGTCCACAACTCCTAGCACGTAGCTAGCCATTCCGTGCCCAAGAGAACGCCAAATCCCACATCTCTAGGAGGAACAAAACAACAGACAGATCTCTATCTCCTATCCGATTGGAACACAACCGAATGACATGTCGCGCAACAAAAGAATCGCTGACAGAAGTTAACACAACAAACGGCTGATCTACCTAGCATGACTCTCGTCCTAAACTCGGCACGAAGTGTGTAAACATACGAGTGCAACAAAAGGACATACTGAAAGAGTACCTGTAGGCTCCGCATTGGACGCCCTCGCGTCCCGATGAGTCGAAGCGAAAACTTATGCATGTCCTTCATCTGCGACTGATCGAACTCCTCCTCTACTAGCCTGACCTCTCTGTGCAAACCCTCCGCATCCACGACGTCTCAAAATACGACCCTGACGTGGTGTGAAGGAACACTGCCTGATGAGGAGTTGAAGGCTTCCGCATCGTAAACACCTACGCGCTGACTGCTGTCCTTCCTGGGGATGAGAGCCAAACGACTGTCCTCGTCCTAAGCCTCTGCTCTGGGCTGGTACACCAGTACGATTCTACAACTGTTCCGGAACTCTCACGGTCTCTGGAAAACGTGTCTCGTAAACTGGGGATGCCTCCACCGGTGCTATGTAGGGGACGGAATACTGCATGATGATCGCAAGGAACAACTGGGTAACAGGGGTGACAACCATCTGTCGCTGCGCTTGAACAACCTCCACCAATGAGCTCATCGTCTGGCGCAAGCCCTGCATCTCTGCCACTAGTGTAGCGATCTGATCTGTCGTAGGAGAAACAATCTGTCCTGGTACAACAGGGGTACTACTCGGATCAGTCCTCGTCTCAGATGAATCAACTCGAACCTCGGCACTCACGACCGATCTCTGCACCCTCGTAGTCCTTGGCGGCATAATGGCTGAAAAGAAGGTAGGATTCAATGAGGATACGAAAATCGAATCACAAGGATGTATACAATCATGAAGGAAATCCAATCAATAAGTTCTAAGGTCGCTTAGGCGGAGTACCGTGTCGTGAGTATGCCGCGGAACAAACGCACGCTACGCCACTCTGCTGCAGCTACCTACTCCATCATAGCAGGGTCATCCTACACTCCGAAGGTAAAACCTACGTTCTGATACCAACTTTGTCACGACCCAAAGTTTGGCCCGTGACCGGCACTTAACCACATAACGTCTACAGGCGTAACGGGACTAAGTAAGCCGAAAACCCAGAAATCAAACCAGTAAAAGTATAGAGTGTTTTAAGCATTTAATAGAACCAATTACTAAGATGTCAAGAAACCTTAAGTAGACAATCACCAAGATAACAATATACGACACCGTAGAGAAGAAAATGAGTAACAAGTGGGAAACATTACAGATAGAATAACTGTATAAGTAAAGTCGGCACACAACGAGCTCGACACCAGAATACAAAATAATATACATCGTCCTCATAACTGGTCTCTAAGTCAATACATAAGTGGTAGATGGAGAGTACTGTAAGTCTACGCTAGCGCCCCGGCCGTCTACAGACGCCAAATGCGGAACAAAAACTTTTAACTTGGCGCTATCGTATACTTTAACCCGGATCTGCCATTATTGCTAAACTAACATACTGTAAAGAGTGTAGGAATGTTATACCGAACGATCCGAGTCCTTCGTTCTTCAACCATCATCCCACGCTCCATTGCGGCTGCTCCGATCTCGTCGATCTCCTCGTCGAGGTGGCACCACATGATCGGTTCTTTAAACGGGCTCCCGCCTCTGACTCGAGGCAACTCGATCGTCAAGTTTGCTAAAAGAGACGACCAAGAATGATGTAGAGAATGAGTAGATGACTTTGTCTCACTTCGTCCAAATCCGTGGACGATCGGTTAATGAAGTTGCCATGGAAATCGGGTGATGGAATGAAATGGACTGTGAAATTCCATACACCGATAAATATCTATCATAATCTTTTCTCTCTTGAATCAAGTGTGTGAATGAGAGAGAGAGAGGAGGCTATATATATCAAAGGAGGGAGGTGAGTGTAGGAGGGTTCAAGTGGTGACCATAAACCTTGATAGTTATCATAACCATTAAGAAAGAATGAATCATTAAATTGAACCAATAAGAACAAACCTAGTCATCTTTGCATTAATGACACCATTAATGCAACCAATGAAATCTTAACACCAATTAATCCTAGTCACCTCATCTAGAACCTTCTAGAAGCTTCTAGAAGCATGACACATCATATCTGAAGAAAAGATAAATCCGTCTTTAACAGAATGTTAAAAGACGGCTGATAGAAAACTGGAAACTGGCAACTTCCAAAAGTGATCCTGAAACGACTTTCAGGAAAACCCCGAAACTGTATAAATATACCCGCATTTGTATTACGACTAAATACAAATGCAACTGAGACAAAGATATTATACCTACTCAATATAATACTCGGATCCGGCTTAAACCAAAACCGACCAGTATCATCTGTCCGAAAATCGACACGTGCGTAAACGCACGTGCATTTTTCGAACCCTGCCATAAAACCATACGGCCTCTACAACGTTTCGCCCGAACTTGGGAAACTGTCTGTGGGGGACTCTAATGACTCGTCAGTACCCTGGCAGTGGGTTTAACCACAAACCGTCAGCGGCACTAGCTATGCGTAACGGCTGCCCATGGACTGACCTCAAGGGTGGCTGAGGAGCGAACTCAAGGGAGACCGATGAGCGAACTCCTCCGAAAACCCTACTGAGCCTAACAGTGACAATGTATATACAGTCCGGTCCGTTCGTCAATGAGTATCGCATATCCGCCTAGGGGGCTAGTAACGTCAGACCCCCATTAGCAGTATAAGTCGTGTCGGAGTGTAGCCCAGAACGCCCTGAGATACTACTGGAATACCTACCAGTAAATCTCCTGCCTCGGCCGAGGGCTTTGCGTAATGGCTCTCCTAGACACAGCACGATCTCGCCCCCAATACCGGGAGAGACGAATCCCCTGCCGATCCGCTCACGTGCCTCCATATGGCTCGGGACTGTACCCAAAAGCTACCTGTTTGCACGACTCCTTTGAGCCGTGGTAGGGTAGAAATCAAAGCACAGTGGGAACTCACACGAGACAAATGACGACCACAGGTCGATGAACTAACCTGTACACATGTCACCAGGGAACTGCTATCTGACGATAGGTATAGTACTAACTAGCAGATTCCCGGCGAGTCCTGTCCGGTGTACTCATAACCCAATGAGCACCTGTATACATCTTAGGTGATCCAACTGACACCAGTGGCTTGTGAGACCGGCCACCGCCCCTCGTCGGGGTCTCGACTGTACACACTAGTCTACTCCGGAGTATCGATGCCCTGTCTCGAAACTCCCACGACTAGGGACCACAATTAAGGATATGCATATAAACTACCCAACTCTCACTTATATGATCGCCATCATACTGTTGGTAGTAAAGCAAGATCCTAAGGGCTCTATCAAAGTGTAACATGCAATCAGTCACCTGAACATGTACACGACTGATAAAGGCAAACCAGATAGCATACTATCATCTCGAGTAAGACTGTCCTACCGGGATAGGTCCTCCGCAATCATTGCAATCACGTACCTGCGATCCAATAATTGACTATGAGGGCACTATCTCCAACAATCTCCCACTTGCACTCAAGGCTAATATTGCGATGTCGACTACTCACAGCCCGTGTGAAACCGAACATCCAACTCCTCTACTAATCAGTTTCACAAAGCCCGTTTGTAAAACTATTGTGTTCGAGAAATAGCCTCGGTGAGTGGATCCGCCTAGAAGTTTCTTTCTGTATCTCTCTTAATCTCAAGTTCGTGGAGAAAGCCATCTCCCGAATTGAGTAGTACCTGTCTTAGAACATGTCTGGATATATGATGGGACCTTAGTTCATAAATGAACTCCATATCCAAACTTCTTAGACTGAATCGATTACTGAACCTAATCAGTATCGGGCACCTTGCTTCCCACAGTATCCTATTGGACCACCTGTCCACAATACTGTCCCTCGTCAGAGGAAAAACTAAAACTCTGACAAACACTCTGTCATCCATGTCACCTTTGAAGCCTGGAATGATAACCGTCTCCCGAAAGAGGCTGCCGTTATCAAATCCGTAGAACATGTACTAATGTTCTAAAACTGCTTCCTTATGTTTCTCCAGGATTGGATTAATACAAACTTATTGCATCTAGTGCAAAACCAATATTTGATGTGGTACTTGACATCTCATGATTGACTCAATTGCCTAAGCAAGTGATCTGCCAATCATGCACTTCCCTCTCCCCTTTAGTCTGTAAGACACCTTTAGAGAGGGTGACTCCATCACCTGCAGGTACACCACCATGCTAGGAGTCAACTATTCTAAAAACCATTAGAATATCTGTCAAAGTACCCATATTGGGAAACTACCCAAATCCAGATCTAAAACCATAGATCTAGAAACCAGAATGTCAAATATTATATCCATATCCTGTCTGGAGAAACAACTGTGCGACGACCACAGTCCAACCGATCGTAGTATAGGAATTTTACTTCCTACTCTGTGTAATTCATCCAGATACCATGACATCACACCCTACTACCTTCTTAACTGATCCATCCCCTATTCTGATTGAAGTCAAACCCCTGACTGTCACATCAAAATTAGATGATCTATCTCCGCTATAACTGCTCAAGTCTATAAATAGACATAAGCTACTTGCCCACCATGCTTCCGTTGCTCCCACTGACTACGACAACCCTCCTACCGGGTCTCATATCCTGGAACAACAGTAGTGTCAAGTCTGGGTAGATAAGAACCTCCCTGTCACCGTCCTTGAGGCTACCGAAGTACCTCTCGGGTGTCTGAGGTTACCTACCATACCTGCGGAGTGGCTATTGGAATGTCAAACCTGATTGAATGTATAGGTCCTATTAAATTTTTCCGTAATCGTTCGCGGTTCTGGAATCACTTCCAGTTCTACCATACTCCCACTACTGTTTTCTGAAAAAGATCCAATTTTACTAAAACTGTGGCGAGTCAAGAACAATATCACTATTGATCTTCTAAATGGTAGAATATCAACCCTCGTCATAGCCAGGGTCAACCCACAAACAGCCATTACAGAAACGTGCCCAGAGTTATCCAGTGTCTGGTTTTAATCATAAGCTGGACAACTCCCCGTACCTTAATTTCTTCTAAGGTACGAACTATTCTATATCCAATATAGAAACTATGGCACTTATTTAATTGGAACCAAGATTCAATCCATGCAGCTGTCTCCGGTGCATATCAATTTAATGGAAAGAGGTTAATCAGCATTACTCAACTTAGGAATCTATCCAATTATGAGTAACCTGTAAGAGAAATACGTTTCTCAAAACCATCACTATCATCTGAATACCATTCACAAGAATCTACATCTTCGATCTCTTTGAAGAATCCCGATACTTGTGATACCTGGTTCTCTACTTTATTCTTATACCCACAACTTCTCAAAACTTAGACCTTGTATTTCTACGAAACACTCGTCTAAATACTAGAGAAGTTATAAGTAAACAGAACATAGTACGAGGACCTACCCCTTTGTCCTGATGGACACTGGACAACATACAATACTCTGTATAAGTCCGCTGAGTTAAACAACTCAAAACCTGTGCGTTGTAGGTGGAAAACTGTACCCTGGCGATTTCCTCAAATATCACCAATTACAACGAATTCCGATATAATGAGGATAATCACCTAATTCCCAATATCTTACTCCCACTCATCATCTGTAAAACCATACAGATATGAGAATGAAACCTGGTAAATACATACCCTTGGAGTAAGTGTCTAATCGGGAAAACAGTTTTTCTTTTAACAATGCACTGAAACATGAAAATGTTTCGTAGGGGTATCCTGGTATTCATAGCAATGCCTCTTCCATAATCCAATTCATGACTTTAACCGTATATTTTATTGCCATCTCTTCAAATCCCCTTTATTTGTCTTTAGTCGTTAGCTTCTGTACACCATCGTTAGGCTAACTGGTTTTCTTCCTTCCCTACCGTTCGGCACCAGCCTATGGTTTGGAAGAAGACTATCCAGTAAGCATAATAGGTGTACCCTCCTATTCCAAGGAGTACTCGCATCTCGAGAGAAGGTGACGATAAAAGACAATTGAATAATACCTTATTCTTTTAAAGGTGAAATAGGAGCGGCGATGAAGTACGCGGTTTTGGTCGTGAATGATATCAGTCGCAATTTACTTTGCCCTCTTTCTAATCCCTTTATTTTGTCTTTACATATTACCTTCTGCACACCTTACTTAGGCTAATTGGTTTTCTTCATTCCCTACCTTTCGGCACCAGCCTATGGTTTGGAATAAGACTATCCAATAGGCGTAATAGGTGTACTCTCCTAAACCAAGGAGCTCTCGCAACCTGAGAGAAGGTGATAATAAAAGACAACTGAATAAACCAATTCTATTTCTCCTGAACCTGGATCCATCCTCAAAGAAGTCCCTTCGAGTTCGTATATAACCATACGATGGATCTATCCAATGGAAGTGGATATCCGTAGTAATACGGGTGTTCTGAGAAATTCAAAGGGTAAAAGAAGGAGTGGCAATGACTTATGCAACTTAGACAATCCAAAAGCCAGTATTTTAAGAAGGTTCGGTCAACCTGGTCACTGAGTCATAGTCTAGGGTCGGTCAAAGGTCGCTGCCAAAGAGAGAGAGAGAAAAGAAACACTCTGCGTGCACTCTATCCTAGATCAGAATGGTCATCATTTTATCTAATCCGGAAACCTCCCACTGTCCTGTCAAATTCTCCTCCAAACCTAAAGAAGAATCAATCGGGGTCACCCGAAGAGTAAACCAACTCATCAGTGGGAATCAGGATCCAACTCTCATCGCATGATAACGTGATGGAATGCATCCACGTTACTCATACTCCAGATGGTATGCGCATACTTGGCAAGTTTCAGTTTCTTTAGAAACTCCCAATATAGTTTTTGCCCCATGCTCTTATGATCGTGACTAAGGGCCACCAAACCATAAGTCACATGTCAAGTTCTGCCCGTCATTATCTTGTTAATTTGAACCCACCCGTACTCGCCCTTGACTAAGGGCCAACAAGGCTGTACGACTGTCCCAAACCAACTCATCTATCTATGCAACAAATGAATACCCAGCAGCTACCAAACACTATGCCTTGACTAAGGGCCAACAAGCATAGCTTGAATACTACTGACCATCCATAAGAAACGACGGAGGGCTACGGCAGGTTTTTGGCGAAAAACCTTTAGCGTAGTGAACTTGATATCGCTGAAGGAACCTGATAGCTTTTTAAAATATAGTGGCGAAAACCTTTTGCTAAAGAAGTCACTCCCGGTAAAGGGATCTCGGCTCTTTCCTCGTGGAATGAGGTGCAGGATATTCCACTGAATACCGCTATGCATAGCAACATGTAATCGACTATAGTGAAGTTATTACTCTGACGCAAACTTCTGTCCAAGGGGTCAGTCCCGGTGAAGGGATATCGGCCCTTGCCTCGTCGAATGAGGTGCAGGATATTCCACTGAATACCGCTATGCATAACAAAAGGAAACGTCTTTGTAACAACACTTTTTAAATTGTTCCAACAACTGAAAACAGGTTTGTTTTAACTTTGCATTGATCAGAATCAACGCAGTCCCATCATTCAATCACACCAGAAAAGAACGAAAATAAAATGTACGTATATGCCATCCGCATTCGTCACTGGGTCCCGTCATCACTCGTTAGGTTACTTAACTAACGACAGAGCGGGGGCTGGACTAGCGCGGGTGTAAAACATATACAACATCTAATAGTATATAAACCAATATACAATAATCGCTCCAGGCATGATAATATGCAACATTACAGAAAAGTAATAAGCATCACAGAACAATACAGATATCTGGGATCCCCGAGTTTCACAGAGCCGCTGCTGAAACCCGACGTTCCCCTGTCGTGTGGATAGCCTGTGCAATGAAACCTAGACCCCTACGGGTGCGGCAAGTTACCCGCCAAAACCTGAAGCGAGGCAGTCCCCACAGCATAGTGAATGGAACACCCGGCACTTCACGGAATCCGGTAAATTGAGCACCCCTCCTTGGGTCAACCTGTACCCCCTACGAGTGCGGCGAATAGTCTGCCAATTCTGAAGTGGGGTCCCTCTGCCTCTCAAAGCCATGAGATGCGGACCCGTTGCTTTCCCGAACCCGGCTATCCGTGCACTCCGTCGCGGGGTAAAACCTAGTACAGTAATGAAAAATAGTACAATAGGTACATCGACCGCAACCTAGTCGTGCCCCAAAAAGAATATTATACAACAGGCAGTGACGGCAGTCCACAAGTTGGACGCTCGCCCCGCAATATCAAATGTACAAATAAACTCAAACTGTACTACCATTGCACACTGCTATCCACCACGACAAATCCGCAACATCACAGCACAACACATAACATCAATGCGAATGTCACGTTCGCAAACCCGTCTAAAAGAACTATAGCAATCAGACACGGTTTACAGATCCAATGACATTCCCGGTCGGAGATATAATGTAAGCACTGTAAACTAACGTGTTTAAGTTTCGATCGACCAAAGACCAAATATCAAAAAGTGGGCCCCACGGCTTACTGGTGAACAGTAACAAAATCTGGGCGCAAATGATATATACCAAAAATCACAAAATCCCAAATAAAGTCAACTGAGAAAAACTGGTGCACTGTTCCCTCTGAAGCGCGGCGGTTCCGCGGTCAAACCCTAGGTTTGACCGCGGAAGCGCGGCGCTTTAGTGGGATCACGTGACCGTCTTTTCTCAGATGTCTTAGAAAACCCTGCACTGATTTTTAAGACATGCAGAAATTGATTTTGAGACCATTTAAAATTAACAGAACTGTCGGCTAAGATTTTTGTGTTTTTCGATTTTCGGTCGGATCGATGTTTTAAACGCGTTAGCACAAGTTAGTATAGCAAAATGATAAGGCTTTGATACCACTGTAAGTCTACGCTAGCGCCCCGGCCGTCTACAGACGCCAAATGCGGAACAAAAACTTTTAACTTGGCGCTATCGTATACTTTAACCCGGATCTGCCATTATTGCTAAACTAACATACTGTAAAGAGTGTAGGAATGTTATACCGAACGATCCGAGTCCTTCGGTCTTCAACCATCATCCCACGCTCCATTGCGGCTGCTCCGATCTCGTCGATCTCCTCGTCGAGGTGGCACCACATGATCGGTTCTTTAAACGGGCTCCCGCCTCTGACTCGAGGCAACTCGATCGTCAAGTTTGCTAAAAGAGACGACCAAGAATGATGTAGAGAATGAGTAGATGACTTTGTCTCACTTCGTCCAAATCCGTGGACGATCGGTTAATGAAGTTGCCATGGAAATCGGGTGATGGAATGAAATGGACTGTGAAATTCCATACACCGATAAATATCTATCATAATCTTTTCTCTCTTGAATCAAGTGTGTGAATGAGAGAGAGAGAGGAGGCTATATATATCAAAGGAGGGAGGTGAGTGTAGGAGGGTTCAAGTGGTGACCATAAACCTTGATAGTTATCATAACCATTAAGAAAGAATGAATCATTAAATTGAACCAATAAGAACAAACCTAGTCATCTTTGCATTAATGACACCATTAATGCAACCAATGAAATCTTAACACCAATTAATCCTAGTCACCTCATCTAGAACCTTCTAGAAGCTTCTAGAAGCATGACACATCATATCTGAAGAAAAGATAAATCCGTCTTTAACAGAATGTTAAAAGACGGCTGATAGAAAACTGGAAACTGGCAACTTCCAAAAGTGATCCTGAAACGACTTTCAGGAAAACCCCGAAACTGTATAAATATACCCGCATTTGTATTACGACCAAATACAAATGCAACTGAGACAAAGATATTATACCTACTCAATATAATACTCGGATCCGGCTTAAACCAAAACCGACCAGTATCATCTGTCCGAAAATCGACACGTGCGTAAACGCACGTGCATTTTCCGAACCCTGCCATAAAACCATACGGCCTCTACAACGTTTCACCCGAACTTGGGAAACTGTCTGTGGGGGACTCTAATGACTCGTCAGTACCCTGGCAGTGGGTTTAACCACAAACCGTCAGCGGCACTAGCTATGCGTAACGGCTGCCCATGGACTGACCTCAAGGGTGGCTGAGGAGCGAACTCAAGGGAGACCGATGAGCGAACTCCTCCGAAAACCCTACTGAGCCTAACAGTGACAATGTATATACAGTCCGGTCCGTTCGTCAATGAGTATCGCATATCCGCCTAGGGGGCTAGTAACGTCAGACCCCCATTAGCAGTATAAGTCGTGTCGGAGTGTAGCCCAGAACGCCCTGAGATACTACTGGAATACCTACCAGTAAATCTCCTGCCTCGGCCGAGGGCTTTGCGTAATGGCTCTCCTAGACACAGCACGATCTCGCCCCCAATACCGGGAGAGACGAATCCCCTGCCGATCCGCTCACGTGCCTCCATATGGCTCGGGACTGTACCCAAAAGCTACCTGTTTGCACGACTCCTTTGAGCCGTGGTAGGGTAGAAATCAAAGCACAGTGGGAACTCACACGAGACAAATGACGACCACAGGTCGATGAACTAACCTGTACACATGTCACCAGGGAACTGCTATCTGACGATAGGTATAGTACTAACTAGCAGATTCCCGGCGAGTCCTGTCCGGTGTACTCATAACCCAATGAGCACCTGTATACATCTTAGGTGATCCAACTGACACCAGTGGCTTGTGAGACCGGCCACCGCCCCACGTCGGGGTCTCGACTGTACACACTAGTCTACTCCGGAGTATCGATGCCCTGTCTCGAAACTCCCATGACTAGGGAGCACAATTAAGGATATGCATATAAACTACCCAACTCTCACTTATATGATCGCCATCATACTGTTGGTAGTAAAGCAAGATCCTAAGGGCTCTATCAAAGTGTAACATGCAATCAGTCACCTGAACATGTACACGACTGATAAAGGCAAACCAGATAGCATACTATCATCTCGAGTAAGACTGTCCTACCGGGATAGGTCCTCCGCAATCATTGCAATCACGTACCTGCGATCCAATAATTGACTATGAGGGCACTATCTCCAACAAGTACTAGATACAACAATGTACATATCTGAAAGATAAACAGATACCGCACAAAACCCACCTATCAGCAAAAGAGCTAGTACACCAACTGTAGGGGTATCTGTGTCAAAAGATGCAAGAACGCAGCCTGCCGCGACTACTCCGAAGGGCAAACTGAAAACAGTGTGGCACAACGGGGGTGAGTTGCCAACTCGTGAATAGAAGATAACATAAAAAGGTAATCGCGAGTATGCACGTGCAACGATACTCTAACCTGTACTAATAGATAACATCTATATGATGAACTGGATGCTCAAATCATGCAACAAGTGCGATCTACTAACATCTCCATGTGATGAGCAAGATATAGCAATGCAATCTAACAACCTTATATATAATGAACAGGGTATGCAATAATCGTGCAAGCATGTGTACTATATCAGGTACAATAGATACTGGATGAGGTATCAATTACTACATACTGAGCATGGGAAATATAACGTCTACACGGAATGTCATCGTGGAAAGTATAATCGGTACCCATCAATGCACCCAAATCCCAATACTACTCAGGCGTCGTCATCCTCCTCGGTCCTCAAATCCTGTAAATCTAATATAATCATGAGTGCCCAACATCGGCACCCAAAATATCAAGAAATACTCGTGCCAAGCATCGACACGCAAATTCTCCTGTATAGGGCATCCGTCAGTCCGGATCAGCCCACGGGCTCTGTCTGCGGTATCGGCCCTCGGCCCCGGCAGTACGAGTCATCCCGTATCCATCCATCGACTCTGGTCGGTATCCTCTGGATAACCGCCAGGTCCAACCAATCACCGGTAGGTAGTAGTCCCTCTTCCAGGCTCACCGTCTACTGCACAACGAAACCGTTCTCGCCCCGGGGTACCATACCGGGTCCACCATGTACCCGTAATCGGTCTCATCCAACTCCTCGATTCGGGTTCACATATATCACACTAGTACCGAGAAAACACATGGTGGACGCACCGAAATATCATATCAAGGGAAACCGGGTTTGTAAATAATTAGCTATTCTCTTTTGAAATATCCACGGTTTCCCAAATCAAGAATTAATATGGAAACAACATATCTCAATGCGTAATCTAAGCAAGTATGAAGATATCAATATATGCGTGCACTGGTATGAGTATACAGTGTGCATGTGCACAGGTATGATGATATCAATATATGTGTGCACAGGTATGAATATACAGTGTGCTTGTGCGCAGGTATGAAGATATCACTATATGTGTTCACAGGTATGAATATACAGTGTGCTTGTGCGCAGGTATGAAGATATCACTATATGTGTGCACTGGTATGAATATACAGTGCGCATGTGCGCAGGTATGAAGATATCACTATATGTGTGCACAGGTATGAATATACAGTGTGCATGTGCGCAGGTATGAAGATATCACTATATGTGTGCACAGGTATGAATATACAGTGTGCATATGCGCAGGTATGAAGATATCACTATATGTGTGCACAGGTATGAATATACAATGTGCATGTGCGCAGGTATGAACATATCACTATATGTGTGCACTGGTATGAATATACGGTGTGCATGTGCGCAGGTATGAAGATATCACTATATGTATGCACAGGTATGAATATACAGTGTGCATGTGCGCAGGTATGAAGATATCACTATATGTGTGCACTGGTATGAATAAACAGTGTGCATGTGCGCAGGTATGAAGATATCACTATATGTGTGCACAGGTATGAATATACAGTGTGCATGTGCGCAGGTATCAATATAAACTATGCAGTTATGAGGCAAATCATGACAACATCAATAAAGTGGAATCAGTATGATATATGATTTATAGCAATCCTATAATGTGAGTGCCATGGCAATCACTAACGGTGTGAGTGTAGCATATAAATCGTGCTCGTGTGACTTGAACCGTTAGTGACAGTGCAGTGTCCTATGCTATCATTTCTACATGCAACCATGAGGTATGCTACTACAGTTCATATGAACATCTATAATCTAATATCCTAACACGCCCCGACGCTTAACGCCATACGGGCGATTTTCCCATAGATGTTAAATCTACTCACCTGGTCGTGCGCTACTCGTAGCCGACCACCTGCTTTCCTATCTTAGCTTCGTCCGTCGTACCCTCCTGCGAACCTGGAATTACACAAGAATCCATATATAAGCAACCATCTCGCAAGACGCAATATCCAACCCAAACGATACGCTTGCGTCGCGAACTAAACGCACGTGCGTACGACACGCTAAAACATGTCTACGCGTCTAAAACTAACCCCGACGCGCCGCGATACGCTGAGTCACAGAACCCTATCGCGTATCGCGCGAACCAAACGTACTAGAAATACGATATAGCGTCCCAGATTCTACCCAGGCTAACAACTTACAAAATTATACATACCACTGGCCTATAAATAACAACAGACTCCTACCCATGCAAACTTCACTCAAAAATTCCCCTACCTGGCCGCAAATTGCGGCCAGAAAGAATAAACCGGCGGCCTCGCTATGGGGTGGGGGTCTCGGGCTCTGGTGGTGTGGTCTATACCTCGTATACAAGCTCCAGTTAACTCAATTTCAACCTGAACTACTCGGGCCTATAGCAGATCACAGAGATCCAAAAATTCCAATTAAAAACACTAAATTTTGCACAAATAGAAACCCTATGGTATTTTTGTGTAATCTAGGGTCATGCTAGGTTTAAGTAGTCCTAGTAACGCTTAATTAGGCTAGGTTAACCAATATTAACAGCACTACACCATAAGTTCACACAAATCACCATTTCAAGCACAAAAACTCACTTTTTACACAAACCGAAGCTAAACTACACATATATTAAGCAAACATGAAGTTGGGCTCAGATTTTATACCTTACAAGACCCTAGGTGCAAGGAGAAAGGAGGTGGAGAAGATGGGAAGTGCTGCTGCAGCTGCTGGGGGCTGCTGCTGATGTTGCTGTTGCCACTGCTTGCTGATGCTGATGCTGCTAATGATGATGCTGTTGCTGCTGCTGGTGCTTCTTCTGTAGCTGCTGCCTCTCTCTCTCTCTCTCAGATGAGTGTGTGTGTGAGTTGTGAGAATAATGAGGAAATAAATGAGGCACCCTAGTCAACTCCTCTCCCTCTTACATTAAATGAGCATGGCTCAAGCCATATTGCCCATACTCTCTCCCTCCCTCCAAGTCAACAACAAAAATCCACATCATTTCTCATATATAGAAAACAAGAAAACAACACACATAATAAAAACCTAAATACACCTAATGAAAATCAATTAACATAAAGAGAATGGGTTAATCCTTCATGCTTGCTAATCATGGTTTAACCCCATCTCTAAACCCTAGTTTACATGTACAAGTGTGTGTGTGCTTAGAAAAATCCTAATAAAATACTCATTAATTAGGATAAAATATTTGAAACTTAATTTGGTAAACTTTTTACCAAAAACTATCTATTAAAATATAATTTACCCCTAAACACAACCTAAGGTGTTACATCATCCAAGACAAGAGTGGATGTGAAAACGCTGTAGCCGACCATCTCTCACGCATCACTTCTTCGCCAACTTTGACCATGCCGATAAATGACTCATTTCCTGACGAACAGCTCTTGACTGTATCCTACGAACCTTGGTTCGTGGATATCGTGAACTATCTTGCGACGGGACTTATTCCTAGCGATTAGTCGAAACAAGACAAACTTCGATTTCTATCCTAAGTAAAATACTTTTACTGGGATGAACCTTATCTATTTAAGTATTGTTCCGATCAAATCATTCGCAGGTGTGTCCCTAACGATGAATTCAAGAGCGTGTTATCATTTTGTCATGATCAGGCATGCGGCGGTCATTTTGGTACTCAAAAAACGGCGGAGAAAGTTTTGCAATGTGGCTTTTATTGGCCAACATTATTTAAAGATGCATATGAACATTGCAAAACTTATCCGTGATGTCAGCATTTTGGTCGGATTTCACGAAGAAACGAGATGCCGCTCCAACCTATATTGGTTGTGGAAATATTCGATGTTTGGGGTATTGATTTTATGGGCCCTTTTCCCAACTCCTTTGGGAATTTATATATCGTGTTAGCGGTTGATTATGTCTCGAAATGGGTGGAAGCTATACCATGTCGCACTAATGACAACAAGGTTGTCATTAAGTTCCTTAAAGAGAATATCTTTTCGCGATTCGGACACCCTCGCGCTATAATTAGCGACAACCGGACACATTTCTGTAATCGGTCTTTCGAGACATTGATGCGGAAATATTCAATCACTCACAAGCTTTCTACGCCCTATCATCCCCAAACAAGCGGGCGGGCTGAGATCTCAAATAGGAAGATCAAACAAATCTTGGAGAAGACGGTTTCTAAAAACCGTAAGGATTGGTCAACCAAATTGATGGATGCTCTTTGGGCATTCCGCACCGCTTATAAGACTATTCTTGGTATGTCTCCATACCTCCTTATGTTTGGGAAGGCATTCCACCTTCCTGTCGAGATCGAACATAAAGCTATGTGGGCTATTAAAGAGCTTAACTTTGATTTTGATCATGCATGCAGCTATCGGAAGCTGCAATTGAATGGGCTAAGCGAACTCCGCGATGAAGCTTACGATAATGCGGTGATAGTAAAGAACAGGACTAAAGTATTCCACGATAAAAATCTTTTTAGAAAAACCTTCACATCGGATCAACAAGTCCTTCTTTACGATTCCCGTCTCCATCTTCATCCGGGTAAGCTTAAATCTCGTTGGAAAGGACCTTTTGTGGTGCGGTATGTACACCCGCATGGGGCAGTAAAAGTTGAAAATTTGAAAAACGGTTCAATTTTTAAAGTAAATGGGCATAGATTAAAACCGTATTTCTCTGCTAACCTCGCGGAGGAGCTACTGTTTTTGCAGGAGCCGCTTTATCAGAACTGATTTTCCTCCGCCTCACCTCCATGTTTTGGTAACATTTTCTCATTTTAAGAATGGAGGTGAGTGAAAATGGATTTAATTGAATATCTGTGTGTGCCAAAGAATATGTTTTGGGGTAGTTTTCATTTAACTATTATTTTACCCCTTGTATCTTTCCCCTAGTATACAGGTCCATGTTTTCAAAAGGCTACATCAGTGAGGACACTGCTGAAAATAGGTTTGGGGGGAGGTTTGTATTCACTGAATTATCTTTGACACTTGGCATTAATTTTTTTTTATAACAAAAGAGTAGAAAGTGAAAAATTACATCCAAAAAATAGGAATAGTTTAAGAAAGCTAAGAAAGTTAGAAGTTTTCTTAAACGAACTAGTAATAAGTAGTTATGAGTTGTTGTCCCAAGGGTTAGAAAGATGAAGGAAGTCACTAATATGAGGATAAAAATAAGTCAAAAAATAGTTTCTATTCTGGAAGCCAAACATTTGAATGTTGATACCCTACTATATGCACTTACACATGTCTTGAAACTCGGGATAGTAGAGAATACCTTAAAATGCTCTTGTCTAAAAGCCAAAGCATGAAGGAAATAAAAAAATGAATAAAATATAAAAATGGTGAAAAGAAAAATGAACACTGGTTTTGTTATCGCCAAGGCAGCAATAAAAAAATATAGCGAGGGTGCTTCATCACCTAGTGCCTTAGACCAACCGGTTTAGGAGTCACTGCTAAGCCTTAGGTGGTGCAAGACGAGGATACTAATATCACCTAATCAGCAAGCACATGAGCAATTGGTCGGTTAGTACCTCAAGAAGTATTAACGGTCGCATGAAAATGTGTGAGCAAATCTAAATATTCATCAAATTAAAAAGTACTACGGCAGATGGACAAGAGTATGATAGCTTGAATTGAATTCTCCGAGTGTAGGGATGTTCTATTCACACACGTAGGGGTATATGATCGATGTTTGGATGAAAGGTAGGAACGAAAAATAAAGACGATCTTTTATTGAGGGATGATGTGATTTCTAACATTTTTTTCATGACTATTAAGATAGGGCTCATGACAACTGAAAAGCTAGCGTAGTTGGAAACTCTAAATTTTCAATGTTTTTCTTTTATGGTTCTTATCTTTATATGTAAATTTCATCATCTCTCTTTTATTATAGGATTTTGTGGGTGTAATCCAATGAAAACCTTTAGGAGACAACACTCCTCCTACTAGGGACACCTAGAGATTTAATGGCTTGTTGCACATGCTCAGTGCAATCGTGTTTGCCTACGAAAGTGTGCTTAGTTTTCTCCTTTCTTTTCTCCTTCTCTTGAATAAACTAGTTTGCTCGGGACGGTCAAAAATAAGTTTGGGGGTATTTGTTTAGTTGATAAAACTGCACATTTGTTATTACATTTTTCCTACTATTTCTATATTAGAAAAAGACTTTATTATAATATATCATACATATGAGGGTTTATCTGTAAAAATACTAATTTTCATGTGTTGATATATTATAATTAGCATTTGGTAGGAAAATGTATGCAAATAATATCATTGACTAAATCTTAAACTCTACTAAATATTATTTGAGTTGTTGTGCAGAATTTTCAGGTCTAAAATCAAGGAAATCAAGTTGTTAAAGCAAACCTGCCTAATTAAGAAACCAAAACTTAGAATTCAAGTCTGGCAGCAACTACGAGAATATTTCCAAGTTCCAAAGGTTCCAAGAATCGCGACATGTCACAAGGAGCAACCTATAGAAAATTGATCAAGGGATAAGATCAAATGGCCGCGGATCCGCGGCCATACCCCACTGGGGCCGCGGATCCGCGGCAATATTGAGGAGATAGTGTTGCAAATTTTGTGGGGTGAATCTTTACAGTTATCTTCCTAATTTGGAAGCAAGGGTTCAGGCTTTGGGACTATAAATAAAGACCGAGAACCTCTTGGAAAAATCATGAAGTCGACGCGATCACGAAGTCCAAGACGGCTCATGCATCCAGACTGATCATCAACGGTTCATCTACCTCCTTAGAAGAGATCGAGAAGCAACTAGTCTTTTTAATTATTTTCTAAGGAATCAAAGTGTAATGAATATTGTTGATTAATAAAGGTAGCTTTCTTTTTCTTATTCTATTTCTTCGTAGTTTAATTATGCATTTTCTCTCCATCTCTTTTTCTCCCAACATGCACGAATAATTCTCCGCTTGTTAGGGTTCGTAGGATTAGGGTAGGTTAATGAATGATAAAAATACCTAAACTCTTTTTACGTCGTATAAAGTTTATAAACTTTATCAAAAGAATCATTAACATCCTAATCGGGCACGCTACCAATTCATTGTTAGTCTCGACCGCGTTAGAGATTAGATTAATGATTGTTTTGGTAAAGGCTAGATATGAACGGAGTTCCGTGTCGAGATAGGGGTTAAGAGTGGGATTCCTTTTCCCTCCAGAAACCCTAATCTACACGCATCACTGTCGTTCTAGTTTTAAATCTATTAAAGGATAGAAAGAGTAATTTTTAATTAATCATCCATAACTACTAAATCCTAACGAACCCTACAAGCCCCTTCTTATATTAACTACATCCATAAATAATCTAGATCTATATTTTGCATTAGTGCTTAACGTAGATTTAGAAACCATTCTTCAACATTCTTATCCCTCCTCTCTTTTTCAACACACCTAAAGTAAGAGTAAAAGATTCAACGTTTCCCTGAGGACGACCCGTACTCAGCTCGGTCTGGCTACGCGTGACACCGTTCTGATTGCGGTTAAACTACTACAAACACACTCTTTCGAACCAATCAGCGTTTCAGGTGTTGTTTATTTTTTCTAATTTTGCATGTGATGTAATCTTACACTATAAGCAATTCGGAGTGTTTCGTATTCGTAGTTTTAACAATGTTTCGGGTTATTCGCATGTTGTCTAGACGAAGTTAAAAAGTTCGATCAAATATCAAAAACCCATTTTTCCAAGTTTAACGTATTCGGAAAAACATGCAAGTAATTCTATGAACCTTCTAGAAGAATGAAACCTTAAATTGGCCTTTTGGATCGCAGAACCGCGGTCATACCTTAGGGTTTGCCGCAATTCCATGGCGACATGAGTGAGTCTTGGGTTTGCCCTTCTACCGCTGGTGCATAGGTACTATGGCATATTCTGGGTATTATTAAACTGTGCTCAAGTGTTGAGCTCTCGGGAAATTATGGGACTTTGATGAATCGATCGAAAAGTTTAATGTTGTCCGGGTATCGTGTGATGGGATACAATATTTGGAATCCACAAAACTAGTTATGAGATAACTGATTTGAATGTTATAAATCTAGCAATTTAGTCTCATTTGATCGGTTGCCATGGGATTTTAATGTGATCAAAAGTCCGTCGCAATCACGTAGCGTACGCGGATACTCGCTGGGTAACCTTTTTAGATAGTCCCGACCAAGTGACTGTAGGAGAACCTCATCGCCAAAAGCATCTATTCGGGTGCTCGCGGCAGCGGTGTTCCGCCTTATTGCACTTTGTCGATAGCATCGGGGGGTGCGGTCGTCTACTAAAGTTTTCGATTAGCACTCGATCAGGATGTCGGGAATATTGTTGAATTGCCCGACTAGATATTAAAAGGTGTTTTGAATATCGAGACTAAAATGCGGGGTTTATAATTGTTAGGCATGTGATGCCTAAGGAATTCATTTGGTTTGGCATGAAATCCAAAGTATGAGATACGTTGGGTTAATGATGTCTAAGGTGGTTGTGGATTCCAACTGTAGTAGTTTTTCACTTTCTTTTCTGCGACCGTAAGTGTAATATGTGGTGTATCGCTGGTTTCGGTGCTATATGTCAACGACAATTAGGATACGAATATTTACTTACGTTGATGACATGTGATGTTATGTGTTGTTGTGATATGTTATATTGGATCGTCGTGTTTTGAATTGCCGGCGGTTTTATGTGAGATGAGAGTTTTTCATTTTCATTCATGTAATGTAATATTCTTTTATTGGGGTACTTCCGGGTTGAGGTTGATGTCACTATTGTATATTATTTACTTTTCCGCATTAGGATAAACCCAAGGCGGGGAGCACAAGTAACCGGGTTCTAGGGTCCAGTGGGAGACCATCTCAAGGAGTTGAGACCGGGTCTCCTAACTCTAGAATTGGTAGGGTTGCTTGCCGCTCTCGTAGGGGTCTAGGGATGTGGGTTTGGCTATTCATCAAGATCGTGGAATCCGTGTTTTATACAGGCTTAATTTAAAACACGGAAATCCTAGTATATCCAATATTTCATATGTTGTGCTCTGCTGCGATTTATCTGTGATGTGATCACTATATATATTGAGATGGATACTGTATAAAGTATATGTGATATATTATCTAGACGTTGCTTATGTTTTACACCCGCGCTAGCCCTGCCCCACTCTGCCATTAGTTACCTAACCTGACGGTGCATGACGGGACATCGAGGCGAATGCGGATGGCATAAGCGTACGTTGTATTTATCTATGATGCTTAGGTAACTTATATGATGGGAATTAATTAATGAGATTAATGAAATAAAAGAAAGCTAAAGATGTTGTAGAAACTTGTCTCGAAAACTGGTAGCTCTAGTTATTTCTTTGCATAGCGGTATTCCTTGTAGAATATCCAGCACCTTATTCGATAAGGAAAGAGCCGAGATCCATTCCCACAAGTGACCTCTTTAGCGAAACCAATATATGCTACAACCCACTCGGTTTGTCTTTTGATTGCTTCTATAGTTTTTGCTTTGCATAGTGGTATTTGTGAAATATCCTGCACCATATTCGATAAGGAAAGAGCCGAGATCCCTTCACCGGGAGTGATCTCTTTAGCAAAACTAGTAAAAGCCTAAAAAAACACTCCATTATAAATTACTCGATTCTACGACGATATCAAGTTCATTACGCAAAAAGGTTTTCTTAAAAACCTGTCGTAGCCCTCAGTCGTTTTAGGAATAGAGTACTTAGTATTCGTGTTGCGTTTGTTGACCATAGTTAAGGCGCAGTGTACGGTAGCTAAGTGATGTCTTCCTACACAGCATATGATGCGATTAATTAGGGCAGTCATGTGACTTTGTTGACCATAGTTAAGGGTCATGTGGGTGGGTCTAATTAATTACAAAATGAACGGGTAGAACTTGACTAGTGCTTGTGATTTGTTGACCATAGTTAAGGTCATAAGCCATTAGGGGTAAAATATTATCGGGAATTTCAAGTGTTGAAATTTGCAATGAGATTGCATACCTCTTATGAGATAGTTGGATCCCGATACCCACTGCGAGTAAGAGTTACTCCTGAGAGAGTTTTACACATTACAATTAGCCGATCAAGTAGGTGTCTAGAAAGTTGTCAACGGAGTTACGCCCCTGGGAAAACGAGGTTTATTTTAATTAGGTCCGTGTAAAAGCATGAGGAACCTCCCTCAAAGTACCGACACTGGCCTGGCCGAAAGATTGACGAAGTTGTAGGGTGTAATTAATTCCGGCTAGTCTTTCCTTTTAGGATTTGAAGGAAGATTTGACTAAAACAGTGGGAGCCATCCTGATTAGATAAATTAATAACCAATCTAATCTTGCAAGATCATATGCTGAGTATTTTCTTCTCTCTCTCCAGGTAGCGACCATGTCACGCCTTAATCAAGATAATAATACAGATGTATTGACCGAACCCGCTTGTTATACTGAGCTGGGGAACGTTGGTCCCACTCCAACTTATAATTCTTATAAGACCGAGCAGGAAATAGGGGATTACCAGAATTCTCGTGCCGCCTAAACGAAGAAAGTGCATGAAGATGCATCGTCTTCGGGTGTGTTCATTACCGAGAACTGTTTCTCAGTCTACTCTACGTCCTGGGTATGAGATACCGGATCATGATCCCACATATGTAATCTGTTACATAGGCTACAGATAGGTAGAGAACTGAGAATGGATGATAAGTTTCAATAGTTGGAAACGGTGCAAGTGTTGCAGCCAAGTTGTTGGCAGTTATCACCATGTATTACCTAATACATTGATTCTGAACGAATGTTATTAGATACCGAACCTGATATACAATATCATATCAGTCTCTTTATTTAGTAAAAAATGATATAATTTTGTATTGTTGGACAATGGTTTGAACATTTCCTATATCAAGAGTTGATCGGTTCAGGCCCGTTATCTAAAAGCATATACGTTCTAAATAAAACCACAGTTCTTAACGTACAAAACACACACAAGAGGAATAGTTCAGAAATGAACAAATCCTTCTTGAGGCATTGTAGACTAGGTCATATCAATGCGACCCGACTAGTTAAGTTACATTAAGATGCATATTTAAATCAGTTTGAATTTATATCTTGTGAAACTTGCCAGTCATGTCACAAAGATAAGATGGCCATATCTCCGTTTATTGGAAACAGAAAAAGAGTTGGTGAACTCTTGGGATTGATACATGCTAATGTATGAAGGCCCCATGTCTACAAATGCCAGGACCGGTTCTTTGTACTTCATTACATTCACTGATGATCTCTCAAGATTCGGACATATGTTCCTGTTGAAACACAAGTCTGAAGTTTTTGAGAAATTCAAAGAATATAAGTCAGAAGTACAAAACCACAATGGGTATAAGTATTATGTCCTTTGATATGATCAGGGAGGAGAATACATGAGCACGGAATTACTGGACTATTCTAAAGGAGAATGAGATTCTCTCTCAGCATTACTCCTCCGAATACACTACAGCACATTGGTATATCGGGGCGGAGCAATCACACCCTATTTGATAAGGTGTGCTCTATGATGAGTACTACTGGGTTGCCTATTTCCTTTTGGGGGTTATGCACTTGTGAAGCAGCATACCTATTGAATTGGGTTCCATCCAAATCAGGTTCCTACCACTCCATATGTGATATGGTATAAGAAGAGCCCATCTCTTAAGGATGTTATGATTTGGGGGTTGTCCGGCCTATGCCAAAAGCAAAGACCGGAAAATCTCGAGGCAAGGATAGTTCTGTGGAAGTTTGTTGGATATCCCAAGCATACGTAAGGGAATATCTTCTACCATACCGAAGAACAAAAAGTGTTTTATTTCTCAGCATGCCACCTTTTAGAAAGGGAATTTCTTGTGAAGAAATTAGTGGTTAGGAGGTAGAACTGGAAGGAGTTCCAGCTATACAAACTGCAGCTGATGATTTGGTAGAACCGAAGGATTCAATAGTTCCCAATGAACCTCAGCCTCTCCGTCGATCTAGTAGGGTTCCTCATCTGCCTGAGAGATACTTCGGTTTTCTCTATGACAATGAGAGCGAGGATTGCATCATGAGATGATGACCCAACTAGTTTCGATCAGGCCATCATGAGTGGGGACTCTGTGAGAATGGCTGGATGCTATGCGATCTGAGATGGAATATATTTACACCAACAAAGTATGGACTTTGGTTGCTATATTTGAAAGGTTAAATCCCCATCAAGAGCAAGTATATCTTGAGAAGATTACTTGGTATACATGAAAAAGTTGGGATTTTCAAAGCTAAGGCTTGTTGTAAAAGGTTCTCGTCATCGACCAGGTGTGGATAAAGATGAAACTTTTTCTAGTGCCTATGCTTAAGTCCATTCGGATCCTACTTGCCATTTCTATATACCATGACTACGATATCTGGCGTTTGGGTGTCATGACTGCTTTTCTAAATGGTGATTTAGAAGAGAGCGTCTATAAGTACACAACCAGAGGGCTTCGTAGACAGTGGGAGCAGCGGAAACGTGTGCAAGTTGCTTTATGAGTTAAAGCAGGCATCATGGAGTTGGAACATCTTTTTTGATGTGGTAGTCAAAGCGTTTGACTTCATCAAAAGGGTAGATGATCCTTGTATATACAAAAAGGTAGTAGGGAGTATGGTGGTGATCCTCGTAGAGTACATGGATGACATAATCTTGATAGGAAAGCGGTTTCCTATGCTACACTCAGTCAATCTCCTCTTATCACAAGGATTCTCCATATAGGATCAAGGTGATACCTCATAAATCCTGGGTTTTGGATCTATGATATAGATCTAAGTGGATGTTAGGATTCTCACTAGGTGTAGTAAGTTGGTATCAATCGATCCTGGGGAGAATCACTGGATAGCTTCCAGGGTGGTAAGGACGACTGAATGTCAGTCACAGGCATTATCTTTACCCTCAGTGGAGGGACGGTATGTTGGAAGAGTTCCAAGCTAGATGCCGTGGCAAACTAGACGATAAAGGATGGATACATTGCTACCAAGGATACTACAAAAGAGGTAGTCTGGATGTATACAAGTTCATGAGATGAACTTCGTTCCTATCATTGTGTGACAATGGAGTTATGGCTTAGGCCTAGGAACCCCCATCCCATTAGTGATTGATTGATTGATTTCTTGTTGTGTAGTTGGAAAATTGTAAAGAAGTCACAACCAAAAATATTTGACCGCAATCAATAACGGTGTCGATTTGTAGCGCGTTAATAAGTGCGGATTGTCCATAGGGATTGTGAGATTCGTTCGTATTTGTTTTGTTTGAATTGAAAATTAAGAGAAAAGAAAAGAAAACGATTCAAGATTTATATCAATGAATTTCGAGAGTTATCTTGATCTAATCAAAAATCAAGAAAGCATTAAAAATCAAGAATCAAGAAGTGATAGAATTCCAATCGATTTAAGTTTTAAGAATTGAAGTGAAGCTCGTAGGAGTCGATTAAATCTATAGACGTGAAGAAGACCAGCGATTACTATTTCTTATCCATTAACGAATTGATACTAGATCGATGACGATTTATTGAGGTTTAAGGATCTTGCGAGTTTTCTCATCTCATCCTTTGTCCTTTCAATTAATCTCATTCACAAACTAGCTTCTAGTAAATCAAATGATCGATCGTTGATCTCTAGTTCCGAGCGAAAATAATCAAGAACACATTTCGCATCGAAACTAGATCATCGATCATTTGATTTTCAAGAATTTACAAACGTTATAGAACTTAAGAAATGTTTCAAGATTCGTCAACTTCATAATCTATTGATTCTTTCGACTCCTCCACGAGCGGAGTTTTACTCAAGCATCATCACAAAGAACACATTCAAGAATCTAGATTAAATCATATTGCTTGAATTAAAAAGATAAGCAAGATAAAAGAATTTCACCTTTATTTATCGACAAATTTGTTACAACTCTCTTGAAATTTACAAAAGGAAGGAACTAGATCGTCGATTTTGGCGTCGCTCGGCTCCTTGAGTCACGGATCGGCTTTGATCACTTGCTCCGATGAAGTCCGGCTTTGCTTCTAAAGGCTTTGAAGGATTCTTTCTTTGATTGAACTCAATGATCTTGAACTTTTGGATTTTTGATTGGATTAGGGTTAGGGTTTTGAGGCACAAGTTGTGTCACTCAACTTGTGGGGAGAATTGTTGAACAACCTTTGAAAGTGAAGCCTAGGGTCCCTTTTATAGCCTTAAGAATGATTAGGTTCCTTAAGAAGCTAGGATTAGGTCAGCTTCCCTTGTAAGCTAGTTAGTTAGGTAGAAACCTCTAGAAGTAGTTAGTTAGGGTTTAGCTTCCACCTTAAGCTAGGAGGTTAGGGAGAAGGTTTTAGGCTTTAAGGTAGTTAAGGAGAGGCTTTTTTTGGAAGCTTGGAGTGTTTAGCTTTGATCAAGGAGCTTTGCTAATTTGGCAGAAGACTCTGGATAATTCTGGAATTTTCCATAGCTTGATGAGGTGTACACCAGAAGAGAAGAATACCGGAGCTGAGAATTTCGGATGACGTGGCAACATGACCGCGGATCCGCGACACATGCCTGCTCCGGCCGCGGATCCGCGGTCACGTGAGGGCATTGGTGTGTAATTTTCACAGTGTGGCTTTCTGCCATCTTCATGGTATTTATCTGACATGTTGAATATTATAGTTCCCTATGTATAAATGTCAGATCAAAAATCTTAGACTTGGCGTAATTTTGATCAGCACTTTGACAATTTTAGCTTGGTTCCTGGAATTTCCTGCACAGACTTCGAAACAAGTGTTGCGCTATACAAAGATTATGCGATGCAATGATAAACACTCAATTACCTACAAAATGTAGGTTTTAGTATACAACACAAGTTATTTGGTATTTTACAGTTGTTTTGCTAATATGTGCTATATTAATACCGAACACCTCTAGATGAGTGCAAATGGTAGGGAAATTGTCGTGTTAAAAATGAAATATTTTAGAATGATCAAATTCCCCCAAACTTATTTTCGGTCGTCTCGAGCGAATTGTTTTATTAAAAAGAGAAGGAGAAAATAAAGAAAGAGAAAAACCAACTAGCACACTTTCGTAGGCAACACGATTGCACAGAGCACACAAGCCTTTAAACCTCTAGGTGTCCCTAGTAGGAGGAGTGTTGTATCCTGAGGGTTTTTAACGGATTGCACCCACAAAATCCATTAATAAAAGGAAGACCGTGAAAATTACATATAAAGACAAGAATTGTAAAAGAAGGACTTTGAAAATTAGAGTTTCCAACTATGCTAGATTTTCAGTTGTCATGAGCCCTATCTTAATAGTCATGAAAAGATGTTAGAAATCACATCATCCCTCAATAAAACATCGTCTTTATTCTTCATTACTATCTTTCTTCCAAACATCGATCATATAACCCTACGTGTGTGTAATGTACATCCCTACACCCGGAGAATTCAATTCAAGCTATCATACTCTTGTCCATCTGCCTCAGTACTTTTTAATTAATGAATATTTAGATGAATTTGCTCACACATTTTCATGCGACCGTTAATACTTCTTGAGGTACTAACCGACCGATTACTCATGTGCTCGATTATTAGGTATTTTTCCTCGTCTTGCACCACCTAAGGCTTAGTAGTGACTCCCAGACCAGTTGGTCTAAGGCACTAGGTGATGAAGCACCCTCGCTATATTTTTTTATTGCTGCCTTGGCGATAACAAAACCAGTGTTCATTTTTCTCACCATTTTATATTTTATTCATATTTTTTTTATTTCCTTCATACTTTGGCTTTTAGACAAAAGCATTTCAAGGTATCCTTTACTACTGAGCTTCAAGACGTGTGTAAGTGCAAATAGCAGGGTATCAACGCTCAAAATGTTTGGCTTTCAGAATAGGAACTATTTTTTAGAATTATTTTTATCCTCAAATTAGTGACTTCCTTCATCTTACTAACCCTTGGGACAACGGCTCATAACTACTTATTACTAGTTCGTATAAGAAAACTTCTAATTTTCTTGATTTTCTTAAATTTTTCTATTCTCATGGATGTAATTTTTCACTATCTAAACTTTTATTATCTTATTTATGTACAAATTTTTTTTTTTTTATATTTTGAAAATTTTTAAAATTTTTATAGGTTTTGAAAATGTTTTGTGCGAATGCAAATGATATGCAAATGATGCAAAAATAAGCACAAACCTCCCCCAAACTTGTTTTCAACAGTGTCCTCACTGTTGCCAACCGCTATATCTACAAAAACTTGTAAGCCTGGGAGGAATTTATTAGTGGGGGCAAAATATATAAGTGAAGATCTTCCCCCAAACTTATTTTTTACTCACCTCCATTCAAAAAATGATGCAGTAATATACAGGACATGGAGGTGAGACGGAGGAATTTTAATCAAGATAAAATGGCTCCTGTAAGAACAGGAGCTCCTCCGTGGGGTCAGTGGAAAAATACGGCTTTAATCTGTGTCAAAAATGTGCCATTTTTAACATTTTCTATCTCTACTGCCCCGTTCGGGTATACAGACCGCAAAATAAAAGGCCCCTTCCACCGAGATCACAGCTTACCGGCGTGAAGGTGTAGTCGTGAATCATAAAGAAGGACTTGCTGACCAGGTGTAAATGTTTTCCTCAAAATGTTTTTATCGTGAAAAACCTTAGTCCTATTTTTTACGATTACAGCGTTATCATAAGCTTCATCGCGGAGTTCGCTTAGCCCATTTAATTGCAGCTTCCGAAATGTGCAGGCTTGGTTTAAGTCAAAGTTGATTTCCTTAATAGCCCACAATGCTTTATGCTCAATCTCGATTGGCAAGTGACAAGCCTTCCCAAACACTAAACTATATGGAGACATCCCTAGATCGGTTTTATATGCAGTTCGGAATGCCCAAAGTGCATCCGTCAGTTTGGTCGACCAATCTTTTCTATTCTTCGCAACAGTTTTCTCCAGGATTTGTTTGATCTGTCTATTTGAAATCTCAGCCTGCCAGCTCGTTTGGATATGATAGGGTGTAGAAAGTTTGTGGTTGATTGCGTACTTCCGCATCAAAGTCTCGAAAGACCTGTTGCATAAATGTGTCCCGTTATCGCTAATGATAGCGCGTGGGTGTCCAAATTGCGAACAGATGTTTGTTGGATATAGTGCCCTCAAAGTCAATTATTGGATCGCAGGTACGTGATTGCAATGATTGCGGAGAACATATACCGGTAGGACAGTTTTACTCGAGATGATAGTAAGCTATCTGGTTTGCCTTTATCAGTCGTGTATAAGTTCAGGTGACTGATCACGATTATACTTTGATAGAGCCCTTAGGATATTGCTTGACTACCAACAGTATGAGGGCGATCATATACGTGAGAGTTGGGTGGTCTATAAGCAAATCCTTAATTATGGTCCCTAGTCATGGGAGTTTCGAGAAAGGGCATCGATACTCCAGAGTAGACTAGTATATACAGTCGAGACCCCGACGAGGGGCGATGGCCGGTCTCACAAGCCACTGGTGTCAGTTGGATCACCTAAGATGTATACAGGTGCTCATTGGGTTATGAGTACACCGGACAGGACTCGCCGGGAATCTGCTGGTTGGTATTATACATATCGTCAGATAGCAGTTCCCTGGTGACATGTGTACAGGTTAGTTCATCGACCTGAGGTCGTCATTTGTCTCGTGTGAGTTCCCACTGTGCTTTGATTTCTACCCTACCACGGCACAAAGGAGTCGTGCAAACAGGTAGTTTTTGGGTACAGTCCCGAGCCACATGGAGGCACGTGAGCGGATCGGCAGGGGATTCATCTCTCTCGGTATTGGGGGTAGAGGTCGCGCTGTGTCTAGGAAAGCCATTACACCAAGTCCTTGGCCAAGGCAGGTGAGATTTACTGTTAGATACTCCAGTAGTATCTCAGGGTGTTCAGGGCTTGTCTCCGACACGACTTATACAGCTATTGGGGGTCTGACGTTACTAGCCCCCTAGGCCGGATATGCGATACTCAATGACGAACGGACCGGACTGTATATACATTGTCACTGTTAGGCTCAGTAGGGTTTCTGGATGAGTTCGCTCATCAGCCTCCCTTGAGGTCAGTCCATGGGCAGCCGTTACGCATAGCTAGTGCCGCTGACGGCTTGTGGTTAAACCCACTGCCAGGGTACTGACGAGTCATTAGAGTCCCCCACAAACAGTTTCCCAAGTTCGGGCGAAACGTTGTAGAGGCCGTATGGTTTTATGGCAGGGTTCGGAAAATGCACGTGAGTTTACGCACGTGTTATTTTTCGGGCAGATAATACTGGTGGGCTTTGGTTTAAGCCGGATCCATGTATTATACAGAGTGGATATAATATCTTTGTCTCAGTTGCATTTGTATTCGGTCGTAATACAAATGCGGGTATATTAATACAGTTACAGGGTTATCCCGAAATTCGTTTCGGGATCACTTTTGGAAGTTGCCAGTTTCCAGTTTTTCTATCAGCCGTATTTAACATTTGGTTGAATACGGATTTTATCTTTTCTTGAGATGAGTGTGGAAGCTTCTAGAAGGTTCTAGAAGTGGTGAGGTGTTTAGTGAGTCATGGTTGCATTTAATGGTTTCATTAATGCTTGATGACTAGGTTAATGATTCATCATTTCATTAAGTGTGTTCACACTTTGTGTTCACACTTGAGATATTTTCTTATTGTCACCTCCCCCTCTCCTACACTCACCCCCCACCTCTATGTATGTGGCCAGCCCCTTCCCCCTCTCTCTCACTCTGACACTTGATGTTTTATCTGGTAAAAAGATTATGATAGATTTTGGGGTGTATGGAATTTCATAGCTCATTTCATTCCATCACCCGATTCCCACGGCAACTTCATTAACCGTTCGTCCATGGCTTTGGACGAAGCGAGACAAAGTATTTCACTCATTCTCTACATCAACCTTGGTCATCTCTTCTAGCAAACTTGATGACCGAGTTGCCTCGAGTCAGAGGCGGGAGCCCATTTAAAGATCCGATGATGTGGTGCCACCTGGACGACGAGATCGGAGATCGACGAGATCGGAGCAGCGGCAATGGAGCGTAGGATGATGGTTAAAGAACGAAGGACTCGGATCGTTCGGTATAACCTTTCTTCCCTCTTTGTAGATTGTTAGTTTAGCGTTAATGGCAGATCCGGGTTTTAGTATGCGATAGCGCCAGTTATAAAAGTTTTTGTTCCGCATTTGGCGTCTGAAAGACGGCCGGGGCGCTACCGTAGACTTACATGGTATCAGAGCCACGCCATTAAGCTTTACTAACTTGTGCAAACACGTTTAAAAGATCGATTGAACGGATTTTCAAAAACTACAATTTTCAAGTTTAATGTTTCTGTTGAATTTAAATCTGGTCTAAAATTTTTTTTGAGCATCTCAGAAAGTCAAGCAGGCTTTTTAAAGAACACAGAAGAAATTCGACCCACTGATCCGACCGTACGGCCGCGGAACCGCCGCCAAAGCCATGCTTTGGCCGCGGAACCGCGGCCGTCTAGGTGAATCAGTGGACCATCTTTCTTCTGTGGATTCTACTTGGGAAATTGTAGTTTCTGGAACTGTTCATTTGGGCCCAGTATTTTTTACTGTGCAGAAGATTTGCGTGGGGCCCACTTCGGGAAATTTAGTCGATCGAAATTTAAACATGTTAGTTTACAGTGCTTACATTATATCTCCGACCGTGAATGTCATTTGATCGGTAAACCGCGTCTGATTGCTATAGTTCTTTTAGACGGGTTTGTGAACTTGACATTCACGTTGATGTTCTGTGTTGTGCTGTGATGTTGCGGATTTTTCGTGGTGGATAGCAGTGTGCAATGGTAGTGCAGTTTGAGTTTATTTGTACATTTGATTTTGCGGGGCGAGCGTCCAACTTGTGGACTGCCGTCACTGCCTGTTGTATAATATTCTTTTGGGGCACGACCAGGTTGCGGTCGATGTACCTGTTGTACTATTTTTCATTACTGTACTAGGTTTTACCCCACGACGGAGTGCACGGGTAACCGGGTTCTGAGGGGAAACGGGTCCGCATCTCATGGTTTTGAGAGGCAGAGGGGCCTTACTCTAGAATTGGCAGACTATTCGCCGCACTCGTAGGGGGTACAGGTTGACCCAAGGAGGGGTGCTCAAGCTACCGGATTCCGTGAAGTGCAGGGTGGTCCATTCACTATGCTGTGGGGGCTGCCTCGCTTCAGGTTTTGGCGGGTAACTTGCCGCACCCGTAGGGGTCTAGGTTTTATTGCACAGGCTATCCACACGACAGGGGAACGTCGGGTTTCAGTAGCGGCTCTGTGAAACCCGGGGATCCCAGATTATCTGTATTATTCTGTGATGCTTATTACTTTTCTATAATGTTGCATATTATCACGCCTGGAGTGATTATTGTATATTGGTTTATATACTATTAGATGTTGTATATGTTTTACACCCGCGCTAGTCCAGTCCCCGCTCTGTCGTTAGTTAAGTAACCTAACGGGTGATGACGGGACCCAGTGACGAATGCGGATGGCATATACGTACATTTTATTTTCGTTCTTTTCTGGTGTGATTATTTGATGGGACTGCGTTGATTCTGATCAATGCAAAGTAAAACAAACCTGTTTAGATGTTGTTGGAACAATTTAAAAGCTGTTATTACAAAGATGTTTCCTTTTGTTTTGCATAGTGGTATTCGGTTGGAATATCATGCACCTCATTCGACGGGGCAAGGGCCGATATCCCTTCACCGGGACTGACCCCTTGGGCAGAAGTTTGCGTCAAGGTAATAACTTCACTAGAGTCGATTACATGTTGTTTTGCATCGCGGTATTCAGTGGAATATCCTGCACCTCATTCCACGAGGAAAGAGCCAAGATCCCTTCACCGGGAGTGCCCTCTTTAGCAAAGGTTTTCGCTACTATACTTTTATAAAAAACTATCAGGTTCCTTCAACGAGATCAAGTTCATTACGTTAAAGGTTTTTCACAAAAAACCAGCCGTAGCCCTCCGTCATTTCATATGAATGGTCAGTAGTACTCGAGCTATGTTGGTCTGGCCCTTAGCTAGGACATAGTGATTGGTAGCTGCTGGGGTGTTCATATGTTGCATAGATAGATGTGTTGGTTTGGGACAGTCGTACAGCCTTGTTGGCCCTTAGTCAAGGGCGAGTACGGGTGGGTTCAAATTAACAAGATAATGATGGGAAGAACTTGACATGTGACTTATGATGGGTTGGCCCTTAGTCACGATCATAAGAGCATGGGGTAAAAATCATATCGGGAGTTTCTAAAGAAACTGAAACTTGCCAGGCATGCGCATACCTTCTGGAGTGTGATAACGCGAGTGGATTCTGTCACGTTATCATGCGATGAGAGTTGGATCCCGATTCCCACTGATGAGTTGGTTTACTCTTCGGGTGATCCCGATTGATTCTTCTTTTAGGTTTGGAGGAGAATTTGACAGTACAGTGGGAAGTTTCCGGATTAGATAAAATGATAACCATTCTGATCTAGGTTAGAGTGCACGCAGAGTGTTTCTTTTCTCTCTCTCTTTGGCAGCGACCTTTGACCGACCCTAGACTATGACTCAGGGACCAAGTTGACCGAACCTTCTTAAAATACTGGCTTTTGGATTGTCTGAGTTGCATAAGTCATTGCCACTCCTTCTTCTACCCTTTGTATTTCTCAGAACACCCGTATTACTACGGACATCCACTTCCATTGGATAGATCCATCGTATGGTTATATACGAACTCGAAGGGACTCCTTCGAGGATGGATCAAGGTTCAGGAGAAATAGAATTGGTTTATTCAGTTGTCTTTTATTATCACCTTCTCTCAGGTTGCGAGGGCTCCTTGGTTTAGGAGAGTACACCTATTACGCTTATTGGATAGTTTTATTCCAAACCATAGGCAGGTGCCGAATGGTAGGGAATGAAGAAAACCAATTAGCCTAAGTAGGGTGTACAGAAGTTAATATGTAAAGACAAAATAAAGGGATTAGAAAGAGGGCAAAGTAAGTTGCGACTGTTATCATTCACGACCAAACCGCGTACTTCATCGCCACTCCTATTTCACCTTTAAAAGAATAAGGTATTATTCAGTTGTCTTTTATCATCACCTTCTCTCAGTTGCGAGTACTCCTTGGTTTAGGAGGGTACACCTATTATGCTTACTGGATAGTCTTCTTCCAAACCATAGGCTGGTGCCGAATGGTAGGGAAGGAAGATAACCATTTAGCCTAACGATGGTGTACAGAAGGTAACGACTAAAGACAAATAAAGGGATTTGGAGAGATGGCAAAGAAATATACGGTTAAAGTCATGAATTGGATTATGGAAGAGGCATTACTATGATTACCAGGATACCCCTACGAAACATTTTCATGTTTCAGTGCATTGTTAATGGAAAACTATTTTCCCGATTAGATACTTACTCCAAGGGTGTGTATTCACCAGGTTTCATTCTCACATCTGTATGGTTTTATAGATGATGAGTGGGAGAAAGTTATTGGGAATTAGGTGATTATCCTCATTATATCGGAATTCGTTGTAATTGGTGATATTTGAGGAAATCTCCAGGGTACAGTTTTCAACCTACGACGCACAGGTTTTGAGTTATTCAACTCAGCGGACTTATACAGAGTATTGTATGTTGTCCAATGTCCATCAGGACAAAGGGGTAGGTCCTCGTACTATGTTCTGTTTACTTATGACTTCTCTAGTTTTTAGACAAGTGTTTCGTAGAAATACAAGGTCTAAGTTTTGAGAAGTTGTGGGTATAAGAATAAAGTAGAGAACCAGATGTCGCAAGTATCAGGATTCTTCAAAGAGATCGAAGATGTAGATACTTGTGATTGGTATTCAGATGATAGTAAAAGTTTTGAGAAACTTGTTTCTCTTTCAGGTTACTCATAATTGGATGGATTCCTAAGTTGAGTAATACTGATTAGCCTCTCTCCATTAAAGTTGATATGCACTGAAGACAGCTGTATGATTAGAATCTGGTTCCAATTAAATTAGTGCCAAAGTTTCTACATTGGATATAGGTGAGTTGTCCAGCTTATGCTTAAAACCAGACTCTGGATAACTCAGGGCACGTTTCTGTAATGGCTGTTTGTGGGTTGGCCCAAGCTACGAAGAGGGTTGACTTTCTACCATCTAGGAGATCAATAGTGATATTGTTCTAAACTCGCCACAGTTTTAGTAAAATGGATTTTTTCAAAAAACAGTAGTGGGAGTATGGTAGAACTGGAAATGATTCCAGAACCGCAAACGATTACGGAAAATTTGATAGGACTTAAAGATTCAATCAGGTTTGACATTCCATTAGCCACTCCACAGATTTGGTGGGTAACCTCAGACACCCGAGAGGTACTCCGGTATCCTCAAGGACAGTGACAGGGAGGTTCTTATCTACCCAGACTTGACACTACTGTTGTTCCAGGCTATAGGACCCGGTAGGAGGGTTGTTGTGGTCAGTGGGAGCAGCGGAAGTATAGTGGGCAAGTAGTTTATGTCTATTTATAGACTAGAGCAGTTATAGCGGAGATTGATCATCTAATTTTGATGTGACAGTCATGGGTTTGACTTCATCAGAATACGGGATGGATCTGTTAAGAAAGTAGTAGGGTGTGTTGTCCTAGTATTTGGATGACATACACAGAGTAGGAAGTAAAATTCCAATACTATGATCGGTTGTACTGTGGTCGTCACACAGTTGTTTCTCCAGACAGGATATGGATATAATATTTGACATTCTGGTTTCTAGATCTATGGTTTTAGATCTGGATTTGGGTAGTTTCCCAATGTGGGTACTTTGACAGTATTCTAATGGTTTTTAGAATAGATGACTCCTGGCATGGTGGTGTACCTGCAGGTGATGGAGTCACCCTCTCTAAAGATGTCTTACAGACTAAAGGGGAGAGGGATGTGCATGATTGGCAGATCACTTGCTTAGGCAGTTGAGTCAATCATGAGATGTCAAGTACCACACCAAATGTTGTTTTTGCACTAGATGCAATAAGTTTGTATTAATCCAATCCTGGAGAAACATAAGGAAGCAGTTTTAGAACATAAGTGAATGTTCTACGGATTTGATGACGACAACCTCCTTCGGGAGACGATTATCATTCCAGGCTTCAAAGGTGACATGGATGACAGAGTGATTGTCAAAGTTATAGTTTTCCCTCTGACGAGGGGCAGTATTATGGACAGGTGGTCCAAGAGGATACTGTAGGAGGCATGGTGCCGGATACTGATTAGGTTCAGTTTTCGATACAGTCTAAGAAGTTTGGATTTGGAGTTCATTTATGAACTAAGGTCCTATCAGATATCCAGACATATTCTAAGACAGGTATTACTCAATTCGGGAGATGGCTTTCTCCGCGAACTTAAGATTAAGAGAGACATAGAAAGAAACTTCAGGGCGGATCCACTCACTGAGGCTATTTCTCGAACACAATAGTTTTACAAACGGGCATTGTGAAACTGATTAGTAGAGGAGTTGGGTGTTGGTTTCATACGGGCTGTGAGTACGCAACATCGCAATAATTAGCCTTAAGTGCAAGTAGGGGATTGTTGGATAAAGTGCCTTCAAAGTCAATTATTGGATCGCAGGTACGTGATTGCAATGATTGCGGAGGACTCATACCGGTAGGACAGTCTTACTCGAGATGATAGTATGCTATCTGGTTTGCCTTTATCAGTCGTGTATAGGTTCAGGTGACTGATCACGATTACACTTTGATAGAGCCTTTAGGATCTTGCTTGACTACCAATAGTATGAGGGCGATCATATACGTGAGAGTTGGATGGTCTATAAGCATATCCTTAATTATGGTCCCTAGTCGTGGGAGTTTCGAGACAGGGCATCGATACTCCGGAGTATACTAGTGTATACAGTCGAGACCCCGACGAGGGGTGGTGGCCGGTCTCACAAGCCACTGGTGTTAGTTGGATCACCTAAGATGTATACAGGTGCTCATTGGGTTATGAGTACACCGGACAGGACTCGCCGGGAATCTGCTGGTTGGTATTATACATATCGTCAGATAGCAGTTCCGTGGTGACATGTGTACAGGTTAGTTCATCGACCTGAGGTCGTCATTTGTCTCGTGTGAGTTCCCACTGTGCTTTGATTTCTACCCTACCACGGCTCAAAGGAGTCGTGCAAACAGGTAGTTTTTGGGTACAGTCCCGAGCCACATGGAGGCACGCGAGCGGATCGGCAGGGGATTCGTCTCTCCTGGTATTGGGGGTAGAGGTCGCGCTGTGTCTAGGAAAGCCATTATACCAAGTCCTTGGCCAAGGCAGGTGAGATTTACTGGTAGGTACTGTTAGTTATATGTATGCCCTATAGGCCATTACTGTACATAGGATTTATATTGTAGTGGATACTGGGATATATATAGGGAGGACTTTCTTGCTCGACATGATAGTATGCTATCTGGTTACTCTTTACCTTAACGTGTATACTGATTGTCTCTCTGTTACATGTTGGTAAAGCCCTTAGGATGTGTGCTTGACTACCTGGACTATGATGCGGATCATACTAGTGGGGACATGGTAGTCTATAAGTACATCCTTCAAGGTCTCTAGTCGTGGGTGTATCGAGACGGGGCATCGATATACCAGAATAGACTAGCGTATACCTTCTCGACCTATACAGATGGGCGATGGATGATCCCATATCCATTGGTGTTTGACATCAGAGATGATATACGGGTGCTCAGTAGAGACTGGGTACACTGGACGGACTCGCCGAGAATTGCCAGATGGATTTATACCTTACGTCAGATGGCGGTTCTCTGGTGACACTGGTGCAGGTTAGTCTGTAGACCCGAGATCGTCATAGAGTCTTGTGTGATTCCCACTGTGCTTTGATTTCCACCTTACCACGTCCAAGAGGGCGTGCAAAACGGTGGTTTCTGGGTACAGTCCCGAATCACAAGGAGGCAATGAGCGATAGGAAGGGATTCGTCTCTCCCGGTATAGGGAGTTGATGTTGCGCTGTGTTCGATTGGCTATAACCGGAAATCCCTGGCCAGGGTTGCTGAGATTTACTGGTAATTGTTACCAGTAGTTTCTTGAACTGTTATAGACCTCATATCGACACGACTTATCGAGCTATTGGGGTCTGACGTTTACCACCCCTAGGCAAGATATGCGACATATCAAACGACGAGACCGGACTGTACGGTAAGTGTTACTGGTTGGATTCACAGGAGTGTGAGCGGGCTTGCTCGTCGATCTTCTGATCGCTCAATACCCGGGTGGCCGTTACGTTTAGCAGACCGCTTGCGGCTTGTGGGTGTTTGATATGATCCTCACCTGCTGCCGGCGTATTGACGAGTCTTTAGAGTCCTACACGGAGGTTTCCTGGCTCAAGCGAAACGAAATAGGAGCGCATATGAGATATGTGCAGGACCGAGAATAATGCGTGTATGTGATACCGTATTCCATTCTCGCGATGAATGTGTCGAATGGTTGTATGCGATATAACCTAGTTATTGAATCGAGGATTGATTCGATAAGCCGATACATTGGATATTAGTCGGTTATATGCGATATGACCGGATCGTTAAATCAAGTATTGATTTAATGATTTAATGCATAATTATATATTTGATATATTACTTTGCATTAACTAATATTAGTTCACTTTAAATGGATTTTCTCACTTGATGTGCACATTGTATATGTGATATATTTTTGTGCACTTGATTGTATCATGTTTGATGATACATGCATGTTTGTGTGTATGTTTAAGTTTAAACCTTGGTTAAGTAAATGGTTAGGGTTTTGTTTAATTTATTTATTCATTTATTTATTTATTTCATTTTGGCGAAAAGAGAAATGGTGGCTTGCTTTGTTTTACATTGAAGCTTCATGAAGCTTTGAAAAAGTCTACCATTTTTGTTTCATGCCTAACCTAACCATTCACCTAACCTTAGTTTGCTCTCTACACATAACCATGGTTGCAAGATGATAGATATCACTTCATTTTTTTTTCTAAATAATAATGATCATATTCTTTTCTTCTTCTTCTTCTTCATCAACAAGAAGAAAAGCTTGCAACCTTTAATGGCAACTTGAGAAAAAGAGTGAGAAATCCAATTCTAAAGTGAACCCACTTCCTATTTCTTCATCCTCTACCACTTGCCAAGTAGTATAGGGTGTTTTCTTCACAAGTTTCATGACTTGGTGAAGTTGGAGCTTGATCTTGTGTTGCCTCGATGTAGATCATCTTCGGCATCGAAGTCGACTACCTAGCCCGCCCATTTCTCCGATGAAGCCGATGCTAGAGCCCGGGATCCGATGATCACAGCGAGGGGACTTCATCATGGAGATATGGAGGTGGAGGACCGGATCTACAAAGGTTGTATTTTCCGTTAACTCATAGTTAAGTTGTTAACTAGTTATCGTTTTCGCCTAAAATCTAGTTAACGATCCGTATTAGGGTTTCTCAGCACTTGTAAAATTTGAAATTGGCATGGTTGATGCCTTGTGAGACCTCATTAGTGTGCCTAGGAACCCTAAAGGTACTCCAGTAGTATCTCAGGGTGTTCAGGGCTAGTCTCCGACACGACTTATACAGCTATTGGGGGTCTGACGTTACTAGCCCCCTAGGCCGGATATGCGATACTCATAGACGAACGGACCGGACTGTATATACATTGTCACTGTTAGGCTCAGTAGGGTTTCTGGATGAGTTCGCTCATCAGCCTCCCTTGAGGTCAGTCCATGGGCAGCCGTTACGCATAGCTATTGCCGCTGACGGCTTCTGGTTAAACGCACTGCCAGGGTACTGACGAGTCATTAGAGTCCCCCACAGACAGTTTCCCAAGATCGGGCGAAACGTTGTAGAGGCCGTATGGTTTTATGGCAGGGTTCGGAAAATGCACGTGCGTTTACGCACGTGTTATTTTTCGGGCAGATAATACTGGTGGGCTTTGGTTTAAGCCGGATCCATGTATTATACAGAGTGGATATAATATCTTTGTCTCAGTTGCATTTGTATTCGGTCGTAATACAAATGCGGGTATATTTATACAGTTACGGGGTTATCCTGAAATTCGTTTCGGGATCACTTTTGGAAGTTGCCAGTTTCCAGTTTTTCTATCAGCCGTATTTAACATTTGGTTGAATACGGATTTTATCTTTTCTTGAGATGAGTGTGGAAGCTTCTAGAAGGTTCTAGAAGTGGTGAGGTGTTTAGTGAGTCATGGTTGCATTTAATGGTTTCATTAATGCTTGATGACTAGGTTAATGATTCATCATTCCATTAAGTGTGTTCACACTTTGTGTTCATACTTGAGATATTTTCTTATTATCACCTCCCCCTCTCCTACACTCACCCCCCACCTCTATATATGTGGCCGGCCCCTTCCCCCTCCCTCTCACTCTGACACTTGATGTTTTATCTGGTAAAAAGATTATGATAGATTTTAGGGTGTATGGAATTTCACAGCTCATTTCATTCCATCACCCGATTCCCATTGCAACTTCATTAACCGTTCGTCCATGGCGTTGTACAAAGGGAGACAAAGTATTCCACTCATTCTCTACATCAATCTTGGTCATCTCTTCTAGCAAACTTGATGACCGAGTTGCCTCGAGTCAGAGGCGGGAGCCCGTTTAAAGATCCGATGATGTGGTACCACCTGGACGACGAGATCGGAGATCGACGAGATCGGAGCAGCCGCAACGGAGCGTGGGATGATGGTTAAAGAACGAAGGACTCGGATCGTTCGGTATAACCTTTCTTCCCTCTTTGTAGATTATTAGTTTAGCGTTAATGGCAGATCCGGGTTTTAGTATGCGATAGCGCCAGTTATAAAAGTTTTTGTTCCGCATTTAGCGTCTGAAAGACGGCCGGGGCGCTACCGTAGACTTACAATGTTTTCTTTTAAGAACTTAATGACAACCTTCTTATCATTAGTGCGACATGGAGTAGCTTTAACCCACTTTGAGACGTAATCAACCGCAAGCAGTATGTACAAATTCCCAAAGGAGTTGGGAAAAGGACCCATAAAGTCAATGCCCCAAACATCGAAAATTTCAACCACTAAGATGGGTTGCTCGGGCATCTCATTTCTCCGGGAAATCCTACCCGTGTGTTGGCACTGTGTACAGGTTTTGCAATGATCAAATGCGACTTTGAACAAAGTCGGCCAATAAAAACCGCATTGCAAAACCTTCTCCGCCGTCTTTTTAGGACCAAAGTGACCCTCACATGCTTGATCATGACAAAAAGATAGAACACTCTTGAACTCCTCATTCGGGACACATCGGCGAATGATCTGGTCAGGACAATACTTAAACAGATATGGTTCATCCCAGTAAAAGTGTTTTACTTGGGATAGAATGCAAGTGCACGGCGGCGCCCCGGCCGTCAATCAGAGGCCAAAACGTGGAAACGATGCTTTTCTTTAACTTTTGAAACCAGCACAACCGCGCACTATAAAACCCGTATCGGGCCATTAAGTTAATCTTACCTAACTAGAGAAGGGGTAGAGAGATATACCGAGCGATCCGTGTCCTTCGGTCTTCTCGTCGTCGTCCCGATCTTCCCGCGGAATCTCCGATCTTCATCTCCTCGTCGGAAGGACACCACATCGCCGGGTTCTTTTACGGGCTCCCACCTCTGGACCGAGGCAACTCGGGCATGAAGTTGGCGAGCCGACGTGCCCAAGAAGTGCTGTAGAATAGTGTTGAACTCTATGTCTCATGGGGTTTGAGGAAATTGCCATATTGGTGGAGGAAATGAACTATAAACCTTTTTGGATGAACTTGGGGATTTTGCAAGCATCAAGAGAACAAAAACACACTCTTCAAAAATTGTGACCCCTCTCGAAAATTGTGGCCGGCCCCTTGCCTCCAAGGAATGGGAGAGTAGAAAAGTCAAGGGGGGGAAGCCATCATGCAAGAAAGAGAGAGAAAGGTGATGATGAGAAGAAATGATCACCTACCAAAACCAACACTCCATCAACCATCATAACTCCATAAGTCAAGCAATGATGGACTAAAGAAGTCAAATGAAGGTACAAACAACATGGAGCAACAATATGCAAAGACCATCCTCCACAATGCCAATTTGCACTTTTGCAAATAAGCCCTCCCCCACCAATTTTCAGCCAATGAAAGATACAAAGAAAAATGGCCGAAACGGAAAGCAAACTGGCAACTTCATAAAACTGACCCTGTAATAAATTATAGGAAACGCCGCTACAGTATATACATACCCACATTTGTATTCTGACAGAATACAAATGCAATGAGACAAAATCTACACTGTACAATACTAGGATCCGGCTTAGACCAAAGCCCGCTAGTATTATCCGTCCGATCATGATCCGTGCAATACCGCACGTATATGATCGAACCCTGCCATATCTCTATATGGCCTCTACAGCGTTTCGCCCAAAACTTGAGAAAACGGTCTGTGGGGGACTCTAAAGACTCGTCAATCCCTTGGCTGTGGATTTAACTACTAGCACGTCAGAGGTATTAGCCAGACATAACGGGCTACCATGTATTGACCAAAAAGGACGTCGATAAGTGAAATCATCCTGACACCCTACTGAGCCTGTCAGTGACAATATCCGTACAGTCCGGTCCGTTCTTCTTATGAGCATCGCATGGCTGGCCTAGGGGGTTTGTAAAAGTCAGACCCCCAAAAGTGGTATAACTCGTGTCGGAGTGTAGCCCAGAACACCCTGAGATACTACTGGAATAAATACCAGTAAATCTCCTGCCTTGGCCAAGGACTTCGTGTAAGGGATCTCCTAGACACAGCGCGACCTCACCCCCAATACCGGGAAAGACGAACCCCTGCAGGTCCGCTCACTACCTCCATGTGGCTCGAGACTGTACCCAACTAAAACCTGTTTGCACGTCTCCTTTGAGCGTGGTAGGGTAGGAATCAAAGTACAGTGGGAACTCACACGAGACAAATGACGATCTCAGGTCGATGAACTAACCTGTACACATGTCATCAGGGGACTGCTATCTGACGTCAGGTATAAGACCAACTAGCATGTTCCCGGCGAGTCCTGTCCGGTGTACTCATAACCCAATGAGCACCTGTATACATCTTAGGTGAACCAACTGACACCAATGGCTTATGAGACCGGCCACCGTCCCTCGTCGGGGTTTCGACTGTATACACTAGTCTACTCTGGAGTATCGATACCCTGTCTCGAAACTCCCACGACTAGGGACCTTTTAAGGATGTGCTTATAGACTACCAGCTCCCATGTATATGATCGCCTCATACTGCTGGTCGTCAAGCAAGAATCCTAAGGGCTCTATCAACGCGCAATAGTGACCTGTAAGGTCACCTAAAACAGTACACGATGATAAAGATGAACCAGATAACATACTATCATCTTGAGTAAGATTATCCTACCGGTATTGGTCCTCGCTCAATCATTGCAATCACGTGCCTGTGATCCAATAATTGACTCTGAGGGCACTATCTCCAACAATCTCTCGCTTGCACTCAAGGCTAATTATTGCGATGTCGCATACTCACAGCCCGTGTGTTACCGAACACCCAACTCCTCTACTAATCAGTCTCACAAAACCCGTTTGCGAAACTATTGCGTTCGAGGAATAGCCTCAGTGAGTGGATCCGCCTTGATGTTTCTTTCTATATCTCTCTATATCTCAAGATCGTGGAGAATGCCATCTCCCGAAATGAGCAATACCTGTCTTAGAATGTGTCTGGATGTCTGATGAGACCTAGCTCATAAATGAACTCCAAATCCAAACTTCTTAGACTGTATCGTCAAATGAACTTAATCAGTATCCTGCGGTATGCCTCCCTCAGTATCCGCCTGGACCACCTGTCCAAAATACTGCCCCTCGTCAGAGGGAAAACTATAACTTTGACAGTCACTCTGTCATCCAGGTCACCTTGGAAGCCTGGAATGATAACTGTTTCCCGAATGAGGCTGTCGTTATCATATCCCAAGAACATCCACTTATGTTCTAAAACTACTGCCTATCGTTTCTCCAGGATTGTACCAATATCAACTTATTGCACCTACTATAAAAACAACATCTGGTGTGGTACTTGACATCTTATTATTGACTCAATTGCCTAAGCAAGTGATCTGCCAATCATGCACATCCCTCTCCCCTTTAGTCTGTAAGACTCCTTTAGAGAGGGTAACTCCATCACCTGCAGGTATACTACCGTGCCAGGAGTCGTCCATTCTAAAAACACTTAGAATGTTGTGTAAGTACCCTGATTAGGAAACCACCCAAATCTAGATCTATAGATCTAGTAACCAGAATGTTTTGATATTATATCCAAGTCCCATGTGGAGAAACAACTGTGTGGCAACCAAAGTATAACCGATCATAGTATAGGAATATCACTTCCTACTCTGTGTATGTCATCCAAATACCAGGACATGACACCCTACTACCTTCTTAACAGATCCATCCCCTATTCTGATGAAGTCAAACATATAACTGTCACATCAAAAATAGATGATCTATCTCCGCTATATCTGCTTTAGTCTATAACTAGACATAAGACACTTGTCCACCAATGCTTCCGCTGCTCCCACTGACTACGACAACCCTCTGGCAGAGTCATATACTCGTACGCTTCTAAAGCCAGTTCATAACGACGCTATACTCATCCTCCGGCCGGGTCTCATAGTCTGGAACAACAGCAATGGCAAGTCTGGGTAAACAAGATCCTCCCTGTCACCGTCCTTGAGGCTACAGGAGTACCTCTCGGGTGCCTGAGGTTACCCACCGTATATGCGGAGTGGCCAATAGAATGTCAAACCAGATTGAATCTTTAGGTTCCTGTCAAACTTTCAGTAATCGTTTGCGGTTCTGGAATCACTTCCAGTTCTACCATACTCCCACTACTGTTTTCTGAAAAAATCCATTTTTATTAAAACTGTGGCGAGTCTAGAATAATATCACTATTGATCTTCCAGATGGTAGAATGTCAACCCTCGTCATAGCCTGGGTCAACCCACAAACCACCATTACAGAAACGTGCCTTGAGTTATCCAGAGTCCGGTTTTAAGCATAAGCCGGACAACTCCCCGTACCTTAACATCGTTAAGATATGAACTGTTCTATATCCAATATAGAACCAGTGGCACTGATTTAATTGAACCAGATTCAAATCATGCAGCTGTCTCCTAGTGCATGTCAACTGAATGGAGAGAGGCCGATCAACATTACTCAACTTAGGAGTGCTTCCAAATATGAGTAACCTGAAAGAGAAGCAAGTTCTCTTAATCATTACAATCAACTGAATACCATACACAAGTATCTACATCTTCGACCACCTTGAAGAATCGTGATACTTGCAATACCCGGTTCTCTATTTTATTCATGTACCTATAACTTCTCAAAACTTAGACCTTGTGTCTCTACGAAACACTTGTCTAAGAACTAGAGAAGTCAAAAATAAACATAATATAGTACGAGTACCAACCCCTCTGTCCTAATGGACACTAGACAACATACAATACTCTGTATAAGTCCCTTGAGTCTAATAACTCAAACCCTGTGTGTCGTAGGTTGAAAACTGTACTTATGGTTAAGAAGAATTACACCGCTGTTTAATGCTCCTTACCTAATCATCCACTGATATAGGTAAATGTCAGGGACATAATTTCAAAAAGTTATATCTCACTCTATAAAAATAGACGTACAGATATATCAATTTGAAATTGGTGCATTATAACGGATATTCAAAACCAAATATTCGCCGTCCGGCAAACAACCCAGGTGACTTTCTCAAATATCACCAATTACAACGAATTCCGATATAATGAGGATAATCACCTAATTCCCAATAGCTTACTCCCACTCATCATCTGTAAAAACCATACAGATGTGAGAATCAAACCTGGTAAATACATACCCTGGAGCAAGTGTCTAATTGGGAAATCAGTTCTCCTTTAACAGTACACAGTGAAAAATGAAACATTGAAATGTTTCGTAGGGGTATCCTGGTATTCCTAGTAATGCCTCTTCCATTATCAGATTCATAACTGTAACCATATATTTCTTTGCCATCTTTCCAAATCGCTTCATATGTCTTTAGTCATTACCATCTGTACACCCTCTTAGGCTAAATGGTTTTCTTCCTTCCCTACCGTTCGGCACCAGCCTATTGTTTGGAAGAAGACTATCCAATAAGTATAATAGGTGTACTGTCCTAATCGTAGGAGCACTCGCAATGCGAGAGAAGGTGAAGATAAAAGACAACCGAATAAACCCTATTACTATTTCTCCTGAACCAGAATCCATCCCCGAACTGGAACAAGTTCCTTTTGAGTTTGTATATAACCATACGATGGAGTATCCAATAAACTGTGGATCTTAGTAGTGATACGGAGTGTCCTGGAGAAATACAAAGGTGAAATGGGAGTGGTAATGAAATACTTGGTTTGGTTGTGAATAGAAGTCGCAATTTATTTTGCCCTCTTACTAATCCCTTGATATATCTTTACTTAATACCTTCTGTACACCATCGTTATGCTAATTGGTTTTCTTCATTCCCCACCGTTCGGCACCAGCCTAAGGTTTGGAAGAAGACTATCCAATTAGCGTAATATGTGTATTATCTCCTAAACCAAGGAGTACTCGCAACCTGAGAGAAGGTAAAAGGAAAAGACAACTGAATAGTCCTATTCGTTTTCTCCAGAACCGGAAACCATCCTCGAATAAATTCCTTCGAGTTCGTATATAACCATAAGATGGTTTTGTCCAATGGAAGTGGACGTTCGTAGTAATACGGGGCGTCCTAGAGAAAAGGGTAAAAGTAGGAGTGGCAATGAGGTTTGCAACTCTGACAATCCAAAAGCCAGTGTTTAAGAAGGTTCGGTTAATTTTGGTCTCTGAGTCATAGTCAAGGGTCGGGTCATGGTCGCTGCCAAAGAGAAAGAGAAAAGAAACACTCAGCGTGCACTCTGACCTAGATCAGAATGGTTACCAATTTATCTAATCAGGAAACCTCCCACTGTACAGTCAAATTCTTCTCCAAACCTGAAAGAAGAATTAGTCGGGATCACCCGAGAAGTAAACCAACTCATCAGTGGGAATCGGGATCCCACTATCATTGCATGATAACGTGATAGAATCCGCTCACGTTATCTCACTCCAGAAGGTATGAGCATATCTGGCAAGTTTCAGTTTCTTTAGAAACTCCTGATGTGATTTTTATCCCGTGCTCTTATGACCTTGGCGTGAGGTCAAAATGTCATAAGTCACATGTCAAGTTCTACCCATCATTATCCAGGTTAATTTGAACCCACCTGTACCTACCCTTGATGTAGGCCAAAATGGCAGTACGACTGTCTCAAACCAACGCATTCTATCTATGCAACAAATAAATATCCGGCAGCTACCAATCACTATGCCTTGGCGTGAGGTCAAAATACATAGCTTGAATACTACCGAATATTTAACTGAAATGATGGAGGGTTACGAATTGTTTCTGGCGAAAAGCTTTAACGTAATGAACTTGATATCGTTGAAGGAACTGGATAGCTTTATAAAAATATAGTAACCAAAACCTTTGCTAAAGAGGTCACTCCCGGTGAAGGGATCTCGGCTCTTTCCCCGTAGAATGAGGTGCAGGATATTCCAACTGAATACCACGACGCAAAGCAAAAGTAATCGGATATAGTGAAGTTATTACCCTGACGCAAACTTCTGTCCAAGGGGTCACTCCCGGTGAAGGGATCTCGGCTCTTGCCTCGTCGACTGAGGTGCAGGATATTCCAACTGAATACCACTGTGCAAAATAAAAGAGAACGCTCTTGCAATAACAGCTTTTTCAAAAATGTTCCAACAACATCAGAATAGGTTTGTTTAGCTTGCATTGATCTGAATCAACGCAGTCCCATCAATTGATCACACCAATAAAGAACAAAAATAATGATGTACGTATATGCCGTCCGCATTCGCCACTGGGTCCCGTCATTACCCGTTAGGTTACTTAACTAACGACAGAGCGGGGACTGGACTAGCGCGGATGCAAAACATATACAACATCTACTAGTATATATATCAATATATAATATTCGCTCAAGGCGTGATAAAATGCAACATCATAGAAATGTAATAAGCATCACAGAACAATACAGATGTCTGGGATCCCCGGGTTTCATAGAGCCGCTACTGAAACCCGACGTTCTCTTGGTCGTGTGGATAGCTTGTGCAATGAAATCCTAGACCCCTACGGGCACGGCAAGTTACCCGCCAAAACTTGAAGCGAGGCAGCCCCCTTCAGCAACGTGAATAGACCACCCAGCACTTCACGGAATCCGGTAACTTGGGCACCCCTCCTGGATCAACCTGTACCCCCTACGAGTGCGGCGAATAGCCCGCCAATTCTAGAGTGAGGCCCCCTCCATCTCAACGCCATGAGATGCGGGCTCGTTTCCCTTTAGAACCCGGCTATCCGTGCACCCCACCTTGGGGTAATCCTAGTACAGAAAGTAAAATATACATACAACGGGTACATCGACCTCACCCCGGTCGTGCCCCAAAAGAATAATATACAAACAGGCAGTGAGGCAGTCCACATGTCGGACGCTCGCCCCGCAATATCAAATGTACATTTAAAATGAAACTGTACTACCATTGCATCCAGGCTATCCACCACGACAATCCGCAACATCACAGCACAACACAGAACATCAACGTGAATGTCACGTTCGCAAATCCGTCTAAAAGGGCTATAGAAGTTAGACAGGATTTACCGATCAAATGACATTCACGGTCGCAGATATAATGTAAATACTATAAACTAACATGTTTAAAATTTTCGATCGATCAAATTTACCGAAGTGTGCCTCAAGCACTACTGTAGCACTCAAAGAAAATCTGGGCCCAAAAATAATATACCAAAAATCCCAATTTCAATTCACAAATCTACTGTAGAAATATGGTACAGAGATGACATTTTCCTACGGCGGAGCCGCGGCCAGAATAGGGGTTTGGCCGCAGTTCCGCGGTCCTTCTGTGGAATCACTGTATCAAATTTTTACAGAAGGCTTAAAATTGCCTGCTCAGATTTTGCAACATACTGAAAAAAATTTCGAGCCAAAAAAATTTCGATAGAAAACTGATACTTTGAAAATGCAGTTTTAGGATATTTGTTCGATCGAAGTTTTAAACACACTAGAGCAAGCTAGACTAGGTTAATGGCGTGGCTCTAATACCAGTGAAAGTGCACGGCGGTGCCCCGGCCGTCAATCCGAGGCCAAAACTCGGAAACGATGTTTTTCTTTAACTTTTGAAACCGGCACCACCACGCACTATAAAACCCGTATCGGGCCATTAACTTAATCCTAGCTAACTAGAGAAGGGGTAGAGAGATATACCGAGCGATCCGTTTCCTTCGGTCTTCTCGTCGTCGTCTTGATCTCCCCGCGGAATCTCCGGTCTTCATCTCCTCATCGGAAGGGCACCACATCGCCGGGTTCTTTTACGGGCTCCCACCTCTGGACCGAGGCAACTCGGGCATGAAGTTGGCGAGCCGACGTGCCCAAGAAGTGCTGTAGAATAGTGTGGAACTCTATGTCTCATGTAGTTTGAGGAAGTTGCCATATTGGTGGAGGAAATGAACTATAAACCTTTTTGGATGAACTTGGGGATTTTGCAAGCATCAAGAGAACAAAAACACACTCTCCAAAAATTATGACCCCTCTCGAAAATTGTGGCCGGCCCCTTGCCTCCAAGGAATGGGAGAGTAGAAAAGTCAAGGGGGGAGCCATCATGCAAGAAAGAGAGAGAAAGGTGATGATGAGAAGAAATGATCACCTACCAAAACCAACACTCCATCAACCATCATAACTCCATAAATCAAGCAATGATGAACTAAAGAAGTCAAATGAAGGTACAAACATCATGGAGCAACAATATGCAAAGACCACCCTCCACATTGCCAATTTGCACATTTGCAAATAAGCCCTCCCCCGCCAATTTTCAGCCAATGAAAGATACAAAGAAAAATGGCCGAAACGGAAAGCAAACTGGCAACTTTATAAAACTGATCCCGTAATAAATTACAGGAAACCCCGCTACAGTATATACATACCCGCATTTGTATTCCGACCGAATACAAATGCAATGAGACAAAATCTACACTGTACAATACTAGGATCCGGCTTAAACAAAAGCCCGCTAGTATTATCTGTCCGATCATGATCTGTGCAATACCGCACGTATATGATCGAACCCTGCCATATCTCCATACGGCCTCTACAGCGTTTCGCCCGGAACTTGAGAAAACGGTCTGTGGGGGACTCTAAAGACTCGTCAATCCCTTGGCTGTGGATTTAACCACTAGCACGTCAGAGGTATTAGCCATAAGTAACGGGCTACCAGGTATTGACCAAAAAGGACGTCGATGAGCGAACTCATCCTGACACCCTACTGAGCCTGTCAGTGACAATATCTATATAGTCTGGTCCGTTCGTCTATGAGCATCGCATGGCGGGCCTAAGGGGTTGGTAAAAGTCAGACCCCTAAAAGCGGTACAAGTTGTGTCGGAGTGTAGCCCAGAACACCCTGAGATAATACTGGAATACCTACCAGTAAATTTCCTGGCTTGGCCAATGACTTCGTGTAAGGGCTCTCCTAGACACAGCGCGACCTCACCCCCAATACCGGGAGAGACGAACCCCTGTAGATCCGCTCACTGTCTCCATGTGGCTCGGGACTGTACCCAACTAAAACCTATTTGCACGTCTCCTTTGAGCATGGTAGGGTAGTAATCAAAGTACAGTGGGAACTCACACGAGACAAATGACGATCTCAGGTCGATGAACTAACTTGTACACATGTCACCAGGAAACTGTTATCTGACGTCAGGTATAATACCAACTAGCATGTTCCCGGCGAGTCCTGTCCGGTGTACTCATAACCCAATGAGTACCTGTATACATCTTAGGTGAACCAACTGACACCAATGGCTTGTGACACCGGCCACCGCCCCTCGTCGGGGTCTCGACTGTATACACCAGTCTACCCTGGAGTATCGATGCCCTGTCTCGAAACTCCCACGACTAGGGACCTTTTAAGGATGTGCTTATAGACTACCAGCTCCCACGTATATGATCGCCCTCATACTGCTGGTCGTCAAGCAAGAATCCTAAGGGCTCTATCATCGCGCAATAGTAACCTGTAAGGTCACCTAAAACAGTACACGATGATAAAGATGAACCAGATAGCATACCATCATCTTGAGTAAGACTGTCTTACCGGTATAGGTCCTCCCTCAATCATTGCAATCACGTGCTTGTGATCCAATAATTGACTCTGATGGCACTATCTCCAACGTAGAAAACGATGTTTGTCCTGTTTTGACCAATCGCTCGGTACAAGTCCCGTGACAAGATAGTTCACAATATCCCTGAACCAAGGTTCATTGGATATGCTCAAGAGTTGTTCGTCCGGAAATGAATCATTGATTGGCAGGGTCACAGGTGAAGAAGAGATGCGTGAAAGATGTCCGGCTACAACGTTTTCACATCCTTTCTTATCTTTAATAACAAGATCAAATTCTTGTAATAGAAGGATCCAACGTATTAACCTGCCTTTTGCATCTTTCTTCGCCAAAAGATGTTTCAAGGCGGAGTGGTCAGTGTACACAACTATTGGTGAGCCAATCAAGTAAGGCCTGAATTTTTTTAATGCAAATACAATCGCCAAAAGTTCTTTTTCGGTAGTTGTATAGTTAATTTGAGCATCGTTCAGGGTCTTACTAGCATAATAGGTCATGTATGGCATCTTTTCAATGTGCTATCCTAAGACTGCACCAACTGCAAAATCTGATGCATTACATATAAGCTCAAAAGGGTGGTCCCAATCTGGAGACGATAGAACGGGGGCTGTAGTGAGGGAGTGTTTGAGTGAGTCGAATGCTGCCTCACAATCCGAGTCAAAATGGAAGGTCGTATCCTTCGCCAAAAGAAGAGTTAAAGGTCTAGCAATTTTGCTAAAATCCTTAATGAATCTCCTGTAAAAGCCCGCATGGCCAAGAAATGATCGGATATCCTTGACGCTTTTGGGATGAGGAAGGTTTTGAATGACATCTATTTTAGCTCTGTCAACCTCAATGCCTTTCCGTGAAATAACATGACCAAGCACAATTCCCTCTTGGACCTTGAAATGGCATTTTTCCCAATTCAAGGTTAAGTTCTTCTCTTTGCAACGAGTAAGAACCGCGTCAAGATTCGATAGGCAGTCAGAAAAAGACTCTCCGAAAATTGAGAAATCGTCCATGAAAATCTCCAAAAAATTCTCGACCATGTCAGATTATATCCCCATCATACACTGCTGAAATGTAGCGGGAGCATTGCATAACCCAAAGGGCATGTGTCTATAAGCAAAGGTACCAAAAGGACAAGTAAATGTGGTTTTATCTTGATCCTTTTTGCTAATGGAGACCTGATTATAGCTAGAGTATCCGTCCATAAAGCAATAATACTCACGTCCGGCTAAGCGTTCTAGCATATGATCAATGAAAGGTAGAGGAAAGTGGTCTTTCCTCATAGCGGCATTGAGTTTTCTGTAATCAAAACATACACGCCACCCAGTTTGGGTGCATGTCTGAATTAACTCATTTGCCTCATTGGTAATAACAGTGATGCCAGATTTCTTAGGGACGACATGAATTGTACTCACCCATTGGCTATCGGAGATTGGGTATATAATACCGTTATCAAGGCATTTGATGATCTCTTTCTTCATCGCATCCTTCATGACGGGGTTCAACCGTCTCTGAGGTTCTCGAGTTGGTTTGGCATCATCCATCACATGTATATGATGTTCTACAATCAAGGGACTAATCCCTTTGATGTTCGCCATGGTCCAACCAAACGCCGGCCTATTAGATCTCAATACCGTCAAAAATGCATCCTCTTGCTCTGATGCTAGAGAAGCGGATATGATAATCGGTAAAGACTCATTCTCACCTAAATATGCATATTTAAGATGAGAAGGTAAAAGTTTAAGATCTAATGCTGGCGGAGAAATAATAGAAGGTGGGATCATCGACTGATTTTCGGAGTCACAAAGAAGCTTATAGCCTGTGAAAGATACAGACCCGGGAGGTGATGAGTCAGGAGTGTCGGACTCAAGCGTGAAAAAGGTGTCCTCACTAAGATCATATGCAAGATCAAACAGTGATGTGGTAGTGTCGTCGAGATCTGTAAAGCAAAGTTCATCAACTACGCAACTTTCGAGAGCAATCTCGTAGACAGAGCACACATCAAGGATATGAGCAGAGGGTTCTGATGGCTGACTTCCAATTTTGTAGATGTTTAGTTCAATGGTTATATTTCCAAAGGATAAGTTCATTGAACCATTTCTACAGTTAATGACAGCATTGGAAGTGGCAAGGAATGGTCGACCCAAAATCACCGAAATTTGACTCCGTGGGTTCACTACAGGCTGTGTGTCGAGAACAATGAAGTCCACAGGGAATACAAATTCCCTGACTTTTCTCAACACATCCTCTAGTTCACCCCTAGGTTTGGTTATCGAAGGGTCCGCCATTTGGAGAGTGCAGTGAGCTGGTTTCAACTCTCCAATCCCTAACTGCTCATAGACAGAATATGGAAGTAGGTTAACACTTGTGCCAAGATCTAAAAGAGCACGGTTGATTTTTTTACCCCCAATAGAAATCGATATCGTAGGACATCCTGGGTCCTTACGTTTCTTTGGTAGCTGTGGGATAAAAGCAGTGCTAATATTATTAGACATGAAGACCTTCTTTGGCACATGAGTCTTCCTCTTCCTAGTGCACAAGTCTTTAAGAATTTTCGCATAAGCGGGGACTTGTTGAATAGCATCTAGGAGAGGGATGTTGATGTTAACCTGTTTGAACATTTCCATAATTTTCTCCATATGTGGACTCGATTTGTTACCCCTTAACCGATTAGGATAAGGAACTTTTGCAATAAGCGCTGGGTCCATCATAAGAGAAGGTGGTAGGTGTAGACGTGATCCCAAAAGAGGAGTGGGGATCGTCTGTAGAGAACTAGAAGAGGTTTGCTGAGGTGTCAAGCCTAGAGGGAAACGAAGATTAGGCTCGTGAAAAGGCGGTGGGGTAGAAGAACAAAGATCAGAAGTAGAAGTGTGTGTGTGAGGAAAGATCTCAGCCGGGGTGTTATTGATAGGATTTTCAATATCATCAATTTCTACCCCAACATGATTATTCAGCACTCTTCCTGATCTCAACGTTGTGATGGCATTTACATTGTAATGCCCAGGTTTCGGTAAGGGTTGAGACGGGAGTTTCCCTTTTTCTCTCGCACTCATTTCGGCTTTTAGTCGTGCAATTTCTGGTTCCATAGATTTTAAACTCTGAGCCTGGAGGTCAGAGTTTTTCTCAAATTTATCGAGGGAAGACTTAACTTCAGCCGACATTCGTTTCATGTACGTTTCAAAAGTCCGTTCGAGTGAAGCAGAGAGATCAGTACCAGTCAACTGTGCAGCTGCATGTGTGTTGACTGGATCTTGAAAATTTTGTGATTGGTAGGGGTGCTGAGTTAGGTGAAATGGTTGCTGTTGTGGTGGAAGAGCCCTTTGAAAATTGTTTTGGTTTGGAACCGTGTTTTGATTTTGTTGTTGGTTCCAAGAAAAATTAGGGTGATTCCTCCAACCCTGATTATATGTGGAAGAATAAGGATCATTTCTAGGTCTTTGAAATGCGGCATTGGTATGCTCATGACCTTGAAACGGACATTCTTCCGTCAAGTGAGAAGGATCAGAACAACATTCACATACAGTTTTGGAGAGTGACATTTGATTTAGGGCGGCAGCTAAAAATTTGTTTTCCATAGTCTCGAGTTTCTTGTGTATAGCTGAAATGTTAGCTCTAACTCCTATGGAAACATCCGATTGGTTATTGCCACCCCTAAACGATGGACTTTCCCACTGTAGAGATTTTTCAGTGAAATCTTCTAAGTATTTCCAAGCTTCCCCATCGTCTTTGGTCATAAAATTTCCTTGACACATGTTTTCAAGGCTCTGTTTAGTGGTAGGGTTACTGCCCTCATATATGATTCGGCACAGTTCCCATCTTGGGATTCCGTGATGTGGGCATTGAACCAACAGATCCTTGAAGCGGTCAAGACATTTTGAAAATGTTTCATTTGGAAGCTGGGTGAATTGATTTATTTCGCTACGGATTCGAGCTGTCTTATGATTCGGGTAGAATTTCTTAAGGAATGCTGCAACGAATTCTTCCCAATTCGTAATGGAATGTGCGGTAGTGTTATACAGCCACTACTCGGCTCTATCGCACAGGGTAAATTTGTTGGTTATATGTATGCCCTAGAGGCCATTACTGTATATGAGATGTATATTGTAGTGGATACTGGGACATATATAGGTAGGACTTTCTTGCTCGACATGATAGTACGCTATCTGGTTGCTCTTTATCTTAACATGTATACTTATTGTCTCTCTGTTACATGTTGATAAAGCCCTTAGGATGTGTACTCGACTTCCAGGACTATGATGTAGATCATACTAGTGGGGTCTGGGTAGTCAATGAGTACATCCTTCAATGTTCCTAGTCGTGGGGATATCTAGATGAGGCATCGATATTCCAGAGTAGACTAGCGTATATCTTCTCGACCCATATGATGGGCGACGGATGATCCCATATCCATTGGTGTTTGACATCAGAGACGGTATGGGGGTGCTCAGTGGAGACTGGGTACACTGAACGGACTCGCCGAGAACTCCCAGATAGTATTATACCTCATGTCAGATGGCAGTTCTCTGGTGACACTGGTACTGCTTAGTATGTTGACCCGAGATCGTTATAGAGTCTTGTATGTCTCCCACTGTGCTTGATTTCCACCCTACCACGGCTCTACTGAGTCGTGCAAACATGTGGTTTTTTGGTACAGTCCCGATTCACATAGAGGCAATGAGCGATAGGAGGGGATTCGTCTCTCCCGGTATTGGGGGTTGATGTTGCGCTATGCTCGACTGGCCATAACTGGAAATCCTTGGCCAGGGTTGCAGTGATTTACTGGTAAGTGTTATCAGTAGTTTCACTCTTGTTGTGGACCTTACATCGGCATGACTTATCAAGCTACTGGGGTCTGACGTTTACCATCCCTAGGCGAGATATGCGACATATCAGACGAACAGACCGGACTGTGCGGTAAGTTTTACTGATTGGATTCACAGGAGTGTGAGCAGGCTTGCTCGTTGATCTTCTGATCGATCAATACCCGGGTGGCTGTTACGTTTAGCAGACCGCTTGCGGCTTGTGGGTGTTTGATATGATCGTCACCTACTGCCGGCGTATTGACGAATCTTTAGAGTCCTACACAGGGGTTTCCTGGCTCAAGCGAAACGGAGTAGGAGCGCATATGTGATATGTGCGGGACCGAGATTGATACGATATGAGATACCGTATTCTATTTTTGTGATTTGTGACATTGATCGGTTGTATGCGATATAGCTGGGTTATCGGATCAAGTGTTGATTCGATAAGTTGTTACTTTTGATATTAGTCGGTTATAGCCGGATTATTAAATCAAGAGTTGATTTAATAATTTAATGTATAATTATATATTTGATATATTACATTACATTAAGAGATTAATGGAGGAAAGAGGCATAGGAGGGGATTTCCTCCTATGGCGTGGAAAAAATACAACCTCCGCCATTTTTTCCGACGATCGGCACCCATCATCATCATCGTTATCATCTAAGATGTGCGTACACCAAATTTCATGTGATTCCACAACTTTTTCACCGTTGATTTAGTGGGTTCAAAATTAACGGTTTACCGTCAATAGAACTTTTTACATTGCTAAATCAACGGTGAAAAAGTTGTAGAATCACATGAAATTTGGTTTACCCACATCTTAGATGATAACGATGAAAATAATGGAGGCCGATCGTCGAAAAAATTGGTGGAGGTTGTATTTTTTCCCCGCCATAGGAGGAAATCCCCTCCTATGGCCTCTTTTCTCCATTATTCTCTTACATTAACTAGTATTAGCTCACTTAAGATATATTTTCTCACTAGTTTGTGCATAAGTGTATATGTGATATATATTTGTGTACATATGTTTGTGTCATACTTGATGATACACACAAGATGGGTGTATGGGACTTATACCAAGATTAGGTTTAAGATTAGGGTTATTGTTTTATCTTAAAATTTAACAAAAGAGTTGAACTTAGTCAAAGTTATCAAGCTTGAAGAAGCTTGGAGAAACATTGACAAAGTCCACTCTTTTGTCATTTCTCTTGATATTCTTTAACCTAACCCTTAACCTCATACCTTGGTCAATTCTCTATATGAGTTAAGCATGATAGCTTAACTCACCCATGGTTACATTATTGAAGGAATTAATTCATATGATGATTATTCTCTCTTCTTCTTCTTCTTCATCAAGCTCCATGAAAAGCTTGCTAGCTCTAATGGTGCCATGAGAAAAAGTGTGAGAAAATCAATTCTAAAGTGAGCCCACTTCCTACTTCTTCATTCTCTACTACTTGCCATGTAGTATAGGGTGTTCTCTTCACAAAGTTCTTGACCAAGTGAAGATGGAGCTTGAGTTTGAGTCTCCTCGACGTAGATCATCTTCGGCCTCGAAGTCAATGACCTAGCCCGCTCATTTCTCCGAAGAAACCATCGCTAGAGTCGGGGATCCCGATGATCGCAGCGGATGGATGTCAACACGGAGCTTTAGAAGTGAAGGACCGGATCTACAAAGGTTGTAATCCCTTTCACTTGTAGTTAAAATGTTTAACGTGCTAGTTTTCGCATAATCTCTAGTATACGATCTTGGTTAGGGTTGTTCGGCACGGCTATATTTTTTGAATCGGGCATGGTTGATGCCTTGTAGAACCTTGATAGAGTGCCTAGGAACCCTACAAAATGGATGAAAACGAAGACGCATAGCATCCACAGAAAGCTGTGAGGTACCCATCATTGCGCATACATTTTCAAATTTGGTAATAAAGACATATGCGTCTTCAGTCTCGAGACCGTGGTATTTCGGTAGAAGGTTGATGCATTGGGGTTTAATCTCAAAATTATTCCCGTTGGCTGGTGGAATGGATAAGCAGGTCGAAAGAGGACCTCGCATAGGATAGCACCGCTCTTGGAGAGAGATGCGGGGTGGATTCTGCGAACCAATGGACGGCGGCAGATTAGTGGTAAAGAAGTTAGATGGAGAAGGATCCATCGATGTAGGTGTGGTGGTGGGTAAAGAAGAAGTAAATGTAGAAATACCGACTTTTGGGTCGATCGGTGGAACGCGGACTAAACGGGCACTAGAATCCCGTGTCCAGCCTATCTTGCACTAAAAGGGTTTAATACAAGTGGCAGCGTGAATATAATTAGGGGAAATGAATGAAGTGTTGGGGTTTGTTTTGAAAATATACTGATTTTTTAAAAAATGATGCGATCACAACAAATGCAACAAGCAACCCTAAAATCTAGTGGTCACCTAAGTCAAAGCTCTAGATCGCTCCTAACTGCCAAAAGACAAGTCGCATGATCAATCCTCCACTGCCTCTTTGTCTCTCCTGTGGCCAGGTAAGTGCCAGGTAAGTGGGAGGTTCTCCACTACGTAAGTAGTGGGCCTAATTAAGTAACCACTAGCCTTCGACACACTTGCCTTAGACACCACAAAAGAAATGCGGATAAACAATGGATTACGCACGGCCTTCTCTTGTCCTAAGTGTGCGCGACGATCCTTAGAGTCATCTCTAAATCATTTTAGTTAATGAGGGTAAATGCGGATGCAAGTTTGTGATTTTTGGAGCTTAGGAAGGGTAATGAACTCCCCACCTAATCTGGATTTGGCCGTGCCCCTTAAATTCCGTATTAATATGCAAACAACCAAAACTCAAAACACGCACAATTTTTTTATTGCTTTTTGCGGCGCTGCGAATTATTTGGAAAGAAAACCTGCAGAAAATTGTTATTGGAGCAGACAGAGAAGGAGATAAGAAAGTAAGAAGGGACCTGAGTGAAATTGGTACAATGAAGCTTCCACAAAGCCGCGGAATCGCCGCAGATGCTTGCTTAAACCGCGGATGCGTGGCAAGATCAACTGTTCACTGTATAAAATTTTAATGGAGAGCTTCTGTTCAGCCCCTGAGACCACTGCAATATTCTGAAAAAAAATTCACTTGCTCCACAGCTTCCAGATTTCCTCGCAACAAATCACAACAACACGTTTAGAGTTTGCGCGAATTTTGATCTCACAATTATAATGGAATAAATCTTTCAACTCAAATTTCAATAACGAACGAATTAGCGCATGATCCTCGGCAACGGCGCCATTTGATTGATTGATTTCTTGTTGTGTAGTTAGAAAATTGTAAAGAAGTCACAACAAAAAATATTTGACCGCAATCAATAACGGTGTCGATTTGTAGCGCGTTAGTAAGTGCGGATCGTCCACAGGGATTGTGAGATTCGTTCGTATTTGTTTTGTTTGAATTGAAAATTAAGAGAAAAGAAAACGATTCATGATTTATATCAATGAATTTCGAGAGATATCTAGATCTAATAAAAAATCAAGAAAGCATTAAAAATAAAGAATCAAGAAGTGATAGAATTCCAATCGATTTAAGTTTCAAGAATTGAAGTGAAGCTCGTAGGAGTCGATTAAATCTATAGACGTGAAGAAGACTAGCGATTACTATTTCTTATCCATTAACGAATTGATACTAGATCGATGACGATTTATTGAGGTTTAAGGATCTTGCGAGTTTCTTCATCTTATCCTTTGTCCTTTCAATGAATCACATTCACAAACTAGCTTTTAGTAAATCAAATGATCGATCGTTGATTTCTAGTTCCGAGCGAAAATAATCAAGAACGCATTTCGCATCGAAAATAGATCATCGATCATTTGATTTTCAAGAATTTACAAACGTTATAGGACTTAAGAAATGTTTCAAGATTCGTCAACTTCATCATCTATTGATTCTTTCGACTCCTCCACGAGCGGAGTTTTACTCAAGCATCATCACAAAGAACACATTCAAGAATCTAGATTGAATCATAATGCTTGAATTAAAAAGATAAGCAAGATAAAAGAATTTCACCTTTATTTATCGACAAATTCGTTACAACTCTATTGAAATTTACAAAAGGAAGGAACTAGACCGTCGATTTTGGCGTCGCTCGGCTCCCTGAGTCGCGGATCGGCTTTGATCACCTGCTCCGATGAAGTCCGGCTTCGCTTCTAAAGGCTTTAAAAGATTCTTGCTCTTATTAAACTCAATGATCTTGAACTTTTGGATTTTTGATTGGATTAGGGTTAGGTTTTTGAGGCACAAGTTGTGTCACTCAACTTGTGGGGAGAATTGTTGAACAACCTTTGAAAATGAAGCCTAGGGTCATTTTTATTGCCTTAAGAATGATTAGCTTCCTTAAGAAGCTAGGATTAGGTTAGCTTCCCTTGTAAGCTAGTTAGTTAGGTAGAAGCATATAGAAGTAGTTAGTTAGGGTTTAGCTTCCACCTTAAGCTAGGAGGTTAGGGACAAGGTTCTAGGCTTTAAGGTAGTTAAGGAGAAGCTTTCTTTGGAAGCTTGGAGTGTTTAGCTTTGATCAAGGAGCTTTGCTAATCTGGCAGAAGACTCTGGATAATTCTGGAATTTTCCATAGCTTGATGAGGTGTACACCAGAAGAGAAGAATACTAGACTGAGAATTTTGGATGACGTGGCAACATGACCGCGGATCCGCGGTACGTGCCTGCTCCGGCCGCGGATCCGCGGTCACGTGAGGGCATTGGTGTGTAATTTTCACAGTGTTGCTTTCTGCTGTCTTCATGGTATTTATCTGACATGTTGAATATTATAGTTCCCTCTGTATAAATGCCAGATCAAAAATCTTAGACTTGGCGTAATTTTGATCAGCACTTTGACAATTTTGGCTCGGTTCCTGGAATTTCCTGCACAGACTTCGAAACAAGTGTTGCGCTATACAAAGATTATGCGATGCAATAATAAACACTCAATTTCCCTCAAAATGTCGGTTTTAGTATACAACACAAGTTATTTGGTATTTTACAGCTGTTTTGCTAATATGTGCTATATAATACCGAACACCTCTAGATGAGTGCAAATGGTAGGGAAATTTTCGTGTTAAAAATGCAATATTTTCGACTAATCAGTGATCCAAACATATTCTTTGGCAGTATCACATGATCATGGAGATGGATGATCTCTAGGGAGAACAAGGATAGGAGAGTAGACAAAGAGGGAACATGGCGGATCCACTCACAAAGGCCTATTCCTAGGAGAGACTTTTATTGGATGGTTGAGTATGGGATACTACAACCACTGCTGATTGTTGGGTATGGGATACTACAACAGATGGCCCTAGTTCAAGTAGGAGATTGTTAGTTATATGTTTGCCCTAGAGGCCATTACTGTACATATGATGTATACTGTAGTGGATGCTTGGACACCTATAGGGAGGACTTTCTTGCTCGACATGATAGTATGCTATCTGGTTGCTTTTTATCTTCACATGTACACTGATTGTCTCTATGTTACATGTTGATAAAGCCCTCAGGATGAGTACTTGACTACCAGGACTATGATGCAGATCATACTAGTGGGGACAGAGTAGTCGTTAAGTACATCCTTCAAATGTTCCTAGTCATGGGTGTATCGAGACAGGGCATCGATATACCAGAGTAGACTAGCGTATAGCTTCTCGACCCATGTAGATAGGCGATGGATGATCCCATATCCATTGGTGTTTGATATCAGAGATAGTATGCGGGTGCTCAGTGGAGACTGGGTACACTGGACGGACTCGCCGAGAACTCCCAGATGGTATTATACCTGACGTCAGATGGCAGTTCTCTGGTGACACTTGTACAGGTTAGTCTGTAGACCCGAGATCGTCATAGAGTCTTGTGTGATTCCCACTGTGCTTTGATTTCCACCTTACCACGTTCATGAGAACGTGAAAAACGGCGGCTTTTGGGTACAGTAGAGGCAATGAGCGGTAGGAGGGGTTTCGTCTCTCCCGGTATTGAGGGTTGATGTTGCGCTGTGCTCGATTGGCTATAACAGGATATCCCTGGCCAGGGCTGCTTTAGAGATATACTGGTAAGTGTTATCAGTAGTTTCTCAACCCATTATGAGCCTCATATCGGCATGACTTATCGAGTTACTGGGGTCTGACGTTTACCACCCTTAGACGAGATATGCAACATATCAGATGAAGAGACCGGACGGTACGGTAGTGTTTCTGATTGGATTCGCATGAGTACGAGCATCCTTGCTTGTTGATCTTCTGATCGCTCAATACCCGGGTGGCCGTTACGTTTAGCAGCCGCCTGCGGCTTGTGAGTGTTTGATATGATCATCACCTACTGCCGGCGTATTGACGAGTCTTTAGAGTCCTACACAGAGGTTTCCTGGCTCAAGCGAAACGGAGTAGGTGCACATATGTGATATGTGCGGGACCGAGATTAAAACGATATGTGATACCGTATTCTATTCTCGCGATATGTGATTTCGGTCGGTTATATATGCTATAGCCGGGTTATCGGATCAAGTGTTGATTCGATAAGTTGATTCATTTGATATTAGTCGGTTATATGTGATATAGCCGGATTATTAAATCAAGAGTTGATTTAATAATTTAATGTATAATTATATATTTGATATATTACATTACATTAACTAATATTAAGCTCACTTATGTTTTCTATTTCTCACTTTGTGCATAAGTATATATATATATATATGTGATATATATTTGTGTACATGATTTTGTGTCATGCTTGATGATACATGCAACTTGGGTGTGTGTATGAATTACACCATACTTGGATTAATTACTAGGGTTTTTATTTATTTTGGTAATTACAAAATGGTGGTATTTAGTCATGGATGAAAGCTTGTAGAAGCTTGTAGTCTTCATTGACCAAGTCCACTCTTTTGTTTTGGCTAAGATATTTGTTAACCCAACCAATTATCCTAACCATGGTTATATCTTTACAAAGGTTGTGTATATGATGCTTAACTCACCTAAGGTTGCCATTATTCACTTGGTGAATTATCATGAGAGTTTCTTCTTCTTCTTCTTCTTCTTCCTCAAAGCTTTCTAGTTTCAATGGAGATGTGAGAAAAAATGTGAGAATATCAATTCTAAAGTGAGCCCACTTCCTACTTCATCGTCCTCTACTACTTGCCATTTAGTATAGCGTGTTTTCTTCACTAATTCACAATTAGTGAAGAGATAGCTTGGGTAGGTGTCTCCTCGACGTAGATCATCTTCGGCCTCGAAGTCTTCTAGCAAGCTTGATCCGTACATCTTGTGGAGCCTCTCTAGGTCCGGGAGTTCATGATCGCAGCGAAGGGACGACTACACGGAGCTAATGAAGTGAAGGACCGGTCTACCAAGGTTTTATTCCTTGTTCACTTTACTTGCAAAGTCGTTTGCATTTCATTCCGTCGGATTTCTAGGGTTAGGGTTTGCTAGAACGGTAAAATTTGAAATTGGCATGTAAGATGCCTCCCGAAACCTTGCCACCGTCCGAGGGAACTCTTCAATGACAACTCTAAACACGATAATTAAATACTTGGGGTATATTTTTAAAATTATACAAAAGTATTTTTTACATATAACCCCCTCAAGTTTTATAAATTACAATAACGACCCTAGTAAATATAGGTTTAAGCGGGACCAGTCTCTTGAGCCTCAGGGAGCCGGAGATGTGGGTGCTTGCCTATCTAAGGTAGACAACTTAACAAACGGTGTTATCAATACGGTAATCGTCTTTGAAAAAGACACAAATCCTGTCGTCCATGTGCAGCGGTTACCGATAACATCAAAACTTAATTCAGGATTTCAATTTCTCTTTTCTAATTGTCTGACTCGAACTGAGTCTCATTATAATAATCTAACTTGAATATGATTCAAGTACAATCTACAACCTGTAATTCAATATGAATCCATGAATACATATATTCAATCTATTCAATCTATATTGACCGAACCGAACCATGGATATACTTCCATTTACATGATTCTCCAGTTACATCCATGATTCTCCAGTTACATCCATTTACTGATATCATGGTTTCGGAAAGTCATCCAATTATACAATCTATATTACAAGACAATACAAGTTGCAATACAATACATACAATACAAACAAGACATCGTGGGTTTTAAGGGGTAGATTGGTACGGAAGGTGTTAGAAGTGGTACGAGACTGCAAGACATAAGACACCTAACCTGTATTTCCGTTGCTATTGTACCGTGGCATAAACGGTTCCTTTTACTCCTGTTGCCTATAGTCTCTGGCATATAGAGACTCCTCTCGTATACACTGGTATCCTTCTGTACCAAGCTACAAACAACAACGTTAACCATATAATACAACTTTAATAGTTACTTTCTCTCTCTGTCTATACTATTTCTCCCTTATCTTTGGGACTTACCGAGCGATTGTTCGTTGACGACATTCCTTCTCTTTCTTCTTTGAAATGTTGTCAGGTGATCTGGACACTCAGGAGATCGAGCCTACCAGCTAAGACTTGGATCAGCTTGCTTATGACCCAAAGCACTAGCTTCATTGTATACATTTTGTTTCAGTACTTTTCATTTCTGTTATGCACACGTGTGCGCGCGCTCTAAGCAGCGCACCACGTGCAAAGCACGTGTGCGCTAGCGCCAAGTGCGCTGCGCTCTAAGCAGCGCACCACGTGCAAGGCACGGGTGCGCTAGCGCTGGAACTAAAAGTTCCCCACCGTCAGATCAAAGATCCAATAATAAGGATAAATCATTAATTAATCAGAATTAAATTCTGTTGTGGAAAGCTTCCTCAAAATCTTTCCAGACAACAATATTGTGCTCTGTAAATCAGTGCACCGTTGGATCAACGATCCAATGGTGATTAAAAATCACTAAAAATACAGAATAAATTCTGTTTAGAGGAGATTTCCTAATCTTGTTAAAAACAATAAGATTGCCTTCTGTAAATCAGAAGCCCTTGGATCAAAGATCCAACGGTGGGGAAATCCCCAAATCAATTGGAGAAAAGATCTCTTTAACTGATTGAACAAATCAGCTTACACTATATAAAGGCATCTAGACTTCAAGTCTGGGATATAAAGAAACAAATAGAGGAACTCCTCCATAAGTTTTGAGAAAATCTCAGAAAGAAGAGCCAAGCTCTCGATAGAAGAACAACCTTTCTTCAAGGCAAAAGAATAGAGAGATGAAATCATCTCATATTAAAAAGAAGAATTCACTTCTTTCTCACAGATCATAGATCTTCAAGACCAAGGTCTTTTACAACAGAGATTAAAAGGATCTCATCATAAAATAAAAAGAAGAACATAATTCTTCTCACAGATCATAGATCTATAAAATAAAGGGGGAGAATAATTCAATTCTCTTAAGGATCACAGATCCATAAAGGCAAAACCTTTCATCAATACAAGAGATTGAAGCATCTCCTACAAAATAAGAACTCATGTTATTAAGATCTTGAGATAAAGTCTCTTCTAAAGGAGAATTTATTTCTCAGATCATAAAATTGATCAAATAGCGCTTTGCGCTCATAAATCAGCACAATGCGCTCATAGACTGCCGCTCAGCGCCAAGCGCACCATGTGTCCCTCACGTGTGCGCTACTCGGCAGAAGCGCACTGCGCTCTTTGACTGGCGCAAAGCGCCATGCGCACCATGTGCTCCTCACGTGTGCGCTGATAGAACATATATTGTTCTTTAATAAGCCCCAAAGCTATGATGAATGCTCAGCATTCAACAAAAGACAGAAATACTGTCAGAATCCAAATCAATGCTCAACATTGTTAAAAGGGCCAAACCCAAATAAATGCTCAACAGCCCAAAATAAATGTTAAACATTTTAACTTGATTAGAATGTTAGTGTATATGCCCTAGGGGCCATTATTGTATCATACTAGTTTGTATATTACTTAATGGAAGCTTCGGATATTCACATGTATATAACAGTCTTGCTAAAAATTGTAGTATGCTACTTGGTTTTTCTATCTTAATATGTGAGTATACGTATTGATAGAACTCTTAGGATCTTGCTTGACTACCAGCGTTGTGATGGTAGTCACACTAGTGGGGGCTGGGTAGTCTACAAGCACATCCTTATTCAGGTCGCTAGTCGTTGGATTATCGAGACAGGGCATCGATACTCCGGAGTAGACTAGTGTGTACGCTTCTCATTCCAGTTGGGGAGATGGTCTGTCCCACAACCGTCAGTACGTCATACTAGAGATAGTATGCAGGGGCTCGTTAGGTTACGGGTACACCGGACAGGACTCACAGGGAACTGTTGGTTGGTTTTATACCAGTCGTCAGTTAACAGTTCCCAGGTGACATGAGTACAGCATAGTCCGCAGACTTGACACTGCTACTTCGCCTCGAGTGTGTCAGTTAACAGTTCCCAATATTGTAACGTTTTAAAAATAATTAAATGAATAAAATTGTTTAAGTGAATTTTATGATTTCGGTAAAGTAAAATGTATTTTTCGTAAAACTAAACCGTGATTGTTTTTCATTATAATTTCAAAAATTCCTATTTTAATTATGTAATTACTAGTAAATGGTGTTTATTTAGCCACTTATAAATTTTTAGTTTAATTAAATATTTTTCCTAAATTAATTATTTTAAATATTAACATAAGCTTTTTTTTACACTAAATTAGTGTAAATTACAAATTTGAATGGTTTTAATTTGTAAAAATGAACCATGGCATATTAGAATTTAGTGTGTATCATGCAAAATTTATTTGCAAATTTTTCCAATTTTTTAGAGTTTTCTTGAGTTACTATAGTAAAGAAATAAAAAGAAAATAAATAAATCATGAAAAGACATAAGAAGTGAAAGCTTTGGGGGAAACTTCTAAATTATTCTTCACTCTCTTCTTTCTCTTCCCCACCTCCTATTTTGGCCGGCCATCACCTCATGGCAGCCCCCCCATTTCCTCTTCATTTTTTGTTCAAAATTCATCAAAAATCCTTCAAAAATTTAATTAAAAATCCACAAAATCCTATTTATTTCCTACCTTTTATTCTTTGCTTATTTTTACATGGATTTTGGAGTGGGAAAGCATGCATTTTGGAGGCTCATTTTCATGGTTGGACTTTAGGTTGTGGAGGTATAAATTCTTCTCTTTTGAATTATTTCTATTAGATGTTCTTTTAAAGCATAATTAGATTTATTATATTAATTCTAGTTGTAAATTTTAAAATTAAAGTTAGGGTTTGCAAATTCAAGTGGTGGTTTTTATTAATCAATTAGGGTTATAATAGCTAGTTTAACATCTTTTAGAGTGGAAAATTCTTGCATGGTTGATATATTGCAAATTGTTATCCAAATTTCTTAAAGTAAACCATTTTTAATAAACTAGATTTCTATTTATGGTATATATTGGTGGAATAAAATTCCAATTAATGTTCATAACACTAGAGTGTGGTTTTAAAGAGGATATTAACATGTTAGTGGAATACAAAACCCAATCTAGTTATTGGTTTCAATTGTTAGTTAGTAAAGTGTGATAAATATGCTAATATTGCTAGTTTTTGCAAACTAGATTTTGGAAATTCCTAAATAAATGAGATTAACAATATAATTATGGTTTCATCATATCATTATCATCATGAAGTGTAGTTTAAAACATTAATTCATGCAAAATCATGTTTTGTTGTGGAATTGTGAATTTTGCTTGAAAGAGGTTGAAAATTTCTAATGGTTGCAAACTAGAAATTTCAAATTAATGCAAATTTGTGTAATAAAAATATATTAAGGGGTTGTATAGTCTAGTTATGCTATTTGATGAATTTTATGACCATTGGTTTCATTTAGATGTCAAGTTTTGATGAAAAACGGTAAATTGGCATTTTCAGGTATTACGAAATCGGGTGATTTGATGGATTTCAGAGTTTCGATGAATTAAATCATGCTTTATATTATAAGTAATGAGTTTTCTAAACTACAAGTTGTTTTTTGATGTTTATCTCGATCCATCGGAGTTTGTACGACGATATCGAGCGATATTTGATTCTTTTGCGTGGACGGGACATAGGTTTTAACCTATGCTTGTTCCTTGCATCGTTTCGACTTTTGTATGTGATTCCATTTACGATACTATTTATATGTTTGTGTTTAGGTACCCCTCACGTGGACTGCGGGCGATGAAGAGGAGGATGGCGACACCGTCTTCGGCAGACGTGGACCAGGTGAGTAGATGTATATCTACGGGGGAAAGTCGGGTAGATGGCATTTAGCACCCCTGCAACGTAGAATAGTACTTATTGACATTAGGAAACCAGATGTGACCCTAGATTCTTAATGCGTAGGACCCTAGTAATGACCCTAGGATGGATTAGACTGATTTAGGAAAACCATACCAGAGGATGAATACCTTGGAAGAGGTTCGTAGGTTTCAGATAGAAACACACACACGCACACACTGAAACTCGACATGGTATATACGTGTATGTGTATATATATATATATATATATATATATATATATATATATATATAGGACTAGGTATAGGTATATATATATATATACAACATGTATATGGGATTCATTGATGTGATACGATATCTGAGGTATGATGAAACAGTATAACTGGGCTTGATGCCATGATTCTTAGCTATACAGTCGTATTAAGTGTTAGCGGATCATTAAAGAATGAGATAATGATCATGTATACATAAATTATAATGTGTGGTGATGATAATGAGGTACATGGGACTCTAAAATAGTACCCGGACTGTAACTTGTGACTGATCACGATATGATATATGTATGACTTGATTACGACATCATATAGGTGTGACCTGACGTCAATATCATATAGGTGTGACTTGATGACGATATGATATCAGTATGAATTAATCACAATATGAGACATATGATGTTCATATCAGAATATTGCATTTTATACCGGCCATTCTTACGCTCGTGTGTTTATAGGTAGGTGCTTTTAATCCGTGTTTGTTACATGTTCGCAGAATACAGGTTTCCAGTACAAATATTGCAAATCAGGATTAATTCTCCACAGTTACGCCAAATGCAGAACATCTGTCCACAGCAGATAAAAGCCGGGTTCCGGTCATCCATATCCGTCCAGTGCCGAGTACCGGTTCCCGATGCAAGACATGTGACAGTGGTCATTCATGTCTGGGACAAGCACAGAGCACGAGGTGGGCTGCACAAGAATCAATGGGTGCGCGGAGCTCGAGGGAGAGAAAAGTCAAAAGTGAAAAAGATATGCAATCTTGGACTTGGAAATCTGGAGATATTCTGAAGACTTTTGCGCATTTTGAAGTTTACAAACACGAGGAAATACAAGACCAGGAAACTACCCAAAATCCCACCAATCAATTCCCCTAAACCGCCGCGTTTCCGCGGCCAATAGGGGGTATTGGCCGCGGAAACGCGGCCTTACTGTGGCCTCGTCTGCTGGGTTTTTGGGGGCTGTTTGGGTATTTCATTTATGGGCTGATAGTTGCCCTAGAACCCCATTCTCCTGCCTATAAATACAGAAGACCTGAGCTTAACCAAGTGAGCTTTTCTTTGTTCTTGATTTTTGTTATTTTGTTCTTCTTCTTCCTCTTCTTCATTCTTTCTCCATTAAATTGTAGTGAGAGCTTTTGAGTGGAAGATTAATGAAGATGAGGGGTTTTTATATTTCTTGTTAGTTTGCTCCCCCTTGAGATTTCTGCTTTCTCTTGCTCATTCAATCTCTTCATTGAGGTTGAATGGTTAAGAGTTAGTTATTGATCTCAAGGGTCGTATTTTCTCACGGGACTAGTTCTTCACTTCACATGCGTTCTCTCCCCTTCCCTTGATCTTACAAGTTCTTCATTGAGCTTGCAAGTTTAAGGGTTGGCTATTGAGCACATGGTTGGCTTGGGTTCTACTTCCGTGTTCTTTTCTTGTTCTTTTTATTACTTGTCTTTTTATTACTTGCATTTTATTTCATGCATTTTATTCATGCTCTTTAATACTTGTATCTTTTCTTTTCTTTGTTCTTTTCTTTTTGTTCTCTTTTGTTTATATTGTGAATGTTGTAATTATTGTTCTTGTTAAGAATTAATACGGTTTCATAAGTTAACATTTCTTTGCCAATTCCTTTTCCCGTTATTTTCCATTTGAACTTCGCCCAAACCATACGCAAGCGCTCCGTTAGGCACCGTACCCTGACAAGGTAACGGTGATTCCTAACCGCGACCGGTTGCGTTCGGTTTAGCCGGAGGCGAAAGCAAGAGACAAGAACGGAAGGACAAGGGTAAATAAGCCGGATTCCACGAATACCGCGCTTAAATCCCCTAATCCCCGTTGTTGCCGATTGTCTAGCTTCAATTGGTCAAGACTCGGCTCAAAGGTTTTGAGTACGGATTTCTTTAGCTTATAATCTCGTATCTTTTCTTAACAACTTTATACTTGCAAATAAACACATAGGTTAGAATCAAACTCATACAGATTCTTTATTGACTCGTCTAAGACAAGAAGGTAAGATAACACCATCTCCCTGTGGACCGACCCGTGCTCACCGGCTAGCTGCATAGCGACACCGTCCTGATCGCGGTTACACTTAAATTCTTTGAACATCCGACACGCCAAAAGCGTGCGATCAAATGGGGCCGTTGCCGGGGAGACGGTAGCGTATTTTCTTTCTTGTTATTCGGGTTAATATTCTTTTTGTATATATTTAAAAAAAAATTCTTTTTGTTTTTTTTGATAATTCTTGTGCGCAAGTGTGCAGATTTTTGCGTATTTGCAAACTGCAATTGTGGGGAGCAAAGTGTGCATTCAAGGCAAGGGTGATTTACGAAGTACAGTGCCAAAGATCCGGGTAGTTTGACCCGCGCAAGCGAACCTTTCAAGCTTACCGGATTTGATTCAACGGGGGTTTCCTAACCCAAAACTTAACGGTACGTATTTTACTAACACCTTCTTCTCAAATCCGACGCTTCCAATATACTATTCTTTGCAGGATTCTTTGCAAGTTCGCTAGCAAACGCTAAAAATTGACTAACCCGTATTTGTTGCAGCACCGCGCTTAAACTAAAAAACGATTGTTTGATTCTTTATAGAATTTTTTTTAATTGCGCATTGCATACATTAATACGGACTTAAGGGCAAGCGAACCCCACAATATACGGTAAAGGATTTCATCACCTTTTCCGTGGCCCACAAATCACGAACTTGAGCATAACGTTTACCCACACAAAATTTAAAAGAAACTAGACTTTAAGCCTTAAGGACTTCGCGCTCACTAGGAGAAGTTAACTGTGTTTAGAACCTTGCTTAACGGTATATTGTTTACGGGGTGTCTAGGAAAGTGTTAACGGCGAAACCGCCAAAAGAGAAAGGGTTATTTAATTAAGGAACTTCGCGAAAGCGTTGGAAAACCTCCCCTTATCTCTGCACTTACCTGGCCTCGTGATCAGTGTATCTTGAGCCTGTTTCTCGACACAGTTTTACTTCGACAATCAAGTTCTGGAGCAGGTCTAGTTGACCTAGGTTAACCCTAGAACGATTAGGTGTGTGGTATTTTTTTGTGTCGTGATTATTTTTGTCCATATTCTTTTTGTGTGTATACTTCATTCTTTTGTTAATATTTAAAAAAAAAAAACTAAAAAAAAATCACATTCTTTTTCCCCTCCTTTTCTCTGTCTTTCTTTCTTTCTCTCTTCATATCATGGGTACTCCACCTCGCAAAACTCTTGCCGAACTTTGGTACCCCCAACCAGACATTACTTCATACGGTTCTTGTTTTGGTCGAACTTCAAACGACCCCTCCATACCCAAAGTTTCACTGAAAGATCGCATAGCAGCGTCTAGGACAAACACTTGCACTCCTCATTCCACTTTGTATCAACCTTTTCAACCTCCCGCATCCGCTTATGTTGATACCCCTTCTGCAAGTCGTCCTTTGTCCATTGCTGAACACATTGAACAATCCCGTAGCCGATCTTTCACTCCTTTCACCACTTCAAATTCTTGGGATCAACAATTCCATTCACCTTCTTATCCAAATGTTGATCCCACTCCTGTCCAGCCATTCAACTCCTACCAATCCTACCCTAATTTTGCACTTTCCCTAGACATTACTTCAGAACAGCCGTTTGGGAGTTTTCAGTATCCAAACAACTTTAAATCTTTTACTGAAACCCCTTCACAACCAATGTCTAGTCTAGAACAGTTGTTGGAAGACTTTAGGGTAGCGTCAAGCCAACATATGATGGATTTGAATGCGTCCATGGCCGCCCTCATGCAACCTAGTGAGCCGGTAGCTGGTTTTCAACTAGCTCCAACTATTTCAATGTATGATGAGGCGGCAGGACTGGCTGTGGCTTTGAGTGGAGAGGGTGAGATGTACCCCCTCCCAAATCAAACCTGCCCGTCCCAAATTGAATCCCATAACTCCTGTTTTGAAAGTCTATCGAGTATCCCACATGATTTATCAATTAAAGATAGAATGATGAATGAGTTGTGCGACTCCGTGGTGTTTGATTTGCCCGATTGTGAAGGGTCTCTTCCAAGTGAAACCGATCCTAAACCTTTTGACCTTTACACCTCCACTTTAGAACCAGAATCGATTAATATCCATGCTTTTGTTGAGGTGTTAGAGAATTTTGATTTTCACTTGATTGAGGATATTGACGCAGGGAACATTTTGGATGATGAACCCGTAGATTTGGCTGAGTTTGTCTCTTCAAATCATCATCCCGAGTCTTTAACTGTTTTTCCCGAACTTCATATGCGTCTGGATTTTGAAGAAAAATGCATGGATGAGCTTAATTTTGAGGAGAACATTGAGGATAGTTTTGAGGATGAACCAGTTTTAATTGATGAGTCGGATTTTCCAATTCATCCTATTCCTTCCACCGACTGTGTACACCCTCCTGCACCTTTAACCGATAACCTTCCTCAACCACTTCCCTCTATCCTTTCCATCGTTCCGACCTTGCAAGAACCCGTATCACTTACATTTCATATGTCTGGTTTACCAAGTTCGGCGTACCCATGGTTTCTTACGAATCTTGAGGGATTCGACCCAATTTCTCGGCGAGTAAATATATTAGCACAATCACTTTTCACACGTCGGTCATCACAAATTGTGCTAATCTATTTACTCCATTTGCACCCTCAAGTTCGTATTCCACCTCTTACTCCCTTCCGCCATTCTTCTTCTTCTGATATACCGAGACCGTATCCTGCTTCTCTCCCAATACGGTCTCGCGTATTCTCTCTCTCTTTTCCCTACACCTTCTTTCACCAGCCACTGCTTTACAGAGATAAGATTTTTGAATGGTTGGTGCTCACTTTTGGCCTGTGTAAGGCCTTGTATAGCTTGACACTGTTCTTTCCCCCCAATCCTGAACTTCATCGCTTAAACAGTGGAAGCACTGTTTCACTTAAGTTTGGGGGGGACACTTTTTGGTGTATATATTTTTTGTTTTGTTCTTTCTCCTTTTGTATATAATTTGTTTTTTAAGGAGCGCCGGCAATTTTGACCCTCTTGGTATAGCCTGACAGTGAGGACACTGTCCAGTTTAAGTTTGGGGGTACGCTCGGTACGCATTTCTTACCTTCGCATTCATATGTATATTTTTCATCTGCATAAAAATCCATAAAACCCATAAAAATCAAAAAATTTCCAAAAATATAAAAAACTTTTTTGTCAAGTTAGCTTGTGGAAGAACTCTGATTCAACATTCGACGGTTTTTGTTTGAAAAGATAGGAATAACTAAATCCTATGTTTGGATTCTGAAAACCTGAAAGATAACTCTCCTTTGAAGTTAACTATAGCTGATATATGTCTTTACATTACACTACACGTGTTGTGAGTCTTGGAAATTAGATGACAAGTCTTTTATGTTTAAAAAACTTTTAAATAGATAAATGATTTTCTGAGGATCAAATAGGTTTGTTCTGAAATAAGTAATATATCAAGAATAGTTTATGAAGTAAGTGAATATGAAGGAATGTTATTGATGCCTTAATTGGAACTAAGTCTGAAAAATAACCCATCTGAAACTTGATTGGAATGATTACACACCGAACCCACTAAACATGTCTTTTATCCAAAAAATAATTGAACTACCGGTTATATCTCCGTTCGTATTGAATCATCATGTTTTTCACGCCAAACTGTCTTTTGTTTTTGGACCTAGGTAACTTGAGTAATTAAGTCCGCTGGGGTGTTTCTACACCTAATGCCCTAAAACCAACTGGTTTGGGTGCATTGGCCCAAAGCTCGCTAAGAAGCCTAGAAAGTCCAGATAAAAACAAAGTCAAGCAAGTGTTCTCTCCGAGTTAAAATTCCTAACGGTTCTTTGTGTGAGAATAATCTTGATAAAAGACAAGCTTTTATAAAAAAAATTTAACGGAGATATGATGGTTTTACTCTATGATAAAGACTATTGCACGTTCACAGAGGTGTGTATGAAATGAAAACAAGAAAAAGGTGGAGTGAAGAATAAGACCTAGTTTCCTGTTAGGGAAGATAGAAATTCTGAAGTTGAAACTTTACTGGAAAACGAAACTTGAAAAATTCTTAACTCTTTATAAAACTTATGTGATCCTTTTAAAATTGTTATCTGGGCTTTATTGTGTGACATAATGACTTTATTCGACCTTTCGGGAACTTAACGACACTATTTTGCACTGCACGTAAAGACATATAAAACCTGTAGTTAAATAAGAAGCGAGGTGTGAAAAATAAAGGTTCGATGGTCTAGACTTAGGATTATAGAATTGTTATTTTCTAAAACAAAACTTTAGGGTTTGAATCTTAGTCATTTTACAAACTAGCTTGACCGGATTTTGTGGGTAGTATCCACTGAAAACCCTCAGGAGACAACACTCCTCCTACTAGGGACACCTAGAGGTTTAACGGCTTGTTGCACGCGCTCAGTGCAATCGCGTTCCCTGCGAAAGTGCGGTTATCATTTTATTTTAGAGAATAATTGGTTTTGCTCGGGACGAGCAAAAGTTAAGTTTGGGGGTATTTGTTCATATCAGAATATTGCATTTTATACCGCCCATTCTTACGCTCGTGTGTTTATAGGTAGGTGCTTTTAATCCGTGTTTGTTACATGTTCGCAGAATACAGGTTTCCAGTACAAATATTGCAAATCAGGATTAATTCTCCACAGTTACGCCAAATGCAGAACATCTGTCCACAGCAGATAAAAGCCGGGTTCCGGTCATCCATATCCGTCCAGTGCCGAGTACCGGTTCCTGATGCAAGACATGTGACAGTGGTCATTCATGTCTGGGACAAGCACAGAGCACGAGGTGGGCTGCACAAGAATCAATGGGTGCGCGGAGCTCGAGGGAGAGAAAAGTCAAAAGTGAAAAAGATATGCAATCTTGGACTTGGAAATCTGGAGATATTCTGAAGACTTTTGCGCATTTTGAAGTTTGCAAACACGAGGAAATACAAGACCAAGAAACCACCCAAAATCCCACCAATCAATTCCCCTAAACCGCCGCGTTTCCGCGGCCAATAGGGGGTATTGGCCGCGGAAACGCGGCCTTACTGTGGCCTCGTCTGCTGGGTTTTTGGGGGCTGTTTGGGTATTTCATTTATGGGCTGATAGTTGCCCTAGAACCCCATTCTCCTGCCTATAAATACAGAAGACCTGAGCTTAACCAAGTGAGCTTTTCTTTGTTCTTGATTTTTGTTATTTTGTTCTTCTTCTTCCTCTTCTTCATTCTTTCTCCATTAAATTGTAGTGAGAGCTTTTGAGTGGAAGATTAATGAAGATGAGGGGTTTTTATATTTCTTGTTAGTTTGCTCCCCCTTGAGATTTCTTCTTTCTCTTGCTCATCCAATCTCTTTAATGAGGTTGAATGGTTAAGAGTTAGTTATTGATCTCAAGGGTCGTATTTTCTCACGGGACTAGTTCTTCACTTCACATGCGTTCTCTCCCCTTCCCTTGATCTTGCAAGTTCTTCATTGAGCTTGCAAGTTTAAGGGTTGGCTATTGAGCACATGCTTGGCTTGGGTTCTACTTCCGTGTTCTTTTCTTGTTCTTTTTATTACTTGTCTTTTTATTACTTGCATTTTATTTCATGCATTTTATTCATGCTCTTTAATACTTGTATCTTTTCTTTTCTTTGTTCTTTTCTTTTTGTTCTCTTTTGTTTATATTGTGAATGTTGTAATTATCGTTCTTGTTAAGAATTAATACGGTTTCATAAGTTAACATTTCTTTGCCAATTCCTTTTCCCGTTATTTTCCATTTGAACTTCGCCCAAACCATACGCAAGCGCTCCGTTAGGCACCGTACCCTGACAAGGTAACGGTGATTCCTAACCGCGACCGGTTGCGTTCGGTTTGGCCGGAGGCGAAAGCAAGAGACAAGAACGGAAGGACAAGGGTAAATAAGCCGGATTCCACGAATACCGCGCTTAAATCCCCTAATCCCCGTTGTTGCCGATTGTCTAGCTTCAATTGGTCAAGACTCGGCTCAAAGGTTTTGAGTACGGATTTCTTTAGCTTATAATCTCGTATCTTTTCTTAACAACTTTATACTTGCAAATAAACACATAGGTTAGAATCAAACTCATACAGATTCTTTATTGACTCGTCTAAGACAAGAAGGTAAGATAACACCATCTCCCTGTGGACCGACCCGTGCTCACCGGCTAGCTGCATAGCGACACCGTCCTGATCGCGGTTACACTTAAATTCTTTGAACATCCGACACGCCAAAAGCGTGCGATCATATGACATGATATTTCTGAGGATAAACTAATGATGCATATTATGATGGCAATGATGTATGATTGATGTATGCGATTACAGTTTAGAACCTTGATCATGAGATGTGTTGATGATGAAATTATACGAATGATGAGACACCTAGGAGATACTTGACCCGTACCCCGATATTGGGATGCCGTACGATGGATTTTACCGTACGAGGCATAGATATGATGATTGATCCGCACTCTTGATTCGAGGAAGCCGTACTACGTACGTGACGCTATTGAGGCTGGATCGCCGACTATTAGAGATATTGAATCAGACCTTAGGTAGACTCTTGTGTCTTATTGACTAGTTTATTAGGTTTAGTTCCTTAGGAGGTTAGATGGACACTAGTTTAGGATTGATTCATATAGTGGTAGTTGTACTCGTATATCGCAGAGGAGTGGATAATGCACATCTGTTTTCACATTCATACTGTAATCATCATGGTGCATGTTCTTACATATGTTGCTATAATCAGTATAAACCTTACCTGTTAGGACACCGGCACCATTACCGATGATGCGAATATTCCACACACACTTATTTGCCGGCTCACACACATCATCATCGGTAATTGCTATGTCACGTACACTTTAGATTATATTATCTTTTATTGATAGAACCTGTTAACAACTAGACCGATAAAATATTGTGATTACTCTCAGATGTTAGTCTAGACATGGCATTTATTACTTAGACGTTCATGCATTCATATTATCATGTTATCATGTAGTATCATGGGCATATGCCGACACTTATCATATACTTACTCATGATTTTAAGATTTGGATTTCTATGAGATTTCTGGATTTTTGGGGAAAACCGCAAGAAATTATAAAAATTTCTCTCTCTCCTCCTCCTCTCTTTTTAAAATAAGATGCGGTTTTCTCGTGATGTATGTGTCGTCCACCATGAGATTTCATGTTTTCTGTTGGATTTCGTGACCCGATTCGAGGAGTGGATGAACCGTCTCGGGTATATGGTGGGCCCGGTACGGTACCCCGGGGCAAGAAGATCGAGCTGTAGACGATGAGCCTGGCAGGGGAAGGCTACCTACCGGTGATGTTTGGCGCGGCGGATATCCGGAGGATACCGACCGTTGTCATGAGATTTGATGATATGGGCCGATCCGGACTGACGGAGCCCGAGATATTGAGACTATGAGACATTGAGATTATGAGGTATTGAGACTTGAGAATTACATGTTTTGTGTCGATGCTTAACACGGATTTCATGGATTTCATTGTTGATATTTCATATTTCTATACACATTTTACAATGATAACAGCTAAAGATTTCTTATACAGATATATCTGGATTTCAGGATTGATTAATTTACATTCATGGTGCATGCATATCCATTCATATGACATAGTATTGTATGAGGCACTGACACGAGCACGGAGTATCTGCATTTACACGTAGTTTTACCCTGCTATTACTAGATGATTAGGATATAATAGTATATTATTATGACCTAGGATAGCGTCGTGCATTTGATTTCTTTTTGTAGATGTCTTCTACTCACGAGTTGGCAACTCACCCCCGTTGTGCCAAATTTTTTTACAGGTCCGATGTACAGGTTTCCCTGGCAGCTTGCTGGCACATCTTTTCTTTCAGGGTGATTTGCACGGTAGGTTGGTTCACTTGTATCTGAACCACCATTGTATTTTTATTTATTCATTTGTATCTAGTAAGCTCCATCAACCATACTTGTATTACTTGATAAGTTTATTGGACCAGTCTTTTATTTCGACCTTAGAGTCGCGCATGTATTATTCTGATCTGGTGGTTTTGTTTTCTTTTGAGTTTTGAGCCTCACCCTTTTGGCATTGTATACTATTGTGTATTGTTGTGGTTATTTCCGCCTGTTGGCGTTGAGCTAGCTCCCGTTTGGGGATGCTTTTTTATAGTTATGTATATTGTACTTGTTGTACCCGTTTGGGGCCAGCTTTTACAGAGGAGACTCTGCCGAAATTTTTGGAAAAATTTGCTGATGCTTTTAAACTTGTTTTCTTTTTCTTCTTCTTCTTCTATGGTTTAGATTTCTGGGCTTCGGCTTACTTAGGTTACGTTGCGCCTCTAGACGCTTCGTAATCTAAGTGCCGGTCACGTTCCGTACTTTCGGGTCGTGACAAATACAGTCTAAAGTTTTTCCGTGTTTTCATGGATAGGAGGGGCGTTCTCGTAATTACACGAGAAGCTTCTAGAAGGTTGGTGACTTGGCGGTTTATGTGGCATAAGTATTAAATGAGATTAGTGACTCATTTGTGTGATTCATCCTTGTCATTAATGCATCATAAATACTTAATGACTCATGTAGATGAATCACTCATTTGTATTTATGAAGCATGGTTGTTAAATCCTTTATTTTATTTATTTTGATAATGATAATGCTTCATATATATCATGAGAGATCATTATCTTATTCCATTCTCTTGCTCACCTTCTCTCTCCTCAAGCTCTCTCTCTTCAAACCCTAATCTTCCCCTCTCATGTGTTGAGACCGAGGATTAGAATAGACTACTTAATCCATAACCCTTCTCTATATCACCTAGGTTACTTAGATTAGCACTTTAAGAAACCTAGTTACCTCAAGTTAAAGGTGAAGCTTGAAGTAAAGCTCTCGGGTGGATCATCTACTACATAGAGAAGGCCATAGAGGACGTGGAGAACGAAAAAACAAAGGACACGGTTCATCAGGTATAATCACTTTTCATAGTAGTTGTTAACTTCTATGATTCTTGTTAGTTATAGTTTAGCAAAAATTCTCGGTTAGTAGATGTTTACGCAAAGAACAAGATCGTTTTTCATTATTCCGCCTCCCCGCATGTCGTGGGGTGTTGTACATCGACTTACAATGGTATCAAAGCCTCGCTAAACAATAATTAACTCATTAGCAAAGTCGTATGAATTTCAAACGCAAAACGAACCGAAAAAGACATCGATATCACCTTGTTTCTGTCGAATTTAAAACTGGCTCTAAAAATTTTTCAGGGAGCTGCAGAAAAACAAGCAGGGAAATATAAGATCACTGGAGAAAAATGGGTTCCTGAATCGGCCATACAGCCGCGCAACCGCGGCCGAACCCCCCGATCCGCCGCGGATCCGCGGCCGAGTTGGGGCCGATTCAACCCAGTTTGCTCCAGTAACTCTTCTGTGATATTTTTGTATTTTCTGGAATGTTTATTTTCTGCTCAAGTCTCAGGTGCACAGAGAAGTTTTGGGAGTAGAATATGATATGTTTGCTCGATCGAAATTATACGATGTTTGCTAATTTGATTATATCTATGATTGTATAATGTGTTCGTAAACCTCCCCTAACCAAAATTGGTTCAAGGGTACATCTCTTCACTCCTCTGATATTTGTCGTTGTAATCCTTCAACGTCTTCAGAGAGGTGACGGGTCCTGACAACCATACATTCTATAGACTATGATGTCTTTAAACTGGACTGTGGGGTCCTTAAACCCATGGACTATGATGTCCATAACCTTGGACTGTGGGGTCCTTAAACCTATAGACTATGATGTCCTTAACCTTAGACCGTAATGTCCTTAAACTAATGAACCGCGATGTCCCTAAACTAAACAATAGAGCCCAAATGCTCTTTTGTTGGATCTAAATGATCCCGTTAAGTTGATCTTAGTCTAAAATTAGACTAACATATCCTTAACAAACGTTTAAGTTGATCTTATTCTCAAATGAGACTAACGCATTCTTAAACCCAACCCCAAACCCAAATCTAAGAAAATACTGATTTGGACTAATCTACGCCCTACGGGTGACAACATAAATTAGTCTCCGTATACAATCCATGGGCAACCAAAAACAAAACAAACACATACAACACGAAGTGACTATCTGGAGAAGGAGAAAGTGGTTACCGCGATGCGGTAGCGTAATTAACTACAAGGGCTTGCGCCTGCAGGGAAGAGCGTCCCCACAATCAAAAACCCCTCAACGAGGGGGAATCTGACGAAGTCTGCTACATCGGCCGCATCCGTTTAAACCTTCGATACATGGTGTCATAAATCAACTTGGCATATTTGGAGAGGTGGACGGATAGCACCAATTAGCATCTTCCTCCAAATTCAGGCAAGACGAACTTACGCGGTCGCGTCTCAGCTTTCGGTAGGGAACATATTCTGGCATGCCCGGTGGGACCTTTTCCTCTTTTCACTCCACACTTCGTGTGTCATTTTTTTCCCATGATCAGATAATCGCGATGTATGCGTTTGTGGTTGCCCTTAGGGGGTGGATACTGAAACCGGCGTTTCGTCTCTATGAAGAATGGCGTTTCCTCTTGCCCTTGCTACTCAGGCTCTGTCATATCTGGTGGAGTCAAGTATGGGCCACTTGTAGGCTCAATTCTCTGCAATCCGTCTCTATAAGAAATCAACGGGATTCTCTTTGGGTTGACGCTCCCACCTCCCACCCTCTTTGCCTCAACGCCGAAGGAGGAAGCCCACGGAAAATCTGTCTTCCACAGGCTGGTTCCCAAAGCTGCAACTTTGCCGATAGAATCAGTCCTCCAACAACTGGCACCTGCCAAGGACCAAGGTCGACGCAGGGGGAAGAATATTTAGTCTCTCAAAGGAAATAGGGGGCAGGCTCAGCAAAATCCTGAAGCTAATCAAATCCTGGCCAAAAGATATGGTCGACGACGATATCGGCATCATACCAAATGTGCCGGGGGCAGTTCTCCGTATGGTCCTGTTTCAATCCCAGCAGTGAATGTTATTGTTCCAACTGGGAATAGCTTCAAATTTTTGTGAAGGTTAGACAAAATTCTCCTACCGCAATATTGAAGAAGTCTCCGCAGCCTATGGAGATCCCACGAGAGCAGAAACCAGTTCGCTCCATGAGACAACTTTCCTCATATATATATATAAAGTGTGGAAGTAGGTAAAGGGAACTCACCCCAAGACGGATCCTGATATAGCGGTTCCTCCCAAAACCAAAGAGGCTTTTCACAACAAGAGGCCCAATAAAGCTCAAGTGCCCAAAGATATGGATGACCTCTCCTGGTGCTTTGAAAATGATGGCGAAGTGATCTAAGAGTTTCCACCGGCGCTAAAAGAGCTGGAAGATGGGATACACACTACTGCAGGTAACCTCAGAAAAATCGACTTGGGAACGGCAAATGACCCACTACCAGCGTTCGTTGGTGAGCTGCTGTCTAAAGAAACAAGTGGCTATGTTAAAAGATGTGCTCATGCAGTATAAAGACTGCTTCGCATGGAACTATTCCGAAATGCCGGGGCTAGATCTGGAAATAGCGGTGCATAAATTGGCGATATCTCCGGACGTCAAGCTGGTCAAGCAAGCACCAAGAAGAATGCGGCTCGAACTTGAAATGAGCATCAACGCCGAAGTCAAGAAGCCGATCGACTCCGGATTCATCCAAGAGGTTCAGTACCCCGACTGGATTGCCAACATTGTCCCAGTGATGAAGAAGAATGGGACGGTGCGCATTTGCGTGGACTTTCGGGACCTCAACAAAGCTTGTCCGAAAGATGACTTCCCCATACCGGTTACTGAGCTGATGATAGACAACACGTCCACTCATGAAGTTTTCTCCTTCATGGACAGCTCATCAGGGTACAATCAAATAAAGATGCATCCCGAAGACCTGAAGCTTGCAGCTTTCCAGACCCCTTTGGGCATATTCTGCTACAAAGTGATGCCTTTCGGTCTGAAGAACACCGGCGCTACCTGTCAGAGGGCCATGACGAAGATTTTCGATGACCTCATACATGAATTCGTCGAATGCTATATCGACGACCTTGTGGTGAAAAGAAAATCGCACGAGGAGCATTGGGAGCATTTAAAAATAGTGTTCCAACGTCTTCAGAAATACAACTTGAAGATGGACCCTCTCAAATGCGTGTTCGGAGTTTCCTCAGGAAAACTCCTAGGATTCATCGTACGACACTGAGGAATCGAAATAGACCCGTCGAAGATCAAGGCGATTATGGAAATGCCCCCGCCAAGAACTCACAAGCAACTGCGGTCTCTCCAAGGAAAGCTCGCATATATCCGACGGTTCATAGCTAATCTCTCCGGCAAATGCCGCCCCTACAGTCACTTGATGAAGAAGGGAACCCCTTTCGTTTGGGATCGCAAATGCCAAAGCGCACTGGATGAAATCAAGCAATACCTACAGAATCCTCCAGTATTTGCCTCTCCCATTAAAGGAAAACCTCTCGTCCTGTATACAACAGCCCTCGAAGGTTCTCTAGGAGCATTATTGGCACAAGAGAATGACCAAGGGAAGGAGAGAGCCCTCTACTATTTGAGTCGAGTTCTGCTGGGGGTAGAAAACAACTACTCCCCCATCGAAAAACACTGCCTTGCGTTGATCTTCACGATAACGAAGATCAGACACTATGCGTTGACACATGAGGTCCATCTCATATCGAAGGTGGATCCTCTCAAATATTTGATGTCAAAGGCCATATTCACGGGACCGCTCGCTAAATGGGCCCTACTCTTAATGGAATTCTCGGTGACATATCGTCCCCTCAAGGCGGTGAAAGGCCAGGCTATCGCCGACTTCCTCACTGAGCATCCGATACCTGCCGATTCTCCTTTAAACTGCTAATTGCCAGACGAGCATGCGTTTGACACGATCGACGGGGGGAAAAGAAGGAGTGATACCCGATGGGAACTCTACTTAGACGGAGCATCTTCCATGAAGAAGCGCAATCAAAGTACCCCCATAATCAAATCGGGGGTAGGCCTCATCTTCGTGACTCCACAAGGGGGGATAATTCGCTTCGCCTTCTTCTTAACAGAGCCAAGGACAAATAATGAAGCCGAGTATGAAGCTATAATAGCAAGTTTTGAGATCGCTATCGATATGGGAATCGAAAACCTCCTCATATACGGAGACTCCCAGCTGGTCGTTAGTCAAGTAAACGGTGACTATCAAACGTGCAAGCCAGAGCTGGTAAAGTACGGCGAGAGAGTGCAACAACTGCTGACTCAAGTTCCCTCCTATGCCCTGGAAAGCATACCGTGTGCGGAAAATAGCAAGGCGGATGTATTAGCCATTCTCTCTAAAGAACTGGCCGACGAGAACCTCGATAACGTAAGGATCGTGGTACAAAGCCGTCGGGTTCTTGCACTGGCAGAAATATCTCCGGAGTTGTCTGAAGTAAAGGGACCGACCGAGCAAATGACTCTACAAATAAAAGGGCAGGAAAAGGCTATGGATTAGAGAGAAGTCTTTATAGACTACTTCAAATCGCGTCGAACTCCTGAAGATGCGTCCTTAAGACATCAGCTAATGAAATGAGCTCTATCTTTTGCTTTCGTCAATGATACTCTGTATAAGAGATCATTTGATTCTCTGTGGCTAAGATACTTGGGACCTGAAGAGGCAAGGAGAGTTGTCCAAGAAACTCACGACGGACTCTGCGGTTCTCACCAAGCCGGGCCGAAGATGAAGCTGAAGATCAAAAGAATGGGCTATTATTGGCCCACAATGATCCAATATTGTCTCGAATACGCGAAGCAGTGCCACTCGTGCCAGATTCACGGGGAATTTATACACCAGCATCTAAATCCACTACATCCAACGGTGGCTAGCTGGCCATTCGAAATGTGGGGAACCGACATAATCGGCCCCATCGAACCGGCATTGTCCAGAGGGCATCGATGCATTTTCGTGACAACTGATTACTTCTCCAATTGGCAGAAGCAGTACCACTGAGGGAAGTGAAGACGGAGAGTATCCTCCATTTCTTCAAAACACACGTCATTTATCGGTTCGGCACTCCGTGAAGGATTATCTCCGATAACGGGCCGGCCTATAGAAGCCACAAGATTAGCCGCTTCGCACAACAACATAACATAGACTGGAGATACTCTTCGGTCTATAATCCCTGAGCTAACGGTCTTGCTGAGGCTTTCAACAAGACCTTGACGAAGATCGTGAAAAAGACGGTGTCTCGAAATAAAAAGGACTGGCACGAGAGACTGCATGAAGCTCTCTGGGCATATCGAACTACGTTCAAAACGGCCATAAACAAAACGCCGTATGCACTGGTATTCGGCACAGAAGCGGTACTCCCCCTCGAGATAGAGTTACCCTCTCTACGAGTGGCTGTTCACTGCGGGCTAACGGACGAAGAGAAAGCTCATCTTCGCCTTGAGGAGCTCGACGCCCTTGACGAGACCCGGCTCATGGCGTAACAAAACTTGGAGGCTTATAAAGAGAAGATGACGCGCTCATATGAAAGATTGACTAGGCCGAGGACATTCCGCCAAGGCGAAATTTTGCTAGTGGTCAAAAGACCTATGATCCCCAATCATGCCAAACGGGGAAAATTCGAGCCGAACTATGATGGCCCGTATATTATAGACAAAGTTTACTAGGGTGGAGCCTATCTACTCATGAACATGCATGGCGAAAGACCTTTCAGGCCAATAAACGGTTGCTTCATAAAAAAAATACTACATCTGACGAGTCACAGCCTAGGTCAACGATAGATGACGACGCATATGTCCCCTCGCTATCGTCCTAAGCCCAAACTCTATAAGTAGTAGCCGGCTAACGGACCGAAACGTCCTTAAACTAACAACGGGCCGAAATGTTCTTAAACTAACAACGAACCGAAACGTCCTTAAACTAACAATGGACCGAAATATCCTTAAACTAACAATGGACTTAAAACGTCTTTAAACTAACGAAGGACCACTATGTCCTAAAACTAGCTATTGACCGAGACGTCTATAAACTACAACGGACCGCAACATCTCAAAGATGATACAAAAAAAATAATAAAACAGAAAAAGAAAACAAAAAAAAAGAAAACGGTATGTACATAAGAAAGATGGGCACGGATGAAAACCCGAAAGGGCTCCGTGAGTAAAAACAGCAGGGCTACCGGCGAGTTTTGTGAAAACCCGAAAGGGCACAATCTAGTTAAAAGACACTTGCAAGGTGCTCTAGATCTTGCGAGGAGAAAATACCTGTGTGAGATCGTTAAGACTCACAAGGGAGCAACACACTTAGTGTAAGTCGATGTGCAACACCCCACGAGTTGCGGGGAGGCGGAAATATGAAAAACGATCTTGTTTTGAAGCATACATCGACAAACCGAAGATCTTTGCTAAACGATAATTAACAACAACCATAGAGTTCTTAGCTACTATGTAAAGAGATTATACCTAATGATTCTAGTCCTTCGTCTTTGTGATCTCTACGTCCTACTCGGCCTTCTTTCCGTAATAGATGATCCACCCGAGTACCCTAATCCAAACTACACCTCAAGACTTGAGGTAACTTAGTTTCTCTAGTTGCTAACCAAAGTAACTAAAATGATGTAGAGTTAGGTTATAGAGTGTTAAGTCTATCCTAATCCTTGGTCTCAACTCATGAGTGGTAGGATTAGGGTTTGAAGAAGGAGTGCACTTGAGGAGAGAGAAGGTGGAGATGATAATGAGAATGAAAAGCTTCTCACTTGAATATATGAAACATAATGAATTATCAAATAAATGAATATAAATGATTATTCACCATGCTTCATTAATTCAATAAGAGTTATTCACTATGTGAGTCATTAAGCAATAAATTATGCATTAATGACATAGTGAATCACACTAATGAGTCACAATTTGCATTAAATGAAAATGCCACCTTAACCTCCTTAGTCACCCTCCTTCTAGAAGCTTCTAGGAAAATTATGAGAACGCCCCTCGCATCCGTGAAAACACGGAAAAACAATAGACTGTATAAATCTAATAACCTGATACTAGAATTTGGCTTAAACCAAACCCGTCTAGTAAAAACTGTCCGAATGTCGTACGTGCGTTTAAACACGTATTCGTCCGAACCCTTGTCGTAAAACCGTACGACCTCTATATCATTTCGCCTGGAGTTGTGAAAACTCTGTGTGGGACTCTAAAGACTCGACTACTACGCTGGCAGTGGGTTTAACCACAGACCGCAAGCGGCACTAGCTGTACGTAACGGTCCCCCGGTAGATGTCGATAAGAAGGCCGGTGAGGATACCCATCTGAACTCCTACTGAGCCTGTGCGTGACAATATCCGTGCAGTCCGGTCTGTTCGTCTAAGAGTATCGCATGTATGGTCTAGGGAGGTGGTAAACGTCAGACCCCTAATAACCGTACAAGTCATGTCGGTATGGATCTATTACCATCCGAGAATCTACTGATCAATCTATCTGTAATTCTCAATCAGCCCTGGCCAGGGACTTATGGTAATGACCAACCGATCACTGTGCGATATCAACTCCCTATACCGGGAGAGACGAATCCCTAACAGTCACTCACTGCCTCCACGTGGCTCGGGACTGTGCCCAACTAAAACCTGTTTGCACGACTCCTTTGAACCGTGGTAGGGTAGTAATCAAAGTACAGTGGGAACTCACACGAGACAAATGACGACTTTAAGTCAACGCACTATCTGCACACATGTCACCTGAGAACTGCTATCTGACGTTAGATATAAATTGTTAGTGTATATGCCCTAGAGGCCATTACTGTATCATACTAGTTTGTATATTACTTAATGGAAGCTTGGGATATTCACCTTGTATAAACAATCTTACTCAATATAGTAGTATGCTACTTGGTTTGTTTCTACTTCAATATGTACATGTGTTTATTTTAGTATATCACTTATACACATTAGTGGAGCCCTTAGGATCTTTGCTTGATTACCAGCGTTATGATGGCAGTCACACTAGTGGGGGCTGGGTAATCTATAAGCACATCCTTATACAGGTCCCTAGTCGCAGGACTATCGAGACAGGGCATCGATACTCCGGAGTAGACTAGCGTATGCGCTTCTCATCCCAGTGTGGGAGATGGTCTGTCCCACAGCCATCAGTACGTCGTACTGGAGATAGTATATGGGTGCTCGTTAGATTACGAGTACACTGGACAGGACTCGTCAGGAACAGACAGGTTGGTATTTTACCTATCGTCAGTTATCAGTTCCCAGGTGACATGAGTACAGCTTAGTCCGCTGACTTGACACTGTCACTTCGCCTCGAGTGTGTTCCCACTGTACTTTGATTACTACCCTACCACGGCTCAAAGGAGTCGTGCAAACAGGTGGTAGTTGGGTGCAGTCCCGAAGCACTTGGAGGCAGTGACGGTTAGGCAGGATTCGTCTCTCCCGGTATTGGGGGTTGACATCGCGCTGTGTCTAGGAGAGCCATTACACGAGTAGTCCCTAGCCAGGGCAATCGAGATATACTGGTAGGCTTCCAGTGTTATTTCAGGGTGTTTTGGGCTTCACTCCGACCCGACTTGTACCGCTATTAGGGGACTGACGTTTACCGCCCCCCTAGGCCCGCCATGCAATGTATCAGACAAACAAACCGGACTGTACGGAGAATGTCACATTCAGGCTCAGTAGGAGTTCAGATTGGTTTCAACTCGTCAGTCTTCTTGTCGGCATCTACCTGGGGACTGTTACGCACAGCTAGTGACGCTTGCGGTCTGTGGTTAAACCTACTGCCAGCGTTGTGTCGAGTCTTTAGAGTCCCACACAGAAAGCTATTTGCCTTTCGGCAAAAGAGTAGAGGTCGCATGGCTTTGCGGCAGGTCGCATAGTTTTTCGACAGGGTTCGGTCACATCCGTGCACTTGTGCACGTACAGTGTCCGGACAATTAACACTAGCGGGCTTTGGTTTAAGCCAGATCCTAGTGTACGTATTAGGATTGGATTTATCCAGTATGTATTCATGTTCCTCGGAACGCGGATGCGGGTGTGTATGCACAGTTGACGGAAAGACAGAGGCAGAGGATTCTCATTAGGGTTGTTGACCGTTGACTGTTGACTATTGACTTTTTGCTCAACCCTAATGAGAATATGATATTTGATTAACAATAATATTAATTAAGTATTATGGTGACATGGTTGTTGAGGGGTTGACTTTGTTGACTTGTTGACTTTGTTGACCGGTTGACTAGGTTGGACTAGTTGACCATCATGATGACAATGGCTATCATTTCATTGCAAAAACTTTTTACTTGCTTGTTTCTCTTGTGAGAAATGAGTGCATGAAATGATATGGCTATTGTAGCTTAAACCATTTACACAATACTTGATTACTATTTTTGTGATGATGGTTTTGGATTATGAGAGCCAAGAGAGAAAAGTCTTCTCTCATTCTATCATTCTCATTCTCTCTCTTGTTCTTGAGCTCTCATCTCCTTCCTCTTGCTCTCCCTCTCTTTAGTCTATGGTTCACTTGTCTCATGTTTTGAGAACCAAGAACCATAGAGAAAATCCCAACACACTCTTCTCTACTCACTCTAGTTCACAAGGTTTAGCAAACCAAGTGAACCAGTTTCTTCATATATCGAAGAAGAAGCCAAAGGTAAAAGCTTTCGGGTGGATCTATCTTCGGTGCAAGGAGGCGACGGAGTGAAGCCGATCCGGACAACCATCGAGAGTCAAAGATGAAGGAGTTCAAGAAAGAAAGGTATAACCCCCTAACCAAGTAGTTAACAACTCCTAGTTAGGTTGTTAGTTAGATGTTTAACAAAGATCCAGTTTTGAGTCCATGTTACCACCTCTAGAAAATTGTTTTTCACCAAATTCCGCATGCCCGAAAGTACCGAGAGAGGTAGCATGGACTTACAGTGGTATCAGAGCCTAGTTAAACTCTATCTAACATGTTAGCAAAGTAACTAGAAGATCGATCAAAGAAAAAGTCACAAAACGAACCCGAGTTGTCAAGTTTCTGCCGATTTTTATTCTGTTCAAAAGTTGATAATTTTCATCTTAAAAATCGGCTCAGGCTTTTGTTTGAATAACCACCAAATTTGGTCCCACGAACCGTTCAAAGAGCCGCGGAAACGCGGCGGGAGCACGCTCCCGCCGCGGTTCCGCGGCCGAGTTGACTCGGCCGAGGTCCAAATTTGGTGCAGTGTATTTCTGGGGTTATTTTGGGATTTTTGGAATATGTATTTTCTGCCCAGATTTTCCAGAACGAAAATTTTGTATTTGGGGCCTATAAAACCGTATTTTTGATCGAACTTCTAAAAGACTTAAGCTGACGGGTTTTTCTGTGATGTGATATTTGTATTGAACGTCTACTAATCGCTATATGTCGATTAGTGGGGGTTATACAAATCTGTGATCTGTAATGTCATTGGAATGTGTATATGAATTCATTGGATTGTCGCGGGTGAATAGCCGTGGGATTGTGAGACGAGAGTTTTCTTTTCTTTCAATTCATGTAAATTTGTAAATTGATGTAATAATTATTTGTATGGCCGCACAACCGGGTCGGGGTTGTAGCCGTCATTGTATAATTTCTTTTTACTGTTTTTGCTCCTAGGATAGACCCATGGAGGGGGTGCACAAACTACCGGGTATGCCGAAGTGCCGAGTGGCCTACTCACGGTGTTGAGGGAGGTTGCTTCGCTTCGGGTAATTGGCGGGTAGTTTGCCGCACCCGTAGGGGTCTTGGGTTGGGTATTTGCTATTCACCGCGACCGTGTAATCTGCTTTTCGTTACAGGCTCGTACGAATTGCGGGTTCCTAGTATATCCAATGTGTTCATCTGTGATCTGAAATGCCTATCATTGCAATATATCTATATATGATATTATTTAGGCGTTGCTTATGTTTTACAGCCGCGCTAGCCCAGCCCCCGCTCTGTCGTTAGTTAAGTAACCTAACGGGTAATGACGGGGCCCCGTGGCGAATGCCAATGGCATAAGTGTACGCCATATTTTGGTTGTTTTCTGTAATGGTAGGATTAAATGATGGGACGCATTAAAAGAACTAATTCAAGAATATCACGCATTAAAAGAACTAATGCAAGAAAATAAACCAAGTAAAAGTCGTTGGAACACTTTCGAAAAACCACTCGGTTCTTTTCAAAACAAACTTTTAAAATGCGGAGTTTGAGCCACTCCTTTTAAAAGCTATCTCGTTCCATCGATTATATCAAGTTCTCTACGTTCACGGTTTCGCCAAAACCATTCGTAGCCCTCCGTCGTTTCACATGAATAGTCAATAGTATTCAAGCTGTGTTTGTTGGCCAAAGTCAAGGCATAGTGATTGGTAGCTATTGGGTATTCATGTGCAGTATAGATAGATGCGTTGGTTTGGAACAGTCGTACTACCTTGTTGGCCAAAGTCAAGGGTAGGTACGGGTGGATTCAAATTAACCTGGAGAACGACGGGTAGAACTTGACATATGACTTATGATTTGTTGGCCAAAGTCAAGGTCATAAGAGCATGGGGCAAAAATCCATATCGGGAGTTTCAAAAGAACTGAAACTTGCTAGTGTTGCATACCATTTGGAGTGATGATTCTGGTAGGATTCCTTCAGTTTCGTCACGCGATGATATTTGGATCCCGATCCTATTGTGAGTATATGCTACTCCTCAGGAAATTTCTCACTTAACGATCAATGCTATAAAGCTAGTAGGTGTCTAGAATGGTGTTAGCGGGGCTACGCCCCCAGGGAAAAGAGGTTCTTAAATTAAGGAACTTCGCGAAAGCGTTGGAAAACCTCCCTCGAAGTACCGACACCAGCCTGGCCGAACGGTTAAGCGAGTATTTTACGGTGAGATTGATCCTGACTAATTCTACCTCTTTGGTTTGAGGAGGGATTCGAGAAACAGTGGGAGCCATCCTGTTTGGACAAACTAAAAACCACTCTAAACTTGCAAGAGCATCATGCTGAGTGTTTCTTCTTCTCTCTCCTAATTGCAGCGACCAATTGACATGACTGGACTTAAGTAACTTCTAGATAGAAACATACCGACATGGCCAAACTACAAAGATTGGCTCAGGAATGTCAAAATGGCAATCACTTACGACAAGCTGGGGTATCTTCTTACCAGCAAAGCTCCCCCTGTCCCAAGTCCCACCTCCAGCGTCGCGGATAAAGAAATCCGTAAGACTTGGGAGATTGATAGCGCGAAGGCCAAGTGCCTCGTACTTACCACTATGGACAACGAACATCAGAGGAGGCATGAGAATATGGACCTTGAATCCATATTTCTCCATACAAAAGAACTGTATGGAGAGCAATCTCGTATCGCAAGATACGAAGTGTCGAAGAAGTTATTTTCGGCAAGGTTGGCCATCGGATCATCGGTAGCGGAACACGTGCTTAAGATGATTGGCTTCATTGAGGAGCTCACGGAACTTGGGACCACGTTAGAGAATGAGCTCTATACGGACTTGATTCTCCAGTCCCTTGCTTCCACTTACGCCCAGTTTATCCTAAACTTCAACTTACAAGAAAAAGATGTTGAACTTTCAGAACTCCTCAACATGCTGAGGAGTGCAGAGGGCGCCCTACAGAAAGGTAGGGAAACATCCACTTTGTTTGTAGGAGGATCTTCCTCTTCTAGGTCCAAGGCGAAAGCCAAGGGAAAGAAGAAGAAAGCCTCCTCCAAACCAAGGGGCGGTGTTAGTAAAGTGGATACGAAGGGAAAAGCAAAGGCAACAAAGAAAGCGGGGCAGCTTGTGGATAAAGAAGAATGCTTCTATTGTCATAAGAAAGGACACTGGAAGAATGATTGCAGGGCTTGGAAAGCCAGGACACAGGAATTGAAGCAGGTTGCGGCTTCAGCTTCAGGTCTGTATGTTATTGAAAACTGTCTTTCAATAAACTCTACTTCCTGGGTATTGGATACCTGATCAGGATCTCATATCTGTAATTCTTTGCAGGCGTTGAGAAACCGTAGGGTTTTGAAGGCAGGTGACATGACCCTCAGAGTTGCAAACGGAGCTAGCATGGATGCTAAGGCTGTGCGGGACTATCACCTGGGAATGTCAGATGGACATGTTTTGGTTTTGCGTAATTGCTTTTTTGTACCCAACGCAACTTGTAATATCATTTCTGTATCTTTAGTTTCTAAAGAAGGTTATGAATTTGCGTTTGTAAGTAATATTGTAAACATTCACCTTAATCAAGTTTTGATTGGGTCAGGTACATTGAGCAATGGTATATACGTATTAAACCATCCACAGATTTTCAATGTCCAGAATACACACAAAAGAAAGTCTCCGGAAATAAATCAGACCTTCTTATGGCATTGTAGACTAGGTCACATCAATGAGAGAAGGTTGACAAAGTTACATACAGAAGGATATTTGAATCCGTTCGAATATCAATCGTATGCCACTTTTCAATCATGTCTCAAAGGAAAGATGACAAAGACTCCGTTCACTGGACACGGAATAAGAGCGAGCGAGCTTTTGGGACTCGTACACAGCGACGTGTGCGGTCCACTGTCTACACATGCGCGAAGCGGTTATTTTTACTTCATTACTTTTACGGATGACTTTTCAAGGTACGGTTATGTCTTCTTAATGAAACATAAGTTCGAAGCCTTTGGAAAGTTCCAAGAATATAAGAATGAAGTAGAAAAATAAACCGGCAAAAGTATTATGATCGGATCGAGGTGGAGAATACTTGAGTGGCGAGTTCCTGGACTATTTAAAAGAGAACGGAATTCTCTCTCAGCTTACTCCTCCATACACTCCGCAACATAACGGTGTATCGGAGAGACGGAACCGAACCTTATTGGATATGGTACGGTCCATGATGAGTAACGCTGCGTTACCGTGATCATTCTGGGGGTATGCGCTAGAATCAGCTGCATACCTTTTGAACCGAGTTCCAACTAAGACTGTGCCTACTACACCATATGAGATGTGGTGTGGGAAAAGACCCTATCTTAAGCACATTAAGACATGGGGATGTCCAGCTTTTGTTAAAAAGCAGCTTGCGGACAAGCTCGAGGCACGCTCAGTACAGTGTAAGTTCGTGGGATTTCCAAAGAACTCCAAGGGATATTTCTTCTACTGCGAAGAGGAACAAAAAGTTCTTGTTTCTCGTCATGCCTACTTCTTGGAAACTGAGTTTTTGGAAACCCAGATAAATGGGAGCACAGTAGAACTGGAAGAAATTCCAGAACCACGAGCTATTACTGAAAGCTTAGTGGAACCAGAGGGTTCAAAAGAACAGGACATTCCTACGCCGCTCCGCAGAAGTAGTATGCAGTCTCATCCGCCCGAGAGATACTACGGTTTTCTTATAGACGGGGATAGAGAGGATTGTATCATAGATTATGATGAGCCTACTAGCTTCCAGCAAGCCGTTCAGAGCGTCGACTCGGTAAAATGGCTGGATGCAATGCGGACCGAAATGGAGTCCATGTACACCAACAAAGTATGGACGTTGGACGTTGCTCCAGACGGGGTAAAACCCGTAGGATGCAAGTGGATCTTCAAAAGGAAGATTGGTGTAGATGGACAGGTTGGGACCTATAAAGCTAGACTGGTTGCAAAGGGTTTTCGTCAAAGACCTGGTTTGGACTATGACGAGACCTTTTCTCCAGTAGCTATGCTGAAATCCATTCGGATCCTTCTTTCCATTGCTGCCTTCCACGATTATGAGATTTGGCAGATGGACGTAAAGACCGCTTTTCTAAATGGAAATTTAGAGGAGTGTGTCTATATGGACCAGCTAGAGGGTTTCATTCAGAGTGGGAGCAGCGGAAAGGTGTGCAAGTTGCTTAAGTCCATTTACGGACTAAAGCAGGCATCGCGGAGTTGGAACATCTGTTTTGATGAGACGGTCAAGGAATTTGGTTTTATCAATAATCCAGATGAACCATGCATCTATAGTAGATTTGTAGCGAGAACTGTAGTATTCCTCGTTTTATACGTGGATGACATTCTCTTAATAGGAAATGGCATTCCTATGCTACAATCTGTCAAGGTGTTCTTGTCACACAGGTTCTCCATGAAAGACCTGGGTGATGCCTCATACATCCTGGGGATCCGGATCCATCGTGATAAATCCAAGAGGATATTAGGACTTTCATAGTCCAGGTACATCGACACCATACTGAAAAGATTCAGTATGGAAGATTCCAAGCGCGGTAACCTACCGGCTTGTCACGGGATCACCCTCTTTAAAGAGATGTCTCCCGAGACTGATTTGGAGAGGGATCGCATGTCTATTATACCCTACGCTTCTGCGGTAGGCTCTATAATGTATGCGATGTTGTGTACCAGACCGGATGTAGCTTATGCACTGAGTGTGGTAAGCCGGTATCAGTCAAACCCTGGGGAGAAACACTGGATAGCGGTAAAGAATATTCTCAAGTACCTGAGATGGACTAAGGAGATGTTCTTGGTGTATGGAGGAAAAGACCTCCAGATCGAGGCCTTTGCTGACTCCAGCTTCCAGAGTGACAAGGATGATTCCAAGTCCATGTCGGGTTTTGTCTTTACCCTCAATGGAGGGGCGGTGTGTTGGAAGAGTTCCAAACAAGAAACCGTTGCAGACTCGACGATGGAAGCGGAATACATCGCTGCATCTGATGCCGCAAAAGAAGCTGTCTGGATGAGGAAGTTCTTGAAAGAACTTCAGGTGGTTCCATCCATTGTTGATCCAATACCTCTGTATTGCGACAACAACGGGGCTATAGCTTTAGCGAAGGAACCCAGGTCCCATCAGAGATCCAGACACATCTTGAGGCGGTATCACCTGACCAGGGAGATCGTGGATCGCCAGAATATCGAGGTTCGGAGGGTCGCTTCAGAAGATAACACTGCAGATCCATTCACCAAGGCCTTGCCCCAGACTCAGTTCGAGCGGCTGATCGAGATGATAGGTCTTCGATACGCCAGAACATGGCCTTAGTGCAAGTGGGAAATTGTTAGTGCATATGCCTTAGAGGCTATTACTGTATCATACTAGTTTGTATATTACTTAATGGAAGCTTGGGATATTCACCTTGTATAAACAATCTTGCTCAATATAGTAGTATGCTACTTGGTTTGTTTCTACTTCAATGTGTACATGTGTTTATTTTATATATATCACCTTGGTGCCCTTAGGATCTTTGCTTGATTACCAGCGTTGTGATGGCAGTCACACTAGTGGGGGCTGGGTAGTCTATAAGCACATCCTCATACAGGTCCCTAGTCGCAGGACTATCGAGACAGGGCATCGATACTCCGAAGTAGACTAGCGTATGCGCTTCTCATCCCAGTGTGGGAGATGGTCTGTCCCACAGCCATCGGTACGTCGTACTGGAGATAGTATACGGGTGCTCGTTAGGTTACGAGTACACTGGACAGGACTCGTCGGGAACTGACCGGTTGGTATTATACCTATCGTCAGTTATCAGTTCCCAGGTGACATGAGTACAGCTTAGTCCGCTGACTTGACACTGTCACTTCGCCTCGAGTGTGTTCCCACTGTACTTTGATTACTACCCTACCACGGCTCAAACGAGTCGTGCAAACAGGTGGTAGTTGGGTGCAGTCCCGAAGCACTTGGAGGCAGTGAAGGTTAGACAGGATTCGTCTCTCCCGGTATTGGGGGTTGATATCGCGCTGTGTCTAGGAGAGCCATTATACGAGTAGTCCCTAGCCAGGGCAATCGAGATATACTGGTAGGCTTCCAGGGTTATTTCAGGGTGTTTTGGGCTTCACTCCGACACGACTTGTACCGCTATTAGGGGACTGACGTTTACCGCCCCCTAGGCCTGCCATGCGATATATCAGACGAACAAATCGGACTGTACGGATAATGTCACATTCAGGCTCAGTAGGAGTTCAGATGGGTTTCACCTCGTCAGTCTTCTTGTCGGCATCTAGCTGGGGACCGTTACGCACAGCTAGTGCCGCTTGCGGTCTGTGGTTAAACCTACTGCCAGCGTAGTGTCGAGTCTTTAGAGTCCCATATAGAAAGCTATTCGCCTTTCGGCAAAAGAGTAGAGGTCGGATGGCTTTGTGGCAGGTCGCATAGTTTTGCGACAGGGTTCGGTCACATCCGTACACTTGTGCATGTACAGTGTCCGGACAATTAACACTAGAGGGCTTTGGTTTAAGCCAGATCCTAGTGTACGTATTGGGATTGGATTTATCCAGTATGTATTCATGTTCCTCGGAACGCGGATGCGGGTGTGTATGCACAGTTGACGGAGAGACAGAGGCAGAGGATTCTCATTAGGGTTGTTGACCGTTGACTGTTGACTATTGAATTTTTGCTCAACCCTAATGAGAATACGATATTTGATTAACAATAATATTAATTAAGTATTATGGTGACTTGGTTGTTGAGGGGTTGACTTTGTTGACTTGTTGACTTTGTTGACCGGTTGACTAGGTTGGACTAGTTGACCATCATGATGACAATGGCTATCATTTCATAGCAAAGACTTTTTACTTGCTTGTTTCTCTTGTGAGAAATGAGTGCATGAAATGATATGGCTATTGAAGCTTAAACCATTTACACAATACTTGATTACTATTTTTGTGATGATGGTTTTGGATTATGAGAGCCAAGAGAGAAAAGTCTTCTCTCATTCTATCATTCTCATTCTCTCTCTTGTTCTTGAGCTCTCATCTCCTTCCTCTTGCTCTCCCTCTCTTTAGTCCATGGTTCACTTGTCTCATGTGTTGAGAACCAAGAACCATAGAGAAAATCCCAACACACTCTTCTCTACTCACTCTAGTGCACAAGATTTAGCAAACCAAGTGAACTAGTTTCTTCATAGATCGAAGAAGAAGCCAAAGGTAGAAGCTTTCGGGTGGATCTATCTTCGGTGCATGGAGGCGACGGAGTGAAGCCGATCCGGACAACTATCGAGAGTCAAAGAAGAAGGTGTTCAAGAAAGAAAGGTATAACCCCCTAACCGAGCAGTTAACAACTCCTAGTTAGGTTGTTAGTTAGATGTTTAACAAAGATCCGTTTTTGAGTCCATGTTACCACCTCTAGAAAATTGTTTTTCACCAAATTCCGCATGCCCGAAAGTTCCGGGAGAGGTAGCATGGACTTACATAAATACCATCCAGTCAGTTCTCGGCGAGTCCTGTCCGGTGTACTCACACATAGTGAGCATCTGTATACGATCTTAGGTGCACTCCACCAATGGCTGCGGGACCAATCCATCGCCCCTCCTCAGGATCTAGATATGTATACACCAGTCTACGCCGGAGTATCGATGCCCAGTCTCGATACTCCTGCGACCAAGGACATCTAAGGATGTACCTATTGTCTATCCAGCTCCCACTAGTATAACTGCCATCATAACCCCGGAAGTCAGGCAAACACCCTATAGGCTTTATCAACACGTATATACATATATATATATGAATACTACGCAAAATATATATGTCAAGATAAAGACAAACGAAATAGAGTACTATCATATTAAGCAAGACTGTTATGTACATACATATCCCTAGTATCCTATACAATGAAGGGCTCTAGGGCATATACATCCAACAATCTCCCACTTGCACTAGGGCCTATTATTGGCGCAATGAGTACCTACTGTCTTCACTATATCCAGTTGCTGGAGTACCGCATGCCCAACATCTCAAACAGCCTCTCGAACTGAACTTGAGGGATGGCCTTTGTTAATGGATTTGCCGTGTTGTCTTTTGTATCCACTCTCCATACCTCGATCTCCCGACGATCAACGATCTCCCTGATCAGGTGAAAACGCCTTAAGATATGCCTGGATTTCTGATGGGACATAGGTTCCTTTGCCAATGCTACGGCCCTATTGTTATCACAATACAAAGGTATTGGATTGGCAATGGACGGAACCACTTGAAGTTCAGAGATGAACTTCCTCATCCAGACAGCCTCTTTTGCGGCTTCACTAGCAGCTATATACTCAGCCTCCATAGTTGAGTCTGCGACGGTATCCTATTTGGAACTCTTCCAACATATCGTCCCTCCATTGAGGGTAAACACAAAACCCAAAATGGATTTAGAATCATCTTTGTCACTTTGGAAGCCGGAGTCGGTAAAAGCCTCTACCTGGAGGTCCCCATTACCGTAAATCAAGAACATCTCCTTAGTCCTTCTCAGGTACTTGAGAATGTTCTTTACCGCTATCCAATGTTTCTCACCTGGGTCAGACTGATACCTGCTTGCCACACCAAGTGCGTAAGCTACATCCGGTCTTGTAAATGACATCGCATACATTATAGATCCTACCGCCGAAGCGTAGGGTAAAATGCTCATGCGATCCCTCTCTTCATCAGTCTTTGGAGATATCTCTTTGGAGAGGGTGATCCCGTAACAAGCGGGCATGTTACCGCGCTTGGAATCTTCCATACTAAACCTCTTTAGTATAATGTCAATATACCTGGAGTGTGAAAGTCCCAACATTCTATTAGATCTATCACAATAGATCTTAATGCCCAAAATGTAGGTTGCATCACCCAAGTCTTTCATGGAGAATTTCTGTGAGAAGAAGAGCTTTACTGATTGTAGCATAGGGACATCATTCCCTATCAGTAGTATGTCGTCGACGTACAAAACGAGGAAGACTACTGCTCCTTCTACAATTTTCCTATAAATACATGGTTCATCTACATTTTTGATAAAGTCAAACTCTTTGACTGTCTCATTAAAGCAGATGTTCCAACTTCGCGATGCTTGCTTTAATCCATAAATGGATTTAAGCAACCTGCACACACTTCTGCTGCTTCCACTGTCTATGAAACCTTCTGGTTGATCCATGTAAACACTCTCTTCTAAATGTTCATTTAGAAAAGCTGTTTTTACGTCCATCTGCCAGATTTCATAGTCATGGAAGGCAGCAATGGCAAGCAGGATCCGAATGGATTTAAGCGTAGCTACAGGTGAAAAGGTTTCATCATAGTCCAATCCTGGTCTTTGACGAAAACCTTTTGCAACGAGTCTAGCTTTGTAGGTTTCCACTTGTCTAAGTGCACCAATTTTCATTTTGAAGATCCATTTGCATCCAACTGGTTTCACCCCAGAAGGAGCAACTTCTAAAGTCTATACTTTATTGGTGTACATGGATTCCATTTCGGATCTCATAGCATCCAGCCACTTCATCGAGTCAATACTCGTGATAGCCTGCTGAAAACTAGTAGGCTCATCATCGTCTATGATGCAATCCCCTCGATCCCCATCTAGAAGAAAACCATAGTATCTCTCTAGGGGATGAGAAAGCCTACTAGATCTGCGGAGTGGCGTTGGTTCGTCATGTTCTATTGAAATCTGAGTTTCTTCTAAGTCCTCGGTAGCAGTTTGAGGTTCTGGAATTTCTTCCAACTCTACCGCGCTCTCACTAATTTCTTTTGCAAGAAATTCGCTCTCTAAGAAGACAATGTGGCGAGCGACAAACACCTTTGTTCTTCAGTGTGGTAGACCATATACCCCGTTGAATGTTTGGGGTAACCTACAAACTTGCACAAAACCGATTGTGACTCGAGCTTGTCCGATTTATGCTTTTTAACATATGCCGGGCATCCCCATATCTTAATATACTTAAGATATGGTCTCTTCCCGCTCCACATTTCATATGGAGTGGTAGGCACAGACATAGTTGGAACTCTATTCAATAAGTATGCTGCTGATTCTAGAGCAAATCCCAAAAGGAAAGTGGTAACTCAGCACTACTCATCATAGAACGCACCATATCTAATAGCGTGCGATTCCTCCTTTCTGATACACCATTATGCTGAGGTGTACAAGGCGGAGTAAGCTGAGAAAGAATTCCATTTTCTTTTAAGTATTCAAGGAAACTGGTACTTAAGTATTCTCCACCTCGATCAGATCGAAGTGTCTTGATGCTTTTACCTGTTTGTTTCTCTACTTCATTTTTATACTCCTTAAACTTCTCAATGGTCTCTGATTTATGTTTCATTAAGAACACATGTCCATACCTAGAGAAGTCATCAGTAAAAGTGATGAAGTAGGAGTGACCGCTTCGCGCATGTGTAGACATTGGACCACATACATCACTGTGTACAAGTCCTAGGAGTTCAGTAGCTCTTGCTCCGTGTCCGGAGAACGGAGATTTGGTCATTTTTCCTTTGATACATGATTGACAAGTTGTATATGATGAATACTCAAACGGATCTAGATATCCATCTTTATGTAACTTAGTCAACCTTGTTTCGTTTATATGACCAAGTCTACAATGCCATAAGAAGGCATGATTTGAATCTGGAGCATTTCTTTTAAGTGTGTTTTGAATATTGAAAATTCGAGGTTGATTAAGTATGTATATGCCGTTTTCCAGTGTGTCGTACCCAATCAGTTCTTGATTTAGGAGAATGTTCATGACATTACTTTCAAGCGCAAAATTATATCCTTTATTAGACAACAAAGATACTGATATAATATTACACAGCATACCGGGAATACAAAAACAGCTGTACAACAACAAAACGTGCCCACTAGTCAACCTTAGGTGATACTCCCCTATTGCAACAGCATCTACATGCATTCCATTGCCCATCCAGAGAGTCATATCACCTGTCTCCAGTACTCTACTATTTCTCAGATCCTGTAATGAATTACAGATGTGAGAACCAGAACCGGTATCAAGTACCCCTGATGTAGAGTTTACTGAAAGACAATTTTCGATTACGAACACACCTGAAGCAGAAGAAACCGCTTGCTTCGTGTCCTTTGCCTTGAAGGCCATATAGTCCTTCTTCCAGTGCCCTTGCTTGTGACAATAATGGCATTCGTTTATATCCGCTTTCACCTTTCCTGCCTTGTTCTTTCCCTGCACCTTCTTGACCCCACCCTTCGGTTTGGTGGCTTTCATCTTCTTCTTCCCTTTAGCTTTCGCTTTAGATTTAGAAGAGGATGATTGGCCAACATACAGAACGGGGGTCTTCTCTGTTTTCAAGGAGGTCTCTGCTACCCTCAACATGTTGAGGAGCTTTGGAAGATCAGCTTCCATTTCATGCATGTTGAAGCTAAGCACGAACTGAGAGAAGGTGTGGGGAAGGGACTGCAAAATCAAGTCGATATACAAATCATTCTCTAGCACGCATCCTAGGTTTGCAAGTTCCTCAATGAGGCTGATCATTTTGAGGACGTGCTCTCCTACAGGCGATCCTGGAGCTAACCTCATCTGGAAGAGTTTCCTTGAGGTCTCGTACCTTGCGATACGGGAATGTTCTCCATATAATTCCTTTACATGGAGAAAGATGGATACAATATCCATACTCTCGTGTTGTTTCTGGAGTTCATTGTTCATGGACACCAGCACGATACACATAGCTCGCTCACAATCCAGATCCCAAGTTTTGGGAACTTCCTTGTCCACAACTGATGAATCTGGTCCAGGTATAAGGGGAGGGACAGCGGTGGTAACATATGCTACTTTTTCATAAGTCAGTGCAATATTGACGTTCCTTAGCCAATCTTTATAGTTCTGTCCGGTCAGTATATTTTTCTCAAGAAATAGTTTTAGTCCTGTCATGGTAGCTGCTAGAGAGAGAAAAAAGAAAACACTCAGCATAAGCTTCTTGCAAGTTTAGATTGGTTATTAATTAATCTAAACATGATGGCTCCCACTGTTCCCTCAAATCCTTCTTCAAAACCTAAAAGAAGAACTAGTCAGGATTTAATCACACGTCACAATACTTGCTTAACCTTTCAGCCAGGCTGGTGTTGGTACTTCGAGAGAGGTTTTCCAACGCTTTCGTGAAGTTCCTTAATTAGATAACCTCTTTTCCCTGGAGGCGTAGCCCCTCTAACACCTTTCTAGACACCTACTTGGTTTATAGCATTGATTGTTAAGTGAGAATGTTTCCCGAGAGTAATCCTACTCATCAGTGGGATCGGGATCCAACTATCATAGAATGATGCACTAGATGGAAGCCACTCTAGTCACCACACTCCAGAAGGTATGCTAAATCTGCAAGTTTCCTTTATGTTTGAAACTCCCGATGTGATTTTTATACCCCAAGCTCTTATAGAACTTGACGTAGGCCAACAAGTCATAAGACGCAAGTCAAGTTCTACCCGTCGTTGTCCTGATTAATTTAGGTACATCGTACATGCCCTTGACGTAGGCCAACAACGCTGTACGTTTGTCCTATACTAATGCATCTATCTATGCAACAAATAGGCAAACACACTGCTACCATACACTATGCCTTGACGTAGGCCAACAAGCATAGCATGAATACGATGTAATGTCTATCTGAAACGATGGAGGGTTACGGCTGGTTTTTGGCAAAAAAACCGTTAACGTAATGAACTTGATTTGATCGAAGGAACTAAGATAGCTTTTATTAAAAGGAGTGGTTTAAGCTCCGCATTTAAAATTTGCTTTTTCAAGAAAATCGAGTGGCTTTTGAAATTGTTCCAACGATTCAGTTTTGGTTTTATTTTTCTTTGCAGTAAAAATAATGCGTCCCATCTTTAACCTATCATTACAGATAACAACGAAAATACAACGTCCTCTTATGCCATCCGCATTCGCCACGGGGTCCCGTCATCACCCGTTAGGTTACTTAACTAACGACAGAGCGGGGGCTGGGCTAGCGCGGGCGTAAAACATAAGCGATGTCTAAATAGCTATCATATATAGATATTGTACATTCGTCAGACGCAATAATAGGCATTCCAGATCACAGATAAACTTTATTGGATATGCAAGCAATCCGCGTTTCATTTGAGCCTGTAAGAAAAGACGGATTACACAATTGTGATGAATAGCCATAACCCCACACTAGACCCCTACGGGTATGACAAACTACCCGTCAAGTACCCGAAGTGAAGCGGTCTCCCTCAACAACGTGAGTAGGCCACTAAGCACTTCGAAATACCCGGTAGTTTGTGCACCCCACCTTGGGTCTATCCTAGGAGCAAAAAACAGTAAAAGGAAATAATACAACGGTGGCTACAACCGCAACCTGGATGTGCCCCGCAAAATAATATTACAACATATTACAATTACATCGAATGAATTAATACAATAACCCATCACAGAACCCCGGCTAATCATCACAACAGTCCAATAGAGTTCATAATCATAAACTGTTAAAAACATTATAGATATGTGCAACCCCCTGCCAACCGACATACTAGCAGTTATGGGAGGTTTACGAACACATAATACAGTTCACAGATATAATCAAACAAGCAAACATCGTATAATTTCGATCGATTAAACACATTAAATTCTACCCCAAATCTTCTCTGTAAATTTGAAACCTGAGCAGAAAATAAACAGTACCAGAAAATAAAAAATATCACAAAAGATGCACAGAGGAAAACTGGGCTGAATCGGCCTTAACTCGGCCGTGGATCCGCGGCGGAACGGTGGGATCGGCCGTGGTTCCGTGGCTCAGTGGCCGATTTAGGACCCCATTTTTCTTCTGTGTTCTTATATTTTCATGATGGTCATTCTGGAGGAACCAGAAAAATTTTAGGACCTCATTTAAAAATCGACAGAAACTATGTGATATCGTGGCGTTTTCCGGTTCGTTTCGCGTTCGAAATTCATAAGACTTTGCAAGTGAGTTAATTATAGTTTAGTGAGGCTCTGATACCACTGTAAGTCAATGTGCAACACCCCACGAGTTGCGCGGAGGCGGAAATATGAAAAACGATCTTGTTTTGAAGCATACATCGACTAACCGAAGATCTTTGATAAACGATAATTAATAACAACCATAGAGTTTTTAGCTACTATGTAAAGAGATTATACCTAATGATTCTAGTCCTTCGTCTTTGTGATCTCTACGTCCTCCTCGGCCTCCTTTCCATAATAGATGATCCACCCGAGTACCCTAATCCAAGCTACACCTCAAGACTTGAGGTAACTTAGTTTCTCTAGTTGCTAACCAAAGTAACTAAGATGATGTAGAGTTAGGTTATGGAGTGTTAAGTCTATCCTAATCCTTGGTCTCAACTCATGAGTGGTAGGATTAGGGTTTGAAGAAGGAGTGCACTTGAGGAGAGAGAAGGTGGAGATGATAATGAGAATGAAAAGCTTCTCACTTGAATATATGAAACATAATGAATTATCAAATAAATGAATATAAATGATTATTCACCATGTCATTAATTCAATAAGAGTGATTCACTATATGAGTCATTAAGCAATAAATGATGCATTAATGACATAGTGAATCACACTAATGAGTCACAATTTGCATTAAATGAAAATGCCACCTTAACCTCCTTAGTCACCCTCCTTCTAGAAGCTTCTCAGAAAATTATGAGAACGCCCCTCGCATCTGTGAAAACACGGAAAAACAATAGACTGTATAAATCCAATAACCTGATACTAGAATCTGGCTTAAACCAAAGCCGTCTAGTAAAAACTGTCCGAATGTCGTACGTGCATTTAAACACGTATTCGTCCGAACCCTTGTCGTAAAACCATACGACCTCTATATCATTTCGCCTGGAGTTGGGAAAACTCTGTGTGGGACTCTAAAGACTCGACTACTATGCTGACAGTGGGTTTAACCACAGACCGCAAGCGGCACTAGTACATAACGGTCCCCAAGTAGATGTCGATAAGAAGGCCGGTGAGGATACCCATCCGAACTCCCACTGAGCCTGTGCGTGACAATCTTCGTGCAGTCCGGTCTGTTCGTCTAAGAGTATCACATGTATGGTCTAGGGAGGTGGTAAACGTCAGACCCCTAATAACCGTACAATTCGTATCGGTATGGCTCTATTACCATCCGAGAATCTACTAATCAATCTATCAGTAATTCTCAATCAGCCCTGGCCAGGGACTTATTATAATGACCAACCGATCACTGTGCGATATCAACTCCCTATACCGGGAGAGACGAATCCCTAACAGTCACTCACTGCATCCACGTGGCTCGGGACTGTGCCCAACTAAAACCTGTTTGCACGACTCCTTTGAACCGTGATAGGGTAGTAATCAAAGCACAGTGGGAACTCACACGAGACAAATGAAGACTTTAAGTCAACGGACTATCTGCACACATGTCACCTGAGAACTGCTATCTGACGTTAGGTATAAATACCATCCAGTCAGTTCTCGGCCAGTCCTGTCCGGTGTACTCACACCTAGTGAGCATTTGTATACAATCTTAGGTGCACTCCACTAATGGCTGCAGGACCAATCCATCGCCCCTCCTCAGGGTCTAGATATGTATACACCAGTCTACTCCGGAGTATCGATGCCCAGTCTCGATTCTCCTGCGAATAGGGACATCTAAGGATGTGCCTATTGACTATCCAGCTCCCACTAGTATGACTGCCATCATAACGCCGGAAGTCAGGCAAACACCCTATGGGCTTTATCAACACGTATATATATATATGAATACTACGCAAAATATATATATGTCAAGATAAAGGCAAACCAAATAGCGTACTATCATATTAAGCAAGACTGTTATGTACATACATATCCCCAGTATCCTATACAATGAAGGCCTCTTGGGCATATACATCCAACACTTAGGGATCCCTATGATTCCTAAGGAGAAACACACTTACGAGATCCTCACGACTCGTAAGGAGAATTCCCTATGAGACCTTCACGGCTCATAGGATTCAAAAGCCTTAAGTTACCAGGATCCGAACCTATTCTTAAGCCATCACAATCTCCAATTTTTCCCTACAAGAGTTTCGATGTCGACCCTTGTAGACAATCCACGGGCACGAATAAATATTTCCCTAACAAAGTCATACCCACGACTAGGGATAAGTTTACACGGTGACCAACCCTTGTAAGTCCGCTCGACTTATAAAGAGAAAATACTCTTGTAAGATCCTTACGACTTATAAGAGAACACACGCTTAGGAATGCTCACTATTCCTAAGGAGAAAACGCACCTACGAGATCCTCACGGCTCGTAGGGATAAATACCTTTATGAGACCCTTACGGCTCATGAAGTCAAAAGCCTTAGTGTCACGACCCAAAGGTATGGAATGTGACCGACACTTAAATTACGAATCGTCTAGAGGCGTAACGTAATCTAAGAAAGTCGAAGCCTAGAAATCTGAACCATTTAAAAGAAGAAGTGTAGGGAAACATGTTTCAAAAGCAACATCAAATTTCTTAAAAATTTGGGAGAGTCTCCTTTGTAAAAACTGGCCCCAAACGGGTACAAATAAGAATATATACATAAGCAATAATAAAAAGGCATCCCCAAGCGGGAGCTAGATCTTCGCCAATTGGCGTTCACAACCACGCAAGCAATATAATATACAACGCTGATGGGCGAGGCTCAAAACTCAAGAGAAAACTAAATCCACCAAAAACCATAATAATACAAGCGCGACTCTAAGGTCGGAAGAATAAACAACTGGTCTTCTAAATCTATGAAGTAATACAAGTCTGGTTGATGGAGCTTACTAGATACAAATGAAATAGTAAAAGTACAACGGCGGTCCTGATACAAGTGAACCAACCTACCAAGCAAATCACCCTGAATGAAATGATGTGCCAGCAAGCTGTCAAGGAAACCTGTACATCGAAACCTGTAAGAAAATTTGGCACAACTGGGTTGAGTTGCCAACTCATGAGTAGAAGTCATCTGCGAGTAGAAATCGCATGGACGATGCTCTCCTAGGTCATAATAATATATTTAGTCGTCTAGTAGTGGCACGGTAATAATCTATGCATAAGTGCAATACTCAGTGCTCGTGTCAGTGCCTCAAGTAGTAACATGTCATGTGTATGAGTATACATGCACCATGAATGTAAAACAATCAACCATGAAATCTGGATATATCTGTATAAGAAATCATTAACTTTATCATAGTAAAATTTGTATGGTAATCTGAAACATCATCAATGAAATCCATGGAAATCTGTGTCAAGTATTGACACAAAACATGCAAATCTCATAGTATCAATATCTCATAGTCTTAATATGATAATATGAATATGTGAATGCATGACGTGTCTAAGTAATAAATGCAATGTCTAAACTAGCACATGAGAGTAATTACCTATGATGGTGTGTGTGAGCCGGAAAATAAGTGTACGTGGAACATGCGCATCATCGGTAATGGTGCTAGTGTCCTAACAGGTAGAGTTTCATATTAGTTAAAGAAACATATGTATGAATATGCAATGCGATGAATACAACATGAATATAATGGTGAATGTGTAGTAAACGCACAACTAGAAAATACGTACTATTTACGAGTCATACAGTTTGTTGATTGAAAAAAGCATGATTCATTAGTTTGAAAATAAGTATGACTCAAGCCTAAACTAAGATCTACCTAACCAACTAAAGAACTAACTAAAGACACTAGTTGAAAGGTAAGAAGAATCCTCCTAAAGTCTGAGTCGGTATCTCTAGTAGTCGGCGATCCAGCCTCAATAGCGTTATGTACATAGTACGACTTCCTCAAGTCAAGAGTGCGGATCAATCATCACATATATTCATCATTGTTCGTATAGTATCATCAACAAACAATATCATGATTAAAGGTACTATACTATAATCGCATACATCCCAATATCAACAAAAATATATCATAGTCTGTGTAAATATACATTGTCAAATGATCCACTAAAATATCATGTCATATGTCATATCGTGATTAAGTCACATATTACAATCTGGATTCTATTCTAGAGTCTCGTTCATTCCAATGTCATCAACACATATTATCGTTTATATAAATATATTTTATATAATCACATTGCCCAACGATCAACTACTATCATAACACATCTCATGTCATAACTCGATCATATATCCAATAAATCACGGCATCAAGCCTAGTCATATCGATTCATCCCCATGTATCATATAACCTCCTCATATTACATGTATATGTGTGTGTGTGTGTATACCTACACACATTCCTATATACACACACACACACACACACTATACACTAAGTCGAGTTTATGTGTGTGCGCGTGTGTGTGTGTCTACATGAAACCTACGAATTCCCTCCAAGGAAGTCATCCTCTGGTTAAGTCTTTCTAAATCAGTCTAGTCCAACCTAAAGTCTTCAATAGGACCCTACTCGCCAAGAATCTAAGGTCACGTCCGACTTCCTAATAACAGTACGTAATATCCTTATTCTATGTTTGCGGGGGTGCTATACGCCATCCACCCGACTTCCCCCGTAGATATACATCTACTCACCTGGTCCTTGTCTGCCAAAGTCGATGCCGCCATCCTCCTCTTCATCGTCCGAAGACCACTTGAGGGGTACCTATACGCAAACATGTATAATATCGTGAACCGAAATCACGGATAAAAACCAAAACAACACATGAAACGTGCATAGGTTAAAACCTATGACCCGTTCATGCAAAATAACCAAATAACCCCCGACATCGCCGTACAAACGCCGATTGATCGAGAAAAACCCAAACACACAAATCTATTGGAGATAGCGCCCTCAAAGTCAATTATTGGATCGCAGGTATGTGATTGCAATGATTGAGGCAGGGCCTATACCGATATGACAGTCTTGCTCGAGATGATAGTATGCTATCTGGTTTGTCTTTATCATCGTATACATGCTTTAGTTCACTATTGCATGTTGATAGAGCCCATATGATTCTTGCTTGACTGCCAGCAGTATGATGGCGATCATATACGTGGGAGCTGAGGTCTATAAACACATCCTTAAAGTGTCCCTAGTTGTGGGAGTTTCGAGATAGGGCATCGATACTCCATAGTAGACTAGTGTATACAGTCGAGACCCCGATGAGGGGCGATGGCTGGTCTCACAATCCATTGGTGTCAGTTGGTTCACCTAAAATGTATACAGGTGCTCATTGGGTTATGAGTACACCGGACAGGACTCGCCGGGAACATTCTAGTTGGTATTATACATATCGTCAGATAGTAGTTCCCTGGTGACATGTGTACAGGTTAGTTTATCGACCTGAGATCGTCATTTGTCTCGTGTGTGTTCCCATTGTACTTTGATTTCTACCCTACCACGCTCAAACAAGACGTGCAAACAGGTTGTTTTTGGGTACAGTCCTGAGCCACATGGAGGCGGTGAGCGGATCGTCGGGGATTCATCTCTCCCGGTATTGGGGGTTGATGTCGCACAGTGCACGGGTGGCCATCACCAAAAATCCTCGGCCGAAGTAGTGGAGAATTACTGATTTGGATCAGTAGTTTCTCAGATGGTGATGGGCTTCATGCCGACACGATTTATCGCGTTATTAGGGGTCTGACTTTATCCACCCCCCTAGACTTGATATGCGATACTCTTTGGACGAACGGAGAGGACTGTACGGATATTGTCACTGTCAGGCTCAGTAGGGTTTATGGATGAGTTCGCTCGTCAGCTTCCCTTCCAATCAATACATACGCAAACGTTACGTACAGCTCGTACCTCTGACGTGCTAGTGGTTATACCCAGTGCCAGTGTGTTGATGGGTCATTAGAGTCCCCCACATACTGTTTCCCAAGTTCGGGCGAAACGTTGTAGAGGCCGTATGGTTTTATGGAAGGGTTCGGAAAATGCACGTGCGTTTTCGCACGTGTCGTTTTTCGGGCAGATAGGCTTTGGTTTAAGCCGGATCCCAGAATTATACTGTGTAGATATAATATCTTTGTCTCAGTTGCATTTGTATTCCGTCGTAATACAAATGAGGGTATGTTTATACTGTTACGGGGTTATCCTGAAATTCGTTTCATGATCACTTTTGGAAGTTGTCAGTTTCCAGTTTTCTATCGGCCGTATTTGACATTCGGTTAAATGCGGATTTATCTTTTCTTCTTGAGGGTGAGTCATGAGGTGAGTTATGAGTGTGGAAGCTTCGTGGATGATGACTAAGGTTAGTGAGTCATTCTTTTGCATTAATGGTTGATGAGGTGTTATTAGTGAGTCACCTTTTCATTAATGTCTTTTGTTCTTGCTAAGATGTTTGAGTGAGATCTTTTGTGTTATGATAAGCTTGGATTAAGGTCACCCCCTGCTCCTACACTCATCGCCTCCTCTATAAGTGGCCGGCCCCCTCTCTTGATAGAATTATGGTTGCATGAAAAAAGATTATGATAGTGTTTTGGTGTATGAAAATTAGATAGCTACAATTCTCATTTCACCCGATTCAAATGGCAACTTCATTAACCGTTCGTCCATAACTTTGGACGTAACGAGACAAAGTGTTCTACTCATTCTCTACATCAATCTTGGTCATCTCTTTTAGCAAACTTGATGATCGAGTTGCCTCGGTTAAGAGGCGGGCACCCGTTTAATGATCCGTCGACGTGGTGCCACCTGGACGAGAAGACTGAAGATTCAGGAGATCGGAGCAGTTGCAACAAAGCGTGGGATGATGGTTGAAGACCGAAGGACTCGGATCATTCGGTATAACTCTTCTACCCACTTTGTAGTTTGTTAGTTTAGCTTTAATGACAGATCCGGGTTATAGTACGCGATAGCGCCAGTTGTAAAAGTTTTTGTTCCGCATTTGGCGTCTGTTAGACGGCCGGGACGCTACCGTGGACTTAAAGTGGTATCAAAGCCTCACTATTAAGCTATACTAACTTATGCTAACACGTTTAAAACATCGATCGAACGGAATTTCGAAAATCACAATTTTCAGTGTAAAAGTTTCTGTCGATTTTTAAAAGGGTATTAAAATTATTTTACATATCACAGAAAACAGAGCAGGCTTTTTTAAGCATTCTGGAAAAATTTGGGCATGTGATCCCGCAGTAACACCGTGGATCCACGGTCAAACCTAGGGTTTGACCACGGAACCGCGGCCCGTATGTGGGAACAGTGCATGAAATTTTTCCCGTAAGCTTTACATGGGAAATTATGGTTTCTGGAATATTTCTTTAGGGCCCAGATTTTGTTACTTTACACCAGATGTTCGTGGGGACCACTTCGGAAAGTTTTGTCGATCGAAATTTTAAACTTGTTAGTATACAGTACTTACTTTATATCTCCAACCGTGAATGTCATTCGAGCGGTAAACCGCGTCTAATTTCTATAGTTCTTTTAGACGGGTTTGCGAATGTGACATTCGCATTGATGTTCTGTGTTGTGCTGTGAGGTTGCGGATTTGTCGTGGTGGATAGCAGGGTGCAATGATAGTGTTGTTTGGATTTATTTGTACATTTGATATTGCGGGGTGAGCGTCCAACATGTGGACTGCCGTCACTGCCAGTTTGTATAATATTCTTTTGGGGCACGACCGGGCTGAGGTCGATGTACCCGTTGTACATATTTTTATTTATGTACTTGGCTTACCCCGCGACGGAGTGCACGGATAGCCGGGTTCTGTAGGGCAACGGGTCCGTATCTCATGGCTTTGAGAGGCATAGGGGCCTCACTCTAGAATTGGCAGACTATTCGCCGCACTCGTAAGGGGTACAGGTTGACCCAAGGAGGGGTGCTCAAGTTACCGGATTCCGTGAAGTGCCGGGTGGTCCATTCACTTTACTGTAGGGGATGCCTCGCTTCCGGTTTTGGCGGGTAACTTGCCGCACCCGTAGGGGTCTAGGTTTCATTGCACAGGCTATCCACACGACCAGGGTAACGTCGGGTTTCAGTAGCGGCTCTGTGAAACCCGGGGATCCCAGATTATCTGTATTGTTCTGTGATTCTAATTACTTTTCTGTAATGTTGCATATTATCACGCCTGGAGCGATTATTGTATATTGGTATATATACTATTAGATGTTGTATATATTTTATACCCACGCTAGTCCAGCCCCCGCTCTGTCGTTAGTTAAGTAACCTAACGGGTGATGACGGGACTCAGTGACGAATGCGGATGGCATATACGTACATTTTATTTTCGTTCTTTTCTGGTGTGATTGATTGATGGGACTGCATTGATTCTAATCAATGCAAGGATAAAACAAACCTATATTTGATGTTGTTGGAACAAATTTTAAAAGGTGTTATTACAAAGATGTTTCCTTTTGTTTTGCATAGCGGTATTCAGTTAGAATATCCTGCACCTCATTCCACGAGGCAAGGGCCGAGGTCCCTTCACCGGGAGTGACCCCTTGGGCAGAAGTTTACGTCAGGGTAGTAACTTTACTATAGTCTATTACAAGTTGCTGTGTATCGCAGTATTCAGTTGGAATATCCTGTACCTAATTCCACGAGGAAAGAGCCGAGATCCCTTCACCGGGAGTGACCTCTTTAGCAAAAGGTTTTTCGCCACTATATTTTTATAAAAAGCTATCAGGTTCCTTCAACGAGATGAAGTACATTACGTTAATGGTTTTTCGCCAAAAACCAGTCGTAGCCTTTCATCGTATCTTATGGATGGTCAGTAGTATTCAAGCTATGTTTGTTGACTAAAGTTAAGGCATAGTGTTTGGTAGTTGCTAGGTATTCATCTGTTGCATAGATAGATGTGTCGGTTTGGGATAGTTGTATTACCTTGTTGACTAAAGTCAAGGGTATGTACGGGTGGGTTCAAATCAACCTGGATAATTACGGGTAGAACTTGACATGTGACTTATGATTTGTTGACTAAAGTCAAGGTCATAAGAGCATGAGGAAAAAATCATATCGGGAGTTTCAAACATACAACAAACTTGCCAGGCATGAGCATACCTTCTGGAGTGTGATAACTTGAGTGGCTTCCATCAAGTTATCATGCGATGATAATTGGATCCCGATTCTCACTGATGTGTTGGATTACTCTTCGGGTGATCCTGACTAATTATTCTTTTAGGTTTGGAGGAGAATTTGAGATTACAGTGGGAGGTTTCCTGAATAGATAAAGTGATAACCATTCTGATCTAGGTTAGAGTGCACGCAGAGTGTTTCTTTTGTGTCTCTCTCTCTTTGGCAGCGACCTTTGACTGACCCTAGACTATGACTCAGTGATCAAGTTGACCGAACCTTCTTAAAATACTGGCTTTTTGAATTGTCTATAGTTGCATAAGTCATTGCTGCTCCTTCTTTTACCCTTTGTATTTCTCAGAACACCCCGTATTACTACGGACATCCACTTCCATTGGATAGATCCATCGTATGGTTATATACGAACTCGAAGGGGCTTCTTCGAGGATGGATCCAGGTTAAGGAGAAATAGAATTGGTTTATTCAGTTGTCTTTTATTATCACCTTCTCTTAGGTTGCGAGGGCTCCTTAGTCTAGGAAAGTACACCTATTACGCTTATTGGATAGTCTTATTCCAAACCATAGGCAGGTGCCGAAAGGTAGGGAATGAAGAAAACCAATTAGCCTAAGTAGGGTGTACAGAAGATAATAACTAAAGACAAAATAAAGGGATTAGAAAGAGGGCAAAGTAAATTGCGACTGTTATCATTCACGACCAAACCGCGTAGTTCATCTCCACTCCTATTTCACCTTTGCTTTTTCCTTAGTTCGGGAGAAATAGAATAAGGTATTATTCAGTTGTCTTTTATCATCACCTTCTCTCAAGTTGCGAGTACTCCTAGGATTAGGAGAGTACACCTATTATGCTTCCTGGATAGTCTTCTTCTAAACCATAGGATGGTGCCGAACGGTAAGGAAGGAAGAAAACCATTTAGCCTAACGATGGTGTACAGAAGGTAATGAATAAAGAAAAAATAAAGGGATTTGGAGAGATGGCAAAGAAATATACGGTTATAGTCATGAATTTGATTATGGAAAAGGAATTACTAGAAATACCAGGATACCCCTACGAAACATTTTCATTTTTCAGTGCATTGATAAAGGAAAACTGATTTCCCGATTACATACTTACTCCAGGGTATGTATTTACCTGGTTTCAATCTCATATCTGTATGGTTTACAGATGATGAGTGGGAGTAGGTTATTGGGAATAAGGTGATCATCCTCATTATATCAGAATTCGTTGTAATTAGTGATATTTGAGGAAGTCGCCTGGGTTTTTGCCGGACGACATGTATTTAGTTTTGAGTATCCGTTGTTGTGCACCAATTTCAAAATGATATATCTGTACGTTTATTTTTATAAAGTGAGATATAACTTTTTGAAATTATGTCTGTGGCATTTACCTATATCAGTTGACGATTGGGTAAGGAGCATTGAACAAACGGAGTAGTTCTTAAACATAAGTACAGTTTTCAACCTACGATGCACAGGTTTTGAGTTATTCAACTCAATGGACTTATACAGAGTATTGTATGTTGTCCAGTGTCCGTCAGGACAAAGGGGCTGGTCCTCGTACTCTGTTCTGTTTACTTGTAATTTCTCTAGTTTTTAGACAAGTGTTTCGTTGAAATACAATGTCTAAGTTTTGAGAAGTTGTGGGTATAAGAATAAAGTAGAGAACCAGGTATCACAAGTATCGGGATTCTTCAAAGAGATCGAAGATGTAGATTCTTGTTATTGGTATTCTGTTGATAGTAATGGTTTTGAGAAACTTGTTTCTCTTTCAGGTTACTCATAATTGGATGGATTCCTAAGTTGAGTAATGTTGATTAGTCTCTCTCCATTAAGTTGATATGCACTGGAGACAGTTGCATGGTTTGAATCTGGTTCCAATTAAATTAGTGCCTCTATTTCTATATTGTATATAGAATGGTTCATATCTTAACGATGTTAAGATACGGGGAGTTGTCCGGCTTATGCTTAAAACCAGACACTGGATAACTCAAGGCACGTTTCTGTAAATGGCAGTTTGTGGGTTGACCCTGGCTTTGACGAAGGTTGACATTTCTACCATCTGGAAGATCAATAGCGATATTGTTCTTAACTCGCCACAGTTTTATTAAAATGGACTTTTTCAGAAAACAGTAGTGGGAGTATGGTAGAACTGGAAGTGATTCCAGAACCGCAAACGATTACGGAAAATTTAATAGGACCTATATATTCAATCAGGTTTGACATTCCAATAGCCACTCCGCAGATATGGTGGGTAATCTCAGACACCCGAGAGGTACGCCGGTAGCCTCAAGAACGGTGACAGGGAGGTTCTAGTTTACCCAGACTTGACACTACTGTTGTTCCAAACTATGAGACCCGGCAGGAAGATATGTATAGCGTCGTTCTAAACTAGCTTCAGAAGTATACGTATATATTATTCTACCAGAGAGTTGTCGTAGTCAGTGGGAGAAACGGAAGTATAGTGGGCAAGTTGCTTATGTCTATTTATAGACTTGAGAAGATATAGTAGAGAAAGATCATCTAATTTTGATATGAAAGTCATAGGTTTAACTTCATCAGAATAGGGGATGGATCTGTTAAGAAGGTAGTAAGGTATGATGTCCTGGTATTTGGATGACATACACAGAGTAGGAAGTAAAATTCCTATACTACGATCGGTTGTACTGTGGTTGTCACACAGTTGTTTCTTCAAAACGGACATGGATATAATATCAGACATTCTGGTTACTAGATTTATGGTTTTAGATCTAGATTTGGGTAGTTTCCCAATATGGGTACTTTGAAAATATTCTAATAGTATTTTAGAATAGATGACTCCTGCCATGGTGGTATACCTGCAGATTATGGAGTCACCCTCTCTAAAGGTGTCTTACAGACTAAAGGAGAGAGGGATGTGCATGATGGGCAGATCACTTGCTTACGCAATTGAGTCAATCATGAGATATCAAGTACCACACCAGATGTTGTTTTTGCACTTGATGTGATAAGTTTATATTAATCCAATCCTGAAGAAACATAAGGAAGCAGTTTTAGAACATAAGTTCTTGTTCTACGGATTTGATGACGGCAGCCTCCTTCGGGAGACGGTTATCATTCCAGGCTTCAAAGGTGACATGGATGACAGAGTGATTGTCAGAGTTATAGTTTTTCCCTCTGACGAATGACAGTATTATGGACAGTTGGTCCAAGAGGATACTGTGGGAGGCATGGTGCTGGATATTGATTAGGTTCAGTTATCAATAAAGTCTAAGAAGTTTGGATTTGGAGTTCATTTATGAACTAGAAACCATCATATATTCAGACATATTCTAAGATAGGAATTACTCAATTCGGGAGATGGCTTTCTCTGTGAACTTGATATTAAGAGAGACATAGAAAGAAACATCAGGGCGGATCCACTCACTGAGGCTATTTCTCGAACACAAGAGTTTTACAAACTAGCTTTGTGAAACTGATTAGCAGTGGAGTTGGATGTTCGGTATCACACAGGCTGTGAGTATGCGACATCGCAATAATTAGCCTTAAGTGCAAGTGGGAGATTATTGGAGATAGTGCCCTCAAAGTCAATTATTGGATCGCAGGTACGTGATTGCAATGACTGAGGCAGGACCTATACCGATATGACAGTCTTGCTTGAGATGATAGTATGCTATCTGGTTTGTCTTTATCATCGTATACATGCTTAAAGTGTTGATAGAGCGCATAGGAATCTTGCTTGACTGCCAGCAGTATGATGGCAATCACATACGTGGGAGCTGGGGTCTATAAGCACATCCTTAAAGTGTTCCTAGTCGTGGGGGTTTCGAGACAGGGCATCAATACTCCAGAGTAGACTAGTGTACACAGTCGAGACCCAGACGAGGGGCGATGGCCGGTCTCACAATCCATTGGTGTCAGTTGGTTCACCTAAGATGTATACAGGTGCTCATTCGGTTATGAGTACACCAGACAGGACTCGCCGGGAACATGCTAGTTGGTATTATACATATCGTCAGATAGCAGTTCCCTGGTGACATGTGTACAGGTTAGTTTGTCGACCTGAGATCGCCATTTGTCTCGTGTGAGTTCCCACTGTGCTTTGATTTCTACCCTACCACGCTCAAAGGAGACGTGCAAACAGGTAGTTTTTGGGTACAGTCCCGAGCCACATGGAGGCAGTGAGCGGATCGTCGGGGATTCGTCTCTCCTGGTATTGGGGGTTGATGTCGCACAGTGCACAGGTGGCCATCACCAGAAACCCTCGGCCGAGGTAGTGGAGAATTACTGATTTGGATCAGTAGTTTCTCAAATGGTGATGGGCTTCATGCCGACACGATTTATCGCGTTATTAGGGGTCTGACTTTATCCACCCCCTAGACTCGATATGCGATACTCTTTAGACGAACGGACCAGACTGTACGGATATTGTCACTGTCAGGCTCAGTAGAATTTATGGATGAGTTCGCTCGTCAGCTTTCCTTCCAATCAATACATAGGCAAACGTTACGTACTGCTCGTACCTCTGACGTGCTAGTGGTTATACCCAGTGCCAGTGTGTTGATGGGTCATTAGAGTCCGCCATAGACTGTTTCCTAAGTTCGGGAGAAACATTGTAGAGGCCGTATGGTTTTATGGCAGGGTTCGGAAAATGCACGTGCGTTTTCGCACGTGTCGTTTTTCGGGCAGATAATACTGTTAGGCTTTGGTTTAACCCGGATCCCAGTATTATACTGTGTAAATATAATATCTTTGTCCTAGTTGCATTTGTATTCGGTCGTAATACAAATGCGGGTATGTTTATACTGTTACGGGGTTATCATGAAATTCGTTTCAGGATCACTTTTGGAAGTTTCCAGTTTTCAGTTTTCTATCGGCCGTATTTGACATTCGGTTAAATACGGATTTATCTTTTCTTCTTGAGGGTGAGTCATGAGTGTGGAAGCTTCTTGGATGATGACTAAGGTTAGTGAGTCATTCTTTTGCATTAATGGTTGATGAGGTGTTATTAGTGAGTCACCTTTTCATTAATGTCTTTTGTTCTTGCTAAGATATTTGAGTGAGATCTTTTGTGTTATGATAAGCTTGGCTTAAGGTCACCCCCTTGATCCTACACTCACCCCCTCCTCTATAAGTGGCCAGCCTCCTCTCTTTATAGAATTATGGTTGCATGAAAAAAGATTATGATAGTGTTTTGGTGTATGGAAATTAGATAGCTACAATTCTCATTTCACCCGATTCAAATGGCAACTTCATTAACCGTTCGTCCATACCTTTGGACGTAACGAGACAAAGTGTTCTACTCATTCTCTACATCAATCTTGGTCATCTCTTTTAGCAAACTTGATGATCGAGTTGCCTCGGTTCAGAGGCGGGAGCTCGTTTAAAGATCCGTCGACGTGGTGCCATCTGGACGAGAAGACTGGAGATTCAGGAGATCGGAGCAGTCGTAACTAAGCGTGGGATGATGGTTGAAGACCGAAGGACTCGGATCATTCGGTATAACTCTTCTACCCACTTTGTAGTTTTTTAGTTTAGCTTTAATTGCAGATCTAGGTTATAGTACGCGATAGCGCCAGTTGTAAAAGTTTTTGTTCCGCATTTGGCGTCTGTTAGACGGCCGGGACGCTACCGTGGACTTACACAATTGTGGTTTCACAAATCACTAATTATAATATGAAATAGATTGTAACTCATCAAAACCTCAAAATAAATCAAATCGAGTTATTTCCGAAAACCTAGAAAGCATCAAATAACTGTTTAATTCGAAACATGATGTTTTAACAAAACTAGTGGCCATAATATTCACTAAATATCATAATTAGATCATAAAAACCATTAGTTAAATTTAATCTCATAAATTTCATTAAACCCAAAATTCTAGTTTGCAAAAATATCAAATTTTAACACTTTTTAAAGCAAAATTCACAATTCAACAACTAAGCTAGATTTTGCATATTTTAAATTGTTAAACCACTCATGGAAACCTTAATAATGTGCTAAAAACCCTAACTAGATTTTAATCCCACATTTTAAATTAATTTCTAAAACCTAGTTAGCAATTTAGCATAATTATCACAATTTTTTAAACTAACAATTAACAACTAGTCACCAAATTAGGTTTTGCATTCAATTAACATATTAATCAACCCATTAAAACCATAATCTAATGATAGAAACCCTCATCATAATTTTATCTCACCAATATATATATATTATAAAAACCTAGTTTGTAAAATTATCAAATTTTAATAACTTTGAAGTAACTCTTTACAATTTAACAACAAATCTATATATGTGCATTTCTTAGGATGTTAAATTACACTTGATTTACCTAGGTGTGATGGTTAAACCCTAATTCATATTCAAACCCTTGATTTTAAATTTTCAAACTTTCTAAATAGAACCATATTAACACTTAATTACTTTGGATTCAAGTAATTACCAACAAAATAAGTATTCGGTTAAAATTATACCTTAATAAATTTGAGATCAACTTGCAACTAAGCCTCCAAAATGTTTCCTTTGCTCCATGTTTCAAGCTAGACTAGGCTAAGGAAAATGGAAGAAGAATTTGCTTTGAGTTTATGAGTTTTTGCTTGGATTTTTTGATGAATTTATGTGGATTTTTAATTGGAAAATGGGGTGAGAATTTGTTTTTGGGGCAGCCAAGAGGAGGCTCGACCATATGCTAGGGAGGAAAAAGAGAGAGAAAGAGTGTGTGGAAACATGTAGAAGCCTCCCAATTTTGACCTCTTTTAAAACCCATTCTTTAATTAATTAATTTTCTTTATATTTTGTTGCTAGGAAAAAAAATGTTGAAGAGATAGAGAATGGGGCTGCTGCACATGGGCTCGGCCATGTGAGGAGGGTGTGTGTGTGTGGGTTTGTATTAAAAAATTCATGTTAAAAACACCCCTCAAGTTTCCATAATTGCAATTTACATCATTTCCTAGCTTAAATTTATTTTATTTTATTTTTCCCCTTGACCCTAGAAACCACTAGAACATGGAATAATTTGATTAAAAATTATGTTACAAACTGGGTTTTAGTTTGTTATGGTTTCTAAGTATGTAATTAACCCATTCAAATTTGTATTTTGCACTAATTAAATGTATAATTAAAAGCTTATGTTAATATTTGAAATTAATTAATTACGGAAATATTTTAGTAAACTAATAATTTATAAGTGACCAAAAAAATATCAATTACTAGCAATTACATAGTTAAAATAGGCGTATTTAAATAAATATTGAAAACTAATTGTAGTTGAGTTTTACGGAAAATACGGTTTATTTTACCGATTATCAAAACAATTCACCTAAAGGGTTTTATTTATTTAATTATTTATTTATTTAATTTTAAAACGTTACACTTAGTCGATAGGATCTTAACCCCGTTTGCTAAGCCACCTTTGTTCGACATCGACAGAGGCAAATGATAATTCTCTCCTGGCAATATCCCAGTTGTAGCGATGCTGATGCCGAAATCGGTGTCCAATCCCAAACTCGCAGCGAAAAGCCAGCGAGCCACAAATGCATACGAAATAGCCGAAATGAAGAGGCAACTTGCAACAAAATCAGCAAGTAAAAATGTATGCACACAAAATAGAAGAAATGATTGGGCAACTCGCAATAAAAGAAAGCGAGTAAATAAAACAAATAGCAGAAATGATTGGGCAATCGCGACTTTCGCGATATAAAAGCTGAAATGATAGAGCATCGCGAAAATAAAAAATACATAAAATGAAATTTTTTGCCCTACAGGTGAGATCACATCGTTCCCTATATAGAATCCAGGGGCACAAACAAAGAAGGAACCATACCTTCTCACCAGGCTCCATCAGAAAAAGAAGCCAAATCTCGACGGTTCACAGAAAGCCTGGAGATCATCTCAACATTCGTCTCATTACAACAGACGCAACATCAGAAAATCGGAGCCGCGGCAAAGCTCCCAGTTTCATGACTCAATGATGCACAGACAACCAAGAGTCAACCCCCAACTCCGTGAAATGCGGATAAAGTCAACCCCTCCTTGTTTTGTGGAACACGGCTAATATCAATCGTGACCCAATAGGAAGCATCCAGAGCAAATCCTGGTCTTGTAGAACACGGCTAATATCAATCCTGGCCCCGTGGGAAGCATCTAGAGTAAATCCTGGTCCTGTGGAACACGGCTAATGTCAATTCTGACCCCGTGGGAAGCGTCCAGAGATGATCCTGGTCCTATGGAACACGGCTAATGTCAATCCTGACCCCGTGGGAAGCATCCAGAGCAAATCCTGGTCCTGTGGAACACGGCTAATGTCAATCCTGACCCCGTGGGAAGCGTCTAGAGCAAATCCTGGTCATGTGGAACACGGCTAATGTCAATCCTGACCCCGTGGGAAGAGTCCAGAGCGGATCCTGGTTCTGTGGAACATGTCTAATGTCAATCCTGACCCTGTGGGAAGCCTCCAGAGCGGATCCTGGTCCTGTGGAACACGGCTAATGTCAATCCTGACCCTGTTGGAAGCATCCAGAGTAAATCCTGGTCCTGTGGAACACGGCTAATGTCAATCATGACCCCGTGGGAACCGTCCAGAGTGGATCCTGGTCCTGTGGAACATGGCTAATGTCAATCCTGACCCCGTGGGAAGCATCCATAGTAAACCCTAGTCCTGTGGAACACGGCTAATGTCAATCCTGACCCCGTGGGAAGCGTCCAGAGCAAATCCTGGTCCTGTAGAACACGGCTAATGTCAATCATGATCCCGTGGGAAGCGTCCAGAGCGGATCCTGGTCTTGTGGAACAAGGCTAATGTCAATCCTGACCCCGTGGGAAGCATCCAGAGCAAATCCTGGTCTTGTGGAACATGGCTAATATCAATCCTGACCCTGTGGGAAGCGTCCAGAGTGGATCCTGGTCCTGTGAAACACGACTAATGTCAATCCTGGCCCCATAGGAAGCATCCGGAGCAAATCCTAGTCCTGTGGAACACGGCTGATGTTAATCCTGACCCCGTAGGAAGCGTCCAGAGCAAATTCTGGTCCTATGGAACGCGGATAATGTCAATCCTAACCACGTAGGAAGCGTTCAGAGTGGATCCTGGTCCTGTGGAACACGACTAATGTCAATCCTTACCCCGTTGGAAGCATCGAGAGCAAATCCTGGTCCCGTGGAACACGGCTAATGTCAATTCTGACCCCGTGGGAAATGCCCAGATCAACCCCTGACTCCGTGAAATGCGGATAATGTCAACCCCATCAATAACTTACGGGTCCTCTCAACTCGTAAGGAAAAAAAATCTCTTGTAAGATCCTTACGACTCTCAAGATAAAACGCACTTAGGAATCCTCACGAAACCTAAGGAGAAAATACACCTGTGAGATCCTCTCGACTCGTAGGGAGAAAAGTTTTTATGAGACCCTCACGGCTCATAAAGTTGAAAAGTCTTAGGTGGCAGATCCTAACCCTATTTCATAAGCCATCGTTGCCCAGCAGAGAGGCCAAGGTAGATCTTCTACAGGACACATTCTCCTAAGTCAAACATTGAGAAGAAAGCAAAAGATAACACAAGATAGTACGAAAGAAATGTATCTTTTATTCATAAATTCAATTGGGTACAAGATACATCATATGAAAGAATAAAAGATGGATAAATGTTATTCAAAATTTACAAATTGGTACAAAAACAACTATTGGGAAGGGGGCGTTTTCGATAAACCAATCAGTTGCTGGAGCACTCCTCTCAGCCCATTTTCACGGTCAGCTGGCGCGGTCAACTCTGCTTCAACCTGAGCCTGTTGCTGCAAATAAGATTAAAGTTGCTCCTCGACGACCCGCTGAGCTGCCTCACGACTCTGCGCATCTCACTCGGTGAGGTCGAGCTTCTGCCTCAGCGTTAGCCCGTTAGAAATACATCGTAGAAGGCCCTCAAAGATAGCTTTACAGCATTTGCGTTAACCAGAGAATGCAGCCGGGCAGATTCGCTTGAAGTCTCCTCGCGCTCCTAACACTTCAAGACCGCTTCTTGTTCAAGTTGACGGAGGTAGGGAGTACTCTGCTCGACCCACGCAGCACGTTGGGAGTTCACAGCCAGGACCTTGGGAGCAGGATGTACGAACTCAAGCTCATGCAGGCAGGCCTCAATCTTCCTGCACTGATTAACCCAAGATTCCACGACGCTCTCGCTATGGAAGTTCACGAGTGTTGCCAGCATAGGATTAACCTCGGCAGCAAAATCTGCAGCAAATGTGGGGCCCACTGTTGGATATAGTGCCCTCTAAGTCAATTATTGGATCGCAAATACGTGATTGCAATGATTGAGGGAGGACCTATACCGACATGACTGTCTTACTCGAGATGATAGTATGCTATCTGCTTTGTCTTTATCATCGTATACATGGTTTTGTTCACTATAGCATGTTGATAGAGCCCATAGGATTCTTGCTTGACTGCCAGCAGTATGATGTCGATCATATACGTGGGAGCTGGGGTCTGTAAGCACATCCTTAAAGTGTCCCTAGTCGTGTGAGTTTCGAGACAGGGCATCGATACTCCAGAGTAGACTAATGTAGCATAGGAATGTCATTTCCTATCAGAAGAATGTCATCCACGTATAAAACGAGGAACACTACAGTTCTCGCTACAAATCTACTATAGATGCATGGTTCATCTGGATTTTTGATAAAGCCAAATTCCTTGACCGTCTCATCAAAACAGATGTTCCAATTCCGTGATGCCTGCTTTAGTCTGTAGATGGACTTAAACAACTTGCACACCTTTCCGCTGCTCCCACTCTGAATGAAACCCTCTGTCTGGTCCATATAAATGCACTCCTCTAAATTTCCATTTAGAAAAGCTGTCTTTACGTCCATCTGCCAAATCTCATAATCGTGGAAGACGGCAATAGCAAGAAGGATCCGAATGGATTTCAGCATAGCTACTGGAAAAAAGGTCTCGTCATAGTCCAAACCAGGTCTTTGACGAAAACCTTTGCAACCAGTCTAGCTTTATAGGTCTCAACCTGTCCATCTACACCAATCTTACTTTTGAAGATCCACTTGCATCCTACGGGTTTTACCCCATCTGGAGCAATGTCCAACGTCCATACTTTGTTGGTGTACATGGACTCCATTTCGGTCCGTATTGCATCCAGCCATTTTACCGAGTCAACGCTCTGAACGGCCTGCTGGAAGCTAGTAGGTTCATCATAATCAATGATGCAATCCTCTCTATCCCCGTCTATGAGAAAACCGCAGTATCTCTCGGGCGGATGAGACTGCCTACTACTCCTGCGGAGCGGCGTAGGAATGTCCTGATCTTTCGAACCCTCTGGATCTACTAAGCTTTCAGTAATAGCTCGTGGTTCTGGAATTTCTTCCAGTTCTACTGCGCTCCCATTTATTTCCTTTTCTAAGAACTGGTGTTCTAGAAAATGGGCATGACGAGAAACAAAAACCTTTTGTTCCTTTTCGCAATAGAAGAAATATCCTTTGGAGTTCTTTGGATATCCCACGAACTTGCACTGTACTGAGCGTGCCTCGAGCTTATCCGCATGCTTCTTTTTTACAAAAGCTGGACTTCCCCATGTCTTAATGTGATTAAGATAAGGTCTCTTCCCACACCACATCTCATATGGTGTAGTAGGCACAGTCTTAGTTGGAACTCGGTTCAAAAAGTATGCAGCTGATTCTAGTGCATATCCCCAGAATGATCGCGGTAACTCAGCGTTACTCATCATGGACCGTACCATATCCAATAGGGTTCGGTTCCGTCTCTCCGATACACCGTTATGTTGCAGAGTGTATGGAGGAGTAAGCTGAGAGAGAATTCCGTTCTCTTTTAAATAGTCTAGGAACTCGGCACTCAAGTATTCACCACCTCGATCCGATCTTAGAATCTTGATACTTTTGCCGGTTTGTTTTTCTACTTCATTCTTATATTCCTGGAATTTTCCAAAGGCTTCGGACTTATATTTCATTAAGAAGACATAACCGTACCTTGAAAAGTCATCCGTAAAAGTAATGAAGCGCTTCGCGCATGTGTAGACATTGGACCGCACACGTCGCTGTGTACGAGTCCTAAGAGCTCGCTCGCTCTTACTCCGTGTCCAGTGAACGGAGTCTTTGCCATCTTTCTTTTGAGACAGAATTGACAAGTGGCATACGATTGATATTCGAACGGATTCAAATATCCTTCTGTTTGTAACTTCGTCAACCTTCTCTCATTGGTGTGACCCAGTCTACAATGCCATAAGAAAGTCTGATTGATTTCTGGAGACTTTCTTTTGTGTGTATTCTGGACATTGAAAATCTGTGGTTGGTTTAATACATATATACCATTGCTTAATGTACCCGACCCAATCAGAACTTGATTAAGGTGAATGTTTACAACATTACTTACAAACGCAAATTCATAACATTCTTTAGAAGTCAAAGATACAGAAATGATATTACAAGTTGCGTTGGGTACAAAAAAGCAATTACGCAAAACCAAAACATGTCCATCTGACATTCCCAGGTGATAGTCCCCCACGGCCTTAGCATCCATGCTTGCTCCGTTTGCAACTTTGAGGGTCATGTCACCTGCCTTAAAAAACCTACGGTTTCTCAACGCCTGCAAAGAATTACAGATATGAGATCCTGATCCGGTATCCAATACCCAGGAAGTAGAGTTTATTGAAAGACAGTTATCAATAACATACACACCTGAAGCTGAAGCCGCAACCTGCTTCAGATCCTGTGTTCTGGCCTTCCAAGCCCTGCAATCATTCTTCCAGTGTCCCTTCTTATGACAATAGAAGCATTCTTCTTTATCCACAAGCTGCCCCGCTTTCTTTGTTGCTTTTTCTTTTGCTTTTCCCTTCGTGTCCACTTTACTAACACCGCCCCTTGGTTTGGTGGGGGCTTTCTTCTTCTTTCCCTTAGCTTTTGCCTTGGACCTAGAAGAGGAAGATCCTGTTACAAACAAAGTGGATGTTTCCCTACCTTTTTGTAGGGTGCCCTCTGTGCTCCTCAGCATGTTGAGGAGTTCTGAAAGTTCAACTTCCTTTTCTTGTAAGTTGAAGTTCAGGATAAACTGGGCATAAGTGGAAGGAAGGGACTGGAGAATCAAGTCCGTATAGAGCTTATTCTCCAACGTGGTCCCAAGGTCCGTGAGCTCCTCTATGTAGCCAATCATCTTAAGCACGTGTTCCGCTACCGATGATCCGACGGCCAACCTTTCCGAAAATAACTTCTTCGACACTTCGTATCTTGCGATACGAGACTGCTCTCCATACAGTTCTTTTGTATGGAGAAATATGGATTCGAGGTCCATATTCTCGTGCCTCCTCTGATGTTTGTTGTCCATAGAGGCAAGCACGAGGCACCTGGCCTTCGTGCAATCGATCTCCCAAGTCTTACGGATTTCCTTATTCGCGACGCTGGAGGTGGGACCTTGGACAGGGGGAGCTTTGGTGGTAAGAAGATACCCCAGCTTGTCATAAGTGATTGCCATTTTGACATTCCTGAGCCAATCTTTGTAGTTTGGCCCTGTCAGTATGTTTTTATCTAGAAGTAACTTAAGTCCAGTCATGTCGATTGGTCGCTGCAATTAGGAGAGAGAGAAGAAACACTCAGCATGATGTTCTTGCAAGTTTAGAATGGTTTTTAGTTTGTTTAAACAGGATGGCTCCCACTGTTTCTCGAATCCCTCCTCAAACCAAAAAGGAAGAATTAGTCAGGATCAATCTCACCGTACAATACTTGCTTAACCGTTCAGCCAGGCTAGTGTCGGTACTTCGAGAGAGGTTTTCCAACGCTTTCGCGAAGTTCCTTAATTTAAGAACCTCTTTTCCCTGGGGGCGTAGCCCCGCTAGCACCTTTCTAGACACCTACTAGGTTTATAGCATTGATAGTTAAGTGAGAAATTTCCCGAGGAGTAGCATATACTCACAGTAGGATCGGGATCCAAATATCATCGCGTGACGAAACTGAAGGAATCCTACCAGAATGATCACACTCTAAATGGTATGCAACACTAGCAAGTTTCAGTTCTTTTGAAACTCCCGATGTGGATTTTTGCCCCATGCTCTTATGACCTTTACTTTGGCCGAAATATCATAAGTCGCATGTCAAGTTTTACCCGTCATTCTCCAGGTTAATTTGGACCCACCCGTACCTACCCTTGACTTTGGCCAAAATGGCAGTACGACTGTCCCAAACCAACGCATGTATCTATGCTACACATGAATACCCAATAGCTACCAATCACTATGCCTTGACTTTGGCCAACATACATAGCTTGAATACTATTGACTATTCATGTGAAACGACGGAGGGCTACGAATGGTTTTGGCGAAACCGTGAACTTAGTGAACTTGATATAATCGATGGAACGGGATAGCTTTTAAAAGGAGTGGCTCAAACTCCGCATTTAAAAGTTGGTTTTGAAAAGAACCGAGTGGCTTTTCGAAAGTGTTCCAACGACTTTTACTTGGTTTATTTTCTTGCATTAGTTCTTTTAATGCGTGTTATTCTTGCTTTAGTTCTTTCAATGCGTCCCATCATTTAATCCTACCATTGCAGAAAACATCCAAAATATGACGTACGCTTATGCCATTCGCATTCGCCATGGGGCCCCGTCATTACCCGTTAGGTTACTTAACTAACGACAGAGCGGGGGCTGGGCTAGCGCGGCTGTAAAACATAAGCAACGCCAAAATAATATCATATATAGATATATATTGCAATGATAGCCATTTCAGATCACAGATGAACACATTGGATATACTAGGAACCCACAATTCATACGAGCCTGTAACGAAAAGCAGATTACACGGTCGCGGTGAATAGCCAATACCCCACCCAAGACCCCTACGGGTGCGGCAAACTACCCGCCAAGTACCCGAAGCGAAGCAACCTCCCTCAACTCCGTGAGTAGACCACTCGGCACTTTGCGATACCCGGTAGTTTATGCACCCCCTCCATGGGTCTATCCTAGGAGCAAAAACAGTAAAAAGAAAATTATACAATGATGGCTACAACCCCGACCCGGTTGTGCGGCCATACAAATAATTATTACAGCAATTTACAAATTTACATGAATTGAAAGAAAAGAAAACTCTCATCTCACAACCCCCGGCTATTCACCCGCGACAATCCAATGAATTCATATACACAAACCAATAACATTACAGATCACAGATTTGTATAACCCCCACTAATCGACATACAGCGATTAGCAGACGTTCAATACAAATATCGTATCACAGATAAAAACCCGTCAGCTTAAGTCTTTAGAAGTTCGATCAAAAATACGGATTTTTAGGCCCCAAACACAAATTTTCTTTCTAGAAAAACTGGGCTGAAAAGACATATTCCAGAAATCCCAAAACAACCCCAGAAACACACTGGACAAAATTTAGACCTCAGCCGAGTCAACTCGGCCGCGGAACCGCGGCGGGAGCGTGCTCTCGCCGCGTTTCCGCGGCGCTTTGACCGTTTCGTGGAACCAAATTTTGTGGGTGTTTAATAAAAAGCCTGAGCCGATTTTTAAGATGAAATTTATCAATTTTTGAACAGAAAAAAAATTGGCAGAAACTTGACATATCAGGTTCGTTTCGCGACTTTTTCTTTGATCGATCTTCTAGTTACTTTGCTAACATGTTAGATAGAGTTTAACTAGGCTCGGATACCACTGTAAGTCTATGCTACCTCTCCGGGTACTTTCGGGCATGCGGAATTTGGTGAAAAACAATTTTCTAGAGGCGGTAACATGGACTCAAAACCGGATCTTTGTTAAACATCTAACTAACAACCTAACTAGGAGTTGTTAACTACTCGGTTAGGGGGTTATACCTTTCTTTCTTGAACTCCTTCGTCTTCAAACCTCGATGGTGTATGGATCGGCTTCACCCCATCGTCTCCTTACGCCGAAGATCGATCCACCCGAAAGCTTCTACCTTTGGCTTCTTCTTCGTACTTTGAAGAAACTAGTTCACTCGGTTTGCTAAACCTTATGAACTAGAGTGAGTAGAGGAGAGTGTGTTGGGATTATTCTCTATGGTTCTTGCTTCTCAACACATGAGACAAGTGAACCATAGACTAGAGAGAGGGAGAGCAAGAGGAAGAAGATGAGAGCTCAAAACACAAGAGAGAGAAAGGAAATGAAAGAATGAGAAAGACTTTTCTCTCTTGGCTCTCATAATCCAAAGCCATCATAACAAATCATAGCAATCAAGTATTATGTGATGGTTTAAGCTACAATAGCCATATCATTTCATGCACTCATTTTTCACAAGAGAACAAGCAAGCAAAAAGTCTTTGCCATGAAATGATAGCCATTGTCATCATGATGGTCAACTAGTCCAACTTAGTCAACCGGTCAACAAAGTCAACAAGTCAACAAAGTCAACCCCTCAACAACCATGTCACCATAATACTTAATTAATATTATTGTTAATCATATATCATATTCTCATTAGGGTTTAGCAAGAAGTCAATGGTCAACAGTCAACAGTCAACAACCCTAATGAGAATCCTCTGCCTCTGTCTTTCCGTCAACTGTGCATACACACGCGCATCCGCGTTCCGAGGAACACGAATACATACGAGATAAAACCAATCCCAAAACGTACACTAGGATCTGGCTTAAACCAAAGCCCGCTAGTGTTAACTATCCGGACACTGTACGTGCACAAGTGCACGGATGTGACCGAACCCTGTCGCAAAACCATGCGACCTGTCGCAAAACCATGGGACCTCTACTCTTTTGCCTAAAGGCGAATAGCTCTCTGTATGGGACTCTAAAGACTCGACACTACACTGACAGTGGGTTTAACCACAGACCGCAAGTGGCACTAGTTGTGCGTAATGGTCCCCAGGTAGACGCCGACAAGAAGACTGACGAGGTGAAACCCATCTGAACTCCTACTGAGCCTGAATATGATAGTCTCCGTACAGTCCGGTCTGTTCGTCTGATACATCACATGGCGGGCCTAGGAGGTGGTAAACGTCAGTCCCCTAATAGCGGTACAAGTCGTGTCGGAGTGAAGCCCAAAACACCCTGAGATAACACTGGAAGCCTACCAATATATCTCACTTGCCCTGGCTAGGGACTACTCGTGTAATGGCTCTCCTAGACACAGCGCGATGTCAACACTCAATACCGGGAGAGACGAATCCTGTCTAACCGTCACTGCCTCCAAGTGCTTCGGGACTGCACCCAACTACTACCTGTTTGCACGACTCCTTTGAGCCGTGGTAGGGTAGTAATCAAAGTACAGTGGGAACACACTCGAGACGAAGTGACAGTGTCAAGTCAGCGGACTAAGCTGTACTCATGTCACCTGGGAACTGATAACTGACGATAGGTATAATACCAACCGGTCAGTTCCCGACGAGTCCTGTCCAGTATACTCGTAACCTAACGAGCACCTGTTCATATCAGATTTTTGCATTTTCATACCGCCCAATTTTTATCACATTGCATATCGGTAGATACTCTTGAGCCGTGTTTGCTAGTCAATTGCAGGATACATGTTCCCGGTTCTCAAACGGAGAAATTCATAGAAAACACGACAAAATCCGGTTCCTGCCAACCACAGATAAAACACGGTCTCCGCTCTTCATCCGTATGTTGCCAGATACCAGTTTATGAAGACAAAGTGTCAAATCAATGTCATTCTCATGCACAAGGCTCAATGGTAGCACAAAATCCAAGAGATCTACGCGGAGCTCGAGGCAATCATCCACAAAAAGTCCACTTCAAAACACCTTTCCCTCAACAGAAATTCTGGAAGAATTTTGGAAGTATTTTCAGAAAATATAGGAACCAGAGAACAGAGGACAACAGACCAGGAAACCACAAGAAGGCCCAAGACCCAATTCATCAAAAGGGCCGCGGATCCGCGGCCAAAGTGGGGTCAAGTCCGCGGATCCGCGGCCGTACTGGCGCCGCATGCGCAGGGTTTTGGGGGGTATTTTTGTCATTGTACAGGTGTTCTGGTGGTTGCCCTAGGGTTTCATTTTTTGGTCTATAAATAGCCCAGAACTTTGTGAAGGAAAGGGTCCATTCTTGTATTTTCATTTTGCCTAGTTTTAGTGTGTTTCTTCTTCCTCTTCTCACCTCTTCTCCATTAAACTTGTAGTGAGCTTTTGAGTGAAGAGTGATGAATAAAGGAGAACCATTTATTATCATGCTTGTCTTACTTTTGTTATAATTGTTGTAACTTTAAATTCGTTATATAGTTGTTGTTATTTCCTTGTTGTTTCTTTCTTCTCCTTTTTTCTTTATCCTTACATACGACAATGATGCTTGCGCTCGATCCTCGCCAAGGTGAGGTCGCAAATAGCTAGTCGTATTCTTCTAATCTCCTTCTTCTATCTTCCTCTTTTGTGTTGTTTTATTTTTCCATATGATGAAGTGTGAGTAGTTTTATACTTGTTAGGGTTGGATAAGGGAATTTTGAGAGAAGGAAATCTCTCTCACTCTTTCCTTGCCCAACAACTTAAATCGACTCCCGTTAATTGAACCACAATCCGCACCTTACGGCACCCTATCCTACATGATAGCGGGATTCTGTAGTGAGACCGGTTGTGGTTGAATTAACCGGAGGTTATGGATAAGAGCCAAGAACGGACAGACAAGCACCAAAAGGAAGGACTATGCGTTGGAAAGCCTAGCTTATACTCGCAAGTTCCTTCCTAGTCGTGCTAATCCCCGTTGTTGCCGATTACCGTAACACCGATATTAAGTGGGGCAACGAAAGATGTGGAGACTCCTAACTCAAACTAACCTAATCCTATCCCTAACAAGCTCTCTTTAAATATCAACTTAACACTTAGATAGTTACAAACAAAATCTGAACTTTCGGACTTAACTCGTAAAAACACGTTGAAAAAGACTACCATCTCCCTACGGACGACCCGTACTCAACCGGCTAGCTACAAGCGAAACCGTCTTGATTGCGGTATTTAAACTAGAACTTGAACACGCACGTATCCTAACAATCAAATGGCGCCGTTGCCAGGGAGACGGTAGTTTATTTCTTTGTGTAATTTCGGGTTAATTTGTAAGTAAAAAAAAAACAAAAAAATATATACTTTGTAAAAAAAATCATCTTGTTATTTTTGATTAGCTTTTGTGCAAGTGTGCAGGAAAATACAAGGTTCGAGTTCAGTTGCCAAGACGTTGAAAATACGGAGTTCAAGTACAGTGCCAAAGACGTGGGAAGATAGACCCACATTTCGCGGCTACACCGCGACGGACAAAATGAAGCATACGGTCTACTGTCAAGATCTGGAGCAGATACAATGAGTATATCAGAATTCCACACATCCAGACAAGCAAAGGACACAAAACAGAACCCACACCAGAAAAATGACAGAACAATTCATCATTTCCACCGCGGAACCGCGGCAATAGGGCCTTGTTGCCGCGGAACCGCGGCCCCTTGGTTGGTTCAGTGTGCCAAATTCTTTCTGTAAGTCCCTCTGCCTCTCTCCACTCCTCTGAGCTCCACTGAATTGTGTTTTCTGCAGCCTTCTTTGCGCAAATTCTTCTCCCCCTTTCCAATAAATTGTTCTTGTGCAGGATTCTTTGCGCCGCAAATAAAAATTGTTTGCAGTTGATTTGTTACTGTTTTGCATTCTTTAATACGGACTTAAGGGGCTTGAAACCAATCCAGATTGGGTGGGGATTTCATCACCCTTCCCAGGACCCCAAAAATCACTAAAGCATATGCATTGTCCATTGTAAATTAAAAAATACTATACTTCAGCCCTAAGGACTTCGCGCTCATTAGGAGAAGATAAACCGTGTTTAGAACCTCGCTTAACCGTATATTGATTACGGGGTGTCTAGGAAAGTGTTAAAGGCGCAACCGCCGAAAGAGAAAGGGTTATTTAATTAAGGAACTTCGCGAAAGCGTTGGACAACCTCCCCTTATCTCTGCACTTACCTGGCCCCGTGATCGGTGTATTTTTAAGCCTGTTTCTCGACACTGTTTAACTTCGAAAATCAAGTTCAGGAGCAGGTCTAGTAGACCTAGGTTACCCTAGATCTAGGTGTGATTGTGCATATCTTGTTTGTGATTGCTTAAGCCGTATTTCCGTACATACTTCTGTAAATCTCTTTCTAAAAAAAAAGAAAAAAGAAAAAAATCAAAAACTTTTATAAAAACTTGCCCTTTTGTCGCCAATTCCATTTTTTTCACTCACCACCCATCGCCTTTCTCCATTGACGTTTTCTTACCCTCACCTTCTCCGCTTTGACTATACTAAACTCGTTTAGTGTATGTCCGCTTGGACTCGGGACACTAGCGCCCGTCTAGTCCGCGTTACGTTAGTCGCGACCGACTACGCGATCGACTCCGAAGTCGATACTCCGTCCACTCCTCTTTCACCCCTTCCTTTGCCGGCCAACTCCGACGTTGACCGGAATTCTGTTCATACATCTTCACCTTCACCTTCACCTTCACCAACCTCTTCTTCCGCGATGTCGGGATTTAATCCGAACATCTCTTTGACCACCGCTGGATTGGCTCCACCTCCTACGTAGACCAATATTCCACCACCTCCGCCTGTTGTAGCGCCGCAGCGAATTGCGCTCCAGGATCGTTTCTACCCCATCCGTTCTGCACTTCCCACCTGCCTTTCTCTTCCTCCGGCCAAAGGGGACAACTTTGAAATTAAGCCCCATTTCATCAACATGCTTCCACGTTTTCATGGGCTTGAATCTGAAGATGCCTATATCTTCATCAACAAATTTCAAAATGTCTGTGCCGTGATGAAAACAACCCAGCTGTCGGACGATGCTATACGTCTACGGGTCATTCCGTTCACTTTATGAGATCTCGCTGAAAAATGGCTGTATAGCACAGCTTCCCACTCAATCACCAGCTGGGACGAGTTTGTTAAAGCGTTTCTAAAAAAATTTTATCCGAATCATAAGACCGCAAGAATTCGAAATGAAATCAACCAATTCTCCCAGCTTCCTTCTAAACCCTTCTGGAAGTGCTTTGACCGGTACAAAGACCTTCTTGTTCAGTGTCCTCACCACGGTATAGAGAAATGGCAGCTCTGCCAAACTTTATACGAGGGACTGAACCCAGCAACGAAGCAGTTGCTGGAAACCATCTTTCAGGGCCACTTCCTATCGAAATCTGACGAGGAAGCGTGGCAGTTCTTTGACGATCTTGCGGAGCAAACGCTACAGTGGGAGAGCACCAGACCGACTCCTTCTTCTTCTTCTACCTCCACTTCTACCGGTCAGTCTAGGGTAGGAATTCACCAGCTTGATGTCTCTATTGCGATGAGAGCTGAAATGGCTGCAATAACAAAAAAGCTTGAAGCAATAGAGAGCAAATTTTCTTCTCCTACTCCTGCCCCTGTTCTCCCCCTTCGTACCATCTGCGCTTGTTGTTCCGATCCTTCTCACTTGACCGAAGAGTGTCCTTACAATCCACCATCGCAAGGACAGGATCAGGTTAATGCATTCCAGCAAAGACCGAGGAATGATCCATACTCTTCCACCTACAATCCCGGTTGGAGGAACCACCCCAATTTCGCCTGGAATCAGAATCAGAATCAATTCCAAGGCAACAATTTCCAAAGAGCCCCTCCACCGCAGCAACAAGCGCAACAACAAACTCAGTATCAGCAGCCCTTCCAACCCCAACCTTACCAAAACCAGACGAACAACTTTGCACCGAACAATTCTTTTCCACCAAACAACTTTGTTCCGTCTAACAACGATAAGGTTTCCTCGCTCGAGCGAAGTCTGGAGGCGTTTGTTAAACAATCGACTCAATCCACCGCCAACATCCAGTCTTCCATTCAATCTTTAGTGCAACACACTTCCGCACACGGGCAAAGCATCAAGAGCATCGAGGCCCAGATTGCACAGCTGAACGCGGCCTTGAGCGAGCGAGAGAAGGGGAAGCTCCCGTCCCAGCCACTTCCAAATCCCGGCCACCCACATAATGCACATGTTGCTCTTGAACAACAAAACCATAATGTGAGTGCCGTGACTACACTAAGATCGGGAAGGATGCTGCAAAACAACATTGGCAAGCAAATCAACAATGACACCCCGGCCGCTTCTTCTTCTTCTTCTTCTTCTTCATCTTCTTCTTCTTCTTCTTCTCCTTCGTCTTCCGAGCCTATTCTCCGTTCTTCAACAGGCTATCCTTCCTCTTCTTCTGCTCTGAACGGACCCACTTCTCACTCCACGAAAACACCTATTCTGGGATCCGTTCCAACTCCAAAATCTTCTCCTCCAGCATTAGACTCAACCAATTTTCAAAATGTTCCATTTCCAAACCGGTTGAGGTCTAACAAACAAAATCCTCAAATGGAGAAGATTCTGGAGTTATTCAAACAGGTTAACATTAACATTCCTTTTTTAGATGTTGTCCAACAAGTCCCGTCCTACGCAAAAATCTTAAAAGACTTGTGCACGAAAAAGAGGAAGTCTCAGGTACCCAAGAAAGTTTTCTTGGCTAGTGCTGTGAGTGATGCCCTTACCCAATCTTTACCACAAAAACGGAAGGACCCTGGCTGTCCTACGATTTCAATTACCATTGGGGATAAGAACATCAACCGCGCACTATTAGATCTTGGTGCCAGTGTTAACCTGCTTCCGTATTCATTATACGAGCAATTAGGCGTCTGAGAGTTGAAACCCACACACTGCACTCTCCAAATGGCCGACCGATCGATCACCCACCCTAGGGGTGAGCTAGAGGATGTGTTGATAAAAGTCGGGGACTTCATATTCCCCGTTGACTTCATTGTATTAGATACACAGCCTGTAGCTAACCCCCGGAATCAAATTCCGGTGATACTCGGTCGCCCATTTCTCGCAACCTCAAATGCTGTGATCAATTGTCGCAATGGTTCGATGAACCTCTCTTTTGGAAACATGACGATTGAACTCAACATTTTTAGGTTAGGGAATCATCCCGCCGAACCTAATGCTCATATACTGGATGTCTGCTCGATCCAGGAGATCACACCAGAAGAGTGTGAATTCGAGGAGTTTCTGTTTCATCACGATAATCTTGACGCTACTAGTGCGTTTCTCTTCGAACCTGCTGCTGTTTCTGCGCCCGATAACGAATACGAGTGTTTAACATTCTCGAACGATCTTAGCCGCGCACAACCCGAGTTTGAATCTTTTGACTTCCCGGATGAGTTACCTGGACCATCCGACTCGGTTGCCTACACTCGTTTTGAACCTTTGCTGGAGTCCTTTGAGTTCGAGACCTTTGCACCGGTCTTGCCTTCCATCATTTCACCTCCAACGCTCGAACTCAAGCCGTTGCCGTCTAATCTTAAGTATGCTTACTTAGGTGAGAACGAGACCCTCCCTGTCATCATTTCGGCTTCTCTAGCTCCAGAGCAAGAGAAAGCCCTTCTCACGGTCTTGCACAGCAACAGGCAAGCTTTTGGCTGGTCCATGGCGGACATCAAGGGGATTAGTCCCCTGATCGTTGAGCATCACATTCATCTGATGGATGATGCCAAACCAGCCCGGGATCCACAAAGACATCTTAATCCGGTCATGAAGGAGGCTGTGAAGAAGGAGATCGTCAAATGTCTAGATAGTGGTATCATTTACCCTATCTCTGATAGGCAGTGGGTTAGCCCCATTCATGTTGTCCCCAAGAAGTCGGGCATCACGGTCATAACCAACGAGGCAAATGAGTTAATCCCTACTCGCACCCAAACTGGGTGGCGAGTTTGCATTGATTACAGAAAACTCAACGCCGCAACGCGGAAAGACCACTTTCCGCTACCTTTCATTGACCAGATGCTGGAACGATTGGCCGGACATGAGTACTATTGTTTTCTTGATGGCTACTCTGGCTACAATCAAATTCCCATCGCCGAAAAAGACCAGGACAAGACCACTTTCACTTGTCCTTTCGGCACGTTTGCATATCGCCGCATGCCCTTTGGGTTGTGCAATGCGCCCGCTACCTTCCAGCGGTGTATGATGGGAATTTTCTCGGACATGGTGGAAAAATTTTTGGAGATTTTCATGGATGACTTCTCCATCTTCGGCGACTCCTTCGACGAGTGTTTGCTGCATCTTGACGCTGTCCTTACCCGATGTAAGGACAAGAATCTCACTTTGAACTGGGAGAAATACCACTTCATGGTGCGCGAAGGTATTGTCTTAGGACATATCATCTCGCAAAATGGCATAGAGGTTGACAAAGCAAAGATTGAGGTCATTTCCAATCTGCCTCCTCCCCGATGCGTCAGAGATATCCGAGCCTTCCTTGGCCATGCTGGTTTCTATAGACGGTTTATCAAGGACTTTAGCAAGATTGCTAGGCCCTTGACGCTTTTGCTGGCCAAGGATACACCTTTCGACTTCAACTCGAGCTGTGTGACTGCATTCGAGTCACTGAAACGCTCACTGACTTCTGCTCCCGTTCTTTCTTCCCCTGACTGGACGCACCCATTCGAGATTATGTGCGATGCATCCGACTTTGCCATCGGTGCTGTCCTTGGACAGCACATCAACAAGATGCCGCACGTAATCTATTACGCGAGCCGGACCCTGAACGACGCCCAACTCAATTATACAACAACTGAGAAGGAATTCTTAGCTGTTGTATTTGCTCTAGAAAAGTTCAGGCCCTACCTCATCGGCACTCCAGTCATTGTCTACACGGACCATTCAGCTCTGCGCCATCTTTTTGCGAAGAAAGATGCCAGATCTCGGTTAATACGTTGGATCCTCTTGCTTCAAGAGTTTGACCTTGTCATTAAGGACAAAAGAGGATGTGAAAACGTAGTTGCCGACCATCTCTCACGACTTCCTTCTTCGCCTTCGCTTCCAATTCCTATTAACGACGTTTTCCCGGATGAACAACGCTTGACAGTATCGTGCGAACCCTGGTTCGCAGATATTGTGAACTATTTGGCCACGGGATTGCTACCGACCGAATGGTCGAGTCAGGACAGACTTCGCTTCTTATCCCAAGTAAAACACTTTTACTGGGACGAACCCTACTTGTTCAAGTACTGTCCCGACCAGATTATTCGTCGGTGTGTCCCCGATGAGGAATTCAAGAGTGTGCTGTCATTTTGCCACGATCAACCGTGTGGCGGGCATTTTGGGCCCAGAAAGACAGCTGAGAAGATCTTGCAATGTGGTTTCTACTGGCCACAACTCTTCAAAGACGCTAATGACTATTGCAAGACTTGCTCCCGGTGCCAACACTTGGGCCGGATATCCCGGAGGAACGAGATGCCGCTCCAACCAATCTTGGTTGTTGAGATTTTCGATGTTTGGGGGATAGACTTCATGGGGCCGTTTCCCAGCACTTTTGGGAACTTGTACATCCTTCTAGCTGTTGATTACGTCTCTAAATGGGTCGAGGCTGTGCCGAGCCGAACTACCGACAACAAGGTTGTCGTTAGGTTCCTTAAAGAAAACATTTTCTCACGGTTTGGGCACCCCCGAGCGATCATTAGCGACAATGGAAGTCATTTCTGCAATAAAACTTTTGAAGCCTTGATGCGGAAATACTCCATTAATCATAAGCTTTCTACGCCCTACCACCCCCAAACCTGCGGGCAGGCCGAAGTTTCAAATCGGCAGATCAAGCAGATACTGGAGAAGACGGTTTCCAAGAACCGTAAGAATTGGTCTCTGAAACTCACTGATGCCCTTTGGGCATTTAGAACCGCTTATAAGACCGACCTTGGCATGTCTCCCTATCGGCTTGTGTACGGAAAAGCCTGCCACCTACCTGTCGAAATCGAGCATCGCGCATTTTGGGCGATTAAGGAGCTGAATCTGTCTCTTGAGGACGCGGGCAGCCATCGGAAGCTGCAGCTGAACGAACTGAGCGAGCTTAGGGATGAGGCTTACGACAACGCGGTTGTCGTTAAGAATCGAACGAAGGTGTTTTATGATAAACACCTTTTGCGCAAAACCTTCGTACCTGGTCAGCAGGTACTTCTTTACGACACCCGACTTCATTTTCATCCAGGAAAGCTCCGATCTCGCAGGAAAGGGCCGTATTTTGTGCGGAATGTGTATCCGCAGGGCGCTGTGGATTTGGAAAATCCAAAGGACGGTTCACTCTTCAAGGTAAATGGACACCGATGCAAACCGTACCTCAGCGCCGAACCAACAGAGGAGCTCCTGTTCTTACAGGAGCCGGTTTACCCTGAATGATCTTCCTCTGCTTACCTCCAAACTTCGGTTATCTAGCCAAGAACAGTGGACACTGTTCCAAATAAGTTTGGGGGTATGTACAAACCATTTTGTTTATATTTGTGTATATTCTTTTTCTTTTCTTTAAAAACAAAAAACAAATAAAAATTGTGTATCACTAAACCGACAATTTTGAACCTTCCAACTGCTCTCTTCATGCTACGACAGTGAGGACACTGTCCAGTTTAAGTTTGGGGGTACACTCGGTACGCATTTCTTACCTTCGCATTCATATGTATATTTTGCATCTGCATATTAAAATCCATAAAAATCTGAAAATTTTCTAAAAAATATAAAAACTTTTTTGTCAAGTTAGCTTGTGGAAGAACTTTGATTCAACATTTCGACGGTTTTTTGTTTGAAAAAATAGGAATGATTAAATCTTATGTTTGGATTTTGAAAACCTGAAAGATAACTCTCCTTTGAAGTTAACTATAGCTGATATACGTCTTTACATCACACTACACGTATCGTAAGATTTTGGGAATTAGATGACAAGTCTTTCATGTTTAAACTTTTAAACAGATAAATGATTTTCTGAGGATCAAATAGATTTGTTCTGAAATAAGTAATGTCAAGAATAGTTTATGAAGTAAAGAGAATATGAAGGAATGTTATTGATGTCGTAATTGGAGCTAAGTCTGAAAAATAACCCATCTAAAACTTGGTTGGAATGATTACACACCAAACACACCAAACACGTCTTTTATCCAAAAAAATATTTGAACTGCTGGTTATATCTCCGTTCGTATTAAATCATCTGATTTTCACGACAAACTGTCTTTTGTTTTTGGACCTAGGTAACTTGAGTAATTAAGTCCGCTGGGGTGTTTCTACACCTAATGCCCTAAAACCAACTGGTTTGGGTGCATTGGCCCAAAGCTCGCTAAGAAGCTTAGAAAGTCCAGTTTAAAACAAAGTCAAGCAAGTGTTCTCTCCGAGTTAAAATTCCTAACGGTTCTTTGTGTGAGAATAATCTTGATAAAAGACAGGCTTTTAAAAAAAATTTTAACGGAGATATAAAGGTTTTACTCTTTGATAAAGACTATTGCACGTTCACAGAGGTGTGTATGAAATGAAAACAAGGAAAAGGTGGAGTGAAAAATACGACTTAGTTTCCTGTTAAGGAAGATAGAAATTCTGAAGTTGAAACCTTACTGGAAAACGAAGCTTGAAAAATGCTTAACTCTTTATAAAACTTATGTGATCCTTTTTAAATCGTTATCTGGGCTTTATTGTGCGACATGATGACTTTAATCGATCGTTCTGGAACTTAACGACACTATTTGCACTGCACGTAAAGACATATAAAATCTGTAGTTAAATAAGAAGTGAGGTGTGAAAAATAAGGTTCGATGATCTAGACTTAGGATTATAGAATTGTTATTTTCTAAAACAAAACCTTAGGGTTTGAAGCTTAGTTATTTGACAAAACCAACTTGACCGGATTTTGTGGGTAGTATCCGCTGAAAACCCTCAGGAGACAACACTCCTCCTACTAGGGACACCTAGAGGTTTAACGGCTTGTTGCACATGCTCAGTGCAATCGCGTTCCCTGCGAAAGTGAGGTTAGGAAATTTTTGTGAATAAATGGGCTTTGCTCGGGACGAGCAAATGATAAGTTTGGGGGTATTTTTTCATATCAGATTTTTGCATTTTCATACCGCCCAATTTTTATCACATTGCATATCGGTAGATACTCTTGAGCCGTGTTTGCTAGTCAATTGCAGGATACAGGTTCCCGGTTCTCAAACGGAGAAATTCATGGAAAACACGACAAAATCCGGTTCCTGCCAACCACAGATAAAACACGGTCTCCGCTCTTCATCTGTATGTTGCCAGATACCAGTTTATGAAGACAAAGTGTCAAATCAATGTCATTCTCATGCACAAGGCTCAATGGTAGCACAAAATCCAAGAGATCTACGCGGAGCTCGAGGCAATCATCCACAAAAAGTCCACTTCAAAACACCTTTCCCTCAACAAAAATTCTGGAAGAATTTTGGAAGTATTTTCAGAAAATATAGGAACCAGAGAACAGAGGACAACAGACCAGGAAACCACAAGAAGGCCCAAGACCCAATTCATCAAAAGGGCCGCGGATCCGCGGCCAAAGTGGGGTCAAGGCCGCGGATCCGCGGCCGTACTGGCTCCACATGCGCAGGGTTTTGGGGGGTATTTTTGTCATTGTACAGGTGTTCTGGTGGTTGCCCTAGGGTTTCATTTTTTGGCCTATAAATAGCCCAGAACTTTGTGAAGGAAAGGGTCCATTCTTGTATTTTCATTTTGCCTAGTTTTAGTGTGTTTCTTCTTCCTCTTCTCACCTCTTCTCCATTAAACTTGTAGTGAGCTTTTGAGTGAAGAGTGATGAATAAAGGAGAACCATTTATTATCATGCTTGTCTTACTTTTGTTATAATTGTTGTAACTTTAAATTCGTTAAGTAGTTGTTGTTATTTCCTTGTTGTTTCTTTCTTCTCCTTTTTTCTTTATCCTTACATACGACAATGATGCTTGCGCTCGATCCTCGCCAAGGTGAGGTCACAAATAGCTAGTCGTATTCTTCTAATCTCCTTCTTTCTATCTTCCTCTTTTGTGTTGTTTTATTTTTCCATATGATGAAGTGTGAGTAGTTTTATACTTGTTAGGGTAGGATAAGGGAAGTTTGAGGGAAGGAAATCTCTCTCACTCTTTCCTTGCCCAACAACTTAAATCGACTCCCGTTAATTGTACCACAATCCGCTCCTTACGGCACCCTATCCTACATGATATCGGTGATTCCGTAGTGAGACCGGTTGTGGTTGAATTAACCGGAGGTTATCGATAAGAGCCAAGAACGGACGGACAAGAACCAAAAGGAAGGACTATGCGTTGGAAAGCCTAGCTTATACTCTCAAGTTCCTTCCTAGTCGTGCTAATCCCCGTTGTTGCCGATTACCGTAACACCGATATTAAGTGGGGCAACGAAAGATGTGGAGACTCCTAACTCAAACTAACCTAATCCTATCCCTAACAAGCTCTCTTTAAATATCAACTTAACACTTAGATAGTTACAAACAAAATCTGAACTTTCGGACTTAACTCGTAAAAACACGTTGAAAAAGACTCCCATCTCCCTGCGGACGACCCGTACTCAACCAGCTAGCTACAAGCGAAACCGTCTTGATTGCGGTATTTAAACTAGAACTTGAACACGCACGTATCCTAACAATCAGCACCCGCATACTATCTCCAGTACGACGTACTGATGGTTGTGGGACAGACCATCTCCCACTCTGTGATGAGAAGCACATACGCTAGTCTACTCCGGAGTATCGATGCCCTGTCTCGATAGTCCTGCGACTAGGGACCTACATAAGGATGTGCTTATAGATTACCCAGCCCCCACTAGTGTGACTGCCATCACAACGCTGGTAATCAAGCAAAGATCCTAAGGGCTCCACTAATGTGTATAGGTGATATACTAAAATAAACACATGTACACATTGAAGTAGAAACAAATCAAGTAGCATACTACTATTTTGAGCAAGATTGTATATACAACTGTGAATATCCCAAGCTTCCATTAAGTAATATACAAACTACTATGATACAGTAATGGCCCCTAGGGCATATACACTAACAAATTTGACGGTACAGTGGTGTAACGTTTTGAAAATCGTTTCGGTGAAATTTCGAAAAAACGGTAAAATAAGGGGGTTTTCTGTAAAAAGTCAAAATGCAAATATCTTTATTATAAAATTAAATATACATATTCTAGCTATGTAATTACTAGTATTTGGTGTTTATTGAGCCACTGGTAAAATTTTAAATTTTCTGAAAAAAATATTATTTTAAGCCGGTAAGAAAATACCTTAAATTAGCGATAAATACAAATTTAAATGGGCTAATTTTAATCTTTAAAATCATGTTAATTAAAATCTAGTTGGAATATAAATTTTTAGTATTTTATTTCAAGTTTTAATGGGTTTTTATTATAGAGTATAAAAAAATAATTAATTTAAGCTAAAACATGCAATTTTGAGCTTGTGGGGGGTCTTTTTGCATGGAATTCTTTTTGTAATCACTCACACACACCCTCACCCCTCCATGGCCGAGCCCACCATCAGCATCCCACTTCTCCCCCTCAAAAATTTCTCCATCTCATTTGTATGGGTGAAATAGAGTTTATAGGTGTAGGTTAAGATGTATTGTTTTGGAGGCTCATTGTACCTTGATTTGAGGGGGGTTGACTTGACCAATTGTGCACAACACCCATACCATTCCCCCCATCACCCCATGGCCGAAATTCTGCAGCCCTTCCCCCTTCACTTTCCTCTTTTCATGTCCTTCAATTTTAATCAAAAGATTGCTCCAAAATCCAATTTAAATCTCACAAATTGATTTCCATTCTTCATCCCATTCTCCTTAGCTTTTATCACTTGGATCATGGTGTTATGAAGCCATCATTTGGAGGCTATGTTAGCATGCTAGATCTCAAACATGTTGAGGTATAAATCCTAAACCATAATGTTATTTTCGATTAATTACTTCAATGTAGTCTAATTAGGTGTTAAATTGTGGGTTTAATTGAATGTTTGGAAATTCAAGTGGGGATTTTGAATTGAAGCTAGGGTTTGAATTAAATTAGGTTCTTTATCATTAGCTTATGATTGTAATGAGGGGATTAGCATGTAATTGAATGCAAAATCTAATTTGGTTACTAGTTGCTAATTTGTTAGTTTAAAAATGGTGATAATTATGCTAAATTGCTAACTAGGTTTTAGAAATTAAATAAAAATGTGGGATTAAAATCTAGTTAGGATTTTTAGCACATCATTAAGGTTTCCATGAGTGGTTTAACCATTTAAAATATGCAAAACCAAGTTTAATTGTAAAATTGTGAATTTTACATTAAAAAGTGTTAAAATTGATATTTTTGCAAACTAGGATTTTGGAAATTATGCAAATTTATGTGATTAAATTATGGAAATAGTTTTTATGACTTATTTAAGTTATTTAATAAGTATTATGGCCGCTAGAATTGTTTAAGCATCGAGTTTTGTACTAAAACGGGTAATTTTGCTTGCTAGTTTTTCGGAAAAACGGCTTTTAAAGTGAATTTGGGGTTTTTGTGAGTTTTAACCTATTTTATATTAAAATTTGTGTTCGTGAATGTGCAAATGAGTGTATTTGGGTTTTTCTCGAAGGTCTGGCGTTTGTACACCGACGTCGAGGGTTTTTGGGTTGATTTGTGAAAGCAACCATAGGTTTTGACCTATGTGGGTTTCGTGCGTCGTTTTGGTCATGAGTCGGATTTTAATGCGATATGGTGCGTTATGATATATAGGTACCCCATATGGACTTCGAGACGACGAGCAAGCGCGTGGCGACGTCGACACCGGCTAGCGAGGACCAGGTGAGTAGATTTATATCTATGGGGAGAAGTCGGGTGGATGGCGTATAGCACCCCCGCAGTCCGTGGTGGTGTATACGGATGCGTATACACACCAACAATTATTGTATGTTATTTGGGATTATTAACGTTGTTTAAGTTGGATTTTGGTGTGTTGGATTATTTAGCGTTGCGAACCCTAGGGTAGTGTTGCACTACACATACACACATACATACTTGCATACTTCCCTATTGATATGTGCTCATGGGATTCTTTATAGTTATGTGTTCACATGGGTATGGGACTATGTGTTCACATACGGATTTGAGGATGATACTTGGGATTGAGCTGAGTCGATGAGATTTGTTTGTGGTTGTGATATCGGTGATATGGCAGGATTTGTACTTGAGGTACGTTCTGGGGTTATAGCGGATCTTGGGGCGGCGATACGGGTGAATAGTGTTATAAATAAAATGGTCGACATGTGATCGTGATATAAGATATGACATGCTAGGATATTGATATTAGGCCGTATCGGGCGATGTATACCCCTTGATGATGATATGTGCTGACGATATCGGTTTATACGAGATTGTCGATCAGTAGTCAGATCATGAGTATATTGAGGATATTAGTATTGTACTAGACATAGGTCAGTACCCTAGGCTATGATCTTGGATAAAGAGGATACCTGAGGAATAGTGTGAGGAATATGATATTGACCCGTACCTAGATTTGGGGATGCCGTACGACGGATTTACGTACGAGCTATATTTTGATGATTGATCCACACTCTTGACTTGGGATGCCTGATTATAGATATGGTATCGGCTATGATATTATTGAGGCGGGATCACCGACTATACATATACATGTAGGTATATGTATCGACTCAGATGATAGGCGGTTTCCTTACCTGTAGTTCAGCTTGTTAGTTCAGCCGTATAGTTTAGTGTAGTTGTTAGATTAGATTAGACTCCTACCTATTTCAAAACTAACGAATCATGGGTATTTTAAAAGACAGCCCAAGGGATCCTACGGATATTTCAAAAAAAACTTATCTTTTCACAAAAACACCGTAGCCCCTATTTTCAAAACCCCATGATTCGTGTTATTTCAAAAGGCACCATTTGTAGGACTTATATTAGATTAATGCAGGTTAGTTATAGTTGCGTCTAGTTTTCAGCTCCCGCTCTTTTTGTGGTCCGCTTCGCATGCTTATTTTATGTTTCATACTCCATTATTGATATCATGCTGTTAGGTCACCAGCACCATTACCGATGATGCGTATGTACCACGTACACTTATTTGTCGGCTCACACACATCTTCATCGGTAATTGCCATGTCACGTACACCTTAGAAAATATTATTGCTTGACATAGCCTGTTAGCTAATAGTTAGAAATGATATTAGTGTACTTGCCTTATATGTTAGTTTAGACATTGTAGTTATTACCTGCTACTTCATGCATACTGTTATTCATTGTTATGCCTCATTCATGGATTCTCATGCATATATTCACTATTTTACGTGTTATTGAGGTTTTGGATTCGGATTTCCATGAGATTTTCTGGATTTGGAGGAAAACCGCAAAAACATAAATAAACCTTTTTCCTCTTTTAAAATAAAAAGTGCGGTTTTCCCATGTTATATGAGTCATCCACCATGAGTTTGCTGAAGGATTTCGAGACCCGATTCGAGGAGACGGATGAACCGTTTCGGGTACATGGTGGACCCGGTAAGGTACCCCGGGGCAAGAAGCGCGTGATGATGACGATGTGAGCCTGGCAGGGGAGCACTACCTACCGGTGATTTTACCCGACGCGTCGGATATCCGGAGGATACCGTCGTGGTCTTAAGATGGATGGTAGGGGCCGGTCTGGACTGACGGCGCCCTAGATATTGAGATTGAGACATTGATATTTCGAGGCAGTGAGATTTATGTTTTGTGTCAATGCTAGACACTGTTGATACTGATTTCATTTATGATATCTCAGTTTAAAATACGAAGGAAATCTCACTAATTTATGAAAACAGTTTCTTCATTTACATGTATTCTGTTTTCATGCATGCATACCTCATTCATATGATATATTGCTACCTGAGGCACTGACATGGGCACATGAGTTTACACTCGGGTTAGATATTTACCCTAGTCTTGTTATAGGCTGCATGTTATATATAATTGAGGATATATTATGATCATTGACCTAGGTTGCGTTATTTATGTGATTTCTGTGCGTAGATGTTTTTCTATTCACGAGTTGGCAACTCATCCCCGTTGTGCCCCAGTTTCTTGCAGGTTTTGCTGTACAGGTTTAATTACGGCTTTGCGGGCTCAGTTTCATTCGGGTGACTTGCTAGTAGGTGGGTTTTTCTTGTATCGTACCCATCATATTACCTTGTATAATATTATTCCGTTGTATCTAGTAAATTCCATCAACCAAACATGTACTTATTTGAGATAGAGACCAGTGTTGATTATTTTATCGACCTTAGAGTCGCGCTGTGTATTTATATGGATTTCTTGTTGTTTTGAGTTCTATTTGAGTTTTGATCCTCGCCCTTGGCGTTGTATATTATATTGCTTATGTGGTTGTGGCCGTCGATTGACGAAGAGCTAGCTCCCGCTTGGGGATGCCTTTTTATTGATTTCGTATACTATTCATGTTGTATCCCGTTTGGGAGCCAGTATTTTCAAAGGAGTCTCTGCCGAAATTTTCAGGAAATACGATGTTTTAAAACCGCATAACTCGGCTTATGCTATTAAAACTACTTGATTTTAAATTGGTTTTCCTTCACTCTACTACATTTCTTGGTTTGGATTTCTGGGTTTTCGGCTCACTTAGATTACTTACGCCTCGAGACGTTCGTAGTTTAAGTGCCGGTCATGTTCCGTACTTTCGGGTCGTGACAAGTGGGAGATTTCCTGATTAGATAAATTGATAACCATTCTGATCTAGGTTAGAGTGCACGTAGAGTGTTTCTTTTCTCTCTCTCTTTGGCAGCGGCCTTTGACCGACCCTAAACTATGACTCAGTGACCAAGTTGACCGAACCTTCTTAAAATACTGGCTTTTTAGATTGTGTAAGTTGCATAAGTCATTGCCTCTCCTTCTTTTACCCTATGCATTTCTCAGAACACCCCGTATTACTACGGACATCCACTTCCATTGGATAGTTCCATCGTATGGTTATATACGAACTCGGAGGGACTTCTTCGAGGATGGATCTAGGTTCAGGAATTCGATAGAATTGGTTTATTCTGTTGTCTTTTATTATCACCTTCTCTCAGGTTGCGAAGGCTCATTGGTTTAGGAAAGTACACCTATTATGCTTATTGGATAGTCTTATTCCAAACCATAGGCATGTGCCGAAAGGTAGGGAATGAAGAAAACCAATTAGCCTAAATAGTGTGTACAGAAGGTAATAACTAAAGACAAAATAAAGGGATTAGAAAGTGGGCAAAGTAAATTGCGACTGCTATCATTCACGACCAAACCACGTACTTCATCGCCACTCCTATTTCACCTTTGCTTTTTTCCTAGTTCGGGAGAAATAGAATAAGGTATTATTCAGTTGTCTTTTATCATCACCTTCTCTCAAGTAGCAAGTACTCCTTGGTTTAGGAGTGTACACCTATTATGCTTACTGGATAGTCTTCTTCCAAACCATAGGCTGGTGCCGAACGGTAGGGAAGGAAGAAAACCATTTAGCCTAACGATGGTGTACAGAAGGTAATGAATAAAGACAAATAAAGGGATTTGGAAAGATGACAAAGTAATATACGGTTAAAATCATGAATTGGATTATGGAACAAGCATTGCTAAGAATACCAGGATATCCCTACGAAACATTTTCATGTTTCAGTGCATTGTTAAAGGAAAACTGATTTCCCGATTAGATACTTACTCTAGGGTATGTATTTACCGGGTATGATTCTCACATCTGTATGGTATTATAAATAATGAGTGGGAGCAGGTTATTGGGAATTAGGTGATCATCCTCATCGGAATTCGTTAGAATTGGTGATATTTGAGGAAATCACCTTGGTACAGTTTTCAACCTACGACGCACAGGTTTTGAGTTATTCAACTCAACGGACTTATACAGAGTATTGTATGTTGTCCAGTGTCCATCAGGACAAAGGGGTAGGTCCTCGTACTCTGTTCTGTTTACTTGTAACTTCTCTAGTTTTTAGATAAGTGTTTCGTAGAAATACAAGGTCTATGTTTTGAGAAGTTGTGGGTATAAGAATAAAGTAGAGAACCAGGTGTCACAAGTATCGGGATTTTTCAAAGAGATCGAAGATGTAGATTCTTGTGATTGGTATTCAAATGAAAGTAATGGTTTTGAGAAACTTGTTTCTCTTTCAGGTTACTCATAATTAGAAGGATTCCTAAGTTGTGTAATGTTGATCAGCCTCTCTCCATTAAAGTTGATATGCACTGGAGACAGTTGCATGGTTTCAATCTGGTTCCAGTTAAATTAGTGCCTCTATTTCTATATTGTATATAGAATGGTTCATATCATAACGATGTTAAGATACGGGGGGTTGTCCGGCTTATGCTTAAAACCAGACACTGGATAACTCAAGGCACGTTTTTGTAATGGCAGTTTGTGGGTTGACCCTGGCTTTGACGAGGGTTGATTTTCTACCATCTGGAAGATCAATAGTGATATTGTTCATGACTCGCCACAGTTTTAGTAAAATGAATTTTTTTCAGAAAACAGTAGTGGGAGTATGGTAGAACTGGAAGTGATTCCAGAACCGCAAACGATTACGGAAAATTTAATAGGACCTATATATTCAATCAGGTTTGACATTCCAATAGCCACTCCGCAGATATGGTGGGTAACCTCAGACACCCGAGAGGTACTTTGGTAGCCTCAAGGACGGTGACAGGGAGGTTCTTGTTTACCAGGACTTGACACTACTATTGTTCCAGACTATGAGACCCAGCAGGAGGATATGTATAGCGTCGTTCTAAACTTGTTTTAGAAGTACACATATATATTATTCTGCCAGAGGGTTGTTGTGGTCAGTGGAAGCAGCGGAAGCATAGTGGACAAGTAGCTTATGTCTATTTATAGACTAGAGCAGATATAGCGGAGATAGATCATCTAATTTTTGATGTAACAGTCATGGGTTTGACTTCATCAGAATAGGGGGTGGATCTGTAAAGAAGCTAGTAGGGTGTGATGTCCTGGTATTTGGATGACATACACAGAGTAGGAAGTAAAATTCCTATACTACGATCAGTTGTACTGTGGTCATCACACAGTTGTTTCTCCACAAAGGACATGGATATAATATTTGACATTCTGGTTATTAGATCTATGGTTTTAGATCTAGAATTGGGTAGTTTTCCAATGTGGGTACTTTGAAAGTATTCTAAAGGTATTTAGAATAGATGACTCCAGGCATGGTGGTGTACCTGCAGGTGATGGAATCACCCTCTCTAAAGGGGTCTTACAGACTAAACAAGAGAGGGATGTGCATGATTGGTAGATCACTTGCTTAGGCAATTGAGTCAATCGTGAAAAGTCAAGTACCACACCAGATGTTGTTTTTGCACTAGATGCAATAAGTTTGTATTAATCCAATCCTGAACAAACATAAGGAAGCAGTTTTAGAACATAAGTGCATGTTCTATGGAATTGACGACGGCAGCCTCCTTCGGGATACGGTTATCATTCCAGGCTTCAAAGTTGACATGGATGACAGAGTGATTGTCAGAGTTATAGTTTTCCATCTGACAAGGGACAGTATTATGGACAGGTGGTCCAAGTGGATACTGTGGGAGGCATGGTGCTGGATACTGATTAGGTTCAGTTATCGATATAGTCTAAGATAATTGGATTTGGAGTTCATTTATGAACTAGGTCCCATCATAAATCCATACATATTCTAAGACAGGTATTACACGATTCGAGAGATGGTTTTCTCCGCGAAATTGAGATTAAGAGAGACATAGAAAGAAACATCAGGGCGGATCCACTCACTGAGGCTATGAGTATGCGTCATCGCAATAATAGCCTTAAGTGCAAGTGGGAGATTGTTGGATATAGTTCCCTCTAAGTCAATTATTGGATCGCTGATACGTGATTGCAATGATTGAGGGAGGACCTATACCGACATGACTGTCTTACTCGAGATGATAGTATGCTATCTGGTTTGTCTTTATCATCGTATACATGCTTTAGTTCACTATTGCATGTTGATAGAGCCCATAGGATTCTTGCTTGACTGCCAGCAGTATGATGGCGATCATATATGTGGGAGCTGGGGTCTGTAAGCACATCCTTAAAGTGTCCCTAGTCGTGGGAGTTTCGAGACAGGGCATCGATACTCCAGAGTAGACTAGTGTATACAGTCGAGACCCCGACGAGGGGCGGTGGCCGGTCTCACAAGCCATTGGTGTCAGTTGGTTCACCTAAGATGTATACAGGTGCTCATTGAGTACACCGGACAGGACTCGCCGGGAACATGCTAGTTGGTATTATATATATCGTCAGATAGCAGTTCCCTGGTGACATGTGTACAGGTTAGTTTGTCGACCTGAGATCGTCATTTGTCTCGTGTGAGTTCCCACTGTGCTTTGATTACTACCCTACCACGCTCAAAGGAGATGTGCAAACAGATTTTAGTTGGGTACAGTCCCGAGCCACATGGAGGCAGTGAGCGGATCATCGGGGATTCGTCGCTCTCGGTATTAGGGGTTGATGTCGCACAGTGCACGGATGTCCATCACTAGAAATCCTCGGACGGGGTAGTGGAGAAATTCTGATTTGGATCAATAGTTTCTCAAGTGGTGATAGGTTTCATACCGACACAAATTATCGCGTTATTATGGGTCTGACTTTATCCACCCCCTAAACTCGATATGCGATACTCTTAGACGAACGGACCGGACTGTACGGATATTGTCACTGTCAGGCTCAGTAGGGTTTATGGATTAGTTCGCTCGTTAGCTTCCCTTCCAATCAATACATAGGCAATCGTTACGTAAAGCTTGTACCTCTGACGTGCTAGTGGTTATACCCAGTGCCAGTGTGTTGATGAGTCATTAGAGTCCCCCACAGACATTTTCCCTTGTTCGGGCGAAACGTTGTAGAGGCCGTATGGTTTTATGGCAGGGTTCGGAAAATGCACGTGCGTTTACGCACGTGTCATATTTCGGGCAGATAATACTGGTTGGTTTTAGTTTAAGCCGGATCCGAGTATTATACTATGCAGATATAATAAATTTATCTCAGTTGCAATTGTATTCTTTCGTAATACAAATACGGGTATGTTTATACCATTACGGGGTTATCCTGAAATTCGTTTCGGGATCGCTTTTGGAAGTCGCCAGTTTCCAGTTTTCTATCACCCGTATTTAACATTCGGTTAAATACGGATTTATCTTTTCTTGATGAGTGTGGAAGGTTCTAGAAGTTTCTAGAAGAGGTGACTAGGTTAGAGCGGTGTTATTGGTTCATTGGTTGCATTTAATGAAAAGGTGACTAGGTTAGATGAATCATTCTTGCATTAATGTTAATGCATGGTGTTTATTTGACTCACCCATTCATTTAATGTTATGGTTACCCTCCTTGCTTCCTACACTCACCCCCCTACCTCCTTATAGTGGCCGGCCATTCTCTTGTGAGGATGATGGTTGTTCATTTGATAAAAAAGATTATGGTTCATGGAAATTAATCTACTCATTTCCTATTTACCCGATCCAAAAGGCAATTTCATTAACCGTTCGTCCATAGCTTTGGACGTAGTGAGACAAAGTGTTTTACTCATTCTCTACATCAATCTTGGTCATCTCTTTTAGCAAACTTGATGATCGAGTTGCCTCGGTTCAGAGGCGGGAGCCCGTTTAAAGATCCGTCGACGTGGTGCCACCTGGATGAGGAGACTGTAGATTAAGGAGATCGGAGCAGCCGCAACAAAGCGTGGGATGATGGTTGAAGACCGAAGGACTCGGATCGTTCGGTATAACATTTCTACCCACTTTGTAGTTTGTTAGTTTAGCTTTAATGGCAGATCCGGGTTATAGTATATGATAGCGCCAGTCGTAAAAGTTTTTGTTCCGCATTTGGCGTCTGTTAGACGGCCGGGGCGCTACCGTGTACTTACAGCCTCCGCGTCAAGCTCCTCGCTGCAATCCCTCAACATACGCAGACTGGTCACAGCGCCTTTTGAAGATGGACGTCTGGAAAAGGGCCCTGCTGGCATTACGATTCGAGACTCAAACGGAGCTGGAGTCGGTGTCACCGCTGCAAAACAAATCATAGTCAAATTACGGCTCAAGAAATTGAGAAGGTACATGAACAATAGAGATTACTATACCGGCTGCGGTAGGTGGCAAGGCCGGGAGTACCGGTGGCGAGACTATTCTTTCATATCCTCCTTCAATCTGTAGTGCTGCAATCAAAACAAAGAAGAATTAGCAACGACTTGGCTTCCCGTAAAAGAAAAGAGAAGATATTAGCTAGAGACTATACTCACCAACGCCACTAGATGAAGCAATCTCCGGCTGGAAGGAGAAATATTGGTGCAGCACCTGATACAGATGATCAAAAAAAGACTCCTGCAAAGGTGTAACAATGCAATGTCAGTACATAAAGTATATTTCCTACAATAAACCGATAAGTCACAAACCCGTACCTTCCAGCATTTGGGAGGACACGGAAGAAGGAAAAGGGGCGGCAACCGTCAAAGCAGCAAACGGTGATGCTTCCTTGGGTGGCACAACCTCAACGCTCACCTCACCTGCATTAGAAATGAGCGAAATACTGTCAGAAGAGAGTGAAAGGGATTGCAGAATGGAAAAAAAAAAAGCAATGACCCAAAATTTACCTGGTGATTCCCCGGTCGAAACCGCGACAAGGGCGTCACTTGGTGCAGTGACTGCTTCACCCTCCTCCATCGGAATGGTTTCGCCGCTCGTAGCTTCATCCCCCGACTCCACGAGAATCGTCGTAATACTCACAGCACTCGGTAATGATAAGGAACCGCAAAGGGAAAGAGTCTCAATTGGGGCAGTTCCAGACTCTTGAGAAAGAGTGGCTACTTCAGGCTCGGTGGTTGCCGCCATCTCACCTACCACTTCCTAATCAAGACTCAGCCCTGCAGGATAGGACATATGAGAATCTGAAGATTAAAACTTTGACGAAAGGACTCAATGTTACGTTACCTTGGGTCGGTCTTTCAATTGCTTCCCGAGCCACATGTGCCTCCTGTCCGTGAGCGGTAGACAGGGCGGCCGAAGCACCCTCTGAAGGAGCAAGGATAGGGGTAGCAGCGCTCGAGCCTGCACCCGCGGCCATGGCGGCGTTATGTTCCCTTGCTGCATGCCTCCTGCGCTTCCTTTTCGCCCGGGCCGTGAGAGCTGATCTTCTCAAGACCTCCGTCAAGGGAACGTCATCGTCCACGCCAGGAGCTACCTCTGGAGCCGTTATGGCGCCCGTCATCGGTTGCTTAAGTAAAGCCTCTTTTGGAAATGCTGAGGAGGTCGGGACTTTGATAGCTGGCCCTGGAAGCAGCTCCGCATCATCCTACGGGACTGGCACTGTACTGGGGATGACCTGAGTCGAAGTGGTCCCTGCGATAAAAAAGGGGGGGTCAGATTACCCATAAGAAAGGGGAATGAAGGCACAATGAACCGAAATATACCAACGCCCAGCGAAGCACGAAGCCTCTCTTCCTCCTCAAAAGTCTTGAGGGAAACCGTGAGAGCCTCTTCAGTAGAAATTCCTTTTGAAAAAAAATGTCAGTCAAAACACGATAATAAAAAGGTAATGAAATGACGAAAAGATACGGCTGAAGACTATTTGACTCAGTGAGGATGATCAGTCCTGCTTTTTGGCTAGCTAGACGCTCAGAAGCTGCGATGGCAGCCTCCAGATTAGCATCGTCCGGCGCCATGAATAGACCCTCGTTGGTCCCATATTCGCTCAGGCCCTCGCTGTAGGGGGCATGAGGCTCCTGGATGAGTTCGACGTCGTCAGAAAGAATCGACTTCTTCCTCTTTTTCGAGCGAGCACCGGTCGCTGCTAGCATAAGCTTACGCTCGGTAGGCACCTTGGGATGACAAGTCCTGATATTTGAACCCACGCCAGACTCGGGAGATGCCACAGTCACCACTTCAACGGGTGCACGGGGCATCGGTTACTCGGTCGTATTATATGGCACCACAACTGCAGCAGCTTCTCTTAAGGGTGGACGGACAATGGTCCGTCGCTTTAGAGGAACATTTGGATTACCAGCCGGTGCTGCACCTTTGCGATTAAGAAGCAATCTTTTTTCCTTTCTAATGATAGCGCCCATCGAATGTTGATACCACGCCACATACACATTCAAGGCCTTCGGAACACAACTCGGTTCGCTGATGAAGAAGTTGGACCTTGTGTTTAGGCGCATAAAATGGTGCAGCGCGCTCCGGATACCCTCTTTAGTAGCAGCAGGTTCTGCAAAGAAAGCCTCAAGCGGGACACCTTGATTGTAGCTCAACTGTTAGGGGAAATGATGCGGGTTGTATCTCATAAACAACGCCGCATCATTCTACCTAAATACGAGAAAGCCCGGCCTGATGGAGTACAGATAAAGAATATCCCGAGCTTTCAAAACAGAGTTCCCGTCTTAAAAAATTTCCTGCAATGGCAGCACCGTTTTTGTAGATTCCTGGCCGACGGTCAAAATTTTATCGGTGAAGGACATACCATCTCCAACCGTGCATGGATGAAGGAGCAAATCCCTAGCTTCCCACGGTGTCGAACTTATGATGGATGCATCAACTAGCCGTATTATCCGAGGGAATTTACATCTGTCGTTAAAGGATGGTCTTCTGTGGATACCGAAGACCCCAAGCACGTGCAACTCGGGCTATGAAGTGAAATAATGCATTGAAAAGTTGGCAAGCTGCACCCTTGGCTCAGTAGTATCCGCTGCCAAGCTAAGGCCGTGATACAGGTGGGCTAACCCAGCAATCCCGATGGCCATTTGTATCTCGGCAACCATTCGATGCGCTGGGTAGAAGACGGATGACCTTATATGGCGAGGGTGCATCGGAAGCGCAAACCATCTTAACCACAAACCGAGGAACCCTAGAAAGAACGCTTCCTCATCGATGACCGGAGCGGCAATTTCTGAAAAGGGGACGATCGCGAAGTTTGGAAGAAAGAAATCCATTTGATCGGCTTCCAATATTAGCCGGCGATCCAAGCCAAAGCCGAAAGGATAATCAAGTTTGGCAAACTTTTCACCTTATGGCGATAAAACTTCTGGGCGAAGAAAACAGGCAATGAAGTCCGCAAAGCTGACCCCCTGGCTTCCAGATTCAAGAAATAAGCCCTCGTAGACATTCAACACCTTTATCAAACTTGGAAATTGGTGTTGAATGGCGTTCTCTGGGGTAAGACCCATTACCACTGATTTGGTGGCAAAAATATACTCATCTGGAGGAAGCAACTCCTCGTAATGCTCTCCCCTAACGGGTAAACCAGAGACCTCGGCAAATTCCTCTAAGAAAATGGAGACTTCTCGATCCAATAGGAGGAAGGTGTGAGTCGGAATGTTCCATTGCTCTAAAAACGCCTTGATCCACTATGTAGGAGGTGCAGAATACTGGAACAAGGAAGCGTAGATCGCAGGGTACAATCCGAGCTTCAGCAGCTGTGACTTCTTCGCTGATAAGATATATCGGGCCCACTGCAGGTATCCGGCCGGGTGACGGGGAGTTAGTCCTATATTGTATGGCTGTCCCTAAGGGCGCAATTCGCCCTAACATATGCGCCGCCCTAGAGTGTCCAAAGCTACCGGCAGCTGCACAGGTATTGCGGCCATAGAAGGCTGAAGGAGACCTTCTGAAGTCCAATTCACCTCCTCCACAGTATAATTTATCGAGGGTGCATCTGCATAAGGGATCGCCGAAATAGGCTCCGAGGGTGTCACACAAGAAAAGCTCCGGCGGCGTCTGATAATTTGATCGTACCATCTACCCCATAGATTAAGATTCTTGTGCTCTGGGTCATGATCCTTTATCAATGAGAAGACTTCCCTATCCACTGGCGCTTCGGGGAATCCACCTTCTGAACGGACGAACGGAAAAGATGTTAGTGTATATGCCCCAGGGGCCATTATTGTATCATACTAGTTTGTATATTACTTAATGGAAGCTTGGGATATTCACATGTATATAACAGTCTTGCTAAACATGGTAGTATGCTACTTGGTTTTTCTATCTTAATATGTGAGTATACGTATTGATAGAGCTCTTAGGATCTTGCTTGACTACCAGCGTTATGATGGTAGTCACACTAGTGGGGGCTGGGTAGTCTACAGGCACATCCTTATTCAGGTCCCTAGTCGTAGGATTATCGAGACAGGGCATCGATACTCCGGAGTAGACTAGTGTGTACGCTTCTCATCCCAGTTGGGGAGATGGTCTGTCCCACAGCCGTCAGTACATCGTACTAGAGATAGTATACAGGTGCTCGTTGGGTTACGGGTACACCGGACAGGGAACTGTTGGTTGGTATTATACCCGTCGTCAGTTAACAGTTCCCAGGTGACATGAATACAGCTTAGTCCGCAGACTTAACACTGCTGCTTCGCCTTGAGTGTGTTCCCACTGTTCTTAGATTGCTACCCTACCACGGCTCAAAGGAGTCGTGCAAACAGGTAGTAGTTGGGTGCAGTCCCGAAGCACTTGGAGGCAGTGGCGGTTAGATAGGATTCGTCTCTCCCGGTATTGGGAGTTGATATCGCGCTGTGTCAGAGAGCCATTACGCAAAGTCCCTGGCCAGGGCAAGCGAGATTTGCTGGTAGGTTCCAGTAGTTTCTCAGGGTGTAATGGGCTTCGCTCCGACACGACTTATTCTGCTTTTAGAGGACTGACGCTTGCCGCCCCCTAGGCCGGATATGCGATAGTCTTAGACGAACAGACCGGACTGTACGGAGATTGTCACAGCAGGCTCAGTAGGAGTTCGGAGGGGTTTCCTCATCGGCCTTCTTATCGACATCTATCTGGGGACTGTTACGTACAGCTAGTGCCACTTGCGGTCTGTGGTTAAACCCACTGCCAGCGTAGTAGTCGAGTCTCTACAGTCCCACACAGAGAGTTTCCTACTCCAGGCGAAACGATATTGAGGTCGTATGGTTTTATGACAAAGGGTTCGGACGCGTATGTGTGTTTACACGCTTACGTCGTTTGAACAGTTTTTACCAGTCGGCTTTGGTTTAAGCCAGTTACTGGTATCCGGTTATTGGATTTATACAGTCTAAAGTTTTTCCGTTTTTTCACGGATAGGAGGGGCGTTCTCGTAATTGTGCGAGAAGCTTCTAGAAGATGGTGACTAAGGAGGTTAAGGTGGCATATACAATGAATGTGATTAGTGAGTCATATGGATGATTCATCCAGGTCATTAATGCACTATAAATGCTTAATGACTCATGGTTGTGAATCATCACTAGATATTATCAAGCATGGTTGTTAAATTCATTTCTTTTTCTTTTCTTGATAAAGATAAATGCTTGATATATATTATCATATCTCATTATTCTCATTTCATTATTATCTTCACCTTCTCTCTCCTCAAGCTCTCTCTCTTCAAACCCTAATCCTACCCTCTCATGTGATGATTACGAGGATTAGATAGACTAATCAATCCATAACCCTCACTCTATATCATCTATCTTCTTTGATTAGCAATTAAAGAAGTTTAGTTGCCTCATGTTTAGAGGCTAAGCTTGGAGTTTTGCTCTCGGGTGGATCGTCTACTACATCGAGAAGGCCGAGGAGGAAGGGGAGATCGTAAAGACGAAGGACTTAGTTCATTAGGTATAATCCCTAAGCATAGTAGTTTAGAACATCTATGTGTATGGTTAGTAATCGTTTAGCTTCGATTTAAGCGGTTAGTCGATGTTTGTTCACTAAACTAGTTCGTTTTTGAAAATTCCGCCTCCCCACAAGCTAGGGGGTGTTGTACATCGACTTACAGTGGTATCAGAGCCTCGCTAAACAATAAATAACTTGCTTGCAAATTTGTATGAATTTCGAACGGAAAAACGAAACCGGAAAACCCTAAAATATCAAGTTTCTGTCGATTTTTAAATGAAGTCCAAAAATTTTTCAGGGAGGTTCAGAAAGCTTAAAATGACAGTAGGAGAACACACAAAAAATTTGGTCCTCTGAATCGCCTACGGCGCCGCGGAACCGCGGCATATCGCACCGATCCGCCGCGCTTCCGCCGCCGAGTTAGCGATTCAGGGACCCATTTTTCTTGTGTTGGTTCTCTGTGATATTTGGTATTTTTCTGGAATTTTTTAATATTTGCTCAGGTTTCAGATTAACAAAGAAATATTGGAGCAAAATTAAAAGTGTTTAATCGATCGAAATTATGCAGTATTTGCTTATTGGATTATATCTGTGTTTGTATAATGTGTTGGTAAACCTCCCCTAACTGCTAGTATGTCGGTTGGCAGGGGGTTGCACATTTCTGTAATGGATTTTATCTGTTTATGCATATGAACTGTATTGGACTGTTGTGGTGTATAGCCGGGGTTATGAGATGGGTTATTATTTAATTCATTTGATGTAAATGTAATTTGTTGTAATATTATTTTGCGGGGCACATCCAGGTTGCGGTTGTAGCCACCGTTGTATTATTTCATTTTACTGTTTTTGCTCCTAGGACAGATCCAAGGTGGGGTACACAAACTGCCAGGTGGGTAGTTTGCCGTACCCGTAGGGGTCTTGGGTGGGGTAAAGGCTATTCATCACAACTGTGTAAACTGTTTTTCCTTGCAGGCTCGAAAGAAATACAGATTGCTTGCAAATCCAATTAAGTTCATCTGTGTTCTGGAATGTATATCATTGCGTCAGACGAATGTAAAATATCTATATATATGTTAGCTATTTTAGACGTCACTTATGTTTTACACCCGCGCTAGCCCAGTCCCCGCTCTGTCGTTAGTTAAGTAACCTAACGGGTAATGACGGGACCCAGTGGCGAATGCGGATGGCATAAGAGGACGTCATATTTTCGTTGTTTTCTGCAATGATAGGTTAATGATGGGACGCATTATCTATAATGCAAAGAAAATAAACCAAAGTTTAAATCGGTGGAACAATTTAAAAGAAACCACTCGGTTATTTTAAAAACAGTTATTTTAAAATGCGGAGATTTAACCACTTCTTTTAAAAGCTATCAGGTTCCTTCGGTTATATCAAGTTCACTACGTTCACGGTTTCGCCAAAACCAGTCGTAGCTCTCCGTCATTTCATTTGGATATTCAGTAGTATTCAAGCTATGTATTTTGGCCAAAGTCAAGGCATAGTGTTTGGTAGCTGCTGGGTTTTTCATTTGTTGCATAGATAGATGAGTTGGTTTGGGACACTCGTATTATCATCTGACCAAAGTCAGGGATATATACAAATGGGTTCAAATTAACAAGATAATGATGGGTAGAACTTGACATGTGACTTATGACATTTTGACCAAAGTCAAGGTCATAAGAGTATGGGGCAAAAACTTATATCGGGAATTTCTAAAGAAATTGAAATTTGCAAAGAGATGCTTACCATTTTGAGTTTGATGAATGTTGGTAGCATTCCTACAACATTATCAGACGATGATATTTGGATCCCGATCCTACTGTGAGTATATGCTACTTATCAGGATATTTGTCACTTAACGATCAATGCTATAAACCAAGTAGGTGTCTAGAAAGGTGTCAGCGGGGCTACGCCTCCAGAGAAAAGAGGTTCTTAAATTAAGGAACTTCGCGAAAGCGTTGGACAACCTCCCTCGAAGTATCGACACTGGCCTGGCTGAACGGTTAAGCAAGTATTGTACGGTGAAAATAGTCCTGACTAATTCTTCCTTTTTGGTTTGAGGAGGGATTCGAAAAACAGTGGGAGCCATCCAGTTTAGATAAACTGAAAACCACTCTAAACTTGCAAGAGCATCATGCTAAAGTGTTCTCTTCTCTCTCTCCTAATTGCAGCGACCCTGAAAATGACTGGACTTAAGTTAATTTTAGAGAAAAATATACTGACAGGGCCAAACTATAAAGATTGGCTGCGGAATGTCAAGATGGCCTTGACCTACGACAGATTGGGGTATGTCCTCACTACTAAGGCACCTGCAGCCCCAGGTCCAAAATCCAGTAATGCGGATAAGGAAATCCGCAAAACCTGGGATTTAGATTGCGTGAAAGCCAAGTGCATCGTGCTTGCCTCGATGGACAATGAACATCAGAGGAGGCACGAGGATATGGAACTAGATGCCATATTTCTCCATACAAAAGAACTTTATGGAGAGCAATCTCGAATATCAAGATACGAGACCTCAAAGAACTTGTTTCGAGCGAGGTTGGCTATCGGGTCATCGGTAGGAGAACATGTCCTAAAGATGATCGTCTATATAGAAGAGCTCGCAGACCTTGGGACGACTTTGGATAATGAGCTCTATACAGACCTTATTCTCCAGTCCCTTCCTTCCACCTACGCCCAGTTTATCCTGAACTTCAACATTCAAAGAAAAGAAGTTGAACTTCCGGAACTCCTGAACATGTTAAGGAGTGCAGAAGGCACCTTACAGAAAGTAAGGGAAACACCCGCTATGTTTGTTAGCGGTACATCTTCTTCCGGGTCCAAGGCTAGGGCCAAAGGAAGGAAGAAGAAGACCGCCCCCAAACCTAGAGGAGGTGTAAGTAAGGTGGGAGGGAAGGGAAAGAAAAAGTTGCCAGTACAAGTAGTGGCACAGGATGAGTTCTTCCATTGTCATAGGAAGGGGCACTGGAAAAAGGATTGCAAGGCGTGGATTGCCAACAAGAACCAAGGACCGAATCAAGCTGTGTCTTCGACTTCAGGTGTGTTTGTAATTGAGAATTGTTTGTCAATCAACTCTACTTCCTGGATATTGGATACCGGATCAGGATCTCATATTTGCAATTCATTGCAGGCACTGAGAAACCGTAGAGTGCTGAAGGAAGGTGATATGATTCTCAGGGTTGCTAACGGAGCTAGCGTGGGAGCTGTATCCGTCGGGGATTATCACCTAGGATTGATCAGTGGACACATTTTGGTTTTGCATAACTGTTTTTGTGTACCTAGTTTGACGTGTAATATCATATCTGTTTCCTTGTTATCAAATAAAGGTTATGATTTCACGTTTGTAAGTGATGTTGTCAACATCCACCTTAATCAATGTTTGATTGGGTCCGGTACACTAGATAACGGTATATATGTTTTAAACCAAATCCAAATTTTCAATATCCAGAATACACTAAAAAGAAAGTCTCCAGATTTAAATAAGGCTTCCTTATGGCATTGTAGACTAGGTCATATCAATGAGACAAGATTAACTAAGTTACATAAAGAAGGATATTTGGATACGTTCGAATATCAAACTTATGCCACTTGTGAATCATGTCTCAAAGGAAAGATGACAAAGACTCCATTCACTGGACATGGAGTAAGAGCAAGCGAGCTCTTAGGACTCGTACACAGTGATGTAGGCGGTCCAATGTCTACACATGCGAGAGGTGGTTTTTCCTATTTCATTACTTTTACGGATGATTTCTCAAGGTATGGATTCATTTATCTGATGAAACATAAATCCGAGGCTTTTGAGAAATTCCAAGAATATAAGAATGAAGTAGAAAACCAAACCGGCAAAAGTATCAAGACACTAAGATCTGATCAAGGTGGTGAATACTTAAGTACCGAGTTCCTAGGTTATCTAAGAGAGAAAGGAATTCTCTCTCAGCTTACTCCTCCATACACTCCACAGCATAACGGTGTATCGGAGAGACGGAATCGAACCCTATTGGATATGGTACGATCCATGATGAGTAATGCTGAGTTACCGCGATCTTTCTGGGGTTATGCACTAGAATCAGCAGCATATCTTCTGAACAGGGCTCCTACCAAGACTGTGCCTACCACTCCATATCAGATGTGGACTGGGAAGAAACCCCATCTTCAACATATTAGAATATGGGGATGTCCAGCTTTTGTTAAAAAGCAGCATGTGGACAAGCTCGAGGCACGATCAGTAAAATGTAAGTTTGTGGGATATCCAAAGAACTCCAAGGGATATTATTTCTATTACGCAGAGGAACAAAAGGTTTTTGTTTCTCGTAATGCCCATTTTCTAGAACAGCAGGTTTTAGAAAAGGATACAAGTGTGAACGAAATAGAACTGGAAGAAATTCCAGAACCACAAACTACTGCTGAAAGTTTGGTAGAACCAGTAGTTCAAGAAGAACAGGACATTCCCGCACCCCTCCACAGAAGTAGTAGGCCGTCTCGTCCGCCTGAGAGATACTACGGTTTTCTCGTCGATGGGGATAGAGAGGACTGCATCATAGATGATGATGAACCTACTAGCTTCCAGCAGGCCATCCAGAGCGGCGACTCGGTACGATGGCTAGATGCAATGCGAAGCGAAATGGAGTCCAAGTACACCAACAAAGTATGGACTTTGGACTTTGCTCCAGGTGGGGTAAAACCCATAGGATGCAAATGGATCTTCAAGAAAAAGATTGGTGTAGATGGGCAGGTAGAAACCTATAAGGCTAGACTTGTTGCAAAGGGTTTTCGTCAAAGACCTGGCTTGGACTATGACGAAACTTTTTCTCCAGTGGCTATGCTCAAATCCATTCGTATCCTTCTTGCAATTGCTGCCTTCCATGATTATGAAATCTGGCAGATGGACATAAAGACGGCTTTTCTTAATGGTAATTTAGAAGAGTGCGTCTATATGGATCAGCCAGAGGGTTTCGATCAGAGTCGGAGCAGCGGGAAAGTATGCAAGTTGCTTAAGTCCATTTATGGACTAAAGCAAGCATCGCGGAGTTGGAACATCTGTTTTGATGAAACTGTCAAAGAGTATGACTTTATCAAAAATCCAGATGAACCGTGCATATATAGTAAAGTTGTAGCAAGAAGTGTCGTATTCCTCGTATTATACGTGGATGACATTCTACTGATAGGAAATGATATTCCTATGCTACAATCCGTCAAAGGATTCTTGTCACACAGGTTCTCCCTGAAAGACCTAGGTGATGCCTCTTACATTCTGGGGATCCGGATCTATCGTGATAGATCCAAGAGGATGTTGGGACTTTCGCAGTCCAGGTATATCAACACTATACTGAAAAGATTCAGTATGGAAGATTCTAAGCGCGGTAATCTACCGTCTTGTCACGGAATCACTCTATCCAAAATGATGTCTCCCAAGACTGATTTGGAAAGGGATCGCATGTCGATTATACCCTACGCTTCTGCGGTAGGCTCTATAATGTATGCGATGTTGTGTACCAGACCAGATGTAGCTTACGCACTCAGCGTGGTAAGCCGGTATCAGTCTGACCCAGGGGAAAATCACTGGATAGCAGTAAAGAACATTCTCAAATACCTGAGAAGGACTAAGGAGATGTTATTGGTCTACGGCGGAAAAGACCTCAAGTTAGAGGGCTTTGCCGATTCTGGCTTCCAAAGTGATAAGGACGATTACAAGTCCATGTCGGGTTATGTCTTTATCCTCAATGGAGGGGCGGTGTACTGGAAGAGCTCCAAGCAGGACACCGTTGCTGACTCGACTATGGAAGCGGAGTATATTGCTGCTTGCGATGCCGCAAAAGAAGCTGTCTGGATGAAGAAGTTCCTAACAGAACTTCAGGTGGTTCCTACCATTGTTGATCCAATACCTCTGTATTGCGACAACAACGGAGCTATAGCTTTAGCGAAAGAACCAAGGTCCCATCAGAAGTCCAGATACATCTTGAGGCAGTATCACCTGATCAGGGAGATCATTGATCGTCAGGAGATCGAGGTTCGGAGAGTCGCTACTGAAGAAAACATAGCTGATCCATTCACGAAGGCCCTACCTCAGATTCAGTTCGAGAGGCTACTCGAGATCATCGGTCTTCGATACGCCAGTATATGGCCCTAGTGCAAGTGGGAGATTGTTAGTGTATATGCCCTAGGGGCCATTATTGTATCATACTAGTTTGTATATTACTTAATGAAAGCTTGGGATATTCACATGTATATAACAGTCTTGCTAAACATGGTAGTATGCTACTTGGTTTTTCTATCTTAATATGTGAGTATACGTATTGATAGAGCTCTTAGGATCATGCTTGACTACCAGCGTTGTGATGGCAGTCACACTAGTGGGGGCTGGGTAGTCTACAGGCACATCCTTATTCAGGTCCCTAGTCGTAGGATTATCGAGACAGGGCATCGATACTCCGTAGTAGACTAGTGTGTATGCTTCTCATCCCAGTTGGGGAGATGGTCTGTCCCACAGCCGTCAGTACGTCGTACTAGAGATAGTATACAAGTGCTCGTTGGGTTACGGATACACCGGACAGGACTCACGGGGAACTGTTGGTTGGTATTATACCCGTCGTCAGTTAACAGTTCCCAGGTGACATGAGTACAGCTTAGTCTGCAGACTTGACACTGCTGCTTCGCCTTGAGTGTGTTCCCACTGTTCTTAGATTGCTACCCTACCACGGCTCAAAGGAGTCGTGCAAACAGGTAGTAGTTGGGTGCAGTCCCGAAGCACTTGGAGGCAGTGGCGGTTAGATAGGATTCGTCTCTCCCGGTATTGGGAGTTGATATCGCGCTGTGTCAGAGAGCCATTACGCAAAGTCCCTGGCCAGGGCAAGCGAGATTTGCTGGTAGGTTCCAGTAGTTTCTCAGGGTGTAATGGGCTTCGCTCCGACACGACTTATTCCGCTTTTAGGGGACTGACGCTTGCCGCCCTCCTAGGCCGGATATGCGATAGTCTTAGACGAACAGATCGGACTGTACGGAGATTGTCACAGCAGGCTCAGTAGGAGTTCGGAGGGGTTTCCTCATCGGCCTTCTTATCGACATCTACCTGGGGACCGTTACGTACAGCTAGTGCCGCTTGCGGTCTGTGGTTAAACCCACTGCCAGCGTAGTAGTCGAGTCTCTAGAGTTCCACACAGAGAGTTTCCTACTCCAGGCGAAACGATATTGAGGTCGTATGGTTTTACGACAAAGGGTTCGGACGCGTTTGTGTGTTTACACGCTTACGTCGTTTGAACAGTTTTTACCAGTCGGCTTTGGTTTAAGCCAGTTACTGGTATCCGGTTATTGGATTTATACAGTCTAAAGTTTTTCCGTGTTTTCACGGATAGGAGGGGCGTTCTCGTAATTGTGCGAGAAGCTTCTAGAAGATGGTGACTAAGGAGGTTAAGGTGGCATATACAATGAATGTGATTAGTGAGTCATATGGATGATTCATCCAGGTCATTAATGCACTATAAATGTTTAATGACTCATGGTTGTGAATCATCACTAGATATTATCAAGCATGGTTGTTAAATTCATTTCTTTTTCTTTTCTTGATAAAGATAAATGCTTGATATATATTATCATATCTCATTATTCTCATTTCATTATTACCTTCACCTTCTCTCTTCTCAAGCTCTCTCTCTTCAAACCCTAATCCTACCCTCTCATATGATGAGTACAAGGATTAGATAGACTAATCAATCCATAACCCTCACTCTATATCATCTATCTTCTTTGATTAGCAATTAAAGAAGTTTAGTTGCCTCAAGTTTAGAGGCTAAGCTTTGAGTTTTGCTCTCGGGTGGATCGTCTACTACATCGAGAAGGCCGAGGAGGAAGGGGAGATCGTAAAGACGAAGGACTTGGTTCATTAGGTATAATCCCTAAGTATAGTAGTTTAGAACATCTATGTGTATGGTTAGTTATCGTTTAGCTTCGATTTAAGCGGTTAGTCGATGTTTGTTCACTAAACTAGTTCGTTTTTGAAAATTCCGCCTCCCCACAAGCTAGGGGGTGTTGTACATCGACTTACAAAAGAAGTGTCGAAAGACATAGTACCTGCGCAGAAAAGGACAAATTTTCAGCCGCCAATGCAACAGTTTAAGTTCGTCACTAGGTACTTTAAATCTGTACCATACTGCAATGCAGTGAAAATGGAACAAAGGGGACCCACATAATCTAGATGACAGTTCATCATTAATAAAACAGTCTCATCATTTGATGAGACTATCATTAAATGAGGAAATCCTCAATTGATTCTCATTTAAAAAGAATTCCTCGGGCCAGGGAGTAAATCTTCCATTGAGAGCAGTGCTCTATGACAGCGTGACATCTGTCAGCTCTGGGAATGAGAAAATTCCTCAAAGGAAATCCTAAGAGCCTTGCTCTGTAAAAATTATGGAATAATCCATCAGAGAACTTAAAATAAAGTTTTAATGGAATAAAATTCCATGATCTTCGAAATCCATGAACAAACTCTTAAGAGTTCTTTATGAAAGATTAATAAATCTATATGATTTGAAAAGAGCAGAGCTCTGTTAATGGGTTAAAAACCCTGAAAAGGATCTCTTAAAATCTATGATTTAACAAGAGCAAGGCTCTGTTGAGAAACCCTATAAAGGTTTTCTTGAAAATCTATGGTTTAAAAAGAACAAAGCTCTGTTAATGAAACCCTAAAAGGGTTTTCTTTAGGTCAAAGATCTATGAAGATTAGAGCTCTGTTAATGGGTGAAACCCTAGATTATTAAAAGGTCCTTTAAAAGATTAAATTTTTACCTTAATTTTGACAGAGTTCTGTCTTTAAGAAAATTCTTAAGATGAAGAGCTATGCTCTGCAAGAGAATAAAAATTCTCAGAAGGTAGAAGATGAACATAAATCATCTCAAGGGCCAAGGGTCCTATTTATAGGCACTAAAATGCCGTTTCAACTTCTGAGTTGATCCAAGGGCGCAGATGTTGCCACCGCTGCACTCACATGTGGGCCACGTGAGCGCAACGGTGGGGGGGGGGCATTTGTTTCCCCCAATCAGAGCAAAGCTCTGTTTAAAATTCAAATTTTGAAATGAAGCAACGCTTCAGAAGCAGCGCCAAGTGCGCTGCGCCATAAGCAGCGCACCACGTGCAAAGTATGTGTGCGCTAGCGCCAAGTGCGCTGCGCTCTAAGTAGCGCACCACGTTCAAGGCACGGGTGCGCTAGCGCTGGAAGTAAAAATTTCTCCACCGTCAGATCAAAGATCCAATAATAATGATAAATCATTTATTAATCAGAATTAAATTCTGTTAAGGAAAGATTCCTCAATATCTATCCAGACAACAAGATTGTGCTCTGTAAATTAGAGCACCGTTGGATCAATGATCCAATGGTGATTAAAAATCACCAAAAACACAGAATAAATTCTTTTTAGAGGAGATTTCCCAATCTTGTTGAAAACAAGAAGATCGACTTCTGTAAATCAGAAGCCCTTGGATCAAAGATCCAACGGTGGGGAAATCCCCAAATCAATTGGAGAAAAGATCTCCTTAACTGATTGAACAAATCAGCTTACCCAATATAAAGGCCCCTTGACTTCAAGTCTGGGATATACAGAAACAAATAGAGGAACCCATCCATAATCTTTGAGAAAATCTCAGAAAGAAGAGCCAAGCTCTCGATAGAAGAACAACCTTTCTTCAAGGTAAAAGAACAGAGAGATGAAATCATCACATATTAAAAAGAAGAATTCACTTCTTTCTCACAGATCATAGATCTTCAAGACCAAGGTCTTTCACAACAGAGATTAAAAGGATCTCATCATAAAATAAAAAGAAGGACACAATTCTTCTCACAGATCATAAATCTATAAAGTAAAGGGGGAGAATAATTCAATTCTTTTATGGATCACAGATCCATAAAGGAAAAGCCTTTCATCAATACAAGAGATTGAAGCATCTCCTACAAAATAAGAACTCATGTTCTTAAGATCTCGAGATAAAGTCTCTTCTAAAGGAGAATTTGTTTCTCAGATCATAATGTTGATCAGATAGCGCTTTGCGCTCATAAATTAGCGCTCTGCACTCATGGATTAGCGCTGATGGAATGGCGCTCAGCGCCGAGCGTACCATGTGCCCCTCACGTGTGCGCCACTTAACAGTAGGCGCTCTGCGCTCTTGGAACAGCGCTTTGCGCTCATGGAATGGCGTTCAGCGCCAAGCGCACCACGTGCTCCTCACGTGTGCGCCCCTGAACAAATAGCGCTTTTCGCTCATAAATCAGCGCAATGTGCTTATAGACTAGCGCTCAGTGCCAAGCGCACCACATGTCCCTCACGTGTGCGCTACTCGGCAGAAGCGCACTGCGCTCTTTGACTGGCGCAAAGCGCCAAGCGCACCACATTCTCCTCACGTGTATGCTGATAGAACATAATTTGTTCTTTAGTAAGCCCCGGAGCTATGATGAATGCTCAGCATTCAACAAAAGACAGAAATACTGTCAGAATCCAAATCAATGCTCAACATTGTTAAAAGGGGCAAACCCAAATAAATGCTCAACAGCCCAAAATAAATGTTAAACATTTTAACTTGATTGGACTTAGCCAAAGATTGGCCATAAGTCCTTAATTCAGATTAACTGAGTCCATATGCTTATTAATCTCTTTGATCTTTGTCCCAAATTGGACTACAGATCCCAACCAAAATTGGTTCAAGGGTACATCTCTTCACTCCTCTGATATTTGTCGTTGTAATCCTTCAACGTCTTCAGAGAGGTGATGGGTCCTGACAACCATACATTCCATAGACTATGACGTCTTTAAACTGGACCGTGGGGTCCTTAAACCCATGGACTATGATGTCCTTAACCTTGGACTGTGGGGTCCATAAACCCATGGACTATGATGTCCTTAACCTTGGACCGTAATGTCCTTAAACTAATGGACCGCAATGTCCCTAAACTAAACAATAGAGCCCAAATGCTCTTTTGTTGGATCTAAATGATCCCGTTATGTTGATCTTAGTATAAAATTAGACTAACGTATACTTAACAAACGTTTAAGTTAATCTTAGTCTCAAATGAGACTAACGCATCCTTAAACCCAACACTAACCCCAAATATAAGAAAATACGGATTTCGACTAATCCACGCCCTATGGGCGACATCATAAATTAGTCTTCGTATACAATCCACGGGCAACCAAAAACAAAACAAACACACATGACACGAAGTGACTATCTGGAGAAGGAGAAAGTGGTTACCACGATGCGGTAGTGTAATTAACTGCAGGGGCTTGCACCTACAGGGAAGAGCGTCCCCACAATCAAAAACCCCTCAACGAGGGGAATCTGACGAAGTCTGCTACATCGGCCGCATCCGTTTAAACCTTCGATACATGGTGTCATAAATCAACTTGGCATCTTCGGCTAGGTGGATGGATAGCACCAATTAGCATCTGCCCCCAAATTCGGGCAAGACGAACCTACGCGGTCGTGTCTCGGCTTTCGGTGGGGAATATATACGCTTAGCTTATTTACTTCAGAGTAAATACGTAGCGGCCAGTCGCGCCCCCTTCGCCGTATACCGGGAAGCGGGGCGTGACAGTTTAAGACATGATCTCTTCCCATTCCATATCTCATATGTAGTGGTAGGCCCTGATTTGGATGGAACCCCATTCAATAGGTATGCAGCTTCTCAAGTGCATAATACCAAAGTAACTCAACATTACTCATCATAGAGCGCACCATATCTCATAGGGTGCGTTACCTCCGCCTCGATACACCATTATGCTGTGGTGTATAGGAAGGAGTAAGCTGAGAGAGAATCACATTCTCCTTTTAGAAACTCCAGGAACTCCATGCGCAAGTATTCTCTTCTCCGATTACATCGAAGGACTTAATTCTTCTACCTGTCTGGTTCTTCAGCTTCAAGCTTATATTCTTTGAATTTCTCAAAAGTTTCAGACTCATGTTTCAACAGGAACACATGTCCGAATTTTGAGAGATCGTCGATGAATGTAATGAAGTACAAATAACTAACCTTGGCATTTGTAGACATGGGACCGTATACATCATCATGCATCCGTCCCAAGAGTTCAGTAACTCTTTCTCCGTTTCAAGTAAACGGAGTATTGGTCACTTTACCTTTGTGACAAGACTGACAAGTATCATAAGATGAAAATTTGAACAGATTCTTATATTCATCTTTATGTAACTTAGCTGGTCGTGTCACATTGATATGACCTAGTCTACAATGCCACAAGAAGGATTCATTCATTTCTGAATTACTCCACTTGTGTGTGTTCGGTATACTTTGAACCGTGGTTTGATTTAGAACGTGTATGCTATTATATATCGTGCCTGATCGAATCAACTCTTTATTCAGGAAAATGTTCACAACATTATCCTCCAATACAGAATTATATCTTTCTTTAACTTAATAAAAAAAACTGATGTAATGTTGTATATCAAGTTCGTTATCTAATAACATTTGTTCAAAATCAATGTATTAATACAAGGTGATATATGCCAACTGACTTGGTTGCAGTGATTGCACCATTCTCTACACTTAGAGACATATCACCTTTTCCCAGTTCTCTACCTATCTGTAGCCCATGTAACATTTTACATATGTTGGATCCTGATCCGGTATCACATACCCAGGACGTAGAGGATACTGTGAAACAGTTCTCAGTAATGAACACACCCGAAGAAGATGCATCAACATGCATTTTATTCGATTGGGTGGCATGGGAATCCGGATATTCCCCTATTTCCTGCTCGGACTTATAACAGTTATAAGATAGAGCGGAACCAATGTTCCCCAGCTTAGTATAATAAGCAGGTTCGGCCAATGCATCCATATTATTATCTTGATTAAGGCGTGGCATGGTCGCTACTAGGAGAGAGAGAGAGAGAAGAAAACACTCTGCGTGCGCTCTTTGTAAGATCAGATTGGTTGTTTATTTATTTTATCTAATCAGGATGGCTCCCACTGTTTTTATCAAATCTTCCTTCAAACCCTAAAAGGAAAGACTAGCCGGGATTAATTACACCCTACAAGTTCGCCAATCTTTCGGCCAAGCCAGTGTCGGTACTTTGAGGGAGGTTCCCCATGCTTTCGAAAGGACCTAATTAAAATAAACTTCGTTTTCCCACGGGTGTAACCCCGTTAACACCTTTCTAGACACCTACTTGATCGGCTAATTGTAATGTGTAAAACTCTCCCAGGATTAACTCTTACTCGCAGTAAGTATCGGGATCCAACTATATCATAGAAGGTATGAAATCTCATTGCAAATTTCAACACTTGAAATTCCCGATAATGGTTTTTACCCCTAGCGTCCTATGACCTTGACGGAAGCCAAACTACCCATAGTTCGCTAGTCAAGTTTAATCCGTCATTTCCTGATTGAATTAAATCCACCCGCACGACCCTTGACGAAGGCCAAACTACACCGTATGAATACCCTAATCCAATTGCATCTCATGCTGCAGATAAGCACTAGTTAGCTACCGAACTCTACGCCTTGACGAAAGCCAAACTACCGCAGCACGAATACTAAATAGTACATATCTGAAATGTTGGAGGGCTACGTAGGTTTTTAAGAAAACCCTTTGCGTAATGAACTTGATATCTTTGTAGAATTGAGTGATTTTGAAAAGAAGTGTTTTTGAGGCTTTTAATAGTTTCTCTAAAGAGGTCACTCCCGGTAAAGGGATCTCGGCTCTTTCCTTATCGAATAAGGTACATGATATTTCACAAATACCACTATGCAAAGCAAGAACCTAAAAAGCAATCAAAAGACAAACCGAGTGGGTTGTAGCATCTGCTAGTTTTCCTAAAGAGGTCACTCCCGGTGAAGGGATTCGGCTCTTTCCTTATAGAATAAGGAGCTGGATATTCTACAAGGAATACCGCTATGCAAAGCAAGAACTAGAGCTAGCAGTTTTTAAAACAAGTTTCTACAACATCTTTAGGTTTCTTTTATTTCATTAATCTTATTAATGAAGTCCCATTAATTATGCTTCCCAAGTATCACATATGAAACGAAAGCAGCAATATTAATTATATCTCATATATATTGTTAGTTATATGTATGCCCTAGAGGCCATTACTATACATAGGATGTATATTGTAGTGGATGCTGGGACATATATAGGGAGGACTTTCTTGCTCGACATAATAGTACGCTATCTGGTTACTCTTTACTTTAACGTGTACACTGATTGTCTCTCTGTTACATGTTGGTAAAGCCCTTAGGATGTGTACTTGACTACCTGGACAATGATGCGGATCATACTAGTGGGGACATGGTAGTCCATAAGTACATCCTTCAAGGTCCCTAGTCGTGGATGTATCGAGACGGGGCATCGATATACCAGAGTAGACTAGCGTATAACTTCTCGACCCATACAGATGGGCGATGGATGTCACATATCCATTGGTGTTTGACATCAGAGATGATATACGGGTGCTCAGTGGAGACTGGGTACACTGGACGGACTCGCCGAGAATTCCTAGATGGTATTATACCTTACGTCAGATGGCAGTTCTCTGGTGACACTGGTACAGGTTAGTCTGTAGACCCGAGATCGTCATAGAGTCTTGTGTGATTCCCACTGTGCTTTGATTTCCACCTCAACACGTCCAAGAGGGCGTGCAAAACGGTGGCTTTTGGGTACATTCCCGAATCACATGGAGGCAATGAGCGATAGGAGGGGATTCGTCTCTCCCGGTATAGGGAGTTGATATTGCGCTGTGTTCGATTTGCTATAACCGGAAATCCCTGGCCAGGGTTGCTGAGATTTACTGGTAAGTGTTACCAGTAGTTTCTCGAATTGTTATAGACCTCATATCGACACGACTTATCGAGCTATTGGGGTCTGACGTTTACCACCCCTAGACGAGATATGCGACATATCAGACGATCAGACCGGACTGTACGATAAGTGTTACTGGTTGGATTCACAGGAGTGTGAGCTGGCTTGCTCGTCGATCTTCTGATCGCTCAATACCCGGGTGGACGTTACGTTTAGCAGACCGCTTGCGGCTTGTGGGTGTTTGATATGATCATCACCTGTTGCCGGCGTATTGACGAGTCTTTAGAGTCCTACAAAGAGGTTTCCTGGCTCAAGCGAAACGAAATAGGAGCGCATATGAGATATGTGCAGGACGGAGAATAATGCGTGTATGTGATACCGCATTCCATTCTCGCGTTGAATGTATCGATTGGTTGTATGCGATATAACCTAGTTATCGAATCAAGGATTGATTCGGTAAGCCGATACATAGGATACTAGTCGGTTATATGCGATTTGACCGAATCGTTAAATCAAGTGTTGATTTAATGATTTAATGTATAATTATATATTTGATATATTACTTTGCATTAACTAGTATTGGTTCACTTTAAATGGATTTTCTCACTTGAAATGTGCAAGTTATATATGTGATATACTTTTGTGCACATGATTGTATCATGTTTGATGATACATGCTTATTTGGTTAAGTGTAAAGAATTAAACCATGGTTAAGTTGATGATTAGGGTTTTGCTTATTCATTCATTTATTTATTTATTCTTTTTGGAAATTAAAAGGATAAATAGATATGGTGGCTTTCTTTGTATCTTTCATGAAGCTTCATGAAGTGTTGAAAGTTTGACCACTTTTGTCTCATGCTTAACCCTAACCATTCCACTTAACCATGATTCATTCTCTACACTTAACCATGGTTTGTATATGATAAGTATTCATTTTCTTTTGTATTTTAAATAACTTATCATATTCATCTTCTTCTTTTTCTTCATCTTTACCATGAAGAAAAGCTTGCTATCAACAATGGCAACTAGTGAAAATGAGTGAGAAATCCAATTCTAAAGTGAACCCACCTCCTATTTCTTCATCCTCTACCTCTTGCCAAGTAGTATAGGGTGTTTTCTTCATAAGTTTCATGACTTGGTGAAGTGGGAGCTTGATCTTGTGATGCCTTGACGTAGATTATCTTCGGCATCGTAGTCGATGACCAAGCCCGCCCATTTCTCCGATGAAGCCGACACTAGAGCCCGGGATTTGATTTGGACAGCAAGAAGACTTCATCATGGAGCTATGGAGGTGGAGAGCCGGATCTACAAAGGTTGTATTTCCGTTCACTTAGTTAAGTTGTTAACTAGTTGCATCTTTCGCCTAAAATTCTAGTTAACGATCCGTATTAGGGTTTCTCGGCACTTGTAAATTTTGAAATTGGCATGGTTGATACCTTGTGAGACCTCATTAGCGTGCATGGGAAACCTTCAGTGGTATCAGAGCTACTAGGCATTGGATGTCGACCTATGGGGGGTTCTCACTGTGTGACAGTGTGGCGAAGCATAGGCTCTTACCCCCAGGGAGTCCCGACACCGGAAGGTGTTCCGGCGAGTTATAGTCCTTGCGAGGGGGCATGCGTAAAAAGTAGCCGCTGAGGGACCCGTTGGTGCCACGGCGACCCCATTGGATGGGGTTGCTTCCTGACTAACAGTGGTATCAGAGCCTAGTTAGAGCCTTAGGCGAAGTGTAGACGAAGTTTGAAACCCGATCGAACATCGAAACCCTAATTTTTCATGCTCTCTGGACTTTTTCTAAAAACTGGGTTTTTTTCCAAATTAAAAATGCTTAAAAAATTCAGCAGGAAGTTCTAAGAATTATGGCGCAAAATTGGACAAAAGATACCTCCAAGCCGCGGCGGAACCGCGGCAGAAGCCTGCCTTCTGCGGCGGTTCCGCGGCAAAATGATGACGTCAGCCCTCCAAATTTGCACAGTAATTTATTTCTTGAGATGCTGGATTTTCTGGGATATTTTTAATTTGAACTCAAGAGTTGAGTTTTCTGGGGTGCTTTGGGAATCGAAGATTCGATCGGATTATCAAGATTTGTCTATGTGGCTTTCCGGATATTTTAGAATATGTTAAAAAGTTCGACCGGATATAAATACGCACCTTTTCCCCTGCCGGAAAATTTTCAAGTGTTGGATTTTTCCGTGGTTTAAGGACGTTCTAAGTAGTGCAAGTAACGCGATGGTCCCTCTAGAAGACAACAAACCTTAACTCGATTATGTGACCGTCTTGAACTGCCCTTTGAACCTTCGGGTTTGGGGCAGTACGGCATGCCACATGTGAGGCGTTGGCTTGACCCTTCTACGGCTGGACCGTTGGTACTGAGGCATGAAGTGAATGTCTTTGAACTTGTTTCATGTGTTGAGCAGTTTCGGGAAAACTTGGGTGTTTGGATGTTCGATCTGAAAGTTTATCATTTTCTATTTATCTTGAATGGGATACAATAATTGGAATTCACAATAAGTTATGAGATAACTGAATGAATATTATAAACATAGCAGTTTAGTCTCACTTGATCGGTTGCTACGGAATTTTGATATGATCAAAAGTCCGTCACAATCACGTAGCGTACGCGGATACTCGCCAGGTAAACTTAATAGACAGCCTCGCCCCATAGCCCCGACCAAGTGACTATAGGAGAACCTCGTCGCCGAAAGCATCCGTTCGGGTGCTCGCGGCAGCGGTGTTCCGCCTTGGTGCACTTCGTCGACGGCGTCGGGGGTGCAGCTGCCTACTAAAGTTTGCGTCGAGCAATCGATCAGGATGTCGGGAATCTTGTTGAATTGCCCGACTTGATATTGAAAAGAGTTTTCGATAATGAGACTAAAATGCGGGGTTTATAATTGTTAGGCATGCGATGTCTGAGTATTTCATTTGATTAGGCATGCGATGTCTAAAGAGGTTGCGGATTCCAACTATTGTAGTTTTACACTTTCTTTTCTGTGACCGTAAGTGTAGTATGTAGTGGTATTGCCGATTGTCGTTGCTATACGTCGACGACAATCGGTGTATGCATACTTACTTACGTTGATGACATGTGATGTTATGTGTTGCTGGATATGTTATATTGGATCGTCGTGTTTGAATAGCCTGGGGTTTTTATGTGAGATGAGTGTTTTTTCATTTTCATTCATGTAAAAACTTATATGTAATATTCTTTTATTGGGGCACTTCCAAGGTGCGGAAGATGTCGCCTTTTGTATATTATTTACTTTTCCGCACTAGGATAGACCCAAGGAGGGGAGCACAAGTAACCGGGTTCTAGGGTTCAGTGGGAGACCATCTCGAGGAGTCGAGTCCGGGTCTCCAAAATCTAGAATTGGTAGGGTTGCTTGCTGCTCTCGTAGGGGTCTATGGGTGTGGGGTTGGCTATTCATCACGACCGTGGAATCCGTGTTTTATACTGGCTCGTATTGAAAACACGGACGTCCTAGTATATCCAATATTTCATATGTTTCTTCTGCTGCGATATCTGTGATGTGATCATGTGATGTTCTGTGATAGATACAGTATATAGTATATATGATATATTATATAGACGTTACTTATGTTTTACACCCGCGCTAGCCCTGCCCCGCTCTGCCGTTAGTTACCTAACCTAACGGTGCACGAGGGGACATCGAGGCGAATGCGGATGGCATAAGTGTACGTCGTATTTATCTGTGATGTTTATGTATATAAATGAAGGGACTTCATTAATGTGATTAATGAAAGAAAAGAAACCTAAGATGTTGTAGAATCGAATTTCAAAAATAAAACATGTAGATACAGTTCTTGCTTTGCACAGCGGTATATGTGATATATCCTGCACCTTATTCGATGAGGAAAGGACCGAGATCCCTTCACCGGGAGTGACTCCTTTAGCAATAACCGACAGATGCTATACACTCGGTTTGTCTTTTGATAGCTTCTATAGTTTCTGCTTTGCACAGTGATATATATGATATATCCCGCACCTCATTCGACGAAGAAAGGGCCGACGATCCCTTCACCGGGAGTGACCCCTTTAGCTAAACTAGAAAAGCCTCAAAAACACTCCATTTCAAAAGCATTCGATTCTACAACGATATCAAGTTCATTACGCAATAGGTTTTCAGAAAAACCTGTCGTAGCCCTCCGTCATTTCATATAAGTTACATATAGTATTCGTGCTACACTTGTTGGCTTTCGTCAAGGTGTAGTGTGCGGTAGCTATGTGCTGTTTATCTGCTGCATATGATGCGACTGGATTAGGGTAGTCGTACGGCTTTGTTGGCTTTCGTCAAGGGTCGTGCGGGTGGGTTTAATTCAGTCAAGAAATGTACGGGTTGAACTTGACTAGCGGGCTATGGTTTGTTGGCTTTCGTCAAGGTCATAGCACGCTAGGGGCAAAAGTATTATCGGGAATTTCAAGTGTTGAAATTTGCAATGAGATTGCATACCTTCTATGAGATAGTTGGATCCCGATACCCACTGCGAGTAAGAGTTACTCCTGGGAGAGTTTTACACATTAAAATTAGCCGATCAAGTAGGTGTCTAGAAAGGTGTCAACGAGGTTACGCCTCTGGGAAAACGAGGTTTACATTAATTAGGTTCATGCGAAAGCACGGGGGACCTCCCTCAAAGTACCGACACTAGCCTGGCTGAAAGATTGGCGAACTTGTAGTGTGTAATTAATCCCGGCTGGTCTTTCCTTTTAGGGTTTGAAGGAAGATTTGATAAAAAGCAGTGGGAGCCATCCTGATTAGATAAAATAAAAACCAATTTGATCTTGCAAGAGCGCACGCTGAGTGTTTTCTTCTCTCTCTCTCCAGGTAGCGACCATATCACGCCTTAATCAAGATAATAATACGGATTATTGACTGAACACGCTTGTTATACTAAGCTGGGGAACGTTGGTCCCGCTCCAACTTGTAATTGTTATAAGACAGAGCAGGAAATTGGGGATTACCAGAATTCCCATGCCGCCCAAACGAAGAGAATGCATGCTGATGCATCATCTTCGGGTGTGTTCATTACAAAAAACTGTTTCCCAGTATCCTCTGCATCCTGGGTATTTGATACCGGATCAAGATCCCAGATATGTAATCTGTTACATAGAGCTACAAAAAGGTAGAAAACTGAGAACGGGTGATAAGTTTCATGAGACAGAAAATGGGGCAAGTGTTGCAGCCAAGTCTGTTGGTCACTGTCACCCTGTATTACCAATACATTGATTCTGAACAAATGCTATTAGATACCGAACCTGATATACAAAATCATATCAATCTCTTTATTAGTAAAGAAATGATAAAAATTTGTATTGATGGATAATGTTTTGAACATTTCCTATATCAAAAGTTGATCGTTTCAGGCACGTTATCTAAAAGCATTGACGTTCTAAATCAAACTACAGTTCTTAGTATATAGAACACACATAAGGGGAAGAGTTCAGAAATGAACGGATCCTTCTTGGGGCATTGTAGACTAGGTCATATCAATGCGACCCGACTAACTGAAGTTACATTTAGATGCATATTTAAATCAGTTTGAATTTACATCTTGTGCAACTTGCCAGTCATGTCACAATGATCAGATGACCGTAGCTCTGTTTATTGGAAACGGAGAAAGAGTTAGCAAACTCTTGGGACTGATAAATGATGATGTATGTAAAGTCCCTTGTCTACACATGCCAAGACCGGTACTTTGTACTTCGTTACATTCTCTGATAATCTCTCAAGATTCAGACATATGTTCCTGTTGAAACACAAGTCCGAACCTTTTGAGATATTCATAGAATATAAGTTAGAAGTAGAGAACCAATAAGGGTATAAGTATTATGTCCTTTGATGTGATCGAGGAGGAGAATACTAGAGCACGAAAATCCTGGACTATTCTAAAGGAGAATGAGATTCTCTCTCAGCATTACTCCTCCGAATACACCATAGCACGATGGTATATCGGGGCGGAGCAATAGCACCGTATATGATATGGTGTGCTCTATGATGAGTACTACTGAGTTTCCTATTTCCTTTTGGGAGTTATGCACTTATGAAGCTGCATAACTATTGAATAGGGTTCCGATCAAATCAGTTGCCTACCACTTCATATGTGATATGGAAAGGGAAGAGCCCATATCTTAAGCTGGTTAAGATTTGGGGTTGTCTGGCCTATGTCTAAAGGCAAAATCCGGACAAGCTCGAGGTAAAGTCTGTTATGTACAACTGGAAAGGTTCCAGCTATACAAATTACAACAGATGATTTGGTTGAACCAAAGGATTCAGTAGATTCCAACGAACCTCAGCCTCTCCGCCGATCTAGTAGGGTTCCTCATCCGCCTGAGAGATACTTTGGTTTCTCGATGACAGTGGGAGTGAGGATTGCATCATGAGATGATGACCCAACTAGTTTCGAGCTGGCCATCAAGAGTGGGACTCTGTAAGAATGGCTGGATGCTTAGTGATCTGAGATGGAATCCTTATATACCAACAAAGTATGGACTTTGGTTGCTATATCTGAAGGGTTAAATCCCCATCAGGAGCATGTATATCTTGAGAAGATTACTTGGTGTACATGGAAAAGTTGAGACTTTCAAAGCTAGACTTGGTAAAGGTTTGCATCATTGACCAGGTGTGGATCATGATGAAACTTTTTTTAAAGATCTATGCTTAAGTCCATCCAGATCCTACTTGCCACGGCTACATACCATGACTACGATATCTGGTGGTTGGGTGTCATGACTGCTTTTCTAAATGATGTTTTGGAAGAGAACGTCTATAAGTACACAGCCAGAGGGATTTATAGACAGTGGGAGCAGCGGAAACGTGTGCAATATGCTTTATAGGATAAAGCAGGCATCGCGGAGTTGGAACGTCTGTTTTGATATGGTAGTCAAACAGTTTGACATCATCAAAATGGTAGATGAACCTTGTATATTCAAGAAGGTAGTAGGGAGTATGGTAGTGATCCTCATAGAGTACGTGGATGACATACACTTGATAGGGAAGGAGTTTCCTATGCTACGCTCGGTCAATCTCCACTTATCACAAGGATTCTCCATAAAGGATCAAAATGATACCGCCTAAATTCTGAGTTTTCATCTATGAGACATACTCACTAGATGTAGTGAGATGGTATCAATCGATCCTGGGGAGAATCACTGGAAGGGTTCCAGGGTGATAAAGACAACTGAATGTCAGTCACAGGCATTGTCTTTACCCTCAGTAAAGGGACGGTATGTTGGAAGAGTTCCAAGCTAGATACCGTGGCATACTAGACGATTAAAGGCTGAATATATCGCTACTTAAGATGCTACCAAAGGGGCTGTCTGGGTGTATATTAGTTCATGAGATGAACCTAGTTCCTCCCGTTGTGTGACAATGGAGTTGTGGCTTATGCCAATGAACTTCCGTCCCATCAGTGATCCAGACATATTCTAAGGTAGTATCACCTGATCATGGAGATGGTTGATCTCCAAGAAGATCGAGGTTAGGAGAGTAGACTCAGAGGATAAACACGGAGGATCCACTCACAAAGGCTTTTCCCAGAAAGAGACATTTATGGGATGGTTGAGTATGAGATACTGCAACCACTGCTACAGATGGCCCTAGTGCAAGTGGGAGATTGTTAGTTATATGTATGCCCTAGAGGCCATTACTATACATAGGATGTATATTGTAGTGGATGCTGGGACATATATAGGAAGGACTTTCTTGCTCGACATGATAGTACGCTATCTGGTTACTCTTTACCTTAACGTGTATACTGATTGTCTCTCTGTTACATGTTGGTAAAGCCCTTAGGATGTGTACTTGACTACCTGGACTATGATGCGGATCATACTAGTGGGGACATGGTAGTCCATAAGTACATCCTTCAAGGTCCCTAGTCGTGGGTGCATCGAGATGGGGCATCGATATACCAGAGTAGACTAGCGTATACCTTCTCGACCTATACAGATGGGCGATGGATGATCACATATCCATTGGTGTTTGACATCAGAGATGATATAAGGGTGCTCAGTGGAGACTGGGTACACTGGACGGACTCGCCGAGAACTCCTAGATGGTATTATACCTTACGTCAGATGGCAGTTCTCTGGTGACACTGGTACAGGTTAGTCCGTAGACCCGAGATCGTCATAGAGTCTTGTGTGATTCCCACTGTGCTTTGATTTCCACCTTACCACGTCCAAGAGGGAGTGCAAAACGGTGGCTTATGGGTACAGTCCCGAATCACATGGAGGCAATGAGCGATAGGAGGGGATTCGTCTCTCCCGGTATAGGGAGTTGATGTTGCGCTATGTTCGATTGGCTATAACCGGAAATCCCTGGCCAGGGTTGCTGAGATTTACTGGTAAGTGTTACCAGTAGTTTCTCGAATTGTTATAGACCTCATATCGGCACGACTTATCGAGCTATTGGGGTCTGACGTTTACCACCCCTAGGCGAGATATGCGACATATCAGACGATCAGACCGGACTGTACGGTAAGTGTTACTGGTTGGATTCACAGGAGTGTGAGCGGGCTTGCTCGTCGATCTTCTGATCGCTCAATACCTGGGTGGCCGTTACGTTTAGCAGACCGCTTGCGTCTTGTGGGTGTTTGATATGATCATCACCTGCTGCCGGCGTATTGACGAGTCATTAGAGTCCTACAAAGAGGTTTCCTGGCTCAAGCGAAACGAAATAGGAGCGCATATAAGATATGTGCAGGACGGAGAATAATGCGTGTATGTGATACCGCATTCCATTCTCGCGATGAATATATCGATTGGTTGTATGCGATATAACCTAGTTATCGAATCAAGGATTGATTCGGTAAGCCGATACATAGGATACTAGTCGGTTATATGCGATATGACCGGATCGTTAAATCAAGTGTTGATTTAATGATTTAATGTATAATTATATATTTGATATATTACTTTGCATTAACTAGTATTGGTTCACTTTAAATGGATTTTCTCACTTGAATTGTGCAAGTTGTATATGTGATATACTTTTGTGCACATGATTGTATCATGTTTGATGATACATGCTTATTTGGTTAAGTGTAAAGAATTAAACCATGGTTAAGTTGATGATTAGGGTTTTGCTTATTCATTCATTCATTTATTTATTCTTTTTGGAAATTAAAAGGATAAATAGATATGGTGGCTTTCTTTGTATCTTTCATGAAGCTTCATGAAGTGTTGAAAGTTTGACCACTTTTGTCTCATGCTTAACCCTAACCATTCCACTTAACCATGATTAATTCTCTACACTTAACCATGGTTTGTATATGATAAGTATTCATTTTCTTTTGTATTTTAAATAACTTATCATATTCATCTTCTTGTTTTTCTTCATCTTTACCATGAAGAAAAGCTTGCTATCAACAATGGCAACTAGTGAAAATGAGTGAGAAATCCAATTCTAAAGTGAACCCACCTCCTATTTCTTCATCCTCTACCTCTTGCCAAGTAGTATAGGGTGTTTTCTTCACAAGTTTCATGACTTGGTGAAGTGGGAGCTTGATCTTGTGATGCCTCGACATAGATCATCTTCGGCATCGTAGTCGATGACCTAGCCCGCCCATTTCTCCGATGAAGCCGACACTAGAGACCGGGATTTGATTTGGATAGCAAGAAGACTTCATCATGGAGCTATGGAGGTGGAGAGCCGGATCTACAAAGGTTGTATTTCCGTTCACTTAGTTAAGTTGTTAACTAGTTGCATCTTTCGCCTAAAATTCTAGTTAACGATCCGTATTAGGGTTTCTTGGCACTTGTAAATTTTGAAATTGGCATGGTTGATGCCTTGTGAGACCTCATTAGCGTGCACGGGAAACCTTCATATATAATATAGGCATTCGTCTCAGAACATATTAAGTGATCATATCACAAAATATCAGCAGCAGAAGAATCATATATGAAATATTGGATATACTAGGGATTCCGTGTTTTAAATTAATCCAGTATAAAACACGGATTCCACGGTCGCGATGAATAGCCAAACCCACATCCCTAAACCCTTACGAGAGCGGCAAGCAACCCTTCCAATTCTAGAGTTAGGAGGCCCAGTCTCGACTCCTCGAGATAGTCTCCCACTGGAACCTAGAACCCAGTTACTTGTGCTCTCCGCCTTGAATCTATCCTAATGCGGAAAGTAAATAATATACATCAATGGTGACAACATCCTCAACCCGGAAGTGCCCCAATAAAAGAATATTATATACAAGCTTTTACATGAATGAAAATGAAAAACTCCAAATCTCACATAAAAAAACCCGGCAATTCAAAACACGATGATCCAATATAACATATCACAGCAACACATAACACCACATGTCATCAACGTAAGTAAATATGCGTATCCCAATTGTCGTTGACATATAGTAACAAAACCGGCGACACACCATATATTACACTTATGGTCGCAGAAAAGAAAGTGAAAAACTACACAATTGGAATCCGCAACCACCTTAGACATTATAAACCCAATCTATCACATACTTTGGATTTCATGCCTAACCAAATGAATTCCTTAGACATCACATGCCTAAAAATTATAAACCCCGCATTTTAGTCTCGATATTGAAAACACTTTCCAATAACCTGTCAGGTAATTTAACAAGATTCCTGATAACCTGATCGAATGCTCGTCGAAAACTTTAATAGACGGTCTCACCCCCGATGCCGTCGACGAAGTGCACTAAGGCGGAACACCACGGCCGCGAGCACCCGAATGGATGCTTTTGGCGACAGGGTTCTCCTACAGTCTTTAGGTCGGGGCAATGGGGCGTGGCTATCTAGTAAGGTTACCCGGCGAGTATCCGTGTACACTACGTAATTGCGAAGGACTTTTGATCAACATCAAAATCCCATGACAACCGATCAAATGAGACTAAACTGCTAGATTTATAAAGTTCAAACTAGTTATCTCATAACTAATTATGTGGATTCTAAATATTGTATCACAATCACAAATAGCTAGACGAAGTTAAACTTTTCGATCGAATAAGCTAGCACAAAAAATTTCCCAACAAGCTCAACACTTGAGCGGAGTTCAAAAAATACCCAGAAACCGCCACAGCTCCTATGAACCATCCGTAGAAGGGTCGACCCATGCCTCACTCATATAGCCACGGAACTGCGGAAAACCCTAGGGTATGTCCGCGGTTCCTCGATCCAAAAAGTCGAGTTTGGGTATCGTTCTTCTAGAGGGTCCACAGAATCGCTTGCAAGATTTTCTGATGATTTTAAACTCGGAAAAAATCCAACTCTCGAAAATTTCCACCGAGGGAAAATATGGGTTATTGATATCCGTTCGAACTTTTTACTGTTGGTGAGTGCTGCATGCTCCCACAACTCTTGTGGCACGACGGAAGCGATGAACAAAAATTTTCTTTGCATACAACACGCACTTAACCGAAGATCTTGTCTAAACCACAACTAGTAAACCCTAACTAGAGATCTTATCTACTATGTTAGGGATTATACCTTGATGATACGGTCCTTCGGGTTTTCTCTTGGATGCAACTCCTTTGCTCCTTTCTCCTCTTTTGGTGAACTCCTTGGCTCCTTTAGATGTTGCCGATTTTTTCGATCTCCGGCCACCGAAGACCTAGATGATCCACCCGAGAGTTTTCGTGCAAGCTAGAAACTCTTCTCAAGAGTTTAACCGAGAGACCAAATTTGCTAGAAGAGGTCACTAGGATGATGTAGAGATAATTGTATTGGATTAACTTGAAATCCTAAGCTTTGGATTCACATCTCATGTGAGGGCTTAAGCTAGGAAGAATGATAACCATCATTTTCTTTCTTTCTTCTTATACACTTGTTATGATACACTTATCATAATTTTGTGTAGGATTGGAATGCCTTGATTTCACATCTCATGTGAAGGTATTTATAAGAAGAAGGAGGAGGAGAGAATAAGTGCATTTCATGATTAAAAAGTTTAAGCATGATGAAAAAGAAAATAGCACTAACTAAAGCATGTATTATGAAAGAAGTATCATGCTTTAATAGTACCTCCACTACAACAACCTCATTATCATGCTTATACCTTTTAATTTACACCTCACTAATTTATTTTCACAAAATAAATGATGTCATAATTATGTCATTATGAGGTGGCACCTTCTAGAAGATATTCTTATAACAATTACAAAAATACCCCTCCTCCGTATACCGTATACCGTATACCGTATACTGTATACACGCATTCGAATTTCGAAAAATACGAATACAATTAATCCAATAATATAATACCGGTATCCGGCCAGTGTTATTCTTCCGATTATTATTCTTGTAACAATTACACGAACATAATCGAAAACCTGCCGCAACACCTTACGGCTGCCGTAACAACTTACGGTCTCTACATCTTTCGCCTGAATGAGGGAACCCTCTGTGTGGGACTCTAAAGACTCATCAGTACGCTGGCAATGGGTTTAACCACAAGCACGTCAGCGGCACTAGCTGTGCATAACGGCTACCCAGGTACATAACGAAAAGGTGGCCGACGAGCGAACTTATCACAACCCTTACGAGCCTGTAAGCAACACTTATCGTACAGTCCGGTCTCTTCGTCTGATACGTCGCATATGAAGTCTAGGGGTGGTAAATGTCAGACCCCATTAACTTTATAAGTCATGTTGATTTTTGGCTCATAACAGGTCGAGGAACTACTGATAACACTTATCAGTAAATCTCGAGAACCCTGGCCAGGGATTTAGGTGTTATAGCCGATCAAACATAGCGCGACATCAACTCCCTATACCGGGGGAGACGAAACCCCTCCTATCGCTCACTGTCTCCATATGATTCAGGACTGTATCCAAAATTCACCTGTTTGCACGACTCAATAGAGCCGTGGTAGGGAGGAAATCAAAGTACAGTGGGAATCACACAAGACTCTATGACGATCTCGGGTCTACAGACTAACCTGTACAAGTGTCACCAGAGAACTGCTATCTGACAATAGGTATATATACCATCTAGGAGTTCTCGGCGAGTCCGTCCAGTGTACCCAGTCTCCACTGAGCACCCGTACACCATCCTTGATGTCAAACACCGATGGATATGGGATCATCCATCGCCTATCATATGGGTCAAGATGCGTATACGCTAGTCTACTCTGGTGTATCGATGCCCTGTCTCGACACACCCTCGACTAGGAACAGTTACAGGATGTACTCATAGAGTACCGTGGCCCCACTAGTATGATCTCATCATAGTCCCAGTAGTCGAGTACAAATCCTAAGGGCTTTATCAACATGTAACAAAAGAGACAATCAGAGTACATGTTAAGATAAAGTACAACCAGATAGCGTACTATCATGTCGAGTAAGAAAGACCTCCCTATATTTGTCCAAGCATCCACTACAATATACATCGTATGTACAGTAATGGCCTCTAGGGCACACATATAACTAACATTTACATCGTCTAAATAACCCGAATACATGTTAGAATTACGACTACGAAACACTCCGAATTGCTTTTGCAGAAAGTTAACATCACATGAAAATTTAGCAAAAACAAACAACACCTAAAACACCAAAACCCAGAGATTGGAACACCATGAAAAATTGAAGCCAAAAAACCCACTTTGACCCGGTGAGCTCGGTTTTTAGCCCTATGTGGCCGGCCAAAATTCAACAAAATTGCATCAAATTTTCATAGTGTTCATGTTATATCACATACAATATTCTGCAGTTGTTTAAAAAAAATTTTGACACCTCTAAAAATTCGACAGAACCTTGATTTCAATGTTTCAAGTTACGGAGTAGTTTCGGTTTCGTAATCTAACAAACATCGTTTAAAACTCTAGCCATGATACCACTGTAGGGTTACCTAGCACGGCAGCAAGGTTTCGGGAGGCATCGTCCAAACCATTTTCAAAATTTTGCCGTTCTAAAGAACCCTAATCTAGAATCTTTAACTAGAGTTTTAAACAATACAACATGCAAATAACTTTGTAAACAAGTGCATGAGGAATACAAACTTTGTAGACCGATACTTCACTTCTAAAGCTCCGTGTAGTAGTCCCTTCGCTCTAAGTAGTGAACATCCGAACTCTAGTAAGGGTTCATATGGAGAAACGAACAAGGTTGCTCGAAGTCTTCGAGGACGAAGATGGTCTACGTCAAGGAGACTCAAGCTCATGCTACCTATTCACTAATGGTAGATTAGTGAAGAAAACACCCTAACCTAAATGGCTAATAGTAGAGGATGATGAAGTTGGAAGTGGGCTCAATTTAGATTTTATTTTCTCACAATATTTTCTCAAATAGGAAAAAGCTAGCAAGCTTTTTGTCATGAGGAAGAAGATGAAGTGATCAAGAGAGAATGAACTCATGAGGTGAGAATAGCAACCATGGGTGAGTTAGTGTCATACATTAACCCATGTAGAGAATAAACCATGGGTTAACAATAGTTGTTAGGTTAATAAATATTTTCTAGTAAAACAAAATGAGTGGACTTGGTAAATGGTTCCACAAGCTTCAACCATGTGACTAATTACCACTAATTTTTAAATTACCAAGATAAATAAAAACCTTAGGATTATCATAACCATGGTGTAAGTCTCATACTCCCATGTAGCATGTGGCATCTAGCATGACACAAAATAATGTACATTAATATTTATCACATATATACTATATGCACACAAGTAAGAAAAAGAAATGTTTAAGTGAGCTAATATTAGTTAATGTGAATTAATATATCACATATATAATTATACATTAAATTATCACATCAACACTTGATTTAATAATCCGGCTACATCACATACAACCGATTAATATCAAATGTAACAACTTATCGAATCAACACTTGATCAGATAACCCGGCTGTATCACATATAACCGACTGATATCACATATCGCGCGAATAGAATGCGGTATCACATACGCGCATTAATCTCGGTCCCGCACATATTACATATGTTCTCCTACTTCGTTTCGCATGAACCAGGAAACCTCTGTGTAGGACTCTAAAGACTCGTCAATACGCCGACAGTAGATGATGATCATATCAAACACCTATAAGCCGCAAGCGGTCTACTTAACGTAACGGCCACCCGAGTATTGAGCGATCAGAAGATCAACAAGAAAGCCTACTCGTACTCCTGCGAATCCAATTAGTAACACTACCATACAAATAGCACTTATCTGAAATGACGGAAGGCTACGACTGGTTTTGATGAAAAATTTTAACGTAATGAACTTGATATCGTTGTAGAATCTAATGATTTTGAAAAGGAGTGTTTTTTTTATAGCTTTTTCTAGTTTTTCTAAAGAGTTCACTCCCGGTGAAGGGATCTCGGCTCTTTCCTCTTGAAATGAGGTGCTGGATATTCATCAAGGAATACCACTATGCAAAGCAAGAACTAGGGAAGCTATCAAAAACAAAACCGAGTAGGTTGTAGCATTTGCTAGTTTTTCTAAAGAGGTCACTCCCAGTGAAGGGATCTCGGCTTTTCTCTCATCGAATGAGGTGCTGGATATGCATCAAGAAATACCACTATGCAAAGCAAAAACTAGAGATATCTTTTTGAAAATTTCAATTCTACAACATCTTTAGGTTTATTTTCTTTCCATTAATCTCATTAATGAAGTCCCATCATTTGTGCTTCCCTAAATATCACAAAAAACAAACGAAAATAGAACGTACGCTTATGCCATCCGCATTCGCCACGGGGCCCCGTCATGCACCGTTAGTTTACTTAACTAACGGCAGAGCGGGGGATGGACTAGCGGAGTGCAAAACATAAGCAAAGTTTTATATATATATATATATCATATATATATATAACATTCGTCTCACGCAGTTATATGATCACATCATAGAACCAAAAAGCAGAAGTCAACATATGAAATATTGGATATACTAGGGGGTCCGTGTTTTAAATTCAGCCAGTAATGAAAAAAACGGATTCCCCGGTCTTGATGAATAGCCAAACCCACATCCTTATACCCCTACGAGAGCGGCAAGCAACCCTGCCAATTCTAGAGTTAAGAGACCCGGTCTCGACTCCTGGGGATGGTCTCCCCCTGGACTTTAGAACCCGGTTACTTGTGCTCCCCGCCTTGGGTTTATCCTAATGCGGAAAAGTAAATAATATACATAAATGGTGACATCATCCTTAACCCGGAAGTGTCCCAATAAAAGAATATTACATACAAATTTTTACATGAATAAAAATAGAAAAACTATCATCTCACGCAAAACCCCCCGGCTATTCATTCACGACGATCCAATATAACATATTGTTGGATATGTATACCCTAGAGGCCATTATTGTATATGTATACAGGTGGATGCTAGGGATATGTATGTACAGGACATTCTTGCTCAGTTATATAGTATATTATTTCAGTTGTCTTCATCAGGATATGTGTATTTGTTTTTAGTGATGCTTTATCCCGCTTGCGCATATTGATAAAGACTTGATATAGTAGTATACTATTATGGTTTGACTTTATCTTAACATGGCGTATGTTATACACGTTATTACATATTGCGGTTATAAGTTGATAAAGCCTGTAGGATTTTGCTTGACTACCTGCGTTGTGATAGCTATCATACTTGTGGGGGCAGGATAGTCCATAAGCACATCCTTAAATGGTCCCTAGTCACGTGAGTAACGAGACTGGGCATTGATACTCCATAGTAGACTGGTGTATACGTTTCTAGACCCCGACGAGGGGCGATGGTTGGTCCCGCAACCATTGGTCAGATGCACCTAAGATCGTATACAGGTGCTCACTGGGTGTGAGTACACTGGAAGGACTCGCGGAGAACTTCCAGACGGTACTATACCTATCGTCAGATGGAAGTTCTCAGGTGACATGTGTAAAAGTTAGTCTTCGGACCTGAGATCGTCATTTGTCTTGTGTAAGTTTCCACTGTGCTTTGATCACTATCCTACCACTAATCTACTGAGTCGTGCAAACAGGTTTTGGTTGGGTACAGTCCCGAGCCACTTGGAGGCAGTGAGCGATTTTTGGGGATTCGTCTCTCCCGGTATTGGGAGTAGATATCACACTGTGTTCGATTGGTCAGGACCATAAGACCTTAGCCAAGGCAGTTGGGATTTACTGATAGGTTGATCAGTAGTTTCCTGGATTGGTCCTGAGCCTCATCATCAGCACAAATTATCGGGTTATTAGGGTCTGACGTTTACCACCCCTAGACCCGGTATGCGATACTCTTAGACGAAAAGACCGGACTGTACGGAGATTTTCAAGGATAGGCTCAGTAGGAGTTCAGACGAGTTTGCTCATCGGTCTTCCTTTTCGACAGGTACCTGGGTAGCCGTTAAGTACAGCTAGTGCCGCTGACGTGCTTGTGGTTAAACCCACTGCCAACGTACTGTCGAGTCTTTAGAGTCCCACACAGAGGGTTTCCATACTTCGGGCAAAACGATGTAGAGGCTGTATGGTTTTACGGCAGGGATTCGATCACATACGTGTACTTGTGCACGCGTGATGTTCGGGCGGATAATACTAGTGGTCTTTGGTTTAAGCCGAATCCTAGTATTATATTCTTGGATTATTTTGTCTCATTGTATTCGTATTTTTCGGAATACAGATACGGGTATGTATATACGGTGAGGGGCATTCTTGTAATTATGCAAGATGCTTCTAGAAGAAGACACCTTATTATTTGTTTTAACCATTATTGTTAATGGTTAATGAGGTGGAGAAATGAGGGTTTCATTTGCTTTAATGAAGCATGGCTAACTTGGTGACTCATGGGCATGACTCATTGTTTACTATTGGCGTATGCTTGATATTTTCTTTGGTTGTGAATTATTGATGCAAGGTGGCATCTAGATATTTTGAGCTTACATAATAACTCACACACTAAGCCATTCTTCATTTATTCTTTTTACTCACTTGAACACTCTCATCTTCTCCTTGCTCTCTCTTCTTCTAGCCTAACCTTAATTGTCTTATGAGTTGAGAAAGCTAGGGTTAGTGAGACATATTAATCCGTCATCACTCTCTACATACTCTAGGCTACTTAGATTTGCATTTTAAGTAACCTAGTTTCCTCGATTTGGAGGTAGGAGCTCTTTGTAGGCACTCTCGGCTGGATCATCTTTGACGCGGGGAGGTCGAAGTTCAAGCACGATCCGTACATCTGTTGAGGAGCCAAAGGAGAGGATCGAAGACCCGAAGGAATTGGTTTCTTTAGTTATACTTTCTATCATAGTAGATAGAGCTTCAAGTATGCTAGTAAGGTTTATGGTAAAGATCTGGTTTAGGGTTATTCTAGTGCCTATTTTGTTCGTTGTTAAAATTTTTGTTCCGCAAACGGCCATGGAAGATGGCTAAGGCGTTAGCGTAACCTTTCATTGTATCAGAGTCAACTCATAAAACCTAAACTAGCTAGTTCTAACGTGCTTAAAAGATCGATCGAGAAAATTTTCCGAAATCACGATTTCATTTTTCATGTTTCTGTCGAATTTTTAAAGTGTTCAAAAAATTATTTCCAGTGGCTTAAAAATAAGTGCAGGGTATTTTAGAACGTGTCAAGAAATTTAGGCACATAACTCCTTTAGACGGCCGCGGAACCGCGGCATATTAGGCTTGTTTGCCGCGGTTGCGCGGCCGAATTAGGTGATCTGTGCACACAATTTCCTGTGGAGTTCTAGTATATGGAAATGTGATTTCTGGAATGTTTTGTGTATGACCCAGATTTTTCTGAGTACTAGATTGCACTTGGGGCCAATACGAATAAGTTTTTGTCGATTGAAATTTTAAATGCGTCAGGTTTCAGTACATACATTACTATTTGCGACCGTGAATGTCATTAGAGCAGTATAACTCGTCTAACTGCTATATGCTCTTTTCGACGGGTTTACGAACGTGGCATTCACGTTGATGTTCTGTGTTTGTGCTGTGGTTGCAGTTGGATAGTCGTAGTGGATAGCTTATGGTGCAATGTTAGTGGTACAGTTAAGATTCATTTGTACATTTGTTATTGCGGGGCAAGCATCCGACATGTGGACAGCCGTTACTTCCTGTTGTATATTTTTTATTTGGGGAATGACCGGGTTGAGGTCGATGTCACCATTGTACATATTATTTATTCTTTTCTGTAATAGGTTTACCCCACGGTGGAGTGCTCGAATAGCCGGCTTCTAGATGACAACAAGCCCGCTTCTCATGGCATTGAGACGGAGGGGGCTTCACTCTAGAATTGACGGGCTATTCGCCGCACTCGTAGGGGGTATAGTATAACTCACGGAGGGGCGCCCAAGTTACCGGATTCCATGAAGTGCTGGGTGTCCCATTCACTTTGTTGAAGGGGGTTGCCTCACTTCTGGGATTGACGGGTAACTTGCCGCGCTCGTAGGGGTCTAGGATTTTATTGCACAGGCTATCCACACGACCGGGAATGTCGGGTCTCATTTGCGGCTCAAATGAATCCCGGGGCTCCAAGATTATCCACCATTATGTGTTGTTGACTGAGATTCTGTGATGTTGATTATATCATGCCTTGGACAAATGTTATATATATACTAGTAGAAGTTGTATATGTTTTACATCCGCGCTAGTCCAGCCCCCGCTCTGTCGTTAGTTAAGTAACCTAACGGGTGATGATAGGGCCCAGTGGCGAATGCGGGTGGTGTAAGGTTCCTTAGCACGACAGCATGGTTTCGGGAGGCATCGTCCATGCCGTTTTCAAAAAATTGCCATGTTAACGAACCCTAAACTTAGAATCTTTAACTATAGATTTAGACAATAGCTAATGTAAACTACTTTACATCTAAAGCGAATAAGAATACAACCTTTGTAGACGGTCCTTCTCTTCACTTGCTCCGTGTAGTAGTCCCGCGACTCCACTAGGCTTGTCTTGTGACTTTGCACGAGCCTCCTTTGTGTAAGTCGACATTACAAACCCCACATGAAGCGGGGAGGCGGAATAAGTAAAAAACAATCATTTTAAACAAGGTAACATCGACTAAGCATATGGATCTTTGCTAAACCATATCTAACAAAACTAACTAGAGGTATTATCTACTCGGTAAGAAGATTATACCTAAAGTTCCAAGTCCTTCTTCTTTACTTGCTGTCTTCCTTGACCACTAGAGCTCCTTTAGAGTAGAAAGGATGGAACCTCCTCTTCGGCTCCTCGATGTGATAGAAGATCCACCTGAAAGTTCCTACTACAAGCTTTGACCTCTAACTTGAGATAACTAAGTGGCTAGGATTGCTAACCCAAGTGACCTAGAGAATATAGAAATGGATTAAGGATTGATTAGTCTTGCTAACCCTAGGGTTCTCAACTCATGAGAAGATTAGGGTTAGAGTGAAGAAGAAAGAGCTTGAGGAGAGAGAAGTGTTTTGTGATAATGCATTAAACCTTATTCACTTTGAATATTATGAAGCATAAAAATATCGTGCACAAATATCTTGCACAAATATCATCCATGCTTCATTTAATTCTTGAGATGAATCATCTCATGAGTCATGGTATAATTAATGATAATAACACCTCATCTCTTCCGCCTCATTTAGTTTAATTCACAAATGAATTAAAACTAAATAAGTCACCTTTCTTCTATAAGCTTCCCGACTAATTATGAGAATGCCCCTCCCATCCGTATTTACGAAAAACACGGATATACTGAGACTGCATAAATCCAATAATCCAATACTAGAATTCGGCTTAAACCAAACCCCGCTAGTATAATCTGTCTGAATATCATACGTGCATAAATACACGTATATGTCCGAACCCTTTCGTAAAACCATACGACCTCTACATTGTTTCGCCCGAAGCAGGGAAACCCTCTGTGTGGGACTCTAAAGACTCGACACTGCATTGGAAGTGGGTTTAACCATAGGCCGCAAGGGGTACTAGCTGTACATAACGGTCCCCAGGTATATGTCGATAAGAAGGCCGATGAGGAAACCCATCCGAACTCCTACTGAGCCTGATGTGACAATCTCCGTACAGTCCGGTCTGTTCATCTATGACTATCACATATCGGGCCTAAGGGGCGGCAAGCATCAGTCCCCTAATAGCGGTATAAGTCGTGTCGGAGTAAAGCCCATCACACCTTGAGAAACTACTGGAACACCTACCAGTAAATCTCGCTTGCCCTGGCCAAGGACCTTGCCTAATGGCTCTCCAAACACAGTGCGATATCAACTCCCAATACCGGAAGAGACGAATCCTATCTAACTGCCACTGCCTCCAAGTGCTTCGGGACTGCACCCAACTGCTACCTGTTAGCACGACTCAGTCGAGCCATGGTAGGGTAGCAATCTAAGAACAGTGGGAACACACTCGAGGCGAAGCAGCAGTGTCAAGTCAAAAGACTATGTTGTACTCATGTCAACTGGCAACTGTAAACTGACGATGGGTATAATACCAACCAATAGTTCCCTGCGTGTCACGCCCCGCTTCCTAGAGTACGCTAAGGTAGGCACGCGACATAGCCAACCATGCTACATGTGGATAGGAATTATCCTTCCACGGTCACATTACGGCTGTAGAGATATCAAGAACAAAATGAAACTATCTAACACATGTGCATAAGCCAAAATAAAATGAGTCAAGAATAAATAATGTTGAAGCAAAAAATCCAATACAAGAATAACTGGAATGTATGTCCCATAGTGCGGCATTACATCAGGAATAAAATACTGAAAAGTAAAAGAACTAACTACTAAAGAGTCCTCACTGATCATCCTGTTGGCTGAAGTACTCCTGCTCGGACTGCAACAAAGGTACGGAATCTGGGCCATGCAAAACCCAGACGTCAGCGCGTTATAACATCAAGCAATAAAGTATAAACAGGGTAACAAGACATGCAAGTATAATCATAAATGGTAAAGCAGGTGTAACAGCAATATAAATCACGGCAGTGAAGGGTAGTGTGCAGTGAGTAAGCTAAACCGGTCTATTGGGTTATCTACTCTCAAGTCTTTGAAATCGGTCTGATGAATCATCAATGTAACTCAATAGTATCCCGAGCGTGCCTAGGATCACAGTGAAGATTCTCGGGCTGAAACCGAGACATGCCGCTAGGCACTAAAGGAAAGGGTAAAGATGAATGATGTCCATGGCATCATCCCAAGGCTAGCTTAGCCTTTAAAAGGTAATGGATAACGATGGATGATGTCAGCAGCAGCATCCCAAGGCTGGCCCAGCCTCTAAAACTGATCAGTAAAGGTAGCACACTGTCGAGTTACAAGTCAGGTTTCATCATTGATTTCCCCATACCCCCAGGTTATATGTTTAAGTCAGGTATTAAATAAACAAGAGCTAATGCCAACTCAGGGTCAAGTAGGTGCAGGTTTGTCTGGATAGACAACAGGAACGGTCCGTCAGGACTACAGGACAGGTTTGTTGGCATTAGACGCAAGATCAGGTAACAGGTGAAGCCATGGTACGTCAGGTCAAGTCGGGTAGTGTATATAAGTGTCATGTCATATCAAGTGTCGTACGGTACCATGTCGTGTCAAGTAATAGGTGTAACAAGTCATGTCAGGGTGTACAAGATATCATGTGGGTGCTCATAATCAAACTAGCATAATCATGGGTATCCAGAACAAGCATATGTACTAATAAAATCAACAAGCTGGAATTTGTAACGTGAAATGTAATCAGGTACAGATTTAGGTGATTAGATGCACAGTTATCAGTTTGGGTTTAAGGGATACTTTCAACATTACTTAACTACAGTATAACAAATATGGATGTTAAAATCATGTCAATATGGACTAAATAATCTAAAGATTCAATTGAATGTTAGATGTATGCAAAAGGTCGTCCGACAAGGTATACAATATAAAAGGGGGTACTGTGTGCTATGCAAATGATTGTCATATAATTTAAATATGAATGTGGGTACTATGTATATAGAACTAAATGCAACATGGTATGTTTCGAGATATGAATCTAAAATGATATAACGGGACATCGAAATGTAAAATGGAACATGTAGTATTAAATGTAAACTACAGGTTTAATGTGCACTCAAATAGGTATATAGAAATTTAAATAGCATGTATAGTAATTTAAATAGCATGTAGCAAGTTTCACTTGCCTCGACGGATTGCGAAGAGGTAAACGGAACGTCACGTGTCGGCAGGAAAAGTCGCGATGCGCGCACGGTACATGGAATGAGTCCAAACAACGAACAGTGGGATCACACGGGTCAGGTATCCTTGCTGGGTTGTCGGGATCGTCGACGGCACGGCCAGATTCCGGCGATCACAAAAAAAAAGTAAATAACCTAAAAAAGAAATGCATGAAAGAAAAGAAGGGAAGATGAGAAGGAGGATGGAGGAGAGGAAGCTCACAATGGTCTGTGGAGGGGTTGTGAGGGTCGACGGCGTTGATGGAGCTCCGGCGAGGTATTGGGAGTGCACGAGGGCCAGGAACACGGGGACAAGTCACTGGCGGCGATCACCCCGGCGGTGCAGATGTGTGCAGGGGTGCACGGGCTGCTCGGGTGCGAGTGCAGCGTGATCAGGGAAGAAGAGAGTTGAAGCGGAGGTGATGAGGGTGAAGAGGTGACGGGGTCTGCAACGACGTCGTCGGTGTTAGGGAAACGGCGAGGCGGAGGCAACGGCTGAGGTTTTCTGGTGATGGGTTCGTGAAGAAAAGAAAAAGAAGAAAAAATATATAGAAGGAAGAGAGAGAGAGAGATACGCGGAAGAGAGAGAGAGAATCGAGAGGAGTGAGAGAGAGAGGAATGAATAGTGAAGAGAGAGAATCTTGGATGTTTGCGCAGGAGAGATAAAGAGAGAATAGAGAGAAGAGAGAGAAAGAGAAGGAGAAAGGTGAGAGAGAGACAGCTGTGGGGCTCAGTGGAATAGAACGGAGGGTTTTGATTGGTTCTTGGGTTAGGAAAATTTGTTTAGGAAAATAATTTTATGAAAGATTTTGTTGTTTTAAGGAATAACCTCGTTAGTTTAAAAAATATTGTAAGCTGTAACTTTATTAAAAAATATGTTTTGGGTAAAACAAAATCTTTAGGCTGTTAAATGAACGAATTTTAAAGAGATTTAAAATTATTAGAATTTGGCGGAAATACAAAATGTTTCAGAAATGCGCCCGGGTCGGGTCCAAAATTTTGAATTTGAAATATGAAAATTATTAGCAAGTTCCACAAATTAAAATGAAGGATTTTGTAACCGAAATGCAAACCCCCAAGAACGGACGCACGTACGTGCGCGTAGCCTTCCAAACACGTCCGTTTCACTGAACGGGACGAGAACACGGTGCAAGGACGCTACCACAGGGTTAGGGGTATCAAGCAGGCCATGTTATGTATTTTTAAATTGTTTTTAAGGGACTTAAATTGTTATATGCAAAAAAAATTATGTAATGTCGGGGTAAACCATAACTAGGAAACAACAAGTTCAAGCAAGCGGGTCGAATAAAAGTAGACTACCATTTGCATCCATAGTAAATGAAATAGACACCATAAACAACACACATGGCAACAGAAACTGGTATGACTGGACTCGGTTGTTACACTATACCCAACTACAAAAAGAATTTCGTCCTCAAAATTCCAAGAACACAAAAAAGGATAAACGACCAACAAACTACAAGAAAAGATGGGGAAACTTTTGCCGGATTTCATCTTCTCGTTCCTAAGTTGACTCTCCACGTGAGCGATTTCCCCAAGAAACAAGTACAAGAAGGATAACCTTGTTCTTAAGAACCTTTTCCCTTCGATCCATAATCGCAATCGGTCGCTCCTCAAAAGTTAGGTCTTCTCGTACAGTCATCTCCGAATGATCCAACACATGCGTTTCATCTCGAACATACTTATGGAGTTGAGATACGTGGAACACGTCATGAACATTCGCCAAGGATTGCGGTAACGCCAATCGATACGCTACCTCACCGACACGCTCCAAAATCTCAAAGGGTCCGACGAATCGAGGACTGAGCTTTCCTCGACTTCCGAAACGAATCACCCCTCTAGTCGGTGATATCTTCAACAATACCAAATCACCCATGGCGAACTCTACAGGTCTTCTCGACGTATCTGCCCAACTCTTCTTTCTGTCTTGTGCCGCTTTCATATGATTTCGGATAGTTTTAACTTTCTCAACTGTCTGCACAACAAAATCTGGTCCCAACAATTTTCGTTCATCGACATCGTCCCAACAAACAGGTGAACGACACTTGCGTCCATATAAAGCTTCGAATAGAGCCATCTGTATAGTCGCCTGGAAACTGTTATTATAAGAAAACTCCACCAAATGTAGATGATCCTCCCATGAACCCTTGAAGTCCAACATGCATGCTCTCAACATATCTTCAAGAGTTTGAATCGTTCTCTCCGACTGGCCATCTGTTTGATGATGATAAGCTGTGCTAAACTTCAATCGATTCCCCAAACTTTCCTGTAAGCTCCTCCAGAAGTGTGATAAGAACCGAGTGTCACGGTTGGACACGATGCTCACCGGTACTCCATGCAATCTTACAATTTCTTGCATGTACCGTTCGGCCAAAGTTTTTGTTGATTGACCAACCCGAAAAGGAATGAAATGAGCTTCCTTGGTCAAACGATCAACAATCACCCAAACCGCATTGTTGCCTTTTGTACTCCGCGGTAGAGCCGTTACGAAATCCATGGTTATATGTTCCCACTTCAACTGAGGAATCGGAAGTAGTTGCAATAAACCAGCAACCCTTATATGTTAACCCTTAACTTGCTGCCACACCAAGCATTTTGCCACAAAGCGAGCAATCTCCCGTTTCATGCCTTCCCACCAGAAATGTTGCCGTATGTCTCGGTACATCTTCGTGCCTCCTGGTTGTACGGAATAAGCTGAACTGTGTGCCTCCTTCATAAGTTCCTCGCGAATAACTCCCTTTGGCACACAAAAACGGCTACCATATCTCAACGAACCATCTTCATGGATCAATAAGTCAGTTCGAAGTCCAGCATCAACCTGTTCCCGGAACATTTGCAATCTAGGGTCCTGCGATTGCGCTGCTTTAATATTCTCGATCAACGACGAATGTACCTGCAGCTGCAGCAACTGTCCCGAAGAATGCGGTAGCAAAACCTCCAAATCAAATCTTCGAAATGTAAGTCCACGTTACCCTTCCCGGTTCTTTCGGGGATGCGGAAACGGTAAAAAATGATTTTTACGGTGAAGGCAACATGGTCGTGAGAACAGGATCTTTGCTAAACAAACATCTAGCAACCTAACTACAAGTTTAACTACTATGTTAGGGGTTATACCTTGGTCTTGAACTCCTTCTCTTCTTGCTCCTTGGAGTGGTTGGATCGGCCTCACCTCGTCGTCTTCTTGTTATCGAAGATGGATCCACCCGAAAGCTTCTACCTTGGGCTCTTACCTCAACCGAGAGGAAACTAAAGTCCTTGGCTTGCTAGATCTTGAACTTTAGAATGAGTAGAGAAGTGTTTTTAGTGTTTTATCGCAATGGCTCATGTTTCTCAACTCATGAGACATGGGAGCCTTGAGAGAGAGGAAGATGGAGAGCTTGGATGAGAGAGAATGAGAATGATAGAATGAGAAAAGCTTTTTTACAACCATGCTCTCAAAAACAAAAATAATCATGATAATAATAATAATTAAGTATTTGTGATGGTTCATGTCAATGGCATTATCATTTCATGCATTTAATGCATTTTGTAAACAACAAGCAAGCAAAAGTCATAGCCATGAAATAATGACGGTCAACAAGTCCAAAATAGTCAACCGGTCAACAAAGTCAACAAGTCAACAAAAGTCAAACTTTCAACTCAACAATGGCACAATAATATTTAATTAATATTATTATTAATCATATTTCTTATTCTCATTAGGGTTTAGAAAAGGTCAACAGTCAACAACCTTAATGAGAATCCTCTGCCTCTGTCTCTGTGAACCGTGCACACACACCCACATCCGTGTTCCGAGGAACACGAATACAATCGAGATAAAACCAATCCCAAAATGCATACTAGGATCTGGCTTAAACCAAAGCCCGCTAGTAATAACTGCCCGGACACCAAACGTGCACAAGTGCGTGGATGTGAACGAACCCTGTCGCAAAACCATGCGACCTCTACTCTGTTTTGCCCAAAGGTGAATAGCTCTCTGTGTTGGACTTTAAAGACTCGACACTATGCTAGCAGTGGGTTAAACCACAGGCCGCAAGCGGTACTAGCTGTACGTAACGGTCCCCAGGTAGATGCCGACAAGAAGACTGATGAGGTGAACCCATCCGAACTCCTACTGAGCCTGAATGTGACAATCTCCGTACAGTCCGGTCTGTTCGTCTGAGAATATCGCATGGCGGGCCTAGGGGGGTGGTAAACGTCAGTCTCCTAATAGCGGTACAAGTCTTGTTGGAGTGTAGCCCAGAACACCCTGAGATAACACTGGAAAACCTACCAGTATATCCCGCTTGCCCTTGCCAGGGACTTTGTGTAATGGCTCTCATAGACACAGCGCGATATTAACCACTAATACCGGGAGAGACGAATCCTGTCTAACCGTCACTGCATCCAAGTGCTTCGGGACTGCACCCAATTGCTACCTGTTTGCACGACTCATTTGAGCCGTGGTAGGGTAGCAATCTAAGAACAGTGGGAACACACTCGAGGCGAAGTGACAGTGTCATGTCAGCGGACTAAGCTGTACTCATGTCACCTGGGAACTGATAACTGACAATAGGTATAGTACCAACCAACAGTTCCCTACGAGTCCTGTCCAGTGTACTCGTAACCTAACGAGCACCCGCATACTATCTCAAGTATGATGTACTGACGGCTATGGGACAGACCATCTCCCCTGCTGGGATGAGAAGCGCATATGCTAGTCTACTCCGGAGTATCGATGCCCCGTCTCGATAATCCTACGACTAAGGACCTGTATAAGAATGTGCTTATAGATTACCCAGCCCCCACTAGTGTGACTGCCATCACAACGTTGGTAATCAAGTAAAGATCCTAAGGGCTCCACTAATGTGTATATGCGATATGCTAAAAGAAACACATGCACACATTAAAGTAGAAACAAACCAAGTTGCATACTACTATTTGTAAGTCCATGCTAACTCTCCCGGTACTTTCGGGCATGCGGAATTTGGTGAAAAACAATTTTCTAGAGGTGATAACATGGAGTCAAAACCGGATCTTTGTTAAACATCTAACTAACAACCTAACTAGGAGTTGTTAACTACTCGGTTAGGAAGTTATACCTTTCTTTCTTGAACTCCTTCTTCTTTGACTCTCGATGGTTGTCCGGATCGTCTTCACTCCGTCGTCTCCTTGCGCCGAAGATAGATCCACTCGAAAGCTTCTACCTTTGGCTTCTTCTTCGATCTTTGAAGAAACTAGTTCACTTGGTTTGCCAAATCTTGTGAACTAGAGTGAGTAGAGAAGAGTGTGTTGGGATTTTCTCTATGGTTCTTGGTTCTCAACACATGAGACAAGTGAACCATAGACTAAAGAGAGGGAGAGCAAGAGGAAAGAGATGAGAGCTCAAGAACAAGAGAGAGAATGAGAATGATAGAAGACTTTTCTCTCTTGGCTCTCATAATCCAAAACCATCATCACAAAATAGTAATCAAGTATTGTGTAAATGGTTTAAGCTACAATAGCCATATCATTTCATGCACTCATTTCTCACAAGAGAAACAAGCAAGTAAAAAGTCTTTGCCATGAAATGATAGCCATTGTCATCATGATGGTCAACTAGTCCAACCTAGTCAACCGGTCAACAAAGTCGACAAGTCAACAAAGTCGAAAAGTCAACAAAGTCAACCCCTCAACAACCATGTCACCACAATACTTAATTAATATTATTGTTAATCATATTCTCATTAGGGTTGAGCAAAAAGTCATTAGTCAACAGTCAACGGTCAACAACCCTAATGAGAATCCTCTGCCTCTGTCTCTCCGTCAACTGTGTATACACACCCGCATCCGCGTTCCAAGGAACACGAATACATACTGGATAAATCCAATCCCAATACGTACACTACGATCTGGCTTAAACCAAAGCCCGCTAGTGTAAACTGTCCGGACACTGTACGTGCATAAGTGCACGGATGTGACCGAACCCTGCCGCAAAACCATGCGACCTGTCGCAAAACCATGCGACCTCTACTCTTTTGCCTAAAGGCGAATAGATTTCTGTGTGGGACTCTAAAGACTCGACACTACGTTGGCAGTGGGTTTAACCACAGACCGCAAGCGGCACTAGCTGGGCGTAACGGTCCCCAGGTAGATGCCGACAAGAAGACTGACGAGGTGAAACCCATCTGAACTCCTACTGAGCCTGAATATGACATTCTCCGTACAGTCCGGTCTGTTCGTCTGATACATTGCATGGCGGGCCTAGGGGGCGGTAAACGTCAATCCCCTAATAGCGGTACAAGTCATGTCGGAGTGAAGCCCAATACACCCTGAGATAACACTGGAAGCCTACCAGTATATCTCGATTACTCTGGCCAGGGACTACTCGTGTAATGGCTCTCCTAGACACAGCGCGATGTCAACCCCCAATACCGGGAGAGACGAATCCTGTCTAACCGTCACTGCCTCCAAGTGCTTCGGGACTGTACCCAACAACTACCTGTTTGCACGACTCCTTTGAGCCGTGGTAGGGTAGTAATCAAAGTACAGTGGGAACACACTCGAGGCGAAGTGACAGTGTCAAGTCAGCGTACTAAGCTGTACTCATATCACCTGGGAACTGATAACTGACGATAGGTATAATACCAACCGGTCAGTTCCCGATGAGTCCTGTCCAGTGTACTCTTAACCTAACGAGCACCCGTATACTATCTCCAGTACGACATACTGATGGCTGTGGGACAGACCATCTCCCACACTGGGATGAGAAGCGCATACGCTAGTCTACTCCTGTATATCGATGCCCTGTCTCGATAGTCCTGTGACTAGGGACCTGTATAAGGATATGCTTATAGATTACCCAGCCCCCACTAGTGTGACTGCCATCACAACGCTGGTAATCAAGCAAAGATCCTAAGGGCATCACTAATGTGTATAGGTGATATACTAAAATAAACACATGTACACATTGAAGTAGAAACAAACCAAGCAACATACTACTATTTGAGCAAGATTGTATATACAAGGTGAATATGCTTCCATTAAGTAATATACAAACTAGTATGATACAGTAATGGCCTCTAGGGCATATACACTAACAATCTCCCACTTGCACTAAGGCCATGTACTGGCGTATCGAAGACCTATCATCTCGATCAGCCGCGCGAACTGAGTCTGGGGCAAGACCTTGGTGAATGGATCTGCAGTGTTATCTTCTGAAGCGACCCTCCGAACCTCGATCTCCTGGCTATCCACGATCTCCCTGATCAGGTGATACCGCCTCAAGATGTGTCTGGATCTCTGATGGGACCTGGGTTCCTTCGCTAAAGCTATAGCCCCGTTGTTGTCGCAATACAGAGGTATTGGATCAACAATGGACGGAACCACCTGAAGTTCTTTCAAGAACTTCCTTATCCAGACAGCTTCTTTTGCGGCATCTGATGCAGCGATGTATTCCGCTTCCATCGTCGAGTCTGCAACGGTTTCCTGTTTGGAACCCTTCCAACACATCGCCCCTCCATTGAGGGTAAAGACAAAACCCGACATGGACTTGGAATAATACTTGTCACTCTGGAAGCTGGAGTCAGCAAAGGTCTCGATCTGGAGGTCTTTTTCTCAATACACCAAGAACATCTCCTTAGTCCTTCTCAGGTACTTGAGAATGTTCTTTACCGCTATCCAGTGTTTCTCCCCAGGGTTTGACTGATACCGGCTTACCACACTCAGTGCATAAGCTACATCCGGTCTGGTACACAACATCGTATACATCATAGAGCCCACCGCAGAAGCGCAGGGTATAATAGACATGCGATTCCTCTCCAAATCAGTCTTGGGAGACATCTATTTAGAGAGGGTGATCCCGTAACAAGCCGGTAGGTTACCGCGCTTGGAATCTTCCATACTGAATCTTTTTAGTATGGTGTCGATGTACCTGGACTGTGAAAGTCCTAATATCCTCTTGGATCTATCACGATGGATCCGGATCCCCAGGATGTATAAGGCGTCACCCATGTCTTTCATGGAGAACCTGTGTCACAAGAACCCCTTGACAGATTGTAGCATAGGAATGTTATTTCCTATTAAGAGAATGTCATCCACGTATAAAACGAGGAATACTACAGTTCTCGCTTCAAATCTACTATAGATGCATGGTTCATCTGGATTTTTGATAAAGCCAAATTCCTTGACCGTCTCATCAAAACAGATGTTCCAACTCCACGATGCCCGCTTTAGTCCGTAAATGTACTTAAGCAACTTGCACACCTTTCCGCTGCTCCCACTCTGAATGAAACCCTCTGGCTGGTCCATATAGACACACTCCTCTAAATTTCCATTTAGAAAAACGGTCTTTACGTCCATCTGCCAAATCTCATAATTGTGGATGGCAGCAATGGCAAGAAGGATCCGAATGGATTTCAGCATAGCTACTGGAGAAAAAGTCTCGTCATAGTCCAAACCAGGTCTTTGACGAAAACCCTTTGCAACCAGTCTAGCTTTATAGGTCTCAACCTGTCCATCTACACCAATCTTCCTTTTGAAGATCCACTTGCATCCTACGGGTTTTACCCCGTCTGGAGCAATGTCCAACGTCCATACTTTGTTGGTGTACATGGACTCCATTTCGGTCTGCATTGCATCCAGCCATTTTACCGAGGCGACGCTCTGAATGGCTTGCTGGAAGCTAGTAGGCTCATCATAATCTATGATGCAATCCTCTCTATCCCCGTCTATGAGAAAACCGTATTATCTCTCGGGCGGATGAGACTGCCTACTACTTCTGCGGAGCGGCGTAGGAATGTCCTGTTCTTTTGAACCCTCTGGTTCCACTAAGCTTTCAGTAATAGTCTATGGTTCTGGAATTTCTTCCAGTTCTATTTCGCTCCCACTTGTTTCCTTTTCTAAGAACTGGTGTTCCAGAAAATGGGCATTAAGAGAAACAATGATCTTTTGTTCCTCTGCGTAATAGAAGAGATACCCCTGGAGTTCTTTGGGTATCCCACAAACTTGCACAGTACTGAGCGTGCCTCGAGCTTGTCCACATGCTGCTTTTTGACAAAAGCCGGACATCCCCAGATCTTCAGATATTGAAGATAGGGTTTCTTCCCACTCCATATTTCATATGGTGTGGTAGGCACAGTCTTAGTCGGAACTCGGTTCAAAAGGTATGCAGCTGATTCTAGCGCATACCCCAGAATGATCGCGGTAACTCAGTGTTACTCATCATGGACCGAACCATATCCAATAGGGTTCGGTTCCATCTCTCCAATACACCGTTATGTTGCGGAGTGTATGGAGGAGTAAGCTGAGAGAGAATTCCGTTCTCTTTTAGATAGTCCAGGAACTCGGCACTCAAGTATTCTCCACCTCGATCCGATCTTAGAATCTTAATACTTTTGCCGGTTTTTTTTCTACTTCATTCTTATATTCCTGGAATTTTCCAAAGGCTTCGGACTTATGTTTCATTAAGAAAACATAACCGTACCTTTAAAAGTCATCCGTAAAAGTAATGAAGTAAGAATAACCGCTTCGCGCATGTGTAGACATTGGACCGCACACGTCGCTGTGTACGAGTCCCAAGAGCTCGCTCGCTCTTACTCCGTGTCCAGTAAACGGAGTCTTTGCCATCATTCCTTTGAGACAGGATTGACAAGGGGCATACGATTGATATTCGAACCGATTCAAATATCCTTCTGTATGTAACTTCGTCAACCTTCTCTCATTGATGTGACCTAGTCTACAATGCCATAAGAAAGTCTGATTTATTTCCGGAGACTTTCTTTTGTGTGTATTCTGGACATTGAAGATCTGTGGCTGGTTTAATACGTATATACCATTGCTCAATGTACCTGACCCAATCAAAACTTAATTAAGGTGAATGTTTACAACATTACTTACAAACGTAAATTCATAACCTTCTTTAGAAACTAAAGATACAGAAATGATATTACAAGTTGCGTTGGGTACAAAAAAGCAATTACGCAAAACCAAAACATGTTCATCTGACATTCCCAGGTGATAGTCCCCCACGGCCATAGCATCCATGCTAGCTCCGTTTGCAACTCTGAGGGTCATGTCACCTGCCTTCAAAACCCTACGATTTCTCAACGCCTGCAAAGAATTACAGATATGAGATCCTGATCCGGTATCCAATACCCAGGAAGTAGAGTTTATTGAAAGACAGTTTTCAATAACATACACACCTGAAGCTGAAGCCGCAACCTGCTTCAATTCCTGTGTCCTGGCTTTCCAAGCCCTGCAATCATTCTTCCAGTGTCCTTTCTTATGACAATAGAAGCATTCTTCTTTATCCACAAGCTGCCCCGCTTTCTTTGTTGCTTTTGCTTTTCCCTTCGCATCCACTTTACTAATACCGTCCCTTAGTTTGGCGGGGGCTTTCTTCTTCTTTCCCTTGGCTTTCGCCTTGGACCTAGAAGAGGAAGATCCTCCTATAAACAAAGTGGATGTTCCCTACCTTTCTGTAGGGTGCCCTCTGCACTCCTCAGCATGTAGAGGAGTTCTGAAAGTTCAACTTCCTTTTCTTGTAAGTTGAAGTTCAGTATAAACTGGGCGTAAGTGAAAGGAAGGGACTGGAGAATCAAGTCAGTATAGAGCTCATTCTCCAACGTGGTCCCAAGTTTTGCGAGCTCCTCAATGAAGCCAATCATCTTAAGCACGTGTTCCGCTACCGATGATCCGATGGCCAACCTTCCCGAAAATAACTTCTTCGACACTTCGTATCTTGCGATACGAGATTGCTCTCCATACAGTTCTTTTGTATGGAGAAATATGGATTCAAGGTCCATATTCTCGTGCCTCCTCTAATGTTCGTTGTCCATAGAGGCAAGTACGAGGCACTTGGCCTTCGCGCTATCAATCTCCTAAGTCTTACGGATTTCCTTATCCGCGACGCTGGAGGTGGGACTTAGGACATGGGGAGCTTTGGTGGTAAGAAGATACCCATCTTGTCGTAAGTGATTGCCATTTTGACATTCCTGAGCCAATCTTTGTAGTTTGGCCCTGTCAGTATGTTTTTATCTAGAAGTAACTTAAGTCCAGTCATGTCGATTGGTCGCTGCAATTAGGAGAGAGAAGAAGAAACACTCAGCATGATGCTCTTGCAAGTTTAAAGTGGTTTTTAGTTTGTCTAAACAGGATGGCTACCACTGTTTCTCGAATCCCTCCTCAAACCAAAAAGGAAGAATTAGTCAGGATCAATCTCACCGTACAATACTTGCTTAACCGTTCGGCCAGGCTGGTGTCGGTACTTCGAAGGAGGTTTCCAACGCTTTCACGAAGTTCCTTAATTTAAGAACCTCTTTTCCCTAAGGGCGTAGCCCCGCTAACACCTTTGTAGACACCTACTAGGTTTATAGCATTGATCGTTAAGTGAGAAATTTCCCGAGGAGTAGCAGATACTCACAGTAGGATCGAGATCCAAATATCATCGCGTGACGAAACTGAAGGAATCCTACCAGAATCATCACACTCCAAATGGTATGCAACACTAGCAAGTTTCAGTTCTTTTGAAACTCCCGATGTGGATTTTTGCCCCATGCACTTATGACCTTAGCGTGAGGTCAAAATTTCATAAGTCACATGTCAAGTTCTTCCCATCATTATCCAGGTTAATTTGAACCCACCCGTACATACCCTTGACGTAGGCCAAAATGGTAGTACGACTGTTTCAAACCAACGCATTCTATCTATGCAACAGATAAATATCCGGCAGCTACCAATCACTATGCCTTGGCGTGAGGTCAAAATGCATAGCTTGAATACTACCGAATATTTAACTGAAATGATGGAGGGCTACGGATGGTTTTGGCAAAACCGTGAACGTAGTGAACTTGATATGATCGATGGAACGAGATAGCTTTTAAAAGGAGTGGCTCAAACTCCGCATTTAAAAGTTTGTTTTGAAAAGAACCGAGTGGTTTTTCGAAAGTGTTCCAACAACTTTTACTTGGTTTATTTTCCTGCATTAGTTCTTTTAATGCGTGTTATTCTTGCATTAGTTCTTTTAATGCGTCCCATCATTTAATCCCACCATTGCAGAAAACAACCAAAATATGACGTACGCTTATGCCATTCGCATTCGCCACGGGGCCCCGTCATTACCCGTTAGGTTACTTAACTAACGACAGAGCGGGGGCTGGGCTAGCGCGGCTGTAAAACATAAGCAACGCCTAAATAATATCATATATAGATATATTGCAATGATAGACATTTCAGATTACAGATGAACACATTAGATATACTAGGAACCCGCAATTCGTACGGGCCTGTAACGAAAAGCAGATTACACGGTCGCGGTGAATAGCCAATACCCCGCCCAAGACCCCTACAGGTGAGGCAAACTACCCGCCAAGTACCCGAAGCGAAGCAACCTCCCTCAACCCCATGAGTAGGCTACTCGGCACTTCGGCATACCCGGTAGTTTGTGCACCCCCTCCATGGGTCTATCCTAGGAGCAAAAACAGTAAAAAGAAATTATACAATGACGGCTACAACCCCGACCCGGTTGTGCGGCCATACAAATAATTATTACATCAATTTACAAATTTACATGAATTGAAAGAAAAGAAAAACTCTCGTCTCACAACCCCCGGCTATTCACCCGCGACAATCCAATGAATTCATATACACATTCCAATGACATTACAGATCACAGATTTGTATAAACCCCACTAATCGACATATAGCGATTAGTAGACGTTCAATACAAATATCACATTACAGAAATACCCGTCAGCTTAAGTCTTTTAGAAGTTCGATCAAAAATACGGATTTATAGGCCCCAAACACAAAATTTTCGTTCTGGAAAATCTGGGCAGAAAATACATATTCCAAAAATCCCAAAACAACCCCAGAAATACACTGCACCAAATTTGGACCTCGGCCGAGTCAACTCAGCCGCGGAACCGCGGCGGGAGCGTGCTCACGCCGCGTTTCCGCGGCTCTTTGAACGGTTCGTGGGACCAAATTTGGTGGTTATTCAAACAAAAGCCTGAGCCAATTTTTAAGATGAAAATTATCAACTTTTGAACAGGATAAAAATCGACAGAAACTTGACAACTCGGGTTCGTTTCGTGACTTTTACTTTGATCGATCTTCTAGTTACTTTGTTAACATGTTAGATAGAGTTTAACTAGGCTCTGATACCACTGTAAGTCCATGCTACCTCTCCCGGTACTTTCGGGTATGCGGAATTTGGTGAAAAACAATTTTCTAGAGGTGGTAACATGGACTCAAAACCGGATCTTTGTTAAACATCTAACTAACAACCTAATTAGGAGTTGTTAACTACTCGGTTAGGAGGTTATACCTTTCTTTCTTGAACTCCTTCTTCTTTGACTCTCGATGGTTGTCTGTATCGTCTTCACTCTGTCGTCTCCTTGCGCCGAAGATAGATCCACCCGAAAGCTTCTACCTTTGGCTTCTTCTTCGATCTTTGAAGAAACTAGTTCACTTGGTTTGCCAAACCTTGTGAACTAGAGTTAGTAGAGAAGAGTGTGTTGGGATTTTCTCTATGGTTCTTGGTTCTCAACACATGAGACAAGTGAACCATAGACTAAAGAGAGGGAGAGAAAGAGGAAGGAGATGAGAGCTCAAGAACAAGAGAGAGAATGAGAATGATAGAATGATAGAAGACTTTTCTCTCTTGGCTCTCATAATCCAAAACCATCATCACAAAATAGTAATCAAGTATTGTGTAAATGGTTTAAGCTACAATAGCCATATCATTTCATGCACTCATTTCTCACAAGAGAAACAAGTAAGTAAAAAGTCTTTGCCATGAAATGATAGCCATTGTCATCATGATGGTCAACTAGTCCAACCTAGTCAACCGGTCCACAAAGTCGACAAGTCAACAAAGTCAACCCCTCAACAACCATGTCACCATAATACTTAATTAATATTATTTTTAATCATATTCTCATTAGGGTTGAGCAAAAAGTCAATAGTCAACAGTCAACGGTCAACAACCTTAATGAGAATCCTCTGTCTCTCCGTCAACTGTGCATACACACCAGCATCCGCGTTCCAAGGAACACGAATACATACTGGATAAATCCAATCCCAATACGTACACTACGATCAGGCTTAAACCAAAGCCTGCTAGTGTAAACTGTCCGGACACTGTACGTGCATAAGTGCACGGATGTGACCGAACCCTGCCGCAAAACCATGCGACTTATCGCAAAACCATGCGACCTCTACTCTTTTGCCTAAAGGCGAATAGCTTTCTGTGTTGGACTCTAAAGACTCGACACTACGCTGGCAGTGGGTTTAACCACAGACCGCAAGCGGCACTAGCTGTGCGTAACGGTCCCCAGGTAGATGCCAACAAGAAGACTGACGAGGTGAAACCCATCTGAACTCCTACTGAGCCTGAATGTGACATTCTACGTACAGTCCGGTCTGTTCGTCTGAGACATCGCATGGCGGGCCAAGGGGGGCGGTAAACGTCAGTCCCCTAATAGCGGTACAAGTCGTGTCGGAGTGAAGCCTAAAACACCCTGAGATAACACTGAAAGCCTACCAGTATATCTCGATTGCCCTGGCCAGGGACTACTCGTGTAATGGCTCTCCTAGACACAGCGCGATGTCAACCCCCAATACCGGGAAAGACGAATCCTGTCGAACCGTCACTGCCTCCAAGCTCTTCGGGATTGTACCCAACCACTACCTGTTTGCACGACTCCTTTGAGCCGTGGTAGGGTAGTAATTAAAGTACAGTAGGAACACACTCGAGGTGAAGTGACAGTGTCAAGTCAGCGGACTAAGCTGTACTCATGTCACCTGGGAACTGATAATTGACAATAGGTATAATACCAACCGGTCAGTTCCCGACGAGTCCTGTCCAGTGTACTCGTAACCTAACGAGCACCCGTATACTATCTCCAGTACGACGTACTAATGGATGTGGGACAAACCATCTCCCACACTGGGATGAGAAGCGCATACGCTAGTCTACTCCGGAGTATCGATGCCCTGTCTCGATAGTCCTGCGACTAGGGACCTATATAAGGATGTGCGTATAGATTATCCAGCCCCCACTAGTGTGACTGCCATCACAACGCTGGTAATCAAGCAAAGATCCTAAAGGCTCCACTAATGTCTATAGGTGATATACTAAAATAAACACATGTACACATTGAAGTAGAAACAAACCAAGTAGCATACTACTATTTTGAGCAAGATTGTATATACAAGGTGAATATCCCAAGCTTCCATTAAGTAATATACAAACTAGTATGATACAGTAATGGCCTCTAGGGCATATACACTAACACTATTTCGAGCAAGATTGTCTATACAACTGTGAATATCCAAAGCTTCCATCAAGTAATATACAAACTAGTATGATACAGTAATGGCCTCTAGGGCATATGCACTAACAATCTCCCACTTACACTAAGGCCATGAACTGGCGTATCGAAGACCTATCATCTCGATCAGCCGCTCGAACTGAGTCTGGGGAAAGGCCTTCGTGAATGGATCTGCAGTGTTATCTTCTGTAGCAACCCTCCGAACCTCGATCTCCCGGTGATCCACGATCTCCGTGATCAGGTGATACCGCCTCAAGATGTGTTTGGACTTCTGATGGGACCTGGGTTCCTTCGCTAAAGCTATAGCCCCGTTGTTGTCACAATACAGAGGTATTGGATCAACAATGGACGGAACCACCTGAAGTTCTGTCAAGAACATCCTCAACCAGACGGCTTCTTTTGCGGCATCAGATGCGGCGATATATTCCGCTTCCATCGTTGAGTCAGCAACGGTTTCCTGTTTGGAACTCTTCCAACACACCGCCCCTCTATTGAGGGTAAAGACATAACCCGACATGGACTTGGATTCATCCTTGTCACTCTGGCAGCTGGAGTCAGTAAAGGCCTCCATCTGGAGGTCCTTTCCGCCGTAAACCAAAAACATGTCCTTAGTCCATCTCAGGTACTTCAGAATGTCCTTTACCGCTCTCCAGTGGTTCTCCCTAGGGTTTGACTGATACCGGCTTACCACACTCAGTGCATAAGCTATATCTGGTCTGGTACACAACATCGCATACATTATAGAGCCTACCGCAGAAGCGTAGGGTATAATAGACATGCGATCCCTTTCCAAATCAGTCTTGGGAGACATCTCTTTGGAGAGGGTGATCCCGTGACAAGCCGGTAGATTACCGCGCTTGGAATCTTCCATACTGAATCTTTTTAGTATGGTGTCGATGTACCTGGACTATGAAAGTCCTAATATCCTCTTGGATCTATCACGATGGATCCGGATCCCCGGAATGTAAGAGGCATCACCCAAGTCTTTCATGGAGAACCTGTGTGACAAGAACCCTTTGACAAATTGTAGCATAGGAATGTCATTTCCTATCAAGAGAATGTCATCCACGTATAAAACGAGGAATACGACATTTCGTGCTACAATTTTACTATAAATGCATGGTTCATCTGGATTTTTGATAAAGCCAAAATCTTTGACTGTCTCATCAAAACAGATGTTCCAACTCCGTGATGCGTGCTTTAGTCCATAAATGGACTTAAGCAACTTGTACACCTTCCCGCTGCTCCCACTCTGAATGAAACCCTCTGGCTGGTCCATATAGACACAATCCTCTAAATTTCCATTTAGAAAAGCGGTCTTTACGTCCATCTGCCAAATCTCATAATCGTGGAAGGCAGCAATGGCAAGAAGGATCCGAATGGATTTGAGCATATCCACTGGAGAAAAGGTTTCGTCTTAGTCCAAACCTGGTCTTTAACGAAAACCCTTTGCAACAAGTCTAGCCTTATAGGTCTCAACCTGTCCATCTACACCAATCTTCCTCTTGAAGATCCACTTGCATCCTACGTGGTTTACCCCATCTGGAGCAACGTCCAAAGTCCATACTTTGTTGGTATACATGGACTCCATTTCGGTCCGCATTGCATCCAGCCATTTTACCGAGTCAACGCTCTGAATGGCCTGCTGGAAGTTAGTCGGCTCATCATTATCAATGATGCAATCCGCTCTATCCCCGTCTATGAGAAAACCGTAGTATCTCTCAGGCGGATGAGACTGCCTACTACTTTTGCGGAGCGGCGCAGGAATGTCCTGTTCTTTCGAACCCTCTGGTTCTAATAAGCTTTTAGTAATAGTTTGTGGTTCTGGAATTTCATCCAGTTCTATTGCGCTCCCACTTATTTCTTTTTCTAAGAACTGATGTTCCAGAAAGTGGGCATTACGAGAGACAAAAACCTTTTGTTCTTCTGCGCAATGGAAAAGATACCCCCTGGAGTTCTTTGGGTATCCCACAAACTTGCACTGTACTGAGCGTGCCTCGAGTTTGTCCGCATGCTACTTTTTGACAAAAGCTGGACATCCCCAAATCTTCAGATATTGAAAATAGGGTTTCTTCCCACTCCATATCTAATATGGTGTGGTAGGCACAGTCTTAGTTGGAACTCGGTTCAAAAGATATGCAGCTGATTCTAGTGCATATCCCCAGAATGATCGCGGCAACTCAGCGTTACTCATCATGGAATGTACCATATCTAATAGGGTTCGGTTCCGTCTCTCTGATACACCGTTATGTTGTGGAGTGTATGGAGAAGTAAGCTGAGAGAATTCCATTCTCTTTTAGGTAATCCAGGAACTCGGCACTCAAGTATTCGCCACCTTGATCAGATCTCAGTGTCTTGATACTGTTAGTGTTTATGCCCTAGAAGGCCATTACTGTATCATACTAGCTTGTATATTACTTAATGGAAGCTTGGGATATTCACATATATATATCAGTCTTGCTAAACATGGTAGTATGCTACTTGGTTTTTCTATCTTAATATGTGAGTGTACGTATTGATAGAGCTCTTAGGATCTTACTTGTCTACCAGCGTTGTGATGGCAGTCACACTAGTGGGGGCTGGGTAGTCTACAAGCACATCCTTATTCAGGTCCCTGGTCGTTGGATTATCGAGACAGAGCATCGATACTCCGGAGTAGACTAGTGTGTACGCTTCTCATCCCAGTTGGGGAGATGGTCTGTCCCACAGCCGTCAGTACGTCGTACTGGAGATAGTATACAGGTGCTCGTTAGGTTACGGGTACACCGGACAGGACTCACAGGGAACTGTTGGTTGGTTTGATACCAGTCGTCAGTAAACAGTTCCCAGGTGACATGAGTACAGCGTAGTCCGCAGACTTGACACTGCTACTTCGCCTCGAGTGTGTCCCACTGTTCTTAGATTGCTACCCTACCACGGCTCAAAGGAGTCGTGCAAACAGGTGGCAGTTGGGTGCAGTCCCGAGCACTTGGAGGCAGTGGCGGTTAGACAGGATTCGTCCCTCCCGGTATTGGGAGTAGATATCGTGCTGTGTCAGAGAGCCATTACGCAAAGTCCCTGGCCAGGGCAAGCGAGATTTGCTGGTAGGTTCCAGTAGTTTCTCAGGGTGTAATGGGCTTCACTCCGACACGACTTATACCGCTATTAGGGGACTGACGCTTGCCGCCCCCCTAGGCCCGATATGCGATAGTCTTGGACGAACGGACCGGACTGTATGGAGATTGTCACATCAGACTCAGTAGGAGTTCGGATGGGTTTACTCATCGGCCTTCTTATCGACAACTACCTGGGGACCGTTACGTACAGCTAGTGCCGCTTGCGGTCTGTGGTTAAACCCACTGCCAGCGTAGTAGTCGAGTCTCTAGAGTCCCACACAGAGAGTTTCCTACTCCAGGCGAAACGATATAGAGGTTGCATGGTTTTGCGACAAAGGGTTAAGCCAGTTACTGGTATCCGGTTATTGGATTTTTACAGTCTAAAGTTTTTCCGTATTTTTGCGGATTGGAGGGGCGTTCTCGTAATTGTACGAGAAGCTTCTAGAAGATGTGACTAAGGAGGTTTCTTTTGGATAAGAAAGTGAGTCATGGTGGTGATTCATTCATTTCATTAATGCACATTTATTGCTTAATGACTCATGCTAATGAATCACCACTAGATATTTTATGAAGCATGCTTATTCATTTCTATTATTGATTTTCTTAAATAAGAATGCTTCATAATATTATGATACACTCTCTCTCTCTTCTCTCATTATCTTATCCCATATTCTCTCTCCTCAAGCTCTCATCTTCAAGATACTAATCCTTAATCCTCATGTGTTGAGATCAAAGGTTTAGTTAGACTTAAGCATCCATAACCATCACTCTATCTCATCCTTTCATCTTTGATTAGCAATCAAAGTTGATTAGTTACCTCAAGTTAGAGGTTTAGCTTGGAGTCTTGCTCTCGGGTGGATCGTCTACTACCTAGAGAAGGTCGAGGAGAACAAAGGAGGACACAAAGACGAAGGACTAGTTTCGATCGGTATAATCCCTTAACACTATAGTTTAGTATAGCTATGTGTTTGGTTATTATTTGTTTAGCTTCGATTTAAGCGGTTAGTCGATGTTCGTTCCTTAAACTTGATCGTTTTTGAAAATTCCGCCTCCCCACAAGTACTGGGGTGTACTACATCGACTTACAGTGGTATCAGAGCCTCGCTAAACAATAAATAACCTAGTTGCAAATTTGTACGAATTTCGAACGGAAAAACAAAGCCGCAAAACCCTAATTCTGTCAAGTTTCTGTCGAAGTCAAAATCAAGTCAGAAAATTTTTCAGGTGTGTTCAGAGAGCTTGACATGACTACAGGAGAACACCCAAAAAATTTGGGCTTCTGATTCGTCTACAGTGCCGCGGAAGGGCGGCGGATCCCACCGATCCGCCGCGCAACCGCGGCCGAGTTGACGAGTCAGGAACTCGTTTTTTTTGGGTGGGTCCCCTGTGGTGTTTTGGGTTTTCTGGAATATTTAATTATTGCTCAGGTTACTGTTTAACAGAGCAGATTTTGGAGCAATATTGATGTTGTTTATTCGATCGAATTGTACAGTATTTGCGTATTGGATTATATCTGTGATTGTTTAATGTGTTCGTAAACCTCCCCTAACTGCTAGTATGTCGGTTGGCAGGGGGTTGCACATTTCTGAAATGGTTATATCTGTTTGTGCATATAAACTGTATTGGACTGTTCTGGTGTATAGCCGGGGTTCGCAATGGGTTATTGATTAATTCATTTGTTGTAAATGTAATTTGTTGTAATATTATTTTTGCGGGGCACTTCCAGGTTGCGGTCGTAGCCACCGTTGTATTATTTCATTTTACTGTTTTTGCTCCTAGGACTGACCCAAGGTGGGGTACACAGACTACCGGGTGGGTAGTTTGCCGTACCCGTAGGGGTCGAGGGTGGGGTAAACGGCTATTCATCACAACTGTGTAATCTGTCTTTTCTTGCAGGCTCAAAAGAAATACAGATTGCTTGCAAATCCAATATTGTTTATCTGTGTTCTGGAATGAATATCATTGCGTCAGACGAATGTAAAATATCTATATTTATGATAGCTATTTAGACGCCACTTATGTTTTACACCCGCGCTAGCCCAGCCCCCGCTCTGTCGTTAGTTAAGTAACCTAACGGGTGATGACGGGACCCCGTGGCGAATGCGGATGGCATAAGAGGACGTTGTATTTTCGTTGTTTTCTGCAATGATAGGTTAATGATGGGACGCATTATCTATAATGCAAAGTAAAATAAACCAAAGTTTAAATCGTTGGAACAATTTAAAAGAAACCACTCGGTTAAATTTTAAAACAGATATTTTTAAATGCGGAGATTTAACCACTCCTTTTAAAAGCTATCAGGTTCCTTCGGTTATATCAAGTTCACTACGTTCACGGTTTCGCCAAAACCAGTCGTAGCCCTCCGTCATTTCTTATGAATGGTCAGTAGTATTCAAGCTATGTTTGTTTGGCCCTTAGTCAAGACATAGTGTTTGGTAGCTGCTGGGGTATTCATTTGTTGCATAGATAGATGAGTTGGTTTGGGACAGTCGTATTACTTTGTTTGGCCCTTAGTCAAGAGTATACGGATGGGTTCAAATCAACAGGATAATGATGGGCAGAACTTGACATGTGACTTATGATTTGTTGGCCCTTAGTCAAGATCATAAGAGCATGGGGCAAAAAAATATATATCGGGAATTTCTAAAGAAACTGAAATTTGCAAAGAGATGCATACCATTTGGAGTTTGATGAATGTTGGTAGGATTCCTTCAACATTATCATACGATGATATTTGGATCCCGATCCTACTGTGAGTATATGCTACTTATCAGGATATTCGTCGCTTAACGATCAATGCTATAAACCTAGTAGGTGTCCAGAAAAGTGTCAGCGGGGTTACGCCCCCAGAGAAAAGAGGTTATTTAATTAAGGAACTTCGCGAAAGCGTTGGAAAACCTCCCTCGAAGTATCGACACCGGCCTGGCTGAACGGTTAAGCAAGTATTGTACGGTGAGAATAGTCTTGGCTAATTCTTCTTTTATGGTTTGAGGAAGGATTTGAGAAACAGTGGGAGCCATCCAGTTTAGATAAACTAAAAACCATTCTAAACTTGCAAGAGCATCATGCTAAAGAGTTTTCTTCTCTCTCTCCTAATTGCAGCGACCCTGAAAATGACTGGACTTAAGTTACTTTTAGAGAAAAATATACTGACGGGGCCAAACTATAAAGATTGGCTGCGGAATGTCAAGATGGCTTTGACCTATGACAAACTGGGGTACGTCCTCACCGCTACAGCACCTGCTATCCTTGGTCCAAAATCCAGCAATGCGGATAAGGAAATCCGCAAAACCTGGGATTTAGATTGCGCAAGAGCCAAGTGCATCGTGCTTGCCTCAATGAACAATGAACATCAGAGGAGGCACGAGGATATGTCCCTAGATGGCATATTTCTCCATACAAAGGAACTTTATGGAGAGCAATCTCGTATAGCAAGATACGAGACCTCTAAGAAATTATTTCGAGCGAGGTTGGCTGTCGGGTCATCGGTAGGTGAACATGTCCTACAGATGATTGGCTACATAGAAGAGCTCGCAGACCTTGGGACGACTTTGGATAATGAGCTCTATACAGACCTTGTTCTCCAGTCCCTTCCTCCCACCTACGCCCAGTTTATCCTCAACTTCAATCTTCAAGGAAAAGAAGTTGAACTTGCGGAACTCCTGAACATGTTAAGGAGTGCAGAGGGCACCTTGCAGAAGGCAAGGGAAACACCCGCTATGTTTGTTGGCGGTGCATCTTCTTCCGGGTCCAAGGCTAGGGCCAAAGGAAGGAAGAAGAAGGCCGCACCCAGACCTAGAGGAGGTGTTAGTAAGGTGGGAAAGAAGAGAAAGAAAAAGTTTACAGCACCGGTAGTTGGCCTGGATGAGTGCTTCCATTGTCACAGGAAAGGGCACTGGAAGAAGGATTGCAAGGCGTGGAACGCCAAGAACCAGGAACCGAAGCAAGCTGTGGCTTCGACTTCAGGTGTGTTTGTAATTGAGAATTGTCTGTCAATCAACTCTACTTCTTGGGTATTGGATACCGGATCAGGATCTCATATTTGCAATTCATTGCAGGCACTGAGAAACCGTAGAGTGCTGAAGGAAGGTGATATGATCCTCAGGGTTGCTAACGGAGCTAGCGTGGGAGCTGCGTCCGTCGGGGATTATCACCTAGGATTGACGAGTGGACACATTTTGGTTTTACATAACTGTTATTTTGTACCCAGCTTAACGTGTAATATCATATCAGTTTCCTTGTTATCAAATAAAGGTTATGATTTCACGTTTGTAAGAGATGTTGTCAACATCCACCTTAATCATGGTTTGATTGGGTCCGGTACTCTAAATAACGGCATATATGTGTTAAACCAACTCCAAATTTTCAATGTCCAGAACACACTAAAAAGAAAGTCTCCAGATTTAAATAAAGCTTTCTTATGGCATTGTAGACTGGGTCACATCAATGAGAGAAGGTTGACTAAGTTGCATAGAGAAGGATATTTGGACACGTTCGAATATCAAACCTATGACACTTGTCAATCTTATCTCAAAGGAAAGATGACAAAGACTCCATTTACTGGACAAGGAGTAATAGCGAGCGAGCTCTTAGGACTCATACACAGTGATGTATGTGGTCCAATGTCTACACATGCGAGAGGTGGTTATTCCTACTTCATTACTTTTACAGATGATTTCTCTAGGTATGGATATGTTTTCTTAATGAAGCATAAATCAGAGGCCTTTGAGAAATTCCTGGAATTCAAGAGTGAAGCGGAAAACCAAACAGGCAAAAGTATTAAGACACTAAGATCTGATCGAGGTGGAGAATACTTAAGTGCCGAGTTCCTAGGTTACCTAAAAGAGAAAGGAATTCTCTCTCAGCTTACTCCTCCATACACTCCACAGCACAACGGTGTATCGGAGAGACGGAATCGAACCCTATTGGATATGGTACGATCCATGATGAGTAATACTGAGTTACCGCGATCTTTCTGGGGTTATGCGCTAGAATCAGCGGCATATCTTTTAAACCAGGTTCCAACCAAGACTGTGCCTACCACACCATATCAGATGTGGAGTGGGAAGAAACCCTGTCTAAAACATTTTAGGACATGGGGGTGTCCAGCTTTTGTAAAAAAGCAGCATGTGGACAAGCTCGAGGCACGCTCAGTACTGTGTAAGCTTGTGGGATATCCAAAGAACTCCAAGGGATATTATTTCTATTACGCAGAGGAACAAAAGGTTTTTGTTTCTCGTCATGCCCACTTCTTAGAAACTGAATTTTTGGAAAATCAGAAGAGTGGGAGCGAAATAGAACTGGAAGAAATTCCAGAACCACAAACTGCTACTGAAAGTTTGGTAGAACCAGAAGTTCAAGAAGAACAGAACATTCCCGCACCCCTCCGCAGGAGTAGTAGGCCGTCTCGTCCGCCTGAGAGATATTACGGTTTTCTCATAGACGGGGATAGAGAGGATTGCATCATAGATGATGATGAACCTACTGACTTCCAGCAGGCCATCCAGAGCGGCGACTCGGTACGATGGCTAGATGCAATGCGGACCGAAATGGAGTCCATGTACACCAACAAAGTATGGACTTTGGACTTTGCTCCAGATGGGGTAAAACCCATAGGATGCAAATGGATCTTCAAGAAAAAGATTGGTGTAGATGGACAGGTAGAAACCTATAAGGCTAGACTTGTTGCAAAGGGTTTTCGTCAAAGACCTGGTTTGGACTATGACGAAACTTTTTCTCCAGTGGCTATGCTCAAATCCATTCGGGTCCTTCTTGCTATTGCTGCCTTCCATGATTATGAAATCTGGCAGATGGACGTAAAGACAGCTTTTCTGAATGGAAATTTAGAAGAGAGCGTCTATATGGATCAGCCAGAGGGTTTCAATCAGAGTGGGAGCAGCGGGAAAGTGTGCAAGCTGCTTAAGTCTATTTATGGACTAAAGCAGGCATCGCGGAGTTGGAACATCTGTTTTGATGAGACAGTCAAAGAATATGACTTTATCAAAAATCCAGATGAACCGTGCATATATAGTAAAGTTGCGGCCAGAAGTGTCGTATTCCTCGTCTTGTACGTGGATGACATTCTATTGATAGGAAATGACATTCCTATGCTACAATCTGTCAAAGGATTCTTGTCACACAGGTTCTCCATGAAAGACCTGGGTGATGCCTCTTACATTCTGGGGATCCGGATCTATCGTGATAGATCCAAGAGGATGTTGGGACTTTCGCAGTCCAGGTATATCGACACTGTACTAAAAAGATTCAGTATGGAAGATTCTAAGCGCGGTAATCTACTGGCTTGTCACGGAATCACCCTCTCCAAAGAGATGTCTCCCAAGACTGATTTGGAAAGGGAACGCATGTCTATTATACCCTACGCTTCTGCGGTAGGCTCTATAATGTATGCGATGTTGTGTACCAGACCAGATGTAGCTTACGCACTAAGCGTGGTAAGCCGGTATCAGTCAGACCCAGGGGAGAAGCACTGGATAGCAGTAAAGAACATTCTCAAGTACCTGAGGAGGACTAAGGAGATGTTCTTGGTTTACGGCGGAAAAGACCTCAGGTTGGAGGCCTTTGCTGATTCCGGCTTCCAGAGTGATAAGGACGATTCCAAGTCCATGTCGGGTTATGTCTTTACCCTCAATGGAGGGGCGGTGTGCTGGAAGAGCTCCAAGCAGGACACCGTTGCTGACTCGACGATGGAAGCGGAGTATATAGCTGCTTGCGATGCCGCAAAAGAAGCAGTCTGGATGAAGAAGTTCCTAACAGAACTTCAGGTGGTTCCTACCATAGTTGATCCAATACCTCTGTATTGCGACAACAACGGAGCTATAGCTTTAGCGAAGGAACCAAGGTCCCATCAGAAGTCCAGACACATCTTAAGGCGGTATCACCTGATCAGGGAGATCATTGATCGTCAGGAGATCGAGGTTCGGAGAGTTGCTTCAGAAGAGAACATTGCTGATCCATTCACGAAGGCCGTTCCTCAGATTCAGTTCGAGAGGCTGCTCGAGATCATTGGTCTACGATATGCCAGTTCATGGCCCTAGTGCAAGTGGGAGATTGTTAGTGTTTATGCCCTAGAAGGCCATTACTGTATCATACTAGCTTGTATATTACTTAATGGAAGCTTGGGATATTCACATATATATATCAGTCTTGCTAAACATGGTAGTATGCTACTTGGTTTTTCTATCTTAATATGTGAGTGTACGTATTGATAGAGCTCTTAGGATCTTGCTTGTCTACCAGCGTTGTGATTGCAGTCACACTAGTGGGGGCTGGGTAGTCTACAAGCACATCCTTATTCAGGTCCCTGGTCGTTGGATTATCGAGACAGAGCATCGATACTCCGGAGTAGACTAGTGTGTACGCTTCTCATCCCAGTTGGGGAGATGGTCTGTCCCACAGCCGTCAGTACGTCGTACTGGAGATAGTATACAGGTGCTCGTTAGGTTACGGGTACACCGGACAGGACTCACAGGGAACTGTTGGTTGGTTTGATACCAGTCGTCAGTAAACAGTTCCCAGGTGACATGAGTACAGCGTAGTCCGCAGACTTGACACTGCTACTTCGCCTCGAGTGTGTCCCACTGTTCTTAGATTGCTACCCTACCACGGCTCAAAGGAGTCGTGCAAACAGGTGGCAGTTGGGTGCAGTCCCGAGCACTTGGAGGCAGTGGAGGTTAGACAGGATTCGTCCCTCCCGGTATTGGGAGTAGATATCGTGCTGTGTCAGAGAGCCATTACGCAAAGTCCCTGGCCAGGGCAAGCGAGATTTGCTGGTAGGTTCCAGTAGTTTCTCAGGGTGTAATGGGCTTCACTCCGACACGACTTATACCGCTATTAGGGGACTGACGCTTGCCGCCCCCTAGGCCCGATATGCGATAGTCTTGGACGAACGGACCGGACTGTATGGAGATTGTCACATCAGACTCAGTAGGAGTTCGGATGGGTTTACTCATCGGCCTTCTTATCGACAACTACCTGGGGACCGTTACGTACAGCTAGTGCCGCTTGCAGTCTGTGGTTAAACCCACTGCCAGCATAGTAGTCGAGTCTCTAGAGTCCCACACAGAGAGTTTCCTACTCCAGGCGAAACGATATAGAGGTTGCATGGTTTTGCGACAAAGGGTTCGGACGCATACGTGCGTTTACGCGCGTACGACTTTCGGACAGTTTTTACCAGTTGGCTTTGGTTTAAGCCAGTTACTGGTATCCGGTTATTGGATTTTTACAGTCTAAAGTTTTTCCGTATTTTTGCGGATTGGAGGGGCGTTCTCGTAATTGTACGAGAAGCTTCTAGAAGATGTGACTAAGGAGGTTTCTTTTGGATAAGAAAGTGAGTCATGGTGGTGATTCATTCATTTCATTAATGCACATTTATTGCTTAATGACTCATGCTAATGAATCACCACTAGATATTTTATGAAGCATGCTTATTCATTTCTATTATTGATTTTCTTAAATAAGAATGCTTCATAATATTATGATACACTCTCTCTCTTCTCTCATTATCTTATCCCATATTCTCTCTCCTCAAGCTCTCATCTTCAAGATACTAATCCTTAATCCTCATGTGTTGAGATCAAAGGTTTAGTTAGACTTAAGCATCCATAACCATCACTCTATCTCATCCTTTCATCTTTGATTAGCAATCAAAGTTGATTAGTTACCTCAAGTTAGAGGTTTAGCTTGGAGTCTTGCTCTCGGGTGGATCGTCTACTACCTAGAGAAGGTCGAGGAGAACAAAGGAGGACACAAAGACGAAGGACTAGTTTCGATCGGTATAATCCCTTAACACTATAGTTTAGTATAGCTATGTGTTTGGTTATTATTTGTTTAGCTTCGATTTAAGCGGTTAGTCGATGTTCGTTCCTTAAACTTGATCGTTTTTGAAAATTCCGCCTCCCCACAAGTACTGGGGTGTACTACATCGACTTACAGATACTTTTGCCTGTTTGTTTTTCTACTTCATTCTTGTATTCCTGGAATTTTTCAAAGGCTTCAGATTTATGCTTCATTAAAAAGACATGCCCGAACCTTGAAAAATCATCCGTAAAAGTAATGAAGTAAGAATAACCGCTTCACGCATGTGTAGACATTGGACCGCACACATCGCTGTGTACGAGCCCCAAGAGCTCGCTCGCTCTTACTCCGTGTCCAGTGAACGGAATCTTTATCATCTTTCCTTTGAGATAGGATTGACAAGTTGTATATGATTAATATTCGAACGGATCCAAATATCCTTCTGTTTGTAACTTCTTCGACCTTCTCTCATTGATGTGACCCAGTCTACAATGTCTTAAGAAAGCATGATTTATTTCTGGAGACTTTCTTTTGTGTGTATTCTGGACAATGAAAATCTGTGGTTAGTTTAATACGTATATACCATTGCTTAATGTGCCCTACCCAATCAGAACTTGATTAAGGTGAATGTTTACAACATTGCTTACAAATGTAAATTCATAACCTTCTTTAGATATTAAAGATACAGATATGATATTACAAGTTGCATTGGGTACACAATAACAATCACGTAAAACCAAAACAAGTCCATCTGACAATCCCATGTGATAGTCCCCCACGGACTCAGCATTCATGCCAGCTCCGTTTGCAACTCTGAGGGTCATATCACCTGTTTTCAAAACCCTACGCTTTCTCAATGCCTGCAAAGAATTACAGATATGAGATCCTGATCCGGTATCCAATACCCAGGAAGTAGAGTTTACTGATAGACAGTTTTCAATAACATACACACCTGAAGCCGAAGCCACAACTTGCTTCGGGTCCTGGTTTCTGGCCTTCCAAGCCCTGCAATCTTTCTTCCAGTGTCCACTCTTGTGACAGTAAAAGCACTCTTCCTTTCCCACAAGCTTTCCCGCTACCTTTGTTGCCTTTGCCTTTCCTTTCGCTTCCAATTTACTAACACCGCCCCTTGGTTTGGTGGGGGCTTTCTTCTTCTTTCCCTTGGCTCTTGCCTTGGATCTAGAAGAGGAAGATCCTCCAACAAACAAAGTGGATGTTTCCCTTACTTTCTGTAAGGTGCCCTCTGCACTCCTCAACATGTTGAGGATTTCCAAAAGTTCAACTTCCTTTTCTTGCAAGTTGAAGTTCAGGATAAACTAGGCGTAAGTAGAAGGGAGGGACTGGAGAATCAAGTCAGTATAGAGCTCGTTCTCTAACGTAGTCCAAAGCTCCGCGAGCTCTTCAATAAAGCCAATCATCTTAAGCACGTGTTCCGCTACCGATGATCCGACGACCAATCTCGCCGAAAATAACTTTTTCGAGGCTTTGTATCTTGCGATACGGGATTGCTCTCCATATAGTTCCTTAGTATGGAGAAATATGAATTCTAGGTCCATATTCTCGTGCCTCCTCTGATGTTCATTGTCCATAGAGGCAAGCACGAGGTACTTGGCCTTCACGCAGTCGATCTCCCAGGTCTTGCGGATTTCCTTATCCGCGACGCTGGTTTTGGGACCTAGGACAGGGGGAGCTTTAGTGGTAAGGAGATACCCTAACTTGTCATAAGTGATTGCCATTTCGACATTCCTGAACCAATCTTTGTAGTTTGGCCCTGTTAGTATGTTTTTATCTAGTAGTAACTTAAGTCCGGTCATGATGTTTGGTCGCTGCAATTAAGAGAGAGAGAAGAAACACTTTTAGCATGATGCTCTTGCAAGTTTAGAGTGGTTTTTATTTTGTCTAAACAGGATGGCTCCCACTGTTTCTCGAATCCCTCCTCAAACCAAAAAGGAAGAATCAGTCGGGATCAATCTCACCGTACAATACTTGCTTAACCGTTCAGCCAGGCCAGTGTTGGTACTTCGAGGGAGGTTTTCCAACGCTTTCGCGAAGTTCTTTAATTAAATAACCACTTTTCCCTGTGGGCGTAGCCCCACTAACACCTTTCTAGACACCTACTTGGTTTATAGCATTGATCGTTAAGTGAGAAAGTTCCCGAGGAGTAGCATATACTCACAGTAGGATCGGGATCCAAATATCATCGTGTGACAAAACTGGAGGAATCCTACCAGAATCATCACACTCCAAATGGTATGCAGCGCTAGAAAGTTTCAGTTTCTTTAGAAACTCCCAATGTGGATTTTTGCCCCATGCTCTTATGACCTAGACATAGGACAAAATATCATTAGTCACATGCCAAGTTCTACCCATCATTTACCAGGTTAATTTGAAGCCACTCGTACATACCCTTGACGTTGGCCAAAATGGCAGTACGACTGTCCCAAACCAACGCATATATCTATGCAACAGATAAATATCCGGCAGCTACCAATCACTATGTCTTGGCGTAGGTCAAAATACATAGCTTGAATACTACCGAATATTTAACTGAAATGATGGAGGGCTACGAATGGTTTTGCCGAAACCGTGAACTTGATATAATCGAAGGAACCTGATAGCTTTTAAAAGGAGTGGTTTAAGCTCCGCGTTTAAAAGTTGTTTTGAAAAGAAGCCGAGTGGTTTTGAAATTGTTCCAACGATTTTAACTTTGGTTTATTTTATTGCATTAATTTAATGCGTCCCATCATTTAATCCTACCATTGCAGAAAACAACGAAAATACGACGTACGCTTATGCCATCCGCATTTGCCACGGGGCCCCGCATTACCCGTTAGGTTACTTAACTAACGACAGAGCGGGGGCTGGACTAGCGCGGATGCAAAACATAAGCAACGCCTAAATAGATATCGTAAATAGATATTTACATTCATCAGATGCAATGATATCCATTCCAGATCACAGATGAACACATAACATATACTAGGAATCCGCGTTTCGTTCGATCCTGCAACGAAAAGCGGATTACACGGTCGCGATGAATAGCCAAGACCCTACCCTAGACCCCTACGGGTGCGGCAAACTACCCGCCAAATACCCGAAGTGAAGCAACCTCCCTCAACAACGTGAGTAGGCCACTCAGCACTTCGAGGTACCCGGTAGTTTGTGCACCCCACCTTAAGTCTATCCTAGGAGCGAAAACAGTAAAAGAAATAATATACAATGGCGGCTACAACCTCATTCCGGATGTGCGGCCATAAAAATAATATTACATCAATTGCATATTACATCAAATGAAAAGGAAAGAAAAAACTCTCATCTCACAACCCCCAAGCTATTCATCCACAACAATCCAACGAGTTCATATACACAAACCATCGACATTACAGATATGTATAACCCCCACTAATCGACGTAAAGCGATTAGCATACATTCAATACATATATCACATCACAGATATAACCCATTAGCTAAAGTCTACAGAACTTCGATCAAAAAACGGATTTGTAACCACCTCAAACACAAATTTGTTTTCTGGAAAATCTGGGCAGAAACAACATATTCTAAAAATCCCAAAACAGCACATTGAGTACACTGCAGGAAAAATGAGCCGCGGCCGAGTCAACTCGGCCGCGGATCCGCGGCAAGAAGCATGTTCTTTCCGCGGTTACGCAGCGCGTTGACCGAATCAGTGACTCGTTTTTCTTCTATGTTTATTTAAAACCCTGAGCTGATTTTTGGTATGTGTCAAATTATTTTTAGAGCAGTTTAAAAATCGACAGAAAGTTCGAATCTCGGGCGTGTTATGTGATTTTTCCTCCGATCGAAATTCTAGATACTTTGCTAACATGTTAGATAGTGTTTAGCTAGGCTTTGATACCACTGTAAGTCCACGTTACCCTTCCCGGTTCTTTCGTGGATGCGGAAACGGTAAAAAACGATTTTTACGGTGAAGGAAACATGGACTAGAGAACAGGATCTTTGCAAAACAAACATCTAGCAACCTAACTAGAAGTTTAACTACTATGTTAGGGGTTATACCTAGGTCTTGCACTCCTTCTCTTCTTGCTCCTTGGAGTGGTTGGATCGGCCTCACCTCGTCGTCTTCTTGTTGTTGAAGATGGATCCACCCGAAAGCTTCTATCTTGGGCTCTTACCTCAACCGAGAGGAAACTAAAGTCCTTGGCTTGCTAGACCTTGAACTTTAGAATGAGTAGAGAAGTTTTTTTAGGGTTTTATCTCAATGGCTCATATTTCTCAACTCATGACACATGAGAGCCTTGAGAGAGAGGAAGAGGGAGAGCTTGGATGAGAGAGAATGAGAATGATAGAATGAGAAAAGCTTTTTTACAACCATACTCTCAAAAACAAAAATAATCATGATAATAATAATTATTAAGTATTTGTGATGGTTCATGTCAATGGCATTATCATTTCATGCATTTAATGCATTTTGTAAACAACAAGCAAGCAAAAGTCATAACCATGAAATGATAGCCATGAAATGATAGCCATGAAATGATGATGGTCAACAAGTCCAAAATAGTCAACCGGTCAACAAAGTCAACAAGTCAACAAAAGTCAAACATTCAACTCAACCATGGCACAATAATACTTAATTAATATTATAATTAATCATATTTCTTATTCTCATTAGGGTTTATAAAAGGTCAACAGTCAACAACCCTAATGAGAATCCTCTACCTCTGTCTCTGTGAACCATGCATACTCACCCGCATCCGTATGCCGAGGAACACGAATACAATCGAGATAAAAATAATCCCAAAATGCATACTAGGATCTGGCTTAAACAAAGCCCGCTAGTAATAACTTCCCAAACACCAAACGTGCACAAGTGTGCGGATGTGAACGAACCCTGTCGCAAAACCATGCGACCTCTACTCTGTTTTGCCCAAAGGCGAATAATTCTCTGTGCAGAACTCTAAAGACTCGACACTACACCGGCAGTAGGTTTAACCACAGGCCGCAAGCGGTACTATCTGTACGTAACGGTCCCCAAGTAGATGCCGACAAGAAGACTGATGAGGTGAACCCATCCGAACTCCTACTGAGCCTGAATGTGACAATCTCCGTACAGTCCGGTCTGTTCGTCTAAGAATATCGCATGGCGGGCCTAGGGGGCGGTAAACGCCAGTCCCCTAATAGCGGTACAAGTCGTGTCAGAGTGTAGCCCAAAACACCCTGAGTAACACTGGAAAATCTACCAGTATATCCCTCTTGCCCTGGCCAGGGACTTTGTGTAATGGCTCTCCTAGAAACAACGCGATATCAACCCCCAATACCGGGAGAGATGATGTAACATTTCGAAATAATAAAATATTAATTTTGGGGAATTTTTATAATTTAATATTATTTTATTGAATATTTTAATATTTAGGTATTTTTAAATACAAATAAATAGGAAAAATATGAGAAAAATTGTGGAAAATTAAGAAAAATTCTAAAATAGGGTAAATTAGTGAATTATGACATTTTTAAGTTGTTGTGATCATTTTGACACTAATTTAGTGCTAATCGCGATTAAAAATCGCTAATCGGGTTTTTAGCAAATTTTGAGCAAAACATGCACACACTACTTTTCCACACTTGTGCACTTTTCTTGCCATGATTTATCATTTGGGATTACTATTGAGGTGAGAAGGTTTGAATTAGGGATTAAAAGAAAAGAAATAGAAAAGAAAAGGATTAAAGAATGGGGTTTGGTGAGAAGAAGGTATGGGCTTCTTTGACCTCCACACTTAGCCATTTCTCTCTTCATTTTTCCCTCCCTCTCTTCCTCCTACTGCTGCTGCTGCTTCCTTTCCCCTTTCCTCCCCTCTTCAATCCCTCAAATCATCTCAAAAACTATCCCAAAACCCTATATCGGTTTCACAAAAAGTGTGCACAAGCTTGAGATCTACAAGATGGACTAAGAAAGCATGGATTTTGGTCACTAGGGGCAACTCAAGAAAATTCTTGAGTTGCCAAATGAGGTAATTTCTGAACCATTGTCTTAGTTTTAGCATTTCCTATACCCCTATGCAAGTTGTTAATCGATATTATGTGATATTATGGACTTGGTGAAAACCTAGTTAGGGTTTGAGGGAAACTTGAGTTGTAATGTGAAATTGAGTTCAATTGAGGTTATATAAACACCCTAGTGCATGAATTGGAACCCAAAACCTGAAGCTAGAACTAGAAATACGGATTTTAGAAACCGATGTCGGGGAAAATGTGAAATCTGTGCATGTTAACTTGAATCTGCTATTACCCCGAGAACCCTAAAATGATATTGAGTGGGAATTGAGATGTGCAGGCACAATAGAGGCAACACCCCAAACCCTAGCCCCCAACTCCCATTCCCGGCCGCCAATTCTTCCCTTTTGGCCGCCAATTGCGGCCTGGGTCCCACCATTCTGTCTCGTATTGGTTCTGTAGCTTCTACATTGTTAGTTTAGGCCCCTGGTATATATAGTTTTGTATAAAGTGACCTAGGGTGAAATCTGGGACATATTTCAAGAGTTGCTGTTTTGGATTTTTGTTTCCGTATTCCGTATTTTCATTTCTGCATTGGTTTGTTTCGTTTTACCTCGACTATTTGGCGTTTATACGACGATATAGAGGATTTATTGATGGTTTTGAAGGCGTGCCATAGGTTTTCACCTATAGGCCCCTTATCGTGTCGTTTTGGACTTCGTATGCCGTTTTAGCTTTGATTTGGTTTTGATGCGATGCGATACGTGTGTTATGTGTAGGTACACCGCGACGATCCGAGACGATGCGGAGGATGACAGTGACGTCGACACCGACACGCAGGACACAGGTGAGTAGATTATATCTACAGGGGGAAGTCGGGTGGATGGCGTATAGCACCCCCGCAATCCGTGGTGTGGTGTACGAATACGTATACCCACGTATATTTATTATGTGTTGTTAGGATCATTGATATGAATAATGGTTTTATTGATGATGAGATATATGGTTTGGGTATAGTACGAACCCTAGGTAGCGATTGCACATACTTACACACATACTTACATACCTACATTCACACCCTTGCATACTACTCATACTTGCAGTGTTTGATGATTTGGGATGACTTTGGAGATGAGTCGATGATGTGGACTTTGCGCCGCGAGATCGGCGAGTTGATATTGATTCATATATGGGATATGATTTGTGTTTCTTGCGGGCTTGGGATATGTGTTAAACCGCATGCTTACTTCATTGATGGTATCGATTGTACTAGGCATAGAGTAGTACCCCAGACTGTTTGATCTGATGATAGTGATACCTATTATGTGACGAGATAGTGAGATGTTGACCCTACCCAGCTATTGGGGATGCCGTACGATGATTTACCGTACGAGCCGATATTGATGATAGATCCGCACTCATAACTCGAGGATACCTTACGATATGACATTGAGGCGGGATCACCGACTATATATATATATATATATATATCGACTCAGAGGTTAGGCGGTTCCCTTACCTGTAGTTCAGCCGTATAGTTAGTATAGTTGTTAGAGTAGATGAGACTTCTTACCTATTTCAAAAACTAACGAATCGTGGGTATTTTTAAAGACAGCTCAAGGGAATCTACGGATATTTCAAAAACGACGTATCTTTTCATAAAAACACCGTAGCCCCTATCTTCAAAACCCCATGATTCGAGTTATTTCAAAAGGCACCAATTGTAGGACTTATGTTAGATCAATGCAGATTAGTGTTGGTTACGTCTAGTTTGAGCTCCCACTCCCTTTCTGTGGTTCGCTTTGCATCGCATTTTCATACTATGTTGCATGCTCCAGTATTAATATCATGCTGCTAGGACACCAGCACCATTATCGATGATGCATCTGTTCCACGTACACTTGTTGCCGGCTCACACACTCATCATCGATAATTGCCATGTCACTACACTGTAGTACCATTACATTCATTATATGATTCTTACATGACATGATGATGTACATACCTTCTTTACATGTAGCATACATCATGGATTGATTGCATAACACATCGCATTGGATTTATTTCTTGATGTTGGATGTTCATGTGATTTCTGGATTTGGGAACCGAGGATGTCTTTAAAAGAGAATACATTATTGCTTTAAAAACCCGGTTACCCTTGATATGATATTTGGTGCGTCCACCATGTGTTTTCTCGGTGCTGAGAGCGACATGTGAAACCCGGATCGAGGAGGCGGATGAGGCCGATTGCGGGTACATGGTGGACCCGGTAAGGTACCCCGGGGCAAGAAGACGTGGTGATGACGATGAGCCTGGCAGGGGGAGATTGCCTACCGGTGACTTTACCCGACGCGTCGGATATCCGGAGGATACCGACGTGGTCTGAGATTTATGGTAGGGGCCGGTCTGGACTGACGGCGCCCTAGATATGATGGTTGAGACTTTGAGATATCAGGATATTGGGATTTCGTTTGTGCCGATGCTAGGCACAGTTTTATGCTGATTTCATTATGGTACCTCATCTTTTAAAATACAGGGAAATCTCACTAAAGTATGAAAATTGTTGCTTCATGTAGATATATTCTGTTTTCTCGCATTCATATCTCATTCATTTGCTATATTGTTATCTGAGGCACTGACACAGACGCATTGAGATTGCACTCGGGTTAGATATTTACCCTAGCCTTGCTATAGGCTGCATGCTTTATATTGAGGATTTTTATACCGATCGTTGACTTAGGATTATGTCTTGCATTCGGTTTCTGCTTGTAGATGTTTCTATTCACGAGTTGGCAACTCACCCCCGTTGTGCCACAGTTCTTGCAGGTTCTGCCGTACAGGTTACTTTGCGGTATTTCTGGCACACTACTTCTTGCGGGTGACTTGCTTTTGGTAGGTGGGTTCTTTCGCATCAGGAGCCACCATTGTATTTATTTTACTTCATTGTATCTAGAAATTGTCCATCAACCAAAACTGTATATTCTTTCAGACTCAGAGACAGTGTTGTATTATTCGACCTTAGAGTCGCGCTTAGTAGTATTGCGGTTTTCTGTTGCTTTTGAGCTTTCTTTGATTTTGATCCTCGCCACTTGGCGTTGTATATTATTATATCATTGCGTGGTTGTGACCGTCGATTGACGAAGAGCTAGCTCCCGCTTGGGGATGCCTTTATCATGTTATATCTTGTTATTATCGTTTTACCCCATTCGGGGCCAGTTTTACAAAAGAAACTCTGCCGAAATTTCTAGAAAAGACTGTACCGTTTTTAAAATGCACATTCGGCTTAGTTATTTTGAAACCTTGATTTCAACGTGTTTTCTTCACTTCTTTAAACCAGTTTTCCCTACTTTTTTATTTAAAATGGTTTTAGATTTCTGGGCTTTTGGCTTACTTGGATCAGATGGAGTCCTATAGGCTTCATATGGTTCAAGGGCCAGTCACGTGCTCTTTCGGGTCGTGACAAAGTTGGTATCAGAGCGCTAGGTTGACCTTGGTTCGAGTCTAAGTTTGACTATGTGGAGCCTAGGGAGTTATTTATATACGAAACTTAGGCTTGACCTTACGGAACTTAGACTTGGTTGAGGGGGTATTAGACCCGAACTTTCGTCGTATTAGGATGACCCTTGGTTGATGGAATAGGTGACTAAAGTAGAGTGACGTACCGTTGGTATGTTCCGCGGCATACTTACGACACGCCACTCCGCTTAAGGAACCTTAGGATGTGCATATTTTCGAGATCAGTGATTCTCTTTATATCCAGGATCATACATCCATTTGAGATTTCCGATTCTATTAGTTTCATGATCATACCTTCATTGATGCTGTTCTTTCCTATGATCATGTATCCACTCTGGACCTGTTGTTCCCTTTCTTGCCATTGATATGCTCTCTTGATACTCGATTGAGGTTCCTGTCACCATGTTTGAGCGCAGTTTGGACTGCTGCTAGGGTTACGGCCGGTGTGAGCTCGTTTGGTACGGGGGCCGACCGTTGTGTTTTCTGGTGACATGGGAATGTCTCGAGTTAGTGTTGGTGATTGTGACCTCTAGTGGAGGCGAGTGCTTGGTTTTGCACCGGATGATCGGGCCATTGTTAGAGCTGCCAGTTGAGAGAGGACTGTTGATGTACAGCATACCTCAGAGATTATGATGTCGTCTATCGTGCAGACAGATGGACCAGCTGTTGCTGAGATTGACAGGATGTCGCTTCCGAAGCTTACGAGCTGAGATTGCCGGAGCTTTCAGGCAGATATGAGACAGATGATAGCTAGTCTACCGATTTGAGAGACGAAGGTGATTCGTCCGATTTTGCGCCAGAGCGGGCCCAGTTGAGTTGAAGATTTCCAGTGTGGAGAGTCTTACTCAGATTTAGAGCCGACCGATTCAGAGATGACCGCCAATGCGTTGTCTTTCCTGGAGGATTGAGGCGCTGTTCGGCGTACAGGCGTATGAGCCAGTTGTTGCTGCAAATGATGAGATATCGCCCAGATGATTGGAGCTACTGCAGCATGAGCATGTACTTAGAGAGATGATAGCGAGTCGCTAGTCACCTGAGGATGAGTGACTAGGACATGTGGTCCGTTCGTTTACCGATGCGAGGTCATCAGATAGATTGTTTCCAGCTAGAAACGACTTCACGCAGGTTCGTTGAGAGTCGATTGAGACGATCGAATGTCAGGAACCTATTTTCCAAGTTTAAAGTATACGGAAAGACATGCAGGTGATTCTATGGACCCTCTAGAAGAATGAAACCCTAACTCGACTTAATGACCGTGTGAAAGCCTTTGAACCTTCGGGTTTGCGGCGGTTCCTCGGCGCCATTAGTGAGGCTTGGGTTTGCCCTTCTACGGCTGGACCACCGACGCTGTGGCATGTACTCGATACTATTAAACTGTACCCGAGATGTGAGCTCTTGGGGGATTATGAGGTTCTGACGAGTCGATCGGATGATTCGACATCTTTCGGATATCGTGATGGGATACTGCTTGGGAGACTCCAGAGACGAGGATAGCCGTCGGAGCGCAGTTCGTGTAGCCACGATGAGACGAGTCCGGATCAGTCGACATTTTTAGCAGAGTGAAGAAAAGAGTTCGCACGAGATTTCGATGGGATGACATTCCACTCCGCTGACATCAGAGATGTGATATGCACCCCGAGGCGTGGTATATGGATATATCTTTCGGAAAGAAGCGCGACAAGTATGCAGCCGTTCCGGAATAAGCTTTAGCTTCAGTAATGGATGACGACTTCCCGGCAATTCGGCAGGATTGAGATTTAAGAAAGGAACCTCGACAGGACTTTTCCGGAATACGACACGAGAAGACCTAGACCCAGGAGTGGTCATGATTGCGCACACCTAGCAGGCCAGAGTTCGGCATTGTCGACAAGGTAGTTGACCAGGATCGGATAAAGGAACTTACCCAGATGCGTTGCGAATTGAGCAAGGACAGTCGAGGGATGAGTATTCCTCCGATGGTTGAGACGTGTTCCCGAGGATCTGTTCGACCAGACAGCTTCTACAGGATGATGAAGCTACAGAGTACGCGATTTCGAGTCCGTGCGAGAGACTTCAGATTGACCGGTTTCCGAGAAATGTTGTGCTGAGGACACAGATGCCCTTTGAGCGAGAAGAGGTAGTACAAGAGAGCCAGCATCTGTACAGATCGGCATAGGCATGATTGGAAGAGACCTTGAGCTGGATTCCTTCCAGGACATTGCTGCAATGATGTTTACACCCAGGATCAGATGTGTGACGTGCATTCAGAGAGTCAGAGGCCGACGCCAGTGATATGCTGCCTTACGAGTGGTCGTGAGGTTTGACCGAGAGGTGACCAGAGAAGTACCAGAACGGAATCGTCCCCGTTAGCACACCTGACAGGGCCGATGAGCCGATTGACCGCGAGATAGGAAATCCGCAAAGAAGATAAGGACCCAGAGTCAGAGGACGCCAGACCGTGAGCAAGAGGCAAGTAGATATCCTGCGCTGCTAGCAGTGGATGCACCGACTCATTCTCGACCTTGAAGGATGAATTTACCGACGACGGTACTTATGATTTGTGATTTTGTGATTCGATTATCACGTATCCGTCATTATTGGATTTCGGTATTTTGGGCGTTCTGTTTGCATGATTTAGTTTTGATGATTGAGTTTCCTGATATTTGTTTCATGCACCCACTGGATATTTATATATTTCACGCATAGTTATTACATTGAGATATTGATTGAGATTTCATGCCTATCGTATTCAGTGATTTGATTTGCACTTCCAGCGTAGCTTTCATGCACCTTTAGTGTTTTGACATACGATTCTAGTGCACACCAGATGCACTGAATCGGGATTCTTCGTGCATGTTATATGCACCTGATTTGATTGCTGTCAGGCATGCACGTTGCCTACGGCAGATGTTTCGTGCACACCCGTTGCACATAGTTGTTGTTCTATACACCTGTTTGACACATATTTGGATTTTGATTCCTTGCGCACCAGACGCATAGGATATTCCTATATATGCATTTTGAGGATGGATTTCTAGTATGGCAGTACATTTTATGATATTCTCTCTGTATTGATATTTTCGGAGCCCCGACAAAATTGGAGTTTTCTGAAATGTTTTGGAAATTGGGGGGGGATTAAATATAAATTCGGGGACCGAATTTCTTTAAGGGGGGTAGATTGTAACATTTCGAAATAATAAAATATTAATTTTGGGGAATTTTTATAATTTAATATTATTTTATTGAATATTTTAATATTTAGGTATTTTTAAATACAAATAAATAGGAAAAATATGAGAAAAATTGTGGAAAATTAAGAAAAATTCTAAAATAGGGTAAATTAGTGAATTATGACATTTTTAAGTTGTTGTGATCATTTTGACACTAATTTAGTGCTAATCGCGATTAAAAATCGCTAATCGGGTTTTTAGCAAATTTTGAGCAAAACATGCACACACTACTTTTCCACACTTGTGCACTTTTCTTGCCATGATTTATCATTTGGGATTACTATTGAGGTGAGAAGGTTTGAATTAGGGATTAAAAGAAAAGAAATAGAAAAGAAAAGGATTAAAGAATGGGGTTTGGTGAGAAGAAGGTATGGGCTTCTTTGACCTCCACACTTAGCCATTTCTCTCTTCATTTTTCCCTCCCTCTCTTCCTCCTACTGCTGCTGCTGCTTCCTTTCCCCTTTCCTCCCCTCTTCAATCCCTCAAATCATCTCAAAAACTATCCCAAAACCATATATCGGTTTCACAAAAAGTGTGCACAAGCTTGAGATCTACAAGATGGACTAAGAAAGCATGGATTTTGGTCACTAGGGGCAACTCAAGAAAATTCTTGAGTTGCCAAATGAGGTAATTTCTGAACCATTGTCTTAGTTTTAGCATTTCCTATACCCCTATGCAAGTTGTTAATCGATATTATGTGATATTATGGACTTGGTGAAAACCTAGTTAGGGTTTGAGGGAAACTTGAGTTGTAATGTGAAATTGAGTTCAATTGAGGTTATATAAACACCCTAGTGCATGAATTGGAACCCAAAACCTGAAGCTAGAACTAGAAATACGGATTTTAGAAACCGATGTCGGGGAAAATGTGAAATCTGTGCATGTTAACTTGAATCTGCTATTACCCCGAGAACCCTAAAATGATATTGAGTGGGAATTGAGATGTGCAGGCACAATAGAGGCAACACCCCAAACCCTAGCCCCCAACTCCCATTCCCGGCCGCCAATTCTTCCCTTTTGGCCGCCAATTGCGGCCTGGGTCCCACCATTCTGTCTCGTATTGGTTCTGTAGCTTCTACATTGTTAGTTTAGGCCCCTGGTATATATAGTTTTGTATAAAGTGACCTAGGGTGAAATCTGGGACATATTTCAAGAGTTGCTGTTTTGGATTTTTGTTTCCGTATTCCGTATTTTCATTTCTGCATTGGTTTGTTTCGTTTTACCTCGACTATTTGGCGTTTATACGACGATATAGAGGATTTATTGATGGTTTTGAAGGCGTGCCATAGGTTTTCACCTATAGGCCCCTTATCGTGTCGTTTTGGACTTCGTATGCCGTTTTAGCTTTGATTTGGTTTTGATGCGATGCGATACGTGTGTTATGTGTAGGTACACCGCGACGATCCGAGACGATGCGGAGGATGACAGTGACGTCGACACCGACACGCAGGACACAGGTGAGTAGATTATATCTACAGGGGGAAGTCGGGTGGATGGCGTATAGCACCCCCGCAATCCGTGGTGTGGTGTACGAATACGTATACCCACGTATATTTATTATGTGTTGTTAGGATCATTGATATGAATAATGGTTTTATTGATGATGAGATATATGGTTTGGGTATAGTACGAACCCTAGGTAGCGATTGCACATACTTACACACATACTTACATACCTACATTCACACCCTTGCATACTACTCATACTTGCAGTGTTTGATGATTTGGGATGACTTTGGAGATGAGTCGATGATGTGGACTTTGCGCCGCGAGATCGGCGAGTTGATATTGATTCATATATGGGATATGATTTGTGTTTCTTGCGGGCTTGGGATATGTGTTAAACCGCATGCTTACTTCATTGATGGTATCGATTGTACTAGGCATAGAGTAGTACCCCAGACTGTTTGATCTGATGATAGTGATACCTATTATGTGACGAGATAGTGAGATGTTGACCCTACCCAGCTATTGGGGATGCCGTACGATGATTTACCGTACGAGCCGATATTGATGATAGATCCGCACTCATAACTCGAGGATACCTTACGATATGACATTGAGGCGGGATCACCGACTATATATATATATATATATATATCGACTCAGAGGTTAGGCGGTTCCCTTACCTGTAGTTCAGCCGTATAGTTAGTATAGTTGTTAGAGTAGATGAGACTTCTTACCTATTTCAAAAACTAACGAATCGTGGGTATTTTTAAAGACAGCTCAAGGGAATCTACGGATATTTCAAAAACGACGTATCTTTTCATAAAAACACCGTAGCCCCTATCTTCAAAACCCCATGATTCGAGTTATTTCAAAAGGCACCAATTGTAGGACTTATGTTAGATCAATGCAGATTAGTGTTGGTTACGTCTAGTTTGAGCTCCCACTCCCTTTCTGTGGTTCTCTTTGCATCGCATTTTCATACTATGTTGCATGCTCCAGTATTAATATCATGCTGCTAGGACACCAGCACCATTATCGATGATGCATCTGTTCCACGTACACTTGTTGCCGGCTCACACACTCATCATCGATAATTGCCATGTCACTACACTGTAGTACCATTACATTCATTATATGATTCTTACATGACATGATGATGTACATACCTTCTTTACATGTAGCATACATCATGGATTGATTGCATAACACATCGCATTGGATTTATTTCTTGATGTTGGATGTTCATGTGATTTCTGGATTTGGGAACCGAGGATGTCTTTAAAAGAGAATACATTATTGCTTTAAAAACCCGGTTACCCTTGATATGATATTTGGTGCGTCCACCATGTGTTTTCTCGGTGCTGAGAGCGACATGTGAAACCCGGATCGAGGAGGCGGATGAGGCCGATTGCGGGTACATGGTGGACCCGGTAAGGTACCCCGGGGCAAGAAGACGTGGTGATGACGATGAGCCTGGCAGGGGGAGATTGCCTACCGGTGACTTTACCCGACGCGTCGGATATCCGGAGGATACCGACGTGGTCTGAGATTTATGGTAGGGGCCGGTCTGGACTGACGGCGCCCTAGATATGATGGTTGAGACTTTGAGATATCAGGATATTGGGATTTCGTTTGTGCCGATGCTAGGCACAGTTTTATGCTGATTTCATTATGGTACCTCATCTTTTAAAATACAGGGAAATCTCACTAAAGTATGAAAATTGTTGCTTCATGTAGATATATTCTGTTTTCTCGCATTCATATCTCATTCATTTGCTATATTGTTATCTGAGGCACTGACACAGACGCATTGAGATTGCATTCGGGTTAGATATTTACCCTAGCCTTGCTATAGGCTGCATGCTTTATATTGAGGATTTTTATACCGATCGTTGACTTAGGATTATGTCTTGCATTCGGTTTCTGCTTGTAGATGTTTCTATTCACGAGTTGGCAACTCACCCCCGTTGTGCCACAGTTCTTGCAGGTTCTGCCGTACAGGTTACTTTGCGGTATTTCTGGCACACTACTTCTTGCGGGTGACTTGCTTTTGGTAGGTGGGTTCTTTCGCATCAGGAGCCACCATTGTATTTATTTTACTTCATTGTATCTAGAAATTGTCCATCAACCAAAACTGTATATTCTTTCAGACTCAGAGACAGTGTTGTATTATTCGACCTTAGAGTCGCGCTTAGTAGTATTGCGGTTTTCTGTTGCTTTTGAGCTTTCTTTGATTTTGATCCTCGCCACTTGGCGTTGTATATTATTATATCATTGCGTGGTTGTGACCGTCGATTGACGAAGAGCTAGCTCCCGCTTGGGGATGCCTTTATCATGTTATATCTTGTTATTATCGTTTTACCCCATTCGGGGCCAGTTTTACAAAAGAAACTCTGCCGAAATTTCTAGAAAAGACTGTACCGTTTTTAAAATGCACATTCGGCTTAGTTATTTTGAAACCTTGATTTCAACGTGTTTTCTTCACTTCTTTAAACCAGTTTTCCCTACTTTTTTATTTAAAATGGTTTTAGATTTCTGGGCTTTTGGCTTACTTGGATCAGATGGAGTCCTATAGGCTTCATATGGTTCAAGGGCCAGTCACGTGCTCTTTCGGGTCGTGACAGATGAATCCTGTCTAACCATCACTGCCTCCAAGTGCTTCGGGAATGGACCCAACTTCTACCTGTTTGCACGACTCATTTGAGCCGTGGTAGGGTAGAAATCTAAGAACAGTGGGAACACACTCGAGGCGAAGTGACAGTGTCAAGTCAGCGGACTAAGCTATACTCATGTCACCTGGGAACGGATAACTGATGATAGGTATAGTACCAACCAACAGTTCCCTACGAGTCTTTTCTAGTGTACTCGTAACCTAACGAGCACCCGCATACTATCTCAAGTACGATGTACTGACGGCTGTGGGACAGACCATCTCCCCTGCTGGGATGAGAAGCGCATACGCTAGTCTACTCCAGAGTATCGATGCCCCGTCTCGATAATCCTACGACTAGGGACCTGTATAAGGATGTGCTTATAGATTACCCAGCCCCACTAGTGTGACTGCCATCACAACGCTGGTAATCAAGCAAAGATCCTAAGGGCTCCACTAATGTGTATAGGCGATATGCTAAAAGAAACACATGCACACATTAAAGTAGAAACAAACCAAGTAGCATACTACTATTTCGAGCAAGATTGTCTATACAACAGTGAATATCCCAAGCTTCCATAAAGTAATATACAAACTAGTATGATACAGTAATGGCCTCTAGGGCATATACACTAACACGAAAGTCTTCAATGAGTTCCTTCTGTGCAGTCAACATCTGAATTGCTGGCAACCGACTGAGCGCATCCGGCACAACATTAACTTTTTCAGGATGGTACTTAAGATCAAGATCGTAGTCAGCCATCAGCTCCAACCATCTACGTTGCCTCATATTAAGCTCCTTCTGCGTGAACACATACTTCAAGCTTTTATGATCAGTGAAAACCTCGACCCTTTCACCTAAAAGGTAGTGTCTCTAAATCTTCAAAGCGAAGATCACAGCCGCAAGCTCCAAGTCGTGAGTTGGGTAATTCTTCTCATGGGTCTTCAACTGTCTCGATGTGTACGCTATAACCTTCCCATGCTGCATCAAAACACATCCCAATCCTTTCCCAGATGCGTCGTTATGAATCACTAATCCTCCGGAACGGTCTGGCATGGTCAGAATAGGAGCGGTTATCAATTTCCACTCCAACGCCTCAAAAGCTGACGCACACCTATCTGTCCACACAAAAGGTACCTCCTTGCACGTAAGCTTGGTCAACGGTTCCGCCAGACGAGCAAAGTTCTCCACAAACCTTCTATAATACCCGGCTAGTCGAAGGAAGCTTCTTATTTCCGCAACATTCTTCGGAATCGGCCAATCACAAACTGCTGGAATCTTTTCGGGATCAACGGCGATTCCATCGCTAGACACGACATGGCCCAAAAACTTTACTTCTTCCAGCCAAAACTCGCACTTGCTCATCATTGCATATAATTTCTCTTGTCTCAACGTCTGCAGTGCGATCTTCAAATGTTCAGCTTGCTCTTCAATACTCTTCGAGTAGACCAGAATATCGTCAATGAACACCACAATAAACTGGTCCAAGAATGGTGAAAAGATTCGGTTCATCAAGTCCATGAATATCGCCGGTGCATTCATTACTCCGAAGGGCATCACTAAGTACTCGTAATGTCCATACCGAGTTTGGAACGCCGTTTTGCAAATATCTTCTGTTTTCACTCGGACCTGATGATATCCGGATCGCAAATCCTGCTTCGAGAATACCCTCGCGCCACTAAGCTGCTCAAATAATTCGCCAATGCGAAGGATCAGGTACTTGTTCTTAATAGTCACCCGGTTTAATTCTCGATAGTCGATGCACATCCTTCTTGTGCCATCTTTCTTCTTGACTAGAAGAACTGGAGCTCCCCACGGCGAGTTACTGCTTCGAATCCAACCCTTCTCGAGTAACAACGTAACCTGCTTCTTAACTTCTTCCAACTCCACTGGTGCCATTGGATAATACGCTTTAGAGACAGGCGCTGCGCCAGGAATAAGATCAATCGCGAACTCCACGTCTCGCTTCAGCGGTAAACCTGATATATCCTCGAACACGTCCATGAAATCTCGAACAACAGCTGGTGCTTCACTTTTATCGACCTCCATCAACGAAAGAACACTAGTTGTCGGCCTAGCCCTAAACTCGACTGGCCCGACCAAACTGCTTCCTCCTATAAAGGTAAACTCTGGATGTCTGGGAATCTGGAAAATTACTTTCTTTGCCCTACAATCGATGTGAGCTTGAAAAGTGCCAAGAAAATCCATTCTTAAGACGACTTCATAGCTGCCCGTATCAATCACCAAGAAATCTGCAAAAGCTCCCGTCCGCAAACAACAACTGCACAATCTTTACACTCTCTACTAGATATGATTTTCCCATTCCCAGTGTGTATGTCCCAGAAACTAAACAGGGTCGTGCAAGTAATCGAGTATGTAGCAATAAACTTGGACGACATAAAACAGTGGGATGTACCAGAATGAAATAACGCTAATGCGGGAAAACCATGAACAAGTAGAATACCTGAAACAACTTCTCCTGAAGCCTTAGCTTCCTCAGCCGTCAAGGTAAAAGCTTGAGCCTGATTGGGTCCTTCAGTCATTTGCTTCTGTCCCGGAAACGGTTTCCGCGGTAGCTTCTGAAGATCATCCTTTGTGCGGAGCTTCGAAGGACAAGAGTTTATAGTATGATCCGCCGATCCACAAACCAAACAAGTCCCTGCCTCCTTCGACAATCTCTTTGCACATGTCCGGGTAAATGGCAGTAGTTATGAGTCACGCTCTTTCTTTGGTCAATGACAGCGGGCCTCTTCATAGGTGTTACACCACAACGGTTCACTGGAATACCTCTACGTCCATGTGCTCGGTTCGGTGCAAATGCCGGCTTCCGTACTGTAATTGTTGTCTGCTGTGAACTCCCAGTCTTCTCAGATAAGCTCTGCTGTTCACGGGCCGCCGTAAGTACCTGCGAGAAGGTGGTCAAACCCAGGGAGACAATCTGCCTCTGGATGTCCACATCCAAACTGCGCATAAACCTCCGTGCCCTATCAGCATCGTTGGCAACTAAAGGTCTAGTGAACCTACTGAGCCGCGTCCACCCAGCTGCATGTACATCTATAGGTGCACCGTTCTGCTTCAAACTGATGAACTTCTCTTCCATTTCTTCCCGTGCAGTCCGCGAGAAGAACTTCTCCAGGAAGCTTTTTGAAAAATTCGCACACTTGATCGGCTTGGGCAAGCGGGTCTCCTCCACAAGCCACCATTCACAGGCGTAATCCACTAACTGGATGCGTACCACATCTACTCTCTTATCTTCGGGGATCTGCGCCGCAATGAGTAGATTCTCCGTGTCAACTAGCCATTGCTCCGCTGGCAACGGTTCCTCCTAACCAGTAAAGACAGACGGACCCAGCCTTCTAAAATTCGCTACGGTTCCTACACGATCCACTGGTCTGGCCACAACATTGTTCACGGACTGCTGAACGGTCCGTAAACCTTCTTGTAGGAGTCAGCTTGCTGCTAGTTCAGCTTGGTCTGTCGCCTTTGATTCTCCAACATCCCACGTATTACCCCAAGTATAGTGTCTTCGTCAACACGCCTTTGGTACGTCTTCATATTCTTGTCTGCCATATTCCTGAAATCAAAACACCCAAGGATTAGCATGATAACAGAATCAAAATGTAGATCAAGGCTAGAACTCCGAGTTACTTAAATAGAGTACCGCATTGTAACTATGCCGCGGTATCATAGCTACAATAACATAACTCCACCCAAGTCGCCTAAGTTCTAGAGATAAACAAGGAACCAGGTTTTCGAGTCAACATGCAAAGAAGGTTTGCACATCGTAAAAGTATAATCAGGAGGAGGTTAAGATTCAAGAACGGTAAAACGGCAAGGTGGAAGGACATGTTTCCTAATCACGAGTATTCTAATTCGTGTATTGGGTCCAATACCCAACTACAAAAGAATCAAACCCGATTAACATGTCTCTGATACCAAAAGAACCATATCACGCCCCGCTTCCCAGAGTACGCTAAGGTAGGCACGTGACATAGCCAACCATACTACCTGTGGATAGGAATTATCCTTCCACGGTCACATTACGACTGTAGAGATATCAAGAAGAAAATAAAACTATCTAACACATGTCCATAAGCCAAAATAAAATGAGTCAAGAATAAATAATGCGGAAGCAAAAGATCCAATACAAGAATAACTGGAATGTATGTCCCATTGTGGGGCTCACATCAGGAATAAAATACTGAAAAGTAAAAGAACAAACTACTAAAGAGTCCTCACTGATCAGCCTGCTGGCTGAAGTACTCCTGCTCGGACTGCAGCAAAGGTACGGAATCTGGGCCATGCAAAACCCAGACGTCAGCGCGTCATAACATCAAGCAATAAAGTATAAACAGGGTAACAAAACATGCAAATATAATCATAAATGGTAAAGCAGGTGTAACATCTATATAAATCAGGGCAGTGGAGGGTAGTGTGCAGTGAGTAAGCTAAACTGGTCTATTGGGTTATCTACTCTCAAGTCTTTGAAATCAGTCTGATGAATCATCGACGTAACTCAATAGTATCCCGTGTGTGCCCGGGATCACGTTGAAGATTCTTGGGCTGAAACCGAGACATGCCGCTAGGAACTAAAGGAAAAGTTAAAGATGAATGATGTCCATGGCATCATCCCAAGGCTGGCCTAGCCTCTAAAAGGTAATGGATAACGATGGATGATGTCAGCAGCATCATCCCAAGGCTGGCCCAGCCTCTAAAACTGATCAGTAAAGGTAGCACACTGTCGAGTTACAAGTCAGGTTTCATCATTGATTTCCCCATACCCCCAGGTTGTAAGTCCACGTTGCCCACCCCGGTGCTTGCGGGGAGGCGGAAAACGGAATAAAAATCGGATTTTTATCACTTTAGGCAACATGGACTAGACAAAGAAGAATCTTTGCTAAACAAAAACAAGCTAAAGCTAACTAGAAACTAGTTAAAAGGTAGAATGGTTATACCTAGGGCTTTATGTCCTTCTCTCCTTGCTCCTTGGAGTAGTAGAAAGGGATCGCCTTTCTCGTCTTCTCACGTCGAAGAAGGATCCACCCGAAAGCCTCAACCTTTGGCTTCAACTCCAAGCTAGAAGTAAATAGGGTGCTAGAAGTGCTAATCCTAGAACCCTAGATGAGAGTAGAGATTATCAAGAAGAGGTTTTTCTCAAACTCAAGTGTTTCTCAACACATGAGAAGGGAGAGCTTGAGGAAAAGGAAGAACAAGAGAGAGAAAGTAAATGATAGAAATATGAGAGAATTATGAAGCATTTTCACATATATGTGTGAATTATTATAAATTGATAATTGGTAAGATAATTGTCATGGCTTAATCAAGACATAACCATTATCATTTCATATTTAATGCTAATTGCAAGGATCAAAGAGCATCTTTTATATAGAATGATGATAGTCAACATGTCAACTAAGGTCAACAAGTCAAGATAGTCAAATGGTCAACAACCATAACCATGCACAATTATATTAAACTAATATCAATTAACCATAATACACACATAAGCATTAGGGCTAATAAAATGACAATGGTCATTAACCCTAATCAAAACCCTCTTCCTCTGTCTCAAGCAACTGTGCATACGCACCCGTATTCGTGATTCGAAGAACACGAATACAAAGAGAAAAAACCAATCCCAAATCATATACTAGGATCTGGCTTAAACCAAAGCCTGCTAGTATAAGCGGTCCGGACAGCAAACGTGCATAAGTGCGCGGATGTGAACGAACCCTGTCACAAAACCATGCGACCTCTACTCATTTTGCCTAAAGGTGAATAGCTCTCTGTGTGGGACTTTAAAGACTCGACACTACGCTGGCAGTTGGTTTAACCATAGACCGCTAGCGGCACTAGCTGTACGTAACGGTCCCCAGGTAGATGCCGATAAGAAGACTGACTAGGTGAACCCCATCTAAACTCCTACTGAGCCTGTATGTGACAGTCTCTGTACAGTCCGGTCTGTTCGTCTGATACATCGCATGGCGGGCCTAGGGGGGCGGTGAACGTCAGTCCCCTAATAGCGATACAAGTCGTGTTGGAGTGTAGCCCAGAACACCCTGAGATAACACTGGAAACCTACCAGTATATCTCGCTTGCCCTGGCCAGGGACTACTTGTGTAATAGCTCTCCTGGACACAGCGCGATGTCAACCCCCAATACCGGGAGGGACGAATCCTGTCTAACCGTTACTGCCTCCAAGTGCTTCGGGACTGCACCCAAAAACCACCTGTTTGCACGACTCCTTTGAGCCGTGGTAGGGTAGTAATCAAAGTGCAGTGGGAACACACTCGAGGCGAAGTGACAGTGTCAAGTCAGCGGACTAAGCTGTACTTATGTCACCTGGGAACTGATAACTGACGATAGGTATAATACCAACCAACAGTTCCCGACGAGTCCTGTCCAGTGTACTCGTAACCTAACGAGCACCCGCATACTATCTCAAGTACGACGTACTGACGGCTGTGGGACAGACCGTCTCCCACACTGGGATGAGAAGCGCATACGCTAGTCTACTCCGGAGTATCGATGCCCTGTCTCGATAGTCCAACGACTAGGGACCTGTATAAGTATGTGCTTATGGATTACCCAGCCCCCACGAGTGTGAGCGCCATCATAACGCTGGTAATCAAGCAATAATCATAAGGGCTCTACTAATATGTATATCAGCGATATGCTAAAAGAAACACATGCACATATTAAAGCAGAGACAAACCGAGTAGCATACTACCATTTCGAGCAAGATTGTATATAGAACTGTGAATATCCCAAGCTTCCATCAAGTAATATACAAACTAGTATGATACAGTAATGGCCTCTAGGGCATATACACTAACAATCTCCCACTTGCACTAAGGCCATGTACTGGCGTATCAAAGACCTATCATCTTGATCAGCTGCTCGAACTGAGTCTGGGGCAAGGCCTTGGTGAATGGATCTGTTGTGTTATCTTCTGAAGCAACCCTCCGAACCTCGATCTCCTGGCGATCCACGATCTCCCTGATCAGGTGATACCGCCTCAAGATGTGTCTGGATTTCTGATGGGACCTGGGTTCCTTCGCTACAGCTATAGCCCCGTTGTTGTTGCAATACAGAGGTATTGGGTCAACAATGGACGGACCCACCTGAAGTTATTTCAAGAACTTCCTCATCCAGACAGCTTCTTTTGCGGCATCAGATGCAGCGATGTATTCCGCTTCCAAAGTCGAGTCAGAAACGGTTTCCTGTTTGCAGCTCTTCCAACACACCGCCCCTCCATTGAGGGTAAAGACAAAACCCGACATGGACTTGGAATCATCCTTGTCACTCTGGAAGCTGGAGTCAGCAAAGGCCTCAATCTGGAGGTCTTTTCCGCCATACACCAAGAACATCTTCTTAGTCCTTCTCAGGTACTTGAGAATGTTCTTTACTGCTATCCAATGTTTCTCCCCAGGGTTTGACTGATACCTGCTTACCACACTCAGTGCATAAGCCACATCCGGTTTGGTACACAACATCGCATATATTATAGAGCCTACCGCAGAAGCGTAGGGTATAATAGACATGCGATCCCTCTCCAAATCAGTCTTGGGAGACATCTCTTTGGAGAGGGTGATCCCGTGACAAGCCGGTAGATTACCGCGCTTGGAATCTTCCATACTGAATCTCTTCAGTATGGTGTCGATGTACCTGGACTGTGAAAGTCGTAATATCCTCTTGGATCTGTCACGGTAGATCCGGATACCCAGAATGTATGAGGCATCACCCCGGTCTTTCATGGAGAACCTATGTGACAAGAACCCCTTGACAGATTGTAGCATAGGAATGTCATTTCCTATTAAGAGAATGTCATCCACGTATAAAACGAGGAATACTACAGTTCTCGCTACAAATCTACAATAGATGCATGGTTCATCTGGATTTTTGATAAAGCCAAATTCCTTGACCGTTTCATCAAAACAGATGTTCCAACTCCGCGAAGCCTGCTTCAGTCCATAAATGGACTTAAGCAACTTGCACACCTTTTCGCTGCTTCCACTCTGAATGAAACCCTCTAGCTGGTCCATATAGACACGCTCCTCTAAATGTCCATTTAGAAAAGCTGTCTTTACGTCCATCTGCCAAATCTCTTAATCGTGGAAGGCAACAATGTCAAGAAGGATCCGAATGGATTTCAGCATAGCTACTGGAGAAAAGGTTTCGTCATAGTCCAAACCAGGTCTTTGACGAAAACCCTTTGCAACAAGTCTAGCTTTATAGGTCTCAACCTGTCCATCTACACCAATCTTCCTTTTGAAGATCTACTTACATCCTTCGGGTTTTACCCCATCTGGAGCAATGTCCAACGTCCATACTTTGTTGGTGTACATGGACTCCATTTCGGTCCGCATTGCATCAAGCCATTTTACCGAGCCGACGCTCTGAATGGCTTGCTGGAAGCTAGTAGGCTCATCACAATCTATGATGCAATCTTCTCTATCCCCGTCAATGAGAAAACCGTAGTATCTCTCGGGCGGATGAGACTGCCTACTACTCCTGCGGAGTGGCGTGGGAATGTCCTGATCTTTCGAATCCTCTGGTTCTACTAAGCTTTCAGTAATAGCTCGTGGTTCTGGAATTTCTTCCAGTTCTATTGCGCTCCCACTTATTTCTTTTTCTATGAACTGGTGTTCTAGAAAGTGGGCATGGCGAGAAACAAAGACCTTTTGTTCCTCTTCACAATAGAAGAAATATCCCTTGGAGTTCCTTGGATATCCCACAAACTTGCGCTGTAATGAGCGTGCCTCGAGCTTGTCCGCATGCTGCTTTTTTACAAAAGCTGGACATCCCCATGTATTAATGTGATTAAAATAGGGTCTCTTCCCACACCACATCTGATATGGTGTAGTAGGCACAGTCTTAGTTGGAACTCGATTCAAAAGGTATGCAGCTGATTCTTGCGCATATCCCCAGAACAATCGCGGCAACTCAGCGTTACTCATCATGGACCGTACCATATCCAATAGGGTTCGATTCTGTCTCTCCGATACACCATTATGTTGCAGAGTGTATGGAGGAGTAAGCTGAGAGAGAGTTCCATTCTCTTTTAAGTAACCCAGGAACTCGGCACTCAAGTATTCACCACCTCGATCAGATCTCAGTGCCTTGATACTTTTTCCTGTTTATTTTTCTACTTCATTCTTATATTCCAGGAATTTTTCAAAAGCCTCGGATTTATGTTTCATTAAGAAGACATAACCGTACCTTGAAAAGTCATCCGTAAAAGTAATGAAGTAAGAATAACCGCTTCGCGCATGTGTAGACATTGGACCGCACACGCCGCTGTGTACGAGTCCTAAGAGCTCGCTCGCTCTTTCTCCGTGTCCAGTGAACGGAGTCTTTGTCATCTTTCCTTTGAGACAGGATTGACAAGTTGCATACGATTGATATTCGAACGGATCCAAATATCCTTCTGCATGTAACTTAATCAACCTTCTCTCATTGATGTGACCCAGTCTATAATGCCATAAGAATGTTTTATTGATTTCTGGAGACTTTCTTTTATGTGTATTCTGGACATTGAAAATCTGTGGTTGGTTTAATACGTATATACCGTTGTTTAATGTACCTGACCCAATCAAAACTTGATTGAGGTGAATGTTCACTACATTACTTACAAATGCAAATTCATAACCTTCTTTAGATAATAAAGATACAGAAATGATATTACAGGCTGCATTTGGTACATAATAACAACTACGCAAAACCAAAAAGTGTCCATCCGACAATCCCAGGTGATAGTCCCCCACGGCCTCAGCATCCATGCTAGCACCGTTTGCAACTCTGAGGGTCATGTCACCTGCTATCAAAACTCTACGCTTTCTCAACGCCTGCAAAGAATTACAGATATGAGATCCTGATCCGGTATCCAATACCCAGGATGTAGAGTTTATTGATAGACAGTTTTCAATAACATACACACCTGAAGCTGAAGCCGAAGCCGCAACTCGCTTCAAATCCTGTGTTCTGTCCTTCCAAACCTTGCAATCCTGTTTCCAGTGACCACTTTTGTGACAATAGAAGCATTCTTCCTTCCCCACCAGCTTTCCCGCTACCTTTGTTGCTTTTCCTTTTCCCTTCGTATCCACTTTACTAACACCGCCTCTTGGTTTGGCGGGGGCTTTCTTCTTCTTACCCTTGGCTTTCGCCCTGGATCTAGAAGAGGAAGATCCTCCTACAAACAAAGTGGATGTCTCCCTACCTTTCTTTAGGGTGCCCTCAGCACTCCTCAACATGTTCAGAAGTTCGGAAAGTTCAACCTCCTTTCTTTGCAGGTTGAAGTTAAGGATAAACTGGGCGTAAGTGGAAGGAAGGGACTGGAGAATCAAATCAGTGTAGAGTTCATTCTCCAACGTGGTCCCAAGGTCCGCGAGCTCCTCTATGTATCCAATCATCTTAAGCACGTGTTCCGCTACCGATGATCCGACGGCCAACCTTGCCAGAAACAACTTCTTCGACACTTCGTATCTGGCGATACGAGACTGCTCTCCATACAGTTCTTTTGTATGAAGAAATATGGACTCTAGGTCCATATTCTAGTACCTCCTCTGATGTTCGTTGTCCATCGAGGCTAGTACGAGGTATTTGGCCTTCGCGCAATCTATTTCCCAGGTCTTGTAGATTTCCCTATCTACGACACTGGTTTTGGGACCTGGGACAGGGGGAGCTTTGGTGGTAAGGACATACCCCAACTTGTCGTAAGTGATTGCCATCTTGACATTCCTGAGCCAATCTTTGTAGTTTGGCCCTGTCAATATGTTTTTATCTAGTAATAACTTAAGTCCGGTCATGTTGAATGTTCGCTGCAATTAGGAGAGAGAAAAGAAACACTTTAGCATGATGCTCTTGCAAGTTTAGAGTGGTTTTTAGTTTGTCTAAACTGGATGGCTCCCACTGTCTCTCGAATCCCTTCTCAAACCGTAAAGAAAGGATTAGTCGGGATCAATCTCACCGTACAATACTTGCTTAGCCGTTCAGCCAGGCCAGTGTCGGTACTTCGAGGGAGGTTTTCCAACGCTTTCACGAAGTTCCTTAATTTAAGAACCTCTTTTCCCTGGGGGCGTAGCCCCGCTAACACCTTTCTAGACACCTACTAGGTTTATAGCATTGATCGTAAAGTGAGAGTTTTCTCGAGGAGTAGCATATACTCACAGTAGGATCGGGATCCAAATATCATCGCGTGATAAAATCGAAGGAATCCTACCAGAATTATCACACTCCAAATGGTATGCAGCGCTAGCAAGTTTCAGTACTTATGAAACTCCAGATGTGGATTTTTGCCCATGCTCTTATGACCTTGACTTTGGCCAAAATATCATAAGTCACATGTCAAGTTCTACCCGTCATTCTCCTGGTTAATTTGGACCCACCCGTACCTACCCTTGACTTTGGCCAAAATGGCAGAACGACTGTCCCAAACCAACGCATCTATCTATGCTGCACATGAATACCCAATAGCTCCCAATCACTATGCCTTGACTTTGGCCAAAATACATAAATTGAATACTTTTTGACCATTCATGTGGAATGACGGAGGGCTACGAATGGTTTTGGCAAAACCGTGAACGTAGTGAACTTGATATAATCGATGGAACAAGATAGCTTTTTAAAAGTAGTGGTTCAAGCTCCGCGTTTAAAAGATTAGTTTTGAAAAGAACCGAGTGGTTTTCAAAGTGTTCCAATTGACTTTTACTTGGTTTATTTTCTTGCATTAGTTCTTTTAATGCGTCCCATCATTTAATCCTACCATTGCAGAAAACAACCAAAATATAACGTACGCTTATGCCATTTGCATTCGCCACGGGGCCCCGTCATCACCCGTTAAGTTACTTAACTAACGACAGAGCGGGGGCTGGGCTAGCGCGGCTGTAAAACATAAGCAACGCCTAAATAGTTATCATATATAAGTATATAGCAATGATAGACATTATGGATCACAGATGAATACATTGGATATACTAGGAATCCACAATCCGTTCGAGCCTGCAACAAAAAGAGGATTACACGGTCGCGGTGAATAGCCATTACCCCACCCAAGACCCCTACGGGTACGGCAAACTACTCGCCAAGTACCCGAAGCGAAGCAACCTCCCTTAACACCGTGAGTAGGCCACTCGGCACATCGAAATACCCGGTAGTTTGTGCACCCCCTCCATGGGTCTATCCTAGGAGCAAAAACAGTAAAAAGAATTATACAATGACGGCTACAACCCCGACCCGGTTGTGTGGCCATACAAATATTGTTACATCAATTTACATATTACAGTGAATGAAAGAAAAAGAAACACTCATCTCACATCCACCCCGGCTATTCACCCGCGACAATCCAACGCATTCATATACACATACCATCATCAAACATAGATCACAGATATGTATAACCCTGACTAATCGACATATAGCGATTAGCCGATGTTCAATACATATAAACATCACAGATATAACGTTTTAGTCAAAGTGTAGTGAAGTCCGATAAAAAAATACGGATTTATAGGCCCCCAAAAACAAATTTCTTTTCTGGAAAACCTGGGCACATATAAACCATCTTAAAAATCCCAAAACCAAGCCAGAAGAACACTGCACCAAACTCAACCCAGAACCGAGTCAACTCGGCCGTGGTTGCGCGGCAATAGCTTGCTATTGCCGCGGAACCGCTGCGCTTTGATCGATTCACTGGACCGGGTTTGGTGAGCTTCTTAACAAAACCCTGAGATGATTTTTGGAGTATGATTTATTTTATTTTGAACAGGAAAAATTTTAACAGAAAGTTAGGGTTTTGATATTTTGGTTTTTCGATTTTTCCAATCAAACTTGCATACACTTTTACTACCTAGCTAGTTTATGTTTAGTTAGGCTCTGAAACTACTGTAAGTCCACGTTGCCCACCCCGGTGCTTGCGGGGAGGCGGAAAACGGAATAAAAATCAGATTTTTATCACTTTAGGAAACATTGACTAGACAAAGAAGGTTCTTTGCTAAACAAAAACAAGCTAAAGCTAACTAGAAACTAGCTAAAAGTTAGAATGGTTATACCTAGGGCTTTATGTCCTTCTCTCCTTACTCCTTGGAATAGTAGAAAGGGATCGCCTTTGTCGTATTCTCACGTCGAAGAAGGATCCACCCGAAAGCCTCAACCTTTGGCTTCAACTCCAAGCTAGAAGTAACTAGGGTGCTAGAAGTGCTAATCCTAGAACCCTAGATGAGAGTAGAGATTATCAAGAAGAGGTTTTTCTCAAGCTCAAGTGTTTCTCAACACATGAGAGGGGAGAGCTTGAGAAAGAGGAAGAACAAGAGAGAGAAAGTAAATGATAGAAATATGAGAGAATTATATAGCATTCTCACATATATGTGTGAATTATTATAAATTGATAATTGGTAAGATAATTGTCATGGCTTAATCAAGACATGACCATTATCATTTCATATTTAATGCTAATTGTAAGTATCAAAGAGCATCTTTTATATGTAATGATGATGGTCAACATGTCAACTAAGGTCAACAGGTCAAGATAGTCAAATGGTCAACAACCATAACCATGCACAATTATATTAAACTAATATCAATTAACCATAATACACACATAAGCATTAGGGTTAATAAAAAGACAATGGTCATTAACATTAATCAAAACCCTCTTCCTCTGTCTCAAGCAACTGTGCATACGCACCCGTATTCGTGATCCGAGGAACACGAATACAAAGAGAAAAAACAAATCCCAAATCATATACTAGGATCTGGCTTAAACCAAAGCCCGCTAGTATAAGCTGTCCGGACAGCAAACGTGCACAAGTGCGCCGATGTGAACGAACCCTGTCGCAAAACCATGCGACCTCTACTCATTTTGCCTAAAGGCGAATAGCTCTCTGTGTGGGACTCTGAAGACTAGACACTACGCTGGCAGTGGGTTTAACCACAGACCGCAAGCGGCACTAGCTGTACGTAACGGTCCCCAGGTAGATGCCGATAAGAAGACTGACGAGGTGAACCCCATATAAACTCTTACTGAGCCTGTATGTGACAGTCTCCGTACAGTCCGGTCTGTTCGTCTGATACATCGCATGGCGGGCCTAAGGGGGCGGTGAACGTCAGTCCCCTAATAGCGGTACAAGTCGGGTCGGAGTGTAGCCCAGAACACCCTGAGATAACACTGGAAACCTACCAGTATATCTCGCTTGCCCTGGCCAGGGACTACTTGTGTAATGGCTCCCCTGGACACAGCGCGATGCCAACCCCTAATACCGGGAGAGACGAATCATGTCTAACCGTCACTGCCTCCAAGTGCTTCGGGACTGCACCCAAAAACTACCTGTTTGCACGACTCCTTTGAGCCGGGGTAAGGTAGTAATCAAAGTGCAGTGGGAACACACTCGAGGAGAAGTGATAGTGTCAAGTCAGCAGACTAAGCTATACTCATGTCACCTGGGAACTGATAACTGACGATAGGAATAATACCAACCAACAGTTCCCGACGAGTCCTGTCCATTGTACTCGTAACCTAACGAGCACCCGCATACTATCTCAAGTACGACGTACTGACGGCTGTGGGACAGACCGTCTCCCACACTGTGATGAGAAGCGCATACGCTAGTCTACTCCGGAGTATCGATGCCCTGCCTCGATAGTCCAACGACTAGGGACCTGTATAAGGATGTGCTTATGGATTACCCAGCACCTACGAGTGTGAGCGCCATCACAACGCTGGTAATCAAGCAATAATCCTAAGGGCTCTACTAATATGTATATCAGCGATATGCTAAAAGAAACACATGCACATATTAAAGCAGAGACAAACCAAGTAGCATACTACCATTTCGAGCAAGATTGTATATACAACTGTGAATATCCCAAGCTTCCATCAAGTAATATACAAACTAGTATGATACAGTAATGGCCTCTAGGTCATATACACTAACACAGGTTATATGTTTAAGTCAGGTATTAAATAAACAAGAGTTAATGCCAACTCAGGGTTAAGTAGGTGTTGGTTTGTCTTGATAGACAACAGGAACGATCCGTCAGGACTACAGGACAGGTTTGTTGGCATTAGACGCAAGATCAGGTAACAGGTGAAGCCATGGTACGTCAGGTCATGCCGGGTAGTGTATATAAGTGTCATGTCATATCAAAAGTCATACGTTACCATGTCGTGTCAAGTAATAGGTGTAACAAGTCATGTCAGGGTGTACAAGATATCATGTGGGTGCTCATAATCAAACTAGCATAATCATGGGTATCCAGAACAAGCATATGTACTAATAAAATCAACAAGCTGGAATTTGTAACGTGAAATGCAATCAGGTACAGATTTAGGTATGTAGATGCAAAGTTATCAGTTTGGGTTTAAGGGATAGTTTCAACATTACTTAACTACAGTATAACAAATATGGATGTTAAAATCATGTCAATATGGACTAAATAATCTAAAGATGCAATTGAATGTTAGATGTATGGAAAAGGTCGTCCGACAAAGTATACAATATAAAAGGGGGTATTGTGGGCTATGCAAATGATTGTCATATAATTTAAATATGAATGTGGGTACTATGTATAATAGAACTAATTGCATCATGGTATGTTTCGAGATATGAATCTAAAATGATATAACGGGATGTCGAAATGTAAAATGGAACATGTAGTATTAAATGTAAACTACAGGTTTAATGTGCACTCAAATAGTTATATAGAAATTTAAATAGCATGTATAGTAATTTAAATAGCATGTAGCAAGTTTCACTTGCCTCGACGAATTGCGAAGTGGTAAATGGAACGTCACGTGTCGGCGGGAAAAGTCGTGACGCGCGCACGATACACGGAATGAGTCCAAACAACGAACAGTGGGATCACACGAGTCAGGTATCCTTGCTGTGTTGTCGGGATCGTCGACGGCACGGCCGGATTCCGGCGATCACAAAAAAAAAGTGAATAACCTAAAAGTGAAATGCATGAAAGAAAAGAAGGGAAGAAGAGAAGAAGGATGGAGGAAAGGAAGCTCACAATGGTCTGTGGAGGGGTCGACGGCGTTGACGGAGCTCCGGCGAGGTACTGGGAGCGCACGAGGGCCAGGAACACGGGGACAAGTCACCGGCGGCGATCACCCCGGCGGTGCAGATGTGTGCAGGGGTGCATGGGTGGTCGGGTGCGAGTGCAGCGTGATCGGGGAAGAAGAGAGTGGAGGAGGAGGTGATGAGGGTGAGGAGGCGACGAGGTCTGCAACGGCGTCATTAGTGTTAGGGCAACGGCGAGGCGGAGGCAGCGGCTGAGGTTTTCTGGTGATGGGTTCGTGAAGAAAAGAAAACGAAGAAAAAATATATAGAGGGAAGAGAGAGAGAGAATTGAGAGGAGAGAGAAGGGAGATCGAAAGGAGTGAGAGAGAGATGAATGAATAGTGACGAGAGAGAATCTTTGATGTTTGCGCAGGAGAGATAAAGAGAGAATAGTGAGAAGAGAGAGAAAGAGAAGGAGAAAGGTGAGAGAGAGAGACAGCTGTGGGGCCCAGTGGAATAGAACGGAGGGTTTTGATTGGTTCGGGGGTTAAGAAATTTGTTTAGGAAAATAATTTTATGAAAGATTTTGCTATTTTAAGGAATAACCTCGTTAGTTTAAAAAATATTGTAAGCTGTAACTTTATTAAAAAATATGTTTTGGGTAAAACAAAATCTTTAGGCTGTTAAATGAATGAATTTTAAAGAGATTTAAAATTATTAGAATTTGGCGGAAATACAAAATGTTTCAGAAATGCGCCAAGGTCGGGTCCAAAATTTTGAATTTGAAACATGAAAATTATTAGCAAGTTCCAAAAATTAAAATGAAGGATTTTGTAACCGAAATGCATAGCCCCAAGAACGGACGCACGTATGTGCGCATAGCCGTCCAAACACGTCCGTTTCACTGAACGGGACGATAACACGATGCAAGGACGCTACCACAGGGTTAGGGTTTCAAGTAGGCCATGTTATGTATTTTTAAATTATTTTTAAGGGACTTAAATTGTTATATGCCAAAAAAAATATGTAATGTCGGGGTAAACCATAACTAGGAAACAACAAGTTCAAGCAAGCGGGTCGAATAAAAGTAGACTACCATTCGCATCCACAGTAAATGAAATAGACAACACAAACAACACACACGGCAACAGAAACTGGTATAACTGGACTCGGTTGTTACACTGCGAGTCCTGTCCGGTGTACCCGTAACCCAACGAGCACCTTCATACTATCTCCAGTACAACATACTGATGGTGTAGGACATACCATCTCCCCTGCTGGGACGAGAAGCATATACACTAGTCTACTCCGGAGTATCGATGCTCTGTCTCGATAATCCTACGACTAGGGACCTGAAAAAGGATGTGCTTGTAGACTACCCAGCCTCCACTAGTGTAACTGTCATCATAACGCTGGTAGTCAAGCAAGATCCTAAGGGCTCTATCAATATGTATTCGCGATATGCTAAAAGAAATATATACACATATTAAGATAGATATAAACCAAGTAGCTAACTATTTTGTTGAGCAAGGCTGTTAATACTGTTGAAGTCAAAATTTGCACCCCGGTTGACCAAGTCAAAGTCGAGGTCAGCCCCAAGCCAAGTGGGCCCATGCCCGAGTCAAGCCGGAACATGAAGCGGCCAGCCCTCCCCCTTGGCAAAATATAGATCATGTAATAAATAATTTTTTATGTATTTTTTATGCATGAATGTATGCAAAATGGGCATAAAGCCAAATTTTTGTAAAGCTCATGGCTTATGTGCAAAAAAGAATGACACATGAGCCATGGGATGGGCAACATGCCATTTTGTAAAGCTCAAGGGGCTATATGTAAATATGTATGCCTATATAAGGCAACTTGATGATGAATAAAGCAATACACTTTTCAGTCTCTCAAAAAACCTAGGGTTTGTGCCTCTTTCCCCTTTCTGAAGGTTTCAAACTTTCTTCTTTCTTTTGAATTAAATCAAGAGTTTTACTCTTCCTTTTCCAAAACTAAATAGTTTTTTATCACAAAACACACAAAGGGGAACTTGGATCTGCATTAGATCTTAAAAAGAAGAGATTTTTAAAATCTCACATCTCTTGATCTTCAAGATCTGGCCAAACGACAGGAAGAAGAAGGAGACCCATTTCCAGAAACCCCACTTTGGGGAAGAACTAGGGCTCAAGGGAAGAAGCCCCTTCATCAGCTTCAAAGCATCCTTGGAGTTTAACTCCTCATACACACACACACACACACAGACACACACTCACAAAATAATAAGTGCTCCTTTCTGGGAGTATAACTCCTATTGCAGGGACCAAGTCCCTTTTGCCACTCGAGCACCCACGTGTTGACACGTGGGGCGCTAGCGCTCTTGCGCATAGAGCGCTAGCGCCCAAAGCGCTAGCAACCGAGCGCCCACATGCTGACACGTGGTGCGCTAGCGCTCAAAGTGATAGTGCTCTTGCGCTCAGAGCGCTAGCGCCCAAAGTGCTAGCGACCGAGCGCCCACGTGCTGATACATAGCGCTCTTGTGCTCAGAGCGCTAGCGTCCAAAGCGCTAGCGCCCGAGCGCCCACGTGCCGACACGTGGTGCGCTAGCGCCCAAAAGCGCTAGCGCTCGAGCGCCCATGTGTTGACATGTGGTGCGCTAGCGCTCTTGCGCTCAAAGCGCTAGCGCTTTTCCCACGCATCCTTTGGATGCCCTTTCCCTTTTTTATTATTTTATTTTTATTATATATATATATATATGTATATACACAGACACACACACATACTCTACAACACCGTCCCTCCCAAAAAAAATTTGGGCCGGGGCACTGCCCCGCACCCCACAAGGGGGCTGCTAGCCCCCTTGACCCCCCGCCCGCTATCAGGGTAGCGGGACCCCCGTAAAAACTCTGCGTGGCTCACGATATATCCATAACCCCCCTTTCAAAACACAACACACGCACGCTGCACATTGAGTTCGCATGACCTGTTTAACCGGTCAATCGGAGGTTCCCTCGCTCCAAAGGCGAGGGGTAATTAACGGCATCTTAGTCCGCGGCTGCCGGAGATTTGGATCCCCACAGTCAATAAACCTCGGCCTACACTAGGCAGGGGGAATCTGTTGTACGCCTGACAGGCGTACGCGTATTCCCATCTCAATGGGGTGACGAAAAACACCCTACAAATACAACTGTGAATATCCTAAGTTTTCATTAAGTAATATACAAGCTAGTATGATACAATAATGGCCCATAGGGCATATATACTAACAATCTCCCACTTGCACTAGGGCCATGTACTGGCGTATCGCAGACCTGTCATCTCTAACTGCCTTTCGAACTGTGTCTGAGGTAAGGCCTTTGTGAATGGATCTGCAGTGTTCTCCTCTTTAGCAACTCTCCGGACCTCGATCTTCCGACGATCTATGATCTCCCTGATCAGGTGATACCGCCTCAAGATGTGTCTGGATTTTTTATGGGACCTGGGTTCTTTCGCTAAAGCTATATCCCCGTTGTTGTCACAATACAGAGGTATTCGATCAACAATGGATGGAACCACCTGAAGTTTTGTTAAGAACTTCTTTACCCAGACTGCTTCGTTTGCGGCATCAGAAGCTGCGATATACTCCGCTTCCATCGTCGAGTCAGCAACGGTGTCCTGCTTGGAACACTTCAAGCACACCGCCCCTCCATTGAGGGTAAAGACATAACCTGACATGAACTTGGAGTCATCCTTGTCACTCTGGAAGCTGGAGTCAGCAAAAGCCTCGATCTGGAGATCTTTTCCGCCGTAAACCAAGAACATATCCTTAGTCCTTCTAAGGTACTTGAGAATGTTCTTTATTGCTATCCAGTGCTTCTCCCCTGGGTCTGACTGATACCGGCTTACCACGCTTAGTGTGTAAGCTACATCTGGTCTAGTACACAACATCACATACATTATAGAGCAGACCGCAGAAGCGTAGGGTATAATCGACATGCGATCCCTTTCCAAATCAGTCTTAGGAGACATCTGTTTAGAGAGGGTGATTCCGTGACAAGCCGGTAAATTACCGTGATTAGAATCTTCTATACTGAATCTTTTCAGTATAGTTTTGATATACCTGGACTACGAAAGTCCCAACATCCTTTTAGATCTATCACGATAGATCTGGATCCCTAGAATGTAAGAGGCATCACCCAGGTATTTCATGGAGAACCTGTGTGACAAGAATCCTTTGACAGATTGTAGCATAGGAATGTCATTTCCTATCAAGAGAATATCATCCAAGTACAAGACGAGGAATATGACAGTTCCTGCTACAATCTTACTATATATACATGGCTCATCCGGATTTTTGATAAAGTCATATTCTTTGACCATTTCATCAAAACAGATGTTCCAACTCTGCGATGCCTGCTTCAGTCCATAAATGGACTTAAGCAATTTTCACACTTTCCCGCTGCTCCCACTCTGATTGAAGCCTTGTGGCTGATCCATATAGACGCACTCGTCCAAATTTCCATTTAGAAAAGCCGTCTTTACGTCCATCTGGCAGATCTCATAATCGTAGAAGGCAGCAATGGCAACAAGGATCCGAATGGATTTGAGCATAGCCACTGGAGAAAAGGTTTCGTCATAGTCCAAACCAGGCCTTTGACGAAAACCCTTTGCAACAAGTCTAACTTTATTGGTTTCCACCTGTCCATCTACACCAATCTTCTTTTTGAAGATCCACTTGCATCCTATGGGTTTTACCCCATCTGGAGCAAAGTCCAAAGTCCATAATTTGTTGGTGTACATGGATTCCATCTCGGTCCGCATTGCATCCAGCCATCTTAGTGAGTCGCCGCTCTGAATGGCCTGCTGGAAGCTAGTAGGTTCATCATTATTAATGACGCAATCCACTCTATGCACGTCTATGAGAAAATCGTAGTATCTCTTAGACAGATGAGACGGCCTACTACTCCAGCATAGCGGTGCGGGAATGTCCCGTTCTTCTGGAACTACTGGTTCCACATATCATATATGTACTCTTACTCCGTTTTTCCTGAGCCAGGAAACCTCTGTATAGGACTCTAAAGAATCGTCAATACGCCGGCAGTAGGTGATGATTATATCAAACACCCACAAGCTGCAAGGGGTCAGCTAAACGTAACAGCTACCCAGGTATTGAGCGATTCGAAGATCAATAAGCAAGCCTATACATTCTTCTGCGAATCCAATCAGTAACACTCCCGTACAGTCCGGTCTCTTCGTCTGATATGCCGCATATCTCGCCTAGGGGTGGTAAATGTCAGACCCCAGTAGTTTGATAAGTCGTGTCGATATGAGGTCTATAACAGTTTGAGAAACTACCGATAACACTTACCAGTAAATCTCAGCAACCCTGGCCATGGATTTCCAGTTATAGTCAATCGAACACAGCGCAACATCAACTCCCTATACCGGGAGAGACGAATCCCCTCATATCGCTCATTGCCTCCATGTGATTCAAGACTGTACCCAAAAGCCACCTTTTTGCACGCCCTCTTGGACGTGGTATGATGGAAATCAAAGCACAGTGGGAATCACACAAGACTCTATGACGATCTCGGGTCTACAGACTAACCTGTACCAGTGTCACCAGTGAACTGCCATCTGACGTGAGGTATAATACCATTTGGGAGTTCTCGGCGAGTCCGTCCAGTGTACCTAGTCTCCACTGAGCACCCGTATACCTTCTCTGATGTCAAACACCAATGGATATGGGATCATCCATCGCCCATCATATGGGTCAAGAAGCGCATATGCTAGTCTACACTGGAGTATCGATGCCTTGTCTCGGTACTCCCACACTAGGAACATTTGAAGAATGTACTTGGCGACTACACTGTCCCCACTAGTATGATCCATATCATAGTCCTTGTAGTCAAGTACTCATCCTAAGGGCTCTATCAACATGTAACAAAGAGACAATCAGAGTACACGTTAAGATAAAGGGCAACCAGATAGCATACTATCATATCGAGCAAGAAAGTCCTCCCTTTATATATCCAAGCATCCACTACAATATACATCGTATGTATAGTAATGGCCTCTAGGGCATACATATAAATAACACTTTCTGGGGCTATGCGCTAGAATCAGCAGCATATCTTTTGAACAAGGTTCCTACCAAGACTGTGCCTACCACACCATATCAGATGTGGTGTGGGAAGAAACCCTATCTTCAGTATCTCAAGATATGGGGATGTCCGGCTTTTGTTAAAAAGCAGCATGCTGACAAACTCGAGGCACGATCAGTATTATGTAAGTTTATGGGATATCCAAAGAACTCCAGGGGGTATATTTTCTATTACGCAGAGGAACAAAAGGTTTTTGTTTCTCGTAATGCCCATTTTCTGGAACATCAGTTTTTAGAAAAGGAAGCAAGTGGGAGCGCAATAGAATTGGAAGAAATTCGAGAACCACAGAACAATATGTGTATGTGATACCGTATTAGATTCTCGCGATATGAGATATCGGCCGGGTATATGAGATATAGCCGTGTAATCGGATCAAGTGTTGATTCGATGAACTGATAAAGATAATATTAGTCGGTTATTTGTGAAATAGCCGGATTATCGGATCAAGTGTTGATTTGATAATTTAATGTATAATAATATATTTGATATACTAAATTACATTAACTAATATAAGCTCACTTATTGATTCATTTTCTCACTCAGGTAATACATTGATATATATACGATATATGTTAATTGTATTATTTTCATCTGTTACAAAAATATATTATATATGTGATATATAATATTGTAACAAGTTATGATTACTAATGCAACATGGTTAGTGGAGATTAATCATGGTTAGGGTTTGATTTGGGTTAAACTTTTCTAGAAGCTTGTAGAAGCTTTAACTTTGTTTCTTGCAAAGATATTATGGTTGATATTTTGTGAGATATTTCCTAACCCAACCCACACCCTTTAACCCTAGTTAACTCTCTACATTGGTTAGTCTTTTCTTTGGTCAACCATGGTTGCATTTGTAGTTATCATAACAATTCATTATTCATCACAAAAGGATTCTTATTCATTCTGCTTCTTCTTCCTCCTTGCAAAGCTTTCTAGCTTTGGGTTTTGTGATGGATTAGTGTGAGATTATGAAAACAAAAGAGAGCATAAATCCTACTTCATCATCCTAATCTATCCTTACCATTTAGATTAGGGTGTTCACTTCATTTAGTGAGTGAGAGCTTGTGTTAAAGAAACTTCAAGGTAGATCATCTTAGTTATCGAAGATCGGAAACAAGTTTGCATCTTTCTCTTCGTGGAGCCTCTCTAGAATCGGGATACTCGATGATCGCATCAAAGGGACCTTAACACGGAGCTTAAGAAGCGAAGGACCGGACTACAAAGGTTGTAATCCCAAACTCTTAGATGTTAAAGTGTTTAACATGCTTTGTTTCGCCTAATCTCTAGTTTAAAGATCTTGGTTAGTGTTGTTCGGCACGTCTAAAATTTCAATCGGGCATGGTTGATGCCTTATAGACCCTTGTGAGAGCGCCTAGTAATCCTACAGTGGTCTCAGAGCCAAGCTAGAGCTTTAGGCCAAATCTAGACTAAGTTTAAAGTCCGATCGAACTCCGAATACCCGTAAAACCCTAGTTTCTGGAAATTTTTCAAAAAGTTGATATTTTTCATATTAAAATGCTCAGAAAATACAGCAGGTAATTTTATGGTGAACTGTGAAAAACGACCCCCTAAATCAATTAATGCGCCGCGGAACCGCGGCCAAACCAGGGTATTGGCGGCGGTTCCGCGGCAAGTACTGTAGATTGAGGGATAGTTTTTGTACAGTAACATCCGTCGGCACTTTTGCCTGTTTCTGGGAATTTTTTATTTTACTCAAGTGTTGAGTTTTCTGGGTTGTATTGGGAGCTCGTTGATTCGATCGGAATGTTTAACTTCGTTTAAGTTTTGTTCGGATAATTTTAGAACGTGTTAAAAAGTTCGAACAGATATCAATAACTCACTTTTTCCCCTGCCGGAAAATTTCCAAGCGTTTGATTCTTCCTTAGTTTAAGAACGTTCTAAGTCGTGCAAGTAACGTGGTGAACCCTCTAGAAGACAACAAACCTTAACTCGATTATATGACCGTCTGAACCGCCTCGAAACCTTAGGGTTTGTGGCAGTACGGCGTTGCCACATGTGAGGCGATGGCTTGACCCTTCTACGGCTGGACCATTGGTACTGTGGCATATGATGGATCTTTTTAAACTAATTTTAAGTGTTGAGAACTATTAGGGAAATCTTAGGTGTTTGTTTATTCGATCGGAAAGTTTAACATTTTCTATTTATCTGGAATGTGATACAATATTTGGAATCCACAAGTAGTTATAAGATAACTAATTTGAATGTTATAAATCTAGCAGTTTAGTCTTAAATGATCGGTTGCCACGGAATTTTGATATGATCAAAAGTCCGTCGCAATCACGTAGCGTACGCGGATACTTGCCGGGTAAACATAATAGACAGCCATGCCCCATAGCCCCGACCAAGTGACTGTAGGAGAACCCCGTCGCCAAAAGCATCCGTTTGGGTACTCGCGGCAACGGTGTTCCGCCTTAGTGCACTTCGTCGACGACATCCGGGGGTGCGGCCGTCTACTAAAGTTTGCGACGAGAATTTGATCAGGATGTAGGGAATCTTGTTAAATTGCCCAACTTGATATTGAAAAGATTTTTCGATAATGAGACTAAAATACGGGGTTTTTAATTGTTAGGCATGCGATGTCTAAGGAATTCATTTGGTTAGGCATGCGATGTCTAAGAAGGTTGCGGATTCCAACTGTTGTAGTTTTACACTTTCTTTTCTGCGACCGTAAGTGTAATATGTGGTGTATCACCGGTTTCGTTGCTATACATCAACAACAATTGGGATACGCATATTTACTTACGTTGATGATATGTGATATTATGTGTTGCTGTGATATGTTATATTGGATCGTCGTGTTTGAATAGCCCGGGTTTTTATGTGAGATGAGAGTTTTTCTTTTTCATTCATGTAAAATTCATTTGTATGTAATATTCTTTTATCGGGGCACTTCCGGGCTGAGGATAATGTCACCATTGTATATTATTTACTTTTCCGCATTAGGTCAACCCAAGGAGGGAAGCACAAGTAATCAGGTTCTAGGGTCCAGTGGGAGACCATCTCGCGGAGTCGAGACCGGGTCTCCTAACCCTAGAATTGGCAGAGTTGCTTTCCGCTCTCGTAGGGGTCCAGGGATGTGGGTTTGGCTATTCATCGCGACCGTGGAATCCGCGTTTTATACAGGCTCGCATAAAACACGGACCTCCTAGTATATCCAATATTTTATATATGTTCTTCTACTGCAATGTTATGTGATGAGATCATATTACTTCCTGAGACGAATGTTTATATTATATATAAGAGATATATGTTATATTGCAGATTTTGTTTCAAATGTGATGCTTGTGAAGCATAATAAAATGGGACTTCATTAATGAGATTAATGAAATAAAAGAAACCTAAAGATGTTGTAGAAACTTGTTTAAAAACCGGTAGCTCTAGTTCTTTCTTTGCATAGCGGTGTTCCTTGTAGAACATCCAGCACCTTATTCGATAAGGAAAGAGCCGAGATTCCTTCACCGGGAGTGACCTCTTTAGCGAAACACGCAGATGCTGCACACTCGGTTTGTCTTTTGATTGCTTCTATAGCTTTTGCTTTGCATAATGGTATTTGTGAAATATCTTGCACCTTATTCGATAAGGAAAGAGCCGAGATCCCTTCACCAGTAGTGACCTCTTTAGCGAAACTAGAAAAGCCTCCAAAACACTCCTTTTAAAATCACTCGATTCTACAACGATATTAAGTTCATTACGCAAAGGGTTTTCTTCAAAACCTGTCGTAGCCCTCCGTCATTTCAGATAAGTACTTCATAGTATTCGTACTACGTTTGTTGGCTTTCGTCAAGGCATAGTGTGCGGTAGCTATTTATGCTTATCTGTTTAAGCATATGATGCGATTGAGTTAGGGTAGTCGGGTGACTTTGTTGGCTTTTGTTAAGGGTCGTTCGGGTGGGTTTAATTCAATCGGTAAATGATGGGTTGAACTTGACTAGTAGCCTATGGTTTGTTGGCTTTCGTCAAGGTCATAGGTGTTAGGTTTACCTAGCACCTCATGAAGGGTTTTGAAGCAGCACATGTGTCAAGATCAAATTTTTAAGGTTCTTACTGAACATACAAAGAATCATCACTAGAAATTTAGGGTTTCATTACTTGTACATCATCACAAGTAGAAAAAGCTAGGGTTTTGAGAGTACAACCTTTGTAGCTCCATACGCTAGACTCCTTAGCTACTTGAGGGTTGGAAAAAAAGTTCGCTTGAGATCTTCTAGGTCCACGACGATCCACCCGAAGCTCCTTTGCCCAAAGCTCCTTGCTTTAGTCAATATGTGAATGAAGTAGAGCAAACACCCTACACAAATGGGCTAGATGTGTGTAGTATGATGATGTTGTTTGTATTCTATAATCAAAACTCTTTCTTTTTATCAACCTCACTCAAGAAAATTATCAAGAGAGGAAGAAAAAGATGGTGGCTAAGCTTTCTCACAAAAGAAAAGTTATGTGAGTGAATAATCATTGAAAATGAGAAAAGAATAATCTATATCAATCCTTTCTCCCTTCAACCATGGTTAGAATCATCTAGATTTTTATCAAATGGGTTAAAGACAAAAGGATAATTAACTCAAGGTTAAATGGTGGTTGAAGCATGGTCAAAGATGATAAGTATAAACTTTGTGTGAATTATCCTTTCTCTTTTTCTAAATGATAAATAAATAGATAATTCTACAATGTAAATCTTGCATTGCCACCAAACATGTATCAACAACTATGATACTATGTATGTATGTATGTATCCATGCACATCATCATGTGCATACATGCATGCATACAAAAATAGAAAAAGAGTTTGATTAAAGAATTAATCTAAAAGTCATTTGTTAAATCAACACTTGATTTTGCAAACCGGTCATATCACATACGACCCGACCAATAGAAAATGCCCGATTAATATACGGTATCACATATCCGTATTTGATCGGGTCCCCGCACATATCTCATATGCACACCACATCTTTTCGCCTCAGCCAGGAAATTTCATTGTGGGACTCTAAAACTCGTCAATACGCCGGCAGTAGATAATGATCATATCAAATACCTACAAGCCGCAAGCGGTCAGCTAAACGTAACGGCCACCCGGGTATTGAGCGATCATAAGAAAACAAGTGAACCTGTTACAACTCCCGTCGAGCCAACCGGCAACACTACCGTACAGTCCGGTCTCTTCGTCAGATATGCTGCATATCGAGTCTAGGGATGGTAACGTCGACCCTAATAACTCAATAAGTCGTGCCGATGAATGGTCTATAACAGATCAAGAAACTCCTGATAACACTTATCAGTAAATCTCAACAGCCCTGGCCAGGGACTTACTGATATAGCCAGTCGAGCACAGCACAACATCAACTCCCAATACCGGGAGAGACGAAACCCCTCCCATCGCTCATCGCCTTCGTGTGTCTCGGGACTGTACCCAACGGCCACCTGTTTGTACGACTCACACTACAACAAATAGGGGTTGCCCCTACGGATAAAGGAATCCGTAGGGGCAACTTTTTATTGCCCCTACGGATTAATCCGTAGGTCCCCACTGTTGTCCCTACGGTTTTTCTACGTTTTAATTTAAAAATATTTAATCGTAATTTGTTGTTTGGCCCTACGGAGCTGCAAACAAAGAACCTACGGGTAAGTCCGTAGGGGCATGTATACGGGTTAATAATAAAAAAAAGGCACAGAAAATCCCTCACCGTTCCCAAAATTTCCTTCTCTCTTATTCTTCCACGCCTCGCGACGATTGTTCCCGCGTCTCGATCCCGACCTCGTCACCGATTGCGTCCTCATCCCGACTTCGCCACCGCAACCGCGCTTGACTCGTCGACTTCCACGTCGCAACCGCGCTGGACTCGTCGCCGATTGCATCGCCGACTACCGGCCTCCTCCATCGTCTCCTCCACCGGCCTACAGGTTAGTAAATCTCCAATTTTTACTTCTAATTTAATGCTTTTATTTTCCCCTTTTGATGATGTTAGGGGTAGAGTTCAGGGATCAAGGTTCGGGTAGGGGTGGCATCGGGTCAGTTAGGGTTAGGGTTCGGTTGGAGTTGGGGTTAGGGTAAGGGTTTGGTTGGGGTTGGGGTTAGGGTTAGGCTTAGGGTTCGGTTGGGGTTGGGGTTAGGGTTGGGGTTAGGGTTCGGTTGGGGTTGGGATTGGGGTTGGGGTTGTGGTTAGGGTTAATCAGTTAGGGTTAGGGTTATCGTAATTAGGGTTAGGGTTAGTGTTAGGGTTAGGGTCAGGTTTAGGGTTAGAGGCTAGGGTTAATTTGGGTTAATTATAGGGTAGGGTTAATTTGGCTTAATTAGTGATAATTTGAAAGGGTTAGTGTGTTGATTAGGCTTAATTTGGTTAATTTGGGTAAATTTGGTTAAGTTTGGGTTGATTAGGGTTAATTAGGTTAATTTGGGTAAATTGGGTTAAGTTTGGGTTAATTAGTGATAATTTGTGTTAGGGTAACAATTATGCTTAATTGTGGTTAATTAGGTTAATTTGGGTTATTTAGGTTTATGGTGCACTAGTTTATTTAGTAGGATACAATAGTTCATTGCAATAGGATACTCGATGACAACGTAAACGTACAACTTTACCGCAAACGCAAGAAAAATTTACCCTAAACATGAAATTTCGAACCCTTAATAACGAAACGTAAACGTAAAACTTATTCACGTTAAATTTTCAAGTTAAAACCAATATATGATACTCGATGATAATATGAAACCTTCATATTCTCATCGATACTCATATATGAAACTAAAAGCGCCACTTAGTCCCCGTCTATCGGTTAACATACGTGCGATGCTCGTCGTGATATAGAACTATACGAAGGTTGTTAAATATCGGACGGTATAGCTCGATACTAACAACCTTCGTATAGTCTACGCGATGAGAAAATTCAATCGTATGGTAACCCATAAATTTGTCCCGTGTGGACAAGTTAAGAATGTATAAAGCAAACCCCTTCATTCACTTGTGTTTTCATCTGATTCGAGATATTTCGTCGGTACCATTCTGCTGGTTCTCCGTGTACAAAGATAGATTAGATGTTCATTTCAACGTTGTTTCACAACTTTGAAATGATTATCTATTCTATTACAGTGTACTCGGAGAACAGCGGGGAGGTGCTGCCGAAATTTACTCGAAACGGTTGAATGCACAAGTTATGGGTGTTCGCTCTATACATTCTTAATGGGATAGAAGCCTACCCCCGACAGCCGGAACACACACATACAACAAGAATACACAACAAACGCATAATTAGAGAGCGATTCGAGATGTTTAAGTTAAAACCAATATATGATAATATGAAACCTTCATATTCTCATCGATACTCATATATGAAACTAAAAGCGCTACTTAGTCCTCGTCTATCGGTTAACATACGTGCGATGCTCGTCGTGACATAGAACTATACGAAAGTTGTTAATTATCGGACTATATAGCTCGATACTAACAACCGTCGTATAGTCTACGCGACGAGAAAATTCAATCGTATGGTAACCCATAGATTTGTCCAATGTGGACAAGTTAAGAATGTATAAAGCAAACGCCTTCATTCACTTGTGTTTTCATCCGTTTCGAGATATTTCGTCGGTACATTTCCGCTGGTTCTCCGTGTACAAAGATAGATTAGATGTTCATTTCAACGTTGTTTCACAGCTTTGAAATGATTATCTATTCTATTACAGTGTACTCGGAGAACAGCGGGGAGGTGCTGCCGAAATTTACTCGAAACGGTTGAAAACACAAGTGATGGGTGTTCGCTATATACATTCTTAATGGGATAGAAGCCTACCCCCGACAGCCGGAACACACACATACAACAAGAATACACAACAAACGTATAATTAGAGAGCGATTCGAGATGTTCAAGTTAAAACCAATATATGATAATATGAAACCTTCATATTCTCATTGATACTCATATATGAAACTAAAAGCGCCACTTAGTCCCCGTCTATCGGTTAACATACGTGCGATAATTTATTCTTTTCAACGACAAACACACACACAAAGCATATACACGGATTTTCTCCTTTGTCAGTAACTATCCCGTTCTTATATTTCTCAATATAGTCAGCATAACCTACAATTTATATGTTATACAGTCTAACATGGCCCATGAGTACGTCAGAGTTAAGGACTGGATGTATGTGGATTGGAAACAACGTATGCATCCTAAGTTTGTCGCAGGTGTTGCTGCATTCTTTGAATTTGCACGCGCACATAATAAGATCATAATAGAGAAGATTCTCTGTCCGTGCGATAGATGTGGCAATAAGTACAGGCAGAAGGTAGAATTGGCAGAGCTTCATATTGTAAAATATGGGTTTACTAGACTTTATACAACTTGGAAATATCACGGGGAAGGAGAAGAATGCAGTACTGCGGCAGAAGAAGAAGGAGAACACGATAATGCGACAGGAGAAGAAGAAGAATTTGGTAATGCGGCAGAAGACGGTAATTTATTTCCATCAGAAGAAATGGAGGATATGGTAGAGGCTGCCCTAGGTGACTCTATTCATACCGAAGATGACATTCCTTCCGGTCAAGGACAGCGCGCGGATAAATATGAAAATTTTATGAATGATGCTAGGAAACCAATTTATGAGAATGCGAAGTATTCCACCCTCTCATGGTTCGTCCAACTTTTCCAGATTAAGTGCCTAAATGGATGGAGCAACAAGTCATTCACAATACTTCTTTCGTTCTTGAAAGATTCTATGCCTCCGGGATATAATGTGCCCGACAGCTGGTACAAAGCCCAGAAGATGATGTCTGATTTGGGTCTAAAGTGCGAGAAGATTCAAGCATGTCCTAAAAATTGCGTGTTGTACCGGAAAGAGAATTCAGATTTGAAAGAGTGTCCAACATGCGGAGAGGCCAGGTATAAGCCGAAAGATTCTGATAAGAATCCTGATATACCTGTGAAGATAGCACGATACTTTCCCATAACACAGAGGCTACAGAGGCTATTCAGGTGCATGAAAATAGCCGAGGCAATGATTTGGCATCACCGTGCTCCTCCAAGCGAAGATGGAAAAATGAGCCATCCAAGAGATTCACCGGCATGGAAGGATTTCGATAGGAGGCAGGCAATATTCAGTAGCGATCCATGCAATGTCCGGCTCGGAGTGGCTACTGATGGCTTCTGCCCATTCAACTATATGGCTGGAAGTCACAGCACATGGCCCGTTGTAATGATAATTTATAATCTGTCACCTTGGTTGGCCACGGACCAATCATACTTTATAATGCCTCTTCTTATTGACGGACCAAACTCACCGGGGAACAATATCTACGTCTATCTCCGACCTCTGATCGAGGAGCTGAAATCTTTGTTCATTGATGGTGTAGAGACATATGATGCAAACACAAATACAACCTTCATACTGCGTGCGGCTTTAATGTGGACAATTAATGACTTTCCTGCATATAGAATGCTATCAGGTTGGTCCGTATATGGTCACAAAGCATGTCCTCATTTCCATGAACACACAACATCAAAATTCTTGAATTTTAGCAGGAAGGTTTGTAATTGCGGCCATCGACGTTTCCTGCCTCCAGACCATCCCTATAGGTTAGACACGGTTCACTTTGATGGTCATCAGGAGCTTCTTGGACCTCCATCCCCATTGTCCGGAGAGGACGTGACTGCTAAATGGGATGGTTACAATAACGTGACCTTCGGGGTGGACCCGACGAAACAGGTCAAACCACCATATTGGAACAAGTTAAGCTTTTTCTTCGAGCTTCCGTACTGATCTACAAATTCAGTGTGTCATTGTTTGGACGTCATGCATATAGAGAAGGGAGTATCAGAGCACATGCTTAACTTGCTTCTTTGTAAAGACGGGAAATCGAAAGACAACATGAATGCTCTGATGGATCTACAAGAGTGGGGAATAAGAAGTAAATTGCAGCCTAGACCGGTAGCGGGTAAACCGGGCAAGTTTGTACTTCCCAATGCCGCTTATCATATGTCACAACCGGAGAAGAAAAGATTCCTGCAGGTGTTGCATGATTTGAAAGTCCCCACAGGTTTCTCAGGATCATTCAACAAGAAAATAAAAATTGTGAAGGGCAAGATCGATGAGCTGAAAAGTCATGATCACCATGTTATCGTGGAGAACCTTCTTCCATTAGCCCTCAGGACTTCTCTTCCCGACTCGGTTGGTCTAGTAATCAATAACCTATGTTGTTTTTACAGGGAGTTGTGTACTAAAACACTGGAGGTTGCGATGCTGGATAAACTAGAAAATTCTATTGCGTTGATACTTTGCAAGTTTGAGCGTATTTTCCCACCGTCATTCTTCGATATCATAATACACTTGACGGTTCATCTTGCAACTGAGGCGAAGTTAGCCGGACCGGTACAATATCGATGGATGTATCCCGTCGAGAGGTACGTGTAATTTTTCGTTTCGTGCAATTTATAAATTTATGGTTGTCCTGTATGCCCGTATTTATTTATTTAACATATTTTCATTAGGTACCTCTACACTCTTAAGAAGTATATACGCCATAAAAATCGACCGGAGGGTTCTATCATGCAATGTTATCTTCTTGATGAAGCAACCACATTTTGTTCCCGCTATCTGGACGAGAACATTGAGACAAGGCTTAACCGACCACGAAGAATTCAAGACGGGCCATATGGTAAAGTCGAGTATAAGAGGGTAGACACTATGTTTATCAACAAGATATACCGGTTTATCTTGCTTAATTACGTATGTCTTGAACAAATTAGAGAGTAAGTTTTTTTGGATTAATTGTTATATCTGTGTTTGTGTGTGTATGAAATGATATAATATTAATATCACAATTATTTGTCGAAAACAGAATTCATTTTAACGAGGTATGTGAGGGGCACCCTGATTGGAACGAAGAACGTTTGGAAAAATACCATTAGGATAATTTTTGTGATTGGGTCACAGATCATGTAAGTTATTCGAATAACATTTTATTGCTATCAGTTTTAATCTAAACATGTATCGTTATGTATTTGTCATAAAATTTGTTTTGTTATATCCACGATCCGAACTTGTCTGCATCATTTGAGAGTGATTCAAGATGTTTAGCTCAATTTCCTAGTATGGAGGTTGCATATTACAATGGATTTGGTGTCCTTGGATACAAATTCGAAGTTAAGGACATAGAAACATCTAGAACCACTCAGAACAGTGGGATTGCGAAAGTAGGATCGGACGGTGTGATTTACTATGGGTACTTAAATTTTATACTCGGCATCCACTATCCTGGACGATCAGAAACCTTTTATATATTCCAGTGTACTTGGTACGATCCACGAACCGATACGGACAGGTGGAGAAGCAATCTTGGGACTAGGAAAGATGAATATGGATTGACCAGTGTGACACACTTCGCTTTTACGGTCAGGAAGATCCGTTTATCTTTCCGGACCAAGCGTTCCATGTATACTACTCACAGTGTTTGAAGCATCCGGGATGGAGTGTTGTATGCCGATGGAAACTCAGAGATGTCTACGATGTCCCAGAATTCGAGGACAGCGATGAGGACGAAGAAGAAAGAAGGCTTAAAGTGCTCCGACCGTCTGTTTCGAAGGACGGGTTATCTTCGACCGATCATGAAGTTACGTGGATTAGAAATGACATCGACGATGAAATCCAAGTAGATATGTATAATGCGCCTACGAAACGAAAAAAGCTATCAGTAATGTTATATTATTACATCACATTTTACGCTCTATACATATATAGTCAATACTTTTAATGATTGTCTAATGCGTCCACGAACCGTTTATCTAGATTTGATGACGATGTCGGGAGCAGCGAGGGGCGGCAGGAGCTCCAGCCGCGGTAGAGGCAGAGGCAGAGCGGTTCTGCCGCCCGGAGAGCTTCACAGGGCCGGTCTTGCACCCAGATCGGAGACCCCTTCGGATGCCTCCTTACGTGTGGATTTTGCCACACCTCCAGGTATACTGCACGCATATCCATTTTGAATGTAATATTACAGATATTCATGCATGTTTATGTCAAAATTACTTATATTGTCAATATTTGATTGTCTACTTGTTGGTGATGCGTCCACATCTGGGACAGAGGCCACTCCCGCTCCTCCAGGTATGTTTATATATCATATAGTGCATGTATATTGATTTAGAATGCTATATCATAATACTAACATTCCTTTTGCTCTTACATAGCAATTTTTATTATTGTCTAGCTGTAGGTGGTGACACCACCGCACCCGCGGATATATTTATATATCCTATAGTGCATGCATATTGATTTAGAACGTTATATTATTGATCTACACATTCTTTTTGCAATTACTTATATAATCTATTTTTAATTGTCTAATTATAGGTGGTGCGTCCACATCTTCCGCAGGGGCCACTCCTGCCGCTTCCATACCCTCCGCATCGTCTGCAGGTTAGTATGAATAAATTTAAAATATTTATTCATTTTACATATGCTCTATAGAATAAATATGAACTTCATGGAAATTTAGCGTCAATGTTTATTTTCTAGTTGGAGGGGATGCGTCCGCATCCAGGTCCCCAGTTGTTCCTCATCGGAGGAACTATCGTCCCGCTCGTGCTGCTGCTCGGGCCCAGGCTCGTGCGATAGCCACCGGAGGTATATATCACACTTGAATTTTCGTTTAACTTTGATTTCTTAATACAACTTTGTCTTAATATTGATTGTCTTGATATTTCGTGCAGACGCAGGGCCTCCCCATCCCCAGAGGGGGACTCGAGGCCCGAATCAGTCCCATAGGTTGAGGCCTGACAGAGCTAGGGGGGAGGCAGCATTCCCCCTTTTTTTACCCTTGACTATCGCTATACCGGTCCTCATGCCGCGAGGTTCGGCCGGTATATGGGGGACGAGAGCCGGCTCATGAAGAACTATCCACTTCATGTTGAGTGGGGCAAGCCGCACCAGCGCTCACTCGCCCTCTTCTTTGATCAGGCTCGGGTACGTATTAATATATATTTTCAGTTGATCTATCCTCTTATCATATCTATTATTAACACTTGCAATCTAATAACAATGTTCTTTTTTGTATTTTCAGTTGGATTACGATTTTCAGCCTGTAGCCGACCCTGATCATCCGGGGAGGGTGCTCGACCTTCATGCTCTGTACAATGGCCTGATGAAGAACATGCAGGCCAAGGTCCGATACAACAGGAATGAGCTGAAGGCCGATTGCTACTCCCTGTGGATTGCGACCCCCGAGACAGAGAGAGCGGCCCTCCTATCTACTCCGGCGTTTGCGAGAGTCGACGTAGAGACATGGCCTCTATTGTGCGAATATTTCGACTCCTAGCGGAAACAGGTATGTATTTTAAATGTAATTCATTGTTTAGGATATAATTTATTTTTTGTGTTCCTTAATTAGAAAACTAAATGTTAATGCGTTGTGCAGAAACAGGCCGCTCAGAATACAGAGAACAGGAAGTCGGCGAAGAGGGGTCGCCCTACTTACACAGGTGGCTCGAGGAATATTACTCGAGCCATGGAGTTATCGGTAAATTACAATAGACCGACCTTTGTGATATTCTGCAATATTAAGAGTTATTTTCTAATATTTCTAATATTAGGAGTTATTTTCTAATATTGCAGACAGCTCGGACCGTGGCGTCAGGTGGTACACCGAGCGTGCTATCCGCATATCTTGCCGTCCATGGCACCTCGACAGATCCCGCCACGGGCGAGCTTCGATATCCCGACGTCGCTACCCAGGAGTATTGCGTAAGTGTTAATATTTATTCTACCCAAATTTGAAATTTTAGTTTTGGAAGGTTCAAGTTTAAATTTTATACTTATACTTTACTGCTTAATGTGGGTGTAGGAGCAGGTGGTTGAGCAGGCCGAGGCCTTGGGGATCGATTTTACCAGACAGAGCGATCGGAGGCTGCTGACCCCAGTTCTGGACGCCGCACACGGAGGGCACCACGGAGGTTGGGAGAGAGGCTGGGGACAGGGCCCTAGCAGGGCCCATATGAGGTTGGACTCCACCCCGGCAGTTACTTCCTCCGTCTCCAGTGACCGACGTGTCCATCAGGAACTGGAGAGCTTGAGGGCCACCGTTCAGGAGTTGAAGGAGATGCTGGTATGTATACTACTTTATAGTAAAATATCATGTCATATTATAGATATCAATATATCCATAATTAGTACGTAGCTTGAGCTGATTTGGTTTTAGACTTAAGTTTGATTAATCATACATACATATGTAATTAAAATAAACAACGGTTTTCCAAACTAGATATCCAAATGGGGTTTCGAAATAACTTAATAATGATACGAATTCGAATAATACACAGTTCTTACACGTTTCTTACACACGTTAGGTCCAGACGCGACAGGGTACATCGACCGAGCCTCTACATGCATCTCCTTCGGCTGCGGCTCCGCAAGCTACTACATCGGCTGCGGTTCCGCAGACAGCTCCTATAGCTCCACCTCCCTCTCAGACTCCCGCAGCCGCGGCTCCGCAAGCGACTACCTCGACGGCGACTGCGCAGACCACATCGCCAGCTCCACAGGCCTCTCAGACTCCCGCTCACGCCGAATTGCAGGGTTTATTGACCAAGGAGCAGGCACGCTTGATTCTATAGTTTATCAGGGGTGGAGCTGGACCGAGCTGTAAGTGCACGGCAGCGCCCCGGCCATCAATCCGACGCCAAAATGCGGAAGCGAAAAACTTTAATTTTTCAAACTAGCAAACCGGCACCACCGCGCACTAAACACCCGGATTGGGCCATTAAACAAGTCCTAGCTGACTACAATACGGGTTAGAGATATACCAAGCGATCCATGTCCTTCGGTCTTTTTCTCTACTCCGATCTCCGGCGGAAACTCCGTCCATCTCCTCCTCGTCGGAAAGGGCACCACGTAGCCGGAATCTATTACGGGCTCCCACCTCTTGACCGAGGCAACTCGGGCGCGAAGTTGGCTAGCCGACGCGTCCAAGATTTGCTGTAGACTAAAGTAGTAGGTTGTCTCTTTGGGGTATGTGAAGTTGCCATGGAAGGATGGAGGTAGGAATGAGGTTAAGGAAAAATGGTGCTTTCATTTTTCCCTTACAAGAAAATGAGATGAAGCAAATTGCCACACATGAAAAATGAACTTCTCTCTCTCTCCCCTCAAGCAATGGCCGGCCCCTCATCCAAGAAATGGTGGTGGGAAAAAGAATGAATCAATCTTGCAAGTGAGAAAATGTGTGTGAAGATAATGATCAAGAAAAATAGTCACCACACATCAAATCCAAAGCCAAATCAATTTCTTTCTCATTAAAGCAAGATAGAGACCAAAATGGAATCTCATCATGATGCTACCATTTTACAAAGAACCCCCTCCACCAATACTAATTTGCACAATTACAAATTAGCCCCTCCATCGGAAAATCCGGCCTGGAAGGAACAAATGAAAACCGGCCGAAACGAAATGAAAACTGGCAACTTCAGAAAATTGATCCCGTAATAAATTACAGGAAAACCCCGCTACTGCAAATACATGCCCGCATTTGTATTCCCACTGAACACAAATGAAAAGAGACAAAATCTACACTATCTTATACTAGGATCCGGCTTAAGCCAAACCGGCTAGTAAAATTCGTCCGATCACGATCCATGCAATACCGCACGTATCTGATCGAACCCTGCCATATCTCCATACGGCCTCTACAGCGTTTCGCCCGAAACTTGAGTAACTGTGTGTGGTAGACTCTAAGGACTCGTCAATACTATGGCTGTAAATTTAACCACTAGCACGTCAGAGGTATCAGCCATACATGACGGGCCACCAGCTATTGACCAAAAGGGACGTCGATGAGCGAACTCATCCTGACACCCTACTGAGCCTGTCAGTGAAAATATCCGTACAGTCCGGTCCGTTCGTCTATGAGCATCGCATGGCGGGCCTAGGGGGTTGGTAAAAGTCAGACCCCCAATAGCGGTACAAGTCGTGTCGGAGTGCAGCCCAGAACACCCTGAGATACTACTGGAATACCTAACAGCAAATCTCTTGCCTTGGCCAAGGACTTTTCATGTTCTGGCTCTCCTAGACACAGTGCGACCTCACCCCCAATACCGGGAGAGACGAACCCCTGCAGATCCGCTCACTGCCTCCATATGGGTCGGGACTGTACCCAACTAAAACCTGTTTGCACGACTCCTTTGAGCCGTGGTAGGGTAGTAATCAAAGCACAGTGGGAACTCACACGAGATAAATGACGATCTCAGGTCGATGAACTAACCTGTACACATGTCACCAGGGAACTGCTATCTGACGTTTGGTATAATCCCAACTAGCAGATTCCCGGTGAGTCCTGTCCAGTGTACTCATAACCCAATGAGCACCTGTATACATCTTAGGTGAACCAACTGACACCAGTGGCTTGTGAGACCGGCCACTGCCCCTCGTCGGGGTCTCGACTGTATACACTAGTCTACTCTGGAGAATCGATGCCCTGTCTCGAAACTCCCACGACTAGGGACCTTTTAAGGATGTGCTTATAGACTCCAGCTCTCACTTATATGATCGCCCTCATACTGCTGGTAGTCAAGCAAGAATCCTAGGGGCTCTATCAACGTGTAATAGCGACTCGTAAGATCACCTAAAGCAGTGCACGATGATAAAGATAAACCAGATAGCATACTATCATCTTGAGTAAGACTGTCCTACCGTGATAGGTCCCCCCTCAATCATTGTAATCACGTGCCTGTGATCCAATAATTGACTCTGAGGGCACTTTCTCCAACAATCTCCCACTTGCACTCAAGGCTAATTATTGCGATGTCGCATACTCACAGCCCGTGTGATACCGAACACCCAACTCCTCTACTTGTCTGTCTCACAAAACATGTTTGCGAAACTATTGCGTTCGAGGAATAGCCTCAGTGAGTGGATCCGCCTTGATGTTTCTTTCTATGTCTCTCTATATCTCAAGTTCGCGGAGAAACCCATCTCCCGAAATGAGCAATACCTGTCTTAGAATCTCTGGATGTCTGATGGGACCTAGTTCATAAATGAACACCAAATCCAAACTTCTTAGACTGTATCATCAACTGAACTTAATCAGTATCCTGTGCCATGCCTCCCTCAGTATTGCCTTGGACCACATGTCCAAAATACTGCCCCTCGTCAGAAGGAAAAACTATAACTCTGACAGCTATTCTGTCATCCAGGTCACCTTGGAAGCCTGGAATGATAATTGTCTCCTGAACGAGGCTGTCGTTATCATATCCCTAGAACATCAACTTATGTTCTAAAATTGCTTCCGATTGTTTTTCCAGGATTGGATCAATATCAACTTATTGCACCTACTGCAAGAACAACATCTGGTGTGGTACTTGATATCTCATGATTGACTCAATTGCCTAAGCAAGTGATATGTCAATCATGCGTATCCCTCTCCCCTTTAGTCTGCAAGACATCTTTAGAGAGGGTGACTCCATCACCAGCAGGTATACTTACCGTGCCAGGAGTCGTCCATTCTAAATACTCTTAGAATGATGTCAAAGTACCCATATTGGGAAACCACACAAATCTAGATCCAAAACCATAGATCTAGTAACCAGAATGTCTGATATACGATCCAATTCCTATGTGGAGAAACTACTGTGTGACGACCAAAGTATAACCGATCGTAGTATAGGAATATCACTCCCTACTCTGTGTATGTCATCCAAATACAAGGACATCACACCCTACTACCTTCTTAACAGATCCATCCCTTATTCTGATGAAGTCAAACCTATGACTGTCACATCAGAAATAGATGATCTTTCTCCGCTATATCTGCTTTAGTCTTTAAATAGACATAGGCCAGATGTCCACCAATGCTTCCGCTGCTCCTACTGACTACGACAACCCTCTGGCAGAGTCATATACACATGCACTTCTAAAGCTAGTTTAGAATGACGCTATACTCATCCTCCTGCCGGGTCTCACAGTCTGAAACAACAGCAATGGCAAGTCTGGGTAAACAAGAACCTCCCTGCCACCGTCCTTGAGCATACCGAAGTACCTCTTGAGTGCCTGAGGTTACCCACCATATCTGCGGAGTGGCCAATGGAATGTCAAACCAGATTGAATCTTTAGGTTCTTATCAAATCTTCAGCAATCGTTTTTGGTTCTGGAATCACTTCCAGTTCTACCATACTCCCACTACTGTTTTCTGAAAAAATCCATTTTTAATTAAAACTGTGGCGAGTCAAGAACAATATCACTATTGATCTTCCAGATGGTAGAAAATTAACTCTCGTCATAGCCCGGGTAAACCCACAAACAGCCATTACAGAAATGTGCCTTGAGTTATCTAGATTCTGGTTTTAAGCATAAGCCAGACAACTCCCCGTACCTTAATATCATTAAGATATGAACTGTTCTATATCTAATATAGGAACAGAGGCACTGATTTAATTGAACCAGATTCAAATCATGCAGCTGTCTCCAGTGCATGTCTACTAAATGGAAGGAGGCGGAACAACGTTACTGAACTTAGGAATGCTTCCAATTATGAGTAACCTGAAAGAGAAGCAAGTTCTCTTAAATACCATACACAAGTATCTACATCTTCGATCAACTTGAAGAATCCCGATACTTGCAACACTTGGTTCTCTACTTTATTCAAATACCTATAACTTCTCAAAACTTGGACCCTGTGTTTCTACAAAATACTTGCCAAAAAACTAGAGAAGTCATAAGTAAACCGAATATAGTACGAGGACCAACCCCTCTGTCCTGATGGATCCTGGACAACATACAATACTCTGTATAATTCTTTTGAGTCTGATAACTCAATCCCTGCGTGTCGTAGGTTGAAAACTGTACTTATGGTTATGAAGAATTACACCGCTAATCAATGCTCCTTACCTAATATCCACTGATATAGGTAAATGTCATAAACATAATTTCAAAAAGTTATATCTCACTCTATGAAAATAGACGTACAGATATATCGATTTGAAATTGGTGCACAACAGCGGATATTCAAAACCAAATATTTGCCGACCGGCAAACAGCCCAGGTGACTTCCTCAAATATCATCGATTACAACGAATCCCGATATAATGAAGAGGATCACCTAATCCCCAATAACTTACTCCCACTTATCATCTGTAAAACCATACTGATGTGAGACTCATACCTGGTAAATACATACCTTGGAGTAAGTGTCAAATTGGGAAATCAGTTTTCTTTTAACAGTACACAGTGAAACTGAAACATGGAAATGTTTCGATGGGGTATCCTGGTATTCCTAGTAATGCATCTTCCATTATCCAGATTCACAACTGTAACCGTGTATTTCTTTGCCACCTCTCCAAACCCCTTTTTATGTCTTTAGTCATTACCTTCTGCACACCCATTTAGGCCAAATGGTTTTCTTTCTTCCCTACCGTTCGGCACTAGCCTATGGTTTGGAAGAAGACTATCCAATAAGCATAATGGGTGTACTATCCTAATCCTAGGAGCACTCGCAATGCGAGAGAAGGTGAAGATAAAAGACAACCGAATAAACCTTATTCATATTTCTCCTGAACCAGAATCCATCCCCGAACTAGAACAAGTTCCTTTCGAGTTCGTATATAACCATACGATGGAGTATCCAAATATCTGTGGATCTTCGTAGTGATACGGAGTGTCCTGGAGAAATAGAAAGGTGAATTGGGAGTGGTAATGAAATACTTGGTTTGGTCGTGAATATCAGTCGCAATTTACTTTGCCCTCCTTCTAATCCCTTTCTTTGTCTTTACATGATACCTTATGTACACCATCGTTAGGTAAATTGGTTTTCTTCCTTCCCTACCGGTCGGCACCTGCCTATGGTTTGGAAGAAGACTATCCAATTTGCGTAATAGGTGTACTATCTCCTAAACCAATGAGTACTCGCAACCTGAGAGAATGTAAAAGGAAAAGACAACTGAATAGTCCTATTCGTTTTCTCCAGAACCGGAAACCATCCTCGAATCTGGAACAAGTTCCTTCGAGTTCGTATGTAACCATACGATGGTTTTGTCCAATGGAAGTGGACGTTCGTAATAATACTGGGTGTCCTGGAGAAAAGGGTAAAAGTAGGAGTGGCAATGAGGTTTGCTACTCTGACAATCCAAAAGCCAGTGTTAAAGAAGGTTCGGTCAACTTGGTCACTGAGTCATAGTCTTAGGGTCGGGTCAATGGTCACTGCCAAAGAGAGAGAAAAGAAACACTCAGCGTGCACTCTAACCTAGATCAGAATGGTTACCAATTTATCTAATCTGGAAACCTCCCACTGTACCTCAAATTCTCCTCCAAACCTGAAAGAAGAATTAGTCGGGATCACCCGAGGAGTAAACTAAGTCATCAGTGGGAATCGGGATCCAACTATCATCGCATGATAACGTGACGGAATCCGCTCACGGTGTCACACTCCAGAAGGTATGCGCATATCTGGCAAGTTTCAGTTCTTTTGAAACTCCCGATGTGGATTTCTGCCCCATGCTCTTATGACCTTGACTTTGGCCAACATATCATAAGTCACATGTCAAGTTCAACCCGTCATTCTCCAGGTTAATTTGAGCACACCCGTACATACCCTTGACTTTGGCCAAAATAGTAGTACGACTGCCCCAAACCAACGCATCTATCTATGCTGCATATGAATACCCAATAGCTACCAATCACTGTGCCTTGACTTTGACCAACATACACAGCTTGAATACTATTGACTACCCATATGAAACGACGGAGGGCTACGAATGGTTTCTGGCGAAAACCTTTAACGTAATGAACTTGATATCGTTGAAGGAACGGATAGCTTTTTAGAAAATATAGTAACGAAAACCTTTGCTAAAGAGGTCACACCCGGTGAAGGGATCTCGGCACTTTCCCCGTAGGATGGGGTGCACGATATTCCAACTGAATACCACGGTGCAAAGCAAAAGTAATCGGCTATAGTGAAGTTAATGCCCTGATGCAAACTTTTTGTCCAAGGGGTCACTCCCAGTGAAGGGATCTAGACCCTTACCTCGTCGACTGAGGAGCAGGATATTCCAACTGAATACCACGATGCAAAACAAAAGTGAACGTCCTTGCAATAACAGCTTTTTGAAAAGTGTTCCAACAATATCAGATAAGGTTTGTTTTCAACTTGCATTGATCCGAATCAATGCAGTCCCATCAATTGATCACACCACAAAGAATGAAAATATACTGATGTACGTATATTCCATCCGCATTCGCCACTGGGTCCCGTCATTACCCGCTAGGTTAGCTAACTAACGACAGAGCAGGGACTGGACTAGCGCGGATGCAAAACATATACAACATCTACTATTATATATACCAATATATAATATTTCGCTCAAGGCATGATCAAATGCAACATCACAGAAATGTACAGCATCACAGAATAATACAGATATCTGGGATCCCCGGGTTTCACAGAGCCGCTACTGAAACCCGACGTTCCCCTGATCGTGTGGATAGCCTGTGTAATGAAATCCTAGACCCCTACGGGCACGACAAGTTACCCGCCAAAACCTGAAGCGAGGCAGCCCCCTTCAGCTACGTGAATGGACCACCCAGCACTTCACGGAATCCGGTAACTTGGGCACCCCTCCTGGGTCAACCTGTACCCTCTACGAGTGCGGCGAATAGCCCGCCAATTTTAGAGTGAAGCCCCCTCCGTCTCAATGCCATGAGATGCGGGCCCTTGCCCTCTAGAATCCGGCTATCCGTGCACCCCTCCGTGGGGTAATCCTAGTACAGAAAGTAAAATATACATACAACGGGTACATCGACCGCAACCTGGTCGTACCCCAAAAGAATAATACAAACAGGCAGTGACGGCAGTCCACATGTCGGACGCTCTCCCCGCAATATCAAATGTACATAATACAACAAAATTGTACTACCACTGCAACCAGGCTATCCCCCACGACCGATTCGCAACATCACAGCAAAATCACAAAACATCAACGTGAATGTCACGTTCGCAAATCCGTCTAACCGGGCTATAGCAGTTAGACTGGATTTACCGATCAAGTGGCATTCACGGTCGCAGATATAATGTAAAAACTGTGAACTGGCATGTTTAAAATATCCGATCGAACAAATTTTAACAAGTGGGCCCCCAAGTACTACTGTAGCACATCAAGAAATCTGGGCCCAAAAATTAACATTCCAAAAACCCTAATTTACACTCAGGAGCTATCAGTAAAATTTTGAGGCCATGAACAGTACATAGTGCGGCGGAACCGCGGCCCAAACATGGGTTTGGCCGCGGTTCTGTGGTGGTATAGTGGGTTTGTGCAACCAAAATTTCACAGAATGCTTATAATCCCCTGTACATCATTCTGAAACAAACTGAAAAATTTTTGGACTCCAAAAAATTTCGATAGAAAACTGATGTGCATGATATCGGGTTTTCGGAAAATTCATTTGATCGAAGTGTAAACACATTAGACAAAGCTAGACTAGGTTAATGGCGAGGCTCTGATACCACTGTAAGTGCACGGCGGCGCCCCGGCCGTCAATCCGACGCCAAAATACGAAAGCGAAAAACTTTAATTTTGCAAACTAGCAAACCGGCACCGCCGCGCACTAAACACCCGGATCGGGCCATTAAACTAGTCCTAGCTGACTACAAGACGGGTTAGAGATATACCAAGCGATCCGTGTCCTTCGGTCTTCGTCTCTACTCCGATCTCCGGCGGATACTCCGTCCATCTCCTCTTCGTCGGAAAGGGCACCACGTAGCCGGAATCTATTACGGGCTCCCACCTCTTGACCGAGGCAACTCGGGCGCGAGGTTGGCCAGCCGACGCATCCAAGATTTGCTGTAGACTAGAGTAGTAGGTTGTCTCTTTGGGGTATGTGAAGTTGCCATGGAAGGATGGAGGTAGGAATGAGGTTAAGGAAAAATGGTGCTTTCATTTTTCCCTTACAAGAAAATGAGATGAAGCAAATTGCCACACATGAAAAATGAACTTCTCTCTCTCTCCCCTCAAGCAATGGCCGGCCCCTCATCCAAGAAATGGTGGTGGGAAAAAGAATGAATCAATCTTGCAAGTGAGAAAATGTGTGTGAAGATAATGATCAAGAAAAATAGTCACCACACATCAAATCCAAAGCCAAATCAATTTCTTTCTCATTAAAGCAAGAAAGAGACCAAAATGGAATCTCATCATGATGCTACCATTTTACAAAGAACCCCCTCCACCAATACTAATTTGCACAATTGTAAATTAACCCCTCCATCGGAAAATCCGGCCGGGAAGGAACAAATGAAAACCGGCCGAAACGAAATGAAAACTGGCAACTTCAGAAAATTGATCCCGTAATAAATTACAGGAAAACCCCGCTACTGCAAATACATGCCCGCATTTGTATTCCTACAGAACACAAATGCAAAGAGAAAAAATCTACACTATCTTATACAAGGATCCGGCTTAAGCCAAAACCGGCTAGTAAAATCCGTCCGATCACGATCCGTGCAATACCGCACGTATCTGATCGAACCCTGCCATATCTCCATACGGCCACTACAGCGTTTCGCCCGAAACTTGACTAACTGTGTGTGGTGGACTCTAAGGACTCGTCAATACTATGGCTGTGGATTTAACCACTAGCACGTCAGAGGTATCAGCCATACGTGACGGGCCACCAGCTATTGACCAAAAGGGACGTCGATGAACGAACTCATCCAGACACCCTACTGAGCCTATCAGTGACAATATCCGTACAGTCCGGTCCGTTCGCCTATGAGCATCGCATGGCGGGCCTAGGGGGTTGGTAAAAGTCAGACCCCCAATAGCGGTACAAGTCGTGTCGGAATGCAGCCCAGAACACCCTGAGATACTACTGGAATACCTACCAGCAAATCTCCTGCCTTGGCCAAGGGCTTTTCATGTTCTGGCTCTCCTAGACACAGCGCGACCTCACCCCCAATACCGGGAGAGACGAACCCCTGCAGATCCGCTCATTGCCTCCATGTGGCTCGGGACTGTACCCAACTAAAACCTGTTTGCACGACTCCTTTGAGCCATGGTAGGGTAGTAATCAAAGCACAGTGGGAACTCACACGAGAAAAATGACGATCTCAGGTCGATGAACTAACCTGTACACATGTCACCAGGGAACTGATATCTGACGTCTGATATAATCCCAACTAGCAGGTTCCCGGCGAGTCCTGTCCGGTGTACTCATAACCCAATGAGCACCTGTATACATCTTAGGTGAACCAACTGACACCAGTGGCTTGAGAGACCGGCCACTGCCCCTCGTCAGGGTCTCGACTGTATACACTAGTCTACTTTGGAGAATCGATGCCCTGTCTCGAAACTCCCACGACAAGGGACCTTTTAAGGATGTGCTTATAGACTCCAGCTCTCACTTATATGATCGCCCTCATACTGCTGGTAGTCAAGCAAGAATCCTAGGGGCTCTATCAACGTGTAATAGCGACTCGTAAGGTCACCTAAAGCAGTGCACGATGATAAAGATAAACTAGATAGCATACTATCTTCTTGAGTAAGACTGTCCTACCAGGATAGGTCCTCCCTCAATCATTGTAATCACGTGCCTATGATCCAATATTTGACTATGAGGGCACTATCTCCAACACGAGCTAGGGTAGCTTTTTGATTCATATTTTTTGAAACATGTATTTATTTATATCATACATATTGTACTACATTTTGAAATGATATTGATATTGATATTGGTTTATATTTATATCATATTCAGTTTTTCCATTTCTTTTGTATATTATATGCGTGAGATGTGATTATGTATACTGCGATATATGTTGTGTGATGATTAATTTTATATTTTATTGTTATATATATTATTGTGCACAGAGCGGGAAAAAATCAGGCAGCCCTTTTTTTAAAAAAAAATACAGATAATGTGTACCTACGGATTAATCCGTAGGTACACATGTTGCCCCTACGGCTATATCCCTAGGGGCAAAATATCAGCAGTAACTGATATTTCCCCCCTGATCTCAGTACCAGGGGGGTTGGGAGTGCCCCTACGGATATGTCCGTAGGGGCCATTGCTTCGCCCCTACGGAGTTATTCGTAGGGGCAAAATATCAGAAATCCCGATATTTTGCCCCTACGGATAAGTACCTACGTAGATATCCGTAGGGGATATTACGTGGCCCTACGGCTATCTCCGTACGAACAGGTAATATATTTTAAAAAACCGTAAATAATATAACTTTTTTTACCCTACGGCCTACTCCGTAGGTGAAACCGGCCCTACACAGAACTCCGTAGGGGCATGTTCAGGGCTTCAACTTGCACCTGCGGCCTTTGCACCTACGGGGTCTTTTTTCGCCCTTACGCACATCTCCGTAGGGGCAGTGGTTTGCCCCTACCGATAAATCCGTAGGGGCAACCCTTATTTGTATTAGTGTCAGTAGAGCCGTGGTAGGGTGGTAATCAAAGTACAGTGGGAGAACACACAAGACTCTATGACGATCTCGGGTCTACAGACTAACCTGCACCAGTGTCACCTGAGAAATGCTATCCGACGATAGATATAATTCCATATAGGAGTTCTCGGTGAGTCCATCCAGTGTACCCAGTCACCACTGAGCACCCGTATACAATCTCGATGTCAAACATCGATGAATGTAGGAACATCCATCGCCCATCATATGGGTCTAGTATCATATACGCTAGTCTACTCTGGTATATCGATGCCCCGTCTCGATACACCTACGACTAGGGACATTCCAGGATATACTTATAAACAACAGATGTCCCACTAGTATGATCTCTATCATAATCACAGTAGTCAATTCTATATCAACATGTGTGAATGAAAAAAGCATGATCAAATCAACATGTCAGATAAAGAAGAACCAGATAGCATACTATCATGTCGAGCAAGAATGTACACCGAATATATATATATATATATATATATATATATATACATGTATAAATACATCCACTATCATATAATGGCCTCTAGGGCATACATATATCCAATAATCTCCTACTTGCACTAAGGCCAGCTATTGGCGTATCTCATACCCAACATCTCAAAAAGTCGCTCATGCAGCGGCTGAGGGAGGGTCTTGGTGAGTGTATCCGCGGCGTTATTCTTTGTGTCTACTTTCCTAATCTCGATCTCGCAGCGACCTACAATCTTCCGGATCAAATGAAAGCGCCTCAGGATGTGTCTGGACCGCTGATAGGACCTGTGCTCCTTGGCTAACGCCATAGCCCTATTATTATCACAATATAATGGTATTGGATCAATGATGGTTGGAACTACTCCTAGCTCCGAGATGAACTTCCTCATCCAGATGGCTTCCTTGGAGGCATCATTTGCAGCAATGTACTCAGCCTCCATCGTAGAGTCTGCAACGGTATCCTGTTTGGAACTCTTCCAACTTACCGCCCCTCCATTGAGGGTAAATACAAACCCTGAGATAGATCTGCTGTCGTCCTTATCGCTCTGGAAGCTTGAATCGGTAAAGGACTCCATTTGGAGATCTCCATTACCATACACCAAGAACAATTCTTTAGTCCTTCACAAGTACTTAAAAATGTTCTTCACAGCTATCCAGTGATTCTCCCCTGGGTTGGATTGATACTTGCTTACAACACTAAGTGCATAAGCTACATCTGGGCGTGTACATAACATCGCATACATTATATATCCTACTGCCGAAGCATAGGGTATAATGCTCATGCGAGCTCTCTCTTCATCGGTCTTTGGACAAGAGTCGTTGGAGAGAGTGACCCCATGGCAAGCGGGTAAAGCACCCCGCTTGGAGTCTTCCATATTAAACCTTTTTAGGATGGTGTTGATATACCTGGTTTGGGACAATCCCAATAACCTTTTGGATCTATCCCTATAGATCCTAATGCCCAGAATGTAAGTGGCATCACCCAGGTCCTTCATGGAGAACCTTAGTGATAAGAAAGATTTGACCGACTGAAGCATAGGAATATCATTTCCTATCAGAAGAATGACATCCACGTATAATACGAGGAATGTGACAGCTCTCCCTACAGCCTTCTTATAAACACAAGGTTCATCTGGATTTTTGATGAAATCAAACTCTTTGATAACATCATCGAAATAGATGTTCCAACTCCGTGATGCCTGCTTTAACCCATATATGGATTTAAGCAATCTACATGCTTTCCCGCTGCTCCCACTGTCAATGAATCCCTCTGGCTGATCCATATAAACACATTCTTCTAAATCCCCATTTAGAAATGTCGTTTTAACGTCCATCTGCCAGATTTCATAGTCGTAGTGAGTAGCAATAGCAAGTAAGATCCGAATGGATTTAAGCATGGCTACGGGCGAAAAAGTTTCGTCATAGTCCAAACCTGGTCTTTGACGAAAGCCTTTTTGTTAGTGTATATGCCCTAGAGGCCATTACTGTATCATACTGGTTTGTATATTACTTAATGGAAGCTTGGGATATTCACCTTGTATATACAATCTTGCTCAAAATAGTAGTATGCTACTTGGTTTGTTTCTACTTCAATGTGTACATGTGTTTATTTTATGATATCACCTATACGCATTAGTGGAGCCCTTAGGATCTTTGCTTGATTACCAGCGTTGTGATGGCAGTCACACTGGTGGGGGCTGGGTAATCCATAAGCACATACTTACGCAGGCCCCTAGTCGCAGGACTATCGAGACAGGGCATCGATACTCCGGAGTAGACTAGCGCATGCGCTTCTCATCCCAGTATGGGAGACGGTCTGTCCCACAGACGTCATCACGTCGTACTTGAGATAGTATGCGGGTGCTCGTTAGGTTACGAGTACACTGGACAGGACTCGTCGGGAACTGACTAGTTGGTTTTATACCTATCGTCAGTTATCAGTTCCCAGGTGACATGAGTACACCTTAGTCCACTGACTTGATACTGGCACTCTGCCTCGAGTGTGTTCCCACTGTACTTTGATTACTTCCCTACCACGGCTCAAAGGAGTCGTGCAAACAGGTGGTAGTTGGGTGCAGTCCCGAAGCACTTGGAGGCAGTGGCGGTTAGAAAGGATTCGTCTCTCTCGGTATTAGGGGTTGACATCGCGCAGTGTCAAGGAGAGCCATTACACGAGTAGTCCCTGGCCAGGGCAAGCGAGATATACTGGTAGGCTTCCAGTGTTATCTCAGGGTGTTTTGGGCTTCACTCCGACACGACTTGTACCGCTATTAGGGGACTGACGTTTACCGCCCCTTAGGCCCGACATGCGATGTATCAGACGAACAGACCGGACTGTACGGAGACTGTCACATTCAGACTCAGTAGGAGTTCAGATGGGGTTCACCTCGTCTGTCTTCTTATCGGCATCTGCCTGGGGACCGTTACGCACAGCTAGTGCCGCTTGCGGTCTGTGGTTAAACCCACTGCCAGCGTAGTGTCGAGTCTTTAGAGTCCCACACAGAGGGCTATTCGCCTCTGGACAAAACTGAGTAGAGGTCGCATGGTCTTGCGACAGGGTTCGTTCTCATCCGCGCAGTTGTGCACGTTTGGAGTACGGACAGATATTTCTAGTGGGCTCTGGTTTGAGCCAGATACTGGTATATGTTTTGGGGTTGATTTTATCTCATAGTATTCATGTTCCTCGGAACAAGAATGCGGGTGTGTATGCACAGTTGATTGAGGCGGAGGAAGAGGTTTTTCATTAGGGTTTCGGAACGGGTGCGCATGCACAGTTGACAGTCGTCTTTTTCCAAACCCTAATGAATTAGTGATATATCAATTAATAATATTAATTAAATGAAATTGTGTCATGGTTGGGTTTGTTGACTTGTTGACCAAGGTTGACTTGTTGACCATGGTTGAAAGTTTGACCATCATCATTACATATCAAAGATACTCTTTGATTCTAGCAAAATCATTTAATGAATGAAATGATAATGGTCATTCCAAACATTCCATCAACTATTTCATTTTAATTATTATTGTTAATTTGATAATTCTTTTCATATTTTGTTATGGTTGTAAAACGAAAAGGGTTCATTCTATGATAACTCTTCTATCTCCTCACTTCTTCTTCCTCCTCTAGTTCAAGGAGCTCCCTTCTCATGTGTTGAGAATCCCTCTCCTTGAGATAAAAACACCCCAAAGCCACTCTCTACTCACTCTAGGGTTAGAGGTTTAGCAAGCCACAGATCCTAGTTCTCTCAAAGTTCGAGAAAGGAGCCCGAAGGTTGAACCCTCAGGTGGATCCATCTTTGACGGAAGAAGGCGACGAGGAAAGCACCATCAACCCCTACAAAGGTTTCAAGAAGAAGGAGTTCAAGTTAGGTATAACCTTTTTTCCGAGTAGCTAACTCTCTTTAGCATGTTAGCTAATTTAGTTTAAAAAAGATCCCGACTTTGTTAGTCCATGTTGCCCAATGCGCTAAAAATTTGATTTTTATACCGTTTCCGCCTCCCCGCAAGAACCGGGGTTGGCAACGTGGACTTACAGTGGTATCAGAGCCTAACTAAACTTAAACTAGCTTAGTAGTAAAGTGTATGGAAGTTCGAACGGAAAAATCGCAAAAATCGGAAAATCAAAACCCTAACTTTCTGTTGAAATTTTTTGTGCTCTAAAATTAAAAAGTTTTACTCCTAAAATCGGCTCAGGGTTTTGTGAAAACACCCACCAAAAACGGTCACCTGATTCCCTCAAACCACCGCGGTTCCGCGGCGATAGGTATGCATTTGCCGCGGAACCGCCGCCGTTTTGGCTCCTCTCGTGATCGGGTTTTGTGCAGTGTTCTTCTGGTAGGGTTTTGGGATTTTTCAGATGGTTTATTTGTGCCCAGGTTTTCCAGAAAAGAAATTTGTTTTTGGGGGCCTATAAATCCGTATTTTTATCGAACTTCACTACACTTTGACTATAATGATTATATCTATGATGTTTATATGTATTGAACGTCGGCTAATCGCTATATGTCGATTAGTCGGGGTTATACATATCTGTGATCTGTGTTTGATGATGGTTTGTGTATATGAATGCGTTGGACTGTCGCGGGTGAATAGCCGGGGTGGATGTGAGATGAGTGTTTCTTTTTCTTTCATTCATTGTAAAATGTAAATTGATGTAATATTATTATTTGTATGGCCGCACAATCGGGTCGGGGTTGTAGCCGTCATTGTATAATTCTTTTTACTGTTTTTGCTCCTAGGATAGACCCATGGAGGGGTGCACAAACTACCGGGTATCTCGAAGTGCCGAGTGGCCTACTCACGGCGTTGAGGGAGGTTGCTCCACTTTGGCTACTTGGCGGGTAGTTTGCCGCACCCGTAGGGGTCTTGGGTGGGGTATTGGCTATTCACCGCGACCGTGTAATCCGCTTTTCGTTGCAGGCTCGAAAGGATTGCGGATTCCTAGTGTATCCAATGTATTCATCTGTGATCTGTAATGTCTATCATTGCTATATATTTATAACAATTTAGGCGTTGCTTATGTTTTACAGCCGCGCTAGCCCAGCCCCCGCTCTGTCGTTAGTTAAGTAACCTAACGGGTGATGACGGGGCCCCATGGCGAATGCGAATGGCATAAGCGTACGTCATATTTTGGTTGTTTTCTGCAATGGTAGGATTAAATGATGGGACGCATTAAAAGAACTAATGCAAGAATATCACGCATTAAAAGAACTAATGCAAGATAATAAACCAAGAAAAAGTCGTTGGAACACTTTCGAAATACCACTCGGTTCTTTTCAAAACTAACTTTTAAATGCGGAGCTTGAGCCACTCCTTTTAAAAGCTATCTCGTTCCATCGATTATATCAAGTTCACTACGTTCACGGTTTTACCAAAACCATTCGTAGCCCTCCGTCGTTTCATATGAATAGTCAATAGTATTCAAGCTGTGTTTGTTGGCCAAAATCAAGGCATAGTGATTGGTAGGTATTGGGTATTCATGTGCAGCATAGATAGATGTGTTGATTTGGAACAGTCGTACTGCCTTGTTGGCCAAAGTCAAGGGTAGGTACGGGTGGATTCAAATTAACCTGGAGAACGACGGGTAGAACTTGACATGTGACTTATGATTTGTTGGCCAAAGTCAAGGTCATAAGAGCATGGGGCAAAAATCCACATCGGGAGTTTCATAAGTACTGAAACTTGCTAGATTTGCATACCATTTGGAGTGTGATGATTCGGGTAGGATTCCTTCAGTTTCGTCACGTGATGATATTTGGATCCCGATCCTACTGTGAGTATATGCTACTCCTCGGGAAATTTCTCACTAAACGATCAATGCTATAAACCTAGTAGGTGCCTAGAAAGGTGTTAGCGGGGCTACACCCCCAGGGAAAAGAGGTTCTTAAATTAAGGAACTTCACGAAAGCGTTGGAAAACCACCCTCGAAGTACCGACACTGGCCTGGCCGAACGGTTAAGCAAGTATTGTGCGGTGGGATCGATCCCGACTAATTCTTCCTTTATGGTTTGAGGAGGGATTCGAGAGACAGTGGGAGCCATCCTGTTTAGGCAAACTAAAAACCATCCTAAACTTGCAAGAGCATCATGCTGAGTGTTTCTTCTCTCTCTCCTAATTGCAGTGACCAATCGACATGACTGGACTTAAGTTACTCCTAGATAAAAACATACTGACAGGGCCAAATTATAAAGATTGGCTCAGGAATGTCAAAATGGCAATCACTTACGACAAGCTGGGGTATCTTCTTACCAACAAAGCTCCCCCCGTCCCAGGTCCCACCTCCAGCGTCGTGGATAAGGAAATCCGTAAGACTTGGGAGATTGATTGCGCGAAGGCCAAGTGCCTCGTGCTTGCCTCTATGGACAACGAACATCAGAGGAGGCACGAGAATATGGACCTAGAATCCATATTTCTCCATACAAAAGAACTGTATGGAGAGCAGTCTCGTATCGCAAAGTACGAAGTGTCGAAGAAGTTATTTTCGGCAAGATTGGCCGTCGGATCATCGGTAGCGGAACACGTGCTTAAGATGATTGGCTACATTGAGGAGCTCGCAGAACTTGGGACCACGTTGGAGAGTGAGCTCTATACAGACTTGATTCTCCAGTCCCTTCCTTCCACTTACGCCCAGGTCATACTGAACTTCAACTTACAAGAAAAAGAAGTTGAACTTTCAGAACTCCTCAACATGCTGAGGAGCACAGAGGGCACCTTACAGAAAGGTAGGGAAACACCCACTTTGTTTGTAGGAGGATCTTCTTCTTCTAGGTCCAAGGCGAAAGCTAAGGGAAAGAAGAAGAAAGCCCCCGCCAAACCAAGGGGCGGTGTTAGTAAAGTGGATAAGAAGGGAAAGGAAAAGGCAACAAAGTTAGCGGGGAAGCCTGTGGGTAAAGAGGAATGCTTCAATTGTCATAAGAGTGGACACTGGAAGAAGGATTGCAGGGCTTGGAAAGCCAGGACACAGGAATTGAAGCAGGTTGCAGCTTCAGCTTCAGGTGTGTATGTTATTGAAAACTGTCTTTCAATAAACTCTACTTCCTGGGTATTGGATACCGGATCAGGATCTCATATCTGTAATTCTTTGCAGGCGTTGAGAAACCGTAGGGTTTTGAAGGCAGGTGACATGACCCTCAGAGTTGCAAACGGAGCTAGCATGGATGCTAAAGCCGTGGGGGACTATCACCTGGGAATGTCAGATGGACATGTTTTGGTCTTGCGTAATTGATTTTTTGTACCCAACGTAATTTGTAATATCATTTCCGTATCTTTGGTTTCAAAAGAAGGTTCTGAATTTGCGTTTGTAAGTAATGTTGTAAACATTCACCTTAATCAAGTTCTGATTGGGTCAGATACACTAAGCAATGGTATATACATATTAAACCAACCACAGATTTTCAATGTCCAGAATACACACAAAAGAAAGTCTCCAGATATAAATCAGGCTTTCTTATGGCATTGTAGACTGGGTCACATCAATGAGAGAAGGTTGACTAAGTTACATACAGAAGGATATTTGGATCCGTTCGAATATCAATCGTATGCCACTTGTCAATCCTGTCTCAAAGGAAAGATGACAAAGACTCCGTTCACTGGACACGGAGTAAGAGCAAGCGAGCTTTTGGGACTCGTACACAACGACGTGTGATGTCCAATGTCTATACATGCGCGAAGCGGTTATTCTTACTTCATTACTTTTACGGATGACTTTTCAAGGTACGGTTATGTCTTCTTAATGAAACATAAGTCCGAATCTTTTGAAAAGTTCCAGGAATATAAGAATGAAGTAGAAAAACAAACCGGCAAGAGTATCAAGATTCTAAGATCGGATCGAGGTGGAGAATACTTAAGTGCCGAGTTCCTGAATTACTTAAAAGAGAATGGAATTCTCTCTCAGCTTACTCTTCCATACACTCCGCAACATAACGGTGTATTGGAGAGACGGAACCGGACCCTATTGGATATGGTACGGTCCATGATGAGTAATGCTGAGTTACCACGATCATTCTGGGGGTATGCGCTAGAATCAGCTGCATACCTTTTGAACCGAGTTCCCACTAAGATTGTGCCTACCACACCATATGAGATGTGGTGTGGAAAGAGGCCCCATCTTAATCACATTAAGACATGGGGATGTCCAGCTTTTGTCAAAAAGCAGCATGCGGACAAACTCGAGGCACGCTCAGTACAGTGCAAGTTCGTGGGATATCCAAAGAACTCCAAGGGATATTTCTTCTACTGTGAAGAGGAACAAAAAGTTCTTGTTTCTCGTCATGCCTACTTCTTGGAAATTGAGTTTTTGGAAAACCAGATAAGTGGGAGCACAGTAGAACTGGAATAAATTCCAGAACCGCGGACTATTACTGAAAGTTTAGTGGAACCAGAAGGTTCAAAAGAACAGGACATTCCTACGCCTCTCCGCAGGAGTAGTAGGCAGTCTCATCCGCCCGAGAGATACTACGGTTTTCTCATAGACGGGGATAGAGAGGATTGCATCATAGATTATGATGAGCCTACTAGCTTCCAGCTGGCCGTTCAGAGCGTTGACTCGGTAAAATGGCTGGATGCAATGCGGACCGAAATGGAGTCCATGTAAACCAACAAAGTATGGACGTTGGACATTGCTCCAGACGGGGTAAAACCCGTAGGATGCAAGTGGATCTTCAAAAGGAAGATTGGTGTAGATGGACAGGTTGAGACCTATAAAGCTAGACTTGTAGCAAAGGGTTTTCGTCAAAGACCTGGTTTGGACTATGACGAAACCTTTTCTCCAGTGGCTATGCTGAAATCCATTCGGATCCTTCTTGCCATAGCTGCCTTCCACGATTATGAGATTTGGAAAATGGACGTAAAAACCGCTTTTCTAAATGGAAATTTAGAGGAGTGTGTCTATATGGACCAGCCAGAGGGTTTCATTCAGAGTGGGAGCAGCGGAAAGGTGTGCAAGTTGCTAAAGTCCATTTATGGACTAAAGCAGGCATCGCGGAGTTGGAACATCTACTTTGATGAGACGGTCAAGGAATTTGGCTTTATCAAAAATCCAGATGAACCATGCATCTATAGTAGATTTGTAGCGAGAACTGTAGTATTCCTCGTTTTATACGTGGATGACATTCTCTTAATAGGAAATGACATTCCTATGCTACAATCTGTCAAGGGGTTCTTGTCACACAGTTTCTCCATGAAAGACATGGGTGATGCCTCATACATCCTGGGGATCCGGATCCATCGTGATAGATCCAAGAGGATATTAGGACTTTCACAGTCCAGGTACATCGACACTATACTGAAGAGATTCAGTATGGAAGATTCCAAGCGCAGTAACCTACCGGCTTGTCACGGGATCACCCTCTCTAAAGAGATGTCTCCCAAGACTGATTTGGATAGGGATCGCATGTCTATTATACCCTACGCTTCTGCGGTAGGCTCTATAATGTATGCGATGTTTTGTACCAGACCGGATGTAGCTTATGCACTGAGTGTGGTAAGCCGGTATCAGTCAAACCCTGGGGAGAAACACTGGATAGCAGTAAAGAACATTCTCAAGTACCTGAGAAGGACTAAGGAGATGTTCTTGGTGTATGGCGGAAAAGACCTCCAGATCGAGGCCTTTGCTGACTCCAGCTTCCAGAGTGACAAGGATGATTCCAAGTCCATGTCGGGTTTTGTCTTTACTCTCAATGGAGGGGCGGTGTGTTAGAAGAGTTCCAAACAGGAAACCGTTGCAGACTTGACGATGGAAGCAGAATACATCGCTGCATCTGATGCCTCAAAAGAAGCTGTCTGGATGAGGAAGTTCTTGAAAGAACTTCAGGTGGTTACGTCCATTGTTGACCCAATACCTCTGTATTGCGACAACAACGGGGCTATAGCTTTAGCGAAGGAACCCAGGTCCCATCAGAGATCCAGACACATCTTGAGGCGGTATCACCTGATCAGGGAGATCGTGGATCGCCAGGAGATCGAGGTTCGGAGGGTTGCTTCGGAAGAAAACACTGCAGATCCATTCACCAAGGCCTTGTCCCAGACTCAGTTCGAGCGGCTGATCGAGATGATAGGTCTTCGATACGCCAGTACATGGCCTTAGTGCAAGTGGGAGATTGTTAGTGTATAAGCCCTAGAGGCCATTACTGTATCATACTGGTTTGTATATTACTTAATGGAAGCTTGGGATATTCACCTTGTATATACAATCTTGCTAAAAATAGTAGTATGCTACTTGGTTTGTTTCTACTTCAATGTGTAGATGTTTTTATTTTATGATATCACCTATACGCATTAGTGGAGCCCTTAGGATCTTTGCTTGATTACCAGCGTTGTGATGGCAGTCACACTAGTGGGGGCTGGGTAATCCAAAAGCATATCCTTACGCAGGTCCCTAGTCACAGGACTATCGAGACAGGGCATCGATACTCCGGAGTAGACTAGCGCATGCGCTTCTCTTCCCAGTATGGGAGACGGTCTGTCCCACAGCCGTCAGTACGTCGTACTTGAGATAGTATGCGGGTGCTCGTTAGGTTACGAGTACAGTAGACATGACTCGTCGGGAACTGACTAGTTGGTTTTATACCTATCGTCAGTTATCAGTTCCCAGGTGACATGAGTACAGCTTATTCAGCTTACTTGACACTGGCACTTCGCCTCGAGTGTGTTCCCACTGTACTTTGATTACTTCCCTACCACGGCTCAAAGGAGTCGTGCAAACAGGTGGTAGTTGGGTGCAGTCCCGAAGCACTTGGAGGCAGTGGCGGTTAGACAGGATTCGTCTCTCCCGGTATTGGGGGCTGACATCGTGCTGTGTCTAGGAGATCCATTACACGAGTTGTCCCTGGCCAGGGCAAGCGAGATATACTGGTAGGCTTCCAGTGTTATCTCAGGGTGTTTTGGGCTTCACTCCGACACGACTTGTACCGCTATTAGGGGACTGACGTTTACCGCCCCCTAGGCCCGACATGCGATCTATCAGACGAACAGACCGGACTGTATGGAGACTGTCACATTTAGACTCAGTAGGAGTTCAGATGGGGTTCACCCCGTCAGTCTTCTTATCGGCATCTGCCTGGGGACCGTTACGCACAGCTAGTGCCGCTTACGGTCTGTGGTTAAACCCACTGCCAGCGTAGTGTCGAGTCTTTAGAGTCCCACACAGAGGGCTATTCGCCTCTGGGCAAAACTGAGTAAAGGTCGCATGGTCTTGCGACAGGGTTCGTTTTCATCCGCGCACTTGTGCACGTTTGGAGTCCGGACAGATATTACTAGTGGGCTCTGGTTTGAGCCAGATACTGGTATATGTTTTGGGGTTGATTTTATCTCATAGTATTCATGTTCCTCGGAACAAGAATGCGGGTGTGTATGCACAGTTGATTGAGGCGGAGGAAGAGGTTTTTCATTAGGGTTTCGGAACAGGTGCGCATGCACAGTTGACAGTCGTCTTTTTCCAAACCCTAATGAATTAGTGATATATCAATTAATAATATTAATTAAATGAAATTGTGTCATGGTTGGGTTTGTTGACTTGTTGACCATGGTTGAAAGTTTGACCATCATCATTACATATCAAAGATGCTCTTTGATTCTAGCAAAATCATTTAATGAATGAAATGATAATGGTCATTCCAAACATTCCATCAACTATTTCATTTTAATTATTATTGTTAATTTGATAATTCTTTTCATATTTTGTTATGGTTGTAAAATGAAAAGGGTTCATTCTAAGATAACTCTTCTTTCTCCTCACTTCTTCTTCTTCCTCCTCTAGTTCAAGGAGCTCCCTTCTCATGTGTTGAGAATCCCTCTCCTTGAGATAAAAACACCCCAAAGCCACTCTCTACTCACTCTAGGGTTAGAGGTTTAGCAAGCCAAAGATCCTAGTTCTCTCAAAGTTCGAGAAAGTAGCCCGAAGGTTGAACCCTCAGGTGGATCCATCTTTGACGGAAGAAGGCGACGAGGAAAGCACCATCAACCCCTACAAAGGTTTCAAGAAGAAGGAGTTCATGTTAGGTATAACCTCTTTTCTGAGTAGCTAACTCTCTTTAGCATGTTAGCTAGTTTAGTTTAGAAAAGATCCCGACTTTGTTAGTCTATGTTGCCCAATGCGCTAAAAATTTGATTTTTATACCGTTTCCTCCTCCCCGCAAGAACTGGGGTTGGCAACGTGGACTTACACTTCTTCACAAGTCTTGCTTTATAGGTCTCTACCTGCCCATCTACACCAATCTTTCTTTTAAAGATCCATTTGCACCCCACAGGTTTTACCCCAGGGGGTACAACGTCCAAAGTCCATACTTTGTTGGTGTACATAGACTCCATTTCGGATCTCATGGCATCCAGCCACTTCACAGAGTCTCCACTCGTGATAGCTTGCTTAAAACTGGTAGGATCCTCCTCCTCCATGATGCAGTCTTCTCTGTCACCATCAATGAGAAAACCGTAGTACCTCTCCGGTGGGCGAGAAGTCCTACCAGACCTACGGAGTGGCCGAGATTCCTCAGTTTCTATTGCAACAGTCGGTTCAACCAAGTCGTCATTTGTAGTTTGTGTCTCTAGAACCTCTTCTGGATCTACCACCTTGCCATCATCTTTATCTGTGAAAAACTCTTTTTCTATGAATGTGGCATACTGAGAAACAAACACCTTTTATTCCTCCTTGTGGTAGAATAGATATCCATAAGAGTTGCTTGGATATCCCACAAAGTTACACATGACCGACCGTGTCTCGAGTTTGTCCGGATTCTGCTTTTTAACATAGGCCGGGCAACCCCAAATCTTAATGTAACACTTTGAAATTTCCGTTTGAATGTATGGGTGATAATTAGTAGTCGTGCATGTTTTATATTTATGTGTTCATTGATTTAATAGTTATTTTTGGTAGTGTTAGCATATTGAAAATTCTCCTTTGTAGTGTGCACCTTGCATACTTAGACATTTTGTGACTTGTTAACCATTCTTTTTGCATGGTTGCAAGTTTATTTTTCCCCACCATTTAATCCTTGTATAAACCATTTTTTATAATTTTCAAAATCCAAATAAAACAAGGTAGCATGGTGGTTAGGTGAAGGGTGGACTTTTGACCCCATTTTTTCCCTCTCTCTCTCTCTTCTCCCTCACTTCAGAATTTCCTGCAGCTCCAGCAGCAAAACCCCCTCCCATTTTCTTCATTTTTCTTCTTCTCTTCACTTGCCATTAACCCCCAAACAAAACCCTACACAAATCAATACTTTTCCATCACAAAACATGAAAAATCAAGGTTTTTGGAGGTGTTCAAAGGAAAATCTGCACATTTGAAGGAGGAACTAGACTTTTGGTAGTTTTTAAGGTCATTTGAAGGTATAAATCTCAATCCTAGCACCAAATTTTCATAACTTGCATGTTTAGTTTAAAAATATCACATTTTTGTGCATTTTAGTGCTAATGAAGGGGGTTTAGTGTTAATATGTTAAAACTTATGTTGTTGTGGCTTGATTAGCTTGTTAATGAGTTATTAGTGTGTGATTAGACCTAGGTTTGTTTCAGATTTCATCAAAATACCATAATGTTTCTTTTTGTGCAAAATTGTGTGATTTTAGCTTGATATAAGGCCCTGTAGGATTTGCTACTATCCGAGACATTTCAGACCAAATCTAGATGTTACTGTAGCATACACATGGGGTATATAGTGCACACACCCAACCTGGGAGCCCAACTCCCAGGTCAGGCCGCCGAAATATTCATTCTGGCCGTAAATTGCGGCCAGATGGGTGAGTTGGGGGTTGGGTTTTGGGTCACTGGAGTCTGCTTGTATGTGGGGTATTTTGGTATATATAGTTTTACAATATATTTCCTGTATAAAAATCTGGGGTAGAATACCTATTTTCCCGTATTTTCAACCTTTCACGACACGCGTGATACGTGTGTCTGGGTTTTGGGTTTCTGCGTATCGCGACGCGTCGGGGTGGTTTCAGGCGCGTAATCACACGTTTTAGCGTATCGCGCACACGCGCGCTTGGTTCGCGACACGAGTTACTAGTTCGGCTTAAATGTCGCGTTTGTGTGACTTCAAGCTTACGTGTGATATATTGTGTAATTCTAGGTTCGCAGGCGAGTACAGCGGACGCAGCGAAGAAGGGGAAGCAGGTTGTTGGCTACACCTAGCGAGAGACTACGGTGAGTAGATTTCACATCTACGGGGATATCGCCCGCATGGCGTTCTACGTCAGGGCTGATAGGACCTATTAGTGTCCCTTATATATATTGCATGTTCATGGTTACTATCTAGTGCACATTGCATTCCCTGTTACACGGATATAAATTAGAATTGATAGAACACCGCACCATTACTAACGGTCCATGTTGCACGAGCACGATCCTGCATGTTACACACACACCGTTAGTAATTGCCATGACACGCACACTGTAGGAATCATCATATTATAGCTTATTATTGTTGGAGATAGTGCCCTCAGAGTCAATTATTGGATCACAGGTACGTGATTGCGGTGATTGAGGGAGGACCTATCCCGGTAGGACAGTCTTACTCGAGATGATAGTATGCTATCTGGTTTACCTTTATCATTGTGTACTGCTTTAGGTGACCTGACAAGTCGCTATTACACGTTGATAGAGCCCCTAGGATTCTTGCTTGACCACCAGCAGTATGAGGGCGATCATATAAGTGGGAGCTGGGAGTCTATAAGCATATCCTTAAATGGTCCCTAGTCGTGGGAGTTTCGAGACAGGGCATCGATACTCCATTGTAGACTAGTGTATACAGTCGAGACCCCGACGAGGGGCGGTGGCCGGTCTCACAAGCCACTGGTGTCAGGTGGATCACCTAAGATGTATACAGGTGCTCATTGGGTTATGAGTACACCGGACAGGACTCGCCGGGAACATGCCAGTTGGTCATATACCAGACGTCAGATGGCAGTTCCCTGGTGACATGTGTGCAGGTTAGTTCATCGACCTGGGGATCGTCATTTGTCTTGTGTGAGTTCCCACTGTACTTTGATTACTACCCTACCACGGCTCAAAGGAGTCGTGCAAACAGGTTTTAGTTGGGTACAGTCCCGAGCCACATGGAGGCAGTGAGCGTATCTTCAGGGGTTCGTCTCTCCCGGTATTGGGGGTGAGGTCGTGCTGTGTCTAGGAGAGCCATTACACGAAGCCCTCGGCCGAGGCAAGGAGATTTACTGGTAGGTATTCCAGTAGTATCTCAGGGTGTTCTGGGCTACACTCCGACACGACTTGTACCGCTTTTGGGGGTCTGACTTTTACCAACCCCCTAGGCCCGCCATGCGATGCTCATAGACGAACGGACCGGACTGCACGGATATTGTCACTGACAGGCTCAGTTGGGTGTCGGGGTGAGCTTCCTCATCGACGTCCCTTTTGGTCAATAGTTGGTGACCCGTCACGTATTGGCTTATACCTCTGACGTGCTAGTGGTTAAATCCACAGCCATAGTATTGACGAGTCTTTAGAGTCCACCACACTTACAGTTACTCAGCTTTCGGGCAAAAGGTTGTAGAGGCCGTATGGAGATATGGCAAGGTCCGATCAGATACGTGCGGTATTGCACGGATCAGGATCGGACAGATTGTACTATAGGCCGTATGGTTATATGGCAGGGTTCGATCAGATACGTGCGGTATTGCACGGATCAGGATCGAACAGATATTCTAGCCGGTTTTGGTATAAGCCGGATTCTAGTATAGTACAGTGGAGATTTTGTCTCATTGCATTTGTATTTCGGTCGAAATACAGATGCGGGTGTGTATGCACAGTATCGGGGTTTTTTCCTGTAATTTATTACGGGACCAGTTTTCTGGAGTTGCCATTTTGTTTTCCGATTCGGCCAATTTCCATTGTTCCGTTCATTGGCCGAAGTTTGGTGGAGGAGGGTTTATTTGCATTGTTGCAAATAAGCTTTTGTGGAGGGGGTCTTTGCATATTATCATGTCATGATACTTGTCCCATCCTTTGACTTGATTTCTTCATGATGGCATGACTTTTTAAGTCATCATGGTTAATGATGGTTGGACTTTGTGAGGTGATGATGGTGGTGTTGAGTGTTGAGTTTACCTTGGTGATCATTCCCTTTTGCATGATAGACTTTCCTCTCTCTCTCTCTCTTGTTTTGATAGAGGAGAATGACTCTCTCATTTTTGCATCATCTCATTTGTCCCCTCCTCTCTCTAGCATGGCCGGCCTCCCCTTTGATGGGGCTGTCCAAATATTTTGGTGTGGGTTTTTGCTTCATTTGATGTTGCAAAAATCCCACAAGTTCCATCTAAAAAGCTCCAAGTTCAATCCCTCCTCCAATGGCAATTCCACAAACCTCAAAATGAGACTTGCTCACTACATATTCTACAACGAACCTTGGGCACGTCGAGTAGCCGGCTTCGTGCCCGAGTTGCCTCGGCATTGAGGTGGGAGCCCGTAAACGATGTAGGCGACGTGGTGCACTTCCGGCGACGAGGAGGAGACGGACGGAGATCCCGCGAGGAGATCGGAGTGGAGAGAAGACCGGAGGACTTGGATCGTCGGTATATCTCTCTTTCCCATCTTCTAGTTAGCTTAGACTTGTTAATGGTAACGATCCGGGTGTTTAGTGCGCGGTGGTACCGATTTGCTAAGTCCGCAAAATCAAAGTTATTCACCGTTTCCGCATTCCGGCGTCGGATTGACGACCGGGCTGCCGCCGTGCACTTACAGTGGTATCAGAGCCTCCCCATTAACTTAGTCTAGCTTTGTGTAATGTGTTTTTCTGTTTCGATCGATCGAATGTTCCAAAACTGCATTTTAGTTCGAATCAGTTTCTGTTGAAAATTTTTGGTCTCGAAAAATTTTTCTGGTTGTAAAATATTGATGTACTGGGAAATCTAAGGGTTCTGTAAAAATTTGACGATGTAACTCCACAGTTGGAGCGCGGATCCGCCGCGAAACCCCACCTCGTGCGGCCCTTCCACCGCGCACTATTCACGTCACATCACCAAATTTTTCCATAGGCCTTCTGGGCTTAAAATATGGGTTTTGGAATATTAAAATTGGGCCCAGGTTTTCTGTGAGTGCTACAGTTTTGATTGAGGGCCCACTTGTTATTTTTTTTGATCGATCGAATATTTTAAACATATTTTTCACAGTATTTACATTATATCTGCGACCGTGAATGTCACTCGATCGGTAAATCCTGTCTAACTGCTATAGCCCGGTTAGACGGATTTGCGAACGTGACTTTCACGTTGATGTTCTATGTTTATGCTGTGATGTTGCGGATCGGTCGTGGGGATAGCCTGGATGCAATGCTAGTACAGTGTTGGTGTATTATGTACATTTGTTATTGCGGGGCGAGCGTCCGACATGTGGACTGCCGTCACTGCCTGATTGTATTATTCTTTTGGGGCACGACCTGGTTGCGGTCGATGTACCCGGTGTATGTATATTTTACTTTCTGTACTAGGATTACCCCGCGGAGGAGTGCACGGATAGCCGGGTTCTAGAGGGCAACAAGCCCGCATCTCATGGCATTGGGATGGAGGGGGCTTCACTCTAGGATTGGCGGGCTGTTCGCCGCACTCGTAGGGGGTACAGGTTGACCCAGGAGGGGTGCCCAAGTCGCCGGATTCCGTGGAGTGCTGGGTGGTCCATTCACGGAGCTGAAGGGGGCTGCCTCGCTTCAGGTTTTGGCGGGTGACTTGCCGCGCCCGTAGGGGTCTAGGATTTCATTGCACAGGCTATCCACACGACCAGGGGAACGTCGGGTTTCAGCAGTGGCTCTGTGAAACCCGGGGATCCCAGATATCTGTATTGTTTCTGTGATGCTGTTCATTCTCTGTGATGTTGCATTTCTTTCACGCCTTGAGCGAAATATAATATATTGGTATATATATTAGTAGATGTTGTATATGTTTTACATCCGCGCTAGTCCAGTCCCCGCTCTGTCGTTAGTTAGCTAACCTAACGGGTAATGACGGGACCCAGTGGCGAATGCGGATGGCATATACGTACATCAGTATATTTTCGTTCTTTTTGGTGTGATCAATTGATGGGACTGCATTGATTCGGATCAATGCAAGTTAAACAAACCTAATCTGATGTTGTTGGAACACTTTTCAAAAAGCAGTTATTGCAAGGACGTTCACTTTTGTTTTGCATCGTGATATTCAGTTGGAATATCCTGCTCCTCAGTCGACGAGGCAAGGGCCGAGATCCCTTCACCGGGAGTGACCCCTTGGACAAAAGGTTTGCGTCAGGGCATTAACTTCACTATAGCCGATTACTTTTGCTTTGCATCGCGGTATTCAGTTGGAATATCCTGCACCTCATTCTACGGGGAAAGAGCCGAGATCCCTTTACCGGGAGTGACCTCTTTAGCAACGGTTTTCGTCACTATATTTTCTAAAAGCTATCCGTTCCTTCAACGATATCAAGTTCATTACGTTAAAGGTTTTCGCCAGAAACCACTCGTAGCCCTCCGTCGTTTCAGACGGGTAGCACGTAGTATTCATGCTATGTTTGTTGACCTTCGTCAAGACATAGTGTATGGTAGCTGCTTGTTACCTTTCTGCTGCATAGATAGATGCGTTGGTTTGGGACAGTCGTATAGCCTTGTTGACCTTCGTCAAGGGCTTGTACGGGTGGATTCAGATTAACCCTGGATAATGACGGGTAGAACTTGACATGTGACTTATGATTTGTTGACCTTCGCCAAGGTCATAAGAGCATGGGGCAGAAATCACATCGGGAGTTTCAAAAGAACTGAAACTTGCCAGATATGCGCATACCTTCTGGAGTGTGATACCGTGAGCGGATTCCGTCACGTTATCATACGATGATAGTTGGATCCCGATTCCCACTGATGAGTTAGTTTACTCCTCGGGTGACCCCGACTAATTCTTCTTTCAGGTTTGGAGGAGAATTTGAGGTAAAGTGGGAGGTTTCCAGATTAGATAAATTGGTAACCATTCTGATCTAGGTTAGAGTGCACGCTGAGTGTTTCTTTTCTCTCTCTCTTTGGCAGCGTCCATTGACCCGACCCTAAGACTTTGACTCAAAGACCAAGTTGACCGAACCTTCTTGAACACCGGCTTTTGGATTGTCAGAGTTGCAAACCTCATTGCCGCTCCTACTTTTACCCTTTTCTCCAGGACACCCCGTATTACTACGAACGTCCACTTCCATTGGACAAAACCATCGTATGGTTAGATACTAACTCGAAAGAATTTATTCGAGGATGGTTTCAGGTTCTGGAGAAAACGGATAGGATTATTCAGTTGTCTTTTCCTTTTACCCTCTCTCAGGTTACGAGTACTCCTTGGTTTAGGGGTAGTACACCTATTACGCAAATTGGATTTTCTTCTTCCAAACCTTAGGCTGGTGCCGACCGGTAGGGAATGAAGAAAACCAATCAGCATAACGATGGTGTGCAGAAGGTATTAAGTTAAGACAAAGCAAGGAATTAGTAAGAGGGCAAAGTAAATTGCAACAGATATTCACGACCAAACCAAGTATTCCTTCGCCAATCCTAAAATCACCTTTGTATTTCTCCAGGACACTCCGTATCACTACGAAGATCCACAGTTTATTGGATATTCCATCGTATGGTTATATACGAACTCGAAAGGAACTTGTTCCAGTTCGGGGATGGATTCTGGTTCAGGAGAAATATGAATAAGATTTATTCAGGTGTCTTTTATCTTCACCTTCTCTCGCATTGCGAGTGTTCCTAGGATTAGGACAGTACACCCATTATGCTTATGGGATAGTCTTCTTCCAAACCATAGGCTGGTGCCGAACGGTAGGGAAGGAAGAAAACCATTTGGTCTAAAGGGGTGTGCAGAAGGTAATGACTAAAGACATATGAAGGGATTTGGAGAGGTGGCAGGGAATTACACGGTTACAGTTGTGAATCTGAATACTGGAAGAGGCATTACTAGAAATACCAGGATACCCTATCGAAACATTTCGATGTTTCAGTTTCACTGTGTAATGTTAAAAGAAAACTGATTTCCCGATTAGATACTTACTCCAGGGTATGTATTTACCAAGTATGATTCTCACATCTGTATGGTTTTACAGATGATGAGTGGGAGTAGGTTATTGGGAATTGGGTGATCATCCTCATTATATCGGGATTCGTTGTAATCGGTGATATTTGAGGAAATCACCTGGGCTGTTTGCCGGTCGGCAAATATTTGGTTTTGAATATCCGCTTTTATGCACCAATTTCAAATTGATATATCTGTACGTCTATTTTCATAGAGTGAGATATACCTTTCTGAAATTATGTCTACGACATTTACCTATATCAGTGGATGGTTAGGTAAGGAGCATTAAACAGCGGTGTAATTCTTCTTAACCATAAGTACAGTCTTCAACCTACGACACAGTGAATGAGTTATCAGACTCAAGGGACTTATACAGAGTATTGTATGTTGTCCAGGGTCCATCAGGACAGAGGGGTTGGTCCTCGTACTATATTCGGTTTACTTATGACTTCTCTAGTTTTTGGACAAGTGTTTCGTAGAAACACAGGGTCCGAATTTTGAGAAGTTATAGGTATTTGAGTAGAGTAAAGAACCAGGTATAGCAAGTATCGGGATTCTTCAAAGTGATCGAAGATGTAGATACTTGTGTATGGTATTCAGTTGAGAGTAATGATTAAGAGATCTTGCTTCTCTTTCAGGTTACTCATAATTGGAAGCATTCCTAAGTTGAGTAACGCTGATCGGCCTCCTTCCTTTTAGTTGACATGCACTGGGGACAGCTGCATGATTTGAATCTGGTTCAATTAAATCAGTGCCTCTGGTCCTATATTGGATATAGAACAGTTCGTATCTTAACGTTGTTAAGGTACGGGGAGTTGTCCAGTTTATGCTTAAAACCAGACACTGGACAACTCAAGGCACGTTTCTGTAATGGCTGTTTGTGGGTTGACCCAGGCTATGACGCGGGTTGACTTTCTACCATCTGGATGAACAATAGCAATATTGTTCTAGACTCGCCACAGTTTTATTAAAAATGGATTTTTTCAAAAACAGCAGTGGGAGTATGGTAGAACTGGAAGTGATTCCAGAACCGCAAACGATTACTGAAGATTTGATAAGGAACCTAAAGATTCAATCTGATTTGACATTCCATTGGCCACTCCGCAGATGATGTGGGTAACTTCAGGCACCCGAGAGGTACTCCGGTAGCCTCAAGGACGGTGACAGGGAAGTTCTTGTTTACCCACAATTACCATTGCTGCTGTTCCAGGCTGCGAGACCCGGTGGGAGGATGAGTATAGCGTCGTTCTAAACTAGTTTTAGAAGTGCACGTGTATATGACTCTGCCAGAGGGTTGTCGTAGTCAGTGGGAGCAGCGGAAGCATTGGTGGACAGGTAGCTTATGTCTATTTATAGACCAGAGCAGATGTAGCGGAGATAGATCATCTATTTCTGACGTGACAATCATAGGTTTGACTTCATCAGAATAGTGGATGGATCTGTTGAGAAGGTAGTAGGGTATGATGTCCTGGTATTTGGATGACATACACAGAATAGGAAAAGAAACTCCTATACTACGATCGGTTATACTTTGGTCGTCACACAGTGGTTTCTCCACAAAGGACTTGGATTTTATATCAGACATACTGGTTACTAGATCTATGGTTTTAGATCTAGATTTGGGTGGTTTCCCAATCAGGGTACTTTGACAGCATTCTAAGAGTATTTAGAATGGACGACTCCTGGCACGGTAGTGTACCTGCAGGTGATGGAGTCACCCTCTCTAAAGGTGTCTTACAGACTAAAGTAGAGAGGGATGTGCATGATTGACAGATCACTTGCTTAGGCAATTGAGTCAATCATGAGATGTCAAGTACCACACCAGATGTTGTTCTTGCACTAGATGCAATAAGTTGATATTGATCCAATCCAGGAGAAACAGTCGGAAGCAGTTTTAGAACATAAGTGGATGTTCTAGGGATATGATAACGACAGCCTTATTCAGGAGACAATTATCATTCCAGGCTTCCAAGGTGACATGGACGACAAGAAGGTTGTCAGAGCTATAGTTTTCCCTCTGACGAGGGGCAGTATTTTGGACAGGTGGTCCAAGGCAATACTGAGGGTGGCATGGCGCAGGATACTGATTAAGTTCAGTTGACGATACAGTCTAAGAAGTTTGGATTTGGAGTTCATTTATGAGCTATGTCCCATCAGACATCCAGACACATTCTAAGACAGGTATTGCTCATTTCGGGAGATGGCTTTCTCCGCGAACTTGAGATATAGAGAGACATAGAAAGAGACATCAAGGCGGATCCACTCACTGAGGCTATTCCTCGAACGCAATAGTTTCGCAAACGGGATTTGTGAGACTGACTAGTAGAGGAGTTGGGTGTTCGATATCACACGGGCTGTGAGTATGCGACATCGCAATAATTAGCCTTGAGTGCAAGTGGGAGATTGTTGGAGATAGTGCCCTCAGAGTCAATTATTGGATCACAGGTACGTGATTGCGGTGATTGAGGGAGGACCTATCCCGGTAGGACAGTCTTACTCGAGATGATAGTATGCTATATGGTTTACCTTTATCATCGTGTACTGCTTTAGGTGACCTGACAAGTCGCTATTACACGTTGATAGAGCCCCTAGGATTCTTGCTTGACCACCAGCAGTATGAGGGCGATCATATAAGTGGGAGCTGGGAGTCTATAAGCATATCCTTAAATGGTCCCTAGTCGTGGGAGTTTCGAGACAGGGCATCGATACTCCATTGTAGACTAGTGTATACAGTCGAGACCCCGACGAGGGGCGGTGGCCGGTCTCACAAGCCACTGGTGTCAGGTGGATCACCTAAGATGTATACAGGTGCTCATTGGGTTATGAGTACACCGGACAGGACTCGCCGGGAACATGCCAGTTGGTCATATACCAGACGTCAGATGGCAGTTCCCTGGTGACATGTGTGCAGGTTAGTTCATCGACCTGGGGATCGTCATTTGTCTTGTGTGAGTTCCCACTGTACTTTGATTACTACCCTACCACGGCTCAAAGGAGTCGTGCAAACAGGTTTTAGTTGGGTACAGTCCCGAGCCACATGGAGGCAGTGAGCGTATCTTCAGGGGTTCGTCTCTCCCGGTATTGGGGGTGAGGTCGTGCTGTGTCTAGGAGAGCCATTACACGAAGCCCTCGGCCGAGGCAAGGAGATTTACTGGTAGGTATTCCAGTAGTATCTCAGGGTGTTCTGGGCTACACTCCGACACGACTTGTACCGCTTTTGGGGGTCTGACTTTTACCAACCCCCTAGGCCCGCCATGCGATGCTCATAGACGAACGGACCGGACTGCACGGATATTGTCACTGACAGGCTCAGTTGGGTGTCGGGGTGAGCTTCCTCATCGACGTCCCTTTTGGTCAATAGCTGGTAGCCCGTCACGTATTGGCTTATACCTCTGACGTGCTAGTGGTTAAATCCACAGCCATAGTATTGACGAGTCTTTAGAGTCCACCACACTTACAGTTACTCAGCTTTCGGGCGAAAGGTTGTAGAGGCCGTATGGAGATATGGCAAGGTCCGATCAGATACGTGCGGTATTGCACGGATCAGGATCGGACAGATTGTACTATAGGCCGTATGGTTATATGGCAGGGTTCGATCAGATACGTGCGGTATTGCACGGATCAGGATCGAACAGATATTCTAGCCGGTTTTGGTATAAGCCGGATTCTAGTATAGTACAGTGGAGATTTTGTCTCATTGCATTTGTATTTCGGTCGAAATACAGATGCGGGTGTGTATGCACAGTATCGGGGTTTTTTCCTGTAATTTATTACGGGACCAGTTTTCTGGAGTTGCCATTTTGTTTTCCGATTCGGCCAATTTCCATTGTTCCGTTCATTGGCCGAAGTTTGGTGGAGGAGGGTTTATTTGCATTGTTGCAAATAAGCTTTTGTGGAGGGGGTCTTTGCATATTATCATGTCATGATACTTGTCCCATCCTTTGACTTGATTTCTTCATGATGGCATGACTTTTTAAGTCATCATGGTTCATGATGGTTGGACTTTGTGAGGTGATGATGGTGGTGTTGAGTGTTGAGTTTACCTTGGTGATCATTCCCTTTTGCATGATAGACTTTCCTCTCTCTCTCTCTTGTTTTGATAGAGGAGAATGACTCTCTCATTTTTGCATCATCTCATTTGTCCCCTGCTCTCTCTAGCATGGCCGGCCTCCCCTTTGATGGGGCTGTCCAAATATTTTGGTGTGGGTTTTTGCTTCATTTGATGTTGCAAAAATCCCACAAGTTCCATCTAAAAAGCTCCAAGTTCAATCCCTCCTCCAATGGCAATTCCACAAACCTCAAAATGAGACTTGCTCACTACATATTCTACAACGAACCTTGGGCACGTCGAGTAGCCGGCTTCGTGCCCGAGTTGCCTCGGCATTGAGGTGGGAGCCCGTAAACGATGTAGGCGACGTGGTGCACTTCCGGCGACGAGGAGGAGACGGACGGAGATCCCGCGAGGAGATCGGAGTGGAGAGAAGACCGGAGGACTTGGATCGTCGGTATATCTCTCTTTCCCATCTTCTAGTTAGCTTAGACTTGTTAATGGTAACGATCCGGGTGTTTAGTGCGCGGTGGTACCGATTTGCTAAGTCCGCAAAATCAAAGTTATTCACCGTTTCCGCATTCCGGCGTCGGATTGACGACCGGGGTGCCGCCGTGCACTTACAATTTATATGTGACATGACTTGATATTCATACCTGATACACATATCACGTCGAATCATCATATTGTAGCTCATTCAAATCTGACATGACTTGATATTCATATCTGATACACATAGCTCATTTATATGTGACATGACTTGATATACATATCTGATACACTTATCACATCGAATCATCATACTGTAGCTCATTTATATGTGACATGACTTGATATTCATACCTGATACACATATCACATCGGATCATCATATTGTAGCTCATTTATAAGTGACATGACTTGATATTCATACCTGATACACATATCACATCGGATCATCATATTGTAGCTCATTTATATGTGACATGACTTGATATTCATAGCTAATACACATAGCTCATTTATATCACATATCACATATCACATCGGAACAGCATATTGTAGCTCATTCATATGTGACATGACTTGATATTCATATCTGATACACATATCACATCGAATCATCATATTATAGCTCATTTATATGTGACATGACTTGATATTCATACCTGATACACATATCACATCGGATCATCATATTGTAGCTCATTTATAAGTGACATGACTTGATATTCATATCTGATACACATATCACATCGAATCATCATACTGTAGCTCATTTATATGTGACATGACTTGATATTCATACCTGATACACATATCACATCGGATCATCATATTGTAGCTCATTTATAAGTGACATGACTTGATATTCATACCTGATACACATATCACATCGGATTATCATATTGTAGCTCATTTATAAGTGACATGACTTGATATTCATACCTGATACACATATCACATCGAATCATCATACTGTAGCTCATTTATATGTGACATGACTTGATATTCATATCTGATACACATATCACATCGGATCATCATATTGTAGCTCATTGATATGTGACATGACTTGATATTCATATCTGATACACATAGCTCATTTATATGTGACATGACTTGATATTCATATCTGATACACATATCACATCGAATCATCACATTGTAGCTCATTCATATGTGACAGGACTTGATATTCATACCTGATATATACATCACATCAGATCATTATATTGTAGTTTATCTATATGTGACTTGACATGACGTTTATATTTGATGCACATATCATATCAGATCTGTGACTTGCTTTTTGGTTTGGCTTACATATGATTTCTGGATTTGGGAACCGTGGCTATTTCAAATAAGTAATCATTTAAAAACCCGGTTCCCTTGATATGATATTTCGGTGCGTCCATCATGTGTTTTCTCGGGGCTAGAGTGATATATGTGAACCCGAATCGAGGAGCTGGTTAAGGCCGATTACGGGTACATGGTGGACCCGGTATGGTACCCCGGGGCGAGAACGGTTTCGCTGTGTAGTAGACGGTGAGCCTGGCAGAGGGACTACTACCTACCGGTGATTGGTTGGACCTGACAGATATCCGGAGGATACTGATCAGAGTCTATTGATGGATGCGGGGTGATCCGTACTGCCGGGGCCGAGGGCCGATACCGCAGACGGAGCCCGTAGGCTGACTCGGACTGACGGGGCCCGATGGATGAGGTTCTGCATGTCGATGCTGGACACGAGTATTTATGATATTTAGGTGCCGATGTTGGGCACTCGGGATTCTCAGAGATGTACAGGATTTGAGGGCCGATGGGAGCGCCGGCGCCTGAGCTATTTGGGGGATCTGGGTGCATTGATGGACACCGATTATATACATTCCACGTTGACATTCCGTGTAGATATTATATTGCCCATGCTCAGCATTTATTATTGTACCTCATCCTGTAGTTACATTACATGATAGAGCTCTTACATGATTATTGCACATACTGCTTAGCACATATTGATATCATCTGTTGGCATATGATAGGGTAGCGCAGTACGTGCATGCTTGCGATTACATTTATATGTTATCTCTATTCACGAGTTGGCAACTCACCCCCGTTGTGCCACAGTTTTTGCAGGTTGCCCTTCGGAGTAGTCGCGGCAGGCTACGGTTGCATCTTTTGACACAGATACCCCCATAGTTGGTGTACTAGCTCTTTTGTTAATAGGTGGGTTTGTGCGGTATCTGTTTATCTTTCAGTTTTATACATTGTTGTATCTAGTATTCTCCATCTACCACGTATGTACTTGACTTAGAGACAGTGTGGGGACGGTGATGTGTATTATTTGTACTCTGGTGTCGTGCTCGTTGTGAGCCAACTTTCTTATGCAGTTTTATTCTATCTGTGATGTTTCCCCTTGTGGATCTTGATCTTCGCTACGGCGTCGTATATTACTATCTTGGTGATTGTTTACTTAGATTTCTTATCATGTTAGTTAGTGCTTCCATTTAAAACTTATAACACTCTATACTTTTACTGGTTTGATTTTTGGGTTTTCGGTTCACTTAGTCGCGTTACGCCTGTAGACGTTACGTGGTTAAGTTGCCGTTCACGGGCCAAAGCTTGGGTCGTGACACTTAATTCTCTTAAGAGATGGTCTCTTCCCATGCCATATCTCATATGGCGTGGTAGACACGGTTTTGGTTGGAACCATGTTCAGTAGAAATGCTGCAGACTACAATGCATGCCCCCAAAATGAGACAGGTAACTCAGCATCACTCATCATGGAACGAACCATATCTAATAGGGTCCGGTTTCGTCGTTCTGACACACAGTTGTGCTGTGGTGTGTAAGGAGGAGTGAGCCGAAAGAGAATCCCATTCTCTTTTAGGAAGTTTGCAAATTTTGTACTAAGGTACTCCCCACCTCGATCTGATCGAAGCATTTTGATACTCAAGCCGGTTTGTTTTTCTACTTCGAGTTTATATTCAGTGAATTTCTCGAAAGCTTCGGATTTGTGCTCTAATAAAAATACATGACCGAATCTTGAGAAATCATCAGAGAAAGTAATGAAGTAAGAAAAACCGCCTCTAGCCTGTATAGACATTGGCCCACATACATCACTATGTATGAGTCCTAGGAGCTGGGTAGCTCTTTCTCCATGTCCGGTAAACGGAGTTTTGGTCATTTTACCCTTGATACAAGACTGGCAAGTCTCATAAGATTTATATTCAAAAGGGTTTAAATATCCATCTTTGTGTAACTTGTTTAGTCTTGTTTCGTTAATATGACCATGTCTACAGTGCCAAAGAAAAGCTTCATTTATTTCTGAAAGTTTTCTTTTATTAGTGTGTTATATGCTGAAAACTGTGTGTTGATTTAGAACGTATATCCCGTTATTAAGCGTACCATACCCAACCAACATTTGATTCAGGTGAATGTTCATAACATTGTTCTGCAATACAAAATTATATCCTTCATTGTCTAACAAAGAGACAGATATTATATTACAAAGCATAATTGGTACAAAATAACATAGGTTCAAAACCAATATACACCCAGATGGCAACCCCAAGTGATACTCTCTCACTGCGACTATATGTATATTGGAACCATTTCCAATGCGGAGAGTATGGTCACTTGTCTTCAAAACCTTGCTATTTCTCAGCCCCTGCATAGAATTGCAAATGTGAGAACCTGAATCGGTATCTAATACCCAGGAAGCAAAGTTTATTGAAAAACAGTTTTCTGTCACAAACACACCTGAAGCGGAAGCATCCCCATGCTTCTTCTTGAGATTTAAGTACTCCGTATAGTTTCGCTTCCAATGTCCTGTTTTGTGGCAATGAAAACATTTCCCTTTCCCCGATTATCCAGCTTTGCACTTGTCCTTCCCCTTAACCTTTTTAACTCCACCCCTAGGCTTGGTGGGCTTCTTCTTGAGCCTTCCCCTGGCCTTAGCCTTTGGGAGAGAAGAAGAAGATTGCCCAACACTCAAAACGGGAGTTTTCACTGATTTTAGTGTGCTCTCTGCACTCCTTACCATATTAAGGAGTTCAGGTAGTTCCTTCTCCATGTTGTGCATGTTGAAGTTAACTATGAATTGAGCAAAGGTGGAGGGGAGGGACTGCAGAATAATATCCGTATATTGTTCATTGTCCATCGTCCATCCAAGGTCCTCAAGCTCTTCTATGAGAGCTATCATCTTCAGAACATAGTCTCCTACTGGTGTGCCAGGGGCCATTCGCATCTGAAATAATTTCTTTGATGCTTCGTATCGTAATACGCGGGATTGCTCTCCATACAACTCCTTTGTATGGAGGAATATGGCTTGAATGTCCATATTCTCGTGCTGCTTTTGATGTGTGTTGTCCATCGATGCAAGCGCGAGGCATTTGGCCGCGGCATGTCTTGCGGACTTCTTTATCCGCAACTGAGGATTTTGGACCTGGGACGGGCGGGGCTGAAGCCGTGAGGACATATGATACTTTATCAAAAGTCAAGGCAATTTTCAGATTCCTCAGCCAGTCTTTATAATTGGTCCCATTCAGTTTATTTTTATCTAGTAGAAGCTTGAGCCCAGTCATTGGTATCTGCCATTAAGAGAGAGAAAAGAATACACTCGGCGAAAGCTCTTGCAAAGATCAGATTGGTTATTATCTTGTCTAATCGATGTCTCCCACTGCTTTAATCTAGTTTTTCTTTCAAACCTTAAAAAGAAAACTAGCCAGGATTAATTACAGTCTACAACTTCGCTAACCGTTCAGCCAGGCTAGTGTCAGTACTTGAGGGAGGTTCCCCGTGCTTTCACACGGACCTAATTAAAGTAAACCTCGTTTTCCCAGAGGCGTAGCCCCGTTAACACCTAATGAGTTAGCTAATTGTAAACTGCAAAACTCTCCTGGGAGCAACTATTTCCTACAGTGGGATCGGGATCCAACCATCATATGGAAGGTATGCAATCTCATTGCAAATCTCAACACTTGAAATTCCTAATGCGTTTTTTTACCCCTAGTACCTATGACCTTAACTATGGTCAACAAATCATAAGTATCAGTCATGTCCTACCCGTCATTTCTTGATTAATTGACCCACTCATATGACCTTTAACTATGGTCAATAAAGTCGCATGAATGTCCTAATTAATCTGCATCATATGCAGTTTAGGAAGACATCACTTAGCTACCGTACACTACGTCTTAACTATAGTCAACAAACGTAGCACGAATACTAAGTACTCTACTTCCTAAAATGACGGAGGGTTGCGGATGATTTTTAAAAAAATCTTTAACGCTTTGAACTTGATATCGTGGTAGAATCAAATGGTTTTCAAAAGGAGTGGCTTGAGCTCCGCAGTTTTGAAATGTAGCTTTTTCATAAAGAGCCGAGTGGTTTTCAAATCCGATTCTACAACATCATTTTAGGTTTATTTTTCTTTACATTAATCATATTAATGTATTCCCATCATTTAAGTCCTTAAGCCAATCACAGAAAAGAAACGAAAATACAACATACGCTTATGTCATCCGCATTCTCCGCAATGTTCCGTTATGCACCATTAGGTTACTTAACTAACGGCATATCGGGACTGGACTAGCGCGGGTGTAAAACATAAGCAACGTCTACTATATATCTCATATATAATATATCATTCATCTCAGATATCACAGAACGCAGGCAGCAGAAACACAGATGTAATGTGGGATATATTAGGACGTCCGTATTTAGTATTTAGGCAACAATAGAAAATACGGATTCCACAATCGCGATGAATAGCCAAGCCCATCCCCCTAGACCTCTATGAGAGCGGCAAGCGACTCTACCAATCCTAGAGTTTAGGAGACCCGGTCTCGACTCCTCGAGATGGCCTCCCACTGAACCCCAGAACCCGGTCACTTGTGCTCCCCTCCTTGGGTCTATCCTAATGTGGAAAAGTAAATAATATACAACACTGGTGACATCAACCTCAACCCGGAAGTGCCCCAAATAAAAGAATATTACATTATATTTGAATTTTACATGAATGAAAAAAAACTCATCTCACATAAACCCCCCGGCTATTCAATCGCGACAATCCTGCACATCATATCTCAGCAACACATAATATCATATATCATCAACGTAAGTAAGTATGCGTACCCCGATTGTCGTTGATGTATAGCAACGAAACCGGCGATAAGCGACATACTACACTTACGGTCACAGAAAAGAAAGTGTAAAACTACAACATTTAGAATCCACATTCTCTTTAGACATCGTAAATCCGAAATATCACATACTTCGCATTTCATGCCTAACTATATGAATTCCACATATTGTATCACATTCCAGATAAATAAACAGTATTAAACTTTTCGATCGAATAATCAAATACCCAAAATTTCTTAAAGCTCAACACTTGAGCGAAGTTCAAAAAACCCGGAATGTGTCGCAGTAGCAGCGGTCCAGCCGTAGAAGGGTCAAGCCAACGCCTCACATATAGCACGCCGTACTGCCCCAAACCCTAAGGTTTAAAGGCAGTTCAGACGATCACATAATCGAGTTAAGGTTTGTGTTCTTTTAGAGGGTCTACCACAAAACTTGCACGTATTTCCGAAAGATTTAAACTCGAGAAAAAATTCAACACTTGAAAATTTTTTCGTGCTGGGAAAAAGTGAGTTAATGATATCCGTTCAAACTTTTTAATACTTTCTAAATTATCCAAAAAAGGCACGAAATTAAAATTCCGATCGAATCACCGATTCCAAAACAATCCCCAGAATATTCAACACTTGAATCAGATTAAAAATACCTAAAAATATATACATGTAGTTCTAGACATTACTGTATAAAAAAGATAGAATATTGCTTCAGCACGGCCGCGGATCCGCGGCCCAAGCAGGGTATGGCCGCGGTTCCGCGGCGGCTTGTACAGAATATGGTATCGTTTTTTACAGAAATTCTAAGATTTGCCTGCTGAATTTTTTACGTATTTTTAATACTGGAGGAACACAGTTTTAAAAAATTGTCCAGAGAAGGTTAAAAATCTGTATTTTAGGTTCGATCGGAGTTTTAACTTCGCTAAAGTGTAGCCTAAAGCTCTAGCTAGGCTCTGATACCAATGTTAGGTTTACCTAGCACCTCATGAAGGGTTTGGAAGCATCACATGTGTCAAGATCAAATTTTTAAGGTGCTAAGTGAACATACAAAGAATCATCACTAGAAATTTAGGGTTTCATTACATGTATATCATCACGAGTAGAAAAAGCTAGGGTTTTGAGAGTACAACCTTTGTAGCTTCCTACGCTAGACTCCTTGGCTACTTGAGGGTTGGAAAAAAGGTTCGCTTGAGATCTTCTAGGTCCACGACGATCCACCCGAAGCTCCTTTGCCCAAAGCTCCTTGCTTTACTCGATATGTGAATGAAGTAGAGCAAACACCCTACACAAATGGGCTAGATGTGTGTAGTATGATGATGTGGTTTGTATTCTATAATCAAAACTTTCTTTTTATCAACCTCACTCAAGAAAATTATCAAGAGAGGAAGAAGAAGATGGTGGCTAAGCTTTCTCATAATGGAAAAGTTATGAGAGTGAATAATCATTGAAAATGAGAAAAGAATAATCTATATCAATCCTTTCTCACTTAAACCATGGTTAGAATCATCTAGATTTTTATCAAATGGGTTAAAGACAAAAGGATAATTAACTCAAGGTTAAATGGTGGTTGAAGCATGGTCAAAGATGATAAGTATAACCCGTGTGTGAATTATCCTTTCTCTTTTTCTAAATGATAAATAAATAGATAATTCTACAATGTAAGTCTTGCATTGCCACCAAACATATATCAACAACCATGATACTATGTATGTATGTATGTATCCATGCACATCATCATGTGCATACATGCATGCATACAAAAATAGAAAAAGAGTTTGATTAAAGAATTAATCTAAACGTCATTTGTTAAATCAACACTTGATTTTGAAAACCGGTCATATCACATAAGACCCGACTAATAGAAAATGCCCAATTAATATACGGTATCACATATCCGTATTTAATCGGGTCCTCGCGCATATCTCATATGCACATCACATCTTTTCGCCTGAGCCAAGAAACTTCATTGTGGGACTCTAAGACTCGTCAATACGCCGGCAGTAGGTAATGATCATATCAAATACCTACAAGCCTCAAGCGGTCAGCTAAACGTAATGGCCACCCGGGTATTGAGCGATCAGAAGAAAACAAGCGAACCTGTTATAACTCCCGTTGAGCCAACCGGTAACACTACCGTGCAGTCCGGTCTCTTCATCAGATATGCTGCATATCGAGTCTAGGGATGGTAACGTCGACCCTAATAACTCAATAAGTCGTGCCGATGAATGGTCTATAACAGATCGAGAAACTACTGATAACACTTATCAATAAATCTCAACAGCCCTGGCCAGGGACTTACTGATATAGCCAGTCGAGCACAGTACAGCATCAACTCCCAATACCGGAAGAGACGAAACCCCTCCTATCGCTAATCGCCTTCGTGTGTCTCGGGACTGAACCTAACGGCCACCTGTTTGCACGACTCAGTAGAGCCGTGTGTTAGTGTATATGCCCTAGAAGCCATTATTGTATCATACTAGTTTGTATATTACTTAATGGAAGCTTGGGATATTCACCTTGTGTAGACAATCTTGCTCAATATAGTAGTATGCTACTTGGTATGTTTCTACTTCAATGTGTACATGTGTTTATTTTAGTATATCACCTATACACATTAGTGGAGCCCTTAGGATCTTTGCTTGATTACCAGCGTTGTGATGGCAGTCACACTAGTGGGGGCTGGGTAATCTATAAGCACATCCTTATGCAGGTCCTTAGTCGCAGGACTATCGAGACAGGGCATCGATACTCCGGAGTAGACTAGCGTATGCGCCTCTCATCCCAGTGTGGGAGACGGTCTGTCCCACAGCCGTCAGTACGTCATACTTGAGATAGTATGCGGGTGCTTGTTAGGTTACGAGTACACTGGACAGGACTCGTCGGGAACTGTTGGTTGGTACTATACCTATCATCAGTTATCAGTTCCCAGGTGACATGAGTACAGCTTAGTCCACTGACTTGACACTGTCACTTCGCCACGAGTGTGTTCCCACTGTACGTAGATTACTACCCTACCATGGCTCAAAGGAGTCGTGCAAACAGGTAGTAGTTGGGTGCAGTCCCGAAGCACTTGGAGGCAGTGATGGTTAGACAGGATTCGTCTCTCCCCGTATTGGGGGTTGACATCGCGCTGTGTCTAGGAGAGCCATTACACGAGTAGTCCCTAGCTAGGGCAAGCGAGATATACTGGTAGGTTTCCAGTGTTATCTCAGGGTGTTCTGGGCTTCACTCTGACACGACTTTTACTGCTATTAGGGGACTGACGTTTACCGCCCCCTAGGCCCGCCATGCGATGTATCAGACGAACAGACCGGACTGTGCAGAGATTGTCACATTCAGGCTCAGTAGGAGTTCAGATGGGTTTCACCTCGTCCGTCTTCTTGTCGGCATCTACCTGGGGACCGTTACGCACAGCTAGTGCCGCTTGCGGTCTGTGGTTAAACCTACTGCCAGCGTAGTGTCGAGTCTTTAGAGTCCCACACAGAAAGCTATTCGCCTTTATGCAAAAGAGTAGGGCTCGCATGGTTTTGCGACAGGTCGCATGGTATTGCGACAGGGTTTGGTCACATCCGTGAACTTGTGCACGTACAGTGTCCGGACAGTTAACTCTAGCGGGCTTTGGTTTAAGCCAGATCCTAGTGTACGTTTTGGGATTGGTTTTATCTCGTTTGTATTCGTGTTCCTCGGAACGCGGATGCGGGTGTGTATACACAGATGACAGAGAGATAGAGGCAGAGGATTCTCATTGGGGTTGTTGACTGTGGACTAGTTGACCATCATCATGACAATGGCTTTCATTCCATGGCAAGGACTTTTGCTTGCTTGTTTATTTATGCAAAATGAGTGCATGAAATGATATAGCCATTTTGACTTAAACCATCACACAATACTTGATTACTATTTTTATTATGATGGCTTTTGGATTATGAGAGGTTGGATGAAAAAAGAGTGGCTCATTCTTTCATTTGCTTTCTCCCTCTTGAGCTCTCTCATTCTCAAGCTCTCCCTCTTCCTCTTGCTCTCTCTAGCTCAAGGCAAACCATTTTCATGTATTGAGACTCACTGCCTTAGAGATAAAAAGACACCAAAACATTCCTCTACTCATTCTAGTTCACAAGGCATAGCAAGCCAATTGTTCTAGTTTCTTCAAAGTTCGAAGAAGAAGCCAAAGATAGAAGCTTTCGGGTGGATCCATCTTCGGCGCAAGGAGACGACGAGATGAGGCCGATCCGTACACCGGAAGGAGTTGAAGACGAAGGAGTTCAAGAAAGGTATAGCCCCCTAACCGAGTAGATAAAACTCTAGTTAGGTCGTTAGTTAGTTGTTTAACAAAGATCCGTATTTGTAGTCTATGTTACCACCCTCTTGAAAATCGTTTTTTACCACTTCCGCAACCCCGTAACCACTGGGAAAGGGTAGCATGGACTTACAGTGGTATCAGAGCCTAGTTAAACACTATCTAACATGTTAGCAAAGTAAGTAGAAGTTCGATTGAAGAAAAAGTCACGAAACGAACCCGTAAAATCAAGTTTCTGCCGAATTTTTTTTCTGTCCAAAAAATGATAAATCTTATCTTAAAAATCGGCTTAGGCTTTTGTTTAAACACCCAGAAAAATTGGTCCATCGAACCGGTCAAGGCGCCGCAATTCCGCGGCCGAGTTGACTCGGCCGTGGCACAATTTTGTTGTAGTGTATTTCTGGGGTTGTTTTGGGATTTTTACAATATGTCTTTTCAGCCCAGATTTTCCAGAATGAAAAATTAGTTTTTGGGGCTTGAAAATCCGTATTTTTATCGAACTTCTAAAGACTTAAGCTGACGGGTATATCTCTGTGATGTGTTATATGTATTGAACGTCCGCTAATCGCTATACGTCGATTAGTGGGGGTTATACATATCTGTGATCTGTAATTTTGATGGTATGTGTATATGAATTCATTGGATAGTCGCGGATGAATAGCCGGGGGGTTGTGAGATGAGAGTTTTCTTTTATCTTTCAATTCATGTAATATGTAAATTGATGTAATATTATTTTTGGCCGCACAACCGGGTCGGGGTTGTAGCCGTCATTGTATAATTTCTTTTTACTGTTTTTGCTCCTAGGATAGACCCAAGGTGGGGTGCACAAACTACCGGGTATCTCGAAGTGCCGAGTGGCCTACTCACGTCGTTGAGGGAGGTTGCTCCACTTCAGATATTTAGCGGGTAGTTTGCTGCACCCCTAGGGGTCTAGGGTGGGGTATTGGCTATTCATCGCGACCGTGTAATCCGCTTTTCGTTACAGGCTCGTACGAATTGCGGATTCCTAGTATATCCAATGTATTCATCTGTGATCTGAAATGGCTATCATTGCAATATATCTATATATGATATTATTTAGGCGCTGCTTATGTTTTGCAGCCGCGCTAGCCCAGCCCCCGCTCTGTCATTAGTTAAGTAACCTAACGGTTAATGACGGGGCCCCGTGGCGAATGCGAATGGCATAAGCGTACGTCATATTTTGGTTGTTTTCTGCAATGGTAGGATTAAATGATGGGACGCATTAAAAGAACTAATGCAAGAAAAATAAAACAAGTAAAAGTCGTTGGAACACTTTCAAAACCACTCGGTTTCTTTTCAAAAAATAACTTTTAAACGCGGAGCTTAAGTCACTCCTTTTAAAAGCTATCTCGTTCCATCGATTATATCAAGTTCACTACGTTCATGGTTTCGCCAAAACCATTCGTAGCCCTCCGTCGTTTCACATGGATGGTCAATAGTATTCAAGCTATGTATGTTGGCCAAAGTCAAGGCATAGTGATTGGTAGCTATTGGGTATTCATGTGCAGCATAGATAGATGTGTTGGTTTGGGGCAGTCGTACTACCATTTTGGCCAAAGTCAAGGGTATGTGCGGATGGGCTCAAATTAACCTGGAGAATGACGGGTAGAACTTGATATGTGACTTATGATATTTTGGCCAAAATCAAGGTCATAAGAGCATGGGGCAAAAATCCACATCGGGAGTTTCAAAAGAACTGAAACTTGCTAGCGCTGCATACCATTTGGAGTGTGATGATTCTGTTAGGATTCCTTTAGTTTTGTCACGCAATAATATTTGGATCCCGATCCTACTGTGAGTATATGCTACTCCTCGGGAAATTTCTCACTAAACGATCAATGCTATAAACCTAGTAGGTGTCTAGAAAGGTATTAGCGGGGCTCGCCCCCAGGGAAAAGAGGTTCTTAAATTAAGGAACTTCGCGAAAGCGTTGGAAAACCTCCCTCGAAGTACGGACACCAGCCTGGACGAACGGTTAAGCAAGTATTGTACGGTGAGATTGATCCTGACTAATTCTTCCTTTTTTGGTTTGAGGAGGGATTCGAGAGGCAGTGGGAGCCATCCTGTTTAGACAAATTAAAAACCACTCTAAACTTGCAAGAGCATCATGCTAAAGTGTTTCTTCTCTCTCTCCTAATTGCAGCGACCAAACATCATGACCGGACTTAAGTTATTACCAGATAAAAACATACTGACAGGGCCAAACTATAAAGATTGGCTCAGGAATGTCAAAATGGCAATCACTTATGACAAGTTGGGGTATCTCCTTACACCAAAGCTCCCCCTGTCCCAGGTCCCACCTCAAGCGTCGCGGATAAGGAAATCCGTAAGACTTGGGAGATCGATTGCGCGAAGGCCAGGTGCCTCGTGCTTGCCTCTATGGACAACGAACATCAGAGGAGGCACGATAATATGGACCTTGAATCCATATTTCTCTATACAAAAGAACTGTATGGAGAGCAATCTCGCATCGCAAGATATGAAGTGTCGAAGAAGTTATTTTCGGCAAGGTTGGCAATCGGATCATCGGTAGCGGAACACGTGCTTAAGATGATTGGCTTCATTGAGGAGCTCGCGGACCTTGGGACTACGTTGGAGAATGAGCTCTATTCGGACTTGATTCTTCAGTCCCTTCCTTCCACTTACGCCCAATTTATACTGAACTTCAACTTGCAAGAAAAAGAAGTTGAACTTTCAGAGCTTCTCAACATGCTGAGGAGTGCAGAGGGCACCGTACAGAAAGGTAGGAAAACATCCACTTTGTTTGTAGGAGGATCTTCATCTTCTAGGTCCAAGGCGAAAGCCAAGGGAAATAAGAAGAAAGCCTCCGCCAAACCAAGGGGCGGTGTTAGTAAAGTGGATACGAAGGGAAAGATAAAACCAACAAAGGTAGCGGGAAAGCTTGTGGATAAGGAAGAATGCTTTTACCGTCATAAAAGTGGTTACTGGAAGAAAGATTGCAAGGCTTGGAAAGCCAGAACACAGGATCTGAAGCAAGTTGCGGCTTCAGCTTCAGGTGTGTATGTTATTGAAAACTGTCTATCAATAAACTCTACTTCCTGGGTATTGGATACCGGATCAGGATCTCATATCTGTAATTCTTTGCAGGCGTTGAGAAACCGTAGGTTTTTGAGGGCAGGTGACATGACCCTCAAAGTTGCAAATGGAGCTAGCATGGATGCTAAGGCCGTGGGGGACTATCACCTGGGAATGTCAGATGGACATGTTTTGGTTTTACGTAATTGCTTTTTTGTACCCAACGCAACTTGTAATATCATTTGTGTATCTTTGACTTCTAAATAAGGTTATGAATTTGTGTTTGTAATTAATGTTGCAAACATTCACCTTAATCAAGTTCTGATTGGGTCAGGTACATTAAGCAATGATATATACGTATTAAACCAACCACAGATTTTCAATGTCCAGAATACACACAAAAGAAAGTCTCCGCAAATAAATCAGACTTTCTTATGGCATTGTAGACTGGGTCACATCAATGAGAGAAGGTTGACGAAGTTACATACAGAAGGATATTTGAATCCGTTCGAATATCAATCGTATGACACTTGTCAATCCTGTCTCAAAGGAAAGATGACAAAGACTCCGTTCACTGTACACGGAATAAGGGAGAGCGAGCTCTTGGGACTCGTACACAGCGACGTATGTGGTCCAATGTCTACACATGCGCGAAGCGGTTATTCTAACTTCATTACTTTTACGGATGACTTTTCAAGGTACGGTTATGTCTTCTTAATGAAACATAAGTCCGAAGCCTTTGGAAAATTCTAGGAATATAAGAATGAAGTAGAAAAAAAACCGGCAAAAGTATCAAGACACTAAGATCGGATCGAGGTGGTGAATACTTGAGTACCGAGTTCCTGGACTACTTAAAAGAGAATGGAATTCTCTATCGCTTACTCCTCCATACACTCCGCAACATAACGGTGTATCGGAGAGACGGAACTGAACCCTATTGGATATGGTACGGTCCATGATGAGTAACACTGAGTTACCGCGATCATTCTGGGGATATGCACAAGAATCAGCCGCATACCTTTTGAATCGAGTTCCAACTACACCATATCAGATGTGGTGTGGGAAGAGACCCTATCTTAATCCCATTAAGACATGGGGAAGTCCAGCTTTTGTCAAAAAGCAGCATGCGGACAAGCTCGAGGCACGCTCTGTACAGTGCAAGTTTATGGGATAACCAAAGAACTCCAAGGGATATTTCTTTTATTGCGAAGATGAACAAAAGGTTTTTGTTTCTCGGTATGCCCACTTCTTAGAAACTCAGTTTTTGGAGAATCAGATAAGTGGGAGCGCAATAGAACTGGAAGAAATTCCAGAACCACGAGCTATTACTGAAAGCTAAGTAGAACCAGAGGGTTCAAAAGAACATGACATTCCTACGCCGCTCCGCAGGAGTAGTAGGCAGTCTCATCCGCCCGAGAGATGCTACGGTTTTCTCATAGACGGGGATAGAGAGGATTGCATCATTGATTATGATGAGCCGACCAGCTTCCAGTTGGCCATTCAGAGCGTTGACTCGGTAAAATGGCTGGATGCAATGCGGACCGAAATGGAGTTCATGTACACCAACAAAGTATGGACGTTGAACGTTGCTCCAGATGGGGTAAAACCCGTAGGATGCAAGTGGATCTTCAAAAGGAACATTGGTGTAGATGGACAGGTTGAGACCTATAAAGCTAGACTGGTTGCAAAGTGTTTTCGTCAAAGACCTAGTTTGGACTATGACGAGACCTTTTCTCCAGTAGCTATGCTGAAATCCATTCGGATCCTTCTTGCCAATGCTGCCTTCCACGATTATGAGATTTGGCAGATGGACGTAAAGACCACTTTTCTAAATGGAAATTTAGAGGAGTGTGTTTATATGGACCAGCCAGAGGGTTTCATTCAGAGTGGGAGCAGCGGAAAGGTGTGCAAGTTGCTTATGTCCATCTACGGACTAAAGCAGGTATCGCGGAGTTGGAACATCTGTTTTGATAAGACGGTAAAAGAATTTGGCTTTATCAAAAATCCAGATGAACCATGCATCTATAGTAGATTTGTAGCGAGAACTGTAGTATTCCTCGTTTTATACGTGGATGACATTCTCTTAATAGGAAATGACATTCCTATGCTACAATCTATCAAGGGGTTCTTGTCACACAAGTTCTCCATGAAAGACCTGGGTGATGCCTCATACATTCTGGGGATCCGGATCTATCGTGACTGATCCAAGAGGATACTGGGACTCTCACAGTCCAGGTACATCGACACCATACTGAAAAGATTCAGTATGGAAGATTCCAAGCGCGGTAATCTACCGGCTTGTCACGGGATCACCCTTTCCAAAGAGATGTCTCCCAAGACTGATTTGGAAAGGGATCGCATGTTAATTATACCTTACGCTTCTGCGGTAGGCTCTATAATGTATGCGATGTTGTGTACCAGACCAGATGTAGCTTATACACTGAGTGTGGTAAGCCGGTATCAGTCAAACCCTGGGGAGAAACACTGGATAGCAGTAAAGAACATTCTCAAGTACCTGAGAAGGACTAAGGAGATGTTCTTGGTGTATGGCGGAAAAGACCTCCAGATCGAGGCCTTTGCTGACTCCAGCTTCCAGAGTGACAAGGATAATTCCAAGTCCATGTCGGGTTTTGTCTTTACCCTCAATGGAGGGCCGGTGTGTTGGAAGAGTTCCAAACAGGAAACCGTTGCTGACTCGACGATGGAAGCGGAATATATCGCTGCTGCAGATTCCGCAAAAGAAGCTGTCTGGATACGGAAGTTCCAAACTGAACTTTAGGTGGTTCTGTCCATTGTTGATCCAATACCTCTGTATTACGATAACAACGGGGCTATAGCTTTAGCAAAGGAACCCAGGTCCCATCAGAAATCCAGACACATCTTGAGGCGGCATCACCTGATCAAGGAGATCATGGGTCGCCAGGAGATCGAGGTTCGGAGAGTTTCTACGGAAGATAACACTGCTGATCCACTCACAAAGGCCTTACCCCAGACTCAGTTCGAGCGGCTGATCGAGATGATGGGTCTTCGATACGCCAGTACATGGCCTTAGTGCAAGTGGGAGATTGTTAGTGTATATGCCCTAAAGGCCATTACTGTATCATACTAGTTTGTATATTACTTAATGGAAGCTTGGGATATTCACCTTGTATAGGCAATCTTGCTCAATATAATAGTATGCTACTTGGTTTGTTTCTACTTCAATGTGTACATGTGTTTATTTTAGTATATCACCCATACACGTTAGTGGAGCCCTTAGGATCTTTGCTTGATTACCAGCGTTGTGATGGCAGTCACACTAGTAGGGGCTAGGTAATCTATAACCACATCCTTATCCAGGTCCCTAGTCGCAGGACTATCGAGACAGGGCATCGATACTCCGGTGTAGACTAGCGTATGCTCTTCTCATCCCAGTGTGGGAGACGGTCTGTCCCACAGCCGTCAGTACGTCGTACTTAAGATAGTATGCGGGTTCTCGTTAGGTTACGAGTACACTGGACAGGACTCATCGGGAACTGTTGGTTGGTACTATACCTATCGTCAGTTATCAGTTCCCAGGTGACATGAGTACAGCTTAGTACGCTGACTTGACACTGTCACTTCTCCTCGAGTGTGTTCCCACTGTACTTAGATTACTACCCTACCACGGCTCAAAGGAGTCGTGCAAACAGGTAGTAGTTGGGTGTAGTCCCGAAGCACATGGAGGCAGTGACGGTTAGACAGGATTCGTCTCTCCCGGTATTGGGGGTTGACATCGCGCTGTGTCTAGGAGAGCCATTACACGAGTAGTCCCTGGCCAGGGCAAGCGAGATATACTGTTAGGTTTCTAATGTTATCTCAGGGTGTTCTGGGCTTCACTCCGATACGAATTGTACCGCTATTAAGGGACTGACGTTTACCGCCCCCTAGGCCCGTCATGCGATGTATCAGACGAACAAACCGGACTGTGCAGAGATTGTCACATTCAGGCTTAGTAGGAGTTCAGATGGGTTTCACCTCGTCCGTCCTCTTGTTGGCATCTACCTGGGGACCGTTACACACAGCTAGTGCCGCTTGCGGTCTGTGGTTAAACCCACTGCCAGCGTAGTGTCGAGTATTTAGAGTCCCACACAGAAAGCTATTCGCCTTTAGGCAAAAGAGTAAGGGTCGCATGGTTTTGCGACAGGTCGCATGGTATTGTGGCAGGGTTCGGTCACATCCGTGCACTTGTGCACGTACAGTGTCCGGACAGTTAACACGAGCGGGCTTTGGTTTAAGCCAGATCCTAGTGTACGTTTTGGGATTGGTTTTATCTCGTTTGTATTCGTGTTCCTCGGAACGCGGATGCGGGTGTGTATACACAGATGACAGAGAGACAGAAGCAGAGGATTCTCATTGGGGTTGTTGGCTGTGGACTAGTTGACCATCATCATGACAATGGCTATCATTCCATGGCAAAGACTTTTGCTTGCTTGTTTATTTATGCAAAATGAGTGCATGAAATAATATAGCCATTTTGATTTAAACCATCACACAATACTTGATTACTATTTTTGTTATGATGGCTTTTGGATTATGAGAGGTTGGATGAAAAAGGAGTGGCTCATTCCTTCATTTGCTTTCTCTCTCTGAGCTCTCTCATTCTCAAGCTCTCCCTCTTCCTCTTGCTCTCTCTAGCTCAAGACAAACCATTCTCATGTGTTGAGACTCATTGCCTTAGAGATAAAAAGACACCAAAACATTTCTCTACTCATTCTAGTTCACAAGGCCAAGCAAGCCAAGTGTTCTAGTTTCTTCAAAGTTCGAAGAAGAAGCCAAAGGTAGAAGCTTTCGGATGGATCCATCTTCGGCGCAAGGAGACAACGAGTTGAGGCCGATCCGTACACTGGGAGGAGTTGAAGACGAAGGAGTTCAAGAAAGGTATGCCCCCTAACCGAGTAGATAAAACTCTAGTTAGGTTGTTAGTTAGTTGTTTAACAAAGATCCGTATTTGTAGTCCATGTTACCACCCTCTTGAAAATCGTTTTTCACCACTTCCGCAACCCCGTAAGCACCGCGGAAGGGTAGCATGGACTTACACTGTGGTAGGGTGGTAATCAAAGTACAGTGGGAGAACACACAATACTCTATGACGATCTCGGGTCTACAGACTAACCTGCACCAGTGTCACCTGAGAACTGCTATCCGGCGATAGATATAATTCCATATAGGAGTTCTCGGTGAGTCCGTCCAGTGTACCCAGTCACCACTGAGCACCCCTATACGATCTCGATGTCAAACATCGATGAATGTGGGAACATCCATCGCACATCATATGGGTCTAGTATCATATACTCTAGTCTACTCTGGTATATTGATGCCCCGTTTCGATACACCTACGACTAGGGACATTCCAGGATATGCTTATGAACTACAGATGCCCCACTAGTATGATCTCTATCATAATCACAGTAGACAAGTCTATATCCTCAGGGCTTTATCAACATGTGTGATTGAATAAAAGCATGATCAAATCAACATGTCAGATAAAGAAGAACCAGATAGCATATTATCATGTCGAGCAAGAATGTACACCGAATATATATATATACATGTATAAATACATCCACTATCATATAATAGCCTCTAGGGCATACATATATCAAACAATAGGATGCTAGGGGTAAAAGATTATTGGGATTTCAAATGTTGAAATTTGTAATGAGATTGCATACTTTCTATGAGATATTTGGATCCCGATACCCGCTGCGAGTAAGAGTTACTCTTGGGAGTTTTTTACACATTACAATTAGCCGATCAAGTAGGTGTCTAGAAAGGTGTCAATGGGGTTAAGCCCCTAGGAAAACGAGGTTTATTTTAATTAGGTCTGTGTGAAAGCACGGGGAACCTCCCTCAAAGTACCGGCATTGGCCTTGCTGAAAGATTGGCGAACTTGTAGCGTGTAATTAATCCCGACTAGTCTTTCCTTTTAGGGTTTGATGGAAGATTTGACTAAAACAGTGGGAGCCATCCTGATTAGATAAATTAATAACCAATCTATTCTTGCAAGAGCATACCCTGAGTGGTTTCTTCTCTCTCTCTCCTGGTTGCGATTATGTCACGCCTTAATCAAGATAATAATACGGATGTATTGACCGAACCCGCTTGTTATACTGCGCTAGGAAACGTTGGTCCCGCTCCAACTTATAATTGTTATAAGACCGAACAGGAAATAGGGGATTACCAGAATTCCCGTGCCACCCAAACGAAGAAAGTGCATGCTGATGCATCTTCTTCGGGTGTATTCATTACCAAGAACTGTTTCTCAGTATCCTTTACGTCCTGGGTATGAGATACCGGATTAGGATCCCGCAAATGTAATTTGTTATATGGGCTACAGATAGGTAGAGAACTAAGAACGGGTGATAAGTTTGAAGAGTTGGAAATGATGCAAGTGTTGCAGCCAAGACTGTTGGCAGTTATCACCCTATATTACCAGAAACATTGATTCTGAACGAATGTTATTAGATACCGAACCTGATATACAACATCATATCAGTCTCTTTATTAGTAAAGAAGGATATAATTTTGTATTGTTGGATAATGTTTTGAACATTTCCTATATCAAGTGTTGATCGGTTCAGGCACGTTATCTAAAATCATAGACGTTCTAAATCAAACTACAGTTCTTAATATATAGAACAGACACAAGAGGAAGAGTTCAGAAATGAACAAATCCTTCTTGAGGCATTGTAGACTAGGTCATATCAATGCGACCCGACTAGCTGAAGTTACATAAAGATGCATATTTAAATTAGTTTGGATTTACATCTTGTAAAACTTTCCAGTCATGTCACAAAGATAAGATGACCACAGCTCCGTTTATTGAAAACAGAGAAAGAGTTAGTGAACTCTTGGGATTGATACATGCTGATGTATGAAGATCCCCTGTCTACTCATGCCAAGACCGGTTCTTTGTACTTCATTACATTCATTGTTTATCTCTCAAGATCCGGACATATGTTCCTGTTGAAACACAAGTCTGGAACTTTTGAGAAGTTCAATGAATATAAGTTAGAAGTAGAGAACCAAAAACGGGTATAAGTATTATGTCCTTTGATGTGATCAAGGACGAGAATACTTGAACACGGAATTCCTGGACTATTCTAAAGGAGAATGAGATTCTCTCTCAGCATTACTCCTCCGAATACACCACAGCACGTTGGTGTATCGGGGCGGAGCAATTACACCTTATGTGATATGGTGTGCTCTATGATGAGTACTACTGGGTTGCCTATTTTCTTTTGGGAGTTCCAAACGATTCTTGAATCCTATGAGTTTGTAAACCCTAGCAAGTTCAAGAATCGACGACCCAATTCGTTGCGATGCTTTCTTGATTGACATCGCTCGAGATTTGGGGAGTTACGATCGTTTCTTGAAATTGCTAGAGGCTAGAATATAAATGATGTCCACGAAACAACAAGGGTTAAGAGATGAAACCCTAGTTTCATCAAGAAAGCCCTAACTCTCGTCGATAATCATTGATCTAGTTTCAATTCTTCAAAGGACAAGAACACGAAATCTTTTAGATTACATCACGTCTATAAATTCGATCGATTCCGACGAGCCTTTCTTAGATTCTTGATTGTTGATTGGAAATACTATCAAAACCCTGATTCTTGATTGTTTATAGTTTCTTGATTCTTGAATAAAGAATAGTGACACTCGAATACGAATCATTCTTGAATCATGTTTTGTTTTACCGTTACTTAACATTTCATTTCAAACCTATTAAAATTCAAATGAATTGTGCTTTCCCTGTGGACGATCCGCACTCACCAACTAACTACAGATGACACCGTAGTTTGATTGCGGTCAATATATTTTTTTTGATTGTGAAGTTCTTTATCGATTTTTCCGAATACTAACCCATTTGAGTTCTTTACGAAATCGGAAACGAAATTAACCCTTCACGACGGAAAAACGTTAAACAATCAAAATGGCGCCGTTGCCGGGGATAGCGCTAATTCATTTACATTTTTACTTTGAAGTGAAAGAATTATTATATTTTATTTCTTGAAAGCAAAATTCGTACAAACTCTTATACGTGTGTTGTGAATTGATTGCAAGGTGATCTGGAGCATTCTGTGCTGTGGAAAAATTATTTGGAATATACCAAAGAGTTGAGGGAGCCAAGAGAAACTCCCTGAAGAAAACTTGTGCAGTGAACCCACCAGAGGACCGCGGTTGCGCGGCCAATACCCAGGAATTGCGGCGGAAACGCAGCTTGGTTGGGGGTTCTCTGAAAAATATTTGCTTCAGGTGACTTCTTGATCTCTCCCCTCTCCTCTTTTTAGCTCCAACTGATCTTTTCTGCAGGCTTCTTTGCAAAAATCGCAGCGCCGCTAAAAAGAAAATTAAATTTGTGCGTATTTTTGTTTCGTGGTTGTTTGCATTGCTAATACGGAAAATTAAGGGGCAAAGACCAAATCCAAATTAGGTGGGGAGTTCATTACCCTTCCTAGGCCCCAAAAATCACAAACCTCCATACGCATTGACCCACATTAACTAAAAGAAATCTAGAGTTGACTCTAAGGACTGTCGCGCTCAATTAGGACAGGAGAAGGCCGTGGGTAATTCATTGCTTATCTGCGTTTTCTTGTGGTGCCTAAGGCGAGTGTGTCTAAGGCTAGTGGTTATTAATTAGGCCAACTACTTACGTAGTGGAGTACCTTCCCACTTACTTGGCACTCATCCGGCCACAGGGGGACAAGGAGGCAGTGGAGGATTCTATCCTGTGTCTTGTCTTCTGGCAGTTAGGAGTGGTCTAGAGATCAGACCTAGGTGACCAGTAGATTTCAGGGTTTTGTGTGTTGCATCATTTTTTTTTCAAAATCCGTCCCTTTTTCAAAAGCAAGCACCGCATTCATTCATTTTCCCCTAATTATAAAGCCACGCTGCCACTTGTACTAACCCTTTTTAGTACAAGATAGGCTGGACACGGGATCCTAGTGCCCATTTAGTCCGCTTACCTCCTATCGACTCCGAAGTCGGTATTTCTCCATTTACTTCTTCTTTACCCACCACCACACCCTCATCGATGGATCCAAATCCATCAAACTTCTTTAACCCTAATCTGCCGCCGTTCGTTGGTGCGCAGAATCCACCCCGCATCTCTCTCCAGGAGAGATGCTACCCTACTCGAGGTCCTTTATCCACCTGTCTTTCCACACCACCAGCCAACGGGGAAAATTTTGAAATTAAACCCCAATACATCAACCTTCTACCCAAATACCACGGTCTCGAGTCTGAGGACGCTTACGTTTTCATTACCAAATTTGAAAACGTATGCGCAATGATGGGTACGTCACAACTTTCAGTGGATGCTATGCGTCTACGACTACTTCCATTTACTTTGTGCGATATAGCCGAGAAGTGGCTATATAACACTACCGCACACTCCATTACAAGTTGGGAAGAATTCGTAGCGGCATTCCTTAAGAAATTCTACCCTTATCACAAGACAGCTCGAGTCCGCAGCGAAATAAATCAATTCAATCAGCTTCCAAATGAACCATTTTCAAAATATCTTGACCGATTCACGGATCTGTTAGTTCAGTGTCCTCATCACGGCATCCCGAGATGGGAACTGTGCCGAATCATATATGAGGGCAGTAACCCTAACACTAAACAGAGTCTTGAAAACATGTGTCAAGGAAATTTTATGAATAAAGACAATGGGGAAGCTTGGAAATACTTAGAAGATTTCGCTGAAAAATCTTTACAGTGGGAAAGTCCATCATTTAGGAGTGGCAATAACCAATCGGATGTTTCCATAGGAGTTAGAGCTGACATTTCAGCTATACACAAGAAACTCGAGACTATGAAAAACAAATTTTTAGCTGCCTATCTTAATCAAATGTCACTTTCCAAAACTGTATGTGGATGTTGTTCTGATCCTTCTCATTTGACGGAAGAGTGTCCACGAAATTCTCCGTTTCAAGGTCATGAGCATACCAATGCCGCATTTCAAAGACCTAGAAACGATCCATTTTCTTCCACATATAATCAGGGTTGGAGGAATCACCTTAATTTTGCTTGGAACCAATCACAATCTCAAAATACGGTTCCAAACCAAAACAATTTTCAAAGGGTCCCTCCCCCACAACAGCAGCCACCACTTCAATTGAGTCAGCACCCCTTTCAATCACAAAACTTCCAAAATCCGGCCAACACTTTTACACCGTCTAGTCCTTTGCAATTGACCGGTACAGATAATACCTCTGCACTAGCACAAACCTTGGATACTTTCATGAAACAATCCATCCAAGGGACGGCAAGTTTGCAATCTTCTGTCGAGAATGTGATGAAGATCATTATCTCTCAAAATGAAAATATCAAATCGATGGAAGAACAAATTGCACAACTAAAAGCCGAAATGAGTGCAAGAGAGAAAGGGAAACTTCCAGCTCAACCCTTACCAAATCCTGGCTATTCACATCATGTGAATGCAATCACAACGTTGAGATCTGGAAGAGTGCTTGACAATCATGTTGGGGAAGAGATTGATGACACAGAAAAATCTATCGATGATACCCCGGCTGAGACCTTTCCTTACACACACACTTCTACTTCTACTTCTGATCCTTCTTCTTCTACCCCACCATCCTTTTCCGAGCCTATTCTTCGTTTCCCAAAAGGCTCGCCACTTCAGCCCACCTCTTCTACTCCTCCACGGACGATCCCCACTTCTATTCTGGGATCAGTTCCACCTACACTTCCTTCTCCTATGATGGACCCAGCGCTTATTGCTAAAGCACCTTATCCTAATCGGTTAAGGGCTAACACACTAAGTCCACATATGGAGAAGATCACTGAGATGTTTAAACAGGTTAACATAAACATCCCTCTTCTAGATGCTATCCAACAAGTCCCTACATATGCGAAAGTTCTTTAAGACTTGTGCATTAGAAAGAGGAAGAAACAAATGCCCAAGAAGATATTCATGGCAAAGACTGTAGACACGGCTTTCCCCCAGCAATTACCAAGGAAACGTACGGATCCTGGATATCCTACGATTTCCATCTCTATTGGGGAAAAACACATTAACCGTGCTCTACTAGACCTTGGGGCAAGTGTTAACCTGCTTCCTTTCTCAGTTTATGAGCAGTTAGGGATCGGAGAGTTGAAACCATCTCCTTGCACTCTCCAGATGGCAGATCGATCAATAACCAAACCTAGGGGTGAACTGGAGGATGTGTTAATAAAAATTGTGGAATTCATATTCCCTGTGGACTTTATTGTAATTGATACACAACCTGTAGCGAACTCACCGAATCAAATTCCGGTGATTTTAGGTCGCCCATTTTTGGCCACTTCCAATGCAATAATCAACTGTCGTAATGGTTCTATGACCTTATCTTTCGGGAATAGGTCAATAGAACTGAACATTTACAAGTTGGGAAGTGTACCCTCCGAACATACTGCTCAGGTCTGTTCTGTCGACTTAATAGATGTCGACAGCAGCGAATTTGATGATCCTCCCAATACCGATCTAGACTCTTTTCATATGTTATTGTTTGACCCAACTATGTATCATACACATACGGACTCTTCCACCGAAACGTCCGGGTCAACAATTAACACTGATTATGAACCGTTTTTAGAGTCTTAAGATCACCCCGCACCTTGTGATGACATTATTCTTCGGGGTATAGATGAAACTTTTAAGGAGATCTTCGCTGATGAACTCGCATTTTTAAATGATACGGGTGTTGAGATGAATCATATCCCACTCAATGAAATTGAACCTCCACCCCTTCATATGGATTGTAAAAAGAATGCGAGTAATCCATCACATTCACTGCTTCGTCTTTCCAAAATGAGACGCACACACATTCTTTTCCACCACTTAACCTTTCCCCACTTTTTCTTACACCAACCAGAGCACGGTATTGACAAAATTTTTGAATGGTTGGTATTAACATTCGGTCTTTGCAAAGATTGGCATCGACCATTGATTTTTGACCCCCTCATATGATTTTCAAAGATTAACATTGTTTAAGTTTGGGGGGGTATATGTTTTTCTGGCTCCTAAAAAGAATTTTTACAAGATAATGAGCCAAAAATAAGTTTCGGGGAGGTTCTTCACTTAAATATTTTGCCCCCACTAATAAATTCCTCCCAAGCTTACAGGTTTTTCGAGAGTAAGCAGAAGGCAACAGTAAGAACACTGTTGAAAACAAGTTTGGGGGAGGTTTGTGCTTATTTTTCGCATCATTTGCATATCATTTGCATAAGCACAAAACATTTTTTTTTAAAAACCTATAAAAATTTAAAAAAATTTCAAAAATATAAAAACAAGTTTTGTATATAAATAAGATAATGAAAGTTTAGATAGTGAACAGTTACATCCATAAGATTAGAAAAATTTTAGAAAACCAAGAAAATTGTAAGTTTTCTTATACGAACTAGTAATAAGTAGTTATAAGCCGTTGTCCCAAAGGTTAGTAAGATGAAGGACGTCACTAATCTGAGGATAAAACTAAGTCTGAAAAATATTTTCTATACTGGAAGCCAAACATTTTGAACGTTACTACCCTGCTATTCGCACTTACACACGTCTTGAAGCCTGGGATAGTAGAGGATACCTTGAAATGCTCTTGTCTTAAAGCCAAAAGTATGAAGTAAATAAAAAAAAAGGTGAATATAAAGTATAAAGTGGTGAGAAAAATGGACACTGGTTTTGTTATCACCAAAGGAAAGAAAAATGTATAGCGAGGGTGCTTCTTCACCTAGTCCCTAAGGCCAACTGGTCTGGGAGTCACTGCTATGTCTGAGGTGGTGCAAGACGAGGAAAATACACCAAATAAGCAAGCACATGAGTAATCGGTTGGTTAGTACCTCAAGAAGTATTAACGGTCGCATGAAAGTGTGTGAGCAATCTCATCTAAATATTCTTTAATTAAAAAGTACCGAGGCTGATGGGCAAGAGTATGATAGCTTGAATTGAATTCTCCGGGTGTAGGGATGTTCTTTACACACACGCAGGGTGATATGATCGATGTTTGGAAGAAGGATAGAAATGAAGAATAGGACGATGTTTTATTGAGGGAGGACGTGATTTCTAACATCTTTTCATGACTACTAAGACAGGGCTCATGACCACCGAAAAGCTAGCTTAGTTGGAAACCCTAATTTTCAAGGCTTTTCTTTTACAAATTTTGTCTTTAAATGTAATATTCATGATCTTTCTTTTATTATTGGATTTTGTGGGTGCAATCCGCTGAAAACCCTCAGGAGACAACACTCCTCCTACTAGGGACACCTAGAGGCTTAAAGGCTTGTTGCACGTACTCAGTGCAATCGTGTTGCCTACGAAAGTGTGTTAGTTAGTTTTTCTCTTTCTTTATTTTCTCCTTCTATTTTTCTTTAATAAAACATTCGCTCGAGACGATCGAAATTAAGTTTGGGGGTATTTGATCAGTCGAAAATATTGCATATTTTAACCGGCAATTTCCTCATCATCTGCATACATATAGAAGTGTACGGTATTCATAATTCACATATTAGCAAATCGGTCGCAAAATATCAGATTACATGTATTCGACCTTAAAACCGGCATTTCTAGGGAAATTGACTGCATTTCATTACATGGCATATTTTCTATATATCGCAACCCTTGTTTCGAAGTCTGTGCAGGAAAAGGAGAAGCTCGCTCGAACATTACACCGCTCGAAAGATACGTCAACTCACTAACTTCAAATCTGGTATCAATCCAAAGGAGCAACTACAAATAAATATATCAGAAAAAGCTCTAAATACCAGCCCAAGACCACAGAAGAAGCCACCAAGCCCAAGGACCCCACATGGCCGCGGAACCGCGGCCAGAGCTGGCTTAGGCCGCGGTTCCGCGGTGGCTTGATGACGTCATCAACTTATCTTTGCACCACAATGCTTCTTCCAGGGCCCACACTTCAGAAATACATGACATTTTCCAGAAGACTCCAGGGGTTTCTGCCAGATCAGCAATCAAGGGTTTTGAAGCCTTAATTAAACCTAGCTTAAACCCTAAGCTAGCTCCTAACAAACTCTTTCAACAAACTTTTTGGAGGGAACTACCAATTCAAACCTAAACCTAGGGTTTGGGAGTTCTATAAATAAGACCCTAGACTCAAGGATCATATCATCTTGAAAAATAGAATTGAATCTATCATCTTGGAGAGAAAAGAAGAGAGGGTGTGATTCATTTTAGTTCTTTAGCCAATCTCTTTCTTCATCTTCTTCTTCCTTCACAACTCTTGTGAGAGGAAACCCTAACCCTAATTCCAATCACAAGACAAAATCCCGAGTACCCTTTAGGCAAGAAACCCTACAACCTTTATGAGCGAAGCCGATCTTCAACGGAGCAAACGATCCGAAGCCGATCCACGACTCACGGAGCCGAGCGACGCCCTATCAGCAACTAGATTCATCCTCTTGTAGTTCTTGAGCGAATGTACTCGAAAATTGTTGAGATAAATAAAGGTGATATTCTTTTATCTTGTTTTCTTTAAATTCTGCATCATGTTATCTTTACACTTCTTGAATAGTGTCTGTGTGGTGATGTGTAAATAAAACTCCGCTCGTCAAGGAGTCGAGACGATCTTTAGTATGATGATGTAACAAATTTCCAAACGATTCTTGAATCCCATGAGTTTGTAAACCCTAGCAAGTTCAAGAATCGACGGCCCAATTCGTTGCGATGCTTTCTTGATTGACATCGCTCGAGATTTGGGGAGTTACGATCGTTTCTTGAAATTGCTAGAGGCTAGAATATAAATGATGTCCACGAAAGAACAAGGGTTAAGAGATGAAACCCTAGTTTCATCAAGAAAGCCCTAACTCTCGTCGATAATCATTGATCTAGTTTCAATTCTTCAAAGGACAAGAACACGAAATCTTTTAGATTACATCACGTCTATAGATTCGATCGATTCCGACGAGCCTTTCTTAGATTCTTGATTGTTGATTGGAAATACTATCGAAACCCTGATTCTTGATTGTTTATAGTTTCTTGATTCTTGAATAAAGAATAGTGACACTCGAATACGAATCATTCTTGAATCATGTTTTGGTTTACCGTTACTTAACATTTCATTTCAAACCTATTAAAATTCAAATGAATTGTGCTTTCCCTGTGGACGATCCGCACTCACCAACTAACTACAGATGACACCGTAGTTTGATTGCGGTCAATATATTTTTTTTGATTGTGAAGTTCTTTATCGATTTTTCCGAATACTAACCCATTTAAGTTCTTTACGAAATCGGAAACGAAATTAACCCTTCACGACGGAAAAACGTTAAACAATCAGGAAACTACCCAAATCTAGATCTAAAACCATAGATCTAGTAACCAGAATGTCAAATATTATATCCACATCCTATCTGGAGAAACAACTGTGTAACGATCAGAATACAACCGATCGCAGTATAGGAATTTTACTTCCTACTCTATGTATGTCATCTAGATACCATGACATCACACCCTACTACTTTCTCAATAGATCCATCCCTTGTTCTGATAAAGTCAAACCTATGACTATTACATCAAAACTAGATGATCTATCTCCGCTATAACTGCTCAAGTCTATAAATAGACATAAGCTACTTGCCCACTATGCTTCCGCTGCTCCCACTGACTACGACAACCCTCCTACCGGGTCTCATAGCCTGGAACAACAGTAGTGTCAAGTCTGGGTAGATAAGAACCTCCTTGTCATCGTCCTTGAGGCTACCGGAGTACCCCTCGGGTGTCTGAGGTTACCCACCATATCTGCGGAGTGGCTAATGGAATGTCAATCCTGATTGAATCTTTAGGTCCTATTAAATTTTCTGTAATCGTTTGCGGTTCTGGAATCACTTCCAGTTCTACCATACTCCCACTACTGTTTTCTGAAAAAATCCATTTTACTAAAACTGTGGCGAGTCAAGAACAATATCACTATTGATCTTACAAATGGTAGAAAGTCAACCCTCGTCATAGCCTGGGCCAACCCACAAACAGCCATTACAGAAACGTGCCCTGAGTTATCCAATGTCTGGTTTTAAGCATAAGCTGGACAACTCCCCATACCTTAACATCGTTAAGACATGAACCATTCTATTTCCAATATAGAAACTTTGGCACTTATTTAATTGGAACCATATTCAATCATGCAGCTGTCTCCAGTGCATATAAATTTAATGGAGAGAGGCTAATCAGCATTACTCAACTTAGGAATCCATCCAATTATGAGTAACCTGATAGAGAAACAAGTTTCTCTAAACCATTACTATTATCTGAATACCAATCACTAGAATCTACATCTTCGATCTCTTTGAAGAATCCCGATACTTGTGACATCTGGTTCTCTACTTTATTCTTATACCCACAACTTCTCAAAACTTAGACACTGTATTTCTACGAAACACTTGTCTAAAACTAGAAAAATTATAAGTAAACAGAACATAGTACGAGCACCTACCCCTTTGTCTTGACGGACACTGGACAACATACAATACTCTGTATAACTCCGCTGAGTTCAATAACTCAAAACCTGGGCATCATAGGTTGAAAACTGTACCCTGGCGATTTCCTCAAATATCACCAATTACAACGAATTCCGATATAATGAGGATGATCTCCAAATTCCCAACAACTTACTCCCACTCATCATCTGTAAAACCATACAGATATGAGAATGAAACCTGGTAAATACATACCCTGGAGTACGTATCTAATCGGGAAAACAGCTTTCCTTTAACAATGCACTGAAACATGAAAATGTTTCGTAGGGGTATCCTGGTATTCATAGTAATGCCTCTTCCATAATCTAATTCATGACTATAACCGTATATTTCGTTGCCATCTCTCCAAATCCCTTTATTTGTCTTTATTCATTACCTTTTGTACACCTTCGTTAGGCTAAATGGTTTTTTTCCTTCCCTACCGTTCGGCACCAGCCTATGGTTTAGAAGAAGTCTATCCAGTAAGCATAATAGGTGTACCCTCCTAATCCTAGGAGTACTCGTAACTTGAGAGAAGGTGATGATAAAAGAAAACTGAATAATACCTTATTCTAGCAAAGGCGAAATTGGAGTGGCGATGAATTACGCGGTTTGGTCGTGAATGATAACAGTCGCAATTTACTTTTCCCTCTTTCTAATCCTTTTATTCTGTCTTTACATATTACCTTCTGCACACCCTACTCAGGCTAATTGGTTTTCTTCATTCCCTACCATTCGGCGCCAGCCTATGGTTTGGAAGAAGACTATTCAATAAGCGTAATAGGTGTACTCTCCTAAACCAAGGAGCCCTCGCAACCAGAGAGAAGGTGATAATAAAAGACAACTGAATAAACAAATTCTATTTCTCCTGAACCTTGATCCATCCTCGAAGAAGTCCCTTCGAGTTCGTATATAACCATACGATGGATCTATCCAATGGAAGTGGATGTCCGTAAAAACGGGTGTTCTGAGAAATGCAAAGGGTAAAATATGGAGTGGCAATGACTTATGCAACTCAGACAATCCAAAAGCCAGTATTTTAAGAAGGTTCGGTCAACATGATCACTGAGTCATAGTCTAGGGTCGGTCAAAGGTCGCTGCCAAAGAGAGAGAGAAAAAAAACACTCTACGTGCACTCTAACCTAGATCAGAATGGTTATCACTTTATCTAATCCGGAAACCTCCCACTGTCCTGTCAAATTCTCCTCCAAACCTCAAAGAAGAATCAATCGGGATCACCCGAAGAGTAAACCAACTCAACAATGGGAATTGGGATCCAACTCTCATCGCATGATAACGTGATGGAATGCATCCACGTTACTCATAATCCAGAAGTTATGCGCATACTTGGCAAGTTTCAGTTTCTTTAGAAACTCCCGATATCATTTTTGCCCCATGCTCTTATGACCTTGGCGTTAGGTCAAAATGTCATAAGTCACATGCCAAGTTCTACCCGTCACTATCTTGTCAATTTGAACCCACCCGCACATGCCCTTGGCGTTAGGTCAAAATGGCAGAACAGCTGTCTCAAACCAACTCATCTATCTATGCAACAATTGAATACCCAGCTGCTACCAAACACTATGCCTTGGCGTTAGGTCAAAATACATAGCTTGAATACTACTGAATACCTAAAACAAATGACGGAGGGCTACGGCTGGTTTTTGGCGAAAAACCTTTAACGTAGTTAACTTGATATCGCTGAAGGAACCTGATAGCTTTTTATAAAAATATAGTGGCGAAAACCTTTTGCTAAAGAGGTCATTCCCTGTGAAGGGATCTCGGCTCTTTCCTCGTGGAATGAGGTGCAGGATATTCCACTGAATACCGCGATGCAAAGCAACTTGTAATCGACTATAGTGAAGTTATTACCCTGACGCAAACTTCTGTTCATGGGGTCTTTCCCGGTGAAGGGATATCAGCCCTTGCCTCGTCGAATGAGGTGCTGGATATTCACACCGAATACCTCTATGCAAAAAAAAATTAAACGTCTTTGTAATAACACTTTTAAAATTGTTCCAACAACTCAAACATGTTTGTTTTCCTTTGCATTGATAAGAATCAATGCAGTCCCATCATCAATCACACCAGAAAAGAACGAAAATAAAATATACATATATGCCATCCGCATTCGTCACTGGGTCCCGCCATCACCCGTTAAGTTACTTAACTAACGACAGAGCGGGGACTGGACTAGCGCGGGTGCAAAACATATACAACATCTAATAGTATATATACCAATATACAATAATCGCTCCAGGCGTGATAATATGCAACATTACAGAAAAGTAATAAGCATCACAGAACAATACAGATAATCTGGGATCCCCGGGTTTCACAGAGCCGCTGCTGAAACTCGACGTTCCCCTGGTCGTGTAGATAGCCTGTACAACGAAAACCTAGACCCTTACGGGTGCGGCAAGTTACCCGCCAAAACCTGAAGCAAGGCAGCCCCCTACAGCAAAGTGAATGGACCACCCAGCACTTTAGGGAATCCGGTAGCTTGAGCACCCCTCCTTGGGTCAACCTGTACCCCCTATAAGTGCGGCGAATAGTCTGCCAATTCTAGAGTGAGGCCCCTCTGCCTCTCAAAGCCATGAGATGCGGACCCGTTGCCCTTCAGAACCCGGCTATCTGTGCACTCCATCGCGGGGTAAACCTAGTACAGAAATAAATAATAGTACAACAGGTACATCGACCGCAACCTGATCGTGCCCCAAAAAAATATTATACAACAGGCAGTGACGGCAGTCCACATGTTGGACGCTCGCCCCGCAATATCAAAAGTACAAATAAATTCAAACTGTACTATCATTGCACACTGCTATCTACCACGACAAATCCTCAACATCACAGCACAACACAGAACATCAACGCGAATGTCACGTTTGCAAACCCGTCTAAAAGAACTATAGCAATCAGACGCGGTTTACCGATCAAATGACATTCCCGGTAGGAGATATAATGTAAGTACTGAAAACTAACATGTTTAAATTTCGATCGACCAAATATCACAAAGTGGGCCCCACGAACAACTGGTGAACAGTAACAAAACCTGGGCCCAAAAGATATATACCAAAAACCCCAATTTCCAGAGAAGAACCCACTGTACAAATTTGGGAGCATGATCTCACCAAGTGGCGGCGGATGTGCGGCCAAACCATGGGTTTGGCCGCGTTTCCGCGGTGGTTTGGTGGAATCACGTGCCCAAATTTTATCGGTGTTCTAAAAAAACGCTGCACAGATTTCTGAGATATGTAGAATAATTTTAGGACATCATTTAAAATCAACAGAAACTGTGAAGCTGAAAATTGCAGTTTTTAGATTTTCGGTCCGATCGATATTTTAAACGCGTTAGCACAAGTTAGTATAGCATAATGGTGAGGCTCTGATACCACTGTAAGTCTACGGTAGCGCCCCGGCCGTTTACAGACGCCAAATGCGGAACAAAACTTTTTAACTGGCGCTATCGTATACTATAACCCGGATCTGCCATTATTGCTAAACTAACAATCTGTAAAGAGCATAGAAAGGTTATACCGAACGATCCGAGTCCTTCGTTCTTCAACCATCATCCCACGCTCCGTTGCGGCTGCTCCGATCTCGTCGATCTCTGATCTGCTCGTCCAGGTGGCACCACATCAACTATTCTTTAAACGGGCTCCCGCCTCTGACTTGAGGCAACTCGGTCGTCAAATTTGCTAAAAGAGACGACCAAGAATGACGTAGAGAATGAGTAGATGACTTTGTCTCACTTCGTCCAAAGCCGTGGACGATCGGTTAATGAAGTTGCCACTCGAATCGAAATGGAATGAGAAATGAACTATGTAATTTCCATACACTCAAAACTATCATAATCTTTTCACCAAAATGAAACAACAAGTGAAGTAGAGAGAGGAGGGGGCCGGCCATATATTTGCAAAGAGGGAGGTGATGGTAGGAGCAATCAAGGGGGTGACTTTAAGCAAGAAGCTTATCCTCATCATAAATGAAAAGCATGACTCACTTAGAAACAATGAATCTAAAACCCTTAGTCATCAAGCATTAATGGCACCATTAATGCACTAATGACTCACCAATCCATGTCACCCTCTCTAGAACCTTCTAGAAGAATCCACACTCATCTCAAGAAAAGATAAATCCGTCTTTAACCGAATGTTAAAAGACGGCTGATAGAAAACTGGAAATTGGCAACTTCCAAAAGTTATCCTGAAACGAATTTCAGGACAACCCCGAAACTGTATAAAATTACCCGCATTTGTATTACGACCGAATACAAATGCAACTGAGACAAAGATATTATATCTACTCAATACAATACTCGGATCCGGCTTAAACCAAAGCCGACCAGTATCAACTGTTCGAAAACCGACACGTGCGTAAACGCACGTGCATTTTCCGAACCCTGCCATAAAACCATACGGCCTCTACAACGTATCGCCCGAACTTTGGAAACTGTCTGTGGGGGACTCTATTGACTCGTCAGTACCCTGGTAGTGGGTTTAACCACAAACCGTCAGCGGCACTAGCAATGCGTAGCGGCTACCCATGGACTGACCTTAAGGGAGGCCGATGAGCGAACTCATCCGGAAACCCTACTGAGCCTAACAGTGACAATGTCTATACAGTCCGGTCTGTTCGTCTATAAGTATCGCATATCTGCCTAGGGGGCTAGTAACGTCAGACCCCCAATAGCAGTATAAGTCGTGTCGGAGTGTAGCCCAATAACACACTGAGATACTACTGGAGTACCTACCAGTAAATCTCCTGCCACGGCCGTGGACTTTGTGTAATGGCTCTCCTAAACACAGCATGATCTCGCCCCCAATACCGGGAGAGACGAATCCCTTGCCGATCCGCTCACGTGCCTCCATATGGCTCGGGACTGTACCCAAAAACTACTTGTTTGCACGACTCCTTTGAGCCGTGGTAGGGTAGAAATCAAAGCACAGTGGGAACTCACACGAGAGAAATGACGACCTCAGGTCGATGAACTAACCTGTACACATGTTACCAGGGAACTGCTATCTGACGATATGTATAATACCAACTAGCAGGTTCCCGGCGAGTCCTGTCCGGTGTACTCATAACCCAATGAGCACCTGTATACATCTTAGGTGATCCAACTGACACCAGTGGCTTGTGAGACCGGCCACCGCCCCTCGTCGGGGTCTCGACTGTATACACTAGTCTATTCCGGAGTATCGATGCCATGTCTCGAAACTCCCATGACTAGGGACCAAAATCAAGGATATGCATATAAACCACCCAACTCTCATGTATATGATCGCCATCATACTGTTGGTGGTAAAGCAAGATCCTAAGGGCTCTATCAAAGTGTAGCAGTGATCAGTCACCTGAACCTGTACACGACTGACAAAGGCAAACCCGATAGCATACTATCATCACGAGTAAGACTGTCCTACCGGTATAGGTCCTCCGCAATCATTGTAATCACGTACTTGCGATCCAATAATTAATTCTGAGGGCACTATATCCAACAGAAATTGTGTAGGGTTTTCTAGGAAATTCCTTGCAATAAATGCAATTTAATGCAAATGCATGCACATGCCACTTCTTTCCTTTATTCTTTTTCATTTCTTTTAAACTTAAATCCCTAGTCCACACAAAAATCTAGATATTATGTGGGTTTGGTTTACTCAAGATTTAATTTATGGAAAAGATTGCATAAGAGAAATTTCCCAAAAAGTGAATACCGCATTAAAATAATATTAAAATTGGAAAAAATTCTAATTGAACCAAAACGTCTCATATACCCCCAAAGCTTGCGCACTAGCTTTATTTTAGCTAAACTAGGTGCTGAAAAGTCTATATGGCCGTTTCAACACAGTCGGGTTAAAACGGAAAATACCAACAATTTAACCCTAAAACGGAAAAATTTGCATAACGATTTCTAAAACGTTACAATCCCCCCCCCCTCTTATAGAAATTCAGTCCCAGAATTAAAATTAACTACTAAGCGTACCTTCAAAGAGATAAGGTAATTTCTTCCGCATCTCGCTCTCGGCCTCCCAATTGATCTCCTCACTAGTCGGGCTACGCCAAAAAACCTTCACAGATGGCAAGACCTTTGACCGAAGTTTCTTCACCTGCCGATCCAAAATAACTATCGGCTGCTCGGTGAATGAAAGATCGCGCTCAAGCTGAACGGTCTCATGCTGAATCACGTGAGAAGGATCATGAAGGTATCTACGAAGTATCGACACATGGAAAACAGGGTGAACATCCGGAAAACTGGGCGGGAGCGCCAAACGATAAGCAACAGAACCCACTCACTCAAGGAACTCAAAGGGACCAACAAATCTGGGACTGAGCTTCCCCCTCTTTCCAAATCGCATAACTCCCTTCATCGGAGAAATCCTCAGGAATACATGATCCCCCACTGCGAACTCAAGTCTGCGACGACGACGGTCCGCATAAGACTTCTGCCTGCACTAGGCTGCTCTCATCCTGTCCTGAATCAGCTGGATCTTCTCCATAGTCTCCTGAACTAGCTGGGTCCCAAAACCAGACTCTCACTAAGCTCGGTCCAACAGACTGGCGATCGATACTTCCTACCATATAGAGCCTCAAAATGTGCCATCTGAATAGTCTCCTGAAAGTTGTTGTTGTAGGAGAACTCAATCAACGGCAACTGACGATCCCAATTGCCACCAAAATCAAGCACACATGCACGGAGCATATCCTCCAGAGTGTGAATAGTCCGCTCCGACTGACCATCGGTCTGCGGATGAAAAGCGGTGCTAAAACTCAACCGGTTACCCAAAGCTTCCTGATGCTTCTGCCAAAGATGGCTAGTAAACTGGGTGCCTCTGTCGGATACTATGCATGTGGGAACACCGTGCAAACACACAATCTCATCAATGTACAACTGAGCATATTGAGAATACCCGAAAGTGGCCTTCACTGGAAGGAAGTGAGCCGCTTTCGTCAACCGGTCAACAATCACCCAAATGGAGTCATACCCCCTACTGGTCCTGGGTAGACCCATAATGAAGTCCATAGAAATCTGCTCCCATTTCTACTCCGGAATGGGTAAAGGCTGCAACTCTCCAGCCGGTCTCTGATTCTCAGCCTTGACTTGCTGATAAGTCTGGCACATCGAAACGAAGTCCGAAATATCGCGTTTCATCCCTTCCCACCAGTAAAAGTCTCTGAATCACGGTACATCTTGGTGGAACCTGAATGCACGCTAAAGGCCGACTGATGTGCCTGCTCTAAGATCTCGCGTCAACCCGTCAGCATCTGGTACACACAAGCGAGTCCCGCATCGTAGCACACCCTGGTCATCAATCATGAACTTCGAAACTGTACCCTGTCGAACAAGCTCAAGAATCTTGGACAAACGGGCATCACTGGGTTGCGCCTCACGGATACGATCAAATAGTAGTGGACGGGCGCGGACATGAGCAAACTGTCCCCCAGTGGAGGTGAACTCGAACTGCACTCAACCATCACACAAGAGTTGCCAATCTGCAGAAGACTGACGCTGAACTGTGCTCAACTGGGACAAGCTACCTCCAGGCCTACGACTCAAAGCATCAGCTACCACATTCGCCTTTCCCGGGTGATAAAGGATCTCACAATCATAATCCTTCACTAGCTCCATCCAACGGCGCTGTCTCAGATTCAGATCCAACTGCTAGAAGATATACTTCAAGCTCTTGTGATCCGTGAAGATCTGACACGACTCCCCGTACAAGTAGTGTCTCCAAATTTTCAACGCAAAGACGCCATCTCAAGATCGTGAGTGGGGTAATTCTGCTCATGATTCTTCAGCTGCATAGAAGCGTAAACAATCACTCTATCGTGCTGCATCAAAACACAGCCGAGCCCCACTCGAGAAGCATCACAATAAACAACATAGCCGCCTGATCCAGAAAAGAACTGGTGATGTCGTCAACCGAGTCTTCAACTGCCAAAAACTCTGCTCGCACACATCAGTCCAAAGAAAAGGAACTCCCTTCCAGGTCAGTCCAGTCTGCGGTGCAGCGATACTCGAGAAATCCTGCACAAAACGGCGATAATAACCAGCTAAGCCTAAAAAGCTGCGGACCCCAGTCACCGATACAGGTCTGGGCCAAAGCTATGCAGCCTCGATCTTCCTCGGGTCTACAAGAATACCATCACCAGTCACTACATGAACCAGGAAGTCAACTCTATCAAGCCAAAACGGGCACTTCGAGAACTTAGCATACAGCTGGTGCTCTCTCAATATCTGCAATGCAATCCTCAAGTGCTGCTCATGCTCCTCACGACTCCTAGAGTAGAACAGTATGTCATCAATAAACACTATAATAAACTGGTCGAGGAACGACCTGAAAATCCGGTTCATCAGATCCATGAACGCTGCTGGCGCATTGGTGAGTCCAAATGACATCACCAAAAACTCATAGTGCCCATAGCGCGTACGAAAAGTATTCTTCGGAATGTCATCATTCCGAACCCGCAATTGATGATAACCCGAACGTAAATCAACCTTAGAAAAATGTTTCGCACCCTGGAGATAATCAAACAAATCATCAATGCGAGGTAAAGGATACCTATTCCGCACCGTAACTCGGTTCAACTGACGATAATCCACACATAGCCTCAAACTGTCGTCCTTCTTCTTGACGAACAGAACAGGAGCTCCCCACGGCGAAACACTCGGACGCACAAGTCTTATATCAAGCAACTCTTGCAATTGATCTTTAAGCTCTCTCAGCTCTGCCGGAGCCATCCGATAAGGCGGTATAGAAATAGGCTCCGTGCCAGAAATCAAATCAATGCAGAACTCAATATCGCGCTCTGGAGGCAACTCAGGTAACTCATCGGGAAAGACATCGGGAAACTCTCGCACGGTAGATGTTAGTTGTATGTATACCCTAGAGGCCAGTATTGTACAGATGATGTATATTATATTGTATGCTTGGACATATATAGAGATGACTTTCTTGCTCGATATGATAGTATGCTATCTGGTTACTCTTTATCTTAACATGTACACTAGTCTCTTTAAACTGTCTTATAGTTACATTTTAGTTAAGCCCTTAGGATGTGTACTTGACTACCTGGACTATGATGCAGATCATACTAGTGGGGACATGGTAGTCCATAAGTACATCCTTCAAGGTCCCTAGTCGTGGGTGTATCGAGACGGGGCATCGATATACCAGTGTAGACTAGCGTATACGCCTCTCGACCTATGAGATGGGCGATGGATGATCCCATATCCATTGGTGTTTGACATCAGAGATGGTATACGGGTGCTCAGTGGAGACTGGGTTCACTGGACGGACTCGCCGAGAACTCCCAGATGGTATTGTACCTCATTTCAGATGGCAGTTCTCAGGTGACAATTATACAGGTTAGTCTGTAGACCCGAGATCGTCATAGAGTCTTGTATGATTCCCACTGTGCTTTGATCTCCACCTTACCACGTCCATGAGGGCGTGCAAAACGGTAGTCTTTGGGCACAGTCCCAAGTCATATGGAGACAATGAGCGATAGGAGGGGTTTCGTCTCTCCCGGTATTGGGGGTTGATGTTGCACTGTGCTCGATTGGCCGTAACAGGGAAGTCCCTGGCCAGGGCTGATCAGAGATTTGCTGGTAAGTGTTACCGGTAGTTTCTCAACCCGTTATGAGCCTCACATCGGCACGACTTATCGGTTATTGGGGTCTGACGTTTACCACCCCTAGACTTGATATGCGACATATCAGACGAACAGACCGGACTGTACGGTAAGCGTTACTGGTTGGATTCACAGGAGTGTGAGCGGGCTAGCTCGTCGATCTTCTGATCGCTCAATACCCCGATGGCCATTACGTTTAGCAGACCGCTTGCGACTTGTGGGTGATTGATATGATCATCATCAGCTACCGGTGTATTGACGAGTCTTTAGAGTCCTACACAGAGGTTTCCTGGCTCAAGCGAAACGAAATAGGAGCGCATATGAGATATGTGCAGGACCGAGAATAATGCGTGTATGTGATACCGTATTTCATTCTCGCGATGAATGTATTGATTGGTTATATTCGATATAACCTAGATATCAAATCAAGGATTGATTCGATAAGCCGATACATAGGATACTAGTCGGTTATATGCGATATGACCGGATCGTTAAATCAAGTGTTGATTTAATGATTTAATGTATAACTATATATTTGATATATTACTTTGCATTAACTAGTATTGGTTCACTTTAAATGGATTTTCTCACTTGATGTGCAAGTTGTATATGTGATATACTTTTGTGCACATGTTTGTATCATGTTTGACGATGCTTGCTCATTTGGTTAAGTGTATAGAATTAAACCATGGTTAAGAGATGATTAGGGTTTTTCTTTTTCATTTATTTATTTGTTTATTTATTTGGAAAAGATAAAGATGAGAATGGTGGCTTTCTTTGTTTCTTATTGAAGCTTCATGAAGCTTTGACTTTAGTAACCACTCTTGTCTTCATGCTTAACCCTAACCCATCCAAGTAACCATGGTCTATTCTCTACACTCTACCCTAGTTAGTATATGATAAGTATTCATTTACTTTTCAATTTCAATTCAACACTTATCATATTCTTTCTTCTTCTTCATCATCTTCATCAAGAAAGAAAGCTTGATGCCATCAATGGCAACTTGAGCTAAAGTGTGAGAAATCCAATTCTAAAGTGAACCCACCTCCTATTTCTTCACCCTCTACCTCTTGCCAAGTTGTTTTGGGTGTTTTCTTCACAAGTTTCACAACTTTGTGAAGTCGGAGCTTGAACTTGTGATGCCTCGACGTAGATCGTCTTCGGCACGAAGCCGACGACCTAGCTCACCCGTTTCTCCGATGAAGCCGACGATTGAGTTCGGGATTTGAGATGGACAGCGAGAGGACGCCTACGTGGAGCTAAGGAAGTGGAGAACCGGATCTACAAAGGTTGTAGCCTCTCTCCTTTAGTTAAGATGTTAACTAGTTTCGTGTTTCGCCTAAATTTCTAGTCAACGATCCGTATTAGGGTTTCTCGGCACCCCTAAAATTGTAAATTGGCATGTTTGATGCCTTGTGAGACTTCATTAGCGTGCCTAGGAACCCTACAGTGGTATCAGAGACTAGCTAGAGATTTAGGCGAAGTCTAGACGACGTTTGAAACCCGAACGAACCCGAAACCCTAAAATCTAAGTGCTCTCTGGACTTTTTCTAAAATCTGGGATTTTTCCATATTAAAAATGCTTAAAAAATTCAGCAGGGAATTATAAGAATTACGGTGCAAAATTTTCCACTTGATACCTCCTTTGTGCGGCGGAACCGCGGCAGAAGCCTGGCTTTTGCCGCTGTTCCGCGGCCTGATGATGACGTCATCCTTCCCTGTTTGCACAGTAATTCCTGATAAATTATGCCGAGTTTTCTGGGAATTTTTAAATTGACTCAAGAGTTGAGTGTTCTCGGGTTGTATTGTTAATCGACGATTCGATCGGATTATCAAACCTTGTCTAAGTGTTTTTCCGGATAACTTTAGAATATGTTAAAAAGTTCGACCGGATATAAATACCCAACTTTTCCCCTGCCGGAAAATTTTCAAGTGTTGGATTTTTCTGTGTGTCACGCCCCGCTTCCCAAAATACGGAATACGAGGGGTAGACAAGGCCAGCCATGCTCCTACGGTCAAGGAAATGTCCTGCCGTAGTCACACTTCGGCTTCTAGTTTTTCATGGTAAACAGTAAATGATGCGCAGGTAATGAGAAATGCAGTAACTGAAAGATACAATAACATAAACTGACCTGAAGTAGAACAAACGAATGTGACTCGGAATGGCATGTCAAGAAGTCTGTGATGCACGTCTAGTTCTGATCCAAGCTAAATCCTCTCCTCACACTGAGCATGCATACTCAGGTCGTCAGAGCGACACAATAGCAATAATATATATATAAAATAAAGTGATAATTCTAACAGTGGTAATGGAAATGAATAACAGTAAATCAACGATAGCAAGAATATGAATGCACAGTAATCAATGCAGCGGAACAGTAAAGCTGTATAACGATATGTCACGTATGTCACACAGTATATCATGAATAAAATGCCAGTATCCCTATCAGTCTCTAAGTCTCACTGTACAGGTCACTAAGGCTATCTTCAGTCCAAGTGTGAGAGTCAACCACTCGCGAGTGTCCTCCACCCAAGGGTAGAACCCAAGGGCAAGGGACCACGGGCCCAACATGTAACAAGAATATCACGGTGTATATATCACGTACCCTGTAAATCTCCATATAACTCCCTAAATATATAAGCCGGCATGGGACTCCTGAGATTCTGTTGAACTCACACTTAAACTACCCCACACCCCGTGGTCTACATCAAACGCTAAACACAACCCTAAATACTAATCGATCCGTGACAAGTCTGCGCGAGAACTGGAGGCAGGACCTCCATCAAGCACGTCCCGACTAATACCTAGGATAAATGGTAGTATCGGATGCCTTATCTGTAACACCCGTGCAAGCGCTTCCATAAGTGTCCCATACCACTTATAGTCACACGTACACGCATTCCACAGACGTCGACAATGCAATAGAATAATAGGGTCACTGAATGTGTACAAGTACGTATCACTTTCACTTAATCACGAATGCACGAACACTGACGTCCTTGCTACAATCATCGCTAGAACTAACACTGGATAAATGCATGATATCACTAGGTTATCACTACAATGTTATGGGCATGATTTGATGCATGAACAGTATAAGAAGCACAAATAAGGTGTCCTAAAACAGTAGTCTATCACTTGCACGATTTATCATGAAACGTACATATATAATTTAGCGAAACGATAAACAGGTAGAAATTAGTATGTTCAGTTATCCATCCATAGAATTTTGTTTCAAGCCAATCGGGTTCCAGGACCATTAGTTATAACCATTTCATTTTAAGCGCTCGCGGCTGGAAATCCAATTTCAGAATCAGAAGTCCATTTCGCAACGCAATTTGATCCCAATTGGGATCGGATTTTAGTGATGCTACAGTTGGATAAATTCTATGGTTTTCAGTAAGATTTTCAACACAATAGACGGATCTTCAATCGAATCTGCACGTCGGAAGATATACAATGTTTAACACTAATATGTCGGTCCTGATTCTGTTGGGACTGTTATGCGTCCTGATCTTTTAAATTATAGAATAAATAACAAATGGTAACGAAACAGAATGAAATCAATTGTGTTGTCTAGATAACAAGTTTACCTACAATAAACAGCGGAGTTCCGCAACCTACGAGTTAAGTAAATCCTATGGTATCCAATACGGAACAGCAAGCACGACTGGACTCGCTCTGGACTGCAGTCCAGAGTCGCACTCTGATCCGAATATCATCACAGTTTAAATACAGAAATGTCTGGAAACTAGCATAGGATTAAAGTTCGTCGAGTTGGATTCGATTTGAGCCCTCGAACGCACCATTCTAATATGTGTATGATTTATGGTGAATTTAACGATTTTCAGATACAACAGGATTACGGTTTTACGATTAAACTTGGGGGTAGTTGTTTTAGTCATAATCGATTACAACATTCCAACAAAATTCACACACTATGTTCACAGCCCTACGGGCCAACCTACACCATTGAGTTCCGTCAAATTAGATAATGTTTTCCTAAGGGAACAAACATCGAACAGTTACGACACATAATAGTTTTAAACTTGTAACATTATAATTCATGTATGTAACGATTGTAACTTAAGTAAAATAGCATGTAAGCAAGTAAAAACATGCCTGGAAGAAGTCTCGGGGTTGCAAGGCAGCAACGCCGTCACGAACGCGTGATATACGCCGCGGAACCGATTCGCGCGAGCTTGGGTCGAGATGCGGATCTCGCGTCGGAGTTGTCCGGAGCCGTTGCACGGTTACTGGAGATTGAGGGTAGCTTGATGATCCTTTGCGAGCGTACTGGGGTTGACGAAGGTTGACGGCGTCGCTCCGGCAATGGCCGCAGTGTGGGTTCGTAAGGAAAGGGTGTTTTGTGTGTTTTCTTTTTTTGAAAGAGAGTTAGGGAAAGAGAGTGAGTAGGCTGAGAGAGAGTGTGTGTGTAGGCTGATAGAGAGAGAGAGAGAGAGAGAGAGAGAGGGAAACGAGAGAGATGTTGGAGATAGTGCCCTCAGAGTCAATTATTGGATCACAGGCACGTGATTGCAATGATTGAGGGAGGACCTATCCCGGTAGGACAGTCTTACTCGTGATGATAGTATGCTATCTGGTTTACCTTTATCTTCGTGTACTGCTTTAGGTGACCTGACAGGTCGCTATTGCACGTTGATAAAGCCCCTAGGATTCTTGCTTGACTGCCGGCAGTATGAGGGCGATCATATAAGTGAGAGCTGGAGTCTATTAGCACATCCTTAAAAGGTCCCTAGTCGTAGGAGTTTCGAGACAGGGCATCGATTCTCCAGAGTAGACTAGTGTATACAGTCAAGACCCCGACGAGGGGCGGTGGCCGGTCTCACAAGCCACTGGTGTCAGTTGGATCACCTAAGATGTATACAGGTGCTCATTGGGTTATGAGTACACCGGACAGGACTCGCCGGGAACATGCTAGTTGGTCTTATACCTGACGTCAGATAGCAGTTCCCAGGTGACATGTGTACAGGTTAGTTCATCGACCTGGGGATCGTCATTTGTCTCGTGTGAGTTCCCACTGTGCTTTGATTACTACCCTACCACGGCTCAAAGGAGTCGTGCAAACAGGTTTTAGTTGGGTACAGTCCCGAGCCACATGGAGGCAGTGAGCGGATCTTCGGGGGTTCATCTCTCCCGGTATTGGGGGTGAGGTCGCGCTGTGTCTAGGAGAGCCATTACACGAAGACCTTGGCCAAGGCAGGAGATTTACTGGTAGGTATTCCAGTAGTATCTCAGGGTGTTCTGGGCTACACTCCGACACGACTTGTACCGCTTTTGGGGGTCTGACTTTTACCAACCCCGTAGGCCCGACATGCGATGCTCGTAGACGAACGGACCGGACTGTACGGATATTGTCACTGACAGGCTCAGTAGGGTGTCAGGATGAGTTCACTCATCGACGTCCCTTTTAGTCAATAGCTGGTGGCCCGTCACTTATTGGCTTATACCTCTGACGTGCTAGTGGTTAAATCCACAGCCATAGTATTGACGAGTCTTTACAGTCCACCACACTTTCAGTTACTCAAGCTTTCGGGCGAAACGATGTAGAGGTCGTATGGAGATATGGTAGGGTCCGATCAGATACGTGCGGTATTGCACGGATCATGATCGGACAGATTGTACTAGTGGTCGTATGGTTATATGGCAGGGTTCGATCAGATACGTGCGGTATTGCACGGATCAGGATCGAACGGATATTACTAGCCGGCTTTGGCTTATGCCGGATCCTAGTATAGTACAGTGTAGATTTTGTCTCATTTCTTTTGTATCCGGACGGAATACAGATGCGGGTGTGTATGCACAGTATCGGGGTTTTCCTGTAATTTATTACGGGACCAGTTTTCTGGAGTTGCCATTTTGCATTCCGTTCCGGCCGGTTTTCCTTTGTTCTTTCCCGGCCGGACTTTTCCGATGGAGGGGGTTATTTGCAAGTTTGCAAATAACACTTTGTGGAGGATTTATTTGCATAAGGATTGATATGATAAGTATCTTTGCTTTTCATGCATTTATTGTGATAAGAATGGATTTGAGGTTGATTTGAGTTTTGTGATAATTATGTTTGGATAAGGTCACCCCTTGCTTTTACTACCATCACCTCCCTTCTTGCTTCATAATCTTTCCTCCACCATTTTCTAAGTGAGAAGGTTTTCATTAGAAAAGTGAGAAGAAGAAAAGAGAAGGAGAGAGCTTCATCTTTGAGAGTGTTTTTCATTCTTGATCTCTTTTCATGCTAAGAAAAATGCAAGCACCATTTTTCTTATCTTGTTTCCTCCATCATCTACAAATGGCAACAAACCCCAAAGTGAGACATGCACTCTACACTACACTTCCTACAGCAAATCTTGGACGCGTCGATTCGCCAGCTTCGCGCCCGAGTTGCCTCGGTATTGAGGTGGGAGCCCGTAAAAGATACAGGCGATGTGGTACCTTTCCGACGAGGAGGAGACGGACGGAGATCCTGCGAGGAGATCGGAGTGGAGATGAAGACCGGAGGACTCGGATCAGTCGGTATATCTCTAACCCATCCTCTTGTTAGCTTAGACTAGTTTAATGGCACGATCCGGGGTTTAGTGCGTGGTGGTGCCGTTTTGCTAAGTCCGCAAAAATTAAAGTTTATCACTGTTTCCGCGTTTGGCCGTCGGATTGACGACCGGGGCGCCGCCGTGCACTTACAGTGGTATCAGAGCCTCGCCATTAACTTCGTCTAGCTTCGTTTGATGTGTTTGCATTTCCGATCGACCAAAATTTCCAAAAACCGTATTTTTCCTTCACATCAGTTTCTGTTGAAATTTTTTGAAGTCTAAAAATTTTTCAGGCGGTCTCAGAATGATGTGCAGGGAGTTCTAAGAACTCTGGGAAAATACGAGACAATGAACCCTCATCACGAGCACGGAACCGCGGCAAAACCCCCCTTGTTGCCGCGGTTCCGCCGCAGTTTGATGGGATCACTGCATCATTTTTTCCCAGTGGGCTTCTGGACTTATTTTAGGGGTTTTGGAATATTAAAATTGGGCCAATTATTTCTGTGAGTGCTACAGTATTGCTTTGGGGCCCACTTGTTAATTTTTGGTCAATCGGAAAATTTTAAACACATTTTTCACAGTATTTCCATTATATCTGCGACCGTGAATGTCACTTGATTGGTAAATCCGGTCTAACTGCTATAGCCCGGTTAGACGGATTTGCGAACGTGATTTTCACGTTGATGTTATGTTTTTGCTGTGATGTTGCGGATCGGTCGTGGGGGATAGCCTGGATGCAATGCTAGTACAGTTGTGGTTGTATTATGTACATTTGTTATTGCGGGGCGAGCGTCCGACATGTGGACTGCCGTCACTGCCTGTTTGTATTATTCTTTTGGGGCACGACCTGGTTGCGGTCGATGTACCCGGTGTATGTATATTTTACTTTCTGTACTAGGATTACCCCGCGGTGGGGTGCACGGATAGCCGGGTTCTAGAGGGCAACAAGCCCGCATCTCATGGCATTGAGACGGAAGGGGCTTCACTCTGGGATTGGCGGGCTATTCGCCGCACTCGTAGGGGGTACAGGTTGACCCAGGAGGGGTGCCCAAGTTGCCGGATTCCGTGAAGTGCTGGGTGGTCCATTCACGGTGCTGAAGGGGGCTGCCTCGCTTCAGGTTTTGGCGGGTGACTTGCCGCGCCCGTTGGGATCTAGGATTTCATTGCACAGGCTATCCACACGACCCGGGGAACGTCGGGTTTCAGTAGTGGCTCTATGAAACCCGGGGATCCCAGATATCTGTATTGTTCTGTGATGCTGTACATTTCTGTGATGTTGCATTTCTTTTCACGCCTTGAGCGAAATATAATATATTGGTATATATATTAGTAGATGTTGTATATGTTTTTCATCCGCGCTAGTCCAGTCCCCGCTCTGCCGTTAGTTAGCTAACCTAACGGGTGATGACGGGACCCAGTGGCGAATGCGGATGGCATATACGTACGTCAGTATATTTTCGTTCTTTGTGGTGTGATCAATTGATGGGACTGCATTGATTCGGATCAATGCAAGTTAAAACAAACCTATTCTGATGTTGTTGGAACACTTTTCAAAAAGCTGTTATTGCAAGGACGTTCACTTTTGTTTTGCATTGTGGTATTCATTTGGAATATCCTGCTCCTCAGTCGACGAGGCGAGGGCCGAGATCCCTTCACCGGGAGTGACCCCTTGGACAGAAGTTTGCGTCAGGGCATTAACTTCACTATAGCTGATTACTTTTGCTTTGCATCGTGGTATTCATTTGGAATATCCTGCACCTCATTCTACGGGGAAAGAGCCGAGATCCCTTCACCGGGAGTGACCTCTTTAGTAAAGGTTTTCGTCACTATATTTTCTAAAAAGCTATCCGTTCCTTCAACGATATCAAGTTCATTACGTTAAAGGTTTTCGCCAGAAACCATTCGTAGCCCTCCGTCGTTTCATATGGGTAATCAATAGTATTCAAGCTGTGTATGTTGGCCAAAGTCAAGGCACAGTGATTGGTAGCTATTGGGGTATTCATATGCAGCATAGATAGATGCGTTGGTTTAGGACAGTCGTACTGCCATTTTGGCCAAAGTCAAGGGTATGTACGGGTGGGTTCAAATTAACCTGGAGAATGACGGGTTGAACTTGACATGTGACTTATGATATGTTGGCCAAAGTCAAGGTCATAAGAGCATGGGGCAGAAATCACATCGGGAGTTTCAAAAGTACTGAAACTTGCCAGATATGCGCATACCTTCTGGAGTGTGATACCGTGAGCGGATTCCGTCACGTTGTCATGCAATGATAGTTGGATCCCGATTCCCACTGATGAGTTAGTTTACTCCTCGGGTGACCCCGACTAAATCTTCTTTCAGGTTTGGAGGAGATTTTGAGGTACAGTGGGAGGTTTCCAAATTAGATAAATTGGTAACCATTCTGATCTAGGATAGAGTGCACGCTGAGTGTTCCTTTTCTCTCTCTCTCTGGCAGCGACCATTGACCCGACCCTAGACTATGACTCAGTGACCAAGTTGACCGAACCTTCTTAACACTGGCTTTTGGATTGTCAGAGTTGCAGAGCTCATTGCCACTCCTACTTTTACCCTTTTCTCCAGGACACCCCGTATTACTACGAACGTCCACTTCCATTGGACAAAACCATCGTATGGTTATATACGAACTCGAAGGACTTCGAGGATGGTTTCCGGTTCTGGAGAAAACGGATAGGATTATTCAGTTGTCTTTTCTTTTCACCTTCTCTCAGGTTGCGAATACTCCTAGGATTAGGAGTAGTACACCTATTACGCAAATTGGATAGTCTTCTTCCAAACCATAGGCTGGTGCCGACCGGTAGGGAATGAAGAAAACCAGTTAGCCTAAACGGTGTACAGAAGGTATTGAGTTAAGACAAAAAAAGGGATTAGTAAGAGGGCAAAGTAAGTTGCGACTGCTATTCACGACCAAACCAAGTATTTCTTCGCCAATCCTAAATCACCTTTGTATTTCTCCAGGACACTCCGTATCACTACGAAGATCCCATTTTAATGGATAATCCATCGTATGGTTATATACGAACTCGAAAGGAACTTGTTCCAGTTCGGGGATGGATCCTGGTTCAGGAGAAATAGGAATAAAGTACATTCAGGTGTCTTTTATCTTCACCTTCTCTCATTGCGAGTGCTCCTAGGATTAGGACAGTACACCCTTTATGCTTTTTGGATAATCTTCTTCCAAACCATAGGCTGGTGCCGAACGGTAGGGAAGGAAGAAAACCATTTGGCCTAAAGGGGTGTACAGAAGGTAATGACTAAAAACATATAAAGGGATTTGGAGAGGTGGCAAAGAATTATACGGTTATAGTTGTGAATCTGGATAATGGAAGAAGCATTACTAGGAATACCAGGATACCCCATCGAAACATTTTAATGTTTCAGTTCAACTGTGTACTGTTAAAAGAAAACTGATTTCCTGATTAGACACTTGCTCCAGGGTATGTAATTACCAGGTTTGATTCTCACATCTGTATGGTTTTACAGATGATGAGTGGGAGTAAGTTATTGGGAATTGGGTGATCATCCTCATTATATCGGGATTCGTTGTAATCGGTGATATTTGAGGAGATCATCTGGGTTGTTTGCCGGTCGGCAAATATTTGGTTTTGAATATCCGCTGTTGTGCACCAATTTCAAATTGAAATATCTGTACGTCTATTTTTATAGAGTGAGATATACCTTTTGATATTATGTCGATGACATTTACCTATATCAGTGGATGGTTAGGTAAGGAGCATTGAACAGGGGTGTAATTCTTCTTAACCAAAAGTACAGTTTTAAACCTACGACACACAGTGATTGAGCCGCAAGACTCAGGAGACTTATACAGAGTATTGTATATTGTCCAGTGTCCACTAGGACAGAGGGGTTGGTCCTCATACTATATTCTGTTTACTTTTAACTTCTCTAGTTCTTAGACATGTATTTCGTAGAAACACAGGGTCTAAGTTTTGAGGAGTTATAGGTATTTGAATAAAGTAGAGAACCAGGTGTAGCAAGTATCGGGATTCTTCAAAGTGATCGAAGATGTAGATACTTGTGTATGGTATTCAGTTGATAGTAATGATAAAGAGAAATTGCTTCTCTTTAAGGTTACTCATAATTGGAAGCATTCCTAAGTTGAGTAACGCTTATCGGCCTTTCTCCATTTAGTTGACATGCACTGGAGATAGCTGCATGATTTGAATCTGGTTCAATTAAATCAGTACCTCTGGTTCTATATTGGATATAGTACAGTTCATATCTTAACATTGTTAAGGTACGGGGAGTTGTCCGGCTTATGATTAAAACCAGACTCTGGATAACTCAAGGCACGTTTCTGTAATGGCTGTTTGTGAGTTGACCCAGGCTATGACGAGGGTTGACTTTCTACCATCTGGGAGATCAATAGAAATATTGTTCAAGACTCGCCACAGTTTTATTAAAAATGGATTTTTTCAAAAACAGCAGTGGGAGTATGGTAGAACTGGAAGTGATTCCAGAACCGCAAACGATTACTGAAGATTTGATAAGGAACCTAAAGATTCAATCTGATTTGACATTCCATTGGCCACTCCGCAGATAAGGTGGGTAACTTCAGGCACCCGAGAGGTACTCCGGTAGCCTCAAGGACGGTGACAGGGAAGTTCTTGTTTACCCACACTTGCCATTGCTGTTGTTCCAGGCTGCGAGACCCGGCAGGAGGATGAATATAGCGTCGTTCTAAACTAGCTTTAGAAGTGCACGTCTATATGACTCTGCCAGAGGGTTGTCGTAGTCAGTGGGAGCAGCGGAAGCATTGGTGGATATCAGGCTTATGTCTATTTATAGACTAAAGCAGATGTAGCGGAGATAGATCATCTATTTCTGATGTGACAGTCATAGGTTTGACGTCATCAGAATAGGGGATAGATCTGTTGAGAAGGTAGTAGGAAGTGATATTCCTATACTACGATCGGTTATACTTTGGTCGTCACACAGTGGTTTCTCCACATGGGACTTGGACATTATATCTGACATACTGGTTACTGGATCTATGGTTTTAGATCTAGATTTGGGTGGTTTCCCAATCAGGGTACTTTGACAGCATTCTAAGAGTATTTAGAATGGACGACTCCTGGCACGGTAGTGTACCTGCAGGTAATGGAGTCACCCTCTCTAAAGGTGTCTTACAGACTAAAAGGGAGAGGGATACGCATGATTGGCAGATCACTTGCTTAGGCAATTGAGTCAATCATGAGATGTCAAGTACCACACCAGATGTTGTTCTTGCACTAGATGCAATAAGTTGACATTGATCCAATCCTGGAGAAACAGTCGGAACCAGTTTTAGAACATAAGTGGCTGTTCTAGGGATATGATAACGAAAGCCCCACTCGGGAAACATTTATCATTCCAGGCTTCTAAGGTGACATGGACGACAAGGAGGTTGTCAGAGGTATATTTTTCCTTCTGACGAGGGGCAGTATTTTGGACAGGTGGTCCAAGGCAATACTGAGGGTGGCATGGCGCAGGAAACTGATTAAGTTCAGTTGACGATACAGTCTAAGAAGTTTGGATTTAGAGTTCATTTATGAGCTAGGTCCCATCAGACATCCAGACATTCTAAGACAGGTATTGCTCATTTTGGGAGATGGCTTTCTCCGCGAACTTGAGATATAGAGAGACATAGAAAGAAACACCAGAGCGGATCCACTCACTGAGGCTATTCCTCGACCGCAATAGTTTCACAAAAGGGATTTGTGAGACTGACTAGTAGAGGAGTTGGGTGTTCGGTATCACACGGGCTGTGAGTATGCGACATCGCAATAATTAGCCTTGAGTGCAAGTGGGAGATTGTTGGAGATAGTGCCCTCAGAGTCAATTATTGGATCACAGGCACGTGATTGCAATGATTGAGGGAGGACCTATCCCGGTAGGACAGTCTTACTCGTGATGATAGTATGCTATCTGGTTTACCTTTATCTTCGTGTACTGCTTTAGGTGACCTGACAGGTCGCTATTGCACGTTGATAAAGCCCCTAGGATTCTTGCTTGACTGCCGGCAGTATGAGGGCGATCATATAAGTGAGAGCTGGAGTCTATTAGCACATCCTTAAAAGGTCCCTAGTCGTAGGAGTTTCGAGACAGGGCATCGATTCTCCAGAGTAAACTAGTGTATACAGTCGAGACCCCGACGAGGGGCGGTGGCCGGTCTCACAAGCCACTGGTGTCAGTTGGATCACCTAAGATGTATACAGGTGCTCATTGGGTTATGAGTACACCGGACAGGACTCGCCGGGAACATGCTAGTTGGTCTTATACCTGACGTCAGATAGTAGTTCCCAGGTGACATGTGTACAGGTTAGTTCATCGACCTGGGGATCGTCATTTGTCTCGTGTGAGTTCCCACTGTGCTTTGATTACTACCCTACCACGACTCAAAGGAGTCGTGCAAACAGGTTTTAGTTGGGTACTGTCCCGAGCCACATGGAGGCAGTGAGCGGATCTTCGGGGGTTCGTCTCTCCCGGTATTGGGGGTGAGGTCGCGCTGCGTCTAGGAGAGCCATTACACGAAGACCTTGGCCAAGGCAGGAGATTTACTGGTAGGTATTCCAGTAGTATCTCAGGGTGTTCTGGGCTACACTCCGACACGACTTGTACCGCTTTTGGGGGTCTGACTTTTACCAACCCCCTAGGCCCGACATGCGATGCTCGTAGACGAACGGACCGGACTGTACGGATATTGTCACTGACAGGCTCAGTAGGGTGTCAGGATGAGTTCACTCATCGACGTCCCTTTTAGTCAATAGCTGGTGGCCCGTCACGTATTGGCTTATACCTCTGACGTGCTAGTGGTTAAATCCACAGCCATAGTATTGACGAGTCTTTAGAGTCCACCACACTTTCAGTTACTCAAGCTTTCGGGCGAAACGCTGTAGAGGCCGTATGGAGATATGGCAGGGTCCGATCAGATATGTGCGGTATTGCACGGATCAGGATCGGACAGTTTGTACTAGTGGCCGTATGGTTATATGGCAGGGTTCGATCAGATACGTGCGGTATTGCACGGATCAGGATCGAACGGATATTACTAGCCGGCTTTGGCTTAGGACGGATCCTAGTATAGTACAGTGTAGATTTTGTCTCATTGCTTTTGTATCCGGACGGAATACAGATGCGGGTGTGTATGCACAGTATCGGGGTTTTCCTGTAATTTATTACGGGACCAGTTTTCTGGAGTTGCCATTTTGCATTCCGTTCCGGCCGGTTTTCCTTTGTTCTTTCCCGGCCGGACTTTTCCGATGGAAGGGGTTATTTGCAAGTTTGCAAATAACACTTTGTGGAGGATTTATTTGCATAAGGATTGATATGATAAGCATCTTTGCTTATCATGCATTTATTGTGATAAGAATGGATTTGAGGTTGATTTGAGTTTTGTGATAATTATGTTTGGATAAGGTCACCCCTTGCTTTTACTACCATCACCTCCCTTCTTGTTTCATAATCTTTCCTCCACCATTTTCTAAGTGAGAAGGTTTTCATTAGAAAAGTGAGAAGAAGAAAAGAGAAGGAGAGAGCTTCATCTTTGAGAGTGTTTTTCATTCTTGATCTCTTTTCATGCTAAGAAAAATGCAAGCACCATTTTTCTTATCTTGTTTCCTCCATCATCTACAAATGGCAACAAACCCTAAAGTGAGACATGCACTCTACACTACACTTCCTACAGCAAATCTTGGACGCGTCGATTCACCAGCTTCGCGCCCGAGTTGCCTCGGTATTGTGGTGGGAGACCGTAAAAGATACAGGCGATGTGGTACCTTTCCGACGAGGAGGAGACGGACGGAGATCCCGCGAGGAGATCGGAGTGGAGATGAAGACCGGAGGACTCGGATCAGTCGGTATATCTCTAACCCATCCTCTTGTTAGCTTAGACTAGTTTAATGGCACGATCCTGGGTTTAGTGCGCGGTGGTGCCATTTTGCTAAGTCCGCAAAAATTAAAGTTTATCACCGTTTCCGCGTTCGGCCGTCGGATTGATGACCGGGGCGCCGCCGTGCACTTACAAGAGAGAGATAGAGTAGGCTGATAGAGAGAGAGAAATGAGAGAGAGGCAGAGTGAGAAAGAGATTATGCAGAGAGAGGCCATAGAGAGAAGAGAGCAGTGAGTGAGGGAGTTACAGAGACTGAGAGAGTGAGGTAGAGAGTCAGTAAGAGAGATCACAGAGTGGTGAGAGTGCAGAGGGGAGAGATGGTGAGAGGGATGACGACGATGATGTTGATGATGATGATGATAATGCCGCGAGGAAAAGCAGACGAGACTTAGAGATGCCCGCCGGCGAGGGATGCAGGGAAGTGGGAGAGAAGGAAGTGGGGTGCTCGGATGACGACGAGGAGGTGGGGGCGACGACGTTGATGGTGGCGTCGACGAGAGACGAGGAGCCCACCGGTCGTCGGGGCAGGGGATGTTGAGCTCGGGTGCAGGGGATCGAGCTCGGCTGTGGGTTTGGGTGCTGGGTGATGGTGGCAGAGAAGGGAGAGGGAAGGTGGTGAGGAGACGAGGGCGTTGATGATGGGAGGGGGTGGTCGGAGGTGACGGCGGCGATGTGCTCGCGAGGTCGGGACATAGGTTAGAGAGAGGAGAGTCGTCGGGAGAGGAGAAAGGAAGAGAGAGAGACGGGAGAGTGAGGGATATGAAGACGGGGTCGCGCGTCGTGGGAGTAACACACGCAAGCATGGCGTCGGTGGAGGCGAGGAACGCGGCGGCGTGGTCGCGAAGGAAAACGTGCGCGGGAATTAGGAGAAAGTAGCCGTTGTGAGGAAGGAGGTGGCACTGTAGATGCGGGTCATGGGTGAGGGGATGAAGCGGGCCAGAGAGTGGGCTGAGAGAGTGGGTTGAGAAATAATAAGAAATATAGAGAAATTGAAGAGGAAGAGAGGGATGGGCCGGACCTGCGCAGGAATTCCCTTAAAATAACATAATTTGAGGAGGTGGGCTCGGGCAGCGGGCTTAAGCTGTGGGCCAAGGGAGGTTTAAATAATTAATCTAACAAATCAGAGGAAGATTGGGCCGTAGGAATAAATTTGAGAGGAAAAATAGAAAAGGCCGAGGGATTTGGCTGCTGTGCTGAGGGAAATAATTTGGGATGATTAAGATTTAAGGATTTTTATTTAAAACCAATGGGCTGAGGTAAAACAAATGGCTAAGGGAAATTGGATAGGTTTTCAGGATTTGATTTTGGAAATTAGAAGAATTATGAGGATAAGTAAGTGAAGCTTGGCTTGGTGGGCTGCTGGTGGAAAAATTAGGAATAAATAATAAAAGGTGATGGGCTGGGCTAGGATTAATAGGAAATTAAATGGGGCTAAATATAGGGAGTGGGTTTTAGTAAAATAATTAAGTAATCAAATTTGGTTTAAAAAGAAAATACGGATTTTAGGCGTATAAAAAGGACCGGGTCTTACATCATACCACCCTTACAAAAATTTCGTCCTCGAAATTTAAAATAAACAATAATTTATACAAACATAGGCAAAAGCAATTATATTGTAAACTAACACGTAATGCTTTATTAGAAATAGGCAGATAACGAAATTTGAAAGTTTATTTATGTAAGAACAACATACAAAGGTATAAGTCTAAATAAATATAAGACAGGAACAACTACAAAAACAACCTATATGTATACAAGAATATCAGTAATAACAATAATGAACAATGATATTCGAGACGTACTCGACAAAATCGAAACTCGATCATATGTACATATAGGTATAGCAAAAGTAATACATCAGAACTAGTAAGTATAAGGCACAAACATCGATAATAGTAACCATAGGTACAATACCCGAAAATAAGGTAACGACAATAGAATAGCGAAGGATTAGTCGGTAGGTTAAAACATTTTAGGAAATTGTATCGGTCAATTAACTTAGGAAACTCATATAGTGAAAATAAGAAATATGGAACAAGAATACGCGCGGTGTAAGGTCGCGCTACTGAAAATGGGAATAATAATAGTGCACTTAAAATACATAAAACGGTGAAATCAATAACACGTACTCTTTGATAAATTTAAAATAATGAAAACTAAATTTTGAATAATAATGTCTCTAAATATATTTTGGGTAAAAGAGAAATCACCAATATGAATGGGGCTAGCTAGGGTAGTGATTACCAGAAGGTGTGGCTCAATCAGAAGGTCGGAGTGTGGCGGCTTTAGGCTGAATGTTAAGGAGATTGGGATAGGGTCAGCACAGGAAGCAAGGATGAGAAACAAAGGAATACGAAAGGAAAAGTGTGGGGTAAACAACAGTCGGTACAACATACAAATAAAAATTTGAAGAGCTAGTGAACTCGGAAGTTTCATAGGAACTGTTCTCCTCCCAGAAGGATCTCAACGGGGCACAGACGAGGGATGGAGGGTGGCTCATTCCAAGGATCAGGGTGCGGTACTTCCTAATCGAAACGGGGTGGATACTATACAATGAGCAGGGGTGGACAGTCAGGGAATTCAGCAGAAAATAAATGGATATGGGCAATAAACAAGTATCAATCGAACCAATAATCAAAAGTTTTACGAATCCAGAAGATTTACTTTATTCAAGAAATTTGAAACAAGACATTCTTAAGGACGATAAGTGGCCCTAAACTATACACATTTTATTTGGCCAGAAAGACAACATCAAAAGAAATCCCATCAGTCGCGGTTGTGGAGATTCAGCAGGTTGCGGTAGGCTCGCGCGCTCAGGTAGGGACGTCCATTTCCATATCGTCTCGCCGGTATCACTATTGGGAGTCCTTCCACTACAGGATCTTGAATTTCTGGTCCTTCTTCCTCGGATAGAGCTTCTTCATCGAGATCTGATTCCATGTGATCCTCTCCTTCTGGGTTCTCTTCCATGGGGTCTTCCTCTACTGGATTTTCTTCTATTGGATCTTCCTCGGGATCTTCCTCTATCGGGTCTTCTGCTAAAGGGTTTTCTTCAAGATCTTCTTTTTCTTCGTCGAAATCAGCTATCACTTTAAACTCTGGGGCGGCTACTCCTTCGTCCTCTGAAACGTGGTTTCCGAAGTTGACTTGGGGACCGTTGATCTCATCGTCAGAACTCGTCATCGTGTGGTCTAAGGATACACATGACTGTGCATCCTTATCTAGATGCGGCGCTACTCCAGGGTGGGCCATGACCTGAAAAGAAAAGTCATGATTAAACAATGGAATGAATAAGGAAAATGGCCAAGTGTACAAAGTATGGAAAGATATGCGGTGAAAGGAATTGAAGAATCAAGATTTAAATGTTATGCTACTGAATAGTATGAATCAAGGGAAAAGACAAGAGATTGATACATATATTACGATTCAAATTTTATTACATTCAACTAAAAGTTCAACGGATACAAGATTTCAAACGGAAGGAAACATTCATAAAAACGACAATATCATTACTCAAAGTAGATAACATGAAAAGTCATTCTTCGACTACTGTAACATTGCATTCTCGTCGCGTGAGTTGAATCCTACGTTTGATCCGCCTTATCGTCGAAGTCCGAACTACGCGGCAATCCTCACTTGGCAGAAGTAGGGAGTGTGGACGAGTTTCTCCCTTGCAGTTCTTTCCTTTCTGGGCATCCATTGATGAGGTGTTTGTTGGAACCGCATATCAGGCATTTCCCTTGGGCACGGCGACAATCCTTCTGAAGAAGTCCTGGTCTCTTACAATATCCACAGCAGGGTTCTTCTGATGCTTCTGTTGACGCTTCATCTTCTTCTCTTTTCCTCGTCTAATAGGGATCCCTTTATGATAGGATGCTCCCGCTAGGGTCTGACTCACCTGTCTTCTCAGTCCTTCAGCTAATAAGTCGTTTGTTCGCTCTTGGGCTTCCTTCAAATCTTGCAGTACACTCAGGATCTCAACGGTCTGATTCTGGGGAGTGGATAAAGACGAAGAGTCGTTGGAAGACATGATCCTGAAATAACAATTTTGAGGATGATATAAGTCACAAGATTACGAATCAAAATGGATAGGACAAAGATTCAAAAATATCAGAGATGCTGAATTTATTATAAGTGGAGAATCAACTGTATGACTTTAAGTCACTTGATTAGATTACGATAGTGCAATTGCAACCACGTAACCTTGTCAAGTCACCCGAAACCATAGCGAATGGATAGCTGAACACACGATATGAATATGGATCAGGAATGACAAGTTTACAATCAAGACCGAGTGATGTCTTAGATTGCCAAACCCTACACGGAAAACTGCAATCCCAATCGATGCAAAACCGGTCTCTGATACCAACTAAACCATGTCACGCCCCGCTTCCCAAAATAAGGAATATGAGGGGTAGACAAGGCCAGCCATGCTCCTACGGTCAAGGAAATGTCCTGCCGTAGTCACACTTCGGCTTCTAGTTTTTCATGGTAAACAGTAAATGATGCGCAGGTAATGAGAAATGCAGTAACTGAAAGATACAATAACATAAACTGACCTGAAGTAGAACAAACGAATGTGACTCGGAATGACAAGTCAAGAAGTTTGTGATGCACGTCTAGTTCTGATCCAAGCTAAATCCTCTCCTCACACTGAGCATGCATACTCAGGTCGTCAGAGCGACACAATAGCAATAATATATATTTAAAATAAAATGATAATTCTAACAGTGGTAATGGAAATGAATAACAGTAAATCAACGATAGCAAGAATATGAATGCACAGTAATCAATGCAGCGGAACAGTAAAGCTGTATAACGATATGTCACGTATGTCACATAGTATATCATGAATAAAATGCCAGTATCCCTATCAGTCTCTAAGTCTCACTGTACAGGTCACTAAGCCTATCGTCAGTCTAAGTGTGAGAGTCAACCACTCGCGAGTGTCCTCCACCCAAGGGTAGAACCCAAGGGCAAGGGACCACGGGCCCAACATGTAACAAGAATATCACGGTGTATATATCACGTACCCTGTAAATATCCATATAACTCCCTAAATATATAAGCCGGCATGGGACTCCCGAGATTCTGTTGAACTCACACTTAAACTACCCCACACCCCGTAGTCTACATCAAACGCTAACCACAACCCTAAATACTAATCGATCCGTGACAAGTCTGCGCGAGAACTGGAGGCAGGACCTCCATCAAGCACGTCCCGACTAATACCTAAGATAAATGGCAGTGTCGGATGCCTTATCTGTAACACCCGTGCAAGCGCTTCCATAAGTGTCCCATACCACTTATAGTCACACGTACACGCATTCCACAGACGTCGACAATGCAATAGAATAATAGGGTCACTGATTGTGTACAAGTACGTATCACTTTCACTTAATCACGAATGCACGAACACTGACGTACTTGCCACAATCATCGATAGAACTAATACTGGATAAATGCACGATATTACTAGGTTATCACTACAATGTTATGGGCATGATTTGATGCATGAACAGTATAAGAAGCACAAATAAGGTGTCCTAAAACAGTAGTCTATCACTTGCACGATTTATCATGAAACGTACATATATAATTTAGCGAAACGATAAACAGGTAGAAATTATTATGTTCAGTTATCCATCCATAGAATTTTGTTTCAAGCCAATCGGGTTCCAGGATCATTAGTTATAACCATTTCATTTTAAGCGCTCGCGGCTGGAAATCCAATTTCAGAATCAGAAGTCCATTTCGCAACGCAATTTGATCCGAGTTGGGTTCGGATTTTAGTGATTCTACAGTTGGATAAATTCTAGGGTTTTCAGTAAGGTTTTCAATGCAACAGACGGATCTTCAATCGCATCTGCACGTCGGAAGATATACAATGTTTAACACTAATATGTCGGTCCTGATTCTGTTGGGACTGTTATGCGTCCCGATCTTTTAAATTATAGAATAAATAACAAATGGTAACGAAACAGAATGAAATCAATTGTGTTGTCTAGATAACAAGTTTACCTACAATAAACAGCGGAGTTCCGCAACCTACGAGTTAAGTAAATCCTATGGTATCCAATACGGAACAGCAAGCACGACTGGAGTCGCTCTGGACTGCAGTCCAGAGTCGCACTCCGATCCGAATATCATCACAGTTTAAATACAGAAATGTCTGGAAACTAGCATAGGGTTAAAGTTCGTCGAGTTGGCTTCGATTTGAGCCCTCGAACGCACCATTCTAATATGTGTATGATTTATGGTGAATTTAACGATTTTCAGATACAACAGGATTACGGTTTTACGATTAAACTTGGGGGTAGTTGTTTTAGTCATAATCGATTACAACATCCAACAAAATTCACACACTATGTTCACAGCCCTACGGGCCAACCTACACTATTGAGTTCCGTCAAATTAGATAATGTTTTCCTAAGGGAACAAACATCGAACAGTTACGGCACATAATAGTTTTAAACTTGTAACATTATAATTCATGTATGTAACGATTGTAACTTAAGTAAAATAGCATGTAAGAAAGTAAAAACTTGCCTGGAAGAAGTCTCGGGGTTGCAAGGCAGCAACGTCGTCACGAACGCGTGATATACGCCGCGGAACCGATTCACGCGAGCTTGGGTCGAGATGCGGATCTCGCGTCAGAGTTGTCCGGAGCCGTTGCACGGTTACTGGAGATTGAGGGTTGCTTGATGATCCTTTGCGAGCGTACTGGGGTTGACGATGGTTGACGGCGTCGCTCCGGCAATGGCCGCAGTGTGGGTTCGTAAGGAAAGGGTGTTTTGTGTGTTTTCTTTTTTTGAAAGAGAGTTAGGGAAAGAGAGTGAGTAGGCTGAGAGAGAGAGTGTGTGTGTAGGCTGATAGAGAGAGAGAGAGAGAGAGGGAAACGAGAGAGAGAGATAGAGTAGGCTGATAGAGAGAGAGAAATGAGAGAGAGGCGGAGTGAGAAAGAGAGTATGCAGAGAGAGGCCATAGAAAGAAGAGAGCAGTGAGTGAGGGAGTTACAGAGACTGAGAGAGTGAGGTAGAGAGTCAGTGAGAGAGATCACAGAGTGGTGAGAGTGCAGAGGGGAGAAATGGTGAGAGGGACGACGACGATGATGTTGATGATGATGATGATAATGCCGCGGGGAAAAGCCGACGAGACTTAGAGATGCCCGCCGGCGAGGGATGCAGGGAAGTGGGAGAGAAGGAAGTGGGGTGCTCGGATGACGACGAGGAGGTGGGGGCGACGACGTTGATGGTGGCGTCGACGAGAGACGAGGGGCCCACCGGTCGTCGGGGCAGGGGATGTCGAGCTCGGGTGCAGGGGATCGAGCTCGGCTGTGGGTTTGGGTGCTGGGTGATGGTGGCAGAGAAGGGAGAGGGAAGGTGGTGAGGAGACGAGGGCGTTGATGATGGGAGGGGGTGGTCGGAGGTGACGGCGGCGATGTGCTCGCGAGGTCGGGACGTGGGTTAGAGAGAGGAGAGTCGTCGGGAGAGGAGAAAGGAAGAGAGGGAGACGGGAGAGTGAGGGATATGGAGACGGGGTCGCGCGTCGTGGGCGTAACGCACGCAACCGTGGCGTCGGTGGAGGCGAGGAACGCGGCGGCGTGGTCGCGAAGGAAAACATGCGCGGGAATTTAGGAGAAAGTAGCCGTTGTGAGGAAGGAGGTGGCGCTGTAGATGCGGGTCGTGGGTGAGGGGATGAAGCGGGCCAGAGAGTGGGCTGAGAGAGTGGGTTGAGAAATAATAAGAAATATAGAGAAATTGAAGAGGAAGAGAGGGATGGGCCGGACCTGCGCAGGAATTCCCTTAAAATAACATAATTTGAGGAGGTGGGCTCGGGCAGCGGGCTTAAGCTGTGGGCCAAGGGAGGTTTAAATAATTAATCTAACAAATCAGAGGAAGATTGGGCCGTAGGAATAAATTTGAGGGGAAAAATAGAAAAGGCCGAGGGATTTGGCTGCTGTGCTGAGGGAAATAATTTGGGATGATTAAGATTTAAGGATTTTTATTTAAAACCAATAGGCTGAGGTAAAACAAATGGCTGAGGGAAATTGGATAGGTTTTCAGGATTTGATTTTGGGAAATTAGAAGAATTATGAGGATAAGTAAGTGAGGCTTGTCTTGGTGGGCTGCTGGGGGAAAAATTAGGAATAAATAATAAAAGGTGATGGGCTGGGCTAGGATTAATAGGAAATTAAATGGGGCTAAATATAGGGAGTGGGTTTTATTAAAATAATTAAGAAATCAAATTTGGTTTAAAAAGAAAATACGGATTTTAGGCGTATAAAAAGGACCGGGTCTTACATCTGTGGTTTAAAGACGTTCTGAGTAGTGCAAGTAACGCGATGGTCCCTCTAGAAGACAACAAACCTTAACTCGATTATGTGACCGTCTTGAACTGCCCTTTGAACCTTCGGGTTTGGGGCAGTACGGCGTGCCACATGTGAGGCGTTGGCTTGACCCTTCTACGGCTGGACCGTTGGTACTGAGGCATGAAGTGAATGTCTTTGAACCTATTTCATGTGTTGGACGGTTTCGGGAAAACTTGGGTGTTCGAATGTTCGATCGGAAAGTTTAATATTTTCTATTTATCCGTAATGGGATACAATAATTGGAATTCACAGACAGTTATGAGATAACTGAATGAATGTTATAAATCTAGCGGTTTAGTTTCATTTGATATTGAAAAGAGTTTTCGATAATGAGACTAAAATGCGGGGTTTATAACTGTTAGGCATGTGATGTCTAAGTATTTCATTTCATTAGGCATGCGATGTCTAAAGAGGTTGCGGATTCCAACTGTTGTAGTTTTACTCTTTCTTTTCTGTGACCGTAAGTGTAGTATGTAGTGGTATTGCCGATTGTCGTTGCTATACGTCGATGACAATCGGTGTATGCATACTTACTTACGTTGATGACATGTGATGTTATGTGTTGCTGGTTATGTTATATTGGATCGTCGTGTTTGAATAGCCGGGGGTTTTTATGTGAGATGAGTGTTTTTCATTTTCATTCATGTAAAAACTTGTATGTAATATTCTTTTATTTGGGGCACTTCCAGGTTGCGGAAGTTGTCACCTCTTGTATATTATTTACTTTTCCGCATTAGGATAGACCCAAGGAGGGGAGCACAAGTAACCGGGTTCTAGGGTTCAGTGGGAGACCATCTCGAGGAGTCGAGTCCGGGTCTCCTAACCCTAGAATTGGTAGGGTTGCTTGCCGCTCTCATAGGGGTCTTGGGGTGTGGGATTGGCTATTCATCACAACCGTGGAATCCGTGTTCTATACTGGCTCGTATTGAAAATACGGACGTCCTAGTATATCCAATGTTTCATATGTTTCTTCTGCTGCGATATCTGTGATGTGATCATGTGATGTTCTGTGATAGATACAGTATATAGTATATATGATATATTATATAGATGTTACTTATGTTTTGCACCCGCACTAGCCCTGCCCTGCTCTGTCGTTAGTTACCTAACCTAACAGTGCACGAGGGGACATCCAGGCGAATGCGGATGGCATAAGTGTACGTCGTATTTATCTGTGATGTTTAGGTGACTTAAATGATGGGACTTCATTAATGTGATTAATGAAAGAAAAGAAACCTAAGATGTTGTAGAATCGAATTTCAAAATAAAACAGGTAGCTACAGTTCTTGCTATGCATAGCGGTATATATGATATACCCTGCACCTTATTCGATGAGGAGAGGACCGAGATCCCTTCACCGGGAGTGACTCCTTTAGCAATAACTGGCAGATGCTACACACTCGGTTTGTTTTTGAATGCTTCTATACTTTCTGCTTTGCACAGTGATATATATGATATATCCCGCACCTCATTCGACGAGGAAAGGGCCGACGATCCCTTCACCGGGAGTGACCCCTTTAGCAAAACTAGAAAAGCCTCAAAATCAATCCATTTCAAAACTTCATTTGATTCTACAACGATATCAAGTTCATTACGCAATAGGTTTTCAGAAAAACCTGTCGTAGCCCTCCGTCATTTTAGATAAATCCTACTTAGTATTCATGCTACGTTTGTTGACCTCCGTCAAGGCGTAGTGTGCGGTAGCTAACTAGTATTTATCTGTTTATGCATATGATGCAGATTGGATTAGGGTAGTCGTGCGACCTTGTTGACCTCCGTCAAGGGTCGTGCGGGTGGGTTTGATTCAATCAAGAAATAACGGGTTGAACTTGACTTGCACCCTGTGGTTTGTTGACCTCCGTCAGGTTCATAGGATGCTTGGGGCAAAATATTATCGGGAATTTCAAGTGTTGAAATTTGCAATGAGATTGCATACCTTCTATGAGATAGTTGGATCCCGATACCCACTGCGAGTAAGAGTTACTCCTGGGAGAGTTTTGCACATTACAATTAGCCGATCAAGTAGGTGTCTAGAAAGGTGTTAACGAGATTACGCCTCTGGGAAAACGAGGTTTACTCTAATTAGGTCCGTGCGAAAGCACGGGGAACCTCCCTCAAAGTACCGACACTGGCCTGGCTGAAAGATCGATGAAGTTGTAGGGTGTAATTAATCCCGGCTAGTCTTTCCTTTTAGGATTTGAAGGAAGATTTGATAAAAACCAGTGGGAGCCATCCTTATTAGATAAGATAATAACCAATCTGAACTTGCACGAGCATACGCTAAAGTGTTTTCTTCTCTCTCTCTCTCCAGGTAGCGACCAGTTCATGCCTTAATCAAGATAATAATATGGATGTATTGACCGAACCCGCATGTTATACTGTGCTGGGGAACATTGGATCCGTTCTTTCCTATAAGAGTTATAGGACTGAACAGGATATAGGGGAATACCAGGATTCCCATGCTACCCGAATGAAGAAAGTACATGATGATGCATTTTCTTCGGGTGTGTTCGTTACTGAGAACTGTTTCTCCATTTGCTCTACGTCCTGGGTATTGGATACCGGGTCAGGATACTGAGAACTGTTTCTCCATTTGCTCTACGTCCTGGGTATTGGATACCGGGTCAGGATCCCATATATGTAATCAGTTACATGGGCTTAGGAAAGGTAGAGAACTTGGAGAAGGTGATAAAGACATTAGAGTTGGAAATGGTGCAATTGTTGCAGCTAAAACTGTCGGAAAATATCACCTTGTATTACCAACTGGTAATACATTGGTTCTGAACGAATGCTATTACATGTCGAACCTGATATGCAACATTATATCGGTTTCTTTATTGAGTAAAGATGGATATAATTTTGTATTACAGGATGATGTTATGAACATTTTCCGTAACCAAAAGTTGGTTGGATCAGGCACGTTGTGCAATGGCATTTATGTTCTAAATCAATCAACAGTTCTGAGTATAACAAACACACAAAAGAGGAAGAGTTCTGAACTGAACGAATCCTTCTTGTGGCATTGTAGACTGGGTCACATCAATGCGACACAACTAGCTAAGTTGCATAAGGATGGATATTTAAATCCGTTTGAATTTTCATCTTATGATACTTGCCAGTCATGTCTCAAAGGCAAGATGACCAAAACTCCATTTACGGGACACGGAGAAAGAGTTACTGAACTCTTAGGACTGATACATAGTGATGTATGCGGTCCTATGTCTACACATACCAGGGATGGTTCTTCGTACTTCATTACATTCACTGACGATCTCTCTAGATTCGGATATGTGTTCCTGATGAAACACAAATCAGAAGCTTTTGAGAAATTTAGAGAATATAAACAAGAAGTCGAGAACCAAACCGGAAAAATTATTAAAATCCTTCGATCTGATCGAGGAGGTGATTACTTGAGCAATGAATTCCTGGACTTCCTAAAAGAGAATGGGATTCTCTCTCAGCTAACTCCTCCATATACACCACAGCACAACGGTGTATCAGAACGGAGGAACCGCACCCTATTAGATATGGTGCGCTCTATGATGAGTGTAGCTGAGTTACCTGTTTCCTTCTAGGGATATGCACTGGAAACAACAGCATACCTACTGAATAGGGTTCCCACCAAATCTGTGCCTACCACACCATATGAGATATGGGAGGGGAAGAGACCATATCTTAATTTTATAAAGATATGGGGTTGCCCGGCCTATGTCAAAAGACAAAAACCGGAAAAACTCGAGGCAAGGTCTGTACTGTGTAAGTTTGTTGGATATCCCAAACATTCGCGAGGGTATATCTTCTACCACAGTGAGGAACAAAGAGTATTTGTTGCTCAACATGCCACCTTTTTAGAAAAGGAATTTCTTGCAAAAGAAATTAGTGGCTCTGAGATAGAACTGGAAGAGGTTCCAGCTGAACAAAACACAACAGAAGATTTAGTGGAACCAGAGGATTCAGTAGTACCCGACGAACCCCAGCCTCTCCGCCAATCTAGTAGGGTTCCTCGCTAACCTGAGAGATACTACGGTTTTCTCATAGATGGTGGAAGCGAGGATTGCATCATGGAGGATGATGACCCAACTAGCTTCGAGCAGGCCATCACGAGTAGGGACTCAGTAAAATGGCTGGATGCTATGCGGTCCGAGATGGAATCCATGTACACCAATAAAGTATGGACTTTGGAAGTTGCTCCTGAAGGGGTAAAACCCATTGGGAGCAAGTGGATCTTCAAGAAAAAACTTGGTGTAGATGGGAAAGTGGAGACTTTCAAAGCTAGACTTGTTGCAAAGGGTTTTCGTCAAAGACCAGGTGTGGACTATGACGAAACCTTTTCTCCAGTGGCTATGCTTAAATCCATCCGAATCATGCTTGCCATCGCAGCATATCATGACTACGAAATCTGGCAAATGGATGTTAAGACCGCCTTTCTAAATGGAGATTTAGAAGAGTGCGTGTACATGACTCAGCCAGAGGGCTTCGTAGACAATGGGAGCAGCGGGATGGTGTGCAAGCTGCTTAAATCCATTTATGGATTAAAGCAAGCATCGCAGAGTTGGAACATCTGCTTTGACGTCGTTATCAAAGAGTTTGATTTCGTCAAAAATCCAGATGAACCTTGTATTTACAAAAAGGTGGAAGAGAGTAAGGTTGTCTTCCTCGTATTGTACGTGGACGACATACTCTTGATAGGAAATGATATTCCTATGCTGCAATCGGTCAAGCTCTTCTTATCACAAAGATTCTCAATGAAAGATCTTGGTGATGCCTCCTGCATATTGGGAATAAGGATCTATAGAGATAGATCCAAAAGGATACTGGGATTGTCCCAATCCAGGTACATTGACACTATACTAAAGAGGTTTAGTATGGAAGAATCCAAGCATGGGAACTTGCTCACGATCTCTGGAGTCACTCTCTCCAAAGAGATGTCTCCCAAGACTGATTTGGAGAGAGCTCACATGCAAGGGATACCCTATGCTTCGGTAGTAGGCTCTATCATGTACGCGATGTTATGTACCAGACCCGATGTAGCACACTCACTAAGTGTAGTGAGCAGGTATCAAGCTGATCCTGGAGAGAATCACTGGACAGCTGTGAAGAGCATTCTCAAGTACTTGAGAAGGACTAAAGAGATGCTCTTGGTGTATGGTAACGGAGAACTCCAAGTGGATTCCTTTACCGATTCGAGCTTCCAGAGTGATAAGGACGACTCTAAGTCGCAGTCGGGCTTTGTCTTTACCCTTTACGGAGGGGCGGTTAGCTGGAAGAGTTCCAAGCAGGAAACCGTGGCAGACTCGACGATGGAGGCTGAATACATCGCTGCCAACGATGCTGCTAAAGAGGCCGTCTGGATCAAGAAGTTCATTACTGAACTTGGAGTGGTTCCATCCATTGAGCATCCAATACCTTTGTATTGCGATAACAATGGAGCGGTGGCTTTGGCCAAGGAACCCAGGTCCCATCAGCGATCCAGGCATATTCTGAGGCGGTATCACCTGATCCGGGAGATAATTGATCGCCGGGAGATCGAGGTCTGGAGAGTTGACACGAAGAACAACACGGCGGGTCCACTCACGAAGGCCATTCCCCAGATACAGTTTGAGAGACTCTTCGGGATGCTCGGTATGCGATACTACAGCAGCTGGCCCTAGTGCAAGTGGGAGATTGTTAGTTGTATGTATGCCCTAGAGGCCAGTATTGTACAGATGATGTATATTATATTGGATGCTTGGACATATATAGAGATGACTTTCTTGCTCGATATGATAGTATGTTATCTGGTTACTCTTTATCTTAACATGTACACTAGTCTCTTTAAACTGTCTTATAGTTACATGTTGGTAAAGCCCTTAGGATGTGTACTTGACTACCTGGACTATGATGCAGATAATACTAGTGGGGACATGGTAGTCTATAAGTACATCCTTCAAGGTCCCTAGTCGTGGGTGTATCGAGACGGGGCATCGATATACCAGTGTAGACTAGCGTATACGCCTCTCGACCCATGAGATGGGCGATGGATGATCCCATATCCATTGGTGTTTGACATCAGAGATGGTATACGGGTGCTCAGTGGAGACTGGGTACACTGGACGGACTCGCCGAGAACTCCCAAATGATATTGTACCTCACGTCAGATGGCAGTTCTCAGGTGACACTTGTATAGGTTAGTCTGTAGACCCGAGATCGTCATAGAGTCTTGTGTGATTCCCACTGTGCTTTGATCTCCACCTTACCACGTCCATGAGGGCGTGCAAAACGGTGGTCTTTGGGCACAGTCCCGAGTCACATGGAGACAATGAGCGATAGGAGGGGTTTCGTCTCTCCCGGTATTGGGGGTTGATGTTGCGATGTGCTCGATTGGCCGTAACAGGGAAGTCCCTGGCCAGGGATGATCAGAGATTTGCTGGTAAGTGTTACCAGTAGTTTCTCGACCCGTTATGAGCCTCACATCAGCACGACTTATCGGTTATTGGGGTCTGACGTTTACCACCCCTACACTTGATATGCGACATATCAGACGAACAGACCGGACTCTACGATAAGTGTTACTGGTTGGATTCACAGGAGTGTGAGCGGGCTAGCTCGTCGATCTTCTGATCGCTCAATGCCCGGATGGCCGTTACGTTTAGCAGACCGCTTGCGGCTTGTGGGTGATTGATATGATCATCATCTGCTACCGGCGTATTGACGAGTCTTTAGATTCCTACACAGAGGTTTCCTGGCTCAAGCGAAACGAAATAGGAGCGCATTTGAGATATGTGCAGGACCGAGAATAATGCGTGTATGTGATACCGTATTTCATTCTCGTGATGAATGTATTGATTGGTTATATTCGATATAACCTAGATATCAAATCAAGGATTGATTCGATAAGCCGATACATAGGATACTAGTCGGTTATATGCGATATGACCGGATCGTTAAATCAAGTGTTGATTTAATGATTTAATATATAATTATATATTTGATATATTACTTTGCATTAACTAGTATTGGTTCACTTTAAATGGATTTTCTCACTTGATGTGCAAGTTGTTTATGTGATATACTTTTGTGCACATGTTTGTATCATGTTTGATGATGTTTGCTCATTTGGTTAAGTGTATAGAATTAAACCATGGTTAAGAGATGATTAGGGTTTTGCCTTTTCATTTATTTATTTGGAAAAGATAAAGATGAGAATGGTGGCTTTCTTTGTTTCTTATTGAAGCTTCATGAAGCTTTGACTTTAGTAACCACTCTTGTCTTCATGCTTAACCCTAACCCATCCAAGTAACCATGGTCTATTCTCTACACTCTACCCTAGTTAGTATATGATAAGTATTCATTTACTTTTCAATTTTAATTCAACACTTATCATATTCTTTCTTCTTCTTCATCATCTTCATCAAGAAAGAAAGCTTGATGCCATCAATGGCAACTTGAGCTAAAGTGTGAGAAATCCAATTCTAAAGTGAACCCACCTCCTATTTCTTCACCCTCTACCTCATGCAAAGTTGTTTTGGGTGTTTTCTTCACAAGTTTCACAACTTTGTGAAGTCGGAGCTTGAACTTGTGATGCCCCGACGTAGATCGTCTTCGGCACGAAGCCGACGACCTAGCTCGCCCGTTTCTCCGATGAAGCCGATGATTGAGTTCGGGATTCGAGATGGACAGTGAGAAGACGCCTACGTGGAGCTAAGGAAGTGGAGAACCGGATCTACAAAGGTTGTAGCCTCTCTCCTTTAGTTAAGATGTTAACTAGTTTCGTGTTTTGCCTAAATTTCTAGTCAACGATCCGTATTAGGGTTTCTCGGCACCCCTAAAATTGTAAATTGCCATGGTTGATGCCTTGTGAGACTTCATTAGCGTGCCTAGGAACCCTACAGTAGAAACCTGGTCCAATGACTCCACTGTGGCCCCAGTATCATGAATGAAAGCCAAGAATCCCCGACATCCCCTCCTCAAAAGCCGACTAGCGCACAGAATAGAAATCAAACTGTGAGGGGCGGCACCACGGTCCCCCTGCACCACAAACACTGACTCACCGGGAAAACAAAACCTAACTGTCTTCTCTCGGCAGTCCACGGACGTGTAGAAAGTAGCTAACCAGTCCATGCCCAACAGAATGTCGAAGTCCAACATCTCCAGAAGGATCAAGTTGACGGACATATCTCTGTCTCCTATACGGACAGCACACGACCGGAACACGTGTCGTGCAACAAACGACTCTCCCACAGGAGTAGTCATGACAAGCGGCTGATTTAGCAAACACGACTCTCGGCCTAACCTTGGTACGAAGTGCGTAGAAACATACGAATGCGTAGATCCCGGATCAAAAAGAACATGTGCATCATAAGAACATACAGAAAGGATACCTGAAACTACGGCATTGGACGCCTGAGCGTCCTGGTGAGTCAAGGCAAAATCCGTGCCTGCCCTCTACCGGCTACTGGCTGTCCCCTGCCTCTGCCACCTCATCCTCTCGGCACAAAACCCCCGCAACCACGACCTCTATGAATAGGAGTCTAACGCGGTGCAACAACAGGAATAAGAGGCAACGCTCTCTGAGGTGGAGAAGGTGGTAAGGTAACCTGGGGTACTGCTGGCCCTCTCTGTCGCACCACCATACAATCTCGAACAAGATGATGTAGACTGCCACATCCGAAGCACCCATAAGACGGTCGCTGGCCCTCCTGGGAATAAGAACTGAATAACTCGCCCCGTCCCATATCTCTGCTACTCCCCGAGTCTGAAGGAACTCTGCCTCGGTGTGCAAACCTCTGTCTTCGTGCTGGTACATCCGTATGAGTCCTCTTCGGTTCCGGAACAACCGATGACTCAGCAAGACGCTCCTCCACCAAAAGGGCTGCTTGACAGCTGCCGCATATGTGTCGTAATGCTGAATGCTGATGGCTAGGAACAACTGGGTAAGCAGGCCTCGAACAAACCTCTTCACCCTCATCTCCTCAGTCACCACCAAGTACGGAGCATACATAGACAGCTCGGTAAATAGTACATCATACTCAGACACCGTCATCCCCAGAGTCTGACGTAACGACTCAAATTTGCGCGCTCGCGCATCCCTGACGCTCGGGGGAAGAAAGCAGGTGAGAAACACAGTCACAAACTCAGCCCAAGTCATAGGAGAAAGACTAGCGGCTCTGCCCCTCTCCAACGACTCACACCACTTCTGGGCCAGACCCTCCAGCCGAAAACTCACAAACTCTACCCATATCTCGTCGGAGCATTGGAGCGAATGACAAATCCTAGCCATCCGGTTGATAAACGAATGCGGTTCCTCAGTAACATCTGTGCCAGTAAACACCGGAGACCTCAGCCTCATAAAATCTGTCAATGACACGGTAATAACCTCCGGAGCTGTAACTGCGAATATCGGAACTGTAGATACTATCGTGGTCACTGCAACGGGTGGAACAACTGCCGACCCCTGCGCTCGAATGGCCTCCACCAAGGTCCCCATCATCTAGCGCAGGTCCTACATACCAGCTCTAAACATAGCAATATGCTCCGGTACAACAGGCGTACCGCCCTGGTCAGTCCTCGCCTCAGACGAGTCAACCCTGACCTCGGCCCTCACGGCCGCTCTCTGTGCCCTCGTAGTCTTCGGCGACATATAGGTTGGAAATTGAAACAAGATTCGATAAGGAAACAGGAATCGAATCACAAGGATGTATATTATCACGGAAGAATATCAATCAATAAGTCCTAAGGTCACTTAGGCGGAGTACCGTGTCATAAGTATGCCGTGGAACATACACACGCTACGTCACTCTGCTTAAGCTACCTACTCCATCATACCAAGGTCATCCTATACTCCGAAAGGTAAAACCTAGCGCTCTGATACCAATTTTGTCACGACCCAAAATTTGGCTCGTAACCGGCACTTAAACTACGAAACGTCCACAGGCGTACGCAACTCAAGTAACCCGAAACCCATAAATCTAAACCACCCAAATCTGGATCAACGGAGAAAAACATAGTTTTAACATTTGGAAAATCATAAGTAAAATCTCTAAATCTAGTTTTCTTTCATGAAAATTTCGGCAGAACCTCCTTTGTAAAAACTAGCCCCGAAAATGGGTACAACATAGATAAAATATAAAGCATCCCAAATGGGAGCAAAATCACGCCCAACGGCGGAGACAATCACCACAACATGTAAATACGATGCCAAAGCGAAGAATATCAAAGAAAAGGCTGCAATAAGAAAGTAAAACTTTTCAACATAACCGGCTCCCACGAGTACGGCACCCAAAGTCACCAAAATAATACAACACTGAATCCTCACAAGTCGTCTCTAAGTCATATACAAACAGTGGTAGATGGAGAATACTAGATCCAGCAAAAAGATATACAATGTACAAGTAGATAACCGTAAACCCACCTAAAAACAAAGGCCCACTGCCTAATGTAGCGGTATCCGCAAAAGTAGAGATGATAAGACGCCCTGCCACGACTACTCTGAGGGTAAGTCCTGCAAAACACTATGGCACAACGGGGGTGAGTTGCCAACTCGTGAATAGTAATCAACATCATACTCTAATCGCAAGTATGCACGAACAGCAATCTATCTATCACATGTAATCCGATAACATAAGTATGATAAGTGAATATGCAACAATCGTGTAAAGGTACATCATTAGGGTACTACGACTACATGAAGCAATGCATAAACCACATAATCCTGAGTGTGGGATGATATAATATAAAATCTCATGCAAATCCTCAGCATGGAAAAACACCAGTGTCCCTCACTGACACATCAAATCCTAAATCCTCAAGCACCGCATCCTTAGATCGGCCCTCACATGTAAGTCTCATGGAACCTGTGTGTCTAACAACGACACTCGAAACATCATGAAAACATATACCTGTATGTATATATGTATGTATATATATATATAAGTATGAGGATATCTACCCTGTATGTCCACCGACGATACGTAAAAATCATGGAAAAACCTGAGTGTCTAACATCGACACTCAAACATCATGAAACCCATGTCTAGCATCGACACGTAAATCCTCATAACTACGGCGCCGTCACCAAGACTAACCCAAACGATATTTCATACCTCACTACAGTCGGTATCCCTACGATAACCGCCGAGTCCAAATACTATCACCGGTAGGTAGTGGTCCTACCGCCAGGCTTATCGTCTACACCACGAAATCACCACTCGCCCCGGGGTACCATACCGGGTCCACCATGTACCCGCAGACGGTGCCTCCCGCTCCTCGAATTGGGTATCACAAGCCAAATCTCAGAACCGAGAAATCACATAGTGGATGCACTAAAATATCATATCAAGAGAAACCGGGGCCCGAGCTTCACTAAGTTTACAATTCAGAAAGTTTTTCAAACAATACATAGTTTTCTTGAAATACCCCCACGGTTCTCAAATCCATAAATCATATGAAATCCATATCTCAATGCGTAAATCCATGAAAAACTGATATATGCAACATAAAACAACAATATGAGAATATCAAGGGAAATCCGCTCTTTTCAATGAATCCATCTTTAAAAAATATCTTGCGGTTTCCAAAATCCTCCGAAAAACAAGTGCAGCATCATACGTGGTGTACATGTAAGTGTAGAAAGGTTTAAGTATCTACATGTAAGCAAGTATGTATGATGTATTTCATAAGTGCAATGATCAACAACTCAATATCACATATCAAAACAATACCGCTTAGGGTACATACAACTATAGCGAAAATATGCGGGTGTACATGTCAATATGTGTGCACGATGTACATGTAGCTGTAATAGACTATGTGGGTGTACATGTCAATATGTGTGCATGATGTACATGTAGCTATAATAGACTATGTGGGTGTACATGTCAATATGTATGCAAGATGTACAAGTAGCTATAGTAAGGTATACGTGAAATGGATTAAGAGTTACTATCTTAACTATCCATGTCAAACACAATAACACGTATGTATGTGTCAACAATATCTCCTATGCACAAAGGAATAAGAATTTCTACCTCCACTATCCATATCCACTACCATATCACGTATGTAGGTGGTTTGTGCGTGTCATGGCAATTACTAACGATGTGGGTGTAGCATACAATTTAGTGCTCGTGCAACATAAACCGTCAGTAATGTGTTATATCTAAAGGTACAACATATACTACTATGCAATGACATTCATATGAAATTAACCAATATGCAATAACATGCAGCTATCCTATCATATCATTTTAGCTAAACTAGGTGCTGGCAAGTCTATATGGCCGTTTGAACACAGTCGGGTTAAAACGGAAAATACCGACAATTTAACCCTAAAACGGAAAAATTTGCATAACGATTTCTAAAACGTTACAGGCTTAAACCAAAGCCCACTAGTATAATCCGTCCGATCATGATCCATTCACTACTGTACGTATATGATCGAATCCTGCCATAATATCATACGACCTCTACAACGTTTTTCCCGAAACTTGAGAAACTGTCTGTCGGGGACTCTAAAGACTCGTCAATACTTTGCCTGTGGATTTAACCAATAGAACGTCAGTGGTACTAGCTGTACGTAACGGGCTACCAGGTATTGACCAAAAGGGAGGTCGATGAGCGAACTCATCATGACACTCTACTGAGCCTGTCAGTGACAAGATCCGTACAGTCTAGTCCGTTCGTCTATGAGCATCGCATGTTGGGCCTAGGGGTTGGTAAAAGTCAGACCCCAAAAAGCGGTATAAGTCGTGTCGGAGTGTAGCCCAGAACACCCTGAGATACTACTGGAATACCTACCAGTAAATCTCCTGCCTTGGCCAAGGACATCATGTAATAGCTCTCCTAGACACAGCGCGATCTCACCCCCAATACCGGGAAAGACGAAACCCCTGCCGATCGGCTCACTGCCTTCATGTGGCTCTGGACTGTACCCAACTAAAACCTGTTTGCATGACTCCTTTGAGCCGTGGTAAGGTCGTAATCAAAGCACAGTGGGAACTCACACGAGACAAATGACGATCTCAGGTCGATGAACTAACATGTACACATGTCACCAGGGAACTTCTATCTGACGTCAGGTATAATACCAACCAGCATGTTCCCGGCGAGTCCTGTCCGGTGTACTCATAACCCAATGAGCTCCTGTATACGTCTTAGATGAACCAACTGACACCAATGGCTTGTGATACAAGCCACCGCCCCTCGTCGGGGTCTTGATCGTATACACTAGTCTACTAATGGAGTATCGATGCCCAGTCTCGAACTCCCATGACTAGGGACCACTTTAAGGATGTGCTTATAGACTACCCAACTCTCACGTATATGATCGCCATCATACTGCTGGTAGTCAAGTAAGAATCCTAAGGGCTCTATCAACGCGTAATAGTGATCTGCAATATCACTTAAAGTATGTACACGATGATAAAGATAAACCAGATGGCATACTATCATCTTGAGTAAGACTGTCCTACCGGCATAGGTCATCCCTCAATCATTGCAATCACGTGCATGCGATCCAATAATTGACTTTGATGGCACTATATCCACCAATCTCCCACTTGCACTCAAGGCTAATTATTGCGATGTCGCATACTCACAACCTATGTGATACCGAACACCCAACTCCTCTACTGATCAGTCTCACAAAGCCCATTTGCGAAACTATTGCATTCGAGGAATAGCCTCGGTAAGTGGATCCGCCCTGATGTTTCTTTCTATATCTCTCTTTATCACATGTTCGCGGAGAAAACCATCTCCCGAAATGAGCAATATCTGTCTTAGAATATGTATGGATACCTGATGGGACCTAGTTCATAAATGAACTCCAAATCCAAACTTCTTAGACGGTATCGTTAACTAAGCTCAATCAGTATCCTGCGCCATGCCTCCCTCAGTATCCCCTTGGACCACCTGTCCAAACAAGTGCCCCTCGTCAGAGGGAAAGCTATAACTCTGACAGTCACTCTGTCATCCAGGTCACCTTGGAAGCCTGGAATGATAACCGTCTCCTGAAAGAGGCTGCCGTTATCATATCCCTAGAACATCTACTTATGTTCTAACACTGCTTCCAAATGTTTCTTCAGGATTGGATTAATATCAACTTATTGTAGCTAGTGCAAAAACAACATCTGGTGTGGTATTTGACATCTCATGATCGACTCAATTGCCTAAGCAAGTGATATGCCAATCATGCACATCCCTCTTCCTTTTAGTCTGTAAGACAACTTTAGAGAGGGTGACTCCATCACCTGTAGGTACACTACCATGCCAGGAGTCGTCTATTCTAAAACACATTTAGAATGCTGTCTAAGTACCTAGATTGGGACTCTTCCCAAATCTAGATCTAAAACCATAGATCTAGTAACCGGAATGTCTGATATAATATCCAAGCCCTATGTGGAGAAACCACTGTGTGACAACCAAAGCATAACCGATCATAGTATAGGAATTTCACTTCTTACTATGTGTATGTCATCCAAATACTAGGACATCACACCCTACTACCTTCTTAACAGATCTATCCCCTATTCTGATGAAGTCAAACCTATGACTGTCACATCAGAAATAGATGATCTATCTCCGCTATATTTACTTTAGTCTATAAATAGACATAAGCTACTTATCCACTATTCTTCCGCTACTCCCACTGACTACGACAACCCTCTGGCAGAGTCATATACACATGCACTTCTAAAGCTAGTTTAGAACGACGCTATATTCATCCTCCTGCCGGGTCTCATAGTCTGGAACAACAGTAGTGTCAAGTCTGGGTAAACAAGAACCTCCCTGTCACCGTCCTTGAGCATACCGAAGTACTTCTCGAGTGTCTGAGGTTACCCACCATATCTGCGGAGTGGCTAATGGAATGTCAAACCTGATTGAATCTTTAGGTCTTGTTAAATTTTCAGTAATCGTTTGCGGTTCTGGAATCACTTCCAGTTCTACCATACTCCCACTACTGTTTTCTGAAAAAATCCATTTTTATCAAAACTGTGGAGAGTCTAGAACAATATCACTGTTGATCTTCCAGATGGTAGAAAATCAACCCTCGTTATAGCCTGGGTCAACCCACAAATAGCCATTACAGAAACGTGCCTTGAGTTATTCAGAGTCTGGTTTTAAGCATAAGCCGGACAACTCCATATACCTTAACATCGTTAAGATATGAGCCATTCTATATCTAATATAGAAACAGAGGCACTGATTTAATTGGAACTAGATTCAAATCATGCAGTTGTCTTCCAGTGCATGTCAACTAAATGGAAGGAGGCCGATCAGTGTTACTCAACTTAGGAATGCATCCAGATATGAGTAACCTGAAAGAGAAACAAGTTTCTCAAAACCATTACTATCAACTGAATACCGGATACAAGTATCTACATCTTTGATCATGTTGAAGAATCCTGATACTTGCAACACCTGGTTCTCTACTTTACTCTTATACCTATAACTTCTCAAAACTTAGACCTTGCATTTATACAAAACGCTTGTCTAAAAACTAGAGAAGACACAAGTAAACAGAATATAGTACGAGGACCAACCCCTCTGTCCTAATGGACACTGCACAACATACAATGCTTTGTATAAGTCCCCTGAGTTGAATAACTCAAAACCCTGTGCATCGTAGGTTGAAAACTGTATTATGGTTATGAAGAATTACACCGTTGTTTTATGCTCCTTACCTAACAATCAACTGATATAGGTAAATGCCATGTACATAATTTCAAAAAGTTATATCTCACTTTATAAAAATAAACGTACAGATATATCAATTTGAAATTAGTGCATAACAACGGATATTCAAAACCAAATATTCGCCGTCCGGCAAACACCCAGGCAATTTCCTTAAATATCACCAATTACAACGAATCCCGATATAATGAGGATGATCACCTAATTACCAATAACTTACTCCCACTCATCATCTGTAAAACTATACAGATGTGAGAATCAAACCTGGTAAATATATACCCTAGAGCAAGGGCTAATTGAAAAATCAGTTTTCTTTTAACAATACACAGTGAAACTGAAACATGTAAATGTTTCGAAGGGGTATCCGGGTATTCATAGTAATGCCTCTTCCATTATCAGATTCATAACTGTAACCGTATATTTCTTGTCATCTCTCCAAATCCCTTTATATGCCTTTAGTCATTACCTTCTGTACACCACCTTTAGGCCAAATGGTTTTCTTCCTTCCCTACCGTTCGGCACCAGCCTATGGTTTGGAAGAAGACTATCCAATAAGCATAATGGGTGTACTCCCCTAATCCTAGGAGCACTCGCAACGCGAGAGAAGGTAAAGATAAAAGACAACTGAATAAACCTTATTCCTATTTCTCCTGAACCAGAATCCATCCCCGAATCGGAACAAGTTCCTTCGAGTTCGTATATAACCATACAATGGATTATCCAAATAACTGTGGATCTTCGTAGTGATACGGGGTGTTCTGGAGAAATACAAAGGCGAAGTAGGAGTGGTGATGAAATACTTGGTTTGGTCGTGAATACCAGTCGCAATTTACTTTGCCCTCTTTCTAATCCCTTTATTTGTCTTTACTTATTACCTTCTGTACACCTTACTTGGTCTAATCGGTTTTCTTCATTTCCTACCTTTCGGCACCTGCCAATGGTTTGGATGAAGACTATCCAATTAGCGTAATAGGTGTACCGTCCTAATTCAAGGAGCACTCGCAACTTGAGAGAAGGTAAAGGAAAAGACAACTGAATAGTCATATTCATTTTCTCCAGAACCAGAAACCATCCTCGAATCTGGAACAAGTTGTTAGTTATATGTATGCCCTAGAGGCTATTACTATACATGAGATGTATATTGTAGTGGATGCTTGGACATATATAGGGAGGACTTTCTTGCTCGACATGATAGTATGCTATCTGGTTACTCTTTACCTTAACGTGTACACTGATTGTCTCTCTGTTACAAGTTGGTAAAGCCCTTAGGATGTGTACTTGACTACCTGGACTATGATGTGGATCATACTAGTGGGGACATGGTAGTCCATAAGTACATCCTTCAAGGTCCCTACTTGTGGGTGTATCGAGACGGGGCATCGATATACCAGAGTAGACTAGCGTATGCCTTCTCGACCCATACAGATGGGCGATAGATGATCCCATATCCATTGGTGTTTGACATCAGAGATGATATACGGGTGCTCAGTGTAGACTGGGTACACTGGACGGACTCGCCGAGAACTCCCAGATGGTATTATAACTTACGTCAGATGGCAGTTCTCTGGTGACACTGGTACAAGTTAGTCCGTAGACCCGAGATCGTCATAGAGTCTTGTGTAATTCCCACTGTGCTTTGATTTCCACCTTACCACGTCCAAGAGGGCATGCAAAACAGTGGTTTTTGGGTATAGTCCCGAGTCACATGGAGGCAATGAGCGATAGGAGGGGTTTCGTCTCTCCCGGTATTGGGGGTTGATGTTGCGCTATGCTCGATTGGCCTTAACAGGGAAGTCCCTGGCCAGGGCTGGTTTAGAGATTTACTGGTAAGTGTTACCAGTAGTTTCTCGACCCGTTATGAGCCTCATATCGGCATGACTTATCGGTTATTGGGGTCTGACGTTTTACCACCCATAGACTTGATATGCGACATATCAGACGAGGAGACCGGACTGTACGGTAGTGTCACTGTCAGGCTTTTTGCAGAAGTTGGAGCGCGCTTGCTTGCTGATCTTCTGATCGCTCAATACCCGGGTAGCGGTTACGTCCAGCTAGTACCGCTGACGGTTTGTGGGTGCTTGATATGATCATCACCTACTGCCGGCGTATTGACGAGTCTTTAGAGTCCTACATAGAGGTTATACTGGCTCAGGCAAAACGAAATAGGAGCGCATATGTGATATGTGCGGGACCGAGAATAATGTGTATATCTGATACCGTATTCTATTCTCGCGACTATTGTATTGGCCGGTTATACAAGATATAGCCGGATTATTTAATCAAGTGTTGATTCGATAAGTTGGTACATTTTTTGTTAGTCGGTTATATGTGATATAACCGGATTATTAAGTCAAGTGTTGATTTAATAATTTAGTGTATAATTGTATATGTGATATACTAATTTATATTAACTAACATTGGTTTATCATTGGTTCACTTAAGCATTTGTTTTTCTCACTTGTGCACAACATAATATATATGTGATATATATTAATTTTTGTTCATTTTGTATCATGGTTGTTGATACACACTACATAGGTGTATGAGACATACACCATTATAATTATATTGGTGGGGTTTTAAAATACAAAGTAAATACAAAATTAGTGGATAATTGTTCCAGTGCATGAAGCTTCATGAAGCTTGTGAGTGCATTGACCAAAATCCAATAGTTTTGTTTTACTTAGGATTTTTATAAACCTAACCACTATAATTAGCCATGGTTATGTCTCTACATGAGTTAGTATATGATACCCACTCACCCATGGTTAGCTCTCTCTCTCTCTCTTGATTAGTTTTCATTCTCATTTTGAGCTCATCTTCTTCCTCTTTCAATTTTTTTCTAGGGTTTGATAAAGAGAGAGAAACAATGTGAGAAAAGAAATTCTAAATTGTACCTATTTCCTATTTCATCATCCTCTACTAGACTAGCACTTTAGTATAGGGTGTTTGCTTCACTAATTCTCTAGTTAGTGAATTAGAAGCTTGAGTTTGTATTCCCTCGACGTAGATCATCTTCGGCCTCGAAGATTTCAAGCAATACTGTTGCAATTTTCTCATGGAGCCGTCCGAGAGTCCAGGAGTTCGATGATCGCAGCGAAAGGACTACAACAAGGAGCTTTAGAAGTGAAGGACCGATCTACAAAGGTTGTATTTCGTATTCACTTAGTGATAATTGTTATTTACTAACATGTGTTTGATTCGGCACGGCTAAAATTTTAATCGGTCATGGTTGATACCTTGTAGAACCTTATTAGAGTGCCTAGTAACCCTACAGTGGTATCAGAGCCTAGCTAGAGCATTAGGGGACGTGTTTACGAAGTTAAAACTCCGATAGAACCCTGATACGACAAAGTAAACCCCTCTCTGGAAAAATTTTCAAAACTAGGATTTTTCTGTATTAAAAATGCTTTAAAAAATCAGCAGGGAATTCTAAGGGTTACCATGAAAAACGAGACCCCAAATCCTCCACTTGGACGCGGAACCGCGGCACTAAGCCACTTGTCGTGTCGGTTCCGCGGCAGTAAAAGTCTATTGGGGACGGTTCTTTATGCAGTAATATCCTATGCTATTCCTTCTAATTTCTGGGTATTTTTTATCTGACTCAAGTGTTGAGTGTTCTGGGGTTTATCTTGTATTCCTTGATTCGATCGGAATATTTAATTTCGTTGTGTTTTCCGGATAATTTAGAAAGTATTAAAAAGTTCGAACGGATATCAATAACTCACTTTTTCCCGACCTTGAAAATTTCCAAGTGTTGGATTTTTCCGTTTGTTTAAGAACGTCTAAATCGTGCAAGTTACGCAATGGACCCTCTAGAAGACAACAAACCTTAACTCGATTATGTGACCGTCTTGAACTACCTTTTGAACCATAGGATTTGGGGCAGTACGGCGTTGCCACATGTGAGGCGTTGGCTTGACCCTTCTACGGCTGGACCGTTGGTACTGTGGCATGAAATGGATGTTTTTAAATTTATTTCAAGTGTTGAACTATTTGGGAAAACTTGGGTGTTTGATTATTCGATCGAAAAGTTTAACATTTTCTATTTGTCTGGAATGTGATACAATATTTGGAATGCACAAGTAGTTATGAGATAACTAATTTGAATGTTATAAACATAGCGGTTTAGTCCTAAATGATTGGTTGCCACGGGATTTTGATGCGATCAAAAGTCCGTCGCAATCACGTAGCGTACGCGGATACTCGCCGGGTAAACTTAATAGACAGCCACACCCCAAAGCCCCGACAAAGTGACTGTAGGAGAACCCCGTCGCCAAAAGCATCCGTTCGGGTGCTCGCGGCAGCGGTGTTCCGCCTTAGTGCACTTCGTCGACGGCACCGGGGGTACGGCCGTCTACTAAAGTTTGCGACAAGCATTCGATCATATATCGGGAATATTGTTGAATTGCCCGACTAGATGTTGAAAAGTGTTTTCTATAAAGAGACTAAAATGCGGGGTTTATAATTGTTAGGCATGCGATGTCTAAACAGGTTGCGGATTCCAACTGTTGTAGTTTTACACTTTCTTTTCTGCGATCGTAAGTGTAATATGTGATATCGTCGGTTTCGTTTCTATATGTCAACGACAATTGGGATGTGCATATTTACTTACGTTGATGACATGTGATGTTATATGTTGTTGGATATGTTATATTGGATCGTCGCGTTTTGAATAGCCGGGGGTTTTATGTGAGATGAGGGTTTTTATTTTCATTCATGTAAAATTAAATGTATGTAATATTCTTTTATTGGGGCACTTCCGGGATGAGGTTGACGTCACCATTTGTATATTATTTACTTTTCCGCAATAGGATAGACCCAAGGAGGAGAGCATAAGTAACCGGGTTCTAGAGTCCAGTGGGAGACCAACTCGAGGAGTCGAGTCCGGGTCTCCTAACTCTAGAATTGGTAGGGTTACTTGCCGCTCTCGTAAGGGTCTAGGGGTGTGGGTTTGGCTATTCATAGTGACCGTGGAATCCGTGTTTTATAGAGGCTCAAAATAAAACACGGACTTCTTAGTATATCCAATGTTTCATATGTTTCTTCTGCTGTGTTATCTGTGATGTGATCATGTGATATGTTCAGATAGATACTGTATATAGTATATATGATAAATTATATAGACGTTATTTATGTTTTACACCCACGCTAGCCCTGCCCCGCTCTGCCGTTAGTTACCTAACCTAACGGTGCACGAGGGGACATCGAGGCGAATACGGATGGCATAAGTGTATGTCGTATTTATCTATGATGTTTAGGTGACTTATATGATGGGACTTCATTAATGTGATTAATGAAAGAAAAGAAACCTAAAAGATGTTGTGGAATCGAATTTTCAAAAACAGGTAGCTACAGTTCTTACCTTGCATCGCGGTGTTCCTTGTAGAACATCCTGCACCTTATTCGATAAGGAAAGGGCCGAGATCCCTTCACCGGGAGTGACCCCTTTAGCAATGACTGGCAGATGCTACACCCCTCAGTTTTGTCTTTTGATTGCTTTTCTAGTTCTTGCTTTGCACAGTGATATATATGATATATCCTGCACCTCATTCGACGAGGAAAGAGCCGAGATCCCTTCACCGGGAGTGACCTCTTTAGAGAAACTAGTAAAAGCCTCAAAAACACTCCATTTTAAAATTATTTGATTCTACAACGATATCAAGTTCATTATGCAATAGGTTTTCAGAAAAACCTGTCGTAGCCCTCCGTCATTTCAGATAAGTAGTAGTTAGTATTCGTGCTGCATTTGTTGGCCTTTGTCAAGGCGTAGTGTGCGATAGCTGACTAGTGCTTATCTGCTTATGCATATGATGCAGATTGGGTTAGGGTAGTCGTACGACCTTGTTGGCCTTTGTCAAGGGTCGTGCGGGTGGGTTTAATTTAATCAAGAAATGACGGGTTGAACTTGACTAGCATCCTATGGTTTGTTGGCCTTTGTCAAGGTCATAGGAGGTTAGGGGTAAAATTATCAGGAATTTCAAGTGTTGAAATTTGCAATGAGATTGCATACCTTCTATGAGATAGTTGGATCCCGATACCCGCTGCGAGTAAGAGTTACTCCTGGGAGAGTTTTACACATTACAATTAGCCGATTAAGTAAGTGTCTAGAAAGGTGTCAACGGGGTTACGCCTCTGGGAAAACGGGGTTACGCCTCTGGGTAAACGAGGTTTACTTTAATTAGGTCCGTGCGAAAGAACGGGGAACCTCCCTCAAAGTACCGACACTGGCTTGGCTGAAAGATTGGCGAAGTTGTAGGGTGTAAATAATCCCGGCTAGTCTTTCCTTTTAGGGTTTGAAGGAAGATTTGATAAAAACAGTGGGCGCCATCCTGATTAGATAAAATAATAACCAATCTTATCTTGCAAGAGCGCACGCAGAGTGTTTTCTTCTCTCTCTCTCCAGGTAGCGACCATGTTACGCTTTAATCAAGATAATAATACGGATGTGTTGACCGAACCCGCTTGTTATACTGAGCTGGGGAACGTTGGTCCCGCTCCAACTTATAATTGTTATAAGACAGAGCAGGAAATTGGGGATTACTAGAATTCCCGTGCCGTCCAAACGAAGAAAGTGCATGCTGATGCATCATCTTCGGGTGTGTTCATTACAGAGAACTGTTTCTCAGTATCCTTTATGTCCTGGGTATGAGATACCGGATCAAGATCCCGCATATGTAATTTGTTACATGGGCTACAGATAGGTAGAGAACTGAGAACGGGTAATAAGTTTCATGAGATAAAAAACTGTACAAGTGTTGCAGCCAAGTCTGTTGGTCACTATCACCCTGTATTACCAGAATACATTGATTCTGAATGAATGTTGTTAGATACCTAACCTGATATACAATATCATATCAGTCTCTTTATTAGTAAAGAAAGGTTATAATTTTGTATTGTTGGATAATGTTTTGAACATTTCCTATCTCAAGAGTTGATCGGTTCAGGCACGTTATCTAAAAGCATTGACGTTCTAAATCAAACTACAGTTCTTAGTATACAGAACACACACAAGAGGAAGAGTTCAGAAATGAACGAATCCTTCTTGAGGTAGTATAGACTAGGTCATATCAATTCGACCCGACTAGCTGAAGTTACATATAGATGCATATTTAAATCAGTTTGAATTTACATCTTGTGAAACTTACCGGTCATGTCACAGAGATAAGATGACCATAGCTCTGTTTATTGGAAGCAGAGAAAGAGTTAGTGAACTCTTGGGATGATACATGTTGATGAATGAAGGTCCCCTGTCTACACATGCCAAGACCGGTTCTTTGTACTTCATTACATTCTCTGATGATCTCTCAAGATTCAGACATATATTTCTGTTGAAACATAAGTCCGAAGCTTTTGAGATATTCAAAGAATATAAGTTAAAAGTAGAGAACCAAAACGGGTATAATTATTATGTCCTTTGATGTGATCAAGGAGGAGAATACTTGAGCACGGAATTCCTGGATTATTCTAAAGGAAAATGAGATTCTCTCTCAGCATTACAACTCCGTATACACCACAGCATGTCGGTGTATCGGGGCGGAGCAATCACACCATATGTGATAAGGTGTGCTCTATGATTAGTACTACTGAGTTACCTATTTCCTTTTGGGATTATGCACTTGTGAAGCTGCATACCTATTGAATGGCGCTCCAACCAAATCAGTTGCCTACCACTTCATATGAGATATGGAAAGGGAAGTGCCTATATCTTAAGCTTGATAAGATTTGGGGTTGTCCAGCCTATGTCTAAAAGCAAAATCCGGACAAACTCGAGGCAAGGTCAAGACTGTAGAAGTTTGTTGGATATCCCAAGCATTCGCAAGGGAATATCTTCTACCAAACCGAGGAACAAAAGATGTTTTGTTTCTCAGCATGCCACCTTTTTGAAAGGGAATTTCTTGTGAAGAAATTAGTGGACATGAGGTAGAAATGGAAGGAGTTCCAGGTATACAAACTGCAGCTGATGATTTGGTAGAACCGAAGGATTCAATAGTTTCTAACGATGTCATGCCCCACTTCCCAGTGTACGACGAAGGGGACGCGACGAGGTCCGCTACGTATGTACTCAGAAGTACATATGCTAAGCGTAGCTAAGCAATATAGAAATACTTACACAAGAGACAAGAGTATAAAAAGAACAACAACTTTTATTTATTAACATTATTTGTACAATACATGAAAAGGAAATACATCTGAAATAAAAATGCCTAAACATTGGCATAATAGGAAATGGAAAGTACTGAAAAGAAAAAGTGTACAATGAAATTATACTGCTGGGTCTTCGGCAAAATTCTCCAAATCTTCTTGTGATGGCTCAACTTCCGCCGGGTCCAAGTCACCTGACGACATTCAAAGAAGAGAGAAACATAACGTCGTCAGCGAACAGATCGCTCGGTAAGTCCCAAAGGTAAGAGGGAAGTAGAGAAGACAGAATAAGAAGATACATTTTAAAATATAAACTATTGTTGTAATGTTATGTTAACGCTGTTGTTTGTAGCTTGGTACAGAAGGATGCCGGTGTATACGAGGGGGTATCTATATGCTAGAGACCAGGGCAAACGGAAAGTACAAGGAACCGTTAAGCCACGGTACAACAACAACGGAATATAGGTTAGGTGTCTTAATCTGACCACCTCGTGCCACCTTTAACACCTTCCGTACCAATCAACCCCTTTAAACCCTGCGATGTCTTGTTTGTATTGTTATATTGTAAATTATGTTGGTTGTATGATTGATTGGCTGACTGACCGAAGCCATGATATCAGGAAATGGTTATAACCGTAGTGTCATGTAAATGGAATACTGGAAATCATGTAGAAGGAATATATCCATGGTTCGGTTCAGCCAGATTGTATAAACTGGTAATTGTATCCATGGATTCATGTGTTCATATTGAGTTGGATTATTAAGAATATAGATTGACTTGAATCATATTCAAGTCAGAATTAGTCAGACTCTAACCCAAGTCAGACTAAAAGAAATGTAATCGAAGTTCTATAATTGTTAGGGTCCTTATTGTAAATTATAAAACTTGAGGGGGTTTTATGTAAAAAGTATTTTTGTATAGTTTTCAAAATACACCTCAAGTATTTATTATTCGTCTTTATAGTTATAATGAGTGTAAATTTTACTTGTGTTATTCTAGTGAATATATCCTAATAAAAGTATTAATTTATAATATTGATTTATTTGAAATTCATGGTATTTTAGTGTAAAATTTATTATTATGATTTTAGAAAAAATGGAATATTTATATTATAATAAAAATAGGTATTTAAAAGATAGTTATACATATGTTTATACAAAAATAATTTTACTAAATATTTAATATTTCAAAAATCTCATTTTCTTAAGATGTCGTATTTTAAGCCTTTCGAGACCGAATGCTCTTTGCGGAGGTCTGAATCTCGCACTACTAGCCCGAGGGTGCGCGATAAACTGCACGATCTTGAACGGGTTCCCCAAAGATGGGTTGTAGCGGCGCTTTGCAAAGATTGTAAAATACTAATCTTTTAGAAAACGGTTTTATAAATTAAAAGGTATTTATTTTAAAAGTGTAATTTTCCGTATTTTGGGTTCTAGGGTTTCCTAAGCCAACTAGCCTATTTCTAAATGGTCTAAACGACAAGTCGTTAGAAGCCTCAAATCGCCTCTTCACCGTCAATTGTGGCCACGTAAGTACAAGTGAGGAGGGAGGGATCCGCTCATGAATCGTGAGGCGGGCCTTTTAAAGTTACCCAAGCTCACTTGCCTAGCCTAGACACCACAAAGTCAGTTTAGATAAACGATCGATGTCCACAACTTATCGTATTTTCCTAGTAAGAACTATTTACTAAAAAGTGTAACAAATCTAAAATCTTTAAGAATGGTTTTATGAAGATTATGGTATTTTAATGTAAAGTCTTGTATTTTCGTATTCTAAATTTGATGATATCAATTAAGGTTGTATTTGCGTGTGTGTGGAGGTAGGTCATTACCTCGTGACTTATTTTAAGGTATGGTGATGTTTAGGGGTTAAACATGATAAATTAAACGTGAGGGTATTTAGGTGAAAGAATACGGTATTTGCAAAAGTTATCATTTCATGTGTGAAAACTCATTCAAATTGATTTTTACAAGTTTAGTGGTCAAGATGAAGATGTTTAGGAATGATGGAATTGATTAGAAGAAGAAAAATAAACATTATGGTATTAATGTGAAAAGAATACGATATTACAAGAAAGCTATCATTTCATGTGAGAAACTTTGTCCAATTTGATTTTTATGTGATTAATGGTCATCATGAATATGTTTAGGTGTTATGGAGTTGGTGACAAGTGAAATTTTGTAGAAATACCGAATCAGAAATCGGTTTGTTCCCGATTTCCATCGGGTTTTAAAAAGTCGTATTTTTAAGAAATAGAAAGAAGAAAGAACGGGACATACGGGTTTCAAACTCTTCTAAAGAGTATAGAGGAATAAGGGAAATGGCCGAGATGTTGCTTCGTCGACGGTTGCTTCAAAGAACGTCGCCGGAATCCGTCAGCGCTTCGTCGTGAACTCGGTTTTCAAAGCACACTTTCTTGTGGAAATTTCAAGAGAGTAAATCTAAGGTTTTGGAATGAGAGGGTAGGGGTCTATTTATAGGGTAGCTAGGGTAGGGTAGGTGAAAGGTTTTGTTTATTATAAAAAATTAAATAAAATGCATTAAAATTTGTATTAAATTGATTGTATTTAACATTTGAGAACCGATCTAATAAATTGGAGTTAACAGGGGGTTATGGGAGACGAAAAGCCACACTTTTCGTTTTGGGACCCCGGCCGTCCGACCAACTCCGGCCGGCGGCGCCGGCCGGCCGAGTTGGCCGATCCCGGCCGGGTTCGGCGACGGTTGGGTGCGGGGTTCTCTGACTAAGACCTTGGCATACTCCATTTTTGGGGTTCAGTTCAACATTTGGGAGTTATGGCCTGTGGACTGTTGGGCTTCTAAGAATTTTAAAAGAAAAATAATCTAAAAATAATGTGGGGCATGGGATTCGAACTCTGGTGGTTTGGTTCAGCAGTGCAAGGTATTACCAATAAGCTACAAGCTCCTTCTTGTAATTATTGTAGAAAAATAGATACTTAAAATGATATCAGCGGCATTAAATACTCCAAGTATACTTCAAATTTAAATCAAATTTATGTATACAAAAATTGGAGTTATTTAAAAACAAAATAGTTACTTATATATATATTGTGCTCAGGTTTAAATACTCTTTTAAAGATTTAAAAAAATTTGAATAGAAAAGTGTATAAAATTAGGGTTGTTACAAACGAACCTCAGCCTCTCCGCCGATCTAGTAGGGTTCCTCACCCACCTGAGAGATACTTTGGTTTCTCTATGACAGTGGGAGCGAGGAATGCATCATGAGATGATGACCCAACTAGTTTCGAGCTGGCCATCAGGAGTGGGACTCTGTTAGAATGGCTGGATGCTAAGCAATCTGAGATAGAATCCTTATACACCAACAAAGTATAGACTTTGGTTGCTTTATCTGAAGGGTTAAATCCCCATCAGGAGCAAGTATATCTTGAGAAGATTACTTGGTGTACATAGAAATGTTGAGATTTTCAAAGCTAGACTTATTAAAAGTTTGCATCATTGACCAGGTATGGATTATGATAAAACCTTTTCTAAGTAGCTGTGCATAAGTCCATCCAGATCCTACTTGCCACGACTACATACTATGACTACGATATCTGGCGGGTGGGTGTCATGACTGCTTTTCGAAATGTTGATTTGGAAGGGAGCATCTATAAGTACACAGGCAGAGGGCTTTGTAGACAGTGGGAGCAGCGGAAGCGTGTACAAGTTGCTTTATAGGATAAAGCAGGCATCGCGGAGATGGAACGTCTGTTTTGATGTGGTAGTCAAAGAGTTTGACTTCATCAAAATGGTAGATGATCCTTGTATATACAAAAAGGTAGTAGGGAGTATGGTGGTGATCCTCGTAGAGTACGTGGATGACATACTCTTGATAGGAAAGGAGTTTCCTATGCTACGCTCGGTCAATCTCCGCTTATTACAATGATTCTCCATATAGGATCAAAGTGATACCTACTAAATCCTAGGTTTTGGATCTATGAGATAGAACTAATTGGATGTTAGGATACTCACTAGTTGTAGTGAGATGGTATCAATTGATCCTGGGGAGAATCACTGGAAAGGTTCCAGGGTGATAAGAACGACTGAATGTCAGTCACAGGCATTGCTTTTACCCTCAGTAAAGGGACGGTATGTTGGAAGAGTTCCAAGAGAGATACCGTGGCATACTAGACGATAAAGGCTACATACATCGCTACCAAAGATGCTACCAAAGAGGAAGTCTGGGTGTATATAAGTTCATGAGATTAACTTCGTTCCTACCATTGTGTGACAATGGAGTTGTGGCTTATGCTAAGGAACGCCCGTCCCATCAGTGATCCAGACATATTCTAAGGCAGTATCACCTGATCATGGAGATGGTTGATCTCCAGGGGATCGAGGTTAGGAGAGTAGACTCAGAGGACAACACGGAAGATCCACTCACAAAGGCCTTTTCCTAAAGAGAGACAATTATAGGATGGTTGAGTATGAGATACTACAACCACTGTTATCAGATGGCCCTAGTGCAAGTGGGAGATTGTTAGTTATGTGTATGCCCTAGAGACCATTACAATACATGAGATGTATATTGTAGTGGATGCTTGGACATATATAGGGAGGACTTTCTTGCTCGACATGATAGTATGCTATCTGGTTACTCTTTACCTTAACGTGTATGATTGAACTATTTTCTGATGTGTATATGTAAAAAAGTATCGACAATCAAAAAATTGTATTGACCGCAATCAAACTACGGTGTCAGCTGTAGTTAATGAATTAGTGCGGATCGTCTACAGGGATTTCAAGATTCGTTTGTATTTTAATGTGTTTGAAATGAAATGTTAAGCAACAATAAAAGAAAACATGATTCAAGAATGATTTGTATTCGTGTGTCACTATTCTCTACTAAACAATCAAGAAACTATAAACAATCAAGAATCGGGTTTCAATGGTATTTTCCAAACAACAATCAAGAATAAGAGAGAGGCTCGTAGGAATCGATTGGATCTTTAGATGTGATGTAGTCTACAAGATTTCATATTCTTGTCCTTCGAAGAATTGATACTAGATCAATGGTGATCGACGAGAGTTAGGGCTTTCTTGATGAAATTAAGGTTTCATCTCTTAACCCTTGTTCTTTCGAGGATACCATTATTATTCTAGCCTCTAGCAATTTCAAGAAGTGATCGGATTGCCCCAATCTCGAGCGATGTCGATCAAGAAAGCATCGCAACGAATTGGGTCGTCGATTCTTGAACTTGCTAGGGTTTACAAACTCGTGGGATTCAAGAATCGATTACAAATTTATTACATCATCATACTAAAGATCGTTTCGACTCCTTAACGAGCGGAGTTTTATTCACACATCACCACAAAGACAATATTAAAGACTTGTAAAGATAACATGATGCGGAATTTAGAGAAAACAAGATAGAAGAAATATCACCTTTTATTTAATCAACAATTTCAATACATTCTTTCAAGATCTACAAGAAGAAGAAATCGATCGTTGACTCGGTTTCGCTCGTCTCCGTGGATCGTGGATCTACTTTGATCTCTTGCCCGATTGAAGATCGGCTCGGCTCATAAAAGGGTTGAAGGCATCTTGCTTGGCTTGCACTCAAGATCTTGAATTGTGGTTGGATTTAGGGTTAGGGTTTCCTACAAGCTCTCTCACTAAACTTGAGGAAGAGGGAGATGAAGAAAGAGAATGGCTAAAATCTAAGATGTTGAATTATTTTCCAAGAGATAGCCCTAGATTATCCAAGATGAATAATGAGTGAGTCTAGGGTCTTATTTATAGAACTTTCAAACCCTAGGTTTAGGTTTAAATTGGACTTTCCCTCCCAAAGTTTGTTGCCAAAGTTTGTTAGGAACTAGCTTAGGGTTTAAGCAAGGGTTTAGGAAAGTTCTAGAAAGATTAGGCTAGTTTGGGTGTTTGCTGATCTGGTGGAAGTATCTGGAATCTTCTGGAAGTTTGTGTGCATTTTTGAGCAGTGGGCCTTAGTACAGGAGTTGTGCACTGAAACTGAGGAGCTGGGACTCTGGTCCCACCGCGGATCCGCCGCAAGAGGTACCGTAGGCCGCGCTTCCGTGGCTCATTAATGGCCTTGGGATCTGTGCCTTCTTCTGTTGCTTGGTACTGCTGTTTGGGCTTTTCTCTGATGTTTTGAATTGAAGTTTCCCTTCTGTGTTGATACCAGATTTGAGTTAAGTGAGTTTACGAGCAATTGTAATGGTCGAGCAATGTAATGATCGAGCAAGCTTCTCTTTTCCTGCATAGACTTCGAAACAGGGGTTGCAAGATATGGAAAAGATGCTATGTAATGCAATGCAGTCAATTTCCCTAGAAATGCCGGTTTTAAGGTCGAATACATGTAATTTGATATTTTGCGACCGATTAGCTAATATGTGAATTATGAATACCGTACACTTCTATATGTGTGCAGATGATAAGGAAATTGCCGGTTAAAATATGCAATATTTTCGACTGATCAAATACCCCCAAACTTAATTTCGATCGTCTCGAGCGAATGTTTTATTAAAAAGAGAAGGAGAAAATAAAGAAAGAGAAAAAACTAACTAGCACACTTTCGTAGGCAACACGATTGCACTGAGCACGTGCAACAAGCCTTTAAACCTCTAGGTGTCCCTAGTAGGAGGAGTGTTGTCTCCTGAGGGTTTTCAGCGGATTGCACCCACAAAATCCAATAATAAAAGGAAGATCATGAATATTACATTCAAAGAAAAGAATTGTAAAAGAAAGACCTTGAAAATTAGGGTTTCCAACTAAGCTAGCTTTTCGGTTGTCATGAGCCCTATCTTAATGGTCATGAAAAGATGTCAGAAATCACGTCCTCCCTCAATAAAACATCGTCTTATTTTTCATTCCTATCTGTTTTCCAAACATCGATCATATCACCCTGCGTGTGTGTAAAGACATCCCTACACCCGGAGAATTCAATTCAAGCTATCATACCCTTGCCCATCAGCCTCAGTACTTCTTGACAAACGAGATTGCTTACACACTTTCATGCGACCGTTAATACTTCTTGAGGTACTAACCGACCGATTACTAATGTGCTTGCATGCTTGGTGTATTTTCCTCATCTTGCACCACCTTAGGCATAGCAGTGACTCCCAGACCAGTTGACCTTGGGGCACTAGGTGAAGAAGCAACCTTTTGCTATAAATTTTTATTGCCCTTGGTAATAACAAAATCAGTATCCATTTTTCTCACCACTTTAAAACACATATATATATTTTTTTTCATACTTTTGGCTTTAAGACAAGAGCATTTCAAGGTATCCTCTACTATCCCAGGCTTTAAGATGTGTGTAAGTGCGAGTAGCAGGGTAGTAACGTTCAAAATGTTTGGCTTCCAGAATAGAAACTATTTTTCAGACTTATTTTTATCCTCAGATTAGTGACGTCTTTCATCTTACTAACCCTTGGGACAACGGCTCATAACTACTTATTACTAGTTCGTATAAGAAAATTTCTAATTTTCTTAGTTTTCTAAAATTTTTCTAATCTCATGGATGTAATTTTTCACTATCTAAACTTTTATTATGTTATTTATATACAAAAATATTTTTATAGTTTTGAAAATTTTTAAATTTTTATAGGTTTTTGAAAATGTTTTCAATTTTTATAGATTTTTTAAAAGAAATGTTTTGTGCTTATGCAGATGATATGCAAATGATGCGAAAATAAGCACAAACCTCCCCCAAACTTGTTTTCAACAGTGTCCTCACTGTTGCCATCCGCTAAATCTCGAAAAACCTGTAAGCTTGGGAGGAATTTATTAGTGGGGGCAAAATATTTAAGTGAAGAACCTCCCCCAAACTTATTTTTGGCTCAAAATTTTGTAAAATTTTCTTTTTAGGAGCCAGAAAAATTATACCCCCCCAAACTTGAGTTATGCAATGTTAAGTTTTGAAAATCACAAGTGGGCGTCAAAAATCATTGGTCGATACCAAGCTTTGCAAAGACCGAAGGTTAACACCAATCATTCAAAAAATTTATCAATGCAGTGCTCTGGTTGGTGGAAGAAGAAGTGGGGAAAGGTTAAGTGGTGGAATAGAATGTGTGTGCGTCTCATATTGGAGAGACGATACAGTGAATGTGATGGATAACTCGCATTCTTTTTACATTTCAGAAAAAGGGGTGGAGGTTCAATTCCATTGATTTGGACATGATTCGTCTCAACACCAGTGCTTTTTAGAAATGCGAGTTCATCAGCGAAGATCTCCTCAAAAGTTTCATCTATACCCCGAAGAATAATATCATCACAAGGTGTGGGGTGATCTTCAGACTCTAAAAGCAGTTCATAATCAGTGTTAGTTGTTGACCCGGACATCTTGGTAGAAGAGTCCGTATGTGTATAATACATAGTTGGGTCAAACAACAACATATGAAAAGAGTCAAGATCGGTATCAGGAGGGTCATTAAATTCGCTGCTGTCGACATCCATTAAGTCGACAGAACAAACCTGAGCAGTAGGTTCGAAGGGTACACTTCCCAATTTGTAAATGTTCAGCTCTATTGACCTATTCCCGAAATATAGGGTCATAGAACCGTTACGACAATTGATGATAGCATTGGAAGTGGCCAAAAAGGGGCGACCTAAAATCACCGGAATTTGATTCCGTGAGTTCGCTACAGGTTGTGTATCAATTACAATAAAATCCACAGGGAAGATAAATTCCCCGATTTTTATTAACACATCCTCTAGTTCACCCCTAGGTCTGGTGATTGATCGGTCAGCCATCTGTAGAGTGCATGGAGATGGTTTCAACTCTCCGATCCCTAACTGCTCATAAACTGAGAAAGGAAGCAGGTTAACACTTGCCCCAAGATCTAGTAGAGCACGGTTAATGTGTTTCTCCCTAATAGAGATGGAAATCGTAGGATATCCAGGATCCATACGTTTCCTCGGTAATTGCTGGGGGAAAGCTGTGTCTACTGTTTTTGCCATGAATATCTTCTTGGGCATTTGTTTCTACCTCTTTCTAGTGCAAAAATCTTTAAGAACTTTTGCGTATGCAGGTACTTGTTGGATAGCATCTAGAAGAGGGATATTGATGTTAACATGTTTAAACATCTCAGTGATCTTCTCCATCTGTGGACTTAGTGTGTTAGCCCTTAACCGATTAGGGTAAGGTGCTTTAGCAATAAGCGCTGGGTCCATCATAGGAGAAGGAAGTGTGTGTAGAACCGATCCCAGAATAGAAGTGGGAATCGTCCGTGGAGGGGTAAAAGAGGTGGGCTGTAATGGCGAGCCTTTTGGGAAATGGAGAATAGGCTCGGAAGAAGATGGTAGGGTAGAAGAACTGGGGTCAGAAGTGTGTGTGTGTGGAAAGGTCTCAGCCGGGGTGTTGATATGATTTTCAGTATCATCAACTTCTTCCCCAACATGATTGTCAAGCACTCTTCCAGATCTCAATGTGGTGATTGCATTCACATGATGTGAATAGCCAGGATTTGGTAAAGATTGAGCTGGAAGTTTCCCTTTTTCTCTTGCACTCAGTTCGGCTTTTAATCGTGCAATTTCTTCCTCCATCGATTTAATACTCTCGTTTTGGGACGCAGAGTTTTTCTCAATTTTATCGACGGAAGATTTCATTTCAGCCGAGACTTGCATGATATTTGTTAAGATCAAATTCATGTATTGTGCAAAAGAAGAGGATTCATCAGTTCCGGTCAACTGTAAAGGACTAGACAGTGCAGGTGTGTTGACCTGATTTTGAAAATTATGTGCTTGAAAGGGGTGCTGATTTAATTGAAGTTGTGGCTGCTGTTGTGGTGGAGGGACCCTTTGAAAATTGTTTTGGTTTGGAACCGTGTTTTGTGATTGTGATTGGTTCCAAGAAAAATTGGGGTGATTCCTCCAACCCTGATTATATGTGGAAGATAAAGGATCGTTTCTCGGTCTTTGAAATGTGGCATTGGTATGCTCACGACCTTGAAACGGACATTCTTCCGTCAAGTGAGACGGATCAGAACAACAGCCACATACAGTTTTGGAAAGTGACATTTGATTAAGGGAGGCGGCTAAAAATTTGTTTTCCATAGTCTCGAGTTTCTTTTGTAGAGCTGAAATGTCAGCTCTAACTCCTATGGAAACATCCGATTGGTTATTGCCACTCCTAAATGATGGACTTTCCCACTGTAAAAACTTTTCAGCGAACTCTTCTAAGTATCGCCAAGCTTCCCCATCATCCTTAGACATGAATGTATCTTGACACATGTTTTCAAGGCTCTGTTTAGTATTAGGGTTACTGCCCTCATATATGATTCGGCAAAGCTCCCATCTCGGGATGCCGTGATGAGGACATTGAACCAATAGATCCTTGAAACGTTCAAAGCATTTAGAAAATGGTTCAGCAGGGAGCTGGGTAAATTGATTCAGTTCGCTACGGATTCGAGCCGTCTTTTGGATTGGGTAAAATTTCTTAAGGAATGCCGCGACGAATTCTTCCCAATTCGTGATAGAGTGTGCGGTAGTGTTATATAGCCACTTCTCGGCTATATCGCACAATGTAAATGGAAGAAGTCGTAGACGCATCGCATCCACTGAAAGTTGAGACGTACCCATTATTGCGCATACGTTTTCAAATTTGGTAATGAAAACGTAAGCGTCCTCGGTCTCGAGTCCGTGGTATTTGGGTAAAAGATTGATATACTGGGGCTTTATTTCAAAGTTATCCCCATTGGCCGGTGGTGTGGATAAGCAGGTCGACAGAGGACCTCTAAGTGGATAGCATCTTTCCTGGAGAGAAATGTGGGGAGGATTCTGCGCACCAACAGACGGTGGCAGATTAGGGTTAAAGAAATTTGATGGATTCGGGTCCATCGGTGTGGGTGTGGTAGTGGGTAAAGAAGAGGTAAATGGAGAATTATCGACTTCGGAGTCGATAAAGGGTACGCGGACTAAACGGGCACTAGAATCCCGTGTCCAGCCTATCTTGTACTAAAAAGGGTTAGTACAAGTGGCAGCGTTGGCTTATAATTAGGGGTAAAATGAATGCGGTGTTTGCTTTTGAAAAGGGACGGATTTTGAAAAAATGATGCGACAACCAAATGCAGCACACCAACCCTAAAATCTAATGGTCACCTAGGTCCGGCTCTAGACCGCTCCTAACTGCCAAAAGACAAGTCGCAGGATCAATCCTCCACTGCCTCTTTGTCCCCCTGTGGCCGGATAAGTACCAGGTAAGTGGGAAGGTACTCCACTACGTAAGTAGTGGGCCTAATTAAAAACCACTAGCCTTAGACACACTCGCCTTAGGCACCACAAGAAAACGTGGATAAGCAATGAATTACCCACGGCCCTCTCTTGTCCTAAATGAGCGCGACAGTCCTTAGAGTCATCTCTAGATTTCTTTTAGTTAATGTAGGTCAATGCGGATGCAAGTTTGGTGGTTTTCGGGACCTAGGAAGGGTAATGAAATCCCCACCTAATTTGGATTTGGCCGTGCTCCTTAAATTCCGTATTTAATATGCAAAACAACCAAGAAAAACAAAATCACGCACAATTTTAATTTGCTTTTGCGGCGCAGCTATTGTTTGCAAAGAATCCTGCAGAAAGGATTAGTTGGAGCTAAAAAGGGCGAGGGGAGAGAGACAGAAATCACCTGCACTGAAAATTATGCAGAGAACCCCCAATCTAGCTGCTGATCCGCCGCAGATACTGGGTTCAGGCCGCGGAAACGCGTTCCAACAGTGGGTTCACTGGATCAAACTTCTTCAGGGAGCTTCTGTTGCTTCCCTCTGTTCTCTGGTATTTTCCAAAAATTTTTATCACAGCACAGCATGCTCCAGATCACCTTGCAATCAATTCACAACACACGTATAAGAGTTTGTACGAATTTTGATTTCAAGAAGTAAAATATAATAATTCTTTCACTTCAAACTATAAAATGTAAACGAATTAGCGCGTAATCCCCGGCAACGGCGCCATTTTGATTGAACTATTTTCTGATGTGTATATGTAAAAAAGTATCGACAATCAAAAAAATTGTATTGACCGCAATCAAACTACGGTGTCAGCTGTAGTTAATGAATGAGTGCGGATCGTCCACAGGGATTTCAAGATTCGTTTGTATTTTAATGTGTTTGAAATGAAATGTTAAGCAACAATAAAATAAAACATGATTCAAGAATGATTTGTATTCGTGTGTCACTATTCTCTACTAAAGAATCAAGAAACTATAAACAATCAAGAATCGGGTTTCAATGGTATTTTCCAAACAACAATCAAGAATAAGGGAGAGGCTCGTAGGAATCGATTGGATCTTTAGATGTGATGTAGTCTACAAGATTTCATATTCTTGTCCTTCGAAGAATTGATACTAGATCAATGGTGATCGACAAGAGTTAGGGCTTTCTTGATGAAATTAAGGTTTCATCTCTTAACCCTTGTTCTTTCGAGGATACCATTATTATTCTAGCCTCTAGAAATTTCAAGAAGCGATCAGATTTCCCCAATCTCGAGCGATATCGATCAAGAAAGCATCGCAACGAATTGGGTCGTCGATTCTTGAACTTGCTAGGGTTTACAAACTCGTGGGATTCAAGAATCGATTACAAATTTGTTACATCATCATACTAAAGATCGTTTCGACTCCTTAACGAGCGGAGTTTTATTCACACATCACCACAAAGACAATATTAAAGACTTGTAAAGATAACATGATGCGGAATTTAAAGAAAACAAGATAGAAGAAATATCACCTTTTATTTAATCAACAATTTCAATACATTCTTTCAAGATCTACAAGAAGAAGAAATCGATCGTTGACTCGGCTTCGCTCGTCTCCGTGGATCGTGGATCTACTTTGATCTCTTGCCCGATTGAAGATCGGCTCGGCTCATAAAAGGGTTGAAGGCATCTTGCTTGGCTTGCACTCAAGATCTTGAATTGTGGTTGGATTTAGGGTTAGGGTTTCCTACAAGCTCTCTCACTAAACTTGAGGAAGAGGGAGATGAAGAAAGAGAATGGCTAAAATCTAAGATGTTGAATTATTTTCCAAGAGATAGCCCTAGATTATCCAAGATGAATAATGAGTGAGTCTAGGGTCTTATTTATAGAACTTTCAAACCCTAGGTTTAGGTTTAAATTGGACTTTCCCTCCCAAAGTTTGTTGCCAAAGTTTGTTAGGAACTAGCTTAGGGTTTAAGCAAGGGTTTAGGAAAGTTCTAGAAAGATTATGCTAGTTTGGGTGTTTGCTGATCTGGTGGAAGTATCTGGAATCTTCTGGAAGTTTGTGTGCATTTTTGAGCAGTGGGCCTTAGTACAGGAGTTGTGCACTGAAACTGAGGAGCTGGGACTCTGGTCCCACCGCGGATCCGCCGCAAGAGGTACCCATAGGCCGCGCTTCCGCGGCTCATTAATGGCCTTGGGATCTGTGCCTTCTTCTGTTGCTTGGTACTGTTGTTTGGGCTTTTCTCTGATGTTTTGAATTGCAGTTTCCCTTCTGTGTTGATACCAGATTTGAGTTAAGTGAGTTTACGAGCAATTGTAATGGTCGAGCAATGTAATGATCGAGCAAGCATATCTTTTCCTGCACAGACTTCGAAACAGGGGTTGCAAGATATGGAAAAGATGCTATGTAATGCAATGCAGTCAATTTCCCTAGAAATGCCGGTTTTAAGGTCGAATACATGTAATTTGATATTTTGCGACCGATTAGCTAATATGTGAATTATGAATACCGTACACTTCTATATGTGTGCAGATGATAAGGAAATTGCCGGTTAAAATATGCAATATTTTCGACTGATCAGTGTACACTGATTGTCTCTCTGTTACATGTTGATAAAGCCCTTAGGATGTGTACTTGACTACCTGGACTATGATGCGGATCATACGAGTGGGGACATGGTAGTCCATAAGTACATCCTTCAAGGTCCCTACTCGTGGGTGTATCGAGATGGGGCATCGATATACCAGAGTAGACTAGCGTATGCCTTCTCGACCCATACAAATGGGCGATGGATGATCCCATATCCATTGGTGTTTGACATCAGAGATGATATACGGCTGCTCAGTGTAGACTGGGTACACTGGACGGACTCGCCGAGAACTCCCAGATGGTATTATACCTTACGTCAGATGGCAGTTCTCTGGTGACACTGGTACAGATTAGTCTGTACACCCGAGACCGTCATAGAGTCTTGTGTGATTCCCACTGTGCTTTGATTTCCATCTTACTACGTCTAAGAGGGCGTGCAAAATGGTGGTTTTTGGGTACAGTCCTGAGTCACATGGAAGCAATGAGCCATAGGAGGGGTTTCGTCTCTCCCAGTATTGGGGGTTGATGTTACACTATGCTCGATTGGCCATAACAGGGATGTCCCTGGCCAGGGCTGGTTTAGAGATTTACTGGTAAGTGTTACCAGTAGTTTCTCGACCTGTTATGAGCCTCATATCGTCATGACTTATCGGTTATTGGGGTCTAACGTTTTACCACCCCTAGACTTAATATGCGACATATCAGACGATGAGACCGGACTGTACGGTAGTGTCACTGTCAGGCTTTTTGCAGGAGTTAGAGCGGGCTTGCTTACTGATCTTCTGATCGCTCAATACCCGGGTAGCCGTTACGTTCAGCTAGTACCACTGACGGCTTGTGGGTGCTTGATATGATCATCACCTACTGCCGGCGTATTGACGAGTCTTTAGAGTCCTACATAGAGGTTATACTGGCTCAGGGAAAACGAAATAGGAGCGCATATGTGATATGTGCGGGACCGAGAATAATGCATGTATGTGATACCGTATTCTATTCTCGCGACTATTGTATCGGCCGGTTATATGAGATATAGCCGGGTTATCGAATAAAGTGTTGATTCGATAATTTGGTACATTTTGTGTTAGTCGGTTATATGTGATATACCCGAATTATTAAGTCAAGTGTTGATTTAATAATTTAGTGTATAATTGTATATGTGATATACTAATTTACATTAACTAACATTGGTTCACTTAAGCATTTGTTTTTCTCACTTGTACACAACTTAATATATATGTGATATATATTAATTTGTGTTCATTTTGTATCATGCTTGTTGATACACACTATATGGGTGTATGAGACATACACCATTATAATTATATTGGTGTGGTTTTAAAATACAAAGTAAATATAAAATTAGTGGATAATTGTTCAAGTGCATGAAGCTTCATGAAGCATGTGAGTGCATTGACCAAAGTTCACTAGTTTTGTTTTACTTAGGATTTTTATAAACCTAATGTTCAGTTGAAAATATTGCACTTTGGTATAAGTATTTTCCCTACATTTCTTAAATAATAAAAGGTGTTTATCATAAATATTAAACATATTTGGATTTATCTGCAAAATACTATTTTCCATATGTTTATATATTATAATTAATATTATGAAGGAAAATATATGCTTTTTATATTTATATAATATTTTGGTAATTGAAAATATGCATATCATATCAAATATTCTAATCACAATTCTTAAAAGATATAATATCATACAAATGGTTAGAATAATATTTCAAAATATATGCATAATATTTTAGTAATTAAAAGATGCATAGCACATCAAATATTCTTAATAATGTTTCTTAAAGATTTATTACCATATAAAGTGCAAAGCATATTAAATATTCTTAATCAAGTATCTTAAAGATTTAGTACCATATATAGTGATTAAGACACTCTCTCTAATTTAATAAATAAACTAACATTATTCATAGAGATATTGTGCAAGATTTAGCTCAGGTCAAGAGATCAAGATGTTCAAGATGTCAGGATCAAAAATCTGCCAAAATCATAAAATCAATACTGACAGGGACTCAGAATCCAGGCATGGAAAGTCACCATATTAGGAAGTCACCATATATGGTAACTAGTTTTTCTTCTATGAGGGCTATATAAAGGACCAAGGGCTAAAGTTAGAAGGCATCAAGCCGAAGAGATCACGAAGTCCAAGACGGCTCACGCATCCAGGCTGATCATCAACGGTTCATCTACCTCCTTAGAAGAGATCAAGAAGCAACTAGAAATTGTAATCATTTTCTAAGGATTTAAGTGTAATGAATATTGTTGATTAATAAAGGTAGCTTTCTTCTTATTCTATTTCTTCGTAGTTTAATTATGCAATTTCTTTCCATTTCTTTTTCTCCCAACATACACAAGTAATTCTCCGCTTGTTAGGGTTCGTAGGATTAGGATAGGATAATGGATGACGAACATCTCTAAACCCTTTTTAAGTCCTATAAAGTTTATGAACTTTATCAAAAGAATTATTAACATCCTAATCGGGCGCGCTAACAATTCATTGTTAGTCCCGACCGCGATTAGAGATTAGATTAATGATTGTTTTGGTAAAGGATAGACATGAACGGAGTTCCGTGTTGAGATAGGGGTTAAGAGTTTGATTCCTTTTCCCTCCAGAAACCCTAATCTACACGCATCACCGTCGTTCTAGTTTTAAATCTATTAAAGAATAAAAAAGGTAATTTTTAATTAATCGTCCATAACTTCTAAATCCTAATAAACCCTACAAGCCCTCTTCTTATATAAACTTACATCCGTAGTTAATCTAGATCTATATTTTGCATTCTTATTTAACGTAGATTTAGATCCTACAACCATTCTATAACATTCTTTATCCTTCCTCCTCCCCTTTCTCAACACATCTAAAGTAAGAGTAAAAGATTCAACGTTTCCCAGAGGACGACCCGTACTCACCTCGGTCTAGCTACACGCGACACCGTTCTGATTATTGTTAACTACTAAACACAATTTTTCACATCAATCAAATGGCGCCGTTGCCGGGGATACGTGCGTAATTTTTTATTCTTGCTATTTATGTTGAATTCTTAGACGATTTATATCATTATTAACACAAAACTGCAAATTGCATATTTAACGATTTGTGCGTGAATTTTGCAAGGAGATCCGGAGTTACAGAATTGAGGAAAACAGAAGACAGAGACATTCTTAGTGATCCAGAGGAGCAAAGGAGGCCACAGAAAAAAATTTCATCAACCGATCCATCCACCTTACGGCGGAACCGCGGCACAAAGGTGCTTCCGCCGGCGGAATCGCGGCAGGTTAGAGGGATTAGGGCTACAGAACTCTGTGGTAAGATTCTCAACTCCTTCTCTCTCCTCTCAAATCCAATAAAATCTATCTTCTGCAGGATTCTTTTCAAAATAGCGCCGCTCAAAAAAATCTTTTTGCAAAAGTTTTATGATTGGTTTTGTTTTGCATATTTTAATACGGACTCTAAGGGGCAAAGACCAAATCAAGATTAGGTGGGGATTTCATCACCCTTCCTAAGCCCCACAAATCACAAACCGAGCATCTGCATCAACCCTACAATAATTTAAAAAATATCTAGACCAGACTCTAAGGACTGTCGCGCTCATTAAGGACAGAGGAAGGTCGTGGGTAATCTATCGTTTATCCGCATTACTTTTGTAGTGCCTAGGAAAGTGTGTCAAAGGCTAGTGGTTTTTAATTAGGCCCACTACCGTGGTTCCTTCCCACTTACCTGGTACTTACCTGGCTACAAGGGTAGTACGGAGGCGGTAGAGGATTGATCCTGCGGCTTGTCCTTTGGAATTTTAGGAGCGGTCTAGAGACTAGACCTAGGTGACCTTAGTTCTAGGGTTGCTTGTGCATCGCAGGGAGATTTGTCTTGAGTCCCACTTTTTCAAAACAAGCCAATTTTAAATCCCATACACGCTGCCACTTGCACTAAACCCGCTTAGTGCATGCTCGGCTGGACACAGGATCCTAGTGCCCATCTTGTCCACGTTCCTGCTATCGACGCCGAAGTCGGTACTTTTTCATCTTCTTTTCCCCCACCACACACCACAACGACCGAGATGGACGACACTCCATCAAATTATAACACAACGCTGCCACCGCCCGAAGGTGCGCAGAATCCTCCGCGCATCTCTCTCCAAGAGAGATGCTATCCTATCCGTGATCCTCTTCCCACTTGTCTATCTCTTCCACCACATAACGGGGATAATTTTGAAATTAAACCCCACTACATCAATCTGCTACCCAAATTTCACAGGCTTGAGTCGGAAGACGCGTACATTTTCATCACCAAATTTGAGAACATATGCGCAATGATGGGTACTTTACAATTGACTTTAGATGCTATGCGCTTACGACTTCTCCCATTTACACTGTGCGACTTGGCAGAAAAATGGCTTTACAATACTGCCGCACACTCTATCCCTAATTGGGATGAATTCGTCATAGCATTTCTTAAGAAGTTTTACCCAAACCATAAGACTGCCCGTGTTAGAAGCGAGATCAACCAGTTCACCCAGCTTCCCAATGAATCATTTTGGAAGTGCTTTGAACGTTTCAAGGATCTGCTTGTCCAATGTCCTCATCATAGAATCAATAAATGGGATTTATGTCGGATTATATATGAGGGCATTAATCCAGCGACAAAGCAGATGCTTGAAACAATGTGTCAATGCAATTTCATGTCTAAAGATGACGGTGAAGTTTGGAAGTATCTGGAATACCTCGCTAAACATACTTTGCAGTGGGAAAGTGTAAGACCACCTTCATCTAGGGGAGGTGTTCACCAGCTCGATATTTCTATCGCAGTAAAAGCCGAAATGGCAGCGATACAGAAGAAACTCGACGCTATTGAGTGCAAATTCTCATCATTCTCCCTAAATCAGGTCACGCTTCCTAAGACCGTCTGTGGTTGCTGTTCGGATCCTTCGCACTTAACGGAAGAATGTCCTATGAATGCACCATTTCAAGGTCACGAGCAAACTAATGCTCCTTTTTCAGCAACGACATAGAAATGACCCTTATTCTTCCACGTACAATCAAGGATGGAGGAATCATCCTAACTCTGCTTGGAATCAAAACCAACAAAGCAATTATCAAAGACCTCCTCCACAGCAACCACAACCACAGAATCAGCCTCCCTTTCAGTCACAAAATTTCCAAAATCCGGCCAACATTTCTACACCACAAGTGGCCGGTACTGACAACTCACTTGTACAAATTTTGGATATGTTCATGAAACAATCCATGCAATTGTCGGCTGAGATGATGTCTTCTATTGATACCATAACGAAAAACACCGCCTCCCATGGTGAGAGTATTAAATCAATAGAAAACCAAATCGCACAGTTAAACGCCACAATGAGTGCGAGAGAAAAAGGGAAACTCCCATCTCAATCCATACCTAAACCTGGCCACTCACAAAGTTATAATGTGAGTGTTGTTACCACGTTGAGATCGGGAAAAGTGCTGAATAACCGAGTGGGTGAGCAATGTGATGATAGTGACACCAATGATACCCCAGATTCTTCTTCTTCCCCGAATTCTTCTAGTCTCCCACCTTCATCCGAGCCTATTCTCCGTTTCCTTAAGGCTCCCTTCACCCATTTCCTCGAATCTACCTAAAACGATCCCCACTCCAATTCTGGGATCCACTCCATCCCCACAATCCTCTCCAATGTTGGACCAAACCCTTATTGATAAAACACCTAATCCAAACAGGTTAAGGGGCAACAGACCAAGTCCACAAATGGAGAAGATTATGGAAATTTTTAAGCAAGTTAACATAAACATTCCTCTCCTAGATACTATTCAACAAGTTCCGTCATATGCGAAAATCCTAAAAGACTTGTGCACTAAGAAGAGAAAAGTTCAAGTACTTAAAAAAGATTTCCTTACGAGTAATGTGAGCACTGCTTTTACACAATAACTACCCAAGAAACGAAAGGACCCAGGAAGTCCTACAATTTCAATTTCTATTGGGGGTAAAAATATCAATCGTGCTCTACTCGATTTAGGTGCTAGTGTTAACTTGCTTCCGTATTCTGTTTATGAGCAATTAGAGGTCGGAGAGTTAAAACCTGCGCATTGCACTCTTCAGATGGTCGATCGATCTATCACCCAACCTAGGGGTGAGCTAGAGGATGTGTTAATCAAAGTCGGGGAATTCATATTCCCTGTGGACTTTATCGTTATATATACACAACCTGTGGCAAACCCACGCAATAAAATCCCGGTGATACTCGGTCGACCTTTTTTGGCCACTTCCAACGCAGTAATCAATTGTAGAAATGGCTCTATGACCCTATCCTTTGGAAAGAAGTCAATTGAGCTTAACATTTACAAGTTGGGAAGTGAACCCTCCGAACCCTATGCTCATATGTGTTCTGTGGAATTAATAGATGTCGATAGCAGCGAATGTGATCAACCTCATGATACTGACTCTTTTCATATGTTGTTGCTTGACCCAACCATGTATTATACATACACGGACTCTTCCACCGAGTTGTCCGGGTCAACATCTAACGCTGATGAGGAACTTTTTATAGAGTCTGACGATCACCCTGTTTTTCCTGATGACATTATTCTTCGAGGTATCGACAAAAGGTTTGAGAAAATTTTCGCTGATGAACTCGCATTTTTAAAAGATACGGGTGTTGAGATGAATCAACTCCAAGATAAAAAAATTGAACCTCCACCCCTTCTTCTGGACAATCATGATAATACGAGTAATCCATCATTACTATCACTGTGTCATCTCTCCAAATTGAGACGCAATCCTTTTCCATTACACCTCTTATCACCTCCCCACTTCTTCACGTCGAAAGGTGACATATTCTTCCACCAACCTTGGTGCTTCATCGATAAAATTTTTGAATGGTTAGTATTGACCTTCGGTCTTTGCAAAGCTTGGCATTGACCAATAACCTTGACCCCCTCATGTGATTTTAAAAGATTAACATTGTTTAACTCAGGTTTGGGGGGGTATATTTTGGCTCTTGAAAGAAAATGATTTTTACAAAATTGTGAGCCAAAAATAAGTTTGGGGGAGGATTTTCACTTTCATATATTCTTGCCCCCATTAATAATTTCCTCCCAAGTCTACAGGTTTTGGAGCTTAACGGATGACATCAGTGAGGACACTGCTGTAAACAGGTTTGGGGGAGGTTTGTGCTTATTTACACATCAATTTGCATCATATTTTGCATAAGCACAACATTTTCAAAAATTTTAAAATTTTCTTTTATAACAAAAGAGTAGAAAGTAAAAAATTACATCCAAAGGATAGAAATAGTTTAAGAAAACCAAGAAAATTAGAAGTTTTCTTAAACGAACTGGTAATAAGTAGTTATGAGCTGTTGTCCCAAGGGTTAGTAAGATGAAGAAAGTCACTAATCTGAGGATAAAAATAAGTCTGAAAAATAGTTCCTATTCTGGAAGCCAAACATTTTGAACGTTGATACCCTACTATACGCACTTACACATGTCTTGAAACTCGGGATAGTAGAGGATACCTTGAAATGCTCTTGTCTAAAAGCCAAAGTATGAAGGAAATAAAAAAAATGAAGAAAATATAAAAATGGTGAAAATAAAAATGAACACTGGTTTTGTTATCGCCAAGACAGCAATAAAAAAATATAGCGAGGGTGACTCTTCACCTAGTGCCCCAAGGCCAACTGGTCTGAGAGTCATTGCTAAGCCTTAGGTGGTGCAAGACAAGGAAAATACTATCACCTAATCAGCAAGCACATGAGTAATCGGTCGGTTAGTACCTCAAGAAGTATTAACGGTCGCATGAAATTGTGTGAGCAAATCTAAATATTCATCAAGTTAAAAGTACCGAGTTAGATGGACAAGAGTAAGATAGCTTGAATTGAATTCTCCGAGTGTAGGGATGTCCATTTCACACACGTAGGGGTATATGATCGATGTTTGGATGAAAGGTAGGAATGAAGAATAAATACGATGTTTTATTGAGGGATGAAGTGATTTCTAACATTTTTTCATGACTATTAAGATAAGGCTCATGACAACTGAAAAGCTAGTATAGTTGGAAACTCTAAATTTTCAAAGTATTTCTTTTATGGCTCTTATTTTTATATGTAAATTTCACCATCTCTCTTTTATTATAGGATTTTGTGGGTGTAATCCGCTGAAAACTCTCAGGAGACAACACTCCTCCTACTAGGGACACCTAGAGGTTTAACGGCTTGTTGCACGTGCTCAGTGCAATCGTATTTGCCTACGAAATTAAGCTATTTAAATTTTTCTTTTTCTCTTTCTCTTGAATAACTAGTTTGCTCGGGAAGATCAAAATTAAGTTTGGGGGTATTTGTTCAGTTGAAAATATTGCACTTTGGTATAAGTATTTTCCTTACATTTCTTAAATAATAAAAGGTGTTTATTATAAATATTAAACATATTTGGATTTATCAGCAAAATACTATTTTCCATATGTTTATATATTATAATTAATATTATGAAGGAAAATATATTCATTTTATATTTATATAATATTTTGGTAATTGAAAATATGCATATCATATCAAATATTCTAATCACAATTCTTAAAAGATATAATATCATACAAATGGTTAGAATAATATTTCAAAATATATGCATAATATTTTAGTAATTAAAAGATGCATAGCACATCAAATATTCTTAATCATGTTTCTTAAAGATTTATTACCATATAAAGTGCAAAGCATATTAAATATTCTTAATCAAGTTTCTTAAAGATTTATTACCATATATAGTGATTAAGACACTCTCTCTAATTTAATAAATAAACTAACATTATTCATAGAGATATTGTGCAAGATTTAGCTCAGGTCAAGAGATCAAGATGTTCAAGATGTCAGGATCAAAAATCTGTCAAAATCATAAAATCAATACTAACAGGGACTCAGAATCCAGACATGGAAAATCACCATATTAGGAAGTCACCATATATGGTAACTAATTTTTCTTCTTTAAGGGCTATATAAAGGACCAATGGCTAAAATTAGAAGGCATCAAGCCGAAGAGATCACGAAGTCCAAGACGGCTCACGCATCCAGGCTGATCATCAACGGTTCATCTACCTCCTTAGAAGAGATCGAGAAGCAACTAGAAATTGTAATCATTTTCTAAGGATTCAAGTGTAATGAATATTGTTGATTAATAAAGGTAGCTTTCTTCTTCTTATTCTATTTCTTCGTAGTTTAATTATGCAATTTCTTTCCATCTCTTTTTCTCCCAACATGCGCGAGTAATTCTCCGCTTGTTAGGGTTCGTAGGATTAGGGTAGGCTAATGGATGATGAAAATAACTAAACCCTTTTTAAGTCCTATAAAGTTTATGAACTTTATCAAAAGAATCATTAACATCCTAATCAGGCACGCTAACAATTCTTTGTTAGTTCCGACAGCGATTAGAGATTAGATTAATGATTGTTTTGGTAAAGGCTAGATATGAACGGAGTTCCGTGTCAAGATAAGGGTTAAGAGTGGGATTCCTTTTTCCTCCAGAAACCCTAATCTACACGTATCACCGTCGTTCTAGTTTTAAATCTATTAAAAGATAAAAAGGGTAACTTTTAATTAATCGTCGATAACTACTAAATCCTAACGAACCCTACAAGCCCCCCTATTATATTAACTACATCCCTAAAATAATCTAGATCTATATTTTTGCATTAGTGCTTAACGCAGATCTAGAAACCTTTCTGCAATATTCTTTATCCCCCTCTCTTTTTTAACACATCTAAAGTAAGAGTAAAAGATTCAATGTTTCCCTGAGGACGACCCGTACTCATCTCGGTCTAGCTACGCGCGACACCGTTATTGATTGCGGTTATTCTACAAAAACACTTTTTCACATCAATCACCTAACCACTATAATTAGCCATGGTTATGTCTCTACATAAGTTAGTATATGATACCCACTCACCCATGGTTAGCTCTCTCTCTTGATTAGTTTTCATTCTCATTTTGAGCTCATCTTCTTCCTCCTTCAATTTCTTTCTAGGGTTTGATAAAGAGAGAGAAACAATGTGAGAAATTCTAAAGTTCACCCATTTCCTATTTCATCATCCTCTACTAGATTAGCACTTTAGTTTAGGGTCTTTGCTTCACTAATTCTTTAGTTAGTGAAGTAGAAGCTTGAGTTCGTATTCTCTCGACGTAGATCATCTTCGGCCTCGAAGACTTCAAGTAATACCATTGCAATCTTCTCATGGAGCCGTCCGAGAGTCCAGGAGTTCGATGATCGCAGCGAAGGGACTACAACAAGGAGCTTTAGAAGTGAAGGACCGATCTACAAAGGTTGTATTTCGTATTCACTTAGTGATAATTGTTATTTACTAGCATGAGTTACCCTAATTATCTAGCAAAGATCTTGTTTAGAGTTATTCGGCACGGCTAAAATTTTAATCGGGCATGGTTGATGGCTTGTAGAACCTTATTAGAGTGCCTAGTAACCCTACACAAGTTCTTTCGAGTTCGTATATAACCATACGATGGTTTTATCCAATGGAAGTGGACGTTCGTAGTGATATGAAATGTTCCGGAGATAAAGGGTAAAAGTAGGAGTGGCAATGAGGTATGCAACTCAGACAACCAAAAGCCAGTGTTTTAAGAAGGTTCGGTTAATATGGTCACTGAGTCATAGTCTAGGGTCGGGCCATGACCGCTGCCAAAGAGAGAGAGAAAAGAAACACTCTGCGTGCACTCTAACCTAGATCAGAATGGTTATCACTTTATCTAATCAGGAAACCTCCTACTGTATCCTCAAATTCTCCTCCAAACCTAAAAGAAGAATTAGTCGGGATCACCCGAGGAGTAAACCAACTCATAGGTGGGAATCGGGATCCAACTATCATCGCATGATAACATGATGGAATCCACTCACGTTATCACACTCCAGAAAGTATGGGCATACCTGGCAAGTTTCAGTTTCTTTAGAAACTCCCGATATGATTTTTACCTCAAGCGGCTTATGACCTTGACTAGGTCAACAAACCATAAACCGCTAGTCAAGTTCAACCCGTCATTATTCTGGATTGCATTAAACCCACCCGTACGTGCCCTTGACTAGGTCAACAAGGCCGCACGACAGTCCTAACCAATCCCAATTATGCAACAAACAAGCACCACTTAGCTATCGAACACTACGTCTTGACTAGGTCAACAAACGCAGCACGAATACTAAATAATGCCCGTAAGAAATGACGGAGGGCTACGGCTGGTTTTTAGAAAAAAACCTTTAACGTAATGAACTTGATATCATTGAAAGAACTGCATAGCTTTTTACAAAAATATAGTGGCGAAAACCTTTTGCTAAAGATGTCACTCCAGGTGAAGGGATCTCGGCTCTTTACCCATAGAATGAGGTGCGGGATATTCCAACTGAATACCATGATGGAAAGCAAAAAGTAATCGACTATAGTGAAGTTATTACCCTGACGTAAACTTCTGTCCAAGGGGTCACTCCCGGTGAAGGGATCTCGGCCCTTGCCTCGTCGACTGAGGTGTTGGCTATTCATAACCGAATACCATTGTGCAAAACAAAAGAGAACGTCCTTGTGATAACAGATTTTTGAAAACTTGTTCCAACAACATCAAACAGGTTTGTTTAGCTTGCATTGATCCGAATCAATGCAGTCCCATCAATTGATCACACCAATAAAGAACGAAAATATGATGTAAGTATATGCCATCCGCATTCTCCACTGGGTCCTGTCATCACCCGTTAGGTTAACTAACGACAGAGCGGTGAATGGACTAGCGTGGGTGTAAAACATATCCAACATCTACTAGTATATATATCAATATATAATAATCGCTCAAGGCGTGATAAATGAAACATCACAGAAATGTAATAAGCATCACAGAACAATACAGATAATCTGGGATCCCTGGGTTTCCTTTGAGCCGCAACTGAAACCCGACGTTCCCCTGGTTGTGTGGATAGCCTGTGCAATGAAATCCTAGACCCCTACGGGTGCGGAAAGTTACCTGCCAAAACCTGAAGCGAGGCAGCCCCCTTCAACAAAGTGAATGGACCACCCATCACTTCACGGAATCCGGTAACTTGAGCACCCCTCCTTGGGCCAACCTATACCCACTACGAGTGCGGTGAATAGCCCGTCAATTCTAGAGTAAAGCCCCCTCCATTTCAAAGCCATGAGATGCGGGCTCGTTTCCCTCTAGAACCCGGCTATCCGTGCATCCCACCGTGGGGTAATCCTAGTACAGAAAATAAAATATGTACAACGGGTACATCGACCTCAACCCGGTCGTGCCCCAAAAGAATAATATACAAACAGGCAGTGACGGCAGTCCACATGTCGGACGCTCGCCCCGCAATATCAAATGTACAAATATAACCAAACTGTACTACCATTGCATCCAGGCTATCCACCACGACAAATCTGTAAGATCACAGCACAACACAGAACATCAACGTGAATGTCACATTCGCAAATCCGTCTAAAAGGGCTATAGCGATTAGACAAGATTTACCGATCGAATGACATTCACGGTCACAGATATAATGTAATGCACTGTAAACTTTAAACAATATTATAAAATATCAAATCCAAAATAACCCCCGAATAGCCCAGAAAAACTGATAAAACCATATCCAAATTGGGCCAAACAAACAATACCACTGCACCAAAATCCCAGAGACCAGAGTACAGCCCAAAAACCAAACCCAGAATCCCCTTAATGGCCGGCGTGGTCGAAATTCCAAGGTAAGTGGCCGGTTTGGCTCCGAGGGGTGCGGCTCGTTTTTTGGCCTGTGGACTTGTGGTCTCGGGAGTGTTCTTCTGCACTTGTTTAAAAAAAATTCTGAACACTTTTTAAATTTGACAGAGAGCATGACAGCAGTGGCAATGTTTGGGTTTCGTTATGGTTTCGATACATTAACATTGTTTAAAACGAGCTAGCTAAGGTTAATGGTGTGGCTTTGATACCATGTAAGTCTACGGTAGCGCCCCGGCCGTCGATCCGAGGCCAAAATGCGGAAACAAAAACTTTTCATAAACTTAAAACTGGCGCTAATGCAGACATTAATCCCGGATCGAACCATTAACATTAGACTAGCGATCTAAAGAGGGTTAGAAAAGCTATACCGACCGATCCGTGTCCTTCGGTCTTTAGCCACCGTCTTTAGCTCCTTGCGGCATCTCCGATCTCGCTCGATCTCCGGTCTTCTCATTGGAAAGGGCACCACATCTATGAATCCTTTTACGGGCTCCCGCTTCGTACCGAAGCAACTCGGACACAAAGTTTGCCAGCCGACGTGTCCAAGGTGAAGTAGAGAACGTGTGTGATAACTTTGTCTCTTGACACTCTAGGATTCTCAATACATGAGATGGTTAGAGTGGAGGTAGAAGATGATGCCATGGTGGATGTTGTGAGCAAGAAGAAGAAGGAAAAGAGAAGAGGATTTTCTTTTCTTTTTGTGTTGGAATGATAAAATGAGAGCAAGAATCATAATACAAGAGCTAACCCCAAGCCATATGGCTGCCCTCTCTCTCCTCTCTTATCATTTCAACACATAAATCAAGCAATAATGTGACATATGCACAAATAAAGAGACCATGAGTCACTACCCATGTCCATGTCACATTAAATGCTCCTCATGATCATTTCCACTCACAATTTCCACATGTAAACATTAATCCAAATGTTTACAACAATAAAAAGATATGGCAACATCTAAAGTAAACTCATGACGGATCATAAGGATACCCCTCACCTGTATATACATACCTGCATCCACATTCCAACTATATGCGAATGCGATGAGACGAAAGTAATCCAACAAATCTAATACTAGGATCCGGCTTAAACCAAAGCCCACTAGTATGTTCCGTCCGATCATGATCTGTGCACTACTGCACGTATATGATCGAACCCTACCATAATATCATATGGCCTCTACAACGTTTCGCCCGAAACTTGAGAAACTGTCTGTGGGGGACTCTAAAGACTCGTCAGTACTTTGGCTGTGGATTTAACCACTAGCACGTCAGTGGTACTAGCTATACATAACGGGCTACCAGGTATTGACCAAAAGGGAGGTCGATGAGCGAACTCATCCTGACACCCTACTGAGCCTGTCAGTGACAAGATCCGTATAGTCTGGTCCGTTCGTCTATGAGCATCGCATGTCGGGCCTAGGGGGTTGGTAAAAGTCAGACCCCCAAAAGCGGTACAAGTCGTGTCGGAGTGTAGCCCAGAACACCCTGAAATACTACTGGAATACCTACAAGTAAATCTCCTGCCTTGGCCAAGGACTTCGTGTAATGGCTCTCCTAGACAAAACGCGATCTCACCCCCAATTCCGGGAGAGACGAAATCTCTGCCGATCCCCTCACTTCTTCCATGTGGCTCGAGACCGTACCCAACTAAAACCTGTTTGCACGACTCCTTTGAGCCGTGGTAGGGTAGTAATCAAAGCACAGTGGGAACTCACACGAGACAAATGATGATCTCAGGTCGATGAACTAACATGTACACATGTCACCATGGAACTTCTATCTGACATCAGGTATAATACCAACCAGCATGTTCCCGGCGAGTCCTGTCTGGTGTACTCATAACCCAATGAGCACATGTATACGTCTTAGGTGAACCAACTGACACCAATGGCTTGTGAGACCAGCCACTGCCCCTCGTCGGGGTCTCGATCGTATACACTAGTCTACTAATGGAGTATCGATGCCCAGTGTAACACGAAGCGGGGCGTGACACCCAGTCTCGAAACTCCCACGACTAGGGACCACTTTAAGAATGTGCTTATAGACTACCCAACTCTCACGTATATGATCGCCATCATACTGCTGGTAGTCAAGTAAGAATCCTAAGAGCTCTATCAACGCGTAATAGTGATCTGCAATATCACTTAAAGCATGTACACAATGATAAAGATAAATCAGATAGCATACTATCATCTTGAGTAAGACTGTCCTAGCTGCATAGGTCCTCCCTCAATCATTGCAATCACGTGCCTGCGATCCAACAATTGACTTTGAGGGCACTATATCCAACAATCTTCTCGTGCTGCCTCTGGTTTTCACTATCCATGAAGGCTAACATGAAGCACTTGGCTCTCGCACAATCCTTTTCCCGTGTCAGACGGATATCCATATCCGCGACGGTGGAACTTGGACCTGGGACGGAGGGGGGTTTTGTAGTAAAGAGGTAGTCTAGCTTATCATTGGTAAGTGCCAACTGGACATACCGTAGCCAATCAATATAGTTTGACCCAGTCAAATTATTAGCTAACAACCTATGTCTGGTCATTGTGGTTGCTGCAATAAGAAGAGAGAGAAAAAACACTTAGCATGATACTCTTGCAAATTTAGATTAGTTATTAATTTATCTAAATAGGATGGCTTCCACTGTTTCCTCGAATCCTTCCTCAAACCATAAAAGAAGAATTAGTCAGGATTAATCTCACTTTTACAATTCTTGCTTAACCTTTTAGCCAGGCTGGTGTCGGTACTTCGAGGAAGGTTTTCCAACGTTTTCGCGAAGTTCCTTAATTACATAAGCTCTTTTTTCTAGAGGCGTAGCCCCGCTAACACCGTTCTAGACACCTACTTGGTTTATAGCATTGATCGTTTAGTGAAAAATCTCCCGAAGAGTAGCGCATAATCACAGTAGGATCGGGATCCAAATATCATTGTGTAATAACTAAGAAGGAATCCTACCATGATTATCACACTCCAAATGGTATGTAACACTAGCAAGTTTCGGTACCTTAGAAACTCCTGATGTGGATTTTTGCCACATGCTCTTATGACCTTGACGAAGGCCAGCAAATCATAAGTAACATGTCAAGGTCTACCCGTCATTGTCGAGGTTAATTTGAACCCACCTGTAGATACCCTTGACGAAGGCCAACAAAATAGTACGTGAAGGGTTCCGCAGCACCGCCACAAGGTTTCGGTAGGCATCGACTATGCCATTTTCAAAAATTTAGCATGCTAAAGAACCCTAACCTAGAATCTTAACTAGAGAATTAGACGAAACTAGAATGTAAACATCTTTACATCTAAGTGAACAAGGAATACAATGTTTGTAGGCCGGTCCTTCACTTCAATAGCTCCGTGTAGTAGTCCATTTGCTCCAAGTAGTGAACTATCGGACTCTAGAAAGGCTCCACAAGATGAAAGGAACAAACTTGCTTGAAGTCTTCGAGGCCGAAGATGAAACGTCGAGAAGACACTAACTCAAGCTACCTCTTCACTAATTGTGAAGAAAACAACCTAAACTAAATAGCTAATCTAGTGTAGGTTGATGAAGTAGGAATTTTGCTCACTTTAGAATAATTTTTCTCACTACTTTTCTGTAATTATACGGTAGCGTCCCGACCATCTAACAGACGCTAAATGCGGAACAAAAACTTTTTAACTGGCGTTATCGTATACTATAACCCGGATATGCCATTAAAGCTAAACTAACAAACTACAAAGTGGGTAGAAATGTTATACCGAAATATCTGAGTCCTTAGGTCTTCAACCATCATCCCACGCTTTGTTGCAGCTCCTCCGATCTCCATAATCTCCACTCTTCTCGTCCAGGTGGCACCACGTCGACGGATCTTTAAACGGGCTCCCGCCTCTGAACCGAGGCAACTCGATCATCAAGTTTGCTAAAAGAGATGACCAAGATTGATGTAAAGAATGAGTAGAACACTTTGTCTCGTTACATCCAAAGCTATGGATGAACGGTTAATGAAATTGCCTTTTGGAATCGTTGATGGAATAAAAAGAACTATGAAATTTCCACACACCATAACTATATCTTTTTCCCAAATGAACAACCATTCTTTCTCACTAGAATGGTCCGTCCACTTTTGATGTGGGGGGAGGTGAGTGTAGAAACAAAGGAGGTGACCACAACATTAATGAATGAGAATGAGTCATTTAGACACCTTGCATTATCATTAATGCACTAATGAATCATCTAACCTAGTCATGCTATCATTAAATGAACAATTAATGCAACCAATGAATCAAGAACACCTCATCATCCTAGTCACCATCTAGAAGCCTCTAGAACCACGACTCACCCTCATGACTAACCATATTGACGAAAAAGATAAAACTGTATTAAACCGAATGTATAATACGGGTGATAGAAAATTGGAAACTGGCAACTTCCAAAAGTGATCCTGAAACGAATTTCAGGATAACCCCGTAACAGTATAAACATACCCGCATTTGTATTACGACCGAATACAAATGCAACTGAGACAAAGATATTATATCTATACAGTATAATACTTGGATCTGGCTTAAACCAAAGCCTACCAGTATTATCTGCCCGAAATATGACACGTGCGTAAACGCACATGCATTTTCCGAACCCTGCCATAAAACCATACGGCCTCTACAACATTTCGCCCGAACTTGGGAAACTGTCTGTGGGGGACTCTAATGACTCATCAACACACTGGCACTGGGTATAACCTCTAGCACGTCAGAGGTACTAGCTGTACGTAACGGTTGCCAATGTATTGATTGGAAGGGAAGCTGACGAGCGAACTCATCCAAAAACCTACTGAGTCTGTCAGTGACAATATCCGTACAGTCTGGTCCGTTCGTCTATGAGTATCGCATATAGGGCCTAGGGGGCTGGTAAACTTCAGACCCCTAATAGCTGTATAAGTCGTGTCGGAGTGAAGCCCAGAACACTCTAAGATACTACTGGAATACCTTCCAGTAAATCTCGATTACCCTGGCCAGGGATTTCGTGTAATGGTTCTCCTAAACACAGCGCGATCTCACCCCCAATACCGGGAGAGACGAATCCCTGACGATCCGCTCACTGCCTCCATGTGGCTCGGGACTGTGCCCAACTAAAACCTGTTTGCATGACTCCTTTGAGCCGTGGTAGGGTAGTAATCAAAGCACAGTGGGAACTCACACGAGACAAATGACGATCCAAGGTCGACAGACTAACCAGTACACATGTCACCAGGGAACTGCTATCCGACGATATGTATAATACCAACTAGCATGTTCCCGGCGAGTCATGTCTGGTGTACTCATAACCCAATGAGCACCTGTATACATCATAGGTGATCCAACTAACACCAATGGCTTGTGAGACCGGCCACCGCCCCTCGTCGGGGTCTCGACTGTATACACTAGTCTAATTTGGAGTATCGATGCCCTGTCTCGAAACTCCCACGACTAGGGATACTTTAAGGATGTGCTTATTGTTGGATATAGTGCCCTCTAAGTCAATTATTGGATCGCAGGTACGTGATTGCAATGATTAAGGGAGGACCTATACCGATAAACAGTCTTAATTAAAATTATAGTATGCTATCTGGTTTGTCTTTATCATCATGTAGATGTTGATAGAGCCCATAAGATTCTTGCTTGACTACCAGCAGTATGATGGCGATCATATATGTGGGAGCTGGGGTCTATAAGCACATCCTTAAAATGTCCCCAGTAGTGGGAGTTTCGAGACAGGGTGTTGATACTCCAGAGTAGACTAGTGTATACAGTCGAGACCCCGACGAGGGGCAGTGGCCGGTCTCACAAGCCAATGGTGTCAGTTGGATCACCTAAGATGTATACAGGTGCTCATTGGGTTATGAGTACACCGGACAGGACTCGCCGGGAATATGCTAGTTGGTATTATACATATCGTCAGATAGCAGTTCCCTGGTTACATGTATACAGGTTAGTTCATCGACCTGAGGTCATCATTTGTCTCATGTAAGTTCCCACTGTGCTTTGATTTATACCCTACCACGGGTCAAAGGAGTCGTGCAAACAGGTATATTTTGGGTACAGTCCCGAGCCATATTGGAGGCAAGTGAGCGGATCGGCAGGGGATTCGTCTCTCCCTGTATTGGGGGTGAGATCGCGCTATGTTTCAGGAGAGCCATTACACGAAATCCCTGGCCAGGGTAATCGAGATATACTGGTAGGTATACCAGTAGTATCTCAGGGTGTTCTGGGCTGCTCTCTGATTTGACTTATGCAGCTATTGGGGGTCTGACGTTTACCGACCCCCTAGGCCTAATATGCAATACTCATAGACGAACGTTCCGAACTGTACGGATATTGTCACTGTCAGGCTCAGTAGGGTTTATAGATGAGTTCGCTCGTCTGCTTCCCTTCCAATCAATACATAGGCAAACCGTTACGTACAGCTTGCACCTCTGACGTGCTAGTGGTTATACCCAGTGCCATTGTATTGATGAGTCATTAGAGTCCCCCACAGACACTTTACCAAGTTCGGACGAAACGTTGTAGATGTCGTATGGGTTTTATGGCAGGGTTCGGAAAAAGCACGTGCGTTTTCGCACGTGTTATTTTTCGGGCAGATAATACTGGTAGGCTTTGGTTTAAGCCAGATCCAAGTATTATGCTGTGTAGTTATAATATCTTTGTCTCGGTTGCATTTATATTCGGTCGTAATACAAATGCGGGTATGTTTATACCGATACGGGGTTATCCTGAAATTCGTTTCGGGATCACTTTTGGAAGTTACCAGTTTCCAGTTTTCTATCAGCCATATTTAACATTCGGTTAAATGCGGATTTATCCTTTCATCTTTTGGGTGAGTCAGTGTTCTAGAAGGTTCTAGAAATGGTGACTAGCTTCATGAGTCATTAGTTCATTAATTGTGTTCATACTTTGTGTTCACACTAGATATTTCTCTTATTGTTACCTCCCCCTATCCTACACTCACCCTCCCTCTTCTATAAGTGGCCGGCCCCTTTTGTGAGATGGGTATGGTTTTTCATTTGCTTAAGAGAAAAGATTATGATAGTTTCGGGTATGAAAATCTCATATAGTTCAATTTCCATTTACCCGACTCCAATTGGCAACTTCTATAAACCGTTCATCTATAGTCTTGGACGCAACGAGACAAAGTATTCTACTCATTCTCTACTTCATCTTGGTTGTCTCTTTTAGCAAACTTGACGACCGTGTTGCCTCGGATTAGAGGCGGGAGCCCGTTTAAAAATCCGTCGATGTGGTGCCACCTGGACGACGAGACTGGTGTTTCAGAAGATCGAAGCCGCCGCAACAAAGCGTGGGAAGATGGTTAAAGACCGAAGGACTCGGATCGTTCTATATAACAATTCTACCCTCTTTACAATTTGTTAGTTTAGCTTTAATGGCAGATCCGGGTTATAGTACGCGATAGCGCCAGTCGTAAAAGTTTTGTTCCGCATATCGGCGTCTGTCAGACGGCCGGGACGCTGCCGCGGACTTATAGTGGTATCGGAGCCTCACCAATAAGCTATACTAACTTGTGCTAACGCGTTTAAAATATCGATCGAATGGATTTTCGAAAATCGCAATTTCATGTGTTAAAGTTTCTGTTGATTTTTAAACTGTTCTAAAAATTATTTTGGATATCACAGAAAAACAAGCATGCTTTTTTTAAGCAATCCGTACAAGTTTGGTCAAGTGATCCCATATAACGACCGCGGAACCGTGGTCAAACCTAGGGTTTGACCGCGCTTCCGCTGCTGTTTAGTGGGAACAGTGCCCCAAAATTGTACAGGGGCTTCTTTACTGGGAATTGTGGTTTTTGGTAATATTCTTTTGGGCCCAAATTTTGTTACTGTACAGCAGATGTTTGTAGGGCCCACTTTAGGATATTTTGTCAATCGAAATTTAAACGTATTAGTTTACAGTACTTACTTTATATCTCCGACTGGGAATGTCATTTGATCGGTAAACCGCGTCTGATTGCTATAGTTCTTTTAGACGGGTTTGCGAACGTAACATTCGCGATGATGTTCTGTGTTGTGCTGTGATGTTGCGGATTTGTCGTGGAGGATAGCAGGGTGCAATGATAGTGCAGTTTGGATTTATTTGTACATTTGATATTGCGGGGCGAGCATCCAACATGTGGACTGCCGTCACTGCCTGCTGTATAATATTCTTTTGGGGCATGACCGGGTCAAGGTCGATGTATCCGTTGTACATATTTTCATTTCTGTACTAGGTTTATCCCATGAAGGAGTGCACGGATAGCCGGGTTCTGGAGGGCAACGGGTCCGTATCTCATGGCTTTGAGAGGGCAGACTATTCACCGCACTCGTAGGGGGGTACAGGTTGACCCAAGGTGGGGTGCTCAATTTACCGGATTCCGTGAAGTGCCGGGTGTTCCATTCACTATGTTGTGGGGACTACCTCACTTCAGGTTTTGGCGGGTAACTTGCAGCACCCGTAGGGGTCTAGGTTTCATTGCACAGGCTATCCACACGACCAGGGGAACGTCAGGTTTCAGCAGCGGCTCTGTGAAACCCGGGGATCCCAGATTTTCTGTATTGTTCTGTGATGCCTATTACTTTTCTATAATGTTGCATATTATCACACCTGGAGCAATTATTGTATATTAGTATATATACTATTAGATGTTGTATATGTTTTACACCCGCGCTAGTCCAGCCTCCGCTCTGTCATTAGTTAAGTAACCTAACGAGTGACGACAGGACCCAGTGGCGAATGCGGATGGCATATACGTACATTTTATTTTCGTTCTTTTCTGGTGTGATTGATTGATGGGACTGCATTGATTCTTATCAATTCAAGATAAAACAAACCTATATTTGATGTTGTTGGAATAAATTTTAAAAGGGAGTTATTACAAAGACGTTTCCTTTTGTTTTGCATAGCGGTATTCAGTTGGAATATCCTGCACCTCATTCGACGAGGCAAGGGCCGATATCCCTTCACCGGGAGTGACCCCTTGGGCAGAAGTTTGCGTCAGGGTAATAACTTCTATATACTCGATTACAAGTTTCTATGTATCGCGGTATTCAGTTAGAATATCCTGCACCTCATTCCACGAGGAAAGAGCCGAGATCCCTTCACCGGGAATGACTTCTTTAGCAAAAGGTTTTCGCTACTATATTTTTTATAAAATTCTATCAAGTTCCTTCAACGAGATCAAGTTCATTACGTTAAAGGTTTTTTCGCCAAAAACCAGCCGTAATCCTCCGTCGTTTCTTATGGATGGTCAGTAGTATTCAAGCTATGTTTTTTGGCCTACGTCAAGGCGTAGTGTTTGGTAGCTGCTGGGTATTCATATGTTGCACAAATAGATGCATTAGTTTAGGACAGACGTACAGCCTTGTTGGCCTACGTCAAGGGCATGTACGATGACCTAAATTAATCTGGACAATGACGTGTAGAACTTGACATGTGGCTTATGATTTGTTGGCCTACGTCAAGGTCATAAGTGCATGGGATAAAAAAATTATATCGGGAGTTTCAAATATAAAAGAAACTTGCCAGACTTGCACATACCTTCTGGAGCATGTTAACTTAAGTGGCTTCTATCAAGTTATCAAGCGATGATAGTTGGATCCCGATTCTCATTGATGAGTTGGTTTACTCTTCAGGTGATCCCGACTAATTCTTCTTTCAGGTTTGGAGAAGAATTTGAGATTACAGTGGGAGGTTTCCTAATTGGATAAAGTGATAACCATTCTGATCTAGGTTAGAATGCACGCAGAGTGTTTCTTTTCTCTCTCTCTTTGGCAGCGACCTTTGGCCGACCCTAGACTATAACTCAGTGACCAAAATTGACCGAACCTTCTTAATATACTGGCTTTTGGATTGTCTATAGTTGCATAAGTCATTGCAGCTCCTTCTTTTACCCTTTGTATTTTTCAGAACAACCCGTATTACTACGGACATCCACTTCCATTGGATAGGTCCATCGTATGGTTATATGCGAACTCGAATGGACTTCTTCGAGGATGGATCCAGGTTCAGGAGAAATAGAATTAGTTTATTCAGTTGTCTTTTATTATCGCCTTCTCCCAGGTTGCGAAGGCTCCTTGGTTTAGGAGAGTACACCTATTATGCTTATTGGATAGTCTTATTCCAAACCATAGGCAGGTGCCGAAAGGTAGGGGATGAAGAAAACCAATTAGCCTAAGTAGGGTGTGCAGAAGGTAATATGTAAAGACAAATAAAGGAATTAGAAAGAGGGCAAAGTAAATTGTGACTACTAACATTCACGACCAAACCACGTATTTCATCGCCACTCCTACTTCACCTTTGATTTCTTCAGAACAACCCGTATTACTACAAACATCCAATTCCATTGGATAAATCCATCTTATGGTTATATACGAACTCGAAGGATATTTTTTCGAGGATGGATTCCGGTTCAGGAGAAATAGGAATAAGGTTTATTCAGTTGTCTTTTATCATCACCTTCTCTCAAGTTGCGAGAACTCCCAGGATTAGGAGGGTACACCTATTATGCTTACTGGATATTCTTCTTCCAAACCATAGGCTGGTGCCAAACGGCAGGAAAGAAAGAAAACCATTTAGCCTAATGATGGTGTACAGAAGGTAACGACTAAAACCAAATAAAGGGAATTGGAAAGATGGCAGGGAAATATACGGTTAAAGTCATTGGATTATAGATGAGGCATTACTAAAGAATACCAGGATACCCCTACGAAACATTTTCATGTTTCAGTTAAACTGTGCATTGTTAATTGAAAACTGATTTCCCGATTAAAATACTTACTCCAAGGTATGTATTTACCAGGTATGATACTCACATCTGTATAGTTTTACAGATATTGAGTGGGAGCAAGTTATTGGGAATTAGGTAATCATCCTCATTATATCAGAATTCGTTGTAATTGGAGATATTTGAGGAAATCGCCTGGGGACAGTTTTCAACCTGCGACGCACAGGTTTTGAGTTATTCAACTCAGCGGACTTATACAAGGTATTGTATGTTGTCCAGTGTCCATCAGGACAAAGGGGTTAGTCCTCGTACTATATTCTATTTACTTGTGACTTCTCTAGTTTTTAGACAAGTGTTTCGTAGAAATACAATGTCTAAGTTTTGAGAAGTTGTGGGTATAGGAATAAAGTAGAGAACCATGTATCGCAAGTATCGGGATTCTTTAAAGAAATCGAAGATGTAGATTCTTGTTATTAGTATTCAGATGATAGTAATGGTTTTGAGAAACTTGTTTCTCTTTCAGGTTACTCATAAATGGATGGATTCCTAAGTTGAGTAATGCTGATTAGCCTCTCTCCATTAAGTTGATATGCACTGGAGACAGCTTGATGATTAGAATTTGTTCCAAATTAAAATAAGTGCCTATGTTTCTATATTGGATATAGATTGCTTCATATCTTAACGATGTTAAGGTAAGGGGAGTTGTCCAGCTTATGCTTAAAAACAGACATTGGAAAACTCAAGGCACTTTTCTGTAATGACAGTTTATGGGTTGACCCTAGTTTTGACGAGGGTTGATTTTCTACCATCTGGAAGATCAATAGTGATATTATTCTTGACTCGCCACAGTTTTAGTAAAATAGATTTTTTCAGAAAACATTAGTGGAAGTATGACAGAACTGGAAGTGATTCCAGAACCACAAACGATTACGGAAAATTTAATAGGACCTATATATTCAATCAGGTTTGACATTCCAATAGCCACTCCGCAGATATAGTGAGTAATCTCAGACACCCGAGAGGTACTCCGGTAGCCTCAAGGACGGTGACAGGGAGGTTCTTGTTTACCCAGACTTGACACTACTGTTGTTCCAGACTTTGAGACCCGGCAGGAGGATATGTATAGCGTCGTTCTAAACTAGTTTTAGAAATGTACGTATATATTATTCTGCCAGAGGGTTGTCGTAGTCAGTGGGAGCAGCGGAAGCATAGTGGGCAAGTAGCTAATGTCTATTTATAGACATGAGCAGATATAGCAGAGATAGATCATCTAATTTTTTATGAGACAGTCATGGGTTTGACTTCATCAGAATAGAGGATGGATCTATAGAGAAGGTAGTAGGGTGTGATGTCTTGGTATTTGGATGACATACACAGAGTAGGAAGTAAAATTCCTATACTACGATCGGTTTTACTGTGGTCATCACACTGTTGTTTCTCCACAAAGGATATGGATATAATATCTGACATTCTGGTTACTAGATCTATGGTTTTAGATCTTGATTTGGGTAGTTTCCCAATGTGGGTTCTTTGACAATATTCTAATAGTATTTTAGAATAAATGATTCCTGGCATGGTGGTGTACCTGCAAGTGATGGAATCACCCTCTCTGAAGGTGTCTTACAGACTAAAGGGGATAGGGACGTTCATGATTGGCAGATCACTTGCTTAGGCAATTGAGTCAATCGTGAGATGTCAAGTACCACACCATATATTGTTATTGCACTAGATGCGATAAGTGTATATTAATCCAATCCTGGAGAAACATTAGGAAGCAGTTATAGAACATAAGTACATGTTCTACGGATTTAATGACGAAAGCCTCCTTCGGGAGACAGTTATTATTCCAGGCTTCAAAGGTGACATCGATAACAGAGCGATTGTCAGAGTTATAGTTTTTCCTCAGCCGAGGGACAGTATTATGGACAGGTGGTCCAAGAGGATACTGTGGGAAGCATGGTGCTGGGCACTGATTAGTTTCAGTGATTGATACAGTCTAAGAAGTTTTGATTTTGGAGTTCTTTTATGAACTAGGTCCCATCAGATATCCAGACATATTCTAAGACAGGTATTACTCAACTCGGGAGATGGTTTTCTCCGCGAGGTTGTGATATAGAGAGATATAGAAAGAAAGACCGAAGCGGATCCACTCACTGAGGCTATTTCTCGAACACAATAGTTTTGCAAACGAGCTTTGTGAAACTGATTAGTAGAGGAGTTGGATGCTCGGTATCATACGAGCTGTGAGTACACGATATCGCAATAATTAGCCTTAAGTGAAAGTGGGAGATTGTTGGATATAGTGCCCTCTAAGTCAATTATTGGATCGCAGGTACGTGATTACAATGATTGAGGGAGGACCTATACCGATAAACAGTCTTACTTGAAACGATAGTATGCTATCTGGTTTGTCTTTATCATCATGTAGATGTTGATAGAGCCCATAGGATTCTTGCTTGATTACCAGCAGTATGATGGCGATCATATATGTGGGAGCTTGGGTCTATAAACACATCCTTAAAATGTCCCTAGTCGTGGGAGTTTCGACACAGGGTATCGATACTCCAGAGTAGACTAGTGTATACAGTCGAGACCCCGACGAGGGGCAGTGGCCGGTCTTACAAGCCACTAGTGTCAGTTGGATCACCTAAGATGTACACAGGTACTCATTGGGTTATGAGTACACCGGACATGACTCGCCGGGAACATGCTAGTTGGTATTATACATATCGTCAGATAACAGTTCCCTGGTGACATGTGTACAGGTTAGTTCATCGACCTGAGGTCGTCATTTGTCTCATGTGAGTTCCCACTGTGCTTTGATTTATACCCTACCACGGGTCAAAGGAGTCATGCAAACAGGTATATTTTGGGTACAGTCTCGAGCCACATTGGAAGCAAGTGAGCGGATCGGCAGGGGATTCGACTCTCCCTGTGTTGGGGGTGAGATCGCGCTGTGTTTTAGGAGAGCCATTACACGAAATCCCTGGCTAGGGTAATCGAGATATACCGGTAGGTATACCAGTAGTATCTCAGGGTGTTCTGGGCTGCTCTCTGACACGACTTATGCGGCTATTGGGGGTCTGACGTTTACCGACCCCTTAGGCCTAATATGCGATACTCATAGACGAACGTTCCGGACTGTACGGATATTGTTACTGTCAGGCTCAGTAGGGTTTATAGATGAGTTCGCTAGTCAGCTTCTCTTCCAATCAATACATAGGCAAACCGTTACGTACAGCTTGTACCTCTGACGTGCTAGTGGTTATACCCAGTGCCATTATATTGATGAGTCATTAGAGTCCCCCACAGACACTTTCCCAAGTTCGGGCGAAACGTTGTAGATGCCATATGGGTTTTATGGCAGGGTTCGGAAAAAGCACGTGTGTTTTCGTACGTGTTATTTTTCGGGCAGATAATACTAGTAGGCTTTGGTTTAAGCCAGATCCAAGTATTATACTGTGTAGTTATAATAACTTTGTCTCAGTTGCATTTGTATTCGGTCATAATACAAATGCGGGTATGTTTATACCGATACGGGGTTATCCTGAAATTCGTTTCGGGATCACTTTTGGAAGTTGCCAGTTTCCAGTTTTCTATCAGCTGTATTTAACATTCGGTTAAATGCGAATTTATCCTTTCGTCTTTTGTGTGAGTCAATGTTCTAGAAGATTCTAGAAATGGTGACTAGCTTCATGAGTCATTAGTTCATTAATTGTGTTCATACTTTGTGCTCACACTTTGTGTTCACACTAAATATTTCTCTTATTGTCACCTCCCCCTCTCCTACACTCACCCTCCCTCTTCTATAAGTGGCCGGCCCCTCTTATGAAGTGGGTATGGTTTTTCATTTGCTTGAGAGAAAAGATTATGATAGTTTAGGGTATGGAAATCTCATATAATTCAATTTCCATTTACCCGACTCCAATTGGCAACTTCTATTAACCGTTCGTCCATAGCCTTGGACGCAACGAGACAAAGTATTCTACTCATTCTCTACTTCATCTTGGTCGTCTCTTTTAGCAAACTTGACGACCGAGTTGTCTCGGTTCAGAGGCGGGAGCCCGTTTAAAGATCCGTCGACGTGGTGCCACCTGGACGACGAGACTGGAGTTTCAGAAGATCGAAGCCGCCGCAACAAAGCATGGGATGATGGTTAAAGACCGAAGGACTCGGATCGTTCGGTATAACAATTCTACCCTCTTTACAATTTGTTAGTTTAGCTTTAATGGCATATCCGGGTTATAGTACGCGATAGCGCCAGTCGTAAAAGTTTTGTTCCGCATATCGGCGTCTGTCAGACGGCCAGGGCTGCCGCGGACTTACACTTATAGACCCTATCTTCCACATATATGATCGCCATCATACTGCTGGTAGTCAAGCAAGATCCTAAAGGCTCTATCAAAGTGTAACAGTGATAAAGACAAACCAGATAGCATACTATCATCTCGAGTAAGACTGTTTTATCGGTATAGGCCCTTCCTCAATCATCACAATCACGTACTTGCGATCCAATAATTGACTTTGGGGGCACTATATCCAACAATCTCCCACTTGCACTTAAGGCTAATTATTGCGATGTCGCATACTCACAGCCCGTGTGATACCGTGTAAGTGCACGGCGGCGTCCCGGCCGTCAATCCGACACCGGAATGCGGAAGCGATGATTTACTTTAACTTTTTAAACCGGCACCACCGTGCACTAAAATCCCGGATCGGGCCATTAATCTAGTCCTAGCTAACAAGAGAAAGGATAGAGAGATATACCGAGCGATCCGTGTCCTTCGGTCTTCTCGTCGTCGTCCCAATCTCCCCGCGCAATCTCCGGTCTCCACCTCATCGCCGGAAGGGCACCACGTGGCCGGCTTCTTTTACGGGCTCCCACCTCTTGACCGAGGCAACTCGGGCACGAAGCTGGCGAGTCGGCGTGCCCAAGATTTGCTGTAGAATATAGTGTAGAAAGCTATGTCTCGTTTGGGGTATTGGAAGTTGCCTTTGGTGGAGGAAATGAACTTGTGGAATTTTGTGATGAACTTGGGAATTTTTGCAAGCAAGAAAGAACCAAAAATCCCCCACAAAAATTGGGCAGCCCCCTCTCCTTGCTTGGCCGGCCATATGAGGTAGGGAGAGAGTGTGTGGGAGTAACCCAAGGGGGGAGTCAACACAAAAGAGAGGGGGTGTTTGAGTGTTATGCAAGAAAGAATAATGAGTGATGATGAGAACAAAATCATCACATACAAAACCAACACTCCAAAACCCAATCAATTCCCATCACCATCAAACAAAGGTCAAACAATCATGAACCATGGAAGTCAAATGGTGGAGGAATTATCATGATACAACAATATGCAAATAACACCCTCCACTAACCAAATTTGCATGCTTGCAAATAAGCCCTCCTCCACCAATCTTCAGCCAATGAAAGATACAAAGAAATATGGCCGAAACGGAAAACAAACTGGCAACTCCAAAAAACTGATCCCGTAATAAATTACAGGAAAAACCCCGCTACTGTTTATACATACCCGCATTTGTATTCCGACCGAAATAAAAATTCAATGAGACAAAATCTACACTGTACTATACTAGGATCCGGCTTAAACCAAAGCCAGCTAATATTATCCGTCCGATCCTGATCCGTGCAATACCGCACGTATCTGATCGAACCCTGCCATATCTCCATACGGCCTCTACAGCGTTTCGCCCGAAACTTGAGTAACTGGTCTGTGGGGGATGATTAGTCGAAAATATTGCATCTTTTAACCGGCAATTTCCTTATCATTTGCATTCATATAGAAGTGTTCGGCGTTCATATTTCACATATTAGAAAATCTGTCGCAAAATATCAGATTACATGTATTAGACTTTAAAACTGGCATTTCTAGGGAAATTGACTGCATTTCATAGCATAGCATCATTTCTATATATCGCAACCCGTGTTTCGAAGTCCTTGCAGGAAAATCAGAAGCTTGCTCAAATCTACACCGCTAAAACATTACGCCAACTCAATAATTTCAGTTCTGGTATCAATCCAAAGGGACAACTGCAAATCAACACATCAGATAAAGACCCAAATGTTAGCCCGAGACAACACCAGAAGAACCAAGCAATGAACTCACAACTTGGCCGCGGAACCGCGGCGCAAGCAGGCTTAGGCCACGGTTCCATGGCCATCTTGACACTTCACCTCCTCAATTTTGGTGCAAAATGTTTATCTCAGTGGCTACAGTTCAGAAATGTACTTCAGTTTCCAGAAGACTCCAGAGACTTCGGCCAGATCAGCAAGCTTTGGGATCAACACTAAACTAGCCTTGTATTCTAGAAAGTTCTCCCTAAACCCTAGCTTAAACCGTAAGTGAAGCCTAATAAATTATCTTCTAGAAGCCTCAACAAACTTTTGGAGGGAACTTCTCAAGGCTTAGGGTTTGGGAGATCTATAAATAGGACCCTAGGCTCACTTGTAAAAGGGGAGATAGAGAGAGAGAGGGAGAGAGATCATTTCTTGATATCATCATTCATTCATTTGTTGTTGAGTAGAAACCCTAGTTCTTCTTCTTCTACCCAACAACAACCACCTCAAAACCCTAACCCTAATCCAATCCACAAATACCCATTTCAAGATTCATGGAGTTCAAGCCAAGCAAGTCTTCTACAACCCTTTAGAAGCAAAGCCGGACTTCATCGGAGCACGAGGTCGAAGCGATCCAAGACTCAAGAAGCCGAGCGATGCAAGATTCAACGAGCAATGTTCCTTCCTCTTATAATTCTTGAGAGTTGTAACTTCTTGTTGATGTAATAAAGGTGAAGATTCTTTAAACTTGTTTACATTTTAATTCTAGCATCATGAGTTCTTTTCAATTCTTGAATGCATTCTTTGTGATGATGTGTGAATAAACTCCGCTCATGGAGGAGTCGAGATGATTGTAGAATGATGGTGTTGACGAATCTTTAAACATTTTCTTAAGTCTTATAGCAATTGTAAATTCTTGAAAATAGAATGATCGATGATCTAGATCGATATGAAATGAGTTCTTGATTCTTTTCGTACGATCTAGAAATTCAAGAATCGATCATTGTATCTTCAAGAAGCTATCTAGCGAATGTGATTCATCGAAAGGACAAAGGATTGGACGAAGAACCCTAATTCTTCGCAAGATCCTTAAACCTCGATCAATCGACATCGTGTTAGCATCAATTCACTAATAGATAAGAAATCGTATTCTTGAATCTACATCACATCTACAATCTAATCGATTCCTATGAGCATTTTACTTCAAATCTTGAAACCCTAAGTGATTGGAATTCAAAGAAACTCGATTCTTGATGTTTATCATTTTCTTGATTCTTGAATAGAATAGTGACACTTGAAATTGATCATCTTGAATCATGTTTTCTTCTCTTTTCGATTAACATTTGAATTCAAAATAAATCCAAATATAAACGAATCGCACAATCCCTGTAGACGATCCGCACTTGCTAACGAAATCTATACACGACACCGTTATTGATTGCGGTCAAATATAATTCTTTGATTGTGAATTTTATTCATTCTCTTAATACCGACACAAACAAGAACTCAGTATCAATCAAATGGCGCCGTTGCCGGGGACCATTTGATTAGATACATTTTACATCCAATCAAGAGGAATTTTCAAACCAATCAAATGGCGCCGTTGCCGGGGATCGCGTGCTAATTTGTTTATATTATAGTTTGAATTGAAATATTTATTCCATTACATTTCTTGAGATCAAAATTCGCACAAACCCTAAACGATTTGTTATGGTTTATTGCAAGGAGATCTGGAGCTTGCTGTGCATGTGAAATAATTTTTGGGATATACCATAGAACAGAGGGAAGCAACAGGAGCTTCCTGTTGAAAATTGGAGGAGTGATCCCACACTCGAACCGTGGAAGCGCGGCATAAAGGAGGTTTCGCGGCGGAACCGCGGCAGCCTTGGGGGTTCTCTGTGCAATCTTTACTGCAGGTGACTTCTTACCTTCTCCTCTCTCCTCTTTTTAGCTCCAACTAATATTTTCTGCAGGCTTCTTTACAAAAATCGCAGCGCCGCTAAAAAAGCAAATTAAATTTGTGCGTGTTTTTTTTTCTTGGTTGTTTGCATTACTAATACGGAAATTAAGAGGCAAAGACCAAATCCAAATTAGGTGGGGAGTTCATTACCCTTTCTAGGCCCCAAAAATCACAAACTTGCATACGCATTGTCCCTCATTAAATAAAAAATATCTAGAGATGACTCTAAGGACCGTCGCGCTCACTTAGGACAGAGGAAGGCCGTGGGTAATTCATTGCTTATCCGCGTTTCTCTTGTGGTGCCTAGGAAAGTGTGTCGAAGGCTAGTGGTTACTTAATTAGGCCCACTACTTACGTAGTAGAGAACCTCCCACTTACCTGGCACTTACCTGGCCGCAGGAGGGACAAAGAGGCAGTGGAGGATTCTATCCTGCGTCTTGTCTTCTGGCAGTTAGGAGCGGTCTGGAGCTCTGACCTAGGCGACCCCTAGAATTAGGGTTTTGTGTGTTGCATCATTTTTTCAAAATCCGTCCCTTTTTTAAAAGCAAACACCGCATTCATTCATTTACCCCTAATTATAAGCCACGCTGCCACTTGTACTAACCCTTTTTAGTACAAGATAGGCTGGACACGGGATTCTAGTGCCCGTTTAGTTCGCGTACCTCCTATCGACTCCGAAGTCGATATTTCTACATTTACCTTTTCTTTACCCACCACCACACCCTCATCGATGGATCCGAATCCATCAAACTTCTTTTCCACTAATCTTCCGCCGTCCGTTGGTGCGCAGAATCCACCCCGCATCTCTCTCCAGGAGAGATGCTACCCTATTCGAGGTCCTCTTTCGACCTGCTTATCCACACCACCAGCCAACGGGGATAACTTTGAAATTAAGCCCCAGTATATCAATCTTTTACCTAAATTCCACGGTCTCGAGTCTGAGGACGCTTACGTTTTCATCACCAAATTTGAAAACGTATGCGCAATGATGGGTACGTCACAACTTTCAGTGGATGCTATGCGTCTACGACTTCTTCCATTTACTTTGTGCGATATAGACGAGAAGTGGCTATATACCACTACCGCACATTCCATTATGAATTGGGAAGAATTCGTCGCGGCATTCCTTAAGAAATTTTACCCAATGCAAAAGACAGCTCGAATCCGTAGCGAACTCAACCAATTTACCCAGCTTCCGAATAAACCATTCTCGAAATGCTTTGAACGTTTCAAGGATCTTTTGGTTCAATGTCCTCATCACGGCATCCCGAGATGGGATTTGTGCCGAATCTTATATGAGGGCATTAACCTAAACACTAAACAGAACCTTGAAAACATGTGTCAAGGCACTTTTAAGACTAAGGATGATGGGGAAGCTTGGAAATTTTTAGAAGAGTTCGCTGAAAAATCACTACAGTGGGAGAGTGGAACCCAACCATTGAATAGGGGTGGTGTACACCAAGTAGACGTGTCCATAGGTGTTCGAGCTGAAATGGCACCAATACAAAAGAAGCTCGAGGCTATGGAACACAAATTTGCAGCAACCTCCCTAAACCCAATGTCGCTCCCCAAAACTGTTTGTAGGTGCTGTTCTGATCCATCCCATTTAACGGAAGAATGTCCATTAAACTCACCGTTTCAAGGTCACGAGCATTCTAATGCCGCATTTCAAAGACCTCGAAACGATCCATATTATTCCACGTACAATCAGGGTTGGAGGAATCACCCGAATTTCGCTTGGAACCAAAACCAATCTCAAAACACGGTTCCAAACACGAATCAATTTCAAAGAGCTCTTCCTCCACCACAGCAACCCCTTCAACTCACTTAGGACCCCTACCAGTCACAAAACTTCCAAAATCAGGTCAACACTCCTACACAGTCTAATCGCATGACCTGTTCTGACGAGTTCTCTCAATTCACTCAAGCCATGAAATCACTTTTGTCAAATTTCATAGAGGTTTCGGCTGAGGTTAGATCTTCCGTCAGTGAGATAAAGAAAAACTCAGCGTCCCAAGCTGAGAGTATCAGATTGATGGAAGCTGAAATCGCACGACTTAAAGCCGAAATGAGTACGAGAGAAAAAGGGAAACTTCCTTCTCAACCCCTACCAAACCCTGGGCATTACAATGTAAATGCCATCACAACGTTGAGATCAGGAAGAGTGCTGAACAACCATGTTGGGGAAGAAGTTGATAATACTGAAAATCATATCAACACCCCGGCTGAGACCTTCCCTCACACACACACTTCTCCTTCTGATCCTTGTTCTTCTACCACACCATCTTCTCACGAGCCTATTCTCCATTTCCCATTAGGCTCAGCACCTAAACCCAACCCTTATAGTTCTCCACAGACGATCCCCGCTCCTCTTTTAGGATCTCGTCTACCCCCCTTTCCATCTCCTATGATGGACCCGGCAGTTATTGCGAAAGCACCTTACCCGAATTGGCTAAGGGCTAACAGAACGAGTCCACATATGGAGAAAATAATAGAAATGTTCAAACAGGTTAACATCAATATCCCTCTCCTAGATGCAATTCAGCAAGTCCCCGCTTATGCGAAAATTCTTAAGGACTTGTGCACTAGGAAGAGGAAGACCGAAGTGCCAAAGAAGGTCTTCATGTCTAATAATATCAGCATTGCTTTTATCCCACAGCTACCAAAGAAACGAAAGGACCCAGGATGTCCTACTATTTCGATTTCTATTGGGGGTAAAAACATAAATCGTGCTCTTTTAGACCTTGGCGCAAGTGTTAACCTACTCCCTTATTCTGTATATGAGCAACTAGGGATTGGAGAGTTAAAAGCTGCTCACTGCACTCTCCAAATGGCAGACCGTTCGATCACCAAACCTAGGGGTGAGCTCGAAGATGTGTTGATTAAGGTCGGGGAATTTGTATTTCCCGTGGACTTCATTGTTCTCGACACACAACCAGTAGCAAACCCCCGAAGACAAATTCCGGTGATTCTGGGTCGTCCTTTCCTTGCCACTTCCAACGCTGTGATTAACTGTAGAAACGGTTCAATGAACTTATCCTTTGGAAATATGACTATTGAACTGAACATTTATAGAGTTGGAAGTCAGCCATCACTACCCTCTGCTCATATCCTAGATGTGTGCTCTGTCCACGAGATCGCTCCCGATAGTTGTGGAGCTGATGATCTTTGCTTTCTAGATCTCGACGACATTACCACATCTCTGCTTGATCTTACACCTGATCTTAGTGAGGACACTTTCCCTACACTTGAGTCCTGCACTCCTGACTTTACTCTACCCGAGTCTATATCTTACACAGGCTACGAGCTTCTTTATGATTCCGAAAATCACTCGATGATCCCTCCTTCTATCATTTCTCCGCTAGTTTTAGATCTCAAAATTTTACCTTCTCACCTTAAATATGCATATCTAGGTGAGAACGAGTCTTTACCGGTTATCATTTCCGCTTCTCTTGCATCAGAGCAAGAGAATGCACTTTTATCGATATTGAGATCTAACAAAGAGGCGTTTGGTTGGACCATGGTGGACATCAAAAGGATTAGTCCCTTGATTGTTGAACATCATATAAATATGATGGATGATGCCGGACCAACCCGAGAACCACAGAGACGGTTGAATCCCATCATGAAGGAGGCGGTAATGAAAGAGATCGTCAAATGCTTAGATAATGGTATTATATACCCAATCTCCGATAGCCAATGGGTGAGTCCTATACATGTCGTCCCTAAGAAATCTGGCATCACTGTTGTTACCAATGAGGCGAATGAGTTGATTCAGACATGCGCCCAAACTGGATGGCGTGTATGTATTGATTATAGAAAACTCAACGCCGCTACGAGGAAAGACCACTTTCCTCTACCCTTCATTGATCAGATGCTAGAGCGCTTAGCCGGACGAGAGTATTATTGTTTTATGGACGGATACTCAGGCTACAATCAGGTCCCCATAGCCAAAAAGGATCAAGATAAAACCACTTTTACTTGTCCTTTTGGCACATTTGCTTATAGACGCATGCCCTTTGGGCTATGCAATGCTCCCGCTACCTTTCAGCGGTGTATGATGGGGATATTCTCTAATATGGTAGAGAATTTCTTGGAGATTTTTATGGACGACTTCTCGATTTTCGGAGATTCTTTTTCAGATTCCCTATCGAATCTTGACACTGTTCTTACTCGTTGCAAAGAGAAGAACTTAACCTTGAACTAGGAAAAATGCCACTTCATGGTCCAAGAAGAAATTGTTCTTGGACATGTTATATCACAAAAAGCCATTGAGGTTGACAGAGCTAAGATAGATGTTATTCAAAACCTACCTTGTCCCAAAAACGTCAAGGACATTCGATCTTTTCTTGGCCACGCGGGCTTTTATAGGAGATTCATAAAGGACTTTAGCAAAATTGCTAGACCTTTAACTCTACTCCTGGCCAAGAATACGACCTTCCACTTTGACTCGGATTGCGAGGCAGCTTTCGACTCACTTAAACACTCACTCACCACAGCCCCCGTTTTATCGTCTCCAGATTTGGACTACCCATTTGAGCTGATGTGTGATGCATCCGACTTTGCAGTAAGTGCAGTCTTAGGACAGCACATTGATAAGATGTCACACGTGATTTACTACGCGAGTAAGACCCTGAATGATGCGCAAATCAATTATACAACTACTGAAAAAGAACGTTTAGCGGTTGTATTTGCATTAGAAAAATTCAGGCCTTACTTGATTGGCTCATCCATAGTTGTGTACACTGACCATTCCGTGCTAAAACATCTTTTGGCGAAGAAAGATGCAAAATGTCGACTAATACGTTAGATCCTTCTTTTACAAGAATTTGATCTTGTTATCAAAGATAAGAAAGGATGTGAAAACGTCGTAGCCGACCATCTTTCACGCATCATTTCTTCCCCGGTGACCCTACCGATCAATGACTCGTTCCCTGATGAACAACTCTTGAACTTATCCACTGAACTTTGGTTCAGGGATATTGTGAACTATCATGCCACGGGGGTGATACCCAGCGATTGGTCAAAACAGGACAAATACCGTTTTCTATCCCAAGTAAAACACTTTTACTGGGATGAACCCTATTTGTTTAAATATTGTCCTGATCAGATCATTCGCCGGTGTGTCCCGAATAAAGAATTCAAGAGTGTTCTTTCTTTTTGTCATGATCAGGCCTGTGGGGGTCACTTTGGTCCTAGAAAAACAGCGGAAAAGGTTTTGCAATATGGATTTTATTGGCCGACCTTATTCAAGGACGCATTTGAGCATTGCAAAACCTGTACACAATGTCAATACACGGGTAGAATATCCCGGAGAAATGAAATGCCTCAACAACCCATCTTGGTTGTTGAAATCTTCGATGTTTGGGGCATTGATTTTATGGGTCCCTTTCCTAACTCCTTTGGGAATTTGTATATACTGCTGACGGTTGATTATGTCTCAAAGTGCGTAGAAGCCATTCCATGTCGCACTAATGACAAGAAAGTTGTCATTAAGTTCTTAAAAGAAAATATCTTTTCGTGATTTAGACACCCACGCGCTATCATTAGCGATAATAGGACACATTTCTGCAACAAATCTTTCGAGACTCTGATGCGAAAATATGGAATCAACCACCGACTTTCTATACCCTATCATCTCCAAACGAGCGGGCAGGCTGAAATTTTGAATAGACAGATCAAACTTATCCTGGAGAAGTCCGTTGCTAAAAATAGAAAGGACTGGTCGACCAAACTGACGGATGCTCTTTGGGCATTCAGAACTGCATATAAAACTGACCTAGGAATGTCTCCATATAGGATAGTGTTTGGGAAGGCATGTCACTTACCCGTCGAGATAGAGCATAAAGCATTGTGGGCCATTAAGGAAATAAACTTTGATCTAAAAGAAGTCTGCAACTTTCGGAAGCTGCAACTAAATGAGCTAAGTGAACTCCGTGATGAAGCTTATGATAATGCTATAATCACAAAGAATAGGACTAAGGTTTTTCACGATCAAAACATTTTGAGGAAAACATTTTCACCTGGTCAACAAGTCCTTCTTTATGATTCACGATTACACCTTCACGCGGGTAAGCTTCGATCTCGGTGGAAGGGACCTTTTGTTGTGCGGTCTGTATACCCGCACGGGGCAGTAGAGATAGAAAATGTTAAAAACGACACATTTTTCAAAGTGAATGGACATAGACTAAAGCCGTATTTTTCCACTGACCCCACGGAGGAGCTCTTGTTCTTACAAGAGCCAGTTTATTTAGATTAAAATTCTTCCGTTTCATCTTCATATCCTGTATATCATTGCATTATCTTTTGGATGAAGGTGAGTGAAAAGAATAAGTTTGGGGGAAGTTCTTCTCTTATATATTTTGCCCCCACTAATAATTCCCCCCAGTCTTACAGTTTTTTATAGGTATAGCGGTTGGCAACAATGAGGACACTGTTGAAAACAAGTTTGGGGGAGGTTTGTGCTTATTTTTGCATCATTTGCATATCATCTGCATAAGCACAAAACATTTTCTTTTAAAAATCTATAAAAATTTAAAAATTTTCAAAACCCATAAAAAGTTTTAAAATTTTCAAACATAAAAATAATTTTAATATTTACACCTTTTTGTATATAAATAAGATAATGAAAGTTTAGATAGTGAACAATTACATCCATGAGATTAGAAAAATTTTAGAAAACTAAGAAAATTAGAAGTTTTCTTATACGAACTAGTAATAAGTAGTTATGAGCCGTTGTCCCAAAGGTTAGTAAGATGAAGGACGTCACTAATCTGGGGTTAAAACTAAGTCTGAAAAATAGTTTCTATTCTGAAAACCAAACATTTTAAACGTGGCTACCCTGCTATTCGCACTTACATACGTCTTGAAGCCTGGGATAGTAGAGGATACCTTGAAATGCTCTTGTCTTAAAGCCGATGTATGAAGGAAATAAAAAGAAAAAGTGAATAGAAAAACGTATAAAGTGGTGAGAAAAATGGACACTGGTTTTGTTATCACCAAGGGCAATAAAAAAATGTATAGCGAGGGTGCCTCTTCACCTAGTGCCCTAAGGCCAACTGGTCTGGGAGTCACTGCTATGCCTGAGGTGGTGCAAGACGAGGAAAATACACCAAATAAGCAAGCACATGAGTAATCGGTCGGTTAGTACCTCAAGAAGTATTAACGGTCGCATGAAAGTGTGTGAGCAATCTCATCTAAATATTCATTAATGAAAAAAGTACTGAGGCTGATGGGCAAGAGTATGATAGATTGAATTGAATTCTCCAGGTGTAGGGATGTCCATTACACACACGCAGGGTGATATGATCAATGTTTGGAAGAAAGATAGGAATGAAGAATAGGATGATGTTTTATTGAGGGAGGACATGATTTCTAACATCTTTTCATAGCTATTAAGATAGGGCTCATGACAACCGAAAAGCTAGCTTAGTTGGAAACCCTAATTTTCAAGGCTTTTTCTTTTACAATTCTTATCTTTAAATGTAATATTCATGATCTTCCTATTATTATTGGATTTTGTGGGTGTAATCCGCTGAAAACCCCTCAGGAGACAACATTCCTCCTACTAGGGACACCTAGAGGTTTAAAGGCTTGTTGCACGTGCTCAGTGCAATCGTGTTGCCTACGAAAGTGTGCTAGTTAGTTTTTCTCTTTCTTTATTTTCTCCTTCTCTTTTTAATAAAAAAGAAAGTTCGCTCGAGACGATCGAAATTAAGTTTGGGGGAATTTGATTAGTCGAAAATATTGCATCTTTTAACCGGCATTTTCCCTATCATTTGCATTCATATAGAAGTGTTCGGCATTCATATTTCACATATTAGCAAATCTGTCGCAAAATATCAGATTACATGTATTAGACTTTAAAACCGGCATTTCTAGGGAAATTGACTGCATTTCATAGCATAGCATCATTTCTATATATCGCAACCCGTGTTTCGAAGTCCTTGCAGGAAAATCAGAAGCTTGCTCAAATCTACACCGCTAAAAAATTACGCCAACTCAATAATTTCAGTTCTGGTATCAATCCAAAGAGGCAACTGCAATTCAACACATCAGATGAAGCCCCAAATGTTAGCCCGAGACAACACCAGAAGAACCAAGCAATGAACCCACAACTTGGCCGCGGAACCGCGGTGCAAGCAGGCTTAGGCCGAGGTTTCGCGGCCATCTTGACACTTCACCTCCTCAATTTTGGTGCAAAATGTTTATCTCAGTGGCTACAGTTCAGAAATGTACTTCAGTTTCCAGAAGACTCCAGAGACTTCTGCCAGATCAGCAAGCTTTGGGATCAACACTAAACTAGCCTTGTATTCTAGAAAGTTCTCCCTAAACCCTAGCTTAAACCCTAAGCTAAGCCTAACAAACTATCTTCTAGAAGCCTCAACAAACTTTTGGAGGGAACTTCTCAAGGCTTAGGGTTTGGGAGATCTATAAATAGGACCCTAGGCTCACTTGTAAAAGGGGAGATAGAGAGAGGGGGGGAGAGAGATCATCTCTTGATATCATCATTCATTCATTTGTTGTTGAGTAGAAACCCTAGTTCTTCTTCTTCTATCCAACAACAACCACCTCAAAACCCTAATCCTAATCCAATCCACAAATACCCATTTCAAGATTCATGGATTTCAAGCCAAGCAAGTCTTCTACAACCCTTTAGAAGCAAAGCCGGACTTCATCTAAGCATGAGGTCGAAGCGATCCAAGACTCAAGAAGCCGAGAGATGCAAGATTCAACGAGCAATGTTCCTTCCTCTTATAATTCTTGAGAGTTGTAACATCTTATTGATGTAATAAAGGTGAAGATTCTTTAAGCTTGTTTACATTTTAATTCTAGCATCATGAGTTCTTTTCAATTCTTGAATGCATTCTTTGTGATGATGTGTAAATAAACTCCGCTCATGGAAGAGTCGAGATGATTGTAGAATGATGGTGTTGACGAATCTTTAAACATTTTCTTAAGTCTTATAGCAATTGTAAATTCTTGAAAATAGAATGATCGATGATCTAGATCGATATGAAATGAGTTCTTGATTCTTTTCGTACGATCTAGAAATTCAAGAATCGATCATTGTATCTTCAAGAAGCTATCTAGCGAATGTAATTCATCGAAAGGACAAAGGATAGGACGAAGAACCCTAATTCTTCGCAAGATCCTTAAACCTCGATCAATCGACATCGTGTTAGCATCAATTCACTAATAGATAAGAAATCGTATTCTTGAATCTACATCACATCTACAATCTAATCGATTCCTATGAGCATTTTACTTCAAATCTTGAAATCCTAAGTGATTGGAATTCAAAGAAACTCGATTCTTGATGTTTATCATTTTCTTGATTCTTGAATAGAATAGTGACACTTGAAATTGATCATTTTTGAATCATGTTTTCTTCTCTTTTCGATTAACATTTCAATTCAAAATAAATCCAAATACAAAAGAATCGCACAATCCTTGTGGACGATCCGCACTTGCTAACGAAATCTATACACGACACCGTTATTGATTGCGGTCAAATATAATTCTTTGATTGTGAATTTTATTCATTCTCTTAATACCGACACAAATAAGAACTCAGTATCAATCAAATGGCACCGTTGCCGGGGACCGTTTGATTAGATACATTTTATATCCAATCAAGAGGAATTTTCAAACCAATCAGGGGACTCTAAAGACTCGTCAATACTATAGCTGTGGATTTTACCACTAGCACGTCAGAGGTATTATCCATACGTGACGGGCTACCAGCTATTGACCAAAAGGGACGTCTTTGAGCGAACTCATCCTGAAACCCTACTGAGCCTGTCAGTGACAATATCCGTACAGTCCGGTCCGTTCATCTATGAGCATCGCATGGCGGGCCTAGGTGGTTGGTAAAAGTCAGACCCCCAAAAGCGGTACAAGTCGTGTCGGAGTGTAGCCCAGAACACCCTGAGATACTACTGGAATACCTACCAGTAAATCTCCTGCCTCGGCCGAGGGCTTTGTGTAATGGTTCTCCTAGACACAGCGCGACCTCACTCCCAATACCGGGAGAGACGAACCCCTCAAGATCCACTCACTGCTTCCATGTGGCTCGGGATTGTACCCAACTAAAACCTTTTTGCACGTCTCGTTTGAGCGTGGTAGGGTAGTAATCAAAGTACAGTGGGAACTCACACGAGACAAATGACGATCCTCAGGTCGATGAACTAACCTGTACACATGTCACCAGGGAACTGCTATCTAACGTTAGGTATAAGACCAACTAGCATGTTCCCGGCGAGTCCTGTCCGGTGTACTCATAACCCAATGAGCACCTGTATACATCTTAGGTGAACCAACTGACACCAGTGGCTTGTGAGACTGGCCACTGCCCCTCGTCGGGGTCTCGACTGTATACACTAGTCTACTCTGGAGTATCGATGCCCTGTCTCGAAACTCCCACGACTAGGGACCTTTTAAGGATATGCTTATAGACTACCAGCTCCAACGTATATGATCGCCCTCATACTGCTGGCAGTCAAGCAAGAATCCTAGGGGCTCTACCAACGTGCAATAGTGACCTGTAAGGTCACCTAAAGCAGTACACAATGATAAAGGTAAACCAGATAGCATACTATCATCTTGAGTAAGACTGTCCTACCGGAATAGGTCCTCCCTCAATCATTGCAATCACGTGCCTGTGATCCAATAATTGACTCTGAGGGCACTATCTCTAACAATCTCCAACTTGCACTCAAGGCTAATTATTACGATGTCGCATACTCACAGCCCGTGTGATACCGAATACCCAACTCCTCTACTAGTCAGTCTCACAAATCCCTTTTGCGAAACTATTGCGTTCGAGAAATAGCCTCAGCGAGTGGATCCGCTTTGATGTTTCTTTCTATATCTCTCTATATCTCAAGTTCGCGGAGAATGCTATCACCCGAAATGAGCAATACCTGTCTTAGGATATGTCTGGATGTCTGATGGGACCTAGCTCATAAATGAACTCCAAATCCAAACTTCTTAGACTGTATCGTCAACTGAACCTAATCAGTAACCTGCGCCATGCCTCCCTCAGTATCCTCCTGGACCACCTTTCCATAATACCGCCCCTCGTTAGAGGGAAAAACTATAACTCTGACAACCTCCTTGTCGTCCAGGTCACCTTGGAAGCCTGGAATGATAACTGTCACTTGAATGAGGCTGTCATTATCATGTCCCTAGAACATCCACTTATGTTCTAAAACTGCTTCCGACTGTTTCTCCAGGATTGGATCAATGTTAACTTGTTGCACCTACCGCAAAACAACATCCGGTGTGGTACTTTGCATCTCATGGTTGACTCAATTGCCTAAGCAAGTGATCTGCCAATCATGCACATCCCTCTCCCCTTTAGTCTGAAAAACACCTTTAGAGAGAGGGACTCCATCACCTGCAGGTACACTACCGTGCCAGGAGTCGTCCATTCTAAATACTCTTAGAATGCTGTCTAAGTACCCTGATTGGGAAACCACCCAAATCTAGATCTAAAACTATAGATCTAGTAACCAGTATGTCTGATATAATGTCCAAGTCCCTTGTGGAGAAACCACTGTGTGACGACCAAAGTATAACCGATCGTAGTATAGGAATATCACTTCCTACTCTGTTTATGTCATCCAAATACCAGGACATCACACCCTACTACCTTCTTAACAGATCCATCCCCTATTCTGATGAAGTCAAACCTATGAATGTCACATCAGAAATAGATGATCTATCTCCGCTATATTTGCTTTAGTCTATAAATAGACATAGGCCACATGTCCACCAATGCTTCCGCTGCTCCTACTGACTACGACAACCCTTTGGCAGAGTCATATAGACGTACACTTCTAAATCCAGTTTAGAATGACGCTATACTCATCGCCCTGCCGGGTCTCACAGTCTGCAACAACAGCAATGGCAAGTGTGGGTAAACAAGAACCTCCCTGTCACCGTCCTTGAGGCTACCGGAGTACCTCTCGGGAACCTGAGATTACCCACCTTATCTGCAGAGTGGCCAATGGAATATCAAGCCAGATTGAATCTTTAGGTTCCTATCAAACTTTCAGTAATCGTTTGTGGTTCTGGAATCACTTCCAGTTCTACCATACTCCCACTATTGTTTTCTGAAAAAATCCATTTTTATTAAAACTGTGGCGAGTCTAGAACAATATCACTATCGATCTTCCAGATGGTAGAAAGTAAACCCTCGTCATAGCCTGGGTCAACCCACAAACAGCCATTACAGAAACGTGCCTTGAGTTATCCAGAGTCTGGTTTTAAGCATAAGCCGGACAACTCCCCGTACCTTAACATCGTTAAGATATGAACTGTTCTATATCCAATATAGAATCAGAGGCACTGATTTAATTGAACCAGATTCAAATCATGCAGCTGTCTCCAGTGTATGTCAACTAAATGGAAGAAGGCCGATCAGCGTTACTCAACTTAGGAATGCTTCCAATTATGAGTAACCTGAAAGAGAAGCAAGTTCTCTTAATCACTACTATCAACTGAATACCATACTCAAGTATCTACATCTTTGATCAACTTGAAGAATCCCGATACTTGCAACACCTGGTTCTCTACTTTATCCATGTACCTATAACTTCTCAAAATTCGGACCATGTGTTTTCATTAAACACCTGTCTAAAAACTAGAGAAGTCATAAGTAAACCGAATATAGTACGAGGACCGACCCCTCTATCCTAATGGACACTGGACAACATACAATACTCTGTATAAGTCCCTTGAGTTTAATAACTCACTCCCTGTGTGTTGCAGGTTGAAAACTGTACTTATGGTTAAGAAGAATTACACCGCTGTTTAATGCTCCTTACCTAACCATCCACTGATATAGGTAAATGTCATAGACATAATTTCAAAAAGATATATCTCACTCTATAAAAATAGACGTACAGATATATCAATTTGGAATTGGTGCATAATAGCGGATATTCAAAACCAAATATTTGCCGTCCGGAAAACAACCCAGGTGACTTCCTCAAATATCACTGATTACAACGAATCCTGATATAATGAGGATGGTCACCTAATTCCCAATAACTTACTCCCACTCATCATCTGTAAAACCATACAGATGTGAGAATCATACCAGGTAAATATATACCCTGGAGCAAGTGTCTAATTGGGAAATCAATTTTCCTCTAACAGTACACAGTGAAACTGAAACATTGAAATGTTTCAATGGGGCATCCCGGTATTCCTAGTAATGCCTCTTCCATTATCCAGATTCACAACTGTAACCGTATAATTCTTTGCCATCTCTCCAAATCCCTTTATATGTCTTTAGTCATTATCTTCTGTACACCCTTTTAGGCCAAATGGTTTTCTTCCTTCCCTACCGTTCGGCACCAGCCTATGGTTTGGAAGAAGACTATCCAATAAGAATAATGGGTGTATTGTCCTAATCCTAGGAGCACTCGCAATGCGAGAGAAGATGAAAATAAAAGACAACCGAATGAACCTTATTCCTATTTCTCCTGAACCAGAATCCATCCCCGAACTGGAACAAGTTCCTTTCGAGTTCGTATATAACCATACGATGGAGTATCCAATAAACTATGGATTTTCGTAGTGATACGGAGTGTTCTGGAGAAATACAAAGGTGATTTAGGATTGGCGAATAAATACTTGGTTTGGTCGTGAATAGCAGTCGCAATTTACTTTGCCCTCTTACTAATCCTTTGATATGTCTTTACTTAATACCTTCTGTACACCATCGTTAGGCTAATTGGTTTTCTTCATTCTCAACCGGTCGGCACTAGCGTAAGGTTTGGAAGAAGACAATCCAATTTGCGTAATAAGTGTACTATCACCTAAACCAAGGAGTACCCGCAACCAGAGAGAAGGTAAAAGGAAAAGATAACTGAATAGTCCTATTCGTTTTCTTCAGAACCGGAAACCATCCTCGAATAAATTCCTTCGAGTTCATATATAACCATACGATGGTTTTGTCCAATGGAAGTAGACGTTCGTAGTAATACGGGGTGTCCTAGAGAAAAGGGTAAAAATAGGAGTGGCAATGAGGTTTGCAACTCTGACAATCCAAAAGCCAGTGTTTAAGAAGGTTCGGTCAACTTGGTCACTGAGTCATAGCCTTAGGGTCGGGTCAATGGTCGCTGCCAAAGAGAGAGAGAGAAAAGAAACACTCAGCGTGCACTCTAACCTAGATCAGAATGGTTGCCGATTTATCTAATTTGGAAACCTCCCACTGTAACCTCAAATTCTCCTCCAAACCTAAAAGAAGAATTAGTCGGGGTCACCCGAGGAGTAAACTAACTCATCAGTGGGAATCGAGATCCAACTATCATCGCATGATAACGTGACAGAATCCGCTCACGTCATCATACTCCAGAAGGTATGTGCATATCTGGCAAGTTTCAGTTTCTTTAGAAACTCCCGATGTGATTTCTGCCCCATGCTCTTATGACCTTGACTTTGGCCAACATATCATAAGTCACATGTTAAGCTCTACCCGTCATTCTTCAGGTTAATTTGAGCCCACCCGTACATACCCTTGACTTTGGCCAAAATAGTAGTACGACTGCCCCAAACCAACGCATCTATGTATGCTGCATATGAATACCCAATAGCTACCAATCACTGTGCCTTGACTTTGGCCAACATACACAGCTTGAATACTATTGACCACCCATATGAAACGACGGAGGGCTACGAATGGTTTCTGGCGAAAACCTTTAACGTAATGAACTTGATATCGTTGAAGGAACCGGATAGCTTTTTGAAAATATAGTGACGAAAACCTTTGCTAAAGAGGTCACTCCCGGTGAAGGGATCTCGGCACTTTTCCCGTAGAATAAGGTGCAGGATATTCCAACTGAATACCACGATGCAAAGCAAAAGTAATCGGCTATAGTGAAGTTATTACCCTGACGCAAACTTCTGTCCAAGGGGTTACTCCCGGTGAAGGGATCTCGGCCCTTACCTCGTCGACTGAGGTGCAGGATATTCCAACTGAATACCACGATGCAAAACAAAAGTGAACGTCTTTGCAATAACAGCTTTTTGAAAAATGTTCCAACAACATCAGAATAGGTTTGTTTTTAACTTGCATTGATCCAAATCAACGCAGCCCCATCAATTGATCACACCAATAAAGAACGAAAATAATGATGTACGTATATGCCATCCGCATTCGCCACTGGGTCCCGTCATTACCCGTCAGGTTACTTAACTAACGACAGAGCGGGGACTGGACTAGCGCGGATGCCAAACATATACAACATCTACTAGTATATATATCAATATATAATATTTCGCTTAAGGCGTGATAAAATGCAACATCACAGAAATGTAATAAGCATCACAGATCAATACAGATATCTGAGATCCTCGGGTTTCACAGAGCCGCTACTGAAACCCGATGTTCCCCTGGTCGTGTGGATAGCCTGTGCAATGAAATCCTAGACCCATACGGGCGCGGCAAGTTACCCGCCAAAACCTGAAGCAAGGTAGCCCCCTTCAGCAACGTGAATGGACCACCCAGCACTTCACGGAATCCGGTAACTTGGGCACCCCTCCTGGGTCAACCTGTACCCCCTACGAGTGCGGCGAATAGCCTGCCAATTCTAGAGTGAAGCCCCCTCCGTCTCAATGCCATGAGATGTGGGCCCGTTGCCCTCTAGAACTCGGCTATCCGTGCACCCCTCCTTGGGGTAATCCTAGTACAGAAAGTAAAATATACATACAACGGGTACATCGACCTCAACCTGGTCGTGCCCAAAAAAAAAAAAATATACAAACAGGCAGTGACGACAGTCCACATGTCGGATGCTCGCCCCGCAATATCAAATGTACATAATACAACCAAATCTGTACTACCATTGCATCCAGGCTATCCCCCATGACCAATCCGCAAAATCACAGCACAATCACAGAACATCAACGTGAATATCACGTTCGCAAATCCGTCTAACCAGGCTATAGCAGTTAGACAGGATTTACCGATCAAGTGACATTCACGGTCGCAGATATAATGTAAATACTGTGAACTAATGTGTTTAAAATACTCGATCGATCAAATTTACCCAAGTGGGCCCCAAGCACTACTGTAGCACTCACAGAAAATCTGGGCCCAAAAAGAATGTTCCAAAACCCCTATTTTCAGCACAGAGACTCACTGTGGAATTTTGATGCACTGAACAGTAATCTTGCGGCGGAACCGTGGCCCAAGCATGGGTTTGGCCGCGGTTCCGTGGTGGAACAGTGTGTTCATTTGACCAAAATTTCACAGTGGTCTTAGAATTCCCTGCTCATCATTCTGCAACAACTTGAAAAATTTTTGGAGCCAAAAAAAATTCGACAGAAACTGATGCACATGAAAACGCGGTTTTTGGAATTTTGTTCAATCGGAAATGTAAACATATTAGACAAAGCTAGACTAGGTTAATGGTGAGGCTCTGATACCACTGTAAGTGCACGGCGGCGCCCCGGCCGTCAATCCGACGCCGGAATGCGGAAGCGATGATTTACTTTAACTTTTTAAACCGGCACCACCGCACACTAAAATCCCAGATCGGGCCATTAATCTAGTCCTAGCTAACAAGAGAAAGGATAAAGAGATATACCGAGCGATCCGTGTCCTTCGGTCTTCTCGTCGTCGTCCCGATCTCCCCGCGGAATCTCCGGTCTCCACCTCGTCGCCGGAAGGGCACCACGTGGCCGGCTTCTTTTATGGGCTCCCACCTCTTGATCGAGGCAACTTGGGCACGAAGCTGGCGAGTTGACGTGCCCAAGATTTGCTGTAGAATATAGTGTAGAAAGCTATGTCTCGTTTGGGGTATTAGAAGTTGCCTTTGGTGGAGGAAATGAACTTTTGGAATTTTGTGATGAACTTGGGGATTTTTGCAAGCATGAGAGAACCAAAAATCCCCCACAAAAATTGGGCAGCCTCCTCTCCTTGCTTGGCCGGCCATATGAGGTAGGGAGAGAGTGTGTGGGAGTAACCCAAGGAGGGGAGTCAACACAAAAGAAAGGGGGGTGTTTGAGTGTTATGCAAGAAAGAATGATGAGTGACGATGAGAACAAAATCATCACATACAAAACCAACACTCCAAAACCCAATCAATTCCCATCACCATCAAACAAAGGTCAAACAATCATGAACCATGGAGGTCAAATGGTGGAGGAATTATCATGATACAACAATATGCAAATAACACCCTCCACTAACCAAATTTGCATGCTTGCAAATAAGCCCTCCTCCACCAATCTTTAGCCAATGAAAGATACAAAGAAATATGGCCGAAACAGAAAACAAACTGGCAACTCCAAAAAACTTATCCCGTAATAAATTACAGGAAAAACCCCGCTACTGTATATGCATACCCGCATTTGTATTCCGACCGAAATACAAATGCAATGAGACAAAATCTACACTGTACTATACTAGGATCCGGCTTAAACTAAAGCCAGCTAGTATTATCCGTCCGATCCTGATCTGTGCAATACCGCACGTATCTGATCGAACCCTGCCATATCTCCATACGGCCTCTACAGCGTTTCGCCCGAAACTTGAGCAACTGGTCTGTGGGGGACTCTAAAGACTCGTCAATACTATGGCTGTGGATTAAACCACTAGTACGTCAGAGGTATTAGCCATACGTGACGGGCTACCAGCTATTGACCAAAAGGGAAGTCTCTGAGCGAACTCATCCTGACATCCTACTGAGCATGTCAGTGACAATATCCGTAAAGTCCGGTCCGTTCGTCTATGAGCATCGCATGGCGGGCCTAGGGGGTTGGTAAAAGTCAGACCCCCAAAAGCGGTACAAGTCGTGTCGGAGTGTGGCCCAGAACACCCTGAGATACTACTGGAATACCTACCAGTAAATCTCCTGCCTCGGCCGAGGGCTTTGTGTAATGGCTCTCCTAGACACAGCGCGACCTCACTCCCAATACCGGGAGAGACGAACCCCTGAAGATCCGCTCACTGCCTCCATGTGGCTCGGGACTGTACCCAACTAAAACCTGTTTGCACGTCTCCTTTGAGCGTGGTAGGGTAGTAATCAAAGTACAGTGGGAACTCACACGAGACAAATGACGATCCTCAGGTCGATGAACTAACCTGTACGCATGTCACCAGGGAACTGCTATCTGACGTTATGTATAAGACCAACTAGCATATTCCCAGCGAGTCCTGTCCGGTGTACTCATAACCCAATGAGCACCTGTATACATCTTAGGTGAACCAACTAACACCAGTGGCTTGTGAGACCGGCCACCACCCCTCGTCGGGGTCTCTACTGTATACACTAGTCTACTCTGGAGTATCGATGCCTTGTCTCGAAACTCCCACGACTAGGGACCTTTTAAGGATATGCTTATAGACTACCAGCTCCCACGTATATGATCGCCCTCATACTGCTCGCAGTCAAGCAAGAATCCTAGGGGCTCTATCAACGTGCAATAGTGACATGTAAGGTCACCTAAAGCAGTACACGATGATAAAGGTAAACCAGATAGCATACTATCATCTTGAGTAAGACTGTCCTACCGGAATAGGTCCTCCCTCAATCATTGCAATCACGTGCCTGTGATCCAAGAATTGACTCTGAGGGCACTATCTCCAACATACCGAACATCCAACTCCTCTATTAATCAGTTTTACAAATCTCGTTTGCAAAACTATTGTGTTCGAGAAATAGCCTCAGTGAGTGGATCTGCCCTGATTTTTCTTTCTATGTCTCTCTTAATTTCAATTTCGTGGAGAAAACCATCTCCCGAATCGAGTAATGCATGTCTTAGAATATGTCTGGATATCTGATGGGACTTGGTTCATTAATGAACTCCAAATCCAAACTTCTTAGACTGTATTGATCACTGAACCTAATCAGTATTCAGCAGGATGCCTCCCACAGTATCCTTTTGGACCACCTGTCCATAATACTGTCCCTCGTCGGATGGAAAACTATAACTCTGACAATTACTCCGTCATCTATGTCACCTTTGAAGCCTGGAATGATAACCGTCTCCCGAAGGAGGCCGCCGTCATCAAATCCGTAGAACATGCACTTATGTTCTAAAACTGCTTCCTTATATTTCTTCAGGATTGGATTAATATAAACTTATCGCATCTAGTGCAAAAACACCATCTGGTGTGGTACTTGACATCTCACGATTGACTCAATTTCCTAAGCAAGTGATCTGCCAATCATGCACATCCCTCTCCCCTTTAGTCTGTAAGACACCTTTAGAGAGGGTGACTCCATCACCTGCAGGTACACTACCAAGCCAGGAGTCATCTATTCTAAAATACTATTAGAATACTGTCAAAGTACCCACATTGGGAAATTACCCAAATCTAGATCTAAAACCATAGATCTAGTAACCAGAATGTCAGATATTATATCCATATCCTTTGTGGAGAAACAACTGTGTGACGACCACAGTACAACCGATCGTAGTATAGGAATTTTACTTCCTACTCTGTGTATGTCATCCAAATACCAGGACATCACACCCTACTACCTTCTTAACAGATCCATCCCCTATTCTGATGAAGTCAAACCCATGACTGTCACATCAAAAAAATAAATGATCTTATCTCCGCTATATATGCTCAAGCCTATAAATAGACATAAGCCGCTTGCCCACTAAGCTTCCACTGCTCCCACTGACTACGACAACCCTCTGGCAGAATAATATATACGTGCACTTCTAAAGCTAGTTTAGAACGACGCTATACTTATCCTCCTGCCGGGTCTCATAGTCTGGAACAACAGTAGTGTCAAGTTTGGGTAAACAAGAACCTCCCTATCACCGTCCTTGAGGCTACCGGAGTACCTCTCGGGTGTCTGAGGTTACCCACCATATCTGCGGAGTGGCTATTGGAATGTCAAACCTGATTGAATATATAGGTCCTATTAAATTTTCCGTAATCGTTTGCGGTTCTGGAACCACTTCCAGTTATACCATACTCCCACTATTGTTTTCTGAAAAAATCCATTTTACTAAAACTGTGGCGAGTCTAGAACAATATCACTATTGATCATCCATATAGTAGAAAGTCAACCCTCATCAAAGCCAGGGTCAACCCACAAACTGCCATTACAGAAGTGTGCCTTGAGTTATCCAGAGTCTGGTTTTAAGCATAAGTTGGACAACTCACCGTACCTTAACATCGTTAAGATATGAACCATTTTATATCCAATATAGAAACTTTGGCACATATTTAATTAGAACCAGATTCAAATCATGTAACTGTCTCCAGTGCATATCACCTTAATGGAGAAAGGCTAATCAGCATTACTCAACTTAGGAATCCATCCAATTATGAGTAACCTGAAAAATAAACTAGTTTCTCAAAACCATTAACTGAATACCAATCACAAGAATCTACATCTTCGATTTCATTGAAGAATCCCGAAACTTGTGACACCTGGTTCTCTACTTTATTCCTATACCCACAACTTCTCAAAACTTAGACATTGTATTTCTACGAAACACTTGTCTAAAAACTAGAGAAGTCACAAGTAAACAAAACAGAGTACGAGGACCAACCCCTTTGTCCTGATGGACACTGGACAACAACAATACTCTGTATAAGTCAGCTGAGTTGAATAACTCAAAACCTATGCGTCGTAGGTTGAAAACTGTACTCCGGAGATTTCCTCAAATATCACTAATTACAAAGAATTCCGATATAATGAGGATGGTCACCTAATTCCCAATAGCTTACTCCCATCTGAAAAACCATACAGATGTGAGAAGCATACCTGGTAAATACATACCCTGGAGCAAGGGTTTAATTGGGAAATCAGTTTACAATTAACAATGCACAGTGTAATTGAAACATGAAAATGTTTCGAAGGGGTATCCTGGTATTCTTTGTAATGCCTCTTCCATAATCCAATTCATGACTTTAACCGTATATTTGTTTGCCATCTCTCCAAATCCCTTTATTTGTCTTTATTCATTACCTTATATACACCATTGTTAGGCTAAATGGTTTTCTTCCTTCCCTACCGTTCGGCACCAGCCTATGGTTTGGAAGAAGACTATCCGATAAGCATAATAGGTGTACTCTCCTAATCCTAGGAGTACTCACAGCTTGAGAGAAGGTGATGATAAAAGAAAACTGAATAATACCTTATTCTATTTCTCCCGAACTGAAAAAAAACAAAGGTGAAATAGGAGTGGCGATGAAGTATGCGGTTTGGTCGTGAATGATAACAGTCGCAATTTAGTTTTCCCTCTTTCTAATTCCTTTATTTGGTCTTTAGTTATTACCTTCTGTACACCCTACTTAGGCTAATTGGTTTTCTTTATTCCCTATCTTTCGGCACCTGCCTATGGTTTGGAAGAAGACTATCGAATAAGCATAATAGGTGTACTCTCCTAATCCTATGAGTACTCGCAATCTGAGAGAAGGTGATAATAGAAGACAACTGAATAAACCAATTCTATTTTTCCTGAACCTGGATCCATCCTCGAAGAAATCCCTCCGAGTTTGTATATAACCATACGATGGATCTATCCAATTGAAGTGGATATCCGTAATAATACGGGGTGTTCTGAGAAATACAAAGGGTAAAAGAAAGAGCGTCAATGACTTATGCAACTCGGACAATCCAAAAGCCAGTATTTTAAGAAGGTTCGGTCAACTTGGTCACTGAGTCATAGTCTAGGGTCGGTCAAAGGTTGCTGCCAAAGAGAGAGAGAAAAGAAACACTCTGCGTGCACTCTAACCTTAGATCAGAATGGTTATCACTTTATCTAATCAGGAAACCTCCCACTGTAATCTCAAATTCTCCTCCATACCTGAAAGAAGAATTAGTCGGGATCACCCGAAGAGTAAACCAACTCATCAGTGGGAATCGGGATCCAACTCGCATCGCATGATAATGTGACGGTATCCACTCACGTTATCACACTCCAGAAGGTATGCGCAAATCTGGCAAGTTTCCTGTATGTTTGAAACTCCCGATATAATTTTTATCCTATGCTCTTATGACCTTGACGTAGGCCAACAAATCATAAGTCACATGTCAAGTTCTGCCCGTCATTGTCCAGGTTAATTTGAAGCACCCGTACAATCCCTTGACGTAGGCCAACAAGGCTATACGTCTGTCCCAAACCAACGCATCTATCTATGCAGCAAATGAATACCCAGTAGCTACCAAACACTATGCCTTGACGTAGGCGAACAAACATAGCTTGAATACTACTAAACATCCATAAGAAATGACGGAGGACTACGGCTGGTTTTTGGCGAAAAACCTTTAATGTAATGAACTTGATCTCATTGAAGGAACCTGATAGCTTTAAATAAAAATATAATGGCGAAAAACCTTTGCTAAAGAGGTCACTCCTGGTGAAGGGATCCCGGCTCTTTCCTCGTCGAATGAGGTGCAGGATATTCATAACCGAATACCACGATGCATAACAACTTGTAATCGACTATAGTGAAGTTATTACCCTGACGCAAACTTCTGTCCAAGGGGTCACTCCCGGTGAAGGGATCTCGGCCCTTGCCTCGTCGAATGAGGTGCTGGATATTCATAACCGAATACCTCTATGCATAACAAAAGGAAACGTCTTTGTAATAACCCTTTTAAAATTGGTTCCAACAAGATCAAATATAGATTTGTTTTATCCTTGCATTGATAAGAATCAATGCAGTCCCATCAATTAATCACACCAGAAAAGAACGAAAATAAAATGTACGTATATTCCATCCGCATTCGTCACTGGGTCCCGTCATTGTCCGTTAGGTTACTTAACTAACGACAGAGCGGGGATGGGGCTAGCGCGGGTGCAAAACATATACAACATCTACTAGTATATATAAATATATAATAATCACTCCAGGCATGATAAATGCAACATCACAGAAAAGTAATAAGCATCACAGAATAATACAGATAATTTGGGATCCCCGGCTTTCACAGAGCCACTACTGAAACCCGACGTTCTCTTGGTTGTGTGGATAGCCTGTCCAATGAAACCTAGACCCCTATGGGTGCGGCAAGTTACCCGCCAAAACCTGAAGCGAGGCAGCCCCCTACAGCATAGTGAATGGACCACACTGCACTTCACGGAATCCGGTAACTTGAGCACCCCTCCTTGGGTCAACCTGTACCCCCTACGAGTGCGGCGAATAGCCCGCCAATTCTAGAGTGAGGCCCCCTGCCTCTCAAAGCTATGAGATGCGGACTCGTTACCCTCTAGAACCCGGCTATCCGTGCACCCCACCGCGGGGTAATCCTAGTACAGAAAAGAAAATATATACAACGGGTATATCGACCTCAGCCCGGTCGTGCCCTAAACGAACAAACAGGCAGTGATGGCAGTCCACATGTTGGACGCTCGTCCCGCAATATCAAATGTACAAATAAATCCAAATAGCACTATCATTGCACACTGTTATCCACTATGACATATCCGCAACATCACAGCACAACACAGAACATCAACGCGAATGTCACGTTCGCAAACCCGTCTAAAAGGACTATAGCAATTAGACGCAATTTACCGATCGAATGACATTCACGGACGGAGATATAATGTAAGTACTGTAAACTAACACGTTTAAATTTCGATCAAAAATACTTCCCGAAGTGGGCCCAAAAGGAATATTCCAGAAACCACAATTTTACATGAAGAACCAACTGTAGAAAAATGGTTTATTGTAGCTCTAAAACGGCGGCGGAACCTCGGCCAAACTAAGGTTTACGCGATAGTTCCGCGGCGCTTTGGAACCTTCAGTTGATCAAATTTCACCAGAATTCTTAAAAAAGCCTGAATGATTTTCTGAGATGCTCAAAATGATTTTTAGGCCTATTTTAAAAATCGACATAAACTTTACACAGAAAAATTGCAATTTTCGAAATTCCGTTCGATCGATATTTTAAACATGTTAGAACAAGTTAGTAAAGCTTAATGGCGTGGCTCTGATACCATGTAATTATACGGTAGCGTCCCGGCCGTCTAACAGACGCCAAATGCGAAACAAACACTTTTTAACTGGCGCTATCGTATACTATAACCCGGATCTGCCATTAAAGCTAAACTAACAAACTACAAAGTGGGTAGAAATGTTATACCGAATGATCCGAGTCCTTCGGTCTTCAACCATCATCCCACGCTTTGTTGCAGCTCCTCCGATCTCTTGAATCTCCAGTCTTCTCGTCCAGGTGGCACCACGTCGACGGATCTTTAAACGGGCTCCCGCCTCTGAACCGAGGCATCTCGATCATCAAGTTTGCTAAAAGAGATGACCAAGATTGTTGTAGAGAATGAGTAGAACACTTTGTCTCGTTACATCCAAAGGTATGGATGAACGGTTAATGAAGTTTCCTTTTTGAATCGTTGATGGAATAAAAAGAATTATGAAATTACCATACACCATAACTATATCTTTTTCCCAAATGAACAACCATTCTTTCTCACTAGAATGGGCCGGCCACTTTTGATGAGGGGGGAGGTGAGTGTAGGAACAAAGAAGGTGACCACAACATTAATGAATGAGTATAGTCATTTAGGCACCTTGCATTATCTTTAATGCACTAATGAATCATCTAACCTAGTCATGCAATCATTAAATGAACAATTAATGCAACCAATGAATCAAGAACACCTCATCATCCTAGTCACCATCTAGAAGCTTCTAGAACCACGACTCACCCTCATGACTCACCCTAGTGACGAAAAAGATAAAATTGTATTAAACCGAATGTATAATACGGGTGATAGAAAACTGGAAACTGGCAACTTCCAAAAGTGATCCGGAAACGAATTTCAGGATAACCCCGTAACAGTATAAACATACCCGCATTTGTATTACGACCGAATACAAATGCAACTGAGACAAAGATATTATATCTATACAGTATGATACTTGGATCCGGCTTAAACCAAAGCCTACCAATATTATCTGCCCGAAATATGACACGTGCGTAAACGCACGTGCATTTTCCGATCCCTGCCATAAAACCATATGGCCTCAACAACGTTTCGCCCGAACTTGGGAAACTGTCTGTGGGGGACTCTAATGACTCAACAACACACTGGCACTGGGTATAACCTCTAGCTCGTCAGAGGTACTAGTTGTACGTAACGGTTGCCTATGTATTGATCGGAAAGGAAGCTGACGAGCGAACTCATCCAGAAACCCTACTGAGTCTGTCAGTGACAATATCCATACAGTCCGGTCCGTTCGTCTATGAGTATCGCATATAGGGCCTAGGGGGCTGGTAAACGTCAGACCCCTAATAGTTGTATAAGTCGTGTTGGAGTGAAGCCCAGAACACTCTAAGATACTACTGGAATACCTTCCAGTAAATCCCGATTATCCTGGATAGGGATTTCGTGTAATGGTTCTCCTAAACACAGCGTGATCTCACCCCCAATACCGGGAGAGACGAATCCCTGACGATCCGCTCACTGCCTCCATGTGGCTCGGGACTGTACCCAACTAAAACCAGTTTGCACGACTCCTTTGAGCCGTGGTAGGGTAGTAATCAAAGCACAGTGGGAACTCACATGAGAAAAATGATGATCCCAGGTCGACAGACTAACCTGTACACATGTCACCAGGGAACTGCTATCCGACGATATGTATAATACCAACTAGCATGTTCCCGGTGAGTCCTGTCCGGTGTACTCATAACCTAATGATCACCTGAATACATCTTAGGTGATCCAACTAACACCAATGGCTTGTGAGACCGGCCACCGCCCCTCGTCGGGGTCTCGACTGTATACACTAGTCTACTTTGGAGTATCGATGCCCAATCTCGAAACTCCCACGACTAGGGACACTTTAAGGATGTGCTTATAGACCCCAGCTCCCACATATATGATCGCCATCATACTGCTGGTAGTCAAGCAAGATCCTAAGGGCTCTATCAAAGTGTAACAGTGATAAAGACAAACCAGATAGCATATTATCATCTCGAGTAAGACTGTTTTATCGGTATAGGCCCTTCCTCAATCATCACAATCACGTACCTGCGATCCAATAATTAACTTTGAGGGCACTATATCCAACATTTTCTTCACCTCCCAAAAATCTAGAGAGCTTGAGGAAGGAGATGAAGAAAATCAACCATGGAGAGAAGCAAGTGTTGAATGGCAACCATGGGTGAGAAATATCTCATATAACTCATGTAGAGACCTAACCATGGCTAATTATAATGGTTGGGTTAATAAATATTTTAAGTAAAACAAAATTAGTGGACTAAGTCAATGGTTCTACAAGTTTCCACTAAGCTCCAAATCATGTGACTAATTTCCAACTAATTTTGATTTACCTTTAATAAATAAAACCCTTCATTATCATAAGCATGGTGTGAGTCTTATACACCTATGTTGCATGTAGCAACAAGCATGACACAATAATATATATCACAAATATATTAAGTGTACACAGGTCAGAAAAAGAAATGCTTAAGTGAGCTAATATTAGTTAATGTAAATTAATATATAAAATATATAATTACACATTAAATTGTTAAATCAACACTTGATTTAATAATCCGGCTATATCACATATAACCGACTAATATCATTTGTATCAACTTATCGAATCAACACTTGATTCGATAACCCGGTTATATCACATATAACCGACCGATATCACATATCGCGAGAATAGAATACGGTATCACATAAGCGTATTAAGCTCGGTACCGCACATATCACATATGTGCTCCTACTTCGTTTCGCCTGAGCCAGGAAACCTCTATGTAGAACTCTGAAGACTCATCAATACGCCGGCAATAGGTGATGATCATATCAGTCACCCACAAGTCGTCAGCGGTACTGCTAGACGTAACAGCCACTCGGGTATTGAGCGATCAGAATATCAACAAGCAAGCATGCTCATACTCCTGCGAATCCAATAAGTAACACTACCGTACAGTCCGGTCTCTTCGTCTGATACGTCGCATATCCTGCCTTGGGGGTGGTAAACGTCAGACCCCAATAGCCTGATAAGTCATGCTAATGTGAGGCCCATAACGGTTTGAGAAACTACTAATTGTTAGTTATATGAATGCCCTAGAGGCCATTACTGTACATGAGATGTATATTGTAGTGGATGCTTGGACATATATAGGGAGGACTTTCTTGCTCAACATAATGGTATGCTATCTGGTTGCACTTTATCTTAACATGTACACTGATTGTCTCTCTGTTACGTATTGATAAAGGCCTTAGGATGTGCACTTGACTACCTGGATTATGATGCGGATCATACTAGTGGGACAAAAGTAGTCGGTAAGTACATCCTTTAATGTCCCTAGTCGTGGGTGTATCGAGACGGGGCATCGATATACCAGAGTAGACTAGCGTATACTTTCTCGACCCATGTAGATGGGCGATAGATGGTCTCATATTCATTGGTGTTTGACATCAAAGATGGTATACGGGTGCTCAGTGGAGACTGGGTATACTGGACGGACTCGCCGAGAACTCCTAAATGGTATTATACCTCACGTCAGATGGCAGTTCTTTAGTGACACTGGTACATGTTAGTCTGTCGACCTGAGATCGTCATAGAGTCTTGTGTGATTCCCACTGTGCTTTGATTTTCACCTTACCACGTTCAAGAGAACGTGAAAAACGGTGGTTTCTGGGTATAGTCCCGAGTCACATAAAGGCAATGAGCGATAGGAGGGGATTCGTCTCAACCGGTATTGGGGGTTGATGTTGCGCTGTGCTCGATTGGCTATAACAGGAAGTCCCTAGCCAAGGCTGATTCTGAGATTTACTGGTAAGTGTTATCAGTAGTTTCTCGACCCTTTATGAGCCTTACATCGGCATGACTTATCAAGCTATTGGGGTTTGACGTTTACCACCCTCAGGAGAGATATGAGACATATCAGACGAAGAGACCGGACTGTACGGTAGTGTTACTAATTGGATTCGCAGGAGTATGAGCAGACATGCTTGTTGATTTTCTGATCGCTCAATACCTAGGTGGCCGTTACGTTTAGCAGACCGCTTGCGGCTTGTGGGTAATTGATATGATCATCACCTACTGCCGGCATATTGACGAGTCTTTAGAGTCCTACACAGAGGTTTCCTGGTTCATGCGAAACGAAGTAGGAGCGCATATGTGATATGTGCGGGACCGAGATTAATGCGTGTATGTGATACCGCATTCTATTCTCGCAATTTGTGACATCGGTCGGTTATATGTGATATAGCCGGGTTATCGGATCATGTTTTGATTTGATAAGTTGTTGCATTCGATATTAGTCGGCTATATGTGATATTGCCGGATTATTAAATCAAGTGTCTGTCACGGCCCGAAAGTACGGAATGTGACCGGCATTTAAATTACGAAATGTCTACAGGCGTAACGTAATCTAAGCAAGCCGAAGCCTAGAATCTAAACCATTTAAAAGAAGAAGTAAAGAAAAATATGTTTAAAAGCAACATCAAATTTCTTAAAAATTTCGGCAGAGTCTCCTTTGTAAAAACTGGCCCAAACGGGTACAAATAAGAATATATACATAAGAAACAATAAAAAGGCATCCCCAAGCGGGAGCTAGCTCTACGCCAAAAGGCGGAAACAACCACACAATGCACTATAATATACAACGCCGAAGGGCTAGGCTCAAAACTCAAAAGAAAAGAAAATCCATCAGAAACCATAATAATACAAGCGTGACTCTAAGGTCGAAATAAAACAACTGGTCTTCTAAATCTATCAGTAATACAAGTCTGGTTGATGGAGCTTACTAGATACAAATGAAATAATAAAAGTACAACGGCGGTCCTGATACAAGTGAACCAACCTACCAAGCAAATCACCCTGAATGAAATGATGTGCCAGCAAACTGCAAAGGAAACCTGTACATCTGAACCTATAAGAAAATTTGGCACAACGGGGGTGAGTTACCAACTCATGAGTAGAAGACATCTGTGAGTAGAAATCGCATGCACAATGCTCTCCTAGGTCATAATAATATACTTAATATCTCACTAGTCATCTAGTAGTGGCAGGGTAATAATCTATGCGTAAGTGCAATGCTCGGTGCTCGTGTCAGTGTCTCAAGTAGTAACATGTCATGTGTATGAGTATGCATGCACCATGAATGTAAAACAATGAACCATGAAATCTGGATATATCTGTATAAGAAATCTTTAACTTTTATTATAGTAAAATTTGTATGATAATCTGAAACATCATCAATGAAATCCATGGAAATCCGTGTCAAGCATCGACACAAAACATGTAAATCTCAATACCTCATAGTCTCAATATCTCATAGTGTTAATATCTCATAGTCTCAATATCTAGGGCTCCGTCAGTCCGGATCGGCCCATATCATCAAACCTCACGACAACTGCCGGTATCCTCCGGATATCCGCCGCGCCAGACATCACCGGTAGGTAGTCTTCCCCTGCCAGGCTCATCGTCTACAACTCGATCTTCTTGTCCCGGTGTACTATACCGGGCCCAACATGTACCCGAGACGGTTCATCCACTCCTCGAATCGGGTCTCGAAATCCAACAGAAAACTTGAAATCTCATGGTAGACGACACATACATCATGCGAAAATCGCAACTTGTATTTTTAAAAAGAGAGGGAGAGAGAGAGAAACTTTTGTATATATTCTAGCGGTTTTCCCCAAAATCCAGAAATCTCATAAAAATCCTAAATCCTAAAATCATGAGTAAGTAATAATAAGTATCGGCATAAGCCCCACAATACTGCATGATAATATGAAAATGTGAGTGCATGAAGTGTCTAAGTAATAAATGCAATGTCTAACTAGCACATGAGAGTAATCACACAATATTATATTGGACTAGCATTTAGCTGATTATATCAATAAAAGATAATATGTTCTAAAGTGTACGTGATATGGCAATTACCGATGATGATGTGTGTGAGCCGGCAAATAAGTGTACATAAAACATGCGCATCATCGGTAATGGTGTTGGTGTCATAACAGGAAGAGCTTCATATTAGCTAAAGAACATATGTATGAATATGCAATGCGATGAACACAACATGAATATAACGGTGAAAATGTAGTAACGCACAACTAGAAAATACATACTGATTGCGAGTCATACGATTTGTTGTTTGAAAAAGCACGATTCAACAGTTTGAAAATAAGTATGACTCGAGTCTAAACTAAGATCTACCTAACCAACTAAGGAACTAAATAAAGACACTAGTCGAAAGGTAAGAAGAATCCTCCTAAAATCTGAGTCGATATATCTAGTAGTCGGCGATCCAGTCTCAATAGCGTTACGTACATCGTACGACTTCCTCGAGTCAAGAGTGCGGATCAATCATCACATCTATGCCTCGTACGGTAAAATCCATCGTACGGCATCCTAAAATCGGGGTACGGGTCAACTACCATATATATACAGCATCGTTCGTATAGTATCATCATCAAATAATATCATGATCAAGGGTACTGTACTATAATCGCATATATCCCAATATCATCAAACATATATCATCGTCTGTGTAAATATACATCGTCAAATGATCCACTAAAATATCATGTCGTGATTAAGTCACATACTACAATCAGGGTTCTATTCTAGAGTCTCGTTCATTCCAATGTCATCAACACATATTATCGTTTATATAAATATATTTTATAAAATCTCATTACCCAACGATCCGCTACCATCATAACACATCTCATATCATAACTCGATCATATATCCAATAAATCACGGCATCAAGCTTAGTCATATCGACTCATCCCCATGTATCATAACCTACTCATATCACATATATATGTTGTGTGTGTGTATGTGTGTGTGTGTGTACACACACGCACACCTACACACATCCCTATACACACACACACACACACACACACACACACACATACATCAAGTCAAGTTTATGTGTGTGCATATGTGTGTCTACATGAAACCTACGAATTCCCTCCAAGGCAGTCATCCTCATGGTTAAGTCTTCCTAAATCAGTCTAGTCCAAGCTAAAGTCTTCAATAGGACCTTACTCGTCAAGAATCTCAGGTCACATCCGACTTCCTAATAACAGTAAGTAATTTCCCTATTCTACGTTTGCGGGGGTGCTATACGCCATCTACCCAACTTCTCTCGTAGATATACATCTACTCACCAGGTCCTTGTCGGCTGAAGTCAATGTCGCCCTCCTTTTCTTCCTCGTCCGAAGTCCACGTGAGGGGTACCTATACGCAAACATATATAATATCGTAAACCGAATCACGGACAAAACCAAAACGGCGCACGAAATGCGCATAGGTTAAAACCTATGACCCGCTCATGCAAAATAACCGAAAAACCCTCGACATCGGCATACAAACGCCGATTGATCGAGATAAAATATGAATGTACAAGTTGTAATTCCAAAACTCACTAATTATAATATAAAATAGGGTTTAAATCATCAAAACCTTAAAATCAATCAAGTCGTTCTATTTCGCAAAAACCTAGAAAGCGTCAATTAACCGTTTTACTCCAAAACTTGATGTTTAAACAAATCTAACGGCCATAATATTCACTAAATATCATAACTAGGTTATATAAACCATTTCTATAATTTATTCTCATCAATTTGTATTGAATTGAAAATTCTAGTTTGCAAAAATATCAAATTTTAACACTTTTTAAAGAAAAATTCACAATTCCACAACTAAACTTGGTTTTGCATGAACTAAATTATTAAACTACAATTTATAAGGTTAATAATGTCATGAAACCCTAATTAGATTTTAATCCCAATTATTTAGTCAATTTCCAAAACCTAGTTAGCAAAATTAGCATATTTATCATAATTTCCAACTAATAATTTGAAACTAGTAACTAGATTAGCCTTTGCATTCAATTAACATGTTAATCTACCCATTAAAACCATGAACAATTGATAAACATTCTCACTAGAATTTTATCTAACCTATTTATATGTTTTATAAAAACCTAGTTTTCAAAATTGTTTAATTTAAACAATTTTGAAACAACAATTTACAATACAACAACTACACTTAATTTTTCATTTCATAAAATGTTAAACCACATATTATAACCCTACTCCATTAATAAAAACCCTAACTTTAACTCAAACCCCTTACTTGAATTTTGAATCACAAAATCAAAACCATAATTACATTTCTAATTAGCTTAATTTGAAGTATTATAGCAACAATTTGAACATGGTTTAGGAATTATTATGATTTTGTGTGATTTTTGAATGGATTTTTGTGTTAAGATGAAGTGGGAATGAGAGAGCAAATTTTTTTGGGCTGCTACAAGGGGGCTCGGCCACCATTTGGAGAGGGAGAGAGAGTGTGTGGTTTGTGTGGAAGCTTCACAAATTATTACACAAATTTAGTCTTTTCAATAATTTAATTAATTTTATTTGTTTTCTTTTCTTTTCTAATAACCCATTCTATCATTTTCTAGAAACCTCATGACAACTCCAAAATTCAAAGTAACATGTTACATTTTTTTTAGTGTGTCATGGTGCACAAAATTGAAATTAACCCATTTCAATTTGTAATTTACACTAATTAAATGTATAATTAAAAACTTATGTTAATATTTAAAATAATTAATTAAAGAAAAATATTTAAGTAAACTAATAATTTATAAGTCACTAAATAAACACCATTTACTAGTAATTACATAGTTAAAATAGGCGTATTTAAATTTATATTGAAAAATAATTGTAGTTAAGTTTTACGGAAAATACAGTTTATTTTACCGATTATCAGAAAATTCACCTAAAAGATTTTATTTATCTAATTATTTATTTATTTATTTTTAAAACGTTACAGTGTCGATTTAATAATTTAATGTATAATTGTATATTTGATATACTAGATTACATTAACTAATATTAGCTCACTTAAACTTTTCTTTCTCTCACAAGTATACATTAGTATATATGTGATATATATTAATGCACACATTTTGTGTCATGCTAGATACCACATGCTATATGGGTGTATGAGACTTACAGCATGGGTATAATAATTGAATGGTTTTATTTATTTAAATTTAATCAAAATTAATGGTAATTAGTCACATGCTTGGAAGCTTGGAGAAGCTTGTAGCATGTTTGACTTAGTCCACTAATTTTGTTTTACTTGTAAATATTTATTAACCTAACCATTATTGTTAGCCATGGTTTATTCTCTACGTGGGTTAGTGTATGACACTAACTCACCCATGGTTGCTATTCTCACCTCATTAGTTCATTCTCATCTCTTCACTTCATCTTCTTCATCCTTGAGAAAAAGCTTTCTAGCTTTTGGAAAAGTGAGAAAATATTATGAGAAAAATAATCTAAAGTGAGCTCATTTCCTACTTCATCATCCTCTACTACATGCCATTTAATTTAGGGTGTTTGCTTCACTAATTTCACAGTTAGTGAAGAGATAGTATGAGCTTGAGTCTTCTCGACGTAGATCATCTTCGGCCTCGAAGACTTCGAGCAACCTTGTTTATTTCTCCGGGAGAACCCTTTCTAGAGTTTGGGAGATCACAACTCACAGCGAAGAGACTACTACACGGAGCTTTTGAAGTGAAGGACCGGTCTACAAAAGTTGCATTCCTCATTCACTTAGATGTTAAGTAGTTTACATATCGTTTCGTCGCATTTTCTGGTAAAGATTCAATAGTTATGGTTAGCTAGGACGGCAAATTTTTGAAATTGGCATGGACAGTGCCTCCCGAAATCTTGCTGCCGTGCAAGGGAATCCTGCAATGGTATCAAAACCATGCTAGAAAATTAGACGATATTTGTTATATTACGAAACCAAAATTACTCCGAAACTTGAAACCCTAATAGCTAGTTTCTGTCGAATTTTTAAAGGGCTCTAAAATTTTTTTAAACAACTGCAGAATGTTATATGTGATATAGCATGAACACTGACAAAATTTGAAGCATTTTTGCCTCAACTTGGCCGGCCACATAGGCTTTAAAACCGGTGAGCTCGGGTCTTTTTTAAAGATTTGGCTTCAAATTTTGATGGTGTTCCAGTCTCTGGGTTTTAGGGTTTCAGGAATTGTTTGTTTTTGCTAAATTTGCATGTGATGTTTACTTTCTGCAAATGTAACTCGGAGTGTTTCGCAGTCGTAATTCTAACATGTATTCGGTTTATTTAGACGATATTAAAAAGTTTGAACAGATATCAATAACCCATATTTTCCCTCACTGAAATTTTCCAAGAGTTGGATTTTTCCGAGTTTAAAATTTTCAGAAAATCATACAAGCGATTTTGTAGACCTTCTAGAAGAACGATACCCAAACTCGACTTTTTGGATCACGGAACCGCGGTATACCTTAGGGTTTGCCGCAGTTCCATGGCGACATGAGTGAGGCATGGGTCGGCCCTTCTACGGATGGTTCATAAAAGCTGTGGCAGTTTCTGGGTACTTTTTGAACTCTGCTCTAGAGTTGAGCTTGTTGGGAAATATTAGGTGCTTGATTATTCAATCGAAAAGTTTAACTTCGTCTAGCTATCTGTGATTGTGATACAATAACTGGAATCTATTTAGTTGCGTGCAAGTTTAACATTTCGGTCTCGGGTGAAATCGGGAATCCAGTTGAATTACCCGACTTCTTTTGAAAAGTGTTTCAATAGTTGAAATCTAAATGTAAGATTTGCATTGTTAGGCATGAAATCCAGAATATGTGATATTCCGGGTTTATGATGTCTAAGGGCAGTGACAATTCCAATTGTTGTAGTTTTTCACTTTCTTTTCTGCGACCGTAAGTGTAATATGTGGTGTATCTCCGGTTTCGTTGCTATATGTCAACGACAATTGGGATACGCATATTTACTTACGTTGATGACATGTTATGTTATGGGTTGCTGGGATATGTTATATTAGATCGTCGTGTTTGAATAGCTGGGGTTTTTTATGTGAGATGAGAGTTTTTCATTTTCATTCATGTAAAAATTTGTATTTAATATTCTTTTATTAGGGCACTTCCGGGTTGAGGAAGATGTCACCGTTAATGTATATTATTTACTTTTCCGCGTTAGGATAGACCCATGGAGGAGAGCACAAGTAACCGGGTTCTAGAGTCCAGTGGGAGACCATCTCGAGGAGTCGAGTTCGGGTTTCCTAACTCTAGAATTGGTAGGGTTGCTTTCTGCTCTCGTAGGGGGTCTAGGGATGTAGGTTTGGCTATTCATCACGATCGTGGAATCCGTGTTTTATAAAGTCTTAATATAAAACCCGGAAATCCTAGTATATCCAATATTTCATATGTTGTTTTCTTCTGCGATATTCTGTGATGTGATCATTTTATATGATGAGATAGATACTGTATATAGTATATGTGATATATTATATAGACGTTGCTTATGTTTTACACCCACGCTAGCCCTGCATCGCTCTGCCGTTAGTTACCTAACCTAACGGTGCATGACGGGACATCGAGGCGAATGCGGATGGCATAAGCATACGTTGTATTTATCTGTGATGCTTAGGTAACTTAAAATGATGGGACTTCATTAATGAGATTAATGAAAGAAAATAAACCTAAAGATGTTGTGGAATCCTAGTTTTTGCTTTGCATTGTGGTATTGTGAATATCATGCATCTCATTCGACGAGAAAAGAGCCGAGATCCCTTCACCGGGAGTGGCCTCTTTAGCAAAGCTAGCAAAAGCCTCAAAAACACTCCATTTAAATCATTTGATTCTACAATGATATCAAGTTCATTACGCAAAAGGATTTCTTAAAATCCTATCGTAGCCCTCCGTCATTTCAGATAAGTACTTCATAGTATTCGTGCTACATTTGTTGGCCTTCGTCAAGGCGTAGTGTGCGACAGCTATTTATGCTTATCTTCTTAAGCATATGATGCGATTGAGTTAGGGTAGTAGTACGACTTTGTTGGCCTTCGTCAAGGGTCGTGCGGGTGGATTTAATTCAATCATGAAATGTACGGGTTGAACTTGACTAACCGCCTATGGTTTGTTGGCCTTCGTCAAGGTCATAGGTTGCTAGGGGTAGAATTATCGGGAATTTCAAGCGTTGAAATTTGCAATGAGATTGCATACCTTCTATGAGATAATTGGATCTCGAAACCCACTGCGAGTAAGAGATACTCCTGGGAGAGTTTTGCACATTACAATTAGCCGATCAAGTAGGTGTATAGAAAGGTGTTAACGGGATTACGCCCCTGGAAAAACGAGGTTTATTTTAATTAGGTCCGTGCAAAAGCATGGGGAACCTCCCTCAAAGTACCGGCACTGGCCTGGCTGAAAGATTGACGAACTTGTAAGGTGTAATTAATCCCGGCCAGTCTTTCCTTTTAGGGTTTGAAGGAAGATTTGGTAAAAACAGTGGGAGCCATCCTGGTTAGATAAAACAATAACCAATCTAATTGATCAGTCAAAAATACTGCATTTTTAACACGGCAATTTCCCTATCATTTGCACTCATATAAAAGTGTTCGGTATTCATATTACACTTATTAGCAAAACATCTTTGAAATACCAGATTGCATGTGTTAGACTTTTAAACCGGCACTTTTATGGAAATTGAGTGTATATCATGGTATCGCATCATCCTTGTATTGCGCAACTCTTGCCTGTGGTCAAATGCAGGAAATCACAGAAGCAAAAGGCCAAAATTTGGGAAAAGATCTAATAAAAGACACGCCAATTCAAAGGCTAAAGATCTGGAGCAATACAGAAGGCCAAATGAGATTTCACATATTGTATAAAAACCCACCAGAAAGCCCAAGAGTTACCAGATAAAAAGAAATCACCAAGGCCGCCAAAGGACCGCGGATCCGCGGCCCAAGCCCTCTTGGCACGGCGGATCCGCGACCTTATGAAGAGATCAAGCAACCCAATTTTGTCACATGCCTAATTCTAACGGCCAAAGCTTCCAGAAGACCCCAGAAGTTTTACGTGGCACATCTAGAAGGCTCGGCTTAACAAATTCTTAGAGGGAAAATTCAAAATTTAAGACTAACTAACTTTTTGGAGGGAAATTTAAATCATTTGATAACTAACTTGTGGGGGGAATTCAAATTTCAATTCTAGATCTAAGATTTGGGAGGTCTATAAAAAGGAGCCTAGATCTAGAGGGGAAATTGTTCAAGAATCATTACCATCTTCAACCCACAAGTTTAGTGACAAAAGCTTGTGCCAAATTCAATCCCCATCCCCAATTCAAAATCAAGATCAAGATCCCGAAAGCAATTCAAGCAAGAGTGCCTTCAACCTTTAGAAGCGACGCCGGATTCCAACGGAGCAAGAGATCCACGCCGATCCGCGACTCAAGGAGCCGAGCGAAGCCGAAATCGACGATCTAGTTCCTTCCTTTTGTAAATTCAAGAGAGTTGTAACGAAATTTGTCGATAAATAAAGGTGAATTTTCTATATTCTTGCTTATCTTTTAATTCAAGCATAATGATTAGATCTCAATTTGTGATTGTGTTTGTGATCATGATGTTTGAGTAATCTCCGCTCGTATAGGAGTTGTGACGATCTTTAGATGATGATGATTTAGATATTTTTACGATTCTTAAATCCTATAATGTTTGGAAATTCTAGTGAATCAAATGATTAATGACCTAGTTTCGAGATGATGCTTCCTAGATCGTGTTCACTCGAAACTAGGGAAAAACTATTAAACATTTGATTAACCAAAAGCTAGAATTTGAATGCGATCCATGGAAAGGACAAAGGATGAGTTGCGAGATCCCTAATTTTCTCGCAAGATCCTTAACCCTCAATGAGTTTGCATCGATCTAGTATCAATTCGTTAAAGGATAAGAATTAGTAATCTTTAGATCTCATCACATCTATAGATCCGATCTACTCCTACGAGCCATACTTCTAGTCTTGATTGTTGGTTGGAAATTATCTCTCATCCCTATTCTTGTTTTTTAATGTTTCTTTTAGATCTAGATTTTTCTTACTCTTGATCTTCATTTTACAAATCATGAATTGTTTTCTTTTCTTTTCTTAAAGTTTCAATTCATCTAATTCAAAAGACGAACAATTACACTTTCCCTGTGGACGATCCGCACTCACTTACAATCTACATCCGACACCGTAATTGATTGCGGTCAAATAATTTTTGGTTGTGAATTTCTATACAATTTTCTAAATACTACACAAACAAGAATTCTTTTACAATCAAATGGCGCCGTTGCCGGGGATCGTGTGCTATTTGTTCGGTTTTTGAAATTTGAGTTGAAAAGTTTATTCCATCAATATTTTTTTAGATCAAGACTTGCACAAAATACTAATACGTGTTGTTGTGGTTAATTGTAAGGAGATCTGGAGATTGCTGGAAAATTGGAAAATTATTTGAAGAATTCCAGAGGACTAAGGAAGTGATCTGGAGCTTGCTGGAAAAATTTGGTGCAGAGATCCCACTGTAGCACCGCGTTTCCGCGGCCAATACCCCTATTCCGCGGCGGTTCCGCGTCCTATCAAGGAGCTCTCTGTTCAATTTTTGGCAGGTAATTTCTAACTTTCTTATCTCCTCCCTAAAATCTGCTCCAATTAACAATTTGTTGCAGGCTTCTTTGCAAAAATCGCAGCGCCGCAAAAAGCAAAATAAATTGTGCTTGTTTTTGATTTTGTGGTTGTTTGCATAATTAATACGGACATTAAGGGGCACGACCAAATCCAGATTAGGTGGGGAGTTCATTACCCTTCCTAGGCCCCAAAAATCACAAACCTGCATCCGCATTACCCTCATTAATTAAAAAATATCTAGAGATGACTCTAAGGACCGTCGCGCTCACTTAGGACAGAGGAAGGCCGTGGGTAATTCATTGCTTATCCGCGTTTCTCTTGTGGTGCCTAGGCAAGTGTGACGAAGGCTAGTGGTTACTTAATTAGGCCTACTACTTACGTAGTGGAGAACCTCCCACTTACCTGGCACTTACCTGGCCGCAGGAGGGACAAAGAGGCAGTGGAGGATTCTATCCTGCGTCTTGTCTTCTAGCAGTTAGGAGCGGTCTAGAGATTGGACCTAGGTGACCATAGATTTTTAGGGTATTGCTTGTTGCATTTGTTGTGTCGCATCATATTTTCAAAATCCGTATCATTTTACAAAACAAACACCGCACTCACTTCATTTCCCCTAATTATAAATCACGCTGCCACTTGTACTAACCCCTTTTAGTGCAAGATAGGCTGGACACGGGATTCTAGTGCCCGACTTTTCCGCCTCCCCTCGATCGACTCCGAAGTCGGTATTTCTCCATTTACCTTTCTTTTGCCCCCCACCACACCCACACCGATGGATCCGTCTCCATCGAACCTCTTTACCGCTACTCTGCCGCCGTCTATAGGTGCGCAGAATCCTCCCCGCATCTCTCTCCAAGAGAGATGCTACCCTTTGCAAGGTCCTCTCTCGACCTGCTTATCCATTCCACCAGCCAACGGGGATAACTTTGAGATTAAGCCCCAGTACATCAACCTTCTAGCCAAATTCCACAGTCTCGAGACTGAAGACGCTTACGTTTTCATTACCAAATTTGAAAACGTATGTGTAATGATGGGTACATCATAACTTTCTGTGGATGCCATGCGTCTACGACTTCTTCCATTTACCTTGTGCGATTTAGCCGAGAAGTGGCTATATAACACCACCGCACACTCCATCACGAATTGGGAAGAATTCGTTGCGGCATTTCTTAAGAAATTTTACCCCATGCAAAAGACAGCTCGAGTCCGTAGTGAACTATATCAATTCTCCCAGCTTTCGGCTGAACCATTCTCAAAATACTTTGACCGATTCAAGGATCTTTTGGTTCAATTCCCACATCACGGCATCCCGAGATGGGAACTTTACCGAATCATATATGAGGGCAGTAACCCTACCACTAAACAAAACCTTGAAAACATGTGTCAAGGCACCTTTATGACCAAGGATGATGGGGAAGCATGGAAATTTTTAGAAGAGTTCACTGAAAAGTCATTACAGTGGGAGACTAGAACCCAGCCATCGAGTAGAGGTGGCGTACACCAAATAGACGTGTCCATAGGTGTTCGAGCTGAGATGGCAGCAATGCAAAAGAAGCTCGACGCTATGGAACATAAATTCCTAGCAGCCTCCCTAAACCCAACGTCGCTCCCCAAAACTGTTTGTGGGTGCTGTTTTGATCCTTCTCACTTGACGGAAGAATGTCCATTAAACTCTCAGTTTCGAGGTCTCGAGCATACCAATGCCGCATTTCAAAGACCTGGAAACGACCCTTTTTCTTCCACATACAATCAGGGTTGGAGGAATCACCCGAATTTTGCTTGGAACCAATCCCAAAACATGGTTCCAAACCCGAATCAATTCCAAAGGGCTCTTCCTCCACAACAGCAACCACTTCAACTCACCCAGCACCCCTACCAGTCACAAAATTTCCAAAACCAGGTCAATACTCTTGCACCGTCTAATCCTATGCAGTGGACCTGTTCTGACGAATTCTCTCAATTCGCTCAAACCATGAAATCACTCATGTCAAATTTCATGGAAGTGTCGGCCGAGGTTAAGTCTTCCGTCGGTGAGATAAAGAAAAACTCAGCTTCTCAAGCTGAGAGTATCAAAACGATGGAAGCTGAGATTGCACGACTTAAGGCCGAAATGAGTGCGAGAGAGAAAGGGAAACTCCCAGCTCAACCTGTACCCAATCCTGGCTATTCACATCATGTGAATGCAATCACCACGTTGAGATCTGGGAGAGTGCTGGATATCCATGTTGGGGAAGAAGTTGATGATATTGAGAATCCTATCAACACCCCGGCTGAGACCTTTCCTCACACACACACTTCTACGTCTGATTCTTGTTCTTCTACCCTACCGCCTTCTTGCGAGCCTATTCTCCATTTCCCACTAGGCTCGACACCTCAGCCCACCTCTTTTACTCCTCCACAGATGATCCCCACTTCTATTTTGGGATCGGGGCCACACACACTTCCTTCTCCAATGATGGACCCAGCACTCATTGCTAAAGCACCTTACCCAAACCGGTTAAGGGCTAACACATCGAGTCCACATATGGAGAAGATTATGGACATGTTCAAGCAAGTTAACATCAACATCCCTCTCCTAGATGCCATTCAACAAGTCCCCGCTTATGTGAAAATTCTTAAGGACTTGTGCACTAGGAAGAGGAAGACTCAAGTGCCAAAGAAGGTCTTCATGTCCAATAGCATTAGCACTGCTTTTATCCCTCCGCTACCAAAGAAACGTAAGGACCCAGGATGTCCTACGATATCGATTTCTATTAGGGATAAACACATCAATCGTGCTCTTTTAGACCTTGGCGCAAGTGTTAACCTGCTTCCTTTCTCAGTCTATGAACAACTAGGGATCGGAGAGTTGAAACCAGCCCATTACACTCTCCAGATGGCTGACCGATCAATCACCAAACCTAGGGGTGAACTGGAGGATGTGTTAATAAAAATCAGGGAATTTGTATTCCCTGTGGATTTTATTGTACTTGATACACATCCTGTAGCGAACCCCCAGAATCAAATTCCGGTGATTTTAGGTCGCCCCTTTTTGGCCACTTCCAACGCTATCATCAACTGTCGTAATGGTTCTATGATCCTATCCTTCGGGAATAGGTCAATAGAGCTAAACATTTACAAGTTGGGAAGTGTACCCTCCGAACCTACTGCTCATGTCTGTTCTGTCAACTTAATGGATGTCGACAGCAGCGAATTTGATGATCCTCCTGATACCGATCTTGACTCTTTTCATACGTTGTTGTTTGACCCAACTATGTATCATACACATACGGACTCTTCCACCGAGATGTCCGGGTCAACAACTAACACCGATTATGAATTGCTTTTAGTGTCTAAAGATCACCCCGCACTTTGTGATGACATTATTCTTCGGGGCATTGATGAAACTTTTGAAGAGATCTTCGCTGATGAACTCGCATTTCTGAATAACACGGGTGTTGAGATGAATCATGTCCTAATTATTGAAATTGAACCTCCACCCCCTCTTCTGAATTGTAAAAAGAATGCGAGTAATTCATCACATTCACTGCATCGTCTCTCCAAAATGAGACGCACACACATTCCGTTCCACCACTTACCCCTTCCCCACTTCTTCTTCCACCAACCCGAGCACTGCATTGATAAAATCTTCGAATGGTTGGTGTTGATTTTCGGTCTTTGCAAAGCTTGGCATCGACCAATGGTTCTTGACCCTCTCATGTGATTTTCAAAGCTTAACATTGCATAGCTCAAGTTTGGGGGGGAACAATTTTTCTGGCTCTTGGAAAGAAAATTTTTACAAAAAAATTTAAGCCAAGAATAAGTTTGGGGAAGGGTCTTCACTTATATATTTTGTCCCCGCTAATAAATTCCTCCCAGGCTTACAGGTTTTGTAGATATAGCGGATGGCAACAGTGAGGACACTGTTGAAAACAAGTTTGGGGGAGGTTTGTGCTTAGTTTTGCATCATGTGCATATCATTTGCATAAGCACAAAACATTTCTTTAAAAAAAACCATAAAAATTTTGTGTACAAATTTTTGGCTCATCATTTTTTGTAAATAATTTTTAAAAAAAACGATAAAAATTTAAAAATTTTCAAAATCCATAAAAATTCAAAAAATTTCAAAATATAAAAATTTAAATTTTTTTTCAAAATATAAAAATATTTAATATTTATGATAGTAAAAGATTAGATAGTGAACAATTACATCCATGAGATTAGAAAAATTTAAGAAAACCAAGAAAATTAGAAGTTTTCTTATACGGACTAGTAATAAGTAGTTATGAGTCGTTGTCCCAAGGGTTAGTAAGATAAAGGAAGTCACTAATCTGAAAATAAAAATAAGTCTGAAAAATAGTTTCTATTCTGGAAGTCAAACATTTTGAACGTGGCTACCCTGCTATTCGCATTTACACACGTCTTGAAGCCCGGGATAGTAGAGGATACCTTGAAATGCTCTTGTCTTAAAGCCGATGTATGAAAAAAAAATGAATAAAAAATATAAAGTGGTGAGAAAACTAGACACTGATTTTGTTATCATCGAGGGCAATAAAAAAAATTTATAGCGAGGGTGCTTCTTCACCTAGTGACCTAAGGCCAACTGGTCTGGGAGTCACTGCTATGCCTTAGGTGGTGCAAGACGAGGAAAATACACCAAATAAGCAAAGCACATGAGTAATCGGTCGGTTAGTACCTTAAGAAGTATTAACGGTCGCATGAAAGTGTGTGAGCAAAGCAAATCAAAATATTCATTAATTAAAAAGTACTTAGGCTGATGGGCAAGAGTATGATAGCTTGAATTGAATTCTCCGGGTGTAGGGATGTCCTTTACACACACGCAGGGTGAAATGATCAATGTTTGGAAGTAAGACAGGAATGAAAAATAAGACGATGTTTTATTGAGGGAGGACGCGATTTCTAGCATCTTTTCATGACCATTAAGATAGGGCTCATAACAACCGAAAAGCTAGCTTAATTGGAAACTCTAATTTTCAAGGCTTTTCTTTTATGATTCTTGTCTTTAAATGTAATATTCATGATCTTCCTTTTATTATTGGATTTTGTGAGTGCAATCCGCTGAAAACCCTCAGGAGACAACACTCCTCCAACTAGGGACACCTAGAGGTTTAAAGGCTTGTTGCACATGCTCAGTGCAATCGTGTTGCCTACGAAAGTACGCTTTTCTCTTTCATTATTTTCTCCTTCTCTTTTTAATAAAACAATTCGATCGAGACGATCGAAAATAAGTTTGGGGGAATTTGATCAGTCGAAAATACTGCATTTTTAACACGGCAATTTCCCTATCATTTGCACTCATATAGAAGTGTTCGATATTAATATTACACATATTAGCAAAACATCTATGAAATACCAGATTGCATGTGTTAGACTTTTAAACCGGCACTTTTAGGGAAATTGAGTGTTTATCATGGCATCGCATCATCCTTGTATTGCGCAACTCTTGCCTGTGGTCAAATGCAGGAAATCACAGAAGCAAAAGGCCAAAATTTGGGAAAAGATCTAATAAAAGACACGCCAATTCAAAGGCTAAAGATCTGGAGCAATACAGAAGGCCAAATGAGATTTCACATATTGTATAAAAGCCCACCAGAAAGCCCAAGAGTTACCAGATAAAAAGAAATCACCAAGGCAACCAAAGGGCCGCGGATCCGCGGCCCAAGCCCCCTTGGCGCGGCGGATCCGCGGCCTTATGAAGAGATCAAGCAACCCAATTTTGTCACATGCCTAATTCTAACGGTCAAAGCTTCCAGAAGACCCCAGAAGCTCCATGTGGCACATCTAGAAGGCTCGGCTTAACAAATTCTTGGAGGGAAAATTCAAAATTTAAGCCTAACTAACTTTTTGGAGGGAAATTTAAATCATTTGATAACTAACTTGTGGGGGGAATTCAAATTTCAATTCTAGATCTAAGATTTGGAAGGTCTATAAAAAGGAGCCTAGATCTAGATGGGAAATTGTTCAAGAATCATTACCATCTTCAACCCACAAGTTTAGTGACAAAAGCTTGTGCCAAATTCAATCCCCATCCCCAATTCAAAATCAAGATCAAGATCCCGAGAGCAATTCAAGCAAGAATGCCTTCAACCTTTAGAAGCGACGCCGGATTCCAACGGAGCAAGAGATCCACGCCGATCCGCGACTCAGGGAGCCGAGCGAAGCCGAAATCGACGATCTAGTTCCTTCCTTTTGTAAATTCAAGAGAGTTGTAACGAAATTTGTCGATAAATAAAGGTGAATTTTCTATATTCTTGCTTATCTTTTAATTCAAGCATAATGATTAGATCTCAATTTGTGATTGTGTTTGTGATCATGATGTTTGAGTAATCTCCGCTCGTATAGGAGTTGTGACGATCTTTAGATGATGATGATTTAGATATTTTTACGATTCTTAAATCCTATAATGTTTGAAAATTCTAGTGAATCAAATGATTAATGACCTAGTTTCGAGATGATGCTTCCTAGATCGTGTTCACTCGAAACTAGGGAACAACTATTAAACATTTGATTAACCAGAAGCTAGAATTTGAATGCGATCCATCGAAAGGACAAAGGATGAGTTGCGAGATCCCTAATTTCCTCGCAAGATCCTTAACCCTAGATGAGTTTGCATCGATCTAGTATCAATTCGTTAAAGGATAAGAATTAGTAATCTTTAGATCTCATCACATCTATAGATCCGATCTACTCCTACGAGCCATACTTCTAGTCTTGATTGTTGGTTGGAAATTATCTCTCATCCCTATTCTTGTTTTTTAATGTTTCTTTTAGATCTAGATTTTTCTTACTCTTGATCTTCATTTTACAAATCATGAATTGTTTTCTTTTCTTTTCTTAAAGTTTCAATTTATCTAATTCAAAAGACGAACAATTACACTTTCCCTGTGGACGATTCGCACTCACTTACAATCTACATCTGACACCGTAATTGATTGCGGTCAAATAATTTTTGGTTGTGAATTTCTATACAATTTTCTAAATACTACACAAACAAGAATTCTTTTACAATCACTAATCTTGCAAGAGCATACGCTGAGTGTTTTCTTCTCTCTTTCTCCAGCTAGCAACCATGTCACGCCTTAATCAAGATAATAATATGGATGTATTGACCAAACTCGCTTGTTATACTGTGCTGGGGAACATTGGTCCCGCTCCAACTTATAATTGTTATAAGACCGAGCAGGAAATGAGGGAAAACCAGGATTCCCGTGCCACCCAAATGAAGAAAGTGTATGTTGATGCATCTTCTTTGGGTGTGTTCATTACAGAGAACTGTTTCTCAGTGTCCTCTACGTCCTAGGTATGAGATACCGGATCAGGATCCCGTTAATGTAATCTGTTACATGGGCTATAGATAGGTAGAAAACTGAGAATGGGTGATAAAGTTTCAAAAGCTGGAAACGGTGCAATTGTTGCAGCCAAGATGTTGGCGATTATCACCCTGTATTACCAAATATATTGATTCTGAACGAATGTTATTAGATACCGAACCTGATATGCAACATTATATCAGTCTCTTTATTTAGTAAAGAAGGATATAATTTTGTATTGTTGGATAATGTTTTGAACATTTCCTATATCAAGAGTTGATCGGTTCAGGCACATTATCTAAAAGCATATACATTCTAAATCAAACTACAGTTCTCAACGTACAGAACACACATAAGAGGAAGAGTTCAGAAATGAACGAATCCTTCTTGAGGCATTGTAGACTAGGTCATATCAATGTGACCCGACTAGCTAAGTTACATTAAGATGCATATTGAAATCAGTTTGAATTTACATTTTGTGAAACTTGCCGGTCATGTCAAAAAGATAAGATGACCATAGCTCTGTTTATTGGAAACAGAGAAAGAGTTAGTGAACTCTTGGGATTGATACATGATGATGTATGTAGGCCCCCAGTCTACACATGCCAGGACTGGTTCTTTGTACTTCATTACATTCACTGATGATCTTTCAAGATTTGCATGTGTGTTCTTATTAAAACACAAGTCTGAAACTTTTGAGAAATTCATAGAATATAAGTTAGAAGTAGAGAACCAAAACGGGTATAAGTATTATGTCCTTTGATGTGATCAGGAAGGAGAATACTTGAGCATGGAGATCCTGGACTATTCTAAAGGAGAATGAGATTCTCTATCAGCATTACTCCTCCGTATACACCATAGTACGTCAGTGTATCGGGATGGAGCAATCGCACCCTATTAGATAAGGTGCACTCTATGATGAGTACTACTGATTAGCCTATTTCCTTTTGGGAGTTATGGACCTGAGAAGCTGCGTACCTATTGAATAGTGCACCAACCAAATCAGGTGTCTACCACTCCATATGAGATATGGTATGGGAAGAGACCATGTCTTAAGTAAGTTAAGATTTAGGATTGTCCGGCCTATGTCTAAAAGCAAAATCCGGACAAGTTTGAGGCAAGGTCAGTTCTGTGGAAGTTTGTTGGATATCCCAAACATTCGCAAGAGAATATCTTCTACCGCACCGAGGAGCAAAAGGTGTTTTGTTTCTCGGCATGCCACCTTTTTAGATAAGGAATTTTTTATGAAGAAAGAAAGAACTGGAAGGAGTTCCAGCTATACAAACTACAGCTGACGATTTGGTAGAACCGGAGGATTCAATAGTTTCCGACGGACCTCAGCCACTCCGCCGATCTGGTAAGGTTCCTCATCCACCTGAGAGATACTTCGGTTTTATCTATGACAGTGGGAGCGAGGATTGCATCATGAGATGATGACCCAACTAGTTTCGAGCAGGCCATCAAAAGTGGGGACTCTGTAAGAATGGCTGGATGCTAGGCGATCTTAGATGGAATCCATATACACCAACAAAGTATGGACTTTGGTTGCTATATCTGAAGGGTTAAACCCCCATCAGAAGTAAGTGTATCTTAAGTCCACCCGGATCCAACTTGCCATTGCTACATGCCATGACTACGATATCTGACGGTTGGGTGTCATGACTGCTTTTCTAAATACTGATGTAGAAGAGATCGTCTATAAGTACACAGTCAGAGGGCTTCATAGACAGTGGGAGCAGCGGAAACGTGTGCAGGTTGCTTTACGGGTTAAAGAAGGCATCGCGGAGTTGGAACATTTGTTTTAATGTGGTAGTCAAAGAGTTTGACTTCATCAAAATGGTAGATGAACCTTGTATATACAAAAAGGTAGTAGAGAGTATATTAGTATTCCTCGTATTGTACGTGGATGACATACTCTTGATAGGAAAGGAGTTTTCTATGCTACGCTCGGTCAATCTCCTCTTATCATAAGGATTCTCCATATAGGATCAAGGCGATACCTTCTAAATCCTGGGTTTTGGATCTATGAGATAGATCTGAGTGGATGTTAGGATTCTCACTAGGTGTAGTGAGATGGTATTAAAAGATCCTGGGAAGAATCACTGGATAGCTTCCAGGTGATAAGGTCGACTGAAAGTCAGTAACAGGCATTGTCTTTACCCTCAGTGGAGGGACGGAATGTTGGAAGAGTTCCAAGATAGGTACCGTGGCAAACTAGACGATAAAGGCTGGATACATCGCTGCCAAAGATGCTACCAAAGAGGAAGTCTGGGTGTATATTAGTTCATGAGATGAACTTCGTTACAACCAATGTGTGACAATGGAGTTGTGGCATAGGCCTAGGACCGTCCCATCAGTGATCCAGACATATTCTAAGGCAGTATCATCTGATCATGGAGATGGTTGATCTCCAGGGAGATCGAGGTTAGGAGAGTAGACTCAGAGGACAACACGGCGGATCCACTCACAAAGGCCTTTTCCCAGAGAGAAACTGTTATGGGATGGTTGAGTATGTGATACAACAACCTCTGCTTTAAGATGGCCATAGTACAAGTGGGAGATTATTAGTTATATGTATACCCTAGAGGCCATTACTGTACATGAGATGTATATTGTTGTGGATGCTTGGACATAGGTAGGGAGGACTTTCTTGCTGAACATGACAGTATGCTATCTGGTTGCACTTTATCTTAACATGTACATTGATTGTCTCTCTGTTACGTGTTGATAAAGCCCTCAGGATTTGTACTTGACTACCTGGATTATGATGTGGATCATACTAGTGGGACAAAGGTAGTCGGTAAGTACATCCTTTAATGTCCCTAGTCGTGGGTGTATCGAGACGGGGCATCGATATACCAGAGTAGACTAGCGTATACCTTCTCGACCCATGTAGATGGGCGATGGATGATCCCATATCCATTGGTGTTTAACATCAGAGATGGTATACAGGTGCTCAGTGGAGACTCGGTACACTTGAAGGACTCGCCAAGAACTCCTAGATGGTATTATACCTCACGTCAGATGGCAGTTCTCTGGTGACACTGGTACAGGTTAGTCTGTCGACCCGAGATTGTCTTAGAGTCTTGTGTAATTCCCACTGTGCTTTGATTTCCACCTTACCATGTTCAAGAGAACGTGCAAAACGGTGGTTTTTGGGTACAGTCCTGAGTCACATGGAGGCAAAGAGCGATAGGAGAGGATTCATCTCTCTCGGAATTGGGGGTTGATGTTGAGTTATGCTCGATTGGTTATAACAGGAAGTCCCTGGCCAGGGCTGATTCTGAGATTTACTGGTAAGTGTTATAAGTAGTTTCTCGGCCCGTTATGAACCTCACATTGGTATGACTTATCAAGTTATTGGGGCCTGACGTTTACCACCCCCAGGTCTGATATGCGACATATCAGACGAAGAGACCGGACTGTACGGTAGTGTTACTGATTGGATTCGTAGGAGTATGAGCAGGCATGCTTGTTGATCTTATGGTCGCTCAATACCCGGGTGGCCTTTATGTTTAGCAGACCGCTTAAGGCTTATGGGTGTTTGATATGATCATCACCTACTGCCGGCGTATTGATAAGTCCTTAGAGTCCTACACAGAGCTTTCCTGGTTCATGCGAAACGAAGTAAGAGTACATATGTGATATGTGCGGGACCAAAATTAATGCGCGTATGTGATACCGCATTCTATTCTCGCGATTTGTGACATTGGTCAGTTATATGTGATATAGCCGGGTTATCGAATTAAGTGTTGATTCGATAAGTTGTTGCATTTGATAATAGTCGGTTATATGTGATATAGCCGGATTATTAAATCAAGTGTTGATTTAATAATTTAATGTATAATTGTATATTTGATATACTAGATTACATTAACTTATATTAGCTCACTTAAACTTTTCTTTTTCTCACAAGTGTGCATTAGTATATATGTGATATATATTAATGTACACCTTTTGTGTCATACTAGATGCCACGTGCTACATGGGTGTATGAGACTTACACCATGCTTATAACAATAGAATGGTTTTATTTATTTAAAATTAATCAAAATTAATAGTAATTAGTCACATGCTTGGAAGCTTGGAGAAGCTTGTAGCATGTTTGACTTAGTCCACTAATTTTGTTTTACTTGTAAATATTTATTAACCTAACCATTATTGTTAGCCATGGTTTATTCTCTACATGGGTTAGTGTATGATACTAACTCACCCATGGTTGCTATTCTCACCTCATTAGTTCATTCTCATCTCTTCACTTCATCTTCTTCATCCTTGAAAAAAAGCTTTCTAGCTTTTGGAAAAGTGAGAAAATATTATGAGAAAAATAAATCTAAAGTGAGCTCATTTCCTACTTCATCATCCTCTACTACATGCCATTTAATTTAGGGTGTTTTCTTCACTAATTTCACAGTTGGTGAAGAGATAGTATGAGCTTGAGTCTTCTCGACGTAGATCATCTTCGGCCTCGAAGACTTCGAGCAAGCTTGTTCATTTCTCTAGGAGAACCCTTTCTAGAGTTCGGGAGATCACAACTCACAGCGAAGAGACTACTACACGGAGCTTTTGAAGTAAAGGACCGGTCTAAAAAGGTTGTATTCCTCATTCACTTAGATGTAAAGTAGTTTACATATTATTTCGTCGCATTTTCTAGTAAAGATTCTATAGTTAGGGTTAGTTAGAACGGCAAATTTTTGAAATTGGCATGGACAATGCCTCCCGAAACCTTGTTGCCGTGCTAATGAACACTGCACTGATAACACTTACCAGTAAATCTCAGCAACCCTGGCCAGGGATTTCTTGTTATAGCCAATCGAGCACAGCGCAATATCAACCCCCAATACTGGGAGAGACGAAATCCCCTCCTATCGCTCATTGCCTCCATGTGACTCGGGACTGTACCCAAAAACCACCGTTTTGCACGTTCTTGTGAACGTGGTAAGGTGGAAATCAAAGCACAGTAGGAATCACACAAGACTTTATAACGATCTCCGGTCGACAGTCTGACCTGTACCAGTGTCACCAGAGAACTGCTATCTAACGTGAGTATAATACCATCTAGGAGTTTTCGGCGAGTCTTGTTTAGTGTACCCAGTCTCCACTGAGCACCCATATACCATCTATGATGTCAATCACCAATGGATATAGGATCATCTATCGCCCATCACATGGGTTGAGAAGCGTATACGTTAGTCTACTCTGGAATATTGATGCCCCATCTCGATACTCCCACGACTAGGAACAATTGAAGGATGTACTTACCGACTACCCTTGTCCCACTAGTATGATCTGCATCATAATCCCGGTAGTCAAGTACACATCCTAAGGGTTTTATCAATATGTAATAAAGAGTCATTAAGTGTACATGTTAAGATAAAGAGCAACCAGATAGCATACTATCATGTCGAACAAGAAAGTCCTCCCTATATATGTCCAAGCATCCACTATAATATACATCATGTGTAAAATAATGGCCTCTAGGGCATACATATAACTAACAATCTCCTACTTACACTAAGGACATTTATTGTAGTATCGCATACTCAATGCCCCATATAAAAGTCTCTCTAGAAAAAGGCCTTTGTGAGTAGATCCGACGTGTTATCCTTCGCGTCAACTCTCCTAACCTCAATCCTTTGGAGATCAACCATCTCCATGATCAGGTGATTATGCCTCAAAATGTGTCTAGAACTCTGATGGGACCGGCGTTCCTAGGGTAAAGCCACAACTCCATTACTGTCACAATAACAGTTATTGGACGCTCAATGGTAGGAACCATGTTCATCTCATGAACAAGAAATATCCAGACTCCCACTTTAGCAGTATCGTTGGTAGTAATGTATTCAGCCTTTATCAACTAGTTTTCCCGGGTATCCAGCTTAGAACTCTTCCAACATACCGTCCCTCCACTAAAAGTAAAGACAAAGCCCAAGACTGACTTTCAGTCTACCTTATCACTCTGGGAGATCGAATTGGTAAAGGACTCCTACTGGAGTTCATTGTTACCAAAAACCAAGAACATTTCTTCAGTGCTTCTCAAATACTTAATAATGTCCATCACAGCTATCGAGTGATTCTCCCAAGATCTTATTGATTCCTGTTCACTACTCCCAGTGAGTTAGTTACTTCTGGTCTGGTACATAACATCGCATACATGATAGAGCCTACTGCCGAAGCATAGGGTATCCCTTGCACGCGGGCTCTCTCCAAATCAGTCTTGAGAGGCATCTTTTTGGAGAAAGTGATTCATGAGTAAATGGGTGAACCACCACGCTTAGAATCCTCCATACTAAACCTCTTTAGTATAGTGTTAATGTACCTGAATTTGAGACATTCCCAACATCCATTTAGATCTATCACCATAAATCATAATCCACAAGATGTAGTAGGTATCATTCAGATCTTCCATGGAGAATCCTCGTGATAAGAGGAGCTTGACCAATTGTAGCATAGGAAACCATTTCCTATCAAGAGTATGTCATCTACGTACAATACGTGGAAGACAACCTTACTCTCTACTACCTTCTTGTATATACAAGGTTCATCTACCTTTTTGATGAAGTCAAACACTTTGACTACTACATCAAAATAGATGTTCCAACTTCGTGATGCTTGCTTTAATCCTTATGAACTTACACATAGCATCCAGCTATTTGACAGAGTCCCTACTCGTGATGGCCTGCCTGAACCCAGTTGGGTCATCATCTACCATGATGCAATCCTCGCTCCCACTGTCAATGAGGAAACCGTAGTATCTCTCAGGTGGATGAGTAACCCTATCAAATCCGTGGAGAGGCCGAGGTTCGTTGGAAACTATCGAATTCTTTGGTTTTACCAAATCATCGGCTGTTACTCTATCCATTTAGAACTCTTTCCAGTTCTACCTCATGACCACTAATTTCTTCCATAAGAAATTCCTTTTCTATAAAGGTGGCATTCTGAAAAACAAAACACATTTTGCTCCTCCGTGTGGTAGAAGATATACCCTCGCTAATATACCGGATATCCAACAAAATTATACAGAACTGACCTTGCCTCGAGCTTGTCCGGATTTTGCTTTTTAACATAGGCCGGAAAACCCCATATCTCAACTCGTTTAAGACATGGTCTCTTCCCATTCCATATCTCATATGGAGTGGTAGGCACAGATTTGGATGGAACCATATTCAATAGGTATGCAGCTTCTCAAGTGCATAACTCCAAAAGGAAACAGGCAACTCAGCAATACTCATCATAGAGCGCACCATATCTCATAAGGTGTGATTCCTCCATCCCGATACACCATTGTGCTGTGGTGTATACGAAGGAGTAAGCTGAGAGAGAATCCCATTCTCCGTTTAGAAAATACAGGAACTCCATGCCTAAGTATTCTCCTCTCCAATCACATCGAAGGACTTTAATACTTATACCCGTATAGTTCTCAACTTCGTACTTATATTCCTTGAATTTCTCAAAAGGTTCAGACTTGTGTTTCAACAGAAACATATGTCCGAATCTTGAGAGATGGTCAGTGAATATAATGAAGTACGAGGAACCAATCCTGGCATTTTTAGACATAGGACCGTATACATCACCATCTATCAGTCCCAAGAGTTCAGTAACTCTTTCTCTGTTTCCAGTAAACGGAGTATTGGTCATTTTACCTTTGAGACAAGACTGGCAAGTATCATAAGATGAGAATTCAAACTTAGCTAGTCGTGTCATATTGATATGACCTAGTCTACAATACCACATGAAGGATTCATTCATTTCTGAACTACTCCACTTGTGTGTGTTCTATATACTTTGAACTGTGGTTTGATTTAGAACGTATATGCCATTACATAATGTGCCTGATCCAATCAACTCTTAATTAAGGAAAATGTTCACAACATTATCCTGCAATACAAAATTATATTCTTCTTTAACTTAATAAAGAAACAGATGTAATGTTGTATATCAGGTTCGACATGAATTAACATTTGTTCAGAATCATTGTATTTACCATTTGGTAATACAATGTGATATTCGCCAACTGCTTTGGCTGCAACACTTGCACCATTCCCTACTCCAGAGAATGATCACCTTTTCTCAGTTTTCTACCTTTTTTTAGCCCACGTAACATCTTGCATATGTGGGATCCTGTTCCGGTATCTTCTACCCAGGACGTATAGTATACTAAGAAATAGTTCTTGGTAAAAAACACACCCGAAGAAGTTGCATCAACATGCTCATTTCTCATTTGGATCGCGTAGGAATCCAGATATTCCCCTATTTCCTGCTCGGACTTATAACAATTATAAGATAGAGCGGAACCAGCATTCCCCAGCTCAGTATAACAAGCGGGTTCGGTCAATACGTCCATATTATTATTTTGATTAAGGCCTAACATGGTCGCTACCAAGACGGGGAGAGAAGAAAACACTCAGCGTATGCTCTTGCAATATCAGATTGGTTATTATTTTATCTAGTCAGGATGGCTCCCGCTATTTTTATCAAATCTTCCTTCAAATCCTAAAAGGTAAGACTAGCCAGGATTAATTACACCATACAAGTTCGCCAATCTTTCGGCCAGCCCAGTGTCGGTACTTTGAGGGAGGTTCCCCGTGCTTTTGTTAGTGTATATGCCCTAGGGGCCATTATTGTATCATACTAGTTTGTATATTACTTAATGGAAGCTTGGGATATTCACATGTATATAACAGTCTTGCTAAACATGGTAGTATGCTACTTGGTTTTTCTATCTTAATATGTGAGTATACGTATTGATAGAGCTCTTAGGATCTTTCTTGACTACCAGTGTTGTGATGGCAGTCACACCAGTGGGGGCTGGGTAGTCTACAAGCACATCCTTATTCAGGTCCCTAGTCGTAGGATTATCGAGACAGGGCATCGATACTCCGGAGTAGACTAGTGTGTACGCTTCTCATCCCAGTTGGGGAGATGGTCTGTCCTACAGCCGTCAGTACGTCGTACTGGAGATAGTATGCAGGTGCTCGTTAGGTTACGGGTACACCGGACAGGACTCACAGGGAACTGTTGGTTGGTTTTATACCAGTCGTCAGTGAACAGTTCCCAGGTGACATGAGTACAGCATAGTCCGCAGACTTGACACTGCTACTTCGCCTCGAGTGTGTCCTACTGTTCTTAGATTGCTACCCTACCACGGCTCAAAGGAGTCGTGCAAACAGGTAGCAGTTGGGTGCAGTCCCGAGCACTTGGAGGCAGTAGCGGTTAGACATGATTCGTCTCTCCCGGTATTGGGGGTTGATATCGCGCTGTGTCAGAGAGCCATTACGCAAAGTCCCTGGTCAGGGCAAGCGAGATTTGCTGGTAGGTTCTAGTAGTTTCTTAGGGTGTAATGGGCTTCGCTCCGACACGACTTATACCGCTATTAGGAGACTGACGCTTGCCGCCCCCCTCGGCCCGATATGCGATAGTCTTAGATGAACAGACCGGACTGTACGGATATTGTCACATCAGACTCAGTAGGAGTTCGGATGGGTTTCCTCATCGGCCTTCTTATCGACATCTACCTGGGGACCGTTACGTACAGCTAGTGCCGCTTGCGGTCTGTGGTTAAACCCACTGCCAGCGTAGTAGTCGAGTCTCTAGAGTCCCACACAGAGAGTTTCCCTACTCCAGGCGAAACGATATAGAGGTCGTATGGTTTTACGACAAGGGTTCGGATGCATACGTGTGTTTACGCACGTACGACATCCGGACAGTTTTTACTAGTCGGCTTTGCTTTAAGCCAGTTTCTAGTATCTGGTTATTGGATTTATACAGTCTAAAGTTTTTCCGTGTTTTCACGGATAGGAGGGGCGCTCTCGTAATTGTGCGAGAAGCTTCTAGAAGATGGTGACTTGGGGGTTAAGGTGGCATATGCATTAAATGAGATTAGTGAGTCATTTGAGTGATTCATCCAAGTCATTAATGCATCATAAATGCTTAAACACTCATGGAGATGAATCACCCTCTTATATTTATAAAGCAAGATGATTAATCATTCATTTTCTTCTGTTGGATAAATAATAATGCTTGATATATATTATGATAGCATATTATCTCATCTCATTCTCTTGCTCACTTTATCTCTCCTCAAGCTCTCTCTCTTCAAACCCTAATCCTCCCCTCTCATGTGTTGAGACCAAGGATTAGAGTAGACTACTTAATCCTTAACCACTCTCTATTGTAGGGTTCCTAGGCACACTCATGAGGTTCCACAAGGCATCAACCATGCCAAATTCAAAAATTTATGTGCCGAGAAACCCTAATGAAGATCGTTAACTAGAGGATAGGCGAAAAACAACCAAGCAAACTACTTTGCTACTAAGTGAAAGGGATTACAACCTTTGTAGATCCAGTCCTCCACTTCATTAGCTTCGTGTAGACGTCCCCATCACTGCGATCGTGAACTCCGGACTCTATAGAAGCTCCATGAGAAGAACAAACGTGCTTGCTACGTTGACTTCGAGGCCGAAGATGATCTTCGTCGGGGAGTGATTGTTAGAGTACGTGCGTGTTCAAGTTTAGTTTTAAATACCGCAATCAAAACGGTTTCGCTTGTAGCTAGCCGGTTGAGTACGGGTCGTCCACAGGGAGATGGGAGTCTTTTTCAAAGTGTTTTAACGAGTTAAGTCCTGTTTTCAGATTTTGTTGGATTATCTAAGTGTTGAGTTGATATTTAAAGAGAGCATGTTAGGGTTAGGATTAGGTTAGTTTGAGTTAGGAGTCTCCACATCTTTCGTTGCCCCTCTTAATATCGGTGTTACGGTAATCGGCAACAACGGGGATTAGCACGACTAGGAAGGACTTTGCGAGTATAAGCTAGGCTTTCCAACGCATAAGTCTTCCTTTTGGTGCTTGTCCGTCCGTTCTTGGCTCTTAGCCATAACCTCCGGTTAATTCAACCACAACCGGTCTCACTACGGAATCACCGCTATCATGTAGGATAGGGTGCCGTAAGGAGCGGATTGTGGTTCAATTAACGGGAGTTGATTTAAGCTGTTGGGCAAGGAAAGAGTGAGAGAGATTTCCTTCTCTCAAACTTCCCTTATCCTACCCTAACAAGTATTAACTACTCACACTTCATGATAAGGAAAAACAAAACAAAACAAAAGAGGAAGATAGAAAGAAGAAGATTAGGAGAATACGACTAACTATTTGCGACCTCACCTTGGCGAGGATCGAGCGTAAGTATCATTTTCGTATGAATGATAAAGAAAAAGAGAGAAGAAAGAAACAACAAGGAAATAACAACAACTACTTAACGAATTAAAATTACAACAATTAACAAAGTAAAGAGACAAGCATGATAATAAATGGTTCTTCTTTATTCATCACTCTTCACTCAAAAGCTCACTACAAGTTTAATGGAGAAGAGGTGAGAAGAGGAAGAAGAAAAACACTAAACCTAGGCAAAAATGAAAATACAAGAATGAACCCCTTCCTTCACAAAGTTCTGGGCTATTTATAGGCCAGAAAATGAAACCCTAGGGCAACCACCAGAACCCAAACAGAATGACCAAAATATCCCCCAAAAATGATCAACTGCCGCCATCATTTGGCCGCTGATCCGCGGCCTAGACCCCCTATTGGCCGCGGATCCGCGGCCCTTTAGAGGAGTTAGGCCCTGCTATTTTTTGTACTTCCCTGTTCTTCAGTGTACATCATTCTGGTACATGTATTTTCTCAATTTGGCTCCATGATTTTTCCAGAATTTCTGTTGAGGGAAAGGTGGACTTTTTGTCAAGATTTTGTCAAGATTGCCTCGAGCTCCGCGTAGATCTCTTGGATTTTGTGCTACCATTGAGCCTTGTGCATGAGAATGACATTGATTTGACATTTTGTCTTCCTAAACTGGTATCTGGCAACATACGGATGAAGAGCGGAGACCGTGTTTTCTCAGTGGTTGGCAGGAACCCGGATTTTGTTGTGCTTTCCATGAATTTCACTGTTTTAGAACCGAGAACCTGTATCCTGCAATTGACTAGCAAACACGGCTCAAGAGTATCTACCGATATGCAATGTGATAAAAATTAGGCGGTATGAAAATGCAAAAATCTGATATGAACAAATACCCCCAAACTTATCATTTGCTCGTCCCGAGCAAAGCCCATTTATTCAAAAAAAAATTCCTAACCTCACTTTCGCAGGGAACGCGATTGCACTGAGCATGTGCAACAAGCCGTTAAACCTCTAGGTGTCCCTAGTTGGAGGAGTGTTGTCTCCTGAGGGTTTTCAGCGGATACTACCCACAAAATCCGGTCAAGTTGGTTTTGTAAAATAACTAAGCTTCTAACCCTAAAGTTTTGTTTTAGAAAATAACAATTCTATAATCCTAAGTCTAGACCATCGAACCTTTATTTTTCACACCTCGCTTCTTATTTAACTACAGATTTTATATGTCTTTACGTGCAGTGCAAATAGTGTCGTTAAGTCCCCGAAAGGTCGAATAAAGTCATCATGTCGCACAATAAAGCCCAGATAACAATTTAAAAAGGATCACATAAGTTTTATAAAGAGTTAAGCATTCTTCAAGTTTCGTTTTCCAGTAAGGTTTCAACTTCAGAATTTCTATCTTCTATAACAGGAAACTAAGTCGTATTTTTCACTCCACCTTTTTCTTGTTTTCATTTCATACACACCTCTGTAAATCGTGCAATAGTCTTTATCATAGAATAAAACCTTCATATCTCCGCTAAAATTTTTATAAAAGCCTGTCTTTTATCAAGATTATTCTCACACAAAGAACCGTTAGGAATTTTAACTCGGAGAGAACACTTGCTTGACTTTGTTTTAAAACTGGACTTTCTAGGCTTCTTAGCGAGCTTTGGGCCAATGCACCCAAACCAGTTGGTTTTAGGGCATTAGGTGTAGAAACACCCCAGCGGACTTAATTACTCAAGTCACCTAGGTCCGAAAACAAAAGACAGTTTGGCGTGAAAATCGGATGATTTAATACGAACGGAGATATAACCGGCAGTTCAATTATTTTTTGGATAAAAGACGTGTTTAGTGGGTTTGGTGTGTAATCATTCCAATCAAGTTTCAGATGGGTTATTTTTCAGACTTAGCTCCAATTACAGCATCAATAACATTCCTTCATATTCGCTTTACTTCATAAACTATTCTTGACATTACTTATTTCAGAACAAACCTATTTGATCCTCAGAAAATCATTTATCTGTTTAAAAGTTTAAACATGAAAGACTTGTCATCTAATTCCCAAAATCTTACGACACGTGTAGTGTGATGCAAAGACGTATATCAGCTATAGTTAACTTTAAAGGAGAGTTATCTTTCAGGTTTTCAAAATCTAAACATAAGATTTAGTCATTTCTATTTTTTTTCAAACAAAAACCGTCGAATTATGAATCAGAGTTCTTCCACAAGCTAACTTGACAAAAAAAAGTTTTTATATTTTTTAGAAAATTTTCAAATTTTTATGGATTTTATGGATTTTAATATGCAGATGCAAAATATACATATGAATGCGAAGGTAAAAAATGCGTACCGAGCGTACCCCCAAACTTAAACTGGACAGTGTCCTCACTGTCGTTGAATGAAGAGATTATTTGAAGGGTCAAAATTGTCGGTTAGCGATACATAAATTTTTATTTGTTTTTGTGTTTTAGAGAAAAAGAAAAAGAATATACATAAATATATACAAAATGGTTTGTACATACCCCCAAACTTATTTGGAACAGTGTCCGCTGTTCTTGGCTGGATAACCGAAGTTTGGAGGTAGGCAGAGGAAGATCATGCAGGGTAAACCGGCTCCTGTAAGAGCATGAGCTCCTCTGTTGGTTCGGCGCTAAGGTACGGTTTGCATCAGTGTCCATTTACTTTGAAAAGTGAACCGTCCTTTGGATTCTCCAAATCCACAGCGCCTTGCGGATACACATTCCGCACAAAATACGGCCCTTTCCAGCGAGATCTGAGCTTTCCTGGATGGAAGTGAAGTCGGGTGTCGTAAAGCAGTACCTGCTGACCAGGTACGAAGGTTTTGCGCAAAAGGTGTTTATCGTGAAACACCTTCGTTCGATTCTTAACGACAACCGCGCTATCGTAAGCCTCATTCCTAAGCTCGTTCAGTTCGTTCAACTGCAGCTTCCGATGGCTGCCCGCGTCCTCAAGAGACAGATTCAGCTCCTTTATCGCCCAAAATGCGCGATGCTCTATTTCGACAGGAAGGTGGCAGGCTTTTCCGTACACAAGCTGATAGGGAGACATGCCAAGGTCGGTCTTATAAGCGGTTCTAAATGCCCAAAGGGCATCAGTGAGTTTCAGAGACCAATCCTTACGGTTCTTGGAGACCGTCTTCTCCAGTATCTGCTTGATTTGCCGATTCGAAACTTCGGCCTGCCCGCAGGTTTGGGGGTGGTAGGGCATAGAGAGCTTATGATTAATGGAGTATTTCCGCATCAAGGCCTCGAAAGTCCTATTGCAGAAATGACTTCCATTGTCGCTAATGATCGCTCGGGGGTGCCCAAACCGGGAGAAAATGTTTTCTTTAAGGAACCTAACGACAACCATGTTGTCATTAGTCCGGCTGGGCACAGCCTCGACCCATTTAGAGACGTAATCCACAGCTAGAAGGATGTACAAGTTCCCAAAAGAGCTGGGAAACGGCCCCATGAAGTCTATCCCCCAAACATCGAAAATCTCCACAACCAAGATCGGTTGGAGCGGCATCTCGTTCCTCCGGGATATCCGGCCCATGTGTTGGCACCGGGAGCAAGTCTTGCAATAGTCGTGAGCGTCTTTGAAAAGCTGTGGCCGGTAGAAACCACATTGCAAGATCTTCTCAGCTGTCTTTCTGGGCCCAAAATGCCCGCCACACGCTTGATCGTGGCAAAATGACAGCACACTCCTGAATTCCTCATCAGGGACACACCGACGAATAATCTGGTCGGGACAGTACTTGAACAAGTAGGGTTCGTCCCAGTAAAAGTGTTTTACTTGGGATAAGAAGCGAAGTCTGTCCTGACTTGACCATTCGGTCGGTAGTAATCCCGTGGCCAAATAGTTCACAGTATCTGTGAACCAGGGTTCGCACGATACTGTCAAGAGCTGTTCATCCGGGAAAACGTCGTTGATCGGAATTGGGAGCGAAGGCGAAGAAGGAAGTCGTGAGAGATGGTCGGCAACTACGTTTTCACATCCTCGTTTGTCCTTAATGACAAGGTCAAACTCTTGAAGCAAGAGGATCCAACGTATTAACCGAGATTTGGCATCTTTCTTCGCAAAAAGATGGCGCAGAGCTGAATGGTCCGTGTAGACAATGACTGGAGAGCCGATGAGGTAGGGCCTGAACTTTTCTAAAGCAAATACAACAGCTAAGAATTCCTTCTCAGTTGTTGTATAGTTAAGTTGGGCGTCGTTCAGGGTCCGGCTTGCGTAATAGATTACGTGCGGCATCTTGTTGATGTGCTGTCCAAGGACAGCACCGATGGCAAAGTCGGATGCATCCCACATAATCTCGAATGGGTGCGTCCAGTCAGGTGAAGAAAGAACGGGAGCAGAAGTGAGTGAGCGTTTCAGTGACTCGAATGCAGTCACACAGCTCGAGTTGAAGTCGAAAGGTGTATCCTTGGCCAGCAAAAGAGTCAAGGGCCTAGCAATCTTGCTAAAGTCCTTGATAAACCGTCTATAAAAACCTGCATTGCCAAGGAAGGCTCGGATATCTCTGACGCATCGGGGAGGAGGCAGATTGGAAATGACCTCAATCTTTGCTTTGTCAACCTCTATGCCATTTTGCGAGATGATATATCCTAAGACAATACCTTCGCGCACCATGAAGTGGCATTTCTCCCAGTTCAAAGTGAGATTCTTGCCCTTACATCGGGTAAGGACAGCGTCAAGATGCAGCAAACACTCGTTGAAGGAATCGCCGAAGATGGAGAAGTCATCCATGAAAATCTCCAGAAATTTTTCCACCATGTCAGAGAAAATTCCCATCATACACCGCTGGAAGGTAGCGGGCGAATTGCATAACCCAAAGGGCATGCGTCGATATGCAAGCGTGCCGAAAGGACAAGTGAAAGTGGTCTTGTCCTGGTCTTTTTCGGCGATGGGAATTTGATTATAGCCGGAGTAGCCATCAAGAAAGCAGTAGTACTCATGTCCGGCCAATCGTTCAAGCATCTGGTCAATGAAGGGTAGCGGAAAGTAGTCTTTCCGCGTTGCGGCGTTGAGTTTTCTGTAATCAATGCAAACTCGCCACCCAGTTTGGGTGCAAGTAGGGATTAACTCGTTCGCCTCGTTGGTTATGACCGTGATGCCCGACTTCTTGGGGACAACGTGAATGGGGCTAACCCACTGGCTATCAGAGATAGGGTAAATGATACCACTATCTAGACATTTGACGATCTCCTTCTTCACATCCTCCTTCATGACTGGATTAAGACGTCTTTGTGGATCCCGGGCTGGTTTGGCATCATCCATCAGATGAATGTGATGCTCAACGATGAGGGGACTAATCCCCTTGATGTCCGCCATGGACCAGCCAAAAGCTTGCCTGTTGCTGTGCAAGACCGCGAGAAGGGCTTTCTCTTGCTCGGGAGCTAGAGAAGCCGAAATGATGACAGGGAGGGTCTCGTTCTCCCCTAAGTAAGCATACTTAAGGTGAGACGGCAACGGCTTGAGTTCGAGCGTTGGAGGTGAAATGATGGAAGGCAAGACTGGTGCAAAGGTCTCGAACTCAAAGGACTCCAGCAAAGGTTCAAAACGAGTGTAGGCAACCGAGTTGGATGGTTCAGGTAACTCATCCGGAAAGTCGAAGGATTCAAACTCGGGTTGTGCGCAGCTAAGATCGTTCGAAAACGTGAAACACTCGCAGTCGTTGTCGGGCGCAGAAACAGCAGCAGGTTCGAAGAGAAACGCACTAGTGGCGTCAAGATTATCGTGATCAAACAGAAACTCCTCGAATTCACACTCTTCTGGGGTGATCTCCTGGATCGAGCAGACGTCCAGTATATGAGCATTAGGTTCGGCGGGCTGATTCCCTAACCTAAAAATGTTGAGTTCAATCGTCATATTTCCAAAAGAGAGGTTCATTGAACCATTGCGACAATTGATCACAGCATTTGAGGTTGCGAGAAATGGGCGACCGAGTATCACCGGAATTTGATTCCGGGGCTTAGCTACAGGCTGTGTATCTAATACAATGAAGTCGACGGGGAATATGAAGTCCCCGACTTTTATCAACACATCCTCTAGCTCACCCCTAGGGTGGGTGATCGATCGGTCGGCCATTTAGAGAGTGCAGTGTGTGGGTTTCAACTCTCCGACGCCTAATTGCTCGTATACTGAATACGGAAGCAGGTTAACACTGGCACCAAGATCTAATAGTGCGCGGTTGATGTTCTTATCCCCAATAGTACTTGAAATCGTAGGACAGCCAGGGTCCTTCCGTTTTTGTGGTAAAGATTGGGTAAGGGCATCACTCACAGCACTAGCCAAGAAAACTTTCTTGGGTACCTGAGACTTCCTCTTTTTCGTGCACAAGTCCTTTAAGATTTTTGCGTAGGACGGGACTTGTTGGACAACATCTAAAAGAGGAATGTTAATGTTAACCTGCTTGAATAACTCCAGAATCTTCTCCATTTGAGGAGTTTGTTTGTTAGACCTCAACCGGTTTGGAAATGGAACATTTTGAAAATTGGTTGAGTCTAATGCTGGAGGAGGAGATTTTGGAGTTGGAACGGATCCCAGAATAGGTGTTTTCGTGGAGTGAGAAGTCGGTCCGTTCATAGCAGAAGAAGAGGAAGGAGAGCCTGTTGAAGAATGGAGAATAGACTCGGAAGACGAAGAAGAAGAAGAAGAAGAAGAAGAAGAAGAAGCGGCCGGGGTGTCATCGTTGATTCGCTTGCCAATGTTGTTTTGCAGCATCCTTCCCGATCTCAGTGTAGTCACGGCACTCACATTATGGTTTTGTTGTTCAAGAGCAACATGTGCATTATGTGGGTGACCGGGATTTAGAAGTGGCTTGGACAGGAGCTTCCCCTTCTCTCGCTCGCTTAAGGCCGCGTTCAGCTGTGCAATCTGGGCCTCGATGGTCTTGATGCTTTGCCCGTGTGCGGCAGTGTGTTGCACTAAAGATTGAATCGAAGACTGGATGTTGGCGGTGGATTGAGTCGATTGTTTAACAAACGCCTCCAGACTTCGCTCGAGCGAGGAAACCTTATCGTTGTTTGATGGAACAAAGTTGTTTGGTGGAAAAGAGTTGTTGGGTGCAAATTTATTCGTCTGGTTTTGGAAAGGTTGGGGTTGGAAGGGCTGCTGATATTGATGTTGAGTTTGTTGTGGCGCTTGTTGTTGCGGCACTTGTTGTTGCGGCGGAGGGGCCCTTTGGAAATTGTTGCCCTGGAATTGATTCTGATTCTGATTCCAGGCGAAATTGGGGTGGTTCCTCCAACCGGGATTGTAGGTGGAAGAGTATGGATCATTCCTCGGTCTTTGCTGTAAGGCAGCATTAACCTGATCCTGTCCTTGCGATGGTGGATTGTAAGGACACTCTTCGGTCAAGTGGGAAGGATCGGAACAACAAGCGCAGATGGTACGAAGGGGGAGAACAGGGGCAGGAGCAGGAGCAGAGAATTTGCTCTCTATCGCTTCAAGCTTTCTTATGATTGCAGCCATTTCAGCTTTCATCGCAATAGAGACATCAAGTTGGTGGATTCCTACCCTAGACTGACCGGTAGAAGTGGAGGTAGAAGAAGAAGAAGAAGAAGTCGGTCTGGTGCTCTCCCACTGTAGCGTTTGCTCCGCAAGGTCGTCAAAGAACTGCCACGCTTCTTCATCAGATTTCGATAGGAAGTGGCCCTGACAGATTGTTTCCAACAACTGCTTCGTTGCTGGGTTCAGTCCCTCGTATAAGGTTTGGCAAAGTTGCCATTTCTCTATACTGTGGTGAGGACACTGAAAAAGAAGGTCTTTGTACCGGTCAAAGCACTTCCAGAAGGGTTCAGAAGGAAGCTGGGAGAATTGGTTGATTTCATTTTGAATCCTTGCGGTCTTATGATTCGGATAGAATTTTTTCAGAAACGCTTTAACAAACCCGTCCCAGCTGGTGATTGAGTGGGAAGCGGTGCTATACAGCCATTTTTCAGCGAGATCGCATAAAGTGAACGGAATGACCCGTAGACGTATAGCATCGTCCGACAGCTGGGTGGTTTTCATCATGGCACAGACGTTTTGAAATTTGTTGATAAAGATATAGGCATCTTCAGATTCAAGCCCATGAAAACGTGGAAGCATGTTGATGAAATGGGGCTTAATTTCAAAGTTGTCCCCATTGGCCGGAGGAAGAGAAAGGCAGGTGGGAAGTGCAGAACGGGTGGGGTAGAAACGATCCTGGAGCGCAATTCGCTGCAGCGCTACAACAGGCGGAAGTGGTGGGATATTGGTCTCCGTAGGAGGTGGAGCCAATCCAGCGGTGGTCAAAGAGATGTTCGGATTAAATCCCGACATCGCGGAAGAAGAGGTTGGTGAAGGTGAAGGTGAAGATGTATGAACAGAATTCCGGTCAACGTCGGAGTTGGCCGGCAAAGGAAGGGGTGAAAGAGGAGTGGACGGAGTATCGACTTCGGAGTCGGTCGCGACTAACGTAACGCGGACTAGACGGGCGCTAGTGTCCCGAGTCCAAGCGGGCATACACTAAACGAGTTTAGTATAGTCAAAACGAAGAAGGTGAGGGTAAGAAAACGTCAATGGAGAAAGGCGATGGGTGGTGGGTGAAAATGGATTTGGCGACAAAAGGGCAAGTTTTTATAAAAGTTTTTGATTTTTTCTTTTTTTTTTTTCAGAAAGAGATTTACAAAAATATGTACGGAAATACAGCTTAAGCAATCACAAACAAGATATGTACAATCACACCTAGATCTAGGATAACCTAGGTCTACTAGACCTGCTCCTGAACTTGATTGTCGAATTTAAACAATGTCGAGAAATGGGCTTAAAAATACACTGATCACGAGGCCAGGTAAGTGCAGAGATAAGGGGAGGTTGTCCAACGCTTTCGCGAAGTTCCTTAATTAAATAACCCTTTCTCTTTCGGCGGTTGCGCCTTTAACACTTTCCTAGACACCCCGTAAACAATATACGGTTAAGCGAGGTTCTAAACACGGTTTATCTTCTCCTAATGAGCGCGAAGTCCTTAGGGCTGAAGTCTAGTATTTTTTAATTTACAATGGACAATGCATATGCTTTAGTGATTTTTGGGGTCCTGGGAAGGGTGATGAAATCCCCACCCAATCTGGATTGGTTTCAAGCCCCTTAAGTCCGTATTAAAGAAATGCAAAGCAGTAACAAATCAACTGCAAACAATTTTTATTTTACGGCGCAAAGAATCCTGCACAAGAACAGTTTATTGGAAGGGGGAGAAGAATTTGCGCAAAGAAGGCTGCAGAAAACACAGTTCAGTGGAGTTCAGAGGAGTGGAGAGAGGAGAGAGACTCACCAGAGAAAAAATTGCACCCTGAAGGAACTAAATGGCCGCGGTTCCGCGGCCAAACACCTACTTAGGCCGCGGATCAGCGGCTAAGTTGAGGAATTGGGGCTCTGAAAAATTTGGGTGTCCTCTGTTGTGTGTCCTCTGCTTGTCTGGATGTGCTAAATCTTGATTTGCTCACTGTATATGCTCCAGATTTGTTCAGTAGACCGTTTGTTCCGTTTTGATCCGTCGCGGTGTAGCCGCGAAAATGTGGGTCTATCTTCCCACGTCTTTGGCACTGTACTTGAACTTCGTATTTTCAACGTCTTGGCCACTGAACTCGAACTTTGTATTTTCCTACACACTTGCACAAAAGCTAATCAAAAACAACAAGATGGTTTTTTTTTACAAAGTATGTATTTTTTTTTTTTGGTTTTTTGGTTATATTTATACTTACAAATTAACCCGAAATTACACAAGGAAATAAACTACCGTCTCCCCGGCAACGGCGCCATTTGATTGTTAGAGTACGTGCGTGTTCAAGTTTAGTTTTAAATACCGCAATCAAAACGGTTTCGCTTGTAGCTAGCCGGTTGAGTACGGGTCGTCCGCAGGGAGATGGGAGTCTTTTTCAAAGTGTTTTAACGAGTTAAGTCCTGTTTTCAGATTTTGTTGGATTATCTAAGTGTTCAGTTGATATTTAAAGAGAGCATGTTAGGGTTAGGATTAGGTTAGACTGAGTTAGGAGTCTCCACATCTTTCGTTGCCCCTCTTAATATCGGTGTTACGGTAATCGGCAACAACGGGGATTAGCACGACTAGGAAGGACTTTGCGAGTATAAGCTAGGCTTTCCAACGCATAAGTCTTCCTTTTGGTGCTTGTCCGTCCGTTCTTGGCTCTTAGCCATAACCTCCGGTTAATTCAACCACAACCGGTCTCACTACGGAATCACCGCTATCATGTAGGATAGGGTGCCGTAAGGAGCGGATTGTGGTTCAATTAACGGGAGTTGATTTAAGCTGTTGGGCAAGGAAAGAGTGAGAGAGATTTCCTTCTCTCAAACTTCCCTTATCCTACCCTAACAAGTATTAACTACTCACACTTCATGATAAGGAAAAACAAAACAAAACAAAAGAGGAAGATAGAAAGAAGGAGATTAGGAGAATACGACTAACTATTTACGACCTCACCTTAGCGAGGATCGAGCGTAAGTATCATTGTCGTATGAATGATAAAGAAAAAGAGAGAAGAAAGAAACAACAAGGAAATAACAACAACTACTTAACGAATTAAAATTACAACAATTAACAAAGTAAAGAGACAAGCATGATAATAAATGGTTCTTCTTTATTCATCACTCTTCACTCAAAAGCTCACTATAAGTTTAATGGAGAAGAGGTGAGAAGAGGAAGAAGAAAAACACTAAACCTAGGCAAAAAATGAAAATACAAGAATGGACCCCTTCCTTCACAAAGTTCTGGGCTATTTATAGGCCAGAAAATGAAACCCTAGGGCAACCACCAGAACCCAAACAGAATGACCAAAATATCCCCCAAAAATGATCAACCGCCGCCATCATTTGGCCGCTGATCTGCGGCCTAGACCCCGTATTGGCCGCGGATCCGCGGCCCTTTAGAGGAGTTGGGCCCTGCTATTTTTTGTACTTCCCTGTTCTTCAGTGTACATCATTCTGGTACATGTATTTTCTCAATTTGGCTCCACGATTTTTCCAGAATTTCTGTTGAGGGAAAGGTGGACTTTTTGTCAAGATTTTGTCATGATTGCCTCGAGCTCCGCGTAGATCTCTTGGATTTTGTGCTACCATTGAGCCTTGTGCATGAGAATGACATTGACATTTTGTCTTCCTAAACTGGTATCTGGCAACATGCGGATGAAGAGCGGAGACCGTGTTTTCTCAGTGGTTGGCAGGAACCCGGATTTTGTTGTGTTTTCCATGAATTTCACCGTTTTAGAACCGAGAACCTGTATCCTGCAATTGACTAGCAAACACGGCTCAAGAGTATCTACCGATATGCAATGTGATAAAAATTGGGAGGTAAGAAAATGCAAAAATCTGATATGAACAGGGAGACACTAACTCAAGCTATTCCTTCACTAGGTCATAAACTTTGTGAAGAGAACACACTCTACTACATGGCAAGTGATAGAGGATGAAGAAGTAGGAAGTGAGCTCGCTTTAGAATTGATTTTCTCACTCTTTTGCTCAAGGCACCATTGGAGATAGTAAGCTTTTGGATGGAGCTTGATGATGAAGAAGAAGAAGAAAGAATTATCCATCCAAATGAAAACTTCTCTTAATGAATTATTGCACCATGGTTGAGTTAAGCCCCCATGCTTAACTCATGTAGAGAATTAACCAAGGCTTTAGGTTAAAGGTTAGGTTAAAGAATATCACAAGAAATGACAAAAGAGTGGACTTTGTCAAAACTTCTCCAAGCTTCTTCAAGCTTGACAACTTTGACCAAGTTTAATCCTTTTGTTAAATCTTAAGATAAAACAATAACCCTAATCTTAAACCTAATCTTGGTATGAGTCTCATACACCCATCTTGTGTGTATCATCAAGCATGATACAAACATGTACACTTGCATATATCATATATAAACAATGTGCACATACTAGTGAGAAAATAAATCATAAGTGAGCTAATACTAGTTAATGCAATGTAATATATCAAATATATAATTATGCATTAAATTATTAAATCAACTCTTGATTTAATAATCCGGCTATAACCGACTAATATCAAAAGTAACAACTTATCGAATCAACACTTGATCCGATAACCCGGCTATATCGCATACAACCAATCAATGTTACAAATCGCGAGAATAGAATACGGTATCTCATATCGTATTAATCTCGGTCCCGCACATATCACATATGTGCTCCTACTCCGTTTCTCTTGAGCCAGGAAACCCCTGTGTAGGACTCAAAAGACTCGTCAATACGCCGGCAGTAGGTGATGATCATATCAAACACCCACAAGACGCAAGCGGTGTGCTAAACATAACGGCCACCCGGGTATTGAGTGATCAGAAGATCAACAAGCAAGCCCGCTAGTTCTCCTGTGAATCCAATCAGAAACATTACCGTACAGTCCGGTCGTCGTCTTATATGTCGCATATCTCACCTAGGGTTGGTAAACGTCAGACCCCAGTAGCTCGATAAGTCGTGTCGATATGAGGTCTATAACAGTTCGAGAAACTACTGGTAACACTTACCAGTAAATCTCAGCAACCGTGGCCAGGGATTTCCGGTTATAGCCAATCGAACACAGCGCAACATCAACTCCCTATACCGGGAGAGACGAATCCCTTCCTATCGCTCATTGCCTCCATGTGATTCGGGACTATACCCAAAAGCCACCATTTTGCACGCCCTCTTGGACGTGGTAAGGTGGAAATCAAAGCACAGTAGGAATCACACAAGACTCTATAACGATTTCGGGTCAACAAACTACTCTGTACCAGTGTCACCGGAGAACTGCCATCTGACGTGAGGTATAATACCATCTGGGAGTTCTCGGCGAGTCCGTCCAGTGTACCCAGTCTCCACTGAGCACCCGTACACCATCCTTGATGTCAAACACCGATGGATATGGGATCATCCATCGCCCATCATATGGGTCAAGATGCGTATACGCTAGTCTACTCTGGTGTATCGATGCCCTGTCTCGATACACCCTTATCTAGGAACAGTTGTATGATGTACTCATCGACTACCGTGGCCCCACTAGTATGGTCTCATCATAGTCCCAGTAGTCGAGTACATATCCTAAGGGTTTTATCAACATGTAACATAGAGACAATCAGAGTACACATTAAGATAAAGAGCAACCAGATAGTCTACTATCATGTCGAGCAAGAAAGTCCTCCCTATATATGTCCAAGCATCCACTGCAATATACATCGTATGTACAGTAATGGCCTCTAGGGCATACATGTAACTAACAATCTCCCACTTGCACTAGGGCCATCTGTTGTGGTATAGCATACCCAACAATTAGCTGCGGTTGAAGTATCTCATACTCAACTATCCCATAAAAGTCTCTCTCTGGGAAAAGGCCTTTGTGAGTGGATCCGCCGTGTTGTCCTCTGAGTCTACTCTGCTAACCTCGATCACCCTGGAGATCAACTATCTCCATGATCAGGTGATGCTGCCTCAGAATATGTCTGGATCACTGATGGGACAGGCGTTCCTAGGCATAAGCCACAACTCCATTGGCTTACAATGGTTGAAACGAAGTTCATCTCATGAACTAATATACACCCAGACTTCCTCTTTGGTAGCATCTTAGGTAACGATGTATCTTGCCTTTAATCGTCTAGTATGTCATGGTATCTAGTATGGAACTCTTCCAACATACCGTCCCTCCACTAAGGATAAAGACAATGCCTGCGACTGACATTCAGTTGTCCTTACCACCCTGGAACCTTTCCAGTGATTCTCCCCAGGATCGATTGATACCATCTCACTACAACTAGTGAGCATCCTAACATCCACTTAGATCTATCCAATAGATCCATAACTTAGGATTTAGGAGGTATCACTTTGATCCTGTATGGAGAATCCTTATGATAAGCGGAGATTGACCGAGCGTAGCATAGGAAACTCCTTCCCTATCAAGAGTATGTCATCCACGTACTCTACGAGGATCACCACCATGCTCCCTACTACCTTTTTGTATATACAAGGTTCATCTACCATTTTGATGAAGTCAAACTCTTTGACTACCACATCAAAACAGATGTTCCAACTCCGCGATGCCTGCTTTATCACATAAAACATCTTACTCACGTTTCCACTGCTCCCACTGTCTACGAAGCCCTCTGGCTGTGTACTTATAGACGCTCTCTTCTAAAACATCATTTAGAAAAGCAGTCATGACACCCAACCACCAGATATCATAGTCATGGTATGTAGCCGTGGCAAGTAGGATCTGGATGGACTTAAGCATAGCTCCTTAGAAAAGGTTTCATCATAATCCATACCTGGTCAATGATGCAAACCTTTAACAAGTCTAGCTTTGAAAGTCTCAACTTTTCCATGTACACCAAGTAATCTTCTCAAGATATACTTGCTCCTGATGGGGATTCACCCTTCAGATAAAGCAACCAAAGTCCATACTTTGTTAGTGTATAAGGATTCTATCTCAGATCGATAAGCATCCAGCCATTCTTACAGAGTCTCACTCCTGATGGCCAGCTCGAAACTAGTTGGGTCATCATCTCATGATGCAAACCTCGCCCCTACTGTTATAGAGAAACCGAAGTATCTCTCAGGTGGGTGAGGAACCCTACTAGATCGGCGGAGAGGCTGAGGTTCGTTGGTTACTATTGAATCCTTCGGTTCTACCAAATCATCTGCTGCAGTTTGTATAGCTGGAACCTTTCCAGTTCTACATAACAGACCTTGCCTCGGGCTTGTCCGGATTTTTCTTTTAGACATAGTCTGGACAACCCCAAATCTTAACAAACTTAAGATATGGGCTCTTCCCTTTCCATATCACATATGAAGTGGTAGGCAACTGATTTGATTTGAACCCTATTCAATAGGTATGCAACTTCTCAAGTGCATAACTCCCAAAAGGAAATAGGAAACTCAGTAGTACTCATCATAGAGCACACCATATCACATAGGGCGCTATTGCTCCGCCCCGATACACCGACGTGCTGTGGTGTATATGGAGGAGTAATGCTGAGAGAGAATCTCATTCTCCTTTAGAATAATCCAGGAATTCTGTGCTCAAGTATTCTCCTCCTTGATCACATCAAACGACATAATACTTTTACCCGTATTTTGGTTCTCTACTTCTAACTTATATTCTATGAATATCTCAAAAGGTTCGGACTTATGTTTCAACAGGAACATATGTCTGAATCTTGAGAGATTATCAGAGAATATAATGAAGTACAAAAAACAGGTCTTGGCATGTGTAAACAGGGGACCTACATACATTAACATGTATCATCCCAAGAGTTCACTAACTCTTTCTCTGTTTCCAATAAACGGAGCTGTGGTTATTTTATCTCTGTGACATGACCGGCAAGTTTCACAAGATGTAAATTCAAACAAATTTAAATATGCATCTTAATGTAACTTGAGCTAGTCGGGTCGCATTGATATGACCTAGTCTACAATGCCTCAAGAAAGATTCGTTCATTTCTGAACTCTTCCTCTTGTGTGTGTTCTGTATACTAAGAACTGTAGTTTGAATTAGAACATCAATGCTTTTAGATAACGTGCCTGAACCAATCAACTTTTGATATAGGAAATGTTCAAAACATTATTCAACAATACAAAATTATATCCTTCTTTACTAATAAAGAGACCGATATGATTTTGTATATCAGGTTCGGTATCTAATAACATTTGTTCAGAATCAATGTATTCTTGTAATACAGGGTGACAGTGACCAACAGACTTGGTTGCAACACTTGCACCGTTTTCTGTCTCATGAATCTTATCACCCGTTCTCAGTTCTCTACCTATCTGTAGCCCATGTAACAGATTACATATGCGGGATCCTGACCCGGCATCTCATACCGAGGACGTAAAGGATACTGAGAAACAGTTCTATGTAATGAACACACCTGAAGATGATGCATCAACATGCACTTTCTTCGTTTGGGCGGCACGGGAAATCTGGTATTCTCCTATTTCCTGCTCTGTCTTATAATAATTATAAGTTGGAGCGGGACAAACGTTCCCCAGCTCAGTATAACAAGCGGGTTCGGTCAATATATCCGTTTTATTATCTTGATTAAGGCGTAATATGGCGCTACCTGGGGAGAGAGAGAAGAAAACACTCAGCGTATGCTCTTGCAAGATCAGATTGGTTATTATTTTATCTAATCAGGATGGCTCCTACTGTTTTTATCAAATCTTCCTTCAAACCCTAAAAGGAAAGACTAGCCGGGATTAATTACACGCTACAAGTTCGCCAATCTTTCAGCCAGGCCAGTGTTGGTACTTTGAGGGAGGTTCCCCGTGCTTTTGCACAGACCTAATTAAAGTAAACCTCGTTTTTCCAGAGGCGTAACCCCGTTGACACCTTTCTAGACACCTACTTGATCGGCTAATTGTAATGTGTAAAACTCTCCCAGAAGTAACAATTACTCGCAGTGGGTATCGGGATCCAACTATCTCATAGAAGGTATGCAATCTCATTGCAAATTTCAACACTTGAAATTCCCGATAATTTTGCCCCTAGCGTCCTATGACCTTGACAAAGGCCAACAAACCATAGGCAGCTAGTCAAGTTCAACCCGTCATTTCATAATTGAATTAAACCCACCCGCACGGCCCTTGACAAAGGCCAACAAGGTCGCACGACTACCCTAATCCAATCTGCATCATATGCATAAGCAGATAAGTACTATTCAGCTACCGCACACTACGCCTTGACAAATGCCAACAAACGCAGCACGAATACTAAACAGTCCTTATCTGAAATGACGGAGGGCTACGACAAGTTTTTCTGAAAACCTATTGTGTAATGAACTTGATATCGTTGTAGAATCAAATGATTTTTAAAATGGAGTGTTTTTTAGGCTTTTCTAGATTTGCTAAAGGGGTCACTCCCGGTGAAGGGATCGTCGGCCCTTTCCTCATCGAATAAGGTGCAGGATATATCATATATACCGCTGTGCAAAGCAAGAACTGTAGCTACCTGTTTTTGAAAATTCGATTCCACAACATCTTTTAGGTTTCTTTTATTTCATTAATCATATTAATGAAGTCCCATCATTTAAATCACCTAAACATCACAGATAAATACGACGTAAACTTATGCCATCCGCATTCGCCTCGATGTCCCCTCATGCACCGTTAGGTTAGGTAACTAACGACAGAGCGGGGCAGGGCTAGCGCGAGTGCAAAACATAAGTAACGTCTATATAATATATCATATATATCATATACAGTATCTATCATCACATATCAAATGATCACAGATAATGCAGCAGAAGAAACATATGAAACATTGGATATACTAGGACGTCCGTGTTTTCAATACGAGCCTGTATAAAACACGGATTCCACGGTCGGGATGAATAGCCAAACCCACACCCCTAGACCCCTACGAGAGCGGCAAGAAACCCTACCAATTCTAGAGTTAGGAGACCCGGACTCGACTCCTCGAGTTGGTCTCCTACTGGACCCTAGAACCCGGTTACTTGTGCTCTCCTCCTTGGGTCTATCCTAGTGCGGAAAAGTAAATATTATACAAAAGGTGACATCAACCTCGACCCGGAAGTGCCCCAATAAAAGAATATTACATACATTTAAATTTTACATGAATGAAAATAAAAACTCTCATCTCACATAAAAAAAAACCCGGCTATTCAAAACGCGACGATCCAATATAACATATCCAGCAACACATAACATCACATGTCATCAACGTAAGTAAATATGCACATCCCAATTGTCGTTGACATATAGCAACGAAACCGGAGATATCACATATTACACTTACGGTCACAGAAAAGAAAGTGTAAAAGTACAACATTTGGAATCCACAATCTCTTTAGACATCGTAAATCCGAAATATCACATATTCCGCATTTCATGCCTAACTTTATGAATTCCACATATTGTATCACATTCCAGATAAATAGACAGTATTAAACTTTCCGATCGAATAATCAAATACCCAAGATTTCCACAATAGCTCAACACATGAGCGGAGTTCAAAAATTCCGGAATACGTCACAGTAGCAACGGTCCAGCCGTAGAAGGGTCAAGCCAACGCCTCACATGTGGCACACCGTACTGCCCCAAACCGTAAGGTTCAAAGGGCAGTTCAAGACGGTCACATAATCGAGTTAAGGTTTGTTGTCTTCTAGAGGGTCCGTCACATCACATGCACGTTTTTCCGAAAGATTTAAAACCCGATAAAAATTCAACACTTGAATGTTTTTCATGCCGGGAAAAAATTGAGTTAATAATATCCATTCGAACATTTTAATACTTTCTAAATTATCCGGAATAAACAACGAAATTAAAATTTTCGATCGAATCTACGAATACAAAATAAACCCCAGAACACTCAACCCTTGAGTCAGATTAAAAATACCCATAAAATAGTAAAAACAGAATAAAGAATTACTGTGCAAAAACCAGTCCCTAATACCATTACCATGCCGTGGAACCGCCGCTAAAGGTGGGTTATTGCCGTGGTTCCGCGGCTACATGGAGGACTTAGGGGCTTGTTTTTCATGGTTATTCTTAGAAAACCCTGCTGAATTTTTTAGGCATTTTTAATTCGGAAAAATACCAAATTTCAAAAATTGTACAGAGAGGGGTTTAAAGTGTAGTTTCCGAGTTCGATCGGGGTTTTAACTTCGTTAACACATCGCCTAATGCTCTAACTAGGCTCTGATACCGCTGTAGGGTTCCTAGGCACACTCATGAGGTTCCACAAGGCATCAACCATGCCAAATTCAAAAATTTATGTGCCGAGAAACCCTAATGAAGATCGTTAACTAGAGGATAGGAGAAAAACAACCAAGCAAACTACTTTGCTACTAAGTGAACGGGATTACAACCTTTGTAGCTCCGGTCCTCCACTTCATTAGCTTCGTGTAGAAGTCCCCATCACTGCAATCGTGAACTCCGGACTCTATAGAAGCTCCACGAGAAGAACGAACGTGTTTGCTACGTTGACTTCAAGGCCAAAGATGATCTACGTCAGGGAGACACTAACTCAAGCTATTCCTTCACTAGGTCATAAACTTTCTGAAGAGAACACACTATACTACATAGCAAGTGGTAGAGGAAGAAGAAGTAGGAAGTGGGCTCACTTTATAATTGATTTTCTCACTCTTTTGCTCAAGGCACCATTGGAGCTAGTAAGCTTTTGGATGGAGCTTGATGATGAAGAAGTAGAAGAAAAAATTATCCATCCAAATGAAAACTTCTCTTAATGAATTATTGCACCATGGTTGAGTTAAGCCCTCATGCTTAACTCATGTAGAGAATTAACCAAGGCTTTAGGTTAAAGGTTAGGCTAAAGAATATCAAAAGAAATGACAAAAGAGTGGACTTTGTCAAAGCTTCTCCAAGCTTCTTCAAGCTTAACAACTTTGACCAAGTTTAATCCTTTTGTTAAATCTTAAGATAAAACAATAACCCTAATCTTAAACCTAATCTTGGTATGAGTCTTATACACCCATCTTGTGTGTATCATCAAGCATGATACAAACATGTACACTTGCATATATCATATATAAACAATGTGCACATACTAGTGAGAAAATAAATCATAAGTGAGCTAATACTAGTTAATGCAATGTAATATATCAAATATATAATTATGCATTAAATTATTAAATCAACTCTTGATTTAATAATCCGGATATAACCGACTAATATTAAAAGTAACAACTTATCGAATCAACACTTGATCCGATAACCCGGTTATATCGCATACAACCGATCAATGTTACAAATCGCGAGAATAGAATACGGTATCTCATATCGTATTAATTTAGATCCCGCACATATCACATATGTGCTCCTATTCCGTTTCGCTTGAGCCAGGAAACCCCTTTGTAGGACTCTAAAGACTCGTCAATACGCCGGCAGTAGGTGATGATCATATCAATCACCCACAAGCCGCAAGCGGTGTGCTAAACATAACGGCCACCCGGGTATTGAGCGATCAGAAGATCAACAAGAAAGCCCACTAGTTCTCCTGTGAATCCAATCAGTAACACTACCGTACAGTCCGGTCTCGTCGTCTTATATGTCGCATATCTCGCCTAGGGATGGTAAACGTCAGACCCCAGTAGCTCGATAAGTCGCGTCGATATGAGGTCTATAATAGTTCGAGAAACTACTGGTAACACTTACCAGTAAATCTCAGCAACCCTGGCCAGGGATTTCCGGTTATAGCCAATCGAACACAGCGCAACATCAACTCCCTATACCGGGAGAGACGAATCCCTTCCTATCGCTCATTGCCTCCATGTGATTCGGGACTGTACCCAAAAGCCACCATTTTTCACGTCCTCTTGGACGTGGTAAGATGGAAATCAAAGCACAGTGGGAATCACACAAGACTCTATGACGATCTCGGGTCAACAGACTACTCTGTACCAGTGTCACCGGAGAACTGCCATCTGACGTGAGGTATAATACCATCTGGGAGTTCTCAGCGAGTTCGTCCAGTGTACCCAGTCTCCACTGAGCACCCGTACAGCATCCTTGATTTCAAACACCGATGGATATGGGATCATCCATCGCCCATCATATGGGTCAAGATGCGTATACGCTAGTCTACTCTGGTGTATCGATGCCCTGTCTCGATACACCCTCGACTAGGAACAGTTGTAGGATGTACTCATCGACTACCGTGGCCCCACTAGTATGATCTCATCATAGTCCCAGTAGTCGAGTACATATCCTAAGGGCTTTATCAACATGTAACATAGAGACAATCAGAGTACACGTTAAGATAAAGAGCAACCAGATAGCGTACTATCATGTCGAGCAAGAAAGTCCTCCCTATATATGTCCAAGCATCCACTACAATGTACATCGATGTACAGTAATGGCCTCTAGGGCATACATATAACTAACATCTATATCACCTAGGTTACTTAGATTAGCGATTTAAGAAACCTTGTTACCTCAAGTTAGAGGTGAAGCTTGTAGTTAAGCTCTCGGGTGGATCTTCTACTACATAGTCAAGGCCGTAGAGGACGTGGAGATCGACAAGACGAGGGACTCGATTCTATAGGTATATTCACTTATCATAGTAGTTAACTCTTCTATGGTTTCTTCTTAGTTATTGTTTATGCAAAGATTCTCGATTAGTCGATGTTTAAGCCAAAAACAAGATCATTTTTCATTATTCCGCCTCCCCGCAAGTCGTGGGGTGTTGTACATCGACTTACAGTGGTATCAGAGTCTCGCTAAACAATAATTAACTCATTAGCAAAGTCGTATGAATTTCGAACGCAAAACGAACCAAAAAACAACATCGATATCACAAGTTTCTTTTGAATTTTAAACAGGCTCTAAAAATTTTTCAGGTTGCTGTAGAGTAACATGTATAGAAAGATAAGAACACTGGAGAAAAATGGGTTAGTGAATCGGCTATACAGCCGCGGAACCGCGGCCGATCCCACCGATCCGCCGCGGATCCGCGGCCGAGTTGGGGCTGATTCGACCCAGTTTGCTCCTGTTATTCTTTTATGATATTGTTGTGTTTTCTGGAATGTTTATTTTCTGCTCAAAGTCTCAGGTGCACAGAGAAGTTTTGGGAGTAGAATATGATATGTTTGCTCGATCGAAATTATACGATGTTTGCTAATTTGATTATATCTGTGATTGTATAATATGTTCGTAAACCTCCCCTAACTGCTAGTATGACGGTTGGCAGGGGGTTGCACATTTCTGTAATGGTTTTTACTGTTTGTGGTTGTGAACTGTATTGGACTGTTGTGATGATTAGCCGGGGTTTGAGATGGGTTGTTATATTCATTCATTCAATATAATTGTAATATGTTGTAATATTATTTTGCGGGACGCATCCAGGTTGCGGTTGTAGCCACCGTTGTATTATTTCATTTTACTGTTTTTGCTCCTAGGATAGACCCAAGATGGGGTGCACAAACTACCGGATACTTTGAAGTGTTTAGTGGCCTACTCACTTTGTTGAGGGAGACCACTTCACTTCGGGTATTTGGTGGGTAGTTTGTCGTACCCGTAGGGGTCTAGGGTGGGGTAATGGCTATTCATCACAGCTGTGTAATCCGTCTTTTGTTGCAGGCTCTAAACAAACACGGATTGCTTGCAAATCCAATAAAGTTCATATGAGATCTGGAATGCCTATTATTGCGTCTGGCGAATGTACAATATCTATATATGATAGCTATTTAGACGTCACTTATGTTTTACACCCGCGCTAGCCCAGCCCCCGCTCTGCCGTTAGTTAAGTAACCTAACGGGTGATGACGGGACCCCGTGGCGAATGCGGATGGCATAAGAGGACGTATTTTCGTTGTTTTCTGCAATGATAGGTTAATGATGGGACTCATTATTTATAATGCAAAGAAAATAACCCAAAAAGTTGAATCGTTGGAACAATTTAAAAGAAACCAATCGGTTATTTTAAAACAGCTGATATTTTTAATTGCGGAGCTTTAACCACTCCTTTTAAAAAGCTATCAGGTTCCTTCGGTCATATCAAGTTCACTACGTTCACGGTTTTGCCAAAACCATTCGTAGCCCTCCGTCATTTCATTTAAGTATTCAGTAGTATTCAAGTTATGCATTTTGGCCAAAGTCAAGGCATAGTGTTTGGTAGCTGCTGGGTATTCATTTGTTGCATAGATAGATGAGTTAGTTTGGGACAGTCGTATTATCATTTGACCAAAGTCAGGGGTATGTACGGATGGGTTCAAATTGACAAGATAATGACGGGTAGAACTTGACATGTGACTTATGACATTTTGACCAAAGCCAAGGTCATAAAAGCATGGGGCAAAAACTTATATCAGGAATTTCTAAAGAAACTGAACTTTGCAAAGAGTTGCATACCATTTGGAGTTTGATGAATGTTGGTAGGATTCCTTCAACATTATCATACGATGATATTTGGATCCCGATCCTACTGTGAGTATATGCTACTCATCAGGATATTCGTCACTTAACGATCAATGCTATAAACCAAATAGGTGTCAAGAAAGGTGACAGCGGGGTTACGCCCCCAGAGAAAAGAGGTTATTTAATTAAGGAACTTCGCGAAAGCGTTGGAAAACCTCCATCGAAGTATCGACACCAGCCTGACTGAACGGTTAAGCAAGTATTGTACAATGAGAATAGTCCTGGCTAATTCTTCTTTTATGGTTTGAGGAAGGATTCGAGAAACAGTGGGAGCCATCCAGTTTAGATAAATTAAAAACCACTCTAAACTTGCAAGAGCATCATGCTAAAGAGTTTTCTTCTCTCTCTCCTAATTGCAGCGACCCTGAAAATAACTGGACTTAAGTTACTTTTAGAGAAAAATATACTGACAGGACCAACCAATAAAGATTGGCTGCGGAATGTCAAAATGGCTTTGACCTATAACAAATTAGGGTACGTCATCACCGCTAAGGCACCTGCTGTCCCTGATCCCAAATCCAGTAATGCGGATAAGGAAATCCGCAAAACCTGGAATTTCGATTACGCGAAAGCCAAGTGCATCGTACTTGCCTCGATGAACAATGAACATCAGAGGAGGCACGAGGATATGGAACTAGATGCCATATTTCTCCATACAAAGGAACTTTATGGAGAGCAATCTCGTATAGTAAGATACGAGACCTCTAAGAACTTGTTTCGAGCGAGGTTGGTTGTCGGATCATCGGTGGGAGAACATGTCCTAAAGATGATCGGCTATATAGAAGAGCTCGCAGACCTTGGGACGACTTTGGATAATGAGCTCTATACAGACCTTATTCTCCAGTCCCTTCCTTCCACCTACGCCCAGTTTATTCTGAACTTCAACATTCAAAGAAAAGAAGCTGAACTTCCGGAACTCCTTAACATGTTGAGGAGTGCAGAGGGCACCTTGCATATGGCAAGGGAAACACCCTCTATGTTTGTTAGCGGTGCTTCTTTTTCCTGGTCCAAGGCTAGAGCCAAAGGAAGGAAAAAGAAGGCCGCCACCAAACCTAGAGGAGGTGTAAGTAAGGTGGGAGGGAAGGGAAAGAAAAAGTTTGCAGTATCGGTAGTGGGCCAGGATGAGTGCTTCCATTGTCACAGGAAAGGGCATTGGAAGAAGGATTGCAAGGCGTGGAACGCCAAGAACCAGGAACCGAAGCAAGCTGTGGCTTCGACTTCAGGTGTGTTTGTAATTGAGAATTGGCTGTCAATCAACTCTATTTCCTGGGTATTGGATACCGGATCAGGATCTCATATTTTCAATTCATTGCAGGCACTGAGAAACTGTAGAATGCTGAAGGAAGGTGATATGACCCTGATGGTTGCTAACGGAGCTAGCGTGGGAGCTGTGTCCGTAGGGGATTATCACCTGGGATTGACGAATGGACACATTTTAGTTTTACATAGCTGTTTTTGTGTACCCAACTTAACGAGTAATATCATATCTGTTTTCTTGTTATCAAATAAAGGTTATGATTTCACATTTGGAAGTAGTGTTGTTAACATCCACCTTAATCATAGTTTGATTGGGTCCGGTACACTGGAAAACAGTATATATGTGTAAAACCAACTCCAAATTTTCAATGTCCAGAACACACTAAAAAGAAAGTCTCCGGATTTAAATAAAGCTTTCTTATGGCATTGTAGACTGGGTCACATCAATGAAAGAAGGTTGACTAAGTTGCATAGAGAAAGATATTTGGACTCGTTCGAATATCAAACTTATGATACTTGTCAATCTTGTCTCAAAGGAAAGATGACAAAGACTCCATTTACTGGACATGGAGTAAGAGCGAGCGAGCGAGCTTTTAGGACTCATACACAGCGATGTATGTGGTCCAATCTCTACACATGCAAGAGGTGGTTTTTCCTATTTCATTACTTTCACAGATGATTACTCAAGGTACGGATTCATTTATGTGATGAAACATAAATCCGAGTCTTTTGAGAAATTCCAAGAGTATAAGAATGAAGTAGAAAACCAAAACTGCAAAAGTATCAAGACACTAAGATCTGATCGAGGTGGTGAATACTTGAGTACCGAGTTCCTAAGTTACCTAAAAGAGAAAGGAATTCTCTCTCAGCTTACTCCTCCATATACTCCACAGCATAACGGTGTATCGAAGAGACGGAATCGAACCCTATTGGATATGGTACGTTCCATGATGACTAATGCTGAGTTACCGTGATCTTTTTGGGATTATGCGCTAGATTCAGCGGCATATCTTCTGAACAGGGCTCCTACCAAGACTGTGCCTACCACCCCATATCAGATGTGGAGTGGGAAGAAACTCCATCTTCAGCATATGAAGATTTGGGGATGTTCAGCTTTGTTAAAAAGCAGCATGTGGACAAGCTCGAGGCACGATCAGTAAAATGTAAATTTGTGGGATATCCAAAGAACTCCAAGGGATATTATTTCTATTACGCAGAGGAACAAAAGGTTTTTGTTTCTCGTAATGCCCATTTTCTAGAACAGCGGTTTTTAGAAAAGGAAATAAATGGGAGCAAAATAGAACTGGAAGAAATTCCAGAACCACAAACTAATACTGAAAGTTTAGTAGAACAAGTAGTTCAAGAAGAACAGGACATTCTCGCACCCCTCCGCAGGAGTAGTAGGCCGTCTCATCCGCCTTAGAGATACTACGGTTTTCTCATAGATGGGGATAGAGAGGATTGCATCATAAATGATGATGAACCTACTGGCTTCCAGCAGGCCATCCAGAGCAGCGACTCGGTACGATGGCTAGATGCAATGAGGACCGAAATGGAGTCCATGTACACCAACAAAGTATGGACTTTGGACTTTGCTCCAGATGGGGTAAAACCAATAGGATGCAAATGGATCTTCAAGAAAAAGATTGGTGTAGATGGACAGGTGGAAACCTATAAGGTTAGACTTGTTGCAAAGGGTTTTCGTCAAAGACCTGGTTTGGACTATGACGAAACTTTTTCTCCAGTGGCTATGCTCAAATCCATTCGGGTCCTTCTTGCTATTGCTGCCTTCCATGATTATGAAATCTGGCAGATGGACGTAAAGATGGCTTTTCTGAATAGAAATTTAGAAGAGTGCGTCTATATGGATCAGCCAGAGGGTTTCAATCAGAGTGGGAGCAGCGGGAAAGTATGCAAGTTGCTTAAGTCCATTTATGGACTGAAGCAGGCATCGTGGAGTTGGAACATCTGTTTTGATGAAACAGTCAAAGAATGCGACTTTATCAAAAATCCAGATGAACCGTGCATATATAGTAAAGTTGTAGCACGAACTGTCATATTCCTCGTCTTGTACGTGGATGACATTCTATTAATAGGAAATGACATTCCTATGCTACAATCTGTCAAAGGATTCTTGTCACACAGGTTCTCCATGAAAGACCTGGGTGATGCCTCTTACATTCTGGGGATCCGGATCCAAGAGGATGTTGGGACTTTCGCAGTCCAGCTATATCGACACTGTACTGAAAAGATTGAGTATGGAAGATTCTAAGAACGGTAATCTACCGGCTTGTCACGGAATCACCCTATCCAAAGAGATGTCTCCCAAGACTGATTTGGAAAGGGAACGCATGTCTATTATACCCTATGCTTCTGCGGTAGGCTCTATAATGTATGCGATGTTGTGCACCAGACCAGATGTAGCTTACACACTGAGCGTGGTAAGCCGGTATCAGTCAGACCCAGGGGAGAAGCACTGGATAGCAGTAAAGAACATTCTCAAGTACCTGAGGAGGACTAAGGAGATGTTCTTGGTTTACGGCGGAAAAGAGCTCAAGATGGAGGCCTATGCTGATTCCGGCTTCCAGAGTGATAAGGACGATTCCAAGTCCATGTCAGGTTATGTCTTTACCCTCAATGGAGGAGTGGTGTGCTGGAAGAGTTCCAAGCAGGACACTGTTGCTGACTCGACGATGAAAGCGGAGTATATTGCTGCTTGCGATGCCGCAAAAGAAGCGGTATGGATGAAAAAGTTCCTAACAGAACTTCAGGTGGTTCCTACCATTGTTGATCCAATACCTCTTTATTGCGACAACAAAGGAGCTATAGCTTTAGCGAAGGAACCAAGGTCCCATCAGAAGTCCAGACACATCTTAAGACGGTATCACCTGATCAGGGAGATCATTGATCGTCGGGAGATGGAGGTTCGGAGAGTTGCTACTGAAGAGAGCATTGCTGATCCATTCACAAAGGCCCTACCTCAGATTCAGTTCAAGAGGCTACTCGAGATCATCGGTCTTCGATATGCCAGTACATGGCCCTAGTGCAAGTGGGAGATTGTTAGTGTATATGCCCTAGGGGCCATTATTGTATCATACTAGTTTGGATATTACTTAATGAAAACTTGGGATATTCACATGTATATAACAGTCTTGCTAAACATGGTAGTATGCTACTTGGTTTTTCTATCTTAATATGTGAGTATACGTATTGATAGAGCTCTTAGGATCTTGCTTGACTACCAGCGTTGTGATGGCAGTCACACTAATGGGAGCTGGATAGTCTACAAGCACATCCTTATTTAGGTCCCTAGTCGTAGGATTATCGAGACAGGGCATCGATACTCCGGAGTAGACTGGTGTGTACGCTTCTCATCCCAGTTGGGGAGATGGTCTGTCCCACAGCCGTCAGTACGTCGTACTGGAGATAGTATGTAGGTGCTCGTTAGGTTACGGGTATACCGGACAGGACTCACAGGGAACTGTTGGTTGATTTTATACCAGTCGTCAGTGAACAGTTCCCAGGTGACATGAGTACAGCATAGTCCGCAAACTTGACACTGCTACTTCGCCTCGAGTGTGTCCCACTGTTCTTAGATTGCTACCCTACCATGGCTCAAAGGAGTCGTGCAAACAGGTAGCAGTTGGGTGCAGTCCCGAGCACTTGGAGGCAGTAGCGGTTAGATAGGATTCGTCTCTCCCGGTATTAGGGGTTGATATCGCGTTGTGTCAGAGAGCCATTACGCAAAGTCCCTGGCCAGGGAAAGCGAGATTTGCTGGGAGGTTCCAGTAGTTTCTCAAGGTGTAATGGGCTTCGCTCCGACACGACTTATACCGCTATTAGGGGACTGACGCTTGCCGCCCCCTAGGCCCGATATGCGATAGTCTTATACGAATAGACCGGACTGTACGGAGATTGTCACATCAGACTCAGTAGGAGTTCGGATGGGTTTCCTCATCGGCCTTCTTATCGACATCTACCTAGGGACCGTTACGTACAGCTAGTGCCACTTGCGGTCTATGGTTAAACCCACTGCCAGCGTAGTAGTCGAGTCTCTAGAGTCCCACATAGAGAGTTTCTCTACTCCAGGAGAAACGATATAGAGGTCTTATGGTTTTACGACAAGGGTTCGGATGCATACGTGTGTTTACGCACGTACGACATCCGGACAGTTTTTACTAGTCGGCTTTGCTTTAAGCCAGTTTCTAGTATCCGGTTATTGGATTTATACAGTCTAAAGTTTTTCCGTGTTTTCACGGATAGGAGTGGCGTTCTCGTAATTGCGCGAGAAGCTTCTAGAAGATGGTGACTTGGGGGTTAAGGTGGCATATGCATTAAATGAGATTAGTGAGTCATTTGAGTGATTCATCCAAGTCATTAATGCATCATAAATGCTTAATGATTCATGGAGATAAATCACCCTCTTATATTTATTAAGCATGATGATTAATCATTCATTTTCTTTTGTTGGATAAATCATAATGCTTGATATATATTATGATAGCTTATTATCTCATCTCATTCTCTTGCTCACTTTCTCTCTTCTCAAGCTCTCCCTCTTCAAACCCTATTCCTCCCCTCTTTTGTGTTGAGACCAAGGATTAGAGTAGACTACTTAATCCTTAACCACTCTCTATATCAGCTAGGTTACTTAGATTACCGATTTCAGAAACCTAGTTACCTCAAGTTAGAGGTGAAGCTTGTAGTTAAGCTCTCGGGTGGATCTTCTACTACATAGAGAAGGCCGTAGAGGACGTGGAGATCGACAAGACGAAGGACTCGGTTCTATAGGTATAATCACTTATTATAGTAGTTAACTCTTCTATGGTTTCTTGTTAGTTATTGTTTATGCAAAGATTCTCGGTTAGTCGATGTTTATGCCTAAAACAAGATCGTTTTTCATTATTCCGCCTCCCCACAAGTCGTGGAGTGTTGTACATCGACTTACAGCTTTCGTACAGACCTAATTAAAATAAACCTTATTTTCCCAAGGCGTAACCCCGTTAACACTTTTCTAGACATATACTTGATCGACTAATTGTAATGTGCAAAACTCTCTCAGGAGTAACTTTTACTCGCAGTGGGTATCGGGATCCAACTATCTCATAGAAGGTATGCAATCTCATTGCAAATTTCAACACTTAAAATTCCCGATAATATTTTTCCCCTAGCGTCCTACGACCTTGACAGAGGTCAACAAACCATAGTGCGCTAGTCAAGTTAAACCCGCCATTTCATGATTGAATTAAACCCACCCGCACGACCCTTGACAAGGTCAATAAGGTCGTACGACTACCCTAATCCAATCGCATCACATGCTTTGCAGATAAGCACTAATCAGCTACCGCACACTACGTCTTGACAGAGGTCAACAAACGCAGCACGAATACTAAATAGTACTTATCTGAAATGACGAAGGGCTACGACAGGTTTTTTTAATAAAACATTTTGCGTAATAAACTTGATATCGTTGTAGAATTGAGTGATTTTGAAAAGGAGTGTTTTTATAGACTTTTACTAATTTCGCTAAAGAGGTCACTCTCGGTGAAAGGATCTCGGCTCTTTCCTCATCGAATGAGGTGCTGGATATTCAGGAATACCACTATGCAAAACAAGAACTAGAGAAGCAATCATAAACAAAACCGAGTGGGTTGTAGCATCTGCCAGTTTCGCTAAAGAGATCACTCCCGGTGAAGGGATCTCAACTCTTTCCTTATCGAATATGGTGCTGGATATTCTACAAGAAATACCACTATGCAAAACAAGAACTAGAGCTACCCTTTATGAAAATTTGATTCCACAACATCTTTAGCTTTCTTTCTTTTCATTAATCTCATTAATGATGTCTTATCATTTATGCTTCCTAAGCATCACAAAAGAAACAAAAGTATAACGTACGCTTATGACATCCGCATTCGCCACAATGACCCGTTATGAACTGTTAGGTTACTTAACTAATGGCATAGCGGGGCGGGACTAGCGCGGGTGCAAAACATAAGCAACGTTTATCATATATCATATATATAATAACAACAATCGTCTCATCATATAAAGTGATCACATCACAGAATATCAGCAGCAGAAGTCCACATATGAAATATTGGATATACTAGAAATTCCGTGTTTTAAATTAAGCCAGTAAAAAACAAGGATTCTACGGTCGTGATAAATAGACAAACCCACATCCCTAGACCCCTATGAGAGTGGCAAGCAACCCTGCCAATTCTAGAGTTAGGAGACCCGGTCTCGACTCCTCGAGATGGTCTCCCGCTGGACTCTGGAACCCGGTTACTTGTGCTCCCCGTCTTGGGTCTATCCTAATGCGAAAAAGTAAATAATATATATCAATAGTGACATCATCCTCAACCCGGAAGTGCCCCAATAAAAAAATATTACATACAAGTTTTTAAATGAATGAAAATGAAAAACTCTCATCTCACATAAAAACCCCAGGCTATTCAAAACACGACGATCCAATATGATATATCCCGGCAATACATAACATCGCATGTCATCAACGTAAGTAAATATGTGTATCCCAATTGTCGTTGACATATAGCAACGAAACCGGCGATATACCACATATTACATTTACGGTCGCAGAAAAGAAAGTGAAAACTACAACAATTGGAATCCGCAATCACCTTAGACATCATAAACCCGAAATATCACATACTTCGGATTTCATGCCTAACCATATGAATTCCTTAGACATCATAAACCCGGAATATCTTATATTCCGAATTTCATGCCTAACAATTATAAACCATGCATTTTAGTCTTGTTATTGAAAACACTTTCTAATAACAAGTTGGGCAATTCAAAAAGATTCCCGACATACTGTTCGAATGCTCGTCGGAAACTATAGTAGATGACTGCACCCCCGATGCCGTCGACAAAGTGTACTTAGGAGGAACACCGCGGCCGCGAGCACTGTTCATATAAGAATTTTGCATTATTATATTCCTCATTCTTAATCATATTGCAAATAAATAGATACTTTTTATCCATGTCTGCTAAATAGTTGCAGGTTACAGGTTCTCAGAACAATACAGTGAACATGGTGAAAAGACGCTACAAATGTGAGATTACAACCAACAAAAAGATGAATCTGCAAATGCCGCCTACCAGTTTGAGGAACAAACGAAGATCAGCTAACAGTTCGATTGCATAAAATACAAGGGCGGCAGAAGATTCAAGACTTCAACGCGAAGCTAACGGTAAAAGTCCACAAATTCTGCACTGTTGGAAATCTGGAAGAAAGTAGAAAATATTCTGAGGAACTAAGTGAAGAAAAAAGAAAGAAAGAGCAACTTGAAGCATCACAGAAGAATTGAGTCCAAGAGCCCATCAAACAGCCGCGGCATTCCGCCGCGGATCCGCGGTCGTGCCGTGCACATGTCGGTGCGTGTGTCAGTAGGTGTCGGTGCATTGACCTGGCTTTCTTAGGGTAGTCTTGTAATTTCATATGTGGATCAGATGTAAATCCTAGGGTTTCTCCTATCTATAAATAGGAAAGCCTATAGCTTCTTTTGCGGCATGCCTCTTTTCATTATTCTAGATTAAATTTCAATTCCTTTGTAATCGTCAAGAGGTATCAATAAAAGTAAGTTATTTTTTTTATCTTGTGTTCTTCTTAAATTGCATATTTATTTCTCTGCATTTTTTTACCTGTCTTTATTTATCTGCAAGTTAATTAGGTTAATAAAAAAATATAAAAATGAATTTTGTCGCAATTTCCCTAATGAGTGAGTAGTTCCTCACTTGTTGGGGTTAGGATTGGGTAGGTTTGAAAGATGGAAATCTCTCACTCCTTTCTTACCCTCATAACTTTATAATTTAGGACTCGATATAAATCAAACACCCACCGCTCACTACGGCACCCTATCCTACGAGATAGTGGTGATTCCTTAGTTAGACCGGTAGTGGTTGATTTACATAGAGGTTAGAGCTAAGAGTTAAGAAATGACGAACAAGGACCAAAAGGAAGAAACTACGTTTCTTCCTTGTCGTGCTAATCCCCTTTGTTAATTATTACCCTAGCACCTATGTTCTTAATTAGGGCAAAGGAAGCAGTGAGTAGAATTATCTTTCCAAACTAACATAATCCTAACCCTAGCAAGGTTTTAATCCAAATCAAATTCAATCTTAGTTTTTATAAAAATCAAAACCTACCAAAAATAAGAATTAACTCGTTGCAACAATTAGAAAAGAACACGTTTTCCCTTTGGACCGACCCGTACTCAACCGGCTAGCTACCAAGCGATGCCGTTATTGATTGCGGTATTGTTAACTTTGATTTTAAAACGCACGTACGCAAAACAACTCTCAATCAAATGGCGTGGTTGCCGGGGATAACGGTAGTTATTTTCTTTTTTTAATTTCGGGTTAATTGAAAATTTAAAAAATCATAAAAACTGAAAAATATAAAAACATAATAAATATCATCTTGTTATTTTTTTGAAGGGTTTTGTGTGAATTGCGCAGGAAAGGAAGAATGACAGATTCAGATCTGGCGCAAAACCAGTGAACAAAAGATCTGAACAGACAGAGGAGAACCACAACAGACAACAGAAAAATTTTGGAGGCTTGAACCGACTTTTCGACTGCTGAACCGCGGCGGGAATAGGCTTTTGACCGCGGAACTACGGCCTTTTGCTGACGTCAGCACTTCAAATCCCTCTGTGAGTATTTCTTATCTTCTCTGTAACCCTCTGAACTACACTGAAAAATTTTCCTGCAGGGTTCTTTGCGCAAAACTTCTTCCCCCTCTCCAATAAATCAATCGGGATTCTTTGCGCTGCAAATAAAAAAAGGAAAAAAATTTTGGCAAGTGTTTCAGATTTTTGTGTGTTTACTTTTTGCATTTTTAATACGGACTTTTAAGGGGCTATAACACCAATCCAGATTGGGTGGGGATTTCATTACCCTTCTTAGGACCCCAAAAATCAAAAAAAGCATATGCATCAACCCCTCGAGTTAATTAAAAAATATTTAGACTCAGCCAATAAGGACTGTCGCACTCATTAGGATAAAGGAAGGTTGTGGGCAATCGGTCGTTTATCTAAACCTGATTTTGTGGTGCCTAGGCTAGACAAGTGGGAAAGGTAATTTTAAAAGGCCCGTCTCACGGTGATTCGTGAGCGGATCCCTCTTTTCTTTACTTGTGCTTACCTGGCTACAATTGGCGGTGAAGAGGTGACTCGAGGAATATCTCACAACTTGCCCTTTGGACCAGTTAGGAGTAGTCTAGTTGACTTAAGAGACCCTAGCTCTAGGCTTGATTGTGCATATTATGATTGCTTGAAAATGTGTCGTAGTTCCTTATAAAAAATCTTTTGCAGAACTCTTTATTAAAAAACCACAAAACAAAACTTTTACAGAAAAAAACTTGCCATTTTGTCGCTAGAAATCCATTGCACCCAACTTGCACCCACATTCTCTCATTGACTTTTTCTTACCCCCACCTTCTACTTTTTGACTACACTACACCTCATTTTGTGTATGTCCGGTTGGACTAGGGACACTCATGCCCGTTTAGTCCGTGTCTCGTTAGTTCCTACTGACGACGCTCTCGACTCCGAAGTCGAAATTCCCTCCACTTCTTTACCTTCATCTTCAAATTCATCATCTTCTAAGGAGATGTCGGGATTCAATCCTAACAACCCCTTACCTACTTCGGGACTGATTCCACCTCAACTGGGTGCGAATAACCCACAACACTCTCCTGTTGAAGCGCCCCAACGAATCGAGCTCCAGGATCTTTTCTATCCAACCCGCACCGCTCTTCCTACTTGGCTTTCACTTCCACCGGCTAATGGGGATAACTTCGAAATTAAACCCCACTTCATCAATAAGTTGCCCAAATTTCACGGGCTGGAATCCGAAGATGCCTACATCTTCATTAACAAATTCCAGAATGTTTGCGCAATGATGAAGACCACCCAACTTTCCGATGATGCTATAAGACTACGTGTCAGTCCATTCACTTTATATGACCTAGCTGAAAAGTGGCTATATAGCACAGCATCGCATTCCATAAAAAGTTGGGAAGAGTTTGTTAAGGATTTTCTAAAAAAGTTTTACCCACACCACAAGACCGCGAGAATTCGCAAAAAAATTAATCAATTTTCCCAGCTTCCTTCCGAACCTTTTTGGAAGTGTTTCGAAAGATTTAAGGACCATCTTATTCAGTGCCCTCACCACGGTATCAAGAGATGGCAACTTTGCCAAACTTTATACGAAGGACTGAACCCAGCACTAAGCAATTGCTGGAAACCATTTGTCAATGTCACTTTCTTACAAAATCTGACGAGGAAGCTTGGCAATTTCTCAACGATCTTGCTGAACAAACGCTTTAGTGGGAAAGCACTAGACAAAACGCTTCATCCACTTCATCCGGTTCGTCTAGGGCAGGTGTTCATCAACTTGACATGTCAATTGCAATGAAAGCCGAAATGGCCGCAATTACACGTAAACTAGAAGCAATCGAGAGTAAATTCTCATCGCCTTCTCCTGCCCCAGCTTTACCCCTACGCACTATTTGCGCTTGTTGTTCGGATCTGTCCCATTTAACCTAAGAGTGTCCTTACAACCCACCTGTTCAAGTACAAGATCAAGTCAATACTGCCTTTCAGCAGAGACAAAAAAATGATCCATACTCTTCGACTTATAATTCTAGTTGGAGGAACCACCCCAATTTTGCTTGGAATCAAAATCAACAATTCCAAGGCAATAACAATTTTCAAAGGCCTCCTCCACAACAACAAGCCCCTCAACAAACTCAATATCAGCAACCTTTCCAACCCTAACCTTACCAAAATCAAATGAACAATTTTGCACCAGACAACTCTTTTCCTCAAAATAATTTTGCTCAGCCAAATAACGATAAGGTTTCCTCGCTAGAACGAAGTCTGGATGCGTTTTTAAAACAATCTACACAATCTTCAACCAACATCCAGTCTTCTATTCAGTCTTTGGTGCAACACACTGCATCACATGAGCAAAGCATCAAAACCATTGAAGCTCAAATTGCACAACTGAATACTACATTATGTGAGTGAGAGAAGGGGAAACTTCTATCTCAACCACTGCCAAATCCTGGTCACATACAAAATGCACATGTTGCTCATGAACAACAAAATCATAATGTGAGTGCAGTGACTACATTGAGATCTGGAAAGGTATTGCACAACAACATTGGCAATAATATGGACACCCCGGCCACCGCTTCTTCTTCTTCATCTTCTTCATCTTCTTCAGAGCTTATTCTTCATTCTTCACAAGGCTCTACTTCTTCTACTAATTCGAACGAACCCACATCTCACTCCACGAAAACACCAACACTGGGATCCGTTCCAACTCCGCAATCTACTCCACAAACATTGGACTCAACAAATTTTCAAAATATTCAATTTCCAAACAGGTTGAGATCCAATAAACAAACTCCACAAATGGAGAAAATTGTGGAGTTATTCAAATAGGTTAGCATTAACATAGCTCTTTTGGATGCAATCAAATAAGTCCCTTCTTACGTTAAAATCTTGAAGGACTTATGCACCAAGAAGAGGAAATCACAGGTACCTAAGAAAGTTTTCTTGGCTAGTGCAGTAAGTGATGCTCTTACCCAACCTTTACCTCAAAAACGAAAGGACCCTGGCTGTCCTACAATTTCAATAAAAAATGGGGATAAGAACATCAATTGCGCACTTTTAGATCTTGGTGCCAGTCTTAATTTGCTTCCTTATTCAGTATATGAACAATTAAGCGTTGGAGAGCTGAAACCCACACATTGTACTCTCCAAATGGCCGACCAATCTATCACCCATCCTAGGGGTGAGTTAGAGGATGTGTTGATTAAAGTAGGAGCCTTCATTTTCCTCGTTGATTTCATTGTTATGGACATACAGCTCGTAAATAACCCCCGGAGTCAAATTCCGGTGATACTCGGTCGACCATTCCTTGCAACTTCTAATGCAGTGATCAATTGTCGAAATGATTCGATGAACCTATCTTTTGGAAACATGACAATTGAACTCAACATTTTTAAGTTGGGGAATCAGCCCTCCGAGCCTAATGCTAATATACTTGATATTTGCTCGATCTAAGAGACCATTCAGGAGGGCTGTGAGTTCGAAAAAAATTTGTTCGGTCACAGCAATTTTGACGCCGCTAGTGCGTTCCTTCTTGAATCTGACACAGTTTTCACATCCGATAATGATTACGAGTGTTTCACTTTTTCGAACGATTTTGAAGAATCACCACCCGAGTTTGAGTCTTTTGAATTTTCGGATGAGTTAGCTGAACCATCCGACTCGGTTGCTTACACTCGCTTCGAACCTCTATTGGAATCCTTTGAGTTTGAGACAGTTTCACCAATTTTACCTTCAATTGTTTCGCCTCCAAAACTCGAACTCAAGCTATTGCCGTCTGACCTTAAATACGCTTACTTAGGTGAGAATGAGACCCTTCCTGTTATCATCTCGGCCTCTCTAGCCCCCGAGCAAGAGAAAGCCCTTTTAACGGTCTTACAAAACAATCGGCAAGTTTTTGGTTGGACTATGGCGGACATCAAGGGGATCAGTCCCCTAATAGTTGAACATCATATTCATATGATGGATGATGCCAAGCCAGTAAGGGATCCACAGAGATGACTAAACCTTATCATAAAGGAGGCTGTTAAAAAGGAGGTTGTAAAATGTCTTGATAGTGGTTTCATTTACCCTATCTCTGATAGCCAGTGGGTTAGCCCCATTCACATTGTCCTAAAGAAATCGGGCATAACGGTCATACCTAATGAGGCGAAAGAGTTAATACCTACTCACACCCAAACTGGGTGGCGAGTTTGCATCGATTATAGAAAACTCAACGCCGCGACACGGAAAGACCACTTTCCACTACCTTTTATTGACTAAATGCTAGAACGATTGGCTGGGCATGAATTTTACTGCATTTTGGATGGCTACTCCGGCTATAATCAAGTTCCCATCACCGAAAAGGACCAAGACAAGACCACAATCACTAGACCCTTCGGTACGTTCGCTTACCGTCGCATGCCCTTTGGATTATGCAATGCACACGCTACTTTCTAGTGGTGTATGATGGGCATTTTTTCAGACATGGTGAAAAAAAAATTGGAGATTTTTATAGATGATTTCTCCATTTTTGGCGACTCCTTTGATGAGTGTTTGCTATATTTAGACGCAGTTCTTACCCGGTGTAGGGATAAGAACCTCACTTTAAATTGGGAGAAATGCCACTTTATGATACGAGAAGGTATTGTTTTAGGACATATCATCTCGCAAAATGGCATTGAGGTAGATAAAGCTAAGATTGAAGTCATTTCCAATCTTCCTCCTCCCAAGTGCGTCAAAGACATCCGAGCCTTCCTTGGCCATGCCGGTTTCTATAGACGGTTCATCAAGGATTTTAGCAAGATAGCTAGACCCTTGACTCTTTTGTTGGCCAAGGACACCACTTTTGATTTCGACTCAAGCTGTATGAAAGCATTCGAGTCGTTGAAAACTCACTTATTTCCGCTCCCATTCTTTCATCTCCTGACTGGACGCATCCATTTGAAATTATGTGCGATGCATATGATTTCGCCATTAGTGATGTCCTTGGACAACACATAAATAAGATGCCGTATGTAATTTATTACGCTAGCCGAACCTTAAACGAGGCCCAATTAAATTACACAACAACTGAAAAAGAATTCTTAGCTGTTGTGTTTACACTAGAAAAGTTCAGGCCCTATTTAATCGGCTCTCCAGTCATCGTTTACACTGACCACTCAGCTCCTCGCTATATTTTTGCGAAGAAGGATGCTAAATCTCGGCTGATACGTTGGATCCTCTTACTACAAGAGTTTGACATTGTCATCAGAGACAAGAGAGGATGCGAAAACGTAGTCGCCGACCATCTTTCACGCCTTCCTTCTTCGCCTACACCTCAAATTCCTATTAAAGACGTTTTTCCAGATGAGCAGCTCTTGATTGTGTCATGCGAAGCTTGGTTCGCAGATATCAAAAATTATTTGGCCACCAGACTTATACCAAGCGAATGATCGAATCAGGACAGACTCAGATTTCTATCCCAGGTAAAACATTTTTAATGGGATGGACCGTATCGATTCAAATATTGTCCCGACTAAATTATTCGTGGTGTGTCCTCGACAATGGGTTTAAGAGCGTGCTGTCATTCTGCCACGATCAAGTGTGTAGCGGGCATTTTGGCCCTAAAAAGACAGCAAAAAAGATCTTGCAGCGTAGTTTTTATTGGCCACAACTGTTTAAAGACGCATATGAGTACTGCAAGACATACTCCCGGTGCCAACACTTGGGCTGGATATCTCGGAGAAATGAAATGTCGCTCCAACCAATATTGGTTGTTAAAATTTTTGATGTTTGGGAGATAGACTTTATGGGACCATTTCCCAATTCTTTTGGGAACATGTATATTCTACTCGTTGTTGACTATCTTTCAAAATGGGTCGAGGCTGTGCCCAGCCGAAATAATGACAACAAGGTTGTCGTTGGATTTCTCAAAGAAAATATTTTTTCTCGGTTTGGGCATCCTCGCATGATTATCATTGATAATGGATCTCACTTTTATAATAGGACATTCGAGTCCTTAATGCGGAAATACTCCATTACTCACAAGCTGTCAACGCCCTATCATCCCCAAACTTGTGGGTAAGCCGAGATTTCGAATCGGCAGATTAAACAGATATTGGAGAAAACGGTTTCCAAAACCGTAAAGATTGGTCATTAAAACTTATTGATGCCCTTTGGGCATTCCGTACTGCCTATAGGACCGATCTTGGCATGTCTCCATCTAGGCTTGTTTATGGAAAGGCTTGCCACCTTCCAGTTGAAATAGAGCATAAAGCATTTTGGGCAATAAAAGAGTTGAATATATCTCTAGGAGATGCGGGCAGCAATAGAAAGCTGCAGTTGAATAAATTGAACGAGCTTCGGGATGAAGCTTACGAGAATGATGTAATCATCAAAAACCGAACGAAGGTGTTCCACGATAAACACCTTATGCGCAAGACTTTCAAACTTGGTCAACAGGTTTTACTTTACGACACTCGGTTACATTTCCATCCCGGCAAGCTCAGATCTCGATGGAAAGGGCCATTTTTGGTATGCACCGTATATCCGCACGGTGCGGTCGATCTAGAAAACCCGGAGGACAGTTCATTATTTAAAGTGAACGGACATAGACTTAAACCGTTCCTCACTGCGGACCCTTCAGAGGAGCTCCTGTTTTTCCAGGAGCCGATTTACATTGACCGATCTTCCTCCATCTACCCCTAAAATTCGATTATCTAGCCAAAACACTGTTTCAAACAAGTTTGGGGGTATGTATCACTTGTAATTATATATAAAAACAAAATGAAAATGAAAATAAAAAATCATAAAAAAAATTGGGGTATTTTTGTAAATTTTTAGTTTTAATTAAAAAATATTTTTATTTACAAAGAAATTCCTCTTTTTGACCTTTTTGCAAATAACCAAAACATCCCCCCTATAAATACAACCCGACCCCTCACAGCATTTTTCATAACCCTAAATTTTCATTTCCTCAAACCCTAGCCGCCGCTCCAAGTTTTGTTGTGTGATCCCCCTGTGCCGCCGCCCTTCCGCCGCTGTAGCCTGCTATTGGCCGCGCTTCCGCCGTGCCCCTGTCACTTCTCCCTCTGATTTTTTCAGAGGAGCTTTGCATCATCTCTCCCGCTCTGTTATTTTTTTTATAAATCTGTGAACTTTCTGAATGGCACCAACAATGCAATTAGAACGAGATTTTTCACAAATTTTTTCACACACAATTTACGGGAGTTATTTTGGTGATGAGATCATACGGCGAGGGTGGAACTTTTTAATTTTCAATCATCTCAATGCCTACGCTCTTCCTGATCTAGTCACTCGTTTTTACGAGTGCATGGAGGAAGGTTGCCTAGCACAATACGGTTTTATTAAATTACTTTGGGGCAATAGGGAAATAATCATTTATAGGGACTTTATCCATGAAGTCACCTTAATTCCTAGATTACCTGTTCACGACCAACCCCTTCAATTTGAAGACTACTTACCCTTAATGGGCAATGACTGTTCGAGGGAACCTAGGAAGGGCATACAGGCTAGAACCCTCTTCGCCAATGTATTAACCGTGTGTCGTTGGGCACAAAACAACATTTTTGGCAGTTCACATAACACAACATTTTTTACCCTATCTCTTCATATCGTGCACACCTTAATGACTAGGAACCCTAGATTTGACATGTGCACGGTTTTGCTTAATTAAATTGGTGCTGGCAAAAGGGCCGCAAATTACCCATGCCCTATATTAATGACACAACTGAGTCGTTATTTCCTCCCTGTGGAGGAATTTGAGTTTTACATGCATGGAGGTATACCCATTAGGCCTCTTATTGAGGGCGTATCAACGTCCTATACCCGCCTAACTGATGTATGGTCGCGAAGAGAACCGGCCGAACATGTACCCGCAAGAACACCCAGCTCCAGTTCGACCGCGAGCGAGGAAGAGCTTACCCTCATAGAACATGCACGTCTTCTTAGAAGAGCCATTAGGGGGATTGATAATTTGGTGGGGATGGTGACCAATTTGGATCACCAGGTGACAGAGATTGAACAAGGCGTATCTACGCTGCTGGCATGAGAGGAGCGTTCCCGTTCACGTTCAAGGGGACGTCGAGGTCGTGGGCAGTGAGGGCACTGCTTTTGGTAAGTTTGGGGGAGGAGGTGCTTTGTAAATAAGTATCATTGCATTGCATATTTTAATTTTTGTATATATTTTTTTCTTTCTTTGCATATTTAATTCTGCATTGCATCTTTATAAAAAAATTATAAAAATTTAAAAAAATGAAAATAAAAAAATATATAAAAGAAAAATCAAATAAAAAATTTAAAAACTAAAAAAAATTCAACTTGGCCATATTTGACTTAAGTTTGACAAGACGGATAACTAGCTAGAAAAAACTAGATCAAAAACCCTAAAAATAACCTTTCTTAAAGTTTAACGGTAGAAAATATATGTCCTTGTAGTTTATTTAGAAATAGGCAAATTTTGAGTTCAGTTCTTGGGCTAAGTCAAAATAAGAGAAGAGTATTGAAATTTTTATTGAAGTGTAAGTCTGTAAAATAATTCTGAACCTTTAATCTAAAATTCTGAAAATATATACCCTACAACTCGCACATACACGCACGTTGAAACTTGGGATAGTAGAGAATACCTTGAATTGCTTTTGTCAGAAATCCTTAGTATGAGAAAAAATTAAATAAAAGTATAAGTGTGAATAAAGAGATAAAAAAAATGAACAGTGGTTTTGTAATCACTTAAGGCTGCGTAAAATAAAAAAAAAATATAGCGAGGGTGCTTTATCACCTAGTGCCTCAGACCAACTGGTATGGGAGTCACTGCTAAAGCCTTAGGTATTACAAGACGAGGAATTACGCCTTAATGCGCAAACACATTTTGTAATCGGTCGTTAGTACTTCAAGAAGTATTAACGGTCGCATGAAGGATGTGTGAGCAATTTCATCTAAAATTCACAAACTAAAAGTACTTTGGACAATGGACAAGAGTATGATAGCTTGAATTGAATTTCCAAGTGTAGGGGTGATACATACACACACGTAAGGGTATATGATTGGGGTTTGGATGAGAGATAAGAATGAAAAATAGGACTTATATCTTCAGTGGAGATGATAAAAATTCCTAAGTTGAGATGGAACCTTAGAAGGAAAATTCAAGAGGTGCAAAAAGCTAAATAAATTTACAGAACATATACAATCTTAAATTAAATGATAAGTGAGTGAAAAATATGGGTTGATTTCTAAGTTAAAGATAATAGAATTTCTTGCTAGAACACCCAATTGAAGAATGAAAGTCAACAGGCTAAAGTGATCGGATTTTGTGGGTAGTATCCGCTGAAAACCCTCAGGAGACAAGACTCCTCATACTAGGGACACCTAGAGGTTTAACGGCTTGTTGCACGAGCTCAGTGCAATCGCAATTCCCCGCGAAAGTGAGGTTAGTTTTTTTTTCGAGAATAAATTGGTTTTACTCGGGACGAGCAAAAGATAATTTTGGGGGTATTTGTTCATATCAGAATTTTGCATTATTATATTCCCCATTCTTAATCATATTGCAAATAAATAGGTGCTTTTGATCCATATCTGCTAAATAGTTGCAGGTTATAGGTTCTCAGAACAATACAGTGAACATAGTGAAAAGACGCTAAAAATATGAAACTACAACCAACAAAAAGATGAATCTGCAAATGTCGCCTACCAGTTTGAGGAACAAACGAAGATCGGCAATTTGATCGATTGCACAAAATACAAGGGCGGCACACGATTCAAGACTTCAACGCGAAGCTAATGATAAAAGTCTACAAATTCTGTACTGTTGGAAATCTGGAAGAAAGTAGAAAATATTCTGAGGAACCAAGTGAAGAAAAAAGAAGAAAAAAGAAACTTGAAGTATCACAGAAGAATTGAGTCCAAGAGCCCATCAAACGGCCTCGGAACCACGGCCAAATAGGGCATTCCGCCGCGGATCCGTGGCTGTGCTGTGCACGTGTCGGTGCATGTGTCGGTGGCTGTCGGTGCATTGACCCGGCTTTCTTAGGATAGTCTTGTAATTTCAGATGTGGAGCAGATGTAAACCCTAGGGTTTCTCCTATCTATAAATAGGAAAGCCTACAGCCACTTTTGGGGCATGCCTCTTTTTATTATTCTAGATTAAATTTCAATTCCTTTGTAATCGTCAAGAGGTATCAATAAAAGTAAGTTATTTTTTTTATCTTGTGTTCTTCTTAAATTGCATATTTATTTCTCTGCATTTTTTTACCTGTCTTTATTTATTTGCAAGTTAATTAGGTTAATAAAAATATATAAAAATGAATTTTGTCGCAATTTCCCTAATGAGTGAGTAGTTCCTCACTTGTTGGGGTTAGGATTGGGTAGGTTTGAGAGATGGAAATCACTCACTCCTTTCTTGCCCTCATAACTTTATAAATTAGGACTCGATGTAAATCAAACACCTACCGCTCACTACAGAATCCTATCCTACGAGATAGCGGTGATTCCCTAGCTAGATCGGTAGTGGTTGATTTACATAGAGGTTAGGGCTAAGAGTTAAGAAAGGACGGACAAGGACCAAAAGGAAGAAACTACGTTTCTTCCTTGTCGTGCTAATCCCTTTTGCTAATTATTACCGTAGCACCTATGTTCTTAATTAGGACAAAGGAAGTAGTGAGTAGAATTATCTTTCCAAACTAACATAATCCTAACCCTAGCAAGGTTTTAATCCAAATCAAATTCAATCTTAATTTTTATAAAAATCAAAACCTACTAAAAATAGGAATTAACTCATTGCAACAATTCAAAAAGAACACGTTTTCCCTGTGGGCCGACCCGCCCTCAACCGGCTAGCTACCAAGCGACGTCGTTATTGATTGCGGTATTCTTAACTTTGATTTTAAAACGCGCATACGCAAAACAACTCTCTATCAAGCACCTACACAGATGCTTTTGGCAATGGGGTTCTCCTACAGTCACTTGGTCGGGGTTATGGGGCGTGGCCATCTAGTAACGTTACCCAGCGAGCATCCGCGTACACTACGTGATTGTGACAGGATTTTGATCCACATCAAAATCCCATGGCAACCGATCAAATGAGACTAAATTACTAGATTTATAAAATTCTAATAGTTTTCACAAAACTAATTATTGTGGATTCCAAATATTGTATCACAATTCACAGATAGCTAAACGATGTTAAACTTTTCGATCGAATCAACAAACACCCAAAATTTCCCAGAAAGCTCAACACTTAAGCATAGTTTAAAAAATACATAGAACATGCCACAACGCCTATGGACCAACCGTAGAAGGGCCGACCCATGCCTCACTCATAGCGCCGCGGAACTGCCACAAACCCTAGGGTTTGCCCGCGGTTCCGCGGTCAAAGAGTCGAGTTTGAGAATTGTTCTTCTAGAGGGTCCATATAATTACTTGCATGATTTTATAAAGATTTTAAACTTGGAAAAATCCAACTTTGGGAAAATTTCCAACGAGGAAGAAAATGGGTTATTGATATTCGTTCGAACTTTTTAACGTCGTCTAAATTACCCGAAACGATGTTAGAATTTTGACTACGAAGCACTCTGAATTGCCTTTACATAAGATAACATCACATGCAATCTCAGAAAAAACAAGCAACACCTGAAACACCAAACCCCAGAACCTGAAGCACCAAACCAAAACGAAGCCCAAATTCATCACCAGGACCGGCCAGGCCGGTTTTATTGCTTGTCTCACCAGGTCAAATCAGGCAAAAAGGGTTCGTTTTGGTCTCTTGTTCATGTTACATCGTATGCAACATTCTGCAATTGCTTAAAAAAATTTAGACACTCTGAAAAATTCAACAGAAACTAGGGTCATGATTCGATGTTTCGGAGTTGTTTCGGTTTCGTAATTCTACAAATATCGTCTAATTCTCTAGCATGGCTCTGATACCACTGAAGGGTTCCGCAGCATCGCCACAAGGTTTCGGGAGGCATCGACCATGCCGTTTTCAAAATTTTGGCATGCTAAAAAGCCTTAACCTAGAATCTTAACTATAGAATTAGACAAAACTAAAATGTAAACATCTTTATATCTAAGTAAACAAGAAATACAACCTTTGTAGACCGGTCCTTCACTTCAATAGCTCCATGTAGTAGTCCCTTCGCTCCAAGTATTGAACTCCCAGACTCTAGAAAGGCTTAATAAGATGAAAGAAACAAACTTCCTTGAAGTCTTCGAGGCCGAAGATGATCTACGTCGAGAAGACACTAACTCAAGCTACCTCTTCATTAATTGTGAAGCAAACAATCTAAACTAAATGGCTAATCTAGTGTATCTTAATGAAGTAGGAGTTTTGCTCACTTTAGAATAATTTCTCACTAATTTTCTCCACCTCCCAAAAAGCTAGAGAGCTTGAGGAAGGAGATGAAGAAAAACAACAATGGAGAGAAGCAAGTGTTGAATGGCAACTATGGGTGAGAAATATTTCATATAACTCATGTATAGATTTAACCATGGCTAACCATAATGGTTGGGTTAATAAATATCTTAAGTAAAACAAAATTAGCGGACTAAGTGTCACGCCCCGAAAGTACGGAACGTGACCGGCACTTAAATTACGAAGTATCTAGAGGCGCAGCGTAATCTAAGTAAGCTGAAGCCCAGAAATCTAAACCATTTAAAAGAAGAAGTGTAAGGAAACAAGTTTAAAAAAACAACATCAAATTTCTCAAAAATTTCGGCAGAGTCTCCTTTGTAAAAACTGGCCCCAACTGGGTACAAATAAGAATATATACAAAAGCAATAATAAAGGCATCCCCAAACGGGAGCTAGCTCTACGCCAAAAGGCGGAAGCAACCACATAATGTACTAAAATATACAATGCCGAAGGGTAAGGCTCAAAATTCAAAAATGGAAACCAAATACACCAAAAACCATAATAATACCAGCGCGACTCTAAGGTCGAAAGAATAAACAACTGGACATCTAAACATATCAAGTAATACAAGTCTGGTTGATGGAGCTTACTAGATATAAATGAAATAATAAAAGTACAACGGCGGTCCTGATACAAGTGAACCAACCTACCAAGCAAATCACCCTGAATGAAATGATGTACCAGCAAGCTGCCTAGGAAACCTGTACATCGAAACCTGTAAGAAAAATTTGGCACAATGGGGGTGAGTTGCCAACTCGTGAGTAGAAGACATCTGCGAGTAGAAATCGCATGCACAACGTTCTCCTAGGTCATAATAATATACTTAATATATCATTAGTCATTAAGTAGTGGCAGGGTAATAAACTATGCGTAAGTGCAATGCTCAGTGCTCGTGGCAGTGCCTCAAGTAGTAACATGTCATGTGTATGAGTATGCATGCTCCATGAATGTAAAACAATCAACCATGAAATCTGGATATATCTGTATAAGAAATCTTTAACTTTTATCATAGTAAAATTTGTATAGTAATCTGAAACATCATCAATGAAATCCATGGAAATCCGTGTCAAGTATCGACACAAAACATGTAAATCTTAAGTCTCAATACCTCAGAGTCTCAATATCTCATAGTCTCAATACATCGAGCTCCGTCAGTCTGGATCGGCCCATACCATCAAATCTCACGACAACGGTCGGTATCCTCAGGATATCCGCCGCACCAGACATCACCGGTAGTCTTCCCCTGTCAGGCTCATCGTCTACAACTCGATCTTCTTGTCCCGGGGTACCATACCGGGCCCACCATATACCCGAGACGGTTCATCCACTCCTCGAATCGGGTCTCGAAATCCAACAGAAATCATGAAATCTCATGGTGGACGACACATACATCACGAGAAAACCGCAACTTATATTTTAAAAAGAGAGGGAGAGAGAGAGAAGTTTTTATATATATTCTTGCGGTTTTCTCCAAAATCCAGAAATCTCAAAGAAATCCAAAATCCCAAAATCATGAGTAAGTAAATAATGAGTATCGGCATAAGCCCCACAATACTGCATAATAACATGAATATGTGAATGTATAAAGTGTCTAAGTAATAAATGCAATGTCTAGACTAGCACCTGAGAATAATCACAATATTATATTGATCTAGCCTTTAGCTGATTCTATCAATAAAAGATAATATGTTCTAAAGTGTACGTGACATGGCAATTACCGATGATGATGTGTGTGAGCCGGCAAATAAGTGTATGTGGAATATACGTATCATCGGTAATGGTGCTGGTGACCAACGGGAAGAGTTTCATTTTAACTAAAGAAACATATGTATGAACATGCAACGTGATGATTACAATCTGAATATAAAGATGAATGTGTATTAACCACTCATTTGGAATATACATATCTAACTACAAACTATATGACTCGAGCCTAAACTGGTATCTATCTAACCCACTAAGGAACTAAACTAAAGAAATTAGTCGATAGGAAATAAGAATCCACCTAAGGTCTGAGTCGATATCTCTAACAGTCGGCGATCCAGTCTCAATAGCGTCACATACATAGTACGACTTTCTCGAGTCAAGAATGCGGATCAATCATCACATCTATGTCTCGTACGATAAAATCCATCGTACGGCATCCCAAATCGGGGTACGGGTCAACTATCACCTGTGTACATCATCATTCGTATAATATCATCATCAAATATTATCATGATCAAGGGTACTGTGCTATAATCGCATACATCCCAATATCATCAAACATATATCATTGTCTGTGTAAATATACATCGTCAAATGGTCCTCAGAATATCATGTCACATATATCATATCGTGATTAAGTCATATATATCATATCATGATCAAGTCACACATATATCATATCGTGATTAAGTCACATATTACAGTCTGGGTTCTATTCTAGAGTCTCGTATATCTCAATGTCATCATCACCTATTATCGTTTATGTATACATATCCATTTTCTCATTTCCCAACGATCCGCTAATATCATAGTACATCTCATATCATACTCGATCGTATATCTTTAACTCACGGCATCACGCCCAATCATACTGACTCCTTCCCAGATATCATATAACCTCCCCATATCACGTGTATATGTTACACACACACACACACATAGAAACCTACACACATTCATACACACACACACACACCAAGTCAATGTATGTGTGTGCGTGTATGTGTGTCTACCTAAAACCAACGAATTCCTTCCAAGGCAGCCATCCTTATGGTTAAGTCTTTCTAAATCAGTCTAGTCCAACCTAAAGTCTTTAATAGGACCCTACTCGCCAAGAATCTAAGATCACGTCCGACTTCCTAATGACAGTAAGTAATATCTCTATTCTACATTTGCGGGGGTACTAAATGCCATCCACCCGACTTCCCCCGTAGATATACATCTACTCACCTGACCCTTGTCTGCCGAAGTCGATACCACTATACTCTTCTTCATCGCCCGAAGTCCACGTGAGGGGTACCTCCACAACATAAGGTTAACCATGTAATCTTAGCCTCCCAAAATGACCTTCTTGCTCCAAGATCCTTGCTAGATTGGGCAAAAGAATGATAGGTATAGGTTAAGTTAGGAATTTGTGATGTTTTTTGTGGATTTTTCATGAATTTTGATGGATTTTTAATGCAAAAATGATGTGGGAAAAATTGGGGCTGCCCATGGAGAGAGGAATGAGAGGAGAGTGAGAAAAGTGTGTAGAAAAGTGTAGAAGGGTTCTCAAAATATTACCTCATTTAAGTCTTTTCATGAATTAATAAAATTTATTTATTTTCCTAACTCAATTTGACCTAGAAAGGTCTAGAAATTTGAAGACAATTCAAGAAGAGGAAAATATGCTACAAACTAAATTCTAGTATATCATGGCTCACTTTTGTAAAGTAAACCCATTGCATTTTATAATTTGCACCTATTTAATGTATAATTAAAAGCTTATGTTAATATTAAAAATAATTAATTTAGGAAAAACATTTAATTAAACTAACAATTTATAAGTGACTAAATAAATACCAAATACTAGCAATTATATAGTTAAAATAGGCGTATTTAAATCTATATTGAAAAATAATTATAGTTAAGTTTTACGGAAAATACAGTTTATTTTACCGATTATCTGAAAATTCGCCTAAAGAATTTTATTTATTTATTTATTTATTATTTTATTTTTTTAGAACGCTACACTAAGTTAACGGTTCTACAAGCTTCCACTAAGCTCCAAACCATGTGACTAATTTCCAACTAATTTTGATTTAGCTTTAATAAATAAAACCGTTCATTATCATAAGCATGGTGTGAGTCTCATACACCCATATTGCTGGTAGCAACAAGTGTGACACAATAATATATATCACATATATATTAAGTGTACACAAGTGAAAAAAAGAAATGCTTAAGTGAGCTAATATTAGTTAATGTAAATTAATATATCAAATATATAATTATATATTAAATTATTAAATCAACACTTGATTTAATAATTCGACTATATCATATATAACCGACTAATATCATTTGTATCAACTTATCAAATCAACACTTGATTTGATAACCCGGCTATATCACATATAACCGACCGATATCTCATATCGCGAGAATAGAATATGGTATCACATACGCGTATTAATCTCGGTCTCACACATATCACATATACTCCTACTTCGTTTCGCCTGAGCTAGGAAACCTCTATGTAGGACTCTAAACACTCGTCAATACGCCGGCGGTAGGTGATGATCATATAAGTCACCCACAAGTCATCAACGGTACTGCTAGACGTAACGGCCACCCGGGTATTGAGCGATCAGAAGATCAACAAGCAAGGCTGCTCATACTCCTGTGAATCCAATAAGTAACACTACCGTACAGTCCAGTCTCTTCTTCTGATATGTCGCATATCCTATCTGGGGGGTGGTAAACGTCAGACCCTAATAGCCTGATAAGTCATGCTGATGTGAGGCCCATAACGGTTCAAGAAACTACTGATTACACTTACCAGTAAATCTCAGCAATCCTGGCCAGGGATTTCTTGTTATGGCCAATCGAGCACAGCGCAACATCAACCCCAATACCGAGAGAGACAAAATCCCCTCCTATCGCTCATTGCCACCATGTGACTCGGGACTGTACTCAAAATCTACCGTTTTTCACGTTCTCTTGAACGTGGTAAGGTGGAAATCAAAGCATAGTGGGAATCACACAATACTCTATGACGATCTCGGGTGGACAGACTAACTTGTACCAGTGTCACCAGAGTACTGCTATCTAACGTGAGGTAAAATACCATATAGGAGTTCTCGACGAGTCCTGTTTAGTGTAACCAGTCTCCACTGAGCACCCGTATACCATCTCTGATCTCAAACACCAATGGATATGGGATCACCATTCATATGGGTCGAAAAGCGTATACGCTAGTCTACTCTGGAATATCGATGCCCCATCTCGATACTCCCACGACTAGGAACAATTGAAGGATGTACTTACCGACTACCTTTGCCCCACTAGTATGATCTGCATCATAATCCCGGTAGTCAAGTACACATCCTAAGGGCTTTATCAACATGTAACAAAGAGACAATAAGTGTATATGTTAAGATAAAGAGCAACCATATATCATACTATCATGTCGAGCAAGAAATTACTTCCTATATATGTCCAAGCATCCACTATAATATACATCATATGTACAATAATGGCCTCTAGGGCATACATATAACTAACAGTACGACTGTCCCAAACCAATGCATCTATCTATGCTACATATGAATACCCAGCAGCTACCAATCACTATGTCTTGGCGAAGGTCAAAAAACATAGCTTGAATACTACTGATTATTCATATGAAATGACGGAGGGCTACGGATGGTTTTGGAGAAACTGTGAACGTAGTTTACTTGATATAGTCGAAGGAACTATGATAGCTTTTTAAAAGGAGTGGTTTAGGCTCCGCATTTAAAATTGCTTTTTGTAGAAAACCGAGCTGTTTTGAAATTGTTCCAACATTTTAGCTTTGGTTTGTTTTATCTTTGCATTAATCAATGTTAATGCGGTCCTATCATTTAAATCCTATTATTGCAGCAAAAGAAACGAAAATACAACATACGCTTATGCCATCCGCATTCGCCACTGGGCCTCGTCTTACACCGTTAGGTTACTTAACTAACGCCAGAGCGGGGGCTAGACTAGCGCGGGTGCAAAACATAAGCAACGCCTACTAGATATAATATATAAATATATATATATGCATTCGTCTCACGCAATATTAGGCATTCCAAATTATAGATGAATATATTGGATGTACTAGAAATTCCGCGTTTCGTTTAAACCTGTAACGAAAGACGGATTCTACGGTCATGATGAATAGCCAAACCCCACTTCAGACCTCTATGGGTGTGGCAAACTACCCGCCAAATTCCCGAAGTGAAGCAACCTCTCTCAGTAAAATTAGTAGGCCACTCGGCACTTCAAAGAACCCGGTAGTTTGTGCACCCCACCTTGGGTCTATCCTAGGAGAAGAAACAGTAAAAAGAAATAATATACAACGGTGGCTACAACCTCAACCCGGATATGCCCCGCAAAATAATATTACATCACTTTTACAAATTACATGAATGAAAGAAAAGAAACACTTCTCACATCCCTCGGCTATTCATCCACGACGATCCAATAAAATTCATATCCACAAACCATCGCAGATCACAGATATATATAACCCCAAACTAACCGACATATAGCAATTATCGGAAGTTTACGAACACATATATCAAACACAAAAAACCCGATTATCTAAAGTACTTAGAATTTTGATCGATAATCAAATTTGAATCTACCCCAAGTACAATACTGTACACAAAAGATTCTGGGCAGAAACAAAATATCCCAAATATCACAAAACACCAATATAGACGCACTGTAGAAAATCGGGCCGAGTCACCGTTAACTCGACTGCGGAACGGCGGCCAAACGCATGGTTTGGCCGCGTTTCCGTGGCGGTCTTGGGGAATCAAAGACCCAATTTTCTCCAGTAGTCTCCAAAAACCATGCACGTATTTTTAAAGCCCCTGAAAATATTTTTGGGCCAGTTTTTAAAATCGACATAAAGTGCAATTTTCGGACGTGATTTTGGGATTTTTCCGTGATCGAATTTCTAAAGACTTTGCTAACTGGCTACTTAAGTTTTGTAGGCTCTGATACCACTATAAGCCGATGTCGTGTACCCTGTGGTTCGCGGGGAGGCGGAATTTTCAAAAACGATAATATTTGACTACGCAACACCAGCTAAAACTCCAGGATCTTTACTAAAGCCTTAACTAGCTAATCTATCTATAGGTTTAACTACTCTGTTAGAATGTTATGCCTCCAAGATATGGTCCTTTGGGTCTTCTAGTGCTCCTCTCCAAGGCTCCTCAGTGATCAGATCGGGCTAGCTCTATCGGCCTTCTTGCGTCAAAGATGATCCACCGCGAGAGAATGTGCTCCAAGCTTCAACCACTAAATGAGGTAACTAAGATAGATGGTTCGCTAAATCAACTAGTCTAAGAGATGTAGAAAGTCTAATGGATTTTTTGTCTCACTAAACCCTTGGCTCACAACACATGCGAAGGTTAGGGTTTGGTTCTTGAGGAAGAAAGAGATGGAGGAACTCAAGAGAGTATGAGAGGAGAACAACTCAAGAAAATGAGCTCAAGAAAGAAAATGATCAATTGTGTAGGCAAAGTGTAGAGAATGGCTAATAATACCACTCACTCATTGAGCCATGGAATAAATCCTAATAGAATATATGTGCCATGCCTCAATAGTGAACCCAAAGCAAATAAAATAATCAAAGCCCATTCTTTACACCATGCCACAATAAGTCTCCTCCATTTCCACCTCATTAATCCATTTAAGTAAATGGATAAACCTAATAATGAGGTGGCTCCTTCTAGAAGCATGCCTTGCCAAATTACAAGAATGCCCTCACCGTATATACATACCTGTATCCGTATTCCGAAAAATACGGATACACTGAGACGACAACAATCCAATAATACAATACTATGATCCAGTTTAAACCAAAGCCCACTATTATTGTCTGCCTGATCAGCATCCGTGTACTAGTACACGTACGTGATTGAAGCCCTGTCGTAAAACCATACGACATCTACATCAATTGCCTGGAGCAGGGAAACCCTCTGTGTGGGACTCTAAAGACTTAACAGTACGCTGGAAGTGGGTTTAACCACAAGCCATCAGCGGGACTAGCTGTACGTAACGGATATCCATGTATCTGTCGATAAGAAGACCGATGAGTAAACTCATCCGGACTCCTTCTGAGCCTATCGGTGACAATCTCCGTACAGTCCAGTCTGTTCGTCTGAGATACTCGCATATCCGCCTAGGGGGATGTTAAATGTCAAACCCCTAACAACGTGATAAGTCGTGTCGGAGGAGAGCCCAATACACCATGAGAAACTACTGGAGTACCTTACCAGTATTTCTCGACTACCCTGGCCAGGGACTTTGTGTAATGGCTTTCCGAACACTGCGCGATATCAACCCCCAATACTGGGAGAGACGAATCATATCTGATCACTACTGTCTCCAAGTGCTTCAAGAATACACCCAACTACTACCTGTTTGCCCGAATTCTTTAAGCGTAGTAGGGTAGTAATCAAAATGCAGTGGGAACACACTCGAGACGAAGTCACAATGGCAAGTCAACGGACTAAGTTGTACTGATGCCACCTGAGAACTGTTGCCTAACGATAGGTATAATACCAACAAGCAGTTCCTGACGAGTCCTATCAAGTGTAACTCACAACCCAGTGAGCATCTGCATACCTTCTCCAGTACGTCGTACTAATGACTGTGGGAAAGACCATATCCCCTGCTGGGATGAGAAGCATATACACTAGTCTACTCCGGAGTATCGATACCCCATCTCGATAATCCAATGACTAGGGACCTGTATAAGGATGTGTTTATAGACTACCCAGCCCCCACAAGTGTGACTGCCATCACAACGTTGGTAGTCAAACAAAGATTCTAAAGGCTCTACCAATATGTATAAGTGATATGCTAAAAGAAACACATGCATATATTGAGGTAGAATCAAACCAGGTAGCATACTACCATATCGAGCAAGACTGTTATTATAACTGTGAAATATCCCAAGCATCCAATATGTAATATACAATCCAGTATGATATACTAATGGCCTCTAGGGCATATATCACTAACAGCTGAGATGAGAAGCGTATACACTAGTCTACTCTGGAGTATCGATGCCCTGTCTCGATAATCCTACGACTAGGGACAAGTATAAGGATGTGCTTATAGACTACCCAGCCCCCACTAGTGTGACTAGCATCACAACGTCGGTAGTCAAACAAAAATCCTAAAGGCTCTATCAATATGTATTAGCGATAAGCTAAAAGAAACATATACACATATTAAGATAGAATCAAACCAGATAGTATACTATCGTATTGAGCAAGACTGTTACTATATCCGTATATATCCCAATCTTCTAAAATGTAATATACAATTCAGTACTATACAAAAATGGTCTCTAGGGCATATATCACTAACAATAAGTGCTTAGAACTTTTGAATAAAAAAGAAGAAGAAAGAAGATAAGACTGAGCAGACCAAACCCAAATTGGCTAAAAGTAACTCTAAAGTTTCTTGCAGCTAAACCCAAATGCTCTGTTGTTGAATTTTAAATAAAAAAATTTATCCTTAAAATATTGCTAAGTTGATCTTAGTCGCAAATAGAACTAACGTATCCTTAGTTAAAATAAATTGAGCTCAAATGCTCATATATTTAAGTTGATCTTGATCTTAATCTCAATTTAGATTAATGATCTTTAAACCAAACAAAACATTTTGAACTAAAAGAACATATAATCTAAGTTCAAAACCCAAACCCAAATCTCAAATATATGAATTTGGACTAATCCACGCCTTACGAACGACAACATAAACTAGCCTCCGTATACAATCCACGGGCAACCTTAAAAAACAAAATAACACACGACACGAAATGAACTACCAGAACAGGAGAAAGTGGTTATCGCAACGCAATAACGTAATTAACTGCAGAAGCTTGCGCCTGCGGGGAAGAGTGCTCCCACAATAAAAAAAAACCATCACAAATGAAGGGGAATATAATAAAATCTGCTACAACGGTCGCATCTGTCCAAACCTCTGATATACAGTGCCATAAATCAACTTGGTATTTTCGGAGAGGTGGATGGATATGTCCAAATAGTATCTGCCTCCAAATTCAGGCAAGACGTTGAATCCCAGTTTGTTTCTATTTTCGGTAGTAAATAGCTCCATCAAGAGAAAAAAAAGGGATATATTTTCATCACCCAAGATCTAAATTTTGGATTTTCAAGAGAACTCATTTGGGTTTATTCTCAAAAGAGAAAGGATGAAATCTTTTAGAGTTTAACTCCATAATAAAAATCCGTTTAGGAGTTTAACCCCATTAAAAATTTTTTGGGGGGTTTCAACTCCATTAAATTTTTTTGGGGGTTTTAACTCCATTAAATTTTTTTGGGGAGTTTAACTCTAAAATAAATTTTTTGGGGAGTTTAACTTCAAAATAAATTTTTTTGGAGTTTAACTCCATTAAAAATCTTTGGAAGTTCAACTCTAAATCCGAGGGTTTAATCCTCCCAGTCTACGCAACTCGAGCCCATTCCGCTCATGCATGCCGCTCATGTGTATGCCCATCCGCGCATGCCGCGCGCAAAGCACGTGCATGCGCAATACACATGCGTAGCGTGCAGCGCATGCGTGCTTAAGCGCTGCTCGCTTCGCCTCCACACTTGTTCTTTAAAAAAGTTAATAAATAAATAAAATGTTTCTTTGAAATAAAAAAAATCTTTTGTTACAATAAATAAATAAAAAGAAATGAGCATGCCTTTCTGCACTACTTTCAAACACCAATACCGCACATTGAGTTCGCCTGATATGTTTGACATGTTAATCGTAAGTTCTCTCGCTCCAAAAGCGAGTGGTAATTAACGGCAGTTTAGTCCGCGGCTCCCAGAGATTTGGATCTCCACAATCATTAAACCCCAGCCTGCCCCTGGCAAGGGAAATCTGTAAGCATGCGCATTCCTATCTCAATAGGATGACAAAAAGCACTCTACAGGGCGGTAATCTGTTCTTGCTTCCAAGATGACTTGGATGACAGAGTGGCTGTTGGAGTTATAAATTTACCCTCTTCTGAAGAGCAGTATGTTGGAAGGGATTTCAAGCAGGATACTGAGGTGGACTTGGTGCCGGGTGTTGATTACGGTCAGCGAAGGATACATCCTAAGAAATTTATTGGATATAAATGTTCATTTATGAATTTGGTCTCATCAACCATCCAGACAAGTTCTAAGACAGGTATCGCTCATTTTGGAAGATAGCCGTTCTCCATGAAGTTGAAATATAGAGAGATAAAGATAGAAATATTATAGTGGATCCATTCACTGTGGTTATTTCTCAAACTTGGTTTGAAACTGATTAATAGAGTAGTTGGGTATTCGGTAGCACATGACCCATGGGTATGCGATACCGCAATAATTGGTCTTAAGTGCAAGTGGGAGATTGTTGGATATAGTGCCTTCAAGTTAATTATTGTAATTACAGGCACACGATTGTGATAATTGAGGGATGACCTATACGGGTAGAACTGTAAGTCAATACTACCCTTTCCCGGTACTTACAGGCTTGCGGAAATGATGAAAAACAATTTTTCTAGAGATGGTAACATGGACTCAAACCGGATCTTTGTTAAACTATCTATCTAATAATCTAACAAGAGTTTACCTACTCGGTTAGGGGGTTATACCTTTCTTGAACTCCTTCGTCTTCGACTCCTCCCGGTGTACGAATCGGCCTCACCTCGTCGTCTCCTTGCGCCGAAGATGGATCCACCCGAAAGCTTCTACCTTTGGCTTCTTCTTCGAACTTTGAAGAAACTAGATCACTTGGCTTGCTAGGCCTTGTGAACTAGAATGAGTAGAGGAATGTTTTGGTGTCTTTTTATCTCTAAGGCAATGAGTCTCAACACATGAGAATGGTTTGCCTTGAGGTAGAGAGAGCAGGAGGAAGAGGGAGAGCTTGAGAATGAGAGAGCTCAAGAGAGAGAAAGCAAATGATAGAATGAACCATACTCTTCTCATTCTCACCTCTCATAATCCAAAAGCCATCATAACAAAAATAGTAATCAAGTATTGTGTAATGGTTTAATTCAAAATCGCTATATCATTTCATGCACTCATTTTGCATAAATAAACAAGCAAGCAAAAGTCTTTGCCATGGAATGATAGCCATTGTCATGATGATGGTCAACTAGTCCAACCTAGTCAACCGGTCAACAAAGTCAACAATGTCAACCCCTCAACAACCATGTCACAATAATATTTAATTAATATTAATGTTAATCATATATCTTATTCTCATTAGGGTTAAGCAAAAGGTCAACAGTCAACTGTCAACAACCCCTAATGAGAATACTCTGCCTCTGTCTCTCTGTCAACTGTGCATACACACTCGCATCCGGGTTCCGAGGAACACGAATACAAACGAGATAAAACCAATCCCAAAACGTACACTAGGATCTGGCTTAAACCAAAGCCTGCTAGTGTTAACTGTCCGGACACTGTACGTGCACAAGTGCACAGAAGTGACCGAACCCTGTCGCAAAACCATGCGACCTGTCGCAAAACCATGCGACCTCTACTCATTTGCCTAAAGGCGAATATCTTTCTGTGTGGGACTCTAAAGACTCGACACTACACTGGCAGTGGGTTTAACCACAGACCGCAAGCGGCACTAGCTGTGCGTAACGGTCCCCAGGTAGATGCCGACAAGAAGACTGACGAGGTGAAACCCATCTGAACTCCTACTGAGTCTGACTGTGACAATCTCCATACAGTCCGGTCTGTTCGTCTGATACATCGCATGGCGGGCCTAGGGGCGGTAAACGTCAGTCCCCCAATAGCGGTACAGGTCGTGTCGGAGTGAAGCCTAGAACACCCTGAGATAACACTAGAAACCTACAAGTATATCTCGCTTGCCCTTGCCAGGGACTACTCGTGTAATGGCTCTTCTAGACACAGCGCGATGTCAACCCCCAATACCGGGAGAGACGAATCCTGTCTAACCATCACTGCCTCCAAGTGCTTCGGGACTGCACCCAACTACTACCTGTTTGCACGACTCCTTTGAGCCGTGGTAGGGTAGTAATCTAAGTACAGTAGGAACACACTCGAGGCGAAGTGACAGTGTCAAGTCGGCGGACTAAGCTGTACTCATGTCACCTGGGAACTGATAACTGACGATAGGTATAATACCAACCAACAGTTCCCGACGAGTCATGTCCAGTGTACTCGTAACCCAACGAGCACCCGCATACTATCTCCAGTACGACGTACTGATAGCTGTGGGACAGACCATCTCCCACACTGGGATGAGAAGCGCATGTGCTAGTCTACTCCGGAGTATCGATGCCCTGTCTCGATAGTCCTGCGACTAGGGACCTGCATAAGGATGTGCTTATAGATTACCCATCCCCCACTAGTGTGACTGCCATCACAACGCTGGTAATCAAGCAAAGATCCTAAGGGCTCCACTAATGTGTATAGGTGATATACTAAAATAAACACATATACACATTAAAGTAGAAACAAACCAAGTAGCATACTACTATATTGAGCAAGATTGTTTATACAAGGTGAATATCCCAAGCTTCCATTAAGTAATATACAAACTAGTATGATACAGTAATGGCCTCTAGGGTATATACACTAACAATCTCCCACTTGCACTAAGGCCATGTACTGGCGTATCGAAGACCTATCATCTCGATCATCCGCTCGAACTGAGTCTGCGGTAAGGCCTTTGTGAGTGGATCAGCAGTGTTATCTTCCGTAGAAACTCTCCGATCCTGGATCTCCTGGCGACCCACGATCTCCCTGATCAGGTGATACCGCCTCAAGATATGTCTGGACTTCTGATAGGACCTTGGTTCCTTTGCTAAAGCTATAGCCCCGTTGTTGTCACAATACAGAGGTATTGGATCAACAATGGATGGAACCACCTGAAGTTCAGTTAAGAACTTCCTTACCCAGACAGCTTCTTTTGCGGCATCTGCAGCAGCGATATATTCCGCTTCCATCGTCGAGTCAGCAACGGTTTCCTTTTTGGAACTCTTCCAACACACCGTCCATCCATTGAGGGTAAAGACATAACCCGACATGGACTTGGAATCATCCTTGTCACTTTGGAAGCTGGAGTCAGCAAAGGCCTCGATCTGGAAGTCTTTTCCGCCATACATCAAGAACATCTCCTTAGTCCTTCTCAGGTACTTGAGAATGTTCTTTACTACTATCCAATATTTCTCCCCAGGGTTGGACTGATACCGGCTTACCACACTCAGTGCATAAGCTACATCTGGTCTGGTACACAACATCGCATACATTATAGAGCCTACCGCAGAAGCGTAGGGTATAATAGACATGTGATCCCTTTCCAAATCAGTCTTGGGAGATATCTCTTTGGAGAGGGTGATCCCATGACAAGTCGGTAGATTACCGCGTTTGGAATCTTCCATACTGAATCTTTTCAGTATGATGTCGATATACCTGGACTGTGAGAGTCCCAGTATCTTCTTGGATCTGTCACGATAGATCCAGATCCCCAGAATGTATGAGGCATCACCCAGGTCTTTCATGGAGAACCTGTGTGACAAGAACCCTTTGACAGATTGTAGCATAGGAATGTCATTTCCTATTAAGAGAATGTCATCCACGTATAAAACGAGGAATACTACAGTTCTCGCTACAAATCTACTATAGATGCATGGTTCATCTGGATTTTTGATAAAGCCAAATTCCTTGACTGTCTCATCAAAACAGATGTTCCAACTCCACGATGCCTGCTTCAGTCCGTAGATGGACTTAAGCAACTTGCACACCTTTCCGCTGCTCCCACTCTGATTGAAACCCTCTGGCTGGTCCATATAAACACATTCCTCTAAATTTCCATTTAGAAAAGCGGTCTTTACGTCCATCTGCCAAATCTCATAATCGTGGAAGGCAGCAATGGCAAGAAGGATCCGAATGGATTTCAGCATAGCTACTGGAGAAAAGGTCTCGTCATAGTCCAAACCAGGTCTTTGACGAAAACCCTTTGCAACCAATCTATCTTTATAGGTCTCAACCTGTCCATCTACACCAATCTTCTTTTTGAAGATCCACTTGCATCCTACGGGTTTTACCCCATCTGGAGCAACGTCCAACGTCCATACTTTGTTGGTGTACATGGACTCCATTTCGGTCCGCATTGCATCCAGCCATTTTACCGAGTCAACGCTCTGAATGGCCTGCTGGAAGCTAGTCGGCTCATCATAATCTATGATGCAATCCTCTCTATCCCCATCTATGAGAAAACCGTAGTATCTCTCGGGCGGATAAGACTGCCTACTACTCCTGTGGAGCGGCGTAGGAATGTCATGATCTTCCGAACCCTCTGGTTCTACTAAGCTTTCCGTAACAGCTCGTAGTTCTGGAATTTCTTCCAGTTCAACCGCGCTCCCACTAATTTCCCTTTCCAAGAACTGGTGTTCTAGAAAGTGGGCATGCCGAGAAACAAAAAGCTTTTGTTCCTCTTCGCAATAGAAGAAATATCCCTTGGAGTTCTTTGGATATCCCACAAACTTGCACTATACTGAGCATGCCTCGAGCTTGTCCACATGCTGCTTTTTGACAAAAGCCGGACTTCCCCATGTCTTAATGTGATTAAGATAGGGTCTCTTCCCACACCACATCTCATATAGTGAGTAGGCACAGTCTTAGTTGGAACTCGATTCAAAAGGTATGCAGCTGATTCTAGTGCATATCCCTAGAATGATCACGGTAACTCAGCGTTACTCATCATGGACCGTACCATATCCAATAGGGTTCGGTTCCGTCTCTCCGATACACCGTTATGTTGCGGAGTGTATGGTGGAGTAAGCTGAGAGAGAATTCCATTCTCTTTTAAGTAGTCCAGGAACTCGGCACTCAAGTATTCACCACCTCGATCCGATCTTAGAATCTTGATACTTTTGCCGGTTTGTTTTTCTACTTCATTCTTATATTCCTGGAATTTTCCAAAGGCTTCAGACTTATGTTTCATTAAGAAGACATAACCGTACCTTGAAAAGTCATCCGTAAAAGTAATGAAGTAAGAATAACCGCTTCGCGCATGTGTAGACATTGGACCGCACACGTCGCTGTGTACGAGTCCCAAGAGCTCGCTCGCTCTTACTCCGTGTCCAGTGAACGGAGTCTTTATCATCTTTCCTTTGAGACAGGATTGACAAGTGGCATACGATTGATATTCGAACGGATTCAAATATCCTTCTGTATGTAACTTCGTCAACCTTCTCTCATTGATGTAACCCAGTCTACAATGCCATAAGAAAGTCTGATTTATTTCCGGAGACTTTCTTTTGTGTGTATTCTGGATATTGAAAATCTGTGGTTGGTTTAGTACGTATATACCATTGCTTAATGTACCTAATCCAATCATAACTTGATTAAGGTGAATGTTTACAACATTACTTACAAACGCAAATTCATAACCTTCTTTAGAAATCAAAGATACAGAAATGATATTACTAGTTGCGTTGGGTACAAAAAAGCAATTACGTAAAACCAAAACATGTCCATTTGACCTTCCCAGGTGATAGTCCCCTACGGCCTTAGCATCCATGCTAGCTCCATTTGCAACTTTGAGGGCCATGTCACCTGCCTTCAAAACCCTACGATTTCTCAACGCCTGCAAAGAATTACAGATATGAGATCCTGATCCGGTATCCAATACCCAGGAAGTAGAGTTTATTGATAGACAGTTTTCAATAACATACACACCTGAAGCTGAAGCCGCAACTTGCTTCAGTTCCTATGTCCTGGCTTTCTAAGCCATGCAATCTTTCTTCCAGTAACCACTCTTATGACAGAAAAAGCACTCTTCCTTTCCTATAAGCTTCTCCGCTATCTTTGTTGCTTTTGCTTTTCCCTTCGTATCCACTTTACTAACACCGCCCCTTGGTTTGGCGGAGGCTTTCTTCTTCTTTCCCTTGGCTTTCGCCTTGGACCTAGAAGATGAAGATCCTCGTACAAACAAAGTGGATGTTTCCCTATCTTTCTGTAGGGTGCCCTCTACACTCCTCAGCATGTTGAGGAGCTCTGAAAATTCAACTTCTTTTTCTTGTAAGTTGAAGTTCAGGATAAACTGGGTGTAAGTGGAAGGAAGGGATTGGAGAATCAAGTCCGTATAGAGCTCGTTCTCTAACGTGGTCCCAAGTTCCGCGAGCTCCTCAATGAAGCCAATCATCTTAAGCACGTGTTCCTTTACCGATGATCTGATGGCCAACCTTGCCGAAAATAACTTCTTCGACACTTCGTATCTTGCGATACGAGATTGCTCTCCATACAGTTCTTTTGTATGGAGAAATATGGATTCAAGGTCCATATTCTCATGCCTCCTCTGATGTTCGTTGTCCATAGAGGAAAGCACGAGGCACTTGGCCTTCGCGCTATCTATCTCCCAAGTCTTACGGATTTCCTTATCCGCGACGCTGGAGGTAGGACCTGGGACAGGGGGAGCTTTGGTGGTAAGGAGATACCCTAACTTGTCATAAGTGATTGCCATTTTGACATTCCTGAGCCAATCTTTGTAGTTTGGCCCTGTCAGTATGTTTTTATCTAGAAGTAACTTAAGTCCAGTCATGTCGATTGGTCGCTGCAATTAGGAGAGAGAGAAGAAACACTCAGTATGATGCTCTTGCAAGTTTAGAGTGGTTTTTAGTTTGTCTAAACAGGATGGCTCCCACTATCTCTCGAATCCCTCCTCAAACCAAAAAGGAAGAATTAGTCAGGATCAATCTCACCGTACAATTCTTGCTTAACCGTTCGGCCAGGCTGGTGTCGGTACTTCGAGGGAGGTTTTCCAACGCTTTCGTGAAGTTCCTTAATTAAAGAACCTCTGTTCCCTGGGGGCGTAGCCCCGCTAACACTTTTCTAGACACCTACTTGGTTTATAGCATTGATCGTTAAGTGAGAAATTTCGTGAGGAGTAGCATATACTCACAGTAGGATCGGGATCCAAATATCATCGCGTGACGAAACTGAAGGAATCCTACCAGAATCATCACACTCCAAATGGTATGCAACTCTAGCAAGTTTCAGTACTTATAAAACTCCCGATGTGGATTTTTGCCCCATGCTCTTATGACCTTGACTTTGGCCAAAATATCATAAGTCACATGTCAAGTTCTACCCGTCATTCTCCAGGTTAATTTAAGCCCATCCGCACATACCCTTGACTTTAGCCAAAATGGTAGAACGACTGCCCCAAACCAACACATCTATCTATGCTGCACATGAATACCCAATAGCTACCAATCACTATGCATTGACTTTAGCCAACATACATATCTTGAATACTATTGACCATCAATGTGAAACGACGGAGGGCTACGAATGGTTTTGGCGAAACCGTGAATGTAGTGAACTTGATATAATCGATGGAACGAGATAGCTTTTAAAAGGAGTGGCTTAAGCTCCGCGTTTAAAAGTTATTTTGAAAAGAAACCGAGTGGTTTTTGAAAGTGTTCCAACGACTTTTACTTGGTTTATTTTTCTTTGCATTAGTTCTTTTAATGCGTATTTTTCTTGCATTAGTTCTTTTAATACGTCCCATCATTTAATCCTACCATTGCAGAAAACAACCAAAATATGACGTACGCTTATGCCATTCGCATTCGCCACGGGGCCCCGTCATTACCCTTAAAGTTACTTAACTAACGACAGAGCGGGGGCTGGGCTTGCGCGGCTGTAAAACATAAGCAACGCCTAAATAGTTATCATATATAGATATATATTGCAATGATAGCCATTTCAGATCACAGATGAATACATTGGATATACTAGGAATCCGCAATTCGTACGAGCCTGTAACGAAAAGCGGATTACACGGTCGCGGTGAATAGCCAATACCCCACCCTAGAACCCTACGGGTGCGGCAAACTACCCGCCAAGTACCCGAAGCGAAGCAACCTCCCTCAACACCGTGAGTAGGCCACTCGGCACTTCGGGATACCCGGTAGTTTGTGCACCCCCTCCATGGGTCTATCCTAGGAGCAAAAACAGTAAAAAGAAATTATACAATGACGGCTACAACCCCGACCCGGTTGTGCGGCCATATAAATAATATTACATCAATTTACAAATTTACATGAATTGAAAGAAAAGAAAACTCTCATCTCACAACCCCCGGCTATTCACCCGCGACAATCCAATGAATTCATATACACATACCATCAACATTACAGATCACAGATTTGTATAACTCCCACTAATCGACATATAGCTATTAGCAGACGTTCAATATAAATATCACATCACATATATAAACCCGTTAGCCTTAGTCTTTAGAAGTTCGAAAAAAATACGGGTTTTCAAGCCCCAAAAACAAATTTTTCTTTCTGGAAAATCTGGACAGAAAAAACATATCCCAAAAATCCCAAAATACCCCATAGAGTATTCTGCAGTGAAGACGATCCACAGCCGAGTTAAATCGGCCGTGGAACCGCTGCGGGAGCAAGCTCCTGCCGCGTTTCCGCGGCTCTTTGATAGGATCTGTGGATCGTTTTTCCGCAGTACATTATAAAAACCCTGAGTCGATTTTTGAAGCATGATTTATTATTTTTACAGCACTTTAAAAATCGACAGCAAGTTTCATTTCCGGGTGTATTTCGCGACTTTTTCTCCGATCGAATTTCTACTAACATTGCTAACATGTTAGATAGTGTTTAACATTGCTCTGATACCACTGTAAGTCCATGCTACCCTTCCCCGGTACTTACGGGCTTGCGGAAATGATGAAAAACAATTTTTCTAGAGATGGTAACATGGACTCAAACCGGATCTTTGTTAAACTATCTATCTAACAACCTAACAAGAGTTTACCTACTCTGTTAGGGGGCTATACCTTTCTTGAACTCCTTCGTCTTCGACTCCTCCCGGTGTACGGATCGGCCTCACCTCGTCGTTTCCTTGCGCCGAAGATGGATCCACCCGAAAGCTTCTACCTTTGGTTTCTTCTTCGAACTTTGAAGAAACTAGATCACTTGGCTTGCTAGGCCTTGTGAACTAGAATGAGTAGAGAAATGTTTTGGTGTCTTTTTATCTCTAAGGCAATGAGTCTCAATACATGAGAATGGTTTTCCTTGAGGTAAAGAGAGCAAGAGGAAGAGGGAGAGCTTGAGAATGAGAGAGCTCAAGAGAGAGAAAGCAAATGATAGAATGAACTATACTCTTCTCATTCTCACCTCTCATAATCCAAAAGCCATCATAACAAAAATAGTAATCAAGTATTGTGTAATAGTTTAATTCAAAATGGCTATATCATTTTATGTACTCATTTTGCATAAATAAACAAGCAAGCAAAAGTCTTTGCTATAGAATGATAGCCATTGTCATGATTGAGGTCAACTAGTCCAACCTAGTCAACCGGTCAACAAAGTCAACAATGTCAACCCCTCAACAACCATGTCACAATAATACTTAATTAATATTAATGTTAATCATATATCTTATTCTCATTAGGGTTAAGCAAAAGGTCAATAGTCAACAGTCAACTGTCAACAACCCCTAATGAGAATACTCTGCCTCTGTCTCTCTGTCAACTGTGCATACACACCCGCATCCGCGTTCCGAGGAACACGAATACAAACGAGATAAAACCAATCCCAAAACGTATACTAGGATCTGGCTTAAACCAAAGCCTGCTAGTGTTAACTGTCTGGACACTGTACGTGCACAAGTGCACGGATGTGACCGAACCCTGTCGCAAAACCATGCGACCTCTACTCTTTTGCCTAAAGGCGAATAGCTTTTTGTGTGGGACTCTAAAGACTCGACACTACGCTGGCAGTGGGTTTAACCACAGACCGCAAGCGGTACTAGCTGTGTGTAACGGTCCCCAGGTAGATGCCGACAAGAAGACTGACGAGGTGAAACCCATCTGAACTCCTACTGAGTCTGACTGTGACAATCTCCATACAGTCCGGTCTGTTCATCTGATACATCACATGGCGGGCCTGGGGGCGGTAAACGTCAGTCCCCCAATAGCGGTACAAGTCGTGTCGGAGTGAAGCCCAGAACACCCTGAGATAACACTGGAAACCTACCAGTATATCTCGCTTGCCCTGGCCAGGGACTACTCGTATAATGGCTATCCTGGACACAGCGCGATGTCAACCCCTAATACCGGGAATGACGAATCCTGTCTAACCGTCACTGCCTCCAAGTGCTTCGGGACTGCACCCAACTACTACCTGTTTGTACAACTCCTTTGAACCGTGATAGGGTAGTAATCTAAGTACAGTAGGAACACACTCGAGGCGAAGTGACAATGTCAAGTCAGCGGACTAAGCTGTACTCATGTCACCTGGGAACTGATAACTGACGATAGGTATAATACCAACCAACAGTTCCCGACGAGTCCTATCCAGTGTACTCGTAACCCAACGAGCACCCGCATACTATCTCCAGTACGACGTACTGATGGCTGTGGGACAGACCATCTCCCACACTGGGATGAGAAGCGCATACGCTAGTCTACTCCGGAGTATCGATGCCCTGTCTCGATAGTCCTATGACTAGGGACCTGCATAAGGAAGTGCTTATAGATTACCCAGCCCCCACTAGTGTGACTGCCATCACAACGCTGGTAATCAAGCAAAGATCCTAAGGGCTCCACTAATGTGTATAGATGATATACTAAAATAAACACATGTACACATTAAAGTAGAAACAAACCAAGTAGCATACTACTATATTGAGCAAGATTGTCTATACAAGGTGAATATCCCAAGCTTCCATTAAGTAATATACAAACTAGTATGATACAGTAATGGCCTCTAGGGCATATACACTAACAAGAACAATCTTACTCAAGATGACAGTATCTTGTTTGTCTTTATCATCATGTACATGTCATATGTGGTATTGCGTATCGCTATTACATGTTGATTGAGCCTATAGGATTCTTGGATGACTATCAGGGTTATGATGGCAATCATACTAGTGAGTCATGGGTAGTCCATAAGCATATCTTTAAATATCCCCAGTCGTTGGATTATCGAGACTGAGTATCGATACTCCGGAGTAGACTAGTGTATACGTTTCTTATTCCCGAGAGGGGAGGTGGCTGGTCTCGCAGCCATTGGTGTACGACACCAAATATTGTATGCAGATGTTCATTAGGGTATGAGTTACTCTAGACGGACTCGCCGAGAACAGCTAATTGGTACTATACCTATCGTCAGATGGTTGTTCTCTAGTGACATGAGTATATGGTAGTCTGTTGACCTAAGATCATCATTTGTCTTGTGTGAGTTCCTACTGTACTTTGATTACTACCCTACCATGGCTCTACTCAGTCGTGAAAACAAGTTTTAGTTGGGTAAAGTCCTGATCCATATGGAGGCAGTGAGCGGATCGAGGGGATTCGTCTCTCCTGGTATAGGGAATCGATGTTGCGTCATGTGCGGTTGGCTAATAACATAAGTCCCTGGTCAAGGCAGATTAAATTTACTGACATGAGCTCAATAGTTTCTCGGTTGGTATCGGCACGATTTATCGGATTATTAGGAGTCTGACCCTGTCTATGTAAGTGCACGGTAGCGCCCCGGCCGTCTGAATGAGACCAAAATGCGGAAACAAAAACTTTTCTTTAAACAGAAACCGGCGCTACCGCGGACTATAAACCCGGATCGGACCATTAACCTCCTACTAGCTAACTAGAGAAAGGGTAGAGAGCTATACCGAGCGATCAGTGTCCTTCGGTCTTCGGCCTCCATCCCGATCTCCTCGCGGAATCTCCAGTCTTCATCTCCTCGTCGAAAAGGGCACCACATGCCGAGTCTTTTTACGGGCTCCCACCTCTGGACCGAGGCAACTCGGGTACGAAGTTGGCGAGCCGACATGTCCAAGAATGCTGTAAGCTAAGTGTAGAACTCTATGTCTCATGGGGTTTATGAAGTTTTCATTTTAGAGTGGAGGTGAAGTAATAAGCTTTGGAGATGAACCAAGAGGATTTTGTGCAAGCAAATGAGATGAAAATCCTTCTCCAAAATTTTTGGACAGCCCCATCAAGAATGGCCGGCCATGTTAAAGAGGAGGGAGGTAGAATAATGTAAGAAAAAGAATGAGTGATCATCATGAAGAATAATATCACACCAATAATCATAACCATATCCCATCACATAAAGCAAGTCATGATGAGAATGGAGTCAACCTCAATCTAAAACCATCATGAAGCAACCACTTACAAAAAACACCTTCCACTTTGCAAATTTGCACATTTGCAAATAAGCCCCTCCCAACAAAGGAATTTCAGCCAAGAAGGAACAAAGGAAAAATGGCCGAAACGGAATGCAAACTGGAAACTCCAAAAAGCGATCCCGTAATAAATTACAGGAAAACCCCGTGACTGTATATACATACCCGCATTTGTATTGCGACCGAATACAAATGCAATGAGACAAAATCTACAATGTACAATACTAGGATCCAGCTTAAACCAAAGCCCGCTAGTATTATCCGTCCGATCATGATCCGTGCAATACCTCACGTATATGATCGAACCCTGCCATATATCCATACGGCCTCTACAGCGTTTCGACCGAAACTTGAGAAACTTTCTGTAGGGGACTCTAAAGACTCGTCAATACTTTGGCTATGGATTTAACCACTAGCACGTCAGAAGTATTAGCCATACGTAACGGGCTACCAGGTATTGTCCAAAAGGGACGTCGATAAGCGAACTCATCCTGACACCCTACTGAGCCTGTCAGTGACAATATCCGTACAGTCCGGTCCGTTCGTCTATGAGCATCGCATGATGGGCCTAGGGGGTTGGTAAAAGTCAGACCCCCAAAAGCGGTACAAGTCGTGTCGGAGTATATCCCAGAACACCCTGAGATACTACTGGAATACCTACCAGTAAATCTCCTGCCTTGGCCAAGGACTTCGTGTAATGGCTCTCCTAGACACAGCGCGACCTCACCCCCAATACCGGGAGAGACAAACCCCTGCATATCCGCTCACTGCCTCCATGTGGCTCAGGACTGTATCCAACTAAATCCTGTTTGCACGGCTCCTTTGAGCCGTGGTAGGGTAGTAATCAAAGTAAAGTGGGAACTCACACGAGACAAATGACAATCTCAGGTCGATGAACTAACCTGTATACATGTCACCAGGGAACTGCTATCTGACGTCTGGTATAATCCCAACTAGCATGTTCCCGACGAGTCCTTTCCGGTGTACTCATAACCCAATAAGCACCTGTATACATCTTAGGTGAACCAACTGACACCGGTGGCTTGTGAGACCGGCCACCGCCCCTCGTCGGGGTCTCGACTGTATACACTAGTCTACTCGGGAGTATCGATGCCCTGTCTCGAAAACTCCCACGACTAGGAACCTTTTAAGGATGTGCTTATAAACCCCAGCTCCCATGTATATGATCGCCATCATACTGCTGGTAGTCAAGCAAGAATCCTAGGGGCTCTACCAACGTGCAATAGTGATCTGTAATGTCACATAAACCAGTACACGATGATAAAGATAAACTATATAGCATACTATCATCTTGAGTAAGACTGTCCTACCGACATAGGTCCTCCCTCAATCATTGCAATCACGTGCCTGTGATCCAATAATTGACTCTGAGGGCACTATCTCCAACAATCTCCCACTTGCACTCAAGGCTTATTATTGCGATGTCGCATACTCACAGCCCGTGTGATACCGAACACCCAACCCCTTTACTAATCAGTCTCACAAAGCCTGTTTGCGAAACTATTGCGTTCGAGGAATAGCCTCAGTGAGTGGATCCACTCTGATGTTTCTTTCTATGTCTCTCTTATCTCAAGTTCGCAGAGAAAGCCATCTCCCGAAATGAGTAATACCTGTCTCAGAATATGTCTGGATATCTGATGGGACCTAGTTCATAAATGAACTCCAAATCTAAACTTCTTAGACTGTATTGTCAACTGAACTTAATCAGTATCCTGCGTAATGCCTCCCTCAGTGTCCGCTTGGATCACCTGTCTAAAACACTGCCTCTCGTCACAAGGAAAACTATAACTCTGACAACCTCTCTGTCATCCAGGTCACCTTGGAAGCCTGAAATGATAACTGTCTCCCGAATGAGGTTGTCGTTATCATATCCCTAGAAAATTCACTTATGTTCTAAAACTGCTTCCGAATGTTTCTCCAGGATTGGATAAATATCTACTTACTGCGTCTGGTGTAAAAACATCTGGTGTGGTACTTGACATCTCATGATTGACTCAATTGCCTAAGCAAGTGATCTGCCAATCATGCGCATCTCTCTCCCCTTTAGTCTGTAAGACACCTTTAGAGAGGGTGACTCCATTACCTGCAGGTACACTACCGTGCCTGGAGTCGTCCATTCTAAATACTCTTAGAATGCTGTCTAAGTACCCAGATTGGGACACTTCCCAAATCTAGATCTAAAACCATAAATCTAGTAACCAGAATATTTGATATAATATCCAAGTCCTATGTGGAGAAACCACTGTGTGACAACCAAAATATAACCGATCGTAGTATAGGAATTTCACTTCCTACTCTGTGTATGTCATCCAAATATCAGGACATTACACCCTACTACCTTCTTAACAGACCATCCCCTATTCTGATGAAGTCAAACCTATGACTGTCACATCAGAAATAGATGATCTATCTCCGCTATATCTGCTTTAGTCTATAAATAGACATAAGCCACTTGTCCACTATACTTCCGCTGCTCCCACTAACTACGACAACACTCTGGCAGAATCATATACACGTGCACTTCTAAAGCTTGTTTAGAATGACGCTATACTCATCCTCCTGCCGGGTCTCACAGCCTGGAACAACAGTAGTGTCAAGTCCCCACTTAGCTTCCGCTGCTCCCACTGACCACGACAACCCTCTGGCAGAGTCATATAAACATACACTTCTAAAGCTAGTTTAGAACGACGCTATATTCATCCTCCTGCCAGGTCTCACAGTCTGGAACAACAGCAATGGAAGGTCTGGGTAAACAAGAACCTCCCTGTCGCCGTCTTTGAGGCTACCGGAGTACCTCTCGGGTGTCTGAGATTACCCACCTTATCTGCGGAGTGGCCAATGGAATGTCAAATCTTATTGAATCTTTAGGTTCTTATCAAATTTTCAGTAATCGTTTGCGGTTCTGGAATCACTTCCAGTTCTACCATACTCGCACTACTGTTTTCTGAAAAAATCCATTTTTATTAAAACTATGGCGAGTCAAGAACAATATCACTATTGATCTTCCAGATGGTAGAGAGTCAACCCTCGTCATAACCCGGGTCAACCCACAAACAGCCATTACAGAAACGTGCCTTGAGTTGTCCAGTGTCTGGTTTTAAGCATAAGCTGGACAACTCCCTATACCTTAACATCGTTAAGATATGAACCATTCTATATCCAATATAGAAACAGAGGAACTGATTTAATTGAACCAGATTCAAATCATGCAGCTGTCTCCAGTGCATGTCAACTAAATGGAAGGAGGCCTATCAGCGTTACTCAACTTAAGAATGCTTCCAATTATGAGTGACCTGAAAGAGAAACAAGTTTCTCAAAATCATTACTATCAACTGAATACCATACACAAGTATCTACATCTTCGATCACCTTGAAGAATCCTGATATTTGCAATACCTGGTTCTCTCCTTTATTCATATACCTATAACTTCTCAAAACTTGGACCTTGTGTTTCTACGAAACACATGTCTGAGAACTAGAGAAGTCACAAGTAAACAGAATATAGTACGAGTACCAACCCCTCTGTCCCCATGGACACTGGACAATATACAATACTCTGTATAAGTCCCTTGAGTCTAATAACTCAAACCCTGTGCGTCGTAGGTTGAAAACTGTACTTATGGTTAAGAAGAATTACACTGCTGTTTTAATGCTCCTTACCTAACCATCCACTGATATAGGTAAATGTCATCGATATAATTTCAAAAAGTTATATCTCACTCTATAAAAATATACATACAGATATATCAATTTGAAATTGGTGCATAATGCCGGTTTTAAGGTCGAATACATGTAATCTGAAATTTTGCGACCGATTTGCTAATATGTGAATTATGAATACCGTACACTTCTATATGTATGCAGATGATGAGGAAATTGCCGGTTAAAATATGCAATATTTTCGACTGATCATTTCCCAATATGGGTGCTTTGACAGTATTCTGATAGTTTTTGGAATAGATGACTCCTAACATGGTGGTGTACCTGCAAGTGATGGAGTCACCCTCTCTAAAGGTGTCGTATAAACTAAAGGGGAGAGGGATGTGCAAGATTGGAAGATCACTTGCTTAGGCAATTGAGTCAATCGTGAGATATCAAGTACCACACCAGATGTTGTTTTTGCACTAGATGCAATAAGTTTGTATTAATCCAATCCTGGAGAAACATAAGGAAGCGGTTTTAGAACATAAGTACATGTTCTACAGATTTGATGACGGCGACCTCTTTCGGGAGACGGTTGTCATTCCAGGCTTCAAAGGTGACAAGGCTGACAGAGTGATTGTCAGAGTTATAGTTTTCCCTCTGACGAGGGACAGTATTATGGACAGGTGGTCCAAGAGGATACTGTGGGAGGCTTGGTGCTGGATACTGATTTGGTTCTGTGATCGATACAGTCTAAGAAGTTTGGATTTGGAGTTCATTTATGAACTAGGTCCCATCAGATGTCCAGACATATTCTAAGACAGGTATTACTCAATTCGGGAGATGGCATTCTCCGCGAACTTGAGATTTAGAGAGATATAGAAAGAAACTTCTAGGCTGATCCACTCACTAAGGCTATTTCTCGAACACAATAGTTTTACAAATGAGCTTTGTAAAACTGATTAGTAGAGGAGTTGGATATTCGGTTTCACACGGGCTGTGAGTAGAGAAGGGGTTTCGATGAAAGATTCAAATTTTTTCGGATACGCGAAACTCCCAAATTGATGTTCAGAAGAAATGTCTACGGAAGGTGTGAAAGTCGGGTTGGATTGATAGGAATCTAATGGTTGCATGGAATGGGTAGGATTAGGATCAACATCTTGATTGGAAGATGGTTGGAAATTTTGTCCTAAAGAATTCGGATTGGTGAAAGGCGTGAAAGATCGGTTATGAGATTGTTCAATACGGGAAAGTATGTCTTAGCACCTCTACTAGGTTTCTGCAAGCATCAAGTATGCAATTTTAAAAAATCTAGAGTTCTAAGCAATACTAACCTAGAATCTAACTAGAGAATTAGGGTTAAGAAGAAAGAATACAAGTTCTAAACTAAGTGATGGAGTTTTACAACCTTTGTAGACCGGTCCTTCACTTCTATAGCTCCAAGTAGTAGTCCCTAGAACTCTTCTTTGACCCCACTTGAAGAAAGGTTGAGCTTGCTTGAAGTCTTCGAAGCCGAAGATGATCCACCTTGAAGTCTCTCTAACTCAAACTCCCTATTCACTAATCAAAGTATTAGTGAACCAAACAACATATACTAAAAGGCTAGGATAGTGTAGGTTGATGAAGTAGAAATTTTGCTCACTAGAAATTATTTTCTCTTTTCTTTTTCCAACTCACGAAAAACCCTAGAGGAGAAAAATGAAGAAGAGATGAGGATGGACTTGGATGAGAGAGTGAACCATGTGCTAGAGATAAGGTTGGGATGAATAAATATCTAAGACTAAAAAAAAATGAGGAGATGAGTCATGGCTTCTCAATACTTCTACAAGTATCCAAAGCCATGACTCATTTTCCAACATTTCTATTTTTCTTAAAACAAAAATTATCCCAATAATCTTTAGACACTAATGTGATTCCAATACACCCATGTTCTATGTATCATCAACCATGATACATATCCAAAATACATATTTAAATATATATCACATATATATAAATGTATATAAAGAGAAAAAAATCTTAAGTGAGCAATAATATTAGTTAATATATATATATATATATCAAATATATCAAATATATAAATATATATCAAATTATTAAACCAACACTTGATTCAATAATCGGGTTATATCATATATAACCGACTAATATCATATATCTATGTATATCACATTATTAAATCAACACTTGATTCAATAATCCAATCATATCATATATAACCGACTAATATTCAATATTAGATATTAAATCAACACTTGAATCAATAATCCGGTCATATCATATATAACCGTCCAATATCAAATACATATATATATATAAATCAAATCATTGAATCAACATTTGATTCAATAATCCAGTTATATCACATATAACCTAACCGATATCATATATCGCAATATTAGAATACGGTATCACATACTCGTATTTAATCATGCTCCCGCACATATCTCCATATGTGCCCTACTTTATTTCGCTTGAGCTAGGAAACCTCTGTGTGGGATTCTAAAGACTCGTCAATACGCCAACAGTAGGTAATGATCACATCAAATATCCACAAGCCGTCAGCGGTATTGGCTGGACGTAACGGCTACCCAGGTATTGAGAGAATAAAAGATCAATAAGCAAACTTGTCCAAACTCCCGTAAAGACTATAAGAAACACTTACCGTACAGTCCGGTCTCTTTGTCTGATATGTCGCATATCGAGTCTGGGGGTAGAATCGTCAGACCCCCACTAACTTGATAAGTCATGCCGATGTGTGGCCTATAACCTTTCGAGAAACTACTGATAACACTTACCAGTAAATCTCATCAGCCCTAGCCGGGGACTTGCTGTTATAGCCAATCGAGCATAGCGCAACATCAACTCCCAATACTGGGAGAGACGAAACCCCTCCTATCGCTCACTGCCTCCATGTGACTCGGGATTGTACCCAAAATCCACCTGTTTGCACGACCCCTTTGAGCCGTGGTAGGGAGGAAATCAAAGCACAATGGGAACTACATAAGACACTATGACAATCTCGGGTCTACAGACTAACCTGTACAAGTATCACTAGAGAACTGCTATCTGACGATAGGTATGGTACCATCTAGGAGTTCTCGGCGAGTCCTGTTCGGTGTACCCATTCTCTAATGAGCACCTATGTACAATCTTTGATGTCAAACACCAATGGTTATGGGATCAACCATCACCCCATACAGGGTCAAAAAATATACACACTAGTCTACTCTGGAATATCGATGTCTTGTTTCGATACTCCCTCGACTAGGAACTTTTATAGGATGCGACTGCGGACTACAAAATACCCACTATTAAGATCTGCATCATCGTCCTAGTAGTCAAGCCTATATCCTAAGGGATTTATCAACATGTATCATAGAGACGGTATAATAATACAAGTGTACATGTTATGATAAAGAGCAACCAGACAACTTACTATCATATCGAGCAAGAAAGTCCTCTATATATATATATGTCCAAGCATCCACTATATCATACAATAATGGCTTCCAGGGCATACATATTCCCAATAATATGTTCAGTAATGGAAATCGGTTTAAGAGTCGCCACGTTACCCTCAAGAAGGGTATTAACATAAGAAGGGGTAAAAGTTTGAAAATGTTGATATGGAGTGGACTGTGGTGTCCAAGTGGTGTTCCTAAAAGCGTCCATCTGATCATTCAAAGAAATTTTTGGTATGAATGGATTGTTTGATATTCTACCAAAACAAGAGCCGTATGAAATAATATCTGGTTGAGGGTACCAAAGTTCGGCAAGAGCTGGTCAGTGTGGGGTACCCATGATACGAAAAGAAGAGGGGATGAAAAAGGAGGTGAAGGTGTTTTCTGTTTTTTTTGTTAGTTATTAAAAAAATGAAATGAAATATATACACAAAAAGGTAAAACAAAAACAATCACGACACAATACCATACACCTAATCGATCTAGGGTTCACCTAGGTCAACTAGACCTGCTCAAGAACTTGATTATCGAAGTAAAACTGTGTCAAGAAATGAGCTCAAGATATACTGATTACGAGGCTACGTAAGTGCAGAGATAAGGGGAGGTTTTCTGTCACGACCCGAAATGGCACGTGACTGGCACTTGAATCATATGAAGTCAATAGAACCCCATCTAATTCAAGTAAGCCAAAATCCCAGAAATCTAAACCATTTTAAGGAAGAAGTGAAGAAAACTGGTTTTAAAACTGTTAGTTATATGTATGCCCTAGAGGCCATTACTATACATAGGATGTATATTGTAGTGGATGCTGGGATGTACATAGGGAGGACTTTCTTGCTCGACATGATAGTATGCTATCTGGTTGATCTTTACCTTAACGTGTATACTGTTTGTCTCTCTGTTACATGTTGGTAAAGCCCTTAGGATCTGTACTTGACTACCTGGACTATGATGCGGATCATACTAGTGGGGACATGGTAGTCTATAAGTACATCCTTTAATGTCCCTAGTCGTGGGTGTATCGAGACGGGGCATCGATATACCAGAGTAGACTAGCGTGTACCTTCTCGACCCATACAGATGGGCGATGGATGATCCCATATCCATTGGTGTTTGACATCGGAGATGATATACGGGTGCTCAGTAGAGACTGGGTACACTGGACGGACTCGCCAAGAACTCCCAGATGGTATTATACCTCACGTCAGATGGCAGTTCTCTGGTGACACTGGTACAGAGTAGTCTGTTGACCCGAGATCGTCATAGAGTCTTGTGTGGTTCCCACTGTGCTTTGATTTCCATCTTACCACGTCCAAGAGGGCGTGCAAAACGGTGGTTTTTGGGTACAGTCCCGAGTCACATGGAGGCAATGAGCGATAGGAGGGGATTCGTCTCTCCCGGTATTGGGAGTTGATGTTGCGCTGTGTTCGATTGGCTATAACAGGAAATCCCTGGCCAGGGTTGCTGAGATTTACTGGTAAGTGTTACCAGTAGTTTCTCGATTTGTTATAGACCTCATATCGACACGACTTATCGAGCTATTGGGGTCTGACGTTTACCACCCCTAGGCAAGATATGCGACATATCAGACGATCAGACCGGACTGTGCGGTAGTGTTACTGGTCGGATTCACTGGAGTGTGAGCGGGCTTGCTCGTCGATCTTCAGATCGCTCAATACCCGGGTGGCCGTTACGTTTAGCAGACCGCTTGCGGCTTGTGGGTGTTTGATATGATCATCATCTGCTGCCGGCGTATTGACGAGTCTTTAGAGTCCTACACAGAGGTTTCCTGGCTCAAGCGAAACGAAATAGGAGCGCATATGAGATATGTGCGGGACCGAGAATAATACTGTATGCGATACTGTATTCGATTCTCGCGATGTGACATCGATCGGTTATATGCGATATAGCCGGGTTATCGGATCAAGTGTTGATTCGATAAGATGTTACTAATGATACCCGTCGGTTATGTCCGTCATGACCGGGTCGTTAAATCAAGTGTTGATTTAATGATTTAATGCATAATTATATATTTGATATATTACTTTGCATTAACTAGTATCGGTTCACTTTGAATGGATTTTCTCACTCGGGTGTGCGCATTGCATATGCGATATGATTTTTGTGCACTTGATTGTATCATGTTTGATGATACATATCTTTTTGTTAAGTGTATTGAATTAAACCTAGGTTAAATAAATGATTAGGGTTTTCTTTTATTCATTCATTTATATTTTCATTTGTATTTAAAAGATAAATGTGAAAAGGAAAAGAAGTCAAAAATGGTGGCTATTTTTGTTTTCAACTTGAAGCTTCATGAAGCTTTCTTCATGTCACCATTTTTGTCTCATCTCCTTTACCCTAACCATTCTTTAACCTTGGTCAATTCTCTACACTTAACTTGGGTTAAAATTATGATAAGAATTGATTTTCTTTTCTTATTCTAAGAACTTATCATAACTATGATCTTCTTCTTCTTCATTCTTCAAGTGAAGAAAACCAAGCTTCATCAATGGTGGATTGATGTTTTTGAGTGAGAAATCCATTTCCAAAGTTTACCCACATCCTATTTCTTCATTCTCTACCTCTTGCCAAGAAGTAGAGTGTGTTTCCTTCACAAGATTTTAGGGTTTGGTGAAGGTGGAGCTTGATTCATCGATGCCTCGACGTAGATCATCTTCGGCATGGACATCGACGACCTAGCTTGCCCATTCTCCGACGAAACCGACTCTAGAGCCCGGATTTGATTTGGACAGCGGAGACGACCTCGTTGCGGAGCCGCGGAGGTGGAGGACCGGATCTACAAAGGTTGTATTTCCGTATTCTCATTAGCTAAGTTGTTAGCTAGTTTACTATTCGCCTAGACATCTAGTTATCGATCCGTACACTAGGGTTTGTAGGCACCGTAATGTTTGAAATTGCCATGGTTGATGGCTTGAGAGACCTCACTTGTGTGCCTAGGAACCCTGCAGTGGTATCAGAGCCTAGCTAGAGCCTTAGGCGAAGCCCGGACGGAATTAGAAACCCGATCGAACCCGAAAACCCAAAGCAAAAATGCTCTCTGTCCCGATTTTAAAAATGTGGTTTTTTCATGATTAAAAATATCCAGAAAAACAAGCAGGCTTTTTTAAGAATTACTGTGAAATTTGGTGCCCTAATTCCACAAAAGCGCGGCGGAAGCGCCGCACAAAGGGGGTTTGCGCGGCGGAAGCGCCGCCAATTAGATCGCGACACGTGTCATTTTTCACAGTAATTCCCATAATCCAGTGCTGGTTTTTCTGGAATATTTAAACTGAACAGAAGAGTTAAGTTGTTCTGAGTTGTTTTGGGAATCATTGTTTCGATCGGAAAGTCTAATTCTGTCCATGTGTTTTCCGGATAAATTTTAGAATATGTTAAAAAGTTCGACCGGATATAAATACCCGATTTTTCCCCTGTCGGGAAATTTCCAAGTGTTGGATTTTTCCGTAGTTTAACGACGTTCTAAGTAGTGCAAGTAACGCGATGGACCCTCTAGAAGACAACAAACCTTAACTCGATTATGTGACCGTCTTGAACTGCCCTTTGAACCTTCGGGTTTGGGGCAGTACGGCGTGCCACATGTGAGGCGTTGGCTTGACCCTTCTACGGCTGGACCGTTGGTACTGAGGCACGAACGGAATGTTGTTAGACTTGTTTCATGTGTTGATCAGTATCGGGAAAACTTGGGTGTTCGATTGTTCGATCGAAAAGTTTAACATTTTCTGTTTATCTGGAATGGGATACAATAATTGGAATTCACAATAAGTTATGAGATAACTGAATGAATGTTATAAACGTAGCACTTTAGTCTCACTTGATCGGTTGCCACGGAATTTTGATGTGATCAGAAGTCCGTCGCAATCACGTAGCGTACGCGGATACTCGCCGGGTAAACTTAATAGACAGCCTCACTCCATAGCCCCGACCAAGTGACTGTAGGAGAACCCCGTCGCCGAAAGCATCCGTTCGGGTGCTCGCGGCAGCGGTGTTCCGCCTTGGTGCACTTCGTCGACGGCATTTGGGGTGCGGCCGCCTACTAAAGTTTGCGACGAGTATTCGATCAGGATGTCGGGAATCTTGTTGAATTGCCCGACTTGGTATTGAAAAGTGTTTTCGATTTTTGAGACTAAAATGCGGGGTTTATAATTGTTAGGCATGCGATGTCTAAGGTATTCATTTGGTCAGGCATGCGATGTCTGAGGTGGTTGCGGATTCCAACTGTTGTAGTTTTACACTTTCTTTTCTGTGACCGTAAGTGTAATATGTGATATCGCCGGTTTCGTTGCTATATGTCAACGACAATTGGGATGGGCATATTTACTTACGTTGATGACATGAGATGTTATGTGTTGCTGGATATGTTATATTGGATCGTCGTGTTGAATAGCCGGGGGTTTTTATGTGAGATGAGTGTTTTTCATTTTCATTCATGTAAAAACTTGTATGTAATATTCTTTTATTGGGGCACTTCCAGGTTGCGGAAGTAGTCACCGTTTGTATATTATTTATTTTTCTGCACTAGGATAGACCCAAGGAGGGAAGCACAAGTAACCGGGTTCTGGGGTCCAGTGGGAGACCAACTCGAGGAGTCGAGTCCGGGTCTCCTAACCCTAGAATTGGCAGGGTTGCTTGCCGCTCTCGTAGGGGTCTAGGGGTGTGGGTTTGGCTATTCATCACGACCGTGGAATCCGTGTTTTGTACTGGCTCGTATTGAAAACACGGACGTCCTAGTATATCCAATATTTCATATGTTTCTTCTGCTGTGTTTTATCTGTGATCATGTGATGTTCTGTGACAGGTATTATATATAGTATATATGATATATTATATAGACGTTACTTATGTTTTACACCCGCGCTAGCCCTGCCCCGCTCTGTCGTTAGTTACCTAACCTAACGGTGCACGAGGGGACATCGAGGCGAATGCGGATGGCATAAGTGTACGTCGTATTTATCTGTGATGTTTAGGTACTTAGATAATGGGACTTCATTAATATGATTAATGAAATAAAAGAAACCTAAGATGTTGTAGAATCGAATTTCAAAATAAAACAGGTAGCTACAGTTCTTGCTTTGCATAGCGGTATATGTGATATATCCTGCACCTTATTCGATAAGGAAAGGACCGAGATCCCTTCACCGGGAGTGACTCCTTTAGCAATAACTGGCAGATGCTACACATTCGGTTTGTCTTTTGATAGCTTTTAAGAGTTCTGCTTTGCACAGTGATATATGTGATATATCCCGCACCTCATTCGACGAGGAAAGGACCGACGATCCCTTCACCGGGAGTGACTCCTTTAGCAAAACTAGAAAAGCCTCAAAAGCACTCCATTTTAAAATTCATTCGATCCTACAACGATATAAAGTTCATTACGCAAAAGGTTTTCTTAAAAACCTGTCGTAGCCCTCCGTCATTTCAGATAGGTAATAGTTAGTATTCGTGCTGCGTTTGTTGACTCAGTCAAGGCGTAGTGTGCGGTAGCTGATTATTGTTTATCTGCAAAGCATATGATGTGATTGGATTAGGGTAGTCGTGCGGCCTTGTTGACTCAGTCAAGGGTCGTGCGGGTGGGTTTAATTCAATCGAGAAATGACGGGTTGAACTTTACTTGTGGTCTATGATTTGTTGACTCAGTCAAGGTCATAGATCGCTTGGGGCAAAATATTATCGGGAATTTCAAGTGTTGAAATTTGCAATGAGATTGCATACCTTCTATGAGATAGTTGGATCCCGATACCCGCTGCGAGTAAGAGTTACTCCTGGGAGAGTTTTATACATTACAATTAGCCGATCAAGTAGGTGTCTAGAAAGGTGTTAACGAGGTTACGCCTCTGGGAAAACGAGGTTTACATTAATTAGGTTCGTGCGAAAGCACGGGGGACCTCCCTCAAAGTACCGACGCTGGCCTGGCTGAAAGATTGGCGAACTTGTAGTGTGTAATTAATCCCGGCTAGTCTTTCCTTTTAGGGTTTGAAGGAAGATTTGATAAAGAGCAGTGGGAGCCATCCTGATTAGATAAAATAATAACCAATCTATTCTTGACAGAGCGCACGCTGAGTGTTTTCTTCTCTCTCTCTCCTGGTAGCGACCATATCACGCCTTAATCAAGATAATAAATCGGATTATTGACCGAACCCGCTTGTTATACTGAGCTGGGGAACGTTGGTCCCGCTCCAACTTATAATTGTTATAAGACAGAACAGGAATTTGGGGAATACCAGATTTCCCGTGCCGCCCAAACGAAGAAAGTGCATGTTGATGCATCATCTTCGGGTGTGTTCATAATACAGAACTGTTTCTCAGTATCCTCCGCATCCTGGGTATATGATACCGGATCAGGATCCCAGATATGTAATATGTTACATAGGGCTACAAAAGGATAGAAAAACTGAGAACGGGTGATAAGTTTCATGAGACAGAAAACGGGGCAAGTGTTGCAACCAAGTCTGTTGGTCACTGTCACCCTGTATTGTAATACATTGATTCTGAACGCATGTTATTAGATACCGAACCTGATATACAAAATCATATCTGTCTCTTTATTAGTAAAGAAACGATAAAATTTCGTATTGTTGGATAATGTTTTGAACATTTCCTATATCAAAAGTTGATCGGTTCAGGCACGTTATCTAAAAGCATTAATGTTCTAAATCAAACTACAGTTCATAGTATATACAACACACACAAGAGGAAGAGTTCAGAAATGAATGATTCCTTCTTGAGGTATTGTAGACGAGGTCATATCAATGCGACCTAACTAGCTGGAGTTACATTTAGATGCATATTTAAATCTGTTTGAATTTACATCTTGTGAAACTCGCCAGTCATGTCACAAAGATAAGATGACCATAGCCCTGTTTATTGGAAACAGAGAAAGAGTTAATGAACTCTTGGGATGATACATGTTGATGTATGTAGGTCCCCTGTCTACACATACCAAGACCGGTTCTTTATACTTCATTACGTTCTCTGATGATCTCTTTAGATTCAGACCTATGTTCCTGTTGAAACACAAGTCCGAACCTTTTGAGATATTCACAGAATATAAGTTAGAAGTAGAGAACCAAAATACGGGTATAAGTATTATGTCCTTTGATGTGATCAAGGAGGAGAATACTTGTGCATGGAATTCCTGGACTATTCTAAAGGAGGATGAGATTCTCTCTCAGCATTACTCCTCCGCATACACCATAGCACGTTGGTATATCGGGGCGGAGCAGATGACACCATATGAGATAAGGTGTGCTCTATGATGAGTAATACTGAGTTACCTATTTCCTTTTGGGAGTTATGCACTTGAGAAGCTGCATACCTATTGAATAGGGTTCGAATCAAATCAAAGCCTACCGTTTCATATGTGATATGGAAAGGGAAGAGCCCATATCTTAAGTTAGTTAAGATTTGGGGTTGTCCGGCCTATGTCTAAAAGCAAAATCCGGACAAGCTCGAGGCAGCGTCTGTTATGTAGAACTGGAAACGTTCCAGCTATACAAACTGCAGCTGATGATTTGATAGAACCAAAGGATTCAGTAGATACCAACGAACCTCAGCCTCTCCGCCGATCTAGTAGGGTTCCTCACCCAACTGAGAGATACTTCGGTTTCTCTATGACAGTGGGAGCGAGGATTGCATCATGAGATGGTGACCCAACTAGTTTCGAGCTAGCCATCGGGAGTAAGACTCTGTAAGAATGGCTGGATGTTTAGCGATCTGAGATGGAATCCTTATACACCAACAAAGTATGGACTTTGGTTGCTATATCTGAAGGGTTAAATCCCCATCAGGAGCAAGTATATCTTGAGAAGATTACTTGGTGTACATGGAAAAGTTGAGACTTTCAAAGCTAGACTTGTTAAAAGTTTGCATCATTGACCAGGCGTGGATAATGATGAAACCTTTTCCAGTATCTATGCTTAAGTCCATCCAGATCCTACTTGCCACGGCTACATACCATGACTACGATATCTGGCGGTTGGGTGCCATGACTGCTTTTCTAAATAATGATTTAGAAGAGTGAGTCTATAAGTACACAGCCAGAGGGCTTCGTAAACAGTGGGAGCAGAGGAAACGTGTGCAAGATGTTTTATCTGATAAAGCAGGCATCGCGGAGTTGGAACGTCTGTTTTGATGTGTAAGTCAAAGAAGTTGACATCATCAAAATGGTAGATGAACCTTGTATAAACAAAAAGGTACTAGGGAGTATGGTGGTGATCCTCGTAGAGTACGTGGATGACATACTCTTGATAGGGAAGGAGTTTCCTATGCTACGCTCGATCAATCTCCGCTTATCACAAGGATTCTCCATATAGGATCAAGGTGATACCTGCTAAATCCTGGATTTTGGATCTATGAGATAGATCTAAATGGATGTTAGGAAACTCACTAGTTGTAGTGAGAAGGTATCAATCGATCCTGGGGAGAATCACTGGAAGTGTTCCAGAGTGATAAAGACGACTGAATGTCAGTCGCAGGCATTGTCTTTACCCTCAGTAAAGGGACGGTATGTTGGAAGAGTTCCAAGCTAGATACCGTGACATACTAGACGATAAAGGCTGGATACATCGCTACTTATGATGCTACTAAAGAAGATGTTTGGATGTATAATGGTTCATGAGATGAACTATGTTCCTACCATTGTGAGACAATGGAGTTGTGGCTTATGCCAAGGAACGTCCGTCCCATCAGTGATCCAGACTTATTCTAAGGCAGTATCACCTGATCATGGAGATGGTTGATCTCCAGGGTGATCGAGGCAAGGAGAGCAGACTTAGAGGACAACACAGCGGATCCACTCACAAAGGCCTGTTCCCAGAGAGAGACACTTTTATGGGATGGTTGAGTATGAGATACATCAAACCACTGCTACAGATGGCCCTAGTGCAAGTGGGAGATTGTTAGTTATATGTATGCCCTAGAGGCCATTACTATACATAGGATGTATATTGTAGTGGATGCTGGGATGTACATAGGGAGGACTTTCTTGCTCGACATGATAGTATGCTATCTGGTTGATCTTTACCTTAACGTGTATACTGTTTGTCTCTCTGTTACATGTTGGTAAAGCCCTTAGGATCTGTACTTGACTACCTGGACTATGATGCGGATCATACTAGTGGGGACATGGTAGTCTATAAGTACATCCTTTAATGTCCCTAGTCGTGGGTGTATCGAGACGGGGCATCGATATACCAGAGTAGACTAGCGTGTACCTTCTCGACCCATACAGATGGGCGATGGATGATCCCATATCCATTGGTGTTTGACATCGGAGATGATATACGGGTGCTCAGTAGAGACTGGGTACACTGGACGGACTCGCCAAGAACTCCCAGATGGTATTATACCTCACGTCAGATGGCAGTTCTCTGGTGACACTGGTACAGAGTAGTCTGTTGACCCGAGATCGTCATAGAGTCTTGTGTGGTTCCCACTGTGCTTTGATTTCCATCTTACCACGTCCAAGAGGGCGTGCAAAACGGTGGTTTTTGGGTACAGTCCCGAGTCACATGGAGGCAATGAGCGATAGGAGGGGATTCGTCTCTCCCGGTATTGGGAGTTGATGTTGCGCTGTGTTCGATTGGCTATAACAGGAAATCCCTGGCCAGGGTTGCTGAGATTTACTGGTAAGTGTTACCAGTAGTTTCTCGATTTGTTATAGACCTCATATCGACACGACTTATCGAGCTATTGGGGTCTGACGTTTACCACCCCTAGGCAAGATATGCGACATATCAGACGATCAGACCGGACTGTGCGGTAGTGTTACTGGTCGGATTCACTGGAGTGTGAGCGGGCTTGCTCGTCGATCTTCAGATCGCTCAATACCCGGGTGGCCGTTACGTTTAGCAGACCGCTTGCGGCTTGTGGGTGTTTGATATGATCATCATCTGCTGCCGGCGTATTGACGAGTCTTTAGAGTCCTACACAGAGGTTTCCTGGCTCAAGCGAAACGAAATAGGAGCGCATATGAGATATGTGCGGGACCGAGAATAATACTGTATGCGATACTGTATTCGATTCTCGCGATGTGACATCGATCGGTTATATGCGATATAGCCGGGTTATCGGATCAAGTGTTGATTCGATAAGATGTTACTAATGATACCCGTCGGTTATGTCCGTCATGACCGGGTCGTTAAATCAAGTGTTGATTTAATGATTTAATGCATAATTATATATTTGATATATTACTTTGCATTAACTAGTATCGGTTCACTTTGAATGGATTTTCTCACTCGGGTGTGCGCATTGCATATGCGATATGATTTTTGTGCACTTGATTGTATCATGTTTGATGATACATATCTTTTTGTTAAGTGTATTGAATTAAACCTAGGTTAAATAAATGATTAGGGTTTTCTTTTATTCATTCATTTATATTTTCATTTGTATTTAAAAGATAAATGTGAAAAGGAAAAGAAGTCAAAAATGGTGGCTATTTTTGTTTTCAACTTGAAGCTTCATGAAGCTTTCTTCATGTCACCATTTTTGTCTCATCTCCTTTACCCTAACCATTCTTTAACCTTGGTCAATTCTCTACACTTAACTTGGGTTAAAATTATGATAAGAATTGATTTTCTTTTCTTATTCTAAGAACTTATCATAACTATGATCTTCTTCTTCTTCATTCTTCAAGTGAAGAAAACCAAGCTTCATCAATGGTGGATTGATGTTTTTGAGTGAGAAATCCATTTCCAAAGTTTACCCACATCCTATTTCTTCATTCTCTACCTCTTGCCAAGAAGTAGAGTGTGTTTCCTTCACAAGATTTTAGGGTTTGGTGAAGGTGGAGCTTGATTCATCGATGCCTCGACGTAGATCATCTTCGGCATGGACATCGACGACCTAGCTTGCCCATTCTCCGACGAAACCGACTCTAGAGCCCGGATTTGATTTGGACAGCGGAGACGACCTCGTTGCGGAGCCGCGGAGGTGGAGGACCGGATCTACAAAGGTTGTATTTCCGTATTCTCATTAGCTAAGTTGTTAGCTAGTTTACTATTCGCCTAGACATCTAGTTATCGATCCGTACACTAGGGTTTGTAGGCACCGTAATGTTTGAAATTGCCATGGTTGATGGCTTGAGAGACCTCACTTGTGTGCCTAGGAACCCTGCAAAAACAAGTGGTTTTAATAACATAAGCCGAAGTAATGCATTTTTAAAATCTCAAGTCTTTTCTGAAAATTTCGGCAGAGTTTCCTTTATAAATACTGGCCCCAAAGGGGTACAACATGCATAATATGAATAAAGGCATCCCCAAGCGGGAGCTAGCTCTTCGCCCATTGGCAGTCACAACCACGCAAGCAATATAATATACAATGCCGAAAGGGCGAGGATCAAAACTCAAAAGGAAAATCAATAGCATCTATAAAACCCATAATAATACAACCGCGACTCTAAGGTCGAAATAATATACACTGGTCTTCTAAGTCTATAAAATAATACAAGTCTGGTTGATGGAGTTTACTAGATACAACTGAAATATAATAAAAGGTACAATGGTAGTCACGATGCGAGTGAACCCACCTACCAAAGCAATCACCCGGAAAGAAGCAGTGTGCCAGCAAAGCCGTCAAGGAAACCTGTACGGCAAAACCTGTAAGAAACTATGGCACAACGAGGTGAGTTGCCAACTCGTGAGAAAACATAACAGAGTAGAAATCGCATGTATGACTCTATCCTAGGTCATACCATAATATCCATATAATATATATTACCTGAAACATCTGATAATGGCCAGGGTAATCATCTATACATAAGTGTAATACCAAGTGCTCGTGTCAGTGCCTCAGGTAGCAACATATCAATATGATGTATGGATGCAATGTAATGAAAACAGAATACATCATGAATGAGAAAACTGTTTTCTTAATTTAGTGAGATTTCTGTATGTATAAAATGAGGTATCATCAATGAAATCAACATAGAATCAGTGTCAAGCATCGACACAAAACATGCATCTCATTATCTCAATATCTCAGGCTCCGGCAATCCGGACTGGCCCGTATCCTCATATCTCAATATCTAGGGCTCCGGCTATCCGGACTGGCCCATACTCCGATCGTTATTCTCCGGATATCCGTCAAGTCACAATAAAATCACCGGTCGGTAGTGCTCCCCTGCCAGGCTCAACGCCATCATCTGCGACCATCTTGCCCCGGTGTACCACACCGGGTCCACCATGCACCCACAGACGGTTCCTCTTCCTCCTCGAATCGGGTGTATGATATCGCTCAAGAGCCGAGAAAACACATGGTGGACATATCTCAAATCATATCATGAGAAAACCGCAATTTTATCTTTAAAAATGATAATCAGTTTATAAAATCCTTGCGGTTTCTCCAAATCCATAAATCTCATGGAAATTCGAAATCAACAAATCACAATGTCAATAGACAGTGAATACTGGCATAAAGCTCCATAATAACTCATGACAAACGAATATATAAATGCTTGAAGTATCTCAATAATAAATGCAATGTCTAATCTAACCCAATAATGATATATCGGAACTATCAGCTAGCAAGAGATATCGATGAATCAATATTTTGCTAAAGTGTACGTGACATGGCAATTACCGATGATGATGTGTGTGAGCCGGCATGTAAGTGTTCGTAGACATACGCATCATCGGTAATGGTGCTGGTTTCCTGATAACACGGGTTCAATATAACAATAAAACATATTTAAACATGCAATGCGATGCGAATAACATGAATATGCGGAAAATGAATAATAAGCGCAATAATAAGGAATCTACATTAATATACACGAGTCATACCGTTTGGCAATGAAATAGTACGAATCGTAGTATTTAGAAAATAGGGCTACAGTATTTTTAAGAAAAGGTACGTCCTTTGAAATATCCATAGTATCCCTTGGCATGTCCTTAAAATACTCACGATTCGTTAGTTTTGGAAATAGGTATGACATGAGCCCAGTCTAACATCTACTAAGTAAACTACATGACTAAACTATCAGTCTAGTCGAAAGGTAAGGAAAACCATCTAAGTCTGAGTCGATATCTATATATATATCTAGTAGTCGGTGATCCCGCCTCAATAGTATCACGTACGAAACAATATATATAATATGACATCCTCGAGTCAAGAGTGCGGATCTATCATCATAATTATAGCTCGTACGGTAAATCCATCGTACGGCATCCCAAATCTGGGTACGGGTCAAATATCGCATTATCTCATTATTCATCAGGTATCCTTATCATCATATCTTGTATTAGGGGTACGAATCTAAAGTCTAGTACAAACTGATACCATCTACATATATATATATATATATATATATATATATATATATATATATATATATATATACGTGTGTATGAAAATACATCGCCTAAAGACCTGCTATAACAACAAGTCATATCTCATAATACGAACCAAATCATATCACCGATCTCGTGGCTATTAGTTATATGTATGCCCTAGAGGCCATTACTGTACATGCGATGTGTTGGAGATAGTGCCCTCAGAGTTAATTATTGGATCACAGGTACGTGATTGCAATGATTGAGGGAAGACATATCCCGGTAGGACAGTCTTACTCATGATGATAGTATGCTATCTGGTTTACCTTTATCATCGTGTACTGCTTTAGGTGACCTTACAGGTCATTATTACACGTTGATAGAGCCCCTAGGATTCTTGCTTGACCTCCAGCAGTATGAAGGCGATCATATACGTGGGAGCTGGTAGTCTATAAGCACATCCTTAAATGGTCCCTAGTCGTTAGAGTTTCGAGACAGGGCATCGATTCTCCAGAGTAGACTAGTGTATACAGTCGAGACCCCGACGAGGGGAGGTGGCCGGTCTCACAAGCCACTGCTGTCAGTTGGTTCACCTAAGATGTATACAGGTGCTCATTGGGTTATGAGTACACCGGACAGGACTCGCCGGGAACATGCTAGTTGGTCCTATACCTGATGTCAGATAGCAGTTCCCTGGTGACATGTGTATAGGTTAGTTCATCGACCTGGGGATCGTCATTTGTCTCGTGTGAGTTCTCACTGTACTTTGATTACTACCCTACCACGCTCAAAGGAGACGTGCAAACAGGTTTTAGTTAGGTACAGTCCCGAGCCACATGGAGGCAGTGAGCGGATCTTCAGGGGTTTGTCTCTCCCGGTATTGGGGGTGAGGTCGCGCTGTGTCTAGGAGAGCCATTACACGAAGCCCTCGGCCGAGGCAGGAGATTTACTGGTATGTATTCCAGTAGTATCTCAGGGTGTTCTGGGCTACACTCCGACACGACTTGTACCGCTTTTGGGGGTCTGACTTTTACCAACCCCCTAGGCCCGCCATGCGATACTCATAGACGAACGGACTGGACTGTACGGATATTGTCACTGACAGGCTCAGTAGGGTGTCAGGCTGAGTTCGCTCACAGACGTCCCTTTTGGTCAATACCTTGTAGCCCGTTACGTATTGGCTTATACCTCTGATGTGCTAGTGGTTAAATCCATAACCAAGGTGTTGACGAGTCTTTAGAGTCCCCCACATTCAGTTACTCAAGCTTTCGGGCGAAAAGCTGTAGAGGCCGTATGGAGATATGGCAGGGTCCGATCAGATACGTCTGGTATTGCACGGATCAGGATCGGACGGTTAGTACTAGAGGCCGTATGGATATATGGCAGGGTTCGATCAAATACGTGCGGTATTGCGTGGATCAGGATTGAACGGATATTACTAGCCGGCTTTGGTTTAAACCGGATCCTAGTATAGTACAGTGTAGATTTTGTCTCATTGCATTTGTATTTCGGTCGGAATACAAATGCGGGTGTGTATACACAGTATCGGGGTTTTCCTGTAATTTATTACGGGACCAGTTTTTGGAGTTGCCTGTTTGCTTTCCTTTTCGGACAATTTCCTTTGTATCGTTCATTGGCCGAAGATTGGTGGAGGAGGGCTTATTTGCATTTGTGCAAATAAGTATTTGTGGAGGGGGTCTTTGCATATTGTTGTATCATGATGGTTGCACCATCCCTTGACCACTTGACTTTTTGCTTCATGATAGTTTTCATGATTGCTTGACTTTGGGTTTGATGATCGATGTTTTGGTGTGTGGGTTTTTGGTTGTGATCATTGGATTCTCTCATCATCACTTGCTTGCATCATTGCATTCCACCCACCCCTTGACCTTGCTCTCTCTCTCCACTCACACATGAAGAGGGGCCGGCCACTATTGGAGGATGGGGGATTCATTTTTCATGTGTGGCATTTGGCTTTCTAATTGTGCTAAGAAAAAAGCTCTCTAGTTCATCTCCAAAAACTCCATTCCTCCACAATCTCCAAAGGCAACTTCAAGAAACCCCAAAATGAGACATGAGTCCTACACATATTCTACAGCAAATCTTGGGCACGTCGACTTGCCAGCTTCGTGCCCGAGTTGCCTCGGTATTGAGGTGGGAGCCCGTAAAAGATGCAGACGATGTGGTGCCCTTCCGGCAAGGAGGCGACGACCGGAGTTTCCGCGGGAGATCGGGACGACGACGAGAAGACCGGAGGACTCGGATCTGTTGGTATATCTCTCTTCCACATCTTGTAGTTAGCTAGGACTAGTTAATGGTTCGATCCGGGTTTTAGTGCGCGGTGGTGCCGGTTTGCTAGTTTGCAAAATCAAAGTTTTTCGCTTCCGCATTTTGGCGTCGGATTGACGGCCGGGGCGCCGCCGTGCACTTACAGTGGTATCAGAGCCTCGCCATTAACATAGACTAGCTTTGTCTAATGTGTTTACATTTCCGATCGACCAAAATTCCAAAATCCGCATTTTTCACATGCATCAGTTTTCTGTTGAAATGTTTTTGGAGTCGAAAATTTTTTCAGGTTGTAAAAAACTAATGTGCTGGAAGTTCTAAGAATTATGGAGAAATTCGAGACACTGATCTCTCAAGGAGAGCGCGGAACCGCGGCCAAACCCCACTTGGCGCCGCGGTTCCGCCGCAGTATGGATTGATCAGTGTGTCTAATTTTTCCAGTGGGCTTCTAGGCTGATTTTAGGGGTTTCTGGAATGTTTATATTTTGTGCCCAGATTTCTTCATGTGCTACAGTAGTACTTAGGGCCCACTTGTTAAAATTTGATCGATCGGATATTTTAAACACATTATTTCACAGTATTTAAATTATATCTGCGACCGTGAATGTCACTTGATCGGTAAATCCTGTCTAACTGCTATAGCCCGGTTAGACGGATTTGCGAACGTGACTTTCACGTTGATATTCTATGTATTGCTGTGATGTTGCGGATCAGTCGTGGGGGATAGCCTGGTTGCAGTGATAGTACAGTTTTGTTGTATTATGTACATTTGATATTGCGGGGCGAGCGTCCGACATGTGGACTACCGTCACTGCCTGTTTGTATTATTATTTTGGGGCACGACCAGGTTGCGGTCGATGTACCCGTTGTATGTATATTTTACTTTCTGTACTAGGATTACCCCGCGGAGGGGTGCACGGATAGCCGGGTTCTAGAGGGCAACAAGCCCGCATCTCATGGCATTGAGACGGAGGGGGCTTCACTCTAGGATTGGCGGGATATTCGCCGCACTCGTAGGGGGTACAGGTTGACCCAGGAGGGGTGCTCAAGTTACTGGATTCCGTGAAGTGCTGGGTGGTCCATTCACGGTGCTGAAGGGGGCTGCCTCGCTTCAGGTTTTGGCGGGTAACTTGCCGCGCCCGTAGGGGTCTAGGATTTCATTGCACAGGCTATCCACACGACCAGGGAAACGTCGGGTTTCGGTAGTGGCTCTGTGAAACCCGGGGATCCCAGATATCTGTATTGTTCGGTGATGCTGTACATTTCTGTGATGTTGCAATTTTTTTCACGCCTTGAGCAAAATATAATATATTGGTATATATATTAGTAGATGTTGTATATGTTTTACATCCGCGCTAGTCCAGTCCCTGCTCTGTCGTTAGTTAGCTAACCTAACGGGTAATGACGGGACCCAGTGGCAAATGCGGATGGCATATAAGTACATTAGTATATTTTCGTTCTTTGTGGTGTGATCAATTGATGGGACTGCGTTGATTCGGATCAATGCAAGTTAAAAAAAAACCTAATTTGATGTTGTTGGAACACTTTTCAAAAAGCTGTTATTGCAAGGGCGTTCTCTTTTGTTTTGCACAGTGATATTCGGTTATGAATATCCAGCACCTCAGTCGACGAGGCAAGGGCCGAGATCCCTTCACCGGAAGTGACCCCTTGGACAAAAGGTTTGCGTCAGGGCATTAACTTGACTATAGCCGATTACTTTTGCTTTGCATCATGGTATTCAGTTGGAATATCCTGCACCCCATCCTATGGGGAAAGAGCCGAGATCCCTTCATCGGGAGTGACCTCTTTAGCAAAGGTTTTCGTTACTATATTTTTCTAAAAAGCTATCCGTTCCTTCAACGATATCAAGTTCATTACGTTAAAGGTTTTCGCCAGAAACCATTCGTAGCCCTCCGTCGTTTCATATGGGTAGTCAATAGTATTCAAGCTGTGTTTGTTAGCCAAAGTCAAGGCACAGTGTTTGGTAGCTGTTGGTTATTCATATGCAGCATAGATAGATGCGTTGGTTTGGAACAGTCGTACTGCCTTGTTGGCCAAAGTCAAGGGTAGGTACGGGTGGATTCAAAACAACCTGCAGAATGACGGGTAGAACTTGACATGTGACTTATGATTTGTTGGCCAAAGTCAAGGTCATAAGAGCATGGGGTAAAAATCACATCGGGAGTTTCAAAAGAACTGAAACTTGCCAGATATGCGCATACCTTCTGGAGTGTGATACCGTGAGCGGATTCTGTCACGTTATCATGCGATGATAGTTGGATCCTGATTCCCACTGATGAGTTGGTTTACTCCTCGGGTGTTCCCGACTAATTCTTCTTTTAGGTTTGGAGGAGAATTTGACGGTACAGTGGAAGGTTTCCAGATTAGATAAATTGGTAACCATTCTGATCTAGGATAGAGTGCACGCTGAGTGTTTCTTTTCTCTCTCTCTGGCAGCGACCATTGACCCGACCCTAAGACTATGACTCAGAGAACAAAATTAACCGAACCTTCTTTAACACTGGCTTTTGGATTGTCAGAGTTGCAAACCTCATTGCCACTCCTACTTTTACCCTTTTCTCCAGGACACCCCGTATTACTATGAACGTCCATTCCCATTGGACAAAACCATCGCATGGTTATATACGAACTCGAAGGGATTTATTCGAGGATGGTTTTAGGTTCTGGAGAAAACGAATAGGACTATTCAGTTGTCTTTTCCTTTTACCTTCTCTCGCATTGCGAGTACTCCTTGGTTTAGGAGATAGTACACCTATTACGCAAATTGGATAGTCTTCTTCCATACCATAGGCAGGTGCCGACCGGTAGGGAATGAAGAAAACCAATTAGCCTAACGATGGTGTACAGAAGGTATTATGTAAAGACAAAACAAGGGATTAGTAAGAGGGCAAAATAAACTGCGACTGCTATTCACGACCAAACCAAGTATTTCTTCGCCAATCCTAAATCACCTTTGTATTTCTCTGGGACACTCCGTATCACTACGAAGATCCACAGTTTATTGGATACTCCATCGTATGGTTATATACGAACTCGAAAGGAACTTGTTCCAGTTCGGGGATGGATTCTGGTTCAGGAGAAATAGGAATAAGGTTTATTCGGTTGTCTTTTATCTTCACCTTCTCTCGTATTGCGAGTGCTCTTAGGATTAGGACAATACACCCTTTATACTTATTGGATAGTCTTCTTCCAAACCATAGGCTGGTGCCGAACGGTAGGGAAGGAAGAAAACCATTTGGCCTAAAGGGGTGTGCAGAAGGTAATGACTAAAGACATAAAAAGGGATTTAGAGAGGTGGCAAAGAATTACACGGTTACAGTTGTGAATCTGGAAGAGGCATTACTAGGAATACCGGGAAACCCCATCGAAACATTTCAATGTTTCAGTTTCACTGTGTACTGTTAAAGGAAAACTGATTTCCCAGTTAGACACTTGCTCCACGGTATGTATTTACCAGGTATGATTCTCACATCTGAATGGTTTTACAGATGATGAGTGGGAGTAAGCTATTGGGAATTGGGTGATCATCCTCATTATATCGGGATTCGTTGTAATCGGTGATATTTGAGAAAATCACCTGGGCTGTTTGCCGGTCGGCAAATATTTGGTTTTGAATATCCGCTGTTATGCACCAATTTCAAATTGATATATCTGTACGTCTATTTTTATAGAGTGAGATATACCCTTTGAAATTATGTCTATGACATTTACCTTTATCAGTGGATGGTTAGGTAAGGAGCATTGAACAGCGGTGTAATTCTTCTTAACCATAAGTACAGTTTTCAACCTACGACACACAGTGAATGAGTTATCAGACTCAAGGGACTTATACAGAGTATTGTATGTTGTCCAGGGTCCATTAGGACAGAAGGGTTGGTCCTCGTACTATATTCGGTTTACTTATGACTTCTCTAGTTTTTAGACAGGTGTTTCGTGGAAACACAGGGTCCGAATTTTGAGAAGTTATAGGTATTTGAATAAAGTAGAGAACCAGGTATTGCAAGTATCGGGATTCTTCAAAGTGATCGAAGATGTAGATACTTGTGCATGGTATTCATATGATAGTAATGATTAAGAGAACTTGCTTCTCTTTCAGATTACTCATAATTGGAAGCATTCCTAAGTTGAGTTATGCTGATCGGCCTCTTTCCACTTAGTTGACATGCATTGGAGACAGCTGCATGATTTGAATCTGGTTAAATTAAATCAGTGCCTCTGTTTCTATATTGGATATAGAACAGTTCGTATCTTAACGATGTTAAGGTACGGGGAGTTGTCCGGCTTATGCTTAAAACCAGACTCTGGATAACTCAAGGCACGTTTCTGTAATGGCTGTTTGTGGGTTGACCCAGGCTATGATGAGGGTTGACTTTCTACCATCTGGAAGATCAATAGCAATATTGTTCTAGACTCGCCAAAGTTTTAACAAAAATGGATTTTTTCAGAAAACAGTAGTGGGAGTATGGTAGAACTGGAAGTGATTCCAGAACCACAAACTATTACTGAAGATTTGATAGGAACTTAAAGATTCAATCTGATTTGACATTCCATTGGCCACTCCGCAGATAAGGTGGGTAACCTCAGGCACCCGAGAGGTACTCCGGTAGCCTCAAGGACGGTGACAGGGAGGTTCTTGTTTACCCACAATTGCCATTGCTGTTGTTCCAGGCTGCGGGACCCGGTGGGAGGATGAGTATAGCGTCGTTCTAAACTGGCTTTAGAAATGTACGTGTATATGACTCTGCCAGAGGGTTGTCGTAGTCAGTGGGAGCAGCGGAAGCATTGGTGGACAGGTGGCTTATATCTATTTATAGACTAAAGCAGATATAGCGGAGATAGGTCATCAATTTCTGATGTGACAGTCATAGGTTTGACTTCATCAGAATAAGGGATGGATCTGTTGAGAAGGTAGTAGGGTGTAATGTCCTGGTATTTGGATGACATACACAGAGTAGGAAAGGAAACTCCTATACTACGATCGGTTATTCTTTGGTTGTCACACAGTGGTTTCTCCACATGGGACTTGGACATTATATCAGACATACTGATTACTAGATGTATGGTTTTAGATTTAGATTTGGGTGGTTTCCCAATCAGGGTACTTTGACAGCATTCTAAGAGTATTTAGAATGGACGACTCCTAGCACGATAGTGTACCTGCAGGTAATGGAGTCACCCTCTCTAAAGGTGTCTTACAGACTAAAGGGGAGAGGGATGTGCATGATTGGCAGATCACTTGCTTAGGCAATTGAGTCAATCATGAGATGTCAAATACCACACCAGATGTTGTTCTTGCACTAGATGCAATAAATGGACATTGATCCAATCCTGGAGAAACAGTCGGAAGCAGCTTTAGAACATAAGTGGATGTTCTAGGGATATGATAACGACAGCCTCATTCGGGAGACAGTTATCATTCCAGGCTTCCAAGGTGACCTGGACGACAAGGACGTTGTCAGAGTTATATTTTTCCTTCTGATGAGGGGCAGTATTTTGGACAGGTGGTCCAAGGCATTACTAAGGGAGGCATGGCGCAGGACACTGATTAAGTTCAGTTGACGATACAGTCTAAGAAGTTTGGATTTGGAGTTCATTTATGAACTAAGTCCCATCAGACATCCAAACACATTCTAAGACAGGTATTGCTCATTTCGGGAGATGGCTTTCTCCGCGAACATGGGATATAGAGAGACATAGAAAGAAACATCTAAGCGGATCCACTCACTGAGGCTATTCCTCGAACGCAATAGTTTCGCAAACGAGATTTGTGAGACTGACTAGTAGTGGAGTTGGGTGTTCGGTATCACACGGGCTGTGAGTATGCGACATCGCAATAATTAGCCTAGAGTGCAAGTGGGAGATTGTTGGAGATAGTGCCCTCAGAGTCAATTATTGGATCACAGGTACGTGATTGCAATGATTGAGGGAGGACATATCCCGGTAGGACAGTCTTACTCAAGATGATAGTATGCTATCTGGTTTACCTTTATCATCGTGTACTGCTTTAGGTGACCTTACAGGTCACTATTACACGTTGATAGAGCCCCTAGGATTCTTGCTTGACCTCCAGCAGTATGAGGGCGATCATATACGTGGGAGCTGGTAGTCTATAAGCACATCCTTAAATGGTCCCTAGTCGTGAGAGTTTCGAGACAGGGCATCGATTCTCCAGAGTAGACTAGTGTATACAGTCGAGACCCCGACGAGGGGCGGTGGCCGGTCTCACAAGCCACTGCTGTCAGTTGGTTCACCTAAGATGTATACAGGTGCTCATTGGGTTATGAGTACACCGGACAGGACTCGCCGGGAACATGCTAGTTGGTCCTATACCTGATGTCAGATAGCAGTTCCCTGGTGACATGTGTACAGGTTAGTTCATCGACCTGGGGATCGTCATTTGTCTCGTGTGAGTTCCCACTGTACTTTGATTACTACCCTACCACGGTCAAAGGAGACGTGCAAACAGGTTTTAGTTGGGTACTGTCCCGAGCAACATGGAGGCAGTGAGCGGATCTTCAGGGGTTCGTCTCTCCCAGTATTGGGGGTGAGGTCGCGCTGTGTCTAGGAGAGCCATTACACGAAGCCCTCGGCCGAGGCAGGAGATTTACTGGTAGGTATTCCAGTAGTATCTCAGGGTGTTCTGGGCTACACTCCGACACGACTTGTACCGCTTTTGGGGGTCTGACTTTTACCAACCCCCTAGGCCCGCCATGCGATACTCATAGACGAACGGACCGGATTGTACGGATATTGTCCCTGACAGGCTCAGTAGGGTGTCAGGCTGAGTTCGCTTACAGACGTCCCTTTTGGTCAATACCTTATAGCCCGTTACGTATTGGCTTATACCTCTGACGTGCTAGTGGTTAAATCCATAACCAAGGTGTTGACGTGTCTTTAGAGTCCCCCACATTCAGTTACTCAAGCTTTCGGGCGAAAAGCTGTCGAGGCCGTATGAAGATATGGCAGGGTCCGATCAGATACGTGCGGTATTGCACGGATCAGGATCGGACGGTTAGTATTAGAGGCCGTATGGATATATGGCAGGGTTCGATCAGATACGTGCGGTATTGCGCGAATCAGGATTGAACGGATATTACTAGCCGGCTTTGGTTTAAGCCGGATCCTAGTATAGTACAGTGTAGATTTTGTCTCATTGCATTTGTATTTCGGTCGGAATACAAATGCGGGTGTGTATACACAGTATCGGGGTTTTCCTGTAATTTATTACGGGACCAGTTTTTAGAGTTGCCAGTTTGCTTTCCTTTTCGGCTAATTTCCTTTGTATCGTTCATTGGCCGAAGATTGGTGGAGGAGGGCTTATTTGCATTTTTGCAAATAAGTATTTGTGGAGGGGGTCTTTGCATATTGTTGTATCATGATGGTTGCACCATCCCTTGACCACTTGACTTTTTGCTTCATGATAGTTTTCATGATTGCTTGACTTTGGGTTTGATGATGGATGTTTTGGTGTGTGGGTTTTTGGTTATGATCATTGGATTCTCTCATCATCACTTGCTTGCATCATTGCATTCCACCCACCCCTTGACCTTGCTCTCTCTCTCCACTCACACATGAAGAGGGGCCGGCCACTATTGGAGGATGGGGGATTCATTTTTCATGTGTGGCATTTGGCTTTCTAATTGTGCTAAGAAAAAAGCTCTCTAGTTCATCTCCAAAAACTCCATTCCTCCACCATCTCCAAAGGCAACTTCAAGAAACCCCAAAATGAGACATGAGTCCTACACATATTCTACAGCAAATCTTGGGCACGTCGACTTGCCAGCTTCGTGCCCGAGTTGCCTCGGTATTGAGGTGGGAGCCCGTAAAAGATGCAGACGATGTGGTGCCCTTCCGGCAAGGAGGCGACGACCGGAGTTTCCGCGGGAGATCGGGACGACGACGAGAAGACCGGAGGACTCGGATCTGTCGGTATATCTCTCTTCCCCATCTTGTAGTTAGCTAGGACTAGTTAATGGTTCGATCCGGGTTTTAGTGCGCGGTGGTGCCGGTTTGCTAGTTTGCAAAATCAAAGTTTTTCGCTTCCGCATTTTGGCGTCGGATTGACGGCCGGGGCGCCGCCGTGCACTTACACGATGTATTTTGTAGCGGATGCTTGGACATATATAGGGAGGACTTTCTTGCTCGACATGATAGTATGCTATCTGGTTATACTTTATCTTAACATGTATTTTGATTGTCTCTATGTTACATGTTGATAAAGCCCTTAGGATAAGTACTTGACTACCATGACTATGATGCGGATCATACTAGTGAGGACAGTGTAGTCGCCAAGTACATCCTTCAAATGTTCCTAGTCGTGGGAGTACCGAGACAAGGGCATCGATACTCCAGAGTAGACTAGCGTATGCGCTTCTTGACCCATATGATGGGCGATGGATGATCTCATATCCATTGGTGTTTGACATCAGAGAAGGTATATTGGTGCTCAGTGGAGACTGGGTACACTGGACGGACTCGCCGAGAACTCCCAGATGGTATTATACCTCACGTCAGATGGCAGTTCTCTGGTGACACTGGTACAGATTAGTCTGTAGACCCGAGATTGTCATAGAGTCTTTTGTGATTCCCACTGTGCTTTCATTTCCACCATACCACGTCCAAGAGGGCATGCAAAAAGGTGGCTTTTGGGTACAGTCCCGAATCACATGGAGGCAATGAGCGATAGGAGGGGATTCGTCTCTCCCGGTATAGGGAGTTGATATTGTGCTGTGTTCGATTGGCTATAACTGGAAATCCCTGGCCAGGTTTGCTGAGATTTACTGGTAAGTGTTATCAGTAGTTTCTCGAACTGTTATAGACCTCATATCGACACGACTTATCAAGCTATTGGGGTCTGACGTTTTCCACCCCTAGGCGAGATATGCGATATATCAGACGAAGAGACCGGACTGTACGGGAATGTTACTGACTGGATTCACAGGAGAATGTACAGGCTTGCTTCTTTTTCTTCTGAGCGCTCAATACCTGGGTGGCTGTTACATTTAGCTGACCGCTTGCAGCTTTTGGGTGTTTGATATGATCATCACCTACTGCCGGCGTATTGACGATTCTTTATAGTCCTACACAGAGGTTTCTTGACTCAGGCAAAACGGAGTAGGAGCACATATGTGATATGTGCGGGACCGAGAACAATACATGTATGTGATACCGTATTAGATTCTTGCGATATGAGATATCGGCCGGGTATATGTGATGTAGCCGGGTCATCGGATCAAGTGTTGATTCGATGAATTGATACAGATTATATTAGTCGGTTATTTGTAAAATAGCTGGATTGTCGGATCAAGTGTTGATTCGATAATTTAATGTATAATTATATATTTGATATATTAAATTACATTAACTAATATAAGCTCACTAAAAGATTCTTTTTCTCACTCGGGTAATACATTGATATATATGTGATATATGTTAATTGTATTATTTTATTTTGTTACAATAAATATTGTATATGTGATATATAATATTGTAACATGTTATGGTTATAAATGCAACATGATTTGTGGAGTTTCATTGTGGTTAGGGTTTGGATTAGGGTTAAGCAAGCATGAAGCTTTCAAGAAGCTTCTTGAAACTTTGACTTTGACTTGGATATTTTGTGATATTTGCTTAACCCAACCCAACCCTTTAACCCTAGTTATGTCTCTACAATGGTTAGCCTTCTCATTATCTACCATGGTTGCATTTCTAACCACACACTAGAGTTTCATTATTCATCACAAAAGGATTCTTCATCTTCTTCCTTGAGTTCTTGATGGAAAAGCTTACTAGCTTTTTCATTAGTGATGAAAATGAGTGAGTTAATGAAAACAAATGAGAGCTAAAATCCTACTTCATCATCCTAATCTATCCTAGCCATTTAGATTAGGATGTTCACTTCAGTTAGTGAGTGAGAGCTTGTGTTATAGAAACTTCAAGGTAGATCATCTTTGTTATCAAAGATCGGAAGCAAGCCTGCATCTTTCTCTTTGTGGAGCCTCTCGAGAGTCCGGAACTTGATGATCGCAGCGAAGGGATGATTGTTTGTTTTTCATCGTGAAGGGTTAATTCGTTTCCGATTTTGTAAAGAACTCAAATGGGTTAGTATTCGGAAAATCGATAAAGAACTTCACAATCAAAAAATATTTTGACCGCAATCAAACTACGGTGTCATCTGTAGTTAGTTGGTGAGTGCGGATCGTCCACAGGGAAAGCACAATTCATTTGAATTTTAATGTGTTTGAAATGAAAAGTTAAGTAACGGTAAAACAAAACATGATTCAAGAATGATTCATATTCGAGTGTCACTATTCTTTATTCAAGAATCAAGAAACGATAAACAATCAAGAATCAGGGTTTCGATAGTATTTCAAATCAACAATCAAGAATCTAAGAGAGGCTCGTCGGAATCGATCGAATCTATAGACGTGATGTAATCTAAAAGATTTCGTGTTCTTGTCCTTCGAAGAATTGATACTAGATCAATGATGATCGATGAGAGTTAGGGCTTTCTTGATGAAACTAGGGTTTCATCTCTTAACCCTTGTTCTTTCGTGGACATCATTTATAATCTAGCCTCTAGCAATTTCAAGAAACGATCGGAACTCCCCAATCTCGAGCAATGTCAATCAAGAAAGCATCGCAACGAATTGGGTCGTCGATTCTTGAACTTGCTAGGGTTTACAAACTCATGGGATTCAAGAATCGTTTGGAAATTTGTTACATCATCATACTAAAGATCGTCTCGACTCCTCGACGAGCGGAGTTTTATTCACACATCACCACACAGACAATATTCAAGAAGTGTAAAGATAACATGATGCAAAATTTAAAGAAAACAAGATAAAAGAATATCACCTTTATTTATCTCAACAATTTTCGATTACATTCGCTCAAGAACTACAAGAGGATGAATCTAGTTGTTGATAGGACGTCGCTCGGCTTCGTGAGTCGTGGATCGGCTTCAGATCGCTTGCTCCGTTGAAGATCGGCTTCGCTCATAAAGGTTGTAGGGCTTCTTGCCTAAATGGTACTCGGGATTTTGGCTTGTGATTGGAATTAAGGTTAGGGTTTCCTCTCAACAAGATTTGTGGAGGAAGAAGGAGATGAAGAAAGAGATTGGCTAAAGAATGAATCACACCCTCTCTTTATCTCTAAGATGATGATAAGATTCAATGTATCAATCCTCCCTCTCCTCTTTTTTTTTTGATCCTTGAGTCCAGGGTCTTATTTATAGAACTCCCAAACCCTAGGTTTAGGTTTGAATTGGTAGTTCCCTCCAAAAGTTTGTTGATAGAGTTTGTTAGGAGCTAGCTTAGGGTTTAAGCTAGGTTTAATTAGGCTTGAAAACCCTTGTTTGCTGATCTGGCAGAAACCCCTGGAGTCTTCTGGAAACTGAGATGTCTTTCTGAGAAGTGGGCCCTGAGTGAAGAATTATGGTGCCAAAATAAGCTGATGATGTCACCAATAGGCCGCGGATCCGCGGCACAAGCAGGCTATGGCCGCGGATCCGCGGCCATGTAGTGTCCTTGATGCTTGGTTTTTCTTCTGTGGGCTTGTACTGTAGTTTAGAGCTTTGTTTGATATATTGATTTATAGTTGCTCCTTTGGATTGGTACCAGATTTGAAATTAGTGAGTTGACGTATCTTTTGAGCGGTATAATGTTCGAGCGAGCTTCTCCTTTTCCTGCACAGACTTCGAAACACGGGTTGCGATATATAGAAAATATGCCATGTAATGAAATGCAGTCAATTTCCCTAGAAATGCCGGTTTTAAGGTCGAATACATGTAATCTGATATTTTGCGACCGATTTGCTAATATGTGAATTATGAATACCGTACACTTCTATATGTATGCAGATGATAGGGAAATTGCCGGTTAAAATATGCAATATTTTCGACTGATCAAACACCCCAAAACTTAATTTCGATCGTCTCGAGCGAATGTTTTATTAAAGAGAAAAAAAGGAGAAAATAAAGAAAGAGAAAAACTAACTAGCACTCTTTCGTAGGCAACACGATTGCACTGAGCACGTGCAACAAGCCTTTAAACCTCTAGGTGTCCCTAGTAGGAGGAGTGTTGTCTCCTGAGGGTTTTCAGCGGATTGCACCCACAAAATCCAATAATAAAAGAAAGATCATGAATATTACATTTAAAGACAAGAATTGTAAAAGAAAAGCTTTGAAAATTAGGGTTTCCAACTAAGCTAGCTTTTCGGTGGTCATGAGCCCTGTCTTAATAGTCATGAAAAAATATTAGAAATCACATCCTCCCTCAATAAAACATCGTCCTATTCTTCATTTCTATCATTTTTCCAAACATCGATCATATCACCCTGCGTGTGTGTAAAGGACATCCCTACACCCGGAGAATTCAATTCAAGCTATCATACTCTTGCCCATCAGCCTCAGTACTTTTTAATTAATGAATATTTAGATGAGATTGCTCACACACTTTCATGCGACCGTTAATACTTCTTGAGGTACTAACCGACCGATTACTCATGTGCTTGCTTACTTGGTGTATTTTCCTCGTCTTGCACCACCTCAGGCATAGCAGTGACTCCCAGACCAGTTGGCCTTAGGGCACTAGGTGAAGAAGCACTCTCGCTATACATTTTTCTTGCCTTTGGTGATAACAAAACCAGTGTCCATTTTTCTCACCACTTTATACTTTTTATTCACTTTTTATTTTTTTTTATTTCCTTCATACTTTTGGCTTTAAGAAAAGAGCATTTCAAGGTATCCTCTACTATCCCAGGCTTCAAGACGTGTGTAAGTGCGAATAGCAGGGTAGCAACGTTCAAAATGTTTGGCTTCCAGTATAGAAACTATTTTTCAGACTTAGTTTTATCCTCAGATTAGTGACGTCCTTCATCTTACTAACCTTTGGGACAATGGCTCATAACTACTTATTACTAGTTCGTATAAGAAAACTTCTAATTTTCTTAGTTTTCTAAAATTTTTCTAATCTCATGGATGTAATTTTTCACTATCTAAACTTTCATTATCTTATTTATATACAAAAAGTGTAAATATTAAAATTATTTTTATATTTTGAATTTTTTTTAATTTTTTATGGGTTTTGAAAATTTTTAAATTTTTATAGATTTTTAAAAGAAAATGTTTTGTGCTTATGCAGATGATATGCAGATGATGCAAAAATAAGCACAAACCTCCCCCAAACTTGTTTTCAACAGTGTCCTCACTGTTGCCAATCGCTATACCTACAAGAATCTTTAAGACTGGGGGGGATTATTAGTGGGGGAAAATATATAAGTGAAGAACTTTCCCCAAACTTATTCTTTTCACTCACCTTCATTCAAAAGATAATGCAATGATATACAGGATACGAAGATGAGACGGAGGAATTTTTATCCAAATAAACTGGCTCTTGTAAGAACAAGAGCTCCTCCGTGGGGACAGTGGAAAAATACGGCTTTAGTCTATGTCCATTCACTTTGAAAAATGTGTCGTTTTTAACATTTTCAATCTCTACTGCCCCGTGCGGGTATACAGACCGCACAATAAAAGGTCCCTTCCATCGAGATCGAAGCTTACCCACGTGAAGGTGTAATCGTGAATCATAAAGAAGGACTTGTTGACCAGGTGAAAATGTTTTCCTCAAAATGTGTTGACCGTGAAAAACCTTAGTCCTATTCTTTGTGATTACAGTATTATCATAAGCTTCATCGCGGAGTTCGCTTAGCTCATTTATTTGCAGCTTCCGAAAGTTGCAGGCTCCTTTTAAATCAAAGTTTATTTCTTTTATATCCCACAATGCTTTATGCTCTATCTCGACGGGTAAATGGCATGCTTTTCCAAACACTATCCTATATGGAGACATTCCTAGGTCGGTTTTATATGCAGTTCTGAATGCCCAAAGTGCATCCGTCAATTTGGTCGACCAGTCTTTTCTATTCTTAGCAACAGTTTTCTCCAGGATAACTTTGATCTGTTTATTCGAAATTTCAGCCTGCCCGCTTGTTTGGGGATGATAGGGTGTAGAAAGTCGGTGGTTGATTCCGTATTTTCGCATCAGAGTCTCGAAAGATCTGTTGCAGAAATGTGTCCCATTATCGCTAATGATAGCGCGCGGGTGTCCAAATCGCGAAAAGATATTCTCTTTTAATAACTTAATGACAACTTTCTTGTCATTAGTGCGACATGGAATAGCTTCTACCCACTTGGAGACATAATCAACCGCCAGCAGTATATACAAATTCCCAAAGGAGTTTGGAAAAGGACTCATAAAATCTATGCCCCAAACATCGAAGATTTCAACAACCAAGATCGGTTGTTGAGGCTTTCATTTCTCCGGGATATTCTACCCGTTTACTGACATTGTGTACAGGTTTTGCAATGTTCAAATGCGTCCTTGAATAAGGTCGGCCAATAAAATCCACTTTGCAAAACCTTTTCCGCTGTCTTTCTAGGACCAAAGTGACCCCCGCAGGCCTGATCATGACAAAATGAAAGAACACTCTTGAACTCTTCATTCGGGACACACCGGCGAATGATCTGATCAGGACAATATTTAAACAAATAGGGTTCATCCCAGTAAAAGTGTTTTACTTGGGAAAGAAAACGGTATTTGTCCTGTTTTGACCAATCACTGGGTATCAGTCCCGTGGCATGATAGTTCACGATATCCCTGAACCAAGGTTCAGTGGATACATTCAAGAGTTGTTCGTCAGGGAACGAGTCATTGATCGGCAGGGTCACAGGGGAAGAAACGATGCGTGAAAGATGGTCGGCTACGACGTTTTCACATCCTTTCTTATCTTTAATAACAAGATCGAATTCTTGTAAAAGAAGATCCAACGTATTAGGCGACCTTTTGCATCTTTCTTCGCCAAAAGATGTTTTAAAGCGGAATGGTCAGTGTACACAATTATAGGTGAGCCAATCAAGTAAGGCCTGAATTTCTCTAATGCAAATACAACCGCTAAAAGCTCTTTTTCTGTGGTTGTATAATTGATTTGCGCATCATTCAGGGTCTTACTCGCATAGTAAATCATGTGTGGTATCTTATCAATGTGCTGTCCTAAGACTGCACCTACTGCAAAGTCGGATGCATCACACATCAGCTCAAAAGGGTAGTCCCAATCTGGAGACGATAACACGGGGGCTGTGGTGAGTGAGTGTTTAAGTGAGTCGAAAGCTGTCTCGCAATCCGAGTCAAAATGGAAGGTCGTGTCCTTGGCCAGGAGTAGTGTTAAAGGTCTAGCAATTTTGCTAAAGTCCTTTATGAATCTCCTATAAAAACCAGCGTGGCCAAGAAAGGATCGAATGTCCATGACGCTTTTGGGATGAGATAGGTTTTGAATGACATCTATTTTAGCTCTGTCAACCTCAATGCCTTTCTGTGAAATGACATGTCCAAGGACAATTCCTTCTTGGACCATGAAGTGGCTTTTTTCCCAGTTCAAGGTTAGGTTCTTCTCTTTATAACGAGTAAGAACAGTGTCAAGATTCGATAGGCAATCTGAAAACGAATCTCCGAAAATCGAGAAGTCGTCCATAAAAATCTCCAAGAAATTCTCTACCATATCAGAGAATATCCCCATCATACACCGCTGAAAGGTAGCGGGAGCATTGCATAGCCCAAAGGGCATGCGACTGTAAGAAAATGTGCCAAAAGGACAAGTAAAAGTGGTTTTATCTTGATCCTTTTTGGCGATGGGGACCTGATTATAGCCTGAGGATCCATCCATAAAGCAATAATACTCTCGTCCGGCTAAGTGCTCTAGCATCTGATCAATGAAGGGCAAAGGAAAATGATCCTTCCTTATAGCGGCGTTGAGTTTTCTATAATCAATATATACACGCCACCCAGTTTGGGCGCGTGTCTGAATCAACTCATTCGCCTCATTGGTTATAACAGTGATCCAGATTTCTTAGGGACGACATGTATAGGACTCACCCATTGGCTATCGGAGATTGGGTATATAATACCATTATCTAAGCATTTGACGATCTCTTTCATTACCGCCTCCTTCATGACGGGATTCAACCGTCTCTGTGGTTCTCGGGTTGGTCTGGCATCATCCATCACATTTATATGATGTTCAACTATCAAGGGACTGATCCCTTTGATGTCCGCCATGGTCCAACCAAACGCCTCTTTGTTAGATCTCAATACCGATAAAAGTGCATTCTCTTGCTCTGATGCAAGAGAAGCGGAAATGATAACCGGTAAAGACTCGTTCTCACCAAGATATGCATATTTGAGGTGAGAAGGTAAAATTTTGAGATCTAAAACCGGCGGAGAAATGATAGAAGGAGGGATCATCGAGTGATTCTCGGAGTGACAAAGAAGTTCGTAGCCTGTGTAAGATACAGACTCGGGTGGAGTAAAGTCAGGAGTGTAGGACTCAAGTGTAGAAAAAGTGTCCTCACTAAGATCAGGTGTAAGATCAAGCAGAGATGTGGTAATGTCGTCGAGATCTAGAGAGCAAAGATCATCAGCTCCACAACTATCGGGAGCGATCTCGTGGACAGAGCACACATCTAGTATATGAGCAGAGGGTAGTGATGGCTGACTTCCAACTCTATAGATATTCAGTTCAATAGTCATATTTCCAAAGGATAAGTTCATTGAACCGTTTCTACAGTTAATCACAGCGTTGGAAGTGGCAAGGAAAGGACGACCCAGAATCACCGGAATTTGGCTTCGGGGGTTCGCTACTGGTTGTGTGTCGAGAACAATGAAGTCCACGGGAAATACAAATTCCCCGACCTTAATCAACACATCTTTGAGCTCACCCCTAGGTTTGGTGATCGAACGGTCTGCCATTTGGAGAGTGCAGTGAGCAGGTTTTAACTCTCCAATCCCTAGTTGCTCATATACAGAATAAGGGAGCAGGTTAACACTTGCGCCAAGGTCTAAAAGAGCACGATTTATGTTTTTACCCCCAATAGAAATCGAAATAGTAGGACATCCTGGGTCCTTTCGTTTCTTTGGTAGCTGTGGGATAAAAGCAGTGCTGATATTATTAGCCATAAAGACCTTCTTCGGCACTTGGGTCTTCCTCTTCCTAGTGCACAAGTCCTTTAGAATTTTCGCGTAAGCGGGGACTTGCTGAATCGCATCTAAGAGAGGGATATTGATGTTAACCTGTTTAAACATTTCTATTACTTTCTCCATATGATGACTCATTTTGTTAGCCCTTAGCCGATTCGGGTAAGGTGCTTTTGCAATAAGCGTCGGGTCCATCATAGGAGAAGGAAAGGGGGGAAGACGAGATCCCAAAAGAGGAGTGGGGACCGTCTTTGGAGAACTATAAGGATTGGGTGAAGGTGTTGAGCCTAATGGGAAATGGAGAATAGGCTCGCGAGAAGGTAGTGTGGTAGAAGAAGAAGGGTCAGAAGGAGAAGTGTGTGTGTGTGGTGAAGTCTCGGCCGGGGTATTAACATGATTTTCAGCATCATCAATACTTTCCCCGACATGATTGTTCAGCACTCTTCCTTATCTCAACGTTGTGATGGCATTTACATTGTAATGCCCAGGGTTCGGTAGGGGTTGAGAAGGAAGTTTCCCCTTTTCTCTCGCACTCATTTCGGCTTTTAGTCGTGCGATTTCAGCTTCCATCGAGCGGATACTCTCAGCTTGGGATGCTGAGTTTTTCTTTATCTCGTTGACGGAAGATCTAACCTCAGCTGAAACCTCTATGAAATTTGATAAAAGTGATTTCATGGTTTGAGTGAATTGAGAAAGATCGTCAGAACAGGTCATAGGATTAGACTGTGTAGGAGTGTTGACCTGATTTTGGAAGTTGTGTGACTGGTGGGGGTGCTGAGTGAGTTGAAAGGGTTGTTGTGGTGGAGGAAGTTCCCTTTGAAATTGATTCGTGTTTGGAACCGTGTTTTGAGATTGGTTTTGGTTCCAAGCGAAATTAGGGTGATTCCTCCAACCCTGATTGTACGTGGAAGAATATGGATCGTTTCGAGGTCGTTGGAATGCGGCATTAGAATGCTCGTGACCTTGAAACGCAGAGTTTAGTGGACATTCTTCCGTTAAATGAGATGGGTCTGAATAGCACCCACAAACAGTTTTGGGGAGCGACATTGGGTTTAGGGAGGCGGTAGCAAATTTTTGTTCCATAGCGTCAAGCTTCTTTTGCATTGCTGCCATTTCAGCTCGAACACCTATGGATACATCTACTTGGTGTACGCCACCCCTATTCAATGGTTGGGTTCCACTCTCCCATTGTAGTGATTTTTCTGCAAACTCTTCTAAATACATCCAGGCCTCCCCATCATCTTTGGTCATGAAAGTACCTTGACACATGTTTTCAAGGCTCTGTTTAGTGCTTGGGTTAATGCCCTCATAAATGATTCGGCAAAGCTCCCATCTCGGGATGCCGTGATGAGGACACTGAACCAAAAGATCCTTGAAATGTTCAAAGCATTTAGAGAATGGTTCATGAGGGAGCTGGGCAAATTGGTTGAGTTCGCTACGGATTCGAGCCGTCTTTTGGATTGGGTAAAATTTCTTAAGGAATGCAGCGACGAATTCTTCCCAATTTGTAATGGAGTGTGCGGTAGTGTTATATAGCCACTTCTCGGCTATATCGCACAAAGTAAATGGAAGAAGTCGTAGACGCATAGCATCCACTGAAAGTTGTGACGTACCCATCATTACACATACGTTTTCAAATTTGGTAATGAAAACGTAAGCGTCCTCAGACTCGAGACCGTGGAATTTAGGTAAAAGATTGATATACTGGGGCTTAATTTCAAAATTATCCCCGTTGGCTGGTGGTGTGGATAAGCAGGTCGAAAGAGGACCTCGAATGGGGTAGCATCTCTCCTGGAGAGAAATGCGGGGTGGATTCTGCGCACCAACAGACGGCGGCAGATTAGTCGAAAAGAAGTTCGATGGATTCGGATCTATCGATGAGGGTGTGGTGGTGGGTAAAGAAAGGGTAAATGTAGAATTATCGACTTCGAAGTCGATAGGAGGTACGCGGACTAAACGGGCACTAGGATCCCGTGTCCAGCCTATCTTGTACTAAAAAGGGTTAGTACAAGTGGCAGCGTGGATTTATAATTAGGGGAAAATGAATGAATGCGGTGCTTGCTTTTGAAAAAGGGACGGATTTTGAAAAAATGATGCAACATACAAAACCCTAAAATCTAATGGTCACCTAGGTCTGATCTCTAGACCGCTCCTAACTGCCAAAAGACAAGACGCATGACAAATCCTCCACTGCCTCCTTGTCCCTCCTGCGGCCAGGTAAGTGCCAGGTAAGTGGGAGGTTCTCCACTACATAAGTAGTGGGCCTAATTAAGTAACCACTAATACTTCGACACACTTTCCTGTGCACCGCAAGAGAAACGCAGATAAACAATGGATTACCCATGGCCTTCTTTTGTCCTAATTGAGCTCGACAGTCCTTAGAGTCATTCTCTAGATTTCTTTTAATTAATGAGGGACAATGCGTATGGAGGTTTGTGATTTTTGGGGCCTAGGAAGGGTAATGAACTCCCCACCTAATTTGGATTTGGTCTTTGCCCCTTAATTTTCCGTATTAGCAATGCAAAGAACCACGAAACAAAAATACACACAAATTTATTTTGCTTTTTAGCGGCGCTGCGATTTTTGCAAAGAAGCCTGCAGAAAAGATTAGTTGGAGCTAAAAAGAGGATAGGGGAGAGAGTAAGAAGTCACCTGAAGCAAAGAAATTCCAGAGACCCCTCAAGATTGCGGCGGTTCCGTCGCATATGGGTGCATAAGACCGTGGTTCCGCGTCTTGATGGTGGAATCAGTGCACAAATTTTCTTCAGCTGCTTTCTGTTGCTTCCCTCTGTTCTCTGGTAAATCCCAAATAATTTTTCCACAGCACAGAATGCTCCAGATCACCTTGCAATCAAATCACAACACACGTATAAGAGTTTGTACGAATTTTGATTTCAAGAAGTAAAATGTAATAATTCTTTCACTTCAAACTAAAAATGTAAACGAATTAGCGCGATCCCCGGCAACGGCGCCATTTTGGTTGTTCGTTTTTCGTCGTGAAGGGTTAATTCGTTTCCGATTTTGTAAAGAACTCAAATGGGTTAGTATTCAGAAAATCGATAAAGAACTTCACAATCAAAAAATATTTTGACCGCAATCAAACTACGGTGTCATCTGTAGTTAGTTGGTGAGTGCGGATCGTCCACAGGGAAAGCACAGTTCATTTGAATTTTAATGTGTTTGAAATGAAAAGTTAAGTAACGGTAAAACAAAACATGATTCAAGAATGATTCATATTCGAGTGTCACTATTCTTTATTCAAGAATCAAGAAACGATAAACAATCAAGAATCAGGGTTTCGATAGTATTTCCAATCAACAATCAAGAATCTAAGAGAGGCTCGTCGGAATCGATCGAATCTATAGACGTGATGTAATCTAAAAGATTTCGTGTTCTTGTCTTTCGAAAATTTGATACTAGATCAGTGATGATCGACGAGAGTTAGGGCTTTCTTGATGAAACTAGGGTTTCATCTCTTAACCCTTGTTCTTTCGTGGACATCATTTATAATCTAGCCTCTAGCAATTTCAAGAAACGATCGGAACTCCCCAATCTCGAGCAATGTCAATCAAGAAAGCATCGCAACGAATTGGGTCGTCGATTCTTGAACTTGCTAGGGTTTCCAAACTCATGGGATTCAAGAATCGTTTGGAAATTTGTTACATCATCATACTAAAGATCGTCTCAACTCCTCGACGAGCGGAGTTTTATTCACACATCACCACACAGACAATATTCAAGAAGTGTAAAGATAACATGATGCAGAATTTAAAGAAAACAAGATAAAAGAATATCACCTTTATTTATCTCAACAATTTTCGATTACATTTGCTCAAGAACTACAAGAGGATGAATCTAGTTGTTGATAGGACGTCGCTCGGCTTCGTGAGTCGTGGATCGGCTTCAGATCGCTTGCTCTGTTGAAGATCGGCTTCGCTCATAAAGGTTGTAGGGCTTCTTGCCTAAATGGTACTCGGGATTTTGGCTTGTGATTGGAATTAGGGTTAGGGTTTCCTCTCAACAAGATTTGTGGAGGAAGAAGAAGATGAAGAAAGAGATTGGCTAAAGAATGAATCAAACCCTCTCTTTATCTCTAAGATGATGATAAGATTCAATGTATCAATCCTCCCTTTCCTCCTTTTTTTTGATCCTTGAGTCTAGGGTCTTATTTATAGAACTCCCAAACCCTAGGTTTAGGTTTGAATTGGTAGTTCCCTCCAAAAGTTTGTTGATAGAGTTTGTTAGGAGCTAGCTTAGGGTTTAAGCTAGGTTTAATTAGGCTTGAAAACCCTTGTTTGCTGATCTGGCAGAAACCCCTGGAGTCTTCTGGAAACTGAGATGTCTTTCTGAGAAGTGGGCCCTGAGTGAAGAATTATGGTGCCAAAATAAGCTGATGATGTCACCAATAGGCCGCGGATCCACGGCACAAGCAGGCTATGGCCGTGGATCCGCTACCATGTAGTGTCCTTGATGCTTGGTTTTTCTTCTGTGGGCTTGTTCTGTAGTTTAGAGCTTTGTTTGATATATTGATTTATAGTTGCTCCTTTGGATTGGTACCAGATTTGAAATTAGTGAGTTGACGTATCTTTTGAGCGGTGTAATGTTCGAGCGAGCTTCTCCTTTTCCTGCACAGACTTCGAAACACGGGTTGTGATATATAGAAAATATGCCATGTAATGAAATGCAGTCAATTTCCCTAGAAATGCCGGTTTTAAGGTCGAATACATGTAATATGATATTTTGCGACCGATTTGATAATATGTGAATTATGAATACCGTACACTTCTATATGTAAACAAATGATAGGGAAATTGCCGGTTAAAATATGCAATATTTTCGACTGATCAAGGGACCACAACACGGAGCTTATGAAGTGAAGGACCAGACCACAAAGGTTGTAATCCCAAACTCTTAGATGTTAAAGTGTTTAACATGCTTTGTTTCGCATAATCTTTAGTCTAAGATCTTGGTTTAGGGTTGTTCGGCACGGCTAAATTTTAAATCGGGCATGGTTGATGCCTTATAGACCCTTGTGCGTGTGCCTAGTAACCATACAGTGGCACCATGCCCAATCTCATCGACTCATCTCCAAGTACCATATACTATCCTCATTATCCATGTATATATGTATATATATATATACTCACAAAAATATATATATATATATATATATATATCCCCATATACGCACAAGTAAAATAAAATGTATGTGTGTGTGCGTGCGTGTATGTAAACCTTAGTCTAGGGTTCGCGACTAAGAAAATAACTAATGACACTATCATCCAAATACGCTAAAAAGTAACCCAAGATCTCCTAAAATCGTACATGCTAATTATCCAAGTTTCACATAACACATAATCATATATAACTATAAAATATCATAGGCTACACTACGAACTGCGGGGGTGCTATACGCCATCCATCCGACTTCCCCCGTAGATATATATCTACTCACCTGAACCTTGCTTGCTGAAGTCGATGTCCCCATCCTCTTCTTCATCATCCAAAGTCCACGTGAGGGTACCTACATATCACACATAGTATCGTAAACCGAAATCGCGCACGAAAACCAAATCGGCATGCGTACCACACATAGGTTAAAACCTATGATCTATGCATGCACGAATAACAAAACAACTATCGACGATCGACGTATAAACGTGAATCGACCGAGATAAAACACAAATACAAAGTTCAGGTTATAAACAAGCACGAAACCAAAATAGAATCTCAGAAAACATGCTCCAGATTTTATCCTAGGTGAAATTAGCCAATTTTGCATATGTGGGGGGTCTAGTTTACTGCAATTGGAGCCATGGACCAAACCTGGGGCCTAACCAAATAAGCCAGGCCGTAAATTGCGGCTTCTAGGATTAAATTTGCGGCCTCAGTGAAAGGGTTTGGGCTCGGGTCACTGTGGCAGCTTCTAGGTTTCCTACTTGTATCACAGTCTTTGCTAAATAATTCCTAGGGTCCCCGGGTGTTAGCAGATCTCTAAATAACCTCACAATTTCCACAATTTTCCGATATCGGGGATTCTAAGTTTGTGAATTGGGGTTCTAGTCTCTGTTTTGTTTCGATATACAATCACTAGAGGGGCTCACTAGAGGGGTTTGTGACCTTTACTAAAGCTCAATTACACTATCACAACTCAACCAAATCCCTAATCTCATCTTGGAATTTTCCAAGCTCACAAAACTATGCAATATCAATTCTAAACTTAAATAGATGTTAAAGGAAATGAAATACAATTCTAATCGTGAAGAAAATACCTCATTTGTCAACTCAAGAAAATTCTTGAGTTCCCCAAGTCTTCAAAATCCAATTTTTCTTGGTCCAAAGTGATTGTAATGAGCTTGTGCACATTTTTAATGAAAGAGAGATGAAGTTTTGATGTGGTTTTAGGGTTGTTTGTGAGGATGAAGAGGAGGTGGAGGGAGTGGGCTGCCATGGTGAGCAGAGGGAGAAGAATGATGAAGAGAAGAAGTGAGGAGAATGAGTCATTACCAAGGTTGACCCCTCACCCCCCTCTCTCTCGCCCATACCCAATTCTTTAACCTTATCCTTTTTCTTTTCTTTTCTTTCCTCTTCTCATTTTAAAATCAACCATGCAAGAAAAATAAAGAAAAGCCATGGTAGAAAAAATGTAACAATGTGTAATATGACATGGTGCATGTCATGTGCACAAATTAAGCTTCATGCACGATTAGTGACATTTAATCGCGATTAGTATTAAAATGGAATATAATTAATCATAAAGAATTTATACTTTGCTTAAATCATATAAAACACCCTCATTTCAGAAATTCCTATAATTTTCCAAATATTTCCCAATTTATTGGTAATTAATTGTACCGCATTATCAAAATATTCATAATATTTATTATTTAATTATATAATTTCCCAAAAATAATATTTTATTTTTCTGAAATGTTACAATCTTCCCCCTTTTAACGAAATTCGGTCCCCGAATTTAAATTTAAACCCCTCAAATACTAAAACATTTCAGTAAAAAGATCAAGTCGACGGGGCTCTGAATTCATAAATACATAAATCACATCATAGTGCAATGCATGCGCATGAAAACGAGTATATAAACCAAAATCAAAACTCCGTCAAGCATCCCGCAATCATCGGAGTTATGGTGAAGACACCAATGTCAAAGCCCAATACGAAAACCAACATGATATACATCAAACTATACATGTACGCATCGTTAAAATATCTGAAAGAAATGCATGCCAAACTCTTTTCCAATCAATGTGCAATGCGCGTATCGCTGTACAGTGGCGGACGTATATTGTAAGAAAATAACTATATATATATATATATCCTTCATTTAACATACATGCCCCGCCGTTTTGAAAACAATTTAGAAGGGTTCCCTTGTAAAATTTTTCGTGTCATCCAGGACACATGGGTAAATACTGAGACTATACCTCCTTTTTGGAAATCCCTTCGATAACTATCAATGCATGCAAAAAAATATATTCAGGCACTGTACTCGGACTAGTTCTGCTCAGCTATTATACCATATAGTAGGTATCATAAAACATACTGCTCCAAAAGAAACCAATCCTAAAATGCGTACAAGAATGCCCCATGCGTCTGGTGCGTACGAAAATCGAAATCAATAAATGTGCCATACATGTACACAGAAACAAAATCTAAGTGCAACGATTGTGCACGAAAACACCTGTCAAGGGCAACAGTGTGTGCCTGACAACAAAATCAGGTGCATCTGATATGCACGAAGAATCCCGATCTAGTGCATCTGGCGTGCACCAAAATCGCATCAAGCGCGTCAAGTATGCGCAAGAATCCCAGTCAAGTGCACAAGGTGCACAAAAACAAATATCGAGTATCACAATCGAAATCGATGGTATACAACACATCTTAATCCAAATCAGGTATACCGTGGTATAAAATCTCACAACCATGTGCAGCAGCGTGCACAAAATCGAATCAAATTACTAAAAGTTCATGAAAACTATGCCGAAAGCATAAGTCAAATCACATGCATACCATAGGCATGAAATCAAAATCAACATCTCGAATGACATCAAACCGATGTCAGGTGCAACTGTGGTGCACAAAATCTCAATCAAGCAAATAAATCGTCCAAAATACTGAAATCAAAGGTGGCGGAAATAGTCCCGCTCTGGCACATCCTCTAAAAATCTCTGGCCAAATGTCATGGTCACTCATAACATGTCTCGTCGACGATGCCGAACTCTGGCCTACTGGCTGTGCGTAATATGACCGATCCTGGGTCCAAGTCTTCTCGTATAGTATTCCAGAAAGATCTTGTCGGGGTCTCTCCCGAATCTCGTTTCTGCCGAACTGCCCGGAAGTTTTCACCCTTTAATAACTCTGTTTCTTATTCCGGAACGGCTGCATACTCATCGCGACTCCTTCTGGAAGATATATCCATAAACAACGCCTCTCCTTGCGTATCACATATCTGATGTCAGCGGAGTGGAACGTCATCTCATCAAGATCTCGTACGAACCTCTTACTCCATTTTTCTCTAATGTCGACTGATTCGGACTCGTCTCTTCGTGGCTGCATGGACTGCGCTCCAACGACTATACTCATATCTGGAGTCTCCCAAGCAATGTATCCCATCACATGATATCCGAACGACGTAGAACCTTTCGATCGATTAATCAAAGTTCTATAATTCCCTAAGAGCTCAATATCTTGAGTACAGTTTAATAATATCGAGTACATTCCACAGTACCTATGGACCAGCCGTAGAAGGGCAAACCCAAGCCTCATTAATAGCACCGCGGAACTGCTGCAAACCCTAAGGTTTCAAAGCGTTCTCATGGTCATTATATCGAGTTAGGGTTTCATTCTTCTAGAGGGTCCACGGAATTACTTGCATGTTTTTTCGAATACTTTAAACTTGGAAAATGGGTTTCTGACATTCGATCGTCTTCTATCGACTCTCAACGTACCTGTGTGAAGTCGTCTCAAGCTGGAATCAATCAATCTGATGACCTCGCATTGGGGTAGGCAACAAATCATATGTCCTAGTCATTCCTCCTTAGGTGACTAGTGATCTTCTATCATATTTCTAAGTATAACTCATGCGGCATTAGCTTCAAACATCTGGGCGATATCTTGTCATTCGCAGCAACAACTGGCTCATTCGTCCGCATGTTGAACAGTGCCTCAATCATCAAGAATAATCGGTGCATTGACGGTCATCATATTCTGGCTGGCCTCTAGCAGTGGCCCAATCCTCTAGTGCTGATCTCCACATCCGAGAAATCTTGTAAAAGCGATCCATCAAACGCTCATGGCGCGAAAACACAATAGGACGATACATCTATGCAATCGTGTATCCCTGGAATCACGCCCTGGTCTGTCCTCGCCCGTGACGAGCTCATGCTGATGCAACTCTAGCCGTAGCTCTCTCTGCCCGCGTGGCAGCAAAAACATAAACCAATATCGATGAGGATAGATCATAGGAATGAATATAATGCTGTGCAAGGAAATGTACATCCTAAGGATTCTTAAGCGGAGTAGCATATCGTAAGTATGCCGCGGAATATACACACGGTACGTCACTCTCCTTAAGTCACCTACTCCATCAATCAAGGTCAACCTACGCGACGAAAGTTCGGTTCTGATACCCCATCGACCAAGTCTAAGTTCCGTAAGGTCAAGCTTAGGTTCCGAATATATACAAACGCCCTAGGCTCCGCATAGTCAAACATAAATTCGAACTAAGGTTAACCTAGCGCTCTGATACCAACTTTGTCACGACCCGAAATGGCACGTGACTGGTACTTGAATCATATGAAGTCTATAGGACCCATCTAATTCAAGTAAGCTAAAATCCCAGAAATCTAAATCATTTTAAGGAAGAAGTGAAGAAAACTGGTTTTAAAACAAGTAGTTTTAATAACATAAGCCGAAGTAATGCATTTTTAAAATTTCAAGTCTTTTCTGAAAATTTCGGCAGAGTTTCCTTTGTAAATACTGGCCCCAAAGGGGTACAACATGCATAATATGAATAAAAGCATCCCCAAGCGGGAGTTAGCTCTTCGCCCATTGGCGGTCACAACCACACAAGCAATATAATATACAACGCCGAAAGGGCGATCATCAAAACTCAAAAGAAAACTCAATAGCATCTAGAAAACCCATAATAATACAACCGCGACTCTAAGGTCGAAATAATATACACTGGTCTTCTGAGTATAAAAAATAATACAAGTCTGGTTGATGGAGTTTACTAGATACTGTAAGTGCACGGCGGCGCCCCGGCCGTCAATCCGACGGCCAAACGCGGAAACGGTGATAAACTTTAATTTTTGCGGACTTAGCAAACCGGCACCACCGCGCACTAAACCCCGGATCATGCCATTAAACTAGTCTAAGCTAACAAGAGAATGAGTTAGAGATATACCGACTGATCCGAGTCCTCCGGTCTTCATCTCCACTCCGATCTCCTCGCGGGATCTCCGGTCGTCGCCTCCTCACCGGAAGGGCACCACGTCGCCTGCATCTTTTACGGGCTCCCGCCTCTATACCGAGGCAACTCGGGCATGAAGCCGGCAACTCGACATGCCCAAGGTTTGCTGTAGGATGTGTAGTGTAGTGTCTCACTTGGGTTTTGGTTGCCTTGATGGAGGAATGAAGGTGATATGAACTTGGGGATTTTTGAGGCAATGAAAAATGATATGAATCAATAATTTTCCCACACCCTCACCAAAAATGAAATGAACCCTCATCCTATCTAATGTGGCCGGCCAAGTATTTTTTATGAAATGGAGGGAGGAAAACAACTAAGGGAGGTGAGTGTAGGATCAATCAAGAGGTGACCACAACCAAACATACACCATGCTTCATTAAATCCAACCTTACCCTTTCTAATCACATTTAATGCAAAAGCATGGAGCAAAAGAAATGATGCTATCATAATAAATACTTTTGCAATAAACCCCCCTCCACAAAAGTTATTTGCACAATTGCAAATAACCCCCTCCATCGGAAAAGTCCGGCCGGGAAAGAACAAAGGAAAACCGGCCGGAACGGAATGCAAACTGGCAACTCCAGAAAACTGGTCCCGTAATAAATTACAGGAAAAACCCCAATACTGTGCATACACACCCGCATCTGTATTCCGTCCGGATACAAATGCAATGAGACAGAATCTATACTGTACTAAACTAGGACCGGCTTAAACCAAAGCCGGCTAGTAAAATCCGTCCGATCCTGATCCGTGCACTACCGCACGTATCTGATCGAACGCTGCCATATAACTATACGGCCACTAGTACAAAACCGTCCGATCCTGATCCGTGCAATACCGCACGTATCTGATCGGACCCTGCCATATCTCCATACGGCCTCTACAGCGTTTCGCCCGAAAGCTGAGTAACTGAAAGTGTGGTGGACTCTAAAGACTCGTCAATACTATGGCTGTGGATTTAACCACTAGCACGTCAGAGGTATAAGCCAATACGTGACGGGCCACCAGCTATTGACTAAAAGGGACGTCGATGAGGAAGCTCACCCCGACACCCAACTGAGCCTGTCAGTGACAATATCCGTACAGTCCGGTCCGTTCGTCTATGAGAATCGCATGTCGGGCCTAGGGGGTTGGTAAAAGTCAGACCCCCAAAAGCGGTACAAGTCGTGTCGGAGTGTAGCCCAGAACACCCTGAGATACTACTGGAATACCTACCAGTAAATCTCCTGCCTTGGCCAAGGTCTTCGTGTAATGGCTCTCCTAGACACAGCGCGACCTCACCCCCAATACCGGGAGAGACGAAACCCCCGAAGATCCGCTCACTGCCTCCATGTGGCTCGGGACTGTACCCAACTAAAACCTGTTTGCACGACTCCTTTGAGCCGTGGTAGGGTAGTAATCAAAGTACAGTGGGAACTCACACGAGACAAATGACGATCCCCAGGTCGAAGAACTAACCTGTACACATGTCACCAGGGAACTGCTATCTGACATCAGGTATAAGACCAACTAGCATGTTCCCGGCGAGTCCTGTCCGGTGTACTCATAACCCAATGAGCACCTGTATACATCTTAGGTGAACCAACTGACACCAGTGGCTTGTGAGACCGGCCACCGCCCCTCGTCGGGGTCTCGACTGTATACACTAGTCTACTCTGGAGAATCGATGCCCTGTCTCGAAACTCCTGCGACTAGGGACCTTTTAAGGATGCGCTTATAGACTCCAGCTCTCACTTATATGATCGCCCTCATACTGCTGGCAGTCAAGCAAGAATCCTAGGGGCTCTATCAACGTGCAATAGCGACATGTCATGTCACCTAAAGCAGTACACGATGATAAAGGTAAACCAGATAGCATACTATCATCTCGAGTAAGACTGTCCTACCGGGATAGGTCCTCCCTCAATCATTGCAATCACGTGCCTGTGATCCAATAATCGACTCTGAGGGCACTATCTCCAACAATCTCCCACTTGCACTCAAGGCTAATTATTGCGATGTCGCATACTCACAGCCCGTGTGATACCGAACATCCAACTCCTCTACTAGTCAGTCTCAAAACTCGTTTGCGAAACTATTGCGTTCGAGGAATAGCCTCAGTGAGTGGATCCGCCTTGATGTTTCTTTCTATATCTCTCTATATCTCAAGTTCGCGGAGAAAGCCATCTCCCAAAATGAGCAATACCTGTCTTAGAATGTCTGGATGTCTGATGGGACCGGGCTCATAAATGAACTCCAAATCCAAACTTCTTAGACTGTATCGTCAACTGAACTTAATCAGTATCCTGCGCCATGCCACCCTCAGTATTGCCTTGGACCACATGTCCAAAATACTGCCCCTCGTCAGAGGGAAAAACTATAACTCTGACAACCTCCTTGTCGTCCATGTCACCTTGGAAGCCTGGAATGATAACTGCCTCCCGACTGTTCCTTCAGGATTGGATCAATATCAACTTATTGCATCTAGTGCAAGAACAACATCTGGTGTGGTACTTGACATCTCATGATTGACTCAATTGCCTAAGCAAGTGATCTGCCAATCATGCACATCCCTCTCCTCTTTAGTCTGTAAGACACCTTTGGAGAGGGTGAATCCATCACCTGCAGGTACACTACCGTGCCAGGAGTCGTCCATTCTAAATACTCTTAGAATGCTGTCAAAATACCCTGATTGGGAAACCACCCAAATCTAGATCTAAAACCACAGATCTAGTAACCAGTATGTCTGATATAATGTCCAAGTCCCATGTGGAGAAACCACTGTGTGACGGCCAAAGTATAACCGATCATAGTATAGGAATATCACTTCCTACTACCTTCTCAACAGATCCATCCCTTATTCTGATGACGTCAAACCTATGACTGTCACGTCAGAAATAAATGATCTATCTCCGCTATATCTGCTTTAGTCTACAGATAGACATAAGCCTGATGTCCACCAATGCTTCCGCTGCTCCCACTGACTACGACAACCCTCTGGCAGAGTCATACAGACGTGCACTTCTAAAGCAAGTTTAGAACGACGCTATACTCATCCTCCTGCCGGGTCTCGCAGCCTGGAACAACAACAATGGCAAGTGTGGGTATACAAGAACTTCCCTGTCACCGTCCTTGAGGCTACCGAAGTACCTCTCGGGTGCCTGAAGTTACCCACCTTATCTGCGGAGTGGCCAATGGAATGTCAAATCAGATTGAATCTTTAGGTTCCTTATCAAATCTTCAGTAATCGTTTGCGGTTCTGGAATCACTTCCAGTTCTACCATACTCCCACTACTGTTTTTGAAAAAATCCATTTTTAATAAAACTGTGGCGAGTCTTGAACAATATTTCTAATGATCTCCCAGATGGTAGAAAATCAACCCTCGTCATAGCCTGGGTCAACCCACAAACAGCCATTACAGAAACGTGCCTTGAGTTATCCAGAGTCTGGTTTTAATCATAAGCCGGACAACTCCCCGTACCTTAACAACGTTAAGATATGAACTGTTCTACATCCAATATAGAACCAGAGGCACTGATTTAATTTAACCAGATTCAAATCATGCAGCTGTCTCCAGTGCATGTCAACTAAATGGAAGGAGGCCGATCAGCGTTACTCAACTTAGGAATGCTTCCAATTATGAGTAACCTGAAAGAGAAGCAATTTCTCTTTGTCATTACTATCAACTGAATACCATACACAAGTATCTACATCTTCGATCACTTTGAAGAATCCCGATACTTGCTACACCTGGTTCTCTACTCTATTCAAATACCTATAACTCCTCAAAACTCAGACCCTGTGTTTCTACGAAACACATGTCTAAGAACTAGAGAAGTTAAAAGTAAACAGAATATAGTATGAGGACCAACCCCTCTGTCCTAATGGAAACTGGAGAACATGCAATACTCTGTATGAGTCCGCTGAGTCTAACAACTCTTTCACTGTGTGTCGTAGATTGAAAACTGTACTTATGGTTAAGAAGAATTACACCGCTGTTTAATGCTCCTTACCTAACCATCCACTGATATAGGTAAATGTCATCGACATAATATCAAAAGGTATATCTCACTCTATGAAAATAGACGTACAAATATATCAATTTGAAATTGGTGCACAACAGCGGATATTCAAAACCAAATATTTGCCGACCGGCAAACAGCCCAGGTGATTTCCTCAAATATCACCAATTACAACGAATCCCGATATAATGAGGATGGTCACCTAATTCCCAATAACTTACTCCCACTCATCATCTGTAAACCATACAGATGTGAGAATCAAACCTGGTAAATGCATACCCTGGAGCAAGTGTCCAATCGGGAAATCAGTTTTCTTTTAACAGTACACAGTTGAAATTGAAACATTGAAATGTTTCGTTGGGGTATCCTGGTATTCCTAGTAATGCCTCTACCATTATCCAGATTCACAACTATAACCGTATAATTCTTTGCCACCTCTCCAAATCCCTTTATATGTCTTTAGTCATTACCTTCTGCACACCCCTTAGGCCAAATGGTTTTCTTCCTTCCCTACCGTTCGGCACCAGCCTATGGTTTGGAAGAAGACTATCCAATAAGCATAATGGGTGTACTGTCCTAATCCTAGGAGCACTCGCAACGCGAGAGAAGGTGAAGATAAAAGACAACCGAATAAACCTTATTCCTATTTCTCCTGGACCAGAATCCATCCCCGAACTGGAACAAGTTCCTTTCGAGTTCGTATATAACCATACGATGGAGTATCCAAATAAACTGTGGATCTTCGTAGTGATACGGAGTGTCTTGGAGAAATACAAAGGTGATTTTAGGATTCGCGAAGAAATACTTGGTTTGGTCGTGAATATCAGTCGCATCTTACTTTGCCCTCTTACTAATCCCTTGTTTTGTCTTAATCTTAATACCTTCTGCACACCGTTTAGGCTAACTGGTTTTCTTCATTCCCTACCGGTCGGCACCAGCCTATGGTTTGGAAGAAAACTATCCAATTTGCGTAATAGGTGTACTACTCCTAAACCAAGGAGTACTCGCAACATGAGAGAGGGTGAAAAGAAAAGACAACTGAATAAACCTATCCGTTTTTTCCAGAACCGGAAACCATCCTCGAATTCCTTCGAGTTCGTATCTAACCATACGATGGTTTTGTCCAATGGAAGTGGACGTTCGCAGTAATACGGGGTGTCCTGGAGAAAAGGGTAAAAGTAGGAGTGGCAATGAGGTCTGCAACTCTGACAATCCAAAAGCCAGTGTCAAGAAGGTTCGGTCAACTTGGTCACTGAGTCATAGTCTTAGGGTCGGGTCAATGGTTGCTGCCAGAGAGAGAAAAGAAATACTCAGCGTGCACTCTAACCTAGATCAGAATGGTTACCAATTTATCTAATCTGGAAACCTCCCACTGTACCTCAAATTCTCCTCCAAACCTGAAAGAAGAATTAGTCGGGGTCACCCGAGGAGTAAACCAACTCATCAGTGGGAATCGGGATCCAACTATCATTGCATGACAACGTGACGGAATCCGCTCACGGTATCACACTCTAGAAGGTATGCGCATATCTGGCAAGTTTCAGTTCTTTTGAAACTCCCGATGTAATTTTTACCCCATGCTCTTATGACCTTGACTTTGGCCAACAAATCATAAGTCACATGTCAAGTTCTGCCCGTCATTCTCCAGGTTAATTTGAGCCCACCCGTACAAGCCCTTGACTTTGGCCAACAAGGCTATACGACTGCCCCAAACCAACGCATCTATCTATGCTGAATATGAATAACCAACAGCTACCAAACACTGTGCCTTGACTTTGGCCAACAAACACAGCTTGAATACTATTGACTACCCATATGAAACGACGGAGGGCTACGAATGGTTTCTGGCGAAAACCTTTAACGTAATGAACTTGATATCGTTGAAGGAACGGATAGCTTTTTAGAAAATATAGTGACGAAAACCTTTACTAAAGAGGTCACTCCCGGTGAAGGGATCTCGGCTCTTTCCCCGTAGAATGGGGTGCAGGATATTCCAAATGAATATCACGATGCAAAGCAAAAGTAATCGGCTATAGTGAAGTTAATGCCCTAACGCAAACTTCTGTCCAAGGGGTCACTCCCGATGAAGGGATCTCGGCCCTTGCCTCGTCGACTGAGGAGCAGGATATTCCAAATGAATACCACGATGCAAAACAAAAGTGAACGTCCTTGCAATAACAGCTTTTTGAAAAGTGTTCCAACAACATCAGATTAGGTTTGTTTAACTTGCATTGATCCGAATCAATGCAGTCCCATCAATTGATCACACCACAAAGAACGAAAATATACTGACGTACGTATATGCCATCCGCATTCGCCACTGGGTCCCGTCATCACCCGTTAGGTTAGCTTACTAACGGCAGAGCGGGGACTGGACTAGCGCGGGTGAAAAACATATACAACATCTACTAATATATATACCAATATATTATATTTCGCTCAAGGCGTGAAAAGAAATGCAACATCACAGAAATGTACAGCATCACAGAACAATACAGATATCTGGGATCCCCGGGTTTCACAGAGCCACTACTGAAACCCGACGTTCCCCTGGTCGTGTGGATAGCCTGTGCAATGAAAACCTAGACCCCTACGGGCGCGGCAAGTCACCCGCCAAAACCTGAAGCGAGGCAGCCCCCTTCAGCTCCGTGAATGGACCACCCAGCACTCCACGGAATCCGGCAACTTGGGCACCCCTCCTGGGTCAACCTGTACCCCCTACGAGTGCGGCGAATAGCCCGCCAATCCCAGAGTGAAGCCCCCTCCGTCCCAATGCCATGAGATGCGGGCTTGTTGCCCTCCAGAACCCGGCTATCCGTGCACCCCACCGCGGGGTAATCCTAGTACAGAAAGTAAAATATACATACACCGGGTACATCGACCGCAACCAGGTCGTGCCCCAAAAGAATAATACAAACAGGCAGTGACGGCAGTCCACATGTCGGACGCTCGCCCCGCAATATCAAATGTACATAATACAACAACACTGTACTAGCATTGCATCCAGGCTATCCCCCACGACCGATCCGCAACATCACAGCAAATACATAGAACATCAACGTGAAAGTCACGTTCGCAAATCCGTCTAACCGGGCTATAGCAGTTAGATCGGATTTACCGATCGAGTGACATTCACGGTCGCAGATATAATGTAAATACTGTGAAAAATGTATTTAAAATTTTCCGATTGATCAAACCTTAACAAGTGGGCCCCCAATCAAAACTGTAGCACTCACAGAAAACCTGGGCCCAATATTAATTTTCCAAAACCCATATTTTAAGCCCAGAAGGCATCTGTAAAAAATTGGTGAAGTGATGTGAATAGTACGCGGCGGAAGGGCCGCGGGAATGGGGTTTGTGCGGCGGTTCCGCGCTCCAACTGTGGATTCACTTCATCAAAATTTTACAGAGTTCTTAGATTTTCCAGTACATCAATATTTTACAACCTGAAAAATTTTTCGAGACCAAAATATTTCAACAGAAACTGATGTGCTTGAAATACGCATTTTCGGGATTTTGTTCGATCGGAAACGTAAAACACATCAAACGAAGCTAGACGAAGTTAATGGCGAGGCTCTGATACCACTGTAAGTGCACGGCGGCGCCCCGGCCGTCAATCCGACGGCCAAACGCGGAAACGGTGATAAACTTTAATTTTTGCGGACTTAGCAAACCGGCACCACCGCGCACTAAACCCCGGATCATGCCATTAAACTAGTCTAAGCTAACAAGAGAATGAGTTAGAGATATACCGACTGATCCGAGTCCTCCGGTCTTCATCTCCACTCCGATCTCCTCGCGGGATCTCCGGTCGTCGCCTCCTCACCGGAAGGGCACCACGTCGCCTGCATCTTTTACGGGCTCCCGCCTCTATACCGAGGCAACTCGGGCATGAAGCCGGCAACTCGACATGCCCAAGGTTTGCTGTAGGATGTGTAGTGTAGTGTCTCACTTGGGTTTTGGTTGCCTTGATGGAGGAATGAAGGTGATATGAACTTGGGGATTTTTGAGGCAATGAAAAATGATATGAATCAATAATTTTCCCACACCCTCACCAAAAATGAAATGAACCCTCATCCTATCTAATGTGGCCGGCCAAGTCTTTTTTATGAAATGGAGGGAGGAAAACAACTAAGGGAGGTGAGTGTAGGATCAATCAAGAGGTGACCACAACCAAACATACACCATGCTTCATTAAATCCAACCTTACCCTTTCTAATCACATTTAATGCAAAAGCATGGAGCAAAAGAAATGATGCTATCATAATAAATACTTTTGCAATAAACCCCACTCCACAAAAGTTATTTGCACAATTGCAAATAACCCCCTCCATCGGAAAAGTCCGGCCGGGAAAGAACAAAGGAAAACCGGCCGGAACGGAATGCAAACTGGCAACTCCAGAAAACTGGTCCCGTAATAAATTACAGGAAAAACCCCAATACTGTGCATACACACCCGCATCTGTATTCCGTCCGGATACAAATGCAATGAGACAGAATCTATACTGTACTAAACTAGGACCGGCTTAAACCAAAGCCGGCTAGTAAAATCCGTCCGATCCTGATCCGTGCACTACCGCACGTATCTGATCGAACGCTGCCATATAACTATACGGCCACTAGTACAAAACCGTCCGATCCTGATCCGTGCAATACCGCACGTATCTGATCGGACCCTGCCATATCTCCATACGGCCTCTACAGCGTTTCGCCCGAAAGCTGAGTAACTGAAAGTGTGGTGGACTCTAAAGACTCGTCAATACTATGGCTGTGGATTTAACCACTAGCACGTCAGAGGTATAAGCCAATACGTGACGGGCCACCAGCTATTGACTAAAAGGGACGTCGATGAGGAAGCTCACCCCGACACCCAACTGAGCCTGTCAGTGACAATATCCGTACAGTCCGGTCCGTTCATCTATGAGAATCGCATGTCGGGCCTAGGGGGTTGGTAAAAGTCAGACCCCCAAAAGCGGTACAAGTCGTGTCGGAGTGTAGCCCAGAACACCCTGAGATACTACTGGAATACCTACCAGTAAATCTCCTGCCTTGGCCAAGGTCTTCGTGTAATGGCTCTCCTAGACACAGCGCGACCTCACCCCCAATACCGGGAGAGACGAAACCCCCGAAGATCCGCTCACTGCCTCCATGTGGCTCGGGACTGTACCCAACTAAAACCTGTTTGGACGACTCCTTTGAGCCGTGGTAGGGTAGTAATCAAAGTACAGTGGGAACTCACACGAGACAAATGACGATCCCCAGGTCGAAGAACTAACCTGTACACATGTCACCAGGGAACTGCTATCTGACATCAGGTATAAGACCAACTAGCATGTTCCCGGCGAGTCCTGTCCGGTGTACTCATAACCCAATGAGCACCTGTATACATCTTAGGTGAACCAACTGACACCAGTGGCTTGTGAGACCGGCCACAGCCCCTCGTCGGGGTCTCGACTGTATACACTAGTCTACTCTGGAGAATCGATGCCCTGTCTCGAAACTCCTGCGACTAGGGACCTTTTAAGGATGCGCTTATAGACTCCAGCTCTCACTTATATGATCGCCCTCATACTGCTGGCAGTCAAGCAAGAATCCTAGGGGCTCTATCAACGTGCAATAGCGACATGTCATGTCACCTAAAGCAGTACACGATGATAAAGGTAAACCAGATAGCATACTATCATCTCGAGTAAGACTGTCCTACCGGGATAGGTCCTCCCTCAATCATTGCAATCACGTGCCTGTGATCCAATAATCGACTCTGAGGGCACTATCTCCAGCAGATACAACTGATTAAACGAAACTTCATTATATTTTAATGAAAATATAATGGTATTTATGTATAAAACATTTATAATGATCGCAAAATCCATATACTCTTTTTTTTATAATAAGATCTTTTCTTTTGAAACTCGGTATATATGCATTTCTTTATGAATATATACATGGTCATTATTTGCATTCATTTGTTAATACGCTGAGTTGTGGTTCTAGATGTCATAGGTATATATGGTTCTAGATGAAACTTGGTATATATGCATTTCTTTTTTAATATATACATGGTCATTACTTGCATCCATTTGTAAGACTTTGAGTTGTGGTTCTAGATGTAATAGGATTGAGCCTTTGAAATTTTTATTTATTTAAAAGATTTTTAGTTAAAAGGGTTTGTGTATTTTTAAGAAATTATTTTGAAATTTATTTTAATGTGAGTATTTATTTTAGAATTTATTTTTTTAATTTTACTTTTACCTTAATTCTATTTTATAAAACCTTTTCTATGCTGTTTGATCTAACCCAAATAAATCTTAGTTCTTAACCTTAAAACCCTAATACTTAATATTAAAAATACACCCTAGTCCCTTCATCTCCTCTCTTCTTTCTTTTTCTTCCTCTTCTCTATTTTTTTTATTTCCTTCCTTCAAAACCCTAGCCTAAAGATTCAAGCAAGAAGGAGGATGAACTCTAGAGAAGAAAATTCTCGAATCGACTCGTACATCGAGCCTTGATGATGCTCGATATTGGTGATCCCCCAGATTAGGACACGTGGCAGATGACGCGTCCCATGGCTCACAAGAAAGGACCTACAGTGGCCGACCAGACCACTCTTGTGCCCGTCCTACAAGCAAACGCTGGCTCACCTCGGAGCCCCCAGCACAATTGGCCTCCTCGGCCTCACAGCTCGTCTCCGAGCTATCACAGGCCCGACCCTCCTCGGCCCTCTCAGCTCGCCTCAGGGCTCGAGCAGAACCAAGATATCTCGGCTCTCCCGCTCTTCCGTAAGCTCTCCTGCCGAGGTCATCTTTCTTGGTCTCATCGACCGACCAACAACACCGCTTGCAGGCGTAACCACCATCCCGCAAATCTCGCCATGCACGAGATCTCCGCCGGCCACATCCCACGTTCAACGCCACCACGATCGTCCATTAACGAGCCTGTCTCTCCATTAATGGGAGGTCCCACTCATCACACGGGCATGACGTCGGGAGCATAACGGCCGGTGTGATTCTTGCACCTGCCTCGCCTGCTGCCACCGCTATATAAACCCCTTCTTCAGATGGTTCAAGTAAGCCATTTTTGCTCCACTAAGCCGTTACTCTGCTCGGGTCTCTAGTCTAACTTGACCGTCGGAGGGTCCTCGGTGGTACAACCACCCCGGGACTTTCTTGCAGGTAGCTCGGCAACCGTAACCTCAAACCCATTGAGATCCACACGCTTCAGGAGCGACGGCATCCAGATCCAATCTCAGCCATCCATCGCCGCCATCGGCAGATCAACGGAAGGTAATATCTTGGCCCGATCCAGGTCGCGTCAGCTGGTGCCGTCGGTGGGAAATCCTTGATTCCACAAAAACAAAAGTTCACTTTCTGATCTCAACCCAATGGTGAGCGATCATCACGACGATCCAAGCACCAGCCGCAGCCTCCCCCTCAACGGAGGCGCGGACGAACCTCCTCCGCCGAATGCCATCAATGCCCTCGCTGACCGGATAGACCGACTCGCGTCTATTATAGATGCACTGATCCGCGTCTAAATGGTGGGGCAAACATCGCACCACTTGATGCGAAATCGAAACGACGCAGCTCTGGCGCTTCCCCTCTTCTACACGTTCGTGGCACATGTCACTCGCGGCTGTCCATCTTCCCAAAGCCCTCACGAAGAGGCAGCCCAGCAGCTACCCTCCTTGGCTATCCCTGGCCGATAACTCGCCTACCCCACAAAGCGAGGGATCTAAGCCCTCATTAAGAGGCAACCGAGCAACATCACTGTTTGGTTCATCCTTGGCAAACCTCCTACGGCTCCTCCAGCGCTAAGGACAAATCCCTCACCAAGAGGCAGTCCTGCAACTACCCTGCTCGGTTATCCTTGGCTGGTACCTTCCCTACCCCAAAACGCCAGGGATCAAAGCCCTCACCAAGAAGCAGCCCTGTAGCTACCCTGCTCGGCTATCCCTGGCTGGTAGCTTCCCTACCCCACAATGCCAAGGATCAAATCCCTCACCAAGAGGCAGCCCTGCGGCGACCCTGCTCGGCTATCCCTGGCTGGTAGCTTACCAACCCCACAACGCCAGAGATCAAAGCCCTTACCAAGAGGCTGCCCTGCAGCTACCTTGCTCGGCTATCCCTTGCTGGTAGCTTCCCTTCCCCACAACTCCGGGGATCAAAGCCCTCACCAAGAGGCAGCCCTTCAGCTACCCTGCTCGGCTATCCCTGGCTGGTAGCTTCCCTACCCCACAACGCCAGGGTTCAAAGCCCTCGCCAAAAGGCACCAGGAAGCAACCCTGCTTGGCCATCCTTAAGGACAAAAAGCCCTCGCCAAGTGGCACCGGGCAATAACCCTTCTCGGCCATCCTTAGTAGGCCACTTACGGCCCCTACCGCGCTAAGGATGAAAAGACCTCGAAAAGAGGCAACTGAACCCGCCCTTGTTCGATTATCCCTAGCTTATACCTCCCTACCCTAACAAACCAGAGATCAAATTCCTCATAGAGGCAACCGGACCCGCCCTTGTTCGGTTATCCCTGGGGGGTAGCTCCCTACCAAACCAGTGATCAAAGCCCTCGCCAAGTGGCACCGGACAGTAACCCTACCCGGCCCGTCCTTAAGGATCAAAACCCTCGCAAGAGGCAACCGGGCCCGCTCTTGCTTGGTTATCCCTGGCTGGTAGCTCCCTACCTCAACAAGACAGGGATCAAAGCCCTCACCAAGAGACAGCCCTGCAACTACCCTGCTCGGCTATCCCTAACTGGTAGCTTCCCTACCCACAACGCTAGGGATCAAAGCCCTCACCAAGAGGCATTCCTGCAGCTACCCTACTCGGCTATCCCTGGCTGGTAGCTTCCCTACCCCACAACGCTAGGGATTAAAGCCCTCACCAAGAGGCAGCCCTACAGCTACCATGCTCGGTCATCCCTGGTTGGTAGCTTATCTACCCTACAACGGCAGGGATCAAAGCCCTTACCAAGAGGCAGCCCTGCAGCTACCCTGCTCGGCTATCCATGGCCGGTAGCTTCCCGACTCCACAACGCCTGGGATCAAAGCCCTCGCTAAGAGGCACCGAGCAGCAACCCTGCTCGACCATCCTTAAGGACAAAAAGCCCTCGCCAAGAGGCACCGGGCAGAAACCCTGCTCGGCCATCCTTAATAGGCCACTTACAGCCCCTCCCGCGCTAAGGACGAAAAGCCCTCGAAAAGATGCAACCGAACCCTCCCTTGTTCGGTTATCCCTGGCTGGTAACTCCCTACCCCAACAAATCAGGGATCAAAGTCCTCACAGAGGCAACTGTACCCGCCTTTGTTCGGTTATCCCTGGCTGGTAGCTCTCTACCAAACCAGGGATCAAAGCCCTCGCCAAGAGGCACCGGGCAGTAACCCTGCTCGGCCCATCCTTAAGGATCAGAGCCCTCGCAAGAGGCAATCGGGCCTGCCTTTACTCTGTTATCCCTGACTGGTAGCTCCCTACCCCAACAAGCCAGGGATCAAAGCCCTCGCCAAGAGGCGACGAGCAGCTACCCTGCTCAGCGCCATCCTTAGTAGGCCACTCACGGCCCCTCCAACAACTAAAGAACATGAACTCAGCAAGAGGCATCCGGTCTATCTACGTCTTAGCGATCTCCACTTCGACTTCGGGTTCATGGAAATATCTTCTTCGCACCGTTCTTTGGAAACTCGACAAACAAACAGGTTCAACTCGATGTGTGATCGCCAGACAAAGAACCGACATAAAACGAAGGCAGTGTTGCGCAAATACGAGTGCTTACCGACAAAGGAAAATACAAGCACTACTGCAAAAACAAAAATCTTTATTCAAAAAGTCAAAGCTTCTATAAATGTACTGTGGGCTCCCCAGCCTTACAAAAATGCCCGAAGGCCTACAAAATACCCGAGGCAACAAAAAGAAGAAAAAATATGAAGATAAGGGGCTTCAGGACTCAGGGCCGGGCGCAACCTCTGGAAGCTCAACGCCCACCATAGTAGCCTCAGCATCGCCCTCATCGGGTATCTCCCCGGGGCCATCCTCTTGCTCGTCATCCCCGCGGGGATATTCTACACGGAGCTCTTCATCAGCAAACTCCGGCACCCGGGTCTTGACGGCGTCGAGAGCCTCGTGCCAGATGAGGGTGGTGGCCAAGGTTAGGACGGTGTAGAACTGCTCCGACTTCTGGAAGTTCACCACCGCCACCGCTGCCCTGAGGTCGGCTCTCTTTGCTGCCTCTACCGTAGCCCCCAACTCCTTTCGGAGGGTGCTCGCTGACTTCTTCATAGTGCTGACGAGCACCTCAGAGCCCTGAAGCTTGGCCTCGGTGTCCTGGGCGGCCTCGTGGAACCTGGCCACCTCTTGCTTCGAGGACGACGCCTCCTGCTTCGCTGCCGCCGGCTCCTGCCTCCCGGCAGCCACTTCGCCCTCAAAGACAGTGACCCTCGCCATCGCCACCTCCAGCTCCCGCTTCGAGCTCTCCCCTAGCGAAGAGAGCTCACCCACGGCTCGCATCGCCGGGGCTATCTCCTCCTCCTCCATCCGGGCGACGTTAGCGACGTGCTGGAGGACCTGAAGAAATTGAGGGGGGTCAAAGAGAAAAAAAGGGCACCTAATCTCGCAAATGATGAGACGACGTATGAACACTAACCTGAACGACCTCTTGGGCGATGGACGCCATCTGCGCCTTCAGCGTCCCCCCAGGGACCCGGCCCCCAGCCGACCTCTCCATGTCGTGCAGCAAGCTGTCAACGACGGAGAGCCCTGAAGGCACCTCAAAGCGGAGCTCCCCATCGTCCACCAAACTTGGAGATGCCGGGGTCCGCGGAACTATTCGAGGGAACCTCTTGAGAGACGATGGCGGAGAGCTCGTCTCCACCTCCGAAGCCTGGGCATCCTTTCCCTAGGCCCTTTTTCTGCTCGGCACCTGGCTGGGCTCCGTGGCACGATCCGCACTCGAGCGCTGGGGCGGGACGACTGTTGGGGGAACCGGGACTGGCGTCTGACGAGAAGAGCTGGCCCCTCCAGCCTTCGACCCCTTCTTCAGCTTGCGCATGGCTGCTCAGAGGAGGTCCGCGTCCATGGTTTCTGCATAAGACAAGATATAATGGAATCAGCGACACAGGCAAAGTAAAAAAAATACAAACTCTTAACTTACCGATGAACTGAGCGGGGTTGAGCCCGGTCTAACTGAGGGCCCACTCAGATAGCAGCACATCAGCCCGAGGAATGGGCTCCCACGCCGCCACTCTCACCGCATCGAGGTCATTGGAAGGATTTCCCTACCAGCACCTATCCCTAGACTATTGGATGGGTACTGGCCAGTCCTCACCCTCTGGCAGCCCGATGAAGAAAAACTTCTTCTTCTAATGGTGGATAGAAAAAGGCAAGACGACAACTCCTAACCCGGTTACGCTCCCCCACTGCTTCTTAAAGGAGAGGTAAACCCACCTCGAGTCGCCCGCTCGAGTTCTGGGGTGACTTTTGTAAATAAGAGAGGAGGCGAGGATGGACAGACTAAAGGGGATCATTTGCAACTTCAGCTGGACCAAGAACCCAAGGAGAATCCTCAAGGAGTTCGGTACTAGCTGGCCTGGGGCTAACCCAAAGTAATTTAGCACGGTTACAACCTCGGGAGAGAAAGGCAGGGGCATTCCGACCCAAAGGGCTTCCAGGTACAAGGCGATCTCTCTACCCATCACCTGATCTTCCCTCTCTCCTTCCTCGGCCAAGCGTAGCGTGTAACCAGAAGGAATGTGGAAACGAGCCTGGGAGGTGACAAGATAGTCCTCATATCTCACTGAGGACGACGCACCAGGAGCGTCCGCCGCCACCGCTCTGGGAACTGCCCCTAACGCGTGACCTCGGGAAGAGGATCTGACCCTAACATCCTAGAGGGGCTCCAACCCAGGGGAAGAATCCCTAGAATCTACCCCTACGACATCTACAGACTCCTCAAAACAGGATATCTAACCTGGTGGGAACATGTCCTCGAGAAGAGAAAACGCAAGATCCAACCTAAATGGGAAGCGCCGAGCTAACAAGACTGAGAATGAGGAAAAAGTGAAGAGGGGGAGATCCTGGGTCAGGCCTCCCCTCGATTTATGCCACTGGCATCCTCATCCAACCGTGATGGTCGACTCCCGCTAAAACGGTTCACTGCTTCCGACGGCCACGATCACTCCACCTGTCTCAAGCGCATTGGCAGCATCCCATCAGACGCCAGAAGCCTGCGGCACGTCACATCATCCAACCGGCACCCAACGCGTGGCATATCGCATCAGCAAAAGGGCACACGATCTGGCGCACCCTCTTTAATGTGGAGATCTCACCCTGATTCGCTGACATCACCCGGAAAAACAAACAATTGCCCAGAGACACACCCAACGACATCTTTGGAAAGGAGCTCACCTCGGGTGACCCGGCAAACCACTCTCGACCCGACCCGTCAACTGGTCAGGACGAGAGTGGAGGGCTAATGATGATGCTCGATATCAATGATCTTCCAGATCAGGACACGTAGAAAATGACGCATCCCAGGGCTCACAAGAAAGGACCTACAGTGACCGACCAGACCACTCCTGTGCCCGTCCTACAAGCAAATGCCGGCTCAACTCCGAGCCCCCAGCACAATTGGCCTCCACGGCCTCACAGCTCGTCTCCGAGCTATCACAGGCCCGAGCCTCCTAGGCCTTCTCAGCACGCCTCCGGGCTCGAGCAAAACCAAGATACCTCGGCTCTCCTGCTCCTCAGAGCTCTCCCGCCGATGTCATCTTCCTCGGTCTCATCGACCGACCAACAGCACCGCTTGTAGGCGTAACTGCCATCCCGCAAATCTCGCCATCCGCGAGATCTCCGTCGGCCACATCCCACGTTCCACGCCACCACGATCCCCTATTAACGAGCATGTCTCGCCATTAATAGGAGGTCCCGTTCATCACGCGGGCATGACGTCAGGAGCGTAACGGCCGGCGTGATTCTCGCGCCTGCCTCGCCTGCTGCCACCGCTATATAAACCCCTTCTTCGGACGGTTCAAGTAAGCCATTTTTACTCCACTAAGCTGTTACTCTGCTCGAATTTCTAGTTTAACTTGACCGTCGGAGGAACCTCGGTGATACAACAACCTCGGGACTTCCTTGTAGGTAGCTCGGCAACCACAACCTCAAACCCATTGAGATCCATATGCTTCCGGAGTGACAGCCTCCAAATGCAAGCTCAGCCACCCATCGCCTCCATCAGCAAATCGACAAAAGGTAGCATCTTGGCGCGATCTAGGTCACGTCAAGCCTCGATCAATTAGATGTCTTTTCTATACGTGTGGATGAACCTAGATCGTCTAACCTGTAAGTCTCTCAAAATCTGAAAAATCTAGATCGTCTCGTCATCCTCTTGTCATAGATGAGCTTCAATATTTAAAGTTAGTCTCTCATGACTTTTATAAAAAAGAGATAATCGAATAAGATGAATCCCGCTAGGGTTACCATATTATGTGTTTATATACGATCATGATTCTTATTGTTATTATATGAAAAAAAATTTGGTGAATCTATGATATTATTTCACTTGGTTTTCTCGTTAACCATTTATAATAAAAATAAAGATTAGGGCTCATGACTTTTAGCGATAGATATTCCTTAATTAATTTTCTTCATTCAAGCAAATTATTATGTTTATTTCTAGGATATATTTAACCCTAATTGTGCAAGTCATGGCCAATCCAGCGACCGCTCTGTCTCAACTAACTTACTTGTGATGACGTCTTCTCGTGGTTGCCATGACCAATACAGTTTAGGTTAAATCACGATAGTTCTATATTTGTATTTCTTTTTGTATTTTCTTTAGGCTGAATTTTTATTGCACAGTCTTTAATAATTATGGTAGAACCCTAGGTTATGGTGTTCTTTTGAATTGAAGTCCATATAATGAAATTTTCAGTACAAACACATGTCATTTGTCTATAGAACCTATATCTTAATAGAAACGTTTTATGTGAGCTTCCGTTTAAAACACTTGTATCTTGCTATTCCTATGACCAAATGACATGTTTCTTTTTTTTAAAATAACAGCACAGGGTTTCCTACAACTTTTCTGTCAAGAATTTTTTCTAATTCTAAACTAAAAGCGATGAAAACTGCAGTTTAGTTTTTTTGCACGTTTCTGGTCTGTTGCTGGAATTCAGCAACACTGCGGCCATTAATCTTTTTTATAAAATTCTTCGTATCAGTTTTTGCAAATCCATCTTTTGGGACCTTTATAAAACTCATACTATTATCACCGTAAATTTTATCAAGACCTACTTGTTTAATATGTTCCACGACTTTTCTTTCACACTTTGGCTCACTGGTTTATCAAATAACAATCATAGAAGATGTCATATAACTTGTTATGACTCCCATACAAGACTCCAACATAGACAAACCCTTAGATGTTACACAACACTTAGTGATGAACGTTTTCTAAGTTGAGACCTGGATAATATTCTGCACAAAAACATCCTGAAACTGTAATTTCATATCGATGCTATTTTCTGAAACAACGGCTGAAACATATGCGCAACCTGACTTAATGTCACGACCTAAAATGGCACGCAACTGGCACTTGAATCATATGAAGTCTATAGGACATCTTCTAATTTAAGTAAGCCAAAATCCCAGAAATTTAAACCATTTGAAAAGAGAAAGAAAGAAAAGTTTAGTTTAAAACCAAGTGGTTTAACAACTTAAGTCGAAGTATGCATTTTTAAAACCTCAAGTCTTTTCTGAAAATTTCGGGAGAGTTTGCTTTGTAAATACTGGCACCAAACGGGTACAACACATGAAATATATATATATATATATATATATATATATATATATCAACACATGAAATATATATATATATATATATATATATATATATATATATATAAAGGCATCGCGAAGCGAAAGCTAGCTCTTTGCCAATTGGCAGTCACAACCACGCAAGCAATATAATATACAACGCCGAAGGGCGAGGATCAAAATTCAAAGGAAACCAATAATATCAAGAAAACCATAATAATACAAGCGTGACTGTAAGGTCAAAAAAATATACACTGGTCTTCTAACTCTATAAATATATATGTCTGGTTGATGGAGTTACTAGATACAACTGAATATAAATAAATACAAGGGTGATCACGATGCGAGTGAACCCACCTACCAAGCAATCACCTGGAAAGAAGCAGTGTGCCAGCAGAGCTGACATGAAAAACCTGTACAGCAAAACCTGCAAGAAACTGTGGCACAATGGGGGTGAGTTGCCAACTCGTGAGTAGAAAACACACAGAGCAGAAATCGCATGTATGACTCAATCGTAGGTCATACGATCAGTAATATCCTCAAATAATATGGCCTGAACTATGATAAAATGGCAAGGGTAAATATCTATACATAAGTGTAATACCAAGTACTCATGTCAGTGCTTCAGGTAGCAACATATCATGTATATGATGTATGAATGCATGAAAACAGAATACATCTAAATGAGAAAACTATTTTCTTATCTCAGCGAGATTTATGTATAAAATTCGCAGTATCATCAATGAAATCAACAGAAATCGGTATCTAACCTCGACACAAAATATATATATCTCACAGTCTTAATATCTTAGGTTCCGGCAATCCGGACTGGCCTATATCATCAAATCTCAATACCTCAGGCTCCGGCAATCCGGAATGGCCTATACTCCGATCGGCATCTTCCGGACATCCGCCGAGTCACAATAAAATCACCAGTTGGTAGTGCCCCCCTTCCAGGCTCAACGCCATCATCTGTGACCATCTTGCCCCGGGGTACCGCACCGGGTCCACCATGCACCCACAGACGGTTCCTCCTCCTCCTCGAATCGGGTGTATGATATCGCTCAAGAGCCAAGAAACTCATGGTGGATATATCTCAAATCATATCTTGAGAAAACCGCAATTTCATATCTTTTAAAAAAGATAATAGGTTTATAAAATCTTTGCGGTTTCTCCAAATGCAGAAATCTCATGGAAATCCGAAATCCCAATCTCAAGGGTAATTAAACAATGAAATACCGGTAATAAGTTCCATAATATTGCGTGACGATAAATAAATGAATGTATCGGATATCAAGCAAGGAATGCAATAATTAAACTAGCATATGGAAGAAATAACATATTGGAACTATCAGCTAACAGGCTATGTCAATGAAATAATATTCTTTAAAGTATACGTGACATAGCAATTACCGATAATGATGTGTGTGAGCCGGCAAGCAGGTGTACGTGGAGCATACGCATCATCGGTAATGGTGCTGGTGTTCTGAAAGCATGATTTTAATAACAACTAATGAAAACACAAATAAGCATGTAATGCGATGCGAAAAACAAGAACATGCGGAACATGAATAATAACGCAACATATAAGCGTATACATTTATATATAAGTATAAAGTTTTGACATTTGAAATAACACAAATTGTTTGTTTATAAAATAGGGGCTACGGGGTTTTTAAGAAAGGTACGCCCTTTGAAATATCCATAGTGTCCCTTGGCCTGTCTTTAAAATACTCATGATTCGTTAGTTTTTAAAATAGGTATGACTAGAGCCCAGTCTAACATCTACTAAGTAAACTACAGGACTAAACTAACAGACTAATCGAAAGGTTAAGGAAAACCACCTAAGTCTGAGTCGATAAATATATCTAATAGTCGGTGATCCCGCCTCAATAGTACCACGTACGATACCATATATACTATGACATCCTTGAGTCAAGAGTGCGGATCTATCATCATAATCATATCGCGTACGGCAAGTCCATCTTACGGGATCCTAAATCTGAGTACGGGTCAAATATCACATTCATCTCATTATTCATCTGGTATGCTTATCATCATATCTTGTATTAGGGGTACTGGTCTGAAGTCTAATACATACTGATACCATCAACACACACACACACACACACACACACACACACACACACCCATATATATATATATATATGCGTGTGCATGAAAACGCATCGTCTAAGGACCCGCTATAATATCATGTCGTATTTCATAATACGAACCAAATCACATCACCAATCTCGTGGCCTCATGCCCTATCACATCGACTCATCTTCAAATACCATGAACTATCCTCATTATCCATGTATATGTGTATATATATATATACATACATACTCACAAACATACATGTGTGTGTGTGTATCCCCATATACGCACAAGAAAGTAAAATGTATGCCTGTGTGTTGTGTGTGTGCGTGCATGCAAATCATTAATCTAGGGTTTCGCGACTAAGAAGCTAAACTAAGTTACTTCTAATTAAACTAAACTAACCCATGCACACATAAAACTATCTTGATAATCATCCAGTCTCACAATAAACATATTTATATATAAAGCTATACGTATTCGTATACTACACTACAAAACTGCGGGGGTGTTATACGCCATCCACCCGACTTCCCTCGTAGATATATATATATATACTCACCTTGATCCTCGTCTGCCAAAGTCGATGTCACCATTCTCTTCTTCATCATCCGAAGTCCACGTGAGGGTACCTACATATCATAACATATCGTATCGCATTAAAATCTGATTCAATCCAAAACGGCAAACGAATCGTACATAGGTTAAAACCTATGTCTACGCCTGCAAGAAAGGCTAAACAAATCCTCGATGTCGATGTACAAATGTCAAACCGTCGAGATAAAACACAAATACCAAAATTCAAGTTCACAGAATTCATAATTTGAAATCAGAAATCATGGAAAACACTTCCAGATTTTACCCTAGGTGAAATTAGCCAATTTTGCATATGTGGAGGGTCTAGTTTACAGATGATTGAGCCATAAACCAAACACCAAACCCAGAGGTCATGCTTTGGCCACAATTTGTGGCCAGAAGTATTAAATTTGTAGCCATGGGTTCAAGTCAAGGTCTTGGGTCTTCAGGGTAGCTTCCTAGGTGCCTGCTTGTCTCACCGTGTTTGCAAAATATTTTCTATGGTCCCCGTGTTATAGTAGTTCTCTAAATACCATCACAATTTCCATAAAATACGATATCGGGGATTCTGAGTTTGTGAATTTGGGATTCAAGTCTCTGTTTGGTCCAGGTTTTAACACCAAAGGGGGTTTGAAGTCACTAATACACTCAATTACACCCTTCACAACTCATACAATCCTCTAACCTCTTCTAGGAATTTTCAAAGTCCACTAATCTACACATAAACACTTCTAAACATGCATGGAAGCTAAAGTGAATGAAACACTACACTAATGGTGTAAGAATTACCTCATTTGTCAACTCAAGAAAATTCTTGAGTTGCCTCAAGTCTCCAAAATCCAAACTTTCTTGGTCCAAAGTGCTTGCAGTGAGCTTGTGCATGTTTTTAGTGAAAGGGGAATGAAGTTTTGATGTGTTTTTAGGGTTGTTTGTGGGGATGAAGTGGAGATGAAGGGAGAGGGCAGCCATGGGAGATGAAGTGGGGAAAAAGATGAAGGAATAAGGAAGAAGCAAAGTTCCATGGTCCAAGGTTGACCCCTCATCTCTCTCTCTCTCTTTCTCTTGCCCATACCCAATATTCTAACCTTATCCCTTTTCTTTTCTTTTCTTTTCTATTTTCCTTTTTCTTTTCTTCTCATTTAAAAATCCATGCATGAAAAATTAGAGAAAAAGCCATGTAGAAAATGTAACAAAAGTTTAATATGATATGGTGCATGTCATGTGCACAAATCAAGCTCAATGCATGAATAGTGATTTTTAGTCGTGATTAGCATTAAAATGGAATATAATTAATCATAAAGAATTTATAATTTGCTTAAATCATATAAAACACCCTCATTTCAGAAATTCCTATAATTTTTCAAATATTTCCCAATTTGTTGGTAATTAATTATACCGCATTATCAAAATATTCATGATATTTATTATTTAATTATATAAATTTCCAAAAATAATATTTTATTTTCCTAAAATATTGCAATCTTCCTCCCTTAAAGAAATTCGGTCCCCGAATTTAAATTTAAACCTCTCAAATACTAAAACATTTCAGTAAAATGATCAAGTCATCGGGGCTCTGAAATCATAAATACATAAAACACAACGTAGCGCAATGCATGCGCATGAAAAACGAGTATATAAACCAAAATCAAAACTCCGTCAAGCATCCCGCAATCATCGTAGTCATAGTGAAGACACCAATGTCAAAATCCAATACGAAACAAACATGATATACATCAAACTATACATGTAAACATCATTAAAACATCTGAAAGAAATGCATGCCAAACCCTTTCAAGTCGATGTGCGATGCGCATATCACTACATAGTGGCGGAGGTCTATTATAAGAAAATAACTATATGTATACCCTTTGTTTAAAATACATGTCCCACCGTTTTGAAAATGCTTTAGAAGGGTTTCCTTAGTTAAATGTCTCGTGTCATCTCGAACACGTAGGTAAATACTGAGACTATAGCTCCTTTTTGCAAATCTCTTCGATTACTATCAATGCATGCAAGAATATAGTCAAGTACTGTCCTCGGACTAGTCCTGCTCAGCTACTATACCATGTAGTAAATATCATAAAAACGTACTGCTCCATAAGAATCAATCGCAAAATATGCATAAGAATGCCATGTGCGCATGGGAATCAAAATCAACAAATGTGCCCTACATGTGCACAGAAACAAAATCTATGTGCAACGGATGTTCATAAAAACACTTGTCAAGGGCAACGGTGTGTGCATAACAACAATATCAGGTGCATCTGATATGCACAAAGAATCTCGATTTAGTGCATCTAGCGTGCACCAAAATCGCCTCAAGCGCCCAAGTATGCGCAAGAATCAAAATCAAGTACACAAGGTGCACGGAAACAAATATCGAATATCATAATCGAAATCAACAGTATACAACATATCTCAATCCAAATCAAGTATACCGTGGTATATAATCTCATAACCATGTGCATCAGCATGCACAAAATCGCATCAAAATACTAAAGTGCATGAAAACTATGCCGAAAGCACAAGGCAAATCACATGCATAAATAGACATGAAATCAAAATCAACATCTCGAATGACATCAAATTGAATTCAAGTGCAATTGTGGTGCACAAAATCTCAATCATGCAAATAAATCGCCCAAATACCGAAATCAAAGATGGCGGAAACAGTCCCGCTTTGGCACATCCTCTAAAGATCTCTGGCCAACTGTTATGGTCATTCATAACATGTTTCGCTGACGATGCCGAACTCTGGCCTACTGGGTGTACGTAATATGACCGATCCTGGGCAAGTCTTCTCATATTATTGTCCAGAAAGGTTTTATCGAGGTCTCTCCCAAATCTCATTTCTGCTAAACTGTCCGGAAGTCATCATCCTTTACTAAATCTGTTTCTTGTTCCAGAATGGCTGCATACTCCTCATGACTCCTTTTGGAAGATATATCCATGCACAACGCCTCTGCATGCATATCACATCTTTGATGACAGTGGAGTGGAACGTCATCTCATCAAGATCTCATACGAACCCTTACTCCACTTTTCTCTAATGTCGACTGATTCGGACTCTTCTCTTCATGGCTGCATGGACTGCACTCCAACGGCTATACTCGTATCTGGAGTCTCCCAAGTAATGTATCCCATCACATGATATCCGAATGACATCGAACCTTTTGATCTATTCGTCAAAGTTCCATAATCCCCCAAGAGCTCAACTCTCGAGTACAGTTTAATAATATTCAGTATATGCCACAGTACCTATGGACCTACCATAGAAGGGCAAACCCAAGCCTCATTAATGGCACCGCGGAACTGCCGCAAACCCTAAGGTTTCAAATCGTTCTCATGGTCATTATATCGAGTTAGGATTTCATTCTTCTAGAGGGTCCACACAATTACTTGCATGTTTTCTGAATACTTTAAACTTGGAAAAATGGGTTCCTGACATTCGATCATCTTCTATTGACTCCCAACGTACTTGCGTGAAGTCGTCTCTAGTTAGAATCAATCAATCTGATGACCTCATATCGGGGTATGCAAATGAACCACATGTCCTAGTCATTCATCCTTGGTGACTAGCGATCTTCTATCATATCTCTAAGTATAAGCTCATGCTGCAATAGCTCCAAACATCTGGGGTGATATCTTGTCATTCGTAGCAACAATTGGCTCATTCGTCCGCACGTTGAACAGTGCCTCAATTATTAAGAATAATCGGTGCATTAACGGTCATCACATTCTGACTGGCCTCTAGCAGTGGCACAATCCTCTGGTGCTGATCTGCACGTCCGAGAAATCTTGTAAAAGCGATCCATCAAACGCTCATGGCGTGAAACACAATAGGACAATACATCTATGCAATCGTGTGTCCTTGGAATCATGCCCTAGTCATTCCTCGTCCGTGACGAGCTCGTGCTGACGCAACTCTAGCCGTAGCTATCTCTGCCCGTGTAATCGTGGCAGCAAAAACCATAAACTGATATCGATAAGGATAGATCATATGAATGAATATAATACTGTGCAAGGAAATATACATCCTAAGGCTTCTTAAGCGGAGTAGCGTATCGTAAGTATGTCGCGGAATATACACACAGTACGTCACTCTCCTTAAGTCACATACTCCGTCAACTAAGGTTAACCTACGCGGCGAAAGTTCGGGTCTAATACCCCCTCCACCAAGTCTAAGTTCCGTAAGGTCAAGCCCAAGTTTCGAATATATATACGCCCTAGACTCCGCATAGTCAAACATAGACTCAAACCAAGGTTAACCTAGCGCTTTGATACCAACTTAGTCATGACCCGAAATGACACGCGACTGGCACTTGAATTATATGAAGTTTATAGGACCCCATCTAATTCAAGTAAGCCAAACATCCAGAAATCTAAACCATTTGAAAAGAGAGAACAAGAAAAGATTAGTTTAAAAGCAAGTGGTTTAACAATATAAGCCGAAGTATGCATTTTTAAAACCTCAAGTCTTTTCTGAAAATTTCGGCAGAGTTTCCTTCATAAATACTGGCCCCAAACGGGTACAACACATGAAATATATATATATAAAGGCATCCCTAAGCGGGAGCTAGCTCTTTGCCAATTGGCGGTCACAACCACGCAAGCAATATAATATACAACGCCGAAAGGCGAGGATCAAAACTCAAAGGAAACTAATAATATCAAGAAAACCATAATAATAGCACGACTCTAAGGTCGAATGAATATACACCGGTCTTCTAAGTCTATAAATATACAAATCTGGTTGATGGAGTTACTAGGTACAACTGAATATAAATAAATACAAGGGTGGTCACGATGCGAGTGAACCCACCTACCAAGCAATCACCCGGAAAGAAGTAGTGTTCCAATAAAGCTGCCAAGAAAAACCTGTACAACAAAACCTGCAAGAAACTATGGCACAACGGGGGTGAGTTGCCAACTCGTGAGTAGAAAATATCGCAAAGCAGAAATCGCATGTATAACTCAATCCTAGGTCATACGATCAGTAATACCCTCAAATAATATTGCCTGAAGTATGATAAAATGGCAAGGGTAAATATCTCTACATAAGTGTAATACCAAGTGCTCGTGTCAGTGTCTCAGATAGCAACATATCATGTATATGATGTATGAATGCATGAAAACAGAATACATCTAAATGAGAAAACTATTTTCTTATCTCAGCGAGAATTATATATAAAAATCGCAGTATGATCAATGAAATCAACAGAAATCGGTGTCTAACATCGACACAAAATATATATATCTCATTGTCTCAATATCTCAGGCTCCGGCAATCCGGACTGGCATATATCATCAAATTTCAATAGCTCAGGCTCCGACAATCCGGACTGGCCTATACTCCGATTTGTATCATCCGGATATCCGTCGAGTCACAATAAAATTATCGGTCGGTAGTGCACCCTTGCCAGGCTCAACGCCATCATCTGCGGCCATCTTTCCCCGGGGTACCGCACCGGGTCCACCATGCACCCACAGACGGTTCCTCCTCCTCGAATCGGGTGTATGATATCGCTTAAGAGCCGAGAAAACTCATGGTGGACATATCTCAAATCATATCATGAGAAACCGCAATTTTCTATCTTTTAAAAAGGATAATAAGTTTATAAAATCTTTGCAGTTTCTCCAAATCCAGAAATCTCATGGAAATCCAAAATCCCAATCTCAAAGGTAAATAAATAATGAAATACCGGTAATAAGTTCCATAATATTGCGTGACGATAAATAAATGAATGCATCGGATATCAAGCAAGGAATACAATAATTAAACTAGCATATGGAAGAAATAACATATTTGAACTATCAGTTAACAAGCTATGTCAATGAAATAATATTCTCTAAAGTGTACGTGACATAACAATTACCGATGATGATTTGTGTGAGCCGGCAAGCAGGTGTGCGTGGAGCATACGTATCATCCGTAATGGTGTTGGTGTCCTGACAGCATGATTTTAATAACAACTAATGAAAACACAAATAAGCATGCAATGCGATGCGAACAGCAAAAACATGCGGAACATGAATAATAACGCAACATATAAGCGTATACATTTATATATGAGTCATACAGTTTTGACATTTGAAATAACACGAAAATGTGTTTACAAAATAGGGGCTATAGGGTTTTTAAGAATGGTACGCCCTTTGAAATATCCGTAGTGTCCCTTGGCCTGTCTTTAAAATACTCACGATTCGTTAGTTTTTGAAATAGGTATGACGCGAGCCCAGTCTAACATCTACTAAGTAAACTACATGACTAAACTAACATACTAATCGAAAGGATAAGGAAAACCACCTAAGTCTGAGTTGAAAAATATATCTAATAGTCAGTGATCCCGCCTCAATAGTATCACGTACGATACCATATATACTATGAGATCCTCGAGTTAAGAGGATGGATCTATCACCATAATCATATCGCGTACGGTAAATCCACCGTACGGCTTCCCAAATCTGGGTACAGGTCGAATATCACATTCATCTCATTATTCATCTGGTATCCTTATCATCATATCCTGTATTAGGGGTACTGATCTAAAGTCTAGTACATACTGATACCCTCTACTATATATATGTGTGTGTGTGCGCGCACGCGTGCGCGCGCGTGTGCGCGCGCGTGAATGAAAACACATCGCCTAAGGACCCACTATAATATTATGTTGTATCTCATAATACGAACCAAATCACATCACTGATCTCGTGGCCTCATGCCCAATCACATCGACTCATCTCCAAATACCATATACTATCCTCATTATCTATGTATATTTTTACATATATATATATATATACATACTCACAAACATATATGTATGTATATATATATATATATATCCCCATATACGCACAAGAAAGTAAAATGTATGCCCGTGTGTGCGAGAAAGTATGCAAATCATTAATCTAGGGTTTCATGACTAAGAAGCTAAAGTAGGTTACTTCTAATTACACTAAAGTAACCCATGAACACATAAACCTATCTTGATAATCATCCAGTGTCACAATAAACATATTTATATATAAAGGTATACGTATTCGTATACTACACTACGAAACTGCGGGGGTGCTATACGCCATCCACCCGACTTTCCTCGTAGATATATATCTACTCACCTTGATCCTTGTCTGCCGAAGTCGATGTCGCCATCCTCTTCTTCATCGTCTGAAGTCCACGTGAGGGTACTTACATACCATAACATATCGTATCGCATTAAAATCTGATTCAATCGAAAACGGCACATGAATCATACATAGGTTAAAACCTATGTCTACACATGCAAGAAAGGCTAAACAAATCCTCGATGTCGATGTAAAAACGTCAAACCATCGAGATAAAACAAAAATACCAAAATTCAAGTTCATAGAATTCACAATTTGAAATCAGAAATCATGAAAAACACTTCTAGATTTTACCCTATGTGAAATTAGCCAATTCTGCATATGTGGAGGGTCTAGTTTACAGATGAATGAGCTATGAACCAAACACCAAACCCAGAGGTCATGCTCTGGCCGCAATTTGTGTCCAAAAGTATTAAATTTGCGGCCATGGGTTCAAGTCAGGGTCTCGGGTCTTCACGGTAGCTTCCTAAGTGCCTGCTTGTCTCACCGTGTTTGCAAAATATTTTCTAAAGTCCCCGGGTTATAGTTGTTCTCTAATTACCATCATAATTTCCACAAAATACGATATCGAGGATTCTAATTTTGTGAATTTGGGGTTCAAGTCACTGTTTGGTCCAGGTTTTAACACCAAAAAGGGTTTGAAGTCACTAATACAGTCAATTACACCCTTCACAACTCATACAATCCTCTAACCTCTTCTAGGAATTTTTTGAAGTCCACTAATCTACACATAAACACTTCTAAACATGCATGGAAGCTAAAGTGAATGAAACACTACACTAATGGTGTAAGAATTATCTCATTTGACAACTCAAGAAAATTCTTGAGTTGCCCTAAGTCTCCAAAATCCAAACTTTCTTGGTCCAAAGTGCTTGTAGTGAGCTTGTGTATGTTTTTAGTAAAAGGGGGATGAAGTTTTGATGTGTTTTTAGGGTTGTTTATGGGGATGAAGTGGAGGTGAAGGGAGAGGGTAGCCATGGGAGATGAAGATGAAGTGGGGAAAAAGATGAAGGTGTAATGAAGAAGCAAAGTGCCATGGTCAAAGGTTGACCCCTCACCTCTCTCGCTCTCTCTCTCGCCCATATCCAATATTCTAACCTTATCCCTTTTCTTTTCTTTTCTATTTTCCTTTTTCTTTTCTACTCTTCTCATTTAAAAAGCCATGCATGAAAAATTAAAGAAAAATCCATGTAGAAAATGTAAAAAAAGTGTAATATGACATGGCGAATGTCATGTGCACAAATCAAGCTTAATGCACGATTAGTGATTTTTAATCCCGATTAGCATTAAAATAGAATATAATTAATCATAAAGAATTTATAATTCGCTTAAATAATATAAAAACACTCTCATTTTAGAAATTCCTATAATTTTCCAAATATTTCCCAATTTATTGGTAATTAATTATACCGCATTATCAAAATATTCATGATATTTATTATTTAATTATATAAATTCACAAAAATAATATTTTATTTTTCTGAAATGGTACACTTATACCCGTCATAACTGGAGTTCCTGACACCCAAATTGGGTAAACCTTTTTGTAAAATCACCGTAATCGAAATCCCTAAACCTCTTGTTTAGACTCTGTGGCTTAAATCTGAAACTAGAAATGTCTTATGTATGCTCTAATATATGAAGCATATTGTTTCTTGATCAAATGATAGCATGTTTTTTCATGCGGTCAACGTATATAACCAAAATCTTGCAAAATACATCATGGTGCATGACACCTCATTGGTTATTGATATTATTGCTCATTGTTCATAGTTCACACTCTAATGTATCATCTATACTCTTGAATATCAAGTTAACGGTTGTGTGCATGAATGCTTAACACAGGGTTGGGGTAGTTTAGTGAAGGTAGTGGTCAGGATTTTAAGAGTCTCCTCAAGTTCATGTTGCCATGATTCCATGTCTAAACGAAAGCTAATTTACATGGTCATGTAGCCGTATTTCGTTGGCATAAAACGAAACACTTGCTGATCAAGAGTGCCCCCACTGTTTATATCGTATAGCCGTGTTTCGTCGACATAAAACGAAACACTCTGATCAGAAATCCCTTATTATGTAGCCGTGATTCCAGACATTGACAGAAGCTAATAATCATTCATTTTTCTATTGTTTAATAGGGCAAACGGAATGCTTTTGAAATCCTGTCCAACACCCTTGCCAGACTAGACGAACAATAGATAGGTTATACCATGCAAACAAAATACCACTATATGCACACTCATTCATACTTCATGTACTGTTTATTTCGTATGATTACATGTTGCTCCTCACAAATGCTAGATATCTCATTTATATATGATTACTGCTTATGTTCATGATATTCATTATTTATCTCTTTATTCTTTCACTTTACTTTTATTTGAGAGACTTACATGAGCTTCAGCTCTCTGACAGACATTTCTGCTTAATTGAAATGTTTGTTAGGAATTGAGGTAGATCAGGATTCGCAGGGTGAATAGGACCTTTTTGTGGAGGACTTGGAGCACTTCACACCAAGCACATTGACAATCTGTTTCTGAGGCAATGCATCTTTGCCTTCCTATTCATTGCATTGCTTGCATTTCTTTTCAAAAATAATTTCTTTATTTTTTTAAGGCTTTCGATGTAAAATTATATTGAATTTCTGGTGATGGTACTGTTGGATATGTTTTATTTATTTCAAAAAATTATTTATTGTTTCTTGTGATGTTATAACTTGTCAGACGTTTAGCGTAACTATACCGAGGGTGTGTGCTTCTCGATATAGATACGTCGCGGGCCTTATCATGTTTTCGTGTATTGAGAAGCGGGACATGACAACATTGAAAGTTCATGGTATTTAAGGAAAAACCTATTGGTATTTTGAATAGATGGCAGAACTGTAATTGTTGAAAAGTTTTGATCTGATGGCATACATGTAAATAGTGGAAAGTTGAGTTGATGGAAAAGTTGTAAATTATGTGAAGTTGGAAGAATTTTGCCTTGAACTGCATAAAATACCCCCTCCAAAACATTGGAATTCACCAAAAACCAAATTTTTTTCAAACAAATCTAAAGGAACATTCTATTATTAGGGGCATTTTCGGAAACTCACCAAATTCCACTTCTCATACCTCTTTCTATTAAAGACTAGAGGTAAACCATGTGCGATACGGCGGGTTTTGGAATAATTTATGAAAATGACATTTATCCGAAAGGTGGTAGAAGTTCATGAGTATTTATTTGTGAAAGCCAAAATCCATGGTATTTACCTGCAAAACGTTAAAATTTATTTAAGAACGTTGAAATTTAATATTATTTATTTGTAACGGACAAAACCATGGTATTTCTCTAAGAAATGTTGAAATTTATTGATATTATTTTATAATAGACGGTCCATGTTATTTATTTGAAAACTGTTCAAAGTTTATGGTATTTTTTTGTAACGGACAAAGTTCATGGTATCTGTTTGAAAAAGGAAAAGTTTATTGTATTTTAATGAATATCTTGTGCTATTAACTTATAAAACACAGAAAGTTTATATTACTTATTTGTAAACAGAGCAAGTCCATGTTATTTATTTGAAAAACGACGTAAGTTAACGTAATTTATTTGTAACGGAAAAATTCCATGATATTTATTTGAAAAACTTTGAAAGTTAATGATATTTATTTGTAACAGAAAATACCCATGGTATTTATCTGGAAAACGTTGAATATTTATGGTATTTTTTATGAACAAAATACATGGTATTTATTTGAAAATATCAAAAGTTCATCATATTTTAAAGAAAATATAATGGTATTTATCTATAAAACATTGAAGGTTATGGTACTTTAGATAAAACCTATTGGGATTTTGAATTGATGCCACACTTGTAATTATTGAAAATTTTTGAACTAATGACACATTTGTAAATAGTGAAAAGTTGAGATGACGACAAACTTATAAATAATGAAAAGTTAGCAAAACTTTGACATGAACTACCTAAAATCCCCCACCAAAACATTAAAATTTACAAAAAAAAACAATTTTTTGCAAACAGATCTAAAGGAATATTCTATTATTATGGGCATTTTGGGGATATCACTAAATTTCCACTTCTTATATAGCTTTCTATCTTTACCAGCAAGGGCCCCCGCGCATGATGCGCGGGAAGATTTCAAAATGAAGAAGCTTAAACAAAATGTTATTATACATTGATGATGATGATTGTGCTTTCTTTTTTTTTTTTGCAAAGAAAAATATGGACAAATAAATATAAATTTTATTTGAAATATTAGAATACATCTAAAATGACATACTAAAAATTAAAATTTTATCTTTTAAAGCCAAAGAAATGTCCAATTAGAAAATGTATCTTTCAAGTTCGATTTATTCATTTCAATCAACATGAAGAAAATTTTAAGGTGAAATTAAACCAATATTATTTAATATATGTTATAATTATCGCTTTCTATATGTCACGACCTGGAAAAGGCACGGGACTGTACTTGAATCATATGAAGTCTATAAGACCCCACCTAATTCAAGTAAGCCAAAAGCCCAAAAATCTAAACCTTTTAGGGAAAATAGTGGAGGTGCAGTTTTGAAAGAAGGTTTTACTGAAATCAAATTCTTTCTCTAAAACATAGATAATAGTATACGAAAACACAATATTTGTATCTAACTTGAAACCATTTTCGTCATTAAAAATTTAGGCAGCACCTCTTTTGTATAACTTAACCCGAAAACGGTACAGGTAATATAATATAAGGCATCCCCAAACGGGAGCTGTAAGCTAGTGTCGCGCATCCCGCTGTTCACGGGGAGGCGGAAATTTCAAAAACGGTAATCTTTTGACTACGCAACACCGACTAGTACTCCAGGATCTTATTAAAGCCTTAACTAGCTAGATTAACTATAGGATTTATCTACTATGGTAGAATGTTATACCTAGTAGATCAAGCCCTTCGGGTCTTCTAGTGATCCTCTCCAAGGCTCCTTGGTGATCGGATGGAGCTTACTCCATCGGTCTTCTCTTGTCAAAGATGCTCCACCACGAAGGTTTGTGCTCCAAGTTTCAACCTCCAAATGAGGTAACTAGGGTAGAAGGTTTACTAAGCCAACTAGCTTAGAAGATGTAGAATGTGCTAATGGATTGTTTGTCTCACTAAACCCTTAGCTCACAACATATGTGAATGATATGGTTTAGTATTGAGGAAGAAAATGATGGAGGAGACCTAGAGAGCTCAAGAGAAGAGAACAACTCAAAAAAACACAAGTGAAGAAAATGAACCATCAAGAGAATAAGGTGTGGAGAATGGCACATATATAATCTCTCATCTCACTCATTAAGCCATGGCAAGAAAAACAATAAAATAAGCACCCATGCCTCAATAGTGATCTCAATCTCATAAAATAAATCATGAGCCATTCCCTCCACCATGCCAAGCATTTCTCCTCCATTTCCACATTATTAATCCATTTAACAAAAATGGATAAATCCAATAATGATGTGGCATCTTCTAGAAGCATACCTTAACAAATTACAAGAATGCCCCTCATACCGTATATACATACCCGTATCCATATTCCGAAAAATACGGATACATTGAGATGATAACAATCTAATAAAAAAATACTAGGATCCGGCTTAAACCAAAGCCTACTAGTATTTTCTGCCTCATCATCATCAGTGTACAATTATACGTACGTGATCGAAGCCCAGGTCGTAAAACCATACGACGTCTACATCAATTGCCTAAAGTAGGAAAACCCTCTATGTGAGACTCTAAAGACTCGAAAGTACGTTGGTAGTGGGTTTAACCACAAGCCGTCAGCGGTACTAGCTGCACATAACGGCTACCCAGGTATCTGTCGACAAGAAGAACGATGAGCAAACTCACCCGGACTCCTACTAAGCCTATCGGTGACAATCTCCGTACAGTCCAGTCTGTTCGTCTGAGATACTCTCATATTGGCCTAGGGGGATGGTAAACGTCAGACCCCTAACAACGTGATAAGTCGTGTCAGAGAAGAGCCCAATACACCATGAGAAACTACTGGAGTGCCTTACTAGTATTTCTCGATTACCCTGTCCAGGGACTTTGTGTATTGGTTTTCCGAACACTGCGCGATATCAACCCCCAATACCGGGAGAGACGAATCCTATCTGATCGCTACTGTCTCTAAGTGCTTCAAGACTATACCCAACTACTACCGGTTCCATGGCACCTTTAAGTGTGGTAGGGTAGTAATCTAAGTGCAGTAGGAAAACACTCGAGATGATGTAGCGATGGCAAATCAACAGACTAAGTTGTACTCATGCCACCGGGGAACTGCTGCCTGACGATAGGTATAATACCAACAAGCTGTTCCCGTTGAGTCCTGTCCAGTGTAACTCACAACCCTAGTGAGCACCTGCATACCATCTCCAGTATGTTATACTAATGGCTGTGGGACAGACCAAACCCCTGCTGGGATGAGAAGCGTATACACTAGTCTATTCCAGAGTATTGATGCTCCGTCTCGATAATCCAATGACTAGGGACCTGTATAAGGATGTGCTTATAGACTACCCAGAACCCATAAGTGTGACTGCCATCACAATGCTGGAAGTCAAGAAAAGATCCTAAGGGTTCTACCAATATGTATAAGCGATATGCTAAAACAAGCACATGCACATATTAAGGTAGAATCAAACCAGGTAGCATACTACCATATCGAGCAAGACTGTTATTATAAATGTAAAATATCCGAAGCATCTATTATGTAATATACAATCTAGTATGATACAATAATGGCCTCTAGGGCATACATCACTAACAATCTCCCACTTGCACTAAGGCCATTGTTCATATCAGAAAACTGCATTTTAATACCGCTCATACATTATCTATTTTGTGATATATCAGTGCTATTAATAAGTGTCTGCTCAGTAATTACAGATTACAGAAGTTCATGATTAAATACAGGAAATAAACTCAATATAACGGATATAGCGTTTTGGAGCCGACACTGTAAACAAAATAGGAAACCGATCGATATCCAAAGAGTTCTTTTGGAAATAAACATGTGTACACAATTTTAGTCCAACACAATACAAGTGTACACACAACTCTTTGGCATAGACCATGACATGGTGGGGCTGCCATGGCACACAAGAAATGATGGATTGTGCAACTAGTAGGCACATGTGGTGTGATGAACAATAAATGCATAAAGTTTTGATGTGATACTTTGCATCAAGTTTCCCTCCAAATCTTTGAGTACATCCCAGCCCTTTATTGAGAAATCTAGTAGCACCAGAGTGATATAGGGGAACACACAAGACCACACATCCAACACGAGCCCAGGATCTTGAAAAGTGGCCGGCCACTTACCTCCCAGAACTGAGTAGGCCGGCCCCCCTTGCCCCAACGTGCACCAAACTTCTGTGGTCCCTCCCTTGCTGCCACATCACCTTATTTTTACTGCTTGTTTATTTTTCTTTTATGCCTATAAAAACAGACCAGTGAGCAAGGGAAGGGCTCTCTCTCATTCTCATGTATATTCCATAGTTCTAGTTTAGTTTCTTTTGTTTAGATTGAAAGTTGAGTGGGCTATCACTTGGTTTCTTCTTCTTCTTCCCTCTTGAAGATTTCTTTGGAGAGCTTCATTATGGAGGTTGAACAAGCCACCAACATCTTGTACCTATTTTTCAAGTGTTAATAATATTTATGTTTTTCTGTTTACTTGCTTTCTTTTCTTTACTTTCTTTTCTTTCCTTTTCATTATAAAGCTTAACTAATCTCTTTGGTTGTGGTAATGGTGAGGAAGTGAGATGAAAGGCTTTGCCTCCTGATCCTCTTGTTAATGTTTAATGTGCTTCAATTTGATTATAAACCTAATATTGTAACTTGGAAGGGTTGATATGGTATGTTGATTCCATGGTTACTTTGTAACCTTATCACATACCATATTCTCCCCACAAACCCCATCTTGCAAGCCTAAGGTTAGAATTAATTCGGTGTTAAGTTTGCTAAGCTTGGATGTAGTATTTTGTGATTAAATGACTTGACAAATCTTTCGGTTTCATATACCATATACCATCACAAACTCTAGCACACCTAACACTGAAATCGTTTGCTCTCACTCACTACTTTGTGTTTTTGTTGTTGTGGTATACTTGCTGACCCTTGTGTTTAGTGTTGATACTCCAAGCTCAAACATACAAACGGTAAGTGATCAAAATGGACCAATTTCGTGCTTTGCGGAGAATATCGGAATTTGACGACTTGTGCCTCACAACCGCTTTGATAAGTCGTGCTTCATGCTGGGATCGACGTAAAAACGGACAACTCATTATCAAGGGAGTGTCGAGGGAATCGTCGCAATTCGACCTTCCAAGCCAAAGCCACAACCATTTCTTACTTGCTTGTTTTCTTGCTTTTCTTATTCTCGTATTCTTTTATATTTTTTATGACAACCAACCTATTTCGTTAATTTGTTGAATCTTAAATCACAATTCCCTGCGGATCAACCCGTGCTTGCCGTCTCACTACAACGCGCCGTGCACTTCCGGTTTATAAATAGTTAAACGAGAACGATCTCCCGTGCGCATTCCGTTTCCTTCATTTCATATCCGTTTCCATAACATACACGTTTGCACGCGTGGGTGAATTCCCAACACGTTTTTTTCGCCGTTGCCGGGGAGTTGGTAGTATTAGGAATTGTTATTTCTGTTTCTTACTAACTCACTAATTTCTAATTCAAATTTTTTTTCAAAACTAACTAAAACACACTTCTAACAATTTGCTCTCTGTTGTGGCAACCTGCAATCACCCTGAACTTAAATGAAAAAATCAAGTTATACCATTGGAATACTAATATAGCCTAGGGAACTCACACAAAATTCGAGCAAAAATAGACCTCATTTGGCCGGTGACATCAAGTAAAAATCCGAGCTCGCCGGCCCAAGGCGGGTGGTTTTGATTTTTTTTCTTTTTGTGTCATCTCCAGTGCAGTGTTGGCATTCTAGTGGTATTGTTTGATTTTTCTAATTTTAAGTGTGCAGGAATTGGGGCAGATATATCGCTTTTGACACTAAATATCATATTTTCCGACATTTTAGGTTTTTCACAGAATTACGACCAGCGATCATGCGAAACGAGGATCAAACTCAATTTCAAGACGTCAGTGAAGTATAGTGCCAAAGATCCGGGTAGTTTGACCCGCGCAAGCCATCAATCACAGACTTGGATCACTTTCAAAGGGATTTTCTTAAACAAATCATTTCGGTACGTATTTCCTAACGCATTCCTCTTGAATCCGATGTATTCCACTATTCTATCTTCTGCAGGATTCTTCGCACAAGCTTGCCGCCAATTGACCAGAGAACTAACCGTATTTTTTTGCAGCGCTTAACTTTAAATGAAAAAGAATTGCTTAAATTACTTGATTTCTTGAATTCTTTTATTGTTTGCGCATTTGCATCGCAAATACGGATTTAAGGGCAAAATGACCAAACAAGATACGGTAAAGGATTTCATCACCTTTTTCCATATCCCACAAATCACAAAACTGCATTCTTGCATACCCACAGTAATTTAAAATCAACTAGAACTTTGACTCTAAGGATTTCGCACTCATTAGGAGAATTTAACTGTGTTTAGAACACCGCTTAACGGTATATCGTTAACGGGGTGTCTAGGCAAGTGTTCAAGAAAAAGGGTTATCCAATTAAGAAACTTGGCGAAAGCGTTGAAAAACCTCCCCTTCTCTCTTGCACTTACCTGGTTTCGTGATCCGTATATTTTGAGTCCGTTTCTCAACACAGTTTTATTTCAACAATCAGGTTCTTGAGCAGGTCTAGTTGACTAGCATAACATAAACTGCTAGGGGTGTGATATTCTTTGTTTTTGTGATATTTGTGAATTCTTGTTAATAATGGTGATACACGATTTAATTCAATTTTTCACAATTCTTATTCTTTTGTTTATACTCAGTCCCAATTCATTTGTTCAGATTGCAAAGATTCTATCCACATTCATGATAACTGTCATTTCTTAGGGGGTGACCAACCGTCCCAGAGTTTTTTTAATGGTCACCCACCTAACACTCTTAAACCTAGTCCCACTTCAATCAGAGACCTAATGATTCAGGATTTAGGGAAAGAGGTCGACAAATTGACTGCTTTAGCATCACCATCGTCACAACCTTCCTTACCTGAAATAACTGAACTATCTTTAGGGTATGATAGTGAGATGGATGCCAGGTTGACCACTTTAGAAAAGGGTATTGAAGTAATGACTGCGGTAGAAAATCAATCAGCTTCTACGCTAGCCTTATGCATATAGCAGTCTGAGCAATTGTTTCTTGCTCAAGCTCAATCATTGGCTAGAATAGAAGAACACGCGAAACATTTAGTTGTAAGGATTTTAAGGAGTGAACACAGTCAATCGGAACCCAATAGTGTTAATGTTTGTCATCTAGGAAGTCTTCCGAGTGAGATAAACGATCAAACGAATTTTGATGATTTCAAAGATGATGATACGATTGAATTGAGTGAGTGTTATCAGGACACACAAGAAAAATCTCCGACTGATCTTTGCATTCCAATTTTAGAGGAGAAAGCTTGTGATTTTTACGGGTAAGGTTTGGATATATTGTTAGAAGAGATAAATGATCAAGACCCCACAATTTTTGTATTACCTAGTGATATTGTTTCCGAAGAAATGTTAGTATGGGAACCTACTTTTTTGGATGACATATACCCACCCATTTATGAATGTGATGAGGAAAAAATTGTATTGGGAGAGTCTGTGAGATATAATGATACGGATAGGATTGTGAAAAATCATAGGGAGGAAGACATCATTGAAAAATATTCTTTCATATCAAGTTTTGAGGAAATTTTAGCGGATGAACTTGATATCCTTGGTGAGTTTGAGTCAGGATCAAGTTGGGAATATCCTAAGAACCTTTCTTTTGCTGAACTTTTTGCAGATGAACTCCAGTTTTTACACGAACTTGGCTTTGAAACTCAACGCATGCCTTTTGAACATTCAATTCATTCATAAAACAATTTTTTGACCTCTTCAAAACTTCATCTTCATATTCAGCGTCTTCTGATCCCTACTTTTACACACCCATGCCCTTCACTAATATCTAACTTATACCTTTTCCTTTTCTTTTTCTTTTGTATATACATATTCTTTTAGCAGCCATTGCACTATATAGACAAAATTTTTAAATGGCTGGTATTAATTTCTGGACTAACCCAATCGTTTAACCTGTATATGTTGTAATTAGTCTTAGGTTTTTTCTTTTTCTTTTGAATAAAATTCTTACCCTGATGTCTAAGTCTAGCTACCGGAGACGGGGGCAACGATGAGGGCGGCGTAAAACTTAGGTTTAGAGGTGAGCACTGCGTTTATTTTGCTGCATCATGAGTATATTGTATATTCTGCATTGCATACATATTAAAAAAACCTATAAAAATTGAAAAAAAATTCCTAAAATATAAAAACTTTGTCACGTTAGCTAGCGGGGAAACTTAGATTCGAAGTCTGATGGTTTGGTTGATAAATTAGAAATAACTATGTCATTTTCGAGAGATTGAAAATCCGAAAGATAACCCTTCTTTGAGTTTAACCGTAGCTGATATACGTCTTTTATATCACTTTACACGTGTCATATGTGTTTCGAGAATTTGATAAATGTCTGATATGTCGGAAAAACTTTTAAAATTTGATAAACATCTTTAGGATCGAACGGGTTTGTCTGAGTTAAGTAATATCAAGAATAGTTCATAAAGTAAGGTGAATATGAAGGGTATTATTGATGTTTTAATAAAAGCTATAAGTCTGAAAAATAACCCATCTAGAACCTTTTTGGAGTAATTACATACCTCATCACATGTAACGTCTTCTGATTTAAAAGGAAATGCTGGCTATATCTCCGTTTTTTTTAGTTCCAAATATTTTAAAACAAAATGAGTCTTTTGTTTTGTGGCCTTGGTAACTTGGATAATTAAGTCCTTGGGGTGTCTCCACACCTAATGCCCTAAAACCATGTGGTTTGGGAGTCATTGACCAAAAACTCGCTAAGTTTCCAATCTCCAGATAAAACAAGCTAAGCAAGTGTTCTCTCCGAGTTAAAAGTCCTAACGGTTCTTTGTGGGAGAATAATCTTGGCGGAGATGAATTTTCTATTAAAACAGGTTTTTCGCGGAGATATGAAGCTTTGTATTTATTAAGACATTTTGCACGATAACGAAGGGTGTGTATGAACAAAAACAGGTGAAAGGTAGGAGTGAAAAAAAAGACTTAAGTTCTCTGTTAAAAATGATATATATTTGGACTTGAAACCTAACTTGAGAATAAAAACATAGAAAAATCAAAACTCCTTTCAAACTCATGTGATCCATCAGAAGTTTATCTAGGTCTATAACTATGACATGATGACCCTAATCAAAGTTCTTAAAACCTTACAGACACTATCCGCACAATCACGTAAAGACGCGTATGATCTTATGTTAAACGAATTGTGAGGAGTGAAAAATAGGGTTTAACGTTTCTGAATTGGGTAATAGAACTTCTAAACTTTGATCACTAACCTTGAGATTAGAATCAACAGTTTCTCCACGTTGCTAACTTGACTGGATTTTATTGGTGTAATCCGCTGAAAACCTTAGGAGACAACACTCCTCCAACTAAGGACACCTAGAGGTTTAACGGCTTGTTGCACATGCTCAGTACAATCACGTTCCCTGCGAAAGTGAGGCCAGGATTTTTTGTATTGCTTGGGACGAGCAATAGATAAGTTTGGGGGTATTTGTTCATCTCAAAAAACTGCATTTTAATACCGCTCATTCATTATCTATTTTGTGATATATCAATGCTATTAATCAGTGTCTGCTCAGTAATTATAGATTACAGGTGTTCATGATTAAATACAGGAAACAAACTCAATATAACGGATATTGCATTTCGGAGATGACACTGCAAACAGAATAGGAAACCGACCGATATCCAAAGAGTTCTTTTGGAAATAAACATGTGTACACAATTTTGGTCCAACACAATTCAAGTGTACACACAACTCTGAAGCTCCACGTACGGTTTTGAAGCCGAGCCTTTCCATGGGCTGCCCATGGCACACAAGAAATGATGGATTGTGCAACTAGTGGGCACATGTGGTGTGATGGGCAATAAATGCATAAAGTTTTGATGTGATACTTTGCATCAAGTTTCCCTCCAAATACATGAGTGCGTCCCAGCCCTTTATTGAGAAATCAAGTAGCACCAGAGTGATATGGGGGAACACATAAGACCACACATCCAACACGAGCCCAGGATCTCAGAAAGTAGCCGGCCACTTACCTCCCAGAACCGAGTAGGCCTGCCCCCTTGCCCCAATGTGCACCAAACTTCTGTGGTCCCTCCCTTGCTGCCACGTCACCTTATTTTTACTGCTTGTTTATTTTTCTTTTGTGCCTATAAAAGAAGTCCACTGAGCAAGGGAAGGGCTCTCTCTCATTCGCATGTATATTCCATAGTTCTAGTTTAGTTTCTTTTGTTTAGCTTGAGAGTTGAGTGGGCTATCACTTGGTTTCTTCTTCTTCTTCTCTCTTGAAGCTTTCTTTGGAGAGCTTCATTATGGAGGTTGAACAAGCTACCAACATCTTTTACATCTTCTTCAACTGTTAATAATATTTGTGTTTTTTTGTTTACTTGCTTTCTTTTCTTTACTTGCTTTGCTTTCCTTTTCATTATAATGCTTAACTAATCTCTTTGGTTGTGGTAATGGTGAGAAAGTGAGATGAAAGGCTTTACCTCCTCATCCTCTTGTTAATGTTTAATGTGTTTCAATTTGATTATAAACTTAGTATTGTAACTTGGAAGGTTTGATATGGTATGTTGATTTCATGGTTATTTTGTAATCTCATCACATACCATATTCTCCCCACAAACCCCATCTTGCAAGCCTAATATTAGAATCAATTCTGTGTTAAGTTTGCTAAGCTTGGATGTGGTATTTTGTGATTAAATCACTTGACAAATCTTTCAGTTTCATAAACCATATACCATCACAAACTCTTAGCACCCCTGACACTGAAATCATTTACTCTCACTCACTACTTTGTGTTTTTGTTGTTGTGGTATGCTTGCTGACCCTTGTGTTTAGTGTTGATACCCAAGCTCGGACATACAAATGGTAAGTGATCAAAACGGACTCGTTTCGTGCTATGCGGAGAATATCGAAATTTGATGACTTATGCCTCGCAACCGCTTTGACAAGTCGTGCTTCATGCCACGGACAACTCATGATCAAGGGAGTGTCAAGGGAATCGTCGCGATTCGACCTTCCAACCCAAAACCACAACCATTTCTTACTTGCTTGTTTTCTTGCTTTTCTTATTCTCGTATCCATTTATATTTTTTGTGTCAACCAACCCAATTCATTAATTTCTTGAATCTTAAATCACAATACCTAATCACAATTCCTTGTGGATCGACCCGTGCTTGCCGGCTCGCGACAACGCACCGTGCACTTGCGGTTTATAAATAGTAAAACGAGAACGATCTTGCGTGCGCATCCCGTTTCCTTCATTTCATATCCGTTTCCATAACATACGCGTTTGCGCGCGGGGTGAATTCCTAAAAAGTATTGGCATATCGCAGACCTATCATCTCGATTAATCGCTCGAACTGAGTCTGAGGTATAGCCTTTATGAGTGGATCTGCTGTGTTGTTCTCTATCTCTACTCTTCATACCTCGATCAACCAGCGATCAACGATCTCCCTGATCAGGTGAAACCGCCTCGGGATGTGTCTGGACTTCTGATGGAGCCTTGGTTCCTTTACCAAACCTATAGCGCCGTTGTTGTCATAATACAGCGGTATTGGATCAACAATGGAGGGAATCACCTGAAGCTCTGTCATGAACTTCCTGATCCAGACTTGTTCCTTCGCGGCATCACAGGCAGTAATGTACTTCTCTTCCATAGTAGAGTCAACAACAGTTTCCTGTTTGGAGCTCTTCCAAACAACCGCCCCTCCATTGAGGGTAAAGACATGACCCGATATGGACTTGGAAACATCCTTGTCACACTGGAAACTGGAGTCAGCAAAAGCCTCGATCTGGAGGTCTTCCTTGCTGTATAGCAAAAACATCTCCTTAGTCATTCTCAGGTACTTGAGAGTGTTCTTTACTACTATCCAGTGCTTCTCTCCTAGGTTCGACTGATACTGGCTTCCAACGCTCAGGGCATATTCTACATTGGTCTGGTACACAGTATCTCATACATTATAGAGCCTATCGCAGAAGCATAGGGTATAATAGACATGCGATCTCTTTCAAAATCAGTCTCGGGAGACATCTTTTTGGAGAGGGTGATTTCGTGATAAGAAGGTAGATTACTGTGCTTAGAATCTTCCATACTGAATCGTTTTAGAATGGTGTCCGTGTATCTTGACTGTAAGAGTCCCAACATCTGTTTAGATATGTCACGATAGATCTGGATCCTCAGAATGTAGGAGGCATCACCCAGGTCTTTCATGGAGAATCTCTGTGACAAGAATCCCTTGACTGATTATAGAATAGGAATGTCATTTCCTATCAAGTGATTGTCATCTACGTACAGGACGAGGAATACCACACTTCTCGCTACAATTTTACTATATATGCATGGTTCTTCTAGATTTTTGATAAATTCGAATTCCTTGACTGTCTCATCAAAACAAATGTTCCAACTCTGCGATGCCTGCTTTAGTCTATAAATGGACTTAAGCAACTTCCACACCGTTCGGCTGCTTCCACTCTAAATGAAACCCTCCAGCTGATCCATATAAGACACACTCTCCTAAATTTCCATTTAGAAAAGCGATCTTTACGTCCATCTGCAAGATCTCATAGTCGTGGAAAGCAGCAATAGCAAGAAGGATCTGAATAGATTTGAGCATAGCCACTAGAGAAAAGGTTTCATCATAGTCCAAATCTGGTCTTTGACGAAAACCTTTTGCAACAAGTCTAGCCTTATAGGTTTCCATCTGTCCATCTACACCAATCTTCTTTTTGAAGATCCATTTGCAGCCTACGGGTTTTACCCCTTTTGAAGTAAAGTCCAAAGTCCATACTTTATTGGTGTACATGGACTCCATTTCGGTCCACATTGCATCCAGCCATTTTACCGAGTCTCTGCTCTGAATGGCTTGCTGGAAGCTAGTTGGCTCATCATCTTCGATGATGCAATCCTCTCGATCCCCGTCTATGAGACAACTATAGTATCTCTCGGGCGAATGAGATAGCTTAGTAGTTCTGCGGGGCGGAGCGGCGCGGGAATGTCAGGTTCTTTCGAAACTTCTGGTTCCACCATGCTTTCAGTAATAGTTTGTGGTTCTGGAATTTCTTCCAGTTCTATTGTGCTCCTACTTATCTCATTTTCTAAAAATTGAGTTTCCAAGAAGTGGGCATGTTGAGAAACAAAGACTTTTTGTTCCTCTGCGTAATAGAAAAGATACGCTATGGAGTTCTTTGGGTATCCCACAAATTTACACAATACTAAGCATGCCTCAAGCTTGTCTGCATACTACTTTTTTAAAACCTGGACATCCCCATGTCTTAAGGTACTTAAGATAGTTCTTCCCACTCCACATATGATATAGTGTGGTAAGCACTGACTTAGTAGGAATCTTGTTCAAAAGATATTCAGAAGATTCTAGTGCATAGCCCCAGAAGGATCGCGGTAACTCAGCATTACTCATCATGAAACGAACCATATCCAATATGGTTATGTTCCGTCTTTCTGATACACCGTTGTACTGAGGCGTGTATGGAGGAGTAAGCTGAGAGAGAATTCCATTCTCTTTTAAGTATCCCAGGAACTCGGTACTCAATTATTCACCACCTCGATCAGATCTAAGTGTCTTGATACTTTTGTCGGTTTGTTTTTCTACTTCATTCTTATATTCTCAGAATTTCTCAAAAGCCTCGAATTTATATTTCATTAAGAATATATGTCCGTACCTAGAGAAATCATCCCTAAAAGTAATGAAGTAGGAATAACCACCTCTTGCGTGTGTAGATATTGGACCACACACATCGCTGTGTATGAGCCCCAAGAGCTCGCATGCTCTTACTCCGTATCCAGTGAACGGAGTCTTTGTCATCTTTCCTTTGAAACAAGATTGACAAGTTGCATAGAACTGATATTTGAACGGATCCAAATATCCTTCCTTATGTAACTTCGCCAATCGTGTTTCATTGATATGACCGAGTCTACAATGCCATAAGAAAGCCTGATTTAATTCTGGAGACTTTCTTTTAAGTGTGTTCTGGACACTGAAAACCTGAGCTTGATCAGTACGTATATTCTGTTATCTAATATACCTGACCCAATCAGATTCTGATTTAGGTGATGTGTAATACATCGCTTACAAATGTAAAATCATATCCTTCTTTAGAAATTAAGAATACATATATGATATTACAGGCTAGACTAGGTATATACAAACAGTTACGTAGAATCAATATCTGCCTACTTGCCAATCCTAGGTGATATTCCCCTACGGATTCAGCGTCCACGCTCATTCCATTAGCAACTCTGAGAGTCATATTACATTTTTTGATAACTCTACGGTTCCTCAAATCCTGTAATGAATTATAGATATGAGACCTGATCCGGTATCTAGTACCCAGGAGGTAGTGTTAATAGATAGACAGTTTTCAATTACAAACACACTCGAGGCCAAAGCCACAATGTGCTTCGAATCCTGGCTTCTGGCTTTCAAAGCCCTGCAGTCCTTCTGATAATGCGCTTTCCCGTGACCACAGAGACATGCCTCCTTCCCTACTACTAGCCCTGAAACTTTTGCCCTGCCCTTTTCTTCTACTTTACTGACACCTCTTGTCGGCTTTTTGGAGGTCCTCTTCTTCTCTCCCTTGGCTTTCTCCTTAGATCTAGAAAAGGAAAATTCCCCAATAAGTAGAGTGGGTGTCTCTCTGGATTCTTTTTGGGTGCCCTCTGAGCTCCTCAATAAATTGAGGAGACTTGGAAGTGTAACTTCCTTTCTTTGAATTTTACAATTCAAGATAAAATGGGCAAAAGTAGAACGTAGGGACTTTAGAATTAAGTCAATACATAACTCATTCTCTAACGTGGTCCCATGGTCCATGAGCTCTTCAAAGTAGCTAATCATCGTAAGGACGTGGTCCCCTACAGATGGCCCAAAAGCCAACCTCTCTTGAAGCAATATCTTTGAGGTCTCATATCTTACGATACGAGATTGCTCTCCATATAAAACTTTGGTATGGAGGAATATGGAAGCTAAGTCCATCTTCTCATGCTGCCTTTTGTGTTCACTATCCATTGAGGCTAACACGAGGCACTTGGCTCTCGCATAATTCTTTTCCCATGTTTGACGGATATCAACATCCGCAACGGTAGAATCTGGACCTGGGACGGCGAGGGGTTTTATAGTAAGGAAATAGTCCAGTTTTTCATAGGTAAGTGCCATCTGGACATCCCTTAGCTAATTAATATAGTTTGGCCCAGTCTAATTATTAGCTAATAACCTATGTGCGGTCATAGTTGTCGCTGCAATTAAGAGAGAGAGAAGAAACATTTAGCATGACGCTCTTGCAAGTTTAGGCTCCCACCGTTCTCTCAAATCCTTCCTCAAACCATAAAAGAAGAATTAGCCAGGATTAATCTAACTATTACAATTCTTGCTTAACCTTTAAGCCAGGCTGGTATTGGTACTTCGAAGAAGGTTTTCTAACGCTTTCGCGAAGTTCCTTAATTACATAACCTCTTTTTCCTAGAGGCGTAGCCCCGCTAACATCTTTCTAGACACCTACTTGGTTTATAGCATTGATCGTTTAGTAAAAAAATCTCCCGAAGAGTAGCGCATACTCACAGTAGGATCGGGATCCAAATATCATTGTGTGATAACCAAGAAGGAAGCCTACCATGGTTATCACACTCCAAATGGTGTGCAGTACCAGCAAGTTTCAGTTTCCTTAGAAACTCCTGATGTGGAGTTTTACCTCATGCTCTTATGACCTTGCCAACATATCATAAGTCACATGTCAAGTTCTGCCCGTCATTAGCCAGGTTAATTCGAACCAACCCATACATACCCTTGACGTAGGCCAAAATAGTAGTACGACAGTCCCAAACCAACACATCTATCTATGCTACATATGGACACCCAGCAGCTACCAATCACTATGTCTTGGCAAAGGTCAAAATATATAACTTGAATACTACTGCATATTCATATGAAACGACGGAGGGTTATGAATGGTTTTGGCAAAACCGTGAACATAGTGAACTTGATATAGTCGAAGGAATCATGATAGCTTTTTAAAAGGAGTGGTTTAGGCTCTGCATTTAAATTGCTTTTTGAAGAAAACCGAGTGGTTTTGAAATTGTTCCAACGATTAAGTTTTGGTTTTTTTTATCTTTCATTAATCAATATTAATGCGGTCCCATCATACAAGTCCTATCATTGTAGCAAAAGAAACAAAAATATAACGTACGCTTATACCATCCGCATTCGCCACGGGGCCCCATCATACACCGTTAGGTTACTTAACTACCGGCAGAGTGGAGGTTGGACTAGCGCGGGTGCAAAACATAAGAAACGTGCAGTAGATATATAATATATATATATATATATGGATTCGTCTCACACAATAATAGGCATTCTAGATCACAGATGGATATATTAGATATACTAGAAATTCCGCGTTTCGTTTAAGCCCGTAACGAAAGACGGATTCCACGGTCGTGATGAATAGCCAAACACCCTACCCCAGACCCCTATGGGTGTGGCAAACTACCCGCCAAATTCCCATAGTGAAGCAAGCTCCCTCAGCAAAGTAAGTAGGCCACTCGGCACTTCAAAGAACCCGGTAGTTTGCGCACCCCACCTTGGGTCTATCCTAGGAGCAAAAATAGTAAAAAGAAATAATATACAATGGTGGCTACAATCTCAACCCGGATGTGCGACCATAAAATAATATTAGATCAATTTTACACATTACAATGAATGAATGAAAAGAAAACACTCTTCTCACATCCCCCGGCTATTCATCGACGATGATCCAATAAAATTCATATACACAAACCAACACAGATCAAATCACAGATCTGTGCAACCCCCACTAATCGACGTATAGCGATTAGCAGACGTTCAACACAGATATCAAACACAGAAAATCCAATTAGCTAAAGTACTTAGAATTTCGATCGATTACCTAATTTGAATCTACCCCAAGTGCAACACAGCACAAAAAAGATTCTGGGTAGAAAAAAATATCAGAAAAATCACAAAACACCAAGATAGACACACTGCAGGAAAAATGAGTCGACTAGGGGCCTACTCGGCCACGGATCCACGACGAAACGCATGGTTTTGCCGCGCTTCTGCGGTGGTCTGACCGAGTAACGACCTTGTTTTTCTTGGGTGCCCTACAAAAAGCCTGCACGTATTTTTAAGGTCCCTGAAAATATTATTAGACCCCTTTTTAAAATTGACAGAAACTGTGCATTTTGGGTGTATTTTAGCGATTTTTCCAGCGATCAAATTTCTAGCACTTTGCTAACTAGCTAGATAAGGTTTTATAGGCTCTGATACCACTGTAAGCCAGTGTCGTGTACCCCGAGGTTCGCGGGGAGGTGAAAATTTCAAAAATGTTAATCTTTTGACTACAGAACACCGGCTATTACTCTAGGATCCTACTAAAGCCTTAACTAGCTGGATTAATTAGAGGATTTATCTACTATGGTAGAATGTTATACCTAGTAGATCAAGTCCTTCAGGTCTTCTAGTGGTCCTCTCCAAGGCTCCTCGTTGATCGGATCGAGCTTGCTCCATCGGTCTTCTCTTATCAAAGATGATCCACTGCGAAGGTTTGTGCTCCAAGCTTCAACCTCCAAGTGAAGTAACTAGGGTATAAAGTTTTCTAAGACAACTAGCCTAGGAGATGTAGAATGTGCTAATGGATTATTTGACTCACTAAACCCTCGGCTCACAACACATGTGAATGATAAGGTATAGTATTGAGGAAGAAGATGATGGAGGAGACCTAGAGAGCTCAAGAGAGGAGTGCAACTAAAGAAAACACAAGTGAAGAAAATGAACCATTAAGAGAACAAGGTGTGGAGAATGGCACATATATAATATCTCATCTCACTCATTGAGCCATGGTAAGAAAAGCAATAAAATAAGCACCCTTGTCTCAATAGTGATCCCAATCTAATAAAATAAATCATGAGACATTCCCTCCACCATGCCATGCATGTCTCCTCCATTTCCACATCATTAATCCATTTAACAAAAATGGATAAATCCAATAATGATGTGGTATCTTCTAGAAGCATACATTGACAAATTACAAGAATGTCCCTCATACCGTATATACATACCTGTATCCATAGTCCGAAAAATACGGATACACTGAGATGATAATAATCCAATAATAAAATACTAGGATCCGGCTTAAACCAAAGCCTACTAGTATTGTCTTCCTTATCATCATCAGTGTACAATTACACGTACGTGATCGAAGCCCAGGTCGTAAAACCATACGACATCTCAATTACCTGAAGTAGAGAAACCCTCTGTGTGGGACTCTAAAGATTCGACAGTACGTTGGCAGTGGGTTTAACCACAAGCCGTCGGCGGTACTAGCTGCACGTAATGTCTATCCAGGTATCTGTCGACAAGAAGACCAATGAGCAAAACTCACCCGGACTCCTACTGAGCCTATTGGTGGAAATCTCCGTACAGTCCGGTCTGTTCATCTGAGATACTCGCATGTCGGCCTAGGGGGATGGTAAACGTCAGACCCTTAACAGCGCGATAAGTCATGTCGGAGAAGAGCCCAATACACCATGAGAAACTAGTAGAGTACCTTACCAGTATTTCTCGATTGCCCTGGCCAGGGACTTTGTGTAATGGCTTTCCAAACACTGCGCGATATCAACCCCCAATACCGGGAGAGACGAATCCTATCTGATCGCTACTGTCTCCAAGTGCTTCGGGACTACACCCAACTACTAACTGTTTGCATGACTCCTTTGAGCGTGGTAAGGTAGTAATCTAAGTGCAGTGGGAACACACTTGAGACGAAGTAGCGATGGCAAGTCAACAGATTAAGCTGTACTCATACCACCTGGGAACTACTGCCTAACGATAGGTATAATACCAACAAACAGTTCCCGATGAGTCTTGTCCAGTGTAACTCACAAACCTAGTGAGCACCTGCATACCATCTCCAGTACGTCGTACTAATGCTGTGGGACAGACCATATCCCCTGTTGGGATGAAAAGCGTATACACTAGCCTACTCCGGAGTATCGATGCCCCGTCTCGGTAATCCAATAACTAGGGACCTGTATAAGGATGTGCTTATAGACTACCCAGCCCCCACAAGTGTGATTGCCATCACAATGCTGGTAGTCAAGAAAAGATCCTAAGGGCTCTACCAATATGTATAAGCGATATGCTTAAACAAACACATGCACATATTGAGGTAGAATCAAATCAGGTAGCATACTACCATATCGAGCAAGACTGTTATTATAACTGTGAAATATCCGAAGCATCCATTATGTAATATACAATCCAGTATGATACAATAATGGCCTCTAGGGCATACATCACTAACAGGAGCTAGCCCTTCGCCAATCGGTGGAAACAACTACGCAAGTAATGCAAATATACAACGCCGAAGGCGAGGATCAAAACTCATAAAGAAGGTAAAGAAAATAGGCATCATTAAGAAAACCAAAAAATAATAATATATACATGAGCGTGACTTAAAACCGAAATAATATACAATAATGTTTTCTAAGTCTACTGAATATACATAGTCTGGTTGATGGAGTTTTAATTAGATACAATAGGAATAATATACAAGTACTATGGTGGTCACGGCGCAAATGAAACCACCTACTAAGCAATCACCCGGAAGGAAGTAGTGTGCCAGCAAGCCACTACAGAACCTGTATAGCCAAACCTGCAAGAAACTGTGGCACAACGGGAGTAAGTTGCCAACTCATGAGTAGAAGACATCACCGAGTAGAAATTGCATGTATGACGATCTTCTAGGTCATACAATACAATACAATAATAATAATACGAAAATATCGAGTGGAAGTAAAGATAATAATATAAGCATGTGTAGGAAGCTAAGTACTCGTGTCCGTTTCATAAGGTAACTATATGTCAAGTATGTTATGTATGAATGTATCAACAAAATGGTGTGTCCAGCATCGACACACAAAATCATCAGAAAATATGAGTATCCTGTATCGACACTTAAAAACATCATAAATAACCGTGTCCATCTGCGACACATCATCCTCGTATCACGGGCTCCATCAGTCCGGATCGGCCCAAATCATCTGATCACATGACTACGGTCGGTATCCTCCGGATATCTGCTGCGTCAAATATCACCGGTAGGTAGTGCTCTCCTGCCAGGCTCATCGTCTACAACTCGAACTTATTTCCCCGGGGTACCTTACTGGGTTCACTATGTACCCGCAGACGGTTCATTCTACTCCTCGAATCGGGTCTCGAAAACTAAACTCAGAACCGAGAAAACATCATGGTGGACACGAAATATCATATCAAGGGAAAACTATATTTCTTCTTTTAAAAAAAGGATCATAAGTTTTCAAATTTGAATGTGGTTTCCCAAATCCAAAAATCTCATGAAATACCGAAATCTCATTGTTTCCCCTAATAAAAAAGTAAGCCTCTGTTCAAAATTTGAAAGGCAGTGCCTCACGTGCCTTGCATGAGGGAGTCAGCGCCAAGAGTTAAAAACTCTGAAGCAGCCCCTTACTTGCCTTGCACGAGGGCGCCAGTGCCAAGAGTTAAAAACTCTAAGGCAGCGCCTTACGTGCCTTGCACGAGGGCGCCAGCGCCAAGAGTTAAAAATTCTTAGGCAACGTCTCACATGCCTCGCATGAGGGCGCCAACGCCAGAACTAAAAGCTCTCTGTTAGACAGAGCCATTGGATCAAAGATCCAATGGAGATGATAAATCATCAAAATGCAAGATTAAATTATGTTAAGGAAATATTCCTCAAATCTTTCTAAACAAGAAAGATTACTCTCTGTAAAACAGAGTACCGTTGGATTAAAAATCCAATAGTGATTAAAAATCACCTATCTGCAGAATAAATTCTGTATGGGAAAATATTTCCCTAATCTTGTTAAAAACAAGAAAGATACCTTTTGTAAAACAGAAGTTCTTGGATCAAAGATCCAACGGTGGGTAAAATTCCCAAAAAATCAATTAGGATCTCTCAATGAGAGATTTCTTTAACTAAATCAACAGACTTGCCTCCATTATAAAAAGGACCCAAGACTTCAAGTCTTGAACAAGAGAGGAACCTCCCCCATAAACTTCAAACTTCAAAAAGAAGACCAAGCAAAGAAAGCTACCCCACTTCGAGATAAATAAAAATAATAGAGATCAGAGCATCTCATCTACATATCCGAGGGTTTACCCCTTATTAAAGAACTTAGTTCTTTCTCTCGATCTGAGATCCATGAGACTAGTCTCCTATAAATGAGAATTTAATTCTCATTGGGATGAACTTGTTCTTGGGGATCAAAGATCCAAAAAAGGACAGAGAATTGAACTCTTCATAATAGAATATACGAAGAAAACCCAGCGCCAAGCGCCTTATGTGCCCATCACGTGGGCACTATTCAATAAGAAGTGCTTAGCACTTAGTGGTTGGCGCTCAGCACCCAGCACCCAGCGCCTCACGTACCCATCACGTGGACGCTACTTAATAAGGAGTGCTTAGCACTCAGTGGTTGGCGCTCAACGCCAAGCGCCTCACGTGTCCCTCATGTGGGCGCTACTTAATAAGGAGTGCTTAGCACTCAGAGGTTGGCACTCAGTGCCAAGCGCCTCACGTGCTCCTCATGTGGGCGCTATTCAATAAGAAGTGCTTAGCACTTAGTGGTTGGCTCAGCGCCCAGCGCCCCACGTGTCCCTCATGTGGGCGCTATTCAACATAAAGTGCTTGTCACTCATCAGACAGCGCCCAGTGCCTAGCACCTCACGTGCTTCGCATATGGGCGCTATATAAGTGCTCAGCACTGTTTGCACAAAAAAAAGGGACTGAGCCCAAGCAAGTGCTTAGAACTGTATTCAAATGAAAAGAAAACTGAGTGGGCTGAACTCAAGTTGACCAGATCCCTGATTCAGATCAACCGAGCCTATGTGCTCATTATTTTCCAAATTGGTCTTAGTCCCAAACACGACTAATGATCTTCCGACGGATATTCATCCTACATCTCCCCTCAATCCGGAAATGGGTTCAAGGGTACATCTCTCCACACCTTTAATACATGTCATTGTAATTCTTCAACGTCTTCAGAGAGGTGGCGGGTCCCGGCAGCCAATAACTCTTTAGTGCACTCTCAAACCGATGGGCATATACAAACAATGGACCGAAACGTCCTTAAACTAACTACGGACCGAAACGTCCTTAAACTAAACCCTCACCTCAAAAATGGTGATATACGGACCATAATGTCCTTAAACTAACAATGGACCAAAACGTCCTTAAACCAAAACAATAGAGCACAAATGCTCTTTTGGATCTGAATGATCCTAAAACCTTCTTAAGTAGATCTTAGTCTAAAATTGGACTAACGTATCCTTAACAAACATTTAAGTTGATCTTAATCTCAAACGAGATTAACGATCCTTAAATCAAACCAAACCTAAATCTAAAAATATACGGATTTGGACTAATCCACGCCCTATGGGCGACAACATAAATTAGTCTCCGTATACGATCCACGGCCAACCAAAAATAAAACAAACACACACGACACGAAGTGAACTTCTGAAGTAGGAGAAAGTGGTTATCGCTAAGTGGTAACGTAATTAACTGCAGGGGCTTGCGCCTGCAGGGAAGAGCGTCCCCACAATCAAAAACTCCTCGCAAACGAGGGGGAATCTGACGAAGTCTGCTACAATGGCCGCATCCGTCCAAACCTTCGATATACGATGCCATAAATCAATATGGCATCTTTGGAGAGGTGGACGGATAAATCCAAATAGCATCTGCCCCACATTCAGGCAAGATGACCTACGCGGTTCCATCACCCGTTTTCGGCGGTAAACAGATTCTGGCATGCCCAGTAGGACCTTTTCCTCTTTCCACTCCACACTGCGTGTATCGTATTCACGAACAAAATCGCGGTTTGCTATAGTTGCCCTTAGATTCGAAGTACTAAGATTTGGTGTCTTGCTCCTATGCAGAAAAGAAGATAACATCGATGGCTTTCAGCTGCACTAATTGCAACAGAAACTCTCGCTCTGCCCCTACTAGAGGAGTGACTTACGGGCCCAATACGGCCTCTATCTTTGCAATGCCAGTGGAGCAGGTGACTCAGGCCACCACTGGATTGTTCTTCGGAACCATGCTCCCGCCAATGAGCTTCAGTGCTTCAGTGCCATCACAGGAGGCTCCAAAGAATTCGTTCTACGGTCGGCTTTCAACCACCCACGTCCCCTCTCAACGGATCATCCAAGTCTGCCGCCTCAGTTTTCGACAGGCTGAGCCTATGTTCAAGTGGGCCCGTAAAGAGGCTCACGATACTTAAAAAGGCTATCCCAAAACGGATAGTCCTCGCAACTCCTACTACTGGTGAGGTCGTTAAAAGTGCTTCCTCTGCCAGAAAGTTGGCCTTCGACAGATTGGTTGTTCCCTCTCAGCGGACGTCAGTTTTCGATAGGATGGTACCAACAGCAGCCTCTCATCAAAGAAGGGGGCATGATGAAGCCATTCCCACGACAGAGGTGGTCCCGTCTGCACGACATGCTTGACGTCTCCGCTGGCACCGAGTGAGGAAAGATGGGGGCAGTTTCCCCTCTGGACTTACCCCACCAGCTCCAATGGTGGAAATTGACGTTGTTGTTCCTACTGGGAACATCTTCGAGCTACTGAGAAGGGTGCGCAAGAACTCTCCTACCGCTGTACTAAAGAAGTCTCATCCGCTTGTTGAAAACAAAACGCAGGCAAAGCAAGAACAGCCTCCTCAACAGCTGTCCTCCAAGATCCACAGGGTCTGGCAGAAAGTCCAAGGCTCTGTAATTCATAAAGACTACTCTCGCCGATTGAAGAAAATGAAGGCTCGGCAAGAGGAGGACCATCCCGCCTTCATACCATGGAAGGTATCATCTGCATGGGTGCCTGTTGCAACAGCCCCCTCAACTTTAACCTCCCACAAAAGGAGAAGGCCAGAGAAGATCTCCATACCTATGGCAAATTTCAAAAGCAGTGAACCCAAACGCCCCAAGTCTTGGGGCATGGTAGTACACACGGTGTACATGGCTTCCGGAAAAGAGGAAAGTCGTACTTCTATAGGTCATCAACCACTTACACAGTCTGTGACAAAAGCTCAGGAGCAACAGCAAAAGCTCCTGGAGATGCTGACAAAGATGGCCGCACTCACTGGGCAGAAAGAAAGCCCGGAAGTATCGTCTGAACAGCGCCAATATCAGGAGACCGATACGGAGTTCTTGCGAAGGGTGCTGGAGAGAAAGAATAAAGAGGTCACGAAACAAGCGGCTAATATAAAACAAATGGCGTCTATGTTCCAAGACATGGTTGGGATGATGATCCAGCCGGACCCTCCAGCCGAAGATCCACCGATAATCATTGAAGATGACAGAGGGGAAACATCAAACCCTCTTCCAGCTCTATCGGTATCCAGGGAGGGGACGATCTCCAAAGCTGCCCTTGTTGACTGCATAGCTCAATAAATATGAGCTCATCAGGCAAGCGAAGCAGCTAGCCAAGTCATCAGAACTGGGCGACCCTATCCAGGCTGGTACGATCAAATCAAGTACCCGCCGGGATATACGATCCTTAAATTTCACGTGTATAAGGGGATAGGCAATCCCCATTACCACGTCGCTCAGTTCAGATCTCTATGCGGTAATATTGGAGGCGACGACAAACTGTTGCTTCTCCAGTTCATCAGAAGCTTGTCGGAGACAGCATTTGAATGGTACTCGGAGCTTCCGAATGACCCCGTCAAAACATTTATAGAAATGGAGTTACTGTTCACGCAGTGGTTCGCAAGCGCAAGCGAGCGCACCCCGATCACGGCATTAATCAATGCCAGGGTGAAGCCAGGAGAAAGCTGGGTTCAATACGCAATTCGGTGTTAGAACTTATGGTCAAAATGCGAACAACGCATAGAAGAAGCTCCTGACATGATCATGTTCGTAGGGACCCTTGATCCTCAGGCAACTGTATCCTAATTTATGATGTCCTTCAAGCCGACCACTTTCCAGGCCTTGATTGACAAGCTGACCCAAATGGACCAGATGGGCCATATGCCGTCCTCTTCAAAAACGGATCCCCGGAATGAAAAAGGCAAAGGGAAAGCGACTTTCATTGCCAATGCTCAACAGCAACCGAGTGACCCAAAACCGGTTGCTCGCCAAAGCAACACACGTCGACCCCTCGAAGAGAAGTTGAGATGTCCTTACTCGTTTCTTGGGATAAAACGAAGAGACTGTTCGAACTGGGGGGGCGCAATAGGCTCATCACTCTACCGGATCCGAAATGACCACTGCAGCCTGATGATGTCGACAGTCCCAACTACTACCCCTACCACAGAGCAATGGGCCATCCAATCGAAGATTTCTACGTCTTCAAAAACTGGGTTGAGGACCAGTACCAACAAGGCAAGTTCGCACTATCCAAAAACTGGAAGGTAAACCCGCCATAGCAGCACGCTTCTAAAATGGTGGACAAGCCGAGGGCATCATGCTCATTTGTAGAAGAAGCTCCGTTGGAAGTTGTCCTTTCGGCTAAAACTAAAAGAATGCTGAAGGATCTTCAAGCATGCCCGACGATCAGGTGGAAAAGCCCGCAGGAGTCCGAGATTATTGACGGGATGCTGAAACCGCACCCAACACCAAAAGTTAGTAACGATGGGAAAAAATCCTAGGTCAGGCCTTCAAAGTCTTCGAAGAAAAAGAAGAAGACCAAAAAGCCTGTACAACTTGACAACAAGCGCACGGACCTGCAGAACTACATTGACGCGCTGGAGGAATACAACCAGAAGGCGTGGACCCCAGTCACACTCCAAGAGTTTCTCAATCATATCCTTGAGAGCGGAGACAGTGACAATGACGAGGGAGATGACTCGTTAGAAGACCTGAGGATTATGGCGAGTTGCTACATGATCTCTCATTCGTCGGTGAATGATGAAGAAGCTCCCTCGACGTTAGAAATAAGGTAGAGAAGCTGGGATAGAACCGTCACCAAAATCCCTAGAACCGTCAAACGACCTGATTGACAGGCTGCTGAACGAACCCCTTCAAAAGAGCAAAGCTGAACGAGAACGTGAAATGGCCATATACGAAAAGGCCAAGCGTCGGCGTCAGGATGAAGAATCCACGGTAAGGATGAGTCACAAAGCACTCCAACCAGATCGAAACACACCGCTGGCAAATAAAAGCAGGTTTAAAATAGAGAAACATTTTGCCAAACCTCTATCAATAGGTATGAAGCAGCCACCTTTCAAAGGAAATATTCCTGGGAGTGTGTGCCTCGAAGAAGCGGACGTACATCTGAGCTACTTCTTATACCATCGGAGGGTTATGCACCCTACCGAAGAGTGCAATGCCTTCAAGAAGTGGTGGCAAGAATACGTTGCTCACCAACAACACTTCAAGAGGATAAATCGTGAAGCTCGTAGACAGCAGAGAAGCGTGACAGAAGAGCGTGAAGGAAATGCTGGCAATTGTCATATGGTTGATACCAGGAAATCTCAAGTTCTCACATTCGGGAGCGATTCGGAGGAAGAAATAACCCTCGTCCCTCTCTTCAAAGAATCCACCTCTATAAAAGAAGAGGAGGAGAAGAACTGTAAGAACATCCAACTGTGTAACTGAACACTGCCTGAAAAGAATCTCGAGCCTGCAAACAAAGGTTCGAGCAAAAGAGGCAAGGGGAAGGAAAAAGTCCCTGAGGAGATTACCCTCGATGATAGAGCCGTCAAAGAGCTCACAGCCAAGGACCCGCCTAAGAAAAACAAGGTGTATTATAATGTTCTGGCACATATGAGGAAGATACCCTCACAATTGAGCATTTTGGATGCCCTTCTCATGTCTAAAGAGGCACGAGATTCTCTGATCAGGGCATTATAAGAGCCCGATCAGTTTCAAGCCTTCCTTGCAGAAGAAAAGATGAAGGACGAGCTGGAAGAAGTTCACACAGATGATGTCACTTTCAGTGATGAAGACCTCCTCCTCAGAACGTGCGAGCACAACCGTCCGTTATATGTAACCGGGTACTGCCAAGACATCAAGATAGGAAAGATCCTGGTTGACAACGGGTCCTCCGTCAACCTTCTTAATATGAGAGTGTTGAAGGAGATTTGCATAAACGTTCAGCACCTGGCTCCGGAAAAAATTACCATCCACGGCTTTGACTCCCGGTCATTATGAACGCTCAGGTCTGTAATACTGACGTTACGCTTCGGGCTGCTTGTCACTGACATCAAATTTCATGTCATTGACACCAAGACTTGCTATAATACTTTGCTCGGCAGGCCTTGGTTACACGAGTACAACGCCATCCCTTCTACACGATATCAATGTATGAAGTATTTCAAAGACGACCTCGAGTACACCGTGACGAGGAAACTAAATCCATTCTCCATAAATGAAGTCCGAAAATATGAAGATGCGAAGTACTTCTTACCAGATTTCGAAGACACGGAAAGATGTCATAAGCCGGAGAATAAGCAAAAAGTCGTCGCTACTATCCCGGTCTTCAAGAGTGGTACCGAGGAGGGTGAAGAGATAGTTTATTCGGGGCAGCCCCAATGCAACAGATCCGGACCATCTACCCCTATTTTAGTCTTCGGCAGTGACTCTTAAGACGAGGTCAATATAGTGTTATCTGTTCGTCCATCAATACAGACCTTCACTGGAGCTGATCAGAGTTTGAAAATTTCCATGGTTCCGCAACAGCAATATAGGGAACTTGATGCGCTCGATATATACGGCGTGCAAGAGCTGCAGACTTTCTACGTCCCTTCCAGACAAAGAGGTGAAAATGCGGTCCTCTTCTATCGATCCACGGAGACCAAAGTGGAGAAAGAAGTCTGGGATGGTGCCGATCTTGTGCTTGATAGGCTTTAACTAATCCGTCTTCCCAAATATTACGCAGAGAGATTAAAAAGGCTGTTATGATGCCAAGTCATACCCTTCAACAGACTACTGGATAAGCCCAGTTCTACAACAGGATTTGGGATGTCCTCAGAACTCAAAGAAAGATGCCTAATAGGAGAATGGAGACGAGTGGGCTTGGATACATTCGGTCTAAGAAACGAGAGCAATTTCATGGCAGCCGTGTCATAAATAATTCCGGCGGAGAAGGGAATGCTTTTCCATATAGTGCCGATATCGAAAAGTGAGATTCCTCTGTAAAAATGCCAAGTCCGTCATTCGAAGAACAAATTGACAAACTAATGAGAGAAGCTGGTCAAAATGTTCGAGATGACCACAATCGTGAAATGGCTATTTACGAAAAGATTAGGACACAACGGCTCACTCAAAAGTCTGAGAAAACGATGATGCCCTTCATTCTCAGCCCGCTGTATGTTCTTGCGACAATAAAAAAAAGCCCAACGCAGAGGCAAAAACAGGGTAAAAAACGGGAATGACGTTCGAAAACAGTGAAGCGGATCCAAGAAGCCGCGTGATCGAGAAAAGGTCCGCTGGAATCCCTCGCTGATAAAGAAGATGGGTCAGGAATATTCTTCCCCCAAGAAAAGACAAGGAAAATATCCATCCTTGTCATGAAGCACCAAATGATGACACTCCTGGAGTCCAGGCACCCTAAACAAATAAACGAGGTCTATCACCCGGATTATTTCTGCTACCACCGAGCAATAGGACATCCTCTTAAAGACTGCTTCACCTTCAAAGACTGGGTCAAAGACCAGTACCAACGTGGCAGGTTTGCTTTATCCGACAGTTAGAGGGTGACCCCACCACGGAAGCATGAACCAAACACAACCTACATTACGAGGGTAAGTCCAGATCAGTATCGAGCTTGAAAATGAGCTCGTACCTACCAAATGATAACATTATCAAAAGAGGGAGAGCATGAGAATATGGATGACCTCTCCCAGTGCTTCACAAATAAGGATGAGGATGAGGCGATCTCAGAATTTCCACCGGCGCCAAAAGAATTGGAATATGGGATATACACCACGGTAGACAACCTGAGAAAAATCGAATTAGGGACGGCAAACGATCCGAGGCCAACGTTTGTCAGTAAGCTGCTGTCTGAAAAACAGGTGGCCACACTAAAGGACGTGCTTATGCAGTATAAAGACTGCTTCACATGGAACTATTCCAAGATGCCAGGACAAGATCCAAAAATAGTGGTGCACAAACTGGCGATATCATCGGACGTCAAGCCAGTCAAACAGGCGCCAAGAAGAATGCAGCTCGAACTTGACATGAGCATCAATGCTGAAGTCAAGAAACTAATCGACTCTGGCTTCATCCAAGAAATTTAATATCCTGACTGGATCGCCAACATTGTTCCAGTGATGAAGAAAAATGGGACAGTGCGCGTCTGCGAGGACTTTTGAGACCTCAATAAAGCTTGCCCGAAGGGACTTCCCCGTACCGGTTACCGAGCTGATGATAGATAACACGTCCACTCATGAAGTCTTCTCCTTCATGGATGGATCTTCAGGGTACAATCAAATAAGAATGCATCCTAAATACCAAAAGAACACTGCCTTTCGGACTTCGCTGGGCATATTCTGCTATAAAGTGATGCCTTTCATTTTGAAGAATGCAGGCGCCACCTACCAGAGGACCATGACGAAGATCTTCGATGACCTCATACATAAGATTGTCGAATGCTGTATCGAATACCTTGTGGTGGAAAGCAAATTGTACGAGGAACACTGGGAACATCTGAAAATAGTGTTCCGGCGCCTACGGAAGTACAACCTGAAGATGAATCCTCTGAAATGCGCGTTTGGAGTCTCCTCAGGCAAAATCCTAGGATTCATCATAAGACACAGAGGTATCGAAATAGACCCATCAAAGATCAAGGCGATCATGGAAATGCCCACACTAAAGACTCTCAAACAACTGCGATCTCTTAATGGAAAGCTCGCGTATATCCGGCGGTTCATAGATAACCTCTCTGGTAAATGCCGCCCCTATAGCCATCTAGTGAATAAGGGGACCTCGTTCATCTAGGATCGTAAATGACAAAGTGCACTAGATGAAATCAAGCAATACCTACAGAATCCGCCGGTACTGACCGCTCCAGTTAAGGGAAAGCCCCTCATCCTATATACAACAGCCCTTGAAAGCTTTTTAGGCGCGCTATGGGCACAAGAAAACAACAAGGAAAAGGAGAGAGCTCTCTACTATTTGAGTCATGTTCTCCTGGGGGAAGAAAATAACGACTCCCTCATTGAAAAGCATTGCCTGGCACTGATCTTCGTGATAACAAAGCTCAGACGCTATGCCATGGCGCTTGAGGTCCATCTCATATCAAAGGTGGATCCTCTCAAATATTTGATGTCAAGAGCCATACTAACAGGAAGGCTTGCCAAATGGACCCTCCTCTTAATGGAGTTCTCGATAACCTATCAACCTCTCAAGGCACTAAAAGTCCAGGCCATCGCCGACTTCTTTGCCGAGCATCCGATACCTGCCGACTCTCCCCTAAATTGCGAGCTGCCGGATGAACATGCGTTCACACAAAGGATGAGGAAAATGACTCTCAATGGGAACTTTACTTCGATGGGGCATCTTCCATGAAGAAGCGAAAGCACAACACCCTCATAATCAAAGCTGGGGTAGGCTTTATCATCGTGACTCCATAAGGAGGGATAATGCGTTATGCCATTTCCTTAACAGAGCCAAGAACAAACAACAAAGAGGAATATAAAGCTTTGATAGCAGGTCATGAGATCGTTGTCTACATGGGGATCGAAAACCTCCTCATATATGGAGACTCCCATCTGGTCGTTAGACAAATAAATGGCGACTATTAGACGTGCAAGCCAGAGTTGGTAAAATATGGCAAAAGAGTGCAGCAATTGCTGACTCAAATCCCTTCCTATATCCTGGAAAGCATACCACGTGCAGAAAATAGTAAGGCGGATGCATTAGCCAAGCTTGCTAAAGGACTGGCTGACGAAAATCTCGATGATGTAAGGATCATTATGCAAAGCCGCTAAATTCTCACACCAGCAAAAATATCTCCGGAGTCGTCTGAAGAAAAGGAAGCGACCAAACAGGCAGCCTTCCAAATAGAGGACGAAGAAAAGGCTAAGGATTGGAGAGAAGTCTTCATAGACTACGTCAAATCAAATCGAACACCTGAAGATGCATCATCAAGACATTAGCTCATGAAACGAGCTCTGTCTTTCTCCTTCGTCAATGATACTCTATATAAGAGATCGTTTGACTGTCTATGGCAGAGATGTCTGGGACCAGAAGTAGCAAGGAGAGTCGTCGAACAAACTCACGACGGACTTTGCGGTTCTCATCAAGCCGGGCCAAAGATGAAGCTGAAGATCAAAAGAATGGACTACTATTAGCCCACAATGATTCAGGACCGCCTCGAATATGCGAAGCAGTGTCACTCGTGCCAAATTCATGGGGACTTCATCCACCAGCATCCAAATCTACTATACCCAATAGTGGCTAGCTGGCCGTTCGAAATGTAGGGAACCGATATAATTGGGCCCATCGAACCAGTGTCATCCAAAAGACATCGTTTCATACTGGAAACAACCGATTACTTCTCTAAGTGGGCAGAAGCAGTACTGCTAAGGGAAGTGAAGACGGAGAATATCCTCCATTTCTTCAGAACTCACGTCATTTATCGGTTCGGCATTCCGCGACGAATTATCTCCGATAACGGGCCAGCCTACAAAAGCCCTAAAATCAGTCGCTTCGCACAGCTGCATAAAATAGATTGGAGATACTCTTCAGTCTATAATCCCTGAGCTAACGGTCTAGCCGAGGCTTTCAACAAGACCTTTACGAAGATCATAAAGAAAACAGTGTTCAGAAACAAAAAGGACTGGCATGAAAGACTGCATGAAGCTCTTTAGGTGTATGGAACCACAGTCAAAACGGCCACGAATACAACGCCATACGCATTGGTATTTGACACGGAAGCGGTACTCCCCTTGGAAATAGAGCTGCCCTCTCTACGAGTGGTGGTTCGTTATGAATAGAACGCTCATCTTCAGCTTAAGGAACTCGATGCCCTATATGAAAGAAGTCTTATGGCACCGCAAAACATGGAAGCTTACAAAGCAAGGATGACGCGCTCATACGAAAGACTAACTAGGCCAAGAACATTCCGCCAAGACGAACTCGTGCTAGTTATCAAAAGACCTATGATCTCCAATCGTGCCAAACGGGGGAAATTCGAGCCGAACTATGAGGGCCCGTACATCATAGACAAAGTATACCAAGGTGGGGCCTACTTGCTTATGGATATGCAAGGTGAAAGACCTTTCCGGCCAATAAACGGAAGATTCTTGAAGAAGTACTACGCCGACGAGTCACAATTCAGGTCAATGATAGATGACGGCGCATGTGTCTTCTCGCTATCTTCTTGACTCAAAAACTCTAAAAGTACTATCCAGCAGTACTCCATCCCAAACACGGAAGACTACGGACTGTAATGTCCTTAAACTACTGTGGACCATAACGTCCTTAAACTACTGCAGACCGTAACGTCCGTAAACTACCACGGACCGAGAAGTACCTAAAAAAATGGTACGTCCACAAGCGAAATGGGAATGGATGAAAACCTGAAAGGGCTCCGTGAGTAAAAACAGCAGGACTACCTGCGAGTTTGTGATAACCCGAAAGGGCACAGACTCATAAAAAAAATTCATGTGCACTTGCAAGGTCCTTTGGACCTTGTGAGGAGAAAATACCTGCGTAAGATCCTTACGACTCGCAAAAGGAGCAACACACTTAGGAATCCTCACGATTTCTAGGGAGAATATGCACTTGCGAGATCCTCATGACTCGTAAGGAGAATTTCCCCCTTTGAGACCCTCAAGGCTCACAGGATTCAAAAGCCTTAAGATACAAGGACCTGAACCTGTTCTTAAGCCATCACATTCCTCGAGTTGCCCTACATGTAGTCAATATTGATCCTTGTATACAATCCACGGGCATAAATAAGCGTTCCCTCGCACAGTTCCACCAATGGCGCGAAATTTCCCTATTTGGTGAACAACACTTGTAGTTCCTCTCGACTTGCAAAAAGAAAACACTCTTATGAGATCCTTACGACTTACGAGATGAAATAACACTTAGGAATCCTCACGACAACTAAGGAGAAAATACACCTACGAGATCCTCACGACTTATAGGGAAAAATACCTTTATGAGACCCTTACGGCTCATGAAGTAAAAAAAAAGCCATAGTCGGCAAGATCCTAATCCTGTTTACTAAGCCTCCTTTGTTCAAATCAGTAAAGGCAAATGATGATTCGCTCCTGGCAAAATTCCAGTGGTAGCATACTAATGCCTTAATTGGTATCAAATTCTATACCTTTACAAGGCAAATGATGATTCACTCCTGGCCATATTCCAGTCGCAGCGATACTGATGCTAAGATTGGTATCAGATCTCAAGTTTCATACTCGCAAAAAGAAAAAAGCAGCGAGTAAAAAGAAAATAGCCGAAATGATTGGGCACCACGAATGATAGCCGAAATGATTGGGGAATCGTGACTTTCACGATATAAAAAGCTGAAATGATAAACCATCGCGGAAAGAAAAAAATGAAAAAGAAGTGATGAAACCTTTGCCCTGCAGGTGAGTCCATACTGACCCCTTTACACAATCCACGGGCACAAATGAAAAGGGAAACCACGTTTTCCCATCAGGTTGCATTAAAGAGAGAGCTGAATCTCGATGGAAACATCTATAGCCTAGAGATCACCTCGGCGTTCCCTCTAACTCCAGCAGGATACAGATGCAATGTCAACAACTGACCACAGGGTCAAAACAACGGAGCCATGGCAAAGTCCCTAGTTTCAAGCCTCGACGGTTCACCAACAACCTAGAGACTACCTTGGAACCATGGCAAAGTCCCTAGTTCTAGGTCCCGACAGTTCACAAACAACCTAGAGACTACCTCGACGTTCGTCTCGATACAGCAGACGTAATGTCACCCCGGCGTTCCTTCTCAACTCCAACAGGATGCAGATGCAACGTCAACAACCAACCACAGGTCAAAACAACAGAGCCATGGAAAAGTCCCTAGTTCCAAGCCTCGACGCTTCACAGGAAACCTAGAGACAACCTCGACATTTGTTTCTACATAGCAGACACAATGTCAACAAACGAAGCAAAGGAAAATCCCTAACTTCAGGGTCTTGACGGAAACTCAAATAAAACCTGAAAAACTATCGGAGATCATCCCATACCAGCGCGGAGTGGTTATGATTCATCGGGGCTCCCAAACTGAGCCTAATTTCATGTAAAAAGCGGTATGGAAAATCCCTAACGCTTGCTCTACTGACGGTAATATAACCTGGGAGATTACTTGAAGACGTATTGTCCAGCCCCCGAAAGGATCAGAGACACGACAGTTGCGGGGCTACTCGAACAGCAAGATTGCATATCGAGGAATGCATCAGCCAACGTGATGGTACGACGAACAAAAAACCCTTGTACCACAAACCCTAACGGACCTCTGTCGTAAAGGGCGGAGATTAACTGTGACGTTAGGACATTCTTGTGAGAACTTCTTGATTCTTCTCGACTCGTAGGGAAAACAATGTTCCTAGGAGAACTTCTCAACTCGTCTCGACTCGTAGGGAAAAACATCTTCATGAAACCGTCACGGCTCATGAAGTTGAAAAGCCTTAAGCGACAGAGATATCAACCTGTCTCCTAAGCACTGTGACCCTACAAGTAGGTCCAAGATGGACTATTGTATACTATCCATGGGCCACATTCTCCAAAGTCGAATACTGAGAAGGAAGAAAAAACACTTCAGAGTCCTCTCGACTCGTAAGCTGGAAAATTCTCTTGTGAGATCCTTAAGAATCTCAAAAGAAAACGCACTTAGGAGTCCTTACGACTCCTAAGGAGAAAATACACCTACGGGATCCTCTCGACTCGTAGGGAGAAAATTCTTTATGAGACCCTCATGGCTTATAAAATTGAAAAGTCTTTGGCAGCAGATCCAAACATGTTTCCTAAGCCATCGCTGCCCTACAAGGAAGTCAAGATGGACTATCTACGGGCCACATTTGCCAAAGATACATGCCACTGAAATGAAGAAGCTACTTACGGATTCTCACGATTCATAAGGAAAAATTACCTAAGTGAGATCCTTACGAAGGCGATGAACACTCAGAAATCCTCAAGATTTCTAGGGAAAATATGCTCTCCCGACGTTAATATGACCTGGGAGATTATTTGAAGACGTCTTGTCCAACTCCGAAGGGATCAGAGACATGACAGTCACAGGGATACTCGACCAGCAAGACTGCGTATCGGGGAATGTATCAGCCAACGCGACGGTACGATGGAAAAAAACCTAGTACCACAGACCCTAGCAGACCCCTGTCGTATAGAGCAGATGTTAACTGTGACGTTAGGACCAGTTTACCTACAAACCAAAGTGAGGTAGACTAAACAAGATCCAAAATGAGTTCATAAATTAGAGACTCTGAGATGAGTGAATAAACTACAAACTCCGAAATGAGTATATAAACTACTTTATGGTAAGACAAGACAGCAAAAGAAAGAAAAGCGCCGGTATAAAGAAAAAATGTTTTTTATTCATGAATTCAAGTGAATACAAGATACATTTGTCACGCCCCGCTTCCCTGAGTGCGCTAAGATAGGCACGTGACAGAGCCAACCATGCTACCTGTAGATAGGAAATATCCCTCCACTGTCACATTACGGCTGTAGAGATATCAAGAACAGTAATAAGCTATCTAACCCATATCCATAAGCTAGAATAAACGAGTCATGAAATAAAATAATGCGGAAGAAAAAGATCCAAGTACAATAATAAACTGGAATGTACGTCCCATAATGCGGGCTCACATCAGGAATGAAAATACTGAAATGAAACTAAACTAAACTAATAACAGGTCCTCACTGCTTGGCCTGTTGATCAAAATACTCCTGAACTGCCTGCAATAAGGATAAGGGATCTGGACCATGCAAAATCCAGAGGTCAGTGCGTCATAATATCAATAATTCTAAGCAAGCAGAATGTGATGAAATATGCAGGCATGAAGTATGAACAGTAACAAGTCATCAGTAGAAAGTAAACCGTAACATGAATATAAAAGCAGTGAACATGATATAAACAGGTGAAGTGTAGTGAGTAATCTAAACTGTGCTATAGGGTTATCTACTCTAAACTTATTCGAAATCAATTAATGTAATCCTCATCGTAACCTATCGGTCTATGCTCCGTTCAACCCCACGGGACCACAGTAACAAGATATAATAGACTGTGAGTCTATGTCCCGTTCAACCCTACGGGACCACGGTAAAAGGATAATAGCCCTTTGAGTTACGTTCGGCTATATTCTTGATTTCCCCATACCCCCAAGTTATGTGTATAAGTCAGGTATTGATAAATCTGGAGCTAATGCCAATACAGGATCAAGTAGGTACAAGTCTGTCTGTATAGACAACAGGAAATGTCCGTAGGGACAACAGGTCAAGATTTTTGGCATTAGTAACAAGATCGGGTAAAAGGTCAAGTAGTAATATATCAGGTCATGTCAGGTGGTGTACATGTATCAAGTCATGTCAAGTAGTGTATCAGGTCGTGCCAAGTAGTGTATAGGTATCAAGTGGGTGTTCATAATCAAATTGTAGTAAGCATGGGTGCACAAAATCAAGTATGGAGTACTAATATAACAATAAAATGAGATAATGTAACGTGGTATGCAAATAGATATAAGATCAATGATATGGATGTACAATTATCAATTATGGTTACATTCATAGTTCTAATAATAATTAGGATGCACTTTATTAAACATGGGGTGTTAATTTAACATTATTATGTATTAATGTGATCTGTAGATGCGGCTATATATATTCTATAAGATATGGATGCAAACAGATATCATATAACCGTAAAATGATAAACTGGTAAATACGGAATGTACAATTTAAACAATATGAACTGTTATATTCAATTAGATACAGACTACTGTAGTATAATATGTAATAAGATATGTTTACGTGCGCTGGATGTAAAATAATACATACGGATGTATACGGATGTCGGAAAACTGTAAAACGAGAACTTGGGATGCATGATTTAAAATACCAGTATTATAATTATTAAAATAGATGTATATAAAGTAATGTAGCATGTAATAAGATAAACTTGCCTTGATGGATCACGAATCGGATATGTACGGTACGTCCGACGTCGGCAAAATGTCGCAACGCACGTATAGCATACGGGACGGGTCTAAACAACGCGAGAGGGTGATCACGCAGGTAAAGCACGTCCTCTAGGTCGTCTGGATCGTCGGCGTCAAGCCCGGCTCCGGCGAACTATGAAATTACAAAAATTCAAGAATTAAAGAAAAGAAAAGGAAAGAAGAAGAAGAAGGAGGAGAGGGAAGAGGCTCACTGGATCTGTAAGTGTTCTGTGGTTTCAGGGAGGAGGTGTGAGGGTAACAACGAGATCGACGGAGCTCCGACGAGGCTAGGTTTGGTGTTAGGGTTATGCTAGGGTTTAGGCTCGGTTTGTAGAGTGCAGGTAAGGGTTTTAGGTAGAAGGGAAGAGGAGAGTAGAACAGTTAGGATAGAATAAATTAAAATATAAATATGATTATATGCAGAGAGAGAAGAGAGAGGGCTGCAAATATTTAGGTTAGGATTTGATTTAAAATATTTCTTTTTGTTAAAAAAATTAGAAACGTATATTTATATTTGTGTACAAATAATTTTAACACTTATAAATAGTGAAGAATATTTTATTGAATATATTTTGAGATCTTGGCTAATGCAAAAATAGTCCAAAACACGTCCGGGTCAGGTCTAAAATTACGGTTTAAAAATACGGTTAATATATGTATAGACCAAAACAAAAATAGGATGTCCGGGTAAGGAAAAAGCATACCCCTAAGAACGAATGCACGTAGCGTGCACGTAGCGATCCAAACAGGTCTGTTTCACTGAACGGGACGAGAACAAGATGCACGGATGCTACCACAGGGTCAGGGGTATGATGCAGGCCATGCAATGTATTTTTAAATATTTTACGTGACTTAAAATGTTATATTATAAAATGCAATGCCAGGTAAAATGCCTGTATACAGTATTTATGAAAATGCACGTGTCTATGTAACAAGTCAAGATAATTCATAAATATGAATCAAACAAGTTCAAGCAAGCGGGTCGGGTCAAATGCAATGTAAAATGTAAAAATACTATTCGTACCCAAAACACGATAAATCAAGAAAATACCAAAATAAGCAAATACGATGACTGGAACTGGTATAAATGAACTAGGATGTTACATTATACCCAACTACAAAAAGAATTTCGTCCTCGGAATTCTAAGAACAAGGAAAGATGAACACTCAGAAAACTACAAGAATAAGTGTGGAAACTTCTGTCGGATTTCATCTTCTCGTTCCCAAGTTGATTCTCCATGCGAGCGATTCCCCCAAGAAACAAGTACGAGAGGGATAATCTTGTTCTTAAGAACCATTACTCTTCGATCAACAATCGACATCGGTCGCTTCTCAAAGGTCAAATTCTCTCTTACAGTCAGCTCCGAATGATCCAGCATGTATGTTTCATCTCGAACATACTTACGGAGTTGAGATACATGAAACATGTCATGAACATTCGCCAAAGATTGCGGTAAAGCTAATCGACAAGTCACTTCTCCAACACACTCCAAAATCTCAAAAGGCCCCACGAATCGAGAACTAAGCTTGCCTCGACTCCCAAAACGAATCACTCCTCTAGTCGGTGATATCTTTAAGAATACCATATCACCAATAGCGAACTCTAGAGGTCTTCTCGATGTATCGACCCAACTCTTCTGCCGATCTTATGCTGCCTTCATATGATTCCAGATAGGATTAACCATCTCAACTGTTTGCACGATCAAATCCGGTTCCAACAATCTTCGTTCTCCAACATCATCCCAACAAACGGGTGAGCGACACTTGCGACCATACAATACTTCGAATGGAGCCATCTGAATAGTCGCTTGAAAGTTGTTGTTGTAAGAGAACTCTACCAAGTGTAGATGATCCTCCCACGAACCCTTGAAGTCTAACATGCAAGCTCTCAACATATCTTCAAGAGTTTGGATCGTTCTCTCTGACTGGCCATCTGTCTGAGAATGATAAGCTGTGCTAAACTTCAATCGTATCCCCAAACATTCCTGTAAACTCCTCCAGAAGTGCGACAAGATTCGGGTGTCACGGTCGGACACGATGCTCACAGGTACTCCATGCAATCTTACAATCTCCTGCATAAACTATTCTGCTAACATTTCTGATGACTGACCAACTCGAAATAGTATGAAGTGAGCTGCCTTGGTCAATCGATCAACAATCACCGAAACTGCATTGTTGCCCTTTGGACTCTGCGGTAAAGTAAAGCTGTCACAAAATCCTTGGTTATATGTTCCCACTTCTATTGAGAAGTCGAAAGTGGTTGTAATAAACCAGCAACCCTTTGATGTTCAACCTTAACTTGCTGATATACCAAGCACTTTGCCATAAAGCGGGCGATCTCCTTATTCATGCCTTCCCACCAGAAATACTGTCATAGACCACGATACATCTTCGTACCTCTTGGATGTACGGAATATGCAGAATTGTCCGCCTCTTTCATAACTTCTTCATAAATGTCTCCTTTCGGCACAAGCAAATGGCTAACATAATACAACGAACCATCTTCATGAATCAGCAAATCCGTTCAAAGTCCCGCTTCTACCTGTTCTCGAAGCTTCTGCACCATTGGATCTTGTGATTGCGCTGCTTTAATACTCTCGATCAACGATGACAGTACTTGCAGCTACATCAACTGTCCTGAAGAATGCGGTAGCACGATCTCCAACTCGAATCTCCGAAAGTCTTCGATAAGTTCCTTCTGTGCAGTCAACATCCGAATTGCTGGCAACCGACTAAGCACATCCGGCACGACGTTAACTTTTCCCGGATGGTACTTAAGATCAAGATCGTAGTCAGCCATCAGCTCCAACCATCTACGTTGCCTCATGTTAAGCTCTTTCTGTGTGAACACATACTTCATGTTTTTGTGACCAATGAATACTTCGACTAATTAAGTAGTGTCTCCAAATCTTCAAAGCGAAAATCACAGCTGCTAGCTCCGAATCATGAGTTGGGTAATTCTTCTTATGGGTCTTCAACTGTCTCGATGCATAAGCTATAACCTTCCCATGCTGCATCAAAACACATCCCAAACTTTTCCCAGATGCGTTGCTGCGAAATACCAATCCTCCGGAACTGTCTGGTATGGTTAAAATAGGAGTTGTTATCAATCTCTGCATCAACGCCTCCAAACTGATGCATATTTATCCGCGTGCCGTCTTTTACTAAAAGAACTGGAGCTCCCCAAAGTGAATTGCTGCTGCGAATCCAACCCTTTCTCAAGCAATTGACTTCTTCCAACTCTATTGGTGCCATTGGATAATACGCCTTTGAGATTGGCGCTGCACCAGGAACAAAGTCGATCGCAACTCCACATCTCGCTTCGGGTAAACCCGAGATATCCTCGAACACGTCCATGAAATCTCGAACTACAGCTGGCTCTTCAACTTCTATCAACGAAATAACATTATTTGTCGACCTAGCCTTACACTCGACTGGTCCGACAGAACTGCTAACTCCAAAAAAACCTCTGGATGTCCGGGAATTTGGAAATTCACTTTCTTTGCTCTACAATCAATGTGAGTGTGGAAAGTGCCGAGAAAATCCATTCCCAAGATAACTTCATAACTACCGGTATCAATCATCAAGAAATCTGCGAATAACTCCCGTCCGTAAATAGCTACAAAACAATCCTTACATTCTCTACTATCTATGATTTTCCCATTCCCAGTGTGTATGTCCCAATAACTAGACAGGGTCGTGCAAGTAATCGAGTGTGTAGTATTAAACTTGGACGACATAAAATAATGGGATGCACCAGAATCGAATAACATTAATGCGGGGAAACCATGAACAAGTAGGATACCTGAAACAACTTCTACTGAAGCCTTGGCCTCTTCAGCCATCAGGGTAAAAGCTCGAGCTTGATTAGGTCCCTGAGTCAACTGCTTCTGCCCCTGAAACTACTTCTTCAGTGGCCTCTGAACATCATCCTTAAGATGAAGCTTTGACGGACAAGTATCAACGGTATGATTCGCTGATCAAAAACAAGGCAAAGTCCAAGTCTCTTTCGACAATCTTTCCAGAAATGACCCGATCGTTGGCAGAAGTCGCAAAATGCTCTTCCTTTCTGCTCGGTTGCGATGGTCCTCTTCATAGGTACAACACCATGCCTATTCACCGGAATACCTCTGCGTACATGCGCTTGGTTCAGTGCAAACGTCGGCTTCCGCACTGTAACCACTTGCTGCTGCATACCCTCATTCTTCATAGATAGGCTCTGCTGCTCTCGGGACATTGTAAGCACTTGTGAGAAAGTAGTCAAACCCAGAGATATAATATGCCTCTGGATGTCCACATCCAAACTGCGCATAAACCTTCGTGCTCTATCAGCTTCTTTGGCTACCAAAGGTCCAGCGAATCGACTGAGCGTGTCTACTCAGCCGCATGCGCATCCACGGATCCGTCGTTCTGCTTCAAACTGATGAACTTTTCTTCCATTTCCTCCCGTGCAGACTGCGGGAAGAACTTCTCCAAGAAACTCTTCGAAAAATCTGCCCAGCTGATCAGCTTGGGCAAGCGGGTCTCTTCCACAAGCCACCATTCATGGGTATAGTCCACTAATTAGATGCGTACCACATCCACTCTCTTGTCCTCTGGAATTTATGCCGCAACGAGCAAATTCTTCGTATCAACCAGCTACTGCTCCGCTGGCAATGGCTCCTCGAGACCAGTAAAGACAGACGGACCAAGTCTCCTAAAATCCGCCACGGTACCCACAAGATCAACTGGTTTGGACACAACATTGTTTACAGACTGTTGGACGGTCCACAAACCTTCCTGAAAAGCTTCAGCTTGCCGCTGGTTCAGCTCGGTCTGCCGCTTCTGGTTCTCCAGCATGCCATGAATTACTCCAAGTAACGCGGCGTCATCAACATGCCTCTGGTACGCCTTCAGATTTCTGTCTGCCATGTTCCTAAAACCAAAACATTGAAAGGATTAGTATGATAACAAGATTCAAACTTTTGATGAATAATGACCATAGATCAGGGATATGAATCAAGACTAGAACTCCAAGTTACTTAAATAGGGTACCACATTGTAACAATGCCGCGATACATAGTTACAATCACATAACTCCACCCAAGTCGCCTAAGTTCTAGAGATAAATAATAGGAAACCAAGGTTTCAAGTCGAGATGCCAAGAGGTTTGCATATCGTCAAGGTAAGAATCAGGAGGAAGTTAAGATTCAAAAATGGCAAAATGGTAAAGTGGCAGGACATATTCCTAATCACGAGTATTCTGATTCGTGTATTGGGTCCAATACCCAACTACAAAAAGAATCACACCCGATTAAACTAGATCCTATGGCTCTGATACCAAACAAACCCTGTCACGCCCCGCTTCCCAGAGTGCGCTAAGATAGGCACGTGACAGAGCCAACCATGCTACCTGCGGATAGGAAATATCCCTCCACAGTCACATTACGGCTGTAGAGATATCAAGAACAGTAATAAGATATCAACACATGTCCATAAGCCAGAATAAACGAGTCATGAAATAAAATAATGCGGAAGCAAAAGATCCAAGTACAATAATAAACTGGAATGTACGTCCCATAATGCGGGCTCACATCAGGAATGAAAATACTGAAATGAAACTAAACTAAACTAATAACAGGTCCTCACTGCTCGGCCTGTTGATCAAAATACTCCTGGACTGCCTGCGATAAGGATAAGGGATCTGGGCCATGCAAAACCCAGACGTCAGTGCGTCATAATATCAATAATTCTAAGCAAGCAGGATGTGATGAAATATGCAGGCATGAAGTATGAACACTAACAAGTCATCAGTATCAAGTAAACCGTAACATGAATATAAATCAGTGAACAGGATATAAACAGGTGAAATGCAGTGAGTAATCTAAACTGTGCTATAAGGTTATCTACTCTAAAATTATTCGAAATCAATTAATGTAATTCTCGTCGTAACCCATCGGTCTATGCCCCGTTCAACCCCACGGGACAACGGTAACAAGATATAATAGACTGTGAGTCTATGTCCCATTCAACCCCACGGAACCACGGTAAAAGGATAATAGCCCTTTGAGTTACATTCGGCTACATTCTTGATTTCCCCATACCTACAAGTTATGTGTGTAAGTCAGGTATTGATAAATCTGGAGATAATACCAACACAGGATCAAGTAGGTACAAGTCTGTCTGTAGAGATAACAGGAAATGTCCGTAGGGACAACAGGTCAAGATTGTCGGCATTAGTAACAAGATCAGGTAACAAGTCAAGTAGTAATATATCAGGTCATGTCAGGTGGTGTACATATATCAAGTCATGTCAAGTAGTGTATCAGGTCGTGCCAAGTAGTGTATAGGTATCAAGTGGGTGTTCATAATCAAACTGTAGTAAGCATGGGTACACAGAATCAAGTATGGAGTACTAATATAACAATAAAATAAGATAATGTGATATGGTTTGCAAATAGATATAATATCAATGATATGGATGCACAATTATCAATTAGAGTTACATTTATAGTTCTAATACTAATTAGGATACACTTTATTTAACATGAGGTGTTAATTTAACAATGTTATGTATTAATGTGATCTATAGATGCAGTTATATGTATTCTATATGATATGGATGCAAACGGATACCATATAACCGTAAAATATTAAACTGGTAAATACGGAATGTACAATTTAAACAATATGAACTGTTATATTCAATTGGATGCAGTATAGTGTAGTATAATATGTAATAAGATAGGGTTACGTGCACTAGATGTAAAATAATACGTACGGATGTATACGGATGTCGGAAAACTATAAAACGAGAACTTGGGATGCATGATTTAAAGTACCAGTATTATAATTATTAAAATAGATTTATATAAAGTAATGTAGCATGTAGCAAGATAAACTTGCCTAGACGGATCACGAAACGGATATGTACGGTACGTCCGACATCGGCAAAATGTCGCGACGCACGTACGGCACATGGGACAGGTCCAAGCAACGCAAGAGGGTGATCACGCAGGTAAGGTACGTCCTCTAGGTCGTCTGGATCGTCGACGTCAAGCCCGGCTCCGGCGAACTATGAGATTACAAAAATTCAAGAATTAAAGAAAATAAAAGGAAAGAGGAAGAAGAAGAAGGAGAGGGAAGAGACTCACTGGGTCTGTAAGTGTTCTGTAGTTTCAGGGAGGAGGTGTGAGGGTAACAACGAGGTCAACGTAGCTCCGGCGAGGCTAGGTTTGGTGTTAGGGTTATGCTAGGGTTTAGGCTCGGTTTATTGAGTGTAGGTGAGGGTTTTAGGGAGAAGGGAAGAGGAGAGAGGAACAGTTAGGATAGAATAAATTAAAATATAAATATGATTATATGCAGAGAGAGAAGAGAGAGGGCTACAAATATTTAGGTTAGGATTTGATTTAAAATATTTCTTTTAGTTAAAAAAATAGAAACGTGTATTTATATTTGTGTACAAATATTTTTAACAGTTATAAATAGTGAAGAATATTTTATTGAATATATTTTGAGATCTTAGCTAATGCAAAAATAGGCCAAAACACATCCGGGCCAGGTCTAAAATTACGGTTTAAAATACGGTTAATATACGTGTCGACCAAAACAAAAATAGGATATCTGGGTAACGAAAAGCATAACCCCAAGAACGGATGCACGTAGCGATCCAAACAGGTCCGTTTCACTGAACGGGACGAGAACAAGATGTGCGGATGCTACCACAGGGTCAGGGGTATGATGCAGGCCTTGCAATGTATTTTTAAATATTTTACGTGACTTAAAATGTTATATTATAAAATGCAATGTCAGATAAAATTTCGGTATACAGTATTTATGAAAATGCACGTGTCTATGTAACAAGTCAAGATAATTCATAAATATGAATCAAACAACTTCAAGCAAGCGGGTCGGATCGAATGCAATGTAAAATGTAAAAATACCGTTCGTACCCAAAACACGATAAATTAAGAAAATACCAAAATAAGCAAATACGATGACTGGAACTGGTATAAATGAACTAGGGTGTTAAACTTTTCATCAAAATGAATACATTCTTGAATCAGAAGTTCACGGCCAGTACAAGAAAAGGGGTCCAATGACAGTTATTAACGAGGGGGCGTCTTTAACAAAGTGACAAGCCGCTCTCGCGCTACCCTCAATATCTTCTCGCGTTCAGCCACAGTGGCCAACTCTGCTTCGACTTGAGTCCGTTATTGTAGACAGGATGAAAGATTTTCAGCGATTTCTTGCTTGGCAGCTTCGCAATCCTGCATGACTCGCTCGGCGATGTCAAGCTTCCGCTTTAGCGTCAACCCATCCGAAATACATCGTTGGAGGTTGTCGAAAATAGCTTTTAGCTACGCAGCATTCGATTCAACCTGGGCACGCAACTGGACGGATTCGCTGGAAGCCGTCAAATGTTCCTCTCGCCTCAGGGCCGCCTCTTGTTCAAAATGGCGAATGAAAGGAACACTCTACTCGACCCATGCAGCCCGCTGAGAGTTCAAAGCCTGCACAGACCGACACGCTTAAGCTCAATCTCGTGCAGGTAAGCCTCGATCTTCCTGCAATAATCAACCCAAGAACCGACTTGATCTTCATTATAGAAGTTCACGAGCATTGACAGCATTGGATTGACTTCATCGGCAAAATCCGTAGCAGAAGAGAGGGCCTCGGCGTCTAGATCTTCTATAAACTCTCTTAGCGTTTGCCGGCTATTCGCGGCGCCCCTGGAGGATACACGTCTGGCAAAGGGCCCCGCGGGCATTGGAATGCGAGACTCGAAAGGAACTAAAGCAGGCGTGATCACTGAAAAATGAATTTTGGTCAAAATTCAACTTAGGAAACAAAGAAAACACCTAAGGGATGGAACTATTATACCAGCTGTTGTAGGCGGCAGAACAGGAAGTACCGGAGGCGTAGTTATTCTTTTGTTTCCTCCTACCTGTGATACTGTGGTCAATATAAGGAAGGCTTAGTAACAATCAGCCGACTCAAAAAAGGGAAGAACACTAGGTGCAGAGTATACTGACCAATACCAGGAGGTGGAACGATTTTCGACTAAAAGGAAAAATGTGGGCTTAACACCTGATACAAATGGTCAAAAATACACAGTCAACGCAAGGAAGATTGTATCCATAGTGAATCAAATAAGTGAGAAACCCATACCTTCCAGGATTTGAGGAGGCACAGAAGAAAGCAAAGGGACAGCGACCGTCAAAGTGTCGATCGGCGACGCTTCTTCAACCGGCACAGCTTCAAGTATTACCGCGCCTAGGCTCAAGATAAATGAAATATCATTAGAATGGCTTAACAGGGTTAAAAGCTCAAAGATAACAACTCAAGGAGTGTGTAACATTTTCAGAAATATAAAATATTAATTTTGGGAATTTTTATGATTTAATATTATTTTATTGATTATTTTAATATTAAATTAATAATTAATGCAAATAAATAGAGAAAAATTATGAAAAAATTATGGAAAATTTTAAAATGGGTTATTTATTGGAATTATGACATTTTTAAGTTTTTGTGATTAGTTTGACACTAATTTAGTGCTAATCGCGATTAAAAATCGCTGATCGGAATTTTTGGGTTTTTGTGCAAAATTGTGCACATATCATTTTGGACTTGTGTTACATTTTCTAGCCATGATTTATCTTTTGGGTTTACTATTTAGATGAGAAGGATTATGGTTTTAAAAAGAAAAGGGAAAAGAAATGAAAAAGAAAAGAAAATGAGGGTAGGTGAGAGAGGGGTATGGGTTGCATTTTACCTTGAGACTTAGCCTTTTTCCTCCCATCATTTTCCCTCCCTCCTCATCCTCCTCCTCCTGCTGCTGCTGCTCCCTTCTTCCTCTTCCTCCACCTTCAATCCCTTAAGTCACCATTAAATCTAGCTCAAAACCTCACACCCATTTCACAAAACATGCACACAAGCTCACAAGCTAGAGGATGGACCAAGAAAGATGGTGTTTTGGTGCTGTTGAGGATTCATGAGTCTCTTGTGAGGTAATTTCTTTGCATTTAGAGTGTTTAATCTTGTGTTTAGGCTTTAATTGAAGTTTCATATCGATATCGGGTGAATTTGTGCACTTTGAGCAAGATTAGAGGAAATTAGGGTAATGTTGAGCTTTGACCTTGCAATTGAGTTTAAAAAGTGACCTTAGACCCTATATTGATTAGAAAACCAGACCAAGTCCACTGGAAAACTAAAAATACGGAATTACGGGACTTTCATGTCGGTTTGTGAGTGTTTAGAGTGTGCAGGGAAATCTGGAATGTACTGGGACTGTTTCAGGCAAATTCAACAATACCAGGGACCAAATTAAGACCATAGGAGGCCACCCTGACCAAACGGACCCCATTGGGCATAGGGGGGCCGGCGAGGCCGGTTTTTATGGGGGTGTGGCCGGCCACACTGTGGAGTTAGGTGCCCATGTTGATTCTATACCTCATATACACCCTGCATAGCACCCTAGAGTTGTTTATTTGAGCTGATTTGGCCTGAGACGAAATCTGGGATCGTTTTCTTGAGTTGCTGCTTTGAGTTAAGTTTTGGTTTTGCGTATTTTGATTTGGTGATTTTGGTATTTGTGTGTTATCTCGATCGTGTGACGTTTTTACGTCTATATCGAGTGATTCCGGGTTGTTTTGCGAAGGTTAACCGTAGGTTCTAACTTATAAGCCTTTTAGCGTATCGTGTTGGTTTTAGCGTGTCGTATTAGATTTAGTGTGTCGTTTCAAGTGTTGAATTGGTTTTGATGCGATGCGATACGTGTGATATGTGTAGGTACACCGCGACGATCCGAGGCGATGCGGAAGATGACGGTGACATCGACACCGACACGCAGGATACAGGTGAGTAGATTATATCTACAGGGGGAAGTCGGGTGATGGCGTATAGCACCCCCGCAGTCCGTAACTAATACTTTGTAGTATATTTATCTGTGTGATAGCTTTAGTGTGTTTTGGTTAGTTAGGGGTAGAAATAACTAGCATAGCTCCTAGTTGCGAACCATAGGATAGATTTGCACCCACACGTATACACTTGTGTGTTTCTTGTACTTGCACTGTGGTTGATGATATGGGATGACTTTGGAGATGAGTCGATGATGTGGGCTTTGTGCCGCGAGATCGGTGATTTGATATGATTCGTATTTGGGATACGAAATGTGATTCTTGCGGGCTTGGGATATGTGTTTACCTCCGCATGCATACTTCATTGATGGTATCGATTTGTACTAGACATAGAGTAGTACCCCCAGACTATATGATCTGATGATAGTGATACCTGTTATGTGACGAGATAATGAGATGTTGACCCGTACCCAGCTATTGGGATGCCGTACGACGATTTACCGTACGAGCCTATATTGATGATAGATCCGCGCTCATGACTCGAGGATGTCAGATGATATACTGTATCGTACGCGATACTATTGAGGCGGGATCACCGACTTATACATATTTATATATATCGACTCAGATGTTAGGCGGTTTCCTTACCTGTAGTTCAGCTTGCTAGTTCAGCCGTATAGTTTAGTGTAGTTGTTAGAGTAGCTTAGACTTCTTACCTATTTCAAAAACTGACGAATCGTGGGTATTTTTAAAGACAGCTCAAGGGAATCTACGGATATTTCAAAAACGACGTATCTTTTCATAAAAACACCGTAGCCCCTATTTTCAAAACCCCATGATTCGTGTTATTTCAAAAGGCACCATTCGTAGGACTTATATTAGATTAATGCAGATAAGTTTTGGTTACGTCTAGTTTCAGCTCCCACTCCCTTTTTGTGGTTCAGTTTGCATCGCATTCTTATTTTATGCTTCATACTCCATTATTAATATCATGCTGATAGGACACCAGCACCATTACCGATGATGCGTATGTACCACGTACACTTACTTGCCGGCTCACACACATCTTCATCGGTAATTGACATGCCACGTACACTTTAGAAATACTATTGCATTGATATAGGTTGTTAGCTAATAATTTAGACAGGTTGTAAGTGTACTCGCCTTATATGCTAGATTGGACATTGTAGTTATTACCTGCTACTTCCTGCACACTGTTATTCATTGTTATGCCGCATTCATGGATTCTCATGCATATATTCATTATTTTACGTGCTATTGAGGTTTGGATTTGGATTTCTATGAGATTTTCTGGATTTGGGGGAAAACCGCAAAGGCACAAATAATCTTATTCTCTCTTTTAAAATAAAAAGGTGCGGTTTTCCCATGATGTATGAGTCGTCCACCATGAGTTTGCTGATGGATTTGGAAACCCGATTCGAGGAGACGGATGAACCGTTTCGGGTACATGGTGGACCCGGTAAGGTACCCCGGGGCAAGAAGCGCGTGGTGATGACGATGTGAGCCTGGCAGGGGAGCACTACCTACCGGTGATTTTACCCGACGCGTCGGATATCCGGAGGATACCGTCGTGGTCTTGGGATGGATGGTAGGGGCCGGTCTGGACTGATGGCGCCCTAGATATTGTGGTTGAGACTTTGAGATATCGAGATATTGGGATTTCGTTTGTGCCGATGCTAGGCACAGTTTTATGCTGATTTCATTATGGTACCTCATTTTAAAAATACAAGGGAAATCTCACTAAAGTATGAAAACAGTTGCCTCATGTAAATGTATTCTGTTTTCTCGCATTCATATCTCATTCATATGCTATATTGTTATCTGAGGCACTGACACAGACACATGAGATTGCACTCGGGTTAGATATTTACCCTAGCCTTGCTATAGGCTGCATGTTTTATATTGAGGATTTTCTATACTGATCGTATTGACCTAGGATTATGTCTTGCCTTCGGTTTCTGCTTGTAGATGTTTCTATTCACGAGTTGGCAACTCACCCCCGTTGTGCCACAGTTCTTGCAGGTTCTGCCGTACAGGTTCTATTGCGGCATTTCTGGCACACTTCCTTCTTGCGGGTGATTTGCTTGGGTAGGTGGATTCTTTCGTATCAAGAACCACCATTGTATTTATTTATTTCTGTAAGGTTAGATTAGCACCCTATGAAGAGTTTACAAGCATCACATGACCTAAAGTTTTCATTTTTAAGGTGCTAAACTAACATGCAAAGGAAAGATCCTAGAAAGTTAGGGTTTACTAAACATTAAGCTAACAAAAATTAGGGTTTGAATGCTACAACCTTTGTAGCTCCCGTTTTTGATTCGCTCCTTAAGCTCCAAGGTGTTTGAAGAAGGTCCGCTCGTCGTCCTTTTGCATCCACGACGATCCACCCGGAGCAATCCCGTCCAAGCTTGCAACTTTGATAAACAAAGAGAACACTCTAATCAAGTGAGCTAGACTTGATTAGAATGAAGTTGTGGTTATGGATCTCACTTCAAAATCCTATTTTTATGAAGGATACACTCTCTTGTAAGAACTAGAGAGCTAAGGCAAGGAGGTTGATGAAGATGATGGACTTTTTTAAGAAGAGAATGAATTATCTTATGAAAGAGAAAAGAAAAATAGCTATATATATTTTTCTTTCTCTAAAGCAACCATGGTTAAATATTTAGATATCATTTTAATTTAAATTAAAAGCATGATAAGAAAATAAACTATGGGTTAAAAGTTAGGTGAGCATGGTTAAGTTAGAAGAGTGTAGAAAAACTTAAGTGATTTAACCCATTTTTCATTTTCTTTTGCTTTAATTTAAATCTAATAATTATCCAAATACAACCATGGTGTAATTCTTATACATCCACCATTCCCATTGTATAAACAACCATGACAATATATGATGTATGTATGTATGTGTGCTTGCACATCAAATGTGCATGAACAAAATGAATGCACACATACATGCATACATACAACATAAACAAAATAGGATTTATAGTGAGAAAACTAATGATGAATCAACACTTGATTCACAAATCCGGTCATATCATATATGACCCGACCATTAGCAAGCCGCCCAATTAACATACGGTATCCCATACACGTATTTTAATCGGGTCCATGCGCATATCACATACGCGCACCACAACGTTTCGCCTGGACTAGGTAACTCCTGTGTGGGACTCTAAGACTCGTCAATACGCCGGCAGTGGGTGATGATCATATCAAGCACCCGCAAGCCGCAAGCGGTCAGCCAAACGTAACGGCCACCCGGGTATTGAGCGATCAGAAGACAACAAGCGAACCTGCTATAACTCCCGTCGAGCCATCCGGTAACACTACCGTACAGTCCGGTCTCTTCGTCAGATATGCTGCATATCGAGCCTAGGGATGGTCACGTCGACCCCAATAATTCAATAAGTCATGTCGGTGAATGGTCTATAACAGATCGAGAAACTACTGATAACACTTATCAGTAAATCTCAGCAGCCCTGGCCAGGGACTTGCTGTTATAACCAGCCGAGCACAGCACAGCATCAACTCCCAATACCGGGAGAGACGAAACCCCTCCTATCGCTCATTGCCTTCGTGTGTCTCGGGACTGTACCCAATGGCCACCTGTTTGCACGACTCAGTAGAGCCGTGGTAGGGTGGCAATCAAAGTACAGTGGGAGAACACACAAGACTCCATGACGATCTCGGGTCTACAGACTAACCTGTACCAGTGTCACCTGAGAACTGCTATTCGACGATAGATATAATACCATATAGGAGTTCTCGGCGAGTCCGTCCAGTGTACCCAGTCACCACTGAGCACCCGTATATGATCTTGATGTCAAACATCCATGAATGTGGGAACATCCATTGCCCATCACATGGGTCTAGTATCATATACGCTAGTCTACTCTGGTATATCGATGCCCCGTCTCGATACACCTCCGACTAGGGACATTTCAGGATATGCTTATAGACTACAGATGTCCCACTAGTATGATCTGCATCATAATCAGAGTAGTCAAGCCGATATCCTTAGGGCTTTATCAGCATGTATGAATGAAATAAAAGCATGATCAAATCAACATGTCAGATAAAGAGAAACCAGATAGCATACTATCATGTCGAGCAAGAATGTAAACTGAATATATATACATGTATAGATACATCAACTATCACATAATGGCCTCTAGGGCATACATATATCCAACAATCTCCCACTTGCACTAAGGCCAGTTATTGGCGTATCTCATACCCAACATCTCAAAGAGTCGCTCATGCTGCGGCTGAGGGAGGGCCTTGGTGAATGGATCCGCGGCGTTATTCTTTGTGTCTACTCTCTTAATCTCGATCTCGCGGCGATCTACAATCTCCCGGATCAAATGAAAGCGCCTCAGGATGTGTCTGGACCGCTGATGGGATCTGGGTTCCTTGGCTAACGCCATCGCCCCATTATTGTCACAATACAAAGGTATTGGATCAATAATGGTTGGAACTACTCCTAGCTCCAAGACGAACTTCTTCATCCAGACTGCTTCCTTGGCGGCATCATTTGCAGCAATGTACTCAGCTTCCATCGTAGAGTCTGCAACGGTATCTTGTTTGGAACTCTTCCAACTTACCGCCCCTCCATTGAGGGTGAATACAAACCCTGAGATAGATTTGCTGTCATCCTTATCGCTCTGGAAGCTGGAATCGGTAAAGGCCTCCATTTGGAGATCCTTGTTACCATACACCAAGAACAATTCTTTAGTCCTTCGCAAGTACTTAAGAATGTTCTTCACAGCTGTCCAGTGGTTCTCCCCTGGGTTGGATTGATACCTGCTTACAACACTAAGTGCATAAGCTACATCTGGGCGTGTACATAACATCGCATACATTATAGACCCTACTGCCGAGGCATAAGGTATAATGCTCATGCGAGCTCTCTCTTCATCGGTCTTTGGACAAGAATCCTTGGAGAGAGTGACTCCATGGCAAGCGGGTAAGGCACCCCGCTTGGAGTCTTCCATACCAAACCTTTTTAGGATGGTGTTAATGTACCTGGTTTGGGACAATCCCAATAACTTTTTGGATCTATCTCTATAGATCCTTATACCCAGGATGTATGTGGCATCACCCAGGTCCTTCATGGAGAACCTCAGTGATAAGAATGATTTGACCGACTGTAGCATAGGAATATCATTTCCTATCAGAAGAATGTCATCCACGTACAATACGAGGAATGTGACAGCTCTTCCTACAGCCTTCCTATAAACACAAGGTTCATCTGGATTTTTGATGAAATCAAACTCTTTGATAACATCATCGAAACAGATGTTCCAACTCCGAGATGCCTGCTTTAACCCATATATGGATTTAAGCAATCTACATGCTTTCTCGCTGCTCCCACTGTCAATGAAGCCCTCTGGCTGATCCATATAAACGCATTCTTCTAAATCTCCATTTAGAAATGCTGTTTTTACGTCCATCTGCCAGATTTCATAGTCGTAGTGAGCAGCAACAGCAAGTAGGATCCGAATAGATTTAAGCATGGCTACGGGCGAAAAAGTTTCGTCATAGTCCAATCCTGGTCTTTGACGAAAACCTTTCGCCACAAGTCTTGCCTTATAGGTCTCTACCTGCCCATCCACACCAATCTTTCTTTTAAAGATCCATTTGCACCCTACAGGTTTTACCCCAGGGGGTACAACGTCCAAAGTCCATACTTTGTTGGTGTACATAGACTCCATTTCGGATCTCATGGCATCCAGCCACTTCACAGAGTCACCACTCGTGATAGCTTGCTGAAAACTGGTAGGATCATCATCATCTATGATACAGTCTTCTCTGTCACCATCAATGAGGAAACCGTAGTACCTCTCCGGTGGGCGAGAATTCCTACCAGACCTCCGGAGTGGCCGAGGTTCTTCAGTTTCTGTTGCAACAGCCGGTTCGACCAAATCGTCATTCGTAGTTTGTGTCTCTAGAACCTCTTCTAGATCTACCACCTTGCCATCATCTCTATCCGTGAAAAACTCTTTTTCCAAGAATGTGGCATACTGAGAAACAAACACCTTTTGTTCCTCTTTGTGGTAGAACAGATACCCATAAGAATTCTTTGGATATCCCACAAAGTTACACATGACTGACCGTGTCTCGAGTTTGTCCGGATTCTGCTTTTTAACATAGGCCGGGCAACCCCAAATCTTAATTCTCTTAAGAGATGGTCTCTTCCCATTCCATATCTCATATGGCGTGGTAGACACAGCTTTGGTCGGAACCCTGTTTAGCAGAAACGCTGCAGTCTCCAACGCATGCCCCCAAAACGAGACTGGTAACTCAGCGTCACTCATCATGGATCGGACCATATCTAATAGGGTCCTATTCCGTCGTTCTGACACACCGTTGTGCTGTGGTGTGTAAGGAGGAGTGAGCTGAGAGAGAATCCCATTCTCTTTTAAGAAGTTTGCAAATTCTGTACTGAGATACTCACCACCTCGATCTGATCGAAGCATCTTAATACTCAAGCCGGTTTGTTTTTCTACTTCTTGTTTATATTCAACGAACTTCTCGAAAGCTTCGGACTTATGCTTTAATAAAAATACATGACCGAATCTTGAGAAATCATCGGTGAATGTAATGAAGTATGAAAAACCGCCTCTAGCCTGTGTAGACATTGGCCCACATACATCACTATGTATGAGGCCCAGGAGCTGAGTAGCTCTCTCTCCGTGTCCAGTAAACGGAGTTTTGGTCATTTTACCCTTGATACAAGACTGGCAAGTCGCATAAGATTTATATTCAAAAGGATTTAAATATCCATCTTTGTGTAACTTGTTTAGTCTTGTTTCGTTAATATGACCAAGTCTACAATGCCAAAGAAAAGCTTCATTTAATTCTGAAAGTTTTCTTTTATTAGTGTGTTGTATACTGAAAACTGTGTGTTGATTTAGGACATATATTCCGTTATTAAGTGTACCATACCCAACCAACATTTGATTCAGGTAAATGTTCATAACATTGTTTTGTAATACAAAATTATACCCTTCATTGTCCAACAAAGAAACAGATATAATATTACACAACATATCAGGTACAAAATAACATGGATTCAAAATCAAAATACATCCAGACGGCAACCCCAAGTGATACTCTCCCACTGCGACTGTATGTACATTGGAACCATTTCCAACGCGGAGAGTATGGTCACCTGTCTTCAAAACCTTGCTATTTCTCAACCCCTGCATAGAATTGCAAATGTGAGAACCTGAACCGGTATCCAATACCCAGGAAGCAGAGTTTATAGAAAAACAGTTTTCAGTCACAAACGCACCTGAAGCGGAAGCATCACCATGCTTCTTCTTAAGACTTAGGTACTCCGTGCAGTTGCGCTTCCAGTGTCCTGTCTTGTGGCAATGAAAACACTCGCCTTTCCCTGGGTCTCCAGCCGTGGACTTTCCCTTTCCTTTCGCCTTTTTGACTCCACCCTTAGGATTAGTGGTTTTCTTCTTTTTCTTTCCCTTGGCCTTAGCTTTCGGGCGAGAAGAAGAAGACTGTCCAATCGTCATAACGGGAGTCTTTGCCGACTTCATAGTGCTCTCTGCACTCCTTAACATATTAAGGAGTTCAGGGAGGTCCTTCTCCATGCCATGCATGTTGAAGTTCACTATGAACTGAGCAAAGGTGGAGGGGAGGGACTGCAGAATAATATCGACATATTGTTCATTGTCCATTGTCCATCCGAGGTCCTCAAGCTCTTCTATAAGAGCTATCATCTTCAAAACATGGTCTGCAACTGGTGTGCCAGGGGCCATCCGCATGTGAAACAGTTTCTTTGATGCCTCGTATCGTAATACGCGGGACTGTTCCCCATACAACTCCTTTGTATGGAGCAGTATCCCGTGAATGTCCATGTCCTCGTGCTGCTTTTGATGTATGTTGTCCATCGATGCAAGCGCGAGGCATTTTGCCATGGCACAGTCAGCGTCCCATGTCTTGCGGACTTCAATGTCCGCAACTGAAGATTTTGGGCCAGGGACGGGCGGGGCTGAAGCCGTGAGGACATATGATACTTTATCATATGTCAAGGCGATCTTCAGATTCCTTAGCCAGTCTTTATAGTTGGTTCCATTCAGTTTGTTCTTATCTAATAGAAGCTTAAGTCCAGTCATTTGGTATCTGCCATTAAGAGAGAGAAAAGAATACACTCAGCGAAAGCTCTTGCACAGATTAGATTGGTTTATTATCTTGTCTAATCGATGTTTCCCACTGCTTTTTATCAAGTTTTCTTTCAAACCTTAAAAAGAAAAACTAGCCAGGATTAATTACAGTCTACAACTTCGCTAACCGTTCAGCCAGGCCAGTGTCGGTACTTTGAGGGAGGTTCCCCGTGCTTTCGCACGGACCTAATTAGAGTAAACCTCGTTTTCCCAGAGGCGGAGCCCCGTTAACACCTTTCTAGACACCTAATGAGTTAGCTAATTGTAAACTGTAAAACTCTCCTAGGAGCAACTATTGCCCACAGTGGGATCGGGATCCAACCATCACATGGAAGGTATGCAATCTCATTGCAAATTTCAACACTTGAAATTCCCGATGTAATTTTTACCCCTAGTACTTATGACCTTAACTATGGTCAACAAATCATAAGTACCAGTCAAGTTCTACCCGTCATTTCTTGATCAATTAGACCCACCCATTTGACCCTTAACTATGGTCAACAAAGTCGCATGAATGTCCTGATTAATCTGCATCATATGCATTGTAGGAAGACATCACTTAGCTACCGTACACTACGCCTTAACTAAAGTCAACAAACGTAGCACGAATACTAAGTACTCTACTTCCTAAAATGACGGAGGGTTGCGAATGATTTTTAAGAAAATCTTTAACGCTTTGAACTTGATATCGTTGTAGAATCAAACAGTTTTCAAAAGGAGTGGCTTAAGCTCCGCAGTTTTTGAAATGTAGCTTTTTCATAAATAGCCGAGTAGTTTTTAAATCCGATTCTACAACATCTTTTAGGTTTATTTTCTTTACATTAATCACATTAATGTAATCCCATCATTTAAGTCCTTAAGCCAATCACAGAAAAGAAACGAAAATAACATGTACACTTATGCCATCCGCATTCGCCGCAGTGTTCCGTTATGCACCGTTAGGTTACTTAACTAACGGCATACCGGAACGGGACTAGCGCGGGTGTAAAACATAAGCAACGTCTACTATATATCATATATATAATAAGTCATTCGTCTCAGATATCACAGAACACAGGCAGCAGAAATATAGATATAACGTGGGATATACTAGGACGTCCGTATTTAGTATTTAGCCAGAATAGAAAATACGGATTCCACAGTCGCAATGAATAGCCAAGCCCACACCCTGGACCCCTACGAGAGCAGCAAGTGACCCTACCAATCCTGGAGTTTAGGAGACCCGGTCTCGACTCCTCGAGATGGCCTCCCACTGAACCCCAGAACCCGGTCACCTGTGCTCCCCTCCTTGGGTCCATCCTAATGCGGAAAAGTAAATAATATACAACACTGGTGACACAACCGCAACCTGGAAGTGCCCCAAATAAAAGAATATTACATTACATTTGAATTTACATGAATGAAAATATAAAACTCTCATCTCACAAAAACCCCCCGGCTATTCGATCGCGACAATCCTGCACATCATATCTCAGCAACACATAATATCATATATCATCAACGTAAGTAAGTATGCGTACCCCGATTGTCGTTGATGTATAGCAACGAAACCGGCGATATCTAACATACTACACTTACGGTCGCAGAAAAGAAAGTGTAAAACTACAATATTTGGAATCCAGATTCTCTTTAGACATCATAAATGCGAAATATCACATATTTCGTATTTCATGTCTACACTATTTGAATTCCACATATTGTATCACATTCCAGATAAACAGACAGTATTAAAGTTTTCGAACGAACTGTCAAGCACCCAAGATTCACTAAAGCTCAACACTTGAGCAGGGTTCAAAAGTACGGAGTGTGACACAGTAGCGGCGGTCCAGCCGTAGAAGGGTCAAGCCAACGCCTCACATGTGGCACGCCGTACTGTCCCAAACCCTAAGGTTCAAAGGGCAGTTCGAGACGGTCACATAATCGAGTTAAGGTTTGTTGTCTTCTAGAGGGACCACCGCAAAAAGACTTGCACACATCTCCAAACTATTTAAACCCCGTGAATATTGAGTAAATGATGTTCGTTCAAACATTTCAATACTTTCTAGTTTACCCGGAAAAGAAATACGAAATGAAAATTTCGATCGAAACGACGAATTCAAAACTACCTCCAGAATTTTCAACATCAGATTCAGATTAAATACTCTCAAAATGTACTGTAGCAGGTAAAGAAAATTACTGTGCAAAAAATTACCAGAGAGCCCCTCATCTTGCCGCGGAAGCGCGGCACAAGCAAGCTTGTGCCGCGCTTCCGCGGTCAACTTTACTGTTCACAGGTACGGATTTTCCAGATCACTTAATTTTTACCTGCTCTATTTTTTGAGAATTTTTAATTCTGAAAAAGATCATTTTTTAAAAAATTTCCAGAAAGCATCCCATAAATCCGTATTATGTTTCGATCGGACTTTTCACTTCGCAAAAAGGTCGCCTAACGTTCTAGGTCGGCTCTGATACCAATGTAAGGTTAGATTAGCACCCTATGAAGAGTTTACAAGCATCACATGACCTAAAGTTTTCATTTTTAAGGTGCTAAACTAACATGCAAAGGAAAGATCCTAGAAAGTTAGGGTTTACTAAACATTAAGCTAACAAAAATTAGGGTTTGAATGCTACAACCTTTGTAGCTCCCGTTTTTGATTCGCTCCTTAAGCTCCAAGGTGTTTGAAGAAGGTCCGCTCGTCGTCCTTTTGCATCCACGACGATCCACCCGGAGCAATCCCGTCCAAGCTTGCAACTTTGATAAACAAAGAGAACACTCTAATCAAGTGAGCTAGACTTGATTAGAATGAAGTTGTGGTTATGGATCTCACTTCAAAATCCTATTTTTATGAAGGATACACTCTCTTGTAAGAACTAGAGAGCTAAGGCAAGGAGGTTGATGAAGATGATGGACTTTTTTAAGAAGAGAATGAATTATCTTATGAAAGAGAAAAGAAAAATAGCTATATATATTTTTCTTTCTCTAAAGCAACCATGGTTAAATATTTAGATATCATTTTAATTTAAATTAAAAGCATGATAAGAAAATAAACTATGGGTTAAAAGTTAGGTGAGCATGGTTAAGTTAGAAGAGTGTAGAAAAACTTAAGTGATTTAACCCATTTTTCATTTTCTTTTGCTTTAATTTAAATCTAATAATTATCCAAATACAACCATGGTGTAATTCTTATACATCCACCATTCCCATTGTATAAACAACCATGACAATATATGATGTATGTATGTATGTGTGCTTGCACATCAAATGTGCATGAACAAAATGAATGCACACATACATGCATACATACAACATAAACAAAATAGGATTTATAGTGAGAAAACTAATGATGAATCAACACTTGATTCACAAATCCGGTCATATCATATATGACCCGACCATTAGCAAGCCGCCCAATTAACATACGGTATCCCATACACGTATTTTAATCGGGTCCATGCGCATATCACATACGCGCACCACAACGTTTCGCCTGGACTAGGTAACTCCTGTGTGGGACTCTAAGACTCGTCAATACGCCGGCAGTGGGTGATGATCATATCAAGCACCCGCAAGCCGCAAGCGGTCAGCCAAACGTAACGGCCACCCGGGTATTGAGCGATCAGAAGACAACAAGCGAACCTGCTATAACTCCCGTCGAGCCATCCGGTAACACTACCGTACAGTCCGGTCTCTTCGTCAGATATGCTGCATATCGAGCCTAGGGATGGTCACGTCGACCCCAATAATTCAATAAGTCATGTCGGTGAATGGTCTATAACAGATCGAGAAACTACTGATAACACTTATCAGTAAATCTCAGCAGCCCTGGCCAGGGACTTGCTGTTATAACCAGCCGAGCACAGCACAGCATCAACTCCCAATACCGGGAGAGACGAAACCCCTCCTATCGCTCATTGCCTTCGTGTGTCTCGGGACTGTACCCAATGGCCACCTGTTTGCACGACTCAGTAGAGCCGTGGTAGGGTGGCAATCAAAGTACAGTGGGAGAACACACAAGACTCCATGACGATCTCGGGTCTACAGACTAACCTGTACCAGTGTCACCTGAGAACTGCTATTCGACGATAGATATAATACCATATAGGAGTTCTCGGCGAGTCCGTCCAGTGTACCCAGTCACCACTGAGCACCCGTATATGATCTTGATGTCAAACATCCATGAATGTGGGAACATCCATTGCCCATCACATGGGTCTAGTATCATATACGCTAGTCTACTCTGGTATATCGATGCCCCGTCTCGATACACCTCCGACTAGGGACATTTCAGGATATGCTTATAGACTACAGATGTCCCACTAGTATGATCTGCATCATAATCAGAGTAGTCAAGCCGATATCCTTAGGGCTTTATCAGCATGTATGAATGAAATAAAAGCATGATCAAATCAACATGTCAGATAAAGAGAAACCAGATAGCATACTATCATGTCGAGCAAGAATGTAAACTGAATATATATACATGTATAGATACATCAACTATCACATAATGGCCTCTAGGGCATACATATATCCAACAATTTCATTGTATCTAGAATTTCCATCAACCAAAACTTGTTTATTATTTCGACCTTAGAGTCGCGCTTAGTAGTATTGCGGTTTTCTTGTTGCTTTTGAGCTTTCTTTTGGATTTGATCCTCGCCACTTGGCGTTGTATATTATTGTTGCATGTGTGGTTGTGACCGTCGATTGACGGAGAGCTAGCTCCCGCTTGGGGATGCCTTTATCATTGCTTATATATTGCTATCCTTGTTGTATCCCATTCGGGGCCAGTTTTACAAAAGAAACTCTGCCGAAATTTTTAGAAAAGACTTACTGTTTTTAAAATGCACATTCGGCTTAGTTATTTAAAAACCTTGATTTCAAACATGTTTTCTTCACTTCTTTAAACCAGTTTTCTTTACTTATTCTTCAAAATGGTTTTAGATTTCTGGGCTTTTGGCTTACTTGGATGAGATGGAGTCCTATAGGCTTCATATGGTTCAAGGGCCAGTCACGTGCTCTTTCGGGTCGTGACAAAGTTGGTATCAGAGCGCTAGGTTGACCTTGGTTCGAGTCTGAGTTTGACTATGTGGAGCCTAGGGCGTTGTTTATATACGGAACTTAGGCTTGACCTTACGGAACTTAGACTTGGTCGAGGGGGTGTTAGACCCGAACTTTCGTCGCGTAGGATGACCCTTGGTTGATGGAATAGGTGACTAAAGTAGAGTGACGTACCGTTGGTATGTTCCGCGTCATACTTACGACACGCCACTCCGCTTAAGGAACCTTAGGCTGTGCATATTTTTCGAGATCAGTGATTCTCCTTTTATCCAGGATCATACATCCATTTGAGATTCCCGATTCTACTAGTTTCATGATCATACCCTTATTGATGATGTTCCTTCCTATGATCATGTATCCACACTGGATCTGTTGTTTCCTTTTTGCCATTGATGTGCTCTCTTTGATACTCGATTGAGGTTCCTGTCGCCATGTTTGAGCGCAGTTTGGGCTGCTGCTAGGGTTACGGTCGGTGTGAGCTCATTTGGTACGAAGGCCGACCATTGTGTTTTCTGGTGACATGGGAACGTCTCGAGTTAGTGTTGGTGATTTTGACCTCTAGTGGAGGCGAGTGCTTGGTCTTGCACCAGATGATCGGGCCATTGTTAGAGCTTCCAGTTGAGAGAGGACTGTTGATGTACAGCATACCTCAGAGATTGTGATGTCGCCTACCGTGCAGACAGATGGACCAGCTGTGGCTGAGATTGACAGGATGTTGCTTTCAGAACTTACGAGCTGAGATTGCCGGAGCTTTCAGACAGATACGCGACATATGATAGCTAGTTTACCCGATTTGAGAGACGAAGGTGATTCGTCCGATTTTGCGCCAGAGCGGGCCAGTTGAGTTGAAGATTTCCAGTGTGGAGAGTCTTACTCAGATCTAGAGCAGACCGACTCAGAGATGACCGCCTATGTATTGGCTTTCCTGGAGGATTGAGGCGCTGTTCGGCGTACAGGCGAATGAGCCAGTTGCTGCTGCAAATGACGAGATGTCGCCCAGATGGTTGGGGCTACTGCAGCATGAGCATGTTCTTGGAGTTATGATAGCGAGTCCCTAGTCACCTGAGGATAAATGACTAGGACGTGTGGTGAGTTCGCTTACCCCGATTCGAGGTCATCAGATAGATTGTTTCCAGCTAGAGACGACTTCACGCAGGTTCGTTGAGAGTCGATAGAGACGATCGAATGTCAGGAGCCCATTTTCCAAGTTTAAAGTATACGGAAAGACATGTAGGTGATTCTATGGACCCTCTAGAAGAATGAAACCCTAACTCGACTTAATGACCGTGTGAAAGCCTTTGAACCTTCGGGTTTGCGGCGGTTCCTCGGCGCCATTAGTGAGGCTTGGGTTTGCCCTTCTACGGCTGGACCACCGACGCTGTGGCATGTACTCGATACTATTAAACTGTACCCGAGATGTGAGCTCTTGGGGGATTATGGGGATCTGACGAGTCGATCGGATGATTCGACATCTTTCGGATATCGTGATGGGACACTGCTTGGGAGACTCCAGATGCGAGCATAGCCGTTGGAGCACAGTACATGCAGCCATGATGAGACGAGTCCGAATCAGTCGACATTTGAGCAGAATGAAGAAAAGAGTTCGTACGAGATTTCGACGAGATGACGTCCCACTCCGCTGACATCAGAGATGTGATACGCACCCAGAGGCGTGGTATATGGATATATCTTCCAGAAAGAAGCGCGATAAGTATGCAGCCGTTCCAGATTAAGCTTTAGCTTCAGCATTGGATGACGACTTCCGGGCAATTCGGCAGGATTGAGAATTGAGAAAGAAACCTCGACAGGACCTTTCCGGAATACGATATGAGAAGACCTAGACCCAGGAGTGGTCATGGTTGCGCACACCCAGCAAGACAGAGTTCAGCATTGTCGACGAGGTAGTTGACCTGTTCGGATAAAGGAACTTACCCAGATGCGTTGCAAATTGATCAAGGACGGACGAGTGATGAGTATTCCTCCGATGGTTGGGACGTGTTCCCGAGGACCTATTCGGCCTGACATCTGCTACAGAGTGATGAAGCTACAGAGTACGCGATTTCGAGTCCGTGCGAGAGACTTCAGATTGACCGTGGCCGAGAACAGTGCAGTGCATAGTAGCTTGGCGTGACGTCATAGTGGACGACGATAGAGACAGGTGGAACAAGAGGTTCGTGTGAGACACTGACGAGCTGTCATTGCTTCCCGTCGAGACTAGAGACCTGATTTGCTTACAGAGGCGTTGGGATGCGACCAATTTCCGAGAAAATGTTGTGCTGAGGACACAGATGTCCATTGAGCGAAAAGAGAGTATGCAAGAGTACCAGCCTTCGTACAGTTCGGCTTAGGCATGATTGGCAGAGACCCTGAGCAGGATTCCTTCCAGGGCATTGCTGCAATGATGTTTGCACCCAGGATCAGATGTGTGACGTGCTTTCAGAGAGCCAGAGGCCGACGCCAGTGATATGCTGCCTTACGAGTGGTCGTGAGGTTTGACCGAGAGGTGACCATAGAAGTGCCAGAACGGAATCGTCCCCGTTAGCACACCTGACAGGGCCGATGAGCCGATTGACCGCGTGATAGGTAATCCGCAGAGAAGATAAGGACCCAGGGTCAGAGGACGCCAGACCGTGAGCAAGAGACAAGTAGATATCCTGCGCTGCTAGCAGTGGATGCACCGACTCCTTCTCGACCTCGAAGGAGGAACTACCGACGACGGTATTTATGATTTGTGATTTTTTGATTCGGTCATCACGTATCCGTCATTTTGGATTTCGGTATTTTTGGGCGTTCTGTTGCATGATTTAGTTTTGATGACTGAGTTTCAGGATATTGGCTTCATGCACCCACTGGATATATATATATTTTGCGCAGAGTTATTACATTTGAGATATTGATTGAGATTTCATGCCTACCGTATGCAGTGATTTGATTTGCACTTCCAGTGTGGTTTTCATGCACCTTTAGTGTTTTGTTATACGATTTTGGTGCACGCCAGATGCACTAAATCGGGATTCTTCGTGCATGTCACATGCACCTGATTTTTCTGTCAGGCACACACGTTGCCTACGACAGATGTTTCGTGCACACCCGTTGCACCTAGATGTTGTTTTGTACACCTGTTTGACACATATATGGATTTTGATTCCTTGCGCACCAGACGCATAGGATATTCTTATATATGTAGTTTGGGATTGATTTTTCTTATAGAGCAGTATGTTTTTATGATATTGCTATGTGTTTTCGTACTGAGCAGGACTAGTCAGAGGACAGTACCTGAATATATTTTACATGTATAGTTTCGAGTTATATCATATTGGTTTTGCTTTGGATTTGGTATTGATGTCTTCCCCATGACTCCGATGATTGCGGGATGCTTGACGGAGTTCTGATTTGAGTTATATGCTCATTTTTCATGCGCATGCGTTGCGCTACGATTGTTTTATGCATTGCTATTTTCGGAGCCCCGACAAAATGGATTATTACTGGAATTATTTTAGTAGTGGGGGTTTAAATTTAAATTCGGGGACCGAATTTATATAAGGGGGGTAGATTTTAACATTTTCAGAAATATAAAATATTAATTTTGGGAATTTTTATGATTTAATATTATTTTATTGATTATTTTAATATTAAATTAATAATTAATGCAAATAAATGGAGAAAAATTATGAAAAAATTATGGAAAATTTTAAAATGGGTTATTTATTGGAATTATGACATTTTTAAGTTTTTGTGATTAGTTTGACACTAATTTAGTGCTAATCGCGATTAAAAATCGCTAATCGGAATTTTTGGGTTTTTGTGCAAAATTGTGCACATATCATTTTGGACTTGTGTTACATTTTCTAGCCATGATTTATCTTTTGGGTTTACTATTTAGATGAGAAGGATTATGGTTTTAAAAAGAAAAGGGAAAAGAAAAGAAAAAGAAAAGAAAATGAGGGTAGGTGAGAGAGGGGTATGGGTTGCATTTGACCTTGAGACTTAGCCTTTTTCCTCCCATCATTTTCCCTCCCTCCTCATCCTCCTCCTCCTGCTGCTGCTGCTCCCTTCTTCCTCTTCCTCCACCTTCAATCCCTCAAGTCACCATTAAATCTAGCTCAAAACCTCACACCCATTTCACAAAACATGCACACAAGCTCACAAGCTAGAGGATGGACCAAGAAAGATGGTGTTTTGGTGCTGTTGAGGATTCATGAGTCTCTTGTGAGGTAATTTCTTTGCATTTAGAGTGTTTAATCTTGTGTTTAGGCTTTAATTGAAGTTTCATATCGATATCGGGTGAATTGGTGCACTTTGAGCAAGATTAGAGGAAATTAGGGTAATGTTGAGCTTTGACCTTGCAATTGAGTTTAAAAAGTGACCTTAGACCCTATATTGATTAGAAAACCAGACCAAGTCCACTGGAAAACTAAAAATACGGAATTACGGGACTTTCATGTCGGTTTGTGAGTGTTTAGAGTGTGCAGGGAAATCTGGAATGTACTGGGACTGTTTCAGGCAAATTCAACAATACCAGGGACCAAATTGAGACCATAGGAGGCCACCCTGACCAAACGGACCCCATTGGGCATAGGGGGGCCGACGAGGCCGGTTTTTATGGGGGGGTGGCCGGCCACACTTTGGAGTTAGGTGCCCATGTTGATTCTATACCTCATATACACCCTGCATAGCACCCTAGAGTTGTTTATTTGAGCTGATTTGGCCTGAGACGAAATCTGGGTTCGTTTTCTTGAGTTGCTGCTTTGAGTTCAGTTTTGTTTTTGCGTATTTTGATTTGGTGATTTTGGTATTTGTGTGTTATCTCGATCGTGTGACGTTTGTACGTCTATATCGAGTGATTCCGGGTTGTTTTGCGAAGGTTAACCGTAGGTTCTAACCTATAAGCCTTTTAGCGTATCGTGTTGGTTTTAGCGTGTCGTATTGGATTTAGTGTGTCGTTTCAAGTGTTGAATTGGTTTTGATGCGATGCGATACGTGTGATATGTGTAGGTACACCGCGACGATCCGAGGCGATGCGGAAGATGACGGTGACATCGACACCGACACGCAGGATACAGGTGAGTAGATTATATCTACAGGGGGAAGTCGGGTGGATGGCGTATAGCACCCCCGCAGTCCGTAACTAGTACTTTGTAGTATATTTATCTGTGTGATAGCTTTAGTGTGTTTTGGTTAGTTAGGGGTAGAAATAACTAGCATAGCTCCTAGTTGCGAACCATAGGATAGATTTGCACCCACACGTATACACTTGTGTGTTTCTTGTACTTGCACTGTGGTTGATGATATGGGATGACTTTGGAGATGAGTCGATGATGTGGGCTTTGTGCCGCGAGATCGGTGATTTGATATGATTCGTATTTGGGATACGAAATGTGATTCTTGCGGGCTTGGGATATGTGTTTACCTCCGCATGCATACTTCATTGATGGTATCGATTTGTACTAGACATAGAGTAGTACCCCCAGACTATATGATCTGATGATAGTGATACCTGTTATGTGACGAGATAATGAGATGTTGACCCGTACCCAGCTATTGGGATGCCGTACGACGATTTACCGTACGAGCCTATATTGATGATAGATCCGCGCTCATGACTCGAGGATGTCAGATGATATACTGTATCGTACGCGATACTATTGAGGCGGGATCACCGACTTATACATATTTATATATATCGACTCAGATGTTAGGCGGTTTCCTTACCTGTAGTTCAGCTTGCTAGTTCAGCCGTATAGTTTAGTGTAGTTGTTAGAGTAGCTTAGACTTCTTACCTATTTCAAAAACTGACGAATCGTGGGTATTTTTAAAGACAGCTCAAGGGAATCTACGGATATTTCAAAAACGACGTATCTTTTCATAAAAACACCGTAGCCCCTATTTTCAAAACCCCATGATTCGTGTTATTTCAAAAGGCACCATTCGTAGGACTTATATTAGATTAATGCAGATAAGTTTTGGTTACGTCTAGTTTCAGCTCCCACTCCCTTTTTGTGGTTCGGTTTGCATCGCATTCTTATTTTATGCTTCATACTCCATTATTAATATCATGCTGATAGGACACCAGCACCATTACCGATGATGCGTATGTACCACGTACACTTACTTGCCGGCTCACACACATCTTCATCGGTAATTGACATGCCACGTACACTTTAGAAATACTATTGCATTGATATAGGTTGTTAGCTAATAATTTAGACAGGTTGTAAGTGTACTCGCCTTATATGCTAGATTGGACATTGTAGTTATTACCTGCTACTTCCTGCACACTGTTATTCATTGTTATGCCGCATTCATGGATTCTCATGCATATATTCATTATTTTACGTGCTATTGAGGTTTGGATTTGGATTTCTATGAGATTTTCTGGATTTGGGGGAAAACCGCAAAGGCACAAATAATCTTATTCTCTCTTTTAAAATAAAAAGGTGCGGTTTTCCCATGATGTATGAGTCGTCCACCATGAGTTTGCTGATGGATTTGGAAACCCGATTCGAGGAGACGGATGAACCGTTTCGGGTACATGGTGGACCCGGTAAGGTACCCCGGGGCAAGAAGCACGTGGTGATGACGATGTGAGCCTGGCAGGGGAGCACTACCTATCGGTGATTTTACCCGACGCGTCGGATATCTGGAGGATACCGTCGTGGTCTTGAGATGGATGGTAGGGGCCGGTCTGGACTGACGGCGCCCTAGATATTGTGGTTGAGACTTTGAGATATCGAGATATTGGGATTTCGTTTGTGCCGATGCTAGACACAGTTTTATGCTGATTTCATTATGGTACCTCATTTTAAAAATACAAGGGAAATCTCACTAAAGTATGAAAACAGTTGCCTCATGTAAATGTATTCTGTTTTCTCGCATTCATATCTCATTCATATGCTATATTGTTATCTGAGGCACTGACACAGACACATGAGATTGCACTCGGGTTAGATATTTACCCTAGCCTTGCTATAGGCTGCATGTTTTATATTGAGGATTTTCTATACTGATCGTATTGACCTAGGATTATGTCTTGCCTTCGGTTTCTGCTTGTAGATGTTTCTATTCACGAGTTGGCAACTCACCCCCGTTGTGCCACAGTTCTTGCAGGTTCTGCCGTACAGGTTCTATTGCGGCATTTCTGGCACACTTCCTTCTTACGGGTGATTTGCTTGGGTAGGTGGATTCTTTCGTATCAAGAACCACCATTGTATTTATTTATTTCATTGTATCTAGAATTTCCATCAACCAAAACTTGTTTATTATTTCGACCTTAGAGTCGCGCTTAGTAGTATTGCTGTTTTCTTGTTGCTTTTGAGCTTTCTTTTGGATTTGATCCTCGCCACTTGGCGTTGTATATTATTGTTGCATGTGTGGTTGTGACCGTCAATTGACGGAGAGCTAGCTCCCGCTTGGGGATGCCTTTATCATTGCTTATATATTGCTATCCTTGTTGTATCCCATTCGGGGCCAGTTTTACAAAAGAAACTCTGCCGAAATTTTTAGAAAAGACTTACTGTTTTTAAAATGCACATTCGGCTTAGTTATTTAAAAACCTTGATTTCAAATATGTTTTCTTCACTTCTTTAAACCAGTTTTCTTTACTTATTCTTCAAAATGGTTTTAGATTTCTGGGCTTTTGGCTTACTTGGGTCAGATGGAGTCCTATAGGCTTCATATGGTTCAAGGGCCAGTCACGTGCTCTTTCGGGTCATGACAGAGTGCCTGATGGGTCAGAGACCAAGGTCATGCCGCAAGCGTCACCGAATGTAACGGATTCCTCATTCTCCCTCAGGGGAATAGATTCTGCACCTATAGCTTCATCCCCGGACTCGACGATGGCCGTCGTAATTCTTGCAACACCCGCCGATACTAAGGAGCCATAGGGGGAAAGAGCTGCAATCAAGACAGTCCCAGATTCCCGAGAAAGAGTGGCCAGCTCGGGTTCTGTAGTCATCGGCGTTTCATCGGCCATACCATCGTCGGGACTCGGTCCTGCTTAAAAGAAAATGCGTATGTCAGAATTCAAGGACCAAGTTCTAATAAGAGACTAGGTATCACGTTACCTTGAAGTAACCTTTCAGTTTCCTCTCGAGTTACACGCGCAACCTGTATATGGGCAGTAGACAGGGCCGAAGGAACATCCGCTGAAGGAATGTCAACAGGTGGAAGATTGCTCGAACATGCACCCGCGGCCAAAACAGCATCGCGTTCCTTTGCCGCGTGCTTTCTGCGCTTCCTTTCAGCTTGAACTGTGAGCACCGGCCTCCTTAAGACTTCCAACAGGGGGACGTCATCTTCCGAGCCAAGCTTTGCTTCTGGAGCTGCTACGGCGTCCATCATCGGCTGCATCAGCAACGCCTCTGTGGTAGCTTCGGAATAGCCGCGACCGTGGCCATAGTAGCTGGCTCTAAAAGCTTTGCTGCATCGCCACTCAGGATCGACACTACACTTGGAATAACCTAAGTTGAGGTAGTCTCTGCAATAATGTGAAAGAGAAGGTCAGAGTATGAATAAAAAGAATAAAGGTGTAATGAAGCTAATTATACCAAGACCCAAAGAAGCGTGGAGCCTCTCTTCCTCCTCGAACGTCCTGAGGGAAGCCATGAGAGCCTCTTCGGCAGAAATGCCTGTTGAAGAAGAAAGCATTAATAGAAGCATAACAAAGAGAGAAGGGATAGACCCAGAAGGACATAACTGAAGCATACCTGACTTCGCAATAGAATCAACACTGCTTCCTCACGAGCCAATCGCTCAGAAGCTGCGAGGGCAGCTTGTAGATCAGTATCGGTCGCAGGCGTGTCAAACAAACCTTTATTGGTGCCGTATTCGCACAAGCCCTCGCTGTATGAATACGACGTCTGCAGAAAATAGAGACTTCTTATTTTTTAGCGAACGGACATCAACGGCCGACGATAAGTGTTTTCGCTTGACAGGAATTTTCGGGAGGCGGGTCCCGATCTCTGAACCAACGCCAAATTCTGGGGACGCTACAGCTACCGCATTTACGGGAACACCCAGTTGAGGATTCTCAGGGAAAGCGCATGGGACCACAACCGTAGTAACTTCTCTTAAGGAGGGACGAACGGCGTTCCGTCGCTTTAAAAGGACCGCTGGATTACCAGCTGGGACAGCATCCTTATGATCAAGTAATAGCCGCCTTTCCTCCATGATGACAGCACCCGTCGCATGCCGAGACCACGCCACATAAGGATTTAAAGCTTTTGGCATGTAGCTCGGCTCGCTAATGAGAAAATGAGACCATGTATTTAGTCGCATAAAATGGTGCAGCGCACTGCGAGTACCCTCCTCCGTAGCAGCCGACTCGACTAAGAATGCCTCGAGAGGGACGCTTTGATCATAACCCAGTTGTTGAGCAAAACGATGTGGGTTGTACCTCATGAACAACACCGAAACATTTTACTTAAACACTAGGAAGCCCGGCCTGATAGAATACAGGTGCAAGATTTCCCGAGCCCTCAACATGGAAGCCTCGTCTTTGAAAATGCCATGCAACGGTTGCACCACCTTAGCAGATTCCTTGCTGATAGTTAAGACTCTATCGAAAAAAGTCATACTATCCCCAACTAAACGCGAGTGAAGGACCAACCGTCGAGCCTCTCGCTATGACGGATCTAAAGCAGAAGCGTCAACCAGATACATGACCCGGGGAAAGTTGTAGCTGTCATAGAAGCGGGGTCGTTTGTGAACACCGAAAGCACCCAGCACGTGTGTTCCCTTATAAAAAAAAGAAAAAGAAAAAGAGAAAAAGGGATGGGGAAAATTCCCCACTAATGGAGCCTCACGTGCCCACATGTGAGCACCTATATACAAAGATTATAGACGCTGCTTTTAAACAATTGAGGCTGAAATTGAGCCTCACATGCAAGCACGTGAACATATATATACAAAGTATATAGGCTCCATTTTAAAACAAATAACAGGCCAGAGAAGCTTACGTGTTAGCACGTGATGCCTTTTTAGGCTGTTGCATATAAGCAAACAAGTTTAACCCTGTGGGGTCACGTGCTGCACGTGAGTGTTCTTAAACACCTTTCAAGCTGATAGAATTAAATTCTAAATAAAAGGATCATAACCCTATTTGGAAAATATTTCCTTAAATCTTTCTAAATTATCTGATATAATTAAATTCTATATAGATGGGAAATATATCCCTGATCTTCTTTAAAACAGAAACATCTTCTCTGTATTTAAATGAAAGACCTTTGGATCAAAGATCCAACGTTGATAGTCTGATAGAATAAAATTCTATCTTAGAAAAATATTTCCTAATCTTGTAAAACAAACAAGAAATCTTCTCTGTTAAATAGAGAGTCTTTGGATTAAAAATCCAACGGTGAATATAATTCACCGATTGAACTAAAGAGATCATGGAATCAATCATGGAATCTCAATGAGGGATTCTGTTAACAAATTGATTCTTTTTCTTCTCATATAAATAGGAGCGAGGAGAAGAGGAGAAAAATATACAGATAGACAGAGAGAACACAGAGAAGAGAGAATACAAAAAAAGAGAGAGAACTCAATTCTCTAAAAAGAAGAACATCTCCCTTTTAGAAAAAAAAAGAAACCCTAGGTAAGAAGGAAGCACAGAGATTACCTTATCTCTTTTCTAAGGGTTTAACCCTTCAAAAAAGAACTTAGTTCTTCCTCTGGTTGAGCTCTGCAGAAGCAGATCTTCCCACAAGTTAAGAATTTAATTCTCATCGGGGAAATTCTGTCATGCAGATTCAAAATTTAGAGAAAAGAACTAATTTCAAAAAATTTAATTCTTACAATTATATACAGGAATTTAATTCCTCTGATAAAACTAGGGTTTAACTCTGTAAAAGAATTTTAATTCTTATAAAACAAGGGACTTGAAATCTTCAAAACCCAGATCAAAATTTATATGCATATAAAACAAAAGACTGGTGATTCATTAGCGTTCAACGCTATAACGAAAGCTCACGTGTTCCCATGTGAGCACTTCTGATGAACAAAAAAGAATTACTACGATCGAATCACGTGTCCTCACGTGACCCCCAAACAAGTGCTTAGCACTTATAAAAGGAAAAAGGAATAAACCCAAAGACAGTTCCCATTTTAGGACGCCTCACGTGTTCCCACATGACCCCTAAATAGTGCTTAGCACTTATAAAAAGAAAGAGAGAATAAAACCAAAGAGGCAATGTCCAACTTTGGGGCGCCTCACGTGCCCATACATGAGGGCCACAACATTTGAGTGTTTAACACTTATATACAGACGGGGATTTGGACTCAAGTGTACAGCGCCAACTTTTGGTGCCTCACGTGCCACACGTAAGCACCGCAAATTTCAGTGCTTTAGAGTCTCACGTGAGAACACATGAAGCACCGAGCAGATATTAGTGTTTAACACTATAAAAGGCCAACTTCAGCCTCAAATTGGCTAAGTTTTCCTAAAGATTATAACATCTTGGTTATCCAAATAGACCGAGCCTCTATGCTCATGACTTTCCAGATTAAAGACTTCTTAATCAATAATGTCCAGAAAGATGTTCATCCCACATCTCCTAAGTTAATCTTAGTCTCCCAAAAATGACTAATGATTCTTAGATGGTCCACCATGATCTCTCCTCTCAATCTGGAATTGTTTCAAGGGTATATCTCTCCACACCTCTGATACATGTCGTTGTAATTCTTCAACGTCCTCAGAGAGGTGGCGGGTCCTGATAACCAACAAATCTTTGGTGCACTCCAAAACCGATGAATATGGACCGAAATGTCCTTAAGCTAACTACGGATAGAAACGTCCTTAAACTAAACCTTAACCGCAAAAATGGTGATCTATGGACCGAAACGTCCCTAAACTAAGACAATAGAGCCCAAATGCTCTCTTGTTGGATCTAAAACAAAAATGATCCTAAACCCCCGTTAAGTAGATCTTAGTCTAAGATTAGACTAACGAATCCTTAACAAACATTTAAGTTGATCTTAATCTCAAACGATATTAACGATTCTTAAATAAAACCAAACCCAAATCTAAGGATATACGGATTTGGACTAATCCACGCCCTACGGGCGACAACATAAATTAGTCTCCGTATACAATCCACGGGCAACTAAAAATAAAACAAACACACATGACTTGAAGTGAAATTCTGGAGCAGGAGAAAGTGATTATCGCAACGCGGTAACGTAATTAACTGCAGGTGCTTCGCCTGCAGGGAAGAGCGTCCCCGCAATCAAAAACCCCTCGCAAACGAAGGGGAATTTGACGAAGTCTGCTACAACGGCCGCATCCGTCCAAACCTCCGATATACGGTGTCATAAATCAACTTGGCATCTTTGGAGAGGTGGATGGATAAATCCAAATAGCATCTGCCCCCAGAATTCAGGCTAAAAAGTTGGGATGCGGCGACGCCCCGGCCGTCAAACCGACGCCAAATGCGGAACAAAAACTTTTTACGAAACCGGCGCTACCACAACCTATATACCCAGATCGTTCCATTAACCGTAAAATAGAAAAATATAAAAGAGATTTGGAAAGATTATACCGATCGATCCGTGTCCTTCGGTCTTCAATCTCCGCACCAAGCTCCTCGCTGCTGTGCCGACGAAGTCTGCTCCCCGATCAGGTCCGTCGATGTGGCACCACGTCATCGAATCTTTATACGGGCTCCCGCCTCGAACCGAGACAACTTGGACATGAAGTTTACTAGCCGACATGTCCAATAATGAAGTAGAGAGAGTGTAGGATCCATTGTCTCAGGGCACCCAAGCATTGGGTGGAGGTTAATTAGAGTTGCCAATGTGAGATGATGAAATGAGCAAAGATTTTGCAATATAAAATCAAAATCAGCCATGCCCCAAATCAGCCCCAAGCAAAAATGATGCTCGGCCACACCCCAGAATACCCTCTGTGGATTGCAAAAGGGAGTGCACCATATAAATCAAGTGAGTGTGTATATATTTGTCACCACGAAAAACCCCCTCAATAAAGAACTCAGCATATTTGCAAATAACCCCTTACTGCCAAAAATCAGCCACCGTCCCCAATCAATGAGCCAAGGCCCATCCCTGATCAAATAGCCATGCCTCATAAATGCCAGGCCCAGACAATGAGGCAAGACCATGCTTCCCCACACACATGCTCGAAATGGGCAGACCCCCACACAGTGCAAGAATGGCAAAGATAAAAAGGTCAAGGGAAAATGGCTCACACGAATTAAACAAGGGACGAGATGTTAAAGACGGAAAAAGGAAACTGGCAACTCCCAAAATAATCCCGTAGCGAATTACGAGATTACACCTCAACTGTAAATACATACCCGCATTTGTATTCCGACCGATTACGAAATACAATGAGACGAAAAATCCCTACACATTATAATACTAGGATCCGGCTTAAATCAAAGCCTACCAGTATTATCCGTCCGATCATGATCCATGCACAAGTGTATGGATATGATCGAACCCTAGGATAAAACCATACGGCCTCTACAACGTTTCGCCCGAACTCGGGAAACTTTCAGTGGAGGACTCTAATGACTCATCAATACACTGGCACTGGGTATAACCATCAGCACGTCAGAGGTACAAGCTGTACGTAACGGTTGCCTATGTATTGAAAGAAGGGGAACCTGATGAGTGAACTCATCCAGAAACTGTAGGGTTACTAGGCACGCTATAGAGGTCTCACAAGGCATCAACCATGCCAATTTCAAAATTTTACAAGTGCCGAGAAACCCTAATACGGATCGTTAACTAGATTTTAGGCGAAACAAGCAACTAGTTAACAACTTAACTAAGTGAACGGAAATACAACCTTTGTAGATCCGGCTCTCCACCTCCATAGCTCTATGATGAAGTCTCCTTGCTGTCCAAATCGAATCCCGGGCTCTAGCGTCGGCTTCAACGGAGAAATGGGTGGGCTAGGTCATCGACTTCGATGCCGAAGATGATCTACGTCGAGGCGTCACAAGATCAAGCTCCCACTTCACCAAGTCATGAAACTTGTGAAGAAAACACCCTATACTACTTGGCAAGAGGTAGAGGATGAAGAAATAAGAAGTGGGTTCACTTTAGAATTGGATTTCTCACTCTTTTCATCAAATCACCATTGATGGTTGCAAGCTTCTTCATCTTGAAGAAGAAGAAGAAGAAGATGATAATTATTATGATAAGTTAATTAAAATACAAAAGAAAATGAATACTTATCATAATATGAACCATGGTTAGGTGTAGAGAATTGACTAAGGTTAGATGAATGGTTAGGGTTAAGCATGAAGACAAAATGGTTACTTTGGTCAAAGCTTCATGAAGCTTCAACAAGCTTCAAGAATGAAAGCAACCATTTTGTTTTCTTATCCTATTTCTTTTTAATCCAAATTAAAAAGATAAATAAATAAATAAATAAAAACCCTAACCATTTACTTAACCAAAGTTTAATTCTTTACACAAACCCTAGCAATCATGTATCATCAAACATGATACAATCAAGTGCACAAAAGTATATCACATATACAACTTGTGCAATGCTAGTGAGAAAATCCATTTAAAGTGAACCAATACTAGTTAATGCAAAGTAATATATCAAATATATAATTATGCATTAAATCATTAAATCAACACTTGATTTAACGATCCGGTTATATCGCATATAACCGACTAATATCCAATGTATCGACTTATCGAATCAATCCTTGATTCGATAACTAGGTTATATCGCATACAACCAATCGATACATTCATCGCGAGAATAGAATACGGTATCACATACACGCATTATTCTCGGTCCCGCACATATCTCATATGCGCTCTTATTCCGTTTCGCTTGAGCTAGAAAACCTCTGTGTAGGACTCTAAAGACTCGTCAATACGCCGGCAGCAGGTGATGATCATATCAAACACCCACAAGCCGCAAGCGGTCTGCTAAACGTAACGGCCACCCGGGTATTGAGCGATCAGAAGATCGATGAGCAAGCCCGCTCACACTCCTGTGAATCCAACCAGTAACACTCACCCTACAGTCCGGTCTGATCGTCTGATATGTCGCATATCTTGCCTAGGGGTGGTAAACGTCAGACCCTAATAGCTTGATAAATCATGTCGATATGAGGCCTATAACAGTTAAAGAAACTACTGGTAACACTTACCTGTAAATCTCAGCAACCCTGGCCAGGGATTTCCGGTAATAGCCAATCGAACACTGCGCAACATCAACTCCCTATACCGGGAGAGACGAATCCCCTCCTATCGCTTATTGCCTCCATGTGATTCGGGACTGTACCCAAAAACTACCGTTTTGCACACCCTCTTGGACGTGGTAAGGTGGAAATCAAAGCACAGTGGGAACCACACAAGACTCTATGATGATCTCGGGTCTACAGACTAACCTATACCAGTGTCACCAGAGAACTGCCATCTGACGTGAGGTATAATACCATCTGGGAGTTCTCGGTGAGTCCGTCCAATGTACCCAGTCTCCATTGAGCACCTGTATATCATCTCTGATGTCAAACACCAATGGATATGGGATCATCCATCGCCCATCTGTATGGGTCGAGAAGGTATACGCTAGTATACTCTGGTATATCGATGCCCCGTCTCGATACACCCATGACTAGGGACCTTGAAAGATGCACTTATGGACTACCATGTCCCCACTAGTATGATCCGCATCATAGTCCAAGTAGTCAAGTACACATTCTAAGGGCTTTACCAACATGTAACAGAGAGACAATCAGTATACACGTTAGGGTAAAGAGTAACCAGATAGCATACTATCATGTCGGGCGAGAAAATCCTCCCTATATATGTCCAAGCATCCACTACAATATACATCCTATGTATAGTAATGGCCTCTAGGGCATACATATAACTAACAGAAACCCTACTGAGCCTAACAGTGACAATATCCGTACAGTCCGGTCCGTTTGTCTATGAGTATCGCATATAGGGCCTAAGGGGCTGGTAAACGTCAGACCCCCAATAGCGGTATAAGTCATCTCAGAGAGTAGCCCAGAACACCCTGAGATACTACTGGAATACCTACCAGTATATCTCGATAACCCTGACCAGGGATTTCGTGTAATGGCTCTCCTAAACACAGCGCGGTCTCACCCCCAATACCGGGAGAGACGAATCCATGACGATCCGCTCACTGCCTCCATGTGGCTTGGGACTGTACCCAAATAAAACCTGTTTGCACGACTCCTTTGAGCCATGGTAGGGTAGTAATAAAAGCACGGTGGGAACTCACACGAGACAAATGACGATGTCAGGTCGACAGACTAACCTGTACACATGTCACCTGGGAACTGCTATCTGACGATATGTATAATAACAACTAGCATGTTCCCGGCGAGTCCTGTCAGGTGTACTCATAACCCAATGAGCACCTGTATACATCTTAGGTGAACCAACTGACACCAATGTCTTGTGAGACCGGCCACCGCCCTTCGTCGAGGTCTCGACTGTATACACTAGTCTACTCTGGAGTATCGATAACATGTCTCGAAACTCCCATGATTAGGGACACTTTAAAGATGTGCTTATAGACCCCAGCTCCCATGTATATGATCGCCATCATACTGCTGGCAGTCAATCAAGAATCCTATGGGCTCTATCAACATGCAATAGTGAACTAAAGCATGTAAATGATGATAAAGACAAACCAGATAGTATACTATCATCTCGAGCAAGACTGTCCTACTGGTATAGGTCCTCCCTCAATCATTGCAATTACGTACCTGCGATCCAATTATTGACTTTGAGGGCATTATATCCAACAATCTTCCACTTGCACTTAAGGCTAATTATTGCGATGTCACGTACTCACAGCTCGTATGATACTGAACATCCAACTCCTTAACTAATCAGTTTCACAAAGCTCGTTTGTAAAACTATTGTGTTCAAGAAATAGCCTCAGTGAGTGGATCCGCCCTGATGTTTCTTTCTATGTCTCTCTTTGTCTCAAGTTCGCAGAGAAAGCCATCTCCCGAAATGAGCAACACCTGTCTTAGAATATGTCTAGATATCTGATAGGACCCAGATCATAAATGAACTCCAAATCCAGCAAGCTTCTTAGACTGTATCGTCAACTAAATTTAATCAGTATCCTGCACCATACCTCCCTCAGTATCCGCTTGGACCACATGTCCAAACTACTGCCCCTCGTGAGAGGGAAAACTATAACTCTGACAGTCACTCTGTCATCCGGGTCACCTTGAAAGCTTGGAATGATAACTGACTCCCGAAGGAGGCTTTCGTTATCAAATCCCTAGAACAACCACTTATGTTCTAAAACTGCTTTCGAACGTTTCTCTAGGTTTGGATTAATATTAATTTATTGCATCTAGTGCAAAAACAACATCTGGTGTGGTACTTGACGTCTCATGATCAACTCGATTGCCTAAGCAAGTGATCTACCAATCATGCACACCCCTCTCCTCTTTAGTTTGTAAGACACCTTTAGAGAGGGTGACTCCATCACCTGCAGGTACACAACCATTCCAGGAGTCGTTCAATCTAAAATACCTTTAGAATGCTGTCAAAGTACCCAGATTGGGAAACTACCTAAATATAGATCTAAAACTATAAATCCAGTAACTAGAATGCCTGATATTATATCCATATCCATTGTGGGGAAACTACTGTGTGATAACCACAGTATGACCGATCGTAGTATAGAAATTTCACTTCCTACAATGTGTATGTTGATCAGTCGAAAATACTGCATTTTTAACCCGGCAATTTCCCTATCATTTGGACTCATTTAGAAGTGTTCGGTATTCATATTTCACATATTAGCAAATCACTCGTTAAATATCAGATTGCATGTGTTAGACTTTTAAATCGGCACTTTAAGGGAAATTGACTGTATTTTATGGCATCGCATCATCCCAATATTGCACAACACTTGTCTCGAGATTTGTGCAGGAAATTGCAGGATCAAAGCCAAAAGAAGCTGATCAAAAATACGCCAACTTAAAGGCTAAAGATCGGGTAGCAATACAGAAGGCCAAATAAAATTCAACACATCAAAACAAGGCCCAAATATTATAGAGGGAATTACCAGAAAAGGCTAAAGCACAAGGCCCACAAAGAGCCGTGGATCCGTGGCAGGAGACTGCTTGAGCCGCGGATCAGCGGCGGTTCCAAGGCTTCAGCTCCCCATTTTTGGTGCATAACTCTTCTCTCAGTGGCTACAGCTCAGAAATATATGTCAATATCCAGAAAACCCTCGACGCTTCTGCCAAATTAGCAAAGATGATTAATTAAGCTAATCCTAATTAAGCTCCTAACAAACTTCATCTAGAAGCTTCTCCTCAACAAACTTTTGGAGGGAAATTCAAATCTCCTCTAACTAACTTTTTGGAGGGAAATTCAAATTCTAATCCTAGATCTAGGGTTTAGGGAAGTCTATAAATAGAAGCCTAGACCTAGGGTTAATGACTAATCAATCTTTGCTAATCCTTAGATAATCATTAGTTCCTTTATCTCTCATCTCTACCTCTTACATCATCTTCTTCCACAAGTCTAGTGACAAGACTTGTGCAAAACTCTAACCCTAATTCTAATCCAAATTCAAGATCCATGGAGTTCAAGCAAAGCAAGTCTTCTACCATCCTTTAGAAGCGAAGCCGGCATTCATCCGAGCACGAGATCCAAGCCGATCCATGACTCAAGGAGCCGATGCAACGCAAGATTCGACGATCAAAGTTCCTTCCTATTATAGTTCTTGAGTGTTGTAAATGATTGTTGAAATAAATAAAGGTGAAGATTCTTTAAACTTACTTTTATTTCAATTCGAGCATTATGATTAGTATTCAATTCTTGAATGTATTTTTCTTGATGATGCTTGAATAAAACTCTGCTCGTGGAGGAATCGAGACGATTGTAGAATGATGATATTGATGAATCTTTAAAAAATTTTCTTAAGTCTTATAGCAATTAGAAATTCTTGAAAATCGAATGATCGATGATCTAGATCGATGCGAATGCGTTCTTGATTCCTTTTGCATGATCTAGAGATCAACGATCGATCATCCGAATTTCAAGAAGCTATCTAGTGAATGTGATTCATCGAAAGGATAAAGGATAGGATGAGGAACTCTAATTCTTCGCAAGATCCTTGATCCTCGATGAAATCTACATCGATTTAGCATCAACTTGTTAATAGATAAGAAATCGTATTCTTGAATCTTCATCACATCTGTAGATCCGATCGATTCCTACGAGCCTCATTTAGATTCTTGATATTTGGTTTGGAAAAATCAACAAACTCTCAATTCTTGATTCTATCTTTTACTTTTATTAGATCTAGATTTTCTAATTCTTGAACTTTAAATACAAATCATGAATTATTTTCTTTTCTTTTATTTAAATTTTCAATTCATCTAATTCAAAAGACGAACGATTACACTTTCCCTGTGGACGATCCGCACTTACTAACGCGCTACAACCGACACCGTTATTGATTGCGGTCAAATATTTTTGGTTGTGATTTCTTTACAATTTTCATACTACACATCAAGAATATCATAAAATCAAATGGCGTCGTTGCCGGGGATAGTGCGATAATTGTTCGTATTTTGAAATTTGAGTTGAAAAGTTTATTCCATCTAAATTCTTAGATCAAAATTTGCGCAAACACTAATACGAGTTGTTGTGATTTGTGCGAGGAAATCTGGAATCATTGGAGCCGTAGAAAAACTTTTCAGAATATACCAGAGGACTCAGGAAGTGAATAATAGCATACTCAAGAAATTTTGCATAGAGATCGATCCAGAAGACCGCGTTTCCGCGGCAAACTGCTACATAGAACCATGGTTCCGCGGCGCTTCTATCAGATCACTGTACGGAATTTCTCAGGTACACCCTACACTTTCTTATCTCTCTCCACATCTGCTCTAATTAACACTTTGTGCAGGTTTCTTTGCAAATAATCGCAGCGCCGCGCAAAAAGCAAAATTAAATTGTGCGTGTTTTGATTTTGTAGTTGTTTGCATAATTAATATGGACATTAAGGGGCAAAGACCAAATCCAGATTAGGTGGGGAGTTCATTACCCTTCCTAAGCCCTAAAAATCACAAACTTGCATCCGCATTTACCCTCATTAATTAAAAGAAATCTAGAGATGACTCTAAGGACCATCACGCTCACTTAGGACAAGAGAAGGCCGTAGGTAATCCATTATTTATCCGCGTTTCTTTTGTGGTGTCTAAGGCAAGTGTGTCGAATGTTAGTGGTTACTTAATTAGGCCCACTACTTACGTAGTGGAGAACCTCCCACTTACCTGGCACTTACCTAGCCACAGAAGAGACAAAGAGGAAGTGGAGGATTGATCCTGCGACTTGTCTTTTCGCAGTTAGGAGCGGTCTAGAGTTTGACCTAGGTGACCACTAGAATTAGGGTTTTGTGTGTTGCATTTGTTGTGTTGCATCATATTTTCAAAAAAGTCCGTATCACTTTTCAAAACAAACACTACATTCATTCATCATTCCCCTAATTATAAATTCACGCCGCCACTTGTACTAACCTTTTTAGTGCAAGATAGGATAGACAATGGGATTCTAGTGCATGTTAGTCCGCGTCCCTTCGATCGACCCTAAAGTTGGTATTTCTACACTTACCTTTTCTTTTTCCACCACCACACCCACATCGATGGATCTGACTCCATCGAACTTCTTTACCACTACTCTGCCGCCATCCGTTGGTGCGCAGAATACACCTCGCATCTCTCTCCAAGAGAGGTGCTATCGTACTCGAGGTCCCCTTTCCACCTGTCTTTCCATTCCACCAGCCAACGGGGAAAATTTTCAAATAAAACCCCAATACATCAACCTTGTACCAAAATTTCACGGTCTCGATTCTGAAGAGGCATACATGTTTATCACGAAATTTGAAATTGTATGCGCAATGATGAGTACCTCACAGTTCTTTGTGGATGCTATGCGTCTTCGTCTTCTCGCATTTACCATGTGCGATTTAGCCGAGAAGTAGCTATATAACACTACCGCACATTCCATTTCAAATTGGGACGAATTCGTCAAAGCATTCCTTAAGAAATTCTACCCACACTAAAAGACAGCTCGAGTCCGTAGCGAAATCTATCAATTCTCCCAGCTTCCAAATGAAACATTTTCAAAATGTCTTGAACGTTTCAAGGATCTGTTAGTCCAATGTCCACATCACGGCATCCTGAGATGGGAATTGTGCCGAATCATTTATGAGGGCATTACTCCTTACACAAGACAGACCCGTGAATCCATGTGTCAAGGCAACTTTATGACTAAGAATGATGGGGAAGCCTGGGAATTCCTAGAAGATTTCGCTGAAAAATCTTTACAGTGGGAGGGTATGAGTCAATCGTCTAGGGATGGCAATGATATTTCCATAGGAGTTAGAGCTGACATTGCAGCTATACACAAGAAACTCGAGATTATGGAAAATAAATTTTTAGCCGCCACCCTAAATCAAATGTCACTCTCCAAAACTGTATGTGGCTGCTGTTCTGATCCGTCTCACTTGACGGAAGAATGTCTGTTTCAAGGTCATGAGCATACCAATGCCGCATTTCAAAGACCTAGGAATGATCCTTATTCTTCCACATATAATCAGGGTTGGAGGAATCACCCTAACTTTACTTGGAACCAATCCCAATCTCAAAACACGGTTCCAAACACGAATCATTTCCAAAGGGTCCCTCCACTACAACAGCAACCACCAATTCAATTAAGTCAGCACCCCTTCCAATCACAGAACTTCCAAAATTCGGTCAACACACCTGCACTGTCTAATCCTTTGCAGTTGACCGGGACTGATGAATCCTATTCATTTGCACAATGCATGAATTTGGTCTTAACAAATATCATGCAATTTTCGGCTGAAATGAAGTCTTCTGTCGATAAAATTGAGAAAAACTTAGCGTCCCAAGCTGAGAGTATCAAATCGATGGAAGCAGAAATTTCACGATTAAGAGCCGAAATGAGTGCAAGAGAGAAAGGGAAACTTCCAGCTCAACCTTTACCCAATCTTAGGTATTCACATCATGTGGAAGCAATCACGTTGAGATCTGGAAGAGTGCTTGACAATCATGTTGGGGAAGAGTTTGATGTCACTGATAAATCAATCAATAAAACCCTGGCTGAGACCTTTCCTTCCACACACACTTCCAATTCTGACCCCAGTTCTTCTACCCCACCACCTTCTTGCGATCCTATTCTTTGTTTCCCAAAAGGCTCGCCACCTCAGCCCAGCTCTTCTAATTCTTCACAGACAATCCCCACTCCTCTTTTGGGATCATGTCTACCCCCACTTCCTTCTCCTATGATGGATCCAGCGCTTATTGCTAAAGCACCTTATCCTCATCGGTTAAGGGCAAACACACCAAGTCCACATATGGAGAAGATTATGAACATTTTAAGCAAGTTAACATCAACATCCCTCTCTTAGATGCCATCCAACAAGTTTCGTCTTATGCGAAAACTCTTAAGAACTTGTGCACTAGGAAGAGGAAGACTCAAGTGCCCAAGAAGATTTTCATGGCAAAGACAGTAGACACGGCTTTCCCCCAACAATTACCGAGGAAACGTAAGGATCCTGGATATCCTACTATTTCCATTTCTATTAAGGAAAAACATATTAACCGTGCTCTACTAGATCTGGGCGCAAGTGTTAACCTGCTTCCTCTCTGTCTATGAGCAGTTAGGGATTGGAGAGTTGAAGCCAACCTATTGCACTCTCCAGATGGCTGACCGATCAATCACCAAACCTAGAGGTGAACTGGAGGATGTGTTAATAAAAATCGGGGAATTTATATTCCATGTGGACTTTATTGTAATTGATACACAGCCTGTAGCAATCCCACAGAATCAAATTCCGGTGATTTTAGGTCGCCCCTTTTTGGCCACTTCCAATGCAATAATCAACTGTCGTAATGGTTCTATGACCCTATCTTTCGGGAATAAGTCAATAGAGCTGAACATTTACAAGTTGGGAAGTGTACCCTCCGAACCTGCTGCTCAGGTATGTTATGTCGACTTAATGGATGTCGACAGCAGCGAATTTGATGATCCTCCTGATACCGATCTTGACTCTTTTCATACGTTATTGTTTGACCCAACTATATATCTTACACATACGAAATCTTCCACCGAGATGTCCGGGTCAACAATTAACACTGATTATGAACTGCTTTTAGAGTCTGAAAATCACCCCGCACCTTGTGATGACATTATTCTTCGGGGTATTGATGGAACTTTTGGGGAGATCTTCACTGATGAACTCGCATTTTTGAATGACACGGGTGTTGAGATGAATCATGTCCCACTCATTGAAATTGAACCTCCACCCCTTCCTCTGAACTGTAAAAAGAATTCGAACAATCCATTACATTCACTGCATCGTCTCTCCAAAACGAGACGCACACACACTCTCTTCCACCACTTAACCTTTCCCCACTTCTTCTTCCACCAACCAGAGCACTGCATTGATAAAAATTTTGAATGGTTGGTGTTGACATTCGGTCTTTGCAAAGCTTGGCATCGACCAATGATTTTTTGACCCCCTCATGTGATTTTCAAAGATTAACATTGCTTAAGTTTGGGGGGGCATTTTTTTTCTGGCTCCTAAAAACAAAATCTTTACAAAATTTTGAGCCAAAAATAAGTTTGGAGGAGGGTCTTCACTTAAATATTTTGCCCCCACTAATAAATTCCTCCCAAGCTTACAGGTTTTTCGAGATATAGTGGATGGCAACAGTGAGGACACTGTTGAAAACAAGTTTGGGGGAGGTTTGTGCTTATTTTGCGCATCATTTGCATATCATTTGCATACGCACAAAACATTTTTGAAAACCTATAAAAATTTAAAAATTTTCAAAAAGATAAAAATATTTTTGTACATAAATAAGATAATAAAAGTTTAGATAGTGAAAAATTACATCCATGAGATTAGAAAAATTTAAGAAAACTAAGAAAATTAGAAGTTTTCTTATACGAACTAGTAATAAGTAGTTATGAGCCATTGTCCCAAAGGTTAGTAAGATGAAGGAAGTCACTAATCTGAGGATAAAACTAAGTCTAAAAAATAGTTTCTATTCTGGAAGCCAAACATTTTTTAACGTTGCTACCCTGCTATTCACACTTACACACGTCTTGAAACCTGGGATAGTAGAGGATACCTTGAAATGCTCTTGTCTTAAAGCCGATGTATGAAGGAAATAAAAAGAAAAAAAGTGAATAAAAAAAATATAAAGTGGTGAGAAAAATGGACACTGGTTTTGTTATCACCGAGGGCAATAAAAATGTATAGCGTTGATGCCTTTTCACCTAGTACCCTAAGGCCAACTGGTCTGGGAGTCACTACTATGCCTGAGGTGGTGCAAGACGAGGAAAATACACCAAATAAGCAAGCACATGAGTAATCGGTCGGTTAGTACCTCAAGAAGTATTAACGGTCGCATGAAAGTGTGTGAGCAAATCTCATCTAAATATTCATTAATTAAAAAGTACTGAGACTGATGGGCAAGAGTATGATAGCTTGAATTGAATTCTCCGGGTGTAGGGATGTCTTTACACACACGCAGGGTTATATGATCGATGTTTGGAAGAAAGATAGGAATGAAGAATAAGACAATGTTTTATTGAGGGAGGACGTGACTTCAGACATCTTTTCATGACTATTAAGATAGGGCTCATGACAACCGAAAAGCTAACTTAGTTGGAAACCCTAATTTTCAAGGCTTTTCTTTTACAATTCTTTTCTTTAAATGTAATACTCATGATCTTCCTTTTATTATTGGATTTTGTAGGTGCAATCCGCTGAAAACCCTCAGGAGACAATAATCCTCCTACTAGGGACACCTAGAGGTTAAAGGCTTGTTGCACGAGCTCAGTGCAATCGTGTTGCCTACGAAAGTGTGCTAGTTAGTTTTTCTCTTTCTTTATTTTCTCCTTCTATTTTTAATAAGAAGGTTTGCTCGAGACGATCGAAAATAACTTTGGGGGAATTTGATCTGTCGAAAATACTGCATTTTTAACCCGGCAATTTCCCTATCATTTACACTCATTTAGAAGTGTTTGGTATTCATATTTCACATATTAGCAAATCAGTCGTTAAATATCAGATTGCATGTGTTAGACTTTTTAACCGGCACTTTAATGGAAATTGACTGTATTTTATGGCATCGCATCATCCCAATATTGCGCAACACTTGTCTCGAGATTTATGCAGGAAATTGCGGGATCAAAGCCAAAAGAATCTGATCAAAAATACGCCAACTCAAAGCCTAAAGATCTGGTAACAATACAGAAGGCCAAATAAAATTCAACACATCAAAACAAGGCCCAAATATTATAGAGGGAATTACCAGAAAAGACTAAAGCCCAAGGCCCACAAAGAGCCGCAGATCCGCGGCAGGAGCCTGCTGGAGCCGCGGATCCGCAGCGGTTCCAAGGCTTCAGCTCCCCATTTTTGGTGCATAACTCTTCTCTCAGTGGCTACAGCTCAGAAATATTTGTCAATATCCAGAAAACCCTCGAAGCTTCTGACATATCAGCAAAGATGATTAATTAAGCTAATCCTAATTAAGCTCCTAACAAACTTCATCTAGAAGCTTCTCCTCAACAAACTTTTGGAGGGAAATTCAAATCTCCTCTAACTAACTTTTTGGAGGGAAATTCAAATTCTAATCCTAGATCTAGGGTTTAGGGAAGTCTATAAATAGAAGTCTAGACCTAGGGTTAATGGCTAATCAATCTTTGCTAATCATTAGTTCCTTAATCTCTCATCTCTACCTCTTACATCATCTTCTTCTACAAGTCTAGTGACAAGACTTGGGCGAAACCCTAACCCTAATTCCAATCCAAATTCAAGATCCATGGAGTTCAAGCAAAGCAAGTCTTCTACCATCCTTTAGAAGCGAAGCCGGCATTCATCCGAGCACGAGATCCAAGCCGATCCACGACTCAAGGAGCCGATGAAACGCAAGATTCGACAATCAATGTTCCTTCCTCTTGTAGTTCTTGAGTGTTGTAACTAATTGTTGAAATAAATAAAGGTGAAGATTCTTTAAACTTGCTTTTATTTCAATTCGAGCATTATGATTAGTATTCAAGTCTTGAATGTATTTTTCTTGATGATGCTTGAGTAAAACTCCGCTCGTGGAGGAATAGAGACGATTGTAGAATGATGATGTTGATGAATCTTTAAACATTTTTCTTAAGTCTTATAGCAATTGGAAATTCTTGAAAATCGAATGATCGATGATCCAGATCGATGCGAATGCGTTCATGATTCCTTTCGCACGATCTAGAGATCAACGATCGATCATCCGAATTTCAAGAAGCTATCTAGTGAATGTGATTCATCGAAAGGATAAATGATAGGATGAGGAACTCTAATTCTTCGCAAGATCCTTGATCCTCGATGAAATCTACATCGATTTAGCATCAACTTGTTAATAGATATAAGAAATCGTATTCTTGAATCTTCATCACATCTGTAGATCCGATCGATTCCTACGAGACTCATTTAGATTCTTGATATTTGGTTTGGAAAAATCAACAAACTCTCAATTCTTGATTCTATCTTTTACTTTTATTAGATCTAGATTTTTTAATTCTTGAACTTTAAATACAAATCATGAATTGTTTTCTTTTCTTTTCTTTAAATTTTCAATTCATCTAATTCAAAAGACGAACGATTACACTTTCCCTGTGGACGATCCGCACTTACTAACGCGCTACAACCGACACCGTTATTGATTGCGGTCAAATATTTTTGGTTGTGATATCTTTACAATTTTCATACTACACATCAAGAATATCATAAAATCATATGTCATCCAAGTACCAGGACATCACACCCTACAACCTTCTTAATAGATCCGTCCCCTATTTTGATGAAGTCAGATCCCATGATTGTCACATCAGAAATAGATGATCTATCTCCTCTTTATTTGCTTTAGTCTATAAATAGACATAAGCTACTTGTCCACTATGCTTCCGCTGCTCCCACTGGCTACGACAACCCACTGGCAGAGTCATATATACATGCACTTCTAAAGTAAACTTTAGAACGACGCTATACTTATCCTCCTGCTGGGTCTCATAGCCTGGAACAACAGTAGTGTCAAGTCTGGGTAAACAAGAACCTCCCTGTCACTGTCCTTGAAGCTACTAGAGTACGTCTCGGGTGTCTGAGGTTACCCACCATATCTGCGGAGTGGCTAATGGAATGTCAATCCTGATTGAATCTTTAGGTCTTATTAAATTTTATGTAATCGTTTGCAGTTCTGGAATCTCTTCCAGTTCTACCATACTCCCACTACTGCTTTCTTGAAAAAATCCATTTTACTAAAACTGTGGCGAGTCAAGAACAATATCACTATTGATCTTCCAGATAGTAGAAAGTCAACCCTCGTCAAAGCCTGGGTTAACCCACAAACTGCCATTAGAGAAACGTGCCTTGAGTTATCCAGAGTCTGGTTTTAAACATAAACCGGACAACTCCTCGTACCTTAATATCGTTAAGATACGAACCATTCTATATACAATATAGAAATAGAGGCACTAATTTAATTGGAACCAGATTCAAATCATGTAGCTGTCTTCATTGCATGTCAACTAAATGGAGAGAGGACGATCAGCATTACTCAACTTAGGAGTGCATCCAATTATGAGTAACCTAAAAGAGAAACAGGTTTCTCAAAACCATTACTATCAACTGAACACCTCAGACAAGTATCTACATCTTCGATCACCTTGAAAAATCCCGATACTTGCGACACCTGGTTCTCTACTTTATTCTTATACCTATAACTTCTCAAACTTGGACCTTGTATTTCTACGAAACACTTGTCCAAAAACTTAAGAAGTCACAAGTAAACAGAATATAGTACGAGGACCAACCCCTTTGTCCTAATGGACACTGGACAACATACAATACTTTGTATAAGTCCCCTGAGTTTAATAACTCAAACCCTGTGCGTCGTAAGTTGAAAACTGTACTCAGGTGATTTCCTCAAATATCACCAATTACAATGAATTCCGATATAATGGGGATGATCATCTAATTCCCAATAACTTACTCCTATTCATCATCTGTAAAACCATACAGATGTGAGAATCAAACCTGGTAAATACATACCCTGCAGCAAGGGTCTAATTGGGAAATCAGTTTTCTATTAACAATACACAGTGAAACTGAAACATGAATATGTTTCGAAGGGGTAACTGGGTATTCCTAGTAATGCCTCTTCCATTATCCAGATTCATGACTGTAACCGTATATTTCCCTGCCATCTCTCCAATTCCCTTTATTTGTCTTTAGTCGTTACCTTTTGTACACCATCGTTAGGCTTAATGGTTTTCTTCCTTCCCTACCGTTTGGCACCAGCCTATGGTTTGGAAGAAAACTATCCAATAAGCATAATAGGTGTACTCTCCTAATCCTAGGAGCACTCGCAACCTGAGAGATGTAAGGATAAAAGGCAACTGAATAAACCTTATTCATATTTCTTCTGAACCAGAATCCATCCTCGAAGAAGTTCCTTCGAGTTCGTATATAACCATACGATGGATTTATCCAATGGAATTGTATGTTCGTAGTGATACGAGATGTTCTGAAGAAATACAAAGATGAATTAGGAGTGGCGATGAGGTACGTGGTTTGGTCGTGAATGTTAACAAGTCGCAATTTACATTGCCCTCTTTCTGATCCCTTTATTTGTCTTTACTTATTACCTTCTGTACACCTAACTTAGGCTAATTTATTTTTCTTCATTCCCTACCTTTCGGCTCCTGCCTATGGTTTGGAAGAAGACTATCCAATAAGCGTAATAGGTGTACCCTCTCCTAATCCTAGGAGTCCTCATAACCTGAGAGAAGGTAAAAGGAAAAGACAACTGAATAGTCCTATTCAACCTCTCCAGAACCAGAATCCATCCTCGAAGAAATTCCTTCGAGTTCGTATATAACCATACGATGGATTTATTCAATGGAAGTGGATGTTCGTAGTGATACGACGTGTTCTGGAGAAATGCAAAGGGTAAGAGAAGGAGTGGCAATGATGTATACAACTCAGACAATCCAAAAGCCAGTGTTATAAGAAAGTTCGGTCAATTGAGTCACAGAGTTATAATAAAGGGTTGGGCCATGGTCGCAGTCAAAGAGAGAGAAAAGAAACATTCTGCGTGCACTCAAATCTAGATCAGAATGGTTGATCACTTTATCTAATCAGGAAACCTCCCACTGTATCCTCAAATTCTCCTCCAAACCTGAAAGAAGAATTAGTCGGGAACACCCGAAGATTAAACCAACTTATCAGTGGGAATCGGGATCCAACTATCATCACATGATAATGTGATGGAAGCCACTCACGTCATCACACTCCAGAAGGTATGCGCAAGCCTAGAAAGTTTCATGTATGTTTGAAACTCCTGATATGATTTTTACCCCAAGCGGTTTATGACCTTGACTAGATCAACGAATCATAAACCGCTAGTCAAGTTCAACCCGTCATTATCCTGGATTACATTAAACCCACCCGCGCGTGCCCTTGACTAGGTCAACAAGACCGCACGACTGTCCTAACTAATCGCATTTGAAATGCAACAAACAAGCAACACTTAGCTACCGAACACTACGCCTTGACTAGGTCAACAAACGCAGCACGGATACTAAATAATACTTATAAGAAATGACGGAGGGATACGGCTGGTTTTTGGCAAAAAACCTTTAGCATAATGAACTTGATATCATTGAAGGAATCCAAGTGGTTTTATAAAAGTATAGTGGCGAAAACTTTTGCTAAAGAAGTCACTCCCGGTGAAACGATCTCGGCTCTTTCCTCATCGAATGAGGTGTAGGATATTCCAAACTGAATACCACGATGCAAAGCAAAAAGTAATCGACTATAGTGAAGTTATTTCCCTGACGAAAACCTCTGTCCAAGGGGTCACTCCCGATGAAGGGATCTCGGCCCTTGCCTCATCAAATGAGGTGCTGGATATTCATAACAGAATACCGCTGTGCAAAACAAAAGAGAACGTCCTTGCAATAACAGCTTTTTGAAATTTTGGTTCCAACAACATCAAATATAGATTTTTTTTCCTTGCATTGATAAGAATCATCGCAGTCCCATCAATTAATCACACCAGAAAAGAACGAAAATATAATGTACGTATATGCCATCCGCATTCGCCACTAGGTCCCGTCATCACCCGTTAGGTTACTTAACTAACGACAGAGTGGGGACTGGACTAGCACGGGTGAAAAACATATACAACATCTACTAGTATATATATAAATATATAATAATCGCTCCAGGTATGGTAAATGCAACATCACAGAAAAGTAATAAGCATCACAGAACAATACAGATAATCTAGGATCTCCGGGTTTCATAGAGCCGCAAATGAAACCCGACGTTTCCCTGGTCGTGTGGATAACCTGTGCAATGAAAACCTAGACCCCTAAGAGCGCAGAAAGTTACCTGCCAAACCCTGAAGCGAGGCAGCCCCTTCAGCAAAGTGAATGGACCACCCAGCACTTCACGGAATCCAGTAACTTGAGCACTCCTCCTTAGGTCAACCTGTATCCCCTACGAGTGCGGCGAATAGCCCGCCAATTCTAGAGTGAAGCCCCTTCTATCTCATCGTCATGAGATGAGGGCCCGTTGCCCTCAAGAACCCGGTTATCCGTGCACCCCACCGTAGGGTAATCCCAGTACAGAAAAGAAAATATATACAACGGGTACACTGACCTCATCCCGGTCGTGCCCCAATAGAATAATATACAAACCGGCAGTGACGGCAGTCCACATGTTGGACGCTCGCCCCGCAATATCAAATGTATAAATAAAACTAAAAAGCACTACCATTGTATAGGAACTATCCACCACGACAAAACAGCAACATCACAGCACAACACAGAACATCAACGTGAATGTTACGTTCGCAAACCCGTCTAAAAGAGCTATAGCGATTAGACAAGATTTACCGATCAAATGACATTCACGGTCGCAGATAGAAATTTAAGCACTGTGAACTAACTTGTTTAAATTTTCGATCGACAAAAATTTCCCGAAGTGGGCCCCAAGTATAAATCCAGCACTCAAAATAATCTGGGCCAAAACTAAATGTTTCAGAAACCACATTCCCAAGTTGAAGCCCCCCAGAAGAAAATTGGTGCAGCGAACACACCAAAGTACCGCGCAACTGCGGAAAACATGAGCGTTTGGCCGCGGTTCCGCGGTCTAGTGGTAAGTTCGTGCTACCAAATTTCTTCCAATGTCTTCCAAAAGCCTGCATGATTTTCTGAAACACTCAAAATAATTTTTGGACCAGTTTAAAAATTCGACAGAAACTTTATCATTTAAAATACGGTTTCGGAAATTTTGTTCGATCGATATATTAAACATGCTAGAACAGGCTAGTAAAGGTTAATGGCCTTGCTCTGATACCATTTTGGGATGTGGCGCCGCCCCGGCCATCAAACCGACGCCAAATACAGAACAAAAGCTTTTTACGAAACCGGCGCTACCGCAACCCAAATACCCGGATCGTTCCATTAACCGTAAACTAGCAAAATATAAAAGAGGTTTGGAAAGATTATACTGATCGATCCGTGTCCTTCGGTCTTCAATCTCCGCACCAAGCTCCTCGCTGCTGCGCCGACGAAGTCTGCTCCCCGATCAGGTCCGTCGAGGTGGAACCACGTCATCAAATCTTTATACGGGCTCCCGCCTCGAACTGAGGAAACTCGGATATGAAGTTTGCTAGCCGACATGTCCAAAAATGAAGTTAGAGAGAGTGTAGGATTCTTTGTCTCAAGGCACCCAAGCATTGGGTGGAGGTTAATTGGAGTTACCAATGTGAGATGATGAAATGAGCAAAGATTTTGCAATGGAAAATCAAAATCAGCCATGCCCCAAACCAACCCCAAGCAAAAATGGTGCTCAGCCACACCCCAGAATACCCTCTGTAGATTGCAAAAGGGAGTGCACCATATAAATCAAGTGAGTGTGTATATATTTGTCACCACAAAAAAACCCCTCAATAAAGAACTCAGCATATTTGCAGATAACCCCTCGGTGCCAAGAATCGGCCACCATCCCCGATCAATGAGGCAAAGCCCATCCCTAATCAAATGGCCATGCCTCATAAATGCCAGGCCCAGACAATCAGGCAAGACCATGCTTCCCCACACACATGCTCGAAATGGGCGGACCCCCAGACAGTGCAGGAATGGCAGAGATAAATAGGTCAAGGGAAAAATGGTCAGGGAAAAATGGCTCACACGAATTAAACAAGGGACGAGATGTTAAAGACGGAAAAAGAAAACTGGCAACTCCCAAAATAATCCTGTAGCGAATTACGAGATTACACCTCAACTGTAAATACATACCCGCATTTGTATTCCAACCGAATACGAAATGCAATGCGACGAAAATATCCTTACACATTATAATACTAGGATCCGGTTTAAATCTAAGCCCACTAGTATTATCCGTCCGATCATGATCCGTGCACAAGTGTACGGATATGATCGAACCCTGCCATAAAACCATACGGCCTCTACAACGTTTCGCCCGAACTTGGGAAACTTTCAGTAGGGGACTCTAATGACTCATCAATACACTGGCACTGGGTATAACCATCAGCACGTCAAAGGTACTAGTTGTACGTAACAGTTGCCTATGTATTGAAAGAAGGGGAAGCTGATGAGTGAACTCATCCAGAAACCCTACTGAGCATGACAGTGACAATATCCGTACAGTCCGGTCCGTTCGTCTATGAGTATCGTATATAGGGCCTAGGGGCTGGTAAACGTCAGACCCCCAATAGCGGTATAAGTCGTGTCAGAGAGTAGCCCAGAACACCCTGAGATACTACTGGAATACCTACCAGTATATCTCAATTACCCTGCCAGGGATTTCGTGTAATGGCTCTCATAAACATAGCGTGATCTCACCCCCAATACCGGGAGAGACGAATCCCTGACGATCCGCTCACTGCCTCCATGTGGCTCGGTATTGTACCCAACTAAAACCTGTTTGCACGACTCCTTTGAGCCATGGTAGGGTAGTAATCAAAGCATAGTGGGAACTCACATGAGACAAATGATGATCTCAGGTCGACAGACTAACCTGTACACATGTCACCCCGGAACTGCTATCTTACGATATGTATAATACCAACTAGCATGTTCCCGGCGAGTCCTGTCCAGTGTACTCAAAACCCAATGAGCACCTGTATACATCTTAGGTGAACCAACTGATACTAATGGCTTGTGAGACCGGCCACTACCCCTCGTCGAGGTCTCGACTGTATATACTAGTCTACTCTGGAGTATCGATGCCCTGTCTCGAAACTCCCACGATTAGGGACACTTTAAAGATGTTCTTATAGATCCCAGCTCCCACGTATATGATCTCCATCATACTGCTGGTAGTCAAGCAAGAATCCTATGGGCTCTATCAACATGCAATAGTGAACTAAAGCATGTAAACGATGATAAAGACAAACCAGATAGCATACTATCATCTCGAGCAAGACAGTCCTACCGGTATAAGTCCTCCCTCAATAATTGCAATCACGTACCTGCGATCCAATAATTGACTTTGAGGGCACTATATCCAACATAGACATCCTAACATCCCGGTCGTATCTTCCGGCGGTGAACAGATTCTGGCACGCCCAGTGGGACCTTTTCCTCTTTCCACTCTACACTTCGTGTGTCATGTTCGCGAACAAAATCGCAGTTTGCTATGGTTGCCCCTGGATTCGAGGTACTAAGATTTGGTGTCTTGCTCCTATCCAGAAGAGAGGAGAAATCAATAGCTTCCAGCTGCACAAACTGCAACATTAACTCTCGCTCCGCCCTAACTGGAAGAGTGACTTACGGGCCCTCTGCGGCCTCCATCTTTGCAATGCCAGTGAAGCAGGTGACTCAGGCCACCACTGGATTATTCTTCGGGACCATGCTCCCGCCAATTAGCTTCAATGCTTTAGTGCCATCATAGGAAGCTCAAAGAATTCGGTCTTCGATCGACTTGGAACCACCGCAGCCCATCTCAACGGGTCGTCCAAGTCTGCCGCCCCAGTCTTCGACATGTTGAGCCTAAGCTTAGGCGGGCCCGCAAAAAGGCTCACGATACCTGAAAAGGCTATCCCAAAATGGATAGTCCTCCCAACTCTTGCTACGGGTAAGGTCGTTAAAAGTGCTTCCCCGGCCAGAAAGCGGTCTTTAACAAATTGACCGTTCCTTCTCAGCGAACGTCGGTCTTCGACAGGCTGACACCAACAGCAGCCTTTCATCAAAGCAGGGGGCATGACGAAGCCGCTCCCACAACAGTAGCGGTCCCGTCTGCACGACATGCTCGACGTCTCCACTGGCACCGAGTGAGGAAAGCTAGGGAAAGTTCCTCCTCTGTACTTACCCCACCAGCTCCAACGATGGAAATTAACGCTACTGTTCAAACTGGGAACAGCTTCGAGCTGCTCAAGAGGGTGCGCAAGAACTCTCCAACCGCTGTATTGAAGTGGTCTCCTCCGCCTGCTGAAAACATGACACGGGTGAAGTCGAAGCATCCCCCTCAGCGTTTGTCCTTCAAAATCCACAGGGTCTGGCGAAGAGTCCAAGACTCTGTAATTGACAAAGAATACTCTCGCCGACTGAAGAAAATGAAAGCTCGGTAAAAGGAGGAACATCCTTCTGTCATACCACGGGAGGTATCGTCTGCATGGGTGACTGTTGCAACATCCCCCTCAACTTCGACCACCCACAAAAGGAGAAGGCCGGAGAAGATCCCCATGCCTCCAACAAATTTCAAAGGCACTGAACCAAAATGCCCTAACTCTGGGGGCATGATAGTGCACACCGTCTACATGGCTTCCGGGAAAGAGGAAAGCCGTGCTTCCGCGGGTCATCGATTACTTACACGGTCTATGACAAAAGCTTATGAGCAACAACAAAAGCTCCAGGAGATGCTGACAAAGATGAATGCACTCACTGGGCAGAAAGAAAACCCGGAAGTATCGTCTGAACAGTGCCAAGAGCAGGAGACCAATACGGACTTCTTGCGAAGGGTGCTGGAGAGAAAGGATAAAGAGGCAGCAGAAAAAGCGACTAACATAAAGAAAATGGTGCTCATGTTCTAAGACATGGTGAGAATGATGATCCAGCCGGACCCTCCAGCCAAAGATCCCCCGATAATTATTGAGGACGACAGAGGGGAGACATCAAACCCTCTTCCGGCTCTATCAGCAGCCAGGGAGGAGATGATCTCTAAAGCTGCCCTTGATGACTATATAGCTCAACAAATATGAGCTCATCAGTCAAGCGAAGCTGTTGGCCAAGTCGTCAGAACTGGGCGACCCTATCTAGGCTGGTACAATCAAATCAAGTACCTGTCGAGATATACGATCCCTAAATTTCATGTGTATAAGAGAACAGGCGATCCCTATCAGCACGTCACTCAGTTCAGAGCTCTATGCGGAAATATTAGAGGCGACGACAAACTGCTGCTTCGCCAGTTCGTTGGCAACTTGTCAGAGACATCTTTTGAATGGTATTCGGAGCTTCCGAATGACTCCATCAAAACAATTACAGAAATGGAGCTACTGTTCACAAAGCATTTCGCCAGCGTGAGCGAGCGCACCCCGATCACGGCATTAATCAATGCCAGGGTGAAGCTAGGAGAAACCTGGGTTCAATAAGCAATTCGGTGGCAGAACCTATGGTCAAAATGCGAACAACGCATAAAAGAAGCTCCTGCCGTAGGCATGTTCGTAGGGACCCTTGATCCTCATGCAACTATATCCTAATTTATGGTGTTCTTCAAGCCGACCACCTTCCAGACCTTGATTGACAAGCTGGCCCAAATGGACTAGATGGGTCATAGGCCTTCGTCTTCAAAAACGGAACCCCGGAATGAAAAGGCTAAAGGGAAAGCAACTTTCGTCGCCAACACTCAACAACAACCGAGTGACCCGAAACCGGTTGCTCACCAAAGCAACAAACCGCGATCCCTCGATGAGAAGTTGAGACGTCCTTACTAGTTTTCCCAGGATAAAACAAGGAGTCTGTTCAAAACGGCGATGCGCAACAGACTCATCACTCTGCCGGATCTGAGACACCCACTACAGCCTGGTGACGTCAACAGTCCCAACTACTGCCCCTACCAGAGAATAATGGGTCACCCAATCGAAGATTGCTACATCTTAAAAATTGGGTTGAGGACCAGTACCAACTAGGTAAGTTCACGCTGTCCGAAAACTGGAAGGTAAACCTGCCACTGCAGCATGCTCCTAAAAAGGTAGACACACCGGGGGCATCATGCTCATTTTTAGAAGAAGCTCCATAGGAAGTTGTCCTTTCGGGTAAAACTAAAAGAATGCTGAAGGATCTTCAAGCATGCCGGGTGATCAGGTGGAAAAGCCCGCTGGAGCCCGAGATTATTGAAGGGATGCTTAAACCGCGCTCGACACCGAACGCCGGTAACAATGGGCAAAACACCCAGGCCAAGCCTTCAAAGTCTTCGAAGAAAAAAAGAAGACCAAGAAGCCCGTGCAGCCTGACGACAAGCGCACGAACCTGCAAAAGTACATTGACGCGCTAGAGGAATACAATCAAAAGGCATGGACCCCAGTCACAGTCCAAGAGTTTCTCAACCATATCCTTGAGAACGAAGGCAGTGACAATGATGAAGGAGACGACTCGTCAGAAAAACCCGAGGATTATGTGGCAAGTTGCCACTTGATCTCTCATTCGTCGATGAATGAAGAAGAAGCTCCCTCAATGTTAGAAAATAACATAGAGGAGCTGGGGGCAGGATCGGTGCCAAAATCCTTCGAACCGTCAGACGAGCTGATTGACATGCTGTTGAACGAAGCCCTTCAAAAGAGCAAAGCTGACCGAGAATATGAAACGGCCATATATGAAAAGGCCAAGCGTCGGCGTCAGGATGAAGAAGCTGCGGTGGAGATCAATCACAAAACACTTCAAAGCATACCCGCGGCAGGCAAAAGCAAGTTTAAGACGGGGAAACGGTTCGCCAAAGCCCTATCAATGGGAATGAAGCCGTCACCTTTCAAAGGAAATACTTCTAGGAATATATGCCTCGAAGAAGCGGACATACATCCGAGCTACTGCTTATACCAACGGAGGGTTACGCACCCCACCGAAGAGTGCAATGCCTTCAAGAAGTGGTGGCAAGGATACATTGCTCACCGGTAACACTTCAAGAGAATAAAGCATGAAGCTCGTCGACAGCGAAAAAGTACGACAGATGAGCGTGAGAGAACGACTGGCAACTATTGTATGGTTGATACCATTTCGACAAAATGGAAAACTCAAGTTCACACATTTCGGAGCGATTCTGAGGAAGAAATAACCCTCAGCCCGCTCTTCAGAGAATCCATCTGTAGAAAAGAAGAAGAGGAGAAGAACTGTGAGAACATCCAGCTGCGTAACCGAACGTTGCCTGAAAAGAACCTCGGGTCTGCAAACAAAGGTTCGAGCCAAAGAGACAAGGGGAAGGAAAAAGTCCCTGAGGAGATTGCCCTCGATGATAGAATCGTAAAAGAGTTCGCAGCCAAGGACCCGCCTAAAAAGAACAAGACGGATTATAATATCCCGGCACATCTGAGAAAGATACCCTCACAACTGAGTATATTGGATGCTCTTCTCCTGTCTAAAGAGGCACGAGATGCTCTGATCAGGGCGTTACAAGAGCCCGATCAATTTCAAGCTTTCCTTGCAGAAGAAAAGATGAAGTATAAGCTGGAAGAAGTTCACACAGCTGACATTACTTTCAGTGATGAAGACCTCCTCCTTTGAACGTGCAGGCACAACCGTCCATTATATGTAACCGGGTACTGCCACGACATCAATATAGGGAAGATCCTGGTTGACAACGGGTCCTCCGTCAACCTTCTCAATATGAGGGTGCTGAAGGAGATTTATATGAATGTTCAACATCTGGCTCGAGATAAAATTACCATCTCCGGGTTCGACTCCCAGTCATCATGAACGCTCGGGTCTGTAATACTGACGTTACGCTTCGGGCTGCTTGTCATTGACATCAAATTTCATGTCATTGACACCAAGACTTGCTACAACACTCTGCTCGGCAGGCCTTGGTTATACGAGTACAACGTCATCCCTTCTACGCAACATCAGTGTATGAAGTATTTCAAAAACGGCCTCGAGTACACCGTGACAGGAAAACTAAATCCATTCTCTATAAATGAAGTCCGAAAATATGAAGACGCAAAGTACACCCTACCAGACTTCGAAGACACGGAAAGATGTCATAAGCCGGAGAATAAACAAAAAGCTATCGCCACTATTCCGGTCTTTGGGAGTGATACCTAGGAGGAGGAAGAGATAGTTTATTCAGGGCGGCCACAATGCAACAGGCCTAGACCATCTACCCCTACTTTGGTCTTCGGCAGTGACTCTAAAGACGAGGTCAACGCAGTGTTCTATGTTCGTCCATCAATGCAAACCTTCACTGGAGCTGATCAGAGTTTGTAAATTGCCATAGTTCCGCAGAAGCATTACAGGAAACTTGATGCGCATGATACATACAGCGTGCAACAGCTGCAGACTTTCTACGTCCTTCCCAGGCGAAGAGGTGAAAAGGAGATCCTCTTCTACCAATCCACAGAGACCAAAGTGGAGAAAGAAGTCTGGCATGGTGCCGATTTTGCACTGGACAAGCTTCAACGAATCCGTCTGCCCAGATATTACGTAGAGGGATTAAAAAGGCTGTTAAAATGCCAAGGAGTACCTTTCAAATAAACTACTTGATAAGCCCAGTTCTACGACAGGATTTGGAATGTCCCCAGAGCTCAGCGAAAGATGACCAACGGGAGAATAGAGACGATCGGGCTTGGATACTTTCAGTCCAGAAACGGGGGCGATTCCATGGATGCAGTGTCGTAAATAACTCCGGTGGAGAAGGGAAGGCTTTTCCACATAATGCCGATATTAAACCAGAGTGAGATCTCGCCGTAAAGACACAAAGTCTGTCATTCGACGATCATATTGACAAGCTAATAAGAGAGGCTGGTCAAAAAGTTAAGGATGACCACAACCGCGAAAAGGCTATTTACGAAAAGGCTAGGACGCAGCGGCTCATTTAACAGTCTGCGGAAATAGAAAATGATCATGCCCTTCATCATCGGCCTGCTGTACGTTCCCACGACAAGAAAAAATCCCGACACAGAGGCAAAAACAAGGTAAAGAACGGGACTGGCATTCGAAAGCAGCAAAGCGGGTCCAAAAATCCGCGTGATCGGGAAAGGGTCTGCTCGAATCCATCGCTGATGAAAACGATGGGTCGGGAATATTCTTTCCCCCAAAACAAGACAAGGAAAATATTCAACCTTATCATGAAGCATCAAATGATGACACTCCCAGAGTCTCGGCATCCCGAACAAATAAACGAGGTCCATCACTCGGATTATTGCTCCTACCACCGAGCAATAGTGTTGGATATAGTGCCCTCAGAGTCAATTATTGGATCGCAGGTACGTGATTGCAATGATTGCGGAGGACCTATACCGGTAGGACAGTCTTACTCGGGATGATAGTATGCTATCCGGTTTGCCTCTATCAGTCATGTACAGGTTCAGGTGACCGATCACTGCTACACTTTGATAGAGCCCTTAGGATCTTGCTTTACCACTAACAGTATGATGGCGATCATATACGTGAGAGTTGGGTGGTTTATATGCATATCCTTGATTTTGGTCCCTAGTCGTGGGATTTTCGAGACAGGGCATCGATACTCCGGAGTAGACTAGTGTATACAGTCGAGACCCCGATGAGGGGCGGTGGCCGGTTTCACAAGCCACTGGTGTCAGTTGGATCACCTAAGATGTATACAGGTGCTCATTGGGTTATGAGTACACCGGACAGGACTCGCCGGGAATCTGCTAGTTGGTATTATACCTATCGTCAGATAGCAGTTCCCTGGTGACTTCTGTACAGGTTAGTTCATCGACCTGAGGTCGTCACTTGTCTCGTGTGAGTTCCCATTGTGCTTTGATTTCTACCCTACCACGGCTCAAAGGAGTCGTGCAAACAGGTAGTTTTTGGGTACAGTCCCGAGCCACATGGAGGCACGTGAGCGGATCGGCAGGGGATTCGTCTCTCCCGGTATTGGGGGCGAGATCGCGCTGTGTCTAGGAGAGACATTACACAAAGCCCATGGCCATGGCAGGTGATTTACTGGTAGGTGCTCCAGTAGTATCTCAGGGTGTATTGAGGCTATACTCCGACACGACTTATACTGCTATTGGGGGTCTGACGTTACTAACCCCCTAGGCGGATATGCGATACTCATAGACGAACGGACCGGACTGTATATACATTGTCACTGTTAGGCTCAGTAGGGTTTTCCGGATGAGTTCGCTCATCGGCATCCCTTGAGGTCAGTCCATGGGCAGCCGCTATGCACTGCTAGTGCCGCTGACGGTTTGTGGTTAAACCCACTGCCAGGGTACTGACGAGTCATTAGAGTCTCCCATAGACAGTTTCCCAAGTTCGGGCGAAACGTTGTAGAGGCCGTATGGTTTTATGGCAGGGTTCGGAAAATGCACGTGCGTTTACGCACGTGTCGGTTTTCGGACAGATGATACTGGTCGGCTTTGGTTTAAGCCGGATCCGAGTATTGTATTGAGTAGATATAATATCTTTGTCTCAGTTGCATTTGTATTCGGTCGTAATACAAATGCGGGTATATTTATACTGTTACGGGATTGTCCTGAAATTCGTTTCAGGATCACTTTTGGAAGTTGTCAGTTTCCAGTTTTCTATCAGCCGTCTTTTAACATTCGGTTAAAGACGGATTTATCTTTTCTTGGATAAGGTCGGGTCGTGCTTCTAGAAGTTTCTAGATATGGTGACTAGGTTGATGAGGTGGCTAATGACTCATCTTGACATTAATTGTTGCATTAATGACTTGATGAGGTGTATTAGTGACTCATGCTTTAGCATTAATGTTTCTTGTTTACTTAAGGATATTTGTTGTCGATCTTTGTTCTTATGGTTACCTCCCCCTCCTCCTACACTCACCCCCCACTCCAATAAGTGGCCGGCCCCATCCTCTCTCTCTCATTAACTTGTTGTTTCATTTGGTGAAAAGATTATGATAGTTTTGAGTGTATGGAAATTACATAGTTCATTTCTCATTCCATCACCCGATTCGAGTGGCAACTTCATTAACCGATCGTCCACGGTTTTGGACGAAGTGAGACAAAGTGATCTACTCATATTCTACATCATTCTTGGTCGTCTCTTTTGGCAAACTTGACGACCGAGTTGCCTAGAGTCAGAGGCGGGAGCCCGTTTAAAGAATCGTTGACGTGGTGCCACCTGGACGAGCAGATCGGAGATCGACGAGATCGGAGCAGCCGCAACGGAGCGTAGGATGATGGTTAAAGAACGAAGGACTCGGATCGTTCGGTATAACCCTTCTACCCTCTTTGTAGATTGTTAGTTTAGCAATAATGGAAGATCCGGGTTATAGTATACGATAGCGCCAGTTAAAAAGTTTTTTGTTCCGCATTTGGCGTCTGTAGACGGCCGGGGCGCTACCGTAGACTCACAGTGGTATCAGAGACTAACCATTATGATATGCTAACTTGTGCTAACGCGTTTAAAACATCGATCGAACCGGAAATCAAAAACTGCAAAATTCTAGCTTCACAGTTTCTGTTGATTTTAAATGATGTCCTAAAATTATTCTACATATCTCAAAAATCTGTGCAGGGTTTTTTAAGAACACCGACAAAATTTGGGCACGTGATTCCACCAAACAGCCGTGGAAACGTGGCCAAACCCATGGTTTGGCCACGCATCCGCGGCCACTTGGTGAGATCATGCTCCCAAATTTGTACAGTGGGTTCTTCTCTGGAAATTGGGGTTTTTGGTATATATCTTTTGGGCCCAGGTTTTGTTGCTGTTCACCAGTTGTTCGTGGGGCCCACTTCGTATTATTTGGTCGATCGAAATTTTAACATGTTAGTTTACAGTACTTGCATTATATCTCCGACCGGGAATGTCATTTGATCGGTAAACCGCGTCTGATTGCTATAGTTCTTTTAGACGGGTTTGCGAACATGACATTCGCGTTGATGTTCTGTGTTGTGCTGTGATGTTGCGGATTTTTCGTGGTGGATAGCAGTGTGCAATGGTAGTACGGTTTGGTTTTATTTGTACATTTGATATTGCGGGGCGAGCGTCCAACATGTGGACTGCCGCCACTGCCTGTTGTATAATATTCTTTTGGGGCACGACCAGGTTGCGGTCGATGTACCTGTTGTACTATTATTTATTTCTGTACTAGGGTTACCCCGCGACGGAGTGCACGGATAGCCGGGTTCTGGAGGGCAACGGGTCCGCATCTCATGGCTTTGAGAGGCAGAGGGGCCTCACTCTTGAATTGGCAGACTATTCACCGCACTTATAGGGGGTACAGGTTGACCCAAGGAGGGGTGCTCAAGCTACCGGATTCCGTGAAGTGCTGGATGGTCCATTCACTATGCTGTAGGGGGCTGCCTCTCTTCAGGTTTTGGCGGGTAACTTGCAGCACCCGTAGGGGTCTAGGTTACATTGCACAGGCTATCCACATGACCAGGGGAACGTCGGGTTTCAGCAGCGGCTCTGTGAAACCCAGGGATCCCAGATTATCTGTATTGTTCTGTGATGCTTATTACTTTTCTGTAATGTTGCATATTATCACGCCTGGAGCGATTATTGTATATTGGTATATATACTATTAGATGTTGTATATGTTTTGCACTCGCGCTAGTCCAGTCCCCGCTCTGTTGTTAGTTAAGTAACCTAACCGGTGATGACGGGACCCAGTGACGAATGCAGATGGCATATACGTACATTTTATTTTCGTTCTTTTCTGGTGTGATTGATGATGGGACTGTATTGATTCTTATCAATACAAAGGAAAACAAACCTGTTTGAGTTGTTGGAACAATTTTAAAAGGTGTTATTACAAAGACGTTTCCTTTTGTTATGCATAGCGGTATTCGATGTGAATATCCAGCACCTCATTCGACGAGGCAAGGGCTGATATCCCTTCACCGGGAAAGACCCCTTGAACAGAAGTTTGCGTCAGGGTAATAACTTCACTATAGTCGATTACAAGTTGCTTTGCATCGCGGTATTCAGTGGAATATCCTGCACCTCATTCTACGAGGAAAGAGCCGAGATCCCTTTACCGGGAATGACCTCTTTAGCAAAAGGTTTTCGCCACTATATTTTTATAAAGCTATCAGGTTCCTTCAGCGATATCAAGTTCACTACGTTAAAGGTTTTTCGCCAAAAACCAGCCGTAGCCCTCCGACATTTCTTTTGGATATTCAGTAGTATTCAAGCTATGTATTTTGACCTAACGCCAAGGCATAGTGTTTGGTAGCTGCTGGGTATTCAATTGTTGCATAGATAGATGAGTTAGTTTGGGACAGCCGTTCTGCCATTTTGACCTAACGCCAAGGGCATGTGCGGGTGGGTTCAAATTGACAAGATAGTGACGGGTAGAACTTGGCATGTGACTTATGACATTTTGACCTAACGCCAAGGTCATAAGAGCATGGGGCAAAAATGATATCGGGAGTTTCTAAAGAAACTGAAACTTGCCAAGTATGCGCATACATTCTGGAGTATGAGTAACGTGGATGCATTCCATCATGTTATCATGCGATGAGAGTTGGATCCCGATTCCCACTGATGAGTTGGTTTACTCTTCGGGTGATCCCGATTGATTCTTCTTTAGGTTTGGAGGAGAATTTGACAGGACAGTGGGAGGTTTCCGGGTTAGATAAAGTGATAACCATTCTGATCTAGGTTAGAGTGCACGCAGAGTGTTTCTTTTCTCTCTCTCTTTGGCAGCGACCTTTGACCGACCCTAGACTATAACTCAGTGACCAAGTTGACCGAACCTTCTTAAAATACTGGTTTTTGGATTGTCTAGGTTGCATAAGTCATTGCCACTCCTTCTTTTACCCTTTGTATTTCTCAGAACAGCCGTATTACTACGGACATCCACTTCCATTGGATAGATCCATCGTATGGTTATATACGAACTCGAAGGGACTTCTTCGAGGATGGATCAAGGTTCAGGAGAAATAAAATTGGTTTATTCCGTTGTCTTTTATTATCACCTTCTCTCAGGTTGCGAGGGCTCCTTGGTTTAGGAGAGTACACCTATTACGCTTATTGGATAGTCTTATTCCAAACCATAGGCAGGTGCCGAAAGGTAGGGAATGAAGAAAACCAATTAGCCTAAGAAGGGTGTGCAGAAGGTAATATGTAAAGACAAAATAAAGGGATTAGAAAGATGGCAAAGTAAATTGCGACTATTATCATTCACGACCAAACCGCGTACTTCATCACCACTCCTGTTTCACCTTTGCGAGAATAAGGTATTATTCAGTTGTCTTTTATCATCACCTTCTCTCAAGTTACGATACTCCTTGGTTTAGGAGGGTACACCTAATATGCTTACTGGATAGTCTTCTTCCAAACCATAGGCTGGTGCCGAACGGTAGGGAAGGAAGAAAACCATTTAGCCTAACGAAGGTGTACAGAAGGTAACGACTAAAGACAAATAAAGGGATTTGGAGAGATGACAAAGAGATATACGGTTGTAGTCATGAATTGGATTATGGAAGAGGCATTACTATGAATCCCAGGATACCCCTATGAAACATTTTCATGTTTCAGTGCATTGTTAAAGGAAAACTGTTTTCCCGATTAGACACTTACTCCAAGGGTATGTATTTACCAGGTTTCATTCTCATATCTGTATGGTTTTACAGATGATGAGTGGGAGTAAGTTATTGGGAATTAGGTGATCATCCTCATGATATCGGAATTCGTTGTAAGAATTGGTGATATTTGAAGAAATCACCAGGGTACAGTTTTCAACCTACGACGCATAGGTTTTGAGTTATTCAAACTCAGTGGACTTATACAGAGTATTGTATGTTGTCCAGTGTCCATCAGGACAAAGGGTTTGGTCCTCGTACTATGTTCTGTTTACTTATAATTTCTCTAGTTTTTAGACAAGTGTTTCGTAGAAATACAGTGTCTAAGTTTTGAGAAGTTGTGGGTATAAGAATAAAGTAGAGAACCAGATGTCACAAGTATCGGAATTCTTCAAAGAGATCGAAGATGTAGGTTCTTGTGATTGGTATTCAGATAATAGTAATAGGTTTTGAGAAACTTGTTTCTCTATCAGGTTACTCATAGTTAGATGGATTCTTAAGTTGAGTAATTTTGATTAGCCTCTTTCCATTAAGTTGATATGCACTGGAGACAGCTGCATGATTTGAATATGGTTCCAATTAAATAAGTGCCAAAATTTCTATATTGGATATAGAATAGTTCGTGCCTTAAAAGATGTTAAGGTACGGGGAGTTGTCCAACTTATGCTTAAAACCAGACTCTGGATAACTCAGGGCACGTTTCTGTAATGGCTGTTTGTGGGTTGACCCAGGCTATGACGAGGGTTGACTTTCTACCATTTGGAAGATCAATAGTGATATTGTTCTTGACTCGCCACAGTTTTAGTAAAATGGATTTTTTCAGAAAACAGTAGTGGGAGTATGGTAGAACTGGAAGTGATTCCAGAACCGCAAACGATTACGGAAAATTTAATAGGACCTAAAGATTCAATCAGGTTTGACATTCCATTAGCCATTTCGCAGATTTGGTGGGTAACCTCAGACACCCGAGGGGTACTCTGGTAGCCTCAAGGACGGTGACAGGGAGGTTCTTATCTACCCAGACTTGACACAACTGTTGTTCTAGACTATGAAACCAGGCAGGAGGATAAGTATAGCGTCGTTCTAAACTAGTTTTAGAAGTGCACGTATATATTATTCTGTCAGAGGGTTATCGTAGTCAGTGGGAGCAGTGGAACCATAGTGGACAAGTAGCTTATGTCTATTTATAGACTTGAGCAGTTATAGCGGAGATAGATCATCTAATTTTGATGTGACAGTCATGGGTTTGACTTCATCAGAATAGCGGATGGATCTGTTAAGAAGGTAGTAGGGTATGATGTCATGGTATCTGGATGACATACACAGAGTAGGAAGTAAAATTCCTACACTACGATCGGTTGTACTGTGGTCGTCACACAGATGTTTCTCTAGATAGGATAGGGATATAATATCTGACATTCTGGTTTCTAGATCTATGGTTTTAGATCTGGATTTGGGTAGTTTCCCAATGTGGGTACTTTGACAATATTCTGATGGTTTTTAGAATAGATGACTCCTGGCATGGTGGAGTACCTGCAGGTGATGGAGTCACCCTCTCTAAAGGTGTCATATAGACTAAAAGGGAGAGGGATGTGCATGATTGGCAGATCACTCGCTTAGGCAATTGGGTCAATCGTGAGATGTCAAGTACCACACCAGATGTTATTTTTCCACTAGATGCAATAAGTTTGTATTAATCCAATCCTGGAGAAACATAAGGAAGCAGTATTAGAACATAAGTACATGTTCTATGGATTTGATGACGGCAGCCTCTTTCGGGAGACGATTATCATTCCAGGCTTCAAAGGTGACATGGATGACAGAGTGATTGTCAAAGTTATAGTTTTCCCTCTGACGAGGGACAGTATTATGGACAGGTGATCCAAGAGGATTCTGTGGGAGGCTTGGTGCTGGGTACTGATTAAGTTCAGTGATCGATACTGTCTAAGAAGTTTGGATTTGGGGTTCATTTATGAACTAGGTCCCATCAGATATCCAGATATATTCTAAGACAGGTTTTACTCAATTCGGGAGATGGTTTTCTCCGCGAACTTGAGATTTAGAGAGATATAGAAAGAAACATCTAGGCGGATCCACTCACTGAGGTTATTTCTCGAACACAATAGTTTTACAAACGAGCTTTGTGAAACTGATTAGTAGAGGAGTTGGATGTTCGGTTTCACACGGGCTGTGAGTAGTCGACATCGAAATAATTAGCCTTAAGTGCAAGTGGGAGATTGTTGGATATAGTGCCCTCAGAGTCAATTATTGGATCGCAGGTACGTGATTGCAATGATTGCGGAGGACCTATACCGGTAGGACAGTCTTACTCGAGATGATAGTAAGCTATCTGGTTTGCCTCTATCAGTCATGTACAGGTTCAGGTGACTGATCACTGCTACACTTTGATAGAGCCCTTAGGATCTTGCTTTACTACCAACTGTATGATGGCGATCATATACGTGAGAGTTGGGTGGTTTATATGCATATCCTTGATTTTGGTCCCTAGTCGTGGGATTTTCGAGACAGGGATCGATACTCCGGAGTAGACTAGTGTATACAGTCGAGACCCCGATGAGGGGCGGTGGCCGGTCTCACAAGCCACTGGTGTCAGTTGGATCACCTAAGATGTATACAGGTGCTCATTGGGTTATGAGTACACTGGACAGGACTCGCCGGGAATCTGCTAGTTGGTACTATACCTATCGTCAGATGGCAGTTCCCTGGTGACTTGTGTACAGGTTAGTTCATCGACCGGAGGTCGTCATTTGTCTCGAGTGAGTTCCCACTGTGCTTTGATTTCTACCCTACCACGGCTCAAAGGAGTCGTGCAAACAGGTAGTTTTTGGGTACAGTCCCGAGCCACATGGAGGCACGTGAGCGAATCGGCAGGGGATTCGTCTCTCCCGGTATTGGGGGCGAGATCGCGCTGTGTCTAGGAGAGCCATTACACAAAGCCCATGGCCATGGCAGGAGATTTACTGGTAGGTACTCCAGTAGTATCTCAGGGTGTATTGAGGCTATACTCCGACATGACTTATACTGCTATTGGGGGTCTGACGTTACTAACCCCTAGGCAGATATGCGATACTCATAGACGAACGGACCGGACTGTATATACATTGTCACTGTTAGGCTCAGTAGGGTTTTCCGGATGAGTTCGCTCATCGGCATCCCTTGAGGTCAGTCCATGGGCAGCCGCTATGCACTGCTAGTGCCGCTGACGGTTTGTGGTTAAATCCACTGCCAGGGTACTGACGAGTCATTAGAGTCTCCCACGGACAGTTTCCCAAGTTCGGGCGAAACGTTGTAGAGGCCGTATGGTTTTATGGCAGGGTTCGGAAAATGCACGTGCGTTTACGCACGTGTCGGTTTTCGGACAGATGATACTGGTCGGCTTTGGTTTAAGCCGGATCCGAGTATTGTATTGAGTAGATATAATATCTTTGTCTCAGTTGCATTTGTATTCGGTCGTAATACAAATGCAGGTATATTTATACTGTTACGGGGTTGTCCTGAAATTCGTTTCAAGATCACTTTTGGAAGTTGCCAGTTTCCAGTTTTCTATCAGCCGTCTTTTAACATTCGGTTAAAGACGGATTTATCTTTTCTTGGATAAGGTCGAGTCGTGCTTCTAGAAGTTTCTAGATATGGTGACTAGGTTGATGAGGTGGCTAATGACTCATCTTGACATTAATTGTTGCATTAATGACTTGATGAGGTGTATTAGTGACTCATGCTTTAGCATTAATGTTTCTTGTTTACTTAAGGATATTTGTTGTCGATCTTTGTTCTTATGGTTACCTCCCCCTCCTCCTACACTCACCCCCAACTCCAATAAGTGGCCGGCCCCTTCCTCTCTCTCTCATTAACTTGTTGTTTCATTTGGTGAAAAGATTATGATAGTTTTGAGTGTATGGAAATTACATAGTTCATTTCTCATTCCATCACCCGATTCGAGTGGCAACTTCATTAACCGATCGTCCACGGTTTTGGACGAAGTGAGACAAAGTGATCTACTCATATTCTACATCATTCTTGGTCGTCTCTTTTGGCAAACTTGACGACCGAGTTGCCTCGAGTCAGAGGCGGGAGCCCGTTTAAAGAATCGTTGACGTGGTGCCACCTGGACGAGCAGATCGGAGATCGACGAGATCAGAGCAGCCGCAACGGAGCGTAGGATGATGGTTAAAGAACGAAGGACTCGGATCGTTCGGTATAAACCTTCTACCCTCTTTGTAGATTGTTAGTTTAGCAATAATGGAAGATCCGGGTTATAGTATACGATAGCGCCAGTTAAAAAGTTTTTTGTTCCGCATTTGGCGTCTGTAGACGGCCGGGGCGCTACCGTAGACTTACAAATAGGACATCCTCTTGAAGACTGCTTCACCTTCAAAAATTGGTTCAAAGAACAGTACCGACACGGCAAGTTTGCTCTATCCGACAGTTGGAGGCCACCACGGAAACATGAGCCAAAAGCAACCTACATTGCGAGGGTAAGTCTAGATCAGCATCGAGCTTGGAAACGAGCTCGTACCTGCTACGTAATAACGATGTCGAAAGAAGGTGAGCATGAGGCCAAAAGCAACCTACATTGCGAGGGTAAGTCTAGATCAGCATTGATCTTGGAAACGAGCTCGTACCTTCCACATGATAACGATGTCGAAAGAAGGAGAGCATGAGAATATGGATGACCTCTCCTGGTGCTTCGCAAATGAGGATGAAGACGAGGTGATCTCAGAATTTTCACCAGCGCCAAGAAACCCGGAAGATGGGATACACACCACGGCAGACAACCTGAGAAAAATTGACTTGGGGACAGCAAACAAGCCAAGGCCCACGTTCGTCGGTGAGCTGCTGTCTAAAGAGCAGGTGGCTGCACTAAAGGACGTGCTTATGCAATATAAAGGCTGCTTTGCATAGAAATATTCCGAGATGCTGGGACTAGATCTAGAAATAGCTGTGCACAAACTGGCAATATCACCGGACGTCAAGCCAGTCAAACAGGCACCAAGAAGAATGCAGCTCGAACTTGAAATGAGCATCAATGCTGAAGTAAAGAAACTAATTGACTCCGGCTTCATCCAAGAGCTTCAGTACCCAGACTGGATCGCCAACATTGTCTAGTGATGAAGAAAAATAGGACGGTGCATGTCTGCGTGGAATTTCGAGACCTCAATAAAGCTTGCCCGAAGGATGACTTCCCTGTATCAGTTACCGAGCTGATGATAGATAACACGTCCACTCATGAAGTCTTCTCCTTCATGGATGGATCTTCAGGGTAAAAACAAATAAAGATGCATCCTGAAGACAAAAAACACACTACTTTCTAGACTCTGATGGGCATATTCTTCTATAAGGTGATGCCTTTCGGCTTGAAGAATGCAGGCGCCACCTTCCAGAGAGCTATAACGAAGATCTTCGATGACCTCATACATGAGATCGTCGAATGCTGTGTCGACGACCTTGTGGTGAGAAGAAAATCATACAAGGAACAATGGGAACATCTGAAGATAGTGTTCCAGCGCCTTCGGAAGTACAACCTGAAGATGAATCCTCTAAAATGTGTGTTTGGAGACTCCTCAGGCAAATTCCTAAGATTCATCATACGACATAGAGGCATCAAAATAGACCCATCAAAGATCAAGGCGATCATGGAAATGCCTACGCCAAAATCTCTCAAGAAACTGCGGTCTCTCCAAGAAAAGCTTGCGTATATCCACCGGTTCATGGCCAACCTATCCGGTAAATGCCGTCCCTATAGTCATCTAATGAAGAAGGGAACCCCATTCGTCTGGGATCGTAAATGCCAGAGTGCGCTGGACGAAATCAAACAATACCTACAGAATCCTCCGGTACTGACCACTCCCGTTAAGGGAAAACCCCTCATCCTATAAACAACAGCCCTTGAAGGTTCTTTAGGCACGCTATTGGCACAAGAGAACGACCAGGGGAAAGACAGAGCTCTCTACTATTTGAGTCAAGTTCTTCTGGAGCCAGAAAATAACTTCTCCCCTATTGAAAAGCATTTCCTGTCTTTGATCTTCACAATAACAAAGCTCACACACTATACTTTGGCGCATGAGGTTAATCTTATATCAAAGGTGGATCCTCTCAAGTACTTGATGTCAAGAGCCATACTAACAGGAAGGTTTGCCAAATGGGCCCTCTTCTTAATGGAGTTCTTGATAACATATCGACCTCTTAGTGCAATCAAAGGCCAGGCAATCGCTGACTTTCTCACTGAGCATCTGATACCTACTGACTCGCCCCTAAATTGCGAGTTGCCGGATGAACATGCGTTTGACGTGAAAGATAAAAAAGAATGACTCTCGATGGGATCTTTACTTGGATGGGGCATCTTCTATAAAGAAGCGAAAGCACAACCCCTCCCCCCCCATAATCAAATCTGATGTAGGCCTTATCTTCATGACTCCATAAGGAGGGATAATATGCTTTGCCCTTTCCTTAACGGAGCCAAGAACAAACAACGAAGAGGAATATAAAGCTTTGATAGTAAGTCTTAAGATCGTTGTCGATATGGGGATCGAGAACCTCCTTATATATGGAGACTCCCAGCTGATCGTTAGTCAAGTAAATGGCGACTATCATACGTGCAAGCCAGAGTTGGTAAGGTACGGCGAGAGAGTGCAGCAATTGCTGACACAAATCCCCTCCTACATCCTGGAAAGCATACCGCATGCAAAAAATAGAAAATCGGATGCATTAGCCAAACTCGCTTAGGAACTAGCTGATGAAAACCTTGATGATGTAAGAATCGTTGTGCAAAGCAGCCAGATTCTTACGCTAGCAAAAATATCTTCGGAGTCGTCTGAAGAAAAGGAAGCGATCAAACAAGCAGACCTACAAATAGAGGATGAAGAAAAGGCTAAGGATTGGAGAGAAGTCTTCATGGACTACTTCAAATCCCATCGAACACCTGAAGATGCATCCTCAAGACATCAGCTCATGAAATGAGCTCCGTCTTTCGCCTTCGTCAATGATACTCTATATAAGAGATTGTTCGACTCTCCATAGTTGAGATGCCTGGGACTGGAAGAAGAAAGAAGAGTCATCAAAGAAACTCACGACGGACACTGCGGTTCTCACCAAGCCGGGCCAAAGATGAAGTTGAAGATCAAAAGAATGGGCTACTATTGGCCCACAATGATTCAAGACTGCCTTGAATATGCGAAGCAGTACTCGTTCCAAACTCACGGGGATTGCATCCACCAGCATCTAAATCCGCTACACCCAACAATGGCTAGCTGGCCATTCGAAATGTAGGGAACAGATATAATTGGACCCATCGAACCAACGTCACCCAAAAGACATCGGTTCATACTAGCAACAACCGATTACTTCTCTAAGTGGGCAGAAGCAGTACCACTAAGGGAAGTGAAGACGGAGAACATCCTCCATTTATTCAAGACATACGTCATCTACCGGTTCGGCACTCTGCGACGGATTATCTCTGATAACGGGCCAGCCTATAGAAACCATAAAATCAGTCGCTTCGCACAACGGCAAAAAATAGATTGGAGATACTCTTCAATCTATAATCCCCGAGCTAACGGTCTAACTGAGGCTTTTAACAAGACCTTGATAAAGATCATAAAAAAAAGGTGTCCAGAAATAAAAAGGATTGGCACGAGAGACTGCATGAAGCTCTCTGGGCGTATCGAACCACGTTCAAAACGGACACGAATACAATGCCATACGCATTGGTATTTGGCACGGAAGCGGTAATCCCCTTGGAAATAGAGTTATCTTCTCTACGAGTGGCGGTTCTTTATGAACCAATGGATGAAGAGAATGCCTATCGTCGGCTTAAGGAGCTCGATTCCCTCGATGAAACCCATCTCATAGCGCAGCAAAACGTGAAAGCTTATAAAGCAAGGATGGCGTGCTCATAAGAATGACTAACTAGGCCAAGAACATTCCGCCAAGGCGAACTCGTGCTAGTTTTCAAAATACCTATGATCCCCAATCGTGCCAAACAGGGGAAATTCGAGCCGAACTATGAGGGCCCGTACATCATAGACAAAGTATACCAAGGTGGGGCCTAGTTGCTCATGGATATGCATGGCGAAAGACCCTTTCGGCTGATAAACGGTCGATTCCTGAAGAAATACTACGCCTGACGAGTTACGAGTCAGTTCAATGATAAATGACGATGCCTATGTCCGCTCGCTATCTTCTTGGGTCAAAACTCTAGGAGTAGTATCCAGCAGTACTCCGTCCTAAACACGAAGAACTACGGACCGCAACGTCCTTAAACTAGCATGGATCAAGAAGTCAAAAAAAAAGTACGTCAACAAGCAAAATGGGTACGGATGAAAACCCAAAAAGGTGCCGTGAGTAAAAATAGCAGGGATACCGGTGTGTTTGTGAAAACCCGAAAGGGCGCAATCTCGTTAAAATAAAAAAAAACACTTGCAAGGTCCTCTCAATCTTGTGAGGAGAAAATACCCGCGTAAGATCCTTATGACTCATAAGGAAGCAACACACTTAGGAATCCTCACGATTCCTAAGGAGAAATTACACTTACGAGATCCTCACGACCTGTAAGGAGAATTTCCCCCTATGAGACCCTCACGGCTCACAGGATTCGAAAGCCTTAATATACAGGGACCTGAACCTATTCTTAAGCCATCACATTCCCCAAATTGACCTACAGGAAGTCCAATATTGGCCCTTGTATACAATCCACGGGCATAAATAAATATTCCCTGACCTAGTTCCCCCATTGGTGCGAAATTCCCCCATTTGGTGAATAACACTTGTAGGTCCTCTCGACTTGCAAGGAAAAAATACTCTTGTGAGATCCTTACGACTTACAAGAGAAGATATCACTTAGGAATCCTCACGACTCCTAAGGAGAAAATACACCTATGAGATCCTCACGACTCGTAGGGAGAAATACTTTTATGAGACCCTTATGGCTCATGATGTCAAAAAGTCTTAGTCGACAGGATCCTAACTCTATTTTCTAAGCCATCTTTGTTCAAACCAACTCAGGGAAAATGATGATTCTCTCCTGGAAACGTTTCAGTGGTAGCGATGCTGATGCCTAAATTGATAGCAAATTCCAAGTCTTTTCACGGAAAATGATGATTCGCTCCTGGCAATATTCTAGTCGCAACGATGCTGATGCTAAGATTGGTATCAGATCTCAAGTTATATACTCGCAATAAAAATCAGCGAGCAGAAATGCATATAAAAACAGCTGAAATGATGGGGCAACTCGCAATAAAAAATCAGCGAGAAAAATGTGCATATAAAAACAACCGAAATGTTTGGGCAACTCGCAATAAAGAGCAGCGTGTAAAAATAAAAATAGCTGAAATTATTGGGCACCATGAAAAACAGCCGAAATGATTGGGCAATTGTGACTTTTGCGATATAAAAGATGAAATGATAGAGTATCACGGAAAGAAATTAAAAAAATGCTGAAATTTTTGCCTTGCAGGTGAGTCCATACTGACCCCTATATACGATCCATGGGCATAAACAAAAAAGGGAACCACATTTCCCCACCAGGCTCTAGCAAAGGGAGAGTCAGATCTCGACGGCAACATCTACAGCCTAGAGATCAACACAGCGTTCTTTCTCACTCCAGCAAGATGCAGATGCAACGTCAACAACTTACCCAGAGTCAAAACGATGGAGCCATGGCAAAGTCCCTAGTTCCAAGCCTCGACGGTTTACCAACAACCAAGAGACTGCCTCGGAGCCATGGCAAAGTCCCTAAGTCCAGATCCCATGGTCCATAAACAATCCAGAGACCACCTCGATGTTCATCTTGATAAAGCAGACGCAATATCATCCCAGCGTCCCTTCTCAACTCCAACAGGATGCAGATGCAACGTCAACAACCGACCCCAGGGTCAAAAACAACGAAGCCAAGGAAAATCCCTAGCTTCATGGTCTTGACGACAACTTAAATAAAACCTGAAAGACAATCGGAGATCATTCCACACCAGCGTGGAGTGGTTATGACTCATCGGGGATCCTAAACTGAACCAAAGCTCAAGTAAAAAGAGGCATAGAAAATCCCTAACACTTGCTCTTCCGACAGTAATATGACATGGGAGATTACTTGATGATGTCTTTTCCAGCCTCCAAAGGGATTAGAGACATGTCACGACCCGAACGTACAGAACATGACCGGCACTTAAATTACGAAACATCTAAATGCGTAACGTAACCTAAGTAAGCCGAAGCCCAAAAATCTAAACCATTTAAAAGAAATAAAGGAAAACATGTTTTAAAAACAACATCAAATTTCTCAAAAATTTCGGCAGAGTCTCCTTTGTAAAAACTGACCCCAAACAGGTACAAATAAGAATATATACATAAGCAATAATAAAAAGGCATCCCCAGGCAGGAGCTAGATCTTGGCCAATTAGCGGTCACAACCACGCAAGCAATATAATATACAGCACCGAAGGGCGAGGAACAAAACTCAAAGAAAACCATCAAAACCACCAGAAAACCATAACAGTACAAGCGCGACTCTAAGATCGAAAGAATAAGCAAACGGTCTTCTAAATTTATTAAGTAATACAAGTCTGGTTGATGGAGGTTACTAGATAGAATGAAATAATAAAGTACAAGGCGGTCCCGATATAAGTGAACCAACCTACCAAGCAATCACCCTAAATGAAATGATGTGCCAGCAAGCTACCAAGAAAACCTGTAAGAAAATTTGGCACAACGGGGGTGAGTTGCCAACTCGTGAGTAGAAGACATCTGCGAGTAGAAATCGCATGCACGACGCTCTCCTAGATCATAATAATATACTTAATATAACACTAGTCATCTAGGAGTGGCACGGTGATAATCTATGCGTAAGTGCAATGCTCAGTGCTCGTGTCAGTGTCTCAAGTAGTAACATGTCATATGTATGAGTATGCATGCACCATGAATGTAAAACAATCAACCATGAAATCTGGATATATCTATATAAGAAATCTTTAACTTTTATCATAGTAAAATTTTTATGGTAATCTGAAACATCATCAATGAAATCCATGGAAATCCGTGTCAAGTATCGACACAAAAACATGTAAATCTCAAAGTCTCAATACTTTATAGTCTCAATACCTCATAGTCCCAATATCTCACAGTCTCAATATCTCGGGCTCCGTCAGTCTAGATCGGCCCATATAATCAAATCACACGACAACGGTCGGTATCCTCCAGATATCCACCGCGCCAGACATCACCGATAGGTAGTCTTCCCAGCCAGGCTCATCGTCATCCCCACAAAAACACTCTCGTCCCGGGGTACCGTACCGGGCCCATCATGTACCCGAGACAGTTCCTCAACTCCTCGGATCGGGTCTCGAAATCCAACAGAAAACGTGAAAACTCATGGTGGACGACCCATACATCACGAAAAAACCGCAACTTGTACTTTAAAATGAGAGGGGGAGAAAGAGAGAAGTTTTTATATATATTCTTGCAGTTTTCCCCAAAATCCAAAAATCTCATAGAAATCCAAAATCCCAAAATCGTGAATAAGTAAATAATGAGTGTCGGCATAAGCCCCACAATACTGCATGATAATATGAATATGTGAATGCATGAAGTGTCTAAGTAATAAATGCAATGTCTAAACCAGCACATGCGAGTAATCACACAATATTATATTAGACTAGCATTTAGCTGATTATATCAATAAAAAATAATATATTCTAAAGTATACGTGACATGGCAATTACCGATGATGATGTGTGTGAGCCGGCAAATAAGTGTACATGGAACATACGCATCATCGGTAATGGTGCTGGTGTCCTAACAGACAGAGTTTCATATTAGCTAAAGAAACATATGTGTGAACATGCAATGCGATGAATACAACATGAATATAACAGTGAATGTGTAGTAAACGGATAACTAGAGAATACATACTAATTATGAGTCATACAGTTTGTTGTTTGAAAAAGAACGAATCGTGGTTTTTAGAAAATTAAGGGTTACAGGGTTTTTAAAGAAAAGATACGTCCGTTGAAAAATCCGTAGTATCCCTCAGGCTGTCTTTAAAAATGCACACGATTCGTTAGTTTTAAAAATAAGTATGACTCGAGCCTAAACTAAGATCTACCTAACCAACTAAGGAACTAACCTAAGACACTAGTCGAAACGTGAGAAGAATCCTCCTAAAGTCTGAGTCGATATCTCTAGTAGTCGGCGATCCAGCCTCAATAGTGTCACGTACATAGTACGACTTTCTCGAGTCAAGAATGCGGATCAATCATAACATCTATGCCTCGTACAGTAAAATCCATCGTACGGCATCCCAAAATCGGGGTACGGGTCAACTATCACATATATACATCATTGTTTGTATAGTATCATCATCAAACAATATCATAATCAAGGGTACTATACTATAATCGCATACATCCCAATATCATCAAACATATATCATCGTTTGTGTAAATATATATTGTCAAATGATATACTAAAATATCATGTCATATAGCATATCGTGATTAAGTCACATATTACAATCCGGGTTCTATTCTAGAGTCTCATACATTTCAATGTCATCAGCACCTATTATCGTTTATGTATAAATATAATTTTCTCATTTCCCAACGATCCGCTAATATCATAATACATCTCATATCATAACACGATCGTAAATCCAATAGATCACGACATCAAGCCCAATCATATCGACTCATCCCCATGTATCATATAGCATCCTCATATCACATGTATATGTTGTATGTATGTATGTATGTATGTATGTATTTACACACACACACACACACACACACACACACCCTAAATATATTCCTATACACACACACACATATACACCAAGTCAAGTTTATGTGTGTGTGTGTGTGTGTCTACATGAAACCTACGAATTCCCTCCAAGGCAACCATCCTCTAATTAAGTCTTGCTAAATCAGACTAATCTAACTTAAGTTCTTCAATAGTACCATGCTCGCCAAGAATCTAAGGTCACGTCCGACTTCCTAATAATAGTATGTAATATCCTTATTCTACGTTTGCGGGGTTGCTATACGCCATCCACCCGACTTCCTCTGTAGATATACATCTACTCACCTGGTCCTTGTCCGCCGAAATCAATGCCACCATCCTCTTCTTCATCGTTCGAAGTCCACATGAGAGGTACCTATAGGCAAATATATATAATATCGTAAACCGAAATCATGGACAAAACCAATACGGCGCACAAAACGCGTATAGGTTAAAACCTATGATCCGCTTATGCAAAATAACCAAATAACCCTCGACATCTGCGTACAAACGCCGATTGATCGAGAAAAACCCAAACACACCAATCATGGTTTCACAAATCACTAATTATAATATGAAATAGATTGCAATTCATTAAAACCTCAAAATAAATCAAATCAATTTATTTCCGAAAACCTAGAAAGTACTTAATTATCGTTTTAAATCGAAACTTGATGTTTTAACAAAACTAATGACCATAATATTCACTAAATATCATAACTAAGTCATACAAACCATCACCATAATTTAATCTCATCAATTTGTATTTAACCCAAAATTCTAGTTTGCAAATTTATCCAATTTTAACAATTTCAAAGTAAAAAATGCACAAACAACAATTAGCCTTGGTTTAACATGATCTAAAGTACTAAACTATAACTTATAATGTTAATAATGTCATGAATACCCTAATTAGATTTTTCTCTCAATTATTTAATCAATTTCTAAAAACCTAGTTAGCAAAATAGCATAATTTTCACAATTTTTAAACTAACAATTAGCAACTAGTGACTAGATTAGGTTTTGCATTCCTTTAACATATTAATCTCCTCATTAAAACCATGAATGATTGATAAAAATTCTCACTAGAATTTTATCTCACACACACACACACACACACACACACACACACAGATATATATATATATATATATATATATATATATATATATATATATATATATATATATATATATATATATATATATATCTGTGTGTGTGTGTGTGTTTTCTCCAAAAACCTAGTTCGCAAAAATTTTGCAATTTGGACAAATTAATTGTAACAATTTACAATTTAGCTTCTAGATTAGGTTTAGCGTTACCTAACATGTTAAACTGCACATTAAGATCAATATCCAATGATGAAAACCCTAATTTGATTTAAAAACCCTTTTCTTGAATTTTGAACCTTGAAATTAAAACCACAATTAATTTTCCAATTAAGCTAGATTAAACAAACAATCAACAATTTAACTATGGGTTAGGCTTTTATACCATAAGGATTGTGGATCAAAATGAGAATTTAGCCTCCCAAAATGCTAACTTTGCTCCAAGATCCATGCTAAATAGGCCAAAGAATAATGGGTAGGATTTAAATTAGGAATTTGTGGGTTTTTATTTGGATTTTTTTCATGAATTTTGATGAATTTTGAAGTGAGAAAGAGTTTGGAAAAATGGGGGCTGCCATGGTGGAGGGTTTCGGTCATTTTTTTAGGAGAGGGAGAGAAAGAGAAATGTGTGGTAAAGTGTAGAAACTTCTGCAATTAATGTCTTCTTTTATTGTCTTTTCATTAATTATTTATTTTATTTATTTTCTTTCATCAATTTATCCTAGAAAACTCTAGAATTATGGATACAACTCAAGAAGAGAAAAAACATGTTACTAAGTAAATTCTAATATGTCATGGCTCATTTTGTAAAATTAACCCATTTCTAATTTGTATTTATCACTAATTAAATGTACAATTAAAAGCTTATGTAAATATTCGAATTTAATTAATTACGGAAAATATTTTAGTAAACTAGTAATTTATAAGTCACTAAATAAACACCATTTACTAGTAATTACATAGTTAAAATAGGCGTATTTAAATTTATATTGAAAAATAAATGTAGTTGAGTTTTACAGAAAATACGATTTATTTTACCAATTATCAGAAAATCCACCTAAAGGATTTTATTTATTTAATTATTTATTTTTAAAACGTTACGATCTTCCCCCCTTAAAGAAATTCGGTCCCCGAATTTAAATTAAAACTCCCCCCAAATACTAAAACATTTAGCAAAACACTCAAATCGTCGGGGCTACGAAATCATCTATACATAAAACTCATCTTAGCGCAATGCATGTGCATGAAAAATAAGTACATATCTTAAAATCAACACTCCGTCAAGTATAACGCAATCATCGGAGTTATGGTGAAAATATAATGTCAAAATCCAATACGAAAACCAACATGAAATACATCAAAACCATAACTTGTATATAATGCGCACCGTAGTAAAATCGTCCAAACATGTGAATAGAGAAGCATGCAAAACCCTTTTTTTAAATCGCCGTGTGATGCGCGTGTCACGGCATAAGTGGCGAACGTTTATTTTTAAAAAATTAGCTATATATATATATATATATATATATATATATATATATATATCTTTTATTTAACATACACGTCCCGCCTAGTTACTAAACCAAATAGTAATTATCATAAAAATGTACTGCTCAAAATGAAATCAATCTCAAATACAGTATACGAGGTACCACGTGCGTCCGGTGTGCACGGAAATCGAAATTAAATACAGATGCCACGAATACGCATGGAAACAAAACTGAGTGCAACGGGTATGCACCAAAAACATCTGCCAAGTACAACGGGCGTGCACGACAACAATATCAGGTGCATCTAATATGCACAAATCCCGATTTAATACATCTGGTGTGCACAAAATAGCATCAAGTGCACCAAGTGTGCGCAAGAATCTCAATCAAGTGCACATGATGCACGAAAACATAAATTGAATATCCAAAATCATGTGCAACCCATATATACGAAATCAAATCGGTATCTCAAAATGTAAAAAAAAGAAATCAAAATCAAGTGCAATGGGTATGCACAAAACGAATATCGATACATCTGATACATGGAACACGAATCGAGTGAAAAGAATGAGTACATAGGGAAACCAATCGTAAAATGAAATCCTCAACATACCAAAATCCAAACAACGGGAATGTGATACTCGAATCACTAGATCGCAAATCGTAACACCGACGTCAATGTGCTCCTCTTCCCTCTGGTGTCGAGTGATTCGAACCCGTCTCTTCGTAATTGTATGAAATGTGCTGCAAACGGATATACTCATATCTAGAGTCTCCCGAGTAATGTATCCCATCACATGATATCCGGACTACATTAAACTTTTCGATCAATTTATCAAAGTCCCAAAATCCCCCGAGAGCTCAATACTCGAGTATAGTTTAAAAATATCCAGTACATGCCATAGCACCTGCGAACCAGCCGTAGAAGGGCAAAGCTAAGCCTCACTAATGGCACTGCGGAACTTCCGTAAACCCTAAGGTTCAAAGGCATTCTCATGTTCATTATTTCGAGTTAGGGTTTCATTCTTCTAGAGGGTCCATAGAAATACCTGCATGTTCTTCCGAATACCTTAAACTTGAAAAAATGGGTTTCTAACATTCGTTCGAACCTTTTAATTTCGTCTGGACGACATGTGAATTCCCTTCGTCCGCACGCTAAACAATGCTTCAATTCTCAAGAATAGACGATACCCTAACGGTCATCGCATTCGAGCCGCAGCTCCCTCTGCCCGTGCGACCGTGGTAACAGAAACCACCATCCGACATCGACGAAGATAGATCAAAGGAACGAATAGAATACGGTGCAAAGAAATGTACATCCTAAGGCTTCTTAAGCAGAATAGCGTATCGTAAGTATGCCGCGGATCATACCCACGGTACGTTACTCTACCTAAGTCACCTACTCCATCAACCAAGGTCAACCTAGACTCAGACAAGGGTTAAACCTAGCGCTCTGATACCAACTTTGTCACGGCCCGAAAGTACGGAACGTGATCGGCACTTAAATTATGAAACGTCTAAAGGCATAACGTAACCTAAGTAAGTCGAAGCCCAAAAATCTAAACCATTTAAAAGAAGAAGTAAAGGAAAATATGTTTTAAAAACAACATCAAATTTCTCAAAAATTTTGGCAGAGCCACCCCAAACGGGTACAAATAAGTGCTGAGATTTACTGGTAAGTGTTATCAGTAGTTTCTCGAACTGTTATAGACCTCATATCAACACGACTTATCAAGCTACTGGGGTGTGATGTTTACTTCCCCTAGGCGAGATATGCGACATATCAGACGAAGAGACCGGACTGTACGGGAGTGTTACTGATTGGATTCGCAGGAGAATGCACAGGCTTGCTTGTTGATCTTCTGATCGCTCAATACCTGGGTGGCTGTTACGTTTAGCAAACCACTTGCATCTTGTGGGTGTTTGATATGATCATCACCTACTGCCGGCTTATTAACGATTCATTAGAGTCCTACACGGAGGTTTCTTGGCTCAGGCAAAACAGAGTAGGAGCACATATATGATATGTGCGGGACCGAGAACGATACGTGTATGTGATACCGTATTAGATTCTCGCGATATGAGATATCAGCCGGGTGTATGTGATATAGCCGGGTCATCGAATCAAGTTGTAGATTCGATGAACTGATACAGATTATATTAGTCAGTTATTTGTGAAATAGCCGGATTATCGGATAAAATGTTGATTCGATAATTTAATATATAATTATATATTGGATATATTAAATTATATTAACTAATATAAGCTCACTAAAAGATTCTTTTTCTCACTCGGGTAATACATTGATATATATGTGATATATGTTAATTGTATTATTTTATTTTGTTACAATAAATATTGTATATGTGATATATAATATTGTAACATATTAGGGTTATTAATGCAACTTGTTTAGTGGAGATTAAATATTGTTAGGGTTTGATTTGGGTTAACCTTTTCTAGAAGTTTCTAAAAGCTTTGCTTTTGTTTCTTGCAAAGATATTATGTGTTGATATTTTGCATAGATATTTGTTTAACCCAACCAAACCTTTTAACAATGGTTCAATCTATACAAGGGTTAGTTCTTCTCACTTATACCATGGTTGCATTTCTAATCTAACACTTGAGTTATTCATTATTCATCACAAAAGAGTTAGCTTCTTCTTCTTCTTCCTTCTTGCTTGAAAAGCTTTCTAGCTTTTTGAGAGGTGATGAAAATGAGTGAGATTAAGAAAACAAATGAGAGCTAAAATCCTACTTCATCATTCTAATCTATCCTAGCCATTTAGATTAGGGTGTTCACTTCATCAGTGAGTGAGAACTTGAGTTAAAGTTTCTTCAAGGTAGATCATCTTAGTTATTGAAGATCGGAAGCAAGCTTGCATCATTCTTTTGTGGAGCCTCTCTAGAATCCGGATTCTTGATGATCGCAGCGAAGGGACCTCAACACGAAGCTTATGAAGTGAAAGACCGGACTACAAAGGTTGTAATCCCAAACTCTTAGATGTTAAAGTGTTTAACATGCTTTGTTTCGCCTAATCTCTAGTTTAAACATCTTGGTTAAGCTTGTTCGGCACGTCTAAATTTTAAATCGGGCATGGTTGATGCCTTGTAGAACCTTGTGAGTGTGTCTAGTAACCCTACAGTGGTATCAGAGCCAAGCTAGAGCTTTAGACGAAGTCTAGACGAAGTCTAGACGAAGTTTACAGTCCGATCGAACCCCGAAACCCCGGTTTAGACCCCTCTCTGGATATTTTCTAAAAATGTTAATTTTTTCGTATTAAAAATGCTCAGAAAATTCAGCAGGTGATTTTATGGATTACTGTGTTAAACGAGCCAATAATCCTTTTAATGCGCCGTGGAACCGCGGCAATACCCTGCTTGCGCTGCAGTTCCGCGGCCAAAAGTGGAATTAGGGTTTACAGTTTGCACAGTAATATCCGTATGTATTTCCTGATGCTTCTGGGAGTTTTTAATTGTACTCAAGTGTTGAGTTCTCTGGAGATCTTTTGTATTCGTTGATTCGATCGGAAAGTTTAACTTTCTTTAAGTTTTTTCGGGTAATTTTAGAACGTGTTAAAATGTTCGAACGGATATCAATAACTCACTTTTTCCCCTGCTGGAAAATTTCCAAGCGTTGGATTTTTCCGTAGTTTAAGAACGTTCTAAGTCGTGCAAGTAACGCGGTGGACCCTCAAGAAGAACACAAACCTTAACTCGATTATGTGACCATCTGAACCGCCTCTAAACCTTAGGGTTTGGGGCAGTACGGCGTTGCCACATGTGAGGCGTTGGTTTGACCCTTCTACGGCTGGACCATTGGTACTGTGGCATGTGATGAATGTTTTTAAACTAATTTCTAGTGTTGAGAATCATTTGGAAAAACTTCGATGTTTGATTATTCGATCGAAAAGTTTAACATTGTCTATTTATCTGGAATGTGATACAATATTTGGAATCCACAAGTTGTTATGAGATAACTAATTTGAATGTTATAAATCTAGCAGTTCGGTCTCAGATGATCGGTTGCCACAGAATTTTGATGTGATCAAAAGTCCGTCGCAATCACGTAGCGTACGCGGATGCTCGCCGGGTAAACTTAACAGATAGTCACGCCCCATAGCCCCGACCAAGTGACTGTAGGAGAATCCCGTCGCCAACAGCATCCGTTCGGGTGCTCACGGCAACGGTGTTCCACCTCAGTGCACTTCGTCGACGGCATCCGGGGGTGCGACCGTCTACTAAAGTTTGCGACAAGCATTCGATCGGAAGGTCGGGAATCTTGTTGAATTGCCCGACTTGATATTGAAAAGTGTTTTCGATAATGAGACTAAAATGCGGGGTTTATAATTATGAGGCATGCGATGTCTAAGGAATTCATTAGGTTAGGCAAGCGATGTCTAAGGAGGTTGCGGATTCCAACTGTTGTAGTTTTACACTTTCTTTTCTGCGACCGTAAGTGTAGTATGTAGTTGTATCACCGGTTTTCGTTGCTATACGTCAACGACAATCGGTGTATGCATACTTACTTACGTTGATGATATGAGATATTATGTGTTGCTGTGATATGTTATATTGGATCATCGTATTCTAAATAGCCGGGGGTTTTATGTGAGATGAGGGTTTTTATTTTCATTCATGTAAAATTCATTTGTATGTAATATTCTTTTATTGGGGCACTTCCGGGCTGAGGATGATGTCACCATTGTATATTATTTACTTTTTCACATTAGGTAGACCCAAGGAGGGGAGCACAAGTAACCAGGTTCTAGGGTCCAGTGGGAGGCCATCTCGAGGAGTCGAGACCGGGTCTCTTAACTCTAGAACTGGCAGGGTTACTTGCCGCTCTCGTAGGGGTCTAGGGACGTGGGTTTGGCTATTCATCGCGACCGTGGAATCCGTGTTTTATACAGGCTCGTATTAAAAACACGGACCTCCTAGTATATCCAATATTTCATATATGTTCTTCTGCTGCAATGTTCTTTGATGAGGTCATATTACTACCTGAAATGAATGTTTATATTATATATATGAGATATATATTATATATTATTGATTTCGTTTCAAATCTGATGCTTGTGAAGCATAATAAAATGGGACTTCATTAATGAGATTAATGAAATAAAAGAAACCTAAAGATGTTGTAGAAACTTGTTTAAAAACTGGTAGCTCTAGTTCTTGCTTTGCATAGCGGTGTTCCTTATAGAACATCCATCACCTTATTCGATAAGGAAAGAGCCGAGATCCCTGCACCGGGAGTGACCTCTTTAGCAAAACTAGCAGATGCGGCATACTCGGTTTGTCTTTTGATTGCTTCTGTAGTTTTTTCTTTGCACAGCGGAATTTGTGAAATATCATGCACCTTATTCGATGAGGAAAGAGCCGGTGATCCCTTCACTGGGAGTGACCTCTTTAGCAAAACTAGAAAAGGCCTCAAAAACACTCCATTTAAAATCACTCGATTCTATAACGATATCAAGTTCATTACGCAAAGGGTTTTCTTAAAAATTTTGTCGTAGCCCTCCATTATTTCAGATAAGTACTACTTAGTATTCGTGCTGCAGTAGTTTGGCATTCGTCAAGGCGTAGTGTACGGTAGCTAACTAGTGCTTATCTGCTAGCATACACTACCTCCGTTAGTTTCTTCAAAGAAGATCGACTCTGATTTCATTCTGGACCAAATGATACAATGCGAGCAAAAGTTCGATGCGATTGGATTAGGGTATTCGTACGGCGTTGTTTGGCATTCATCAAAGGTCGTGCGGGTGGGTTTAATTCAATCAAGAAATGTACGGGTTGAACTTGACTAGCGGACTATGGGTTGTTTGGCATTCGTCAAAGTCATAGAACGCTAGGGGTAAATTATTATTGGGAATTTCAAGCGTTGAAATTTGTAATGAGATTGCATACCTTCTATGAGATAGTTGGATCCCGATACCCGCTGTGAGTAAGAGTTACTCCTGGGAAAGTTTTACACATTACAATTAGCCGATCAAGTAGGTGTCTAGAATGGTGTCAACGGGGTTACGCCTTTGGGAAAACGAGGTTTACTTAAATTAGGTCCGTACGAAAGCACGGGGAACCTCTCTCAAAGTACCGGCACTGGCCTGGCTGAAAGATTGACGAAATTGTAGGGTGTAATTAATTCCGGCTAGTCTTTCTTTTTAGGGTTTGAAGGAAAATTTGACAAAAACAGTGGGAGACATCCTGATTAGGTATATTAAATAACCAATCTAATCTTGTAAGAGCATACGCTGAGTGTTTTTTTCTCTCTCTCCAGGTAGCGACCATGTCACGCCTTAATCAAGATAATAATATGGATGTATTGACCGAACCCGCTTGTTATACTAAGCTGGGGAACGTTGGTCCCGCTCCAACTTATAATTGTTATAAAACAGAGCAGGAAATTGGGGATTACCAGAATTCCCATGCCGCCCAAACGAAAAAAGTGCATATTGATACATCATCTTCGGGTGTGTTCATTACACAGAACTGTTTCTCAATATCCTTTACATCCTGGGTAAGTGATACCAGATCAGAATCCCGTAAATGTAATCTGTTACATGGGCTACAGAAAGGTAGAGGACTGAGAATGGGTGATAAGTTTCATGAGATAGAAATGGTGCAAGTGTTGCAGCCAAGTCTATTAGTAGTTATCACCCTGTATTACCAGAATACATTGATTCTGAACGAATGTTATTAGATACCGAACCTAATGTACAACATCATATCAGTCTCTTTATTAGTAAAGAAGGATATAATTTTGTATTGTTGGATAATATTTTGAACATTTCCTATATCAAGAGTTGATCGGTTCAGACACGTTATCTAAAAGCATTGACGTTCTAAATCAAACTACAGTTCTTAGTATACAGAACACACACAAGAGGAAGAGTTCAGAAATGAACGAATACTTCTTGAGGCATTGTAGACTAGGTCATATCAATGCGACCCGACTAGCTAAGTTACATTTAGATGTATATTTAAATTATTTTGAATTTGCATCTTATGAAACTTGTCGGTCATGTCACAAAGATAAAATGACCATAGCTCTGTTTATTGGAAACAGAGAAAGAGTTAGTGAACTCTTGGGATTGATACATGATGATGTATGTAAGTTCCCTTCCTACACATGCCAGGACCGGTTCTTTTTACTTCATTACATTCATTGATTATCTCTCAAGGTTCGGACATATGTTCATGTTGAAACACAAGTCTGAACCTTTTGAGAAATTCAATGAATATGAGTTAGAAATAGAGAACCAAAAACGGGTATAAGTATTATGTCCTTTAATGAGATCAGGGAAGAGAATACTTGAGCACGGGATTCCTGGACTATTCTAACGGAGAATGAGATTCTCTCTCAGCATTACTCCTCCGAATACACCACAGCACGTCAGTGTATCGGGGCGGAGCAAACACACGCTATTTGATATGGTGTTCTCTATGATGAGTACTACTGAGTTTCCTATTTCCTTTTAGGAGTTATGCACTTGAGAAGTTGCATACCTATTGAATAAGGTTCAAATCAAATCAGTTGTCTACCACTTCATATGTGATATGGAATGGGAAGAGCCCATATCTTAAGTAAGTTAAGATTTGCGGTTGTCCGGCCTATGTCTAAAAGCAAAATCCGGACAAGCTTGAGGAAAAGTTAGATCTGTGGAAGTTTGTTAGATATCCCAAGCATACGCAAGGGAATATCTTCTACCTAACCGAGGAACAAAATATGTTTTGTTTCTCAACATGCCACCTTTGTGAAAGGGAATTTCTTGTGGAAAAATTAGTGGTCATGAGGTAGAACTGGAAGGAGTTCCAGCTATACAAACTACAACAGATGATTTGGTAGAACCAAAGGATTCAATAGATTCTAACGAACCTCAGCTTCTCCGCCGATCTAGTAGGGTTCCTCACCCACCTGAGAGATACTTTGGTTTTCTCTATGACAGTGGGAGCAAGGGTTGCATCATGAGATGATGACCGAACTAGTTTCGAGCAGGACATCAAGAGTGGGACTCGGTAAGAATGGCTGGATGCTTAGTGATCTGAGATGGAATCCTTATAAACCAACAAAGTATGGACTTTGGTTGCTTTATCTAAAGGGTTAAATCCCCATCAGGAGAAAGTATATCTTGAGAAGATTACTGGGTGTACATGGAAAAGTTGAGACTTTCAAAGCTATGCTTAAGTTCATCCAGATCCTACTTGCCATTGCTACATACCATGACTACAATTTCTGGCTGTTGGGTGTCATGGCAGCTTTTCTAAATGATGTTTTGGAAGAGAGTATCTATGAGTACACAGCCAGAGGGCTTCGTAGACAGTGGGAGCAGCGGAAACGTGTGCAAGATGTTTTATGTGATAAAGCAGGCATCGTGGAGTTGGAACGTCTGTTTTAATGTGGTAGTCAAAGAGTTTGACTTCATCAAAATGGTAGATAAACCTTGTATATACAAAAAGGTAGTAGAGAGTATGGTGGTGATCCTCGTAGAGTACGTGGATGACATAATCTTGATAGGGAAGGAGTTTCCTATGCTACGCTCGGTCAATCTCCGTTTATCACAAGCATTCTCCATATAGGATCAAAGTGATACCTCCTAAATCTTGGGTTTTGGATCTATGAGATGGATCTATTTGGATGTTAGGATTCTCACTAGCTGTAGTGAGATGGTATCAATAGATCCTGGGGAGAATCACTGGAAAGGTTTCAGGGTGATAAGGACGACTGAATGTCAGTCGCAGGCATTGTCTTTACCCTCAGTGGAGGGACGGTATGTTGGTAGAGTTCCAAGCTAGATACCGTGACTTACTAGAAGATTAAAGGAAAGATACATCGTTACCAAAGATACTACTAAAGAGGCAGTCTGGATATATTTTAGTTCCTAAGATGAACTTCGTTCCAACCATTGTGTGACAATGGAGTAATGGTTTTGGCCAAAAAAACCCCGTCCCATCAAAAATCCAGATATAATTCTTAGGCAGTATCACCCGATCATGGAGATGGTTGATCTCCAGCGAGATCGAGGTTAGGAGAGTAGACACAGAGGACAACAGAGCAGATCCACTCACAAAAGCCTTTTTCCTAGTAGAGACTTTTATGGGATGGTTGAGTATGAGATATTTCAACCACAGCTAATTGTTGGGTATGTGATACCACAACAGATGGCCCTAGTGCAAGTGGGAGATTGTTAGTTATATGTATGCCCTAGAGGCCATTACTGTACATACGATGTATATTGTAGTGGATGCTTGGACATATATAAGGAGGACTTTCTTGCTCGACATGATTGTACGCTATCTGGTTGCTCTTTATCTTAACATGTACTCTGATTGTCTCTATGTTACATGTTGATAAAGCCCTTAGGATATGTACTCGACTAATGGGACTATGATGAGATCATACTAGTGAGGCCACGGTAGTCGGCAAGAATATCCTATAACTGTTCCTAGTCGAGGGTGTATCGAGATAGGGCATCGATACACCAGAGTAGACTAGCGTATATGCATCTTGACCCATATGTTGGGCGATGGATGATCCCATATCCATCGGTGTTTGACATCAAGGATGGTGTACAGGTGCTCGGTAGAGACTGGGTACACAGGAAGGACTCGCCGGGAACTCCCAGATGGTGTTATACCTCACGTCAGATGGCAGTTCTCTGGTGACACTGGTATAGGTTAGTCTGTAGACCCGAGATCGTCATAGAGTGTGATTCCCACTGTGCTTTGATTTCCATCATACCACGTCCAAGAGAGCGTGCAAAAAGGTGCCTTTTGGGTACAGTCCCGAATCACATGGAGCCAATGAGCGATAGGAGGGGTTTCGCCTCTCCCGGTATAGGGAGTTGATGTTGCTCTATGTTCGATTGGCTATAACTGAAAATCCCTGGCTAGTGTTGCTGAGATTTACTAGGAAGTGTTATCAGTAGTTTCTCGAACTTTTATAGACCTTATATCGACACGACTTATCAAGCTACTGGGATCTGAAGTTTACCACCCCTAGGTGAGATATGCGACATATCAGACGAAGAGACCGGACTGTATGAGAGTGTTACTGATTGGATTCACAGGAGAACGTACAGGCTTGCTTGTTGATCTTCTGATCGGTCAATACCTGGGTGGCTGTTACGTTTAGCTAACCGCTTGCAGCTTGTGGGTGTTTGATATGATCATCACCTACTGCTGGCGTATTGACGATTCTTTAGAGTCCTACACAGAGGTTTCTTGGCTCAGGCAAAACAGAGTAGGAGCACATATATGATATGTGCGGGACCGAGAACAATACGTGTATGTGATACCGTATTAGATTCTCGTGATATGAGATATCGGCCGGGTATATGTGATATAGCCGGGTCATCGGATCAAGTGTTGATTCGATGAACTGATATAGATTATATTAGTCGGTTATTTGTGAAATAGCCGGATTATCGAATCAAATGTTGATCGATAATTTAATGTATAATTATATATTTGATATATTAAATTACATTAACTAATATAAGCTCACTAAAAGATTCTTTTTCTCACTCGGGTAATACATTGATATATATGCGATATATGTTAATTGTATTATTTTATTTTGTTACAATAAATATTATATATATGATATATAATATTGTAACATGTTAGGGTTATTAATGCAACATATTTAGTGGAGATTAAACATGGTTAGCGTTTGATTTGGATTAATCTTTTGTAGAAGTTTCTAGAAGCTTTGCTTTTGTTTTTTGCAAAGATATTATGTGTTGATATTTTGCATAGATATTTATTTAACCCAACCAAACCTTTTAACCATGATTCAATCTCTACAAAGGTTAGTTCTTCTCACTTATACCATGGTTGCATTTCTAACCTCTCACTTGAGTTATTCATTATTCATCACAAAAGAGTTAGCTTCTTCTTCTTCTTCCTTCTTACTTGAAAAGCTTTCTAGCTTTTTGAGAGGTGATGAAAATCAGTGAGATTAAGAAAACAAATGAGAGCTAAAATCCTACTTCATCATCCTAATCTATCCTAGCCATTTAAATTAGGGTGTTCACTTCATTAGTGAGTGAGAGCTTAAGTTAAAGTTTCTTCAAGGTAGATCATCTTAGTTATCGAAGATCAGAAGAAAGCTTGCATCTTTCTTTTGTGGAGCCTCTTTAGAGTCCGGATTCTTGATGATCGCAGCGAAGGGACCTCAACACGGAGCTTATGAAGTGAAGGACCAGACTACAAAGGTTGTAATCCAAACTCTTAGATGTTAAAGTGTTTTGCATGCTTTGTTTCGCCTAATCTCAAGTTTAAAGATCTTGGTCAGAGTTGTTCGGCACGTCTAAATTTTAAATCGGGCTTGGTTGATGCCTTATAGAACTTTGTGAGTGTGCCTAGTAACCCTACAATAAGAATATATACATAAGAAATAATAAAAAGGCATCCCCAAGCGGGCACGCAAGCAATATAATATACAACGCTGAAGAGCGAGGAACAAAACTTAAAGAAAACCATCAAAACCACCAGAAAACCATAACAGTACAAGCACGACTCTAAGGTCAAAAGAAAAAGCAACTGGTCTTCTAAATTTATCAAGTAATACAAGTCTGGTTGATAGAGCTTACTAGATACAATGAAATAATAAAGTACAACGGCGGTCCCGATACAAGTGAACCAACCTACCAAGCAATCACCCTGAATGAAATGATGTGCCAGCAAGCTGCCAAGGAAACCTATACATCGAAACCTGTAAGAAAATTTGGTACAATGGGGGTGAGTTGCCAACACATGAGTAGAAGACATCTGGGAGTAGAAATCGCATGCACGACGCTCTCCTAGGTCATAATAATATACTTAATATAACACTAGTCATCTAGTAGTGGCAGGGTGATAATCTATGCTTAAGTGCAATGCTCAGTGCTCGTGTCAGTACCTCAAGTAGTAACATGTCATGTGTCTGAGTATGCATGCACCATGAATGTAAAACAATCAACCATGAAATCTGGATCTATCTGTATAAGAAATCTTTAACTTTTATCATAGTAAATTTTTATGGTAATCTCAAACATCATCAATGAAATCCATGGAAATCCGTGTCAAGTATCGACACAAAAACAGGTAAATCTCAAAGTCTCAATACCTCATAGTCTCAATATCTCATAGTCCTAATATATCATAGTCTCAATATCTCGGGCTCCGTCAGTCCGGATCGGCCCATATAATCAAATCACACGACAACGGTCGGTATCCTCCGGATATCCGCCGTACCAAACATCACCGGTAGGTAGTCTTCCTAAGCCAGGCTCATCTTCATCCAACAAAAACACTCTCACCCCGGGATACCATACCAGGTCCACCATGTACCCGAGACGGTTCCACCACTCCTCGAATCGGGTCTCGAAATCCAACAGAAAACATGAAAACTCATGGTGGGCGACCCATACATCATAAGAAAACCGCAACTTGTACTTTAAAATGAGAGGGAGAGGGAGAGGGAAGTTTTTATATATATTCTTGCGGTTTTCCCCAAAATCCGGAAATCTCATAGAAATCCAAAATCCCAAAATCGTGAGTAAGTAAATAATGAGTGTCGGCATAAGCCCCACAATACTGCATGATAATATGAATATGTGAATGCATGAAGTGTCTAAGTAATAAATGCAATGTCTAAACTAGCACATGAGAGTAATCACACAATATTATATTAGACTAGCATTTAGCTAATTATATCAATAAAAGATCATATGTTCTAAAGTGTACGTGACATGGCAATTACTGATGATGATGTGTGTGAGCCGGCAAATAAGTGTTCGAGGAACATGTGCATCATCGGTAATGGTGCTGGTGTCCTAACAGGCAGAGTTTCATATTAGCTAAAGAAACATATGTGTGAACATGCAATGCGATGAATACAACATGAATATAACAGTGAATGTGTAGTAAACGGATAACTAGAGAATACATACTAATTATGAGTCATACAGTTTGTTGTTTGAAAAAGCACGAATCGTGGATTTTAGAAAATTAGGGGTTGCGGGGTTTTTAAAGAAAAGATACGTCCGTTGAAAAATCCGTAGTATCCCTCAGGCTGTCTTTAAAAATGCACACGATTCGTTAGTTTTAAAAATAAGTATGACTCGAGCCTAAACTAAGATCTACCTAACCAACTAAGGAACTAACCTAAGATACTAGTCGAAAGCTAAGAAGAATCCTCCTAAAGTCTGAGTCGATATCTCTAGTAGTCGGCGATCCAGCCTCAATAGCGTCACGTACGTAGTATGACTTTCTCGAGTCAAGTGTGCGGATCAATCATCACATCTATGCCTCGTACGGTAAAATCAATCGTACGGCATCCCAAAATCGGGGTACGGGTCAACTATCACATATATACATCATCGTTCGTATAGTATCATCATCAAACAATATCATGATCAAGGGTACTGTACTATAATCGTATACATCCCAATATCATCAAACATATGTCATCGTCTGTGTAAATATACATTGAAAAAATATAAATAGATTTCTTCTGACTAATGAGAAGACTATTCCAATTATGATCCACTAAAATATCATGGCATATAGCATATCGTGATTAAGTCACATATTACAATCCGGGTTCTATTCTAGAGTCTCATACATTTCAATGTCATCATCACCTATTATCGTTTATGTATAAATATACATTTTCTCATTTCCCAACGATCCGCTAATATCATAATACATCTCATATCATAACACGATCGTATATCAAATAGATCACGGCATCAAGCCAGGTCATATCGACCCATCCCCATGTATCATCTAACATCCTCATATCACATGTATATGTTGTGTGTGTGTATGTATACCTACACACATTCCTACACACACACACACACACCAAGTCAGGTTTATGTGTGTGCGTGTGTGTGTCTACATGAAACCTACGAATTCCCTCCAGGGCAATCATCCTCTGGTTAAGTCTTGCTAAATCAGTCTAATCCAACTTAAGGTCTTCAATAGTACCCTACTCGCCAAGAATCTAAGGTCACGTCCGACTTCCTAATAATAATACGTAATATCCTTATTCTACGTTTGCGGGGGTGCTATACGCCATCCACCCGACTTCCCCCGTAGATATACATCTACTCACCTGGTCCTTATCTACCGAAATCGATGCCGCCATCCACTTCTTCATCGTCCGAAGTCCACTTGAGGGGTACCTATACGTAAACATATATAATATCGTAAACCGAAATCGCGGACAAAACCAAAACGGCGCACGAAACGCGCATAGGTTAAAACCTATAACCCGCTCATGCAAAATAACCAAATAACCCTCAACATCGGCGTACAAACGCCAATTGATCGAGAAAAACCCAAACACACCAATCGTGGTTTCAAAAATCACTATATAATATGAAATAGATTGCAATTCATTAAAAGCTCAAAATAAATCAAATCGATTTATTTCTGAAACCTAGAAAGCACTTAATTATCGTTTTAAATCGAAACTTGATGTTTTAACAAAACTAATGACCATAATATTCACTAAATATCATAACTAAGTCATACAAACCATCACCATAATTTAATCTCATCAATTTGTATTTAACCCAAAATTCTATTTTTCAAATTTATCCAATTTTAACAATTTCAAAGTAAAAAATGCACAAATATCAATTAAGCTTAGTTTTACATGATCTAAAGTACTAAACTATAACTTATAATGTTAATAATGTCATGAATACCCTAATTAGATTTTTCTCTCAATTATTTAATCAATTCTAAAAGCCTAGTTAGCAAAATAGCATAATTATCACAATTTTTAAACTAACAATTAGCAACTAGTGACTAGATTATGTTTTGCATTCCATTAACATGTTAATCTCCTCATTAAAACCATGAATGATTGATAAAAATTATCACTAGAATTTTATCTCATATATATATATATATATATATATATATATATATATATATATATATATATATATATATATATATATATATATATTCTACAAAAACCTAGTTTGCAAAAATTTTGCAATTTGGACAAATTAATTATAACAATTTATAATTTAGCTTTTAGATTAGGTTTACCATTACCTAACATGTTAAACTGCACATTAAGATCAATATCCAATGTTGAAAACCCTAATTTGATTTTAAAAAACCCTTTCTTGAATTTTAAATCTTGAAATTAAAACCACAATTAATTTTCCAATTAAGCTAGATTAAAGAAACAATCAACAATTTAACTATGGGTTAGGGTTTTATACCTCAAGGATTGTGGATCAACATGAGAACTTAGCCTCCCAAAATGCTAATTTTTCTCCAAGATCCATGCTAAATAGGCCAAAGAATAATGGGTAGGATTTAAATTAGGAATTTATGGGTTTTTATTTGGATTTTTTCATGAATTTTGATGAATTTTTAAGTGAGAAAGAGTTTGGAAAAATGGGGGCTGCCATGGGGGAGGGTTTCGGCCACTTTTTTGAGGAGAGGGAGAGAAAGAGAAATGTGTGGTAAAATGTAGAAACTTCTTCAATTAATGTCTCTTTTATAGTCTTTTCATTAATTATTTATTTTATTTATTTTCTTTCATCAATTTATCCTAGAAAACTCTAGAATTATGGATACAACTCAAGAAGAGAAAAACATGTTACAAACTAAATTCTAATATGTCATGGCTCATTTTGTAAAATTAACCCATTTCTAATTTGTATTTATCACTAATTAAATGTACAATTAAAAGCTTATGTAAATATTTGAATTTAATTAATTACGGAAAATATTTTAGTAAACTAATAATTTATAAGTCACTAAATAAACACCATTTACTAGTAATTACATAGTTAAAATATGCGTATTTAAATTTATATTGAAAAATAACTGTAGTTGAGTTTTACGGAAAATACGGTTTATTTTACCGATTATCAGAAAATTCACCTAAACGATTTTATTTATTTAATTATTTATTTTTAAAACGTTACAAAACACGACAGTCGTAGGGCTACTCGAACAACAAGATTGCATATCGAGGAATGCATCAGCCAATGCGACGGTACGACGGACCAAAACCCTAGTACCACAGACCCTAACGGACTTCTATTAGCAGAGGTTAACTGTGATGTTAGGACATTATTGCGAGAACTTCTCGACTCGTCTCAACTCGTAAGGAAAATAATGTTCTTACAAGAACTTCTTGATTCGTCTCGACTCGTACGGAAAATAATGTTCCTGCGAGAACTTCTCGATTCGTCTCGACTCGTAGGTAAAATAAAGTCCTTGCGAGAACTTCTCAATTCATCTCGACTCGCAGGGAAAATAATGTCCTTGCGAGAACTTCTCGACTCGTCTCGACTTGTAAAGAAAATAATGTTCTTACGAGAACTTCTCGACTCGTCTCGACTCGTAGGGAAAATAATTTCTTTGCGAGAACTTCTCGACTCGTAAAGAAAATAATGTCCTTACGAGAAATTCTCGATTCGTATCGACTCGTAGGGAAAATAATGTTCCTGCGAGAACTTCTCGATTCGTCTCGACTCGTAGGGAAAATAATGTCTTTACGAGAACTTCTCGATTCGTCTCGACTCGTAGAGAAAATAATGTCTTTACAAGAACTTCTCGACTCGTCTCGACTCGTAGGAAAATAATGTCCTTACAAGAACTTCTCAACTCGTCTCGACTCGTAGGGAAAATAATGTCCTTGCAAGAACTTCTCGACTCGTCTCGACTCGTAAGGAAAATAATGTCCTTGTGAGAACTTCTTGACTCGTAGGGAAAATAATGTCCTTGCGAGAACTTCTCAACTCGTCTCGACTCGTAGGGAAAATAATGTTCCTACGAGAACTTCTCGAATCGTCTTGACTCGTAGGGAAAATAATGTTCCTGAGAGAACTTCTCGACTCGTAGGGAAAATAATGTTCCTACGAGAACTTCTCGACTCGTCTCGACTCGTAAGGAAAATAATGTCCTTGCAAGAACCTCTCGACTCATAAGCGAGAAAATTCTCTTGTGAAATCCTTACGACATTCAAGAGAAAACGCACTTAGGAGTCTTCACGACTCTTAAGGAGAAAATACACCTCTGAGATCCTCATGACTTGTAGCGAGAAATACCTTTATGAGACCCTCATGGCTTATAAAGTTGAAAAGTCTTAGGCAGCAGATCCAAACCTGTTTCCTAAGCCATTGCTGCCCTATAAGGAGGTCGAGATAGACTATCTACGGGCCATACTTGCTAAAGTTACATGCCACTGAAATGAAGAAGCTACTCATGAGTATATAAACTACTTTATGCTAAGCCAACACAGCAAAGGAAAGAAAAGCGCTAATATGAAGAAAAATATGTATTTTATTCATGAATCAAAATGAATACAAGATGCTCTTATTTATGAATGAATACAGAAAGAGAAGAATAAGAATATACTACGCAAAAAAAAATTCTTAAGCCGGTAGACGGTGTAGTAGGCTAGTAAGTTCGTCGGTCTTCCGCTAAACCTCGGCTTCAAGCTCCGTTATTGCTGCAAGGCGGGTCCCCGCCTAAGTCTGTTGAGTCTGATATGAAGCAAACCGGCTCTCAAGCTTCCTTTCGGCGACTTTGTGAGCTTCAACCATTTCACGGGTAAAGATAGCGGCTTTGTCAAGAGCTACCACCTCCGTGATAGCTTCTTGAAGTACCCGCCAAATTTCGTACGCGCGAATGGTCTTGGCAGTAAGTTGAGCCTGAAGTTCCCCTGGAGTTTGAAGCTAACTACCTCTCCGAAAATTTTCGGTTGAGCCTCTTCTTACATGAATGCAGATTGGAGGCACACCGTTCAATCCACCCCCGCAGGCTCGCTTTTACATTTAAGATCTCAGAGGGAAAGCGTATGCACTCAAGCCCATGTAGGCAAGCCTCCACTCGACGACAATACTCAACCAAAACATGCACTAATGTTTTGTAGTGATAGGTGGCAAGAAAAAGCAAGGAAGTGTTAGCTTCGGCTGTGACATAACTACCAGCATGAAGATCTTCAATGAGAGTCGACAATGAATGAATGCTTTGTTTCACCATCCTTTCAGACGCACGTCGGGCATAAGGGCCTGGTGGCATAGTGATTCGAGACTTTAACGGGGTCAGGGCTGGCAAATCTGTCAAGATTTATGAACAGTCAGCAAGACTTGCAAACATGGAACAGACAAAACAATGCCAAGGATAAAGCCTTACTTACCCACAGTCATGCAAGGGGGTTTGAAAGATCCCTAGGGCCATCAAGGATCTCGACTTCGTCATCAGCTTCCAGAATTGTGGAGGTCATATTAGCACCATTATATAAAAAAATGATGATAATAAAACAAAAAGGGTCAAAGAACACCGACCCTGTCCAGAAGAAAGGACAATACTTTGCGGGGATATCGCCTGTGGGGCAGCCATATCGAGTAAACGCTGGAAGATCTTCCTAGGAGATAAATCCACAATAGAAGTCACCAGTTCCCGCAATTCTGAAGGAAAGAAGGGTTCAGATAATGGAGAGATCATTAAAAAAATATAGAAGACTACCTTCGATGCTCCGCCCGCATTGAACTAGAAGGATAGCAGCTTCGGCAGCCTCCTCCACACCCTCAGGTACATCACCGGAGATATTTGCTGGCGTAGAAGCTTCCAGTTGCGGAACAACAGCCGCCACTTCAGGCTCCGAGGAGGGAACAACGGACTCGGCGGTCCTTTCTACAATCTCTAGGACGCCACCATAGAGATCCACTGGATCTATGGCTGGTAAGGTCACCTCTGCGGAAAGTACAGATGCTAAAGGGATAGAAGTCACCACCGGGAGCTCCAAGACAGGATTAACAGCTTCGGCAATCTCTTCTACACCCTTCGGTGCGCCACTAGAGATGCCCATAGGGTCTATAACCAGTGGGGTCACCTCTGCTGGAGGAATAAATATCGAAGGAATAGAAGTTACCACCGGAAGCTCCACAGCAGGGATAACGGCTTTAATGATCTCCTCTACACCTGCCGGTGCGTCACGGGAGATATTTGTAGAATCCACAGCCATGGCACACCTGGACTCAAATCCTCTTTCGCTGCTGAAATCCCTGCAAAGATTTTGCAAGGATAAGAACATATAAAAATGATACAAATTACTTGCCAAAAGAAAGATATGAAAAGTACGCATATCGATACGCCAGGGTGCTTGAAGTATGGCTTTTTTGAGCCGTTGTTCTTTTCTGATGAAATATGCTCGCCGAGCTTCGAGAGCAATTTCATGACCACCAGTCTTCAGTGCCAACTCGTCTTCAGAAGTAGGTGAGATAGGCCGCTTGAGAGCTCATTCTTCTTCCATTAACAAAGGACCCATGTGTACCCTCCGTAACGACGGGTCAACTTCGTAGAATATGACGGGGGATAAGCCTTTTTCGGGACGCCCACATTTTTAATCTCATCTTGTGAGCGCCTTATAGCCTCCGTCAACTGTGTGGCTTCCTCGGCAGATGAACCTAAAAAGAGAATACCATCCTCTGGCTCCTGCACAGATATCGGTTCGTCCTGGACAAGAGGCTCAGATTCGAGCAAGACGTCAAGCGGGACCGCAACTGTTTTCTTCCTCCTTTTTGAGCCAGAGCTAACACCAGAGGAAGAGCGTTTCCTTCCCCTCGGCTCCTTGGCACGACGCTGCCCGACTTCACTTTCGACATCATCCTTCGGTGGTGTCGCACTGGCCCTTTCTCATGGACTTCCGCTCCCCTCTGGCACGTACTAGCATACCAACAGTGCGAGGGACTAATCCAACTTCTACAGTTTAGGGAATAAGTACCGAACCGCTGTCCCTTAAAAGCGGGCGAACGACTGACCTCGGCCGCAGCGGAGCGCTAATGACTTGGGTCGGAGCTGGGGCTCTATATTCAAAGAGTACCCGCCTTTCCTCGGCAATGACAGGACCGACCCGATGGCGATACCAACCCTTGAAAGACCCCACAGAACATAGGAGATAGTCGGTCTCTGGGATCATGAAGAGAGAGCCAGTGTTTAGCCGCATAAAGTGATGTATAACATCACGAGTGACTTCCAGAGGCGGAGTGGGCTCAACTAAAAACGCCTCGGAAGGGACTCCCAGGTTATAGCCCAATTGCTGGGCAAAGCGGTGTGGATTATACCGCATAAAAAGAGCCATGTCATTCTAACAGAACACAAAATAGCCCGGCCTAATCGAGTACAGGTGCATAATCTCTTTAGGCTTTAAAGATGGCGCTCCCCCTTTTGACAGATCAAACAGCTACTGAACGGGCCCCGCAGGAGCAGAAAGGACTCGGACACTAAAAACCATTCCGCCCTCGTTTGAATATGGGTTGAGCAATACACGGAGGGCCCCTAGCTGAGTCGGATCGGGAGTAGAAGCATCCACCAACCTTATAAGCCGTAGAAAGGTATAGGAGTCATAAAAATCTGGCCGCCGGTGTGCCGCAAATGCTCCCAGTACATGCATCTCTATCCACGATGTGAAGTAGTGAAGGGAGAAATTCACAACATTCACACCTGGGGTCGAAGTATTTGTAAGTCCATGTCACGCACCCCACGTGTTCGTGGGGAGGAGAAATATATCAAAAACAATTATCAAATCTTCGTAACACGGACTTGAGCACACGGATCGTGTCTAAACCATTACTAACAAACTACGAAAGGTTTAACTACTCGGATTCGAATTTATACCTCACGTTACTTGTCCTTCGGGTCTTCATCGCTGTCCTCCACACCACGTAGGCTCTATGGAACATGGGCACCTCAACGGCCTCCTCGAGTCAAAGACGATCCACCCGAGAATCTATAGTCCGGGCTCCTATCTCGAATCTGAGATAACTACGGCTTCTAGTTTGCTAATCTAGAATTCCTAGAGGGTGTAGAGTATTTAGATGGATTACTTAGTCACATAAACCCTAGGATTCTCAACTCATGAGAGCTTTTAGGGTTTGAGAAAGAAGATGAACACTTGAGGAGAGAGAAGTGTTTTGTGATAATGAAAATGAATAATACTCATGCTAGAATAATTTGAAGCATAATAATATCTCTCTTGATAATATCAAGATAATATCTAGCATGCTTCATTTAATTCTAAGGGTGAATCACCTCATGAGTCATTAAGCATTTAATGTAAACTACACCTCATCTCCTTTACCTCATTTAGTTTAAATCTAAAAAGAAATAAACAAAAATGAGTCACTGTTAGGTCCATGTTACCTCTCCCGGTACTTTCGGGGTTGCGGAAACGGTAAAACAAAAAATTTTCTAGACTTGGTAACATGGACCGTAAAAGCCGGATCTTTGCTAAACTACACACTAGCATCCTAACTAGAGATTTATCTACTCGGTTAGGGGTTATACCTCAACTTGAACTCCTTCTCTTCTTGTTGGTCTTCTCCTTGCTTGCTCCTTATGGTAGTTTGAATGGTTTCTCCTCCTCGTCTCCTCTTTGTCGAAGATAGATCCACCTGAGGGCTTCATCCTTGGTCTCCTTTCTCGATCTTGAGAGAACTAAAGTATCCGGCTTGCTAGACCTTCTACCTTAGAGTGAGTAGAGTGTAGTTTGGGGTGTTATATCTTCAAGGAGATGATTCTCAACACATGAGATTTGCTTTCCTTGAACTAGAGGAGGAGGAAGATGAAGTGAAGAGAGAGAAACAAAATGATAAAATGATATGGTATTTTTACAACCATAACATATATGTGATTTTCTAATAATAATATTAATTAAAAATGAAAAAGGTGATGGATGGATTGAAGAGACCATTATCATATCACAATAAATGAATTTTTCAAAGATCAAAGAGCATCTAAAAAGGTAATGATGATGGTCAATGTATCAAACCTAGTCAACTAGTCAACCATGGTCAACAAGTCAACAAACCCAACCATGACACAATTTCACTTAATTAATATTATTAATTGATAAATCACAAGATCATTAGGGTTTGGAAAAAGATGACTGTCAACTGTGCATACACACCTGTTCCAAAACCTTAATGAAAAATCTCTTCCTCTGCCTCAATCAACTGTTCATACACACCCGCATTCATGTTCCGAGGAACATGAACACAATGAGATAGAACTAACCCCAAAGCATATACTAGGATCCGGCTCAAACCAGAGCCCGCTAGTAATGACTGTCCAGACACCAAACATACACAAGTGCGCGGATTGAACGAACCCTGTCGCAAAATCATGCGACCTCTACTCTGTTTTGCCCAAAAGCGAGTAACCCTCTGTATGGGACTCTAAAGACTCGACACTATGCTGGCAGTGGGGTTAACCACAGACCGCAAGCGGCACTAGCTGTACGTAATGGTCCCCAGGTAGATGCCGATAAGAAGACCGATGAGGTGAACCCATCTGAACTCCTACTGAGTCTGTATGTGACAATCTCCGTACAGTCCGGTCTGTTCGTCTGATACATCGCATGGTGGGCCTAGGGGCGGTAAACGTCAGTCCCCTAATAGCGGTACAAGTCGTGTCGGAGTGAAGCCCAGAACACCCTGAGATAACACTGGAAACCTACCAGTATATCTCGCTTGCCCTGGCCAAGGACTACTCGTGTAATGGCTCTCCTAGACACAGCGCGATGTCAACCCCCAATACCGGGAGAGACGAATCCTGTCTAACCGTCATTGCCTCCAAGTGCTTTAGGACTGCACCCAACTACTACCTGTTTGCAAGACTCAGTAGAGCTGTAGTAGGGTAGTAATCAAAGAACAGTGGGAACACACTCGAGGCGAAGTGATGGTGTCAAGTCAGCGGACTAAGCTGTACTCATGTCACCTGGGAACTGATAACTGACGATAGGTATAATAACAACCATCAGTTCCCAACGAGTCCTGTCCAGTGTACTCGTAACCTAACGAGCACCCGCATACTATCTCAAGTACGACGTACTGACGGCTGTGGGACAGACCGTCTCCCGTGCTGGGATGAGAAGCGCATACGCTAGTCTACTGTTCACACCATAATATTGCATTATTATATTCCCCATTCTTATTCTTTTTATAAATAAACAGATACTTTTGACGCATGTCTGCTACATGTTACAGGTTACAGGTTCTTGGACAGAATACAGTGAAAACGATGTAAATACAATGAAAATATGGACTTTTGACCAACAAACAGAGGACTCTTGATCAAGCCTACATCAAAGAATAGTTCACAATCAACAAGGCAAGGCAAGGTGCAAATAATAAGGCAAACAGTTAAAAGATCCATTGCAAAATGTTCACTGAAGATCTGGAACCAATGGAGAAGCCCAATTAATAAAATAAACCCAAGAACCAGAAGCCCAAAGAACCTTTAAGCAGCCCAGGAAAATTCATGAGGTGATCTCACCAATGGGCCGCGGAACCCCGGTCTAAGCCCTACCCATGCTGCGGTTCCGCGGCCATTAAGAGCCTACAGTTAATAGAATTTTTACCATAATTTAAATAGGCTCTGACTAAGTCTTCCTAGGGGCATATTTGTAATTGTAGACATGCGAATCAAAATGTAACCCTAGGGTTTCCTATTCTTTATAAATAGGAACCCAAAACATTGTATTTTCTTTATGCCTCCCTTCATTAATAAATTTTAGAATTCTTTTGGAGAGTATCGGTGCCTCTTTTCAATTCATGAATCCAGATCTGACAAACCTGTGTTGATGTTTGGAGAGAGCCATCTGTAAGTAGTTTTATTTAATTGCTCTAGTTTAGATTTTAATTCCTTGCCTTAGATGTTAGCTTTGGGAAAGGCTTTTGAGAGATGAGATCTCTCATCCCTTTCGTACCCATCACATAGAATCTATAGGACTCCATGCATACACGCACACACCGCGCCCTACGGCAGCCTATCCCTTGAGGTAGAGGTGATACCGTAGTATAAAGGCCCGGTTGCGCGTGTTTTCCATGGAGGTTAGGGTAAGGATCTCTAAAGGAAGGACAAGAACCTAGAGGAAGGAACACCTTCCCGAATGGATCTAATCCCCTTTATTGATAATTACCATAACTCCTCTTAGATCCTAATCTGCGTATAGAAATCGTTGAGATTTATTTACATTTCCAAACCATTCCTAAACCTAACCCTAGCAAGATTTAGATCTAGATTAATTTAGTTTTTTAGATAGATTTAGTTTTTAGATTTAATAATCAATCCGAACACCCTTCGGAATTAACTCGTAAGAACGAATCGGAAATTCACAACATCCCTGTGGACCGACCCGTACTCACTGGCTAGCTTCATGCGATGTCGTTCTTGATTGCGGTAATAGATAGTTTTTGAGATCAAATCATCTACTCCGGAGTATCGATGCCCTATCTCGATAATCCCACGACTAGGGACGTGTATAAGGTTGTGCTTGTGGATTATCCAGCCCCACGAGTGTGATCGCCATCACAACGCCGGTAATCAAGCAAAGATCCTAAGGGCTCTACTAATGCGTATAGGTGATATAATAAAGAAACACACATGTACACATTAAAGCAGAGACTAACCAAGTAGCATACTACTATATCGAGCAAGATTGTCTATACAACTGTGAATATCCCAAGCTTCCATCAAGTAATATACATACTAGTATGATACAGTAATGGCCTCTAGGGCATATACACTAACAGTCACCTCCTTCTAGAAGCTTCCGAAAAATTACGAGATTGCCCCTCCCATCCGTATTTCCGAAAAACACGGAAAATCTTTGACTGAATAAATCCATTTGTATAATACTAGAATCTGGCTTAAACTAAAGCCCGCTAGTATTACCTGCCCGATCATAGCACGTGCACAAGTGTACGTAAGTGATCGCGGCCCTGCCGTAAAACCATACGGCCTCTACACCTTTTTCCCGGTGCAGGGAACTCTCTGTGTGGGATTCTAAAGACTCGACACTACGCTGGCAGTGGGTTTAACCATTGGCTGCAAGCGGTACTAGCTGTACATAACGGTCCCCAGATAGATGTCAATAAGAAGGACGATGAGGAAACCCATTCGAACTCCTACTGAGCCTGATGTGACAATCTCCGTACAGTCGGGTCTGTTTATCTAGGACTATCGCATATCGGGCCTAGGGGGCGGTAAACGTCAGACCCCTAATAGCGGTAAAAGTTGTGTCGGAGTGAAGCCCGTTACAACTTGAGAAACTACTGGAACCTACCAGTAAATCTCGCTTTCCCTGTCCAGAGACCTTGAGTAATGGCTCTCCATACACAGCATGATATCAAACCCCAATACTGGGAGTGACGAATCTGTCTAACCGCTACTGCCTCCAAGTGCTTCGGGACTGCACCCAACTACTACCTGTTTGCACGACTCCTTTGAGCCGTGGTAGGGTAGTAATCTAAGTACAGTGGGAACACACCTGAGGCGAAGTAGCAGTGTCAAGTCGACGGACTAAGCTGTACTCATGTCACCTGGGAATTGCTATCTGACAATGGATATAAAACCAACCTGCAGTTCCCGGCGAGTCCTGTCCGGTGTACTCGTAACTTAACGAGCACCTACATACTATCTCCAGTACGACGTCCTGATGGCTGTGGGACAGACCATCTCCCCATGCTGGAATGAGAAGCGTATACACCAGTCTACTCCGGAGTATCAATGCACCATCTCGATAATTCTACTAACAGGGACCTGTATAGGATGTTGCTTATCGACTACCCAGCCTCCACCAGTGTTACTGCCATCACAACGCTGGTAATCAAGCAAAGATCCTAAGGTCTCTACTAATATGTATAAGCAATATGTTAAAAGAAACATATGCACATATTAAAGTAGAAACAAACCAAGTAGTATACTACCATTTTTAGCAAGACTGTCAATACAACTGTGAATATCCCAAGCTTCCATTAAGTAATATACAAACTAGTATGATACAGTAATGGACTTTAGGGCATAAACACTAACAATCTCCCACTTTCACTAGGGCCATGTACTGGCATATCGCAGACCTATCATCTCGAATAGCCTCTCGAACTGCATCTGAGGAATGGCCTTTTTGAATGGATCAGCAATGTTATTCACCATATCTACTCTCTTCACCTCGATCTCTCGACAATCTATGATCTCCCTGATCAGGTGATACCGCCTTAAGATGTGTCTGGACTTCTGATGGGACCTAGGTTCCTTCACTAAAGCTATAGCACCATTTTTGTCGCAATACATAGGTATTGGACCAACACTGGTAGGAACCACCTGAAGTTCTGTGAGGAACTTCTTCATCCAGACAGCTTCTTTTGCGACGTCGCAAGTAACTATGTACTCTGCTTCCATCATCGAGTCAGCAACGGTGTCCTGCTTGGAAATCTTCCAACAGACCGCCCCTCCATTGAGGATAAAGACATAACCTGACATGGACTTGGAGTCATCCTTGTCACTCTGGAAGCTGGAGTCGGCAAAGGCCTCGATCTGGAGGTCCTTTCCGCCATACACCAAGATCATTTTCTTAGTCCTCCTCAGGTACTTGATAATGTTCTTTACTGCTATCCAGTGCCTCTCCCCTGGGTTTGCCTAAAACCGGCTTACAACGCTCAATGCGTATGCTACATCTGGTCTGGTACATAACATCGCATACATTACAGAGCCTACCGCAAAAGCGTGGGGTATAATCGACATGCGAGCCCTTTCCAAATCAATCTTGGGAGACATCTCTTTGGAGAGGGTGATTCCATGACAAGCCGGTAGGTTACCGCCCTTAGAATCTTCCATACTGAATCTTTTCAATATGGTGTCTATGTACCTGAACTGCGAAAGTCCCAACATCCTCTTTGATCTATCACGATAGATCTGGATCCCCAGAATGTAGGTGGCATCACCCAGGTCCTTCATGGAGAACTTCTATGACAAGAATCCTTTGACTGACTGTAGCATAGGAATATCTTTTCCTATTAGGAGAATATCATCCACGTACAAGATGAGGAATACTACAGCTCTCCCTACAATCTTACTGTATATGCATGGTTCATCTGGATTCTTGATAAAGTCGAATTCTTTGACAGTATCATCAAAATAGTTATTCCAACTCCGTGATGCCTACTTTAGTCCATAAATGGACTTAAGCAACTTGCACACTTTACCTCTGCTCCTACTCTGAATGAATCCCTCTGGCTGATCCATATAGAAGCGTTCTTCTAAATTACCATTTAGAAAAGCCGTCTTTACGTCCATCTGCCAGATCTCATGATCATGGAAGGCAGCAATGGCAAGAAGGACCCGAATGGATTTGAGCATAGCCACTGGAGAAAAGGTTTTGTCACAGTCCAAACCAGGTCTTTTGACGAAAGCCCTTTGCAACAAGTCTAGCCTTATAGGTTTCAACCTGTCCATCTACACCAATATTCTTTCTGAAGATCCATTTGCATCCTACGGGTTTTACCCCATCTGGATCAATGTCTAAAGTCCATACTTTGTTAGTGTACATGCACTCTATTTCGGTCCGCATTGCATCCAGCCATTTTACTGAGCCACCGCTCTGAATGGCTTGCTGGAAGCTAGTAGGGTCATCATTGTCAATGATGCAATCTTCTCTATCCCCGTCTATGAGAAAACCGTAGTATCTCTCGGGCGGATGAGACTTCCTACTACTTCTGCGGATAGGCGCTGGGATGTCCCTTTCTTCTGAAACTTCTGGTTCTACCATACTTTCAGTAACAGCTTGTGGTTCTGGAATTTCTTCCAGTTCTATTGCGCTCCTACTCTTCTGATTTTCTAAAAATTCAGCTTCCAAGAAGTGGACATGACAAGAAACAAAATCCTTTTGATCCTCTACGTAATAGAAATAATACCCCTTAGATTTCTTTGGATATCCCACAAACTTACACTATACTGAGCGTGCCTCGATCTTGTCCTCATGCTGCTTTTTAACAAAAGTTGGACATCCCCATATTTTCAGGTACTGAAGATAGGGTTTCTTCCCACTCCACATCTGATATGGTGTGGTAGGCATAGTCTTGGTTGGAACCTTGTTCAAAAGATATGCAGCTGATTCTAGTGCATAACCCCAGAAAGATCGCTGTAACTCAGCCTTACTCATCATGGAAAGAACCATATCCAATAAAGTTCGATTCCACCTTTCCGATACACCGTTGTGTTGTGGTGTGTATAGAGGAGTAAGCTGAGAGAATTCCATTCTTTTTTAAGTAAGCCAGGAACTCGGCACTTAAGTATTCACCACCTCGATCAGATCTCAGTGTCTTGATACTTTTGTCTGTCTGTTTTTCCACTTTATTCTTGTATTCCCGAAATTTCTCAAAGGCCTCGGATTTATGCTTCATCAAGAAGATATGTCCATACCTAGAGAAATCATCCATAAAAGTAATGAAGTAGGAATAACCACCTCTTGCATGTGTAGACATTGGACCACACACGTCATTTTGTACGAGTCCCAAGAGCTCACTCGCTCTTACTCCGTGTCCAGTAAACGGAGTCTTTGTCATCTTTCCCATGAAACAAGATTCATAAGTAGCATAAGATTGATATTCGAATGGATTCAAATATCATTCTCTATGTAACTTAGTCAACCGTGTTTCATTAATGTGACCTATCTACAATGCCATAAGAAAGCCTGATTTATTTTCGGAGACTTACTTTTAAGTGTGTTCTAGACATTGAAAACCTGAGCTTGATTCAATACGTATATACCATCATCTAATGTACCAGACCCAATCAGAACTTGATTTAGGTGGATGTGAACCACATCGCTTACGAATGTAAAATCATATCCCTCTCTCGAAAGCGAGGACACTGATATGATATTACAAGTCAAACTAGATAGATACAAACAGTTACGTAGAATTAATATCTGCCCACTTGTCAAACCTAGGCGATATTCTCCCACGGATTCAGCGTCCACGCTCATTCCGTTCGCCACTCTGAGAGATAAATCACCTACCCTGATAACTCTACGGTTTCTCAAAGCATGTAATGAGTTACAAATATGAGATCCTACTCTGGTATCTAGTACCCAGGAGGTAAAGTTAATTGACAAACAGTTCTCAATTACAAACACACCCGAGGCCGAAGCCACAACATGCTTCGTATCCTGGCTACTGGCTTCCAAAGCCCTGCAATTCTTCTGCCAGTGCCCCTTCCCATAACAATAGGAACATCCCTCCTTCTCTACACCAAGTTCCAAAACTTTTGCTCTTCCCTTTCCTTCTACATCACTGACACCGTATATTGGCTTTGTGGAGGTTTTCTTCTTTTCACCCTTTGCTTTCGCCCTAGATGCAGAAGAAGAAGGTCCCCCATTAAGCAGAGCAGGTGTCTCCCTGGTATCTTTCAGGGTGTAAGTAGAGGGTAGGGACTGTGGAAATAAGTCAGCATATGACCTGTTTTCCAACGTGGTCTCCAGGTCCGTGAGCTTATCAATATGGCTAGTCATCGTAAGAACGTCGTCCTTTACAGATGACCCAACAGCCAACCTCGCTTGAAGCAATTCGTTCGAGATCTCATATCTTGCGACGAGATTGCTCTCCATATAAATCTTTGTTATGGAGAAAGATGGAAATTGAGTTCATCTTCTCGTGCTGCTTCTGGTATACACCGTCTACTGAAGCCAACATGAGGCACTTGGCATCTGCACTGTCCTTTTCCCTTGTCTGACAGATATCCATATCCGTGACGGTGGAAACTGGACCTGGGACGGTGGGGGCTTGAGTAGTAATAGGGTGGTCCAGCTTGTCATAGGCAATAGACATCGGGACAGACCTTTCCCAGTCATAAAAGTCAGATTCATTCAACTTGTTATCTAGATGTAACCTAGTCATGGTCACATGGTCGCTGCAGTTGAGAGAGAGAAGAAAACACTTTAGCATGATGCTCTTGCAAGTTTAGATTGGTTTTTAGTTCATCTAAACTGGATGACTCCCACTATTTCTCGAATCCTTCCTCAAACTATAAAAGAAGAATTAGCAAAGACTGATCTCACCGTACAATACTTGCTTAACCGTTCAGCTAAGCTAGTGTCAGTACTTCGAGGGAGGTTTTACAACGCTTTCGCGAAGTTCCTTAGTTAAATAAACTCTTTTCTCTGGAGGCGTAGCCCTGCTGACACCGTTCTAGACACCTACTTTGTTTATAGTATTGATCGTTAAGTGACGAATCTCCTGATGAGTAGCAGATACTCACAGTAGGATTGGGATCCAAATATCATCGTGTGATAATACTGAAGGAATCCTACCAACATAATCAAACTCCAACTTGTATGCAATACCAGCAAGTTTCAGTTTCTTTAGAAACTCCCGATGTGGATTTTTGCCCCGTGCTCTTATGACCTTGACGAAGGCCAACAAATCATAAGTCACATGTCAAGTTATTCCCATCATTATCCTTGTTAATTTGAACCCACCCGTACATACCCTTAACGAAGGCCAACAAAGTAATATGACTGTCCAAAACCAACGCATCTATCTATGCTAAATATGAATACCCCAGCATCTACCAAACACTATGCCTTGACAAAAGCCAACAAATATAGCTTGAATACTACGGACCATCTATATGAAATGACGGAGGGCTACGAATGGTTTTGGCGAAACCGTGAACGTAGTGAACTTGATATAATCGAAGGAACCTGATAGCTTTTTTTAAAAGGAGTGGTTAAAGCTCCGCAATTAAAAATTCTGCTCTTTTAAAATAACCGAGTGGTTTCTTTTAAATTTGTTCCAACGATTCAGCTTTGGTTTGTTTTCTTTGCATTAATATAATGTGTCCCATCATTTATCCTATCATTGCAGAAAACAATGAAAATACGTCTGCTTATGACATCCGCATTCGCCACTGGGTCCCGTCATTCACCCGTTAGGTTACTTAACTAACGACAGAGCGGGGGCTGGGCTAGCGCGGATGCAAAACATAAGCAACGCCTACTAGATATCATATATAGATATTGTACATTCGTCAGACACAATAATAGGCATTCCAGATCACAGATGAACATATTGGATATACTATAAATCCGCGTTTCGTTTGAGCCTACAACAAAAGACGGATTATACGGTCGTGATAAATATCCAAACCCCACCCTAGACCCCTACAGGTGCGGCAAACTATCCGCCTAGTACCAGAAGTGAAACAGTCTCCCTCAACGATGTGAGTAGGCCATTAAACACTTCAAAGTACCCGGTAGTTTGTGCACCCCATCTTGGGTCTATCCTAGGAGCATAAAACATTAAATGAAATAATACAACGGCGGATACAACCTCAACCTGGACGTGCCCTGCAAAAGAATATTACAACATATTACAATTTATATCGAATGAAAGATAAAAACTCTCATCTCACATCCCCGGCTATTCATCCACAACAATCCAATGAAGTTCATATCCACAAACCAATATCTATTACCGAAATGTGCAACCCCCAACTAACCGACATACTAGCAATTAGCGGAGGCTTACGAACACATTAAACATCAAAGATAAAACCCGATTAGCAAATAACTTAGAATTTTGATCGACAACCTTTTTCCATGTCTACCCCAAATGCAAGCCAGCACTGAAAAACCTAGGCAGAAACAAAATATACAGGAAAACAGAACACCCAAAAATAAGACAAACTGTGTAAATACGAGTCAACTCGGAGTCGACTCGGCCACGGATCCGCAGCGAATTTCACCAATCCGTCGCGCTTCAGCGGTCGTCTCACTGAGTTAGCAACTCGTATTTCTCCAGTATTCTTAGAATTCCCTGGTGTGAATTTTCATACTTCTGAAATAATATTTTCGACAAGTTTAAAATCGACAGAAACTTTAAGGAAGCGGGGTTATGTTTTCGCGTTTTTCCGACGATCGAAGTTCTAATAAGTTGCTAATAAGCTAGTAAAGGTTTAGTAGGCTCTGATACCACTGTAAGTCCATGTCACGCACCTCACGTGTTCACGGGGAGGTAGAATATATAAAAAACAATTATCAAAGCTTCGTAACACGGACTTGAGCACACGGATCGTGTCTAAACCATTACTGACAAACTACGAGAGGTTTAACTACTTGGATTTGAAGTTATACCTCACGTTACTTGTCCTTCGGGTCTTCATCGTTGTCCTCCACACCTCATAGGCTCTATGGAACATGGGCACCTCAATGGCCTCCTCGAGTCAAAGACGATCCACCCGAGAGTCTATAGTCCGAGCTCCTATCTCGAATCTGAGATAACTACGGCTTCTAATTTGCTAATCTAGAAGTCCTAGAGGGTGTAGAGTATTTAGATGGATTACTTAGTCACTTAAACCTAGGATTCTCAACTCATGAGAGCTTTTAGGGTTTGAGGAAGAAGATGAACACTTGAGGAGAGAGAAGTGTTTTGTGATAATGAAAATGAATAATACTCATGCTAGAATAATATGAGGCATAATAATATCTCTCTTGATAATATCAAGATAATATCTAGCATGCTTCATTTAATTCTAAAGGTGAATCACCTCATGAGTCATTAAGCATTTAATGTAAACTACACTTCGTCTCCTCCACCTCATTTAGTTTAAATCTAAAAAGAAATAAACAAAAATGAGTCACCTCCTTCTAGAAGCTTCCCGACAAATTACGAGACTGCCCCTCCCATTCGTATTTCAGAAAAACACGGATAATCTTTGACTGAATAAATCCATCTGTATAATACTAGAATCTGGCTTAAACCAAAGCCTGCTAGTATTATCTGCCCAATCATAGTACGTGCACAAGTGTACGTAAGTGATCGTGTCATGACCCGATAATTTGGCCCGTGACCGGCACTTAGCCACGTAACATCTACAGGCGTAACGCGACTAAGTAAGCCGAAACCTAGAAATCAAAACCATTAAATATAGAGTGTTTAAAACATTTTTTCTGTAAAAAACAGTTATAAATGTCTAGGAAACTTTAATTAATTTAGTAGAAATCCTTTTTAAGTTCAAGAGTTATATTTTAATAATTTTGGCAACATTTCCTTTATAAACATTTGTCCCGCAAGTCAGGTAAAGGCAAGGTGTAGTAGAAATAACATGTGAAATGAATAGAACATCACCATATGATATACGACGCCGTAGCGAAGAATAACCAGTAAGGCAAAGACAAATATCATAAAAGGTAAGACTGCATAATATAAAGTCGGCTCACAGCGAGCTCGACACCAGAGTACAAAATCATATACATCGTCCTCACAACTGTCTCTAAGTCAATACAGGAAGGTAGATAGAGAATACTAGATACATCAATATACAACTGAAGGATAAACAGATACCGTACAAAACCCACCAAATAGAAAAAGGGCTAACACGCCTCAGAAATGGTATTTGTGCCAAAAGATGCGGTAAACAGCCAGCCGCGACTACTTCCAAGGGCAACCTGCAAGCACTGTGGCACAACGGGGGTGAGTTGCCAACTCGTAAATAGTAGATAACATATAAAGGTAATCGCGAGTATGCACGTGCTGCGATACTCTATCCTATGCCAACGAATAACATCTATATGATGAACTGGATGCTCAATATCATGCTACGAGTGCTATCTAATAATCATCTCTATGTGACGAGCAAGATATGTGATAATCAGGCATGGCGATGCAATCTAACAACCATATATATGATGAGCAGGGTACGCAATAATATGCAAGCATGTGTACTCTATAAGGTATACTAGCTACAGGATGAGATGTCAAGTACTGAATGCTGAGTATGGAAAGGAATAATATCTATACGGAATATCAACGTGGATAATAACTGGTGTTTATCAATACACCAAAACCCAGTACAACTCAAACGTCGTCATCCACATCGGTCCTCAAATCCTGTAACCTCATAAAATCGGGAGTACCCATCACCGGCACTCAAAATATCATAAAATCAGCCGTGTCCAGCATCGACACGCAAATCCTCCAATATGGGGGTCCGTCCATCAGATCTACCCACGGGCTCCGTCTGCGGAATCGGCCCTCGGCCCCGGCAGTACGCGTCATCCCGTATCTATCAATCTACTCTGGTCAGTATCCTCCGGATAACCGCCAGGTCCAACCAATCACCGGTAGGTAGTAGTCCCTCCGCCGGGCTCACCGTCTAACAATACGAGTCTTCTCGCCCTAGGGTACCGTACCGGGTCCACCATGTACCTGCAGTCGGTGCCTACCTCTTCTCGAATCGGGTATACTCACACAAGCTCTCTGGAACCGAGAAAACTCATGGTGGACGCACTAAAATATCATATCAAGGGAAACCGGGTTTTCAAACAGTGCGTATTTTCTTAAAATAGTACTCCGGTTCCCAAATCCAGAAATCACAGAAATCAAATCCAATGCGTAGATCCATGCAATGTGTCGTATGACACTATGAGTAAAAGAAAGGGAGAACCGCTCTTTTTAAAAGATCCAGTTTTGAAAATATCGTTTGCGGTCCCTTAGTTTTAAATCAAGTCAATATCATCCATGTATGCAACATATGAATGTGGGTATAGGTATGGATGTGCAAATGGATAAGTACGCAAAATGACTATAGCAATGTACATGTGAGCTAATGTAGACATATGATGTATATACGCCCGAGTATGAATATATGTGAGGTATATGGCACAAGTATGAATATGTGAGGTATATGTGCCCAAGTATGAATATATGTGATGTATGCGGCAAATCATGTCAACGTCAAATAAGCAGAATCAATATAATATTTGATTGTAGAAGTCCTACAATATGAGTGGCATGGCAATCACTAACGGTGTGAGTGTAGCATATAAATTGTGCTCGTGCAACCTGGACCGTTAGTGACAGTGCAGTGTTTTATACTACCAGTATATCTATATGGACACTCATGACTACAAATCCTATTACGCCCTGACGCTTAACGCCATACGGGCGATTTCCCCATAGATGTTAAATCTACTCACCTGGTCACGTGCTAAGTATAGCCGACCACCTGCTTCCCTTTCCTGGCGACGTCTGACGTACCCGCCTGTGAACCTGGAATTTACATAAGGAATCCAATTATATAAGCAAGAATCTCGCAAAAACGCGATATCGAAACAAAACGAGAAACTCACGTCGCGAATCAACGCGCGTCTGTGCGATACGCTGAAACGTGTATGCACGCGTCTACTACTCATCCCGACACGCCGCGATACGCTGAATCACAAAACCCACTCGCGTATCGCGCGTATCGCGCAAACTAAAAACACCAGAAAACGATATATCGTCCCAGATTCTACCCAGGTTAAAATATTACAAATCTATATATACTATGGACCTACAAAATATAGCAGATATCCAACCAAAAAAACCCTAGCTCCTATCTCCCTGCTCTGGCCGCAATTTGCGGCCAGAATGATTTTTCCGGCGGCCTAAAGTTTGGCTGGTGGGGTCGGGCTCTGGTGGTGGGGTCAGGGTGTCACTAGTATGCTATGGTCCACCCAATATAATTCTGGACTCACTAGGGTAACAGCAGATATCAAAAAGCTAAGTTTTTGCTTAAAAAGTCACATTTTGCACAATCATGAAAATTCAGGGTATTTTAGTGTAATCTGGGGTTACCTAGGTTTACTTGGCTTCAATAGCACCTAACTAACTTAGTCTAACCAAAACTAACCTTACCTAAGCAAAATTTACACTAAACACCACAATTATCACTAATAACACATAATCTAGCACTAACAACCACAAATTTACACTAATTAAGCTAAACCGACACACAAGTCAAGCATACATGCAAGTGAAGCTCAGAGGTTATACCTCACTTGACCCTATGACGCTGGGTCAGGGAAAGAAGAGAAGAAGAAGAGGCTGCCACTGCTGTTGCTGCTCCAGATGCTGTTTCTGTTGCTACTGCTACTGCCGATGCTGATGCTTGCTGTTGCTGTTGATGTTGTTACTGTTGCTGATGGTGTTGTTAATGGTGTTAGTGCTGGGGCTGCTGCTGCAAGGAGCTGCTGCTGTTGCTTGATGTTGCTGATGCTGGGGCTGAAGCTGATGCAGCTGCTGTTGTTGCTTTGTTGTTGTTGTTGTGTGATGTTGCTGCTGTGCCTGCAGCTTCTGCTGATGATGATGATGCTGAGAGTGTGTGTGTGAGAGAGAGAGAGTGAATGAGTGAGAAATGAAAGGGTGTTGCAAACAAAAGAAATGATAATGCCCAAGGTCAAGCCCCCATCTCTCTCTCTTTTGCCACATTAAATGCAAGCATGGGCTTGCCATGATGCACCCCTCTCTCTCTCTCTCTCAAGTCAACCAAAAGCATTTTAAATCCCATTTCATTTTAAAAAAAAAATAATAACCTTAATTAAAATCATTTAACTTAACAAGGAGGGTTTGATCCACCATGGTTGTTAAACATGGTTTAACCCAAATTTTAACCCTAGTTTACATGCACAAGTTTGTGCAAGCTTGGTAAAATTCTAGAAAAATATTTATTAAACTTGAAAAATTATTTGAAAACCAATTGGGTAAACTTTTTATTAAAATAACATATTAAAATATAATTAGCCACTAAACACATCCTAGGGTGTTACAGATCGCGACCCTACCGTAAAACTATACGGCCTCTACACCTTTTGCCCAGTGCAGGGAACCTCTCTGTGTGGGACTCTAAAGACTCGACACTACGCTGGCGGTGGGTTTAACCATAGGCCGCAAGCGGTACTAGTTGTACGTAATGGTCCCCAGGTAGATGTCGATAAGAAGGACGATGAGGAAACCCATCCGAACTCCTACTAAGCCTGATGTGACAATCTCCGTACAGTCCGATCTGTTTGTCTAGGACTATCACATATCGGGCCTAGGGGAGCAGTAAACGTCAGACCCATAATAGCGGTATAAGTTGTGTCAGAGTGAAGCCCATTACAACTTGAGAAACTACTAGAACCTACCAGTAAATCTCGCTTGCCCTGGCCAGGGACCTTGCGTAATGGCTCTCCCACAGCACGATATCAACCCCCAATACTGGGAGAGATGAATCCTGTCTAACCGCTACTGCCTCCAAGTGCTTCGGGACTGCACCCAACTACTACCTGTTTGCACGACTCCTTTGAGCCATGGTAGGGTAGTAATCTAAGTACAGTAGGAACACACCTGAGGCGAAGTAGCAGTGTCAAGTCGACGGACTAAGCTGTACTCATGTTACCTGGGAACTGACGATAGGTATAAAACCAACCTGCAGTTCCCGGCGAGTCCTGTCCGGTGTACCCGTAACCTAACGAGCACTTGCATACTATCTCCAGTACGACGTACTGATGGCTGTGGGACAGACCATCTCCCCATGCTGGGACGAGAGGTGTATACATCAGTCTACTCCGAAGTATCGATGCCCCATCTCGATAATTCTACGACTAGGGACATGTATAGGATGTTGCTTATAGACTACCCAGGCCCCACTAGTGTGACTGCCATCACAACATTAGTAATCAAGCAAAGATCCTAAGGGCTCTACTAATATGTATAAGCGATATGTTAAAAGAAACATATGCACATATTAAAGTAGAAACAAACCAAGTAGCATACTACCATTTTTAGCAAGACTGTCAATACAACTGTGAATATCACAACCTTCCGTTAAGTAATATACAAACTAGTATGATACTGTAATGGCCTCTAGGGCATAAAAACTAACAGTATTGGCCGCAACGCTTAGTCCATGATATAGGTGCAACAGTCCTGTAATACCAACAGCCAATCGTGCCCCTTCAGCTACGCGATGAGCGGGGTGGAAGACGGAGGCTCTCATGAAGCGTCGATGTATCGGTATGGCAAACCAACTGAGCTAAAGGCTGATGAAGCCGATGAAGAAGGACTCTTCGCCCATGCCAGGGGCCGCAATTGCATCAAAAGACATGGTCGACAAGGTCAAGATATAAAAATTGGGCAAGTATTCCTCTTTGGCCGGCAGTTTTTTCAGCTCAACCCCAAAAAGGTCGTCGATGTTCGCAAACTTTGGAGGCTCTTTAGATAAAGCATCTTCACGGAGAAAGCAGGCAATGAAGCTCTCAAAGGTGATGCCTTACCCCTCTGACATCGTGAATAGTTTCTCAAAAATACCTAGTGCCTCGATTAGACCGGGGTACTTATGACGGACAGCGTTTTCAGTCGGCAGGCTGTCAAGCATAGCAAGCACGGTGGCGAACATATACTCATCGGGAGGTAGCAACTCTTCATAATGCTATCCCCTGATCGACAATCCGGAGATCTCGCGGAATTCTTCCAGTGAAATTGAGACCTCGCGATCCCCTAGCAAGAAGGTGTTGGTAGGGAGATTCCATTGGTTCAGAAAAGCTTTAACCCACCAGACGTGAGAGGCCTGGTAATAAAATAGAGATGCGTACACCGCTTGATACAGCCCAACCTTCTACAACCGTGTGCGGTGGGCGGAAAGAACGTATCGAGCCCTGGGAAGGGAGCCCACTGGGTGGCGGGGGGTAACTCCTACCTTATAAACTTGCCCCCAAGGTCAGGCTTCACCTTGACAAATGCGACACCCTAGAATATCTATAGCCGGTAGGGGCTGGTTGGGTATCCCAGTTGTAGATCGCTCAAGCCGGCCTGTAGGAGTCCAGTTAGTCGCCTCCACTGCATAAGCGGTCCGTGGGCATTCCATTGGTGATATTGGGCGAAGGGGTTCCGTTGGCTCCTCACAAGTAAAGCTTCGGTGGCCCCGGATGATATGACCATACCAAACCCCCCATAAGAGTAGACTCGTACGGTCCCTGTCATATGCCCTGATCATTGCCATAGCCTCATCATCCAATGGAGATTACAGAAAAGCGGCGTCTGAGCGAGTATAAGGAAAGTAGGGAAGTGAATCCATTGTTCCTAAAATAAAAAGAAAAAAGGGGCATTAATAAAATATATAAATATATAATAACAGAAGAAAACGACGGTATATTTGTTTCGCGGGACCATTGCCCACAAAACACATGGCCCCTACAAAATCAATATGGCGGCTCACCAATGAGGAAGCAAAATAACCATCGAAAGAATCGAAAAGAATTCTCTCCAAACAGTAAAGTTTAAACAACTCTTAAAGTAAGTTCTATTAGAAAATGCAACAGATTCAAATCTGTTTTAAGGGTATTAAAACCTTAAAAGTATTCGAGAAAATCGGGAGATAATTTTTTTTCCTTTTTCTGAATCTCTATTTCAGAGCCAAGCTCTATGGGTATATGGAATTAAATTCCTTTGATAAAGGGATTAAATCCCAGAAAACCCCCATGGCAAGGAGGTAAGGAAAACGGAATTAAATTCCAAGATTCTTAAAGATCGGTGATAGGGTAAAACTCTAAAAGGAAGATTAACAATCCCCATTCATTTAAGACTTCAAAATCTATAAAAAAAAATTGTGTATGTTTTGGGATCTTTAAGAAGCTGATTCAAGAAAAGAGCTATGCTTTGATGATGGATTTAAAATCCAGGACAGAAAACCCAAAAAGGGTCGTTCAAGATCCTTACCTAAATGGAAGTTTTGCAGAGTTTAACTCTGAAAGATTTTGAGGCAGAGAACTAAGCTCTAAAGAAAAGAATTAAATTCTCAAGAAAATAACCAAGGAAGAAGATAAAGGAACGGGGGCTTCCCAGAGGCGAAAAGCCCTGCATTTATAAGACATGATGGGAGCGGTTCATCTCCCCGTTTCCCTAAGGAGATCCAACGGCTGTAAGGATGACAGCGTTGCACTCACGTGCAAGCCACGTTAGAACAACGCTGTGGGGGCATTTTTTCCCTTATAAAAGAAGAAAAAGAAAAAGAGAAAAAGGGATGAGGAATATTCCCCACTAATGGAGCCTCACATGCCCACACATGAGCGCCTATAGACAAAGATTATAGGCGCTGCGTTTAAACAATTGTGGCTGAAATTGAGCCTCACGTGCAAGCACGTGAGCATCTATATACAAAGTATATAGACGGCATTTTAAAATAAATAACAGACCAGAGAAGCTCACGTGTTAGTGTTCATATCATATTTTTGCATTTTTATACCGCCTATTCTTGATCACTGTGCATATAGGTGGGTACTTTTGATCCGTGTTTACTGAATAATTGCAGGTTATAGGTTCTCAGCGCTTTACAGTGAAATTCATGAAAAATCCCAACAAATGCAGGACTACGAACAACAACAGATGAATACGGATCTCCGCTAACCATCCGTATGATGCCGCCTACCAGTTCAAGAGACAAAATGGCAAATCATTTGTCACTTCAGTGCACAAAGCACAAGATCCAAGACTTCAATGCGGAGCTTAATAAACAAAAGTCCACTACTGAAAATCTAGAAGAAAACTGAAGAGATTCTGAGAAACCAAGTGTACAAAACATAAGAGAACAGCAACATGGAGAAGCTCTGAAAAGATGATCCCCCAAATCCACCAAACGGACGCGTAACCGCGGCCAAATAGGCACTTCTGCCGCAGTTCCACGGCCGTGTCTGAACAGTGTTGGTGGCAGTTGAAGCAGCGTTGACTCGGCTCTCTTGGGGTAGTTTTGTAATCTCGTGTTTAGCTCAAAATGTATACCTTGGGTTTCACTCTCCTACCTATAAATAGGAGAGTAAAAAGCCAAATAAAGGGTGCTTTTCTTTATTTAGATTTTAGAATTAAATTCTGTTCTTCTTTATCTTTCTCTTTTGTTTTCTCTTCTTCTATTTTCTTTATCCTTAACAACGATGATGCTTGAGTAAGATCCTTGCGAAGGTGAGGTCTCAAATAGCTATTTGTAATTTCTTCTTAACCTCATTTCTTTCTATCTTCCTTTTTGTTTTTATCTTTTTAATGAATGAGTAATCTCTCACTTGTTAGGGCAGGAGAACGAAAGTTTGAGAGAAGGAAATCTTTCTCACTCTTTTCTTTGCCGAACATCTTAATTCGGACTCTCTTTAATTGAACCACAATTTGCTCACTACGGCACTCTATCCAACATGATAGCGGTGATTCCATAGTTAGACCGGTTGTAGTTGAATTAACCGGAGGTTAGGGCTAAGAGCCAAGAACGGACGGATAAGGACCAAATGGAAGAAACTAAGCATGGAAAGCCTAGTTTATACTTGTAAGTTCCTTCCTAGTCGTGCTAATCCCCGTTGTTGCCGATTACCGTAACACCGATATTAAGAAGAGCATTGAAAGAAGTGAGAAATTCCTAACTCGAACCAACCTAATCCTAACCCTAGCAAGTTATTTATCATCCTTTATCTCATTAGTAGATCTCAGAACAAAACTCAAAATATTTGGATTTAACTCGTTAAAATATAAAGAAAAAAATTCCAACTCCCTGTGGATCGACCTGTACTCAACAGGCTAGCTACCAAGCGAAACCGTCATGATTGCGGTAATTAAAAAAACTAAGCACGCAGAAAATCAATACCAATCAAATGGTGCCGTTGCCGGGGAGACGGTAGTTTATTTCTTTGTGTAATTTCAGGTTAATTAAAAAAATTGAAAAATTGAAAAATATAAAAACAAAACAGAAAAAATCATCTTGTTATTTTTGATTAGTTTTTGTGCAAGTGTGCAGGATAGGAAGAAGGTCCAGTTTAGTTCTGGAGCAGACTCGGTGAACAAATCAAGATTCAGGAGCTCTAAATAGGAAGAAGAGAACCAACTCAGCACAGGATAAAATTTTGAAGCAGTCAACTTTCTAAACAGCCGTGGAACTGCGGCAGAATCGCCTGTTTGACCGTGAAACCGCGGTCAACTACTGACGTCAGCAACCAATTTTCTCTGTGAGTATTCCAATTATCTCCTTCCTTCCACTGAATTCCACCAAACCATATTTTTCTGCAGAATTCTTTGCGCAAATTCTCTTCCCCTCTCCAATAAATTATTTTTATGCAGGATTCTTTGCGCCGTAGCCAAATAAAATTTTTGCAAGTGTTTTAGATTTTTGGTCGTTACTGTTTTGCATAATTAATACGGATTTTAAGGGGCTATAACACCAATTCAGATTGGGTGGGGATTTCATCACCCTTTCTGAAACCCTAATAATCACAAAAAGTATACGCATCACCCTTGAGCTTAATTAAAAAATATCTAGACTCGGCCAACTAAGGATTGTCGTGCTCAATAGGACAAAGAAAGGTTGTGGGCATTCAATCGTTTATCTAAACTTGATTTTGTGGTGCCTAGACTAGACAAGTGAGAAAGTTAATTTTAAAAGACCCGTCTCATGGTGATTCGTGAGCGGAACCCTCCTTTCTTCATTTGTGCTTACCTGGCCACAATTGGCAGTGAAGAGACGATTTGAGGGTTATCTCACAACTTGTCACTTTGGAACAGTTAGGAGCAGTTTAGTAGACTTAGAAGACCATAGCTCTAGGTATGATTGTGCATGTTTAAACTGTGATTGTTTGAAGTTGTGCCGTAAGTCCGTACATATTTTTGCAAAACTCTTTCTAAAAAGGAAAAAAAAAAACAAAAACTTTTATAAAAACTTTCCCTTTATCACTAGAATCCCATTTCACCCACCTTTCATCCGCATTTCTCCATTGACGTTATCGTACCCTCACATTTTATGCTACGCTTTGGTGTATGTCCGGTTAGATTCGAGACACTAGTACCCGCCTAGTCTGCATTTCGTTAATCGCTACCGACTACGCGATCGACTCCGACGTCGAAACTCCCTCCACACCTCTTTCACCTTTACCTTTGCCGGCCAACTCCGACATTGACCGGAATTCTGTTCATACATCTTTACCTTAACCATCATCATCATCACCAAATTCTTCTTCTGAGATGTCAGGATTTCCTCCTAACATCACTTTACCTCCCTCGGGACTGATTCTACCTCATCTTGGTGCGAATAACCCGCAACCACCTCTTATTGAAGCGCCACAGCGAATTGCGCTCCAGGATCGTTTCTATCACACCCGCTCTGCACTTCCTACCTGTCTTTCACTTCCGCCAGCAAATGGGGATAATTTCGAAATTAAGCCCCACTTCATCAACATGTTGCCCAAATTTCATGGGCTGCAATCTGAAGATGCCTACATCTTCATCAACAAGTTCCAGAACGTCTGTGCAATGATGAAGACAACCCAACTGTCCGACGATGCTGTACGGCTACGAGTCATTCCTTTCAGTTTGTGTGACCTAGCTGAGAAGTGGATGTATAGTACCGCATCACATTCCATAAACAGTTGAGAAGAGTTTGTTAAAGTGTTTCTTAAAAAATTCTACCCAAATCACAAGACCGCGAGAATACGAAATGAAATTAACCAATTTTCCCAGCTTCCTGTCGAACCTTTTTGGAAGTGTTTTGACCGATACAAAGATCATTTTTTCAATGCCCTCATCATGGTATTAAGAGATGGTAACTTTGACAAACCTTATACGAAGGATTGAACCCGGCAACTAAGCAATTGCTGGAGACTATTTGTCAAGGCCACTTCCTATCCAAATCTGACGAGGAAGCTTGGAAATTTTTCGACGATCTCACGGAACAAACGCTTCAGTGGGAAAGCACCATACCGAACACTTCATCTACTTCTTCTACTTCTTCCGGTCGCTCTACGGCAGGCGTTCATCAACTTGATCTCTCAATTGCAATGAAGGCCAAAATGGCAGTGATCACACGAAAACTAGAAGCAATTAAGAGCAAATTCTCATCGCCTTCTCCTGCCCCTACTCTTCCCCCTCGTACCATCTGTGCTTATTGTTCAGACCCATCACATTTGACCGAAGAGTTTCCTTACAACCTACCTGCTCAAGGACAGGATCAGGTCAATACTGCATTTCAGCAAAGAAAAAGAAATGATCCATACTCTTCCACTTACAATCCTGGTTGGAGGAACCACCCTAATTTCGCCTGGAATCAGAACCAGCAACAATTCCAAGGCCGGCCTCCTCCTCCTCAACAACAAGCTTGTAAGTCTACGGTAGCGCCCCGGCCAATAATCTGAGGCAAAATGCGGAACAAAAACATTTACAACTCGTGCTATCGCATACCATAACCCGGATCTTTCCATTAATGTTAAACTAACAAACTGTAAAAAGGTAGAAAGGCTCTACCGATCGATCCGTGTCCTTCGGTCTTTAGCCATCATCCCACGCTCCTCGCGGCATCTCTGATCTCCTGTCTTCTTGTTGAGGTGGCACCACATCAACGGATCTTTATACTGGCTCCCGCCTCTATACCGAGGCAACTCGGACATGAAGTATACTAACCGACATGTCCAAGATGAAGTAGAGAATGAGTAGAATACTTTGTCTCAATACACTTTTTAGTTTTCATCACATGAGAAGGTAAGAGTGGAGGTTGAATAAGATGCTAAGGATTGGAGAGTGTGAGCTCAAGAAATGAATCAAGTGAGCAAAAACCAAGTCCCAAAAATTATCCCTTGGTTGTCTACTAATTTTGTGTGTGTTATATATGAGGTTTTGTGATGAAATATCAAGGAAAAAATCTTGCCAAAATATCTCCAACTCAACCCTAAAATATTACACCCAAAACAAAAGTCATTAATTCCTCATGACTCACTACATGACTCATTAACATGAGTTATTAGTGAACATGCTAGAATCAATGACTCATTAACATGAGTCACACTTTCCAAAACATTAATCATTTAAAGCAAAATGATTAACCCAAAAAGAAATGCATCTTCTAAAGTAATCCCGTAACGGATTACGAGAATACCCCTCACCTGTATATACATACCTGTATCCGTATTCTGACCGAATACGAATACGATGAGACTAAAATATTCCGACTCAATATAATACTTGGATTCGGCTTAAACCAAAGCCCACCAGTATTATCTGTCCGAAATATGATACGTGCACAAATGCACGTGCATGTTCAAACCCTATCATAAAACCATATGGCCTCTACAACGTTTCCCCCGAACTTAGGAAACTATCTGTGGGGGACTCTAAAGACTCGTCAGTACCCTAGCAGTGGGTTTAACCACAAGCACATCAGCGGCACTAGCTGTGCGTAACGGCTGCCCATGTACTGACCGAAAGGGGAGCCGATGAGCGAACTCATCCTGGAACCCTACTGAGCCTATCAGTGACAATATACGTACAGTCCGGTCCGTTCGTCTATGAGCATCGCATATCCGTCCTAGGGGACTGGTAACGTCAGACCCCCAATAGTGGTATAAGTCATGTCGGAGGGTAGCCCTGAACACCCTAAGAAACTACTGGAATACCTACCAGTAATTCTCACCTGCCTTGGCCAAGGACTTAGTGTAATGGCTCTCCTAGACACAGCGCGATCTCACCCCCAATATCGGGAGAGACGAATCCCCTGCCGATCCGCTCACTGCCCCTATATGGCCCGGGACTGTACCCAACTAAAAACTGTTTGAACGACTCCTTTGAGCCGTGGTAGGGTAAAAATCAAAGCACAGTGGGAACTCACACGAGACAAATGACGACCTCAGGTCGATGAACTAATCTGTACACATGTCACCAGGGAACTGCTATCTGACGCTAGGTATAAATACCAACTAGCAGGTTCCCGGCGACTCCTGTCCGGTGCACTCATAACCCAATGAGCACCTGTATATATCTTAGGTGATCCAACTAACACCAATGGCTTATGAGACCGGCCGCCGCCCCCCGTCTGGGTCTCGACTGTATACATTAGCCTACTCCGGAGTATCGACGCCCTGTCTCGAAACTCCCATGACTAGGGACCACTTGTAAGGATGTGCTTATAGACTACCCAACTCTCACGTATATGATCGCCATCATACTGTTGGTAGTCAAGCAGGATCCTAAGGGCTCTATCAACGTGTAATAGTGACCAGTAATGACATCTAAAGCTGTACATGACTGATAAAGGCAAACCAGATAGCATACTATCATCTTGAGTAAGACTGTCCTACCGGTATAGGTCCTCCCTCAATCATTGCAATCACGTACCTGCGATCCAATAATTGACTTTGAGGGCACTATATCCAACAATCTCCTACATGCACTTAAGGCTAATTATTGCGATGTCGCATACTCACAGCCCGTGTGATACCGAATACCCAACTCCTCCACTAAGTTTCACAAAGCTCATTTGTAAAACTCTTGTGTTCGAGAAATAGCCTCAGTGAGTGGATCCGCCCTGATGTTCCTTTCTATGTCTCTCTTAATCTCAAGTCCGCAGAGAAAAACCATCTCCCGAATTGACTAATACCTGTCTTAGAATATGTCTGGATATCTGATGGGACCTAGTTCATAAATGAACTCCAAATCCAAACTTCTTAGACTGTATCGTCAACTGAACCTAATCAGTATCCTGCACCATACCTCCCACAGTATCCACTTAGACCACCTGTCCATAATATTGCCCCCTTCGCCAGAGGGAAAACTATAACTCTGAAAATCACTCTGTCATCCATATCACCTTTGGAAGCCTGGAATGATAACCGCCTCCCGAAGGAGGCTGCCGTCATCAAATCCGTAGAACATCCACTTATGTTCTAAAACTGCTTTCGTATGTTTCTCCAGGATTGGATTTATAAAAACTTATTGCATCTAGTGCAAAAACAACATCTGGTGTGGTACTTGACATCTCATGATCAACTCAATTGCCTAAGCAAGTGATATATTAATCATGCACATCTCTCTCCCCTTTAGTCTGTAGGACACCTTTGAGAGGGAGACTCCGTCACCTGCAAGTACACCACCATGCAAGGATTCGTCCATTCTAAAATACTATTAGAATACTGTCAAGTACCCAGATTGGGAAACTACCCAAATCTAGATGTAAAACCATAGATCTAGTAACCAGAATGTCAAATATTATATCTATATCTTTTGTAGAGAAACAACTGTGTGACAACCACAGTAAAACCGATCGTAATATAGGAATATTACTTCCTAATCTGTGTATGTCATCCAAATACCAGGACATCACACCCTACTACCTTCTTGACAGATCCATCCCCTATTCTTATGAAGTCAAACCCATGACTGTCACATCAAAATTAGATGATCTCTCTCCGCTATATCTGCTCGAGTCTATAAATAGACATAAGCTACTTGTCCACTATGCTTCCGCTGCTCCCACTGACTACAACAACCCTCTTGCAGAATAATATATACGTGCACTTCTAAACCTAGTTTAGAACACGCTATACTTAACCTCCTGCCGGGTCTCATAGTCTGGAACAACAATAGTGTCAAGTCTGGGTAAACAAGAACCTCCTTGTCACCGTCCATGAGGCTACCGGAGTACCTCTCAGGTGCCTGAGGTTACCCACCATATCTGCGGAGTGGCTAATGGAATGTCAAACCTGATTGAATCTTTAGGTCCTATTAAATTTTCCGTAATCATTTGCGGTACTGGAATCACTTCGAATTCTACCATACTCCCACTACTGTTTTCTGAAAAAATCCATTTTACTAAAACTGTGGCGAGTCAAGAACAATATCACTATTAATATTCCAGGTGGTAGAAAATCAACCCTCGTCATGGCCCGGCTCAACCTACAAACTGCCATTACAGAAACGTGCCTTGAGTTATCCAAAGTTTGGTTTTAAGCATAAGCCGGACAACTCTCCGTACCTTAACATCGTTAAGATATGAACCATTCTATATCCAATATAGAAACTTTGCCACTTATTTAATTAGAACCAGATTCAAATCATGCAGCTGTCTCCAGTGCATATCAACTTAATGGAAAAAGGCTAATCAGCATTACTTAACTTAGGAATGCATCCAATTATGAGTAACCTGAAAGAGAAACAAGTTTCTCAAAACTATTACTGGATCCGTTCCAACTCCACAATCTCCTCCACAAGTATTGGACTCAACCAATTTCAAAAACGTTCCATTTCTAAACCGGTTGAGATCCAATAAATAAATTCCATAAATGGAGAAGATTGTGGAGTTGTTTAAACAGGTTAACATTAACATTCTTCTCTTGGATGCAATCCAACAAGCCCCTTCCTACGTAAAAATATTGAAGGACTTGTGCACTAAGAAGAGGAAATCTCAGGTACCCAAGAAGGTTTTCTTAGCTAGTGCCATGAGTGATACCCTTACCCAAGCTTTACCTCAAAAACGGAAGGATCCTGGTTGTCCTATGATTTCAATTACCATTGGGAATAAGAACATCAACCTCGCACTTTTGGATCTTGGTGCCAGTGTTAACTTGCTTCCGTATTCGATTTATGAGCAACTCGTTATAGGAGAGCTGAAACCCACACACTGTACTCTCCAAATGGCCGACCGATTTATCACCCATCGTAGGGGTGAGCTAGAGGATGTGTTAATAAAGGTAAGGACTTCATATTCCCCTTTGATTTCATTGTTTTAGACACACAACCTGTAGCTAATCCCCGGAATCAAATTCCGGTGATACTCGGTCGACCATTCCTTGCGACCTCAAATGCTGTGATCAATTTTCGAAATGGTTCGATGAACCTATCTTTTGGAAACATGATAATTGAACTCAACATTTTTAGGTTGGGGAATCAGCCCTCCGAACCTAATGCTCATATACTAGACGTTTGTTCGATCCAGGAGATCATCCCTGAGGACTGTGAGTTCGAGAAATTTTTGTTCGATCACAGCAAGCTTGACGCCACTAGTGCGTTCCTCCTTGAATATGATACTACTCCCGATAGTGATTATGAGTGTTTCACTTTCTCGAACGATCTTGACTTGTCGCTACCCGAGCTTGAATCCTTTGAATTTTCGGATGCGTTAGCTGAACCATCCGACTCGGTCGCGTACACTCATTTTGAGCCTCTGTTAGAATCCTTCGAGTTCGAGACATTTTCGCCGATTTTGCTTTCAATCGTTTCACCTCCAAAGCTCGAACTCAAGCCGTTGTCGTCTCACCTCAAGTATGCTTACTTATGTGAGAACGAGACCCTCCCTATCATCATCTCGGCTTCTCTAGCTCAAGAGCAAGAGAAAGCCCTTCTGACGGTCTTGCAGAGCAATGGGCAAGCTTTTGGCTGGACTATGGAGGACATCAAGGGGATTAGTCTCTTGATCGTTGAACATCACATGATGGATGATGCGAAACCAGCTAAGGATCTACAGAGGCGACTTAATCCAGTCATGAAGGAGGCTATGAAAAAGGAGATCGTCAAATGTCTAGATAGTGGTATCATTTATCCTATCTCTGATAGCCAGTGGGTCAGTCCGATACATGTTGTCCCCAAAAAGCTGGGCATAACGGTCATCACCAATTAGGCAAACGAGTTAATCCCTGCTCGCACCCAAACTGGGTGGCGAGTATGCATTGATTATAGAAAACTCAATGCCGCAACGCGGAAAGACCACTTTCCGCTACCATTTATTGACCAAATGCTCGAACGATTGGCTGGACACGAGTACTACTGCTTTCTGGATGGCTACTCCGACTATAACCAGATTCCCATCATCGAAAAAGATCAGGACAAAACCACGTTCACCTGTCCTTTAGGAACGTTTGCATATCGCCGCATGCCCTTTGGGTTATGCAATGCACCCGCTACCTTCCAGTGGTGTATGATGGGAATTTTTTCAGACATGGTGGAAAATTTTTTGGAGATATTTATGGATGATTTCTCCATTTTCGGTGATTCCTTTGATGAGTGTTTACAGCATCTCGCAAAATGGCATTGAAGTGGATAAAGCTAAGATTGAGGTCATTTCCAATCTTCCTCCTCCCAGATGCGTCAGAGACATCCGAGCTTTTCTTGGCCACGCCGGTTTCTATAGACGGTTTATCAAGGATTTTAGCAAGATTGCTAGACCCTTGACTCTTCTTCTGGCCAAGGACACCACATTCGACTTCAACTCGAGCTGTGTGACTGCATTCGGATCACTTAAAAGCTCACTCACTTCTACTCCCGTACTTTCTTCTCCTGACTGGACGTATCCTTTTGAGATTATATGCGATGCATCCGAATTTGCCATTGGTGTTGTCCTAGGACAGCACATCGATAAGATGCCGCCCGTAATCTATTATGCTAGCCGAACCCTGAACGATGCCCAGCTGAATTACATAACAATCGAGAAGGAATTCTTGGCTGTTGTGTTTGCATTAAAAAAATTCAGGCCTTACTTAATCGGCTCTCCAGTCATTGTCTACACAGACCATTCTGCTCTACGCCATCTTTTTGCAAAAAAGGACGCAAAATCTCGGCTGATACGTTGGATCTTCTTACTCTGAGAGTTTGACCTTGTCATTAAAGACAAAAAAGGATGTGAAAACGTAGTGGTCGACCATCTCTCACGACTTCCTTCTTCGCCGACGCTTTCACTTCCAATAAACGATGTTTTTCCGGATGAACAACTCTTGACAGTATCATGCAAACCCTGGTTCGCAGATATTGTCAATTATTTGGTAACAGGATTACTACCAAACGAGTGGTCAAGTCAGGACAGACTTCGATTCTTATCCCAAGTAAAACACTTTTACTGGGATGAACCCTATCTGCTTAAATACTGTCCTGACCAGATTATTCATCGGTGTGTGCCTAATAATGAATTCAAAAGTGTGCTGTCATTTTTCCACGATCAAGCGTGTGGCTGCGGGCATTTTGGCCTAAGAAAGACAGCCGAGAAGATCTTGCAGTATGGCTTCTACTGGCCACAACTCTTCAAATATGCTTATGATTACTGCAAGACTTGCTCCCGGTGACAACACTTGGGCCGGATATCTAGGAGAAACGAGATGCCACTCCAACCAATCTTGGTTGGCGAGATTTTCGATGTTTAGGGGATTGATTTCATGGGGCCATTTCCCAGCTCTTTTAGGAATATGTATATTCTTCTAGTTGTAGATTATGTCTCTAAATGGGTCGAGGCCATGCCAGCCGGGCTAACAACGACAAGTTTATCGTTAGATTCCTTAAGGAAAATATCTTTTCCCGGTTTGGACACCCCTGCGCTATCATTAGTGACAATGGAACACACTTCTGTAATAGGACTTTCGAGACCTTGATGTGGAAATACTCCATTAATCATAAGATATCTACGCCCTATCACCCCCAAACATGTTGGCAAGCCGAAGTGTCTAATCGGCAAATCAAACAGATTTTAGAGAAAACAGTTTCCAAGAACCGAAAGGATTGGTCTTTAAAACTCACCGATGCCCTTTGGGCATTTCGAACTGCTTATAAGATTGATCTTGGCATGTTTCCTTATCGTCTTGTTTACAGAAAGGCTTGCCACCTTCCAGTGGAAATCGAGCATCGTGCATTTTAGGCAATCAAGGAGCTGAATCTATCTCTTGATAATGCGGGCAGCCATCGAAAGCTACAGATCAACAAATTGAACGAGTTTCGGGATGAAGCTTATGAAAACGCGGTTTTCATTAAGAACCGAACGAAGGTGTTTCACGATAAACACCTTACGCGCAAAACTTTCATACCAAGCCAACAGGTGCTTCTTTACGACACCCGGTTACATTTCCATCCCAGGAAGCTCAGATCTCGCTGGAAAGGACCATATTTTGTGCGGACTGTATATCCGCACGGTGCGGTGGATTTGGAAAATCCAGAGGACGGTTCACTATTCAAAGTGAACGGACACAGGTTAAAACCGTTCCTCACCGCTGACCCATCGGAGAAGCTCCTGATGTTGCAGGAGCCGGTTTACGTCGACAGATCTTCCTCCACTTACCACCAAACTTTGGTTATCCAGCCATAAACAGTGGAAACACTGTTTCAAATAAGTTTGGGGGTATGTATATACCATCTTCACACTTATAATTATAAGAAAATAAAATTAAAAAAAATTGGGGGTATTTTTGTAAATATTCAGTTCTATTAAATAAATAAATAATAATACAATTTTTTCTCTTTACAAAATAAATTCCTCTTTCTAAGTGGGTTTTTGCACATATAACCAAATAACCCCTATAAAAACACCCCGACCCCTCTTCTTTATTTACATAACCCTAAATTATCCCCCACACAAAACCCTAGCCTCCACAGCAGAATTTGCAGGGAAATCGCCTCAAGGAGACGCGCTTCCGCCGCCCATCAACCCATCTGTCGCGCAACCTCCGCTCTTCTACCTCTTCTCCCTCTGAAAATTTCAAAGGAGGTTTGCCTCCCTGTTCTCTCTCTCTATAGATTTAATTTTTCTGCATTTTCTCTCTGTGATGGCACCTACACTACAGTTTGAAAGGGATTTCTCCCAGTTGTTTGCACATAATGTTTACTGCAGCTATTTCGGCAATGAGATCCGAAAGTGTGGATGGAAATTTTTGTTATTTAACCATCCGAATGCATTCGCGCTTCCGGATCTTGTTGCACGTTTCTATGAATGTATGGAGGAGGGTTGTTTGGCACAACACGGGTATATTAGATTACTGTGGGGGATCAGGAAATTTTAATCGATAAGGACTTCATTCACGAAGTCACCTTAATACCACGACTCCCCATTCACGATCAGCCCCTCTGATTTGAGGACTACCTACACTTAATGGGAACTGACTGTTCTAGGGAGCCCCGAAAGGGTATTCAGGCTCGCATGCATTTTGCGAACGTTTTAACTGTGTGTCGTTGGGCACAAAACAATATTTTTGGAAGATCGCACAACACAACATTTTTCACACCATCCCTTCATATAGTGCACACATTGATGACTCGAAACCCTAGCTATGGCATGTGCACTGTGTTGCTTCATTCGATTGGTGTCGGTAAACAGGCGGCCAATTATCCATGCCCAATGTTGGCGACACAACTGTGTCGCCATTTCCTTCCTGTTGAGGAATTTGAACTTTACATGCATAGTGGAATTCCCATTAAACCTCTTCTTGAGGGTGTCTCCACGTCCTACACACGATTACATGATTTATGGCCGCGCACCGAGCCGGCCGAGGACATATTGGCCAAGACCCCTAGCTCGAGCTCCACAGCGACCGAAGAAGAGCTTATCCTCGCTGCGTAATCGCGCTTAATTCGACGAACCCATAGGGGGTAAAAAGAGTGATAGGAATGCTAACTAACTTTGATCAGCGAATAACGAGCCTGGAACAAGGAATGTCCACCCTCCTAGCAAGAGAGGAACGTTCACGATCACGGTCAAGGGGACGGGGGATAGATAGAGGTGAGGCTAGGACTAGTGAGGCCGCATCTAGTAGACGCCGCAGGGAACAGTGAGGACACTGCTATCAATAAATTTGGGGGAGAGGGCTAATTGTAAATAGTTATCTTTGTATTGCATCTGCATATTTTTATTTTTTTGCATATTTAATTCCGCATCTTATTTTTCTCATTGCATCTTTATAAAAAAAAGAGAAAAATAAAAAAATTTAAAAATTTAAAAATTATTAAAATTATTTAAAAAATTTAAAAATTTCAATATTGGTCATATTTGACTCAAGTTCAACATGACGGTTGACTAGTTAGGAAAAACTAGATCCTAAACTTAGTAAATTAAAAACCCTTAAAATAACCTTTCTTAAAGTTTAACTGTAAAAAATATACGTCTTTGTAGTTTATTTAGAAATAAGATAATTTTGAGTTCAGTTCTTGGGCTAAGTCGAAATAAGGGAAGAGTATTGAAAGCTTTATTTGAAGTATAATTCTGAAAAATAATTCTGAATTTTAAGTTCAAATACTGAAAATATATACCCTACTATACGCACTTAAACACATCTTGAAACTTAGGATAGTAGAGGATACATTGAAATGCTCTTGTCTAAAATCCTTAGTATAAAGGAAAATAAAATAAAAATATAAGTGGTGAATAAAGAGATTAAAAAAAATGAACACTGATTTTGTAATTGCTTAAGGCAGCATAAATAAAAAAATATAGCGAGGGTGTTTTATCACCTAGTGTCTTAGACCAATTGGTTTGGGAGTCACTGCTAAGCCTTAGGTGTTGCAAGACGAGGAATTACGCCTAAATGCGCAAACACATTTTGTAATCGGTCGTTTAGTACCTCAAGAAGTATTAAAGGTCGCATGAAGGATGTGTGAGCAATTTCATCTAGAATTCACCAATTAAAAAAGTATTTTGGAAGATAGACAAGAGTATGATAGCTTGAATTGAATTTTCAAGTGTAGGGGTGATAATTACATACATGTAGGGGTATAAGATTGGAGTTTGGAGGAGAGATAGGAATAAAAGATAGGGCTTATATTTTCAGTAGAGATGATAAAAACTCCTGAGTTAAGATTGCACCTTAGAATGAAAACTCAGGAGATGCCGAAAGCTTTATAAACTGGCAAAACATATATGATCTTAAGTTAAATGAAAAGGAAGTGTGAAAAATACGGGTTGATGGTTTCTAAGTTGAAGATGATAGTTTTTTCTTGCTAGAATTCTGAATTGAAGAATTAAAGTCAACGGCCAAATTGATCGGATTTTGTGGGTAGTATCCGCTGAAAACCCTCAGGAGACAACACTCCTCCAACTAGGGACACCTAGAGGTTTAACGGCTTATTTCACGAGCTCAGTGCAATCGCGTTCCCTGCGAAAGTGAGGTTAGGAATTTTTGAGAATAAAATTGGCTTTGCTCGGGACGAGAAAAAGATAAGTTTGGGGGTATTTGTTCATATCAGATTTTTGCATTTTTATACCGCCCATTCTTGATCACAATGCATATAGGTAGGTACTTTTGATCCGTGTTTGCTGAATAATTGCAGGTTACAGGTTCTCGGCTCTTTACAGTGAAATTCATAAAAAGTCGCAACAAATGCGGGACTACGACCAACAACAGATGAATACTGATCTCCGCTAACCATCCGTATGATGCCGCCTACCAATTCAAGAGAAAAAGTTGCAAACCATTGGTCACTTCACTGCACAAAGCACAAGGGCAGCATAAATCCAAGACTTCAATGCGGAGCTCAATAAACAAAAGTCCACTGCTGAAAATCTAGAAGAAAACTGAAGAGATTCTGAAAAACCAAGTGTACAAAACATAAAAGAACAGCAACATGGAGAAGCCCTGAAAAGATGATCCCTAAAATCCACCTAATGGCCGTGGAACCGCGGCCAAATAGGACTTCTGCCGCAGTTCCGCAGCCGCGTCTGAACAGTGTCGGTAGCAGTTGAAGCAGCGTTGACTTGGCTCTCTTGGCGTAGTTTTGTAATCTCGTGTTTAGCTCAGAATGTATATTTAGGGTTTCACTCTTCTGCCTATAAATAGGAGAGTAAAAATCCAAATAAAGGGTACTTTTCTTTATTTAGATTTTAGAATTAAATTATGTTCTTCTTTATCTCTCTCTATGAAAAATTGTAGTGAGTTTTTTAGTGTTGATTAATAAAAAAATAAAAAAAAGAGTTCATTTTTATCTTGAATGTTTATCTTTGCAATTTTTATTTTCTAATTTAGTTATATTATTTTATCGTTTTTTTTTTGTTTTCTCTTCTTCTATTTTCTTTATCATTAACAACGATGATTCTTGAGTAAGATTCTTACCAAGGTGAGATCTCAAATAGCTAATTGTAATTTCTTCTTAATCTCATTTCTTTCTACCTTCCTTTTTGTTTTTATCTTTTTAATGGATGAGTAATCTCTCACTTGTTAGGGCAGGAGAAGGAAAGTTTGAGAGAAGGAAATCTCTCTCTTTTCTTTGCCCAACACCTTAATTCGGACTCCCTTTAATTGAACCACAATCCGCTCACTATGACACCCTATCCTACATGATAACAGTGATTCCATAGTTAGACCGGTTGTGGTTGAATTAACCGAAGGTTGGCATTAAGAGCCAAGAATGGACGGACAAGGACCAAAAGGAAAAAACTAAGCATGGAAAACCTGGCTTATACTTATAAGTTCCTTCCTAGTAGTGCTAATCCCCGTTGTTGCCGATTACCGTAACACCGATATTAAGAAGGGTATTGAAAGAAGTGAGAAATTCCTAACTCGAACTAACCTAATCCTAATCCTAGCAAGTTCTTTATCATCCTTTATCTCATTAGTAGATCTCAGAACAAAACTCAAAATATTTGGATTTAACTCGTTAAAACATAAAGAAAAAGATTCCATCTCCCTGTGGATCGACCCATACTCAACCGGCTAGCTACCAAGCGAAACCATCTTGATTACGGTAATTAAAAAAACTAAGCACGCAGAAAATCAATACCAATCAGTTAGCACGTTGTAACATTTTGGAAAATTATAAGTATTAATTTTTAGTTTTAAATATGAATTTAATAAGTTTACAAAAAAATGATATCACTTATGAAATTGGGTATCGGAATTATATCCGAAAAATGTAGTTATTTCGATAAATATGAAGAAAATGTGTGGTATCATAAAAATGATATTTTGATTGTTCTAAACATGACATAAGATGTTATTATAAGATAATGGTATTTAAGTGTTATAAAAAGTATTGTGTTTCTTTTAAAAACATGGATTTAGATTTTTTGACATGAAGGGTTTAATTAAGGGAAAAAGAGTTTTCTTTAATTATTGAATTCTTTTAAATCATGGTTGGTATATGTTAGTTATTATAAACCCTCACCCTCAACACACCCTCACCATGTTCAAATCTCTCCACCTCATGTTAAAATGCTCACACAACCACTTCACAAATCCTCCACCTCCTCCTTCCACCATGCCACCTCCATCTTACTACCCTCCACCTCATGCTTGCTCTACACAAACTCAACATCTCTCATCTTATCTTATCACAAGACTTAGCAAATTCTTTTAGCTTTTCTAAACTGAACACAACTAATTTCTTTAGCTCCAAAACAAGAAAAATTTCTAAGTGTTCATCAATCCAAATGAAGAAAATCTTAACCCCTTCATCAACTTGTGCACCTCATCAAGCTTGATCCACTACAAATCCTAGATGCTTCCATAAGCAATTCTTGAGCTAGCGTTTTCTTGTGAATCATCTCCATGGGTATAATTCTTTCCTTCTTTTCAAATATCAATTCTGGTTAAAATCTGTTTTGATGTGCAATATCACAAAAACTGTTGTTTTGTGATATTTAGCATACTGAATTTGAATCTGAAACCACTGAGTGTAATCACTAGGAAAACTAACAATACTATAACTAGAGACCACTAGGAGACTTCACTCAAAGCCCGAGACTCCATCTCCATGATTCGACCGGCAAGAAACTTCAAAATTTCCGATGTCGCCGGGTTAACAGTAGGATTTGGTGTTGGTTTTTCTTCTGTAGATTTGTTTGGGTAATTTATGATCTATAGTATTTTTTGATTTGTTTCAATACTCATACAGAGAAATCTGGGAATATTTTAGTAAGGGTTTATCAAGTTTCCGATATTTCGATATAAGTTTTCGTATTTCTGTACTGCGATTGAACTGTTAACGTTTGTACGTTAACAACAGGGATATATTATCATTTTTGGATTAAGTATGCTGTAGGTTCTAACCTATGGGTGCCTATCTCGTTGTTTTGAGTTTTGATATGACATTTACATCGATATGATATAATTACGATTATACGTACGATCACGAAGGTTTCCGATATGGAGTTGACGGACATAGCAATCGTGGAATCTACGACCTCAACAAGTTGGTGAGTAGATTTATATCTAGGGGGAAGTCGGGTGGATGGCGTATAGCACCCCCGCAACCTTATAAATAGTAGTATGAAATATAGTTAGTTTTAGTATTTATTCAAGATATTGATATTGGAGTTAATTTGCATATAGCATGTTATTCATTTACATGTAGTTTATTTATGGTTTGGTAAATTGGTACGAAGGATCATGCCGTACTAGAGATGATTTAGATATAGTGATAATGTGAGGTATTGTACAAGAAATTATACCGTATTTGTGATGATGAGATTCGTATGACGAATAACGGCCAAGTTTCTTTTAGACTCATAAAATAATGTTTTATTTCATTTTAGAACGTAATACTTGAGTAGGCTATACTCTTTTAAAAACTAACGATTCGTTTCCCTTTTTTTGATGATAAAAGAAAAGGGTGTGGTACCAATTTCCAAAACAAATATATATTTTCAACCCAAGACAGCTTCCTAATTTCAAAACCAACGTTTCATTTCCTTTTCAAAGATATTGGTATAGCTTATAGCAAGTAATTACATTTATTAATTACGCTTGGATTTACTTTACATATTCACGATGTATTATTCAATGTTATACATTTCCGGGATATGAACACTCTGATAGAACACTGCATAACTACCAATGAATATTATATTGCACGAGCACATACACATATGTTACACTACACATCATTGGTACTACCATGTCACTGTAGGACCGTTACACTACCTAATGTGTATGTAACCATCGATAAAAGTATGAATTATACACTTATAGAACACTCCCACAAATACTAATGATTTCCATGTTGCACGAGCACAGACTCGTATGCTACACCACACATCATTAGTATTGCCATGACACAGTAGAATCAATATGTTTGTTGCATGTATGACTTAGTTGCGTACTTTACCTTTATTACCTGTTGGGTATTGCGAATACCAGTATCATGAGTATTCATATTTGATTCTTATGGTTTTTCAGGATGTTTTACTTTTGATGATATATATCAGTGGTATGGGACACTGTTATATATGTATATATATAATATATCATCAGGAGGGCCTATGTGATTATTCTTATTCTGTACTTGATATGTTTGGATATGATGAGTTGATGTCCACCATGAGTCGTTTTTATGTTTTGTTTTACTCCGAACCGAGTAGGGGGGCTATACGGTTACGGATTTCTACGTTATCCAGACTAAGTGGGGGGAATATACAGTCGGAAACATGGTGGACCCGGTCGAGACCGAGGGGCAAGATAGCCGCATGTGAGGCGGGGAGCCTAGCGAGGATACTCGATACCGGAGATAGAGAAGAGCACGACGGATATCCAGGGGATACTGGCCGGGGCTCGATTGGGCACGGCGAATATTTAGGGGATACCGAACAGGGCCAGGGATATCGGGTGGCGATCATCTGTTGAGATGGTGTCGACAGTATTTGCATTTGCGTGTCGGTGATGGACATAAGAGATTTGAAGATTTGTGTGTCGATGATGGACACGAGGGATTTCTGATTTCGGGTGTTGATGCTGGACATCCATATATATTGATAGGTTGCTATCATGAGCTACCAGTTATATTATAGTTGTTGTAGCCGACCAGGACTGATCCGGGGGACAGTACCTGCATACGTTTTTACAAGTAGTTTCATACAAAAAGGAATTCAAAAAAATTGAGCTATAGTCTCATTATTTTGACATATCTGGAATGACATTGAAATCTTTTAAATTATAAACCTCTTAACTCTATTCATTAAAACAACAGGAAGTACATCTTAAATAAGATGCCTATTATATTTCATACTATCACGTCTGCTCTTACGCCGTGATATATGTATTCCGCGGCTATTTTAAAAGAGAGATTTTACATATATATTTTCGGCTACTTATGGGCTTTTACCTAAATACAGGTCATTTATATGATATGTTCTACTTTGGGATGGCATGATAGATGGGGTTGCATTTACTATACATAAACATATCACATATTATATTAGTACAGGATATGATAGTAGTATATTTATGATCTGGGTATCGTTGTGCATTTTGATTTCTACCTTGTGATGTATTTTTATTCACTGAGTTGACAACTCACCCCCGTTGTGCCATAGTTTCTTGCAGGTTTTACCGCTTGGATTACCAGCGGCTTGGGGCACACATTCCTTTCGGTGATTGCTTTGGCAGGTGAGTTACAGCTGTATCGTACTCACAATTGTATATTCTTATCATTTTATATCTAATAAAACTCCATCAACTTAGAACTGATATATTGTGGGCTTAGAAGCGAGACTTAGAATCGTGTGTTGTGGGTGTCGTACTCATTGGAGTCGACCTTTTTATATTGTTGATTTTATTTCGCTTTTCTTTTCTTCGTCATTGTGTGCCGTATATTGTTTGCTTGGTTGCTCCGCCATTTGGGCGTGGAAGCTAGCTCCCGTTGGGACGCTATATGTATTTTATGTTGTAGCGGGTTTTATTCAAATTACAAAGGAGGTGCTGTCAAATTTCAAAACTTCATAGATGCCTTTCAAATATACTTAGTTAGATTTAAATGTTTATTTTAAACTGATTCCATCTGATGACTTTTTCAAATTTCACCTCCAATGTTTTCAAAAATGGTTTAGATTCCGGGTTTCGGCTTACTTGAACCGCATCGACGTCTTTAGATGTCACGTGATTTAAGTGTCGGTTACGTGCCACATTCGGATCGTGAAAAAATTGGTATCAGAGCGTTTGGTTTAACCTTTGTTCGAGTATAAGTTTGGCTATATGGGGTCTAGGCATACGCTTGTGTTACCTAGGTTTTACCTTATAAGACTTAGACTTGACTTTGGGGGTCTTATACCCAAACTTTCATTATATAGGATGACCTTGTTTGATGGAGCAAGTACTATGTAGAGTGACGTACCATACATATGTTCCACGGCATAACGATATGATACTCCGTCTAAGTTACCTTAGGATTTTATCTTGAGATCTTTTCTTCTATTCGTTTCGTTGATCTATCATCGTCGATATATGTTGATTGTTCCAGTCGCCATGTCTACGTGAGCCGAGAGGACTACGGTTAAAGATACAGTCAGGGCAGACTTTTCTGGGACAAGGACCGACAAAGGTGACATTCTGATGATATAGAGACATGTCGTTTATTCATATTCAATCGGGTTCTAATGTTGAAGCGGGTTTCTTCGGGATCCACACTAGATGGTCGAGTCATTGCTGGAGATCAGCCAGACTTGAGGTGTGATGCTTTCCCCTTTCCGAAAATCGTGGTGTTGCGTACTGCTCAGACAGTGGTACCAAACATTTCTGAGGTTATCGAGGTGTTTCTTCCAGAGTGTAGGAAGTTGACAGTCGCCGATGTTTACAAGTGCAGCTGGATCAGAGGATTAGTAGTCATTCAAATGAAGGATTACTAGGACTTTAAATCCGTTGTGGTGCTCCGATGCGAGGTTTGTGAAGTTGATTAGCTTCTTCCGATGGGCCTTGTTCAGACCTGTGCAATCCACTCGAGAAAGAGATCGTGTAGTAAGTTTTCCTCCGACGGATTGAGACGAGTTCTCGAAGGTGAGCTTAGCCGAATTCTTCTACAGAGTATCAGAGATGCCGAATTCGTGTTTTTGAGTTTTGTAAGATTCCGAGCTTGGTCATAACCGAGTATGACTTGCTATTTGCATGGTTATCGTAATATGCTCTTTAATTAATTGATATTGGAGAGTAAATGGGATAGGAGATTGGTGCGAAGCTTCAATGGAAAGTTGTTCTTCACCGCCGATATTGAAGATTTGAGGCATATGCAGAGTCGCGTACGACCAAACTTTCATAGAAAATTTTAAGGAAATGGCAGTTGATACGAAAAAAGAAAGTGGATTCAGAAATGAGTGCTAGTTCCAGGCAGGTTGGATAGCTGACATCAGTAGGAGACTTGATGGGTTCTTTCCAGAAATTAATCATAAGTAAGAGTGGAACCAGGATCAGTTGTTGGCATACACGCAGAGATTAGAGATCGCCGTCATTAATATGTAATGTTGCGAGAGACTAGGCTACTAGTCAAGAAGATGTGGTGAGAGGTATCAGCAGTAGGACTGATTGTGTCGTTGCTCCCCACCGAACGATTGTGTATAGAAGCCATGACGCTAGAGATCCGCAAGAAAAACCAGAATTCAGAGACAGAGAACGCTAGACCATGACAGACGACAAGATGAGATCCTTGCTATGCCAGTTCCGGGTGTATAGGCACCATTTTACATTGAAGAAGATACACTTCAATGTCATTGTTTTCGATTTACGTTTTTATAATCTGAAGATGTTGTTTTCTAAACGTTAAAAAGGGGACAACTTAATGTCCGTTATTTTGATTTATGTATTTTTGAGGTTTTGAAGGTCGCATAAACGTTTTGTGCACACCAAGTACACTTGTTGAGATTTCGTGCATGATGATTGCATTTTGATTTGTCTTTTGTGCATACCAGGTGCACTTGTTGAGATTTTCGTGTATGATAATTGCACTTTGATTGTGTTTTGTGCGCACCAGGTTCCCTAAAATGATATTTTATGCGTATCAGTTGCACAAGACTAAGAGATTTTATGTGTATACACACACACACACTCTCTCTCTCTCTCTCTCTCTCTCTCTCTAGGTATACTCGGTAAGGTTTCGTGCACACCAGTTGCACGTTTTGATATTTTGTGCATCCCGATGCACTTGAATTTGATTTTGTGCATCCCGATGCACTTGAGATTTATTTTATGCACCCTGATGCACTTGAAGTTGATTTTGTGCACCCCGATACACTTGATACTATTTTGTACACTTTTGTTCCATGCATAGTTGATGCAGTGGATATCGTTTCATGCACGCCTGTTGTACTTAGCGCTATTTTGTTTTTATGCACACCGTGAAGTGTGGTTTGAGATTTGCATGTAAACCGTTAGGGTTGATTTCGTTTTCGTACTTTGCACTTGATAGGATATGTTATAGGTTTGATTTATATATTTTCGCTTAGTCGTGTGCTACCGATATTGTACTATGACTATGGCATTGATTGTGTAGTTGATATACACGGCGACTTTCGTATTTTCCATTTTGCATCATAACTGGAGTAATTCTCATAGCAACCGCTAGAGTTACAGTTATGTCAATTTATATCCTTTTGAGTTTTCACGCATACTGTTGCGTTATGTTATGTTTTAGATCATATGGGACTTTGGAGTTCTGTTATATTGAGCGGATTATATATTTTAAAATTGCGGAACCCGACCAAATGTTTTGAAATGAGTTGATAATGGGAGTTAAAATTTAAATTCGGGGAATGAATTTCTTTAAGGGGGAGAGATTGTAACATTTTGGAAAATTATAAATATTAATTTGTAATTTTAAATATGAATTTAATAAGTTTACAAAAAAAATGATATAGCTTATGAAATTGGGTATCGGAATTATATCAGAAAAATGTAGTTATTTTGATAAATATGAAGAAAAAATGTGATATCATAAAAATGATATTTTGATTATTCTAAACATGACATGAGATGTTATTATAAAATAATGGTATTAAGTGTAATAAAAAGTATTGTGTTTCTTTTAAAAACATGGATTTAGATTTCTTGACATGAAGGGTTTAATTAAGGGGAAAAGAGTTTTCTTTAATTATTGCATTCTTTTAAATCATGGTTGGTATATGTTAGTTAGTTTAAACCCTCACCCTCAACGCACCCTCACCATGCTCACATCTCTCCACCTCATGTTTAAATACTCACACAACCACTTCACAAATCCTCCACCTCCTCCTTCCACCATGCCACCTCCATCTCACCACCCTCCACCTCATACTTTCTCTACACAAACCCAAAATCTCTCACATTATCTTATCAAAATATTTATCAAATTCTTTTATCTTTTCTAAACTGAACACAACTAATTTTTTTAGCTCCAAAACAAGAAAAATTCCTAAGTGTTCATCAATCCAAATGAAGAAAATCTTAACCCCTTCATCAACTTATGCACCTCATCAAGCTTAATCCGCTACAAATCTTAGATGCTTCCATAAGTAATTCTTGAGCTGGCGTTTTCTTGTGAATCGTATCCATGGGTATAATTCTTTCCTTCTTTTCAAATATCAATTCTGGTTAAAATCTGTTTTGATGTGCAGTATCACAAAAACTGTTGTTTTATGATATTTAGCATACTGAATTTGAATCTGGAACCACTAGGTGTAATCACTAAGAAAAGTAACAATACCATAAGTACCATGAGACCACTAGGAGACTTCACTCAAAGCCCGAGACCCCATCTCCATGAATCGACCAGCGAGAACTTCAAAATTTCCGATGTCGCCGAGTTAACAGTAGGATTTGGTGTTGGTTTTTCTTCTGTAGCTTTGTTTGGCTAATTTATGATCTATAGTATTGTTTGATTTGTTTCAATACTCATACAGAGAAATCTGGGAATGTTTTAGTAAGGGTTTATCAAGTTTCTAACATTTCGATATAAATTTGTGTATTTCTATACTGCAATTGAACCGTTAACGTTTCCACGTTAACAACAGGGATATATTGTCGTTTTTGGATTAAGTATGCTGTAGGTTCTAACCTATGGGTGCCTATCTCGTTGTTTTGAGTTTTGATATGATATTTACGTCGATATGATATAACTACGATTATAGGTACGATCGCGAAGTTTTCCAAGATGGAGTTGACGGACATAGCAATCGTGGAATGTACGACCTCGACAAGTTAATGAATAGATTTACATCTACGGCGGAAGTCGGGTGGATGGCGTACAGCACCCCCGCAAACTTATAAATAGTAGTATGAAATATAGTTAGTTTTAGTATTTATTCAAGATATTGATATTGGAGTTAATTTGCATATAGCATGTTATTCATTTGCATGTAGTTTATTTATGGTTTGGTAAATTGGTACGAAGGATCATGTCGTACTAGAGATGATTTAGATATAGTGATAATGTGAGGTATTGTATGAGGAATTATACCGTATTGGTGATGATGAGATTTGTATGCGAATAACGGCCAAGTTTCCTTTAGACTCATAAAAGAATGTTTTATTTCGTTTTAGAACGTAATACTTGAGTGAGCTATACTCTTTTAAAAACTAACGATTCGTTTCCCTTTTTTTGATGATAAAAGACAAGGATGTGATGCCAATTTCTAAAAAAAATATCCATTTTCAACCCAAGACAGCTTCCTAATTTCAAAACCAACGTTTCATTTCCTTTTCAAAGATAATGGTATAGCTCATAGCAAGTAGTTACATTTATTAATTATGCTTGGATTTACTTTACATATTCACGATGTATTATTCGATATTATACGTTTCCGTGATACGAACACTCTGATAGAACACTGCACAACTACCAATGAATATTATGTTGCACGAGCACATACGCATATGTTACACTATACCTCATTAGTACTGCCATGTCACTGTAGGACCGTTACACTACCTAATGCGTAGGTTGTTGGAGATAGTGCCCTCATAGTCAATTATTGGATCGCAGGTACGTGATTGCAATGATTGCGGAGGACCTATCCCGGTAGGACAGTCTTACTCGAGATGATAGTATGCTATCTGGTTTGCCTTTATCAGTCGTGTACATGTTCAGGTGACTGATTGCATGTTACACTTTGATAGAGCCCTTAGGATCTTGCTTTACTACCAACAGTATGATGGCGATCATATACGTGAGAGTTGGGTAGTTTATATGCATATCCTTAATTGTGGTCCCTAGTCGTGGGAGTTTCGAGATAGGGCATCGATACTCCGGAGTAGACTAGTGTATACAGTCGAGACCCCGACGAGGGGCGGTGGCCGGTCTTACAAGCCACTGGTGTCAGTTAAATCACCTAAGATGTATACAGGTGCTCATTGGGTTATGAGTACACCGGACAGGACTCGCCGGGAATCTGCTAGTTAGTATTATACCTACCGTCAGATAGCAGTTCCCTGGTGACATGTGTACAGGTTAGTTCATCGACCTGAGGTCGTCATTTGTCTCATGTGAGTTCCCACTGTGCTTTGATTTCTACCCTACCACGGCTCAAAGGAGTCGTGCAAACAGGTAGTTTTTGGGTACAGTCCCGAGCCATATGGAGGCACGTGAGCGGATCGGCAGGGGATTCGTCTCTCCCGGTATTGGGGGCGAGGTCGTGCTGTGTCTAGGAGAGCCATTACACAAAGTCCATGGCCATGGCAGGAGATTTACTGGTAGCTACTCCAGTAGTATCTCAGGGTGTGATTGGGCTTCACTCCGACACGACTTATACTGCTATTGGGGGTCTGACGTTACTAGCCCCCTAGGCAGATATGCGATACTCATTGATGAACGGACCGGACTGTATATACATTGTCACTGTTAGGCTCAGTAGGGTTTTCGGAGGAGTTCGCTCATCGGTCTCCCTTGAGTTCGCTCCTCGGCCACCCTTGAGGTCAGTCCATGGGCAGCCGTTACGCATAGCTAGTGCCGCTGACGGTTTGTGGTTAAACCCACTGCCAGGGTGCTGACGAGTCATTAGAGTCCCCCACAGACAGTTTCCCAAGTTCGGGCGAAACGTTGTAGAGGCCGTATGGTTTTATGGTAGGGTTCGGAAAATGCACGTGCGTTTACGCACGTGTTATTTTTCGGGCAGATAATACTGGTCGGCTTTGGTTTAAGCCGGATCCGAGTATTATATTGAGTAGGTATAATATCTTTGTCTCAGTTGCATTTGTATTCGGTCGTAATACAAATGCGGGTATATTTATACAGTTTCGGGGTTGTCCTGAAATTCGTTTCAGGATCACTTTTGGAAGTTGCCAGTTTCCAGTTTTCTATCAGCCGTCTTTTAACATTCGGTTAAAGACGGATTTATCTTTTCTTGGATGAGAGTGAGTCATGCTTCTAGAAGGTTCTAGAAGGTTCTAGATTGGGTGAGGTGTCGAGTGACTCATGCTTTGATTTTAACCACTTTCTTATTTTGGTTAAGATCTTTTATTTAGCTAAAGATATTTTAAAAGTAAGAAGCTTTTGCTTAAGGTCACCCCCTTCTCCTACGGTCACCTCCCTCTTGCTATATATGGCTTGCCCTCTCTCTCTCCTCATTCACACACTCTCACTTGATGTTTCATTTTAGAGAGAAAAGATTATGATAGGTTTTATCGGTGTATGGAATTTCACAATCCATTTCATTCCATCACCCGATTTCCACGGCAACTTCATTAACCGATCGTCCACGGATTTGGACGAAGTGAGACAAAGTCATCTACTCATTCTCTACATCATTCTTGGTCGTCTCTTTTAGCAAACTTGACGATCGAGTTGCCTCGAGTCAGAGGCGGGAGCCCGTTTAAAGAACCGATCATGTGGTGCCACCTCGACGAGGAGATCGGAGATCGACGAGATCGGAGCAGCCGCAACGGAGCGTGGGATGATGGTTGAAGAACGAAGGACTCGGATCGTTCGGTATAACCTTCCTACACTCTTTACAGTTTGTTAGTTTAGCAATAATGGCAGATCCGGGTTAAAGTATACGATAGCGCCAAGTTAAAAGTTTTTGTTCCGCATTTGGCGTCTGTAGACTGCCGGGGCGCTAGCGTAGACTTACAGTGGTATCAAAGCCTAACCATTTTGCTATGCTAACTTGTGCTAACGCGTTTAAAACATCGATCCGACCGGAAAACAAAAATTGCAAAATTCCTACCCGACAGTTTCTGTTGATTTTAAACGGTCTCAAAAATTATTTCTGGATGTCTTAAAAATCAGAGCAGGGTTTTCTAAGAACTACGACGAAATTTGGGGTCGTGATCCCTCCAAGATGCCGCGGAAGAGCGGCCAAACCCATGGTTTGGCCGCGCAACCGCGGCCACGTGGGGAGCACGTGCTCCCAAATTTTGTCAGTTGGTTCTCTGTTGGATTTTGGGGTTTTTGGTATATATAGTTTTGGCCCAGATTTTGTTACTGTTCACCAGTAAGCAGTGGGGCCCACTTTTTGATATTTGGTCTTTGGTCGATCGAAATTTAAACACGTTAGTTTACAGTGCTTACATTATATCTCCGACCGGGAATGTCATTTGATCGGTAAACCGCATCCGATTGCTATAGTTCTTTTAGACGGGTTTGCGAACGTGACATTCGCGTTGATGTTCTGTGTTGTGCTGTAATATTGCGGATTTGTCGTGGTGGATAGCAGTGTGCAATGGTAGTACAGTTGGTGTTTATTTGTACATTTGATATTGCGGGACGAGCGTCCAACTTGTGGACAGCCGTCACTGCCTGTTGTATAATATTCTTTTAGGACACGACCAGGTTGCGGTCGATGTACCTATTGTACTATTTTTCATTACTGTACTAGGTTTTACCCCAAGACGGAGTGCACGGATAGCCGGGTTCGGGAAAGCAACGGGTCCGCATCTCATGGCTTTGAGAGGCAGAGGGGCCCCACTTCAGAATTGGCAGACTTTTCGCCGCACTCGTAGGGGGTACAGGTTGACCCAAGGAGGGGTGCTCAATTTACCGGATTCCGTGAAGTGCCGGGTGTTCCATTCACTATGCTGTGGGGACTACCTCGCTTCAGGTTTTGGCGGGTAACTTGCCGCACCCGTAGGGGTCTAGGTTTCATTGCACAGGCTATCCACACGACAGGGGAACGTCGAGTTTCAGCAGCGGCTCTGTGAAACTCGGGGATCCCAGATTATCTGTATTGTTCTGTGATGCTTATTACTTTTCTGTAATGTTGCATACTATCACGCCTGGAGCGATTATTGTATATTGGTTTATATACTATTAGATGTTGTATATGTTTTACACCCGCGCTAGTCCAGCCCCCGCTCTGTCGTTAGTTAAGTAACCTAACGAGTGATGACGGGACCCAGTGACGAATGCGGATGGCATATACGTACATTTTATTTTCGTTCTTTTCTGGTGTGATCGAATGATGGGACTGCGTTGATTCTGATCAATGCAAAGTAAAAACAAACCTGTTTGAGTTGTTGGAACAATTTTTAAAGTGTTGTTACAAAGACGTTTCCTTTTGTTATGCATAGCGGTATTCAGTGGAATATCCTGCACCTCATTCGACGGGGCAAGGGCCGATATCCCTTCACCGGGACTGACCCCTTGGGCAGAAGTTTGCGTCAGCGTAATAACTTCACTATAGTTGATTACAAGTTGCTTTGCATAGCGGTATTCAGTGGAGTATCCTGCACCTCATTCCACGAGGAAAGAGCCGAGATCCCTTTACCGGGAGTGACCTCTTTAGCAAAAGGTTTTCGCCAATATATTTTAAAAAGCTATCAGGTTCCTTCAGCGATATCAAGTTCACTACGCTAAAGGTTTTTCGCCAAAAACCAGCCGTAGCCCTCCGTCACTTCTTTTGGGTATTTAGTAGTATTCAAGCTATGCATTTTAGCCAAAGTTAAGGCATAGTGTTTGGTAGCTGCTGGGTATTCAATTGTTGCATAGATAGATGAGTTAGTTTGGGACAGTCGTTCTGCCGATTGGCCAAAGTCAGGGGCATGTGCGGGTGGGTTCAAATTGACAAGATAGTGATGGGTAGAACTTGGCATGTGACTTATGACATTTTGACCAAAGCCAAGGTTATAAGAGCATGGGGCAAAAATCATATCAGGAGTTTCTAAAGAAACTGAAACTTGCCGAGTATGCGCATACCTTCTGGAGTATGAGTAACGTGGATGCATTCCATCACGTTATCATGCGATGAGAGTTGGATCCTGATTCCCACTGATGAGTTGGTTTACTCTTCGGGTGATCCCGATTGATTCTTCTTTAGGTTTGGAGGAGAATTTGACAGGACAGTGGGAGGTTTCCGGATTAGATAAAGTGATGACCATTCTGATCTAGGTTAGAGTGCACGCAGAGTGTTTCTTTTCTCTCTCTCTCTCTTTGGCAGCGACCTTTGACCGACCCTAGACTATGACTCAGTAACCAGGTTGACCGAACCTTCTTAAAATACTGGCTTTTGGATTGTCTGAGTTGCATAAGTCATTGCCACTCCTTCTTTTACCCTTTGAATTTCTCAGAACACCCGTATACTGCGGATATCCACTTCTATTGGATAGATCCATCATATGGTTATATACGAACTCGAAGGGACTTCTTCGGGGATGGATCCAGGTTCAGGAGAAATAGAATTGGTTTATTCAGTTGTCTTTTATTATCACCTTCTCTCAGGTTGCGAGAGCTCCTTGGTTTAGGAGAGTACACCTATTACGCCTATTGGATAGTCTTATTCCAAACCATAGGCTGGTGCCGAAAGGTAGGGAATGAAGAAAACCAATTAGCCTAAGTAGGGTGTGCAGAAGGTAATATGTAAAGACAAAATAAAGGGATTAGAAAGAGGGCAAAGTAAATTGCGACTGATATCATTCATGATCAAAACCGCGTACTTCATCGCCGCTCCTATTTCACCTTTAAAAGAATAAGGTATTATTCAATTGTCTTTTATCGTCACCTTCTCTCGAGATGCGAGTACTCCTTGGTTTAGGAGGGTACACCTATTATGCTTACTGGATAGTCTTCTTCCAAACCATAGGCTGGTGCCGAACGGTAGGGAAGGAAGAAAACCATTTAGCCTAACGATGGTGTACAGAAGGTAACGACTAAAGACAAATAAAGGGATTTGGAGAGATGGCAATAAAATATACGATTGAAGTCATGAATTGGATTATGGAAGAGGCATTGCTATGAATACCAGGATACCCCTACGAAACATTTTCATGTTTCAGTGCATTGTTAAAGGAAAAGCTGTTTTCCCGATTAGACACTTACTCCAAGGGTATGTATTTACCAGGTTTCATTCTCATATCTGTATGGTTTTACAGATGATGAGTGGGAGTAAGATATTGGGAATTAGGTGATTATCCTCATTATATCGGAATTCGTTGTAATTGGTGATATTTGAGAAAATCGCCAGGGTACAGTCTTCAACCTACAACGCACAGGTTTTGAGTTGTTTAACTCAGCGGACTTATACAAAGTATTGTATGTTGTCCTAGTGTCCTTCAGGACAAAGGGGTAGGTCCTCGTACTATATTCTGTTTACTTATAACTTCTCTAGTATTTAGACGAGTGTTTCGTAGAAATACAAAGTCTAAGTTTTGAGAAGTTGTGGGTATAAGAATAAAGTAGAGAACCAGGTAGCACAAGTATCGGGATTCTTCAAAGAGATCGAAGATGTAGATTCTTGTGATTGGTATTCAGATGATAGTGATGGTTTTGAGAAACGTGTTTCTCTTTCAGGTTACTCATAATTGGATGGATTCCTAAGTTGAGTAATGCTGATTAGCCTTTTTCCATTAAGTTGATATGCACTGGAGACAGTAGCATGATTTGAATTTGGTTCTAATTAAATTAGTGCCAAAGTTTCTATATTGGATATAGAATGGATCGTACCTTAAAAGAAATTAAGGTACGGGGAGTTGTCCAGCTTATGATTAAAACCAGACACTGGATAACTCAAGGCACGATTCTGTAATGGCTGTTTGTGGGTTGACCCTGGCTACGACGAGGGTTGATATTCTACCATTTGGAAGATCAATAGTGATATTGTTCTTGACTCGCCACAGTTTTAGTAAAAAATGGATCTTTTTCAGAAAACAGTAGTGGGAGTATGGTAGAACTGGAAGTGATTCCAGAACCGCGAACGATTACGGAAAATTTAATAGGACCTATGCATTCAATCAGGTTTGACATTCCAATAGCCACTCCGCAGATATGGTAGGTAAACTCAGACACCCGAGAGGTACTTCGGTAGGCTCAAGGACGGTGACAGGGAGGTTCTTATCTACCAAGACTTGACACTACTGTTGTTCCAGGATATGAGACCCGGTAGGAGGGTTGTCGTAGTCAGTGGGAGCAGCGGAAGCATAGTGGGCAAGATGCTTATATCTATTTATAGACTAGAGCAGTTATAGCGGAGATAGATCATCTAATTTTGATGTGACAGTCATGGGTTTGACTTCAATCAGAATAAGGGATGGATCTGTTAAGAAGGTAGTAGGGTGTGATGTCAAGGTATCTGGATGACATACACAGAGTAGGAAGTAAAATTCCTATACTACGATCGGTTGTACTGTGGTCGTCACACAGTTGTTTCTCCAGACAGGATATGGATATAATATTTGACATTCTGGTTTCTAGATCTATGGTTTTAGATCTGGATTTGGGTAGTTTCCCAATGTGGGTACTTTGACAGATATTCTAATGGTTTTTGGAATAGTTGACTCCTAGCATGGTGGTGTACCTGCAGGTGATGGAGTCACCCTCTCTAAAGGTGTCGTACAGACAAAAGGGGAGAGGGATGTGCATGATTGGCAGATCACTTGCTTAGGCAATTGAGTCAATCATGAGATGTCAAGTACCACACCAAATGTTGGTTTTGCACTAGATGCAATAAGTTTGTATTAATCCAATCCTGGAGAAACATAAGGAAGCAGTTTTAGAACATAAGTACATGTTCTACGGATTTGATGACGCCAGACTCCTTCGGGAGACGGTTATCATTCCAAGCTTCAAAGGTGACGTGGATGACAGAGTGACTGTCAGAGTTTTAGTTTTTCCCTCTGACGAAGAGGGACAGTATTATGGACAGGTGGTCCAAGAGGATACTGTGGGAAGCAAGGTGCCCGATACTGATTAGGTTCAGTGATCGATTCAGTCTAAGAAGTTTGGATATGGAGTTCATTTATGAACCAAGGTCCCATCAGATATCCAGACATGTTCTAAGACAGGTATTACTCAATTCGGGAGATGGTTTTCTCCGCGAACTTGAGATTAAGAGAGATATAGAAAGATACTTCTAGGCGGATCCACTCAGTGAGGCTATTTCTCGAACACAATAGTTTTACAAACGGGCTTTGTGAAACTGATTAGTAGAGGAGTTGGATGTTCGGTTTCACACGGGCTGTGAGTAGTCGACATCGCAATATTAGCCTTGAGTGCAAGTGGGAGATTGTTGGAGATAGTGCCCTCATAGTCAATTATTGGATCGCAGGTACGTGATTGCAATGATTGCGGAGGACCTATCCCGGTAGGACAGTCTTACTCGAGATGATAGTATGCTATCTGGTTTGCCTTTATCAGTCGTGTACATGTTCAGGTGACTGATTGCATGTTACACTTTGATAGAGGCCTTAGGATCTTGCTTTACTACCAACAGTATGATGGCGATCATATACGTGAGAGTTGGGTAGTTTATATGCATATCCTTAATTGTGGTCCTTAGTCGTGGGAGTTTCGAGATAGGGCATCGATACTCCGGAGTAGACTAGTGTATACAGTCGAGACCCCGACGAGGGGCGGTGGCCGGTCTCACAAGCCACTGGTGTCAGTTGAATCACCTAAGATGTATACAGGTGCTCATTGGGTTATGAGTACACCGGACAGGACTCGCCGGGAATCTGCTAGTTAGTATAATACCTACCGTCAGATAGCAGTTCCCTGGTGACATGTGTACAGGTTAGTTCATCGACCTGAGGTCGTCATTTGTCTCGTGTGAGTTCCCACTGTGCTTTGATTTCTACCCTACCACGGCTCAAAGGAGTCGTGCAAACAGGTAGTTTTTGGGTACAGTCCCGAGCCATATGGAGGCACGTGAGCGGATCGGCAGGGGATTCGTCTCTCCCGGTATTGGGGGCGAGGTCGTGCTGTGTCTAGGAGAGCCATTACACAAAGTCCATGGCCATGGCAGGAGATTTACTGGTAGCTATTCCAGTAGTATCTCAGGGTGTGATTGGGCTTCACTCCGACACGACTTATACTGCTATTGGGGGTCTGACGTTACTAGCCCCCTAGGCAGATATGCGATACTCATTGACGAACGGACCGGACTGTATATACATTGTCACTGTTAGGCTCAGTAGGGTTTTCGGAGGAGTTCGCTCATCGGTCTCCCTTGAGTTCGCTCCTCGGCCACCCTTGAGGTCAGTCCATGGGCAGCCGTTACGCATAGCTAGTGCCGCTGACGGTTTGTGGTTAAACCCACTGCCAGGGTGCTGACGAGTCATTAGAGTCCCCCACAGACAGTTTCCCAAGTTCGGGCGAAACGTTGTAGAGGCCGTATGGTTTTATGGTAGGGTTCGGAAAATGCACGTGCGTTTACGCACGTGTTATTTTTCGGGCAGATAATACTGGTCGGCTTTGGTTTAAGCCGGATCCGAGTATTATATTGAGTAGGTATAATATCTTTGTCTCAGTTGCATTTGTATTCGGTCGTAATACAAATGCGGGTATATTTATACAGTTTCGGGGTTGTCCTGAAATTCGTTTCAGGATCACTTTTGGAAGTTGCCAGTTTCCAGTTTTCTATCAGCCGTCTTTTAACATTCGGTTAAAGACGGATTTATCTTTTCTTGGATGAGAGTGAGTCATGCTTCTAGAAGGTTCTAGAAGGTTCTAGATTGGGTGAGGTGTCGAGTGACTCATGCTTTGATTTTAACCACTTTCTTGTTTTGGTTAAGATCTTTTATTTAGCTAAAGATATTTTAAAAGTGAGAAGCTTTTGCTTAAGGTCACCCCCTTCTCCTACGGTCACCTCCCTCTTGCTATATATGGCTTGCCCTCTCTCTCTCCTCATTCACACACTCTCACTTGATGTTTCATTTTAGAGAGAAAAAATTATGATAGGTTTTATCGGTGTATGGAATTTCACAATCCATTTCATTCCATCACCCGATTTCCACGGCAACTTCATTAATCGATCGTCCACGGATTTGGACGAAGTGAGACAAAGTCATCTACTCATTCTCTACATCATTCTTGGTCGTCTCTTTTAGCAAACTTGACGATCGAGTTGCCTCGAGTCAGAGGCGGGAGCCCGTTTAAAGAACCGATCATGTGGTGCCACCTCGACGAGGAGATCGGAGATCGACGAGATTGGAGCTGCCGCAACGGAGCGTGGGATGATGGTTGAAGAACGAAGGACTCGGATCGTTCGGTATAACCTTCCTACACTCTTTACAGTTTGTTAGTTTAGCAATAATGGCAGATCCGGGTTAAAGTATACGATAGCGCCAAGTTAAAAGTTTTTGTTCCGCATTTGGCGTCTGTAGACTGCCGGGACGCTAGCGTAGACTTACATAGGTAACCATCGATACAAGTACGAATTATACACTTGTAGAACACTCGCACAAATTCTAATGATTTCCATGTTGCACGAGCACAGACATGCATGTTCTGCACATCATTAGTATTGCCATGACACAGTAGAATCGATATGTTTGTTGCCTTTATGACTTAGTTGCATACTTTACCTTTATTACCTGTTGGGTATTGCGAATACCAGTATCATGAGTATTCATATTTGGTTCTTATGGGTTTTCAGGATGTTTTACTTTTGATGATATATATCAGTGGTATGGGACACTGTTATATATGTATGTGTGTGTGTGTGTGTGTGTGTATATAAATATAATATCATCAGGAGGGTCTATGAGATTATTCTTATTCTTTACTTGATATATTTGGATATGATGAGTTGATGTCCACCATGAGTCATTTTACGTTTTGTTATATTCCGAATCGAGTGGGGGGCTATACGGTTACGGATTTCTACGTTATCCGGACTGAGTGGGGAGGGATATACAGTCAGATAGATGATGGACTCGGTCGAGACCGGGGGGCAGGATAGCCGCAAGTGAGGCGGGGATCCTAGTGAGGATACTCGATACCGGAGATAGAGAAGAGCACAACAGATATCCAGGGGATATTGATCGGGGCTCGATTGGGGACGGCGGATATGTAGAAAATACCGACCGGGGCCGGGGATATCGGGTAGCGATCATGTGTTAAGATGGTGTCGATGGTATTTGCATATGCGTATCGGTGATGGACACGAGAGATTTGAAGATTTGCGTGTCGATGATGGACTGGAGGGATTTCTGATTTCGGGTGTCGATGCTGGACATCCATTTATATTGATAGGTTGCTATCATGAGGTACCGGTTATATTATAGTTGTTGTAGCTGACCAGGACTGATCCGGGCGACAGCACCTACATACCTTTTTTACAAGTAGTTGCATAAAAAAAGGAATTCAAAAAAATCGAGCTATAGTCTCATTATTTTGTCATGTCTGGAGTGACATTGAAATCTTTTAAATTGTAAACCTCTTAACTCTATTCATTAAAACAACGGGACGTACATCTTAAATAAGATACCTATTATATTTCATACTATCACGTCTGCTCTTACGCTGTGATATATGTATTCCGCGGCTATTTTAAAAGAGAGGTTTTACATATATATTTTCGGCTACTTATGGGCTTTTACCTAGAAACAAGTCATTTATATGATATGTTCTACTTTGGGATAGCATGATAGATAGGGTTGCATTTACGATACATACACATATCACATATTATATTAGTATAGGATATGATAGTAGTATATTTATGACCTAGGTATCTTTGTGCATTTCGATTTCTACCTTATGATGTATTTTTATTCACTGAGTTTGCAACTCACCCCCATTGTGCCACAGTTTCTTGCAGGTTTTACCGCTTGGATTATCAGCGCCTTGGGGCACACATTCCTTTCGGTGATTGTTTTTGCAGGTAGGTTACTGTTGTATCGTACTCACAATTGCATATACTTATCGTTTTGTATCTTGTAAAACTCCATCAACTTGGAACTGGTATATTGTGAACTTAGAATCGTGTGTTGTGGGCGTCGTACTCATTGGAGTCGACCTTTTTATATTGTTGATTTTGTTTCACTTTTCTTTTCTTCGCCATTGTGCGCCATATATTGTTTGCTTGGTTGCTCTGCCGTTTGGGCATAGAAGCTAGCTCCTGTTAGGACGCTATATGTATTTTATGTTGTAGCGGGTTTTATTCAAATTACAAAGGAGGTATTGTCGAATTTCAAAACATCATAGATGCCTTTTAAACATACTTAGTTAGGTTTAAATGTTTATTTTAAACCGATTCCATCTGATGACTATTTCAAATTTCACCTACAATGTTTTCAAAAAGGGTTTAGATTCCGGGTTTCGTCTTACTTGAACCGCGTCGACGTCTTTAGATGTCACGTAATTTAAGTGTCGGTCGCGTGTCACATTCGAGTCATGACGCACGTGATGCCCTTTTAGGCTGTTGCATATAAGCAAACAAGTTTAACTCCATGGGGGTCATGTGCTGCACGTAAGTGTTCTTAAACACCTTTCAAGCAGATAGAATTAAATTCTAAATAAAAGGATCAAAACCCTATTTGGAATATATTTTCTTAAATCTTTCTAAACTATCTAATAGAATTAAGTTCTATATAGATGGGAAATATATCCCTGATCTTCTTTAAAACAGAAACATCTTATCTGTAGTTAAATGAAAGACCTTTGGATCAAAGATCCAATGGTGATATTCTGATAGAATAAAATTCTATCTTAGGAAAATATTTTCTAATCTTGTTAAACAAATAAGAAATCTTCTTTGTTAAATTGAGAGCCTTTGGATTAAAAATCCAATGGTGAATAAAATTCACTGATTGCTCTAAAAAGATCATGGAATTAATCATGATCTCTCAATGAGGAATTCTCTTAACAAATTGATTCTTTTTCTTCTCGTATAAATAGGAGTGAGGAGAAGAGGAGAAAAATATGCAGATAGATAGAGAGAACACAGAGAAGAGAGAATACAAAAAAAAGAGAAAGAATTCAATTCTCTAAAAAGAAGATCACTCTTTTAGAGAAAAAAAAAAAGAAACCCTAGGTAAGAAGGAAACACATAGATTACCTTATCTCTTTTCTAAGGGTTTAACCCTTCAAAAAAGAACTTAGTTCTTCCTCTGGTTGTGGTCTGTGATTGTCACGATTTTTTATTGAATGTAAATTCCGATTCAAAAGGGTTGGTATTCGTAAACTTTATAAAGAACTTCACAATCAAAAACCATTTTGACCGCAATCAAACTACGGTGTCATCCGTAATTAGTTGGTGAGTGCGGATCGTCCACAGGGAAAGCTCAATTCATTTGAATTTTAATATGTTTGAAATGAAATGTTAAGCAACAATAAACGAAAACATGATTCAAGAATGATTTGTATTCGAGTGTCACTATTCTTATTCAAGAATCAAGAAACTATAAACAATCAAGAATCAGGGTTTCGATAATTCTCCAATCAACAATCAAGAATCTAAGAGAGGCTCGACGGAATCGATCGAATCAATAGACGTGATGTAATCTAAAAGATTCCGTGTTCTTGTCCTTTGAAGAATTGAAACTAGATTAATGATGATCGACGAGAGTCAGGGCTTTCTTGATGAAATTAGGGTTTCATCTCTTAACCCTTGTTCTTTCGTGGACATCATTTATATTCTAGCCTCTAGCAATTTCAAGAAACGATCGTAACTCCCCAATCTCGAGCGATGTCAATCAAGAAAGCATCGCGACGAATTGGGTCGTCGATTCTTGAACTTGCTAGGGTTTTCAAACTCATGGGATTCAAGAATCGTTTGGAAATTTGTTACATCATCATACTAAAGATCGTCTCGACTCCTCGATGAGCGGAGTTTTATTCACACATCACCACATAGACAATATTCAAGAATCGTAAAGATAACATGATGCGGAAATTAAAGAAAACAAGATAAAAGAATATCACCTTTATTTATTTCAACAAGTTCGATTACATTTGCTCGAGAACTACAAGAGAATGAATCTAGTTGTTGATGGAGCTTCGCTCGGCTTCTTGAGTCGTGGATCGGCTTCGGATCGCGTGCTCCGTTGAAGATCGGCTTCGCTCCTAAAGGTTGTAGGGTTTCTTGCCTGAAAAGGGTACTCGGGATCTTGATGTTGGCTTGGAGTAGGGTTAGGGTTTCCTTTCACAAGAGTTGTGAAGGAAGACGAAGATGAAGAAAGAGATGGGCTAAAGGAATGAATCACACCCTCTCTTTAGAATGGATTTTTCTAGAATAATCTAAGATTTCTCCTAGATTTCAATGATGTTTGATCCTTGAGTCTAGGGTCTAATTTATAGAACTCCCAAACCCTAGGTTTAGGTTTGAATTAGAAGTTTCCCTCCCAAAGTTTGTTGGAAAAGTTTGTTAGGAACTAGCTTAGGGTTTAAGCTAGGGTTTAGGGAAAGTTCTAGAATAATAGGCTCATTTAGTGAAACTCAAAGTATTTGCTGATCTGGTAGAAATCTCTGGAGTCTTCTGGAAGATGAGATACATTTCTGAGCAGTGGGCCCTTAATGAAGCATTTTGCACCAAAATTTGCTAGATGATGTCACCAATGAGCCGCGGATCCGCGGCATAAGCAGGCAATGGCCACGGATCCGCTGCCATGTTGAGGGCTTGAGCTTGGTGGCTTCTTCTGTGGTCTTGTGCTGCACTTTAGGGCTTTTTCTGATATACTGATTTGTGTTTGCTCCTTTGGATTGGTGCCAGATTTGAATTTAGTGAGTTTACGTATCTTTTGAGCGGTTTAATGATCGAGCAAGCTTCTCTTTTCCTGCACAGACTTCGAAACACGGGTTGCGATATATAGAAAATATGCCATGTAATGCAATGCAGTCAATTTCCCTAGAAATGCTGGTTTTAAGGTCGAATACATGTAATTTGATATTTTGCGACCGATTTGCTAATATGTGAATTATGAATACCGTACACTTCTATATGGATGCAAATGATAAGGAAATTGCCGGTTAAAATATGCAATATTTTCGACTGATCAAATACCCCCAAACTTAATTTCGATCGTCTCGAGCGAATGTTTTATTAAAAAAAAAAGAGAAGGAGAAAATAAAGAAAGAGAAAAACTAACTAGCACACTTTCGTAGGCAACACGATTGCACTGAGCACGTGCAACAAGTCTTTAAACCTCTAGGTGTCCCTAGTAAGAGGAGTGTTGTCTCCTGAGGGTTTTCAGCGGATTGCACCCACAAAATCCAATAATGAAAGAAAGATCATGAATATTATATTTAAAGACAAGAATTGTAAAAGAAAAGCTTTGAAAATTAGGGTTTCCAACTAAGCTAGCTTTTCGGTGGTCATGAACCCTGTCTTAGTAGTCATGAAAAGATGTTAGAAATCACGTCCTCCCTCAACAAAACATCATCCTATTCTTCATTTCTATCCTTATTCCAAACATCGATCATATCACCCTGCGTGTGTGTAAAGACATCCCTACACCCGGAGAATTCAATTCAAGCTATCATACTCTTGCCCCTCAGCCTCAGTACTTTTTAATTAATGAATATTTAGATGAGATTGCTCACACACTTTCATGCGACCGTTAATACTTCTTGAGGTACTAACCGACCGATTACTCATGTGCTTGCTTATTTGGTGTATTTTCCTCGTCTTGCACCACCTCAGGCATAGCAGTGACTCCCTGACCAGTTGGCCTTAGGGCACTAGGTGAAGAAGCACCCTCGCTATACATTTTTCTAGCCTTTGGTGATAACAAAACCAGTGTCCATTTTTCTCACCACTTTATACTTGTTTTTTTTTTATTCACTTTTTATTTTTATTTCCTTCATACTTTCGGCTTTAAGACAAGAGCATTTCAAGGTATCCTCTACTATCCCAGGCTTCAAGACGTGTGTAAGTGCGAATAGCAGGGTAGCAACGTTCAAAATGTTTGGCTTTCAGTATAGAAACTATTTTTCAGACTTGGTTTTATCCTCAGATTAGTGACGTCCTTCATCTTACTAACCTTTGGGACAATGGCTCATAACTACGTATTACTAGTTCGTATAAGAAAACTTCTAATTTTCTTAGTTTTCTAAAAATTTTCTAATCTCATGGATGTAAGTGTTCACTATCTAAACTTTCATTATCTTATTTATATACAAAAAAGGGTAAATATTAAAATTATTTTTATATTTTGAACATTTTTAATTTTTATGGATTTTTAAAATTTTTTTTTTAAAAGAAAATGTTTTGTGCTTATGCAGATGATATGCAGATGATGCGAAAATAAGCACAAACCTCCCCCAAACTTGTTTTCAACAGTGTCCTCACTGTTGCCAATCGTTATACCTACAAAAATCTGTAAGACTGGGGGGAATTATTAGTGGGGGCAAAATATATAAGTAAAGAACTTCCCCCAAACTTATTCTTTTTTACTCACCTTCATTCAAGAGATAATGCAATGATATACAGGATATGAAGATGAGACGGAGGAATTTTAATCCAAATAAACTGGCTCTTGTTAGAACAAGAGCTCCTCCGTGGGGTCAGTGGAAAAATACGGCTTTAGTCTATGTCCATTCGCTTTAAAAAATGTGCCGTTTTTAACATTTTCAATCTCTACTGCCCCGTGCGGGTATACAGACCGCACAACAAAAGGTCCCTTCCATCGAGATCGAAGCTTACCCGCATGAAGGTGTAATCGTGAATCATAAAGAAGGACTTGTTGATTAGGTGAAAATGTTTTCCTCAAAATATGTTGATCGTGAAAAACCTTAGTCCTATTCTTTGTGATTATAGCATTATTGTAAGCTTCATCGCGGAGTTCGCTTAGCTCATTTAAGTGCAGCTTCCGAAAGTTGCAGGCTTCTTTTAAATCAAAGTTTATTTCCTTTATAGCCCACAATGCTTTATGTTCTATCTCGACGGGTAAATGGCATGCTTTTCCAAACACTATCCTATATGGAGACATTCCTAGGTCGGTTTTATATGCAGTTCTGAATGCCCAAAGTGCATCCGTCAATTTGGTCGACCAGTCTTTTCTATTTTTAGAAACAGTTTTCTCCAGGATAAGTTTGATCTGTCTATTCGAAATTTCAGCCTGCCCGCTTGTTTGGGGATGATAGGGTGTAGAAAGTCGGTGGTTGATTCCGTATTTTTGCATCAGAGTCTCGAAAGATCTGTTGCAGAAATGTGTCCTATTATCGCTAATGATAGCACGTGGGTGTCCAAATCGCGAAAAGATATTCTCTTTTAAGAACTTAATGACAACTTTCTTGTCATTAGTGCGACATGGAATGGCTTCTACCCACTTAGAGACATAATCAACTGCCAGCAGTATATACAAATTCCCAAAGGAGTTGGGAAAAGGACCCATAAAATCTATGCCCCAGACATCGAAGATTTCAACAACCAAGATCGGATGTTGAGGCATTTCATTTCTCCGGGATATTCTACCCGTATACTGACATTGTGTACAGGTTTTGCAATGTTCAAATGCGTCCTTGAATAAGGTCGGCCAATAAAATCCACTTTGCAAAACCTTTTCCGCTGTCTTTCTAGGACCAAAGTGACCCCCACATGCCTGATCATGACAAAATGAAAGAACACTCTTGAACTCTTCATTCGGGACACGCCGGCGAATGATCTGATCAGGACAATATTTAAACAGATAGGGTTCATCCCAGTAAAAGTGTTTTACTTGGGATAGAAAACGGTATTTGTCCTGTTTTGACCAATCACTGGGTATCAGTCCCGTGGCATGATAGTTCACGATATCCCTGAACCAAGTTCAGTGGATACGTTCAAGAGTTGTTCGTCAGGGAACGAGTCATTAATCGGCAGGGTCACAGGGGAAGAAACGATGCGTGAAAGATGGTCGGCTACGACGTTTTCACATCCTTTCTTATCTTTGATAACAAGATCGAATTCTTGTAAAAGAAGGATCCAACGTATTAGGCGACCTTTGGCATCTTTCTTCGCCAAAAGATGTTTTAAAGCGGAATGGTCAGTGTACACAACTATGGGTGAGCCAATCAAGTAAGGCCTGAATTTTTCTAATACGAATACAACCGCTAAAAGCTCTTTTTCTGTGGTTGTATAATTGATTTGCGCATCATTCAGGGTCTTACTCGCATAGTAAATCACGTGTGGCATCTTATCAATGTGTTGTCCTAAGACTGCACCTACTGCAAAGTCAGATGCATCACACATCAGCTCAAAAGGGTAGTCCCAATCTGAAGACGATAACACGGGGGCTGTGGTGAGTGAGTGTTTAAGTGAGTCGAAAGCTGTCTCGCAATCCGAGTCAAAATGGAAGGTCGTGTCCTTGGCCAGGAGTAGTGTTAAAGGTCTAGCAATTTTGCTAAAGTCCTTTATGAATCTCCTATAAAAACCAGCGTGGCCAAGAAAGGATCGAATGTCCTTGACGCTTTTGGGACGAGGTAGGTTTTGAATGACATCTATCTTAGCTCTGTCAACCTCAATGCCTTTCCGTGAGATGACATGTCCAAGAACAATTCCTTCTTGGACCATGAAGTGGCATTTTTCCCAGTTCAAGGTTAAGTTCTTCTCTTTGCAACGAGTAAGAACAGCGTCAAGATTCGATAGGCAATCTGAAAAGGAATCTCCGAAAATCGAGAAGTCGTCCATAAAAATCTCCAAGAAATTCTCTACCATATCAGAGAATATCCCCATCATACACCGCTGAAAGGTAGCGGGAGCATTGCATAGCCCAAAGGGCATGCGACTGTAGGCAAATGTGCTAAAAGGACAAGTAAAAGTGGTTTTATCTTGATCCTTTTTGGCGATGGGTACCTGATTATAGCCTAAGTAACCGTCCATGAAACAGTAATACTCTCGTCCGGCTAAACGTTCTAGCATCTGATTAATGAAGGGCAAAGGAAAATGATCTTTCCTTGTAGCGGCGTTGAGTTTTCTATAATCAATACATACACGCCATCCAGTTTGGGCGCGTGTCTGAATCAACTCATTCACTTCATTGGTTATAACAGTGATGCCAGATTTCTTAGGGACGACATGTATAGGACTTACCCATTGGCTATCGGAGATTGGGTATATAATACCATTGTCTAAGCATTTGACGATTTCTTTCATTACTGCCTCCTTCATGACGGGATTCAACCGTCTCTGTGGTTCTCGGATTGGTCTGGCATCATCCATCACATTTATATGATGTTCAACAATCAAGGGACTGATCCCTTTGATGTCCGCCATGGTCCAACCAAACGCCTCTTTGTTAGATCTCAATACCGATAAAAGTGCGTTCTCTTGATCTGATGCAAGAGAAGCGGAAATGATAACCGGTAAAGACTCGTTCTCACCGAGATATGCATATTTGAGGTGAGAAGGTAAAATTTTGAGATCTAAAACTGGCGGAGAAATGATAGAAGGAGGGATCATCGAGTGATTCTCGGAGTGACAAAGAAGTTCGTAGCCTGTGTAAGATACAGACTCGGGTGGAGTAAAGTCAGAAGTGCAGGACTCATGTGTAGAAAAAGTGTCCTCACTAAGATAAGGTGTAAGATCAAGCAGAGATGTGGTAATGTCGTCGAGATCTAGAGAGCAAAGATCATCAGCTCCACAACTATCGGGAGCGATCTCGTAGACAGAGCACACATCTAGTATATGAGCAGAGGGTAGTGATGGCTGACTTCCAACTCTATAGATATTCAGTTCAATAGTCATATTTCCAAAGGATAAGTTCATTGAACCGTTTCTACAGTTAATCATAGCGTTGGAAGTGGCAAGGAAAGGACGACCCAGAATCACCGGAATTTGGCTTCGGGGGTTCGCTACTGGTTGAGTGTCGAGAACAATAAAGTCCACGGGAAATACAAATTCCCCGACCTTAATCAACACATCTTCGAGCTCACCCCTAGGTTTGGTGATCAAACGGTCTACCATTTGGAGAGTGCAATGAGCAGGTTTTAACTCTCCAATCCCTAGTTGCTCGTATACAGAATAAGGGAGCAGGTTAACACTTGCGCCAAGGTCTAAAAGAGCACGATTTATGTTTTTACCCCCAATAGAAATCGAAATAGTAGGACATCCTGGGTCCTTTCGTTTCTTTGGTAACTGTGGGATAAAAGCAGTGCTGATATTATTAGCCATAAAGACCTTCTTCGGCACTTGGGTCTTCCTCTTCCTAGTGCACAAGTCCTTCAGAATTTTCGCGTAAGCGGGGACTTGCTGAATCACATCTAGGAGAGGGATATTGATGTTAACCTGTTTAAACATTTCTATTACTTTCTCCATATGATGACTCATTTTGTTAGCCCTTAGCCGATTCGGGTAAAGTGCTTTTGCAATAAGCGTCGGGTCCATCATAGGAGAAGGAAAGGGGGGAAGACGAGATCCCAAAAGAGGAGTGGGGACCGTCTTTGGAGAACTATAAGGATTGGGTGAAGGTGTTGAGCCTAATGGGAAATGGAGAATAAGCTCGCGAGAAGGTAGTGTGGTAGAAGAAGAAGGGTCAGAATGAAAAGTGGGGGGGGGGGGGGAAGTCTCAGCCGGGGTATTAACATGATTTTCAGTATCATCAATACTTTCCCCGACATGATTGTTCAGCACTCTTCCTGACCTCAACGTTGTAATGGCATTTACATTGTAATGCCCAGGGTTCGGTAGGGGTTGAGAAGGAAGTTTCCCCTTTTCTCTCGCACTCATTTCGGCTTTTAGTCGTGCGATTTCAGCTTCCATCGAGCGGATACTCTCAGCTTGGGATGCTGAGTTTTTCTTTATCTCACTGACGGAAGATCTAACCTCAGCCGAAACCTCTATGAAATTTGATAAAAGTGATTTCATGGTTTGAGTGAATTGTGAAAGATCGTCAAAACAGGTCACAGGATTAGACTGTGTAGGTGTGTTGACCTGATTTTGAAAGTTGTGTGACTGGTGGGGGTGCTGAGTAAGTTGAAGGGGTTGCTGTGGTGGAGGAAGTGCCCTTTGAAATTGATTCGTGTTTGGAACCGTGTTTTGAGATTGGTTTTGGTTCCAAGCAAAATTTGGGTGATTCCTCCAACCCTGATTGTACGTGGAAGAATATGGATCGTTTCGCGGTCTTTGAAATGCGGCATTAGAATGCTCGTGACCTTGAAACGCAGAGTTTAGTGGACATTCTTCCGTCAAATGAGACGGGTCTAAACAGCACCCACAAACAGTTTTAGGGAGTGATATTGGGTTTAGGGAGGCTGTAGCAAATTTTTGTTCCATAGCGTCGAGCTTCTTTTGCATTGCTGCCATTTCAGCTCGAACACCTATGGATACATCTACTTGGTGTACGCCACCCCTATTCAATGGTTGGGTTCCACTCTCCCACTGTAGTGATTTTTCTGCGAACTCTTCTAAATACATCCAAGCCTCCCCATCATCTTTGGTCATGAAAGTACCTTGACACATGTTTTCAAGGCTCTGTTTAGTGCTTGGGTTAATGCCCTCATAAATGATTCGGCAAAGCTCCCATCTCGGGATGCCATGATGAGGACACTGAACCAAAAGATCCTTGAAACGTTCAAAGCATTTCGAGAATGGTTCATGCGGGAGTTGGGCAAATTGGTTGAGTTCGCTACGGATTCGAGCCGTCTTTTGGATTGGGTAAAATTTCTTAAGGAATGCAGCGACGAATTCTTCCCAATTTGTAATAGAGTGTGCGGTAGTGTTGTATAGCCACTTCTCGGCTATATCGCACAAAGTAAATGGAAGAAGTCGTAGACGCATAGCATCCACTGAAAGTTGTGACGTACCCATCATTGCGCATACGTTTTCAAATTTGGTAATGAAAACGTAAGCGTCCTCGGACTCGAGACCGTGGAATTTGGGTAAAAGATTGATATACCGGGGCTTAATTTCAAAATTATCCCCGTTGGCTGGTGGTGTGGATAAGCAGGTCGAAAGAGGACCTCGAATGGGGTAGCATCTCTCCTGGAGAGAAATGCGGGGTGGATTCTGCGCACCAACGGATGGCGGCAGATTAGTCGAAAAGAAATTTGATGGATTCGGATCCATCGATAAGGGTGTGGTGGTGGGTAAAGAAGAAGTAAAAGGAGAAATATCGACTTCGGAGTCGATAGGAGGTACGCGGACTAAACGGGCACTAGGATCCCGTGTCCAGCCTATCTTGCACTAAAAAGGGTTAGTACAAGTGGCAGCGTGGATTTATAATTAGGGGAAAATGAATGAATGCATGCTTGCTTTTGAAAAAGGACGGATTTTGAAAAAATGATGCAACACACAAACCCTAATATCTACTGGTCCCCTAGGTCTGATCTCTAGACCGCTCCTAACTGCCAGAAGACAAGACGCAGGATAGAATCCTCCACTGCCTCCTTGTTCCCCTGTGGCCGGATAAGTTCCAGGTAAGTGGGAAGGTACTCCACTACGTAAGTAGTGGGCCTAATTAATAACCACTAGCCTTAGACACACTCGTCTTAGGCACCACAAGAAAACGCAGATAAACAATGGATTACCCACAGCCTTCTCCTGTCCTAATTGAGCGCGACAGTCCTTAGAGTCATTCTCTAGATTTCTTTTAATTAATGAGGGACAATGCGTATGAAGGTTTGTGATTTTTGGGGCCTAGGAAGGGTAATGAACTCCCCACCTAATTTGGATTTGGTCTTTGCCCCTTAATTTTCCGTATTAGCAATGCAAACAACCACAAAACAAAAATACGCACAAATTTAATTTGCTTTTTAGCGGCGCTGCGATTTTTGCAAAGAAGCCTGCAGAAAAGATTAGTTGGAGCTAAAAAGCGGAGAGGGGAGAGAGCAAGAAAGTACCTGCACTAAAATTTTTTCAGAGACCCCTTCACCAAGCCGTGGATCCGCCGCATATGGTGGCTATTGGCCGCGCAACCGCGGTTCTCTGGTAGGAACAGTGTCTCAAATTTCTCCAGGGAGCTTATCTTGGCTCCCACAACTCTCTGGTATATCCCAAATAATTTTTCCACAGCACAGAATGCTCCAGATCACCTTGCAATCAATTCACAACACACGTGTAAGAGTTTGTACGAATTTTGCTTTCAAGAAGTAAGATGTAATAATTCTTTCACTTCAAACTAAAAAATGTAAACGAATTAGCGCTATCCCCGGCAACGGCGCCATTTTGATTGTCACGATTTTTGATTGAATGTAAATTCCGATTCAAAAGGGTTGGTATTCGTAAACTTTATAAAGAACTTCACAATCAAAAACTATTTTGACCGCAATCAAACTACAGTGTCATCCGTAATTAGTTGGTGAGTGCGGATCGTCCACAGGGAAAGCTCAATTCATTTGAATTTTAATATGTTTGAAATGAAATGTTAAGCAACAATAAACGAAAACATGATTCAAGAATGATTTGTATTCGAGTGTCACTATTCTTATTCAAGAATCAAAAACTATAAACAATCAAGAATCAGGGTTTCGATAATATCTCCAATCAACAATCAAGAATCTAAGAGAGGCTCGACGGAATCGATCGAATCAATAGACGTGATGTAATCTAAAAGATTCCGTGTTCTTGTCCTTTGAAGAATTGAAACTAGATTAATGATGATCGACGAGCGTCAGGGCTTTCTTGATGAAATTAAGGTTTCATCTCTTAACCCTTGTTCTTTCGTGGACATCATTTATATTCTAGCCTCTAGCAATTTCAAGAAACGATCGTAACTCCCCAATCTCGAGCGATGTCAATCAAGAAAGCATCGCGACGAATTGGGTCGTCGATTCTTGAACTTGCTAGGGTTTTCAAACTCATGGGATTCAAGAATCGTTTGGAAATTTGTTACATCATCATACTAAAGATCATCTCGACTCCTCGACGAGCGGAGTTTTATTCATACATCACCACATAGACAATATTCAAGAATCGTAAAGATAACATGATGCGGAAATTAAAGAAAACAAGATAAAAGAATATCACCTTTATTTATTTCAACAAGTTCGATTACATTTGCTCGAGAACTACAAGAGAATGAATCTAGTTGTTGATGGAGCTTTGCTCGGCTTCTTGAGTCGTGGATCGGCTTCGGATCGCGTGCTCCGTTGAAGATCGGCTTCGCTCCTAAAGGTTGTAGGGTTTCTTGCCTAAAAAGGGTACTCAGGATCTTGATGTTGGCTTGGAGTAGGGTTAGGGTTTCCTTTCACAAGAGTTGTGAAGGAAGAAGAAGATGAAGAAAGAGATGGGCTAAAGGAATGAATCACACCCTCTCTTTAGAATGGATTTTTCTAGAATGATCTAAGATTTCTCCTAGATTTCAATGATGTTTGATCCTTGAGTCTAGGGTCTAATTTATAGAACTCCCAAACCCTAGGTTTAGGTTTGAATTAGAATTTTCCCTCCCAAAGTTTGTTGGAAAAGTTTGTTAGGAACTAGCTTAGGGTTTAAGCTAGGGTTTAGGGAAAGTTCTAGAATAATAGGCTCATTTAGTGAAACTCAAAGTATTTGCTGATCTGGTAGAAATCCCTGGAGTCTTCTGGAAGATGAGATACATTTCTGAGCAGTGGGCCCTTAATGAAGCATTTTGCACCAAAATTTACTTGATGATGTCACCAATGAGCCGCGGATCCGCGGCACAAGCAGGCAATGGCCGCGGATCCACGGCCATGTTAAGGGCTTGAGCTTGGTGGCTTCTTCTGTGGTCTTGTGCTGTATTTTAGGGCTTCTTCTGATATACTGATTTGTGTTTGCTCCTTTGGATTGGTGCCAGATTTGAATTTAGTGAGTTTACGTATCTTTCGAGCGGTGTAATGATCGAGCAAGCTTCTCTTTTCCTGCACAGACTTCGAAACACGGGTTGCGATATATAGAAAATATGCCATGTAATGCAATACAGTCAATTTCCCTAGAAATGCCGGTTTTAAGGTCGAATACAAGTAATTTGATATTTTGCGACCGATTTGCTAATATGTGAATTATGAATACCGTACACTTCTATATGGATGCAAATGATAAGGAAATTGCCGGTTAAAATATGCAATATTTTCGACTGATCAGTCTGCGGAAGCAGATCTCGCCACAAGAATTTAATTCTTATCGGGGAGATTCTGTCATGCAGACAAAATTTAGGGGAAAGAACTAAGTTCAAAGAATTTAATTCTTAAAGAAATATTGTTGGATATATGTATGCCCTAGAGGCCATTATATGATAGTGGATGTATTCATACATGTGTATGTATGTATATATATATATATATATATATATATATATATATATATATATATTCAGTGTACATTCTTGGTCGACATGATAATATACTATCTGGTTCTTCTTTATCTGACATGTTGATTTGATCATGCTTTTATTCATTCATACATGTTGATAAAGCCCTGAGGATATAGGCTTGACTATTGTGATTATGATGGAGATCATACCAGTGGGACATCTGTAGTTTATAAGCATATCCTGAAATGTCCCTAGTCGTTGGTATATCGAGACGGGGTATCGATATACCATAGTAGACTAGCGTATATGATACTAGACCCATATGATGGGCGATGAATGTTCCCACATTCATCGATGTTTGACATCGAGATCGTATACGAGTGCTCAGTGATGACTGGGTACACTGGACGGACTCACCGAGAACTCCTATATGGAATTATATCTATCGTCGGATAGCAGTTCTCAGGTGACACTGGTGCAGGTTAGTCTGTAGACCCGAGATCGTCATAGAGTCTTGTGTGTTCTCTCACTGTACTTTGATTACCACCCTACCACGGCTCTACTGAGTCATGCAAACAGGTGGTCGTTGGGTACAGTCCCGAGACACACGAAAGCGATGAGCGATAGGAGGGTTTTCGTCTCTCCCGGTATTGGGAGTTGATGTTGTGCTGTGCTCGATTGGCTATATCAGTAAGTCCCTGGCCAGGGCTGTTGAGATTTACTGATAAATGTTATCAGTAGTTTCTCGATCTGTTATAGACCATTCATCGGCATGACTTATTGAGTTATTGGGATCGACGTTACCATCCCTAGACTCGATATGCAGCATATCTGACGAAGAGACCGGACTGTACGGTAGTGTTGCCGGTTGGCTCGACGGGAGTTGTAACAGGTTCGCTTGTTTTCTTCTGATCTCTCAATACCCGTGTGGCCGTTACGTTTAGCTGACCGCTTGCGACTTGGGGTGCTTGATATGATCAGCACCTACTGCCGGCGTATTGATGAGTCTTAGGGTCCCTCAATAGAGTTACCTAGTCCAGGCGAAACGATGTGGTGTGCATATGCGATATGCGTGTGGACCCGGTTAAAATGCGTGTATGAGATACCGTATATTAATCGGACGGCTTGCTTTTGGTTGCGTCGTATGTGATATGACCGGGTTGCTAAATTAAATGTTGATTTATCATTGACCATTAGTTTCTCACTTGAAATCCTTTCTTGTCTTTATGCATGCATGTATGCATTCATTCTCATTCATGCACATAGGATGTGCATGCACACATACATGAATACATAATGATTATCATGGTTGTTGATATAGTAGATGGTGGCAATATAAGACTCACACACTTTGTAAAATATATGGATATTATTTATTAGGAAAAAGGAAAATGAAATGGAAATTGTTTCATGGTTTAATTCTTTGTCCTTACATTAACCCTTTTGACTAACCATGATTTAATTTCTATGGTCATTTTTGTTCCAAGCAAAAATATCTAAGATATTTTACAACCATGGTTTAGAATAAGAGAGTGAAAATATATATATATATTCATTTTCTCATTTTCTACACAACATTATCATTATCTTGAGTTTTCAAAAGCCATCATCTTCTTCCTCCTTTCTCCTTTGCTCTCTAGCTTTCTTAAGTGAGCAAAAAAGTTACCAAGTTAGGATTTTAAAGTGAGAAAACCAACCACAATACCATTCTACACTAGTCTTGCCCATTAGTGAAGAGTGTTAGCTTCCATTTCTTCTCCTTATCTTGTGAAGTTTCAAAATTGGACAAAAAGAACTCCGGGTGGATCATCGTGGACCTAGAGGTTCTCAAGCGGACTTTTTCCAACCCACAAGTAGCCAAGGAGTCTAGCATTGGGAGCTACAAAGGTTGTACTCTCAAAACCCTAGCTTTTTCTACTTGTGATGATGTATATGTTAAGAAACCCTAAATTTCTAGTGATGATTCTTTGTATGTTCACTTAGCACCTCAAAAATTTTGATTTTGACACATGTGATGCTTCCAAACTCTTCATGAGGTGTTAGGTAAACCTAACAAATATATATGAATTTAATTCCTCTGATAAAACTAGGGATTAACCCTGTAAAAGAATTTAATTCTTATAAAACAAGGGACTTGAAATCCTCAAAACCCAGATCAAAATTTCTACGCATATAAAAGAAAAGACCGGTGATTCATTAGTGTTCAACGCTATAACGAAATCTCACATGTTCCCACGTGAGCACTTCTGATGAACAAAAAGGAATGACTGAGATCGAATCACGTGTCCTCATGTGACCCCCAAACAAGTGCTTAGCACTTATAAAAGGAAAAGGGAATAAACCCAAAGACAGTTCCTATTTTGGGGCGCCTCACGTGTTCCTACGTGACCCCCAAATAGTGATTATCACTTATAAAGGAAAGAGGGAATAAACCCAAAGAGGCAATGCCCAACTTTGGGGCGCCTCATATGCCCACACGTGAGGGCCACAACATTTAAGTGTTTAACACTTATATACAGACGGGGATTTGGACACAAGTGTACAGCGCCAACTTTTAGTGCCTCACATGCCATACGTGAGCACCCCAAATTTCAGTAGTTTAGAGTCTCACGTGAGAACATGTGAAGTACCGAGTAGATATTAGTGTTTAACACTATAAAAGGCCAATTTCAACCTCAAATTGGCTATGTTTTCCTGAAGATTAAAACACCTTGGATATCCAAATAGACCGAGCCTCTATGCTCATGACTTCCCAGACTAAAGACTTCTCAATCAATAATGACCAGAGGATATTCATCCCATATCTCCTAAGTTTATCTTAGTCTCCCAAAAATGACTAATGATTCTTAGATGGTCCACCATGATGTCTCCCCTCAATCTGGAATATGGTTCAAGGGTACATCTCTCCACACCTCTAATACATGTCGTTGTAATTCTTCAACGTCTTCAAAGAGGTGGCGGGTCCCGACAACCAACAACACTTTGGTGCACTCCCAAACCGATAGGCACATCCCAATATGAACCGAAACATTTTTAAACTAACTATAGACCGAAATGTCCTTAAATTAAACCCGCACCCCAAAAATGGTGATCTATGGACCGAAACGTCCCTAAACTAAGACAATAGAGCCTAAATGCTCTCTTGTTGGATCTGAAACAAAAATGATCCTAAACCCCCGTTAAGTAGACTTAATCCAAGATTGGACTAATGTATCCTTAACAAACATTTAAGTTGATCTTAATCTCAAACGAGATTAACAATCCTTAAATCAAACCAAACCCAAATCTAAGGATATACAGATTTGAACTAATCCACACCCTACGGGCGACAACATAAATTAGTCTCCGTATACAATCCACGGGCAACCAAAAATAAAACAAACACACACGACACGAAGTGAACTTCTGAAGCAGGAGAAAGTGGTTATCGCGACGTGGTAACGTAACTAACTACAGGGACTTGCGCCTGCAGGGAAGAGCATCCCCACAATCAAAACCCCTCGCAAACGATGGGGAATTTGACGAAATCTGCTACAACGGCCACATCCGTCCAAACCTCTAATATACGGTGTCATAAATCAACTTGGCATTTTCGAAAAGGTGGACGGATAAATCCAAATAGCATCTGCCCCTAAAATTTAGGTCAGACGTCCTAACGTCCCAATCGCGTCTTTCGGTGTTGAAAAACGTGCATCTCAACCCATGACGTGATGTAGTGCAACGGGAGATGTACAGGTTTTACCCCTGGATGAGTAGTATATGTCGCTAAGCTCAGGCCATGATATAGATGAGCTAGCCCTGCAATCTCAACGACTACTGGCGTCCCTATGACAATGCGGTGGGCCGGATAAAAAACGGACGGCCTCATATAGTGAGGGTGCATCAGAAGAACAAACCAACTCAACCACAGGCCGATGAACCCTAGAAAGAACGTCTCTTCATCGACGTCTGAAGAAGCGAGCCCTGCAAAAGGGACGACCGGAGTGTTTGAAATGAAAAATTTTTTTAGATCCGCTTCCACCGTCTGCTGGTTATCCAAACTGAAACCAATTGGGTCATCAAGCTTAGCGAATTTCGTGGCTTGTTTTGACAAGACTTCTGGGCAAAGAAAGCGGGCGATAAAATTTGTGAAGCTGACTCCGTGCCCTCCAGACTCTAAAAACAGACTCTCATAAATGTTCAACACCTTGATTAGACTCGGGAATCGATGTTGAATGGCATTCTTCGGAGTGAGACCCATTACCACTGATTTAGTGGCAAAGATGTACTCATCAGGGGGAAGTATCTCCTCATAATGTTCCCCTCTGACGGGTAGGTTTGAAATTTCCGCAAACTCCTCCAAGGAAATTGAGACTTCCCAGTCCGATAGAATAAATGTATGGGTCGGGATGTTCCATTGTTACAAAAAAGCCCTGACCCACCATACATGAGGCGCGGGATATTGGAAAAGAGACGCATAAATTGCAGGATACAACCCGAGCTTCAACAGCAGCAACTTCTTGGCTGACAGGATATACCGAGCCTACTGTAGGTAGCCGGTTGAATAGCGAGGAGTCAAACCTATCATATATATTTGTCCCTAAGTGCGCGACTTGCCTTGGCATATGCGTCGTCCCAAAATGTCCAGGGCCATCGGTAGCTATACGGGTATTGACGCCATGGAGGGCTGAAGGCGACCTTCTAAGGTCCAGTTAACCTCTTCTACGGCATAAATCACTTTGGGCAAGTCAGCGTAATGGATCGCTGAAATTGGTTCTGAGGGCATTGCACAAGAAAAACTATGCCGATCCTAAATAATTTGTTGTACCATGACCCCCATAGGTGAAGAGATTTCTGTTTCGGGTCATGATATTTAATAAGCGTGAAGATTTCCTGATCCACGGGCGCGTCGGCGAAGGCACTCTCTGAACGTACGAAAGGGAAGGAAGAGTCGGAAGCCATAGTACCTACACAAAGAGAGACGAGGGTTAGTTATCAACGCTATGTTCTGAACTCTGAAACTTGGTACTTAAAAATTGTACCACACTGCAATGCAGAAGAAATGGACAAAGGGGGACCAACAAAATTAAGGTGACGTCCCATCATTGATGGGGCAATCATTCATTAAAGATGGAATCCTAAAAGGATTCTCATTTAATGAGAAACCTCATTGGGCTAAGGAGTTAAACTCCCTCGAGAGCTGTGCTCTGTAAACAGATTTCACATCTGTCAACTTTAATTAAGAGGGGACTAAAATTCCCCAAAATTTCTAAGAGCTGCGCTCTGTAAAAATAATAGGGTAATATACCAGAACTCTCAAAAGCAAAGTTTTTTTTTAACAGGGTAAAATCCCAAGAACTTTAAGATCTGCAAAACAAACCCTAAAAACTCTAAGAGTTCTTCATGGAAGATGAGCAATGCTCTGATTAATGGGTTAAGTAAACCCAAAATACATTTTAAGATCTGCGATCTAAGAAGTGCAAAACTCTGTTAATAGGTTCGATTATAATCCCTACCAAATTTTTGGGCAGAGTTCTAACTCTAGAAAGGATTTCTTTGGGATTTAAAATATTATATCCGTATAGCTCTTGTAACATTTAAGCTCTTGTAACATTTTAGAAAATATAAAATATTATTTTGGAATTTAATATTAAAATAATACATTTTGCAAAAACTACCGATTTGCGAATTTTGGATTTTTGTAAAATGGTATAAATATAAATTAATGGTTTAAGTTTGGGTATTCTTTTCGGCCATTTTCTTCATGTGGCCGAATCTATCATTTGGAGTTTGGGATTTTGTTTTTGGTGAGGTGGCTTTTGCTTTGCAATTAATAGGCATGGGCTTCGTTTGTGAGTCATGGCTTCATTAATCACTTTTGTAATAGCTCAGGGTATTTGGTAAAGGATATTTGTGTTTAATATAGTTTATGCTCACCACTTGTTTTTTTTTGTGTTCACCTTCCCCCCATCACAAATCCCCTGTGAGCTCTTCTTTGGTGGCCGGCCCTACTTGGTTGTATGTGTGCTGGCAATTTTGGGATCAATTGATTGATTCATTTCATGCTTTATTCATTTTGATGAATACACCACTTCACCACTAGGAAAGAAAAAAATCCCCAGAGAGCTAGGTGGTTGAGCCTCTCTTATAGTGGTCGAGCACAACAAGGGGTAGCATATACATTTGTGTGTTTTCGAAATTTTTTCCTAGCTAATTTTTTTTGCTCACATCCTTGGCAACTTCAATTTACCTTCACCAAATTCTTTGGGTGCCTTGAGATAAAGTAACCTACTCCCTCTCTACTTCATCCTTGGACATCTCGACCAGTAAACTTGATATCCGAATCACCTCGGTTTTGAGACGGGAACCCGAATTAAGAATCCTCGACGTGCGACCTCTTTGACGAGCCTGACCAGAGATCGAACTTCGTCGAGGCAGCTGTAACATGCTAAGGACTGAGATTTAAGACCCAAGGACATGGATCGATCGGTATAATTTCTTAAACCACTTTACAGTTTACTAATATAGGGGTATTGGTACAATTGGGGTTTTAGGCTTGGTGGTTTTCATGTATAACGACCCTAGTTAGGGTTTTGGCTATGTTTTCCGGTATTTAGATTCTTGGTATTGAGATTTGATATTATATTTGGTCGTTGGATGTTTGTACGTCAACGGCAAGGGTTTTGTTGATTGTTTTGCATGTGTGGGCTATAGGTTCTAACCTATGAGCGCACCGCGTGCCATATTTGGATTTCGAAATTTGATATTAATAGCTTTACGATTTTCATATTGATTGTAGGTACCTTCGCGTGGATTTCGAGACGGCGAAGCGCATCGACTACGGCTAAGCGAGGAGTTTAGCAGGTGAGTAGATTTATATTTACGGGGAAGTCGGGTGGATGGCGTATAGCACCCACGCAACCATTGATATGGAATATCATTTGTTTATGTTATCCTGATAAATGATATGCGACGGACATGATTGTAGGATTTACAAACGATAATATGATAGAAGTTATACAAATGGACATATTGACATATGAGAATATTATATGATAAGTGAATCAAGATGGCTACAAATTGAAAGAGAACAAGTGTGACATTTATATAATGTGATTGCAAGATATTAATATGATGAACAAGTATACGATGTGATATGATGACTTAGTATGATACGTCGTTTTATGGATTCGAGTGAATATGGGATTGTTGATACCTTTGTAGGTCCCCTGATACGAGATTAACATGGATGTGACCTGAGAGATAGGTATATTTATATGGATAATGTGTTGCATTTTGAGTGATATGCCGTACGAGACTTAGATCCGTACCCAAATGTTGTATAGGTTGATAGAATCCCTATTTATTTATTTCCGCCGTACGTGGATTTCCGTACGTGATGAGTTTTACCTGTTGATTATAAGATGTCGTACGATAGATTATACCGTACGTGATGTTGTGAGGCTGGAGGCCGATTGATAGATTCACCGACTCGGATTTATTGTAGACACGTATACCTTATAGCATTTAGTTGACGATGTACTTTATGCTACGGTCATGTTATTCTCATTATATTACATATACTTGTGCTGGTACACCTACACAATTATCGATGATGTGTATGTTGCACATACATAGATTGCCGGCTCACACACTTCATCATCGATAATTGCTATGTCACTACACGGTAGAATTGCTACATCATGCTATGATATATTTTCTATGTTCATATCACTGTTCCACGTTGCATGAGATATATGGGCATGCTTACATCCTGTTATATGTTGCATACCTTGCTACAGCTACATGCACATCATGAATACATACTGACATGTACACCCATATATCTTGCTATAGCTGCATATACCCCTAATTGGTATTGTATTGACATGTGATATAGAGACGTTGCTTATTGTGCTATTGTGCTTATGAGATGCATCATACATACCTGCTTACATGTAGCTACACTTATCTTGCTATAGTTACATGTACGCCTCATATGATACTGCACTTGATTTCGGAGGATTTGGGAACCGCATGATATATTTTAAAACTGATTCATTTAAAAGAGCGGTTTTCCCTTAATATGCTCATATTGCATTTTATGTTGCATATATCAGTTTTTCATGGATTTACGCATTTGTAGGGTGTTTTTCATCACCCCATTGAGATGGGAATACGCGCGCGCTTGTCAGGCGTACTACAGATTCCCCCTGCCTAGAGTAGGCTGGGGTTTATTGATTGTGGGGATCCGAATCTCCGGCAGTCGCGGACTAAGCTGCCGTTAATTACCCCTCGCATTTGGAGCAAAGGAACCTCCGATTTGACGGGTTAAACTGGTCATGCGAACTCAATATGCAGTGTGTTGGTGTGTGTGTATTTTTTTTGTTTTATTCCACTTGTGAAAAGAGATATGTACATATATATATATTTTCTATATATAAAAACGAAAATAAATAAGTAAATAAATATTTGGAGAATTTTTTTTATTTTTAAAATATATTTTTTTTAATTTTAAAATATTATTTATAATTTATTTTTATTTATTTAATATTTTTTTTAAATAAAAAAAGGGATTAAATAAAGAAAAGAAGAGAAGAAAATAATTTTGTTTTTATTTTAATTTTTTCAAAATATTATTTATAATTTATTTTATTTATTTATTTTTATTTTAAATAAAAAAGGGAGGAAGAAAGAAGAAAAGAGAATTTTATTTTTATTTTATTATATATTTTATTTATTTATTTATTTATTTTAAAAATGGGGGTCACATGCTAACATGTGACCCCTCAAGTGAGGGGGTCACATGGTAAACATGTGACATGTGACCCGGTCACATGCTAAACATGTGACCCCTCATGTGAGGGGGTCACATGTTTAACATGTGACCCGGTCACATGCTTTGCATGTGACCCCTCATATGAGGGGGTCACATGTTTAACATGTGACCCCTCATGTGAGGGGGCTTTGCATGTGACCCGGTCACATGCTTTGCATGTGACCCTCATGTGAGGGGGTCACATGTTTTGCATGTGACCCGGTCACATGCTTTGCATGTGACCGCAACAATTTTTTTTTTTTTTTTTTTTGGGAACGTGAAGTTCAACTCCAAAAGAATTTTATTTGTGGAGTTGAACTCTAAAGATTTTTACTGTGGAGTTAAACTCCAAAAGAATTTTTGTAGTGGAGTTGAACTCCAAAATAATTTTCCTGATGGTGGAGTTGAACTCCAAAAGAATTTTATTTGTGGAGTTAAACTCCAAAAAATTTTCTCCTTTCTCCTTTGAGAAAAAAAACCCAAAATGGCTTCTCTTGAAACTCCAAGATCTAGATCTTGGATGATAAAAAAAGAGACCATTTTTCTTCTCTTGATGGAGTTTTTGGAGATGGGTTTGTAGTAAAACTTTATTTAGTTTTTTAAAAAAAGAGAGCTAAGCTCTTGATTTATTTTGAAAATAAAAAGGAAGAGGAAGAACTTGAAAAGGAGAGAGTGGAGGAACAAACCCTAGTTTTTGAGGGAATGAAAAAAGTGTTCCTTTATTCATCATCATGTTGCCTTATATAGGCTTACACATTTACATATAGCCCCTTGGGCTTTACAAAATGGCATTTTTCCCATCCCATGGTTCATGTGCCATTTCTTTTTGCACATAAACCATGGGCTTACAAAATATTGGCTTTATGCCCATTTTGCATACATTCATGTATAAAAAAAATTACATAAAAATTATTTTTTACATGATTTCATTTTTGGCATGGGGAGGGTCGGCCGCTTCATGTTTCGGACTCGACCTGGGCATGGGCCCACTTGAGCTGGGCTTGGGCCCACCTGGCTTGGGGTTGACCTTGACTTTGACTCGGTCAACCGGGGTGTAAATTTTTACCCCAACAAAGTGCCCCCCATCAATAAATGCACACCGCACATTTGAGTTGTGTGCATGAAATTGATGGATCTTGAAACTGAACTTCGAGGTGGAACATCATTCCATAGGCGAAGCATCATCCCGGGGAGCATGATTCCAGGGGATCGGAGTATCGTTCCGATGGGCGGAGCATGATTCCAGGGATCGGAGCATCGTTCCGATGGGCGGAGCATGATTCCAAGGATCGGAGCATCATTCCAATTTGCGGAGCATCATTCCAGGGATCGGAGCATCATTCCGATGGGCGGAGCATCATTCCAGGGGATCAGAGCATCATTCCGATGGGCGGAGCATCATTCCAGGATTCGGAGCATCATTCCGAAGGGCGGAGCATGATTCCAAGGATCGGAGCATCATTCCGATGAGCGGAGCATGATTCCAAGGATCGGAGTATCATTCCAATTTGCGGAGCATCATTCCAGGGATCGGAGCATCATTCCGATGGGTGGAGCATCATTCCACGGGATCGGAGCATCATTCCGATGGGCGGAGCATCATTCCAGGATTCAGAGCATCATTCCGAAGGGCGGAGCATGATTCCAAGGATCGGAGCATCATTCCGATGAGCGGAGCATGATTCCAGGGATCGGAGCATCATTCCAATTTGCGGAGCATCATTCCAGGGATCGGAGCATCATTCCGATGGGCTGAGCATCATTCCGATGGGCGGAGCATCATTCCAGGATTCGGAGCATCATTTCGAAGGGTGGAGCATGATTCCAAGGATCGGAGCATCATTCCGATGAGCGGAGCATGATTCCAGGGATCGGAGCATCATTCCGATGAGCGGAACATATTTCCAAGGATCAGAGCATCGTTCCGATGAGCGGAGCATCATTCCGAAGAGCGGCAGACATTTTGACCGAAGCATACTTTCGATGCAGAGGTTGATTCCCAGGCGAAGCGTAATTTCGACAAGGAAGGCAGATATTCCGAGGCGAAGCATTGATTTCGACACGGGATACATTCTGAGACGGAGCATGATTCCGGCGCAGAGCTTGTTGGTTGACTTGATTCCGAGATGAAGCATAATTTCGACAGGGAAGGCAGGTACACCGAGGCGAAGCATCATTTCGACACGGGGTGCATTCTGAGACGAAGTATAATTCCGACGCAGAGCTTGCTGGTTGACTTGATTCCGAGGCGGAGCATAATTCCGACGAGGAGGTCGTTGGTTGATTCCGAGCCGAAGCATAATTCCGACAGGGAAGGCAGATACACCGAGGCGAACCATCATTTCGACACGGGGTGCACATTCTGAGACGAAGCATGATTCCGACGCAGAGCTTGCTGGTTGACTTGATTCCGAGGCGGAGCATAATTCCGACGAGGAGGTCGTTGGTTGATTCCGAGCCGAAGCATAATTCCGACAGGGAAGGCAGATACACCGAGGCGAACCATCATTTCGACACGGGGTGCACATTCTGAGACGAAGCATGATTCCGACGCAGAGCTTGTTGGTTGATTTAATTTGGGTTGACATCAGTATCGCTACACTAGAATATGGTACCAAGAACGAATCATCATTTGTCATGAGAGGGTTTGGGGATTTTGGTTTTTTTTTGTCGGCATCTGCATTGCTGCACTGGAATAATGCCAGGAGCAACTCATCATTTGCCCCGAGAGGATTTGGATTTGGTTTGTTTGGCATCTGCATTGCTGCACTGGAATGATGCCAAGAGCAACTCATCATGTGCCCCGAGAGGATTTGGGAATTGGTGGCTTACGAGACATGTTTAGATCCCTGTCGCCTAAGGCTTTTCAATTTTATGGGCCGTGAGGGTCTCATAAAAGCATTTTCTCCCTACGAGTCGAAAGGATCTCGTAGGTGTATTTTCTCCTTAGGAGTCGTGGGGACTCCTAAGTGTATTGCTCCTTTGTGAGTCATAAAGATCTCACGCGGGAATTTTCACCTCATAAAATCGAGAGGACTTTGCGAGTGCATTTCATTTCTTCTTTTTTTTTACGAGTTTGCGCCCTTTCGGGTTTTCACAAACTCGCCGGCAGTCCTACTGTTTTTACTCACGGAGCCCTTTCGGGTTTTCATCCGTGCCCATTTTGCTTGTGGACATACCGTTCTTCTTTTTTTTCCCTTTTTTTTTCTTTTTTTTTCATTTTTTTCTTTTTTTTTTTGAATCTTCCCTACCGGTGGGACTTTGAATGTGGTCTCGCCGGTAGGACTTGGGAGAGATTGAGATCGTTTTGCGCCCGTGGATTGTATACGGTTTTGCAGGATGTATGATCCAGACCGTAGGGCCAGAAACATTTCAGGACTTTGTTGGCGTCTGCATCGCTGCACTGGAATATGGTACCAGGAGCGACTCATCATTCGCCGTTGGGGATTGGGATTTGGAATTTGGTTGGCGTCTGCATCGCTGCACTGGAATATGGTACCAGGAGCGACTCATCATTCGCCACTTGGGGATTAAGGAGCGATGGCTTAGGAGACAGGTTTAGATCTCTATCACCTAAAACTTTTCAATTTTATGGGCCGTGAGGATCCCATAAAAGCATTTTCTCCCTACGAGTCGTAAGGATCCCGCAGGTGTATTTTCTCCTTAAGAGTCGTGAGGACTCCTAAGTGTGTTTTTCCTTGGTGAGTCGTAACGATCTCACGAAGGTTCGTTCTCCTCATGCATCGTGAGGACACATGAGTGGGTCTTTCCAATGAAGCATAATTCCAAAGACGGAGACCAGCCGCGTAACTGGTGGTTGCGGTGGGGCATGGGTATACTGAGAATTATTTGAGCCCGTGGATTGTATACGGTAGTCAATTTGGGGACTGGCCGTAGGGCCGGGAGAATTTTGGAAATTTGAATTTTTGTTGGCGTCTGCATCGCTGCACTGGAATATGGTACCAGGAGCGACTCATCATTCGCCGCTTTTTCTTTTGTTTTTGCTGTTTTTTTTTTGCCGTGATTGCTCTATCATTTCAGCTTTTCTTATCGCGAAGGTCGCGATTGCCCTATCATTTCGGCTATTTATTCGCGGTTGCCCCATCATTTCGGCTTTATTTTCGTTTTCATTTTTACTCGCTGATTTTTATTGCGAGTTGCCCCATCATTTCGGCTTTTCTTTATTTTTCTTTTTATTTACACACATTTTTTTGTTTATTTACATATATATATGTATATATATATTTTTACATTCCCAGTTTAACGACTTAGAGGTCGACTGTTTCCAGTTTAACGACATGGAGGTCATCTGTTTCCAGTTTAACGACATGGAGGTCAGAGAAGATACCTGATCGGGCAGTTGTCGGGGGTACCGCTGAAGTTTGCCCGAGATGCCTTATTACTTTGTCGGAGTTGATGGCCTTGCCCCCAGCTGGGGCCAAGGAAAGTCGTTCAAATACCGACTTGCATCGAATATAGCAATTGGAAATTGTTAACCCTTGCAAATAGAAACATTATTTCAGTATAGGCAATCGATATGTATATTGATTGAGTTCGCATGAACATTTAACCCGAAATATGGGAGGAGAGATGGTCCCACCGGGCGTGCCAGAATCTGTAGGGTGTTTTTCATCACCCCATTGAGATGGGAATACGCGCGCGCTTGTCAGGCGTACTACAGATTCCCCCTGCCTAGAGTAGGCTGGGGTTTATTGATTGTGGGGATCCGAATCTCCGGCAGCCGCGGACTAAGCTGCCGTTAATTACCCCTCGCATTTGGAGCGAAGGAACCTCCGATTTGACGGGTTAAACTGGTCATGCGAACTCAATATGCAGTGTGTTGGTGTGTGTGTATTTTTTTTGTTTTATTCCACTTGTGAAAAGAGATATGTACATATATATATATTTTCTATATATAAAAACGAAAATAAATAAGTAAATAAATATTTGGAGAATTTTTTTTATTTTTAAAATATATTTTTTTTAATTTTAAAATATTATTTATAATTTATTTTTATTTATTTAATATTTTTTTTAAATAAAAAAAAGGGATTAAATAAAGAAAAGAAGAGAAGAAAATAATTTTGTTTTTATTTTAATTTTTTCAAAATATTATTTATAATTTATTTTATTTATTTATTTTTATTTTAAATAAAAAAGGGAGGAAGAAAGAAGAAAAGAGAATTTTATTTTTATTTTATTATATATTTTATTTATTTATTTATTTATTTTAAAAATGGGGGTCACATGCTAACATGTGACCCCTCAAGTGAGGGGGTCACATGGTAAACATGCGACATGTGACCCGGTCGCATGCTTTGCATGTGAGGGGGTCGCATGCTTTGCATGTGACCCGGTCGCATGCTTTGCATGTGACCCCTCATATGAGGGGGTCACATGTTTAACATGTGACCCCTCATGTGAGGGGGTCACATGCTTTGCATGTGACCCGGTCACATGCTTTGCATGTGACCCTCATGTGAGGGGGTCACATGTTTTGCATGTGACCCGGTCACATGCTTTGCATGTGACCGCAACAATTTTTATTTTTTTTTTGAAACGTGAAGTTCAACTCTAAAAGAATTTTATATGGCTAAAAAATGTAATGTGGAGTTAAACTCCCCAAAAAAAGGTATTTTTTTGTGGAGTTAAACTCCAAAAGAATTTTATTTGTGGAGTTGAACTCTAAAGATTTTTACTGTGGAGTTAAACTCCAAAAGAATTTTTGTAGTGGAGTTGAACTCCAAAATAATTTTCCTGATGGTGGAGTTGAACTCCAAAATAATTTTATTTGTGGAGTTAAACTCCAAAAGATTTTCTCCTTTCTCCTTTGAGAAAAAAAACCCAAAATGGGTTCTCTTGAAACTCCAAGATCTAGATCTTGGATGATAAAAAAAGAGACCATTTTTCTTCTCTTGATGGAGTTTTTGGAGATGGGTTTGTAGTAAAACTTTATTTAGTTTTTTAAAAAAAGAGAGCTAAGCTCTTGATTTATTTTGAAAATAAAAAGGAAGAGGAAGAACTTGAAAAGGAGAGAGTGGAGGAACAAACCCTAGTTTTTGAGGGAATGAAAAAAGTGTTCCTTTATTCATCATCATGTTGCCTTATATAGGCTTACACATTTACATATAGCCCTTTGGGCTTTACAAAATGGCATTTTTCCCATCCCATGGTTCATGTGCCATTTCTTTTTGCACATAAACCATAGGCTTACAAAATATTGGCTTTATGCCCATTTTGCATACATTCATGTATAAAAAAAATTACATAAAAATTATTTATTACATGATTTCATTTTTGGCATGGGGAGGGTCGGCCGCTTCATGTTTCGGACTCGACCTGGGCATGGGCCCACTTGAGCTGGGCTTGGGCCCACCTGGCTTGGGGTTGACCTTGACTTTGACTCGGTCAACCGGGGTGTAAATTTTTACCCCAACAGCATTGAGATATGGATTTCATGTGATTTATGGATTTGAGAACCGTGGGAGTATTTCAAGAAACTATGGATTGTTTGAAAATCCGGTTTCTCTTGATATGATATTTCGATGCGTCCACCATGAAATTTCTCGGTCCTGAGATTTGTGATATATACCCGATGCGAAGAGTGTAGTGGGCCGTGTGCGGGTACATGGTGGAGCCCGGTACGGTTCCCCTCGGCAAGAAGTTCGCAAATGATAGGCGATGAGCCTGGAAGGCTGGGCAAGTACCTACCGGTGATAGTATTTGCACTCGGCGGTTATCATGGGGATACCAACCGGAGTGATGTACAGACATGACAGCAGGACCAGTCGTGGTGACAGTGCCTGAGGCATGAGGATTTATGTGTCGATACTAGACACGGGTTTCATGATGTTTCGAGTGTCGAGGTTAGACACTCAGGTTTCCATGATTTTGTTGTGTCGTGAAGGACACACGTTGTTTTATATCCTCATATTTACCTCCATATGCTTTTATGATATTTACATGCAGGAGTTGTTGTGTCAGTGGTTGACACATGGACGAGATCCACTGCATACATGCATTGATTTTATTGTTGGACGATATCCAATGCATACATGCATTGATTTATTGTTGGACGAGATCCACTGCATACATGCATTGATTTCAGTGTTGGACGAGATCCACCTGCATACATGCACTGATTATATTGTTGTATGTTATCCACTTGCTGTTAGGCATTTATTTTGTGTTGGCACATAGGCAGATACGGTCACCCTAGATATCATAATATTACCTTTATGATATAGTTGACCTAGGAATCGTTGTTTATTTCGATTTCTACATGATGATGTTTATCTATTCACGAGTTGGCAACTCGCCCACGTTGTGCCACAGTTCTTGCAGGTTGACCGCATAGATCAGTTGCGACATCGCTGGCACACAGTTGTTTTCGGTTGACTTGCTTGTAGTAGGTGGTACATGTTGGATCGTGCCCCTCTTGTATTCATTATTCATATTGTATCTAGTCACTCTATCAATTCAGAAAACTAGTTATTGTATATGTTGCAGACTTAGAAGATTTGTAGTTGCGAAACTTGAGCGATGGGTTTTATGTTCAATTTTGGGGTTGATGTCTTGCTTTACTTTTCCTTGTGTGGATCTTCGCCATTGGGCGTCGTATACTTGTTTTTAAACTTGTGGTGGTTGTTTCCGCCGTTGGGCGTGATTTGCTCCCGTTTGGGGATGCTTTATTATATTTTGTGTTGTATCCGTTTTCGGGGTTAATTTTTACAAAGGAGGTGCTGCCCAATTTTTTTCAAAACACAAAATATGATTTATTGTATCTTTATTTCTTAAAAAGGTTTAGATTTCTGGGTTTTAGCTTACTTGAATTACGTTACGCCTGTAGACGTCACGTGATTTAAGTGCTGGTCGTGAGCTAATATTTTGGGTCGTGAAAAAGTTGGTATCAGAGCACTAGGTTTAACCTTAGTTCGAGTCTAAATTTGACTATGTGGGGTCGAGGGCGTATATATTTTGGAACCTAGGCTTGACCTTACGGAACTTAGACTTGAACAAGGGGATGTTAGACCCGAACTTTCGTTACATAGGATGACCCTGATTGATGGAGTAAGTAGCTTGAGTAGAGTGACGTACCGTACGTATGTTCCACGGCATATTTACGATACGATACTCCACTTAAGAAACCTTAGGATGTACATATCTTGAGACTGGTGATTCTCTTTGTTTTCCTTGATTATACATCCATTTGAGATCCTTGATTCTATTCGTTTACATGATCATGCTCTCACTGATTCTGTTCCTCCTTATGATCATATATTCTTTCTAGATCTGTTGATTCATTTCATCACTTTGATCTTTTTTCGTCGATACTTGATTGAGGTTCCTGTCACCATGGTTTGAGCGCAGTTTGAGCTGCTGCTAGTGATGCGGTCAGGGCGAGCTCGTCATGGACGAAGACTAACCAGCGTATTTTCTAGTGACATGGGAACGTATCGATGTAGAGTGGTGTTGAGATCTCCCGTTCGAGACGAGTGTACGGTTTTGTACCGGATGATCAGGCTATTGTTAGAGGTTGCCTGCTGTGAAAGGACTGTTGATGTACAGTATACCTCAGAGATTGTGATGTCATCGACCGTGCAAATAGATGACCCAGCTATTGCTGAGATTGATGTAATGTCGCTTCCAGAGCTTACGAGCTGAGATTGCTGGAGCTTCCAGGCAGAGATGCGACAGGTGATAGCTAGTCTATCTTGAGTTGAGAAACGAAAGTGATTCATTAGATTTGTTGTGCCGACGCAGGCCCTGTTAAGTTGAAGATTTCCAGTGTGGAGAGTCTTACTCGGATCTAGAGTAGATCGATCTAGAGATGACGTTGTTCGTCGGATGTTCCGATGTGAGATCGGTAAGCTGACCAGTTTCAGATGGAAGGACATCACCCAGATGTGTTGTGAGTTGATCGAGAAACGGATGAGTATTGAGTATTCCTCCGATGGTTGGAACGAGTTCCCGAGGACGTGTTTGGTTAAAGATCTTCTACAGTGTGATGAAAATACCGAGTTTGTGATTTTGAGTCCGTGCGAGAGATTCCGGAGTGATTGTCACCGAGAACATTTGCAGTACGCAGATACATGACATGATGTCAAAGTGGACGATAATAAGGACGAGTGGAACAAGAGGTTTGTGCGTGATGCTGACGAGCTGTTGTTACTCCCTGTCGAGATTAGAGATCGGATGTGTATACAGAAGCGTTGGAATACAACCAGTTCCCAAGGAAATGCTGTGATGAGAACGCAGATGTCCAGAGAATGAGTAAAGATTAGGTAAGTGCGCCAGCCTCCGTACAGTTCGGTATAGACGAGATCAGAAGAGACCTTGAGCCAGTTCCTTCCAGGACACTGCTGCGATGAGATTGCACCAAGGATCAGTTGTGTCACGTGTATTCAGAGGGCCAGAGGCCGACGCCAGTGACGTGCTGCTTTATGAGTGATCATACTAATTGGCCGAGAGTTGACCTGAGGAGTGCCAAAGCGAAATCGTTTCCATTAGCACACCTGATCGAGCAGATGAGCCGATAGAGCATGAGATTTGTGATCCACAAAGAAATGAGGACCCGGAGACTGAAGACGCCAGACTGTAAAGAGGAGGCAAGCGGATGTTCTTGCTCTGTCAGTTTGGGCGCACCGACTTTTTCGACATTGTAGGAAGTGTACCTCAATGTCATTTGTTGCGATTTGTGTTTGTGATCCGAGTATCACGCTTATATCGCTTGGATTTGAGTTTTGATGATCGAGTTTCAAGATATGGTTTTCGTGCACCATGGCTGCACCTACTAGGTATTTACATTTTTGTGCATAGTTATTGCACTTGATATATTTTATACACCGTGGTGTTGATATCGATTTTGTACCTTAGCTGCACATGTTTATGATTTCCTGGATTTCCTACAGTTGTTATGATTTTTCATGCAGTGGATGCACAGGATTTGATATTTCGTGCACTATATACACAGGATTGATATTTCATGCAGTGGATGTAAGTCGATGTTCAACACCCCAATACTAACGGGGAGGCAGAAATATGAATAACAATCTTGTTCTATGATTAAACATCGAATAACCGTATGAATCGTTTGCTAAACAAGTTTTAACAAAAGCTATAGAGTTCTAAACTACTATGTTAAGAGATTATACCAAACGGTTCTAGTCCTTCGTCTTAATGTTATCTACGGCCTCTTTGGATCTCCACGTCCTCTTCGGCTTTCTTCCGTGAGACGATCCACCCGAGAACCCTAATCCAAGCTATAACCTCTAAACTTGAGGTTACTTAGTTTCTCTAGTTGCTAAATAGAGTAGCTAAGGTGATGTAGAGATAGGTTATGGAGTAATTAGTCTTTTCTAATCCTTGTTCTCAACTCATGAGGGTAGGATTAGGTTTGGTGAAGGAGAGAGAACTTGAAGAGAGAGAGTGAGAAGATGATAATGATAATAAATTAATAATGAAATAGCTTCTCACTTGATATATGAAACATAATGAATAAAAAGAAATGAATAATATGAGATTATTCATCATGTTTCATTAATGCAAGTGGGTGATTCATTATGTGAGTCATTAAGCATTTAATAATGCATTAATGACATGATGAATCACTCACAATGAGTCACTAAATCATTAAATGAAAATGCCACCTCTCCCTCCATGTCACATCCTTCTAGAAGCTTCTCGGAAAATTACGAGAACGCCCTTCTCATCCGTGAAAACACGGAAAAACTTTAGACTGTATAAATCCAATAACCTGATATTAGAATCTGGCTTAAACCAAAGCCGGCTAGTAAAAACTGTCCGAATGTCGTACGTGCGTTCAAACACGTATGCGTCCGAACCTTTGTCGTAAAACCATACGACCTCTATATCTTTTCGCCTGGGTTTGGGAAATCTCTGTGTGGGACTCTAAAGACTCGACTACTACGCTGGCAGTGGGTTTAACCACAGACCGCAAGCGGCACTAGCTGTACGTAACGGTCCCCAGGTAGTTGTCGATAATAAAGCTGATGAGGTAACCCATCTGAAATCCTACTGAGCCTGTCTGTGACAATATCCGTGCAGTCCGGTCTGTTCGTCTAAGAGTATCGCATGTATGGTCTAGGGAGGTGGTGGACGTCAGACCCCTAATAACCGTACAAGTCGTGTCAGTATGGTTCAAGACCACCCGAGAATCTACTGATCATTCCATCAGTAATTCTCAATCAGCCCTGGCCAGGGACTTATGGTAATGACCAACCGACCACAGTGCGATATCAACTCCCTATACCGGGAGAGACGAATCCCTAACGGTCGCTCACTGCCTCCACGTGGCTCGGGACTGTGCCCAACTGAAACCTGTTTGCACGACTCCTTTGAACCGTGGTAGGGTAATAATCAAAGCACAGTGGGAACTCACACGAGACAAATGATGATCTTAAGTCAACCGACTATCTGCACACATGTCACCTGAGAACTGCTATCTGACGTTAGGTATAATACCATCCAGTCAGTTCTCGGCGAGTCCTGTCCGGTGTACTCACATCCAGTGAGCATCTGTATACAATCTTAGGTGAACACCACCAATGGTTGCGGGACCAATCCATTGCCCCTCGTCAGGGTCTAGATATGTATACACTAGTCTACTCCGGAGTATCGATGCCCAATCTCGATACTCCTGCGACCAGGGACATCTAAGGGTGTGCCTATTGACTATCCAGCTCCCACTAGTATGACTGCCATTACAACGCCGGTAGTCAGACAAAACACCCTATGGGCTTTATTAACATATATATATAAATACCAAGTAAAAAATATCATACGTTAAGACAAAGTCAAACCAAATAGCGTACTATCATATCAAGTAAGACTGTCATGTACATACATATCTCAAGCATCCTATACAATGTAGGCCTCTAGGGCATATATATCCAACAATCTCCCACTTGCACTAAGGCCTATAATTGGCGCAATGAGTACCCACTGTCTCTACCAGATCCAGTTGCTTGCGTACCGCATGCCCAACATCTCAAAAAGCCTCTCGAACTGTACTTGAGGAATGGCCTTGGTGAATGGATCTGCCGTGTTGTCTTTTGTGTCCACTCTCCGTATCTCGATCTCCCGACGATCCACGATCTCCCTGATCAGGTGAAACCGCCTTAAGATATGCCTGGATTTCTGATGGGACCTTGGTTCCTTCGCTAAAGCTACAGTGCCATTGTTATCGCAATACAAAGGTATTGGATTGGCAATGGACGGAACCACCTGAAGTTCAGAAATGAACTTCCTTATCCAGACAGTCTCTTTTGCGGCTTCACTAGCAGCTATATACTCAGCCTCCATAGTTGAGTCTGCGACGGTATCTTGTTTGGAACTCTTCCAATATACCGCCCCTCCATTGAGGGTAAACACAAAACCCGAAATGGATTTAGAATCATCCTTGTCACTTTGGAAGTCGGAGTCGGTAAAAGCCTCTACCTAGAGGTCCCCATTACCGTAAATCAAGAACATCTCCTTAGTCCTTCTCAGGTACTTAAGAATGTTCTTCACCGCTCTCCAATGTTTCTCACCTGGGTCAGACTGATACCTGCTTACCACACTAAGTGCGTAAGCTACATCCGGTCTGGTACATAACATCGCATACATTATTGATCCTACCGCCGAAGCATAGGGTATAATGCCCATGCAAGCCCTCTCTTCATCATTCTTTGGAGACATCTCTTTGGAGAGGGTGATTCCGTGACAAGCGGGCATATTGCCGCGCTTGGAATCTTCCATACTAAATCTCTTTAGTATAGTGTCTATATACCTGGACTGTGAAAGTCCCAATATTCTATTAGATCTATCTCGATAGATCTTAATGCCCAGAATGTATGATGCATCTCCCAAGTCTTTCATGGAGAATTTCTGTGACAAGAAGAGCTTTACTGATTGTAGTATAGGGATATCATTCCCTATCAGTAGTATGTCGTCGACGTACAAAACGAGGAAGACTACTGCTCCTTCTACAATCTTCCTATAAATACATGGTTCATCTACATTTTTGATAAAGTCAAATTCCTTGACTGTTTCATCAAAGTAGATGTTCCAACTCCGCGATGCTTGCTTTAACCCATAAATAGATTTAAGAAATTTGCACACTCTTCCGCTGCTCCCACTGTCTAAGAAACCTTCTGGTTGATCCATGTAAACACTCTCTTCTAGATGTCTATTTAGAAAAGCTGTTTTTACATCCATTTGCCAGATTTCATAGTCATGGAAGGCAGCAATGGCAAGCATGATCCGAATGGATTTAAGCATAGCTACTGGTGAAAAAGTTTCATCATAGTCCAATCCTGGTCTTTGACGAAAACCTTTTGCTACTAGTCTAGCTTTGTAGGTTTCCACTTGTCCAAATGTACCAATCTTCTTTTTGAAGATCCATTTGCACCCAACTGGTTTTACCCCAGGAGGAGCAACTTCTAAAGTCCATAATTTATTGGTGTACATGGATTCCATTTCGGATCTCATTGCATCCATCCACTTCACTGAGTCGCTACTCGTGATAGCCTTCTGAAAACTAGTAGGCTCATCATCATCGATGATGCAATCCTCTCGATCCCCATCAAGAAGAAAACCATAATATCTTTCAGGAGGATGAGAAAGCCTACTAGATCTGCGGAGTGGCGTTGGTTCGTCATGTTCTATTGAAATCTGAGATTCTTCTAAGTCTTCGGTTGCAGTTTGAGGTTCTGGAATTTTTTCCAGTTCTACCACGCTCCCACTAATTTCTTTTGCAAGAAATTCGCTTTCTAAGAAGATAATGTGACGAGCGACAAACACCTTTTGTTCTTCAGTGTGGTAGACCATGTACCCCCTTGAATGCTTGGGGTATCCTACAAACTTGCATAAAACCGATCGTGCTTCGAGCTTGTCCGGATTATGCTTTTTAACATATACCAGACACCCCCATATCATGATATACTTGAGATATGGTCTCTTCCCACACCACATTTCATATGGAGTGGTAGGTACAGACTTAGTAGGAACTCTATTCAATAGGTATGTGGCTGATTCTAGAGCAAATCCCCAGAAGGAAAGTGGCAACTCAGCACTACTCATCATTGAACGCACCATATCTAATAGCGTGCAATTCCTTCTTTCTGATACACCATTATGCTGAGGTGTATAAGGTGGAGTAAGCTGAGAGAGTATTCCATTCGCTTTTAAGTGTTCAAGGAAACTGGTACTTAAGTATTCTCCACCTCGATCAGATCGAAGTGTCTTGATGCTTTTACCAGTTTGTTTCTCTACTTCATTTTTATACTCCTTAAACTTCTCAAAAGTCTCGGATTTATGCTTCATTAAGAACACATGTCCATACCTAGAGAAGTCATCAGTAAAAGTGATGAAGTAGGAGTGACCACTTCGTGCATGTATAGACATCGGACCACATACATCACTGTGTACTAGTCCCAAGAGTTCAGTGGCTCTTTCTCCGTGTCCGGTGAACGGAGATTTGGCCATTTTTCCTTTGATACATGATTGACAAGTTGCATATGATGAATATTCAAACGGATCTAGATATCCATCTTTATATAACTTAGTCAACCTTGTTTCATTTATATGACCAAGTCTACAATGCCATAGGAAGGCTTGATTCGAATCTGGAGCCTTTCTTTTACGCGTGTTTTGAATATTGAAAATTTGAGGTCGATTGAGTATGTATATGTCGTTTTCCAGTGTGCCAAACCCAATCAGTTCTTGATTTAGGAGAATGTTCATGACATTTCTTTCAAGCACAAAATTATATCCTTTATTAGACAACAAAGATACTGATATAATATTACACAACATACTGGGAATACAAAAACAGCTGTACAATACCAAAATGTGTCCACTATTCAACCCTAGGTGATATTCCCCTATTGCAACTGCATCTACATGCATTCCATTGCCCATCCGGAGAGTCATATCACCTGCCCCCAGTACTCTACTATTTCTCAGATCCTGCAAAGAATTACAGATGTGAGAACCAGAACCGGTATCAAGTACCCATGAAGTAGAGTTTATTGAAAGACAATTTTCGATTACGAACACACCTGAAGCAGAAGCAACAGCTTGCTTCATGTCCTTGGCTTTAAAGGCCAAACAATCCTTCTTCCAGTGCCCTTGCTTGTGACAATAGAAGCACTCGTTCTTTTCTGCCTTCACCCTTCCTGCCTTATTCGTTCCCTGCACCTTCTTGACTCCACCCTTCGGTTTGGTGGCTTTCATCTTCTTCTTCCCTTTAGCTTTCGCTTTAGATTTAGAAGAAGATGATTGGCCAACATACAGAACGGGGTTCTTCTCCTTTTTCAAGGAGGTCTCTGCTACCCTCAACATATTGAGGAGCTTTGGAAGATCCGCTTCCATTTCGTTCATGTTGAAGTTCAGCACGAACTGAGAGAAGGTGTGGGGAAAGGACTGCAAAATCAAGTCGATATACAAATCATTCTCTAGCACGCATCCCAGGTTTGCGAGTTCCTCAATGAGGGTGATCATTTTGAGGACGTGCTCTCCAACAGGCGATCCTGGAGCTAACCTCATCTGGAAGAGTTTCCTTGAGGTTTCGTACCTCGCGATACGGGAGTGTTCACCATACAATTCCTTGCAATGGAGGAATATGGATACAATATCCATACTCTCGTGCTATTTCTAGAGTTCATTATTCATGGATGCCAGCACGATACACTTAGCTCGCTCACAGTCTAGATCCCAGGTTTTGCGAACTTCCTTGTCCGCAACTGAGGAATCTGGTCCTGGGATAAGGAGAGGAACAGCGGTGGTAACATATGCAACTTTGTCATAAGTCAGCGCAATATTGACGTTCCTTAGCCAATCTTTATAGTTCTGCCCGGTCAGTATATTCTTTTCAAGTAATAGTTTTAGTCCAGTCATGGTAGCTGCCAGAGAGAGAGAAAAGAAAACACTCAGCATATGCTCTTGCAAGTTTAGATTGGTTATTATTTTATCTAAACAGGATGGCTCCCACTGTTTCCTCAAATCCTTCTTCAAAACCTAAAAGAAGAACTAGTCAGGATTTAATCACACGTTACAATTCTTGCTTAACCTTTCAGCTAGGCTGGTGTTGGTAATTCGAGGGAGGTTTTCCAACGCTTTCGCGAAGTTCCTTAATTAAAGAACCTCTTTTCCCTGGAGGCGTAGCCCCTCTAACACCTTTCTAGGCACCTACTTGGTTTATAGCATTGATTGTTAAGTGAAAGAAATTCCCGAGAGTAATCCTACTCATCAGTAGGATCGGGATCCAACTATCATTGCATGATGCCCTAGATGGAAGCCACTCTAGTCACCACACTCCAGAAGGTAAGCTAAATCTGCAAGTTTCCTTTATGTTTGAAACTCCCGATGTGATTTTTACCCCAAGCTCTTATAGACCTTGACGTAGACCAACAAGTCATAAGACGCAAGTCAAGTTCTACCCGTCGTTGTCCTGATCAATTTAAATACATCGTACAAGCCCTTGACGTAGGCCAACAAGGTGTACGTCTGTATTAAACTAATGCATCTATCTATGCAACAAATAGGCACACACACTGCTACCATTCACTATGCCTTGACGTAGGCCAACAAGCATAGCATGAATACGATGTGTTGTCTATCTGAAACGACGGAAGGTTACGGCTGGTTTTTGGAAAAAAACCGTTAACGTAGTGAACTTGATTTGATGAAAGGAACTAAGATAGCTTTTATTAAAAGGAGTGGTTTAAGCTCCGCATTTAAATTTTGCTTTTTCAAGAAAACCGAGAGGTTTTTAGAAATTGTTCCAACGATTCAGTTTAGTTTTTATTTTCTTTGCATTAATAATAATGCGTCCCATCATTAACCTATCATTATAGATAACAACGAAAATACAACATCCTCTTATGCTATCCGCATTCGCCACGGGGTCCCGTCATCACCCGTTAGGTTACTTAATTAACGACAGAGCGGGGGCTGGGCTAGCGCGGGGGTAAAACATAAGCGACGTCTAAATAGCTATCATATATAGATATTGTACATTCGTCAGACGCAATAATAGGCATTCCAGATCACAGATAAACAATATTGGATTTGCAAGCAATCCGCATTTCTTTTGAGCCTGCAATGAAAGACGGATTACACAGTTGTGATGAATAGCCATTTTTCCACCCCAGACCCCTACGGGTACGGCAAACTACCCGCCAAGTACCAGAAGTGAAGCGGTCTGCCCCAACACTTCAAAATACCCGGTAGTTTGTGCACCCCACCTTGGGTCTATCCTAGGAGCAAAAACAGTAAAAAGAAATAATACAACGGTGGCTACAACCGCAACCTGGATGTGCCCCGCAAAATAATATTACAACTTATTACATTTACATCAAATGAATTAATAAAAAAAACCCATCACAAAACCCGGCTAAACACCACAACAGTCCAATACAGTTTATATACACAAACAGTTATATATAACATCACAGATATGTGCAACCCCCCGCCAACCGACATACTAGCAGTTAGGGGAGGTTTACGAACACATAAAACATTTCACAGATATAATCAAACAAGCAAATACTGTATAATTTCGATCGATTAAACACATTTAATTTTGCTCCAATACTTCTCTGTAAATCTGAAACCTGAGCAAAAATAAAAAATTACCAGAAAACACCAAATATCACAGAGAAACAACACAAGAAACTTGGGATGATGAATCATCCAAAGAGCGGCGGAATCGCGGCGGATCGGTGGGATCGGCCGCGGTTCCGCGGCGCTATGGCCGATTCATGAGCCCAATTTTCTTGGGTGTTCTAATACATTCATTTAGGTCATTCTGAAGGTCCCTGAAAAATTTTTGGACCTCATTTAAAATTCAGCAGAAAGTACATGATATCGGGGTTTTTCCGGTTTGTTTTTCCGTTCGAAATTCATACAAATTTGCAAGTGTGTTAAATACTGTTTAGCTAGGCTCTGATACCACTGTAAGTCGATGTTCAACACCCCAATACTTATGGGGAGGCGGAAATATGAATAACAATCTTGTTCTATGATTAAACATTGAATAACCGTATGAATCGTTTGCTAAACAAGTTTTAACAAAAGCTATAGAGTTCTAAACTACTATGTTAAGAGATTATACCAAATGGTTCTAGTCCTTCGTCTTAATGTTCTCTACGGCCTCTTTGGATCTCCACGTCCTCTTCGGCTTTCTTCCGTGATAGACGATCCACCCGAGAACCCTAATCCAAGCTATAACCTCTAAACTTGAGGTTACTTAGTTTCTCTAGTTGCTAAATAGAGTAGCTAAGGTGATGTAGAGATAGGTTATAGAGTAATTAGTCTTTTCTAATCCTTGTTCTCAACTCATGAGGGTAGGATTAGGTTTGGTGAAGGAGAGAGAACTTGAAGAGAGAGAGTGAGAAGATGATAATGATAATAAATTAATAATGAAATAGCTTCTCACTTGATATATGAAACATAATGAATAAAAAGAAATGAATAATATGAGATTATTCATCATGTTTCATTAATGCAAGTGGGTGATTCATTATGTGAGTCATTAAGCATTTAATAATGCATTAATGACATGATGAATCACTCACAATGAGTCACTAAATCATTAAATGAAAATGCCACCTCTCCCTCCATGTCACATCCTTCTAGAAGCTTCTCGGAAAATTACGAGAACGCCCCTCTCATCCGTGAAAACACAGAAAAACTTTAGACTGTATAAATCCAATAACCTGATATTAGAATCTGGCTTAAACCAAAGCCGGCTAGTAAAAACTGTCCGAATGTCGTACGTGCGTTCAAACACGTATGCGTCCGAACCTTTGTCGTAAAACCATACGACCTCTATATCTTTTCGCCTGGGTTTGGGAAATCTCTGTGTGGGACTCTAAAGACTCGACTACTACGCTGGCAGTGGGTTTAACCACAGACCGCAAGCGGCACTAGCTGTACGTAACGGTCCCCAGGTAGTTGTCGATAAGAAAGCTGATGAGGTAACCCATCTGAAATCCTACTGAGCCTGTCTGTGACAATATCCGTGCAGTCCGGTCTGTTCGTCTAAGAGTATCGTATGTATGGTCTAGGGAGGTGGTGGACGTCAGACCCCTAATAACCGTACAAGTCGTGTCAGTATGGTTCAAGACCACCCGAGAATCTACTGATCATTCCATCAGTAATTCTCAATCAGCCCTGGCCAGGGACTTATGGTAGTGACCAACTGACCACAGTGCGATATCAACTCCCTATACCGGGAGAGACGAATCCCTAATGGTCGCTCACTGCCTCCACGTGGCTCGGGACTGTGCCCAACTGAAACCTGTTTGACGATCAAAGCACAGTGGGAACTCACACGAGACAAATGATGATCTTAAGTCAACGGACTATCTTCACACATGTCACCTGAGAACTGCTATCTGACGTTAGGTATAATACCATCCAGTCAGTTCTCGGCGAGTCCTGTCCGGTGTACTCAAACCCGGTGAGCATCTGTATACAATCTTAGGTGAACACCACCAATGGTTGCGGGACCAATCCATTGCCCCTCGTCAGGGTCTAGATATGTATACACTAGTCTACTCCGGAGTATCGATGCCCAATCTCGATACTCCTGCGACCAGGGACATCTAAGGGTGTGCCTATTGACTATCCAGCTCGCACTAGTATGACTGCCATCACAACGCCGGTAGTCAGACAAAACACCCTATGGGCTTTATCAACATATATATATAAATACCAAGTAAAAAATATCATACGTTAAGACAAAGTCAAACCAAATAGCGTACTATCATATCAAGCAAGACTGTTATGTACATACATATCCCAAGCATCCTATACAATGTAGGCCTCTAGGGCATATATATCCAACAGTGGATGCACAGGATTTGATATTTCGTGCAGTGGATGCACAGGATTGATATTTCGTGCAGTGGATACATGGGATTTGATATTTCGTGCACTATATGCACGGGATTTTATATTTCGTGCACTATATGAACAGGATTTTATATTTCATGCAATGAATGCACAGGATTGATATTTCATGCACTATATGCACAGGATTTGATATTTCGTCCACTATATGAACAGGATTTGATATTTCGGGCAGTGGATGCACAGGATTGATATTTCGTGCACTATATGCACAGGATTTTATATTTTGTGCAGTGGATGCACAGAATTTGATATTTCATGGACTGGATGCACCGGATTCGTATTTCATGCATTTGTTGCACCCGATTTATGTCTTTGAGCCTTCATTTACCAGATTTGTATTTTCGTGCGCGTGTGTACTTGATGTTCGTTTTCGTGCATGTGGGATGCACTTGATTTCGATTTCGTTCTTGCATGACGGATGCACTTGATTTGGACTTTCGCGCATGTTGGGCGCGTAATATAATTTTTGTGCATACTGGATGCACTCAATTGGGGTTTTCGTTCGTACATGTTAGTCGAACTGGTATGAGATTTTCGGGCACTTTTGATGCACTAGTTGTTATTGTCATGCACGCCAGTTGCATTGGATAGATGCTTTCGCGCACACCCGTTGCACTTAGTCCTACTTTTGTGCATATTGTGGCACCTGTACTTGGATTTGATTTCCATGCGCATCAGACGCACGTGATTGTTGGATTTGCCTTTTGAAGCTGATATTGCTTTTGAGCACTTTGTTTTCATGATGAAGCCATATACTTTGTAGTACACTAGCAGGATTGATCCGAGGACAGTACCTGTGTACTTTGCATGCATAAAAAGTTACCAAGAGGTTTTCAAAAAGGAGCTATAGTCTCGCTATTTCTTACGTGTCTGCGAGTGACCCGAGCATTTACAAAAGAAAACCTTTTGGGATATTTTAAAAAGGGCGGAACGTATATTTTGAGCAAAACATATATGCTAGTATATTATTTCTTTACAATGAGTGTCCGCCACTTATGACGTGAGGTACGCATTACACGGCAATTCAGAAAAGATTCTGCATAAGTTTTATTCGGTATTTAGAGCTTTTTCAAGGATGCATACTATATATGTATTGTAGTGTTTGATTAGTGCATATGGGATTTCGGGAGTGGATTTCGAGATCTGTATCTCCTTGGTGACTCCGATGATATGCGTGCAAGTCTGATAATTTGCGTGACGCTTGACGGAGTTCGGTTTTGAGTTTTTGTACTCATTTTCCGGCGCACAGGATGCGCTGTGGTATTTCTGTATCTTCCGTGATTTCGGAGCCCCGTTGATTTGAGTTGAATACTTAAATGTTTGGCACTTGGGGATTTAAATTTAAATTCAAATTCGGGGACCGAATTTATTTAAGGGGGGAAGATTGTAACATTTCAGAAAATATAAAATATTATTTTTAGAATTTAATATTAAAATAATATATTTTGCAAAAACTACCGATTTGTGAATTTGGGGTTTTCGTAAAATGGTATAAATATAAATTAATGGTTTAAGTTTGGGTATTCTTTTCGGCCATTTTCTTCATGTGGCCGAATCTATCATTTGGAGTTTGGGTTTTTTATTTTGGTGAGGTGGCTTTTGCTTTGCAATTAATGGGTATGGGGTTCAATTGTGAGTCATGCCTTCATTAATTACTTTTGTAATAGCTTAGGATATTTGGTGAAGGATATTTGTGTTCAATATAGTTTATGCTCATCACTTGTTTTTTTTTATGGTCACCTTCCCCCCCTTCACAAATCCCCTGTGAGCTCTTCTTTGGTGGCCGGCCCCACTTGGTTGTGTGTGCTGGCAATTTTGGTATCAATTGATGGATTCATTTCTTGCTTTATTCATTTTGATGAATACACAACTTCACCACTAGGAAAGGAAAAAATCCCCAGAAAGCTAGGTGGCTGAGCCTCTCTTTTAGTGGCCGAGCCTAACAAGTGGCAGCATACACATTTGTGTGTTTTCGAAATTTTATCCTAGCTAAATTCCTTTGCTCACATCCTTGGCAACTTCAATTTACCTTCACCAAATTCTTCGGGTGCCTTGAGATAAAGTATCCTACTCCCTCTCTACTTCATCCTTGGACATCTCGGCCAGCAAACTTGATGTCCGAGTTACCTCGGTTTTGAGGCGGGAACTTCAATTAAGAATCCTCGACGTGCGACCTCTTTGGCGAGCCTGACCGGAGAGCGAACTTCGTCGAGGCAGCTGCAACATGCTAAGGACTGAGATTTAGGACCGAAGGACATGATCGATCGGTATAATTTCTTAAACCACTTTACAGTTTACTAATATAGGGGTATTGGTACGATTGGGGCTTTAGGCTTGGTGGTTTTCATGTATAGCGACCCTAGTTAGGGTTTTGGCTATGTTTTCCGGTATTTAGATTCTTGGTATTGAGATTTGATATTGTATTTGGTCGTTGGATATTTGTACGTCAACGGCAAGGGTTTTGTTGATTGTTTTGCATGTGTAGGCTATAGGTTCTAACCTATGAGCGCACTGCGTATCGTATTTGGATTTCGGAATTTGATGTTAATAGCATTGCAATTTTCATATTGATTGTAGGTACCTTCGCGTGGATTTAGAGACGGCGAAGCGCATCGATTACGGTTAAGCGAGGAGTTTAACAGGTGAGTAGATTTATATCTACGGGGGAAGTCGGGTGGATGGCGTATAGCACCCTCGCAACCATTGATATGGAATATCGTTTATTTATGTTATCTTGATAAATGATATGCGACGGACATGATTGTAGGATTTACAAACGATAATATGATAGAAGTTGATGCTAATGGACATATTGACATATGAGAATATGGTATGATAAGTGAATCATGATGGCTACAAATTGAAAGATAACAAGTGTGACGTTTATATAATGTGATTGCGAGATATTAATGTGATGAACGAGTATACGATGTGATATGATGACTTAGTGTGATACGTCATTTTATGGATTCGAGTCGATATGGGATTGTAGATACCTTTGTAGGTCCCCTGATACGAGATTGACATGGATATGACCTGAGAGATAGGTATATTTATATGGATAATGTGTTGCATTTTGAGTGATATACCGTACGAGACTTAGATCCGTACCCTGATGTTGTATAGATTGATAGAATCCCTATTTCTTTATTGCCGTCGTACGTAGATTTCCGTACACGATGAATTTTACCTGTTGATTAGAAGATGTCGTACAATGGATTATACCGTACGTGATGTTGTGAGGCTGGAGGTCGATTGATAAATTCACCGACTTGGATTTATTGTAGACACGTATACCTTATAGCATTTAGTTGACGATGTACTTTATGCTATGTTCATGTTATTCTCATTACATTACATATACATGTGCTAGTACACCTACACCATTATCGATAATGCGTATGTTGCACATACATAGATTGCCGGCTCACACACTTCATCATCGATAATTGCTATGTCACTACACAGTATAATTGCTACGTCATGTTATGATATATTTGCTATGTTCATATCACTGTTCCATGTTGCATGAGATATACGGGCATGCTTACATCCTATTATATGTTGCATACCTTGCTACAGCTACATGCACATCATGCATACATATTGACATGTACACCCATATATCTTGCTATAGCTGCATATACCCCTAAGTGGTATTGTATTGATATGTGATATGAAGACGTTGCTTATTGTGCTATTGTGCTCTTGAGATGCATCATACGTACCTGCTTACATGTAGATACACTTATCTTGCTATAGTTACATTTACGCCTCATATGATACTACACTTGATTTCGGAGGATTTGGGAACCGCATGATATATTTTAAAACTGATTCATTTAAAAGAGCGGTTTCCCTTAATATGTTCATATTGTCTTTTTATGTTGCATATATCAGTTTTTCATGGATTTACGCATTGAAATATGGATTTCATGTGATTTATGGATTTGAGAACCGTGGGGGTATTTTAAGAAACTATGTATTGTTTGAAAACCTAGTTTCTCTTGATATGATATTTCGATGCGTCCACCATGAGATTTCTCGATCCTGAGATTTGTGATATATACCCGATGCGAGGAGTGTAGTTGGCCGTGTGCGGGTACATGGTGGAGCCCGATACGATTCCCCTCGGCAAGAAGTTCGCAAATGATAGGCGATGAGCCTGAAAGGCTGGGAAAGTATCTACCGGTGATTTTATTTGAACTCGGCGGTTATCGTGGGGATACCGACCGGAGTGATGTACAGACATGACATCAGGACCAGTCGTGGTGACGGCGCCTGAGGCATGAGGATTTACATGTCGATGATAGACACGGGTTTCATGATATTTCGAGTGTCGAGGTTAGACACTCAGGTTTCCATGATTTTGTTGTGTCGCGAGGGACAAACGTTATTTTATATCCTCATATTTACCTGCATAGGCTTTTATGATATTTACATGCAGGAGTTGTTGTGTCAGTGGTTGACACGTGGACGAGATCCACAGCATACATGCATTGATTTTATTGTTGGACGAGATCCACTGCATACATGCATTGATTTATTGTTGGACGAGATCCACTGCATACATGCATTGATTTCAGTGTTGGACGAGATCCACCTGCATACATGCATTGATTATATTGTTGGATATTATCCACTTGCTGTTAGGCATTTATTTTGTGTTGGCACATAGGCAGATACGGTCACCCTAGATATCATAGTATTACCTTTTATGATATAGTTGGCGTAGGAATCGTTGTTTATTTCGATTTCTACCTGATGATGTTTTTCTATTCACGAGTTGGCAACTCACCCCCGTTGTGCTACAGTTCTTGCAGGTTGACCGCATGGTTCAGTTACGGCATCACTGGCACACAGCTATTTTCGGATGGCTTGCTTGTGGTAGGTGGTACATATTGGATCGTGCCCCTCTTGTATTCATTATTCATATTGTATCTAGTCACTCCATCAATTAAAAAAACTAGTTATTGTATATGTTGCAGACTTAGAAAACTTGTAGTTGCGAAACTTGAGCGATGGGTTTTATATTCGCTTTTAGGGTTGATGTATTGCTTTACTTTTTCTTGTGTGGATCTTCACCGTTGGGCGTCGTATACTTGTTTTTATACTTGTGGTGGTTTTTTCCGCCGTTGGGCGTGATTTGCTCCCTTTTGGGGATGCTTTATTATATTATGTGTTGTACCCATTTTCGGGGTTAGTTTTTACCAAGGAGGTGCTGCCCAATTTTTTTCAAAAGACAAAACATGATTTATTGTATCTTTATTTCTTAAAAGGGATTATATTTCTAGGTTTCAGCTTACTTGAATTACGTTATGCCTGTAGACGTCGCGTGATTTAAGTGCTAGTCGCGAGCTAATATTTTAGGTTGTGACAGCTCTGAAAGGATAATTAAATTCTCAGAATAAAAAGAAGAACAAGAGAAGATGAACAGCAGTCATCTCAAACGCCAAAGGCCCTACTTATAGGCACAGGAAGACGATTCAACTTCCAAGAAGATCCAACGGTGGGGGGGATTTATTTATCTTAATAAAAGAGCAAGGCACTGTCCAAAATTTGAAAGGCAGCGCCTCACGTGCCTTGTATGACGGCACCGGCGCCTAGAGTTAAAAACTCTGAGGCAATGCCTCACGTGCCTTGCACGAGAGCGCCAACACCAAGAGTTAAAAACTCTGAGGCAGCGTCTCACGTACCTTGCACGAGGGCACCAACGCCAAGAGTTAAAAAATTTTAGGCAGCGCCTCACGTGCCTCGTACGAGGGCGCCAACGCCAGAACTAAAAGCACTCTATTAGACAGAGCCATTGGATCAAAAATCCAACAGAGATGATAAATCAACAAAATGCAGAATTAAATTCCGTTGAGGAAATATTCCTCAAATCTTTCTAAACAATAAAGATTACTCTCTTTAAAATATAGTACCGTTGATTAAAAATCATCTATCTGCAGAATAAATTCTGTATGGGAAAATATTTCCCTAATCTTGTTAAAAACAAGAAAGATACCTTCTGTAAAATAGAAGTTCTTAGATCAAAGATCCAACGATAGGTAAAATTCCCAAAAAATCAATTAGGATCTCTCAATGACAGATGTTTTTAACTAAATCAACAAACTTGCCTCTACTATAAAAAGGACACAAGACATCAAGTCTTGAACGATAGAGGAACCTCCCCCATAAACTTCAAATTTCAAAAAGAAGACCAAGAAAAGAATGCTACCTCTCTTCGAGGTAAATAAAAATAATAGAGATCAGAGCATCTCATCTGCATATCCGAAGGTTTAACCCTTATTAAAAAACTTAGTTCTTTCTCTGGATCTGAGATCCATGAGACGAGTCTCCCACAAATGAGAATTTAATTCTCATTGGGATGAACTTGCTCTTGGGGATCAAAGATCCAAAAAAGAACAGAGAATTGAACTCTTCAGAACAGAATATACAAAGAAAACCCAGCACCAAGCGCCTCACGTGCCCTTCAAGTAGGCGCTATTCAATAAGAAGTGCTTAGCACTTAGTGGTTGGCGCCCAGCGCCTCACATGCCCATCACGTGGGTGCTACTTAATAAAGAGTGCTTAGCACTCAGTGGTTGGCGCTCAGCGCCTCACGTGTCCCTCATGTGAGCGCTACTTAATAAGGAGTGCTTAGCAATCAGTGGTTGGTGCTCAGCGCCAAGCGCCTCACGTGCTCCTCATGTGGGCGCTATTCAATAAGAAGTGCTTAGCACTTAGTGGTTGGCTCTCAGCGCCCCACGTGCCCCTCACGTGGGCGCTATTCAACTTAAAGTGCTTAGCACTCATCAGACAGCGCCCAGTGCCCAGTGCCTAGCACCTCACGTGCTTCGCACGTGGGTGTCATATAAGTGCTCAGCACTGTTTGCACAAAAAAAGGGGACTGGGCCCAAGCAAGTGCTTAGCACTTTATTCAAATGAAAAGAAGACTGAGTGGGCTGAGCTCAAGTTGACCAGATCCTTAATTCAGATCAACCGAGCCCTTGTGCTCATTATTTTCCAAATTGGTCTTAGTCCTAAACATGACTAATGATCTTCCGACGGATATTCATCCCACATCTCCCCTCAATCCAAAAATGGGTTTAAGGGTACATCTCTCCACACCTCTTATACATGTCGTTGTAATTCTTCAACGTCTTTAGAGAGGTGGCGGGTACCGACAGCCAATAACTCATTGGTGCACTCTCAAACCGATGGGCATATCCAAACAATGAACCGAAATGTCCTTAAACTAACTACGGACGAAACATCCTTAAACTAAACCCTCACCTCAAAATTGGTGATCTACGGACCGTAATGTCCTTAAACTAACAATGGACCGAAACGTCCTTAAACTAGAACAATAGAGCTCAAAAGCTCTTTTGGATCTAAATGATCCCAAAACTTTGTTAAGTAGATCTTAGTCTAAAATTGGACTAACGTATCTTTAACAAACATTTAAGTTGATCTTAATCTCAAACGTGATTAACGATCCTTAAATCAAACCAAACCCAAATCTAAGAATATATGGATTTGGATTAATCCACGCCCTATGGATGACAACATAAATTAGTCTCCGTATATGATCCACAGGCAACTAAAAATAAAACAAACACACACGACACGAAGTGAACTTCTGGAGTAGAAGAAAGTGGTAACGTAATTAACTGCAGGGGCTTATGCCTGCAGGGAAGAGCGTCCCCACAATCAAAAACCCCTCGCAAATGATGGGGAATCTGATGAAGTCTGCTACAACGGCCGCATCCGTCCAAACCTCTGATATACGGTGCCATAAATCAACTTGGTATCTTTAGAGAGGTGGACGGATAAATCCAAATAGTATCTACACCCAAATTCAGGCAAGACGACCTACACGGTTCCGTCACCCGTTTTCGACGGTAAACACTCATAATCATGAGCTGATAAGGAAACCATGAAAACCGACATAAAGCCAAACTATGGTGCATAACCAGAATGTATGTATATATGAATGCAATATGGCATTTAAGTAAGAATTTCAATAACTAACTAGCATATGACATCAAGAATACTAATAATATATTTAAATTACCAGCTAGCAGGTTATACTAGTGAAATAACGTTTTCTAATATGTACGTGGTATGGCAATCACCGATGATGATGTGTGTGAGCCAGCAAGCAAGTGTACATGTAACATGCACTTCATCGGTAGGGGTGCAGGTGTCCTAGCAGTCGAGATCATAACAACTAATGAAAACACATGTATATAAATCTACAATGAAATAAGAACAGTATGAGTACAACAGAAAGTAGATATTAAGAACAACAACATAATATACTATATATCTATATACAAGCCATCAGTTATAGTATTTAAAATAGCACGAATCGTTGTTTTTAGAAAAGTAGGGGCTACGGTGTTTTTAAGAAAAGATATGTCTTTTGAAAATCCATAGCGTCCCTATGATTATCTTTTGAAAATTCATACGATTCATTAGTTTTGAGAATAGGTATGACTCTAATTATATTCTAACACCTACTTAAGTAATTAAAAAACTAAAAGTTGACTAAAAGGTTAAACTAAGAGCCTAGTCGAGTGATAAGAAAATCTATAATATTTCCGAGTCGATATACCTAATAGTCGGTGATCCAGCCTCATATCGTTACGTACGGTATAGTCCAACGTACGACATTCTCGAGTCAAGAGTGCGGATCAATCATTACATACAAATCTCGTACGGTATAGTCCGTCGTACGGTATCCTCAAAATCGAGAGTACGGGTCAACTATCATGTATATATCATCATTCGTACGGTAATCATTCATCGTACTATATACGGATCTAAGATCATGTATAATATATTATATCATCAAGTCATATGTTATCGCATGTATGTATATAACGCCCAACGATCTTTTAATATATCATATCATATATGGTGTCTCGACTCAATCACACATCATTACCTCACGGCATCATGCCCGATCATATCGACTCCTATCCATTCAATATCTCATATCCTAATCTTACACGTATATATATATATATACACATCAACGCATCCATACACACACACACATGTATCATATCACTGGTGTGTGTATGTGCGCGCGTGTGACAAAATAAATCTAACGGGTCATGACTATAGAAAATGGACTGAGGATAAACCTTCCTACAAGTATGCCTATACTAACCTAGAGTCTTCTAGAACCCTACTTACTAAGTATTTGTATCTCACATTAACACATATATATAATAATATACGCATCCTAGTCTATAAATTTGCGGGGGTGCTATACGCCATTCACCCGATTTCCCCATAGATATACATCTGCTCACCTCGATACTTGCTTACCCAAGTCGATGACGCTACGTTCTGCCTTGTCGTACGAAGTCCACGCTAGGTACTTACAGTTTTCAATACATTATGTTGGAGATAGTGCCCTCAGAGTCAATTATTGGATCACAGGCACGTGATTGCAATGATTGAGGGAGGGCCTATGCCGGTAGGACAGTCTTACTCAAGATGATAGTATGCTATCTGGTTTATCTTTATCATCGTGTACTGGTTTAGATGACCTTACAGGTCACTATTGCGCGTTGATAGAGCCCTTAGGATTCTTGATTAACGGCCAGCAGTATGATGGCGATCATATACGTGGGAGCTGGGATCTATAAGCACATCCTTAAAAGGTCCCTAGTTATGGGAGTTTTCGAGACAGGGCATCGATACTCCAGAGTAGACTAGTGTATACAGTCGAGACCCCGACGAGGGGCGGTGGCCGATCTCACAAGCCACTGGTGTCAGTTGGTTCACCAAAGATGTATACAGGTGCTCATTGGGTTATGAGTACACCGGACAGGACTCGCCGGGAACATGCTAGTTGGTCTTATACCTGACATCAGATAGCAGTTCCCTGGTGACATGTGTACAGGTTAGTTCATCGACCTGAGATCGTCATTTGTCTCGTGTGAGTTCCCACTGTACTTTGATTACTACCCTACCACGGCTCAAAGGAGTCGTGCAAACAGGTTTTAGTTGGGTACAGTCCCGAGCCACATAGAGGCAGTGAGCGGATCTGCAGGGTTCGTCTCTCCCGGTATTGGGGGTGAGGTCGCGCTGTGTCTAGGAGAGCCATTACACAAAATCCTTGGCCAAGACAGGAGATTTATTGGTAGGTATTCCAGTAATATCTCAGGGTGTTCTGGGCTACACTCCAATACGACTTGTACCGCTTTTGGGAGTCTGACTTTTACCAATCCTCTAGGCCCGCAATGCGATGCTCATAGACGAATGGACCGGACTGTACGGATATTGTCACTGACAGGATCAGTAGGGTGTCAGGATGAGTTCGCTCATCGACCTCCCTTTTGTTCAATACCTGATAGCCCGTTACGTATGGCTAATACCTCTGACGTGCTAGTGGTTAAATCCACAGCCAAAGTATTGACGAGTCTTTAGAGTCACCTACAAACAGTTTCTCAAGTTTCGAGCGAAACGCTGTAGAGGCCGTATGGATATATGGCAGAGTTCGATCATATACGTGCGGCATTGCACGGATTATGATCGGACGGATAATACTAGCGGGCTTTGGTTTAAACCGGATCCTAATATTGTACAGTGTAGATTTTGTCTCATTGCATTTGTATTCGGTCGGAATACAAATATGGGTATGTATATACAGTCGCGGGGTTTTCCTGTAATTTATTACGAGATCGCTTTTTGAAGTCGCCAGTTTGTATTTCGTTTTGTCCATTTTCCTTTGTCCTTTCTTTGGCTGAAAATTGGTGTGGAGTAGCTTATTTGGAAATGTGCAAATTAGCAAAGTGGAGGGTGGTTTTTTGTTAGTAGTTGCTTCATGATTGAGGTTGACTCCATTGGTTCATGATTGCTTGACTTTTGAGATGAGATGGTTGATGAGAAGGAGACTTTTTTGTGATCATGATTTTTTCTCATCATCACTCATCATTCTTTTGTTGGAGATAGTGCCCTCAGAGTCAATTATTGGATCACAGGCACGTGATTGTAATGATTGAGGGAGGACCTATCCCGATAGGACAATCTTACTCGAGATGATAGTATGCTATCTGGTTTACCTTTATCATCGTGTACTGTTTTAGGTGACCTGACAGGTCGCTATTACACATTGATAGAGCCCCTACGATTCTTGCTTGACTGCCAGCAGTATGAGGGCGATCATATACGTGAGAGCTGGTAGTCTATAAGCACATCCTTAAATGGTCCCTAGTCGTGAGAGTTTCGAGACAGGGCATCGATTCTCCAGAGTAGACGAGTGTATACAGTCGAGACCCCGACAAGGGGCGGTAGCCGGTCTCACAAGCCACTGGTGTCAGTTGGATCGCCTAAGATGTATACAGGTGCTCATTGGGTTATGAGAACACCGGACAGGACTCGCCGGGAACATGCTAGTTGGTCTTATACCAGACATCAGATGGCAGTTCCCTGGTGACATGTGTACAGGTTAGTTCATCGACCTGAGGATCATCATTTGTCTCGTGTGAGTTCCCACTGTACTTTGATTACTACCCTACCACGCTCAAAGGAGACGTGCAAACAGGTTTTAGTTGGGTACAGTCCCGAGCCACATGGAGGCAGTGAGCGTATCTTCAGGGGTTCGTCTCTCCCGGTATTGGGGGTGAGGTCACGCTGTGTCTAGGAGAGCCAGAACATGAAAAGTCCTTGGCCAAGGCAGGAGATTTACTGGTAGGTATTTCAGTAGTATCTCAGGGTGTTCTGGGCAACACTCCGACACGACTTGTACCGCTTTTGGGGGTCTGACTTTACCAACCCCCTAGGCCCGCCATGCGATGCTCATAGACGAACGGACCGGACTGTACGGATATTGTCACTGACAGGCTCAGTAGGGTGTCAGGATGAGTTCGCTCACAGACGTCCCTTTTGGTCAATACCTGGTAGCCCGTTACGTATTGGCTTATACCTCTAACGTGCTAGTGGTTAAATCCACAACCAAGGTGTTGACGAGTCTTTAGAGTCCCCCACATTCAGTTACTCAAGCTTTCGGGCGAAAAGCTGTAGAGGCCGTATGGAGATATGGCAGGGTCCGATCGGATATGTGTGGTATTGCACGGGTCAGGATCGGACAGTTTGTACTAGAGGCCGTATGGGTATATGGCAGGGTTCGATCAGATACGTGCGGTATTGCACGGATCAGGATCGAACGGATGATACTAGCCGGCTTTTGTCTAAGCTGGATACTAGTATAGTACAGTGTAGATTTTGTCTCATTGCATTTGTATTTCGGTCGGAATACAAATGCGAGTGTGTATACACAGTATCGGGGTTTTCCTGTAATTTATTACGGGACCAGTTTTCTGGAGTTGCCAGTTTGCTTTCCATTTCGGCCGATTTTCTTTATATCTTTCATTGACCGAAGATTGGTGGAGGAGGGCTTATTTGCATTTGTGCAAATAAGCATTTGTGGAGGGGGTCTTTTACATATTGATTGGATCATGATGGTTGCTCCATACCTTGACCTTTTGACTTGATTTGTTCATGATGGCTTGACCATTTGAAGTCATCATGCTTGGGGTGATGGTTGTGATAGAGTGTGGTGTTGGTTTTAGCTAGTGATCATTTCTTTTGCATGATGGCCTTTTTCTCTCTCTTGCATTATTTCTTTTGGCTAGCTTTTTTTTGTTACACTCTCTCTCACTCTCTTGCAATTGCAAGGGCCGGCCACTTAAGGGGAGGGCTGCCCAATTTTGTAGGTGTGGTTTTTTGCTTCATTTCATGCTCCAAAAATCCCCAAGTCCCTCCACATAGTTCTTGTATCATCCCTCCACCAAAATAGCAAACTCCATAACCCTAAATGAGACATGGTTCTTCACTACACATTCTACAGCAAACCTTGGGCACGTCGACTAGCCAGCTTCGTGCCCGAGTTGCCTCGGCATTGAGGTGGGAGCCCGTAAAAGACGTAGGCGATGTGGTGCACTTCCGGCGATGAGGTGGAGACAGGACATTCCGCGGGAGATCGGGACGACAACGAGAAGACCGGAGGACTCGGATCAGTCGGTATATCTCTATTCCCTATCTTGTAGTTAGCTAGGACTAGTTAATGATTCGATCCGGGTTTTAGTGCGCGGTGGAGCCGATTTGCTAGTTTGCAAAATTAAAGTTTATCACCGCTTCCGCATTTTAGCCTCCGGATGGAGGCCGGGGCGCCACCGTGCACTTACAGTGGTATCAGAGCCTCGCCATTAACATAGTCTAGCTTTGTTTAATGTGTTTTACATTTCTGATCGAACAATTTTCCAAAAACCGTATTTTTCTTCACATCAGTTTCTGTCGAAATATTTTTGGAGTCCAAAAATTTTTCAGGTTGTCTCAAAGTTATGTGCAGGGCATTATAAGCATACTGTAAAAATTTGGTAGTATGAACTCACCATACCACCGCGGAACCGCGGCCAAACCCATGCTTGGGTCGCGGTTCCGCTGCAATGCTAACTGTTCATGCCCCCAAAATTTAACAGAATGCTCCTGAATGGAAAATAGGTTTTTTGGAATATTAATTTTGGGCCCAGAATTTCTTGATATGCTACAGTAGTACTTGGGGCCCACTTGTTAAATTTTGATCGGTCGAATATTTTAAACACATTATTTCACAGTATTTACATTATATCTGCGACCGTGAATGTCACTCGATCGGTAAATCCTGTCTAACTGCTATAGCCCGGTTAGACAGATTTGCGAACGTGACCTTCACGTTGATGTTCTATGTATTGCTGTGATGTTGCGGATCGGTCGTGGGGATAGTCTGGATGCAATGCTAGTACAGTGTTTTGTTGTATTATGTACATTTGATATTGCAGGACGAGCGTCCGACATGTGGACTGCCGTCACTGCCAGTTTGTATTATTATTTTGGGGCACGACCAGGTTGCGGTCGATGTACCCGTTGTATGTATATTTTACTTTCTGTACTAGGATTACCCCGCGGAGGGGTGCACGGATAGCCGGGTTCTAGAGGGCAACAAGCCCGCATCTCATGGCATTCAGACGGAGGGGGCTTCACTCTAGGATTGGCGGGCTATTCGCCACACTCGTAGGGGGTACAGGTTGACCTAGGAGGGATGCCCAAGTTACCGGATTCCGTGAAGTGCTGGGTGGTCCATTCACGGTGCTGAAGGGGGCTGCTTCGCTTCAGGTTTTGGCGGGTAACTTGCCGCGCCCGTAGGGGTCTAGGATTTCATTGCACAGGCTATCCACACGACCAGGGGAACGTCGGGTTTCAGTAGCGGCTCTGTGAAACCGGGGATCCCAGATATCTGTATTATTCTGTGATGCTGTACATTTCTGTGATGTTGCATTTTTCACGCCTTGAGCGAATATAATATATTGGTATATATATTAGTAGATGTTGTATATGTTTTGCATCCGCGCTAGTCCAGTCCCCGCTCTGTCGTTAGTTAGCTAACCTAACGGGTAATGACGGGACCCAGTGGCGAATGCGGATGGCATATACGTACATCAGTATATTTTCGTTCTTTGTGGTATCAATTGATGGGAATGTGTTGATTCGGATCAATGCAAGTTAAAAACAAACCTAATCTGATGTTGTTGGAACACTTTTCAAAAAGCTGTTATTGCAAGGACGCTCTCTTTTGTTTTGCACAGTGATATTCGGTTATGAATATCCAGCACCTCAGTCGACGAGGCAAGGGCCGAGGTCCCTTCGCCGAGAGTGACCCCTTGGACAGAAGTTTTGCATCAGGGCATTAACTTCACTATAGCCGATTACTTTTGCTTTGCATCGTGGTATTCAGTTGGAATATCCTGCACCCCATTCTACGGGGAAAGAGCCGAGATCCCTTCACCGGAAGTGACCTCTTTAGCAACGGTTTTCGTCACTATATTTTTAAAAGAAAGCTATCCGTTCCTTCAACGATATCAAGTTCATTACGTTAAAGGTTTTCGCCAGAAACCATTCGTAGCCCTCCGTCGTTTCAGCCGGGTAGCAAGTAGTATTCATGCTATGTTTGTTGGCCTTCGTCAAGGCATAGTGTATGGTAGCTGCTTATTGCCTTTCTGCAGCATAGATAGATGCGTTGGTTTGGGACAGTCGCATAGCCTTGTTGGCCTTCGTCAAGGGCTTGTGCGGGTGGGTTCAAATCAACCTGGAGAATGACGGGTAGAACTTGACATGTGACTTATGATTTGTTGGCCTTCGTCAAGGTCATAAGAGCATGGGGCAAAAATCCACATCGGGAGTTTCAAAAGAACTGAAACTTTCCAGATATGCGCATACCTTCTGGAGTGTGATACCGTGAGCGGATTCCGTCACGTTATCATGCGATGATAGTTGGATCCCAATTCCCACTGATGAGTTGGTTTACTCCTCAGGTATTCCCGACTAATTCTTCTTTTAGATTTGGAGGAGAATTTGACGGTACAGTGGGAGGTTTCCAGATTAGATAAATTGGTAACCATTCTGATCTAGATTAGAGTGCACGCTGAGTGTTTCTTTTCTCTCTCTCTTTGGCAGCGACCATTGACCCGACCCTAAGACTATAATTCAGTGACCAAGTTGACCGAACCTTCTTAAACACTGGCTTTTGGATTGTCAGAGTTGCAAACCTCATTGCCACTCCTACTTTTACCCTTTTCTCCAGGACACCCCGTATTACTACGAACGTCCACTTCCATTGGACAAAACCATCATATGGTTATATACGAACTCGAAGGAAGATGTTCCAGATTCGAGGATGGTTTCAGGTTCTGGAGAAAACGAATAGGACTATTCAGTTGTCTTTTCATTTTACCTTCTCTCAGGTTGCGAGTACCCCTTAGATTAGGGGATAGTACACCTATTACACAAATTGGACAGTCTTCTTCCAAACCATAGGCAGGTGCCGACCGGTAGGGAATGAAGAAAACCAATTTACCTAACGATGGTGTACAAAAGATATTATGTAAAGACAAAGAAAGGGATTAAAAGGAGGGCAAAGAAAATTGCGACTGATATTCACGACCAAACCAAGTATTTCATTACCACTCCCACTTCACCTTTGTATTTCTCCAGGACACTCCGTATCACTACGAAGTGTTGGAGATAGTGCCCTCAGAGTCAATTATTGGATCACAGGCACGTGATTGCAATGATTGAGGGAGGACCTATCCCGGTACGACAGTCTTACTCATGATGATAGTATGCTATCTGGTTTACCTTTATCATCGTGTACTGTTTTAGGTGACCTGACAGGTTGCTATTACACGCTGATAGAGCCCCTAGGATTCTTGCTTGACCACCAGCAGTATGAGGGCGATCATATAAGTGGGAGCTGGGGGTCTACAAGCACATCCTTAAATAGTCCCTAGTCGTGGGAGATTCGAGACAGGGCATCGATTCTCCAGAGTAGACTAGTGTATACAGTCGAGACCCCGACGAGGGGCGGTGGCCGGTCTCACAAGCCACTGGTGTCAATTGGTTCACCTAAGATGTATACAGGTGCTCATTGGGTTATGAGTACACAGGACAGGACTCGCTGGGAACCTGCTAGTTGGGATTATACTTGACGTCAGATAACAGTTCCCTGGTGACATGTGTACAGGTTAGTTCATCGACCTGGGGATCGTCATTTGTCTCGTGTGAGTTCCCACTGTACTTTGATTACTACCCTACCACGGCTCAAAGGAGTCGTGCAAACAGGTTTTAGTTGGGTACAGTCCCGAGCCACATGGAGGCAGTGAGCGGATCTTCGGGGGTTCGTCTCTCCCGGTATTGGGGGTGAGGTCGCGCTGTGTCTAGGAGAGCCATTACACAAAGTCCTTGGCCAAGGCAGGAGATTTACTGGTAGGTATTCCAGTAGTATCTCAGGGTGTTCTGGGCTACACTCCAACACGACTTGTACCGCTTTTGGGGGTCTGACTTTTACCAACCCCCTAGGCCCGACATGCGATGCTCATAGACGAACGGACCGGACTGTACGGATATTGTCACTGACAGGCTCAGTAGGGTGTCAGGATGAGTTCGCTCATCGACGTCCCTTTTAGTCAATAGCTGGTGGCCCGTTACGTATTGGCTTATACCTCTGACGTGCTAGTGGTTAAATCCATAGCCATAGTATTGACGAGTCTTTAGAGTCCACCACACTTTCAGTTACTCAAGCTTTCGGGCGAAACGCTGTAGAGGCCGTATGGAGATATGGCAGGGTCCGATCAGATACGTGCGGTATTGCACGGATCAGGATCAGACGATTTGTACTAGAGGTCGTATGGTTATAAGGCACTGTTCGATCAGATACGTGCGGTATTGCACGGATCAGGATCGGACGGTTTTTACTAGCCGGCTTTGGTTTAAGCCGGATCCTAGTATAGTACAGTGTAGATTTTATCTCATTACTTTTGTATCCGGACGGAATACAGATGCGGGTGTGTATGCACAGTTTGAGGGTTTTTCCTGTGATTTATTACGGGACCAGTTTTCTGGAGTTGCCATTTTGCATTCCGTTCCGGCCGGTTTTTCTTTGTTCTTTCCCGGCCGGACTTTTCCGATGGAGGGGGTTATTTGCAATTGTGCAAATAACATTTGTGGAGGGGGTTTCTTGCTTTTGTGACATTATGATGGTTTAAGCATCTTTGCTTTTTCCTTCATAATGGTTAGCATGTATGAGATAAGAAAGGTTATGGTGTTGATGAGAGGTTTTCCTTTTTGCAAGGGGTCACCCTCCCCTTTTCCTACACTCACCTCCCTTCATGGTTATATGTTATGCATTTCTTTCCTCCACCATACTCACTTGATGATATGAGAAGGCTACACTTGAGAGAAAAATAATGAGAGAGTTCATTTTGTTATTTGAGGGATTCTTCATCTCATCTTCTTCATGCTAGAAAAATGCAAACACCATTTTTCTTATCTTGATTCCTCCATCATCTTCAAATGGCAACAAAACCCTAAATGAGACATAGACTCTACACTACACATTCTACAGCATATCTTGGGCATGTCGACTTGCCGGCTTCATGCCCGAGTTGCCTCGGTATAGAGGCGGGAGCCCGTAAAAGTTACAGGCGATGTGGTGCCCTTCCGGCGAGGAGGCGACGACCGGAGTTTCCACGGGAGATCGGGACGACGACGAGAAGACCGGTGGACTCGGATCAGTCGGTATATCTCTCTAACCCGTCTTGTAGTTAGCTAGAACTAGTTTAATGGTCCGATCCGGGTGTTTAGTACGCGGGGGTGCCGGTTTGCTAGTTTGCAAAATTAAAGTTTATCACCGCTTCCGCATTTGGCCGTCGGATTGACGGCCGGGGCGCCTCCGTGCACTTACAGTGGTATCAGAGCCTCGCCATTAACTTACTCTAGCTTTGTTTGATGTGTTTTACATTTCTGATCGAACAATTTTCCAAAAACCGTATTTTGCTTCACATCAGTTTCTGTCGAAATTTTTTGGAGTCCAAAATTTTTTCAGGTTGTCTCAGAATGATGTGCAGGGAGTCCTAAGAACACTGGAAAAATTTGATGACCCAATCCCTCCGTACGACCGCGGAACCGCGGCCATAACCCCTCTTTGGCCGCGGTTCCGCCGCAGGAATGAGGGATCATGTCATGGTTTTTTTTGCAGTGGGCTTGTGGGCTAAAAATAGGGGTTTTGGAATATTAAAATTGGGCCCAGAATTTCTGTGAGTGCTACAGTATTGCTTGGGGGCCCACTTGTTAATTATTTGATCGATCGGATATTTTAAACACATTGTTTCACAGTATTTACATTATATCTGCGACCGTGAATGTCACTTGATCGGTAAATCCAGTCTAACTGCTATAGCCCGGTTAGACGGATTTGCGAACGTGACCTTCACGTTGATGTTCTATGTATTTGCTGTGATGTTGCGGATCGGTCGTGGGGGATAGCCTGGATGCAATGCCAGTACAGTGTTGTTGCATTATGTACATTTGATATTACGGGGCGAGCGTCCGACATGTGGATTGCCGTCACTGCCTGATTGTATTATTATTTTGGGGCACGACCAGGTTGCGGTCGATGTACCCGTTGTATGTATATTTTATTTTCTGTACTAGGATTACCCCGCGGAGGGGTGCACGGATAGCCGGGTTCTAGAGGGCAACGGGCCCGCATCTCATGGCATTGAGACGGAGGGGACTTCACTCTAGGATTGGCGGGCTATTCGCCGCACTCATAGGGGGTACAGGTTGACCCAGGAGGGGTGCCCAAGTTACAGGATTCCTTGAAGTGCTGGGTGGTCCATTCACGGAGCTGAAGGGGGCTGCCTCGCTTCAAGTTTTGGCGGGTAACTTGCCGCGCCCGTAGGGGTCTAGGTTTTCATTGCACAGGCTATCCACACGACCAGGGGAACGTCGGGTTTCAGTAGTGGCTCTGTGAAACCCGGGGATCCCAGATATCTTTTTGTTCTGTGATGCTGTACATTATCTGTGATGTTGCATTTCTTTCACGCCTTGAGCGAAATATAATATATTGGTATATATATTAGTAGATGTTGTATATGTTTTGCATCCGCGCTAGTCCAGTCCCCGCTCTATCGTTAGTAAGCTAACCTAACGGGTAATGACGGGACCCAGTGGCGAATGCGGATGGCATATACGTACATCAGTATATTTTCGTTTTTTGTGGTGTGATCAATTGATGGGACTGCATTGATTCGGATCAATGCAAGTTAAACAAACCTATTCTGATGTTGTTGGAACACTTTTCAAAAGGTTGTTATTGCAAGGACGTTCACTTTTGTTTTGCACAGTGATATTCGGTTATGACTATCCAGCACCTCAGTCGACGAGGCAAGGGCCGAGATCCCTTCACCGGGAGTGACCCCTTGGACAGAAGTTTGCGTCAGGGCATTAACTTCACTATAGCCGATTACTTTTGCTTTGCATCGTGGTATTCATTTGGAATATCCTGCACCCCATTCTACGGGGAAAGAGCCGAGATCCCTTCACCGGGAGTGACCTCTTTAGCGAAGGTTCTCGTCACTATATTTTCTAAAAAGCTATCCGTTCCTTCAACGATATCAAGTTCATTACGTTAAAGGTTTTCGCCAGAAACCATTCGTAGCCCCCATCATTTCAGTTAAATATTCGGCAGTATTCAAGCTATGTATTTTGACCTCACGCCAAGGCATAGCGTTTGGTAGCTACCGGGTATTTATCTGTTGCATAGATAGATGCGTTGGTTTGGGACAGTCGTACTACTATTTTGGCCTACGTCAAGGGTATGTACGGGTGGGTTCAAATTAACCTGGACAATGATGGGTTGAACTTGACATGTGACTTATGATATTTTGACCTCACGCCAAGGTCATAAGAGCATGGGGTAAAAAATCACATCGGGAGTTTCAAAAGAACTGAAACTTGCCAGATATGCGCATACCTTCTGGAGTGTGATAGCGTGAGCGGATTCCGTCACGTTATCATGCGATGAGAGTTGGATCCCGATTCCCACTGATGAGTTGGTTTACTCCTCGGGTATTCCCGACTAATTCTTCTTTTAGGTTTGGAGGAGAATTTGAGGTACAGTGGGAGGTTTCCAGATTAGATAAATTGGTAACCATTCTGATCTAGGTTAGAGTGCACGCTGAGTGTTTCTTTTCTCTCTCTCTGGCAGCGACCATTGACCCGACCCTAAGACTATGACTCAGTAACCAAGTTGACCGAACCTTCTTTAACACTGGCTTTTGGATTGTCAGAGTTGCAGACCTCTTTGCCACTCCTACTTTTACCCTCTTCTCCGGGACACCCCGTATTACTACGAACGTCCATTTCCATTGGACAAAACCATCGTATGGTTATATACGAACTCGAAGGAATTCGAGGATGGTTTCCGGTTCTGGAGAAAACGAATAGGATTATTCAGTTGTCTTTTCCTTTTGCCTTCTCTCAGGTAGCGAGTACTCCTTGGTTTAGGAGTAGTACACCTATTACGCAAATTGGATAGTCTTCTTCCAAACCATAGGCAGGTGCCGACCGGTAGGGAATGAAGAAAACCAATTAGCCTAAATGGTGTACAGAAGGTATTAAGTTCAGACAAAGAAAGGGATTAGTAAGAGGGCAAAGTAAATTGCGACTGATATTCACGACCAAACCAAGTATTTCATTACCACTCCCACTTCACCTTTGTATTTCTCCAGGACACTCCATATCACTACGAAGATCCACAGATATTTGGATATTCCATCGTATGGTTATATACGAACTCGAAAGGAACTTGTTCCAGTTCGGGGATGGATTCTGGTTCAGGAGAAATAAGAATAAGGTTTATTCGGTTGTCTTTTATCCTCACCTTCTCTCGCATTGCGAGTGTTCCTAGGATTGGGACAGTACACCCATTATGCTTATTGGATAGTCTTCTTCCAAACCATAGGATGGTGCCGAACGGTAGGGAAGGAAGAAAACCATTTGGGCTAAAGGGGTGTACAGAAGGTTACGACTAAAGACATATAAAGGGATTTGGAGAGGTGGCAAAGAAATACACGGTTACAGTTGTGAATCTGGATAATGAAAGAGGCATTACTAGGAATACCAAGATACCCCATCGAAACATTTCAATGTTTCAGTTTCACTGTGTACTGTTAAAAGAAAACTGATTTCCCATTTAGACACTTACTCCAGGGTATGTATTTACCAGGCATGATTCTCACATCTGTATGGTTTTACAGATGATGAGTGGGAGTAAGCTATTGGGAATTGGGTGATCATCCTCATTATATCGGGATTCGTTGTAATCGGTGATATTTGAGGAAATCACCTGGGTTGTTTGCCGGTCGGCAGACATTTGGTTTTGAATATCCGCTGTTATGCACCAATTTCAAATTGATATATCTGTACGTCTATTTTTATAGAGTGAGATATACCTTTTGAAATTATGTCGATGACATTTACCTATATCAGTGGATGGTTAGGTAAGGAGCATTGAACAGCGGTGTAATTCTTCTTAACCATAAGTACAGTTTTCAACCTACGACACACAGTGAATGAGTTATCAGACTCAAGGGACTTATACAGAGTATTGTATGTTGTCCAGGGTCCATCAGGACAGAGGGGTTGGTCCTCGTACTATATTCGGTTTACTTATGACTTCTCTAGTTTTTAGACAGGTGTTTCGAAGAAACACAGGGTCTGAATTTTGAGAAGTTATAGGTATTTGAATAAAGTAGAGAACCAGGTGTTGCAAGTATCCGGATTCTTCAAGGTAATTGAAGATGTAGATACTTGTGGATGGTATTCAGTTGATAGTAATGGCTAAGAGAACTTGCTTCTCTTTCAGGTTACTCATAATTGGAAGCATTCCTAAGTTGAGTAACGCTGATCGGCCTCCTTCCATTTAGTTGACATGCACTGGAGACAGCTGCATGATTTGAATCTGGTTCAATTAAATCAGTGCCTCTGGTTCTATATTGGATATAGAACAGTTCGTATCTTAACGTTGTTAAGGTACGGGGAGTTGTCCGGCTTATGCTTAAAACCAGACTCTGGATAACTCAAAGGCACGTTTCTGTAATAACTGTTTGTGGGTTGACCCAGGCTATGACGAGGGTTGACTTTCTACCATCTGGATGAACAATAGCAATATTGTTCTAGACTCGCCACAGTTTTATTAAAAATGTATTTTTTCAGAAAAACAGTAGTGGGAGTATGGCAGAACTGGAAGTGATTCCAGAACCACAGACGATTACTGAAGATTTGATAAGGAACCTAAAAGATTCAATCTGATTTGACATTCCATTGGCCACTCCGCAGATAAGGTGGGTAATTTCAGGCACCCGAGAGGTACTCCGGTAGTCTCAAGGACGGTGACAGGGAAGTTCTTGTTTACCCACACTTGCCATTGCTGTTGTTCCAGACTGTGAGACCCGGCAGGAGGATGAGTATAGCGTCGTTCTAAACTTGTTTTAGAAGTGTACGTATATATGACTCTGCCAGAGGGTTGTCGTAGTCAGTGGGAGCAGCGGAAGCATTGGTGGACAAGTAGCTTATGTCTATGGACTAAAGCAGATATAGCAGAGATAGATCATCTATTTCTGATGTGACAGTCATAGGTTTGACGTCATCAGAATAGGGGATGGATCTGTTAAGAAGGTAGTAGGGTGTGATGTCCTGGTATTTGGATGACATACACAAAGTAGGAAGTGATATTCCTATACTACGATCGGTTATACTTTGGTCGTCACACAGTGGTTTCTCCACATAAGACATGGAAATCATATCTGACATTCTGGTTACTAGATCTGTAGATCTAGATTTGGGTGGTTTCCCAATCTGGGTACTTTGACAACATTCTAAGAGTATTTAGAATGGACGACTCCTGGCACGGTAGTGTACCTGCAGGTGATGGAGTCACCCTCTCTAAAGGTGTCTTATAGACTAAACTAAAGAGGGATGTGCATGATTGGCAGATCACTTGCTTTGGCAATTGAGTCAATCAAGAGGTGTCAAGTACCACACCAGATGTTGTTCTTGCAGTAGATGCAATAAGTTGATATTAATCCAATCCTGGAGAAACAATCGAAAGCAGTTTTAGAACATAAGTGGATGTTCTAGGGATATGATAACGACAGCCTCATTCGAGGACAGTTATCATTCCAGGCTTCCAAGGTGACCTGGACGACAAGGAGGTTGTCAGAGTTATAGTTTTTCCCTCTGACGAGGGGCAGTATTTTGGACAGGTGATCCAGGCAGATACTGAGGGAGGCATGGCGCAGGATACTGATTAAGTTCAGTTGACGATACAGTCTAAGAAGTTTGGATTTGAAGTTCATTTATGAACTGGGTCCCATCAGACATCCAGATATTCTAAGACAGGTATTGCTCATCTCGGGAGATGGTTTTCTCCGCGAACTTGAGATATAGAGAGACATAGAAAGAAACATCTAAGCAGATCCACTCACTGAGGCTATTCCTCGAACGCAATAGTTTCGCAAACGAGCTTTGTGAGACTGACTAGTAGAGAAGTTGGGTGTTCGGTATCACACGGGCTGTGAGTATGCGACATCGCAATAATTAGCCTTGAGTGCAAGTGGGAGATTGTTGGAGATAGTGCCCTCAGAGTCAATTATTGGATCACAGGCACGTGATTGCAATGATTGAGGGAGGACCTATGCCGGTAGGACAGTCTTACTCAAGGTGATATTTGAGGAAGTCACCTGGGCTGTTTGCCGGAGGGCAGACATTTGGTTTTGAATATCCGCTGTTATGCACCAATTTCAAATTGATATATCTGTACGTCTATTTTTATAGAGTGAGATATACCTTTTGAAATTATGTCTGTGACATTTACCTATATCAGTAGATGGTTAGGTAAGGAGCATTAAATGGCGGTGTAATTCTTCTTAACCATAAGTATAGTTTTCAACCTACGACACACAGTGAATGAGTTATTAGACTCAAGGGACTTATACAGAGTATTGTATATTGTCCAGTGTCCATTAGGACGGAGGGGTTGGTCCTCGTACTATATTCTGTTTACTTAGGACTTCTCTAGTTCCTAGACAAGTGTTTCATAGAAACACAAAGTCTGAGTTTCGAGAAGTTGTAGGTATAAGAATACAGTAGAGAACCAGGTATTGCAAGTATCGGGATTCTTCAAAGTGATCGAAGATGTAGATACTTGTGTAAGGTATTCAGTTGATAGTGATGATTAAGAGAACTTGCTTCTCTTTCAGGTTACTCATAATTGGAAGCATTCCTAAGTTGAGTAACGCTGATCGGCCTCTCTCCATTTAGTTGGCATCCACTGGAGACAGCTGCATGATTTGAATCTGATTCAATTAAATCAGTGACTCTGGTCCTATATTGGATATAGAACAGTTCGTATCTTAACGATGTTAAGGTACGGGGAGTTGTCCGGATTATGCTTAAAACCAGACTCTGGATAACTCAAGGCACGTTTCTGTAATGGTTGTTTGTGGGTTGACCCAGACTATGACGAGGGTTGACTTTCTACCATCTGGGAGATTAATAGTAATATTGTTCTAGACTCGCCACAGTTTTAACAAAAATGGATTTTTTCAGAAAACAGTAGTGGGAGTATGGTAGAACTGGAAGTGATTCTAGAACCACAAACGATTACTGAAGATTTGATAGGAACCTAAAGATTCAATCTGGATTGACATTCCATTGGCCACTCCGCAGATAAGGTGGGTAACTTCAGGCACCCGAGAGGTACTTCGATAGCCTCAAGGACGGTGACAGGGAAGTTCTTGTTTACCCACACTTGTCATTGCTGTTGTTCCAGACTGTGAGACCCGGCAGGAGGATGAGTATAGCGTCGTTCTAAACTTGCTTTAGCAGTGTACGTGTATATGACTCTGCCAGAGGGTTGTCATAGTCAGTGGGAGCAGCGGAAGCATTGGTGGACAGGTGGCTTATGTCTATTTGTAGACTAAAGCAGATGTGGCGGAGATAGATCATCAATTTCTGATGTGACAGTCATAGGTTTGACTTCATCAGAATAGGGGATGGATCTGTTGAGAAGGTAGTAGGGTGTGATATCCTGGTATTTGGATGACATACACAGAGTAGGAAAGGAAACTCCTATACTACAATCGGTTATACTTTGGTCGTCACACAGTGGTTTCTCCATACAGGACTTGGACATTAAATCAAACATACTGGTTACTAGATCTATGGTTTTAGATCTAGATTTGGGTGGTTTCCCAATCAGGGTACTTAGACAGGATTCTAAGAGTATTTAGAATGGTTGACTCCTGGCACGGTAGTATACCTGCAGGTAATGGAGTCACCCTCTCTAAAGGTGTCTTATAGACTAAAGTAGAGAGGGATGTGCATGATTGGCAGATCACTTGCTTAGGCAATTGAGTCAATCATGAGATGTCAAGTACCACACCAGATATTGTTCTTGCACTAGATGCAATAAGTTGACATTAATCCAATCCTGGAGAAACAGTCGGAAGCAGTTTTAGAACATAAGTGAATGTTCTAGGGATATGATAACGACAGCTTCATTCGGGAGACAGTTATCATTCCAGGCTTCCAAGGTGACCTGGACGACAGGGAGGTTGTCAGAGTTATAGTTTTTCCTTTTGACGAGGGACAGTATTTTGGACAGGTGATCCAAGGCAATACTGAGGGAGGCATGGCGCAGGATACTGATTAAGTTCAGTTGACGATACAGTCTAAGAAGTTTGGATTTTGAGTTCATTTATGAGCTAGGTCCCATCAGACATCCGGACACATTCTGAGACATGTATTGCTCATTTCGGGAGATGGTTTTCTCCGCGAACTTGAGATATAGAGAGACATAGAAAGAAGCATCTAAGCGGGTCCACTCACTGAGGCTATTCCTCGAACGCAATAGTTTCGCAAACGAGATTTGTGAGGCTGACTAGTAGAGGAGTTGGGTGTTCGGTATCACACGGGCTATGAGTATGCAACATCGCAATAATTAGCCTTGAGTGCATGTGGGAGATTGTTGGAGATAGTGCCCTCAGAGTCAATTATTGGATCACAGGCACGTGATTGTAATGATTGAGGGAGGACCTATCCCGATAGGACAATCTTACTCGAGATGATAGTATGCTATCTGGTTTACCTTTATCATCGTGTACTGTTTTAGGTGACCTGACAGGTCGCTATTACACGTTGATAGAGCCCCTAGGATTCTTGCTTGACTGCCAGCAGTATGAGGGCGATCATATACATGGGAGCTGGTAGTCTATAAGCACATCCTTAAATGGTCCCTAGTCGTAAGAGTTTCGAGACAGGGCATCGATTCTCCAGAGTAGACCAGTGTATACAGTCGAGACCCCGACAAGGGGCGGTGGCCGGTCTCACAAGCCACTGGTGTCAGTTGGATCACCTAAGATGTATACAGGTGCTCATTGGGTTATGAGTACACCGGACAGGACTCGCCGGGAACATGCTAGTTGGTCTTATACCAGACGTCAGATGGCAGTTCCCTGGTGACATGTGTACAGGTTAGTTCATCGACCTGAGGATCGTCATTTGTCTCATGTGAGTTCCCACTGTACTTTGATTACTACCCTACCACGCTCAAAGGAGATGTGCAAACAGGTTTTAGTTGGGTACAGTCCCGAGCCACATGGAGGCAGTGAGCGTATCTTCAGGGGTTCGTCTCTCCCGGTATTGGGGGTGAGGTCGCGCTGTGTCTAGGAGAGCCAGAACATGAAAAGTCCTTGGCCAAGGCAGGAGATTTACTGGTAGGTATTCCAGTAGTATCTCAGGGTGTTCTGGGCTACACTCCGACACGACTTGTACCGCTTTTGGGGGTCTGACTTTACCAACCCCCTAGGCCCGCCATGCGATGCTCATAGACGAACGGACCGGACTGTACGGATATTGTCACTGACAGGCTCAGTAGGGTGTCAGGCTGAGTTCGCTCACAGACGTCCCTTTTGGTCAATACCTGGTAGCCCGTTACGTATTGGCTTATACCTCTAACGTGCTAGTGGTTAAATCCACAACCAAGGTGTTGACGAGTCTTTAGAGTCCCCCACATTCAGTTACTCAAGCTTTTGGGCGAAAAGCGGTAGAGGCCGTATGGAGATATGGCAGGGTCCGATCGGATACGTGCGGTATTGCACGGGTCAGGATCGGACAGTTTGTACTAGAGGCCGTATGGGTATATGGCAGGGTTCGATCAGATACGTGCGGTATTGCACGGATCAGGATCGAACGGATGATACTAGCCGGCTTTTGTCTAAGCCGGATACTAGTATAGTACAGTGTAGATTTTGTCTCATTGCATTTGTATTTCGGTCGGAATACAAATGCGTGTGTGTATACACAGTATCGGGGTTTTCCTGTAATTTATTACGGGACCAGTTTTCTGGAGTTGCCAGTTTGCTTTCCGTTTCGGCCGATTTTCTTTGTATCTTTCATTGGCCGAAGATTGGTGGAGGAGGGCTTATTTGCATTTGTGCAAATAAGCATTTGTGGAGGGGGTCTTTTACATATTGATTGGATCATGATGGTTGCTCCATACCTTGACCTTTTGACTTGATTTGTTCATGATGGCTTGACCATTTGAAGTCATCATGGTTGGGGTGATGGTTGGGATAGAGTGTGGTGTTGGTTTTAGCTAGTGATCATTTCTTTTGCATGATGGCCTTTTTCTCTCTCTTGCATTATTTCTTTTGGCTAGCTTTTTTTTGTTACACTCTCTCTCACTCTCTTGCAATTGCAAGGGCCGGCCACTTAAGGGGAGGGCTGCCCAATTTTGTAGGTGTGGGTTTTTGCTTCATTTCATGCTCTAAAAATCCCCAAGTCCCTCCACATAGTTCTTGTATCATCCCTCCACCAAAATGGCAAACTCCATAACCCCAAATGAGACATGGTTCTTCACTACACATTCTACAGCAAACCTTGGGCACGTCGACTAGCCAGCTTCGTGCCCGAGTTGCCTCGGCATTGAGGCGGGAGCCCGTAAAAGACGTAGGCGATGTGGTGCACTTCCGGCGACGAGGTGGAGATAGGACATTCCGCGGGAGATCGGGACGACAACGAGAAGACCGGAGGACTCGGATCAGTCGGTATATCTCTATTCCCTATCTTGTAGTTAGCTAGGACTAGTTAATGGTTCGATCTAGGTTTTAGTGCGCGGTGGAGCCGGTTTGCTAGTTTGCAAAATTAAAGTTTATCACCGCTTCCGCATTTTGGCTTCCGGATGGAGGCCGGGGCGCCGCCGTGCACTTACATCTTTCTTGCATGACACTCACACTCCCTCCTCTTCTTTGATCATGGCCAGCCATTCTTGAGAGGGGGCTGTCCCAATTTTTGGTGTGGGAAAGTTGTCCTTTTTGGCTTGCACAAAATCCTTTTAGCTCATTTCCAAAAGCTCATTCCTCCACCTTCATAAAATGGCAACTTCTACTAACCCCATTAGACCCAGTGTTCTACACTTAGACTACAGCATTCCTGGACACGTCGGCTCGCTAACTTCGTGCCTGAGTTGCCTCGATCCAGAGGTGGGAGCCCGTAAAAGAACCCGGTGATGTGGTGCCCTTTCCGACGAGGAGATGAAGACCGGAGATTCCGCGAGGAGATCGAGATGGAGGCCGAAGACCGAAGGACACGGATCGCTCAGAATAGCATTCTACACATTCTCTAGTTAGCTAGCATTAAGTTAATGGTCCGATCCGGGTTTATAGTCCGCGGTAGCGCCGGTTTTCGTTAAAGAAAAGTCTTTGTATTCCGCATTTTGGCATCGTTCAGACGGCCGGGGTGCTGCCGTGCACTTACATTAGTATCAGAGCCAGGCCATTAACCTAGTCTAGCTTGCTCTAATGTGTTTACAAGTTCGATCGAACGGATTTTCTAAAAACCACAATTTCAATGCATCGGTTTCTGTCGATTCTGTTCTGTGTTCAAAAAATCATTTGGTGTATTTTAGAAACTTGTGTAGGTTGTTATATGAATACTGTAGAAATTTGGTTGCTTGAAGTCACTGTGTAGCCGCGGAACCGCGATCGTAACCTCCTTTTGGCCGCGGTTCCGCCCCAGAACAGTGAAGTCACGGCAACAAATTTCTTGCAGTGATTTCTGAGTTAAAAATGGGGTTTTCGGAATATTCTGTTTGGGCCCAGATTTATTTTGAGTGCTACAGTTGTGTTTGGGGCCCACTTCTGGAAATTTAGTCGATCGAAAATTTTAAACATGTTAGTTCACAGTATTTACATTATATCTGCGACCATGAATGTCACTTGATCGGTAAATCCTGTCTAACTGCTATAGCCCTTTTAGACGGATTTGCGAACGTGACATTCACGTTGATGTTCTGTGTTGTGCTGTGATATTGCGGATTTGTCGTAGTGGATAGCCTGGATGCAATGGTAGTACAGTTTGGTTTTATATGTGTAAGTCTACGGTAGCGCCCCGGCCATCTACAGACGCCAAATGCGGAACAAAAACTTTTAACTGGCGCTATCGTATACTATAACCTGGATCTTCCATTATTGCTAAACTAACAAATTGTAAAGAGGGTAGAAAGTTATACCGAACGATCCGAGTCCTTCGTTCTTTAACCATCATCCCACGCTCCGTTGCGGCTGCTCCGATCTCTTCGATCTCCGATCTGCTCGTCCAGGTGGCACCACGTCACTGATTCTTTAAACGGGCTCCCGCCTCTGACTTGAGGCAACTCGGTCGTCAAATTTGCCAAAAGAGACGACCAAGAATGATGTAGAGAATGAGTAGATAACTTTGTCTCACTTCATCCAAATCCATGGACGATCGGTTAATGAAGTTGCCTTGTTAATCGGGTGATGGAATGAAATGAGCTGTAAAATTCCATACACCGAAATCTATCATCTTTTTCTAATCAAATGAATGTGTCAAAAATCAAGTGGGCATCCAAGAGGGGGCCGGCCACTTATGTAGAGGGGGGAGGTGAGTGTAGGAGCAAGGAGGTAACCATAGGATAAAAGATCGAGAGAAAATATCCTTAGGAACTTCTAGAAGACAAATCCGTCTAGAAACTTCTAGAAGAGAAAATATCAGGACCTAGAAACTTCTAGAAGAGAAAATATCCTTAAGAAAATATCGTTAGCCACCTCATCATCCTAGTCATCAAATCTAGAAACTTCTAGAAGAATCCACACTCATCTCAAGAAAAGACAAATCCGTCTTTAACCGAATGTTAAAAGACGGCTGATAGGAAACAGGAAACTGGCAACTTTCAAAAGTGATCCTGAAACAAATTTCAGGACAACCCCGAAACTGTATAAAAATACCCGCATTTGTATTACGACCGAATACAAATGCAACTGAGACAAAGATATTATATCTACTCAATACAATACTCGGATCCGGCTTAAACCAAAGCCGACCAGTATCATCAGTCCAAAAACAGACATGTGCGTAAACGCACGTGCATTTTCCGAACCCTGCCATAAAACCATACGGCCTCTACAACTTTTCTCCCGAACTTGGAAAACTGTCTGTGGGGAACTCTAATGACTCGTCAGTACCCTGGCAGTGGGTTTAACCACAAACCGTCAGCGGCACTAGCAGTGCGTAGCGGCTGCTCATGGACTGACCTCAAGGGATGCTGATGAGCGAACTCATCCGGAAAACCCTACTGAGCCTAACAGTGATCATGTATATACAGTCCGGTCCGTTCGTCTATGAGTATCTCATAACTGCCTAGGGGGTTAGTAACGTCAGACCCCAATAGAAGTATAAGTCGTGTCGGAGTATAGCCTCAATACACCCTGAGATACTACTGGAGTACCTACCAGTAAATTTCCTGCCACGGCCGTGGGCTTTGTGTAATGGCTCTCCTAGACACAGCGCGATCTCGCCCCCAATACCGGGAGAGACGAATCTCCTGCCGATCCTCTCACGTGCCTCCATATGGCTCGGGACTGTACCCAAAAACTACCTATTTGCACGACTCCTTTGAGCCGTGGTAGGGTAGAAATCAAAGCACAGTGGGAACTCACACGAGACAAATGACGATCTCAGGTCGATGAACTAACCTGTACACATGTCACCAGGGAACTGCTATCTGACGATATGTATAATACCAACTAGCAGATTCCCGGCGAGTCCTGTCCGGTGTACTCATAACCCAATGAGCACCTGTATACATCTTAGGTGATCCAACTGACACCAGTGGCTTGTGAGACCGGCCACCGCCCCTCGTCGGGGTCTCGACTGTATACACTAGTCTACTCCGGAGTATCGATGCCCTGTCTCGAAACTCTCACGACTAGGGACCAAAATCAAGGATATGCATATAAACCACCCAACTCTCACGTATATGATCGCCATCATACTGTTGGTGGTAAAGCAAGATCCTAAGGGCTCTATCAAAGTGTAGCAGTGATCAGTCACCTGAACCTGTACACAACTGATAAAGGCAAACCAGATAGCATACTATCATCTCGAGTAAGACTGTCCTACCGGTATAGGTCCTCCGCAATCATTGCAATCACGTACCTGCGATCCAATAATTGACTCTGAGGGCACTATATCCAACAATCTCCCACTTGCACTTAAGGCTAATTATTGCGATGTCGACTACTCACAGCCCGTGTGAAACCGAACATCCAACTCCTTTACTAATCAGTTTCACAAAGCTCGTTTGTAAAACTATTGTGTTCGAGAAATAGCCTCAGTGAGTGGATCCGCCTAGATGTTTCTTTCTATATCTCTCTTAATCTCAAGTTCGCGGAGAAAGCCATCTCCCGAATTGAGTAATACATGTCTTAGAATATGTTTGGATATCTGATGGGATCTAGTTCATAAATGAACTCCAAATCCAAACTTCTTAGACTGTATCGATCACTGAACCTAATCAGTATCCAGCACCAAGCCTCCCACAGTATCCTCTTGGACCAGCTGTCCATAATACTGTCCCTCGTCAGAGGGAAAACTATAACTCTGACAATCACTCTGTCAGCCTTGTCACCTTTGAAGCCTGGAATGATAACCGTCTCCTGAAAGAGGTCGCCGTCATCAAATCCGTAGAACATGTACTTATATTCTAAAACTGCTTCCTTATGTTTCTCCAGGATTGGACTAATACAAACTTATTGCATCTAGTGCAAAAACAACATCTGGTGTGGTACTTGACATCTCATGATTGATTCAATTGCCTAAGCAAGTGATCTGCCAATCATGTACATCCCTCTCCCCTTTAGTCTATACGACACCTTTAGAGAGGGTGACTCCATCACCTGCAGGTACGCCACCATGCCAGGAGTCATCTATTCTAAAAACCATCAGAATAATGTCAAAGTACCCAAATTGGGAAACTACCCAAATCTAGATCTAAAACCATAGATCTAGTAACCAGAATGTCAAATATTTTATCCATATCCTGTCTGGAGAAACAACTGTGTGACGACCACAGTACAACCGATCGTAGTGTAGGAATTTTACTTCCCACTTTGTGTATGTCATCCAAATATCATGACATCACACCCTACTACCTTCTTAACAGATCCATCCCCTGTTCTGATGAAGTCAAACCTATGACTATTACATCAAAACTAGATGATCTACCTCCGCTATAACTGCTCAAGTCTATAAATAGATATAAGCTACTTGCCCACTATGCTTCTGCTGCTCCCACTGACTACGACAACCCTCCTACCGGGTCTCATAGCCTGGAACAACAGTAGTGTCAAGTCTGGGTAAATAAGAACCTCCCTGTCACCGTCCTTGAGGCTACCAGAGTACCCCTCGGGTGTCTGAGGTTACCCACCATATCTGCGGAGTGGCTAATGGAATGTCAAACCTGATTGAATCTTTAGGTCCTATTAAATTTTCCGTAATCGTTTGCGGTTCTGGAATCACTTCCAGTTCTACCATACTCCCACTACTGTTTTTCTGAAAAAATCCATTTTAATAAAACTGTGGTGAGTCAAGAACAATATCACTATTGATCTTTCAAATGGTAGAAAGTCAACCCTCGTCGTAGCCAGGGCCAACCCACAAACAACCATTACAGAAACGTGCCCTGAGTTATCCAGTGTCTGGTTTTAAGCATAAGCTAGACAACTCCCCGTACCTTAACATCGTTAAGATATGAACCATTCTATATCCAATATAGAAACTTTGGCACTTATTTAATTGGAACTATATTCAATCATGCATCTGTCTCCAGTGCATATAAACTTAATGGAAAGAGGCTAATCAGCATTACTCAACTTAGGAATCCATCCAATTATGAGTAACCTGATAGAGAAACAAGTTTCTCAAAACCATTACTATAATCTGAATACCATTCACAAGAATCTACATCTTCGATCTCTTTGAAGAATCCCGATACTTGTGACACCTGGTTCTCTACTTTATTCTTATACCCACAACTTCTCAAAACTTAGACACTGTATTTCTACGAAACACTTGTCTAAAAACTAGAGAAATTATAAGTAAACAGAACATAGTACGAGCACCTACCCCTTTGTCCTGACGGACACTGGACAACATACAATACTCTGTATAAGTCCGCTGAGTTCAATAACTCAAAACCTGTGCGTCGTAGGTTGAAAACTGTATCCTGGCGATTTCCTTAAATATCACCAATTTCAACGAATTCCGATATAACGAGAATGATCACCTAATTCCCAATAACTTACTCCCACTCATCATCTGTAAAACCATACAGATATGAGAATGAAACCTGGTAAATACATACCCTTGGAGTAAGTATCTAATCGGGAAAACAGTTTTTCTTTAACAATGCACTGAAACATGAAAATGTTTCGCAGTGGTATCCTGGTATTCATAGTAATGCCTCTTCCATAATCCAATTCATGACTATAACCGTATATTTTATTGACATCTCTCCAAATCCCTTTATTTGTCTTTAGTCATTACCTTCTGTACACCTTCGTTAGGCTAAATGGTTTTCTTCCTTCCCTACCGTTTGACACCAGCCTATGGTTTGGAAGAAGACTATCCAGTAAGCATAATAGGTGTACCTTCTTTATCCTAGGAGTACTCGTAACTTGAGAGAAGGTGATGATAAAAGACAACTGAATAATACCTTATTCTCGCAAAGGTGAAACAGGAGTGGCGATTAAGTACACGGTTTGGTCGTGAATGATAATAATCGCAATTTACTTTGCCCTCTTTCTAATCCCTTTATTCTGTCTTTACATATTACCTTCTGCACACCTTACTTAGGCTAATTGGTTTTCTTCATTCCCTACCTTTCGGCGCCAGCCTATGGTTTGGAATAAGACTATCCAATAAGCGTAATAGGTGTACTCAACTAAACCAAGGAGCCCTCGCAACCAGAGAGAAGGTGATAATAAAAGACAACTGAATAAACCAATTCTATTTCTCCTGAACCTTGATCCATCCTCGAAGAAGTCCCTTCGAGTTCGTATATAACCATACGATGGATCTATCCAATGGAAGTGGATGTCCGTAGCAATACGGGGTGTTCTGAGAAATCCAAAGGGTAAAAGAAGGAGTGGCAATGACTTATGCAACTCAGACAATCCAAAAGCCAGTATTTAAAGAAGGTTCGGTCAACATGATCACTGAGTCATAGTCTAGGGTCGGTCAAAGGTCGCTGCCATAGAGAGAGAGAAAAGAAACACTCTGCGTGCACTCTAATCTAGATCAGAATGGTTATCACTTTATCTAATCAGGAAACCTCCCACTGTCCTGTCAAATTCTCCTCCAAACCAAAAGAAGAATCAATCGGGATCACCCGAAGAGTAAACCAACTCATCAGTGGGAATCGGGATCCAACTCTCATCACATGATAACGTGATGGAATGCATCCACGTTACTCATACTCCAAAAGGTATGCGCATACTTGGCAAGTTTCAGTTTCTTTAGAAACTCCCGATATCAATTTTTGCCCCATGCTCTTATGACCTTGGCGTTAGGTCAAAATGTCATAAGTCACATGCCAAGTTCTACCCGTCACTATCTTGTCAATTTGAACCCACCCGCACATGCCCTTGACGTTAGGTCAAAATGGAAGAACGGCTGTCCCAAACCAACTCATCTATTTATGCAACAATTGAATACCCAGCAGCTACCAAACACTATGCCTTGGCGTTAGGTCAAAATACATAGCTTGAATACTACTGAATACCCAAAAGAAATGACGGAGGGCTACGGCTGGTTTTTGGCGAAAAACCTTTAACGTAGTGAACTTGATATCGCTGAAGGAACCTGATAGCTTTTTATAAAAATATAGTGGCGAAAACCTTTTTCTAAAGAGGCCATTCCCGGTGAAGGGATCTCGGCTCTTTCCTCGTGGAATGAGGTGCAGGATATTCCACTGAATACCGCGATGCATAGCAACTTGTAATCGACTAAAGTAAAGTTATTACCCTGACGCAAACTTCTGTTCAAGGGGTACTTCCCGGTGAAGGGATATCAGCCCTTGCCTCGTCAAATGAGGTGCAGGATATTCACACCGAATACCGCTATGCATAACAAAAGGAAACATCTTTGTAATAACACCTTTTAAAATGGTTCCAACAACTCAAACAGGTTTGTTTTCCTTTGCATTGATATGAATCAATGCAGTCCCATCATTAATCACACCAGAAAAGAACGAAAATAAAATGTACGTATATGCCATCCGCATTCGTCACTGGGTCCCGTCATCACCCGTTAGGTTACTTAACTAACGACAGAGCGGGGACTGGACTAGTGCGGGTGGAAAACATATACATCTAATAGTATATATACCAATATACAATAATCGCTCCAGGCGTGATAATATGCAACATTACAGAAAAGTAATAGCATCACAGAACAATACAGATAATCTGGGATCCCCGGGTTTCACAGAGCCGCTGCTGAAACCCGACGTTCCCCTGGTCGTGTGGATAGCCTGTACAATGTAAACCTAGACCCCTACGGGTGCGGCAAGTTACCCGCCAAAACCTGAAGAGAGGCAGCCCTCTACAGCACAGTGAATGGACCACCCAGCACTTCACGGAATCCGGTAGCTTGAGCACCCCTCCTTGGGTCAACCTGTACCCCCTATAAGTACGGCGAATAGTCTGCCAATTCTAGAGTGAGGCCCCTCTGCCTCTCAAAGCCATGAGATGCGGACCCGTTGCCCTCCAGAACCCGGCTATCCGTGCACTCCGTCGCGGGGTAAACCTAGTACAGAAATAAATAATAGTACAACAGGTACATCGACCGCAACCTGGTCGTCCCACAAAAGAATATTATACAACATGCAGTGACGGCAGTCCACATGTTGGACGCTCGCCCCGCAATATTAAATGTACAAATAAATTCAAACGGTACTATCATTGCACACTGCTATCCACCACGACAAATCCGCAACATCACAGCACAACACAGAACATCAACGCGAATGTCACGTTCGCAAACCCGTCTAAAAGAACTATAGCAATCAGACGCGGTTTACTGATCAAATGACATTCCCGGTCGGAGATATAATGCAAGTACTGTAAGCTAACATGTTTAAATTTCGATCGACCAAATATCACAAAGTGGGCCCCACGAACATCTGTTAAACAGTAACAAAAGCTGGGCCCAAAAGATATATACCAAAAACCCCAATTTACAGAGAAGAACCCACTGAGCAAATTTGGGGGCATGATGACACAGAATGGCCGCGGATCCACGGCCAACCCATGGGTTTGGCCGCGTTTCCGCAGCAGTCTTGTCGAATCATGATCCCAAATTTGGTCGGTGTTCTTAGAAAACCCTGCACGGATTTCTAAGATATGTAGAAAAATTTTAGGACTTCATTTAAAATCTACAGAAACTGTGAATTTGAAAATTGTGTTTTTCGATATCCGGTTCGATCGATATTTTAAACGCGTTAGCACAAGTTAGCATAGTATAATGGTTAGTCTCTGATACCACTGTAAGTCTACGGTAGCGTCCCGGCCGTCTACAGACGCCAAATGCGGAACAAAAACTTTTAACTGGCGCTATCGTATACTATAACCCGGATCTTCCATTATTGCTAAACTAACAAACTGTAAAGAGGGTAGAAGGTTATACCGAACGATCCGAGTCCTTCGTTCTTTAACCATCATCCCACGCTCCGTTGCGGCTGCTCCGATCTCTTCGATCTCCAATCTGCTCGTCCAGGTGGCACCACGTCACTGATTCTTTAAACGGGCTCCCGCCTCTGACTTGAGGCAACTCGGTCGTCAAATTTGCCAAAAGAGACGACCAAGAATGATGTAGAGAATGAGTAGATGACTTTGTCTCACTTCTTCCAAATCCGTGGACGATCGGTTAATGAAATTGCCATGGTAATCGGGTGATGGAATGAAATGAGCTGTAAAATTCCATACACCGAAATCTATCATCTTTTTCTAATCAAATGAGTGTGTCAAAAATCAAGTGGGCATCCAAGAGGGGGCCGGCCACTTATGTAGAGGGGGGAGGTGAGTGTAGGAGCAAGGAGGTAACCATAGGATAAAAGATCAAGAGAAAATATCCTTAGGAAAACAAGAAACATTAAAGCTAAAGCATAACTCACTTAAACACCTTACCAAGTCATTAATGCAACAATTAATGTCAAGATGAGTCGTTAGCCACCTCATCATCCTAGTCATCAAATCTAGAAACTTCTAGAAGAATCCACACTCATCTCAAGAAAAGACAAATCCGTCTTTAACCGAATGTTAAAAGACGGCTGACAGAAAACTGGAAACTGGCAACTTTCAAAAGTGATCCTGAAACGAATTTCAGGACAACCCTGAAACTGTATAAAAATACCCACATTTGTATTTCGACCGAATACAAATGCAACTGAGACAAAGATATTATATCTACTCAATACAATACTCGGATCCGGCTTAAACCAAAGCCGACCAGTATCATCAGTCCGAAAACCGACACGTGCGTAAACGCACGTGCATTTTCCGAACCCTGCCATAAAACCATACGGTCTCTACAACGTTTCGCCCAAACTTGGGAAACTGTCTGTGGGGAACTCTAATGACTCGTCAGTACCCTGGCAGTGGGTTTAACCACAAACCGTCAGCGGCACTAGCAGTGCGTAGCGGCTGCCCATGGACTGACCTCAAGTGATGCCGATGAGCGAACTCATCCGGAAAACCCTACTGAGCCTAACAGTGATCATGTATATATAGTCCGGTCCGTTCGTCTATGAGTATCGCATATCTGCCTAGGGGGTTAGTAACGTCAGACCCCAATAGCAGTATAAGTCGTGTCGGAGTATAGCCTCAATACACCCTGAGATACTACTGGAGTACCTACCAGTAAATTTCCTGCCACGGCCGTGGGCTTTGTGTAATGGCTCTCCTAGACACAGCGCGATCTCGCCCCTAATACCGGGAGAGACGAATCCCCTGCCGATCCGCTCACGTGCCTCCATATAGCTCGGGACTGTACCCAAAAACTACCTGTTTGCACGACTCCTTTGAGCCGTGGTAGGGTAGAAATCAAAGCACGGTGGGAACTCACACGAGACAAATGACGATCTCAGGTCGATGAACTAACCTGTACACATGTCACCAGGGAACTGCTATCTGACGATATGTATAATACCAACTAGCAGATTCCCGGCGAGTCCTGTCCGGTGTACTCATAACCCAATGAGCACCTGTATACATCTTAGGTGATCCAACTGACACTAGTGGCTTGTGAGACCGGCCACCGCCCCTCGTCGGGGTCTCGACTGTATACACTAGTCTACTCCGGAGTATCGATGCCCTGTCTCGAAACTCTCACGACTAGGGACCAAAATCAAGGATATGCATATAAACCACCCAACTCTCACGTATATGATCGCCATCATACTGTTGGTGGTAAAGCAAGATCCTAAGGGCTCTATCAAAGTGTAGCAGTGATCAGTCACCTGAACCTGTACACAACTGATAAAGGCAAACCAGATAGCATACTATCATCTCAAGTAAGACTGTCCTACCGGTATAGGTCCTCCACAATCATTGCAATCACGTACCTGCGATCCAATAATTGACTCTGAGGGCACTATATCCAACAATATGTACATTTGATATTGCGGGGCGAGCATCCGACATGTGGACTGCCGTTACTGCCTGTTTGTATATTATTCTTTTTGGGGCACGACCGGGCTGAGATCGATGTACCCGTTGTATATTTTACTTTCTGTACTAGGATTACCCCGCGGAGGGGTGCACGGATAGCCGGGTTCTAGAGGGCAACGGGCCCGCATCTCATGGCGTTGAGACGGAGGGGGCTTCACTCTAGAATTGGCAAGCTATTCGCCGCACTCGTAGGGGGTATAGGTTGACCCAAGGAGGGGTGCCCAAGTTGCCGGATTCCATGAAGTGCTGGATGGTCCATTCACGTTGCTGAAGGAGGCTGCCTCGCTTCAGGTTTTGGCGGGTAACTTGTCGCGCCCGTAGGGGTCTAAGATTTCATTACACAGGCAATCCACACGACCAGGGGAACGTCGGGTTTCAGTAGCGGCTCTATGAAACCCAGGGATCCCAGATATCTGTATTGTTCTGTGATACTTATTATATTTCTGTGATGTAGAATTCTATCACGCCTTGAGCGAATATTATATATTGATATATATACTAGTAGATGTTGTATATGTTTTGCATCCACGCTAGTCCAGTCCCCACTCTGTCGTTAGTTAAGTAACCTAACGGGTGATGACGGGACCCAGTGATGAATGCGGATGGTGTTAGGTCCACGTTACCCACCCTGGTTCTTTCAGGGAGGCCGAATAGGTAGAAATCAAATTTTTCCTCGGTAGGTAACATGAACCGTTCATGAAGGATCTTGGCTAAACAAAACTAACACATAACTACAAGTTCTAACTACTATGTAGAATGGTTATACCTACGTCTTGAACTCCTTCTCTTCTTGTTGTTCTCCTCCTTGCTTGCTCCTTGTGGTAGTTTGAACGGCTCCTCCTCGTCGTCTCCTCTTTGCCGAAGATGGATCCACCCGAGGGCCTCGAACTTGAGCTCCTACCTCAACCTAGAGGTAACTAAGGTGCTTGGTTTGCTAAACCTAGAACACTAGAATGAGTAGAGAGCTGTTATGGTGGCTTTGTCTCAAAAACTTTTGATTTCCAACACATGGAACACTTAAGCTTTTGGAGGAGGAAGAGGGAGAGCTTTTGCAAAGAGAGAGAAAAGATATGATAGAATGAGAGCTCTCTTTTGCAACCATTCTTATATGAGAGAATAATAGATTAATAATAATAATTAAAAGGAAAATGTGATGGTAAGTATGGAATGACCATTATCATTTCATAATAAATGCAATTTGCAAAGAACAAGAAGCATCTTTGATATGAAATGATTATGGTCAAAATGTCAACAAGGGTCAAAATGTCAACCATAGTCAAATGGTCAACCTAACCATCACACAATAATCCTTAATTAATATTATTAATCATATTCATCATTCTCATTAGGGTTTGGAAAAAGTCAACGGTCAACAAGTCAACCAAGGTCAAATGGTCAACAACCCTAATGAGAATTCTCTGCCTCTGCCTCTATCAACTGTGCATACATACCCGCATCCGTGTTCCGAGGAACGCGAATACACTGAGACAAAACCAATCCTAAAACGAATACTAGGATCTGGCTTAATCTAAAACCCGCTAGTAATAACTGCCCGAACACTAAATGTGCACAAGTGCGCGGATGTGAACGAACCCCGTCACAAAACCATGCGACATCTACTTTGTTTTGCCCAAAGGTGAGTAACCCTCTGTGTGGGACTCTACAGGCTCGACACTACGCTGGCAGTGGGTTTAACCACAGGCAAAAAGCGATGCTAGCTGTACGTAACGGTCCACAAGTAGATACGGACAAGAAGACTGATGAGGTGAACCGATCCGAACTCCTACTGAGCCTGAATGTGACAATCTTTGTACAGTCCGGTCTATTCGTCTGAGAGTATCGCATGACGGGCCTAGGGGGCGGTAAACGTCAGTCCTCTAGTAGTAGTACAAGTCGTGTCGGAGTGTAGCCCAAAACACCCTGAGAAACTACCGGTAACACTACCAGCAAATCTCGCTTGCCCTGGCCAGTGACGACTATGTGTAATGGCTCTCCTAGACACAGTGCGATATCAACTCCCAATACCAGGAGAGACAAATCTTGTCTAACCATCACTGTCTCCAAGTGCTTCGGGACTGTACCCAACTACTACCTGTTTGCACGACTCAGTAGAGCCGTGGTAGGGTAGTAATCAAAGAACAGTGGAAACACACTCGAGGCAAAGTGACAGTGTCAAGTCAGCGGACTAAGTTGTACTCATGTCACCTGGGAACTATTAACTGACGATAGGTATAATACTAACCAACTGTTCCCAACGAGTCCTGTCAGTGTACCATAACCTAACGAGCACCTGCATACTATCTCCAGTACGACGTACTGATGGCTGTGGGACAGACCATCTCCCCTGCTGGAAAGAGAGGCGTATGCACCAGTCTACTCTGGAGTATTGATGCCCTGTCTCGATAATCCTACGACTAGGGACCAAAATAAGGATGTGCTTATAGACTACCCAGCCCCCAATAGTGTGATCGCCATCACAACGCCGGTAGTCAAGCAGAGATCCTAAGGGCTCCATCAATATGTTTTTAGCGATATGTTAAAAGAAACATATACACATATTAAAATAGAAACAAACCAAGTAGCATACTACTATATCGAGTAAGACTGTCGTAAACCCGTATATATATCCCAAGCCTCCAAAATGTATTATACAAACTAGTACTATACAATAACGGCCTCTAGGGCATACATATGTAACAATCTCCCACTTGCACTAAAGGCCAGTAATTGGTGTACCGCATACCCAACGTCTGCACTAAAGCCAACTGCTGGCATACCGCATACCCAATAGCTCAAAAAGTCACTCGAATTGTGTTTGAGGGAGGGCCTTTATGAATGATCCGCCGTGTTGTCTTTTTTGTCCACTCTCCGTACCTCGATCTCCTGGCAATCAATGATCTCCCTGATCAGGTGATACCGCCTTAAGATGTATCTGGATTTCTGATGGGACCTAGGTTCCTTCGCTAAAGCTATAGCCCCATTGTTATCATAATACAAAGGTATTGGGTCAATAATGGACGGAACCACCGGAAGTTCACTAATGAACTTCTTCATCCAGACCGTCTCTTTTGCGGCATCGCTTGCAGCAATGTATTCAGCCTCCATCGTCGAGTCTGCGACGGTATCCTGTTTGGAACTCCTCCAACACACTGCCCCTCCGTTGAGGGTAAACACAAAACCCGAGAAAGATTTGCTGTCATCTTTGTCATTCTGGAAGCTTGAATCGGTAAAGGACTCGACCCTGAGGTCTCTATTACCGTAAACCAGGAATATCTCCTTAGACCTTTTCAGGTACTTGAGAATATTCTTCATTGCCGTCCAGTGGCCCTCACCTGGGTCTGACTGATACCGGCTCACCATGCTTAGCGCGTAAGCTACATCTGGTCTTGTACATAGCATCGCATACATTATAGATCCTACTGCCGAAGCGTACGGTATAGTGCTCATGCGAACCCTCTCCTCGTCAGTCTTAGGAGACATCTTCTTGGAGAGGGTGATTCCATGCAATGTGGGTATATTACCGAGCTTGGAATCTTCCATACTAAGTCTCTTTAGTACGGTCTCTATATACCTGGACTGCGAAAGTCCCAGTAGTCTCTTGGATCTATCTCTGTAGATCTTGATCCTCAGAATGTACGAGGCATCACCCAGGTCCTTCATGGAGAACCGTTGTGACAAGAATAGCTTGACCGATTGTAGTATAAGAATGTCATTTCCTATCAAAAGAATGTCGTCCACATACAAGACTAGGAACACGACAGTTCGTCCTACAATCTTCTTATAGACACAAAGTTCATCTTCATTCTTGATGAAATCAAATTCCTTGATTGCCTCATCAAAACAGATGTTCCAGCTCCGTGATGCCTGCTTTAATCCATAAATGGATTTAAGCAACTTGCACACCTTCCCGCTCCTCCCCCTGTCTATGAAACCTCCTGGCTGATCCATGTAAACGCACTCTTCCAAACAGCCGTTTAGAAAGCCGTTTTAACGTCCATCTGCCAGATTTCATAGTCATGGAAGGCAGCAATGGCAAGTAAGATCCGAATGGATTTGAGCATAGCCACTAGAGAAAAAGTTTCGTCATAGTCCACACCAGGTCTTTGACGAAAACCTTTTGCAACGAGTCTAGCCTTATAGGTTTCCACCTGCACATCTACACCAAGTTTCCTTTTGTATATCCATTTGTATCCAACGGGTTTTACCCCAAGTGGAGCAATATCCAAGGTCCACACTTTATTGGTGTACATGGACTCCATTTAGGATTGCATTGCTTCCAACCTCTTATCGGAGTCCCTACTGATAATGGCCAGTCTGAAACTGGTAGGGTCATCTTCTTCCAAGATGCAATCCTCTCGATCCCCGTCTAAGAGAAAACCGTAGAATCTCTCGGGCGGATGAGAAATCCTACCAGATCTGCGGAGTGGCTGAGGTTCGTCTGGGGTTATTGAATTTTGAGATTCTGTCAAATCTTAAGTTTCATTTTGTGGTCGCTGAATTTCTTCCAGTTCTACCGAACTCCCACTTGTTTCTTTTGCAAGAAATTGCCACTCTAAAAAGGTGGCGTGGCGAGATACAAACACCTTCTGTTCCTCGGTGTGGTAGAACAGATATCCTATGGAGTTTTTAGGATATCCCACAAATTTACATAGAACTGAACGTGGCTGAAGTTTGTCCGGATTTTGTACTTTTACATAGGCCGGACAACCCCATATCTTAATACGTATAAGATACGGCCTTTTACCATTCCATATCTCGAACGATGTCTTAGGCACAGATTTAGACGGAACATTATTCAATAGATATGCCGCTGTCAATAGTGCATGTCCCCAAAATGAAAGAGGCAACTCGGCATTACTCATTATGGAGCGAACCATATCCAATAGGGTACGATTCCTCCGCTCCGATACACCGTTGTGCTGTGGTGTATAAAGGGGAGTAAGCTGAGAGAGAATACCATTCTCTTTTAAGTAATCTAGGAATCCCGTGCTTAAATACTCCCCTCCTCTATCAGACCGGAGGATCTTGATACCTTTGCCTGTCTGGTTCTCTACTTCGTTTCTGAATTCCTTGAATTTCTTAAAAGCTTCAGATTTGTGTTTTATCAGATACACATATCCGAACCTAGAGAGATCATCAGTGAATGTGATGAAGTACGAGAACCCACACCTTGCATGTATAGACATTGGACCACATACATCACTATGTATGAGTCCCAAGAGCTCTGTTGCTCTTTCTCCATGTCCGGTGAACGGAGATTTGGTCATCTTTCCTTTGAGACAAGACTGACAAGTTTCATAAGATGAAAACTCGAACGTATTCAAGAGTCCATCTTTATGTAACTTACTTAGTCTTTTCTCTCCGATATGACCAAGTCTACAATGCCATAAGTAGGATTCGTTCGTATCTGAACTCTTCCTCTTGCGTGTGTTTTGTACATTGAAAACTGTATTCTGATTTAGAACGTAGATACCATTACACAGTGTACCTTCTGCAACCAGTACCTTATGAAGGTAAATGTTCATGATATTTCTATCAAGAACAAAGTTATATCCATCTTTATCGAGTAAAGAAACTGATATGATGTTGCAAACCATGGAAGGTACATCGTGGCAATCGTTCAAAATCATAGTATTGTCATTTGGCAACACTAGGTGATATTCACCGATGGCTGTAGCATTAACTTGTGCTCCATTCGCTACCCTGAGCGACATATCACCAGGTGCAACTCTCCTACTTTTTCTCAGTCCCTGCAATAAATTACAGATATGAGATCCTGATCCGGTATCAAGTACCCAGGAGGTAGGGCTGACCGTAAAGCAGTTCTCAATTACAAGAACACCTAAAGTAGATGTAAAACCATGCTTCTTCTTCAACTGGGTATCCTTGGAATCCATACAATCCTCTTTCCTTTGCTCATACTTATGACTGTTGTCACAAGTTAGAGCTGGACCAACGTTCCCCAGCCCCGAATAAGAATTCGGATTGGTCAAGCGATACATTTTATTATCTTGATTAGGGCGTGAAGTGGTTGCTACCTGGAGAGAGAGAGAAAAGAAACACTCAGTGTGCGCTCTTGCAAGATTAGATTGGTTTATTAGTTTATCTAACCAGGATGGCTCCCACTGTTTCCTCAAATTTTTCTTCAAACCTTTAAAAGAAGAACTAGTCGGGATTAATTGCACGTCACAATACTTGCTTAACCTTTCAGCCAGGCTAGTGTTGGTACTTCGGGGGAGGTTTTCCAACGCTTTCGCGAAGTTCCTTAATTAAGTAACCTCTTTTCCTTGGAGGCGTAGCCCCGCTAACACCATTCTAGACACCGACTTGGTTTATAGCATTGATTGTTAAGTGAAATAATCTCCCGAGAGTAATCCAACTCATCAGTAGGATCGGCATCCAACTATTATTGTGTGATGACCTAGATGGAATTCAATCTAGTCATCACACTCCAGAAGGTATGCTAAATCTGGAAGTTTCAGTTTCTTTAGAAACTCCCGATGTAGTTTTTTCCCCTGAGACCCAAGTGACCTTGTGTAAGTGCACGGCAGCGCCCCAGCCGTTAATCCGAAGCCAAAATGCGGAAACGAAACTTTTACGAAACTTGTAAACCGGCACTACCGCGCACTATAAAACCTGGATCGGGCCATTAACCTACTCTTAGCAAACTAAACAAAGGGTAAAGAGATATACCGAGCGATCCGTGTCCTTCGGTCTTCTCGTCGTCATCCCGATCTCCCCGCGGAATCTCCGGTCTTCATCTCCTCGTCGGAAAGGCACCACATCGCCGGGTTCTTTTACGGGCTCCCACCTCTGGACCGAAGCAACTCGGGCACGAAGTTGGCGAGTCGACGTGTCCAAGAATGTTGTAGGATAGTATAGAACTATATGTCTCATTGGGGTTATAAGAAATTGCCATTTGGGAGTGAAGAAGGAGATGTGAAATTTTGTGATGAACTAGGGAATTTTTCCAAGCAAAATGAGAACAAAATCCCCCACAAAATTTTTAGACAGCCCCTATCTTTGGCCGGCCCCTTGCAACAAAAGAATGAGAGAGGGAGAAAAGTCAAGGAGGGGGAGCAATAATGCAAGCAAGAGAAAATATGTGATGATGAGGAATAATCATCACAACTAAAGCTCACTCCAAAACCCATCACTCTTCTCATCACAAAAGTCAAGCAATGATGAACAAATAGAAGTCAAGGGATGGTAGAATCATCATGATACAACAAGTTACAAAAACCACCCTCCACTTTGCTAATTTGCACATTTGCAAATAAGCCCTCCTCCACCAATTTTCAACCAAGCAAAGAAACAAAGGAAAAGGGCCGAAACGGAATGCAAACTGGCAACTTCAAAAAACTGATCCGGTAATAAATTACAGGTAAATCCCGTGACTGTATATAAATACCCGTATTTGTATTGCGACCGAATACAAATGCAATGAGACAAAATCTACACTGTACAATACCAGGATCCGGCTTAAACCAATGCCCGCTAGTATTATCTGTCCGATCATGATCCGTGCAATACCACACGTATATGATCGAACCCTGCCATATATCCATACGGCCTCTACAGCGTTTCGCCCGAAACTTGAGAAACTGTCTGTAGGGGACTCTAAAGACTCGTCAATACTTTGGCTGTGGATTTAACCACTAGCACGTCAGAGGTATTAGCCATACGTAACGGGCTACCAGGTACTGACCAAAAGGGACGTCGATGAGAGAACTCATCCTGACACCCTACTGAGCCTGTCAGTGATAATATCCGTACAGTCCGGTCCGTTCGTCTATGAGCATCGCATGGCGGGCCTAGGGGGTTGGTAAAAGTCAGACCCCCAAAAGCGGTACAAGTCGTGTCAGAGTGTAGCCCAGAACACCCTGAGATATTACTGGAATACCTACCAGTAAATCTCCTGCCTTGGCCAAGGACTTCGTGTAATAGCTCTCCTAGACACAGCGTGACCTCACCCCCAATACCGGAAGAAATGAACCCCTGTAAATCCGCTCACTGCCTCCATGTGGCTTGGGACTGTACCCAACTAAAATATGTTTGCACGACTCCTTTGAGCCGTGGTAGGGTAGTAATCAAAGTACAGTGGGAACTCACACGAGACAAATGACGATCTCAAGTCGATGAACTAACCTGTACACATGTCACCAAGGAACTGCTATCTGATGTCAGGTATAAGACCAACTAGCATGTTCCCGGCGAGTCCTGTCCGGTGTACTCATAAACCAATGAGCACCTGTATACATCTTAGGTGAACCAACTGACACCAGTGGCTTGTGAGACCGGCCATAGCCCTTCGTCGGGGTCTCGACTGTATACACTAGTCTACTCTGGAGTATCGATGCCCTGTCTCGAAAACTCCCATGACTAGTGACCTTTTAAGGATGTGCTTATAGACCCCAGCTCCTACGTATATGATCGCCATCATACTGCTGGCCGTCAAGCAAGAATCCTAAGGGCTCTATCAATGCGCAATAGTGACCTGTAAGGTCACCTAAACCAGTACACGATGATAATGATAAACCAAATAGCATACTATCATCTTGAGTAAGACTGTCCTACCGGTATAGGCCCTCCCTCAATCATTGCAATCACGTGCCTGTGATCCAATAATTGACTCTGAGGGCACTATATCCAACAATCTCCCACTTGCACTCAAGACTAATTATTGCGATGTCGCATACTCACAGCCCGTGTGATACCGAACACCCAACTCCTCTACTAATCAGTCTCACAAAACCTGTTTGCGAAACTAATGCGTTCGAGGAATAGCCTTAGTGAGTGGATCCGCTCTGATGTTTCTTTCTATGTCTCTCATAATCTCAAGTTCGCGGAGAAACCTATCTCCCGAAATGAGCAATACCTGTCTTAGAATATGTCTGGATGTCTGATGGGACTTAGCTCATAAATGAACTCCAAATCCAAACTTCTTAGACTGTATCGTCAACTAAACTTAATCAGTATCCTGCGTAGTGCCTCCATCAGCGTCCGCTTGGATCACCTGTCCAAAACACTGCCCCTCGTTAGAGGGAAAACTATAACTCTGATGGTCACTCTGTCATCCAGGTCACCTTGGAAGCCTGGAATGATAGCTGTCTCCCGAATGAGGCTGTCGTTATCATATCCCTAGAACTCCACTTATGTTTCTAAAACTGCTTCTGATCGTTTCTCCAGGATTGGATTAATATCAACTTACTGCATCTCGTGCAAAAACAACATCTGGTGTGGTACTTGACATCTCATGATTGACTCAATTGCCTAAGCAAGCGATCTGCCAATCATGCACATCCCTCTCCCCTTTAGTCTGTAAGACACCTTTAGAAAGGGTGACTCCATCACCTGCAGGTATACTACCGTGCCAGGAGTCGTCCATTCTAAAACACCTTTAGAATGCAGTCTAAGTACCCTGATTGGGAAACTACCCAAATCTAGATCTAAAACCATAGATCTAGTTATCAGAATGTCTAATATGAAATCCATGTACTTTGTGGAGAAACCACTGTGTGACAACAAAAGTATAACCGATCTTAGTATAGGAATCTCATTTCCTGCTCTGTGTGTGTCATCCAAATACCAGGACATCACACCCTACTACCTTCTTAACAGATCCATCCCCTATTCTGATGAAGTCAAACCTATGACTGTCACATCAGAAATAGATGATCTATCTCCGCTATATCTGTTTTAGTCTATAAATAGACATAAGCCACTTGTCCACTATGCTTCTGCTACTCCCACTGACTACGACAACCCTCTGGCAGAGTCATATACACGTACGCTTCTAAAGCCAGTTCAGAACGACGCTATACTCATCCTCCTGCCGAGTTTCATAGTCTGGAACAACAGCAATGACAAGTTTGGGTAAACAAGAACCTCCCTGCCACCGTCCTTGAGGCTACCGGAGTACCTCTCGGGAGCCTGAGGTTACCCAACTTTTCTGCGGAGTGGCCAATGGAAAGTCAAACCAGATTGAATCTTTAGATTCTTATCAAATTTTCAGTAATCGTTTGCGGTTCTAGAATCACTTCCAGTTCTACCATACTCCCACTACTATTTTCTGAAAAAATCCATTTTTGTTAAAACTGTGGCAAGTCTAGAACAATATCACTATTGATCTTTCAGATGGTAGAAAATCAACCATCGTCATAGCCCGGGTCAACCCACAAACAGCCATTATAGAAACGTGCCTTGAGTGGTCCAAAGTCTGGTTTTAAGCATAAGCTGGACAACTCCCCGTACCTTAACAATGTCAAGATATGAACTGTTCTATATCCAATACAGAAACAGAGGCACTGATTTAATTGAACCAGATTCACATCATGCAGCTGTCTCCAGTACATGTCAAATAAATGGAAGGAGGCCGATCAGCGTTACTCAACTTAAGAATCCTATCCAGATATAACTAACCTGAAAGAGAAACAAGTTTCTCAAAATTCATTACTATTAACTGAATACCATACACAAGTATCTACATCTTCGATCTCCTTAAAGAATCCTGATACTTGCAACATCTGGTTCTCTACTTTATTCATATAGCTATAACTTCTTAAAACTTGGACCTAGTGTTTTTACGAAACACTTGTCTAAGAACTAGAGAAGTCACAAGTAAACAAAATATAGTACGAGGACCATCCCCTCTGTCCTAATAGACACTGGACAACATACAATACTCTGTAGAAGTCTCTTGAGTCTAATAATTCATTCCCTGTGTGTTGCAGGTTGAAAACTGTACTATGGTTATGAAGAATTAAACCGCTGTTTAATGCTCCTTACCTAACCATCCACTGATATAGGTAAATGTCATAGACATAATTTCAAAAAGGAATATCTCACTCTATAAAAAATAGACGTACAGATATATCAATTTGAAATTGGTGCATAACAGCGGATATTCAAAACCAAATATTTGTTGTCCAGCAAACTCCCAGGCGATTTCCTCAAATATCACCAATTACAACGAATCCCGATATAATGAGGATAATCACCCAATTCCCAATAACTTACTCTCATTCATCATCTGTAAAACCATACAGATGTGAGAATCATACCTAGTAAATACATACCCTAGAGCAAGTGTCTAATTGGGAAATCGGTTTTCTATTAACAATACACAGTGAAACTGAAACATTGAAATGTTTCGTAGGGGTATCCTGGTATTCCTAGTAATGCCTCTTCCATTATCAGATTCACTACTGTAACCGTATATTTCTTTGGCATCTCTCCAAATCCCTTTATATGTCTTTAATCATTGCCTTCTGTATACCCTCTTAGGCTAAATGGTTTTCTTCCTTCCCTACCTTTCAGCACCAGCCTATGATTTGGAAGAAGACTATCCAATAAGCATAATGGGTGTACTGTCCTAATCCTAGGAGCACTCACAACCCGAGAGAAGGTAAAGATAAAAGACACCTGAATAAACCTTATTCCTATTTCTCCTGAACCAGAATCTATCCCCGAACTGGAACAAGTTCCTTTCGAGTTCGTATATAACCATACGATGGAGTATCCAAATAACTGTGGATCTTCGTAGTGATACGGAGTGTCCTGGAGAAATACAAAGGTGAAGTGGGAGTGGTAATGAAATACTTGGTTTGGTCGTGAATAACAGTCGCAATTTACTTTGTCCTCCTTCTAATCCCTTTATTTGTCTTAACTTAATACCTTCTGTACACCACACTTAGGCTAATCGGCTTTCTTCATTCCCTACCGTTCAGCACCAGCCTAAGGTTTGGAAGAAGACTATCCAATAGGAATAACGGGTGTACTATCCCCTAGTCCAAGGAGCACTCGCAACTTGAGAGAAGGTAAAAGGAAAAGACAACTAAATAGTCCTATTCATTTTCTCCAGAACCGGAAACCATCCTCAAATCTGGAACAAATTCCTTCGAGTTCGTATATAACCATACGATGGTTTTATCCAATGGAAGTGGACGTTCGTAGTAATACGGGGTGTTCTGGAGAAAATGGTAAAAGTAGGAGTGGCAATGAGGTATGCAACTCTGACAATCCAAAAGCCAGTGTTTAAGAAGGTGCGGTTAATTTTGGTCACTGAGTCATAGTCAAGGGTCGGGTCACGGTCGCTGCCAAAAAGAGAGAGAAAAGAAACACTCAGCGTGCACTCTAACCTAAATCAGAATAGTTATCAATTTATCTAATCAGGAAACCTCCCACTGTAACGTCAAATTCTTCTCCAAACCTGAAAGAAGAATTAGTCGGGATCACCCGGGGAGTAAACCAACTCACCAGTGGGAATCGGGATCCAACTATCATCGCATGCTAACGTGATGGAATCCACTCACGCTATCATACTCCAGAAGGTGTGCGCATATCTGGCAAGTTTCAGTTTCTTTAGAAACTCCCGATGTGATTTTTACCCCATGCTCTTATGACTTTGATGAAGGTCAACAAATCATAAGTCACATGTCAAGTTCTACCCGTCATTGTCCAGGTTAATTTGAACCCACCCGTACAAGCCCTTGATGAAGGTCAACAAGGCTATACGATTGTCCCAAACCAACGCATCTATCTATGCAGCAGAAAGGTAACAAGCAGCTACCATTCACTATGCCTTGACGAAGGTCAACAAACATAGCATGAATACTACGTGCTACCCGTCTGAAATGACGGAGGGTTACGAATGGTTTTTGGCGAAAAACCTTTTAACGTAATGAACTTAATATCGTTGAAGGAACCGGATAGCTTTTATAAAAATATAGTGGCGAAAACCTTTGCTAAAGAGGTCACTCCCGGTGAAGGGATCTCGGCCCTTTCCCCGTAGAATGAGGTGCAGGACATTCCAACTGAATACCACGATGCAAAGCAAAAGTAAACGACTATAGTGAAGTTATTGCCCTGACGCAAACTTCTGTCCAAAGGGTCACTCCCGGTGAAGGGATCTCAACCTTTGCTTCGTCGACTGAGGTGCTGGATATTCATAACCGAATACCACTGTGCAAAACAAAAGAAAACGTCCTTGCAATAACAGCATTTTTTGAAAAATGTTCCAACAACATCAGAATAGGTTTGTTTAGCTTGCATTGATCCAAATCAACGCAGTCCCATCAATTGATCACACCAATAAAGAACGAAAATAATGATGTACGTATATGCCATCCGCATTCGCCACTGGGTCCCGTCATCACCCGTTAGGTTACTTAACTAACGACAGAGCGGGGACTGGACTAGCGCGGATACAAAACATATACAACATCTACTAGTATATAAATCAATATATAATATTCGCTCAAGACGTGATAAAATGCAACATCACAGAAATGTAATAAGCATCACAGAACAATACAGATATCTGGGATCCCCGGGTTTCAAAGAGCCGCCACTGAAACCCGACGTTCCCCTGGTCGTGTGGACAGCCTGTGCAATGAAATCCTAGACCCCTACGGGCGCGGCAAGTTACCCGCCAAAACCTAAAGCGAGGCAGCCCCCTTCAGCAACGTGAATGGACCACCCAGCACTTCACGGAATCCGGTAACTTGGGCACCCCTCCTTGGGTCAACCTATACCCCCTACAAATACGGTGAATAGCCCGCCAATTCTAGAGTGAAGCCCCCTCCATCTCAACGCCATGAGATGCGAACCCGTTGCCCTCTAGAACCCGGCTACCCGTGCACCCCTCCGCGGGGTAATCCTAGTACAGAAAGTAAAATATACAACGGGTACATCGACCTCAGCCCAGTCGTACCCCAAAAGAATAATATACAAACAGGCAGTGACGGTAGTCCATATGTCGGACGCTCGCCCCGCAATATCAAATGTACATATAAAACCAAACTGTACTACCATTGCATCCAGGCTATCCCCCACGACCAATCCGCAACATCACAGCACAACACAGAACATCAACGTGAATGTCACGTTCGCAAATCCGTCTAAAAGGGCTATAGCAGTTAGACAGGATTTACCGATCAAGTGACATTCACGGTCGCAGATATAATGTAAATACTGTGAACTAACATGTTTAAAATTTTCGATCGACTAAATTTACCGAAGTGGGCCCCAAGCACAACTGTAGCACTCAAAGAAAATCTGGGCCCAAACAGAATATACCAAAACCCCCATTTCCAAGTCCAAGACCCTCTGTAAAAATTTGGTTCTACAAGGAGTCACTACGGCCGCGGAACCACGGCCAATTCATGGATTTGGCTGCGGTTCCACGGTGGAACAGTAAAGTCAAGCCACCAATTTTTTTCAGAACTCTTAGAATTTCCTGCACGTATTTCTGCAATGCTCCAAATATTTTTCGAGCCAAAAAAAATTCGACAGAAAACGTGACATGAAAACGCGGTTTTTGGAATTTTCGTTCAATCGAACTTGTAAACACGTTAGAGCAAGCTAGACTAGTTTAATGGCATGGCTCTGATACCAATGTAAGTGTACGGCAGCGCCCCGGCCGTCAATCCAAAGCCAAAATGTGGAAACAAAACTTTTACGAAACTTGTAAACCGGCACTACCGCGCACTATAAAACCCGGATCGGGCCATTAACATACTCTTAGCAAACTAAAGAAAGGGTAGAGAGATATACCGAGCGATCCGTGTCCTTCGGTCTTCTCGTCGTCATCCCGATCTCCCCGCGGAATCTCCGGTCTTCATCTCCTTGTCAGAAGGGTACCACATCGCCGGGTTCTTTTACGGGCTCCCACCTCTGGACCGAGGCAACTCGGGCACGAAGTTGGCGAGTCGACGTGTCCAAGAATGCTGTAAGATAATATAGAACTATATGTCTCATGGGGGTTATAAGAAGTTTCCATTTAGGAGTGGAGAAGGAGATGTGAAATTTTGTGATGAACTAGGGAATTTTTCCAAGCAAAATGAGAACAAAATCCCCCACAAAATTTTTGGACAGCCCTTATCTTTAGCCGGCCCCTTGCAACAAAAGAATGAGGGAGGGGAAAAAGTCAAGGAAGGGGAGCAATAATGCAAGCAAGAGAAAATATGTGATGATGAGGAATAATCATCACAACTAAAGCTCACTCCAAAACCTATCACTCTTCTCATCACAAAAGTCAAGCAATGATGAAAAAATAGAAGTCAAGAGATGGTAGAATCATCATGATACAACAAGTTACAAAAACCACCCTCCACTTTGCTAATTTGCACATTTGCAAATAAGCCCTCCTCCACCAATTTCAGCCAAGGAAAGAAACAAAGGAAAATGGCCAAAACGAAATGCAAACTGGCAACTTCAAAAAACTGATCCAGTAATAAATTACAGGAAAACCCCGCGACTGTATATACATACCCGCATTTGTATTGCGACCGAATACAAATGCAATGAGACAAAATCTACACTGTACAATATTAGGATCCGGTTTAAACCAAAGCCGGCTAGTATTATCCGTCCGATCATGATCCGTGCAATACCGCACGTATATGATCGAACCCTGCCATATATCCATACGGCCTCTACAGCGTTTCGCCCGAAACTTGAGAAACTATCTGTGGGGGACTCTAAAGACTCGTCAATACTTTGGTTGTGGATTTAACCACTAGCACGTCAGAGGTATTAGCCATACGTAACGGGCTACCAGGTACTGACCAAAAGGGACATCGATGAGCGAACTCATCCTGACACCCTACTGAGCCTGTCAGTGACAATATCCGTACAGTCCGGTCCGTTCGTCTATGAGCATCTCATGACGGGCCTAGGGGGTTGGTAAAAGTCAGACCCCCAAAAGCGGTACAAGGCGTGTCGGAGTGTAGCCCAGAACACTCTGAGATATTACTGGAATACCTACCAGTAAATCTCCTGCCTTGGCTAAGAACTTCGTGTAATGGCTCTCCTAGACACAGCACGACCTCACCCCCAATATCAGGAGAGACGAACCCCTGTAGATCCGCTCTCTGCCTCCATGTGGCTCGGGACTGTAGCCAACTAAAACCTGTTTGCACGACTCCTTTGAGCCATGGTAGGGTAGTAATCAAAGTACAGTAGAAACTCACACGAGACAAATGACGATCTCATGTCGATGAACTAACCTGTACACATGTCACCAGGGAACTGCTATCTGACGTCAGGTATAAGACCAACTAGTATGTTCCTGGCGAGTCATGTCCGGTGTACTCATAACACAATGAGTATCTGTATACATCTTAGGTGAACCAACTGACACCAGTGGCTTGTGAGACCGACCACAGCCCCTCGTCGGGGTCTCGACTGTATACACTAGTCTACTCTGGAGTATCGATGCCCTGTCTTGAAAACTCCCACAACTAGGGACCTTTTAAGGATATGCTTATAGACCCCAGCTCCCACGTATATGATCGCCATCATACTGCTGGCCGTCAAACAAGAATCCTATGTTGGAGATAGTGCCCTCAGAGTCAATTATTGGATCACAGGCACGTGATTGCAATGATTGAGGGAGGACCTATCCCGGTAGGACAGTCTTACTCGAGATGATAGTACGCTATCTGGTTTACCTTTACCATCGTGTACTGCTTTAGGTGACCTGACATGTCGCTATTGCACGTTGATAGAGCCCCTAGGATTCTTGCTTGACTACCAGCAGTATGAGGGCGATCATATAAGTGAGAGCTGGAGTCTATAAGCACATCCTTAAAAGGTCCCTAGTCATAGGAGTTTCGAGACAGGGCATCGATACTCCAGAGTAGACTAGTGTATACAGTCGAGACCCCGACGAGGGGAGGTGGCCGGTCTCACAATCCACTGGTGTCAGTTGGTTCACCTAAGATGTATACAGGTGCTCATTGGGTTATGAGTACACCGGACAGGACTCGCCGGGAACATGCTAGTTGGTCTTATACCTGATGTCAGATAGCAGTTCCCAGGTGACATGTGTACAGATTAGTTCATCGACCTGGGGATCGTCATTTGTCTCGTGTGAGTTCCCACTGTGCTTTGATTACTACCCTACCACGGCTCAAAGGAGTCGTGCAAACAGGTTTTAGTTGGGTACAGTCCCGAGCCACATGGAGGCAGTGAGCGGATCTTCGGGGGTTCGTCTCTCCCGGTATTGGGGGTGAGGTCGCGCTGTGTCTAGGAGAGCCATTACACGAAGTCCTTGGCCAAGGCAGGAGATTTACTGGTAGGTATTCCAGTAGTATCTCAGGGTGTTCTGGGCTACACTCCGACACGACTTGTAGCGCTTTTGGGGGTCTGACTTTTACCAACCCCCTAGGCCCGCCATGCGATGCTCATAGACGAACGGACCGGACTGTACGGATATTGTCACTGACAGGCTCAGTAGGGTGTCAGGATGAGTTCGCTCATCGACTTCCCTTTTAGTCAATAGCTGGTGGCCCGTCACGTATTGGCTTATACCTCTGACGTGCTAGTGGTTAAATCCACAGCCATAGTATTGACGAGTCTTTAGAGTCCACCACACTTTCAGTTACTCAAGCTTTCGGGCGAAACGCTGTAGAGGCCGTATGGAGATATGGTAGGGTCCGATCAGATACGTGCGGTATTGCACAGATCAGGATCGGACGGTTTGTACTAGTGGCCGTATAGTTATATGTCAAGGTTCGATCGGATACGTGCGGTATTGCACGGATCAGGATCGAACGGACATTACTAGCCGGCTTTGGTTTAAGCCGGATCCTAGTATAGTACAGTGTAGATTTTGTCTCATTGCATTTATATCCGGACGGAATATAGATGCGGGTGTGTATGCACAGTATCGGGGTTTTCCTGTAATTTATTACGGGACCAGTTTTCTGGAGTTGCCAGTTTGCATTCCGTTCCGGCCGGTTTTCCTTTGTTCTTTCCCGGCCGGACTTTTTCGATGGAGGGTGTTATTTGCAAGTTTGCAAATAATACTTTGTGGAAGGGTTTATTGCATAAGGATTGATTATGAAAGCATCTTTGCTTTTCATGCATTTATTGTGAAGTGAATGGATTTGATATGGATTTGAGTTTTGTGATCATTATGTTTAGGATGTGGTTACCCCTTGCTTTTTCCCTACCATCACCTCCCTCTTGTTTGATTTTTCCATCCTCATTCTAATAAGGGGGGCCAGCCATCACTTAAGAGAGAGAGAGAGAGAAGTTCATTTTTCATGGGTAGCAATTTGCTTCATCTCACTTTGATTTTCTTGCCTTGCAAAAGGTTTCAAAGCTCTCTCCATTTCCCCTTCTTGATTCCTCCATCAATGGCAACATAACCCCAAAGTGAGACATGCACTCTACACTACATTCTACAGCAAATCTTGGGCGCGTCGGCTAGCCAACTTCGCGCCCGAGTTGCCTCGGTATTGAGGTGGGAGCCCGTATAAGTACCCGGCTTCGTGGTGCCCTTTCCGACGAGGAGGAGACGGACGGAGATCCCGCGAGGAGATCGGAGTGGAGATGAAGACCGGAGGACTCGGATCAGTCGGTACATCTCTAACCCGTCTTGTAGTTAGCTTAGACTTGTTAATGGTTCGATCCGGGTGTTTAGTGCACGGTGGTGCCGGTTTGCTAAGTCCGCAAAATTAAAGTTTATCACCGTTTCCGGATTTGGCCGTCGGATTGACGGCCGGGGCGCCGCCGTGCACTTACAGTGGTATCAGAGCCTCGCCATTAACTTCGTCTAGCTTCGTTTGATGTGTTTTGCATTTCCGATCGACCAAAATTCCAAAATCTACATTTTTCCTCACATCAGTTTTCTGTTGAATTTTTTCTTGCTCGAAAAATTTTTCAGGTTGTAGAAAACTAATGTACTGGAAATTCTAAGACTACTGGAAAAATTCGACACAGTCAGTCGACCAATGAAGCGTGGAACCGCGGCCAAACCCCCCCTTCGGCCGCGGTTCCGCCGCACATTGGTGTCGTCACTGTATCATTCTTTTCCAGTGGGCTTCTGGGCTTATTTTAGGGGTTTTGGAATATTGATATTGGGCCCAGATTTTCTGTGAGTGCTACAGTTTTGCTTGGGGGCCCACTTGTTAATTTTTTATCGATCGGATATTTTAAACACATTATTTCACAGTATTTACATTATATCTGCGACCGTGAATGTCACTCGATCGGTAAATCCGGTCTAACTGTTATAGCCCGGTTAGACGGATTTGCGAACGTGACTTTCACGTTGATGTTTTGTGTTTTTGCTGTGATGTTGCGGATCGGTCGTGGGGGATAGCCTGGATGCAATGCTAGTACAGTTTTGTTGCATTATGTACATTTGATATTGCGGGGCGAGCGTCCGACATGTGGACTGCCGTCACTGCCTGATTGTATTATTCTTTTGGGGCACGACCTGGTTGCGGTCGATGTACCCGTTGTATGTATATTTTACTTTCTGTACTAGGATTACCCCGCGGAGGGGTGCACGGATAGCCGGGTTCTGGAGGGCAACAAGCCCGCATCTCATGGCATTGGGACGGAGGGGGCTTCACTCTAAAATTGGCGGGCTATTCGCCGCACTCGTAGGGGGTACAGGTTGACCCAGGAGGGGTGCCCAAGTTACCGGATTCCGTGAAGTGCTGGGTGGTCCATTCACGGCGCTGAAGGGGGCTGCCTCGCTTCAGGTTTTGGCGGGTAACTTGCCGCGCCCGTAGGGGTCTAGGATTTCATTGCACAGGCTATCCACATGACCAGGGGAACGTCGGGTTTCAGTAGTGGCTCTGTGAAACCCGGGGATCCCAGATATCTGTATTGTTCTGTGATGCTGTACATTTCTGTGATGTTGCATTTCTTATCACGTCTTGAGCGAATATAATATATTGGTATATATATTAGTAGATGTTGTATGTGTTTTACATCCGCGCTAGTCCAGTCCCCGCTCTGTCGTTAGTTAGCTAACCTAACGAGTGAAGACGGGACCCAGTGGCGAATGCGGATGGCATATACGTACGTCAGTATATTTTCGTTCTTTGTGGTGTGATCAATTGATGGGACTGCGTTGATTCGGATCAATGCAAGTTAAAACAAACCTATTCTGATGTTGTTGGAACACTTTTCAAAAAGCTGTTATTGCAAAGACGTTCACTTTTGTTTTGCATCGCGGTATTCATTTGGAATATCCTGCTCCTCAGTCGACGAGGCAAGGGCCGAGATCCCTTCACCAGGAGTGACCCCTTGGACAGAAGTTTGCGTCAGGGCATTAACTTCACTATAGCCGATTACTTTTGCTTTGCATCGTGGTATTCATTTGGGATATCCTGCACCCCATTCTACGGGGAAAGAGCCGAGATCCCTTCACCGGGAGTGACCTTTTTAGTAAAGGTTTTCGTCACTATATTTTCTAAAAAGCTATCCGTTCCTTCAACGATATCAAGTTCATTACGTTAAAGATTTTCGCCAGAAACCATTCGTAGCCCTCCGTCGTTTCATATGGGTAGTCAATAGTATTCAAGCTGTGTTTGTTGGCCAAAGTCAAGGCACAGTGTTTGGTAGCTGTTGGTTATTCATATGCAGCATAGATAGATGTGTTGGTTTGGGGCAGTCGTATAGCCTTGTTGGCCAAAGTCAAGGGCTTGTACGGGTGGGCTCAAATTAACCTGGAGAATGACGGGCAGAACTTGACATGTGACTTATGATTTGTTGGCCAAAGTCAAGGTCATAAGAGCATAGGGTAAAAATCCACATCGGGAGTTTCAAAAGAACTGAAACTTGCCAGATATGCGCATACCTTCTGGAGTGTGATACCGTGAGCGGATTCCGTCACGTTGTCATGCGATGATAGTTGGATCCCGATTCCCACTGATGAGTTGGTTTACTCCTCGGGTGACCCCGACTAATTCTTCTTTCAGGTTTGGAGGAGAATTTGAGGTACAGTGGGAGGTTTCCTGATTAGATAAATTGGTAACCATTCTGATCTAGGATAGAGTGCACGCTGAGTGTTTCTTTTCTCTCTCTCTCTGGCAGCGACCATTGACCCGACCCTAGACTATGACTCAGTGACCAAGTTGACCGAACCTTCTTAAACACTGGCTTTTGGATTGTCAGAGTTGCAGACCTCATTGCCACTCCTACTTTTACCCTTTTCTCCGGGACACCCCGTATTACTACGAACATCCACTTCCATTGGACAAAACCATCGTATGGTTATATACGAACTCGAAGAAATTCGAGAATGGTTTCCGGTTCTGGAGAAAACGGATAGGATTATTCAGTTGTCTTTTCTTTTCACCCTCTCTCAGGTTGCGAGTACTCCTTGGTTTAGGAGTAGTACACCTATTACGCAAATTGGATAGTCTTCTTCCAAACCATAGGCTGGTGCCGACCGGTAGGGAATGAAGAAAACCAATTAGCCTAAACGGTGTACAGAAGGTATTAAGATTAAGACGAAGCAAGGGATTAGTAAGAGGGCAAAGTAAATTGCGACTGATATTCACGACCAAACCAAGTATTTCTTCGCCAATCCTAAATCACCTTTGAATTTCTCCAGGACACTCCGTATCACTACGAAGATCCACAGTTTATTGGATACTCCATCGTATGGTTATATACGAACTCGAAAGGAACTTGTTCCAGTTCGGGGATGGATTCTGGTCCAGGAGATATAGGAATATGGTTTATTCGGTTGTCTTTTATCTTCACCTTCTCTCGCATTGCGAGTGCTCCTAGGATTAGGACAGTACACCCATTATGCTTACTGGATAGTCTTCTTCCAAACCATAGGCTGGTGCCGAACGGTAGGGAAGGAAGAAAACCATTTGGCCTAAGGGGTGTGCAGAAGGTAATGACTAAAGACATATAAAGGGATTTGGAGAGGTGGCAAAGAATTATACGGTTATAGTTGTGAATCTGGATAATGGAAGAGGCATTACTAAGAATACCGGGATACCCCACCGAAACATTTCAATGTTTCAGTTTCACTGTGTAATGTTAAAAGAAAACTGATTTCCCGATTAGATACTTACTCCAGGGTATGTATTTACCAGGTATGATTCTCACATCTGTATGGTTTTACAGATGATGAGTGGGAGTAAGTCATTGGGAATTGGGTGATCATCCTCATTATATCGGGATTCGTTGTAATCGGTGATATTTGAGGAGATCACCTGGGCTGTTTGCCGGTCGACAAATATTTGGTTTTGAATATCCGCTGTTGTGCACCAATTTCAAATTGATATATCTGTACGTCTATTTTCATAGAGTGAGATATACCTTTTGATATTATGTCGATGACATTTACCTGTATCAGTGGATGGTTAGGTAAGGAGCATTAAACAGCGGTGTAATTCTTCTTAACCATAAGTACAGTTTTCAACCTACGACACACAGTGAAAGAGTTGTTAGACTCAGCGGACTTATACAGAGTATTGTATGTTGTCCAGTGTCCATTAGGACAGAGGGGTTGGTCCTCATACTATATTCTGTTTACTTTTAACTTCTCTAGTTCTTGGTCTAAGTTTTGAGGAGTTATAGGTATTTGAATAGAGTAGAGAACCAGGTGTAGCAAGTATCAGGATTCTTCAAAGTGATCGAAGATGTAGATACTTGTGTATGGTATTCAGTTGATAGTAATGATAAAGAGAAATTGCTTCTTTTCAGGTTACTCATAATTGGAAGCATTCCTAAGTTGAGTAACGCTGATCGGCCTCTCTCCATTTAGTTGACATGCACTGGAGACAGCTGCATGATTTGAATCTGGTTAAATTAAATCAGTGCCTCTGGTTCTATATTGGATATAGTACAGTTCATATCTTAACATTGTTAAGGTACGGGGAGTTGTCCGGCTTATGATTAAAACCAGACTCTGGATAACTCAAGGCACGTTTTCTGTAATGGCTGTTTATGGGTTGACCCAGGCTATGACGAGGGTTGATTTTCTACCATCTGGCAGATCAATAGAAATATTGTTCTAGACTCGCCACAGTTTTATTAAAAATGGATTTTTTCAAAAACAGTAGTGGGAGTATGGTAGAACTGGAAGTGATTCCAGAACCGCAAATGATTACTGAAGTTTTGATAAGGAACCTAAAGATTCAATCTGATTTGACATTCCATTGGCCACTCCGCAGATAAGGTGGGTAACTTCAGGCACCCGAGAGGTACTCCGGTAGCCTCAAGGACGGTGACAGGGATGTTCTTGTTTACCCGCACTTGCCATTGTTGTTGTTCCAGGCTGCGAGACCCGGCAGGAGGATGAGTATAGCGTCGTTCTAAACTAGCTTTAGAAGTACACGTCTATATGACTCTGCCAGAGGGTTGTCGTAGTCAGTAGAAGCAGCGGAAGCATTGGTGGACATCAGGCTTATGTCTATTTATAGACTAAAGCAGATGTAGCGGTGATTGATACGAAAGAGTGTGTTTTTGTAGTTAACCGCAATCAATAACGGTGTCGCGCGTAGCTAGACCGAGATGAGTACGGGTCGTCCTCTGGGAAACGTTGAACCTTTTATTTTTACTTTAGATGTGTTGAGAAAGAGAGGAGGAATAAAGAATTTTGTGAAAAGTTTCTAGATCTACTTTAAACAAGAATGTTAAATATAGATCTAGATTATTTTAGAGATTTAAATAATATAATAAAGGGCTTATAGGGATCGTTAGGATTTAGTAGTTATGGAAGATTAATTAAAAGTTACCCTTTTTATCCATTAATAGATTTAGAACTAGAACGACGATGATGCGTGTAGATTAGGGTTTCTGGAGGGAAAAGGAATCCCACTCGTAACCCTTATCTCGACACGGAACTCCGTTCATATCTAGCCTTTACCAAAACAATCATTAATCTAATCTCTAATCGCGGTCGGAACTAGCAAGGAATTGCTAGCGCGCCCGATTAGGATGTTAATGATTATTTTGATAAAGTTCCTAAACTTTATAGGACTTAAAAAGGTTTTAATTATTTTCATCCCCCATTAACCTACCCTAATCCTACGAACCCTAACAAGCGGAGAATTACTCGTGCATGTTGGGAGAAGAAGATGAAAAGAAAGAGATGGAAAACATAATGTAAAAGAAAACAAACAATTAAAAAAAACTACCTTTATTAATCAACTCCTTCAACTACACTTTTAATCCATAGAAAATGATTACAAAACTTGATTTGCTTCTCGATCTTTCCTAGGGAGGTAGTCGAACAGTCGATGATCAGCTTGGATGCGTGAGCGTCGGGAGCTTCGTGATCTCTTCGGCTTGATGATTTTTCCAAGAGGCTCTCGGTGCCCTTTTATAGTGCAAAGCCAGAATATTATTATTGAAAACTAGCTAGAATTTAGCAATTATTGATCTCCAAAAATATTGCACTTTAACTCCATCAAATCGCGGCGGATCCGCGGCCAAAGAGGGGGTATGGCCGCGGATCCGTGGCCAATGGTTGAGATCTTTTGATCATATTTCTCTGGCTCTCTGATTTTGACATTTGGCAATCCTAGGCATCTTTAGAATTCAGAAATCTTCTCTCTGTTGCTTCCAGACTTGGTCTCCAAGTTTTGCTTCTTAATTTGGCAAGTTTTCTTCAACAAATTGATTTGTTTGTTAAATTCTTCATAACAACTTGGAAATATTCTGCACAACAACTCAAATAAGATTTTAGTAGACCTAGTTCTACTAGGATTAGATCAATGAATTTATTTGCATACACTTTCCTACCAAATGATAATTAAAATATATTAACACATGGAAAATGGTACTTTTACACATAAACCCTCATATGTATAATATATTATAATAAAGTCCTTTTTTAATATGAAAATGGTAGGAAAAATGTAATACAAATGTGCAGTTTTATCAACTGAACAAATATCCCCAAACTTATCTTTGATCGTCCCGAGCAAACTAGTTTATTTAAGAGGAGAAAAAGAAAGGAGAAAACTAAGCACACTTTCGTAGGCAGACACGATTGCACTGAGCACGTGCAACAAGCCGTTAAAGCTCTAGGTGTCCCTAGTAGGAGGAGTGTTGTCTCCTGAGGGTTTTCAACGGATTACACCCACAAAATCCTATAACAAAAGAAAGATGGTGAAATTTACATATAAAGATAAGAACCATAAAAGAAATACTTTGAAAAGAAGAGTTTCCAACTATACTAGCTTTTCAGTTGCCATGAGCCCTATCTTAATAGTCATGAAAAAAATGTTAGAAATCACATCATCCCTCAATAAAACATCGTCTTTATTCTTCATTCCTACCTTTCATCCAAACATTGATCATATAACCCCACGTGTGTGTAAAGAACATCCCTACACTCAGAGAATTCAATTCAAGCTATCATACTCTTGTCCATCTGCCTTAGTACTTTTTAATTTAATGAATATTAAGATTAGCTCACATATTTTCATGCGACCGTTAATACTTCTTGAGGTACTAACAGACCGATTACTTATGTGCACACATTTTCATGCGACCGTTAATACTTCTTGAGGTACTAACAGACCGATTACTCATGTGCATGCTGATTAGGTGATAATATTTTCCTCGTCTTGCACCACCTAAGGCTTAGCAGTGACTCCCAGACCAGTTGGCCTTAAGGCACTAGGTGAAGAGGCACCCTCGCTATATTTTTTTTTATTGCTGCCTTGGCGATACAAAACCAGTGTTCATTTTTTTCTTTTCACCAATTCTTTTTTTTTCCATCATACTTTGGCTTTTAGACAAGAGCATTTCAAGGTATCCTCTACTATCCCGAGTTTCAAGACGTGTGTAAGTGCATATAGTAGGGTATCAACATTCAAATGTTTGGCTTCCAGAATAGAAACTATTTTTCAGACTTATTTTTATCCTCAGATTAGTGACTTCCTTCATCTTACTAACCCTTGGGACAACAGCTCATAACTACTTATTACTAGTTCGTTTAAGAAAACTTCTAATTTTCTTGGTTTTCTTAAACTATTCCTATCTTTTGGATGTAATTTTTCACTTTCTATTCTTTTGTTATCAAAAAAAAAAATTTGTGCTTATATATAGTATAAGGCAAAGTATGTGTAAATAAGCACAAACCTCCCCCAAACTTCTTTTCAACAGTGTCCTCACTGTTGCTATCTGCTGGATCACAAAAACCTGTAAGCTTGGAAGGACATTATTAATGGGGGCAAGAATATATGAAAGTGAAAATGCTCCCCCAAACTTATTTTTGACTCACAAATTTGAGGACAAAAGTTATGATCAAGAGCCAAAAATATAACCCCCCTCAAACATGAGTTAGACAATATGAAGCATTTTAAGAGGGGGTGAGTCATTTGGTCAAAGTAAGGCTTTACAAAGACCAAAAGTTAACACCAACCATTCAAAGATTTTATCAGTATATCGTATAGGTTGGTGGAAGAATGTGTTGTATCGACTCAAGAAAAAGTGGGGAAGGCATAAGAGGTGGTCTGGAAATGGCTTGAAATTAGAGAAAAGAAAGAATGAGGATGAATGTGAATGATTAGAAAGAAGGAATGGTGACGGTTCAACCTCTAGAGGTGGAGATTGATCAATCACAAAATCCGTATTGTTTAAAAATTCAAGTTCGTCAGCAAAAAGTTCTTCAAAACTTTTATCAATGGTGTGATTGAACATTTTGCTGTCAAAGAGTTTTGTGCCAGAATTTATTCTACTTGATTCATAAAAAATCACTGAGGTAGAGGACTCAAAAAACTCATCTACCTCTTTTTCAAAAATATCCAAATCAAGTTGAATTTCTGGTATTATTGAACTTGAATTAACAGATTGTGATTTATCAAAACTCACTGAAACTATAGGAACAGAAAAAGAACCGGAGAAAGTAGAAGGTGAAATGGGTAAACAAATTGGTATGTCGAGTGTTGCTGAACCAGATGTGGAAGATGGAGGTTGTATTTCGGTCTGATCTTCGGGTATACCATTATCATCAACTTCAAGACATATTTGGGATTCGGGAAGAATTAAAGGCTCAAGATGATGACCATAAGGAAGTGAAAGGATTTGATGAATTGGTGGGCCAAAATCATCCAAAATTTCGGGTTCATCAATCAAAATATCCCCAACGTCAATCACCTCATTCAAGTGAAGGTTAAAATTCTCAAACTCCTCATCAAAAGTATGGATTTCAATCAGTTTTGGTTCAAGAGTGGAGGTGTAGAGATCACAAGGGTTGGGTATGGTTTCACTTGAAAGGGACCCTTCACAGTTGGGTAAATCAAACACTACAAAGTCACACAACTTATCAGTCATTCTATTTGGTGTACTTGATGAATCTATGAAACTGGAGTTGTGGATTTCAGTTTGGAGGTACAGTTCTGTCTTACTACCCAAATCCTTCATAATTTGGTTCGACATTTCCATAAATTTTTCTAATGTCTGCTCCAGACTAGTCTTGGGCTGATAAGGGGTTTCAGTATAAGATTGAAATTCCTGTGGATAATTAAAACTCCCAAATGACTGATTAGAAGAACTGTCTAGAGTAGGTGGAAAAATCGGATTGGATTGATAGGAATAGAATGGTTGCGGAACTTGGGTAGAAGTAGGATCAATATTATGATAAGAAGAATATTGATATGGGTTGGTTGGTTGGCTATTTTCAACAGACATCTTATATGCCACAAACCGCATATCAAACTCTTCTCCGGACAGTTGATATTGGTCCGGGTTGAAACTTTGGCCTCTAGACCTAGCTATGTGCTCAGCAATGGACATTCGTCTAGGGGCTTCCTCACTCTGGGTATGAACTGAAACAGGTGTAGGATTAGGATATGGTTGATAAGACCTAGACTGAGGTGGCCAACTGTTTCTTCCTGCTTGTTCTATATGATCTCTTAAGGACATGGAAGAGCCGGACGGTATACCGAAGGGATTTCGAAAACAAGAGATATCTGGTTGTGGACAGCAAAGCTCGGCAAGTGTTCTTCTGTTTAGGTCACCCATTATAAGAAGAGAAGAAGGGGGAAGGGGTAAAAAGGAGAGAAAGTAATTGGTTTGTTTTGAAAAATGACGGATTTAGACAAATCACAAAAAAATGCACAACCCTAGAACTATGGTTACCTAGGTCCAGTCTCTAGACCGCTCCTAGACTTCCAAAGGACAAGCCGCAGGATAAATCCTCTACCGCCTTCGTACTACCCTTGTAGCCAGGTAAGTGCCAGGTAAGTGGGAAGGAACCACGTCGTGGGCCTAATTAAAAACCACTAGCCATTGTCACACTTGCCTAGGCACTACAAAAGTAATGCGGATAAATGATAGATTACCCACGACCTTCCTCTGTCCTTATTGAGCGCGACAGTCCTTAGAGTCTGATCTATATATTTTTTAAATTAATGAAGGGTTGATCTATATGCTCGGTTTGTGATTTGTGGGGCTTAGGAAGGGTGATGAAATCCCCACCTAATCTTGATTTGGTCTTTACCCCTTAAAGATCCGTATTAAAATATGCAAAAACAAACCGAAAAACAAAACTTTGCAAAAAGATTTTTGAGCGGCGATATTTTGCAAAGAATCCTGCAGAAAATAGATTTTATTGGATTTTAGAGGAGAGAGAAGGGAGTTAGAATCTTACCAGAGAAGTGTGAACCCTAGATCTCCTGTTTCCTCAAGTCCGTGACTCCAGATTTCCTCGCAAAAATTCACACAATAATCGTTAAATATACAATTTGCAGTTTTGTGTTAATAATGATATGACTCGTCAAAGAATTCAACACAAATAGTAAAAATAAAAAATTACGCACGTTTCCCCGGCAACGGCGCCATTTGATTGACACGAAAGAGTGAGTTTTTGTAGTTAACCGCAATCAATAACGGTGTCGCGCGTAGCTAGACCGAGATGAGTACGGGTCGTCCTCTGGGAAACGTTGAACCTTTTATTTTTACTTTAGATGTGTTGAGAAAGAGAAGAGGAATAAAGAATTTTGTGAAAAGTTTCTAGATCTACTTTAAACAAGAATGTTAAATATAGATCTAGATTATTTTAGAGATTTAAATAATATAATAAAGGGCTTGTAGGGTTCGTTAGGATTTAGTAGTTATGGAAGATTAATTAAAAGTTACCATTTTTATCCATTAATAGATTTAGAACTAGAACGACGGTGATGCGTGTAGATTAGGGTTTCTGGAAGGAAAAGGAATCCCACTCGTAACCTTTATCTCGACACGGAACTCCGTTCATATCTAGCCTTTACCAAAACAATCATTAATCTAATCTCTAATCGCGGTCGGAACTAGCAAGGAATTGCTAGCGCGCCCGATTAGGATGTTAATGATTATTTTGATAAAGTTCCTAAACTTTATAGGACTTAAAAAGGGTTTAATTATTTTCATCCCCCATTAACCTACCCTAATCCTACGAACCCTAACAAGCGGAGAATTACTCGCGCATGTTGGGAGAAGAAGATGAAAAGAAAGAGATGGAAAACATAATGTAAAAGAAAACAAACAATTAAAAAAAACTACCTTTATTAATCAACTCCTTCAACTACACTTTTAATCCATAGAAAATGATTACAAAACTTGATTTGCTTCTCGATCTTTCCTAGGGAGGTAGTCGAACAGTCGATGATCAGCTTGGATGCGTGAGCGTCGGGAGCTTCGTGATCTCTTCGGCTTGATGATTTTTCCAAGAGGCTCTCGGTGCCCTTTTATAGTGCAAAGCCAGAATATTATTGTTGAAAACTAGCTAGAATTTAGCAATTATTGATCTCCAAAAATATTGCACTTTAACTCCATCAAATCGCGGCGGATCCGCGGCCAAAGAGGGGGTATGGCCGCGAATCCGCGGCCAATGGTTGAGATCTTTTGATCATATTTCTCTGGCTCTCTGATTTTGACATTTGGCAATCCTAGGCATCTTTAGAATTCAGAAATCTTCTCTCTGTTGCTTCCAGACTTGGTCTCCAAGTTTTGCTTCTTAATTTGGCAAGTTTTCTTCAACAAATTGATTTGTTTGTTAAATTCTTCATAACAACTTGGAAATATTCTGCACAACAACTCAAATAAGATTTTAGTAGACCTAGTTCTACTAGGATTAGATCAATGAATTTATTTGCATACACTTTCCTACCAAATGATAATTAAAATATATTAACACATGGAAAATGGTACTTTTACACATAAACCCTCATATGTATAATATATTATAATAAAGTCCTTTTTTAATATGAAAATGGTAGGAAAAATGTAATACAAATGTGCAGTTTTATCAACTGAACAAATATCCCCAAACTTATCTTTGATCGTCCCGAGCAAACTAGTTTATTTAAGAGGAGAAAAAGAAAGGAGAAAACTAAGCACACTTTCGTAGGCAGACACGATTGCACTGAGCACGTGCAACAAGCCGTTAAACCTCTAGGTGTCCCTAATAGGAGGAGTGTTGTCTCCTGAGGGTTTTCAGCGGATTACACCCACAAAATCCTATAACAAAAGAAAGATGGTGAAATTTACATATAAAGATAAGAACCATAAAAGAAATACTTTGAAAAGAAGAGTTTCCAACTATACTAGCTTTTCAGTTGCCATGAGCCCTATCTTAATAGTCATGAAAAAAATGTTAGAAATCACATCATCCCTCAATAAAACATCATCTTTATTCTTCATTCCTACCTTTCATCCAAACATTGATCATATAACCCCACGTGTGTGTAAAGAACATCCCTACACTCAGAGAATTCAATTCAAGCTATCATACTCTTGTCCATCTGCCTTAGTACTTTTTAATTTAATGAATATTAAGATTAGCTCATATATTTTCATGCGACCGTTAATACTTCTTGAGGTACTAACAGACCGATTACTTATGTGCACACATTTTCATGCGACCGTTAATACTTCTTGAGGTACTAACAGACCGATTACTCATGTGCATGCTGATTAGGTGATAATATTTTCCTCGTCTTGCACCACCTAAGGCTTAGCAGTGACTCCCAGACCAGTTGGCCTTAAGGCACTAGGTGAAGAGGCACCCTCGCTATATTTTTTTTTATTGCTGCCTTGGCGATACAAAACCAGTGTTCATTTTTTTCTTTTCACCAATTCTTTTTTTTTCCATCATACTTTGGCTTTTAGACAAGAGCATTTCAAGGTATCCTCTACTATCCCGAGTTTCAAGACGTGTGTAAGTGCATATAGTAGGGTATCAACATTCAAATGTTTGGCTTCCAGAATAGAAACTATTTTTCAGACTTATTTTTATCCTCAGATTAGTGACTTCCTTCATCTTACTAACCCTTGGGACAACAGCTCATAACTACTTATTACTAGTTCGTTTAAGAAAACTTCTAATTTTCTTGGTTTTCTTAAACTATTCCTATCTTTTGGATGTAATTTTTCACTTTCTACTCTTTTGTTATCAAAAAAAAAATTGTGCTTATATATAGTATAAGGCAAAGTATGTGTAAATAAGCACAAACCTCCCCCAAACTTGTTTTCAACAGTGTCCTCACTGTTGCTGTCTGCTGGATCACAAAAACCTGTAAGCTTGGAAGGACATTATTAATGGGGGCAAGAATATATGAAAGTGAAAATGCTCCCCCAAACTTATTTTTGGCTCACAAATTTGAGGACAAAAGTTATGATCAAGAGCCAAAAATATAACCCCCCTCAAACATGAGTTAGACAATATGAAGCATTTTAAGAGGGGGTGAGTCATTTGGTCAAAGTAAGGCTTTACAAAGACCAAAAGTTAACACCAACCATTCAAAGATTTTATCAGTATATCGTATAGGTTGGTGGAAGAATGTGTTGTATCGACTCAAGAAAAAGTGGGGAAGGCATAAGAGGTGGTCTGGAAATGGCTTAAAATTAGAGAAAAGAAAGAATGAGGATGAATGTGAATGATTAGAAAGAAGGAATGGTGACGGTTCAACCTCTAGAGGTGGAGATTGATCAATCACAAAATCCGTATTGTTTAAAAATTCAAGTTCGTCAGCAAAAAGTTCTTCAAAACTTTTATCAATGGTGTGATTGAACATTTTGCTGTCAAAGAGTTTTTTGCCAGAATTTATTCTACTTGATTCATAAAAAATCACTGAGGTAGAGGACTCAAAAAACTCATCTACCTCTTTTTCAAAAATATCCAAATCAAGTTGAATTTCTGGTATTATTGAACTTGAATTAACAGATTGTGATTTATCAAAACTCACTGAAACTATAGGAACAGAAGAAGAACCGGAGAAAGTAGAAGGTGAAATGGGTAAACAAATTGGTATGTCGAGTGTTGCTGAACCAGATGTGGAAGATGGAGGTTGTATTTCGGTCTGATCTTCGGGTATACCATTATCATCAACTTCAAGACATATTTGGGATTCGGGAAGAATTAAAGGCTCAAGATGATGACCATAAGGAAGTGAAAGGATTTGATGAATTGGTGGGCCAAAATCATCCAAAATTTCGGGTTCATCAATCAAAATATCCCCAACGTCAATCACCTCATTCAAGTGAAGGTTAAAATTCTCAAACTCCTCATCAAAAGTATGGTTTTCAATCAGTTTTGGTTCAAGAGTGGAGGTGTAGAGATCACAAGGGTTGGGTATGGTTTCACTTGAAAGGGACCCTTCACAGTTGGGTAAATCAAATACTACAAAGTCACACAACTTATCAGTCATTCTATTTGGTGTTCTTGATGAATCTATGAAACTGGAGTTGTGGATTTCAGTTTGGAGGTACAGTTCTGTCTTACTACCCAAATCCTTCATAATTTGGTTCGACATTTCCATAAATTTTTCTAATGTCTGCTCCAGACTAGTCTTGGGCTGATAAGGGGTTTCAGTATAAGATTGAAATTCCTGTGGATAATTAAAACTCCCAAATGACTGATTAGAAGAACTGTCTAGAGTAGGTGGAAAAATCGGATTGGATTGATAGGAATAGAATGGTTGCGGAACTTGGGTAGAAGTAGGATCAATATTATGATAAGAAGAATATTGATATGGGTTGGTTGGTTGGCTATTTTCAACAGACATCTTATATGCCACAAACCGCATATCAAACTCTTCTCCGGACAGTTGATATTGGTCCGGGTTGAAACTTTGGCCTCTAGACCTAGCTATGTGCTCAGCAATGGACATTCGTCTAGGGGCTTCCTCACTCTGGGTATGAACTGAAATAGGTGTAGGATTAGGATATGGTTGATAAGACCTAGACTGAGGTGGCCAACTGTTTCTTCCTGCTTGTTCTATATGATCTCTTAAGGACATGGAAGAGCCGGACGGTATACCGAAGGGATTTCGAAAACAAGAGATATCTGGTTGTGGACAGCAAAGCTCGGCAAGTGTTCTTCTGTTTAGGTCACCCATTATAAGAAGAGAAGAAGGGGGAAGGGGTAAAAAGGAGAGAAAGTAATTGGTTTGTTTTGAAAAATGACGGATTTAGACAAATCACAAAAAAATGCACAACCCTAGAACTATGGTTACCTAGGTCCAGTCTCTAGACCGCTCCTAGACTTCCAAAGGACAAGCCGCAGGATAAATCCTCTACCGCCTTCGTACTACCCTTGTAGCCAGGTAAGTGCCAGGTAAGTGGGAAGGAACCACGTCGTGGGCCTAATTAAAAACCACTAGCCATTGTCACACTTGCCTAGGCACTACAAAAGTAATGCGGATAAACGATAGATTACCCACGACCTTCCTCTGTCCTTATTGAGCGCGACAGTCCTTAGAGTCTGATCTATATATTTTTTAAATTAATGAAGGGTTGATCTATATGCTCGGTTTGTGATTTGTGGGGCTTAGGAAGGGTGATGAAATCCCCACCTAATCTTGATTTGGTCTTTACCCCTTAAAGATCCGTATTAAAATATGCAAAAACAAACCGAAAAACAAAACTTTGCAAAAAGATTTTTGAGCGGCGATATTTTGCAAAGAATCCTGCAGAAAATAGATTTTATTGGATTTTAGAGGAGAGAGAAGGGAGTTAGAATCTTACCAGAGAAGTGTGAACCCTAGATCTCCTGTTTCCTCAAGTCCGTGACTCCAGATTTCCTCGCAAAAATTCACACAATAATCGTTAAATATACAATTTGCAGTTTTGTGTTAATAATGATATGACTCGTCAAAGAATTCATCACAAATAGTAAAAATAAAAAATTACGCACGTTTCCCCGGCAACGGCGCCATTTGATTGACACGAAAGAGTGAGTTTTTGTAGTTAACCGCAATCAATAACGGTGTCGCGCGTAGCTAGACCGAGATGAGTACGGGTCGTCCTCTGGGAAACGTTGAACCTTTTATTTTTACTTTAGATGTGTTGAGAAAGAGAAGAGGAATAAAGAATTTTGTGAAAAGTTTCTAGATCTACTTTAAACAAGAATGTTAAATATAGATCTAGATTATTTTAGAGATTTAAATAATATAATAAAGGGCTTGTAGGGTTCGTTAGGATTTAGTAGTTATGGAAGATTAATTAAAAGTTACCATTTTTATCCATTAATAGATTTAGAACTAGAACGACGGTGATGCGTGTAGATTAGGGTTTCTGGAAGGAAAAGGAATCCCACTCGTAACCTTTATCTCGACACGGAACTCCGTTCATATCTAGCCTTTACCAAAACAATCATTAATCTAATCTCTAATCGCGGTTGGAACTAGCAAGGAATTGCTAGCGCGCCCGATTAGGATGTTAATGATTATTTTGATAAAGTTCCTAAACTTTATAGGACTTAAAAAGGGTTTAATTATTTTCATCCCCCATTAACCTACCCTAATCCTACGAACCCTAACAAGCGGAGAATTACTCGCGCATGTTGGGAGAAGAAGATGAAAAGAAAGAGATGGAAAACATAATGTAAAAGAAAACAAACAATTAAAAAAAACTACCTTTATTAATCAACTCCTTCAACTACACTTTTAATCCATAGAAAATGATTACAAAACTTGATTTGCTTCTCGATCTTTCCTAGGGAGGTAGTCGAACAGTCGATGATCAGCCTGGATGCGTGAGCGTCGGGAGCTTCGTGATCTCTTCGGCTTGATGATTTTTCCAAGAGGCTCTCGGTGCCCTTTTATAGTGCAAAGCCAGAATATTATTGTTGAAAACTAGCTAGAATTTAGCAATTATTGATCTCCAAAAATATTGCACTTTAACTCCATCAAATCGCGCCGGATCCGCGGCCAAAGAGGGGGTATGGCCGCGGATCCGCGGCCAATGGTTGAGATCTTTTGATCATATTTCTCTGGCTCTCTGATTTTGACATTTGGCAATCCTAGGCATCTTTAGAATTCAGAAATCTTCTCTCTGTTGCTTCCAGACTTGGTCTCCAAGTTTTGCTTCTTAATTTGGCAAGTTTTCTTCAACAAATTGATTTGTTTGTTAAATTCTTCATAACAGCTTGGAAATATTCTGCACAACAACTCAAATAAGATTTTAGTAGACCTAGTTCTACTAGGATTAGATCAATGAATTTATTTGCATACTCTTTCCTACCAAATGATAATTAAAATATATTAACACATGGAAAATGGTGCTTTTACACATAAACCCTCATATGTATAATATATTATAATAAAGTCCTTTTTTAATATGAAAATGGTAGGAAAAATGTAATACAAATGTGCAGTTTTATCAACTGAACAAGCGGAGATAGATCATCTATTTCTGATGTGACAGTCATAGGTTTGACGTCTTCAGAATAGGGGATGGATCTGTTCAGAAGGTAGTAGGAAGTGATATTCCTATACTACGATCGGTTATACTTTGGTCGTCACACAGTGGTTTCTCCACATGGGACTTGGACATTATTTCAGACATACTGGTTACTAGATCTATGGTTTTTAGATCTAGATTTGGGTGGTTTCCCAATCTGGGTACTTAGACAGCATTCTAAGAGTATTTAGAATGGACGACTCCTGGCATGGTAGTGTACCTGCAGGTAATGGAGTCACCCTCTCTAAAGGTGTCTTACAGACTAAAGGGGAGAGGGATGTTCATGATTGGCAGATCACTTGCTTAGGCAATTGAGTCAATCATGAGATGTCAAGTACCACACCAGATGTTGTTCTTGCACTAGATGCAATAAGTTGACATTGATCCAATCCTGGAGAAACAGTCGGAAGCAGTTTTAGAACATAAGTGGATGTTCTAAGGATATGATAACGACAGCCTCATTCGGGAGGCAGTTATCATTCCAGGCTTCCAAGGTGACATGGACGACAAGGAGGTTGTCAGAGTTATAGTTTTCCTTCTGACGAGGGGCAGTATTTTGGAAAGGTGGTCCAAGGCAATACTGAGGGAGGCATGGCGCAGGATACTGATTAAGTTCAGTTGACGATACAGTCTAAGAAGTTTGGATTTGGAGTTCATTTATGAGCTAGGTCCCATCAGACATCCAGACATTCTAAGACAGGTATTGCTCATTTCGGGAGATGGCTTTCTCCGCGAACTTGAGATATAGAGAGACATAGAAAGAAACATCTGAGCGGATCCACTCACTGAGGCTATTCCTCGAACGCAATAGTTTCGCAAACGAGCTTTGTGAGATGGACTAGTAGAGGAGTTGGGTGTTCGGTATCACACGGACTGTGAGTATGCGACATCGCAATAATTAGCCTTGAGTGCAAGTGGGAGATTGTTGGAGATAGTGCCCTCAGAGTCAATTATTGGATCACAGGCACGTGATTGCAATGATTGAGGGAGGACCTATCCCGGTAGGACAGTCTTACTCGAGATGATAGTACGCTATCTGGTTTACCTTTATCATCGTGTACTGCTTTAGGTGACCTGACATGTCGCTATTGCACGTTGATAGAGCCCCTAGGATTCTTGCTTGACTACCAGCAGTATGAGGGCGATCATATAAGTGAGAGCTGGAGTCTATAAGCACATCCTTAAAAGGTCCCTAGTCATAGGAGTTTCGAGACAGGGCATCGATACTCCAGAGTAGACTAGTGTATACAGTCGAGACCCCGACGAGGGGCGGTGGCCGGTCTCACAATCCACTGGTGTCAGTTGGTTCACCTAAGATGTATACAGGTGCTCATTGGGTTATGAGTACACCGGACAGGACTCGCCGGGAACATGCTAGTTGGTCTTATACCTGACGTCAGATAGCAGTTCCCAGGTGACATGTGTACAGATTAGTTCATCGACCTGGGGATCGTCATTTGTCTCGTGTGAGTTCCCACTGTGCTTTGATTACTACCCTACCACGGCTCAAAGGAGTCGTGCAAACAGGTTTTAGTTGGGTACAGTCCCGAGCCACATGGAGGCAGTGAGCGGATCTTCAGGGGTTCGTCTCTCCCGGTATTGGGGGTGAGGTCGCGCTGTGTCTAGGAGAGCCATTACACGAAGTCCTTGGCCAAGGCAGGAGATTTACTGGTAGGTATTCCAGTAGTATCTCAGGGTGTTCTGGGCTACACTCCGACACGACTTGTACCGCTTTTGGGGGTCTGACTTTTACCAACCCCCTAGGCCCGCCATGCGATGCTCATAGACGAACGGACCGGACTGTACGGATATTGTCACTGACAGGCTCAGTAGGGTGTCAGGATGAGTTCGCTCATCGACGTCCCTTTTAGTCAATAGCTGGTAGCCCGTCACGTATTGGCTTATACCTCTGACGTGCTAGTGGTTAAATCCACAGCCATAGTATTGATGAGTCTTTAGAGTCCACCACACTTTCAGTTACTCAAGCTTTCGGGCGAAACGCTGTAGAGGCCGTATGGAGATATGGCAGGGTCCGATCAGATACGTGCGGTATTGCACGGATCAGGATCGGACGGTTTGTACTAGTGGCCGTATAGTTATATGGCAAGGTTCGATCGGATACGTGCGGTATTGCACGGATCAGGATCGAACGGACATTACTAGCCGGCTTTGGTTTAAGCCGGATCCTAGTATAGTACAGTGTAGATTTTGTCTCATTGCATTTGTATCCGGACGGAATACAGATGCGGGTGTGTATGCACAGTATCGGGGTTTTCCTGTAATTTATTACGGGACCAGTTTTCTGGAGTTGCCAGTTTGCATTCCGTTCCGGCCGGTTTTCCTTTGTTCTTTCCCGGCCGGACTTTTTCGATGGAGGGTGTTATTTGCAAGTTTGCAAATAACACTTTGTGGAAAGGTTTATTGCATAAGGATTGATTATGAAAGCATCTTTGCTTTTCATGCATTTATTGTGAAGTGAATGGATTTGATATGGATTTGAGTTTTGTGATCATTATGTTTAGGATGTGGTTACCCCTTGCTTTTTCCCTACCATCACCTCCCTCTTGTTTGATTTTTCCATCCTCATTCTAATAAGGGGGGGCCGGCCATCACTTAAGAGAGAGAGAGAGAGAAGTTCATTTTTCATGGGTAGCAATTTGCTTCATCTCACTTTGATTTTCTTGCCTTGCAAAAGGTTTCAAAGCTCTCTCCATTTCCCCTTCTTGATTCCTCCATCAATGGCAACATAACCCCAAAGTGAGACATGCACTCTACACTACATTCTACAGCAAATCTTGGGCGCGTCGGCTAGCCAACTTCGCGCCCGAGTTGCCTCGGTATTGAGGTGGGAGCCCGTATAAGTACCCGGCTTCGTGGTGCCCTTTCCGACGAGGAGGAGACGGACGGAGATCCCGCGAGGAGATCGGAGTGGAGATGAAGACCGGAGGACTCGGATCAGTCGGTACATCTCTAACCCGTCTTGTAGTTAGCTTAGACTTGTTAATGGTTCGATCCGGGTGTTTAGTGCGCGGTGGTGCCGGTTTGCTAAGTCCGCAAAATTAAAGTTTATCACCGTTTCCGCATTTGGCCGTCAGATTGACGGCCGGGGCGCCGCCGTGCACTTACATCCTAAGGGCTCTATCAACGCGCAATAGTGACCTGTAAGGTCACCTAAAGCAGTACACGAAGATAAAGATAAACCAGATAGCATACTATCATCTTGAGTAAGACTGTCCTACCGGCATAGGCCCTCCCTCAATCATTGCAATCACGTGCCTGTGATCCAATAATTGACTCTGAGGGCACTATATCCAACGCCTTGACTGAGCCAACATATCAAAGGATCCTAATCAAGTTCAACCCGTCGTTATCTTGATTGCATTAGACCCACCCGTACGAGTCCTTGACTGAGCAAAAATGACCGCACGACTGTCCCAACCAATCACATTGTATCCTTTGGAAGAATATTACATACCTACCGTACACTATGCCTCGGCTGAGCACGAAATACGTAGCACGAATACTAAGCAATACCAATCCGAAACGACGAAGGGCTACAGCTGGGTTTTGGCGAAAACCCGTTAACGTAATGAACTTGATATCGTTGAAGGAACCTGATACCCTTTTTTTAAAAATATAGTGGCGAAAACTTTTGCTAAAGAGGTCACTACCTGTGAAGGGATCTCGGCTCTTTCCTCGTCGAATGAAGTGCAGGATATTCCAAACTGAATACCTCGATGCAAAGCAAGAATAATCGACTACAGTGAAGTTATTATCCTGACGCAAAATTTTGTCCAAGGGGTCACTCCCAATGAAGGGATCTCAGCCTTTGCCTCGTCGAATGAGGTGCTAGGCATTCATAACCGAATACCTCTATGCAAAACAAAAGAGAACATCCTTGCAATAACAGCTTTTTGAAAATTTTTCCAACAACATCTTTTAGGTTTGTTTTCTTGCATTAATTTAATGTGTCTCATCAATTAATCTTACCATTGCAGAAAACAACGAAAATATGACGTACGCTTATGCCATCCGCATTCGCCACGGGGCACCGTCATCACCCGTTGGGTTACTTAACTAACGACAGAGCGGGGGCTGGACTAGCGAGGAGAATTTGACGTTACAGTGGGAGGTTTCCTGATTAGATAAAGTGATAACCATTCTGATCTAGATTAGAGTGCACGATGAGTGTTTCTTTTCTCTCTCTCTCTCTCTCTCTTTGGTAGCGACCATGACCCGACCCTAGACTATGACTCAGTGACCAAAATTAACCGAACCTTCTTGAACACTGGCTTTTGGATTGTCCGAGTTGCATACCTCATTGCCACTCCTTCTTTTACCTTTTCTCCAGAACACCCCGTATTATTACAAACGTCCACTTCCATTGGATAAAACCATCGTATGGTTATATAAGAACTCGAAGGAACTTGTTCTAAATTCGAGGATGGTTTCTGGTTCTGGAGAAAACGAATAGAACTATTCAGTTGTCTTTTCCTTTTTACCTTCTCTCAGGTTGCGAGTGCTCCTTGAATTAGGACAGTACACCTATTACGCAAATTGGATAGTCTTCTTCCAAACCATAGGCAGGTGCCGACCGGTAGGAAATGAAGAAAACCAATTAGCCTAACGATAGTGTACAGAAGGTATTATGTAAAGACAAATAAAGGGATTGGTAAGAGGGCAAAGTAAACTGCAACTGCTATTCACGACCAAACCAAGTATTTCATTACCACTCCCATTTCACCTTTGTATTTCTCCAAAACACTCCGTATCACTACGAAGATCCACAGTTATTAGGATACTCCATCGTATGGTTATATACGAATTCGAAAGGAACTTGTTCCAGTTCGGGGATGGATTCTGGTTCAGGAGAAATAGAAATAAGGTTTATTCAGTTTTCTTTTATCTTTACCTTCTCTCGGGTTGCAAGTGCTCCTAGGATTAGGACAGTACACCCATTATGCTTATTGGATAGTCTTCTTCCAAACCATAGGCTGATGCCGAAAGGTAGGGAAGGAATAAAACCATTTAGCCTAAGAGGGTGTATAGAAGGTAATGACTAAAGTCATATGAAGGGATGTGGAGAGATGGCATAGAAATATATGGTTACAATTGTGAATCTGGATAATGAAAGAGGCATTACTACGAATACCATGATACCCCTACGAAACATTTCAATGTTTCAGTTTCACTGTGTACTGTTAAAGGAAAACTGATTTCCTAATTAGTCCTTACTCCAGAGTATGTATTTACCAGGTATGATTCTCACATCTGTATGGTTTTACAGATGATGAGTGGGAGTAAATTATTGGGGATTAGGTGATCATCCTCATTATATCGGAATTCGTTGTAATTGGTGATATTTAAGGAAATCGCCTGGGCTGTTTGCCGGACGGCAAATATTTGGTTTTGAATATCCGCTGTTATGCACCAATTTCAAATTGATATATCTGTACGTCTATTTTCATAGAGTGAGATATACCTTTTTGAAATTATGTCTATGACATTTACCTATATCAGTGGATGGTTAGGTAAGGAGCATTAAACATCGGTGTAATTCTTCATAACCATAAGTACAATTTTCAACCTACGACACACAGGAAATGAGTTATTAGACTCAAGGGACTTATACAGAGTATTGTATGTTGTCCAGTGTCCATTAGGACAGAGGGGTTGGTCTTCGTACTATATTCGGTTTACTTATGACTTCTCCAGTTTTTAGACATGTATTTCGTAGAAATGCAGGGTCTGAGTTTTGAGAAGTTATAGGTATATGAATAAAATAGAGGACCAGGTATTGCAAGTATCAGGATTCTTCAAGGTGATCGAAGATTTAGATACTTGTGTATGGTGTTCAGTTGATAGTAATGATTAAAAGAACTTGCTTCTCTTTCAGGTTACTCATAATTGGAAGCACTCCTAAGTTGAGTAATGTTGATCGGCCTCTCTCATTTAATTGACATGCACTGGAGACAGCTGCATGATTTGAATCTGGTTCAATTAAATCAATGCCTCTGTTTCTGTATTGGATATAGAACAGTTCATATCTTGACATTGTTAAGGTACGGGGAGTCGTCCGGCTTATGCTTAAAACCAGACTCTGGATAACTCAAGGCATGTTTCTGTAATGGTAGTTTGTCGGTTGACCCGGGTTATGACGAGGGTTGACTTTCTACTATCTGGAAGATCAATAGTGATATTGTTCTTGACTCGCCACAGTTTTAGTAAAATGATTTTTTTAGAAAAACAGTAGTGGGAGTATGGTAGAACAGGAAGTAATTCCAGAACCGCAAACAATTATTGAAAATTTGATAAGAACCTAAAGATTCAATCTGGTTTGACATTCCATTGGCCACTCCGCAGATAAGGTGGGTAACCTCAGGCACTCGAGAGATATTTCGGTATGCTCAAAGACAGTGACAGGGAGGTTCTAGTTTACCCAGACTTTCCATTGTTGTTGTTCCAGACTGTGAGACCCGGCAGGAAGATGAATGTAGCGTCGTTCTAAACTAGCTTTAGAAGTGTACGTTTATATGATTCTGCCAGAGGGTTGACATGGTCATGTAAGTCGATGTACAACACCCCAATACTTGTGGGGAGGCGGAATTTTCAAAAACGAACTTGTTTAACGAGTAAACATCGACCAACCGCTTGAATCGAAGCTAAACGATAACTAACAACCAACATAGAAGTTCTACACTACTATATTTAGGGATTATACCTAACGAATCGTGTCCTTCGTCTTTGCGATCTCCACCTCCTCCTCGGCCTTCTTGAAGTAATAGACGATCCACCCGAGAGCTATACTCCAAGCTTAGCCTCTAAACTTGAGGCAACTAAACTTCTTTAAGTGCTAATCAAAGAAGATAGATGATATAGAGTGAGGGTTATGGATTGATTAGTCTATCTAATCCTTGTACTCAACACATGAGAGGGGAGGATTAGGGTTTGAAGAGAGAGAGCTTGAAGAGAGAGAATGTGAAGATAATCATGAAGTGAGAATAATGAGTTATGACAATATATATCAAGCATTTATCTTTAACAAGAAAAGAAAAAAAATGAATTTAACAACCATGCTTGATAATATCTAGTGATGATTCATCTCCATGAGTCATTAAGCATTTATGATGCATTAATGACATGGATGAATCATCCATATGACTCACTAATCTCATTCATTGTATATGCCACATAATCATCCTTAGTCATCACCTTCTAGAAGCTTCTCGCGCAATTACGAGAACGCCCCTCCTATCCGTGAAAACACGGAAAAACTTTAGACTGTATAAATCCAATAACCGGATACCAATAACTGGCTTAAACCAAAGCCGACTGGTAAAAACTGTCCGAACGACGTACGTATGTAAACACACGTATGCGTCCGAACCCTTTGTCGTAAAACTATACGACCTCTATATCGTTTCGCCTGGAGTATGAAACTCTCTGTGTGGGACTCTAGAGACTCGACTACTACGCTGGCAGTGGGTTTAACCATAGACCGCAAGCGGCACTAGCTGTACGTAACGGCCCCCAGGTAGATGTCGATAAGAAGGCCGATGAGGAAAACCCATCCGAATTCCTACTGAGCCTGCTGTGACAATCTCCGTACAGTCCGGTCTGTTCGTCTAAGACTATCGCATATCCGGCCTAGGGGGGCGGCAAGTGTCAGTCCCCTAAAAGCGGAATAAGTCGTGTCGGAGCGAAGCCCATTACACCCTGAGAAACTACTGGAACCTACCAGCAAATCTCGCTTGCCCTGGCCAGGGACTTTGCGTAATGGCTCTCTGACACAGCACGATATCAACTCCCAATACCGGGAGAGACGAATCCTATCTAACTGCTACTGCCTCCAAGTGCTTCGGGACTGCACCCAACTGCTACTTGTTTGCACGACTCCTTTAAGCCGTGGTAGGGTAGAAATCTAAGAACAGTGGGAACACACTCGAGGCGAAGCAGCAGTGTCAAGTCTGCGGACTATGCTGTACTCATGTCACCTGGAAACTGTTAACTGACGATGGGTATAAAACCAACCAACAGTTCCCCGTGAGTACTGTCCGGTGTACCCGTAACCCAACGAGCACCTGTATACTATCTCCAGTACAACGTACCGACGGCTGTGGGACAGACCATCTCCCCAACTGGGATGAGAAGCGTACACACTAGTCTACTCCGGAGTATCGATGCCCTGTCTCGATAATCCTACGACTAGGGACCTGAATAAAGATGTGCTTATAGACTACCCAGCCCCCACTAGTGTGACTGGCATCACAACGCTGATAGTCAAGCAAGATCCTAAGAGCTCTATCAATACGTATACTCACATATTAAGATAGAAAAACCAAGTAGCATACTACCATATTTAGCAAGACTGTTATATACATGTGAATATCCCAAGCTTCCATTAAGTAATATACAAACTAGTATGATACAATAATGGCCCCTAGGGCATATACACTAACAATCTCCCACTTGCACTAGGGCCATATACTGGAATATTGAAGACCGATGATCTCGAGTAGTCTCTCGAACTGAATCTGAGGTAGGGCCTTCATGAATGGATCTGCAATGTTCTCTTCAGTAGCGACTCTCCGAACCTCGATCTTCCGACGATCAATGATCTCCCTGATCAGGTGATACCGCCTCAAGATGTGTCTGGACTTCTGATGGGACCTTGGTTCCTTCGCTAAAGCTATAGCTCCGTTGTTGTCGCAATACAGAGGTATTGGATAACTATGGTAGGAACCACCTGAAGTTCTGTTAGGAACTTCTTCATCCAGACTGCTTCTTTTGCGGCATCGCAAGCAGCAATATACTCCGCTTCCATAGTCGAGTCAGCAACGGTGTCCTGCTTGGAGCTCTTCCAGCACACCGCCCCTCCATTAAGGATAAAGACATAACCCGACATGGACTTGGAATCGTCCTTATCACTCTGGAAGCCAGAATCGGCAAAGCCTTCTAACTTGAGGTCTTTTCCGCCGTAAACTAATAACATCTCCTTAGTCCTTCTCAGGTACTTGAGAATGTTCTTTACTGCTATCTAGTGATTCTCCCTTGGGTCAGACTAATGCCGGCTTACCACGCCGAGTGCGTAAGCTACATCTGGTCTGGTACACAACATCGCATACATTATAGAGCCTACCACAGAAGCGTAGGGTATAATCGACATACGATCCCTTTCCAAATCAGTCTTGGGAGACATCTTTTTAGATAGAGTGATTCCGTGACAAGCCGGTAGATTACCGCGCTTAGAATCTTCCATACTGAATCTTTTCAGTATAGTGTTGATATACCTGGACTACGAAAGTCCCAACATCCTCTTGGATCTATCACGATAGATCCGGATCCCTAGAATGTAAGAGGCATCACCCAGGTCTTTCATGGAGAACCTGTGTGACAAGAACCCTTTGACAGATTGTAGCATAGGAATATCATTTCCTATCAGTAGAATGTCATCCACGTACAATACGAGGAATACGACACTTCTCGCTACAACTTTACTATATATGCACGGTTCATCTGGATTTTTGATAAAGTCATATTCTTTGACTATTTCATCAAAACAGATGTTCCAACTCCGCGATGCTCGCTTTAGTCCATAAATGGACTTAAGCAACTTGCATACTTTCCCGCTGCTCCCACTCTGATCGAAACCCTCTGGCTGATCCATATAGACGCACTCTTCTAAATTACCATTCGGAAAAGCCGTCTTTACGTCCATCTGCCAGATTTCATAATCATGGAAGGCAGCAATTGCAAGAAGGATACGAATGGATTTGATCATAGCCACTGGAGAAAAAGTTTCGTCATAGTCCAAACCAGGTCTTTGACGAAAACCTTTTGCAACAAGCCTAGCCTTATAGGTTTCCACCTGCCCATCTACACCAATCTTTTTCTTGAAGATCCATTTGCATCCTACGGGTTTTACCCCACCTGGAGCAAAGTCCAAAGTCCATACTTTGTTGGTGTACATGGACTCCATTTCGCTTCGCATTGCATCTAGCCATCGTACCGAGTCGCCGCTCTGGATGGCCTGCTAGAAGCTAGTAGGTTCATCATCATCTATGATGCAGTCCTCTCTATCCCCATCAACGAGAAAACCGTAGTATCTCTCAGGCGGACGAGACGGCCTACTACTTCAGCGGAGGGGTGCGGGAATGTCCTGTTCTTCTTGAACTACTGGTTCTACCAAACTTTCAGCAGCATTTTGTGGTTCTGGAATTTCTTCCAGTTCTATTTCGCTCCCACTTGTATCCTTTTCTAAAACCTGCTGTTCTAGAAAATGGGCATTACGAGAAACTAAAATCTTTTGTTCCTCTGCGTAATAGAATAGATACCCCTTGGAATTCTTTGGATATCCCACAAATATACATTTTACTGATCGTACCTCGAGCTTGTCCACATACTGTTTTTTGACAAAAGCTGGACATCTCCAAATCCTCAGATACTGAAGATAGGGTTTCTTCCCACTCCACATCTGATATGGAGTGGTAGGCACAGTCTTGGTAGGGACCCTGTTCAGAAGATATGCTGCTGATTCTAGCGCATAATCCCAGAAAGATCGCGGTAACTCAGCATTACTCATCATGGATCGTACCATATCCAATAGAGTTCGATTCCGTCTCTCCGATACACCGTTATGCTGTGGAGTGTATGGAGGAGTAAGCTGAGAGAGAATTCCTTTCTCTTTTAGATAACCTAGGAACTCGGCACTTAAGTATTCACCACCTCGATCAGATCTTAGTGTCTTGATACTTTTGCCGGTTTGGTTTTCTACTTCATTCCTATACTCTTAGAATTTTTCAAAAGCCTCGGATTTATGTTTCATCAGATAAATGAATCCGAACCTTGAATAATCATCCGTAAAAGTAATGAAATAGGAAAAACCACCTCTCGCATGTGTAGACATTGGACCGCATACATCACTGTGTACGAGTCCTAAGAGCTCGCTCGCTCTTACTCCATGTCCAGTGAATAGAGTCTTTGTCATCTTTCCTTTGAGACATGATTCACAAGTGGCATAAGTTTGATATTCGAACGGATCCAAATATCCTTCTTTATGTAACTTAGTTAATCTTGTCTCATTGATATGACCTAGTCTACAATGCCATAAGAAAGCCTTATTTAAATCTGGAGACTTTCTTTTTAGTGTGTTCTGGACATTGAAAATCTGGATTTGGTTTAAGACATATATACCGTTATCCAGTGTACCGGACCCAATCAAACTATGATTAAGGTGGATGTTGACAACATCACTTACAAACGTGAAATCATAACCTTTATTTGATAACAAGGAAACAGATATGATATTACACGTCAAACTAGGTACACAAAAACAGTTATGTAAAACCAAAATGTGTCCACTGATCAATCCTAGGTGATAATCCCCGACGGACACAGCTCCTACGCTAGCTCCGTTAGCAACCCTGAGCATCATATCACCTTCCTTCAGCACTCTACGGTTTCTCAGTGTCTGCAATGAATTGCAAATATGAGATCCTAATCCGGTATCCAATACCCAGGAAGTAGAGTTGATTGACAAACAATTCTCAATTACAAACACATCTGAAGTCGAAGCCACAACTTGCTTCGGTCCTTGGTTCTTGTTGGCGATCCACGCCTTGCAATCCTTCTTCCAGTGCCCCTTCCTATGACAATGGAAGCACTCATCCTGAGCCACTACTGGTACCGGCAACTTTTTCTTTCCCTTTCCTACCACCTTACTAACACCTCCTCTAGGTTTGGTGGCAGCCTTATTCTTCCTTCCTTTTGCCTTAGCCTTGGACCCGGAAGAAGAAGCACTGCGAACAAACATAGTTTGTGTTTCCCTTGCCTTCTGCAAGGTGCCCTCTGCACTCCTCAACATGTTAAGGAGTTCTGAAAGTTCAACTTCTTTTCTTTGAATGTTGAAGTTCAGTATAAACTGGGCGTAGGTGATAGGAAGGGACTGGAGAATAAGGTCTGTATAGAGCTCATTATCCAAAGTCGTTCCCAGGTCTGCGAGCTCTTCAATGTAGCCAATCATCTTTAGGACATGTTCACCTACCGATGATCCGACAGCCAACCTTGCTTGAAACATCTTCTTTGAGGTCTCGTATCTTGCTATACGAGATTGCTCCCCATACAGATCTTTTGTATGAAGAAATATGGATTCTAGGTCCATATCCTCGTGCCTCCTCTAATGTTCATTGTTCATTGAGGCAAGCACGATGCACTTGGCTTTCGCGCAATCTAAATCCCAGGTTTTGCAGATTTCCTTATCCGCATTACTGGATTTGGGACCTGGGGCTTCAGGTGCCTTAGTGGTGAGGACATACCCCAATTTGTCGTAGGTTAAGGCCATTTTGACATTCCGCAGCCAATCTTTATAGTTTGGCCCCGTCAGTATATTTTTCTCTAAAAGTAACTTAAGTCCAGTCATTTTCAGGGTCGCTGCAATTAGGAGAGAGAGAAGAAAACACTTTAGCATGATGCTCTTGCAAGTTTAGAGTGGTTTTTAGTTTATCTAAACTGGATGGCTCCCACTATTTTTCGAATCCCTCCTCAAACCAAAAAGGAAGAATTAGTCAGAACTATTTTCACCGTACAATACTTGCTTAACCGTTCAGCCAGGCCAGTGTCGATACTTCGAGGGAGGTTGTCCAACGCTTTCACGAAGTTCCTTAATTTAAGAACCTCTTTTCTCTGGAGGCGTAGCCCCGCTGACACCTTTCTAGACACCTACTTGGTTTATAGCATTGATCGTTAAGTGACAAATATCCTGATAAGTAGCATATACTCACAGTAGGATCGAGATCCAAATATCATCGTCTGATAATGTTGTAGGAATGCTACCAACATTCATCAAACTCAAAATGGTATGCATCTCTTTGCAAATTTCAGTTTCTTTAGAAATTCCCGATATAAGTTTTTGCCCCATGCTCTTATGACCTTGGCGTTGGTCAAAATGTCATAAGTCACATGTCAAGTTCTACCCATCATTATCTTGTTAATTTGAACCCATCCGTATATATCCCTGACGTTGGCCAAATGATAATACGACTGTCCCAAACCAACTCATCTATCTATGCAACAAATGAATACCCAGCAGCTACCAAACACTATGCCATGACGTTGGCCAAATCTGCATAGCTTGAATACTACTGAATACCCAAATGAAATGACGGAGGGCTACGACTGGTTTTGGCGAAACCGTGAACGTAGTAACTTGATATAATCGAAGGAACCTGATAGCTTTTAAAAAGGAGTGGTTAAATCTCCGCATTTAAAAATATCTGTTTTAAAAATAACCGAGTGGTTTCTTTTAAATTGTTCCAACGATTTAAACTTTGGTTTATTTTACTTTGCATTATAGATAATGCGTCCCATCAACAACCTATCATTGCAGAAAACAACGAAAATATGACGTCCTCTTATACCATCTGCATTCGCCACTGGGTCCCGTCATCACCCGTTAGGTTACTTAACTAACGACAGAGCGGGGACTGGGCTAGCGCGGGTGTAAAATATAAGTGACATCTAAATAGCTATAATATATATAGATATTTTACATTCGTCTGACGTAATGATATTCATTCCAGAACACAGATGAACTTAATTGGATTTGCAAGCAATCCGTATTTCTTTTGAGCCTGCAAGAAAAGACGGATAACACAGTTGTGATGAATAGCCATTACCCCACCCAAGACCCCTACGAGTACGGCAAACTACCCGCCCGGCAGTTTGTGTACCCCACCTTGGATCTGTCCTAGGAGCAAAAACAGTAAAATGAAATAATACAACGGTGGCTACAACCGCAACCTGGATGTGCCCCGCAAAATAATATTACAACAAATTACATTTACATCAAATGAATTAAATAATAACCCATCGCATAAACCCCGGCTATACACCACAACAGTCCAACACAGTTCATATGCAAAAACAGATAAAATCCATTACAGAAATATGCAACCCCCTGCCAACCGACATACTAGCAGTTAGGGGAGGTTTACGAACACATTATACAAACACAGATATAATCTAACAAGAAAATACTGTATAATTTCGATTGATTAAACACTTTTAATATTGCTCCAATACTTCTCTGTAAATCTGAAACCTGAGCAAAATTTAAAAATTTCCAGAAAATACCAAATCACACAGAGAACCAACACAGGAAAATTGGGTTCCTGAATCGCCAACTCGGCGGCGGAAGCGCGGCGGATCGGTGGGATCCGCCGCGGTTCTGCGGCGCTTTAGGCGATTCAGGGGCCCAAATTTCTTGTGTGTTCTTCTACTGTCCTTTAGAGCTTTCTGAACCTCCCTGAAAAATTTTAGGACTTCATTTAAAATTCGACAGAAACTTGTGATTTTAGGGTTTTCCGGTTTCGTTTTTCCGTTCGAAATTCATACAAATTTGCAAGTAACTTATTTATTGTTTAGCGAGGCTCTGATACCACTGTAAGTCGATGTACAACACCCCAATACTTGTGGGGAGACGGAATTTTCAAAAACGAACTTGTTTAACGAGTAAACATCGACTAACCGCTTGAATCGAAGCTAAACGATAACTAACAACCAACATAGAAGTTCTACACTACTATGTTTAGAGATTATACCTAACGAATCGTGTCCTTCGTCTTTGCGATCTCCACCTCCTCCTCGGCCTTCTTGAAGTAATAGACGATCCACCCGAGAGCTATACTCCAAGCTTAGCCTCTAAACTTGAGGCAACTAAACTTCTTTAAGTGCTAATCAAAGAAGATAGATGATAAAGAGTGAGGGTTATGGATTGATTAGTCTATCTAATCCTTGTACTCAACACATGAGAGGGGAGGATTAGCGTTTGAAGAGAGAGAGCTTGAGGAGAGAGAATGTGAAGATAATCATGAAGTGAGAATAATGAGTTATGACAATATATATCAAGCATTTATCTTTACAAGAAAAGAAAAAAAATGAATTTAACAACCATGCTTGATAATATCTAGTGATGATTCATCTCCATGAATCATTAAGCATTTATGATGCATTAATGACATGGATGAATTATCCATATGACTCACTAATCTCATTCATTGTATATGCCACATAATCATCCTTAGTCATCACCTTCTAGAAGCTTCTCGCGCAATTACGAGAACGCCCCTCCTATCCGTGAAAACACGGAAAAACTTTAGACTGTATAAATCCAATAACCGGATACCAGTAACTGGCTTAAACCAAAGCCGACTGGTAAAAACTGTCCGAACGACGTACGTGTGTAAACACACGTATGCGTCCGAACCCTTTGTCGTAAAACTATACGACCTCTATATCGTTTCGCCTGGAGTAGGAAACTCTCTGTGTGGGACTCTAGAGACTCGACTACTACGCTGGCAGTGGGTTTAACGACAGACCGCAAGCGGCACTAGCTGTACGTAACGGCCCCCAGGTAGATGTCGATAAGAAGGTCGATGAGGAAAACCCATCCGAACTCCTACTGAGCCTGCTGTGACAATCTCCGTACAGTCCGGTCTGTTCGTCTAAGACTATCGCATATCCGGCCTAGGGGGCGGCAAGCGTCAGTCCCCTAAAAGCGGAATAAGTCGTGTCGGATCGAAGCCCATTATACCCTGAGAAACTACTGGAACTACCAGCAAATCTCGCTTGCCCTGGCCAGAGACTTTGCGTAATGGCTCTTTAACACAGCACGATATCAACTCCCAATACCGGGAGAGACGAATCCTATCTAACCGCTACTGCCTCCAAGTGCTTCGGGACTGCACCCAACTGCTACCTATTTGCACGACTCCTTTGAGCCGTGGTAGGGTAGCAATCTAAGAACAGTGGGAACACATTCGAGGCGAAGCAGCAGTGTCAAGTCTACGGACTATGCTGTACTCATGTCACCTGGGAACTATTAACTGACGATGGGTATAAAACCAACCAATGGTTCCCCGTGAGTCCTGTCCGGTGTACCAGTAACCCAACGAGCACCTGTCTACTATCTCCAGTACAACGTACCGACGGCTGTGGGACAGACCATCTCCCCAACTGGGATGAGAAGCGTACACACTAGTCTACTCCAGAGTATCGATGCCCTGTCTCGATAATCCTACGACTAGGGACCTGAATAAGGATGTGCTTGTAGACTACCCAGCCCTACTAGTGTGACTGCCATCACAACGCTGGTAGTCAATCAAGATCCTAAGAGCTCTATCAATACGTATACTCACATATTAAGATAGAAAAACCAAGTAGCATACTACCATATTTAGCAAGACTGTTATATACATGTGAATATCCCAAGCTTCCATTAAGTAATATACAAACTAGTATGATACAATAATGGCCCCTAGGGCATATACACTAACAGGTCAGTGGGAGCAATGGAGGCTAAGTGGGGACTTGACATTGTTGTTGTTCCAGACTGTGAGACCCGGCAGGATGATGAATGTAGTGTCGTTCTAAACTAGTTTTAGAAGTGTACGTTTATATGATTCTGCCAGAGGGTTGTCAAAGTCAGAGGGAGCAACGGAAGCTAAGTAGGGACTTGACACTATTGTTGTTCCAGACTATGAAACCCAGCAGGAGGATGAGTATAGCGTCATTCTGAACAAGTTTTAGAAGTGCACGTGTATATGATTCTGCCAGAAGGTTGTCGTAGTCAGTGGGAGCAGCGGAAATATAGTGGACAAGTGGCTTATGTCTATTTATAGACTAAAGCAGATATAGCGGAGATGGATCATCTATTTCTGATATGACAGCCATAGGTTTAACTTCATCGGAATAGGGGATGGATCTGTTAAGAAGGTAGTAGGGTGTGATGTTCTGCTATTTAGATGACATACACAGAGTAGGAAGTGAAATTCCTATACTACGATCGGTTATATTTTTATTGTCACACAGTAGTTTCTCCACATAGGACATGGATATTATATCAGATATTCTGGTTACTAGATCTATAGTTTTAGATCTAGATTTGGGTAGTTTCCCAATCTGAGTACTTAGACAGCATTCTAAAAGTATTTAGAATGGACGACTCCAGGCATGGTAGTGTACCTGCAGGTGATGGAGTCACCCTCTCTAAAAGTGTCTTATAGACTAAAGAGGAGAGGGATGTGCATGATCGGCAGATCACTTGCTTAAGCAATTGAGTTGATCATGAGATGTCAAGTACCACACCAGATGTTGTTTTGCAGTAGATGCAATAAATTGATATTGATCCAATCCTGGAGGAACATTCGAAAGCAGTTTTAGAACATAAGTGGATGTTTTAGGCATATGATAACGACAGCCTCATTCGGGAGACAGTTATCATTCCAGGCTTCTAAGGTGACCTGGATGACAGGGTGGCTGTCAGAGTTATAGTTTTCCCTCTGACGAGGGGCGGTATTTTGGACAGGTGGTCCAGGCGGATACTGAGGGAGGCATGGCGCTGGATACTGATTAAGTTCAGTTGACGATACAGTCTAAGAAGTTTGGATTTGGAGTTCATTTATGAGCTAGGTCCCATCAGATATCCAGACATATTCTAAGACAGGTATTGCTCATTTCGAAAGATGGTTTTCTCTGCGAACTTGAGATAAAGAGAGATATAGAAAGAAACATTAGGGCGGATCCACTCACTGAGGCTATTCTTTGAACGCAATAGTTTCACAAACGGGTTTTGTGAGACTGATTAGTAGAGGAGTTGGGAGTTTGGTATCACACGAGCTGTGAGTATGCGACATCGCAATAATTAGCCTTGAGTGCAAGTGGGAGATTGTTGGAGATAGTGCCCTCAGAGTCAATTATTGGATCACAGACACGTGATTGCAATGATTGAGAGAGGACCTATACCGGTAGGACAGTCTTACTCAAGATGATAGTATGCTATCTGGTTTATCTTTATCATCGTGTACTGGTTTAGGTGACCTTAGAGGTCACTATTACATATTGATAGAGCCCTTAGAATTCTTGCTTGACGGCCAGCAGTATGATGGCGATCATATACGTGGGAGCTGGGGTTTATAAGCGCATCCTTAAAAGGTCCCTAGTCGTGGGAGTTTTCGAGACAGGGCATCGATACTCCAGAGTAGACTAGTGTATACAGTCGAGACCCCGACGAGGGGCGGTGGCCGATCTCACAAGCCACTGGTGTCAGTTGGTTCACCTAAGATGTATACAGGTGCTCATTGGGTTATGAGTACACCGTACAGGACTCGCCGGGAACATGCTGGTTGGTCTTATACCTAACGTCAGATAGCAGTTCCCTGGTGATATGTGTATAGGTTAGTTCATCGACCTGAGATCGTCATTTGTCTCGTGTGAGTTCCCACTGTACTTTGATTACTACCCTACCATGGCTCAAAAGAGTCGTGCAAACAGATTTTAGTTAAGTACAGTCCTGAGCCACATGGAGGCAGTGAGCGGATCTGCAGGGGTTCGTCTCTCCCGGTATTGGGGATGAGGTCGCGCTGTGTCTAGGAGAGCCATTACACGAAGTGTTGGAGATAGTGCCCTCATAGTCAATTATTGGATCGCAGGTACGTGATTGCAATGATTGCGGAGGACCTATCCCGGAAGGACAGTCTTACTCGAGATGATAGTATGCTATCTGGTTTGCCTTTATCAGTCGTGTACATGTTCAGGTGACTGATTGCATGTTACACTTTGATAGAGCCCTTAGGATCTTGCTTTACTACCAACAGTATGATGGCGATCATATACGTGAGAGTTGGGTAGTTTATATGCATATCCTTAATTGTGGTCCCTAGTCGTGGGAGTTTCGAGACAGGGCATCGATACTCCGGAGTAGACTAGTGTGTACAGTCGAGACCCCGACGAGGGGCGGTGGCCGGTCTCACAAGCCACTGGTGTGAGTTGGATCACCTAAGATGTATACAGGTGCTCATTGGGTTATGAGTACACCGGACAGGACTCGCCGGGAATCTGCTAGTTAGTACTATACCTATCGTCAGATAGCAGTTCCCTGGTGACATGTGTACAGGTTAGTTCATCGACCTGAGGTCGTCATTTGTCTCGTGTGAGTTCCCACTGTGCTTTGATTTCTACCCTACCACGGCTCAAAGGAGTCGTGCAAACAGGTAGCTTTTGGGTACAGTCCCGAGCCATATGGAGGCACGTGAGCGGATCGGCAGGGGTTTCGTCTCTCCCGGTATTGGGGGCGAGATCGTGCTGTGTCTAGGAGAGCCATTACGCAAAGCCCTCGGCCGAGGCAGGAGATTTACTGGTAGGTATTCCAGTAGTATCTTAGGGCGTTCTGGGCTACACTCCGACACGACTTATACTGCTAATGGGGGTCTGACGTTACTAGCCCCCTAGGCGGATATGCGATACTCATTGACGAACGGACCGGACTGTATATACATTGTCACTGTTAGGCTCAGTAGGGTTTTCGGAGGAGTTCGCTCATCGGTCTCCCTTGAGTTCGCTCCTCGGCCACCCTTGAGGTCAGTCCATGGGCAGCCGTTATGCATAGCTAGTGCCGCTGACGGTTTGTGGTTAAACCCACTGCCAGGGTGCTGACGAGTCATTAGAGTCCCCCACAGACAGTTTCCCAAGTTCGGGCGAAACGTTGTAGAGGCCGTATGGTTTTATGGCAGGGTTCGGAAAATGCACGTGCGTTTACGCACGTGTCGATTTTCGGACAGATGATACTGGTCGGCTTTGGTTTAAGCCGGATCCGAGTATTATATTGAGTAGATATAATATCTTTGTCTCAGTTGTATTTGTATTCGGTCGTAATACAAATGCGGGTATATTTATACAGTTTCGGGGTTGTCCTGAAATTCGTTTCAGGATCACTGTTGGAAGTTACCAGTTTCCAGTTTTCTATCGCCGTCTTTTAACATTCGGTTAAAGACGGATTTATCTTTTCTTCAGATATGAGTGAGTCATCATTCTAGAAGCTTCTAGAAGTGATGAAGTGGCTTATGAGTCATCTTGGCTTTAATGGTGCATTTATTAAGTGATGACTATGTTAATATGAGTCATGCTTTGATTTTAACCATTTTCTTGTTTAGCTAAAGATCTTTATGCTTGATATTTCTTCATGATATTTATCATATGGTCACCCCCCTCTCCTACGGTCACCTCCCTCTTCACTATAAGAGGCCGGCCCCTCTCTCTCTCTTAGGGTGGTTAATTTTCATCGGTTAGAAAAGATATGATAGTTTTGGGGTGTATGGAATTCACAGTTCATTTCATTCCATCACCCGATTTCCACGGCAACTTCATTAACCGATCGTCCACGGATTTGGACGAAGTGAGACAAAGTCATCTACTCATTCTCTACATCATTCTTGGTCGTCTCTTTTAGCAAACTTGACGATCGAGTTGCCTCGAGTCAGAGGCGGGAGCCCGTTTAAAGAACCGATCATGTGGTGCCACCTCGACGAGGAGATCGGAGATCGACGAGATCGGAGCAGCCGTAACGGAGCGTGGGATGATGGTTGAAGAACGAAGGACTCGGATCGTTCGGTATAACCATTCTACACTCTTTACAGTTTGTTAGTTTAGCAATAATGGCAGATCCGGGTTAAAGTATACGATAGCGCCAAGTTAAAAAGTTTTTGTTCCGCATTTGGCGTCTGTAGACTGCCGGGGCGCTAGCGTAGACTTACACGAAGTCCTTGGCCAAGGCAGGAGATTTACTGGTAGGTATTCCAGTAATATCTCAGGGTGTTCTGGGCTATACTCCGACATGACTTGTACTGCTTTTAGGGGTCTGACTTTTACCAACCCTCTAGGCCCTCCATGCGATGCTCATAGACGAACGGACCGGACTGTATGGATATTGTCACTGACAGGCTCAGTAGGGTATCAGGATAAGTTCGCTTATCGACCTCCCTTTTGGTCAATACCTGGTAGCCCGTTACGTATGGCTAATACCTCTGACGTGCTAGTGGTTAAATCCACAGCCAAAGTATTGACGAGTTTTTAGAGTCCCCCACAGACAGTTTCTCAAGTTTCGGGCGAAACGCTATAGAGGCCGTATGGATATATGACAGGGCTCGATCATATACGTGCGGATAGTACTAATGGGTTTTGGTTTAAGCCGGATCCTAGTATTGTACAGTGTAAATTTTGTCTCATTGCATTTGTATTCGGTCGGAATACAAATACGGGTATGTATATACAGTCGCGGGGTTTTCCTGTAATTTATTACGGGATCGCTTTTTGAAGTTGCCAGTTTGTATTTCGTTTCAGCCATTTTCCTTTGTTCTTTCTTTAGCTGAAAATTGGTGTGGAGGGGCTTATTTGGAAATGTGCAAATTAGCAAAGTGGAGGGTGGTTTTTTGTTAGTAGTTGCTTCATGATTGAGGTTAACTCCATTAGTTCATGATTGCTTGACTTTTGAGATCAGATGGTTGATGAGAAGGAGACTTTTTTGTGATCATGATTTTTTCTAATCATCACTCATCATTCTTTCTTGCATGACACTCACACTCCCTCCTCTTCTTTGATCATGGCCGGCCATTTTTGAGAGGGGGCTGTCCCAATTTTTGGAGTGGGAAAGTTGTTCTTTTTGGCTTGCACAAAATCCTTTTAGCTCATCTCCAAAAGCCCATTCCTCCACCTTCATAAAACGGCAACTTATAGTAACCCCATGAGACCCTGTGTTTTACACTTGGCCTACAGCATTCTTGGACACATCGGCTCGTCAACTTCGTGCCCGAGTTGCCTTAGTCTAGAGGTGAGAGCCCGTAAAAGAACCCGGCGATGTGGTGCCCTTTTCGACGAGGAAATGAAGACCGAAGATTCCGCGAGGAGATCGGGATGGAGGCCGAAGACCAAAGGACACGGATCGCTCGGTATAGCATTCTACCCATTCTCTAGTTAGCTAGCATTAAGTTAATGGTCCGATCCGGGTTTATAGTCCGCGGTAGTGCCGGTTTTCATTTAAAGAAAAGTTTTTGTATTCCACATTTTAGCCTCGTTCAGACGGCCGGGGCGCTGCCATGCACTTACACATTATATCGTAAACACGGATCAAACACGAAAACTAAAGCGATACACGAAACACACATAGGTTACAACCTATGGTTTACGCATGAAAAAAATAGCCAAATAACGCTTGTCATTGACGTACAAACATCCAACGACCAAATCCAAGTTCAAATACCAAAAACCAAGTTTTAGAAAACGGAAAACAGTTAAAACCAACACAAAAATGCTCCTAGATTTTTGCTCAGGTAAAAAGGGACTAAACTAACAGTACAGAGGCTAGGTTATAAGAAGTGTAACCTATTGATCAAATCCCAACATCTCAGTCAAAAAGGTGGCCGGCGAGATAGCTAAATTTCCCGGTGTCGCTTGTTGGGTTGGGGGGAATTGGGCTCGTTCTTCTGTGGTGTTCTTGTGGTGCTCTATCTAGGTCACTGATGTTGTTTGATTTTCTCAGAAACATTCCAAGTTATTCCAGATTCAATATATCACCACAATTCCACAAAAATACGATATTGGAAAAATCTAAGTTCAAATCTCTGTTATTAGTCTCAGGTTTTGCTGAAATATCATCACTAAGGTCTTGTAAACATAATAAACCTCAATAACACTTTATCACTACAAAATATTCCCTAAACCCTATCTTGGAAAATTCTAACCTCACTAAACCTCATAAGTTTAGTACTAAACTACATTAGGATATTAGAAAAACTAAAAATATAACCAAAGGTCTTGAAATATATCTCATTTGACAACTCAAGAAAATTCTTGAGTTACACAAAGTCTTCAAAATCTCAACTTGTTCATACTATCATGTTTGTAATGAGTTAGAGATTATTTTTTATGAAGAGGATATAAGATTTAAGCTGAGTTTTTTGAGGTGTTTGTATAAGGTAGAGGAGATGGAAAATGGAAAGAAGAAGAAAGAGAGGAAAATGTGAGAAGAAGATGAAGAGGGTGAAGGAGCCATGGCAAAAGAACCTCTCTCTTTCTCTCTCCTTGCCCATACCTATCTGTCCCCCACACCAAAATATCTCCTCCTTTTCCTTTCAAGTAAAACCAAAACCATTTTGTTTTTAAAAGAAAGGTAGCCATGGTTCATATAATTGTGAGCAAGGTTTGCAACATGTTTTGTAGCATGTCAAGTACACAACCAAAATTAAAGCATAATTAGTGAAAAGTTAATCAAGTTTAACTTTAACTTATATACAATTAATTGTATAATAGTTTTTTTTTAAATATCCAAATCCCATATATTCTTTCAAAATCAAAAATTTATATTAATTTTCCGATTATTCTCCAAAATACCGGTATATAGTTATACCACATTATTGAAACCAATTCTCATACTTTAATAATATTAATGAAATTTATTATTTTAATTATTTAAATTCCTAAAATTAATATTTTATTTTCTGAAATGTTACACTATAACATTCCAAATCTATTGGATTTAATCATCTTTCAATGGACAAATCTTAGTCTCAGCATGTGTCCTTACTTTTGCGGAAGAAACTTGTCGAAATTATTTTTGATTTAACAAATGATCTTACCTTGCATTCTTGAAGATATTATCACCCAAAAAAACCTATTCATTGAGCACCTAAACGATCTTAAGTTGTTGAGAACTAAAAATAAAATAATCTTTGAAATTTTACGGACTCTGACTCTTGGCATATAAGACATCTCAAACCTATTATCAAACATGTACTCTTCAAACATGAAAATTTTACTTTTGACTTATTTATTTTGGATTTGTAAGCGAATCAATTCTCTTCAATCGAGTCCTTCTAAATGGATCAAATCCATGCATGTTCAAAGGCTTTGAGTATGAAACATCACTTAAGAATATCTTGAGTTCGCTTATAAGTTGGGATGATATTAAATATCATGATTAAAAATAAGGTTTGAAGTATAATATATATAATATGCTTTATTAGGTTTTATTAGAAAAAATGGAATCTCAGCTGCCGGAAGAGAAAAATTCCTCCTGCGGCGATCAATAAGTCAATTTCATATTTTTTTAAATTCATTACTACCATATATATTGATTTTTGAAGTTTGAAACCTATATGTGTATGATTTTCATGTTTTTTAGTCATACATCTACAGCAAAAATGTTATATTATAGAAAAACTATTAATTCTTTCTCATCCGATGAAAACTCAAAAAGCTATTTAAATAACGTCATTTTTTTATATATACATAATTTTTAGAGCAGTAGATCAACGTGAATAATGTTGATCATCAATTCAAAAAATTAATATATATGGCTAATATATATCTGGTTGGATTATATTATTACTAATATTAACTATTTTGAAATGTATAGCCATAATGGTTAACCAATTTTTGAAAAATAAATATAAAATGTTAACATGACATATAATACAATGAAGTTTTTATAATGCCATTTGGCAAATTACTCTAAAAGACGGCCTCTTGAGTTAATTTTGTAAAATCAAATGAGGGCCTCTTGAGTTAATGATCCAAAAAAGAGCTTAAATATTCTAGAGAATATTCCCTCTTAACCTTAGAAAAAAAATATAGATAGATAGATACTATAAGAAAGTTGAAAGAAGTTATGCAACTTTGAAACTTGGACTATTCTCTTTTACATCAAATTTAGACTATTTAGTTATTTTGGAAAATTTAGCAATGAGCAAAACTTTTGAATTCCCATTTTGCACATCATATCAAGTATTGTGAAGATTTGGGCTATGTTGGTAAACTTGTGGTTGCGTCCAAATCTTGAGAGCAATTATGTAAATCCATGGATTATTATTTATTAACTATGAATTTTCAAGGTTTCTGAAATAAAATATTATGAAGTTTCAAGATTGTTCAAATAAATACCATGGACCGTTGTTTATTAACCGTGAAATTTAATTTTAGCAAATAAATATATGAACTTTCATCTTTTCTCCATGGTGTAAAAAATATATAACATAAACGAAGCATATTGTTAATAAATACCACAAATGTTTGGGTTTTAAAATTTTTGCAAATAAATACCGCATCTTTTATCATCATATGAATTAAAAGCTACAAAAATATAAAAGGTAAAATAAAAATAAAAGAATCTACGATTTTATCATTTTTGCATCCAAGAAAAATTTTGGTATTTACTTTTTATGATATTTATCTGAAAATTGCTAAGTTCGATATTCAGTGAAATTTAATATAATTTTCAAAAATCCCATGCTTTAGCGTGGGATGATGAAATGAATGATAGGGTTTATTAGATGAAATGATTGATAGGGTTTATTCAAAAGGAAGGCCCTGTGGTGTTCCCGCGAATATAGATAGGTTTTAAAATGGGCAGGAATATAACTTTTGTAAAGAAAATAGAGAGGCCCATATAGTTTAGGATTTTGTTTCGATATCTTCATTTTTTAATTGGGTGGCAATAAAGGGATCAGAGAGGCCCATTTACAAAGAACACCCGTTAGAGTTAGCTCGGTCCCTCTCAAATCTCAAGGAAATGGAGGGAGTCGGTCGTCTCGGCCGGTCGTCGACGAGATACGGCGGTCCGGCGACGGTGTTCAGCGGTCCGGTGAGGAGATGGAAGAAGAAGTGGGTCCCACTCTCAAACCCTAACCCTAACCATAACAATTCCAACAACAACAACAACAACAATCCCTCTCATCTCCTCATCTACAAGTGGACCGCACTCTCCAAGGACTCCGCCGCCGTTGAAGAGCCCCCTCGCAAGAAGTTCCGTTACGTCCCGGTAATTTCCCCTTTTTTAGATTTCTTGGAAATTAGGGTTTTTTTCCCTCTAAAGTTCATCGTGTTTGTTTGAGATAATCCCAAAGTTCATGGTATTTTAGTATAATTTGGCTGCTAAATTGTTGATTTTGAGTTCTGAATGCGATGCAGGTTGCTGTACTTGAAGAACAAAAGCAGGAAGAAGCCGTTTCTGTGAAATCCGACGACGAGAGCAAGGATGAGGCTGCGGCACAGGCAACCCAAACAGATACGGAAGATGTCAAGGAAGAAGCTCAGGTTTTGATTATTAGAATTTCTTTTAATTAGATATGTATTTTGGTGGTTCTTATGCTTTGCAAGTCGAATTTTTTTTTATTCATTTTGTACTGATCTCGATGATAATTGATCGCAACAACAATACAACAATGAGGAGCTCTTGAATTTATTCCTAAATACTAGTTACATTTGGCGATTCAAGACTTGGGGACATGTATCCCGAGCTTGCTTTCATGGGGTTCACGTTTTTCTCCTTTTTGCGACATAAGATTGATGTAATTTTATATCTTACAAAGCTAGGTGAAAAACAATGGGCATTGCCCACCCTTTGTCTAAGTCATAGATTCACAATTTTCCATTGTGATACTAATAGGTGACACTTCACGATTCGGTTTGTTGATCCACAATTTTCCCAAAGACTAGAATATGATTCGTTGGGAATAAGTGAATAACAATACACTAATTTTTTTTTGGTTGTTGTTTTATATATATACATCATATTAAGAGACTATCTTCGTACCAAAGCTGAACTAAGATAATTTGGAACTTTGGATGTGTAGATAGTTGTGTTAATAGCTTGCATACATTTTGTATACATTAAGAATTCAATATAATTTTTAGTTTGTGCCAAAAGAGTTCCTCAAGCATCTGTAACAACTCTAAAAGAATCCAATATGGATATGGATCCGGCACAAAACCAATATAGATAGGTCAAATCGAGGACAAACCCGTGCAGCATAGCTTAGCCATACATAATATCATAGTACTTACTACTCCAATTGAATTGGTTTTGAGGACAGAGGAGATAGAATTCAAGAGGAAATTTGGAGAATTCTGTTGGGATAAAATGGTTTTGAAGTAAACATATAGTACTCTTTACAACTTCGGGTTAGGCCCGAGATATCTCAGATTTAAGGAGGAAAGTTGTTTTTTTACTGTACTCATCAGTATTTTTACAACACCACGATTCGTCAAACAATATCGAGAACAACTTTATGTGCCTTCTTTTATTTCAATGCATTGTTTTCACTTATCAAAATCCAGGCTTTCCTTTTTTGTCTAAAATTATTCAACATTGCTATAGGGTCGAAATTCAAGATTGCCTCAAGGTTGAGAGTAGAGAAGCTTTTAATTTAGATTTGATAAGCATCCACATGACTTTTTAACTGTGCCTTCCATTGATCAGAATTTTTTTCTACTATCTTGCTAACTGCTTTACTTATCTCCTGGCCAAAATGGTTTTTGAATCCAATAAGAATTCTATAGAGACAGTAAGCGATGATTTTGCAGCTGATGCCCCTAATACTTCCTTTGAACCTCCAGCCGAAATGCAATTGGCCCCTCCCTTACCTATGAGATTTTGAGGGCCATAATACTTAAGCGATTACCTTGGCAATCATCAGTGTTAGAGTATAAAAATATATCTATCAACCCGTGCCATGACTTCAATGTTATGTCAAACATCGATATATTATGTGGGAATCAGGCATTCCCTTGGATTCCTTCTATGAAACTTGCTTTTAGATAACTTTCCATGCTCTTTGCCATGTCAGTTCAATAGCCAGCATGAGAAAAACCAGTGATAGCTACATCTGTATTTCACATAATTAATAACTTTTTGTGTTAAGCCATATTTGAACCCTAGACCAGTCGATGGCTAGAAGCTTTACCACTATGCTATAGCGACAGATGATGCTTCGAAGAGCCATTTAATCTTTTCAAAACATGATAGGTTATACTGTATCAGTATGTATGTGTTCACTCTATGTTGCATGGATTCATTATCAAGGTGATGTATCCATATAGTAATTTATTGTTTTTGTATCCAGGTCATATTCTTTTGAAAATACTCGTGAAAGTCTTTTGCACGCATCCTAGAATTTAGTGTAATGTATGTGACATGTATCAATGGCCCAGACATCTACTTTCTAAGCATCATCACCAACATATTATTTCTATTTAAGTTTAGATTTGTTAAAATTATAATTTTTTATCCATTATATTATTGGGTTTTTTTACTAAATCGTCCCTTAAAACTTGACTAATTACTAAAAACTTACCTAATACTTGATAATTACTATTTGCTCGTCCAAAGCTCTATGATTTTTAATAGGGTCCTCGACTTGTCAAAAAGATTCTTTTGATTTCACTCTGTTAGGTATCTAATTGAGGGATGTCAAGGCTAGGGTTTTAAAACCGTCAAACCCCTCTCCTATATCTAGTATCCTTTAGTTTGGCCCAAAATCAAAATTAGATTAAGGATTTGCTCTATCAAAACTTAATTCTCCATAGAAGCAGGATCTCTTATTCAACCTTCTTTTCCCTTTACATTAGTGGAATGCAAATGTGGTCAGATTTGCAAGCTAATGATAAGTGGAAAACCTAAATCGAAGAAAGAGAAGTCGATGATAGTTGGGGTGAAACTTTTGAAATAAAAAAAAAACATTGATTTTCCCTGTGTTTTGTAAGGCGGAGACGTGAGGTGAAGCGATCGACTCTCGACTGGACGAGGCATTAAGCCTCGAGGTGAGAGGCTTAAGCTTCACGATTTTCGTATTTTTATTAATTATAAATATAAATAAATAGAGAAAATTCAGAATACAAGATAATATTATGTTCTTGCTTTACTCATATTTCAAAACAAAGATATCGTTAACATGATAGATTATGGATGTTAGTTAATATTTAATAATAATATAGTTTTATTATGTAGTTTTAATTTCTAAATTATCAATGACTACTGAATTTTTGTTTACTTGTGTAGGGATAGAGAAGAAAAAAATTGAAATGTTATGTGCTATCTTGTTAACCCAAATCACAAACCCAATAATATAGCCGTTTACAACTCTCTTGTTACAGCACCATAAAGAAAAAACATACTTTCTTGTGTGGGTTCCTTACGCCGCCAACAATGGAAGAACGAAACTTTCTTCTCTCACGGCACCTTTGATCCTCGCCTTGTAGCCTTGATCTCGCTGCCGACTTATACAACACCTTTGATCCTCCTAGCTTCGATCCCGCTGCTAACTTGCAATCTAGAAGACAAAATTCACGATCCAGGTTAGAATTTAAGCCTTTTCTGGGTTTTTTCCAAACAAAAGAAACGTACGCTTCAAGAAGCTTCACGATTGAAGCATACGCTTTGTCCGTCTCAATAGAGCCTCACGAATGAAGCGTACGCTTTAAAGGGAAGGTCTCTCCTCTTCTCTGCGCTTCAGGGAGAAACCCTAGTCATTCGTCCTGAGACGTCCCTCAGAAGTGCCTTCAAAAACTCTGGATTCTTGAATGAGGTCAAGAGTAATAAGGGAGGTATCAAAAATTCCTGCGTCATCTTCGAATAGAAATCTTGGAGTAAAAGGTAACAACATAAGGGTTTTGGAGGAGTAAATAGTAATTGTTAAAGTATTGGGCTTTTGTAGTAATTAACCAAGTTTTGAGGGACCATTTAGTTTTTAAAAAAACCCATATTATTATAGATAAACAACCAAATATTAGTGTGCTCCAACGAGTTGCATCTTAATTTTTAAAAAAATGTGAAACCATGGTTTCAACTTGTATTGCATTTGGTATCACAGAAGGAAAACACAAACTTGGTATAGATGCAATGGATCGGTAAAGAACAATGAGCACTTTAGTAAGCACAGATTTAGGTAAGAAGATCGTGTACTTTGATACTCTATTTTAGCGTCTTGAGCCAACTTAAATAATGTTTCATAGTTATGCTAGAGTAGTAGTTATGCGATTAATCTCCTTACAAACTTTTTAACCGGTAAGGATTAAGAACCCTCTCAGAGTTTTTAATATGCTTTTGGTACTAGCACTCAATCCCTTGCATTCCTTATAGTCTATTTGTTACTCAAGCCTCTAGAATAGGCCTATATATCAAATCTCTTCATCAAAGATATCTCTTTCTTTAAGTATATTGATTTTACGCTATGAGAACTTTTCGCACATTTTCTCATTTGCCATTGTCACTTTTTTTACTATTATATACCAGAGAAAATCTGCTTAAATAAGGCATATAAAGCTTATTTGTAAAGCTGTGAAAGGTAGAGCTGGAATTTGTAAGGGCTAGGTGCATATTACCAAGTGCGTAGATGCCTTTCGTGTTTGAAAAGCCGCATTAGAAATGTCTGATTTATCTACCCTTATCTGCTTATTGTAATTTGATATATTTTGAGAGAAATATATCCCTAATAATATATTGGGGTTCTATATTTATAGGGTTTAAATTGGCTTTATACATAGAAGCCTAATATATGTACTTTTATATAAAAGTCCACACATTTATATAAGTGGCTAAATTGCATGCAAATACCTAATGTTTCACTATTTTGACGGATAAATACCTAAGTTTCAATGAGTTGCAGATAAATACTCATTTTTTTACTCGGTTTGCAATTAACTATCTGCTTGTGATATATGAAGGTGGTATAATGGTTATATTTCCATTGTCGTTATTTTCGTTTTTAAAAAAATGCTCGAGTCAAAGATAGGTATTTATATGCAACTCGTAGAAACTTATGTATTTTTCTGTGAAATCGGTAAAACCTTAGGTATTTATGTGCAATTTAGCCTTTATATAAATTACATAAAATATCTATCTACTAACACTCCCCCTCAAGTGGAGCATGTATATCAGACATGGTCAACTTGCACAAAATATTTTGAAACCGTGTCTAAAAAGTCCCTTTGTGAAAACATCTGCCAATAAATGTACTGAAGGAATATAAGGAGTACATAGCTCTTTCTTGACAATACGCTCTCCAATAAAATGTTTGTCGATCTCAATATGTCTTGGCATATCATGTTGCACTGGATCATTCGCGATATTAATTATTGCTTTATTATCACAATATAGTTTCATATGCTTCTCAATATGTACACCAATTTTAGTGAGAAGAATTCTTACGAACAACTCCGATAATAGATCTGCTATAGATATTTATATTCAGCTTCAACGCTTGATCAAGGTACCACATTTTGCTTCTTACTCCAAATTACCAAGTTTCCTCCAAAAAAAAAAATAGTTAAATGTAGTACTTCTATATCATCCAGACAACATGACCAATCTGCATCTAAATACCCTTCTAAGTTTATATGTCCATGATTAACAAATAACAATTCTCTCATGTTAGAGGGTAGATATTTTATGTAATTTATATAAGTTAATGGACTTTCATATAAAAGTGTCTATATTGAGCTTTTATGTATAAAGCTAATTTAAATTTAAACCCTATTGGGGATATCTTACTCTCAAAATATATCAAATTACATGGTATCAGAGCAAAAACCTTAACCTTAATACTTCCATAAAAACAAAAAAAGAGAAGAATTTTCTTTTTGGTATCTCTCTTCATATTTCTGAATTATTTTTCTCTTGCTTTAAGTTCAAAATCTCAAGATTAATAAAAAATTCTTTTTATTTTATTGATGTTATCTTACTGTTTTTGGTATCGTGACTTCTGATATTAATTCAAATCTTGAATTTATGGAGCGAACATCTAAATCCTCAAATAACCTCTATGAAACTAGACATTGACAATTATTTAGAGTGGTCATATGAGGCTCGGATGTATATCTGTAGAAAAAGAAAGGTTGGATATATCAATAGAAAAATCAAGAAGTTTGAATCTGAAAAAAGATCCCAACATGGGGGAACAAGAAAATACGATAATCCAGTGTTGTCAGGAGGCGCGAAAGGCCCTGCTCCTCGGGCGAAAGGCGCAACCGGGCGCTGAAGTACGCCTCTCAAAATTTCGAGGTGCTGTACAATGGTGAGGCGTGCGCTTAGACGCTCGAGGGAGGCGCATGCCTCACATGCGCTTTGCGCCTTATATGAGGCACGCCTTGCTCTAAGTGGAAGTTTAGGTAAACATGTCAAATGGGTTTGGTTATTGGTTTTTTAAAATAAATCTGAACGAAAATATAAACTTAATTGGTTAGTGGACAACAGTAACCTAAGACCAAGTCAAGAGCAACCTAAAAGAGTTGTGGTTTTTCTCATTTGCAAGTTCATTGTTGGCTAGGTTTTTCAAGTTCATTGTTGGCTCATTGGTAGCTCGTCGAGTTCTTCGGCGGCGGCTAACTCTCCATCTTCTCCTCAGGTTCTTCTCTTCTTTTCAAGTTACAGCTGCTTTTGTTTTCGGCTAGAGCAGCCCGAGAGCAACTCATAACATAAAATTAGATATCGCTTTCTCTTCTTTCCCTTTTTATGTTATTGATATTGAATTTTAAGTCCGAAGTTAAAATGAGTGGGAATTTTATGTGATTGTTCTTATCTTATTACAAACTTATGCGTCAACACACTCGGACATGCACCTCCGGCAAGCGTCTAACGCCTCGGGCGCATTAGACCTTTTGCGCATCGCACCGTACCTTGCGCATTGACAGCTCTGCGATAGTCAAATCATGGTTGTTAAGATCAGTGACACCCATGACTAGTCACTTTTTTATTTTTAGAAACTGTGAAAGAAGTATGGTATACAATAATGAGATATACTGAATCTAGAAATTTGGCACATGTTTATTAAATCCAGCAAAAAATTACTAATCTTTGTCAAGATGAGAACAATGTTGTGGCATATTTTTCTACTTTTCAGGGGTTGTGGGAAGGACTGGATCATTATCAAATATTGCAGTCTAAAGAAGATCGTGATTTATACCATAGGCAACCGCAAGAAAATTGGATATTTGAGTTTCTTACGGAGCTGAATATAGAATATGATATTGTTTGTGGGCAAATTCTAGGATAGGAGATTCTCACTCACTTTTGAGCAAGTGTATGCACGATCCAATTAGAAGGTAGAAAGAAGGCAATTGTTTCTTTACCAGAGCCTACAGCTATGATCACTGCTGTCAATAAATATATAAATCAAGTTGGTGGAAAAAATAAATTTGAAGATAAAAATAAGTTGATGTGCTCTCATTGCGGAAAGACAAGACATACAAAAGACTTGTTAGGAGATAGTTGGAAAACCTAATTGGTATACTAAAAGATAAATTTAATTAAAATCCCTCGAGCAAATTCAGCTAGGTCGCCGTTATTGCCTACTCCGCATACAACATTATCTATTACGGAGATTGATAGGCTCCGTCATCTTCTTATTAGACTTGATGCCTCCGGTTGTTCCATAGCTTTTGCACATACAGGTAGGTATTCATTATCTAATCACGCCGAGATCTCAAACTCTCGATCTTCTTGAATTATAGATTCAGGTGCTTCAGATCACACAACTAACAACTCCTCACCTTTTTATCTTATACTTTACAATCCAGAAAAGATAAAATCCGGGTTGCTGGTGGATCTTTCTCTTCAATTTTTGGTAAAGAAGACATAAATATTACACAATTTTCCCTTGAAGTCCACACGATTATATAAATAAAATAAAATATTTATCCCCTAACAGTTATAATTCATTATAATGTCTAGCTTTTATACTATAAGGCTCACCTAATTAAGCTAGAGAAAAGAGGTATATAATTCTCGTAATTACCTCGTTTTGGGTTAATATGCTTTACTCTATAAATAATCTCCATGTTTTGTCTAGCCTCCTTGCAATAACTTACTGTGAAGAATGAACTTTGCCATATTATAAGGACTTTTAACACCTCTGTCGTTCTTATTCTATCTTTTTTAATACCATGAATCTCCATAAGGTCCATAAGATGTCACATTAACTGGTTTATTCCATTTTGTCAATGAAGTTAAAGATCGGGATTATCAACATATTCATGTTTCGAGAAGGGCAATAGTTTTTGTTAGGAAGGCCAAGTTCTTCAGCTGATGTCATGCTAAACCAACATTTCTAAGCTTCAGCAAAAACCTGTAGGACATTTGCTATTTTTTTTACTATGTTGTAAAAGCAATCTAGTTCATGCACATACTATGTAGCACCACAACAAACTCGGATTGCAAGTCTTCAGATTTGGGTACTTCTAGAAGTTGACTGATATAAGGTTGCGATCAACTTACGTCATTAACCAATGAGGCGAAGATCACCCAAGAGGCCACCCATCCTGGTATTACTCTCACCCATCCACAAGTAAATAAGCAGTTTATATTAGAGGTTGCCACTCAGAAGTTCTAGTTACTATTAATTTCGAGTTAATTGAAATTTTATGTAACAAACGCTTTCTGGCATATTTATAGGTGTTATGTTAGCTTGGTACATATTGTAAGCCCACAATCCAACAACTTAAGCTTTTAAAGTGTTTGACATGGTATCAGACTTACAGGCTCAAAATGCCAGAGTTTGAATCTTTACAAGTTCTTTAAATAAATATTTAAGGGTTAATTTCACTAAACAACACCTAAATTTGCCAAAATCACATAACACTTCCCTGTTTTTTTAAATGAGCCTGCTACAATAACATCGTTAAAAAATGACCTCTTTCTCTTTCTTTTTTCACAAAAAAAAAATCTTCTCGCTCTACCCTAAACCTAACTTGTTTGGATCTTTAGTGGTGATGGTGGGATTTGGGAGAACGAAGAAGGTGGTGGTGGTTGGTGATGGGGATTTGGAGGAGGAAAGTGGCAGCGGTAGTGATTGGGGTTTGAAGGAGGAAGATGATGATGGGGATTTGATGGAAAAGGAAAGATGAGATTTGGAGAAGGAGGAAAGTGGTGGTGGGGGGGGGGGGATTTAGAGGAAGACGGTGGAGGGTTGAAAGAGGAGGAAGATGGTGGAGGCTTGAAAGAGGAGAAAGATGATGATGGAGGGCATTTTGGGGACTTTTTTTAACGGTGTTACTATAACACCGTTAAATAGATAGTTATTCGCTCATTTAAAAGTACAGGGAAGTATTGTGAGATTTGGGCAAACTTAGGTAGAGTTTAGTGAAATTAAGCCAATATTTAATTAGTTTGTCTTCGCAAGCCATTGTTTCCTACTTTTCATTGAATGCCTCTCCACATGCTTTAAAGGCCCTTGTGAGAGGAAGTGTTAATGTTGTTATCTTGGGTACGATTGTTCTCGGTTACACATACAGTAAGATGTAGGACCATTCTTGCATGAGGTAAATTTTGTAAGAATGTGGGGAGAAAAAAAAGAGGAGCAACATTTTTGTGCGTATTTGTGTTTTCTATGTTCTTCAAATCAGCAAATAAAAACTTCACGAAGTAAAAAACAATCTAATGGATCCAGTTCAGCCGTTCTACTATGAGAGCAGTGATGCATACTAGAACTCGAAGTTGTCTGAACTCGGAAAAAAATGTGCATAATGGTTTCAAGTGTTTAAGATCAAGATCGGAAGTTTAGATTCTCAATTCAAAAGCTAATTAGACCATAGATTGATTTTGTGTTATATGATGCCTAAGGGGGGATCTTTTTAAAATAACTTAATGGATTTTGATTTTTAATTTATAGATGCTCTAGAATGATTTAAGATTAGATTGAGTTCAATTTGATTGTCCTATCATGAATTTGGATGCGAAGGATTTCCTTCAAACTCTTTTGGAAATAGTGTACAGACATTACTAGAAGATTTAGTTTCAAGATGGTATATCAACATGAGCATTTCCTCTAAAGCTATCAATGCTGCATTTGTCCTTCAAAAGCTCAGGATCAATTATGACAAATTTCTGCCGACTTTGTCGCTAATCTAATAGTTGCATTATAATGTCAGTGATCCTCTGATCTATGGCAGTAATTATGTATATAAACCTTAAAAGTGTTGTACGATGGCTTTTTACATTTCCGAACTTTAATATGTATATATTCAGGATTTAGACAAGAATGGAGCTGAGGATGAAGATGCCAATGAGACCAGTTTGGATCTTAATTTGGGACTAAAAGGCCGCGATGGTGACAGTGGATGTGATCCTAAAACAGGAGAAGATGAGGACAAGGCTAGCGAACGATTCGAGAGATAACCTTATATTACCAAATGTTTTCCAGGTGGTATATTGAGATTACCTTAAAATGGCAATACGGGGCTGTTTTGGGTTTCATTTTTCTTTCATTGATTGTAAAACTGTACTCATCATTCATTATCCTAAGATAAGTGTTTAATTTCTCATTTTGCTAATGACTTCGTTGCATTAAAATCCAAACTGTGCATGTGTGAGTGATCTAATTTTTATCAGCTTTGCCGCTTTGCGCTTCAATTTGCTCTAGACATCATAATTTTATAAAAATAAAATTCCCATGGAATCTGCTTAGAGAAAAATAGCCAAGCCAGATATGTGTTTTGAACCTCTTGGATTAGATGCCCGGCACATTTTATGTTATTCTCATGAATCATTCACAAATTCTTCAATTCTGATGAATCCGTCAATGTGTAATTCTGAATGAACTTGATTGTCTCTAACAATCATGGGTTTTTTTTCTGGATACTACCAATTTGAGAATGGAACAGCCAGCTTATTTTGAAGAAAAAGATCTTATGGTGTGAACTAAGCCTTGTTAATTGTGTATTAATATTGCTAGGTCTATTATCATTTCAATATGATTCTCTCTTCTTCTTTTTTTCCTGGTTTTTTTATATATACCTGCAATCTTTTTTATTATATATAATCTCCTTATCTTATATTTGTATATACCGTCCTCCAATCTTTTCTGTTTATATATACCCCTTTAATATTGTATGTATACATAATCTCGCAACTTTTCTTTTTCCCTTTTTAACTTTCAAAGACCCATGTTTCTTTTCTTTGAACTGAAAAAAAAGCCTTCCTATGCTGCCGAAAGAGAATATTAGTTTAATTAATGCTAAATTCATTACATTTAGTTTGCTAGCAGTGGACCCCGGAATCAATATAATATCAACCGCCTTCCCTTGGATGTCTTGGGCCGGGTCCATTCTCTTATTTGGTTCCGTTTTCTCGAATAGTTGGGAAGCCGTTTTAAATTCTGAGGCCTAGTTGGGGGAATTAGTTCAAGTTTCCATCATTTATGCAAGGACTAATTATTTGTCTTGGGAGACGAGCCCCAACCGAAATCCAAGTTTCCCTAAAGAAATAAATAACACTCCAGGATTGTCGCAATACATAATAACATGACCACAAATTTTAATTTGGAAACCATTGTTCAAAGAAGCCTTTAGGCATCACATTACTTGAGTTCTTGCAAGAAAAAGGTATCCCCGATATCCCCGATCTCAATTCTCAACTGAACAACTACAGCTCTACTTCAGATCAGAAAATTGAAGTCTGTTTCTCGGTTGCTCAGGGAATTTTATACATTTAATCAAAGGGTTTTGCCAACAAAAATTGAACTCATGCCTCAGGCTTTTGATCAGATTCATTGTCCACGACTTCCGTAACCCCAACTTCAGCTGGGCGAAGGACACGATCATACAGCATATAGCCAGACTGCAAATCACAATCATGAAACACAAAATAAGCGAAGAAAATCAACTTTTCTACAGATAATGAAATCATCGAGTCTCATAAATAGCGCTTCTTAAGGGAAAAAAGAAGCAAAAAGGGTTGGCAAAATTGTACTTGTACAGCCCCAGCCCTTAACTATGAGCATATTTCACTTAATTACCTTAAAAGTTAAATTAATACAGTAAGCTCCCTCGAAGTAATACATTTTTTGGTATTCTACCGGAAAAACAAGCTCCCTTGAAAACAAAGTTTGGAGTTTACTGTAGCAAAACTTTAAAGTATTTTAGTGAAAAAACGAAGATATTTATGGGCAGTTTATTGTAATTCTGCCTAAAAGATCATAAAATACATATATACCTTGAGAACAGCAGCAACGGTGCCGGGCGGCTTGGAAGCATCAGGTATCTGGAAAACTGCATGATGCCTGTGAGGATCAAACTTCTCATTTGTGGGATCAAACTTCTCAACCCCAAACTTTCTAAACGCCTGGTAAAGTAACAAAACAGTTGATAAGCTTGTCGAGAAATAATTGCATCATAAGATAGCGCACAGAGAACTCATTACATTGAAGCCTCTATAAAAGAACTTTAAAAAGGTCATTTATGTAGCAAATTAATACTGGGTCGAGCTTTGTGGAGAGCCTGAATACGAACTGCCCTCAAACACAGCAACATAAATAATTTGCTTATTTCGCATCCAATTTATTATATACATTTAACAAGTGTGAGATATGCTAATCACAAATCAAACAGTTCATATTTACCATTAATCTTTGTAACTGCAAGATTATAAATCTAAAACAGTTTCGATAATCAATTTCAATGATCAAGACACTCATTTTATGAAAATATGAAAGAAAAATAAGTACACACCTGCCAATATCAAAATGATAAGCTGATACAAAACAATATGAACGATAATTTTATCGCTCGTCTAGAATGATATATTGGGCACAGTTGTAACAATAACACAAAGCCTTCAACACAAATTACCTGACTTATCTAGCTTCAGAAGCAATACATTTATCTTACCATTCGACAATCTATGGACCATCTCTACTAGCTAAAAGCATTTTGTAGGTGATACTACGATGTTATTTACTACAAGAGTTGCAAAAGCAACACTAAATAATTTAATCGATTTATCCATATAGTTCCACACATGGTTTAGGAAAACACATGGTTTAGGAAAAGAGAGTCCCACCTTATCACTTTTAGGAGCGGATCAAGTGCTAATCAAATAGACTTTTTTTTTCTGATGAGAAGAATAGATAGAGGTTGTTGTATCAACTGTAAGGTAGTGCCAGGTAAGAGTGTAACCACTCAGCATAGACTTTTAGTTCTAGACTTTCGATTTAGAATAGGGCTTAGGAAGATTAGACGTAAGATAGAGCCTAAAATTAAATGTTGCCGATTGAAAGAAGGTAACCAAAAGGCTTTTATTGATCGTGTAGTCTAAGAAGCGGATTGGCAGTCGGAAGATGATTCAGACAGAATATGGAACAAAATGGCTAGTTGTATCAAGAAGATAGCTAGAGATCTACTTGGTGAGTCGAGAGGTAATGCTCCACCATCTTTGGACACATCATGATGGAATGAAGAAAGGCTACTATTAAAATTAAAAGGGATTCTTATAAACATTTAAAGAAAAGTAGAGATGTGGAGAGATTTGAGAAGTATAAAATGGCTAAAAAGGAAGTTAAGAAAACTGTTCAGGAAGCTAAATCTAAGGTCTACAAGGAGGTGTACGAGAAATTAGACACTAAAGAGGCTGAAAATGATATATACCGGATTGCTCAGATGCGGGAAAGAAAGACTGGAGACTTATGTGCGGTGAAGTCTGTCAAAAATGAAAATTAGAAGTTTTAATTCGAGATGAGGATATCAAGGAAAGGAGAGATTATTTTGACAAATTGTTCAATGAGAGCTTTACTAAGAATTTGGATGGACTTGTCATTCAATCTCAAGATATAAACCGTGATTTCATGCGTAAAATAAGACTACCTGAGATTAAAAAAGTTTTGAACAGAATGAGTTTAAGAAAACGGTTGGTCCTGATGGGATTCCTATCGAGATTTGGAGATGCTTACAAAAAATAGGCGTTAAATGACTGACAGATTTGTTTAATAAGATTTGACAGACAAAAAAGATGCCAAATGAATGGAGAAAAGTATCCTTGTACATATCTACAAGAACAAGGGTGACATTCAAAGTTGCTCAAACTATATGGAATAAAACTTATGTGTCACACCATGAAACTTTAGGAGAGAGTGATTGAACACAGGCTAAGAAAAGATATTAAGATAACAAAGAACCGGTTTGGGTTCATACCTGGACGATCGACGACAGAGACTATTCATTTACTTCGTCAACTTGTCGAGCGTTTTCGAGAGAAGAGAAAAGATTTGCATATAATATTTATTGATTTAGAAAAAGCGTACGACAAGATACCTAGAGAGGTATTATGGGGGACAATGATGAAGGGGGTCCCCATCAAGTATATTGACATAATCAAGGATATGTACGATAGAGTAGTGGCAAATGTCAGAACCTGCGGCGACTTAACGAGTGATTTTCCGATTACAATTGGTTTACATTAAGGATTTGCATTAAGTCCATTCCTGTTTATCATCGTGATGGATCAACTTGCTAGAACTATCCAAGATGAGATACCTTGGTGTATGTTATTCGCTGATGATATTGTTCTAGTAAATGGGACGAAAGCAGGGGTTAATACCAAATTGGAATTATGGAGGCAAACATTGGAATCTCGGGGATTCAGATTGAGCAGGTCCAAGACAGCATATATGCATTGCAAATTTAGTAACCAGAAAAGTCAAAACCATATTGGTATAACATTGAAAGGGCAAGAGATATCACCGAGCGACCAGTTTATATCTAGGTTCCATCATCCAAAAGAATGGGGAGATCGATAGTGATGTTAATCAAAGATCCAAGCTGGTTGGTTGAAATGGAGTATAACAGGGATTTTGTGTGATCGTAACTTTCCGTTAAAATTGAAAGGAAAGTTTTATCGGAGCGCTATTCGGCCCGCCTTATTATATGGTATAGAATGCTGCGCTCCTAAGAAACATCATACACAGAAGATGCACGTAGCGGAGATGCGCATGCTTCGTTGGATATGCGGTAACGCTAGAAAAGATAAGGTGCGAAATGAGGATATTCATGCAAATGTTGCTGTAGCACATATGGAGGAGAAGATGCGGGAAAACCGATTAAGATGGTTTCGTCATGTGCGACGCAGACCTATGGAAGCACCGGTTCGACGAATAGATACTCTCGATATGGACAATGGAAAAATGGCAAAAGGAAGACCGAAGAAAACATGGATGAAGGTGATACAAAACGATATAGTTGCCAAAGGACTTGATGAAAGTATATTGTTCGATCGGAGTGAGTGGAGGCGGAGGATTCATGTGCTGGACCCGGCATGATTCTCATGTTGGTTCGTGTAGCCTACCCCATATGCTTGGGATAAAAGGCTCAGTTGTTGTTGTATCAATATAGTTCCACAATCTAGGCGAAGACAAAATCCAATTCTAACTTCTTGATCATAAGATATTAACATTCATCCCTTTAAGCCTCGTTTGGCAACGAAGCTACGGTTTCTCAAACCATGGTTTTGTGGGGTTCGAGGCTAAACCCCAAAAATTGCAATGGGGCCTGTATGGCAATCAAAATAGAGTTTCCCAAAACGGCAGTTTCACAAAGTCTTGAGGGCCTTTTTCAATAACTCCTATAGGACTGGAGTTGTGCAAAGTTTCAAACCGCTTTGTTTCTTAAGCACTACTTTTAAACGAAACCTAGGTTTCAACACTGTTGCCAAACAATTCCAAACTTTGCAAAACCTAATTTTTACGAAACCTTAGTTTGCATACATGGAAAACCTCAGTTTTGTTTTAACATAAACAAAACCTGAGTTTTTGGAAACCTTGTTACCAAAGCAGCATTAATAGTTCAAATGCCCAGATTCCCTTCCCCACAATCTCATTTAGCTGAAAATATAAACATCACAGCTGATGCAACTATTAACTCCAAAAATCCCCACTGTGAGCGAATGCCATACATCTTCAAAGACTCTCCTGCACCCTTCAAAAATTGCAATGGGGCCTGTATGGCAATCAAAATAGAGTTTCCCAAAACAGCAGTTTCACAAAGTCTTGAGGGCCTTTTTCAATAACTCCTATAGGACTGGAGTTGTGCAAAGTTTCAAACCGCTTTGTTTCTTTAGCACTACTTTTAAACGAAACCTAGGTTTCAACACTGTTGCCAAACAATTCCAAACTTTGCAAAACCTAATTTTTACGAAACCTTAGTTTGCATACATGGAAAACCTCAGTTTTGTTTTAACATAAACAAAACCTGAGTTTTTGGAAACCTTGTTACCAAAGCAGCATTAATAGTTCAAATGCCCAGATTCCCTTCCCCACAATCTCATTTAGCTGAAAATATAAACATCACAGCTGATGCAACGATTAACTCCAAAATCCCCACTGTGAGCGAATGCCATACATCTTCAAAGACTCTCCTGCACCCTTCAACTACGGGTTGTCATGCCTAGCAGCCTAAGGCTCGCACTTAATTTAAAAATGGCACAGTTTTTTTTGCAATGAATGTTCAAGTGCATCAACTCGCCACAGACAGTAAAAGCTAGAATTAAAATATAAAAGATAGCTATAAATCGATGTTGAAAATAACGTAGCGTAAAGCGTAAAGTTTAGTCTCCAAAAAACGAAAATTGCAAATTGCGTTACGCAAAGCATAAGCTATATGAAATATCATTAATTGATTTCAATAATTATATTTATTCAAACAAAAACACAAATTTAAGGAAATTAGTTTTGAAACTAAAAAATAAATTTATATTTTTAAAGAGTTAATAAAATAATGTAAAATCTACTAGAATTGACGTAACTAATTCCTAATTTTCAATTTAACAAGTTCACATATATACTTAGGTGTCCAAAGTAATTAAGTGGAATTAGTTTATCTTTTGGTTATGGAGAATTGAAACTTAGAGGACGTGTTACATAAAGATTAGGTTCTCTTAATCTATTGAAGTTCAAATTCAGTTTGATAAACAAAAATCGTATGTAAAATTTTATTTACAAATAGTGTAGGTATTGCTATCAATTAATAGCGTAGCGTAACATAACCTATTTGTAAATATAATGTAAAATAAAGTAACTTTTATTTAAGCTATTTTATTGAGTTACGTAGCAAATAGGTTGGGTTATGTTATATAACACAACATAACGAGTTACATAACGGGTTTTTTTTCAACATTGCTATAAATTTAAATGAGGAGAGATATCCAAGAAGAATAATTTATTGGCAGCAAGAAAAGTAAGAAATCACCTCTGCCAGTTGTTTATCAGTCATTTTGACACCCTCTAACAGAGTTTTTAATAGTGGCACTGCTCCAACAGTGTCTTTGGATGAATCAATTTTTGCAAAGCTATCCTTGACAACAGATGAAGCTCTTCCCAGATTATCCGCAACATCTAACAGATTCTTGGCAAAGTTCTGATCATAATTCAAATATCCAGAATGGTAAGTTAGGCATTCATTGCATGCAAATAAATATAAAAATAGATAACAATAAATTTAGCAACTAAAGAAAATACACATGAAAGGATTAAATGCATGAAACCCCTTGTAGTTTACCCTGAATAACACTTATACCGCCTCAAGTAATTTATTACCACAAACACTAAATACTCAAAAGACTCATATTCTACTCTAAACAACACAAAAGTTCTAGAATTCAATCAGAGAACCATTTGAGTTGCTTAGAGTTAACTTTAAGCATTTAGGGTTTTGGTCGATGAGCAGAAGGGTGTTTGCGCTAATAGGTGTTGTGCACGGTAAACTACAGGGATGTTTTGTGCAATTAACCCCAAAATAGAACATTGGAACAGTTAAAACATAGGACAGAGCTAAACCTGTATCGCAAACTTTTTTGAGTTTTCTGCCTCGCGTTTTGTCCTTTCTAAGACATTCTCCATCTCAGCATAGCTACGGAGAACTTTATCTTGCATCTTTTCAATCTCCTTGCACTTTAACTTCAGGACCTCTTCCTTCTCCGAAACAAGCTTTACAAGATCATCGACAGATGGATCATCAAGCTCTGAATCCGAATAAAAAACGGTAGTTCAATCGGTTACTTTTCTCCTTAATTTTGACAGATTGGACTGAGGATGTTTAGATTCAGGAATGAAACCTGTATCCTTTGTTTGCTCAGGAACTGTAGAATCATCATTGCTCTTGGTAGGCCCAGTATCATTGTTGGCAGATTGGTTGGATTCCTTGTCATTGGGTTCAGGAGATGCGGCGGAAGAAAATCCATACCTTTGGAATGCAGCATTTGTGGGATGTGAATGTTTCCACAAGTGACTGATTGGGGAGGATAACCGCTGGCATATGAAAATAAAAAAATTAGAAAATATATACTACACAATATGATTCTTCGTATGTTCAGTAGGAAGAAGCAAACTAACAGCAGCCCATACAGGGGATATTAGTGGATTAACAAACAGGGGCTGCTTCACACTCAGGCTAAAGTAGGGGTGGTAATTGAACCAAGCTGACTCGGGTTTGGATCACTGCTAGCTCGCAAATTCGCTACATTTATATATGAACCGAACTATAACCAGAAAGTTAGGCTAGTTTGGTGAATGAACCAAATTTGAGGTAACTGCAGTCCATTAGGTGCCCGTTAGGGTATGTTTAGATATACATATATTTAAAAAAATATATCATAGTGATATGTTATAGGAATGAAATCGATCGGTTAACCCATTAGGGCCATATGACCAATAAATCGATACCAAAACTAAACCAATAAATTAACAACCTTTCATCCAAACTATAAATTCCCATTGCCAGTAAATCCTTTATTCCACTGCTCTTCCACTCGACTCTTTCCCTTTTCTATCTAGGGCAACATCTGGCAACCAAAGATTATATTGGCAGATTGGTGGCACAGGAAACTATGACTATTGATTCGATCACTGCGCACAATGACTTGAGACAACCGGTTACAATTTTTAATTAAAAAAATTGCTTCTCGATCCTTGAAATTTTTACCTCCGACTTCTTTCTCTTCGCTTGTATCTCTTTCTGGACATTCAACGGTTGAGGGGATTTCTTTGCTTTCATTTTTGCCCCATCTTTCCATCTCTTTTAACTCAAGCCAAGCCCATTTTGAGTTCATTTGTGAGCTAAGCTCATCTAATAACCAAACTGTTTTGAATTCAAACTCAACATAGGTCTCACCTACCCCTGCTTCCTTTAACACGCTGGTACACAAGCTACTAAAGCTAATAAGGATGAAAAAACTTCCTGAGGGATTAAAGGCAGAAACAAAAAGGGCTGTTAAGCCAATAACCATCCCTGTTTGTGAGTCTAAACTTGACAATAAGGGGAGCCAAACACGAGAAAACCCAGCTCAATCGAGCTCATGTTGGGTCAAAATATATCAAAGTGGTCTTGAACATGGGTTGGTTGATTAAAGTCTTCTTGCTTACCACATGCAGGTTTTCCTTTGGTAATAGCGCTTAGCACCCATTACAGTAATGGTTGTCATTTCTTCTTTGGTCACAGACTACTGGCATTTCGTGTATAATGTAGCTCATATATTGTTAGGATTAAGATGTGATTCCTTGAGGGTGTTATTTAGTCTCAGCTTCTTGCAACCCTTTTATATTTATAATGATGCTTTAATGTTTGGGTTATTAACAACATGGTGTAACCCACTGCTTTTCCTAACAGAAATCGGAAGGCTTGGAATTATGCACTATGTGCTAACAATTATATTTTCATAAACATATTGTTGAAATTCACCATAAAGCATGCTTTTATGTTTGAGTTATCAACTTATTTCTTCATTTGCTTTATTTTTAAAATTTACACCTAGCTCTGGTCTATCAGGAGAGAAGGTTAAAATAATTAATATTATCACATCCTCAAAATCGAAGTTTGATACATCTATATTTCACATTCTTATTTTTCAACCCCAACACGGAAGTGTCAAGCACGCCCAAATTGGGAGAACATGGTTAACAGGTGTTGGAACAGTGTCGGACAGCGTGTCGGAGTGGCAGCTGCGTACATGCAAAGTAAATAAAAGGGCAAGGGTCAGTGTTTCCTAGGACTCAAACACATTGATCAAGCTAAAAACTTACAAGTATAATACAGCAATAGATTTGCATGAAACCGTGACGATATATCATTACATCTATTGAACTCAAATTACAACACCAAATGTCAATGAAAACTGAATGTCCAGGAAGTTGGTATCTCCCCACTTGGGAACAAAGATTGCATCAGATTAAACAGAAATTTAAAATTGATAGTTCAAATAAAACATGCTTTATGGTCCAACTAGTTCGTTTAGTTTCCTACTAGCCAAACTTGATCAATGTTTTCACAACTGTAAGATTACTAGTAATTGCATGTTGTTTAAGCTCTTCGAAATCTCAAGCCAGTCTATATCAGAGCTATTACCTTTCCCAATTTAGTACTACTCTCTATATGCAAAACCACTCATATGTTTTGATGGTAGAACAATATCAGTAATCAATACACTGTTGTTACCAAGATACTACACAGTAACAATGAGTTCTTGGTTTATAATTTCATAGACAGTGTTACTATCATGTTTCATTGGAAAAAGGCAAGTCATAGCATACGTTAATACTATCAATAGATAAAAGCCTTTGGTCCTTGAATTTTTATTCTTACACACGAATCAAACCAGGTTGTGGTTTAATGGGTTCAGAAGTATCAGCTTCAGCGAGCATCTATGAACAATTTCCAAGAATTCGTATCCGAATAGTAATACTAATGTCCAGGGAAACCAATTTGTTAGATTCTTATATGACAATGAGTTTCTACTTACCATTGGACCCTAATTATAATCACTATAATGAAAAAACAGACAAGGGCAAAGGTGGACCAAGGAGGCGGCAAGAAAAAGTTCATTGGTCTGAAAAGCAACTGATAATGCTCGATATTGGCGACCTCCAAGATCGGGACACGTGGCAGACGACGTGTCCCAAGGCTCAGAAGAAAGGACCCACAAGGGCCGACCGGGCCACCCGGTGCCCGACCTGCGAGCACAAACTGGCCCACCTCGAGGCCCTTTGCGAATGTGCCTCCTCGGCCACTCAGCTCACCCCGAGCTGCCACAAGACCAAGATGCCTCGGCCCTCCCGCTCATTCCCGAGCTCGCCCGCCGAGGCCATCTTCCTCGGTCCCTCCGACCGACCAACTCCACCACTCACAGGCGTAACCGCCGCTCCGCAAATCTCGCCATGCGCAAATTCTCCGCCAGCAACATCCCACGTTCCACGCCATTGTGATCCCCATTAACGGACGATCCGCTTATCACGAAGGCGTGACGTCTGGAGCGTAACTGCCGGCGAGATTCTCGCGCCTGCTGCTGCGTGCTGCCGCCACTATATAAACCCCCATCACAGAGGGGTCAAGTAAGCCATTCTTTACACTTACGCCGTTACTCTGCTCGGATATTGTCACTGACTTGAGCGTCGGAGGGTCCTCGATGGTACCAAACCATCCCGGGACTTCTTTGCAGGTACATGGCGGCAGCCCTCTCATCCCACCTTGTCCTCACAAAATCCATTGAGACCCACACGTCACAGAGGAAAATCGATCCAGTTTTCCTCGAGATCAACGAAAGACAACATCTGACGGAGGCCCGAGAAGGAGCTCCATCAGTTGGCGCCGTCTGTGGGAAAACCAAATTCCACAAAATACAAAGTTGACCTTCCAATCTCCTCTCTCATGTCGGACGGCCATCCTGGGGATCCCGGTACCAGCCGCTGCCTTCCTTTCACCGAAGGCGGGGACGAACCTCCCCCATGATCGTAATCAACGCCCTCGCAGGCCGGATAGATCGCCTGCAATCCCTCATGGAAGCCCTCGTCCGTGTCCAAAAGACCACTCCGGGCCCCAGATCGCTGCGCCACCGCCGCCAGAAGGCTCCTCCCCTGTCTGGACGGCCAACCACCAGCAGGCTGCATCTCCTCGCCACCGTTCCTTCGAACCGGTGCTCCGCCCGCTGGGCGCCCCAGGGCTCCACGCCGAGATCCGCCGCCAGGGAGCCTCGCCCCGAGCCTCCTTGCTACCCTTACCCTCCTGAGGAAATGTCGGTCACCTCTCATATCCACGAGCGTGGCCGACCCCATCGTGGTCGGCAGGAACGCACGGAAGGGGCTCGTCCCGGCGACTCAAAGGCTTCCCCATCCCGGGACCTGAGGCACCTCATCAGGAGAAACAGGGACCGCTCCCATACGCAGTCCGCCCGCAGCGGGGCCCGGGAATCACAAGGTGTCGATTCCTCAAGATACCACGGTCGGCTCGACGCCCTCGAGAAGAAGATCGAGGGCATGCGCCGGGAAGCCCACTTCTCGAGCAACGGAGCTAAGTACGCCTCCGACTCGCTCACGAGGACATTCACCGAAGAACTGCTCGCTGTACGCGTCTCCTCGCACAACAAGCCCCCGAAGGTCTCTCTGTTCGACGGGAAAACTGACCCGAAGGACCACTTGGACGCTTTCACCGCTGGAATGAGCTTCCAAGATCACTCCGACGCCGTCCAGTGCAGGGCCTTCCCGGCCACCCTCATCCGCGGGTTGGGACTGATTCCGAGGGCTCGAGCCCCGCTCAATCTCAACCTTCGGCGAGCTGGCCACCCAGTTCCTCGGCCACTTCGTGGGAAACCGTCGACAGAAGCGCACAGTCGACCACCTCTTCACGGTCAAGAGTGGGAACAAAGAAACCTTCAAGGCCTATATTGCCCGTTTCTACAACGCCCTCCTCGAGATGCCCGAGCACCAGGACAAGACCGTCATAACGGCACTCAGATCCGGTCTGAGGCACAAAGAATGGTTGTGTTCCTTCGCGCTGGCCCAACCTAGGACCATGGCTGAAGTCAAAGCTTGGACCGAGCGCGAGGTCCAGCTGGAATCCGAAGTAAATGCCAACCTTCCTCGGACGGATCGGACCGACCAGAAGAAAAGGATACGGGAGGACAGGCCGGAGCGCCAGCAGCCCTACCACCCGAAGTTCCAAGAGTATGCCCCTCTCAACGTCTCTCTCGCAGTGTTGCTGGAGGAATCCCAGAATGAGGAGTTCTTCAAGTTCCCGACGGTCCCATGCCAGGCCGCTAAAAGAACCCGAGGCCCCTACTGTGCTTTCCACCGGGTACTGGGCCACGCCACGGAGGACTGCAAACAATTGAGGGACTATGTCAAGAAGCTCATCCGGTCCGGGCACCTCGCCACCTACCTAAGGGACAAGCAGGGGGCCGACCGCGAGCGAGAGCCGCCCCGCCCTTTCGCCGACCAGACTGTCGGCCAGATCATGCTCGTCTCGGGGAGCAGCCATCCCGGGACTCAGGGGGCCGACAGCCCTTCGGGGAGCTCGGCTCAGGCCGACCAAGTCATCCTTTAAACTGTACTTATCCTTTCTCTTTCCCTTCCCTAAAACAATGTAAATTTTTTCTAGGATCTACTGTTAACTGAATAAAAAGATCGAGGGAACATTGCGAAAAAGAAAGATCTTTATTCATTCAAAGGGTATTATGGGCTCCGTAGCCATACAAAAATATATAAAAGAAAAGGGGTTACAATAATGGGGGCAAAGGGTGCGCTGAGCACTGCTCGTGGTACTCGGCTAAGATCTCCACCAACCAGGGACGCGCAAGTTCCAGACTCTGCTCCCGGTTCCCCCCAGGGGCGTCTACCCTGAGCTTTAGCTCGTAGCATTCCCGGATGAGCGCCTTCGAGCGCGCCAATCGGTTTGCGGAAATCAAGCCGAAGCGCCTCAAGGACCACAGCTTGCCCACGGCCTCGTCGAAGAGCTGCTCTGACAGGGGGTTGTAAAGCCCCGGTGACGCCCTCCAGATGGAATACAACAGCAGCTGCAGCAAGAAGGAACGCCTAGGGAGCAGCCGGCCGAAGTGCTCCTCAATGCGAGCAACCACCAACTGCACCGTGTCCTCGGTGCGGTTGCGGTCATAGAGATACACGTCTGCGGAACTGATGATTTCGGCGATGGTGAATGGGAAATCTTCCATTTTAATGGCCTACCTACGAAGGGAAAAATAACGGTGCCCCTTATATAGCCCGCTGTGCAGCTCAACAGCCGCCACGCGGCGCCCCTCGAGCGTCCCCCGAACGAAACGAAGCGGCGTGCCACGTGGCGTCCATCGCTGGTTACCCGGGGAAAACGAAACGACGCATTCCTACCGCTTCACCTCCCCCGGCATTCAATGCGCTGGATACATGCGCCGTTGCCTCGCCCGTTCCCATTCCCCGCACCTACAGCCAGACGACCAGGCCGCACCTCATGAAAGATTCGACTCAGCAAACACCCCGGGCAGCTTCACTGCCGCAAGGACGGAGATCAAAAAGCCCTCATACTGAAGCCCCCGAGCAGCTACCCTGCTCAGTCAATCAAAGAAAAGGAAAAAGAGGAAGCAGAAAGCCCTCCCAGAGGCAGTCGGGCGCGAGGTTCCCTCGCTCGGCTATCCCCGACGGGCAGCTTCCCTGCCACAACGCCGAGATCAAACAAGCCCTCCCAGAGGCAATCGAGGCACGAGGTTCCCTCACTCGGTTATCCTTCAGGACAAAAGCCCTCGCCAAGAGGCACCGGGCAGTAACCCTGTCCGGCCAAGGGTCCTTGGTGGCTCCCTACAGCCGTATAGATTTCCTCGCGCCAAGGGCCAAAGTCCTCCAAGAGGCAGTCAGGTCATTACCCAGCTATCCCCGGCCGGTAGCTTCCTACCACAACCGACAGGGATCAAAGTCCTCGCCATGAGGCACTGGGCAGTAACCTTGCTCAGTCCCCATCCTGAAGGATCAAAAAGCCCTCCCAGAGACAGTCGAGGCCCGAGGTTCCCTCGCTCGGCTATCCCCCGCGGGCAGCTACCCTGCCACAACGCCGGGGATCAAAAAGCCCTCATACTGAGGCCCCGAGCAGCTACCCTGCTCGGTCAAACAACAGGGCACCCGCAAAAGATCAGAAGGCCCCCACAAGAAGCATCAGAACAACTACCCCGACCGCGCAGCTACCCTGCCCGGTCAACCCCAGATGACGGCCGACACTATCTAAAAACCGAGGACATGGCAGTTCTAATCTAAATGATCTCCCCTCGACTCCGGGGCCCATAGGGATACCTCCTCGGAAACGCTCGTCGGCAAGCGATTGCAGTCAACTCGACGGACGATCGCTAGACAGAGGGTCAACCTGACAGGAAAGCACGATGGTGCAGGCAAGAATAAGTAACATTCTTCAAAAACAGGTAGAACATGGAAGCTAAGGAAAAACTTCATCGCTACCAACAAAAACAGTTTTTTACAAAGGGTATTTTCCGTCTCCCCAGCCTTACAAAATTCAAACGAAAACGAAAACAAAATAAAGACACGAGAGCGGGAGCTCTACCCCTCGGGGCCGGACGCGACCTCGAGGTCCTCGATCTCCACCACCGGGGGCGCCGGGTCCTCGGGCATCTCCTCGCCGGGGACTTCTCCCCCTTGCTCGTCGGCGCCCACGAGGGGGAACTCAGCCCGCAGGTCCGCGTCGTTGAACTCTGGCATCTGGGACTTGACGGCATCGAGGGCGTCGTGCCAAATGCGGGCCGTGGCCACGGCCATGTCGTGGTAAAAATCCTTCGACCCCTTATAGGACGCCACCGCCCTCGACTCGGCTGACTTAACCGCCTCGGCCGCCGCCCCTAGCTCCTTCCGAAAGGTCTTCACCATCTTCTTCAGGTTGCCGGCGAACACCTAAGAGTCCCCGAGCTTGCCCTCGACGATCACGGCGGCCTCCCTTTTTCGGGCGTCCACCTCACCCTCTAAGGCGGCGATCCTCGTCGACATCGCCTCCTGCTCCCGCCTGGAGTTCTCCTTCAACGCGGCGAGCTGGCCCGCGGCCTCCATCGCCGGGGCTACCACCTCGGTCTCCATGCGAAAGGCGAGAGCCACGTGCTAGAGAGTCTGGGAAGACACAAAAAGGGGAAGGATAAGGAATATGAAGGAGAACACTAAATCCTGCCGCGCACTGGGGGCTTACCTGCACGGCTTCTTGGGCGATCGACGCCAGCTGGGCCTTAAAGGTTCCCCCTGGAACCCGACCTCCAGCTGAAGTCTCTATCTCGTAGAGGAGGCTGTCCGCCACCGACAGCCCGGATGGCACCGTGAACTGGAGCCCCCCTTCATCTACCACGGTCGGCGAAGACCGACCCCGGGAAACTCTCCGATGACTCCTACTAAGCGGCTCCAACGAGGAGTCGATCTCCTCTTCCGAGGTCGTGTCCTCCACAATCAGGACCCGCTTCCAGCCCGACACCCAGCTGGGGCCCGAGGCGGGATCCACCCCGAGTGTCCTCGGGGGATCGCCACCGGGGTGGTGGGAGCGGGGGTTGCCTGCGCCCGGGAAGAGCTGGCACCACCAGCAGGCTACCTCGGTTGGCGCATAGCATCTCGGAGAACGCCGAAGTCCATGGATCCTGCACAAAACAAACGCCCCACTTATCAGCAATGCGAGTAAAACATAAACCCAGGAAGTAAGCCTAACTTACAGACGAACTCGACTGGGCTAAGCCCGGCCCAGCTCAAGACCCTTTCGGACAGCAACACGTCATAACGGGGGATGGGCTCCCATGACGCCACTCTCACCGCGGCGGGGTCGTTGGACAGGCTCCCCGGCAGGCACTTCTCCCTCGACCATTTGGTGGGCACAGGCCAGTCCTCGCCCTTGGGAGGAGAAACGAAGAAGAATTTCTTTTTCCAATCATGAATGGAAGAGTGCAAGGCCACGACACCGGTCCCAACGGCAACCCCGGGCCGCTTCCTAAAGGCAAAATACACCTACTTGAGATCACCCGCTCGACCGCCGGGGTGACTCTTGAATGCAAGGGAGGAATCGAGAAGGGAAAGACTGAAAGGAACTGCCTGCAGCCTCAGGCGGATCAAGAACCCGAGGAGAATCCTCCATGAGTTCGGCACTAACTGGCCGAGGGCCAGACCGAAGAAGTTTAGAGCGGCGATGACCTCGGGAGAGAAGGGCAGGCGCATTCCGCCCCAAAAAGCTTCCAAGTACAGGGCAATCTTCCTGCCCCGCACCTGATCGGCCCTCTCTCCCTCCTTGGCCAGACGTAGCGTGTAACGCGGGGGAATGTGAAAGCAAGCCCGAACGTTGGCGAGCTCGTCCTCATGCCTCACCCAGCACGGGGTGCTGGGGGCCACACCTACCGCCTCCTTCCTTAAGACGGCCCCCGCCTCATGACCCCGGGGAGAGGGGCCAGCCCATGCTCTTTTGGAAAACTCAGGCACATCTAAAGGAACCCTAGCACCTACCCTTACAACATCTACCGATTCTACGGAAGAGGAAGACATCTAACCTTGGAAAAGAAATTCTGCAGGAGCTGAAGCAAAGGAGGAGAGACGAGCGCCGAGCAGCTGGGGCCTGAGGGAGGAAAATATGGAGTAAGGACCCTAGGCTGGGCCCCACCAACATTTATCACCGCCTGCGACCCATCCAACAGCGTCCGTCGTCTTCCACCGAAACGGCCCATTGCACCCAGCGGCTCAGATCGTTCCACGTGGCAGCCCCGCGATTGACTGCGTCCCATCAGACGCCGCAGACCTGCAGTTATCGACTCCAATTTAATCAAAGTTTTTAAAACTCCATTTTTGGAGTTTAGGGCTTGCAAACTTCAGTTTGCATTCCACCTACCTCCACTTAAAACTAAACTACATTTATCCTAACTCTATATTCAAATAGGGCCTCAATGGCTCTCTCATTGAGTGTCCCCCCCACCAAAAAAAACTTCCACCTATAAGTTTTCCGATGAAGGCATCTAAATGCTTCTAGCTTAAGCCAATCTATGCATTTTAACAATACAAATCGAAGTTTTAGCAAGAATTATGTACTTTTTACCCTCAAACAAATCAGTCATTTTATAGTTACTACATTCTAAGAGGTTACTAACAGGTAGTTGTAATTTAAAATATGAAAACAAATAAGTCACCAGGATATGCCAGCCTTTAACTAGTACAGTTACCTTAAGGTGATATGTTAAAAGAAGTATACAAACTGTGGAGTGAATCAGACATGCAAAATAGGATCGTTCACTAAAATTACAAACTTTAAAGCTTGGACCTTCACTTGATGTTCGCCGAGATATCGATGACCACCAACTAAATCTCATGCTGAGATGCTGTGATCTCATAATTTGATCCAGAAAAAAATATTGGGCTAAACATCATAAAGATGAAAACAATCTACAGCAAGTTCAGTTCTTTCCAGTTAATAAATAAGTTTTATGTACATTATTTGATTTAGGAACGGTTCTGAGATTCAGGGCAGAATAAATCTCCTGAAAAATTCTTAAACAAAAGCGTTGCTGCACACAAACAACATCAAAAGTCCAACAATATCTCAATCAGAAACTTTTGAGGTCAACCCTTGCTCCATAGAAACCTTACAGCTAAGAAAAAGAAATCTTAAACCCTAATTTCTCCAATCACAGGCAAATCAATGCACAAGTTAGCCACTATCAATTAGCAAAATCAACTTTTTACCATTGCAAAAAAGAAAAAAACTTGATAGAAATCAAAATAAAAATGCTACAAAATTACAACATGAGAACCCCAAATTCAACTCAACCCTTCACAATTCTAGAAACCACTAAATTAAACTTAAAAATTCAGACTTTATCTATACCCTTATTGCAGAATTAAGAATTCAACACACAAACATCAAAAAAAATTCTACCTTGATGGAAGAAACGGAAACAGGTTCGCTTATCGAGTGGAAGCTGCTGTAAAGATTGAGGATCGGCTCGTGCCGCTTCGATTCGAGGATCAAGCGTTGGGTGACGCTGCCCTTTGCGATTCGAGAGAGCATTCTCGAAGCCATTTTCTTTTGTTTTAATCGAGGAGAAAATAAAAAATAAATGAAAAGAAACTAAGGGGTCTAGGGTTTTAGAGAGTGAGAGGAAGCGAGAGGTGAGAGGAAGCGAGAGGCGCAGCTTGGGGAAGAAGAAATAGTGGGTACGAGTTGGTGCAGCGGAAAATGAACCGGATCGCACAAATGGACCGGATCTAGAAACATCCGTGATTTTTATAAAAAAGATAAATTACTCTAAAATACCCTCAGCCCTCGCAATCAAGGGTTTTCACTGAACTGTGGGTCTTTTTTGGGACAATTTTTGAGAATTAAGGGATCTTCGGAAAAAAATTAGCAAAATGGTGTCGTAAAAAATGTTTAGCATTTTGGCGTTAGTGGAGATGATTGGTGCAAATTAGTGGGCGTTAACCGAACCCGTACTTTTGAAACGTGATTTTCAGTAGAAGTCACGAGTACCAAAACCGCACTTTTAAAAGTGCAGTTTTCAAAAGGCACGAGGAAGACGGCGATGATTAAGGGGTGAGGGAAGCTGGGTCGGTGAAGAGTGGGTGGACGAGGACGGCGAAGGAGGGGGAGGACGGCGGCGAGGGCAAGGGCGAGAGTGGGGATGGGAAAGATGAGAGCAAGGATGAGGGTGAGGGTGAGGATTGATGGAGATTTTCTTAGTCTTAAATTATACCGTAAATTAACGGTTATCAATTGTAGCACTTGTGGGACGATCCACATGGAAGATGAGAATTCTAACCAATCTAAAACGAATTAAAGATAAAAGCTTTGATTTGTTTAATTATACTAAAAGGCAATAATAAAAAGAAAGTAAATTGCAAATTAAAAGAGATTTCAGAGATAAAGAAAATCCTAGGGTTCAGAATCATCTTGTCTAATCATGGTGTTTTAAATAATATCTATCATTTACTTGATTTCCATTTTTAAATTAATTATTTATCAAATATAAGAAAGCATAAAGCATGCGTTCATCGCAATAAAATATCAATCAAATATAAGAAAGCATAATTCATACGATCATGGTAATACCCTATCAATCTACAAATAAGCAAATAATCAATTTAAGGAACAAGGTCTAATTAATAAGGAAATAGTTAGATCTACTTTTCTACTTAATAAACTCAATAGCTGTCAATCAATGGCTTATTTTGCTATATCGATATAGTCTAATTGTTAGGATATATATGCCCTAGAGGTCTTTATTATACAAGATGCTGGGGACACACACACACACGACAATCTTACCCGATATGATAGTATACTATTTGGTTTGTATCTATCTTAACATATATATATGTTCCTTTTTATGTATCGTTAATACATGTTGATAGAACCCGTAGGATGTTTGCTTGACTATCAACGTTGTGATGTAAATCATACTTGTGGGGGCTGGGTAGTCTATAAGCACATCCTTAAAATTGTTCATAATCATAGAATTATCGAGACTGTATATCGATATTCCAGAATAGACTAATATATACGTTTTTTGTTCCTGTCATGGGAGATGGCCAGTCCCACGGGCATTGGTGTACAGCACCAAAGATAGTATACATGTGCTCATTAGGTTATGAGTTATACTGGACGGACTCATCGGGAATTGCTGGATGGTACTATACCTAACATCAGATAGCAGCTCTCAGGTCACATAAGTATAGCTTAGTTTGTCGACCTGAGATCGTCATTTGTCTCGTGTGAGTTCCCACTATACTTTGATTACTACCTTACCATGGCTCTGCCGTGCAAATATGTTTTAGTTGGGTATATTCCCGAGCCACATGGAGGCAGCGAGCGATTTGTAAGCCACTGTCGCACACCCCACGGTTCGTGGGGAGGCGGAATTTTCAAAAACGGTTATCTTTTAACTACGCAACACCAACTAAAACTTCAGGATCTTATCGAAAGTCTTAACTAGCTAATCTAACTAGATGTTTAGCTACTCGGATAGAGTATTATACCTCATAGATCGAGTCTTTCGGGTCTTCTAGTGGTCCTCTCCAAGGATCCTCAGTGATCGGATCGAGTTTGCTCCATTGGTCTTCTCATGTCAAAAACGATCCACCGTGAGGGTATGTGCTCCAAACTTCAACCTCCAAGTGAGGTAACTAAGATAGATGGTTTGCCAAACCAACTAGTTTAGGAGATGTAGAATGTGCTAATGGATTGTTAGTCTCACTAAACTCTTAGCTCATAACTCATGTGAAGGTTAGGGTTTAGTTTAGTGAGGAAGAAGACGATGGAGGAGACTAGAGAGCTCAAGAGAGGAGAGCAACTCAAGAAAACACACAAGTGTAGAATGAACCATCAAGAATAAGTGAAGAGAATGGCTATGTATATATAACACCTCATCTCACTTATTGAGCCATGGCTAGTGAATCAATAAAATAAGCACCCATGCCTCAATAGTGATCCTAAACTAATATAAAAATCCATGATCCATTCCCTCCACCATACCAAGCATGTCTCCTCCATTTCCACATCATTAACCCATTTAGATAAATGGATAAATCCAATAATGAGGTGGCACCTTCTAGAAGCATACCTTGATAAATTACAAGAATGCCCCTCATTCCATATATACATACCCGTATCTGTATTCCGAAAAATATAGATACCTTGAGACGATAACAATCCAATAAAACAATACTAGGATCTGGCTTAAACCAAAACCCACTAGTATTGTCTGCCCGATCAGTATCCATGTACAAGTACACGTACGTGATCGAATCCCTAGTCGTAAAACTGTAAGTCCACGTTACCCGTCCCGGTTCTTTCGGGGATGCGGAAACGGTAAAAAACGATTTTTACGGTGAAGGTAACATGGACTTTAGAATAGGATCTTTGCTAAACAAACATTTAGCAACCTAACTACAAGTTTGACTACTATGTTAGGGGTTATACCTAGGCCTTGAACTCCTTCTCTTCTTGCTCCTTGGAGTGGTTGGATAGGCCTCACCTCGTCGTCTCCTCTTGCCAAAGATGGATCCACCCGAAAGCTTCTACCTTAGGCTCCTACCTCAACCGAGAGGAAACTAAAGTCCTTGGCATGCTAGAACTTGAACTTTAGAGTGAGTAGAGAAGTGTTTTTAGGGTTTTATCTCAATGGCTCATGTTTCTCAACTCATGAGACATGAGAGCCATGAGAAGAGAGGAAGGGGGAGAGCTTGGATGAGAGAGAATCAATATGATAGAATGAGCTTGACTTTTTACAACCATACTCTCAAAAAAGAAAATAATCATGATAATAATAATAATTAAGTATTTGTGATGGTTCATATCAATGGTCATTATCATTTCATACATTCATTTTGTAAAGAACAACAAGCAAGCAAAAGTCATAGCTATGAATGATGGTCAATGAGTCCAAAATAGTCAACCGGTCAACAAAGTCAACAAGTCAACAAAAGTCAAACTTTCAACTCAACCATGGCACAATAATACTTAATTAATATTATTATTAATCATATTTCTTATTCTTATTAGGGTTTAGAAAAAGTCAACAGTCAACAACCCTAATGAGAATCCTCTGCCTCTGTCTCTGTGCATATACACCCGCATCCGTGTTCCGAGGAACACGAATACAAACGAGATAAAACCAATCCCCCAAAACATATACTAGGATCTGGTTTAAACCAAAGCCCGCTAGTAATAACTGCCCGGACACCAAACGTGCACAAGTACACGGATGTGAACGAACCCTGTCGCAAAACCATGCGACCTCTACTCTATTTTGCCTAAAGGCGAATAGCTCTCTGTGTGGAACTCTAAAGACTCAACACTACGCTGGCAGTGGGTTTAACCACAGGCCGCAAGTAGTACTAGCTGTACGTAACGGTCCCCAGGTAGATGCCGATAAGAAGACCGATGAGGTAAACCCATCCGAAATCCTACTGAGCCTGAATGTGACAGTCTTCGTACAGTACGGTCTGTTCATCTAAGAATATCGCATGGCGGGCCTAGGGGCGGTAAACGTCAGTCCCCTAATAGCGGTACAAGTCGTGTCAGAGTGTAGCCCAGAACATCCTGAGATAACACTGGAAACCTACCAGTGTGTCTCGCTTGCCGTGGCCAGGGACGACTATGTGTAATGGCTCTCCTTGACACAACGCGATATCAACTCCCAATACCGGGAGAGACAAATCCTGTCTAACCATTACTGCCTCCAAGTGCTTCGGGACTGCACCCAACTACTACCTGTTTGCACGACTCCTTTGAGCCGTGGTAGGGTAGTAATCAAAGTACAGTGGGAACGCACTCGAGACGAAGTGACAGTATCAAGTCAGCGGACTAAGTTGTACTCATGTCACCTGGGAACTGATAACTGACGATAGGTATAGTACCAACCAACAATTCCCGACGAGTCTTGTCTAGTGTACTCGTAACCTAACGAGCACCCGCATACTATCTCAAGTACGACATACTGACGACTGTGGGACAGACCGTCTCTCCTGCTGGGATGAGAAGTGCATACGCTAGTCTACTCCGGAGTATCGATGCCCTGTCTCGATAATCCTACGACTAGGGACCTGTATAAGGATGTGCTTGTAGATTACCCAACCCCCACTAGTATGACTGCAATCACAACGCTGGTAATAAAGTAAAGATCCAAAGGGCTCCACTAATGTGTATAGGCGATATGCTAAAAGAAACACATGTACACATTAAAGTAGAAACAAACCAAGTAGCATACTACCATTTCGAGCAAGATTGTCTATACAACTGTGAATATCCCAAGCTTCCATCAAGTAATATACAAACTAGTATGATATAGTAATGGGCTCTAAGGCATATACACTAACAATCTCCCACTTGCACTAAGGTCATGTACTGGCGTATCGAAGACCTATCATCTCGATTAGCCGCTCGAACTGAGTCTGAGGTAAGGCCTTCGTGAATGGATCTGCAGTGTTATCTTCTGAATTCACTCTCTTCACCTCGATCTCCTGGTGATTTACGATCTCCCTGATCAGGTGGTACCGCCTCAAAATGTGCCTGGACTTCTGATGGGACCTGGGTTCCTTCGCTAAAGCTATAGCGCCGTTGTAGTCACAATACAGCGGTACTGGATCAACAATGGTAGGAACCACCTGAAGCTCCATTAGGAACTTCTTCATCCAGACAGCTTCTTTTGTGGCATCGCAAGCAGCTATGTACTCCGCTTCCATAGTTGAGTCAGCAACGGTTTCCTGCTTGGAGCTCTTCCAGCAAACCGCCCCTCCATTGAGGGTGAAGACATAACCCGATATGGACTTGGAGTCATCTTTGTCACTCTGGAAGCTGGAGTCAGCAAAGGCCTCGATCTGGAGATCTTTTCCGCCATACACCAAGAACATCTCCTTAGTCCTTCTCAGGTACTTGAGAATGTTCTTTACTGCTATCCAGTGTTTCTCCCCAGGGTCCAACTGATACCGGCTTATAACGCTCAATGCGTATACTACATCTGGTCTGGTACACAACATCGCATACATTATAGAGCCTACCGCAGATGTGTAGGGTATAGATGACATGCGAGCCCTTTCCAAATCAGTTTTGGGAGACATCTCTTTGGAGAGGGTGATTACGTGACAAGCCGGTAGATTACCGCGCTTGGAATCTTCCATACTGAATCGTTTCAGTATGGTGTCGATGTACCTGGACTGTGAAAGTCCTAACATCCTTTAGATCTATCACGATAGATCTGGATCCCCAAAATGTAGTTGGCATTGCCCAGGTCCTTCATGGAGAACCTTTGTGACAAGAATCCTTTGACTGACTGTAGCATAGGAATATCATTGTCTATTAGGAGAATATCATCCACGTACAAGACGAGGAATACCACAGTTCTCCCTACAATCTTACTGTAAATGCATGGTTCATCTCGGTTTTTGACAAAGTCGAATTCTTTGACAGTATCATCAAAGCAGATGTTCCAACTCCGTGATGCCTGCTTCAGTCCATAGATGGACTTGAGCAACTTGCACACTTTACCGCTGCTCCCACTCTGAATGAATCCCTCCGGCTGATCCATATAGACGCACTCTTCCAAATTTCCATTTAGAAAAGCCGTCTTTATGTCCATCTGCCAGATCTCATAATCGTGAAAGGCAGCAATGGCAAGAAGGATCCGAATGGATTTGAGCATAGCCACTGGAGAAAACGTTTCGTCATAGTCCAAACCAGGTCTTTGACGAAAACCCTTTACAACAAGTCTAGCTTTATAGGTTTCAACCTGCCCATCTACACCAATCTTCTTTCTGAAGATCCATTTGTAGCCTACGGGTTTTACCCCTTCTGGAGCAAAGTCCAAAGTCCACACTTTGTTGGTGTACATGGACTCTATCTCGGTCCACATTGCATCCAGCCATTTTACCGAGTCACCGCTCTGAATGGCTTGCTGGAAGCTAGTAGGCTCATCATAATCCATGGTGCAATCCTCTCTATCCCCGTCTACGAGAAAACCGTAGTATCTCTCGGACGGATGAGACTGCCTACTACTCCTGCGGAGCGGCGCAGGAATGTCCGGTTCTCCTGAAACTTCTGGTTCTTCCAAGCTTTCAGTAATAGCTTGTGGTTCTGGAATTTCTTCCAGTTTTATTGCGCTCCCGCTTATCTGACTTTCTAAAAATTCAGTTTCCAAGAAGTGGGCATGCTGAGAAACAAAAACCTTTTGCTCCTCTGTGGAATAGAAAAGATACCCCCTGATATTCTTGGGGTATCCTACAAACTTACACAGTACTGAGCGTGCCTTGAGCTTGTCCGCATGCTGCTTCACTACAAAAGCTGGACATCCCCATATCTTAAGATACTTAAGACAGGGTTTCTTCCCACTCTACATCTGATATGGGGTGGTAGACACAGTCTTGGTTGGAGCCTTATTCAAAAGATATGCAGCTGTTTCTAGTGCATAACCCCAGAAAGATCGCGGCAACTCAGTCTTACTTAACATGGAACGAACTATATCCAATAAGGTTCAATTCCGCCTTTCAGATACACCGTTGTGTTGTGGTGTGTATGGAGGAGTACACTGAGAGAGAATTCCATTCTTTTTTAAGTAGTCCAGAAACTCGGCACTCAAGTATTCACCAGCTCGATCAGATCTCAGTATCTTTATACTTTTGCCTGTTTGTTTTTCAACTTCATTCTTATATTCCTGAAATTTCTCAAAGGCCTCAGATTTATACTTCATCAGGAAGACATGTCCATAGCTAGAGAAATCATCCGTAAAAGTAATGAAGTATGAATAACCACTTCGCGCATGTGTAGACATTAGACCACACACGTCACTGTGTATGAGTCCCAAGAGCTCGCTCGCTCTTACTCCGTGTCCAGTGAACGGAGTCTCTGTCATCTTTTCCATGAGACAAGATTCACAAGTGGCATAAGACTGATACTCGAACGGATTCAAGTATCCCTCTTTATATAACTTTGTTAACCGTGTCCCATTAATGTGACCTAGTCTACAATACCATAAGAAAGCCTGATTTGTTTCCGGAGACTTTCTTTTAAGTGTGTTCTGGATACTGAAAATCTGAGCTTGATTTAATACGTATATCCCGTTTTCTAATATACCTGACCCAATCAGACCCAATCAGAACTTGATTTAGGTAGATGTGAACCACATCGCTTATAAAAGTAAAATCATATCCTTCCTTAGAAAGTAAGGATACAGATATGATATTACAAGTCGCACCTGGTACATACAAACAGTTACGCAGAATCAATATCTGTCCAGTTGTCAGTCCAAGATGATATTCCCCTATGGATTCAGCGTTCATGCTCATTCCATTAGCAACCCTGAGAGTCGTATCACCTATCCTGATAACCCTACGGTTTCTCAGAGCCTGTAACGATTTACAGATGTGAGATCCTGATCCGGTATCCAATACCCAGGAAGTAGGGTTAACTGACATACGGTTCTCTACTACAAACACACCCGAAGCCGAAGTCATAACATGCTTCGAATCCTAGCTACTGGTTTTTCTAGCCCTGCAATCCTTCTGCCAATGTTCATTCCCGTAACAATAGAAACGTCCCTCCTTTACTACATCCAGTCCCGAAACTTTTTCCCTTCCCTTTCCTTCTACTTCCCTGGTTTCCTTCAGGGTATAAGAAGTGGGCAGAGACGATAGAATCAAGTCAGTACATGACCTGTTCTTCAACGCGGTCTTCAGGTCTGTGAGCTCAAAATAGCTGGTCTCTGTAAGGACGTTGCCCCTACAGATGACCCGACAACCAACCTCGCTTGAAGCAATTCGTTCGAGGTCTCATATCTTGCGATACGAGATTGCTCTCTATATAAATCTTTGTTATGGAGGAAGATAGAAACTAAGTCCATCTTCTCGTGCTGCCTCTGGTATGCACCATCAACTGAGGTTAACACGAAGCACTTGGCTTTCGCACAGTCCTTTTCCGATGTCTTACGGATGTCAATATCCGCGACAGGGGAAACTGGTTCTGAGACGGCAGGGGTTTGATTAGTTAAGAGGTGTCCCAGCTTGCCATGGGCAATGGACATTTGGACAGACCTTTTCCAATCATAACAGTCAGATTCAGTCATTTTATTATCTAGATGTAACCTATGTGTGGTCACTGGGTCGCTGCAATTAAGAGAGAGAGAAGAAAACACTCAGCATGATGCTCTTATAAGTTTAGATTGGTTTAAAGTTTATCTAAACAGGATGGCTCCCACTGTTTCTCGAATCCTTCCTAAAACCAAAAAGGAAGAATTAGTCGGGATCAATCTCACTGTACAATACTTGCTTAACCGTTCAGCCAGGCCAGTGTTGGTACTTCGAGGGAGGTTTTCCAACGCTTTCACGAAATTCCTTAATTAAAGAACCTCTTTTCCCAGGGGGCGTAGCCCCGCTAACACCTTTCTAGACACCTACTTGGTTTATAGCATTGATCGTTAAGTGAGAAATTTCCCGAGGAGTAGCATATACTCACAGTAGGATCGGGATCCAAATATCATCGTGTGACAAAACTGAAGGAATCCTACCAGAATCATCACACTCCAAATGGTATGCAGCGCTAACAGGTTTCGGTTTCTTTAGAAACTCCCGATGTGGATTTTTACCCCATGCTCTTATGAACGAAGGTCAACAAATCATAAGTCACATGTCAAGTTCTACCCGTCATTGTCCAGGTTAATTTGAACCCACCCGTATATACCCTTGACGAAGGTCAACAAGGTAATACGACTGTCCCAAACCAACGCATCTATTTATGCTATATATGAACACCCAACAGCTACCAATCACTATGCCTTGATGAAGGTCAACAAACATAGCTTGAATACTATTAAACATTCATATGAAATGACGAAGGGCTACGAATGGTTTTGGCGAAACCGTGAACGTAGTGAACTTGATATAATCGAAGGAACGTGGTAGCTTTTAAAAGGAGTGGCTTAAGCTCCGCGTTTAAAAGTTGTTTTTGAAAAGAAACCGAGTGGTTTTGAAATTGTTCCAACGGCTTTAACTTTGGTTTATTTTCTGGCATTAATTTAATGCGTCCTATCATTTAATCCTACCATTGCAGAAAATAACGAAAATATGACGTATGCTTATGCTATCCGCATTCGCCACGGGGCCCCGTCATCACCCGTTAGGTTACTTAACTAACGACAGAGCGGGGGCTGGATTAGCGCGGATGCAAAACATAAGCAACACCTAAATAGATATCATATATAGATATATACATTCGTCAGATGCAATGATAGTCATTCCAGATCATAGATGAATACATTGGATATACTAGGAATCCGCGTTTTGTCCGAGCCTGCAACGAAAAGCGGATTACACGGTCGCGATGAATAGCCAAGAACCCACCCTAGACCCTTACGGGTGCGGCAAACTACCCACCTAATACCCGAAGTGAAGCAACCTCCCTCAACAATGTGAGTAGGCCACTCGGCACTTCGAGGTACCCGGTAGTTTGTGCACCCTACCTTGGGTCTATCCTAGGAGCAAAAACAGTAAAAGAAATTATACAATGGTGGCTACAACATTTTCCCGGATGTGCGGCCATAAAAATAATATTACATCAATTACATATTACCTCAAATGAAAAGTAAAGAAAACTCTCATCTCACAACCCCCCGGCTATTCATCCGTGACAAGCCAACGAATTCATATATACAAACCATCAACATTACAGATCACAGATATGTATAACCCCCACTAATCGACGTATAGCGATTAGCAGACGTTCAATACATATATCACATCACAGATATAACCCATTAGCTAAAGTCTACAGAAGTTCGATCAAAATACGGATTTGTAACCACCCCAAACACAAATTTGTTCTCTGGAAAATCTGAGCAAAAACAACATATTCTTAAAATCCCAAAACAGCACACTGAGTATACTACAGGAAAAACGATTCACGGCCGAGTCAACTCGGCCGCGGATCCGCGGCAAGAAGCTTTTTCTCGCCACGGTTCTGTGGCGCGTTTACCGATTTAGTGACTCGTTTTTTCTGTGTATCTCTAAAAAACCCTGAGTCGATTTTTAGTGTATGTGGAATCATTTTTTAAAAAGTTTAAAAATCGGCAGAAAGTTCAGATCTTGGACTCGTTTTGTGATTTTTTTTCTCCGATCGAAATTCTAGATACTTTGCTAACTTGCTAGTTGTTGTTTAGCTAGGCTCTGATACCACTGTAAGTCCACGTTACCCATCCCGGTTCTTTCGGGGATGCGGAAACGGTAAAAAACGATTTTTACGGTGAAGGTAACATGGACTTTAGAATTGGATCTTTGCTAAACAAACATTTAGCAACCTAACTACAAGTTTAACTACTATGTTAGGGGTTATACCTAGGTCTTGAACTCCTTCTCTTCTTGCTCCTTGGCGTGGTTGGATCGGCATCATTTCGTCGTCTCCTCTTGCCGAAGATGGATCCACCCGAAAGCTTCTACCTCGAGCTCCTATCTCAATCGAGAGGAAACTAAAGTCCTTGGCTTGCTAGACCTTGAACTTTAGAGTGAGTAGAGAAGTGTTTTTAGGGTTTTATCTCAATAGCTCATGTTTCTCAACTCATGAGACATGAGAGCCATGAGAAGAGAGGAAGAGGGAGAGCTTGGATGAGAGAGAATCAATATGATAGAATGAGCTTGACTTTTTACAACCATGCTCTCAAAAAAGAAAATAATCATGATAATAATAATAATTAAGTATTTGTGATGGTTCATATCAATGGTCATTATCATTTCATGCATTCATTTTGTAAAGAACAACAAGCAAGCAAAAGTCATAGCCATGAAATGATAGCCATGAAATGATGATGGTCAATGAGTCCAAAATAGTCAACCGGTCAACAAAGGTAACAAGTCAACAAAAGTCAAACTTTCAACTCAACCATGGCACAATAATACTTAATTAATATTATTATTAATCATATTTCTTGTTCTCATTAGGGTTTAGAAAAAGTCAACAGTCAACAACCCTAATGAGAATCCTCTGCCTCTGTCTCTGTGCATACACACCCGCATCCGTGTTCCGAGGAACACGAATACAAAAGAGATAAAACCAATCCCAAAACATATACTAGGATCTGGCTTAAACCAAAGCCCGCTAGTAATAACTGCCCGGACACCAAACGTGCACAAGTGCACGGATGTGAACGAACCCTGTCGCAAAACCATGCGACCTCTACTCTGTTTTGCCCGAAGGCGAATAGCTCTCTGTGTGGGACTCTAAAGACTCGACACTACGCTGGCAGTGGGTTTAACCATAGGCCGCAAGCGGTACTAGCTGTACGTAAGGGTCCCCAGGTAGATGCCGATAAGAAGACTGATGAGGTGAACCCATCCGAAATCCTACTGAGCCTGAATGTGACAGTCTTCGTACAGTACGGTCTGTTCGTCTGAGAATATCGCATGGCGGGCCTAGGGGGCGGTAAACGTCAGTCCCCTAATAGCGGTACAAGACGTGCCGGAGTGTAGCCCAGAACACCCTGAGATAACACTGGAAACCTACCGGTGTATCTCGCTTGCCCTGGCCAGGGACGACTATGTGTAATGGCTCTCCTTGACACAACGCGATATCAACTCCCAATACCGGGAGAGATGAATCCTGTCTAACCGTCACTGCCTCCAAGTGCTTCGGGACTGCACCCAACTACAACCTATTTGCACGACTCCTTTGAGCTGTGGTAGGGTAGTAATCAAAGTACAGTGGGAACACACTCGAGGAGAAGTGACAGTGTCAAGTCAGCGAACTAAGCTGTACTCATGTCACTTGGGAACTGATAACTGACGATAGGTATAGTACCAACTAACAGTTCCCGACGAGTCCTGTCCAGTGTACTCGTAACCTAACGAGCACCCGCATACTATCTCAAGTACGACGTACTGACGGCTGTGGGACAGACCGTCTCCCCTGTTGGGATGAGAAGCGCATACACTAGTCTACTCCAGAGTATCGATACCTTGTCTCGATAATCCTACGACTAGGGACCTGTATAAGGATGTGCTTGTAGATTACCCAGCCCCCATTAGTGTGACTGCCATCACAACGCTGGTAATCAAGCAAAGATCCAAAGGGCTCCACTAATGTGTATAGGCGATATGCTAAAAGAAACACATGTACACATTAAAGTAGAAACAAATCAAGTAGCATCCTACCATTTCGAGCAAGATTGTCTATACAACTGTGAATATCCCAAGCTTCCATCAAGTAATATACAAATTAGTATGATACAGTAATGGCCTCTAGGGCATATACACTAAGAAAAATCATACGACGTCTACATCAATTGCCTGAAGCAGGGAAACGCTCTGTGTGGAATTCTAAAGACTCAACAGTAGGCTGGTAGTGGGTTTAACCACAAGTCGTCAGTGGTACTAGCTGCACGTAATGGCTACCCAGGTATCTGTCGATAAGAAGACCGGTGAGCAAACTCACCCGGACTCTTACTAAGCCTATAGGTGACAATCTCCATACAGTCCGGTCTGTTCATCTGAGATACTCGTATATCAGCCTAGGAGGATGGTAAACGTCTGACTCCTAACAGCACGATAAGTCGTGTCAGAGAAGAGCCCAATGTAGGGTGTTTTTCGTCATCCTATTGAGATGGGAATACGCGCACGCTTGTCAGGTGTACTACAGATTCCCCCTGTCTAGGGTAGGCCGGGGTTTAATGATTGTGGGGATTCGTATCTCCGGCAGCCGCGGACTAAGCTGCCGTTAATTACCCCCCGCCTTTGGAGCGAGAGAACCTTCGATTAACGGTTTAAACTGGTCATGCAAACTCAATGTGCAGTGTACGTGTGTTTTGTTTTGGAGGGGGCTTGGATATATCGGGAGCTACGCAGAGTTTTTACAGGGGTTTCGCTACCCGAATAGCGGGCTGGGGGTCAAGGGACAGTATTGTAGAGTATGTGTGTATATATATACACATATATAAAATAAAAAAAGGGGCAAGGGCATCCAAAGGATGCATGGGAAAAAACTCCAGTGCTTTGGGTGCTAGCATATTGAGCGCAAGAGCGCTAGCGCCTCACGTGCTAGGCACGTGGGCGCTCGGGCTTTGGGCACCAGCTCTTTGGGCGCCAGCGCCCTGCGCGCTAGCGCCCCATGTGTCAGCACATGGGCGCTCGGGCACTAACGCTTTGGGCGCTAGCGCTTTGAGCGCAAAAGCGCTAGCGCCCCACGTATCAGCACGTGGGAGCTCGGGCGCTAGCGCTTTGAGCACAAGGGCGCTAGCACTTTGAGCGCTAGCGCCCCATGTATTAGCACGTGGGCGCTCGGGCACGCTTTGAGTGCAAGGGCGCTAGCGCTTTGAGCGCTAGCGCCCCACGTGTCAGCACGTGGGTGTTCGGGCGGCAAAAGGGACTTGGTCCCTTCAATGGGAGTTGTACTCCCAGAAAAAAGAACTTATTTTTTTTTTGTGTGTGTGTGTGTGTGTGTGTGTGTGTGTGAGGAGTTAAACTCCTAGGATGTTTTGAAGCTGATGAAGGTCTTCTCTCCTTGAGCCCTAGTTCTTCCCCAAAGCAGGGTTTCTGAAGATGGGTCTCCTTCTTCCTCTTCTGTTTGCAGGATCTTGAAGATCAAGAGATGTGAGATTTTTTTAAAAATCTCTTCTTTTTGAGATCTGGTGGAAGATCTGAGTTTCTCTTTGTGGGTTTTGTGGTGAAAAACTATTTAGTTTTATAAAAGGAAGAGTAAAACTCTTGATTCAAAAAAAAGAAGAAGGTTTTAGAACCTTGAGGAAGGAGAAAGATCTCAGATCTGGATTTATTTTTGGAGAGAGAAAAAGTTGTTGTGATATTTTCATTATCCTTGCTTTTATAGACTATACACTTTACATATAGCCCCTTGGGCTTCACAAAATGGCATTTTGCCCATCCCATGGCTCATATGCCATTTCTTTTTGCACATAAGCCATGAGCTTTACAAAAATTTGGTTTTATGCCCATTTTCTTACATTTATTCCTAAAACAAAATAAAATAAATACAACAAAATTATTTATTACAAGATTTTTATTTTGGCATGGGGGGAGCCCAGTCGGTTCATGTTCGGGCTCGACCTGGGCATTGGCCCACTTGACCTGGTCTTGGGCCCACTTGGTTTGGGATTGACTTTAATTTTGATCTGGTCAACCGGGGTATAAATTTTTATCCCAACAAATTGCCCCACATCAATAAATGCACACCACATATGTGGGTCGTGTATGAAGTTGATAGATCTTCTTTTACTTGGAGGCGACTTGATTTGGTTCCTGCTTTTTTGAGAAGCTAGCACTGCCCTTTTTACGACATGGACAGTCGTTGCTTGACATGTCTCCAAGAAGAAGTGTCCGTGGTAGACGTTTCTCTGGCCCGGAGTGATCTAGTTCTGTCACGCCCCGCTTCCCAGTGTACGGCGAAGTGGACGCGGCGAGGTCCGCTACGTATATATTCAGAAGTACATACGTTAAGCGTAGCTAAGCAATATAAAATATATCACAAGAGATGAATGCTATAGAAATAACATCAACTTTTATTAATAACATTCTTTGTACAATGCATGAAAAGAAAATACAACTGAAATGAAAAGCAATGCCTAAACAGCGGCATAACAATAAATGGAAATACTGGAAAGATCAAGGTACAATATCTAGAGCTCTGGGTCATCGTGGAACTGCTCCAAATCTTCACCGGTGGGCTCGATCTCAGCTTGGTCCAACGCACCTGACGACATTCAAAGAAGAAAGAAATAGAATGTCGTCAGCGCACAGGTCGCTCGGTAAGTCCCAAGATAAAGAAGAATTAGAAAGACAGAGTAAAGGTATTAAAGTATTATATTGTTGAGTATTATGGAATATTGAGTAACGCTGTTGTTTGTAGCTTGGTACAGAAGGATGCCAGTGTATACGAGGGGATCTCTATATGCTAGAGATCAGGGCAAAAGGAAAGTACAAGGAACCGTTATGCCACGGTACAACAGCAATAGGATTCAGGTTATGTGTCTTAATCTGACCAGCTCGTGCCACCTTTAACACCTTCCGTACCAATCTACCCCTTAAACCCCGTTGTGTTTTAACAGTATTGTTGTATTGGAATATGTAAGTTGGGTGACTGACCAAAACTATGATATCAGTAAACATGTTGTAACTGTATAATCAGGTAAATGGAATATCAGGACAATGGATGAATATCCATGGTTTGATTTAGTCAAAATGAATATATTGTTAACTGGATTCAGAGATTTATGTATTCAAATTGTGTTGGAATATAAAAGAATATAGATTGACTTGAATCATATTCAAGTCAGAAATAGTCAGACTCTAACCCGAGTTAGACTAAAAGGAAGGTAATTTGAAGTTCAATAATTGTTAGGGGCCTTATTGTAATTTATAGAACTTGAGGGGGTTTTATGTAAAAAGTATTTTTGTATGGTTTTCAAAATACACCTCAAGTATTTAATATTCGACTTTATAGTTATAATGAGTGTGAATTTTATTTGTGTTATTCTAGTGAATATATCCTAATAAAAGTATTAGTTGATTTATCTAAAATTCATGGTATTTTAATGTAACTTTTAATCTTGTAATTTTAGGAAAAAGTGGAAACTTTATATTATAATAAAATAGGTGTTTAAATGATAATTATATATATATAAACACATGAATAATTTTTAAATGAATATTTTATTTTCAAAAATCTCATTTTTCTTAAATGTCGTATTTTAAACCTTTCGAGACCGAATGCTCCTTGCGGAGGTCTGAATCTCGCACTACTAGCCTGCGGGTGCACGATGAACCGTACTATCCTTAACAGGTTCCCCAAAGGTGGGTTATAGTGGCACTTTGCTTAGGTTTTATGAATACTTTTCATTTAGGAAAACGGTTTTATAAATATAGGGTATTTATTTGCAAACGAGTATAGTTTTCCGTATTTTAGTTGTTAGGGTTTCCTAAGCCAACTAGCCTATTTCTAAGATCTAAACGATGAGTCATTAGAAGCCTCAAATCGCCTCTTCACCGTCAATTGCGGCCAGGTAAGTGCCAGGTAAGTGGGAGGCTCTCCACTACAAGTAGTGGCCCTAATTAAATAACTACTTGTCTTCGACACACTTGCCTAGACACCACAAGACAGTTTAGATAAACGATCGATGTCCATGACCTATCGTGCTTTCATTTTATTTAAAATTTTATACAACTTAAAACTTTCAAGAAAAGATTATAAAGAATATGGTATTTTAGTGAAAAGTCCTGTATTTTCGTATTCTATGTTTTGACATATATCAATTAGGGTTATATTTGAGTGCGTGTAGAGGTAGGTCATTACCTCGTGACTTATTTTAAGTTTTGATGAAGTTTAGAGGTTAAACACGATATGTTAAACTTGAAGGTATTAAAGCGCAAGAATACGATATTTGAAAACGTTATCATTTCATGTGTGAAAATTCATTCAAATTGATTTCTACAAGTTTAGTGATCAAGATAAACATATTTAGGAGTGAGGGAATTGATTAAACGAAGAAAAATAAACTTCATGGTATTTTTATGAAAAGAATACGGTTTTACAAGAAAGTTATCATTTCATGTGAGAAACTTTATTTAAATTGGTTTCTAGGTGATTAATAGTCATCATATATAGGGTTATGTATTATGGATTAAGTGACAAGTGGAAATTTGTAGAAAAATCGAATCAGAAATCATTTTGTTTCGATTTCCGCCGGGTTCCAAAAAGTCGTATTTTCTATTAAAGGGAAAGAGAGATAGAAGAGATGGGACTTACGGGTTTGGAAAAGCTAAGGAGGCTAAGGAAGGTGGTGGTTATCGGTGTGTCGAAAACGTCGCGAAGGTTCAAGTACGATCGCCGGAATCCGTCGTCGGTTTCGGCAGCGCTTCGCTTCTCGCTCTTTGTACTGAGTTCTTGAGAATTTGGAAGAGTGGACTTAGAGTTGTGAGGTGAAATAGTAGAGGGTAGGGGTGTTTATATAGGGCTAGGCTAGGGTTAGGGTTTGGATTAAAAAAATATAAAATTCATTAAAATTTCATTAATTTTGAGAGTAAAAGAGACTTAATGAGAAAATGACAACGTTCTGGAAAAAATGGACTATACAGAGGGGTTGACCAAGTCAACACGAATTTTTTTCGTGTTGACGACTCGGCCGACCGGCCCAGTCCGGCCGGCGGCGCCGGTCGATTCGGCCGAGTCGCCGGCCGACTTGGCCGAGTCGGAGCCGAGTTGGGTCTCGTTGGATGGGGAATTTTCTGGGGGAAACTTTGGTGCACTTTATTTTTTATATATTGTATTAAATTGTGAGTTATGGCTGTTTGACCGTTTGACTTCCCAAAAATTTAAAACAAAAAGATATAAAAAATATATGGGGCATGAGATTCGAACTCTAGTGGCTTGGTTCAGCAGTGCAAGGTATTACCAATGAGCTACAAGCTCCTTCTTGTAATTATTGTAAAGAAATAGATACTTAAATTGTTTCCAGCAACATCAATACTCCAAGTATACATCAAATTTAAAGCAAATTTTGGTATACAAAAATTGGAGTTGTTACAATCTACCCTCCTTACAAAAAATTTCGTCCTCGAAATTTACAACTTTTATTTAAGGACTAGTTTACAAAAAGGTGCGGATATCTTGCACGCATCTCATCCTCTCTTTCCCACGTGGATTCTCCTGGAGTGTCCTTTCTCCACATTACCTGGACTAAATTAACTTCTTTGCTTCGAAATGTCTTCACTTTCCTGTCCAGGATCTCCACAGGTTGTTACTCACAAGACAAATCGGGCTGTATCGTGAGCTCGGAATGATCAAGTACATGGCTGGGGTCACTCACATACCTTCTGAGTTGGGATATGTAGAACACGTTATGCACTCCTTCCAATGAGGGTGGAAGCGCTAAACGATATGCCACTTCACCGACTCGTTCGAGTATATCGAACAGTCCAATGTATCTTGGACTCAACTTTCCCCGTCTTCCAAATCTGATCACTCCGCGGTTCGGAGAGATTTTCAGGAATACATGATCTCCTGGCTGGAACTCCAAGTGTCATCTCTTCGCATCAGCCCAATGTTTCTGTCTATCTTGGGCTATACGCATTCTTTCCCTGATAGTACGAACCACATCAACGGTCGCTACTATCATCTCTGGTCTAAGAAGTTCTCTATCTCCGATGTCGTCCCAACTTAATGGCGATCGATACTTCCTTCCATATAATGCTGCAAAAGGTGTCATTCCTATACTTACTTGGTAGCTGTTGTTGTACGCAAACTCCACAAGATGCAGGTGATCTTCCCACGATCCTTTGAAGTCGAGCATACATGCTCTGAGCTGTAACATTTCGAAATAATAAAAATATTATTTTTGGGAATTTTATAATTTAATATTATTTTATTGAATATTTTAATATTTTGGTATTATTAAATACAAATAAATAGGAAAAAATTTGAGAAAAATTATGGAAAATTCTAAAATAGGGTAAATTAGAGAATTATGCAATTTCTAAGTTTAATTGATTAGTTATATGCTAAATTAGTGCTAATCGCGATTAAAAATCGCTAATCGGTTATTAGCATTTTTGTGCAAAACATGCACATATCACTTTTTCACACTTGTGTTATATTTTTATTGCCATGGTTCTTTTGGGCTTACTATTTGAGTGAGAAGGGTTTTAAAAAGAAAAGAAAATAGGTATGGTGAGAGAGAGAGAGTAGGTGAGGACTTCTTTGACTTGGCTCCTTCTTATTTTTCCACCACCATTTCCTCTCTCCCTCTTCATGGTTGCTGCTGCTGCTCTAGCTCCTCATTCCCTCCCTCTTCACCTCCTCAAATCATCACAAAAACAAACTCAAAACCCTATCTTCATTTTACTAAAAAGGTGCACGAGCTCGAGACAAACACATCGGACCAAGAAAGCATGGATTTTGGCCACTAGGGGCAACTCAAGAATTTTCTTGAGTTGCCTAATGAGGTATTTTTCTGAACCATTAGCTTAGTTATAGCATTTCCTTTACCCCCGTGTTAAGATTGAATCGTTATTGTGTGATATTGTTGACTTGAGGATAACCAAGTTAGGGTTTGAGGGAATTTGGTGTTGTATTGTGAAATTGAGCTCAGTAGAGGTTATACTATCACCCTAGTGTATGAATTGAAACCCAAACCTGAAGTTTTAACCCAGAATACGGATTTTAGAAACCGATATCGGAGAATTTGTGAAATCTGTGTAGTGTTTATGGAATCTGCTTTCATGCGAGGCATCCTAAAATAAAATTGAGTGGACAGTGACATGTGCAGGCCCCCAGGAAGCTACCACCAAAGCCCTAGCCCCCACCTCCTCTTCCAGGCCGCAGATTTAATCTGTTTGGCCGCAAATTGCGGCCTGGGTCCCACCATTTTGACTCGTGTTTGTTCTGTAGCTCCTACATGTTTATGTTAGGCCCCTGGTATATATAGATTTGTATAAATTGACTTAGGGTGAAATCTGGAGCATATTTCCTAAGTTGCTGTTTTGGATTCGTGTTTCCGTATTCCGTATTTTTAATTCTGCAATTGTGTATTGTGTTTTGCCTCGACTATTTGGCGTTTATACGACGATATAGAGGATTTATTGATGGTTTTGAAGGCGTGCCATAGGTTCTAACCTATAGGCCCCTTATCGTATCGTTTTGGGTTTCATGTGCCGTTTTAGCTGTGGTTTGGTTTTAATGCGCATATACGATACTTTGATATGTAGGTACCCATGAAGACTTCGGGACGACAAGCAAATGTGTGGTGACGTCCACAAATGATGACGCTAGGTGAGTAGATTATATCTACATGGGGAAGTCGGGTGGATGGCGTATAGCACCCCTGCAGTCCGTAGTTGTTATATATATAAATGATAATTAGGTGTACTATGGATAGTGTAGGGTTAGAAGTGACTAGTGTAGTTCATAGTCGCGAACCCTAGAATAGTTTTACACCTACATGCACACCTTGCATATTCATTATACTTGCACTGTGTTTGATGATATGGGATGGCATTGGAGATGAGTCGATGATGTGGGCTTTGTGCCGCGAGATCGGTGATTGATGTGATTCGTATATGGGATACGATGCGTGATCTCTAGCAGACCTTGGGCGTGTGCTTGCATACACAGTATATTGATGGTATCGATTTGTACTAGACTTAGAGTAGTACCCCAGATTATGTGATATGATGATAGTGATACCTGATATGTGACGAGATAGTGTGATGTTGACCGTGCCCAGCTATTGGGATGCCGTACGACGATTTACCGTACGAGCCTGTATTGATGATAGATCCGCACTCATAACTCGAGGATGTCCTACGATATATTATTGAGGCGGGATCACCGACTATTATATCTATATACATATCGACTCAGATTTAGGTGGTTTCCTTACCCATGCTGTTTGACTTGATAGTTAGGTCTGTAGTTTCCATAGTAGGCGTTAGACTAGATCCGAGTCATACCTATTTCAAAACTAACGAATCGGGAATATTTGAAAGACAGGCAAAAGGGGATCTTACGGATATTTTCAAAATGTAGCGTCTGTTCTTAAAACACCATAGCCCTTATTTTACCAAAAACCCCGATTCGTCTTATTTCAAAAGGCAAGGCTGCATGATATAGATATTGAGGTAGATTCTTCACTGTGGTGTTGATTATTTGATTTCCGCATATTCATGCTATTCGCACTGCTTGCATATGTTTATTGCTATATTGTTACATGCATTTCATTTACCTGTCACATGCATCATGCTTTCTGATTTGCGCACTGAGACATGTTATTTCTATGATATTTCTGGTATTGAGAGAGGGATGACCCGGACTGACGGATTCCCGATCTATTGAGAGAGGGCTGACCCGGACTGACGGATGCCCGATATATTGAGAGAGGGATGACCCGGACTGACGGATTCCCGATATATGAGAGAGTGGGCTGATCCGGACTGACGGATGCCCGATATATTGAGAGAGGGATGACCCGGACTGACGGATTCCCGATATATGAGAAAGAGGGCTGACCCGGACTGACGGATGCCCGATATATTGAGAGAGGGATGACCCGGACTGACGGATTCCCGATATATTGAGAGAGGGCTGACCCGGACTGACAGATGCCCGATATATGAGAGAGTGAGCTGACCCGGACTGACGGATGCCCTGTATATGAGGATTTACGTGCCGATGCTAGGCACAGGTTTTCATGATGTTTTCGAGTGTCGATGCTAGGCACTCATGTTCCATGCTTTTGGTTATATCTTCATATTTTCCATGCATATGCTTTATGACAGTTACATGCATAATACTTATTGTCCTTTAGGTGACAGGTGGACGGGGTCCACATACATACAGATGCTTATTACATTGATCATATTTCATTTGTATATATAACAGGGTATGAGGGCGCTGTTATATATACCCTTACACCAATATTAGTGGAATGGGACGCTAATATATGTGTATTGATATTCATTTTGATATTTCATCGTATTTACTTCATGCAGACATACCTTTTACTGATGACATGTTATTACCTGAGTACTTGGCACTACCTACACGTTTAGATGTTACATTGCCACTTTATCATGCTTCAGACGTACTCTTATGGTTTATATTGCTGATTGTTGACCTAGGTTTATGTCTTGCATTCGGTTTCTTCTTGTAGATATTTCTATTCACGAGTTGGCAACTCACCCCCGTTGTGCCACAGTTCTTGCAGGTTTTGCCGTACAGGTTCCTTTGCGGCATTTCTGGCACACTGCTTCCTTGCGGGTGAATTGCATTTGGTAGGTGGATTCTTTTGCATCAAGAACCACCATTGTACTTGTATTATTCATTGTATCTAGAATTTCCATCAACCAAAACTTGTATATTGTTTCAGACTTAGAAAACAGTGTTGTATTATTCGACCTTAGAGTCGCGCTTAGTAGTATTGCGGTTTTCATGCTTTTGGAGCTTTCTTTTTGAGTTTGATCCTAGCCATTCGGCGTTGTATATTATTTTGTTGTGTGGTTGTGACCGTCAATTGACGAAGAGCTAGCTCTCGCTTGGGGATGCCTTTTATCATTGCATATATTGTTATTCTTGTTGTACCCCATTCGGGGCCAGTTTTACAGAAGAGACTTTGCCGAAATTTTTAGAAAAGATTTTACTGTTTTTAAAATGGATATTCGACTTAGTTATTTAAAAACCTTCACTTCTTTAAACCAGTTTCTTTATTTACTCTTAAAATGGTTTTAGATTTCTGGGCTTTTGGCTTACTTGGATCAGATGGGGTCCTATAGACTTCATATGGTTCAAGGGCCAGTCACGTGCTCTTTCGGGTCGTGACATGAGCATATCCTCCAAGATCTGAATAGTTCATTCCGACTGACCATCTGTTTGTGGATGATAAGCCGTGTTGAAATTCAGACTTGTTCCCAAGCTAGCTTGCAGACTCTGCCAAAATTGCGATCGGAACCTGGTGTCACGATCGGAGACAATGCAGACCGGTACTCCATAAAGTCTCATAATTTCCTGTATGAGTTCATAGGTATCAGAGATAGTACATTATGAAGAGTTTTTAAATCTAATTTAGATTATTACCTCCATGTATTTCTTCGCTAATGTCTCAGTTGATTGGCCAACTCGAAATGGAATGAAGTGAGCCGACTTTGTAAGTCGATCCACAATGACCCATATCGCATCGTTACCCTCTGTGCTGCGAGGAAGAGCAGTTACAAAGTCCATCGTGATGTACTGCCACGTCCATTCTGGAATTGGTAACAGTTGAAGTAATCCAGCTGTCCTGTGATGTTCAGCCTTTACCTGCCGACACACCAAACATTTTACGACACTTCTGGCTACTTCACGCTTCATTCCATGCCACCAATAATTCTGACGTAGATCCTTGTACATTTTGGTACCTCCAGGATGTACTGAATAGGGAGAGCTGTGAGCTTCTTTCATTAGCTCTTCCCGAACAGGACCTTTGGGTACACACAATCTGCTGTCGTATCTCAAAGATCCATCTTCATGGATGATGAAATCTGTTCTGAGTCCATTCTCCACTTGTTCTCTGATCTTTTGCAACTTAGTATTGCTGGCTTGAGCTGCTTTTATCTGATTGACAATAGTTGATTGAACTTGCAGATTGATCCGGTATAACGAGAATAGGTGCAGATGTCAGTCTTGACTTGAGTTCTACGAAAGCTTGCTCGCATGCTTCTGACCACACAAATTCTTCATCTTTTCATGTGAGCTTGGTCAGGGGTGTTGCTATCTTTGAAAAGCCTTCAATGAATCTTCTGTAATATCCAGCTAAGCCCAAGAAACTCCGTATATCCTTCACTGATTTTGGCGTAGGCCATTCGCTGACTGCTGAAACTTTTGCTGGATCCACAGAAATTCCTTCTCCTGATACGATGTGTCCAAGAAAACCAACTTGTTTTAGCCAAAACTCGCACTTGCTGTATTTGGCATAAAGCTTATGTTGTCTAAGAGTTTCCAGGACAATTCGTAAGTGCTCCGTATGCTCTTTCCGATTCTTAGAATATACCAGGATGTCGTCGATGAAGATGACAATGAACCTGTCTAAATACTCCCGGAAAACTTGGTTCATAAGGTTCATGAAGATTGCTGGTGCATTGGTCACTCCAAATGGCATTACTAGAAATTCGTAATGTCCATAGCGAGTTCTGAAAGCTGTTTTGTGAATATCAGCTTCCTTGACCTTCACTTGATGATAACCTGAACGAAGATCTAGTTTAGAGAAGACACAAGATCCACTTAGCTGATCGAATAAATCGTCGATGCGCGGGAGTGGATACTTATTCTTTATAGTAACTTCGTTCAAGGCCCTATAGTCGATGCACATTCTGTATGAACCTTCCTTCTTCTTCACCAATAGTACAGGTGCTCCCCAACTTGAAGTGCTGGGACGAATCCATCCTTTCGCCAGTAATTCGTCCAACTGTGTTCGTACGTCCTTCAAACCTTCCGGACTTAGTCTATACGGTGCTTTGATCACTGGTTGTGCTCCTGGTACTAAGTCAATACTGAATTCAAGAGCTCGATCGGGAGGCAAACCTGATATATCGTCAGGGAATACATCATCGAACTCTCGAACTACCTCCGGTCTTGATTGTTCCTCTGCCCGAGCTGCTGCAACTACTGCTTCTCTTGGCTTTGCTGTATAGGTACTTGGCTCTAGTGTACGGTCTCCACTCTTGAAATAGAAGATCGGATGATCTGGAATCTCAAATATTACCCTCCTTTGACGACAATCGATGGTAGCATAAAAGGTTCCAAGCCAGTCCATTCCTAGAACCACATCGAAATTTGGTATGTCCAGTACCTTGAAGTCGGCATAAAACTCTCGACTGCAAACGACGACTGGACACATGCTGTATCCCATAGTTGTTTTTAGAACACCATTTTCGGAATTGACGTTCCAGCTGGATACAAGCGGTGAGACTGGATTCGCATGGGTTCGGATAAACCGTTGCGACATAAAGCAGTGGGATGCTCCAGTATCAAACAGTGCAAGTGCAGGTAGTGAAGCTACTAGGATTGTATCTAAGGTATAAGGGATAGGTTTTTAGGTATAGGGAAAGTGTGTAGGTAAACAAGACTAAAAGATAAGTTTGAGAAGGAAAAATTTACCAGTAATGACTTGGCCAGTGGCCTCAGCTTTTTCAACAGACATCATGAAAGCCTGGCGCTTTGGCACATTCCTCCTTGCCTAAGGAACATTCCTCGGAACGTTCCTTTGAGCTTGTTGGAACTGTCGAGGAGGTGGTGCAGCTTGTGGTCCCCTGGGTGGTGCAGGCAGTGCAAGTCTAGGAGTAGGTGCCTGAAGAGCTGGTCGCTGCTGATAAGTTTTTGCTGGCCTGGGTGTAGCAACTGGGTTCTGCCTTTGGGGACAAGATCCAATATCATGAGTGGCTGAACCGCAGACTAAGCAGAGGCGGTTGGCTCGACGGCAGTCCTTCATCATATGTCCAGTTCTCTTGCAGTAAGTGCAAAAGGCTGGGCTAGGACGATGAGTTAGTACTCCGGGTCGCCTTGGCACGAAAGGTGGTCTAGACGTGGCTCCACCTGCCATCGGTTGGCAGGGCGCTTGACTCCTGCAGACTGAGGTCTGCCCCTCTCTTTTATTACTGCCTCATAACTGCGGGCAGCTTCTAGGGCTTCCTCATGAGTCAAAAACTTTCCTGTGGCTAGAGCAGCCTTAATCTCTGTGTCCAAACCTTGCTGAAAACGACGGGCTCTGATCTCGTCCGTCGGTATCAAGTATGCCGCGAATCTGTTTAAAGATTGTGTTAGCTGTGTAGTATGTGATATTTTAAAAATTGAACTATTGTGACATATCTTACCGGCTCAACATGGTGAACTCAGCATCGTATTCATCTACCGATTTCTCCCACATTGATCCTTGCTGTAGATGAATAAACTGATGTTCCATAGCGAACCTGGCAGTCACAGGGAAATATTTCGCGTCGAACTTCTCGCGAAAAGTCTTCCATTCAATCGGCTGTACCAGACGGGTTTCTTCCGCCTTCCACCAATTGCGAGAATTATCCGTGAGATGTAGTTTTGCTATACGGACCCAAGCGTTATCTGGCACTTGAGCTGCTGCCAGATCGTCTTCGATGCTTTGTGCCCATTCTTCTGCTTCGAGAGGGCTTCCTTTACCCGAGAATTGCTTTGGGTGCAAAGCTCTGAGTTGCTTTATTCCCGGTGCATCTGTCTCAGGACGATTCAAAAGTTGTTGCTGTCCCTCGAGAAGACTACGGATCACATCAAATAGCATCGTTTGCTCAGTGGATGGTACGGGAACAGCTGGTGTGAGAGGTAGTGTTGAAGGGATGTTGTTGACGTTGGTGCTGGTGTTGTTCGGGGAATCCATATCCCTGAAGAAAAATTTGGGTTAGGACAGATTCAAATACATGGAATGATAAGATTCAAGGAATAGAGATTTGCAAGATTCAAAGAACATGAATTGTAAAGAATGTCTTAGTTGCTGCTTCTTGTGTTATATTGTTTAGGTTGTTCACGCAGACCAGAACTGCATGACAGGGATTCATACAGCTCTGGTCTGCATGGGCCACCAACAAAACCTGTCACGCCCCGCTTCCCAGTGTACGACGAAGTGGACGCGGCGAGATCCGCTACGTATGTACTCAGAAGTACATACGCTAAGCGTAGCTAAGCAATATAAAATAAATCACAAGAGATGAATGATATAAAAATAACAGCAACTTTTATTAATAACATTCTTTGTACAATGCATGAAAAGAAAATACAACTGAAATGAAAAGCAATGCTTAAACAGTGGCATAACAATAAATGGAAATACTGGAAAGATCAAGGTACAATATCTAGAGCTCTGGGTCTTCGTGGAACTGCTCCAAATCTTCACCGGTGGGCTCGATCTCAGCTTGGTCCAACGCATCTGACGACATTCAAAGAAGAAAGAAATAGAATGTCATCAGCGAACAGGTCGCTCGGTAAGTCCCAAGATAAAGAAGAATTAGGAAGACAGAGTAAAGGTATTAAAATATTATATTGTTGAGTATTATGGAATATTGAGTAACGCTGTTGTTTGTAGCTTGGTACAGAAGGATGCCAGTGTATACGAGGGGGATCTCTATATGCTAGAGATCAGGGCAAAAGGAAAGTACAAGGAACCGTTATGCCACGGTACAATAGCAATAGGATTCAGGTTAGGTGTCTTAATCTGACCACCTCATGCCACCTTTAACACCTTCCGTACCAATCTACCCCTTAAACCCCGTTGTGTTTTAACAGTATTGTTGTATTGGAATATGTAAGTTAGGTGACTGACCAAAACCATGATATCAGTAAACATGTTGTAACTGTATAATCAGGTAAATGGAATATCAGGATAATGGATGAATATCTATGGTTTGATTCAGTCAAAATGAATATATTGTTAACTGGATTCAGAGATTCATGTATTCAAATTGTGTTGGAATATAAAAGAATATAGATTGACTTGAATCGTATTCAAGTCAGAAATAGTCAGACTCTAACCCGAGTCAGACTAAAAAAAAGGTAATTTGAAGTTCAATAATTGTTAGGGGTCTTATTGTAATTTATAGAACTTGAGGGGGTTTTATGTACAAAGTAATTTTGTATAGTTTTCAAAATACACCTCAAGTATTTAATATTTGACTTTATAGTTATAATGAGTGTGAATTTTATTTGTGTTATTCTAGTGAATATATCCTAATAAAAGTATTAGTTGATTTATCTAAAATTCATGGTATTTTAATGTAACTTTTAATCTTATAATTTTAGGAAAAAATGGAAACTTTATATTATAATAAAATAGGTGTTTAAATGATAATTATATATATATAAACACATGAATAATTTTTAAATGAATATTTTATTTTCAAAAATCTCATTTTTCTTAAATGTCATTTTTTAAACCTTTCGAGACCGAATACTCCTTGCGGAGGTCTGGATCTCGCACTACTAGCCTGCGGGTGCACGATGAACCGTACTATCCCTAACAGGTTTCCCAAAGGTGGGTTGTAGTAGTACTTTGCTTAGGTTTTATAAATACTTTTCATTTAGGAAAACGGTTTTATAAATATAGGGTATTTATTTGCAAAAGAGTACAGTTTTCCGTATTTTAGTTGTTAGGCTTTCCTAAGCCAACTAGCCTATTTCTAAGGTCTAAACGATGAGTCATTAGAAGCCTCAAATCGCCTCTTCACCGTCAATTGCGGCCAGGTAAGTGCCAGGTAAGTGGGAGGCTCTCCACTACAAGTAGTGGCCCTAATTAAGTAACCACTTGCCTTCGACACACTTGCCTAGACACCACAAGACAGTTTAGATAAACGATCGATGTCCATGACCTATCGTGCTTTCATTTTATTTAAAATTTTATACAATTTAAAGCTTTCAAGAAAAGATTATAA